>BLIW01000001.1:34239783-37144783 GCA_016586305.1 Ophiorrhiza pumila | reverse complement strand
TTTAATAATAAATTATTTATTATTAAAATTTGAAATTCAAATTTAATATTTTATGTAAAAAACTATTGTATTTACGCGGTTTCCCCTAAAAACGCGTGGAAATTTCCCTAAAACTTCGGGTCGAATCCAGTCGGGTTGTTTCGAATCCGATCCGTATTATTTTGATTTTTATCTCTTTTTTTTTGCTTGCTAATGTGTTCATGGATCCGCATGGCCATTTAAAAACAAGTGTCTGGCGAGATTTATTTTTTTTGCGTATTTTAATGGCTGGTAATGAATTTAAGAATAGTAATTAACTAGTTTTTTTTAGCGGAACAGTCATAAGAATATTCTACCACTATGTTTTGAGACCACAAAATATATTAAAAACGTGAACTACCTAGATACAAATTCTCCCTAAAATTATCAAATAATTAAGGGTCTTTTTAAGTAGTTATTTTATAAATTCAATTTAATTTGTTTGTTTGTTTTAAAAATATTGAAATAAAAAATAGTGCTAATAGTAAATATAAATTTGAATTTTAAATTTTTAATAAGAAATAATTCTTTTTAATACAATTCCTACCAAAACACACTCATAAAATATTAATTCAAATTGAAATTTTAACCATTTATTAATAAATAATTCTTTCCAAAATAAAAGAAATGATAGAGTAAAATCAACAACTAAATATATATGATATACTGTTTAACATATATAAGATTAATCGGCTAATCATTAGTTCAACAAAGTAAATTTTATGCAACAAGGTAATTTCAAAAGGTAGCATTAAGGGATGACCAATAAACGATTTTTTTTTTTTGAGTCTAACTCGTGGCATCTCGAACTCGAAGAGAGTTGGCAGCAAATCCAAGGAATTGAATAGTTAAAAAACACAATCAAAATCAATATTTGCATACCATATTCTGATCTTCTCATATATATATATGAAGTTTAGAATGCATATCATATTCTGATCTTATCTTGGAATGAATGCATTGAAATGTTATTGCCGATTATCATGCTCTTGGAACATTCTAAAATTGCATCTATATTGGGAAAATGATTGTTTTAGATTGTGTACCAAATTGGGAGAAAATTCATCCCCAAAAAATTAGGAGCATCTAAACAAATAGACTTGCAATTTTTGCATCCATGTTCGTCTTTTTTTCAAAATTACTTTCTATTTTGTAGGAGGGGATTCTTCTATAGATTGGAAACTTAAAAGAACAATACCAAACCAATCTCTCTAATCTAGGATTTAAGCGATTTTACTAAAATGTGGTATCTTCTACTTAATAATTAAGCTCCTTTGTTTTTGAGTTTAGATTCAATACAAGTTTGCAAATGTATGTCATCAAACCTAATGAAATGAAATCACATCCTCCATTAACATCTAGTAATTTGATTAATTCAAATTGTGAACATACCGACCAAAATCGCCTCTACTAATTATAGTACACCTCTCAAAATCATCAATGCCAACTGTTTAGCCCTGTGGAGTACAACTTTAGCTTCTCAATTCTTTTTATTTTGGGAATATTTTGTTTCTCTTTAAAGATTTACTTAGTCTGTTGTAGACTGGGAGTAGCAGTAGTAGAAGTCGTGAAGACTGGAAATGGCCAAAATATTGTTGGCTGAATTATGGTCGACTCAAATGGGGTAGGAAGCCTTACGGTTATGGATTAGGGTCTCTTTGTAAGTGGACATTTTTTTAGTTCTACATGATGGGCTAGTTAAATATATCCTTGTAACTGTTATATTAATTGTTATTTAAACATATGCGCCCCAGACACAGATCAGTCTAAACCCAAATTCAAACAAAAATGAGGCCCAAACACAATCCAACCACACATAGGACGCGGCCCAGAAGTGGCAAAAACCACCCAGACACAGATCAGATACAGACCATATGCGCACCACGGCATATATGCGGCCCATACACGGTTGATACACTGCTTAAACGCGGCCCGTACGCAAAGGTGACGCGGCCCAAACGCAGCTCAGACATGGGCGAGATGAGGTGCAGACACAAACCAGAGTGACCCGGCCCGAACGCAGCCCAAACACGGGCGAGACGCGGCCCAAAAAGAAACCAGACGCGCACCACGGCCCGGACACGGCACATACGCGGTTTGTACGGGGCGCATACGCGGTTTGTACGGGGTTCATACGCGGTTTGTACGTGGTTCATATGCGGCTTAGACGAGGCTCAGACCTGGTTTAAACGCAGCTTACACGCGGCTGAGACCCGGTTCAGACGCGGCTGAGACCCGGTTCAGACGCGGCTGAGACCCGGTTCTGACGCGACCCGGACGCGGTTGAGACCCGGTTCAGAATACGCGGTTTTTACGGGGTTCATACGCGGTATGTACGTGGTTCATACGCGGCTTAGACGACGCTCAGACCCGGTTTAAACGCGGCTCAGACCCGATTTAGACGCGGATCAGACCCGGTTTAGACGCGCTTTTCACGCGGAAGAGATACGCGGTTTGCACGCGTTTTTTACGCGTTTCTGACACGCTATTGTCGTATGTTCAGAGTGATTTTACACGCGTTTTCAACGCGCTTTAGGTGAAAACGCGTGGAAAATTTTCAAAAATTTCCTGGTCGGGGTTTCGCCTGGATTTTGAACCTTTTTTAAATAGGTTTATTTTAATAAGTTTTTATGCTCTGAATTTGCAGTATATGATCATACTAAATTTAAAAAAAAAATGCTATAGGATTTTTGGCCCAAAATTAAACGTGATAGCATTGAGCATTTCAAAGACATCTCTCTTATAGCCCTCTCAAAAAACTCATTTTTATAGCCTAAATTATGTTGGGAACGCGGAATTAAAATCAAAAGAAGCACCCAAAACCTGAAAAGAAATATGGTATTTTTATCAAAACTGCAGGAGTAAACATGAAATTAGATTAGTAACGGAGAAGATCGATATAGAGGGAATGAATTCCTTTCTTACAACCACCTAAACTATTATTCAGAGTCAAGTTTAGAAATCATTAAATGCTGACAACTGGGGATTATAAGGATATATTAGTTGTATGTACCACATAATTTAGGAGGCAAAAATATTGATTCAACATTCAAAACTCAAGCAGCAACTCCTCTAAAAAGGGAGAAGTAGAACCATTTACCTGGCCTTAACGTTCTACTTCTTCCACCCATGCAGTCCAGCCTCCAGGCACCCCTTGCACTTTTTATGACCTTCTTTAACAATTATGGCATAACCACCCCAAGTGGAAACAACCTAGTACAGAATACATATCATGTAAACATTTTTCCCGACTGGCATTATGTGGAACGAGCAAATTAATAGTAAGGCAGTAGAATGCTATATATCACATTAAAAGTATCTGCTGGTATGAATGCCTAAACTAACACAGAATGCTAAACGAATACAAACTGGGAGGGCTATGGTAGGACAAACATAATTTTTTTCATGTGAAAGATGTCTTGCTTTTGTGTCGTTCTGAAGATCATGAACACCCACATAACTATCAGAGATAAACAAAATATCCATGATCAAGGAAAATAAAGGTGATGCAACCAAATAAAATGTTCTATTGCTCTTGCTTGAATAGTAATTATAGATGCATCTTAAGGAGACGTCATATTAACTACTTAAATTATCAGTAGCTGCTTGCTCCAAATTTGGAAGACAATGAACGAAATTGTTTGAACAAACAGCCAGATATGTTTGAGCGAAAATAGCAGAAGTTGATGATTAAAGAAGTTTTTAAAAAATTAAAAAGGTAGATGATTGCAAACTAATTTGCTAAAGCTTCAGGCAAACATCATAGTGGATTGTGTCAAGACGAAAGATAACTTTGCTTGACGACAAAAGATGGGAAAGTCAAAGAATTGCAATTCTATGTTAAGGAAAAAGCATACCTTTCCAGGAGCACCCCTTTGACCATTAGAACCAATACTTGGATCTGATAATGAAGCACCATGAGATGCAAGCATACCTTGAAAACCCCATCTTTTCATACCACCCTAGACCAACTTGAAAAAAGAAGAAAGAATGCCATATTAGAACACAATTCAGAAAACAGAATTCAGTGATTTACATTCTAAAAGAAACAAAGAGAGAGTTCAAAAGTCATGCTCATGAGACATGCTTATAGCTTTTATTTACGGGCATTGAACAAGAGGCATCTCAGTCCTTGTTAAGATCAATTGAAAGCCATTACTAGAAACCAACTGAAAATTCATTGAACAAAGTGCAAGGTGCAAAATGATATGATAAGCTAATAAAAATAAAAGCAACAACTTCTGTGGATTTTATAGCAAAGTATAAAAGGAGTAATGGTTTGATAGAGATTATGGGTAAATTGGAAAATGAAAATGTAGGAGGATTGAATTATAAAACTACCTTAACACCTTTACCCCTACTAATTCCAGTGACATCAACCAACTGTCCAGGAAGAAAATGGCCTTCACCAACCTTATGCTTTTTCTTAAAAGGATCAAAAGAATCAATAACACCTTCATAAAACCTAAAAATTTGCAACATAATTATCAGTGGTCTTCATCTTCATTCTGGTACTTCTGTATAAAACCAATTTTGTAAGGGGAATGAGGGGTGCCAAAATGAGGCAAAACCTCTATTTATTGGAAGTCATTAGCTCAAGATCTCCCTTTAACCACAACTGGAAGAAACAGCTCAAAAAATATAAATACAACAACAAATAAGCCTTTAACCCACTATGTGGGTCGGCAATAAGTATCATAAATGACAGTTAAATTCAACAAAGACAGTCAAATGACCCCAAAAACTGAATCTCCAATGAGGCATCACATATGGAGCAGAATTCACATTTTACTGAATCACATGTTCCATCATAAAAGCATAGTTTTTATTATTCAGGAGCACACCTCTCCACTATAGTTACTGGAGAAAACAGCATTCCATCTTTCGATTAATTGGCATCTTATTCTTCCATACTATAAGGTAATTCGACACTTATTCAAGCAACTGTCAAAAAAAGTATCGCTAAAGGTCTCGTAGATCTAAGGTTTATTCTTGCATACATAAACCACAAACCCAACTCCAAAAGAATAGTCTTAAGAATGGATAAAAAATATCTAGAATTAGCTGTGAAACAACATTCTGAACGCTCTTACAAGCATTTCATTGACATAATAACTCTGGACAAAAAAGAAATTCAACAAATATCGTATAGACCTTAATAGTGGATCAAAAAAATATTCAGAACTTCCACACATGCATTTTATGAACAAAATAACTCCGGAAAAAAAAGAACAAATTTAACTGATACCGTATAGTCCCAAGAAAGAGCCCGAACATTTCAGCAATCAGCCCATCACATTCTAAATCCAACGTGATGACCCGAGTTGAAAGACGTCCTGTATTTGGCGGTGCGTTGGTCGATGATGAATGATGATGGGATAAAGCATAGCCGGCGAAGAAGGGAACTGAGATGGCTGCCGAAATGTCAAATTCAAAATGATTCAAACCCTAAACACGAATATCATAATGGGGTGGCTTAAAAAATAACCCTTACAAAAGCAGAAGCAGTATTAATTGGAACATGAGCCCATAAGATTCAGATCCAATACGGGCCCAAATAGACACGATTCTGTCCAATATATCTTAGGCATTCCTTGTTGTAATTTCTAGTTTGGCCGCGTTTATATAATGAAACAGTCCTAAACGCAGGCCCAAGGGAAAGTCAGGGTCTACTGCTTAACAATACGGGCCCAAAAAGAAAATATAGACCACTAATGTTTGTTGTTCTTCAATTTCAATTAAATTATTCTTCATGACTCAGTTCATATCTTATGCCATTATAACCTATTACTTTAATGGTAAAAGTTTCACTAATGTAGTGTTAGTCCTCATTAATGAATGAAAGTACAACCATTTATTTAGTTAAGATTGGTTGATAAATATTTGATATGTATATGACAAGTTACAATACTAACACTATGGGTGACAACAATACAAATGTCCATAAACAAATCTCGGCTTGAGGTCATTATGTATATATATTCAATTGATGAACAATGCTTTGGAAAAAAAAAAGAAATACTAATGAGCTGCAAGCTTTTGAAACTTGTTTGGTAGGACTTTTATTTGTGAAAGGTATAATGTTGGTAATAAATAATTTGACTTTCGTTTGAAAACCATTAAAACCCTGAGAAAACCTTAGACCCTCCATACTTTAGAAAATGCATAGAAACACTAGAAAAGCTCAAATTCCTTAAAACCTATTATAATTCCTTGAAACCATTAGAAATTCTTAGAAAGCCTCAAAACCAAGGACCTCTGAATTTTGAGATCAATGTACTTACTGACCTTGCTATAAATACTTTACCTCTCCAATTGAGAGGGGTTTTAGGTTATGAATTCCCTCAATTACCTTGTGATACTTATATCCTCTCGATAACAAACTAACTTTGTCACCTAAGAATATCCCGTGGAGGATAACGTTAAGGGTGCTCAATCGTGTCCGAGGTTTGTCGAAGGCTAGAATCGAGAGCCATCGAATGAGACTTCGGCCCTATCCAACCACTCGAAATTTGTCATTTTAGCCCTTCCAAAAGATAATTGTCGTGACTATAAATTAGAGGTCTTTGGTCTTCAACACGCATTTTGTCCTTTAGCCTAAACATGGCCACTTCACTGTTTCGAACCATCGATTCTAATTCTTGAACCAAAACTATAGCCCTACCGGAATCAAAATTGAAACTGGACAAAAAAATTTATTATTTTTTATTTTTCATTCTTATAATTCTAGAAATATTTTTATATATCTTCATTGTCATCACATAATTATTTTTCTAATATTATTTCTTATTTTTTTAATTTTTATATTTTAAGTTTTAAGTTTATAATTTAAAGTTGAATGTTTATTCCAATTCTATTATTATATTATACTAATATATTAATTAAAGTATAATTAATACTTCAATCATTCTTTTAATATGCTTATTATTTATATATTTAATCCTTCATAATTATATTTTTCTAAAACAATTTCAAGTACTATTTTAATTATATTAGCCCCAAAATCCAAATTCGATGAACACCAGGGACAAAGAACTTTCTTACCTCGACCGAGTTCTGTGGACGATAACTGTAATACGCAGGACTAACTTTCATTTTAACAATGGTGCAATTGATGTTCCCATTAGTTTTAAAAATAATAGTAGCAGTATTAGTGGTGATTGCAAGGACGGCTGCGGAAGAAGGTATAAACAAGTCCACGTTTGCGGGCCTGTACTGGTCAACCACGAAAGAAGAGGGAGATCTCGTCAGGAAAGCCGACGCAGGGAAGTTTAACAGACACAAGAAATTCGTCCATTGATGAAATTATGGCTTTATTTCTATATATTCTTGCACATCATAAGAAGAATATAACAATTTCTCTTCTTTTTCGACGAAATCCAAAGACCATGAGCCGTCAATTTAATCTTTGTCTTCAAGCAACTACACAACATATTACTTAAGAAACCTGAACCTGTACTTAACGACTGCCAAGACGACAGATGGAAGCCATTTAAGGTATTTATACATGAAGCAACATCATGTCACAAATTATTACTATTATTTATTGGTTCTCTTTTTCATTAATTCTTTTAAATATTAAAGGGTTGTTTAGGAGCATTAGATGGTACTTTTATCGAAGTGACACCTCCTAAAGAAGAAAAACAACATTATCGCACAAGAAAGGGAGGTATTGCAACTAATATGTTAGGAGTGTGTTGTCCAAATATGCAATTTATATATGTGTTGCCTGGTTGGGAAGGTTCTGCTCATGATGGCCATGTTCTTCGTGATGCCATAAATAGGCCTAATGGGTTTAAAGTCCCCCAAGGTAAATAAATATTTTACAATCTCCAAAACACAGAATTTTAATTTTTTTTTTCACTTTTTGCATTCTCACATTTATGTTTGTTTTGCTGCCTAAGGTTGTTACTACTTGGTAGATACTGGATATTGCAATTAGGTTGGGTTTCTTGCTCCTTATCGTGGGCATAGGTATCATCTCAACGATTTTGATGGTCATCAACCTGAGACGGCTGAAGAATATTTCAATATGAAGCATTCTAGAGCAAGAAACGTTATAGAGAGATGTTTTGGTTTGTTGAAAGGGCGTTGAAAAATTTTGGCATCACCTTCCTTTTTTCCAATACAAACACAAGTGCGCATTATTATTGCTTTTTGTCTGCTCTATAATTTGATTTGAAAGTTCATGAGTCAAGATCCTCAAGAATCCATAACAGATGAAGGTGAAGAATGGGAAGATGCTGAAAGTGACAATGACGATGAAGTGGAGTACATACGAATAATTGCTCCAACCGATGAATGGACTACTTTTAGGAACAATATAGCAACCGAGATGTTTAATAATTGGAGAAATGGAGTTTTTGATATCGAATAACTATATTAGTGATGCTTCAGAATGTCTTCGCAATTTTATTTAAACACTTTTCATTATTATGTACTGCATTTATTTGCGACTATGTTTGCTGCCCTGTGTACTATGAAATTTTATAAATATTATTTGGAAGTTTTTAACGTGGGTTGTTATATAATGTGTTCTTTATATTATTGTGCTTTTGAAATTCACATATGCTGAAATTTGTTATGAACTTAGGAGTATAATGGAGAGCAATGCAGTGGACAATAGTAGGTTTGAAACAAATAAGGCAGAATATGGAAGAGGAAAGAATAAGAACTTTTGGACAGAGAATGAAACTTGGTTATTAATTCGATGCTTACACGATATGGCAATCGACCCCATTTGGAAAACGGATGGCGGTTTCAAGAACAACTATATGAACGAGATAAGAAGAATGATAATGCAAAAGATGCCCAACTTCGCGAAGGATGTGAAGCACATTGATTCGAGGATCAAGTTTTTAAAAATAAAATTTCATGCTATTTCTGAAATGTGCAAGCAGAGCGGCTGCACTTGGAATAATGTTGAAAAAATGGTAGCGTGTGAACGTTCATGGTATGAAGAATGGGTTAAGTTATGAAAATTAATGTTATTTTTTCAGTTTTAACTAATGTTTTATGATTCACATAAAGATTTTAGAGTGTTGAGTAAGAAAACAAACACATGTTCTATATTTTTTTGACTTGTGTAATTGTCTAATTTTACATATTATCTTATTTGTTATAGGGTCATAAAGAAGCTAAAAGTCTCTATAATATGTCATTCCCTTATCTTACGGATTTGGAAATGGTATATGGAAAGGATAGAGCAACTGGTATTGTAGCTGAAGATCCTATAGCTGCTGCTCACAACATAGAAAATGTTACTATTTATTCATCTGAGAGAGACGAAAGTGCATCAGATGACAATGAAGTTTCTATGTTACCATCTGTTTCTTCTAGTGCCTTCACTTCCAACAAGAAAATGAAACTCCAAAATAGAAAAGGGCAAAAAATTTCAAAGAAGCCAAAGTTTGCGCCTACGCAAAATGCTGAATCAGAATATAAAGAATTCAATGATGAAGTTCGGAGCTTTATGAAAAATATAAGTGGTCATTATGAATCAATGTCCACTTGGATACAAGGTACATCTTCAAGAATGTCACAAGTTCTTGATGTATTGGGAAAACATGGGTATATTGGTGCGAACAAGTATAAGGCTGCCAAAGCAATTTGTCAAGATGTTTTGAATATTGACTTGTTGTTCAACTTAGACCCCGCTGAAGTTAAGGAGTATGTTGATGCTTTTATTTGATTGCACTTTTCATCATTTTAGTTTTGAAATGGTATCTTAAACAATTACAAGCGATGATATCATTGTGATTTTCACATTGGTGGAAGTATTGGATTGTATTATACCATCTAGTGTGTATGTCATTTTGTCTTGAAAAATCTATTTCTTTTGAATGATTATGCAGGAATACATGAACACATTTGCTTAGTTATGCTTGTTGGTTTATTAGAGAATGTTGGAAGTGTTGTCATATACATGCTTTTAAAGTATTTGGAGAATTTAACAATAAGTTTGGTATGAGCTTCTCTTGTTTAAAGTGATACTGAATTTCCAGAAACTAGGTTGTTGAGAATTATCATTGTTGAAGTTAGGCTTGATAATGCAGCTTTACATAGTGTCTTGGAACTCCAGAATGGATGGGTTAGTTAAATCGGGTAAATTGAAAATGGAGCATAAGTTGTTTGATGCAATGCCCAGAATGGATGTGTTAGTAATGATTGTCCTCGTTTTGTTCAAGTTGCAAGGGCAGGATTCTTGATAATTTCTGTTCCAGTATCTGTGTATGTTTATGAGCAATGATCTTGTTATGGTCCATGTAAATATTTTGGGATGCAAAAATGTCATTCAAGAATAATTAGAGTTCCTTAGTTCAAATCCAATATATACAAATGGTCTGTACTTTATTTTTAATTCGCCTATGAAACTTTTGGAACCAAATTGTCCCAAATATAAAACCAATGAGTTACAGTTGTTGATCTTTTCTGGTTGAAACTTTTGGAATCAAATTGAATCATAAATCCAACTTTAAAGACGAAAATGATAATTTTGCCTTAAAAACTTTCAACACTTCTTGGGACCGCAACAACATGTTCTGGATTAGATCCACGCCTGCAGACTGACTTCTCCATGGTGAAAAAGTAAAGAAATCACACCATAACCACATATTGGCAATGGCAAATCTATTTCCAATTGAGCTGATATTGTCTTTTTTGCCACTTCAAAATACAAACACACACACCACCCCAACAAAATCAAGTCGACAAGAGCAGCAAAAAATTTTTTTTATGTTACGTAATTAAATATGGATTCATGATTTTTTATGCACTTAAACATTGGAATCAGATACGGGTTCAATCCAAAAAGTAAAAAGACAAAAAGGATAGGTTAATATTTTGAGAGAATAAGTCTGAATGATTTGATAGGGTTAACCAATTCCATTTGGGGAGCAAGAAACTGTAAAAATATTTTGAGACAATTTTGTGGTGGAATTATTAAGGTAAAAATGTTTTGAGATAATATTGAGGTAAAATGTTAATGTTATTTTTTTTTTAAATAGAGAAATAATTTTGTTTAATCATTTTTTTTATATACAAGCAATAGGGGTATAAGTGAAATTTTAACTGATTCTTATTACCATAGTTGGTTTGAACCAAACAGCATCAATCACAATAATTCCCATTATAGGATTCTGAACCAAACACCAACAATGCAATCATATTCCCATAGTCATCGACCCTTTAATCAAACCCATTGTGATTGTCATTGAAGAATTTGAACCAAACGCTCCCTAATATAGTGTTAGATGAAAGCATAATCATTTATTTATTTAATTAAAATTGTTCGATAAAAATTCAGCATGTATGTGACAAAACCCTAAACCCTAAATTGTACCATAAGAAAAAAAAAGGTATAAGAGTAGTAAGTATTTATTTAAATTAAAAGATTTTAAGAGAATATGTTTTTAAGTGTTTTTAAGGGTTTTGGCTGAATTTCTAAGATTTTGATGGTTTTTAAGTGTTTCTAAGGGTTTTGAGGTTTTCTGCTAAGGGTTTTAAGGAATTCTAAGGGTTTCTATAGAATTTGAGGGCTTTCAAGTGTTTTTAAGGATTTTGAAGGGTTTCTAAGGCTATTGAGTTTGAGGTTTTTAAGGGTTTGAGGTTTTTCAAGGGTTTTTAAGGGCTTTGACAGGTGATGAAGATTGAATTTTACTACAAGTATAATACCTCAGAAATAGACTTCTAATATAACTAGTACTGCTCAGCTCATAGGAGTCCAACTCCTTTTCAGTTATTATTTCTATTTCGCATGTGTGCTAAGAGTTACAATTCTATTACAACTTTTACACCGATAAACCCTTATTCAAGATATGTTATTAGAGTTTCATTACAACTCTAATTCAGGTATGTATTCTATATATACAACCCTTCCCTCACATGGGGAAGGCATTCAATATTCGTACTTTCAATTACAAATTGAAAAATGTTTAAGGCTCACTACTGACTTAAACATCAAAGTATTTTCCCTGGGATCAATCTCGGGGACTTTTTCTAAGTCTTCGGTGTGTTCCGGACATCCAAACGACCTACCAGCAACGCTCTGCAGACGTGAGATTTTCCACACTCATCGATTGGCGCCCACCGTAGGGCAGAAAGCAATATGCCAACCACTCATTTACAATTGTCACGACGTGACAAACAACCTATTCAAAATTCTTCAATTCCTGAACGTCAGGTGGAGAATAATCCATCTTTGAGGAAAGTCTCAGTAGATTCGTCTACCAGAACTCCTGTTCAAGATGGAAATGGTCCAGATCCTCAGAACCAATGTGAAAGCCAAGTTCCCATTGTTGATTTGGATTCGCCAAATGTAGTCAAATTTCTCATCGAGCATGGAGAGAGGGTTCAAACGATGATAGCGAATGGTGCCCCAGTTAATTTAACAGAACATGAGGCTCGCACTGCTCAGCAACGGGAAGAATAGAATTAAGCAATTCATGAGCGAGATCTCCGATAGAGGCTTCGAGATGAGCAGGAACTCAGAATAAGAGTTGAGGATCGTGCTAACAGGAGGAACCAAGATCACATCTCAGTTTCATCTCAACGAAAGGATTCACCGAACAGAAATATAAGACAAGTTCATTATCGTCAGCGGACCAGATCTAAAGATTATATTGGTGATAATCTGTACAGACCGTACGAATCGTCAAGGGATCACAATCAGCGATTTGGAGATATAGGTCCATCAGACTTGTCACCAACTTCACTGACAAGGTATGATCATGATTCATATGTGAATTCTCCGTTTGTGGATGATGTCGAAAATTATCCTCTTCCACATAAATTCAAGATGCCAAATTTGTTATACTACAATGGTGAAGGAGATCCGGCAGAACATGTGCATCACTATGTCCAAAGTATGAGGATTTATAATTATTCAGATCAGATCTTATGCAAATGTTTTGGGATAACTATGATGAGAACTGCCCGATTGTGGTACGACCACCTTAATCCTAAGGCGTTTCGTAAGTTCAGTGACATTAAAGCAGGCTTTAAAAGTAGATTTGTTCAACGTCAAAAGTTTGTGAAAACAAGTGTTGAGTTACTTAATGTGAAGCAAGGAGATTCAGAGTCCTTAACTCAATACATTGATAGATTCATAAATGAAAGTTTTGAAGTGGGGTACAGGTCGGAGGAAGTTGTCATTGGAGCTTTCACGAACGGCTTACGACCTGGGAGATTGTACAAAGATTTTATCATAGATCCTCCTGTAAGTGTTGAAGACATGATGAAGCGAGCTCAGAAATTTGCAAAAGGTAAAGATGCGGATAAGCGAAAACGAGACAATGATAGAGGACTTGAGAAAAAGAAAGATGAAAAATCTAAAACATTTGGTGGTGGAAACCGAAGACAAAAATCTACAATCGATGAAGACAAGAACTTCACTTTCTTGAACAAAACACGAACTGAAGTGCTTGCTATCTTGGAGAACCGAGGAACAGTAAGGTATCCACAACGGATGTCCGGTCCAGACAATAAAAGGAACAAAAAATTCTTCTGTAAGTTTCATAATCAACATGGTCATGACACTGAACAATGCAAAGACCTCAAGAAGTATATTGAGGAATTGATTCAGAACGGTTATTTAAAAGAATTTGTCCGAGTTAGGAATTTAACAAGCTGACCTGAAGATAAGAAAGATCCAGATCTACCTGATGAGAAAAGAAGAAAGGATAATGAAATCGATATAAGTCATGACGCAGATAGAAACATCACAGGAGTAATCTATACCATTATCGGGGGACCCTATGATGGGGATTCGATGACCTCCAAAAAATCAAAAAACAGAGGAACTCCCGAGCAAGAACTAGTTCATAAACAGTTTAAGCCAACAGTCACCATTACCTTTTCAGAAGTAGATGCAGTACCGACAGATTTCCACATGTCGATGCATTGCTAATTAAAGTAATTATCGCTAACAAGGAAGTCCACAGAATATATGTAGACAATGGCAGTTCGATGATATTCCCTATTACGAAACTTGCTAAAAAATGAGTATCGACAAGAAACAGTTAAAACCTTATCATTCACACCTAATTGGCTTTTCAGGAGAAACATCGATGCCAATCGGAACGATAAACCTGCCAGTGACATTGGGAGAATATCCCAAGGAAAGGCTCATCTATGTTGAGTTCACAGTCATTCATGTCACGTCTCCATACAATGTTATTCTTGGACGACCTGCCATGGTGCAATTAAAAGCTATCTGGTCACCATATCATATTGTTATGAAATTTTCTACAGAAGATGGGGTTGCAATGATATTAGGAGATCAGAAGTTGGCAAGAGAATGTCATATGATTGCCTTAAAATTGAATAAGAAGAAGCAAGTGGTAAACGTGAATTACGTTGGAACAGAAAACCGAGCTGAACCTGTGATGTTAACAGACAAAGTAGAAGCTGTCTTCTTAGATGAAATTGAGGTGGACAAGACAGTTCTCATCGGTTCATCTTTGCCTGTAGAAATAAAGAGGGCGTTAACAAATCTCTTGTCAGAAATCAAAGATGTTTTTTTCTTAGAGTCCAGACGACATGAAAGGAGTGTCTGCAGGTTTGATGGTTCACAAGCTAAACATCAACAAGTCTGCTCAGATTATCAGACAGAAGAAAAGATAGTATGAGCCAGATCGTAATCGGGCCATATCTGAAGAGGTTGATAAACTGCTGAGAGCAAAGATAATTAAAGAAGTTTTCTATCCGACCTGGCTTGCCAATCCTGTTATGGTTCCAAAATCAGATGCTTCATTGAGAATGTGTATAGATTATACAAACCTGAATAAGGCTTGTCCGAAAGATTGTTATCCTTTACCAATAATTGACCAAAAGGTGAATGCAACCTCCGATTTTGAGGTCTTATGTTTTCTGGGTGCTTACAAAGGATATCATCAGATTCAGATGGATGAAGATGATGCGGAAAATACAGCATTCATAACTGAGAAAGGCGTGTATTGTTACACAAAAATGTCTTTTGGATTAAAGAATGCTGTTGCTACATATCAACCGTTGGTAGATAAGATATTCTCTGATCAGATTAGAAGAAATATGGAAATCTATATTGATGACATGCTTATTAAGAGCAAAAAGGTAGAAACCTTCATTGATGAAGTGAAAGGCATTAAAGAAGGCAAAAAACTTTGAATGGAACGAGAGCTGCAATAAAGCATTCGATGAAATGAAAACATGCTTGTCAGAAGTACAAGTGTTATCAACCCCAGTTCATAGAGAGATTTTATATTTGTATTTAGCGACAAGTAACGCAGCTATTAGTGCGGTTCTGGTCAGAGACGATAAGGGACCATAGAAACCGGTGTATTACACAAGTCATGCTTTGCAAGGGGCTGAACAAAGATATCTGACGATAGAGAAATTGGCACTTGCACTCATACATGCTTCAAGAAGACTGAAACCGTATTTCCAAGCACATGAAATTCACGTCTTAACAGATAAACCATTAAGGCAGGTTCTGCAAAAACCTGATTCTTCTGAAAGGCTTATGAAGTGGGCAATTGGGTTGGGAGAATATGACATCACATTCTAACCTCGGATGGCAATAAAAGGTCAGGTACTAGCCGACTTCATGGCCGCGGTTTCTATTACAGAAGAGGATCTTTTAAAGGAGGATGATCTGAGAAACTTTTTAAAAGAAAAAGAAGGTTTTTGGAATTTATTTGTTGATGGAGCCTCAAGTGATGATGGTTCAGGAGCAGGGTTAATATTAACACACCCAAATGGACAATAATTCATATATACTTTACGTTTCGAATTCAAAGCAACAAATAACAAGGCAGAATACGAGGCACTAATAACTGGGATGAAGTTAGCCTCTCAAATGGGTGTACAAAAGTTACAAGTTTACAGCGACTCTCAGCTCATTGTAAACCAAGTAACTGAGGGGTATGAGGCCCGAGATCTGAATATGAAGAAGTATTTGGAGAAGATCTGATGAAAAAAATTCAGGAGTTCTTGATTGAACGAGTACCCCGAGCTCAGAATAAACGAGCAGATGCACTCAGTAAGTTGGCATCATCAACGCATATTCACCTCACAAAGAAGGTTTTGGTTGAGGTCTTGCCAACTAAAAGTATAGAAGAGTTGCAAGTCTTAGTGATTGAAGACGTGAGAAATACTTAGATGACTCCAATTATAAAGTTCTTGACAAATGGAGAACTACCACAAGACAAAGTTGCAACTCGAAAACTGGCTTTGCTCGAAAACCGTTGGCTTTCCAACGACCTAATTTATAGCTATTGGATTGCCAACGGTCAGTTCATAAATGATGGCCGTTGGATGCAACTGTCATCTCTTTTTTTTTTAACCGGCGGTTAACTGTCGGTTGATCCAACGGCTAGTTAATCCTGGCCGTCTATTTTTTTTTAAAAACCGTCGGTTTTGAACCGCCGGTTTGCGATTCACAGAAGTGTGAACAGGAATCGGCCCGCCTAGGCTGATTCCGGTTCACGATTTGGGCCCGGCATGGGTTGGTTTCGGTTTCAGGTCCAGCCCGCCTGGCCGGTTACGGGCCACCGGAACCGGGGTCATGACTAACTTGACCATGCATAAAGTAAGGGAGACAAAACAATTGAAAAATAATGTATCAAATTGGCCTATTGCAATAATTGAAACAAATAAACCCACGTTTTAAAATTTTCCATAATGGAAAAAGATCTTGTTATTAGTGCATTCAGTTTTAAAATTGATTCAACAATGTCGCCACAATACGAGAAGGAGAAATGGAAGACTGATCTTTATTTTTAGGAAAGATAAAATATATTATAATTGTTGATTCTTTCTATCAAAGGTTCAATTAAGTGATTAACTAAGAGATGAGAGCCTGTGGGACTGTTGAGTGATAACTTCGGCAGTTGAAGGGTTCTGTTCTAAGACAATTTCATATCCATCGCTGAAGTTTTCCATTCCCTGAGCCATGAGTTGCCAAAAGATCCCTCCACCACATGTGCCGGAGGACGTTCGTGCGCAAGCATAAATGGTGTTATAGATATTTGAGAAATAAGCATCCCTCGCGGTGACTTGATACCCGGGTGATCTCGAAGATTTGCCGAACTCAGTCAACAGAAGTGGCTTTCCAAGCACAGATTTTGAATCCTCTATATGCGCTTTGATCCATCTATCCACAAACTGTGCTTGAGCCTCGTCATTTGAATTGGGAATCCTGCATTAATTTAGTTGTCCTTTAAAGATGATGATGATATATATATATATATATATATATACACTATGTACATATTTGCATTTTCACACGTTTATGTCTTTTTTATTTCCAAACTTACCATTGATCGGGATACAGATGAATGGTGGCAAAATCTACTTGTGGGATGCCGTTATTGGAAATAAAATCCGTCCCAACTTCATAACCAGGATTAAATTCTCGTTTTTCAGGCATCGACTCTCCGTAAAATCCTTCGAGCCCAATCTCTAGGAGATGATTGGCATCAATGGACTTGACGTAAGCCGCCATTTCTGAGATCCAACCCTGTAAAATGTTAAAGATACCGTAAGGCTAAGGCGTAAGCTACTCTTTACTGTAAAAAAAATACAACAGTGTTTTCATCAGAATGTTTCTGGATTTGACTTTCAACGTTAACTCACTCTATCTTTGCCTCTGCCTTTCCCTTTTGCAATAACTAGTAGATTTTTCTAAACAAAAAATATTATATAAAGCAGTATTTTAATTTATGACATTGATGATTTTTTGTTTCATCAGAAAATAGTGAGAGATCTCCATTCAAATAAAAAACAAAAGGTCAGAATCAGATAGAGAGAGATCATGATCTAAACCTGAATGGATTTTCCAGATAGGTCAGTTTGGCAACGAGGTTCGTTCATGAGCTCCCAGGCAAATATGGTGGGATCGTCCTTGTAGGCAATCCCAGTTATGGAGTTGACTCTTGTAAGAATAACCTGGGTCAAACTTGAAAATTTACTACGCACGTGGGAGAAACTATATATAAAACTAATTAAATTTCACATCGATCACTGACTAAATATTAATGATCATATTTCAATATGTTAGTACATGTATGTAAAAGTAACTCTTAAATACAGATTTAAATTACTGAGCTCGTTGTGAATTCATTATACCTTCGTCCAAGTTTCTTCATACTTATTTACTAGCTAGGGATAAATGCTACAAATTAAATTAATGGTGTTCGTTTGTTTAATTATCACCACCTTACTGCTTCCATCACTTTTTCTTTTAAAAAGAAACAAATAGATATTGGCCTAAGTGCATGTACGTACGGGGCTTCTTAATTATCATCAATTGTACGTGGAATATATATATATGTTGATCGATCATGCATGACATGATAGTACTCCACCTCCACGTACCGTTATATGGTTTTTAAAGTAGTCTTTGACAATTGTATTAGTAAAAAAGTCATCATCGCTGTTCAAGTAGTGGCCTTGATCCCTCGCCCATTGAACATATTGTCTTTTGCCTCCATAACCTTCCCAGTTGTTGACCAAGCTGAGGATGAGATAAACTCCATACTTGTTTGCTTCCGATATTACAAAATCCAAACCCTGCAGATATACAGAAATTTGTGATACATAGGATGTATTAAATAATGTGTGTGTATGCATAATTCTTTCTTATATAGTGTGCAACTTTTATATATATATACACAATAATGCATGCATGCATGCATGGAGCAACGAGAATTTAAAGTACGTACTTTGAACATGTCCTCGTTATAGGAACCGGGAGAGCTTTGTAGGGGCCTGTAACCACCATCACTAAAAGCCCAGGTTCTAGCCACATTCATACCATACTTGGAAGCAGCTTGTTGGAACGTGGTTGATACCTTGATCCTCGTAGATGGGTCAGATGCCATGTACATCAGCCAATAAGAATTGAAGCCGTTGAGGTATAATGGTTTCCCGTTCATCGCAAAATGAGTTCCCCTTGTTTGGGCGAAGCTGCTGCTATTATGACCAGCTACCTGATCACCATAAATATATCCCTCTCCAACTCCAAAGAAAATGAGGATAACAAAGGAAAAAGACCAACAGCTCATGAGCAACGAGCTTTTCGTTTTCGTTTTCATCATATTATTATTATTCTTGGGGTTACTATTACTATACTATACCTGATTGTTTTGATTCAATGGGATTATCGATCCTATATGCTATATAGTGACTAAGTGTATACGTTGAATATATATAAGTAAGATGATCACTGCGCACTTCTCTTCCGTCTCATTTCCATATATATATATATATATATATAGAATATAAGATGCAATAATCGAGGTCTAGCAGATGTGTTAACAGAGATGGAGATAGAGTGTCGTGTGGAGTACTAGGGTATGGCACTTTTTCTGCAAATGCAACCAATGATTATTTTATTTCTGATAACTTTTTTGCTTAAATGGAAAATACGTCAAGAAAATAAACTATAAATGCTGTTTTCATTCCTCCATGAATTTGCCGAGTGACTCAAGGCTTCCATCGTTGGGATAATTTCCCATACATCCTGTCTAAAAAAGACCAAAACTCAAAATGAACCACGACTACAAACGTTGGGAATGGTAAAGTTCCTAAGGCTTCTTTAGTTTCACTTTTGCCAATTGTTTATCTTATCTATGTTTCAAATCGATTCATGCCCAAATATACAAAAAAAGGGAAATAAATGTTTGACGCTTGTAACAATTAAATATAAACTCCCGTTTCTATTCGTACCTCATAAAAAAAAATACTTCGTTCTTGTAAGAGATTATGTTTTTGAAAGAGATTATGTTCAAGAAAACAAATGTCATCGCATATAGACTTAATTGTGCGTAACATAACCACGAAGTCGCGGCCTAGATAGAGTGGAAGAGTAGTTGCCCCACCCACCCGATGTTTAAGTAGTAGTTTATTTTCTCACGCCTTAGCTAACAGTTTCTTGTCTGAGATCTTAAGATGAACAAACTTCTTTTGTCCATGGGATTGGAGTAACCGTTTTAGGCCTGAGATCTCAAAATGTCCATGGGATTGGAGTAACCGTTTCAGGCCTGAGATCTTAAAATGTACAAACTTCTTTTGTCCATGGCATTGGAGTATTGGACAACCGACAACGTCAATAAGTCGGTGTTTCTCTAATCTATTAATTTTCCATGCTACCACTTCCCCCCTTTGCGTATAGGAAATGCGAGGGGTAGTTATAAGATTTTGGGCACTCACATTATCCAAGATCCAATGATGATAAGTGTTAGAGTAACTAAAACAGCTTTCTGTTTGGCAGATGATAAATTGAGTGCCATCTGTGTATTAGTACAGTTTCGGCCACCAAGGAGAGAGGAGAGAGGAGAGAGACGTCGAGATATTACAGATTAGACTATTTGTTCTTATCCCAAGGTATGTACCTGAAAAAAAATACTATGATGTATAATTATAGTTAACATTTAGTATAACGTTTATTTTTTAAACACAATGTGTACGCAAATTGAACATAGCCAACTCAGATAGGGCTCGTAAGTCATGGGTATCACCTCCAGAGTCCAGAGTACTACTCCTGCACGACAACACCAGTTTTGTTTTTCTATTTCGTCCATTACATACCATAGTTACAACTATAATAACTTCCAAAATTCGCATATGAATCGCATAACTTAGGATAAGATAACATACATGAAACTACCCAAACACGACTACAACCATAATAACTTCCTATATTCGCTTATGAATAGCATCACTTACATAATAGAGTAGCATCGCCAATATGTTTAAACATGAAAAATGAACCGTCAAGAATTCAAATGCTACCATAAAGAACAACCGCAAAAATCTTTTGGTTTGCTCATTTGCTTCAATAATCAAGAAAATGACCTTCTAGAGCAAGTCATCTTAACAACAGTTGAACAGAAAGCACCACAACACAAGTGGACTGAAAAATAGCAACATCTGTGTTCTGAAAAGATAACATAAGATATATACAGAATTTGTGCAATGTAGATTGCATAGTTCAATACTAACAGTTGTCAACAGAACATTAGCACAAGAGAGTTGAGACAAAACCAAGTGCATACAATACATCCAAACATAGGTCATCTTATCCATGCCCTGAAAACAATTATGAAACCAGCAGACAAATCACAAACTCTGGAACCAATCTCAAATTTGCTATCTTTACTTTATGTATGAACTAGAATGCACCCAGCTTTAATGGCTTTGGTGGATCTTCAAATGCACCTTCACTTGATCATTGGAATCAGTTTGCTATGATCATATTGTTTTATGGTTCTGGTGGAACTTCCACAGCACATTCACTTGATTGCTGGATAGAACATGCTATCATCATTTAAAGGTTTTGTCCGAAAAATTCTGCATAATCCCATTCAATGAGTTTTTTCAAACATTGACATATCAATAGTATGCAGGCTACATGCTACTATTGTAGGCACAACTAGATGTGTGTTAACATGTGAATATTATACAGAAGGAAAAAATGAATTTAGGAACTGAAAGAAAAGTTTGAAATTCTCACACATTAAATACCACAAGAGTATTCGGGGCATTTATCGTATATCATATTTGAAGAAAGTTGAACAGAAGAAATATATTAAAGAAACAGAATTTTTTCATGCATTAAAGATACCATAACATGATCACCTATTCCTGTCAAAAAGATTATACATTCTTCCGTTTAAAATAGATCTCAAAAGCTCATCAATATCTTTAGACTTGATGGGGATTTTCTATTTTCCCTCTTGCCCTTATTTGATTTGTTCATCATTTTATCTATTCACTTTTGCCTTTTGTGCGAAAAAGAATTGGAAATAAACGATTAAAACAAATATGATATACTTAAATATCATCAATATAGTGGAATAAAGGTTTAGTTGTTGTTGTTGTATCATTCACATACTGTCACAAAATTAACAACAGGTAAGTATCATGAGACAGTAGCAAGATAGTACACAAAAAAGCACAAAACATTATGACATAAGACACCCATCACATACAGATCATGACACCAGAACTAGACTTCAGACTTTTGAAAAAAGTAAAACATTTTATTTACCTATTCAACAGTTTGTGCAAACATGGTAGAAAGCTGAACAGCCCCTTCCTTTGATCTATAGACAAATGTCTCCTCATTCTTGTCCAGAGTTTGGACCCAACCTCCTAGAAGTATTCACAGGACAGACTTCCAAAACTCCTGTCCAGCTCCATAAATACAAGTGATTATCAAGACTTTGCTTCAAATGATATCTTCTTTGACAAGGAGTGTAATTGTAGACTTTCATCTCTTTAGCCTAGATTGGATGATAATTCCATAAATCCATGATGAACATACGCAGACTTTATTAACATCACTGGGTCACTTGGGGCTTCGTTGGAATCTCTAAATCTTTGTCAAGAGCAGCACTTGCCATGCCAGTATCCACTATGACTCCAAGTGCTGTGCCATCGCTCTCATCACTAACGCTGCCATGACTGATGCCCACTCCTTTTGGGAGCAATGGTTCATATACTCCTCTAATAGCAACCTCTGCGTTCCACTTCTCAATAGAAACAATATATTTGCAAAGGGGTGTTACTCATATATCTTTATCTCATTTTTTTTTAACAGATCATGTTTCCCTTCTGAGCCTCGAGCACAAACAAAATGCAAAACCACTCATACACGTGTTTACATCCGATCTCCATGTATATTTTCCATAATGGTCAAATTTGAACATGACAGCTAATATCTTATGCAATGGAGGTCATTGACAATATCCTCAACTACTAAATAACAATCAAAACATGCCCACGCACCATGGCTTCTGAAGCAGCACATTACGTCTCTTATTTCTTCGGCCTCAAGTAGATACCTTTCTAATTGACCCAGACCTAAATCTGCATCTGGAGCTCTTCAACAAGGTGATCACTGCACATTCGCATTCATCACTCCATCAACTATCTGACAGTTAATTGTTTCACGGTTAGCTGCTCCTGAATCACAAGATAATTAAGTCTATAGAAATAAAAATTCAGATGGTGCAGTAGTTAGTTATAAAGGAACTCAAGCCTCAGAATGAACTCACAGCCAAAGCAACAAATTCCTAGTTGGTGCCTAATCAACAAAACTGCCATATATCCCACTGAACAACCACGACTGCTGTTTTGATAGAAAGCATCAAACGTACTCTATAGACCCTGCATTTCTGAGGCAGACTGCTAATATCACATTTTCCTCGGCATTTCTCATAATGGCGTTCCCTCTTCAATAACGTTACTTGAGGGTTCTGAGTCTTTTGACACAAACTTGGAGCATAGGGAGGCCAAGTCATTATGTTTTAAGGCATTGAATAAATCTCGACTTGATCCAAGAGGTTCATCATCTTGAACTCATATTCAAGCCTATGCCTTAAAACATAAGCGAATCTTGAATGAGCTTAAGACAACTAAGCCCAAGAAACAACAAATTTATAAAAAGGTCTTTTACACCACTTGCCATCCATAACTGTTCTCAATGCAGAACAGAGCACCAAAAAAAGCATTCATCAGGAGAAAAGAATGAACATAAAAAAGGGGATAACATTTACTAGGACACCAAAGAAATTTGATGGACCATATGATAATTTAGGGTTATCATGACAGGTAAAAGCTGAATCGAAACACAAGTCTAGAATAATGCAGCAAATAGTTCAAAAAGTTATGTTTGGGCTAGATCTGCCATAACAAATAGCGTGCTTGAAGCTTGTATACCATGAATAATTTGGTTACAAATCCTCACTCATTATGGAACGGGGCATTGACAGAAACAAAGACAAAAGGGCACACTTAACTCAAATGATGAACGGAAGTGATAAGTAAGGCATTATTAAGCAAGGACTTTGTATCAAATTTCGCTTTCTGCTGCTCTTTTTATGCTTAAAAGGTTCGTTTTTATCTCTTCACAGAGTCTGCCTTCAACAATGCGCACAGGCAACCAAACTTTAGGCACCACATCCACGACATAGGAAAGAGTTGTACAAACGTCTTGGGCTAAAATCGAATCACTCGGTTCGTATTCTCCGGTATTGACCTGCAACATCAGTACTTCTATGAGGATGACAAATTCTATTTGGAGCAATAAAACCTTGAAGTACAGAAAAGAGACGATGATATTTCAGATTTAGAACTGGTCAATTCAGGCAGACAAAGAGATTTCCTCGGGCAAGGTACTCCAACTTCTGGATAGAATGAACAACCACAAGGAAATTTTATTTTAATGAGTAGGTCCATGAGATGTTGATTGTGTGTTTGAGAAAGAGGTCCAAAAAAATTAAAAATCCCACCCACCTGTTCAACTGACCATATTCCTTCAAACAGTTGGAAGTCACCTTCAGTCATCTTAAACTCAATTTCGCGCCTCTGACCAAAGGGGAGATTCTTAAGATCACCCTCATAACAGTCCATGATACCTTTAGCTTTGAATTTTAGTCCAAATGCCAAAGTTTGCTGCCCAATCTGTTCAATTCCAGGATGCAGTAATATGTATTTATTATGAATTTATTATTTATTAGGGCTTACATGCCAAGGAAGAGGAGGAGACCTGAAACAGACGAGCAAAATTGTCTCGCTTCTCCAGCAGCCGGCTGACAGCAAGGCCCGGAATGAAGTCAGCCAATCTCTCGTAGTCGGTCAAGATGTTCCAGACTCTTTCAAGGCTGGCCTCTATCGATATCCTGGATCGGATCATCCTACGGTTCTTGCCATTTTCTTCAACCTCTATCTCAATGTGATCACCAACACCTCTCGGTTCCAAAGGCCTGCACCACAATTAACACACGAAATTAGTTTCGTTGCCAAGTACACCTGGACTGGGAGGGCAGTCAACCAGTTGGATTTCGTGACCAGGGGAATATGAATATGCCCACCGCGCTTACTATGCGGAATATAGGGACCTCATGCCAAAGCAAATTCCCCCCCAAAACTTGGAAAGCGGTTCCAGCTCACACAATAATACTTGCGTACCCGTAGCTGTCGCTGCTCTCGCTGTCACTGGAAGAATAACGTTGTTGGCCGCCATGGTGGTGTTTGTAAGCATCAAACCTAGCAGCTGGACTGTTGTTATTCTTCTTCCTATTTGTCTTAGAAGAAGAACTGAACCCTGGGACACGTCGGGTCCAGCGAGACATCGTCAGGTTAGGGTTCCTACTTGATCTTTCCACGGAAGAGGAATATTGTCCATCCAAGCAGAATCTCAAACTGTGCGTTTGGAATTGGATAGTACCGAAGCTGCTGGAATATCTCAGCTTCATTTCCTTACTGCCGCATTCGACTCTCGGCTGCTTGTGTTCTGGTTTTTTATTACACGTCGCCACTGGTGTGTGGGCAGGTTTTGATTGTTATTTAAAATATGATAAATGACAGTGGTAGTGAAATACTGGTGTGTGGGCAGGTTTACTCATCATTTGTTTTAGTTAGGTTTATTAATTTATTTTCTATCGCTTCACTCCAAAATTTCAATCCAAAATTTCATTGCTATTAAAATAAATCTACAATTTAAAACTAACAATCAAATAATTATTTAATTTATTCAAAATTTTGGTCATGTTATATAATTTTATTACAGTGATTCGATTGTTTTAATACATATAAAAAATATAATAAAAGAACTTCGAATGGTTAACTATACAAATAAAATAAATAATCATATTAGACAACAAACTAAAATGAGTAAAAATAGTATAAAAAAATTACCAAAAAAAAAATGATGTAAATTGATTTATATAAAAGAAGACAAAACAAAATGAAAAGAAAAGAAAAAATGACCAATAAAAAAGTACCTACATTTTATTAAAAAAAAATTGATTACATGTTGTGGGAGTCAAACTAATAATATTTAAATATTAATACAATATTGTAAAGTAGATAAATTGAAAATAATGTTTAAATATAAGAGCAACAGATGTAATTTAAATTAAATTATTTATCGATGAGCAAAATAGTTATTTAAAATTAAAAATAAACAGTGCTATAGGTTGACATATTGAGAGTGAAGGTAAATCTGAATAAGGTCAGTCCACCACAGTCCACACTCGTTACTGAAAGTCCAAAATAAAAATTTCCACTTAGAGTAAAAAGCAAAAAAAGTAGAACTATCCAATACCCATAATTAGCAAGTACCCAATACCCATTCAGCAATGGATTACTGCCTTGCATTACATCTTTGTCTTAATTCACTTTCCCAAAATACAAAATACAAAATACAAAATACCAACTGCAATAAGTCTCAACAAACACCTGGGCAGTTCAGTAACAGAAACAGCGGAGGGATGTTTCCTCAAGAATTAACATATTTTCTGCCGTCAGTACTTCACTCAGAAACATAATTTTTTGCTGTTTTAGTAGTTGCGCTATCCTTTATATTGAGATTTGATAGAGGACGAGACAGTGAATCAACAGTCTCTGAAGCTTCTACAGCTACAGCAGAACTACCAATACCAAGTTTAACATTTGGCTCATGAGAGGAGCCGCTTCTAATTTCTATCTCTAGCATATTTAACTCCTCCTCAATATCTTCATCCTCAATCACTGCAAGTGCTGGAGTTGATCCTGAGAGACGCAGACAAACAGATATTACTAACTTAATTTCCCACAAGCATCCGTAAAACAAGCATTTTGTGTGTTTCAACTTCTTGATGGCCTCACCTCCTTCTTCCTGGTTGTCCATGAGGCTCACAGGATTATCCTCTCAATATTACTACTTAAATATGATTTTTAATCCTATACATTCCTCCAGCAAAACTTGCTCTTTCCATGAACAATCATAACAGTCATGCACACATTTAAGGACCCATCTTCATCAGGAAATAAGAACATCTACTTACATAACAATAAATGACCCGGTAATTTGCATTTCAGCTGTAGCCCCGGATTTGAGCAGCACGAAAGTGCTTGTGACACCGGACAAGTAGCAATTTACCCAAACCATTTCTTACTCATCACTTTTCTTTCTTCTCATCCAAACCTAGTATATACTACAGTAATCTTTTTTTTTTTTTTAACTACAGTAATCATTCTACTACCAACATTTGTCACTTTTCTTTTCCTATCGTTAATGTCAACTTTTCCCTGTACTTCAGTTAGTAATATGCTATTCGATTGAAACTCAAAGTGGAAATGCCAAAATTACCTAAGACTTCGTCCACTTGTTTTATTGAGTTGATGCTCATGTTAAGATCGTGTACACAGAGTTCAACTTCTTCAATGCTGATCCTATTTTCTCTCATAGCTTGTGCACCAAGTGCAATGGCTTCAGACACCTGCAACCGGTGGGTTAAAAGGGTGAAAAACACTCATATAGATCCTAGCCTGATGCACTGAATGTTCACCAATTTATGAATCATTCCTGTTTAGACCGCAGTACGTCTTACTACGATGAGGTGAACTTTGTCAAGCAAGGCAAAATTTATTACTGTCAAGAAATGTTACACACTAGCTCAAATTATGTAACACGTGTTTATAGTATTATTACTGACCTTTCTCGAGGACTCAGCATCACCAATAACTCTAAGGATTTCCTCCACACGGCTCAAAAGTGCTGTACATTTTTCTCTACTTTGAAATGCCAGTTTTAGTTCCCTTGCATGCCTCACTGCAAGTTTCCTGTTCCCAGACTTCAGATAGGCTAAAGCTGATCTTTTGGACCTGTATTCCAAACTAAGGCTGCTCTCATATGGAAGAGTTAAATCAAAGAGAACTTAGCTAAAATGTCAAAGAAAAAGTTAAGTGTTTCCAATTATATAAGTTGGATGGGCTCAAATCCCAGCCCAAATTCATATTGCTTGTTGGATGTTAAAAATCTCAGCAAGAATCCGTCCTAATATATCAATTTACAGTTAATGACCATAGACTTTCTAGAACAACCTCACTATTCATCTCCTAGTTCTCTAAGATATTATCTAAGAGAGAAAAACTTGGATATAAACTTTTCTATAATATGTCAAAAAGCTGGAACCTATTCTGGACAAAATCCATGCTTAACATGTAATTCATCTTCTTCTTCTTTTTTTGTGGGAAAAGATTGCAGTTTACAAGGTTAATTCCACTCTTAACACCAAGTGTTTTGAGATATATCGTCCATCAAACATAGTAGAAAAAAAATTCAGCCTTTCACATTCTCAAGGTGGACCATGGACAATGGACAAAAATTAACTAAGAACACAAAAACCAATATGCGCTGAACTTAGACATTAACTTTCAGCTTCACTGCAAAACAAACAGCGCATACCATGCCTTTCCCAACCAATTAAATGTAATGATTATTATTTCTCAATTGCAATTTCAATGAGGAAGAGGAAAAAATTTAGATCACCAGCCATAAAACAATGCATAGGTTATCTATTTTCCTCCAAGGGCTGTAAGTTAACTTCAACATGTGCTTCAAGTGAATTATTCATGTTATCAATCAATCAATTTCCTTTTGACTGTCCTCCATTTGATCATAATTGAGAAGTTCTTTTTAGTAAACCGATTGGGCCAAATTGGGGACCCTACTGATGGGGGACAAATGAATCTTCACTGGAATGCCAAAGAGATTTCTCTACGAACTCATATATGATTATTCTAAACTCAACCAATTTACGGCAAATGACTAACTTTCTTGCAGTTTTCCTTAAATGTATCCCTGGCATTTTTTCAATTGTATCAGCTTTACTGCATGTTGAAATATGTGTTCAAATAAAACTTTCGCTGTTTGATTGACTTTGTCAGACATGACAAGCATGTATAAAGCAAGTGACCAAAAGTCATTCTTACTTTTGACAACGTTGGTCGATCACATCAAGTTGTAGCTCAAGATTCTCTACTGTCCAGATTAAGTGCAAAACATCATAATCCAGACTTGTGACATCCGAAACTGCTGCTGGAGAAAGAGAAACTTTCACTCCCTGCAAGAGAAAACAAATGCTCTAAAAGGCAGTTTTCCTTGAGGCCCGCTCTATGTCAAACGTTTTCCTGAGATAACAGGACTAGGCCTGCATGGAGCGGCATTGAAGTTATCAAGCAGTTCCCAAACTGGTCTGAACAACAAAACGACAGAGTCATAGCACTACTGACCACAAGTTTATCTTTGTAAAAACAGATCATGTTCTTTGCACAACTTTGACAAGAAATATGTTAACAACAGAAAGCCTCTTCTATCATACTCCCCACTTAAGAGATTGTTTGGGGAAGAAGGGTAGCTGTAGCAATATATTCTTTTATTATGGAAAAATACTAAATGTATTTAGCAACACTTCATAAGTGTTGTTAGTATCAGTTACTTTGTACCATATGTACTTCCAGATGGAGTTCATTGAAGCTTGTTCAGTTAAGAACTGCATTACAAACACAGAAAGCTCTAAACAGTTACTGTCACTTTTTGAAGAAAACCAAACAACAAATTCGTGAGCTTTGTGCTGATGCTTTTGAATCAAGGTTTACTCACATGGTTCATGGACTCCCCATTTGGAAATAGTGGTATCAAATACAAACACCGTCTGGAATCCTGAACGTAAATGAAGCAAGCAGAATACAGCCTATACTCTATCAATTAATGTCAACTTTGACAAAGAAATTTTCAGATATCAACTTAGTTATGAATCACAAAGTTTGTACAATACTATCAACAAATCAAAATTCTTTACACCAAGAACCACTGAGAGGAACTTAGAAACACAGATTGTGATATTTGTGACGTACTGCATGCATTTGATTCTTACTAAGTGCAATATTCTAGGATGCTTAGTAAGTGACCCATGTCTTTGAAACACAAACAGAAAAATACACATTGGTTAAAGAGCAAATAAGCAACCTAAGCTTGAACCACTCCAATTTGAGAATTAAAAGAAACCACGATCCCTGTCAAGTTAGCTTCTAGTACAACTCTATAATACACTCCATCTGTTTCAAATGCATTATCTATAACCTAACAGAAGTATGCATCTAATAACATGACAAGCAGGTAATAGCACCAACACATGTTTGCGTGATACAAAGCAGTTTCAAAGACCCAACATGCATTTTTTTAGCTATTATGTAAAAAGGCACGCCCAGGATTACGTCCGGGATCACTCGTTAAGAATCCAACTGTCAGAGAAGAATACCTTCGTCCATAAGGATACAAAATTACCTAGTACCCCTAACCACAAATCATCCGCTGATTCTTCAACATCAGTAGACAATTCATCATTTTCCATATGAATATTGGATCCACAATGAATCACTGACTGGAGCAGGAAAAAGAAGTGACTCCTTTTCTTTGGAAAAGGCCAGTATAAAGGATACTCTGAATCATAGAACTATAATGAGAGATGCCCTTGTCTCAATCTACACTTTCAAATAACACAGCATATTTCTCACAAAATACAGGATATATCATAAGATACCTCTATAACATCATTCTTGCTGATCATAAGATATTTAGCTTTCCGGCAACCTGACAAATAACTCAAGAGTGTGGATGCTTCCTTTGGTCCTCCACAGATTTCCTGGAACTTCCTCAGCGTGATGACACAAGAAGATGTCCAGTGACTGTGAGAAAGAAGTTTGACTACTTCAAGAGCTTTATCCTAGTTAATAGAAGAAAGGAGAAAAAAAAAATTAGAACTCTCAGGGAATGCATCAATTCATATTCAAGGAAGCTTGTTTTTAGTGTAATATTTTATCCTTCACATATGACTCCCAAAAAAAATAAAAAATAGAAATCAACCTTTGGCGTCAAACTGACACTGTCAGTACAAGAATAAAAAAGGGAGCTGAATTAGAAACTTTACCTTCAACAGCGCGGAGAGGATGTAATAATCTTCAGGCATATAATTATCTGGAGTTGACGACAAACCCAGGGCACGTACTGCTTTCCACAAAATCAGGGAAAGCCTCCTTCCAGTTGTTGTTGTTCTTGTTGGATCCACGAGATCAGACTCCCGTAATAGATCACCAGCATTATGCATTTCAAACTGTAAGTTGTATAAAATATGAGAAGAAAAGCAGTACAGTTTAATGCAAATTACTTTTGTGAATTTGAACGGACCTAAACAACTAATAATTAATACAAGACACTGGTAGAGTTAAAGCATTTCGTGAGTCGCAAGTCCTCAAAATATAATTAATACAGGTTTTTTTTTTTTTTTTTTTTTTGATAATTTACAAAAAAAGAAAGAAGAAGCCTTTACGAGGACTTGGTGGAGGCACAAGGGTGACAAGGCATCTTCCCTACGGAACCAAATGTTGTGGAGGCGGGAAGGATGTATGACGAAGGTTCCCAGGTATCGAGCCACCTTGATGATAAGCTCTCTCCAAAAGAGATAACGGCCTTCCCAGTCGGATCTTTGTCCGCTGAAACCCTTGAAACGTGCCACCGCCTTCACTTGATCGTCCCAGTCTTGAACTTGTCTCCTCACAAACTCCCTCACCCTCACCCGCTCCCGCTCCACTTCTTCTTCATCATCATCCTTATCCTTCTGTAGCATTTTACCTATACCATAATTGGAGTCGCCGCCGGCGGCCTCCTCCTCACCATGATCGTTGGAATTCATCTCAATACTGTCATTCGTTGGTATTCATATCATTACAGTCAACCGCTAATTGTTTGATTAATCAATTATTTTGTTTGTCAAACATTTCTGGTTTTGACAAATTTGTTGGCATGAAAAATCTTTGCCAATTTTTTATTTAGATGTTCTCCAAACATGAAAAAAAATAAAAACTTTACTACTAAATAAATAAAAAATGCGCTCCCAATTGTGATTTGTGAGTAAATGGTAAACGAACGGAGTGATGTTCGAAGAGGAGAGAAGTAAAGGTTTATGTATCGAGTCTACTCTAGTCTAGTAAGCAAATTGGTTGGCCAAATTTTAGTTCACATCCATCTAGGCCTCGTTACAATCTCATCAAAACAGAAAGTCCATGATCCAACCACCATCCATGCCCGAGGAGTAGGACTAAAGATAAAAGGGCGTCTTTGTTCAGCCCAAACAGCCCTTCAAAAGAAAAGCATCCTTATAATGAATCAAGTTTGGGCTAAATTTACCATTTTCCAACCTGTCCTAACTGAAACGGCAGAAAGTCATTCACTTACTATGATGATTTCCAAATTGATACTTCTCTTGCACTTCAAGGAGGAGTTGCCTACATGGTACAACAGCCCCGAGTTTGATGCAGGCAAGAAATGCACCCGAGAGCTTCCGGTGAAGACTGTAAGCCTCTTCAGGTGGCGGTGTCAGTCTGTGTCTCAACATCGTAGCACCAAGGTTGGAAATGCTTTCCATAATATTGGTAGAGCGAAAGTCGTAACCCCCAGGCTTTGCAAAAGGCAGCCCTACGATGAAACCAGCCTGAACATGAGCTTCCAGCATTATCTCTGATTCCATCCCCGTCAGAAATCCAAGTCTGCGTGATATCTCAATTACGGCTCCACGGTCACCATTTGCACAAGCAAGAACCTGATTTCAATACGTTCATGTCAATTATTATTAAATGGATCACGAGATTATCACCACTGGAATGGAAGAAAAGAAAAGAAGCTACTATTAGAACCACAGAACAACCACAACAACTAAACCCTTATCCCACATGGTCCTGTGGGGCTTAGATTCACATAACCCCAAGAAAATTTAATTGAACTCAAAAAGTTGTACTTCTAAATCCCAAACAATGCTGCTGCTGAACAAGGATAAAAAAGCAGTACATGCACAATTATAATAATCGTACTCAAGGAGCACCGTGACATATGCCAGACCTAATTAATTGGAGCGCATAAAAAATCCCACAACTTGAGCGAAGCAAAAACTACAGAATTCAGATATAAAGCAAATTTGCAAACGCTTGTACAAAAAATATTCAAAACATAAAAAACAAATTGGGAGCATGGAGGTGCAGCACAGGTATAAACTGGTGGATACAAGGATCAGTGACCACAGGAACTCAAATGTAAAACAAAACCATTTACCATGCTCAAGTAGTCATCAACAAAATGTTTTGGGTAATCCCGAGCTGCTCCAAAATCAATGAGATTAATGGACTTTGCAGATTCATCATACAAAAAGTTGCTCCAGTTAGGATCAGTCTGCATTAAAAAGAACCAAGATACAGTTTTAAAAAAAGAAGCTGAGACAGATATCCACATGAAAGATGGATTTTTCTTTTATAACAAATCCCCAGTTGAAGAGATGCATGCAGACTTATATAGAATTGAATTGTAAGTAAAGATTCTATGGTTATTGAACTCGTTTCTTGCGTCAACTGTTAAGACATTTTGAGTACAAGGATAATTGACTTCATTCCAGCAATGTTGACATCAACATCTTTCACATAAAACATTTCTTAAAATTTCCAAACAGACATTTTCTTCATTTTTAATATTTACTGAAAGCATTGTTTTCTTCACAAATTATTAGAAATAGCCGCTAAGGACATATGATTTCATTTCCAATCACTTTCACTTTCGGTTATCACCATTTAAGCTGGTAAATTTTCAGGCTTAAACTAATTTGGGTTCCTAAACTAGTTTTGCCAGTTTAAATATCTGTTTAGGTTTTGTGTGTATCATAACAAGGCCAAAGTCCTCTTTATTTTGTCTTTAGAAAATTACAGAAAGTAATACAGCACTAAACAATGAATAGACAGAGAACGTCAACATAAGAACACCATGTTATCCACATAGAACCCTTGCCTGCATGAATCTAAAGACAAATAACTCCGTAAGGGTGAGTTGAAGCAACTTCTTCCCAACATAATTACGAGTTCCTTGGTCCAGCAATGCCACCTTATCAATCGGAATTCCTGAAACAAGATATTTTCATTAATCATCATCATGATTTTTCTAGATAACTTATAATGGATTGATGCACAATCTTCAAAAAATTCAATCATGTGACATGGATAGAGCTCCCATCACAATGAAATCTAAATCTGAGAAAGACAAAGTTCTAGTTTTCCTCCCAAATCCAGAAAAACAATTATACATCCAACTCACAATGAATTTAATTATGAGATGTGGATACAGATCCCATCGCAATGAAATCTAAATCTGAGAAAGACAAAGTTCTAGTTTTCCTCCCAAATCTAGAAACAATTATACATCCAACTCACAATGAATTTAATCATGAGATGTGGATACGGATCCCATCACAATGAAATCTAAATCTGAGTGAGACAAAGTTCCAGTTCTCCTCTCAAATACAAAAATCATTACACATTTATACAACAAAACAGAAGAAATCTGCATTAAGATTACCATGAACAAGTTCACTAGTCAGAACTCTTTTACTTGATAAGTCATTCACCACCATGGGAACATAAAAGCCTTCCATGTTTGAAAGCAAATTGCGAAACCTTTTCTGGTTTTCAGCCTCCAGTTCATAGTTGCATTCTCGGGAAAGTTCGTCTTTTGCTACCTATAAAATGCTTGCCACACTTAGGAAGGGAAAAACAAAGCATTGTCTTCCATTACTCTTGTGTTCGTTTTAAAAGTAACAGCCAGCTCTCATGATTAAATAAGGTGGGAAAAAAAAAGAAAAAAAGACAGCAGATTTTGAACTTTTGTAACATTTAGAGGTACAAAAGAGGAATTGAGCAAGTGCAATTGCTCTCCAAAATTCTGTGTATTTCCCAAACATTCATCAAGACTAGGATAAGTAGAACAAAGTGTCTCATTGTATTGCATGTCTCTACATAACTATGAAAAATGATAATGGTATATATAACAAATTGAAGAACTGTAGGTATAGTGGCATTCTATAAGGCTGAAAATGTACCAAAGATTTTTACTATGTAAAAATGAAACATGATTAATGAAGATCAAACTTGAAATGATTACATAAACAGAAATAAATACATGCAATGCCTAAGGATTCACTTGCATTCTATACAACAACAACAAGTCATCTATATGGACCACACTTCGCCATCGTGTTCGGTCTAAACTCATCTTCTCATTTATATTCAAGTGTAAAATATTTTTTCTTATAGTTTCTTTCTAATTCTTTTTTGGTCTTCTTCCCTTTTAATTTGTGTTAATAATTCTTTATTTCATTTGCATTCTATACCATAATATATAATTTGTCATAGACGTTGTTATGTCTTCAACCCCGAGAGCTGGTTGCTAAACCCAATTTACATTGAAACTTGTAGAAGCTCTCATCAGGAGTACCATCATCAAACCCATAGTTATGGTGTGAGCTAATTGCTAAAACCCAATTAACGAAACTTGTAGAAGCTCCAATAAGGAGTACCATCACCAAACCAATAGTTACGGTGTGCATGGAACTAATACTAGATTATGCACATTATTGACATTTTAGGCAAAAAGGTTATGGCGTGCATGGAACTAATATTAGATTATGCACCATTATTGGCATTATCAGCAAAAAGTCGAATGAAACAACTTCAATAACAACTAAGTCGTTTTCCCACTAAGCGGGGTCAGCTATATGGATCATATTTCTCCACCGTGTTCAGCCTAAACTCATTTTCTCATAGCTTCCTAACTTTTACACGATTTATAATGTGATCCATATCATATGGTGCGGCAAAGTTTTACGTTGGCTGCCAGTCTATCGCAACCCTCCTCTTTTTCCCAAGCTTAGAACCAGCAGTAGCTAGACAAGCTGCTTATAACTAAGGGGAGTTAAATGAAACAACTTCAATGAATCAGCAAATTGCTTTACCTTCATAGCATTATCAAGATACAACCTTTCTGGAATAAGATTTGTATATTTTAGTAGCAATTTCACATTCTCAATGTCACTCTCTATGCTATCAGCAACTCCAGGGTACTGTATTTTAATTGCAACCTCCAAACCTTCCTTGGTAACCGCCCGGTGTACCTAAAGAAGGTGAGAATAGATGTAGATCAGCACTGCACGATAACTGGTAACAGGGACACTCATCAGCCCAATATGTAATTCTAGAAAATGATAAATACAGTCTCCAAGGTTAAATATTTCGATCATCGTTGTTATTGATCAAAACATGCCAGAGAAACACTAGGAAATGTATCGATCAAAGCATGCCAAAAGAAACACCAAGAAATAATCAAATAAGCATAAAAACACAGGCAAATGCTCTCAGATGCAACATTACATCCAAAGTAGAACACTGAATATCAAAACCTGACATCACCATGCATCTCGGTATTAAATCAAAGAAGAAACTGTGAGAAACAAACCTCAACTCCATAAACAAAGGTCAGAACTGGGTCTTTTGGAGGACAAATTACACTTTTAAATGAAAATTCTTAGAAACCCTCAAAAACCTTGCAATAACAATGAAAATCTTAGAAACCCAAGGATATCCGAAATTTCCTCAAAAATCCAAAACACCTCCAAAACTTAAGCAACACCTCAAAATCTTTAAAATCCCCAAGATAAACCATAAAAGACCTAGAAACCCTCACAAACCTTAAAAATCACAGCAAATTGAAAAACAAAGAAAAAAACCCAACTAATCAAAGAATATCCGACAACGAAGTGTAGATCAAATGGTTTACATCTTCACCTGTGAACTAATAGGTCACGGGTTCGAGTCACCAAGGGGTTAGGTGGGGTGCCACTGTTGATCCTCTTTTTAAGAAGAAAAAAATAATAATAAAAAAAATCAAAGAATATCCTAAAAGCTCAAAACTCAAGAAAATTTATGGGCATCTTGGAAAATACTTTGAAACCTAAAAATATCCTCAAAAGTTCAAAACCCTAAGAAACCCTAAAAATACAAGAAACACAAAAAAAAACTTCAAATCCCTAGAATACCCTGAGAAACACAAGAATATAATAAAAGCCCTAGAATCCCAAAAACTCTTGACACCCTGAAATAGATAATGAACCCTCAAAAACCTTGGGAAACCATAAAGAATCCTTGGAACCCAAGAAAAGTAAATGTCATTGAAGACCCACAAAACCCAGACAAAGCCAAAGAATCTTCAAAACCCAAGATAACCTAAAGGAACCCTAAAAAAACTTCAAAAATCCTACAAACCCTAGATTATCCAGTGAGACTTCAAAATCACAAAAGTGCTAAGAAACCCTAAATAGCCTAAAAGCGCATAATAACCCCTGGAACCCAAGAATATCCTTAAAATCCTCAAAAACCCCAGAAAACCCTCAAAACCACTGTAATATACATTGTAATATAAAAATGCTTAGTCAAGTCAATAGGAGGAACACAAGAAAACAATGCTGTAAAGACACCAAATACAAATTTTGAAATGCTCCAAATGTGTTTCTTGTGGTATGTGCATACACCGTCATAAATTCTTAAGACAAGATAATTAACTGATCTAAAAAGCACTATAAATCTAATATGAAAGGTAATTCAAACCAATAATCCGAGGTATAACTCGCATCACCTGTCCTATACTTGCTGCTGCCATTGGTTTGTAATCAAAATTTAATAATTTAGATGACCAATTAGGACCTAATTCAGCATTCAAAACTTGATCAAGCTGGCTCCTTGGCATCACATCTGCACCTTGACGGACTATGTCCAAAGCAGCCAAGATCTACAAAGGTAGAGGAACTTTCACATTTGAAACAAAGTCACAAGAAAATCACAATTTATTTACTGTACACAAGATATGAATATTGATAACATCAAGTTAATTTAAGAAATAAATTACTTTTAAAAATGATCATCCAAAGTCAATTTATAGCTACTAGAATTCATAGTACAACAACAACTAAGCCTTTATCCCATTAATGATCAATGTATAGTAAATATCACAACTGAAAAAAACAAAGAACAAGGTAGGTTTGCAGAAACGATGTCAGCAATAGTGTTGCTATCAAAAAACAACCACATATTTGGTGTCAAACCGATTGAGAACTGACTTACAACATAGTTTTATTAGATTATTCTATTTCAAAAATGCGTCCTCTATACTTTGAAATCATTTAGTACCTTTGAAATTGAAGGAAAATTTTATAAAGCAGCTATAAGACTAGCGATGTTTTATGAATCAAAATGTTGGGCAACTAAGTGTGCGCATGAACAAAAAATAAGAGTAATATAAATGAGAATGTTAAGATGTATAGGTGGGCATACTAGATTGGATAGAATCAGTAATGAATGCATTAGAGAGGAAGTGGGGAAGCATATGAGAGAAATACTTTTAAGATAGTTTGGACATGTGTATAGGAGACCTCTAGATGCACTAGTGCGGCGTGTAGAAAATATAGAAGCATTAACTCAAATTAAAAGGGGAAGGGGGAGACCTAAAAATAATTGGAGAGAAACAATAAAGAAATATATGATATACTTAAATATAAATGAAAATATGTGTATAGATAGAATATGACAGCACAGTATGATCCATGTAGCCGACCCCACATAGTGGGATAAAGGCTTAATAGTTGTTGTAATCTATTTTAAAAATATAAAGTCATTGACTCAAAAGATTAGTTAGGATCTAAGAGAACAATTTGTTTGTGCAAGCAGGAGCAAAACCTATGATTGGAGCATGAGATCATAGAACCTTGGCATTCGGGGAGTAAGAGAACCCCAATAATGAGTATAAACAAAAACAATACATATATGTGTATACAAACCTATTACAATGGCAAGTATTCATGCTTCATCGATATATAAATAATAGAGTATTCTAAACATGTAAAATGATCGGCTCAATAGTAAAGTTGTCTTTTTCACTTGGAATGAATGAAGGTTGAAGTTCAAAATCTACCATCTTGTAGCTATAAGTACCACCCTGAATAAAGTTATTAGCAGTCTACTGTAGTTAAAATAAAGATTCACAAACTAGTTAAAATAATGCACACTTCACATGAAGCACGTTTTGGTCTTTAGTTAGACTAAGATACCTAATATCACTCAAAAAAGAAAAAAAAAAAGAGAAAGAAGAGAGAGTGTGTGATTTGAGTTTCCCATAGAGGAATAAAACTTGAATTCCTACAACTCTATCCCTAATATATACATCCCTGTCATGCACAAATCTATTAAATTTTTGAAAACAAACATGAAAAAAGGACATTCTTAAGGGAAATAAAACTTTTCATGTACCCAAATAAACTGGGTAAAAGAATTACCGGAGCAGGTACAAGAGATTCATCTTGAATACTCAGCATCTGACCTAGTTTCAGGGCTGCTCCACGCATTCTGCACAGTGCAAGAGCCAAACGTTCTGCATTTTTCTCAGATACGAATGGAGAAAGAACGGACTGTTTGTCTTGCGAGGTTGGATAACCAAAAACAAGCCTCTTGGCAGATTCCTGAAATGTTCCCCATGCAAGACCTGCGCCTAGGCCAGCAAACCTTCAAGAATAATTTCTTTTTTAATAACAAACTAAAAGTAAACCCCAGTATAAAGTATGATATTTAGTTGCCATCACCAACGAGTCGCTAGTTCCAACCAGCTAACCGGTGAAAAAGATTAAAAAGGAATAAAATGAAAAATAAGACCAGTTGGACAGGGACAGGGGGGCGACAAACCCGAGTGCTCTGGAGAAAGGGGTAGACGGTACTCTCCTCTCTCTGGGCTTTCTCTGGCTCTTGACCAGTGGAATAGCATCATCTGGGACAGAAACCGTATGCCCATCCTCATTTTGGTCAGGAGGATTCTTTAAATCGAAAGAGATGCTCTCAGGACTCGCCGGGGAACAGGATGCGATGCTAGTAGCATTATCATTAGAAACATATGCAACGGATGGAAATAAATCTGATTGCAGTAGAGGATGCTGCTCCTCGGCGTTCTTGTTCTTGCTCTTGCTATCGGTTTCTGTGCTACTAGCAGCGGTCCCAGTGACAGTGCCAGCAACGGGATCATATGACAGCTGGCGAAGCTTGCCCTTGGTGAGTCCGGTTAAGTCGGCAGCAGAGAGGATTGTTTTCTTAATTAGGGATTGCAAGCCCCCATCTGCATTTTGGCGTACAATGGCCTCCTTGGCCACCAGGGACAACCCATTGACGACCCGCGAAATGTCCTTCAACCAAACCATCATTCTTTTGTTTCATTGCTAGGGCCGCCAGCTACTTTTTCAAACGTACTTAACATGAGTTAAACAAAAATAAAATAAAGGTTAATTACAACATACTCCTTTTATCCCATAAATAAAACCTTTTTTTTTTTTTTTGACGCTGTTTGAACTTTGAAGTGCACAATTCACGCGATGACTGCTTCAGAAATTCTTTCTGAAAATTAATTTGGGTATTCTCCGTTTTCACTAACGCTGTTCGTGCTTTTCTACTTTTTGACGCACGGGAAGGAAATGACTCTACCACCCAACATTTTACCTCCTTGTATATCACAGGTATAGGTTCTCCGGGTAATAATATGGGGATCAAATGATGATTTTCTACAAGGCTTCACAGCGAGCGGCTGTATATTGTACTTGAGTTTTATGTAAGCATTTATATTCAAACAAACAATCCATTAGATTTTAATGAATGGATACGTGTCAATTCCCTTAGTGATCACAACTAGATGCAAAGGCAGAATTGATAGACAATTAGAAGCAGTTAAGTAGCACTGTTGAACATTAAGGATATTAAGAAAGTTAAGACTATAGGTGGCAATTGGGCGGGTTTGGGTGGGTAGTGAGCTGGTAGTGTGTGAAAATGTGAGTAGTGTGTGAAAAAAGGTGTAGTGTGTGAAAATGTGTGTAGTGTGGGTAAAATATGTGTAGTGTGTGAAAATGTGTGTAGTGTATAAAAAAATGTGTAGTATGTGAAAATATGTGTAGTGTGTGAAAATGTGTGTAGTGTGTGAAAATATGTGTAGTGTGTGAAAATATGTGTAGTGTGTGAAAATATGTGTATTATTTGTAAAATATGTGTAGTGTGTGAAAAAATGTGTAGTGTGTGAAAATATGTGTAGTATGTGTAAAATATGTGTAGTGTGTGAAAATGTTTGTAGTGTGTGAAAATATGTGTAGTGTGTGAAAATGTTTGTAGTGTGTGAAAAAATGTGTAGTGTGTGAATGTGTGTGTAAAATATGTGTAGTGTGATAAAAAAGTGTACTATGTGTAAAATATGTGTAGTATTTATAAAAATGTGTAGTGTGTGAAAATATGTGTTCTATGTGTAAAATGTGTCACTCTTTCCTTTTTTTTTTTTTCTTTTTTCACTTGAAAATTAATGAGGATAATTTAGGGTAATTAATGAGGGTAGCTTAGGGTATCCGTTAATACCCGCTAGGTACTACCCGTTAATACCCGCTAGGTACCCGTTGATACCCGCTAAGTACCCGTTAATACCCATTTATAGCGGGTATGAGGGTACCTGCGGGTACCCTGATACCCGCCCGCATATTACCCACGCCCATTATTACCCTATCTAGTAATACCCGTTGCCAAAATGTTGCGGGCTTGGGCAGGTAATGGGTAGCGGGTAATTTTGCCACTAAGACAACGGTTCAGAGGGAAGGTAGTAGACTATCGATGATCACAATATTCCCAGAGCAAGTGTAGCATAACATGACGTACAGTGATCACTGCTCCTGATGGATTCTTGCATCATGGCAACATGATCATAGCGTATCTTTTAGTTTTTTTTAGATTTAACCACTTTCATCATTTCATCAAAGTCCTGAAGGCTGATGAACGCACAACTTCACAAGGAACCAAGTCATTTACAAAAGTTTATTAACATGTATCTACTCTGCAGTGGCTTTTTCGAACTCTCACAAGTAGCCAATCCGACCAAAGATTCCTCAGTTGGGCTGTGAAAAAAAAAAGTGCTGAATAATTTCAACATGCTGTTTCCATTGAAAGGATGCACTACCTTGACAACTAAAAAAGAAGAACAAGTTCCTCTTTATTGCAGCTATATTCAGGCAGGAAACACAGCTAAACCAGATTCTAGGCATTGGAACTTCTTCCTTTGACTGTTAACTGAAGTAACTCTCCTTGAAGCAGTCAGCCACAATATATTTTAACCGAAACATCTTCTCCCTAGCCAACTGCAGAGCCAATGGTAGTGGAGAAGTCATCCAAACGGACAATTATTTCGTGAATAAATGATCAACATACAGGTCATGTCTATATCAAAATTCTATTTGTTTGTTGATAAATTACAGTAAACCCCTAAAACTTAATAAATCATATACAAAGTTGGAACCAAGAGGAGTTAGGGAGTCAAATCTCAAACATAACTATCTGTGGATGCCGGGGGACTACTTTTTGATAAACTTTGGGAGCACATATTAAAACTCCCCAGGGGAAAAAAGGTCAATTTATCGCAAGGACCATGCACCTCTCTTAGTTCCATCATAGTTATAATAGCATGACCTTGAATTTTTAAGATCAAAGCCGGAACTCCAATGGGAGACGGATGGTCGTAACTGGCCAGTAGAATATACATGGGGCCAGAACGCACAACAATAGCAAAGAAGAGTACAGAGAATAAATTGTTAGCTAAAATATCAAGGTGGTCTAAGTGTTACACCGGTCTTACAATATATGACATTAACAGGTCTGGAGACTGTAGCACGGTTAAAACTATTTTGCAAAACTAAAAAACTTGTGGACAATAATTGACAATGAAGTTCAAGTTAGTTTTAACCACAACTAGTAATAGTAATGATGTTCACATCTGAACAATATATCATATTTAAGCATGCGCATAACTTTGTTCTTCAGGAAAAGTAAGCAGCCAGTTGGAAAGCAGGTTGCTCTCAAGACATAGTGAAGGAAACTCACATTATGGATCTCTGTTATTCTCCTCTGAGCATCATTTAGTTGCATCTCAATTGCTGCTTCAGCTTGCAAGAGAAGCTTTCTGTGGGATGCACCTGAAATTATTAATAGTAGGCATAAATGTGAGCTAAAAATCTCTCAGTGAATAGTGAAGCCCTTGATATGGCGCTATTTTAGCTTCCTGACTAGCTGGCACATTTGCTTCCTTAGGAGTACAATGTCTTTTCACTGTATTCATCTGATTTTTTAGAAGGTTGAAGTTTCCATATTCTAATCCTCACAATTACTTTAGTTGTATCCTGTAGGTAATTAAATTAACTCAGTCTTGTCCCACACTATGACAAAAAATTTAAAATTAGCTCCCAAATGGAACTGGAACTGTTTGAAGGACCTTCCACATTATGAACATGAAATATTGACTGTTCAGTTGAAACTTGCACGAGAAAGGTTTTCAGCTGTTCATTTTATTTTTCAGAAATTACAAAAAAAAACATACTTTGTTTTTCCAAAGTTCCCCTGAGATCCATCTGGTGTGCATCCAGACCTTCAACAGTACACCTGCAATCTTGAAGGTGCTGATTAACTTTGTCCTTGAAACTAGCGTGTATGACATTCAACTCTCCTTCCAGTTCTGCATCAATATTCACTAATCTTCAGGAACACTAAGTGAAAGTGGAAGTCTACATTAAGAATCCCAGTTCAGAGTCCCATAAATGCATAACTATATAAAAGAAATGACTAGCACAAACTGTCAAAATGCCATTTTGCACAATTCAAGAGACCATGTATGTAGAATACTTCAAGGATGAGCATATAGCAGCCACGCTTTGGACAAATTATATATTTATCAAAACACCAACTGAAAGCAGAATACTTAAAGGGAGGGCCAGGAAGCAAATCAAGAAAAAAATTTTCCAAATGTAACACTCTTCCCCATCAACAATTGATTAAATTTCCTACAAAGTTATTTGGAAAATATTAAAAATTCTTCAGGAACAATATCCATAAAGTTTTAGCTTCAAAGATAATATGAAAGGGAAGTCTACTCCACATTGTGCCAAGGTCAACAAAATACTGGTGTGAGTTCACCAGAATAAGTACCTAGAAAACTTTCTGAATGGTGTTATCACACCAACAGATTGTGTCAGGCAAAACTAGTTGATTGCTAGCAGTTATATCAGACATAGCACCTAGAGTCTAAATGGATGAACTTTGAGTGGTCTTGTTATAAGTCAAAAAGACTAGCTGCTGAAGAAGATGGCCAGCAGAGACAACATTTCAGTCGCCATTAAGATGATATAAGCACACACAAATTTTGTGTCAGACAGCATCAACTTGCTTGAACATCACACAACTTATATGCAATAATATACTGGTCCACGGGTGAATATTAGTACTAGATTGATTCAACAATTTTCAGCTCATTTGATGGGTAAAAATTTCCCAAGTTACCGAGATATGCTACCTTGAAATCTCATGTCTATACGTTTCCTCTTTGATTTATTGATACTAGTCAGCTTTCCCCTGAGAAAAAAAGTCATGGTTGTGTATAAGAAAGGAAGTTCTTAAGTTAAAGATTCATCATTGTATAACACCTACATGTCAGCTTGAATCTGAGATTCAGCAGTCTGCAACTGCAAATGTATCCCTTCAGCAACAGACATCAGAATTTCAGCAGATCGTTTTCTGACCACTGCCTTCATTTTGCTTTTAACTCTCTCTAAAGCGAAACCAAATAGAGAAACAGCGCTGAAATTTTTAGCAATAGAAGTTAGTAAATTTAAACAAGAGAAGCAGTTGTGAAATGATTCTAACTGCACTCTCATACCTAGCAAGTCCATCCTGTTCATTTAGGTCTAAATGTCGCTGAAGCTTGCTACTATCTTCCAGTACTGTTCATGGAGTGTACAGCCAAAATATGGAGTTAGACAATCCTAACTGAAAATGAAACACTTTTTTTTTCAAATAACAAAGCAGATTAACCCAGCTTTCTGCAGATATGCCTTTTTGAGATAATAAGGTTGGAGAAAATTCAGAAAATTAGACAGTTTCCTGATAGTGATGCTCTTTGTTCAGATGAAGCACAAAAACCAGTCCCTCAACAGTAGCAATCTCAGGGAAATTAGTTCTAATTTCCTGAAACTGCAAATGCATCACAAGTGCTTAGTAAAAGATAGAGTCTCCACCACATATACGGAGGTTCTTTAGGCATGGAACCTAGTTTTCCAGGAACAAAAATCAATATCAATCTTCCGTCCCTGTTTCCAGTAATACATGCCTAAGTTTTCAGGTACTTGTGCATGAGATTCTCAATACTCAAATTTATACCAGAAGACATTTCAAAACATTGACCACCAATGAGGCTTAACAATTAATGAACCCAGCCAAGAAGATAAAACAATAGCATTACAAAAGAGCAACAAACGATATGATATAAGGGTGACTGCTATGAGGTGAAGTTAAAAAAGTAACTGGTCTGACATAAATTAACAATTAAATTTATATGAACATTCAAGATAATACAATCACAAAAATGATAGTTCAATAATTGGCTTGTCTATTAATAACTTAAAATAACCTTAACAAGGATCATACAAATAATTAACTAAAAATGACATAATCAAAGGATCAAGAAAAATAAATACTTCAAGCAGCAGTTTGGATATTAAAATCAGCCGTAGGTCGAGTTTGCAACTAAGCAATCTTTTGACTATTTTTGAAAGGTGAAATAACTGGCAGTGCTTAAATTATGCATGGTACTGTGATTGCTATGGTATATTCTTTTCACCTTTAGCATGTGAACCCTCTTTGGAGGTCTCTGAATCAACGTCTGCAGATGACGGCTTAGACCGCCTACTCTCTGGTTCTTCCATGTTAGGTTTTGGTTTCATTGGGGGAGAACCTTCTAATCGCCCTGCATTAACCTTTGCTTATTTAAGGAATGAAAGACAAAAAGCATCTCATTCAAGAAACATACTATGCCATTAGTAAACATGATCAAAGCCATCTATAATTGAGGATACAAAAAAATTTGTCTCAGAATCTAACTGGACATAATTTGATCTTGAAGCCAGAAAGCTTTTGAAGCTTTGAATTCCCTTTGAATTAAATGTGAACTTTGCAGGACTGTCTTCATCTGCTTGCCCCAATTCAGTTTTTGGTGGGGAGCCGGGAGAAGATTCCTCAGCTGGTTTTTTCATCTTACTTGGTGGAAAGTCAGGAGAGTGTCCATTGTTTGGTGTCTTCACTCCAAAAGTGAGACCGTGATTGTCAAGCTTTTGTGCTGTATATTCCACATTTTCTTGTAATTTTGGACTAAGAATGATATTCCTCAGGTTCTCAGGCACATCTTTAAAGTGGACCTGATGAGAATCTTTTTCCAGGGCAACACTTTTCGGCTCAATAAACTCGCTTTTTCTCCTTTGGTGCAATTCATTATTATCTAAACCTCCATTTCTATGAAAAACTGATTTCTCACGTGAAGCTCGTTGGCCGCCTCTACTTTTCATGGGCTGATTTCGTCCAGGATTTTCCAGTTCATGGGAGCACATTATCTGAGCCTTGATTCCAGGAGTCCACCTCTCAGTCCTCTTTCTCACGAATGTTAGGGAACCTCCACTGACAGCATAATGTCTGGAGAACATTTCCCGATAGGAGGAATCGTTCACTTCTTGGTTTTCCTTCTTATAATAAGTATGTTGTGCATTTTTCACATTGCTTGCCTTCAATTTACCAGTAGCTCTCTTTCTGGTCAAAGAGCGTGTCATCGGTCTCCCAACAGTAAGATCAGGGCATTCAGAATCGGTTTCGATTGTGTCCGAGTTCTGTCTAGGCTTTACAACTGGAATGCCCTCTACATCATCATTCTGCAATAATTTCATGTTTTTAGCTCCCATGTTCAGGTTATAATCATTGGGAAGCTGTTTACTTGGTGATGAAATGGTTCCGAGGATCTCCCAGAGCTTCATTCTCAAAGTCTCACTGCCCCTTGTTTCTGCTTTGGTAGTTTGAAGCTCTTCCACCTCCTCTTCCGGCATAACTTCCTGCGTGGTTGCAAAAGAGAGTTTCTCAACACCTTCTGAGGTTCCCCCCTTGTCTTAATCAAATTTTCTTTGTGATACCTTATCAGAATATAAAATTGACATCTGAATAGAAAAGAAGTGCAGAAAAGAATTTGCTGGAAGTACCTTTACCATGTGAACTCTGTTATGTGTTTCAGATATAGGCCTGGTGGCTAACAAAATAGGAGTTGGCTCTGCACTGTGAACTTGCTCTGACATCGGTAATTTTTGCTGTAAGGATCTAGTAGACAACCAAGGGGAAGTCTCCTGCTCCGGAGCCTCTGATTGTTTCCCTTTAGATGTATTGAGAACTCCTTCTCCTTGCATCGTTTTACCGTCTTCAGCAGAATTTGCTTTAGGAGTTGCATCTTCTTCTGTTGGAAAGGTAAAATCCTTAATTCTAGGCTTGGCGAAGGAATCCATCAGAATTCCGATGGAAATTTTCCGGGGGTGGCGATTGCTGCCAAAACTTTGGCACTCACTCGCTTGGTCCTGGTATTTGTAAAAAGCACAGGAAATGAAAACTTTAATGAGTGGAGAGTTATGTAGTAAACATTTTTTTTAATAAATCAGAAAGAAAACTTTGCAACAAAGAGCACCGCCCAGGGAATACAGTTAGATCTAACAACAAAATATGCTTGATATAAGTTGATACTCAAATCAAAAAGTTAATGTATATTTGAGAAATTTGGTCCTCATAAATTCAAAAGTTGATGTATATCAAGTAAGGAAGTGAAAAATGGGAGTAGGCACTTACATTTGGGAAATTTGGTCCTCTGTTTGAATCCATCATCAAAACTTCCAGATTACAAATAGAATTTGTTCAACACCTACCAGAAGTGACTATGATCTGGAAATCGAGGAAAAAGCAGCGAGGATTAAGATTCAGAAGGAACAAAAGTGATATTGAGATTGCGATAAAAAGAGCGGAGCAAAAAGCTCAGAAGCCGCGGATCAATTATTTCAATCGCAGAACTTAAATTAGAACCCATCAGTCCGACAGGCAGCAGTTCAATTCCGTAAAAATGACAATGGAACTCTAAAACAAAAACAAGTTCTCTTTGAGCATCACTAACGCGGATAAAAATTTCCAATTTAAAAAAAAAAAAAAAAAAAAACAACAACAAAAACAAGGTCGAGGTTCCACGAGCACAACTATTTCTAGTAGCTGTTTACAAATGGCTTGAATTCTAACTTGTTCAAAAAAAATTTATATGTACAAAATATGATCGATCGCATGGCACGAAAAATTGGTATCGATTTAGGATTATACTCACAGATAAGTAGTTCTGATCGAAATCCAGAACACACTCCGATTCCTTGCTGCTGCTGCTAGAGTTTTTTGTTTTACTGATGCGAAGAGAAGCAGCAGATGTTAGAAAAAAAAAATCGAAAGTTTATTCGTTTAGTGCGCGTGTTTGGCTGCTGGCGGGCGGGAAATGAAAACCCAATCGCGTCTGACAGAGGGAGGGAATGGTAACACGGGACGGGACGGGACGGGAGTAATATTTGAACGCCAAATCGATCTGCTTCGTGCTGGCTGCAGCAGCCTGAGCCGGTTGTAATTTGTAAGGCTTCTTCCGTTTTTTCCCTCTAGGAAAAAGGCGCCAGTCTAAGGCAGCTCTAGTTTCACACTTTACGAGTTGAAAGTGGTTGAAACAAATTCAGTTTCACGCCTTTTCACTAGCAATATAGCCCCTTAGGAATAATATGGTGTATTTTATAATTGTTGATCTTACAATTGAGGTCATTTATGGTTTGGGAAAAAAATAAAAAATAAGAAGAAGATACAACTTTAGCAGCCACTAGAGCAAATAATTTACATTTTTTTTCCTAAATAGAAAATGAAACTGCTATTCTATAAATTTATTTTGGCCTTTTATTTTTTTGACACTTAGTAATGTATTGTCTCTTATTACGATACTTTTAAAATTCTTGTTTCCGCCATTTTTGTTCGTAGCTAACACGCACTTGCACTGTTGCACGTGTCTTGTGAAAAAGACAAGTTTACCACTTAATTTACAATTGGATTAATTATATTTACTACCTTTAAAGTTTGTGTAAATTACCAATCCAACTCTATAGTTTTGCAAAACTACCACCAAATCCCTAAATCATCCAAAAGTTTAACAAATGCTACTCTACCGTTAGTCAACTAATAATTGACTAACTGAGTTATCTGAATTTTGTTTTAAATTTTCTATTATACATATCAAATTCTTTTAAATTTTTTAATTAATTATATTTACCTCCCATGTCATAAATTATATTACCGAAGGAATCCTGACGTTTTAACCAATTTTATTAGATTGAAATACATTACTGGTTTTTCTACTCTTTGAATTTTTTACATGGTCACAATTAAGTTTTAAATTTCTTATTTTGTAATGATATTACTATTATTAATAACACTAACTTTTTATTTTAATTATTTAAGTTTTATTTCACCAAAATTTATAACACATTTGTGTCTCTATTGTCGACTTAATGGTTGTATTAGTTATAATTTTATTAGTACTAATAATGGGCATTGAATTTAGTCTTATTATTTGAATTTTATATCACAAAATTTATCGTTTATTCTACATGGTTGAATGGATGATTTTATTAGTTCTAAATTATATAAATTACAAAGTTTGATTTATAATTTGATTAAATTTGAGAGGGGTAAATGTTGTAACTAAACTGTAGAATGCCCATTTAGGTATTTTCATCACTTGTGTTAGTGAAAGTAAATAGACATTTGATTAAAGGTTTTGACATAAATTTGTCAAATTATATAATACAATTGGTAGTTTAAACAAAACTAAGGGCTAATAAATGTAATTAATCATTTACAACTCCATGCTTTATATTTCGTTTTATGTTGGCAACAAGGACATAGAATTCATTATCCAATATTATCATGTTTGATCGTGTTCAATAATCAAAATGACATCGTTTTATTGAAATCATAATTAAAACCACACCGTAGGGTTAAATCATATTTGAGTTAGAATATGATAATTATAAATTTGATTTTAGTGAAAATGATGTCGTTTTGAATATTGAACTAAACAAGACAATATAATATTAAACAGAGAATCTCGAGATGGATTTCCTGTCAATGATTATCTTATTTTATCGTGTCCAATAATCAAAACAATGTCATTTTATTAAAACCATAATTAAAACCACGTCGTAGAGTTCACTCATATTTAGGTTATAGCATAATAATTACAAATTTGTTTTTAGTAATATTTATGACTAGGCTCTAATAATTGTAAATTAACTTTAACAGTTTATACTTTTGACAAGTGGTGCTTTTCCCTATAATTCCTTACTTATTACTTCTTCAAATAATTTATGTCTTATCTTTTATTTGTTGATTTTTCGTTGGAGGATGAAGCCACTAGGATCTGTTTGTTGAGCATATTTCAATGATTTATTTCACAAAATTAAAATGACTTGTTTGTTTTGTCAATTTTTTTTACTAATACTTTTAAAACAAAAAACTACGTTACAATAATTATTTTTGTTACAATATAATTTATAAATAAAATACTAAATTCAAATTCAATTTTTAAAAAAATTAACAATAAATAATTTATTCTAACACAATTTCCAAAAAAAATTGTCATAAAATATTAATTTAAATTTTAAATTTTAAACTTTAAACTTTTATTAATAAAAAATTTTCTAATACAAATCCCAACAAAACATAATCATCAATCCAAATATTTCTAAAATATTCATTTTTTTATAATAAATCCCAAGAAAAAAAATTATCATAAAACTTAAAAATACATCATTCAAATGGAGCCTAACATATAAGTACAGTTATATATTGAACAATACCTATTGCATCAACATACAAAAGAGGTTTCACCTTATATAGTGAATCACGAAGTAAAGTTAAACCCAAATTCATATTTAAGTTCTTCTTAGCCAACATGTCGGGCACAATAATTTATTTCGCTCGAAAAGTGATTGCCAATCGATCATTTTCATCAGTAAATGGTTATCAAAGTTTTAACGATTGAAAATAGGTATGGACCTTCTAATTTTCTTATTGTAATTAACCAAAATTTGTAGCTACTAGATAGCATTAGCAGTATGCTCTGATGTTCAATTTTGACACAAAGCAAAAAGATACAACTCACCATGGCTGGATTGAGAATGGGCCGTTTAGAAATTGGAGATTGGATTGAGAATGGGCCGTTTAGAAATTGGAGATTGTATCCGAAAAGGGTGTTGTGGGCCTAGTCTAGCCCGACTAAAGATTCCCAGGCAACTGTGCCTTAAAGTGTCGCTCGTGGACCCAAGCGGGGAGGGAAAAGGCTAAAAGAGATAAAGCAAGCAGCAAAGAGAAACGCGGAGAGGCAGAGCGAGCAGCCGGTGGCGGGTTTAATTGCTTGAAAATTGAAATACGGCAGTAAAGTGATCTCATTCAAGGTCGGGAGTTGGCGGGAATCGGCTCATAGACTGTACTTACTGCGGTGAGGTAGGGAGATTTGATTCATTCTGAATTCTTTTGAGTTTGGAATTCCGACATTTGAAATGGCAACCATCATTCCCGTGGGCTACTCTTGTTGGCCTAATCTCAACAGAAGCCCCTCCTCCGCCTCCAGGCCCAATAGACTCAATTTGAGGTTCCGATGTTCCTCCTCAGCTGCCACCGTCAATCGGTCGTCCAACGACACAGTCGACGGCAACTCTCCCTCCCGCTTGGATTGTGTAATTGTTGGCGCTGGTATCACTGGCCTCACCATCGCCCAGGCCCTTGCTACCGAGTACAGCAATTTGTTGGTGACGGAGGCCAGAGAACGAGTAGGCGGCAACATTACCACGGTGGAGGGAGATGGCTATCTCTGGGAAGAGGGTCCCAATAGTTTTCAGCCCTCCGACCCCATGCTCACCCTGGTTGTGGATAGCGGATTGGAGGATGATTTGGTCTTGGGAGATCCCAATGCGCCTCGTTACGTGTTCTGGGAGGGCAAGCTCAGGGCGGTGCCCTCAAAGCCCACCGACCTCCCCTTTTTCGACTTGATGACATTTCCTGCCAAGATCAGGGCGGCTTTTGGTGCCTTAGGATTCCGCCCTTCCCCTCCAGTGCGTATCCTTAGTCCCGTTTTCCAAATCTATCGTCATTTCTGTATTATTTTCGATAAAAAAGATTCATCTCAGCAGTTATATTCAGATACTTAATTTGAGGTTCCGATGTTCCTCCACCTAACACACTCAACTCAGACTATTTCCCAATTGGCCGGTGTCGAATTTACCCAAATCACATTATATAGTCAGTATTCGTTGCTCGTCGTCTATCTTAATAAGAAGCAAGTTATAAAAGATAACCATAATAATATCCTTTGCATAATTCACCGTGGTTCATTGGAATACTTCTCTGAAAAATTGAATTTCTGCTTCAAACTCTTTATTGTTGCCTCATAATGGGGCTTAAGACGGGGCTGAAATAATAATGGGATAAAATAAACGTATTTGGCCTAATTAACTTTGTTTTGTAGTAAAACTTTGTTGTGATCGAAGCAGGCAATGTTTAACAAATAATAAAAACAAAATAATATGCTTAGTGGGAGTACAATATTTTATTAGCAGTAGTATATTAGTTTGATTAATACTTTTCTCATGACAATATACTTTGACAAAGGTGACAGGCTAGTGAGGAATCAGTAGAAGAGTTTGTGCGCCGAAATCTTGGGGACGAAGTCTTCGAACGCCTAATTGAGCCATTTTGCTCCGGTATCTTCCAATTCTTTAGCTCCTCTTGCTCTGGTATCTTCCAATTCTTTACCTCCTGTAATTCTGAACCCACACGTAGTAAGTTTCATACCAGTCTTACTTATGCCACTGGAGGCCCCACTGCATAAATTCGTGCAGTGGCGAGTTGAACATCCTGGTTGAGTACTGTGGCCGCATCTGTATGTGTTACTTTTCGCCTGTTAGCTAAGTCCATTTATACAAAAGCTTCTACTGCATTCCTACATGAGCTGCAAGTTCAGTATTTTTTTGGAGTGTCCTTTTGTGGGGTGCTGTGAACCTGCTACATGTTGTGTTTTAGAATGAGATTTTTGCTTCCTTCTGTTTTCTCAAACGCGTTGGAAGACTTGAATTAATCTGATTTCCAGTAAAATTCCATTTTGCACAGGTGTTTATGCTGGTGATCCATCAAAGTTGAGTATGAAAGCTGCATTTGGAAAAGTTTGGAAGCTGGAGCAAAATGGCGGTAGTATCATTGGCGGAACGATTAAAGCAATAAAGGAGAGAACTAATAGGCCTCAAGTACCTCGAGATCCGTAATAATTTACCTCATTGTTTGCCTTCTCTTATGGTTATTCCACTGGTTTAGTGCACCTTTGTCCATGTGCTAACTTTTGACTTCTCAGCCATTTACCCAAGCCAAAAGGTCAAACTGTCGGATCATTCAAGAAGGGACTGGCCATGTTGCCTCATGCAATCTCTTCAAGGTGGTCTTAACAGCCTTATGAGTATTTACGAGTACTTTATGATGGTTGGTTGATGTCTTCTTTGAAAACCTCAAAGTTCAGTTCTGCTACATCATTCTTATTTACAGCCACCCTTTAGAGAAGGGGTTGATAGTCAAAAACTAGAAAATAGATTGATGGAGTTAAATGATGGCCATTTATTTCCTTAGTTTCACTTTCTTTGTTTATAATTATTATTTTATTTGGTTTGGGGGTTACTGCTCTGTCCCTGTTTTTGTAGGTTAGGAAGCAAAGTGAAATTGTCTTGGAAGCTCTCCAGTATTGCAAAGTCAGCAGATGAGGGGTATACTTTAATATATGAAACACCTGAAGGAGTTATTTCGGTGCAGAGTAGAAGTGTGGTGATGACTGTTCCATCCTATATAGCTAGCAGTTTATTGCGTCCTCTTTCAGTAAGCCTCAGCCGTTGTACGAATCATGGGTTAATATTTGGTTCAAATTTAATTTCAAAGACTGATGTCAGTACTAAGTCAGTGTATCCAGTTAGAGAAACTTGTAGTTAAATTATGAATTTGACGATTTTTTTTTTTTTTGGGTGGTGGGAGGATGATTGCATGATTACCTTCTGAAAAGTATTCTGTGTCTTCTGTTACCTTTAAAACTCATGTTCTGTTAAACTATCTGCAATGCATTAATGATGCCAAGATATGGAAGGAACTTAGCAAGACAATACAAGCTATGAATGTTTTGAAGAGAAAGTCACAATATTTTGGTTGGAGAATAGTGTTTAAAATGAGACAAAACATGGTTGAATTGTTTATTATTTGAGGGGACATCCTTGTTATTTATTCTTAATCAACACACACTAATACACCCACTCATGTCATGGTGCTGCTGACCTAATAGATTGACACAGTAAGGTAGCACTGTATCTTTTAATTTTTTTTTGTGTATTTTTGGCAAATATACTGGAGTAATTAGATTATGGCAGCCAATGATCTTCTCCTAAGTTAAAGAGCAATACTGGTGACCTAATGCACACTAATATTTTGGCAAACACACACTATTTCACCCGCTCATGTCGTGGTGCTGCTGACCTAATAGATTGACATGGTTAGGTAGCACTGTATCTTTTAATTTTTTTTGTGTAGTTTTGGCAAATATACTAGAGTAATAAGATTATGGAAGCTAATGATCTTCTCCTAAGTCAAAGAGCAATACCGGTGAACTAATTCAAAGACCTTCCATAATCCCTCAACTTTTGAGTTTCTTGGACTTCACAGAAGAGAGTATTCGATGTGGTAGCAAATTAATTGCCCAAAAGAAATAATGGAAGGCGCAAAATACAGTAGAAAGAGCAGCGTATGATTTATGGCTAGAAGATCAATCTACACATCTTCTTTCAATTTTTTGTTTTATTGAACTGCTATACTGAAGCCTGCCAAAGCATGCTTGATGTAGCCTTATGTTCCATTCCTCATTTCATCACCCTACTCGGCATGTATACCAAAAGTTTTTGTTGCTAAACTTGCATGCCATTAATGGTGAAGGAAATTGATGTCCATTTGGTGATCTTTTTGTATCTATAGGTGTATATACATATACTTCTATATGCAAAAATGTATTTCCATTTATGCATATAAATGTCCATATAAATGTGTATTTGTGTATATGTGACAGACATACATTTACCATTCACCTCTTGGGGCCTGAATATTTTGTAATCCATGGTGAAGGAAAAATTATTGCCATGGATTTTCTGTTGTGCCACTTGTATGGATTTTGAAGACCCTGTTTTAGCTTTAGTTCAAGTACTTTTGTGCCCTTGTTTGAGTTTAAGATATGCTATCTATAGTTTAATAGTACGGTGAAGTTCTGGCAGTAATCCATTTTGAATTTCATATGAACTTGTTAACAGGCAGCCGCAGCTGATGTACTTTCAAAAGTTTATTATCCGCCGGTTGCTGCAGTCACTGTTTCATATCCTCAAGAGGCTATTCGTGGGGATTGCTTGATTGGTGGTGAACTGAAGGGTTTTGGACAGTTGCATCCACGCACCCAAGGGGTGGAAACTTTGGGTAAAACTGCTATTGTTATCAATAACCTACTTTGCTCTTATGTGTAATAGGAATAATAAATAGTTATAATGAATAAAAAAGAGAGAATTTTAATGTGCGCAGTAGTCTTACTGCAGGCCTCTCTCGGTTTTTAATCTAATTTCTTTGTCGTTTAATTTGGTCATGCAGGAACAATATACAGTTCATCACTTTTTCCTAACCGCGCACCACCTGGGCAGGTCCTTCTCCTAAACTACATTGGAGGAGCGACAAATACTGAAATTTTGTCGAGGGTAAGAAGAGTTAGTTGGGACCTAATTCCGTTTCTTAGCTTCTTAAGCAAAATTTTTGAAATAACTAGTATTTAGAATCTATTGGAGCTACTCCTACTCTCTTTGTAATGCATTTAATACTTATTCTATATAGTCTAGTGTGCCCACATAACCATCTCAATACTGTCCTCAATTTTTGTTCATGTTCATATTTAGTCACCCAACACTCTAATCTATAAAGCATCACTGATCTTATGGTGGTTTTATAATTTTTTTCTACAATACTAGCTGTGCTTTACGATAACAATCAGAGTGTTGGAGTGACTAAATATGAACATGAATAAAATGAGATTAGCATAAATGAAAATGTTGATAAGGATATGCAGACACACTACATTTGATGGAATAAGTAATGAATGCATTAGAAAGAAAGTGGGGGTGAGATGAGAAAATGAGAGAAACTTGCTTAAGATAGTTTGGACATGTACCTAGGAGACTTTTAGATGCTCCAGTAAGATGTGTAGAAAATAGGGAATCATTAACTCTAATTAAAATAGAAAGGGGAAGGCCTATAAAGAATTGGAAAGGAACTATTGCAAAAGATATTTTATACTTGAATATTAATGAGAACATGTGTCGACCTAACACGATTGTGAAATATGATCCATGTAGCCAACCCACATAATGGGATAAAGGCTTAGTTGTTGTTGTAGTGCGGAGAATCTGCAATAAAAGAAGCTGAATATGTTAATGAAATTAAACCTCATGAACTGGGTGGGAGTTAGGATGCCAGTAACTAATGTATGGGACTCCTTCTCAAGGCCACATTCTCAGGTCATGTCCTTATAAGAATAGATTCTGTAAACCTCATGAACTTGAGAGATTGCATCAGTAGTTATTTAGCAGTGAACATAGATTTCTATTGTACTGTGTGGCTAAACCACGAGAGAAGTTTGTGCTAGGACAGATATATGTTTTGGTTGCTAAAGCTAACTTTGGAGAGCTTAAGAGCTCATTGTTTCCATAAAATGCTGAAAAGATTATGGGGGTTTGTTTCTTCTGTCTGAAATCGCCATTGGGTATTCATTATGTGCTGGGGTTCAGATGTTTAGGCCCTTATTGGATCTAGAATTTTTATCAGAGAAAAGGATACAAAACAAAATTGTGAAGGAAGATTCTTTGCTTCACATTGTTGCATAGTAATGAAAAGGCATATCATGTTTTATATAGGATATTTATTTTCGCGTCATATCACTTTCTTAATGTTCCCCCTTAAATTTAGTGCCATAAGTAATTTGATTTTTCTAGATTCCATTTCATTTTAACCTCACCATTTCAAGTTTCTAGTGAGCCTTATAAGGAAACAGGAAAGAAAATGAAGAAAGAGGCTGTGCAGGGATGTAAGCCTAAAAGAGTGTGAGGGTCTTTTTGTCGTGGCTTGGAATCTAGTTTTGCTCAATCATTTCTGGTTTGTAGTTGTAGAAAAATACTGCTCTATACATTTTTGTGAACCTTTAGTCCCTTGATATGTTGGCTTCCCACCTTGCCTTTCTAATACCGTGTTGCATCATACCCAGACAGAGAGCCAGCTCGTGGAAGCAGTTGATCGTGATCTTAGGAAGATGCTTGTAAAATCTAACGCACAGGAACCCCTTGTTCTGGGTGTTCGAGTGTGGCCTCAGGCAATTCCACAATTTTTGGTTGGTCACTTGGATATGTTAAATTCTGCAAAAACTGATCTCCGTAACTGTGGATTAGAAGGATTGTTTCTTGGGGGTAATTACGTTTCTGGTGTAGCATTGGGAAGATGCGTGGAGGGTGGTTATGAAGTCGCAGCTGAGGTAAAAGGTTTTTTGGCTCAATATGTGTACAAGTGAAGTGGAATCTTGTTGTGTTAAAATTTTGAGATACGGTAAAATGCTTTCTTGATTGAAAGTGGATTTGTTCTCTTTTTCTACATTGCCCAGAGTTTTTTCGTTCAATTATTGGGACATTTGTTTCTGTCGGCTAGCATTTATTTGACGTAATAAAATGAAGTTATGGTTTCCAACTCCAAGGAAGTTTATAAGAATGAAGTTATGGTTTACAACTCCAAGGAAGTTTATATAAGTGTATTAGTAACCAAGTTATGGTTTCCATATATGCTTGTGGTGTTGTGTTGTAGTGAACAATTTAGTAGACTAAAACTTCCAAGCCTTCCTTCAAACTCAAACTGATGGCGTAACAAGCTACTCTGGGACATTTTAAGCCTAATGAAAATGGAACAAAGGGTTTAACAAGGAGAGAGTGACGGCCCAATACTGGAAGTGGAGTTACGCAGGCCTGGGGTCAATGCTTTAAAGTTAAGGGTCCAGAAAAGCCTAAAGCGTTAAGGCCCAGACCCAGGTAAGCAGAATGATGATATACATACAGTTTTTAAAGACTTTTGACTTGATGATAGATTCAAAATTCAAAAAAGGGCAGTATAGTTTGCAAGTCGACCGTTAGTTATAGAAGAAGAAGAAGATGATGATGAGAGAGTTGATTGATAGAGGGGAGAGAGAGAGTCCATACTCCATAGACGCGCACCTCCTCACAGGTTCACTCACCTCACCTCACCAGATATGGAGTCCGTGACAGTCGTCTACTAAATTAGCTAAAACAAAATCTCTTTTTCTTTCTTCCTTCCTCGGTGGTCCTCGTCCTCCTCCTCCTCCCAGTCACATCAAGCATCTATTTGTGCCTCCTCCTCCTCCTCCCAGTCACATTTGCCCTTCTGCTCAAGTCAAGCATCTATTTGTGAGTTGCAGAAGGAAAAAAAAAAAAAAAAAAATCATGATGAGAAGCCACGGCTGGCAACGTCCTCTCCACCCTCTACAGGTTGCTCGCTCAATCCCCCTGTCACTGTCACTGTTACTGTTGTTGCTACTACTTAGATAAATTAATTAATTAAACATTATTTGCACTAGTAAAGTAATCGTCTAATCTAATGGACTGCTACTACAATTGTAAGCCTCTTCATTTCCAAATCTGACCGATTATTCATTCAATTTTGGAATGATTGAATGAATGAATTGGCCAGTGGGTAATTCACACTTCACACACGCTACATGCCTACATCCAATTCCAAAACAGTGTACCATTGATAAATCTTTACTTATTATACCATTCTTCATATAAATGCAGATTGTGGGAATGTCAGTTTTCAGTTTGCTGGTAGCTGCCTTCTACTGTTTCCTTGGACTTTTTCTGGGAAACAAGAGCGCCGAAATTGCTGTCACTACCGTCTTTTCATCTGCGGTAATAATTACTAACTAACTTTTTTAATGAATTATTTAAGTATTACTGTATTATTTAGTACACCTTTGGCTGGAAATTGCCGATCAATCAGTAGCAACTCAACTCATCCTATTAGTACTTTTTTTAGTAGTAGAAGTAGACGTAGCAATTATAATTAATAACTTGAAAAAAAATATCATTTTTGGCTCCACGGGCAAATGCAGGCACTTTCTTCAGCAATCCTATTCATTCGGTGCACGTCCATCGATCCAAGTGACAAGACCCGTTACAGATTTCGTAAGAAAAAGGATGGCAAGGCAAGAGGAAGAGGAGGAGGCAATGGCAATAGTAATCATACTATTAAGTACTACGGCTTCCTTATGTTGCGGCAGCTTCTAGCCAGGGTATTCAGGAGGATAGAACGCAAAATCCTCACCACTTGCATTAGGAGGAAGTACCACCTGCTGCTGGATCCTCATCCTCATCCATCGATGGACTCTCTGCCTCCTCTACTACCCCCCTTCCCCCCACTCGTCGTCAAAGATGATGATCATGATTTCGCGTCTGTGGCTCCCCATCCCAATGACCAAGACATCTCCTTTTGCTCACTATGCGATTTTGAGGCCCGTCGTCTGTTTCCTTAAAATAATACTATATATGTTTTATACTTTTTATTATTTACTCTTCACAATGTATGCTTGATGATGATGTTACCTAGCAAAAAAGCCTCTGCTGTTTTCCACTCTACCTTGCTAACTGAACTGAAGTAGCTCCCAATGATTGATGATTGTACCCCCCACCCACAGGTTCAAAAGCACAGCAAGCACTGTAGGACCTGCAACAGATGCGTGGAAGGTTTTGATCACCATTGCAGGGTAAATACCTCAAAGTTACTAAGAAAATTCATTTTAGTTCTAAGCTTCATCGTGAATGTCAATAATCCCAACAAACAATGCTCTTCTCCTCTGTGTTTGATTTTGTTGTTTCCAGTGGTTGAACACTTGTGTTGGGAAGAAGAACTACACAACATTCATTCTCTTGATGGTGTTTGTTCTAATAATGGTGAGAGTCTCACCTGTATATATATCACACTGTTCTCCCTTCCTTCCTAGTTCCTAGTCCTGCTATAAATGACACTTTTTCCTCCTCCTAAACCCTAAACCCCCAGCTCATTGTAGAGGGAGGCACAGCAATTGCAATATTTATCAGGTGCTTTGCGGACAAAAAAGGTATAAACCAAGAACTGAAGACAAGACATTACGCCAAATTCCCACGTGGAGTTCTTGCCGCCGTATCGGTATTTTGCTTGTTTGCTTTATCAACCATTCTTTCTGTGCATCTCCACTTGGTTACTTAAATGACTTATTATCACTCTTATTGTTCTTTTCAGGTTTTGCTAGTTCTCATCACCGCGTATAGTTCAGCAGCACTAGGACAGCTCTTCTTCTTTCATGTACTTCTGATTCGAAAGGTATTGACTGCATAACAAGGAAAAGAATACAGTACTGAATACTTTCTTTCGCATTAGCCTAGTCCAATAACTACCAGATACATTGCTACGATGCCTTGACATGGGCATGGATTTGGGCATCTAACTGCAAGCCTACAAGGGTCAACAAAACAATCAAACTTACAAATCTAATCTCAACTTCGGATGAATTATCATTTGGATTTACCTCTCTCTGCTTGTTGTGTGGACATATACTTTCGACTTTAGGATAAATTCAATGTTTTACTTCGATATAGAAAGATTAATGTTTGTCTGCTACAATAACACAGAGGCGAGACCAAAGAAAGAAAAAAGTGGTCAGTCTTTCAAGTTCCAAACTATATGATGAACTGTAATATATAGCTCTGTTTGGCAGGGAATGAGGACTTATGATTACATTTTGGCAATGAAAGAGGAGAACCAGTTTAAGGAACTAGAATCACTTGAAGAAGATTCTGATTTTTCTTCTGATGAAAGTACTGTTTCCAACTCCCCTGAAAAGCCGCCATTCATCTCACGAGTTATATGCAGGGATGGAGGGATGATGAATCAGGTAACGCCTATGGACATGTTATACCGAAGTCATCACGTTCTGAATAGTCCTGTTCTATTGTTGTCTTACTAAAACGTAACGAATGACTGGGGGTGCATTTCAGAACCCACCGAAATTATCCATACGAATTGAGGGAGAAACTGGATCACCGACACTGAACAGAACGCCGCAAGGCTTTCATGCAAGCATCAATCCGTGGAGACTAATAACCATGAGCCAGGAGAGAGCTCTATTAGCAGCCAACAAGGCAAAGGAAAGGCTCATGATGCAGAAGACCATTGTAAAGCCTCCACTAGAAACCAAAACTGGACAACCGATGAAATCTGCTGAAAAAAGCAGCATGGGAGGAATGGGCTTGACTCCCCCCCTCACTTTAAAGGAGAGGCTACCAGGATCACCTGCCAAGTTTTCAAGTCCAAGACGGCGGGTGTCTTGCTCTTCAACATTAACTCCAGCTAGCATGGAGTCACCAGAGCACAGATATAGAAGCAATTTTGATTTACAGCTTACTGATGTCTCGAGGGAACTTGAGACTTACATTTCAAGACAGGTTTTGTGCTCAATTTTAAGAAAAGATGGAAATGAGACGTCCCATTCCCCATAATAGGACGATTGTGGAGAACAGCAGCAATTGCTTTCAAATTCTCAGCCTTTGAGATAGTTCAGTTGCCTTCTTTCTATAAAACGTCACAGACACCCTCCCAACAGCTATATTTTGACATGTTTCTTTCTTTTATATCTTTTCAGCAAATGTTATAAAATTGAAAACTCGCTTTAAAGAGCGCTCATGTTTCTTTCTTTCTTTCGTTATTTTTTTTCAGTAAATGTTATAAAATTGTCAACTGAATATGACGCTAAAGTTCACATCCAGCAGCCATTTCTAATAGCTGAAAATAGGAGATGATGTTCGAAAAGACCTACAGAAAATGATAAGAACAGCATCACTATCCGGAACATAACAGACCTACAGAAAATAACTCAACTTTAGTGCTATGAAGCTGAAGCTATGCCATACGTTAAACATGTCTAGACAAATCTACATCGTTTTTTTCTCCTCTCGTGCAGGAGCAAATGGATTTTCAATCTACATGCCCAACTATTTGTCCATGAAATTTCACATTTTGCTTCACGCTACTTTTCCTATTTTTATTTCGCATGACCATACATACCATTTTGATCCGTATGCCAAATTTGCCTGAGCTTATCGATTTTGCAGCAGCCTTTAAGCCATTCAGAACGCGATGAAAATGTAAATCTTGAAAAATTTCCTCCGTTTGGGAACAACAAAAATGGAAACTGAATAATAAATTAAGGACTTGAAATTACATATAGATTAATTTTCAATTATCCGAACTTGTTAACTGCAATTAAAATCTTCATTTTGAAGGCTTACTTCAATAAGAAAGAGTAGAAGTTTTCTTGTTTTTCCTCCACCGAGTCTTGGTCCAAAGAGAAAATGGAAAACGGGAGTAGGCCATTCAATGATCTTCAGGATTCTGAAATTTCAAACCTCGTGCAATGAAAAAACAAGAGCAATCATTAAATATCCAATGTCTCGCAGTGTTTTCTGCTTTACAGTAGATCGTGTCAAAAGAATCTAACAGTCCGCAGACTGGAAAAAGTTCGAATTAACATAGTCGCCTCTCTCAAATTTCTGGGACTGGTCTTTCTACTGAGTCTATCATGCTACCTTGAGGGCTTCCCAGCACCAGCTGGTTTGGGTGTACTATTATCAGTAAGCTTTCCGTTTGAATCAAGCTTGTCTCCTTTTGAAGGCTCACGTTGATCTCGCTCCTTTACCAACACTGGCTGAAACTGTAAGAAGGGGAAGTACTTGAGCAACCACAACAAGCTGTTTGCACAAACTTCTGTACAGCAAATTGGAAAGCTCAAAACTTTGACTTTACAATACAAACCTGGTAAATAGAATATATAACATTTCTTCTGATCTGAGCCATCATCTCAATGAAAAGGTTGTATCCTTCAAGCTTATATTCAATAAGTGGATCGCGTTGGGCATATCCTCGTAAACCTACAGCCTGCTGAACAAACTTGAGGGCTTGCAAGTGTTCTTTCCACAAACGATCAACATTGCTCAACATTAGAAATTTTTCTGCTTCTTTCATTAGTCCTGGAGCTTGCTCCTCGACTATAGCCTTCAACAAGATATAATAGCATCAGTATCTTTGCAGAACTAACAAATACGAACTCAAGCTTTGGCAAAACTTGCAAAACATACTTCCCAAAGTATTATCTGGGAGCAGTAATATGCTTACATGGCTGAAGAAATACGTAGTAATACTTTATGACATAAAGCCGACGTTACAGCTGTATTTCAAGCTTAGACATGAGAAGATAAATTGCATAGAGATTCCCTTCGTCTCCAATTGAGTATGTAACCAGGCAAGCTGGGGATATGATATAAAAATCTTCCACACAACAAAAACAACAAACACTAACCCTTTTTTGCAGATATGCTTCTCTTCCCAGAAAGCGCAAGTAATCCCGCAATTCCTCATAATTTAAGCATTTGATTGCCAATAAATCAGGTGTCAAATCATTTAAGAGATAGCAATACCTATAAAGTCAGGAGATCAGGAATACCGAAAAATGATGCCAGCCATGTAAAAGTTCAAAGGAACAACTATAAGAACACACTAATAAGTTTCAGAGAAACTAATTAATATAATACTAAAATAGTCCAATGAGGTGAAAAATAGCTCTATCTGACGGACTTTGACTGCCAAAGAGAGCTCCAACGTTAAAACTTGGAAGAAGTGTCAAGGACTCTCTGTTCTTTACTTTCCTGGGGTAAAACTACTACAAATTTAACACGTATTCCAAATTAGTAAAAGAGGTTAATATTCCTTACTGTTGAAGTTTTGCAGTAAGCTTTTCAAGATCCCAGCTTTCTTTCGGAGCATCAGAGCCAATATTTGCCTATAGGATCAAAAAATTTACAAATATAATACAAAAAGACGATAACTAAATATGCCAGTATATATATAGGATTAAAGAGAAGCCGGCCCCGTATAGAGGGATAAAGGTTATGTTGTGTTCATATATACAGGATTAAAGAGAAAATTAAACAATAAAGCTGCAATCCTCGATGCTGTTTACCTCTAGGATGTCATCCATTGTCAGTTCTGCATATTCAACCAGAAGAGATTGGAGATCTTCAGATTCCAGGGCCCGTCTTCTTTCTGTATAAACTCGATCTCTTTGGCTGTTCAAAACTTCATCATACTCAAATAACTGTTTCCGAATGTCAAAAAAGTAGTTCTCAACTTTCCTCTGAGCTTCATCTAGAGCTTTTGTCAGCATTTTGGATTCTATTGGTAGGTCCTCAACTCTAAAAGCTCTCATCAAACCCTAAGTACACAAAATTTAAGATTTCAAAAACTTCTTCACATGTTTTCTTGGCAAGTTTGAAACAAGAAAACTAAAGAACAGATTAAACCTGAATTCGATCCCCACCAAAGATGCGAAATATGTTATCTTCCAGACTAAGAAAGAAGCGGGAGCTTCCAGGATCTCCTTGTCTGCCACTTCGACCGCGCAGCTGCAAACATTCAAATTCTGTCATAGAAAATTTTTACACGATAGGAAACTTTCACTCTGGGAAGAGGAATGCAAAAAGAGAATGGATTTTTCAAAATCTCAAAGTAAATATTATCAAATATTCCCTCGATGGAATCTCTGCACCAAAAAGGATTTATTGGGAGTATTACAGTACCTGATTGTCGATTCGACGTGACTCATGACGTTCAGTCCCCACCACATGAAGTCCACCAGCTGACACCACCTGGCATCACCCAGAAGATTTAATAGGAGAATGGTCCAAGATCTGGAAGGATGACAAACTTTCACACAAAGACATACATTCTGAAATATACTGCATTATCTTTGATACAGGAAAAACTTGGGGAATTAAACCAAGATGCTCTTTATCATCAAAATCCAACAATAAAAGTAAAGAAATAGAAGCACAGCTCTTCCTACAATGTAGACATTATACATTGCTTGTACCTTCGCTCAAAACCAACACATAGATCAGAGTATAAAATAGAGAACACAATCAGCAAATTCAAGCAAGTAACTATTTGCAGTTCCCTAAGATTTGTTAAGCTAATACAAAATTTTTGTCTAACAATTGGCATACATAGACACCACCAAACATCTTTCTTTCCCTTCTCAATTCTCCACTTTTATCCTCCCTTTACTGTGTTTTTTGTTATTCAGAGAAAGAAGAGGACTTCAAGTTGCGAATGCTTGCAATGAGAAAGTTTGAAATGCTTCCAAGTTGTTGCAATGAGAAAGTCTAAATTCTACCTTCTTCCTTTCTTCCTCAGAGTAAATTTTGTATTCTTTACCAATTTCAACAAAGGCATTGCGCAGTTTCCCAATCACTTCGTCTTCAACAGGGCCCTGCAATTCAACATCGTATTTATTATTTTCACAGAGTCAGGGAAGTATGGGGGTTCAATGCAGATAATATAGTATGTCCACAATTAGTTCCGGTTCATGAGCAATCTAAATCTGTTATGGCTTATTAAATGATGTGAAACAGAAAGAGATCTCAATCCAATTCCCAATTGTCCAGATTATTAAATGATGCTATATTAGAGAGGCAATGGAAACTCTCTGAAGGATCCAATGTCTTGAATGAGCTGCACCTTTTCACAAGAATACGAAAGCCTTTCCTCTGCCTCAAGCTCAGTCAACAATCTTTGACCCCAAGTTTTGACGGCTAATTGTACAGCTTCCTCAGCCAATTCAGTGTTCTCTTTCGACAGTGTGCAAGGAAATAAATTTTCATTCACCTAGAAGTTCAAGCCAGGATGTTAAGATTCTGAGAATCTACCAGATAACAGACATTTCCAAAACCAGATATTCCAAAATCATAACCAACCTTCCACGTCTTCTTTGGAGGAGGTTTCCTCACAGAAACAAAAACTCCCTCAGCAGGTTTAACAACTCTGCATCATATGAAAGATTTGTAGAACAATAGGATATATACATTTTCATTCTGTAAAGTACAAAATGAGATTGTAGTTCTGTTGATATTTCCACTTTCCCAGATTGTTCTGGTCCTATGCCACTCTAAGTAGAAAGTATACCAAAATTGGGAACAGGAAAGATGGAAGACAATAAGGGCTCACACCTAATAAGGTCCCGGAAAGCTCAAGATGTAAGAATATTAAACCCAAATCTGTAAAATTTACTTACTTGGGTTCAAAACATGACAGAATTATGTCATTGACATCACATTTTGCTTCCCGCCGCATTCTTTTGTCGTAAGAGCTTAAAGCATGATGTGCACATAAATGACTAGGGAGGCCTTTTTTCCAATTTTTTTATTCTCTTTAGATGGAAGATGTGGCTCAGAAATGCAAGCAGCATGAGGAGGAAATAGATATTTACAACCACATGGACAGAAACTGGTAAGCAACAAATTAAACGCATGAATAATCTAGCAGAGAAAGTACCTAGGCATCAGCATCTCACGTAACTTTAACCTCGCCATAAATTCTGCATTGCCACCAAGGATAATATCCGTTCCACGACCAGCCATATTTGTTGCAATTGTAACTGCCCCTAGACGACCACTTTGTGCAACAATTTCAGCTTCTCTTTCCACATTTTCAGGTTTTGCATTTAGAACCTTACATGAATATCAGAAATAGAAACAGTGTCATTGGAGAAATTAAGTGAGAGCGTAAGAAATCAGCAACAATTTCAAGACATCATATAGAAAAGAAAAAAAAGACAATCATAAAAGGGTCAATGCTAAAAGAAGATTGAATTTAAAAATATGTACTTGGGTCTCATAATTGTCTACATGAAACCCACCTCATGCGGGATCCTGGCTTCATGAAGCTGTTCCGAAAGTGTATCGCTCTGCTCAACACTAGTTGTACCAACAAGAACAGGGCGACCTGTTTTGTGCATTCTGGAAATCTCAATAACAACTGCCCGCCATTTTCCATTAACTGCCCTAAACACTACATCAGATTCATCCTGAGTGGCTAAGCAATTATTAGTCATTTCATCTAATCCAGTATCTCATTTTTCAACTTTATCCAAGAGTTTAAGTGCCACTCCAGAAAAAGATATATCACACAAATATTGCACAAGGAAAGTAAAGGGCATGCTCAGGAATAACCTTCCTTATCATTGGCTTGTTTGTCGGCACAATTGTAACCTTGAGCTTGTATATACTCTCAAATTCAGTACTCTCTGTTGCAGCAGTTCCAGTCATGCCACACAGTTTTGGGAACTATAGATGTCACCAAAACCAGTATAAGAACATCTAATATTACAACCACAAAAATAAAAAAGATGTGAAACATCATATGGTCATATAGAAATTTTCAATTGTTCAAGAGGGTGTCTCAACCTGAAGAAAGAAGTTTTGATAGCTAATCGAAACGAGGGTTACAGTTTCGTTTTGTATTGGTAAGCCTTCTTTTTGCTTCAACAGCCTGGTGAAGTCCATCACTCCAACGCCTCCCCTGAAATGTATTATCAACTGTTGAAATCAACTAGTGAAAAGTAACTAAATTCTTTTGCTTCAATATTGTCCGGTCTCCTGATTGTCATGATTAACATGGACAATTAATGTTATGTATTGAATGATCAACTGTACATGAGCCCCTCATGTCTTAACTGGACAGAATATTTGTTGCACTACTCCACAGTTCTGGTAATATTATCAGAACCAACCTTGCATTAATTAAGGACAAAAATAGTTACAGAATGATATGAGTCAAAGGGCAAATGTAATACAGGCAATCATCCCCAGCAAGATTTGGGAGAGGCAAGTGTGAACAGCCTAATTCCTCCATGCACAAAGGTAATTCGCATGCATTGAGACAATGACCCTCCTATTTCACAAGTTGAATTAGCTTTATCAATGTCTAAGGGTCAGGAAATTACATGTAAAGCCCTACAAAATGTGAAGCTTGACAAAACTAAGCCAATAATACACAAGGAGTCGCTCATCTTGCATTGTAGATAGAATCTAAAACCATCAATTTTTCCTAGAGATAAAGGAAAACTATAATCACTATGACTACCAAATAGTACTATCTGAAGATATCAAGAAGCAAACAATCGCCCAAACCACATTACAAATGGTATTTAACTTGAAGGAATGAGGATAAGTTACAAGCAAGCCATGAATTCTCATTGAAAAGGAAAAATTAGATTATTGAAATATGCATCTTCAGTTTACATAAGCCAATTATCTTCTATGGAAATGTATGACAAGATCTTTAAGTTCTAGAGATCACAGTTCACACAAGAAGACATTAAGAAACCAAATGCACATAGGAAAGTGCAAGAGAAAAAGATATACAAATGGTAACATTGCTTCCACAAAAGTTTAAACATAGATAGAAGAATTTCCACTAACAGTTGCCACAGAAGTGGGTGACTAAATATGAACAAAAAATGAGGGTGGCAGAAATGAAAATGTTGAGATGAATGTGTGGACATACTAAACTGGATAGAATAAGCAATGAGTGCATTAGAAAGAAAGTAGGGGTAACTCTAATAGATGAAAAAAATGAGAGAAACACATTTAAGATGGTTTGAACATGTACATAGGAGACCTTTAGATGTCCCAGAGAGGTGTGTAGAAAATAGAAAATTATTAGTTCAAATTAAAAGGGGAAGGAAGACCAAAAAAGAATTGGAAAGAAACTATAAAAAAAGATATAATATATTTAAATATAAATGAGAAAATGAGTTTAGACCAAGCACGGTGGAGAAGTGTGATCCGTATAGCAGACCCCACTTAGTGGGAAAAAGGCTTAGTTGTTGTTGTTGTAGTTGCCACAAAAGGGAAACCCCATTCAAGTATATTCACGGAACTCAGAAAAGACGTACCTGCATGACACGACCAGTAAACTCATCAACTATGAGGACCTCTTTGCCCCGGATAATATAATTGACATCTTTAAGAAAAAGTTCTTTGGCCTTTATAGCATTCAAAACATATGATGCCCACTGTTCTCGGGGATCATATAAATCCTTCACATCCAAAATTTCCTCAGCATCTGCATAACCCTGTTCCGTAAGTAGAATATTTTTCTGTTTCTCCTCAACCTGCAAAAGAATGACATAAGCTATCAGCAAACTTCCAATGCCTGTCAATAGCAACCAATCCTGAGATTGGCTGATTTCCATTTGTACAAGAACAGAATAATATTGCAAGGATATCTACAAAGGAATAGAAATTAAAGATTTCTGTTCTCCTTTTTAATTATCTTCATACAGTGTAATGTATATCTCTCTCAAAAGCAGTAGCTATCTTTGCAGCTTTATAATAACGATCACTAGGTCTTTCAGCAGGTCCCGATATGATGAGTGGAGTCCTTGCTTCATCAATGAGGATAGAATCAACCTCATCAATGACACAGTAATTGAAACCTCTCAGTACAAGCTCATCAACATTCTGTAGACCAAAAATAGAGTTACCTCCAGCAGAATAAATCATAGAACATAATGAACAGAATTATGGAAGTAATTTAAAAAAATGCATAAAAGTGAAAATTACTTTCCGTGGCAAGATTATCTCTCAAGTAATCAAAACCAAGCTCACTATTTGTAACATATGTTATATCACACAAGTAATTCTGCCTCCTTTGTTCACTTGCCATGTTTTCTGCAAGCACAAAAACCGTTTTTTTTTTTAGAGTATACTGAACTTCCTAAACAAACTACCACACATAGTTGGAGCCTAAGAGCATATGCCTCAATTATCGGTGAACTACAAAAATGAAATAATAAGCTACAATATCGTACGCACATGAAATACAATAATTTAAAAGGATAAAAGGGATGCATGACTTTAGGAGATAAAACTTCAAAAATTCCCTAAAAAGTACTTTTGGCTTAATCTGATGTTAATTCGTTGGGTTTATAAGGATTTTGAAGGAGACAATTTAAAGGAATGAAAGGGAAGATCAGAGCAAACAACAGCTGAAAAAAATTAAGGTAATTCAAACAAAGGAACAAGGAAGAATCTACAAACTCAACTCAGCTAGAGCATCCAAAGTAAGGTTGCTTCAAGGTCCAAAAGTTCCACATGAGCACATAACATCAATCATTTTAAGTTCTTAACTTTTACCAAATGAGTACGCTAGGAATATGACTCTTAAATGGAAATAGCAGTATCTCGTAATAAATCCCAATAATTTCAGGAAACTGCAGAACTTCTCAATGAATTAAGAGAAAACTTGATCATAAAGATAAAGAAACTTAATCTTAAAACAAACTATTTTTTTTGGTAGGCAATCTTAGAAACTAACTAAAGTTCAACACTTACAAACTTTTCATGTATGCACATTTCCTCTTGAAAAGTTTACGTGAAACTCAATCTGTAAACAGGAGGAATATTTAGTCATCTTAGGCCACAATTGGCAACACTACTAATTTAAGCTATTTTAGTGACTAAAGAAGCATATTACGATGAGAAACAGGCAGCCTCACATCAATCTTTGGCACAATAAAGTATCTCAAAACAACAAGAAATTACAAAAGAAAGGAAAGACAACATATGTAAAATTTGAAATAGCACGATGTCCTAATATGTATACCAGGACTGCGAAAGTACATGCATACATATTTTGCATCCGCAAGGATAAAAGTTTCTTTTTTGAGCGATCTTGTGGAATATTTAATATGCCGCATAAGGTCAAGATGGTTACTAATGAGATGGTTCAGAAAAGCTAAAAAAAAAAATTGCTCTGAATGCAGTATCTACCACTAGAATCCTAGTCTACACTTTAGGATACAATGTACATGAAGAATGGTTGTTGACAAAGAAATACATCGTGGACAAGGCCTCAAGCTTGATCGTTATTTAGTAGTGAGTATTGTGGTGTCAAATAAGATATTAGGATACAAACAAGAAAATGTCACACATACGCTGGATTAGGCCGACCTTCAGCCCTAGAAATCGAGGTACTTGGCCTACCCACTCACAATCTCTTCGGGCCAAATAATCATTCACAGTTACAACATGCACTCCTTTCCCAGTCAGAGCATTCAAGTAAGCAGGCAATATAGCAACGAGCGTCTTCCCTTCTCCTGTCCTCATTTCAGCTATTTCTCCTTTGTGAAGAACCATACCACCTAGGTTTAACAGTAGGGTCAAAAGTAAAGATACCCAGATAAAAAGGGTCTAGAACTTACTTAGTTACTGCAACATTCCAAACAAAACCCCAGAATGGCTTCAATTAGTGGTCAGACAAATAAAGAGCATAAAGAACATAACAAAGGAGAAGTCTGCACTCTCTATTACTATATCTTTTATACACCTCCCATCTTGAAATTACTTTGAGCTAGTAAGATATGCTTGAATAGAATTGATACTAGCATTATCACCTATCAATTGCACATCAAATGGTCGAAGTCCAAGAACTCTTTTAGAAGCCTCTCTCACGACAGCAAATGCTTCCTGCACGGTAAACGCGAATTTAAAAGTTCAAAGAAATTTCCAGAATTAAGTAAGTTGTAAAAATAGAACAATTTGAAATCTTTTATTCAGGAATAACATGGTTATGTAATAGAACTGGGGAAAGAAGAAGGATACAAAGCGAGCATTTTGCAAAGGCCACTACTTTTTTTCTTTTTTTCCTTCTGTTATCTTAGGACATTGACTTATTAAGTAGTATAGTGAAGTAGAAGAAGAAGAGAGTTGAGAGAGACTGACTGGTAAAAAAGAGTCCAAGGAATCACCCCGCCGAGCCCGTTGCTGTAAGAGAGCAGTCTTTTCCCGCAACTGGGAATCGGACAGAGAGGACATGTGGGTCTCCATCCCGTTAATAAGAGCGACGGTGTCGGTATAGAGAGTTCGGGTGGCCTCGCCGGTATCAGCTCCCTTGAACATGCCTGAAAATAGACCCCCAAAAGAGGCCACAGGAATGAAACTCCTGGTCCTCCTGCTGGTGCTGGTTGGGGGGCGGCGTGGGGATGGTTTGTAAGAATAGAGCAGGGGCTCAACCGCATCAGCAGAGTAGTTCCGGTTCCAGTTCCACAAGGCAGAGACGGAGACGCAGGGGGAAGAGGAGGAACCCATGATGAGGCAACGGGTTGTTGGAAAGTTGGAAGAGAGGTACAAGGAGTCCACCATCATCATCATCATCAGCGGTGCCAATTTGATTTGAAATGCTGCTAGTGCTAGTCAGACTACTCTGCTGCTGGTAACAAGTAAAAAGTAGACGACTTTCAAGAAGAGTACACTAGTAGAGGGTGGTCGTCGCCATCATCAGGAATCCCATATACATTATTCTCAGTCCATCAGTCCGTCATCACTCATCATTGGTGGCAGTGGAAGTACAAGTGGAGTAATAGGAAGTACAAGCAGTAGTAGAGTAACAGGGTCCTATCTGGTACTGGCACGGAGGTGGAGGATGTTATCGTTGGTTGGATAAGGCAGGCAGGCACTCTCTCTCTCTCTCTCTCTCTCTCTCATCCACTTCCACACTATTTTAATCACCGCCGTTGCTGACCACTCGACCAATAAACACATTGTAACTTTTCAGATAATACCAGCAGTTGCACTTTTGTCTGTAATTCTTCGGAGAAATGAAAAAAAAAAAAAAAAAGGACAGACTTTTTTGGGGAGTTCACGTTCCCAAATACTAGGATTGCGAATAGTTCTTTCATAAATAAGAGTAACTTTTACCGTTCCAAATTTTCTTTAAAAAAAAAAAAAAAAAAAACTTTTCCTGAGATTCCAACTCTATGAATTTTGTTATGATTTTATTTATATTTTCAAATTAGGGATAAAAATCAAAATTTTATTTAATTTTCCAAATCTTGACTAATTGACTACGAGCCCAAGTTCCAGTAGTACTGTTAGGAGGAGTGTCTCTGCGTCGCAATCACATACTCAAATCAATCAAAGCGACCCCTTCGGTTTTTTACCAATAAGGAATTAGGGAGAAAAAATAAACCCTGGCTGGTTTCTCTGCAGCACACACGATCCGGTGATCCGGCGATCCCCCACCCCACGGTATGGAAGCAGCAGAGAAACATTTAGGAACAAGATTTAATGAGAGAGATTGAGATGAATTCTAAAATTGGCATAGCTTGCAACTTCCATAAACTACTTCTAACCCATCTCTCCCGTGAGGAGATGGAAACAAAACAATATAGGAACAACATTTTATTAATGCTCCAAAGCAACAGTAAGTAATTAAAGAAAGAAGAAGAGTCTGAATTCTAAAGTTGGCAGCACAGCATGCAACTTCCAGAACATAACATAAATGATAAATCCAGAGAGCGAATAAGTGACTGAGAACAACTACAATACAAATAACGGTTTTGACATTTGACTTACTATCCGTATTCCTTTTTCATTAAGGAAAAACTGGAAAGAAGGGAAAATAAACCCTACAACAATAGTTTCATGTCTCATCCATTTGATCCACCCATCCCACCCACAACCCCAAATGCCCCCCCTGCCCCCCCCCTCTACCATCCGCAAATAGTTGAGTTGCCCCCAACTTACTGCCTGAACTTTTTAGAGCAAAAGAAATACGAGGAGACGACTCCACAACCACAAACCATATAACCATGTAACTGAAACTCAATACGACACCCTTGTGTAGAGGGAATATGTCTTGCAGATCAATTTTAGCTTGGCTCAGGTGGCAATACTTTCAAACTTCGCATCCACTCACAAAAGCTAGGATCGTCAAAGTTGAGAAAGCTACTCTTCAGCCTTGTTCTCTGCTCTGTTGTCAAAGTTCGAAGTTGTGGAAACCTAGCCTCCTGCAATCAAGAAGCAAGAATATTTACCATATATTTCTTTGACCAAATAATAACAATGCTAACTATAAGTTGGAAGATCCCCAAATATAATCCTCAACTGATTTTCTGAATCACATCAAAAGGCAAAGAGCACTAAATGGAATACTGAATATGGAACTTTGTCCCTCACTCACCTGTTCATAGGGGGGGTCTTTGTGTGCTGGAATCAATCGAGAAACAAAATATCGAGCCTGCGAGCTCCCCTCCTGTTATCAATCACATGTAACTGTTCAGAGTTTTCTATTACAACAACAACTAAGCCTTTATCTCACTATGTGAGATCGGATCAGATTTTTCTATTGAATACGTTACAAAAAATTCCTAGAAGAAGCATGCCAATAAAGAAAGAAATACCTTGAAAGCAAGAATACGAGGAGCTGGAAAACGCATTTCCGTAAGCTCTTCAGCCAACGTCCGGCAAGCTGCCAAAGCAGCTGCACTTTTTCCTTCCTGAACAGCAAGTTCAGAGCCCTAAATGCAACCAAATGCCCATATATGAACATTTAAAATAAATCAAGAAAGATTCAAGAGAGAGCAGAAATTTTACAATTTTTATGATGAAAGCACCCACACCACCCCCAAGGAAGGGGCCCAAAAGAGTGTTGAAAAATAAAAACAATCACCTCAATGCCATCACATAGCCAGTATAAATTAAAAAAAGAAAAATGGTAACAACCAGAGCAAGTTTCACACTGCTCTCCGAAAACTCCAAGCAATCCAGGTATCCTGTGGTACCTAAGAACTAATAATTAAGCTTATCCATTATTCTTTATAGGAGCATAATTCTAAATCTATATTGTTTCAGTACAAGGACGATGCCAGAAACCATGTTATTTAATTCTTTTATACTTGTTTAATCTAGTCAAAAATTTAACTCGTAAGAAACTTCATTGCATCTGCCCAGAAGAAAAATCTCCATGCAAAACAGGGGACAAAATAAAACAAAAAAGAAACAAGTATTTTTTGCTTTAGAAGAAATAAAAGTATCAAATCATATTTCGAGTACATTCTTAATTTACAGGTGGAGCTTTAAATCTTCTGGAAAAAAAAATCAGCATGCATAATATATATCTGGAATAGATTCCATTTTGAGAGATTCTCCATTTATCATAGAGGGGCAACCAGAAAAAATCAAAAGTTCATTAACAGCTTTACATGTCTCCAAGAATAAGATGCAAGTTAACTAAAGCTGGCAGGTAGCTCCTCATCTTTAAATAGCATAGATGAAGGTTACAAGATTCTAAACAATATCAAGGACATTTACAAAGTAGTTGCCATTGCTAACTTGATCCCAAGTTTAAATTTCTACCAAATTAAGGAACAAAAATAGTTATTTATTTATTCCCAGATTTTTTTATTTTTTTTTTTTTGTGCTAATACACAATATTTATTCCCCAGGTTTTTCTTTGTTCCCCTTTTATCTTAAATTTGGATTGAAAAAGAGCAGTTCTCCTAAGAAAGTTGAGTATCTACTAGTCCTCCTGAATGTCAACAATTCAATACCAGATTGTCATTTTCGAGAGGGGGTGGGCGTAGGGTGTTGAGTGGAGGAGGGCAGGATAAATAGATCGCTGAAAATAGTTGGATGACAAACCAGCCAAATGAAGACATCTGTTCCATGGTCAAGAACAACTGCTGCATCAGATTGCATAGCAAGGTCATAAGCTGGCAGTTCCTCAAAAGTGCCACCTTCTCGATGCATAAGACAGCGAGGAGCCACCATTCGCAGAGACAAATCAAAGGATGCATTCAGAAACAAGTTCCGCAATACAGACCTCTCATCTTCATGACCAAGAATGCTTCCCAGAAGTGGGCCCCTCCTAAGATGAAATAATAGTTCTGGCAATAAAGATAATTCCTTTGGAAATTGAAAAAGTTTTGATTTTGGCAATTGAGGGCCAAGCTTAGTAGCAATATCTTTGACTCTTTCATCAATCGTCAATCGCATATCAAGTGCATCATTGAAATTTTTTGCTCGCAAAAGGGACTTCTTGGAAATAAGCACAGCAGCAACCTCATCTTGAACACTATCAAGATATTTTGAAACACTATCCACAGCAGGTAATTTGACAGTAATCACTCTTGAGATATCTGCTTGATAAGCATTTGAATATTGAATTACAATTTGGAAATACACGAAATCACTTTTGATATCACCCCTAGACTCTATGCACAGTGCAAAGCTCTGAGTTTCTTCAACACTTAACATCTGTATAACAAGAGCAGTATCATTCCTAAAAGCTTCATTACTATCAACATGTGCCTCCTCACCAGGGCCTATTACTTGACTAACAAAGATATCATCAGAACAACGAATCTCCAAAAAACCGTGAGAACCTGCAGCCCTACATGATGCCCGCTGCAAATTCACACCAAATGCCTCGCCAAAATCATCATGGAGAACCAGCACTCCACCGGAAGCTTTGGCAAGAGATTGCAAGATAGGAGCTCGTACTGGGCACGTTCCTGCACATAACACATCAATCACTGTACCATGACGATAAGCCTCGCGACCTAGATTCTCCATCCATTTCATTGCTGTTTTTTCCAAGTGAAGATAATTAGGATGGCTAAAAGAATGAGGAACAGAACCAGGACCGTAAGTAATAGGGCCACCGGCACAGACAACAATTCTACTCTTTCCACCAGGCCTTTTTACAACTCCTCGTGACATTTCTGCTGATGGACCCTGGATTAGAGCCAGAGCAACTTCTACTGCAGCACCTAGACATCGGTCTCTGGATGCTTCAGGAAGACTTAGTTTGTATGGTCGAAATGAAGAAAATATAGAGTGTGCAACAGGAAGGGATGCATGTATGGGAGACAAGTAAATCCCAGTCCCATAAAACATTGCCTTTAAAGACTCTTGACTTGGTGATTTGTTACCAGGAAGCACATCAGCAGATGCAGTTGATTCCTCTGAAAAATCATACACCGATACTGTGCGACCATAAAGCACAATTCCCAGTCGTGTCGTTGGGGGCAGAGAATCGACAAAAGCATGCAAGGAGCTTTGCAGGTGTTGGAGCTGTGGTTCATCCAAACACTCATCTATTACAAGAACAATTGGTGCTGTCACTCTAGAATCAGAAACTGGAATAAAGCCGGGTCTCTTATTACCGGTTTGAACATATTCAACCAAGGGAGATGACAGTTCTGGTAGATTACGGAGTTCCTCCTTGCTAGAAGCTGTGTATTCACCCTCACTTGAATTCAGATTTCGGCATATAACACACTGCCACTGACCTGAACCAAGTAAGATATTGCAATAGAGATTTGAATAGGCACCACAATTTTGGCACCTGTGGGGATCACGTTGTACTATTTGAGGACCCGGTGATACCTCTTGGCCTGGGGAAACTAATGCCCCAAAACCTAAACTGGGAATATTTGCTAATTTCTTCTGTTTCAACACCTAATAAATTGAAAGACAGTCAAATAGAAAGGAAATACAAGTCCTAATTTCCTAAAAGGACAAGGTCCATCACTTTTAAACTCATAAAATCAGCCTCAGAAGAATTGATCAGATTCACTAAAGAGAGACTAATCATATGAATTAACCAGGAAAGGAAATGCAAAACAACCAAACTAAAAAAAAATGTGCCTAGCGAAAGAGATAGAGAGAAGTACCTTATGTGCCGTAAACAAGACATTTGGAGAATCTGAAGCATGCTTATACTCCTCTGTGCTTTCAGAAATTTGGTGATGTAACTCAGTAGCCCCGTTTGAAAATTGTGGAGATGACGATGCAGGTAAAGATGAACCGGAAGAGAAAGCAAGCGGCTGAGGAGTGGCTGGAGAAGTTCTGAATGGCACAGCGGCAGGTTGGAGAGGCGAAGAAAACACAGGAGGACCAGGTGGAGTGCTGAGATGAAGACCAGGACTAGTAGATCTAACCCCATTAGCAGGTGAAAGTAAATTTGGGACCTTGATGGACGGAGAAGGGATTTGGTTGGGCTGCAGGAGTGGAGGTGGCGGAGGAAATCTGGAGGCCGATGGTGAAAGGAAAGGAGGAGGGCTCAACTTACCGTCCCCCAGGTTAGAGGGGTGGATGGTAACAGGGAATGCATTGGAAGATGATGGGGACTGCTGCTGGTTGGTCATTGAAATTAAAGCAAAAAAAACCCAATCCGGGAGAGGCCCCAATCCCAGTTATCAAAAACCAAGTACTGCTAAAAGTGAACCAGCAATGCCAATCCCGCGCATCGAACTCGCACTACCAATTGACTTGTCAGAGTAACAACAAGAGCTTAAAAGCCTCCCGGGGGAGAGAAGGAAAGGGGGGCTTACCCTTAGGCTTCGAGCCACAAGAGGGTGGATTGAAACTTACAATTAAAGAATTTCCAACTAAGGTTAACGTCGACACTAACCCTACGGATGAAAAGAATAATAAAAAAATTTCACCTTTTCTTGATACGAACACACCAGGCCGCTGTAACAATCAAAAACCCAAATCAGTAGGGCGTGGAATTCGAGATTGAGCAGGAGCGGCTAAAAAGATATTGAGAAAAAAGGTGAAAACTTTGTTAAAAAAACTTTTCGGACTCATACTGGTGTTCGTCCTATCTGGGGTTTTAATTACAGATATGAGAATTGAGAAACCGCATACTCTACTCTACGCAACAAAATCAAAATCAAAATCAAAATCAAAATCAAAGGGCTGGCAATCGTATAATACCTGAGAAGAGGGATGGGCGAACGCGAATCGATCCGGGAACAATTCGATGTCGATATCTCTTGTACCAATCAACTAATCGATCGCCTTCTTCTACTGAGCACTGACTGACTAGTCAGCTGGGGCCTCGATCTTGAATATCAATCAATCCACATAAATATACGATTACTATCGAGAGTTACTCTTATCAGTCCCCCAGACAGTTAATTCAACCCCTCCGTTCTACGACTGCGATAATTGACTGATCCCGTTGCCGTTCTGAGTTCTGACATGTTTCGCGCCTGAGTTGCAACTTCTTCTAGTCTCCCGGTTCCCAAACTCCATGCCACGTTGCCACGGTGTCCTATCTGGCAGTTATGCCTCTCGTGATTGGCCAGTGACACGAAACGCCATTTTGGCCTACATTCTCTTCTTCCAAAATGTTTTTAACTCTTTTCCTTTTTCTTATTTTCCAGTTGCATAAGATAGGGCTACATTTGGATACCTTGTTTTTTTAGTTTAAAAAAGTTATTCTTTAAGTGTTTTGATTAATAAATTTATATTCAAACGCATTTAAATTTAAATAAAATTAATATTTATCGAGTTAGAAAATTTTTAAATTTAGTATTTTATTATTATATAACATTCGGCAGGTTTCAACTAATTTTCGTTATTAATAAATAAAAATAGAAAAATATAATTAAGTATGATTACTTTATCATTGTTTTTTATTTCAAAGCAATTTTTAAAATTTTGAAACAAAACAAATAACCTAGTAAAATTTGATATAAAAATGCTAAAAAACCTTTACTCAAACAAGGTCGGAGCTCTCATGCAACCTGTTAGATTTTCATCTCCAATTTACCGCTATTTGACGTGTTAATCTATTAAAACAACCTTTACCTCTTCTATTGATTAGTGATTACATTTCGGTTATTTATGAAGAACAAAACAGAGGGTATGTTGAATTTAAATATTCTATTTTACCAATAAGATACTGAGACTTGCTTCCCATTTGGAACTGCACAAAACATACTATTTATCTCGGAGGGGTTTACGAAAAATTTTGAGAAAACGTTAACGGCTTTTGGCTTATTTGGCAAAAAAAAAAAAGTACGTTATAAAGAATTAATTAGTCAGTTGGGTATTACTAATTAGTAATAGACTAATGATATGGATGGTTAAATTAGAGAGTGAATGAGATAAAATTATATCTTATTTGATTACACAATTTAAGGGGTATGATTGGCAATTATATATTTTCATGTATGTAATATTATTCACTCTCTTATTTCACTCTACAATTTCACTATAGTTTACTAACTATTAATGTCGAATATTAAAATAAAAGTAAATAAGATTAGGGTTGAGATTGAATCTAGTCAAGCTCGAAATTTAGTGAGCTCGAACTCGTTTATTTTTTTTTCAAATAAGAGTTTGATCGTGAATTAGAAGGAATATTGACTAAGTGCTTAACACATGCAAGTCTAACATTATTTTCAATGAGTTAGGCAGGGGAAAATAGGCTCCTAGTTAAAGGTAGCTTGTCTTGCCTAAGGAGTGAGAAGAATTGAAAACAAAGTAGCGAATGGGTGCGTAACATGTGAGAATCTGTCGAACAATTCGGGTCAAATCTTGAAGAAAGTTATAAAGCGTTGTTTGATGAGTTTGCGTAGTATTAGATAGTTGGTTAGGTAAAGGCAGACCAAGCTAATGGTGCTTAGTTGGCTTTTTCAGATGATCACCCACACTAGAATTGAGGACCGTCTAAATTCCCATGGGGGGCAGCAGTGGATAATCTTAGACAATGGACGAAAGCCCGATCTAGCAATATCGTGTGAGTGAATAAGGGTAATATCACTTGTAAAGCTCTTTCATCGAATGCTCGATCATGCATGACTAGAATGAGAAGCTCGGCTAACTCCGTGTCAGCAGCCGCGGTAAGACGATGGCAAGTGTTCTTCAAAATGATTGGGCGTAAAGGGCACGTAGGCGGTGAATCGAGTTGCGAGTTAAGGTTGCAAAAAAACTGACGGAATGCTCTAAAAACCAATTAATAAGCTCAAGTTCGAGTTGAGCATAGCGCTCGAGCTCGAATAAAAATTTTTAGTTTGAGCTCGTCTCGTTTATTTATTTTTGCAAATTCAAGCTTGAACTCAATCTCGAGTTCAGTTTTAACTTTATTTTTTTTATCACTTTTACTTTTCTTTTTCTTTTTGCATAAATAAGATTCTTCACTCACAACATACTAATAACTTATCAAATGTTTTGATAATAGTTAACACAATCTATCACTTATATTTGAACATAAATCAAACAAAGTACAACCTACATTGTTTAAAAAAAACAACACAACTAGATAACTCAAAAAATAACATACATTGTAAATACTTACAAAAAACAACTCCAATAATAATAATAATAATAATTTTTACAATTGTATATTTTGTTAACATAAATTATCATTGAAATAAATACACTAATTCAAACATCCATAAAAGATTAGATTCGTATAACAATTCAAACACTCATATAGTGTGATTTGTGTGCAGTAAATATATATAAAAACCCAATTATTTATATTATTTAGTATTTGAGTTAAATATATATATATATATATATATATATTATATAATTAATAGTTTAACCGAACTTTTATTGACTTTTAATCAAGTTATAAACAAGTTTTTTTAACGAACTGTTCATGAATGTAAACTAGCTTTCACCCATGAGTTCACTTATTAATCGAGACTAAAATGTTGTTCGTTTATTTATTAAATAAACGAGTTCGAGTTTGTTCGTGAACGTACATGTTCGATATTGTCATTAAATAAGATTTTATTTATTACCTAAACAAAAATGCACAACCTATAAAATTATCCACAAAGGATATTTTTTTTAAAATATAATTAATTTCCTTCAAAATTTTGAAATCAGAGAAGAATTTCATGACTAAAATTTGATATCAATTTTGATAAAATACATTTACAATAAAGAGTATGAGATTGATAATTTATAACAAAGAAAATTAAAAATGCAAACAATCTTTTATTCATATTTGCTTATCTATATTTTTGAATTTTATTTGTTTGTCTTCATAAAATAAGTGACGAGTTTTTAGTATTTTCATTGATTCCATTAGTTAACCTTAATAGACACCCATGATACTATGACCGGGAGTGGTAGTAATTTTTTGAAATTACGAGATTTATCAAACTTGGAGGTAGTAAATATAATTAACTATAATGTTCAATAATCTAAATATCCAATTATAGGCTTCCAGACGAAACGACATCATTCTGTAAATATGAGGACGCAGCTGCCGTACCAGAAATGAGGATGTAGTAGAGACCTATGTTAGGCCACCACCGCCACCACACCTCAAGAAGAAGAAGAAGAGAAGATGATGATGATATCTTATTCATCTTGCCGGAATTTGGACATGCATTCCGGAACGGTGCTGATGGAAAATTCAGATGCGTAAGCCCCTGAAAATCTGTGATTTCAGCTTTATCCCAAAACAAAACAATTTTTTTTTTAAAGAAAAGCCCTAACCTTAACCATTTACAGCGTTCCCCAAACCCAAATAATAAATATATAAAAGAGCGCAATGGAAGGCCCCCAAGCCAACGGCGACCACAATCACAGCCACCTACCGAAGAAACCGAAGCTCTCTTCTCCCTCCTCCCCGTTCATATCCGACTCCGAAATCCGCCGAGAGTTCGCCCACCACCAGTTGGGTATTTCTCGAATTAACAACGGCAGCTTCGGCAGCTGCCCGGCCTCCATCATCGCTGCACAGAAGCGCTGGCAGCTCCGATTTCTCCAGCAACCTGACGATTTCTTCTTCAACCAACTTCAAAAAGGTATCCTCCGCTCCCGCACCCTCATCAAGTCCCTCATCAACGCCGACAGCGTCGACGAAGTCTCTATAGTCGACAATGCAACCACTGCTGCCGCCATCGTCCTCCAACATGTCGGCTGGGCCTTCGCTGAGGGCACCTTTCAGAAAGGTGACGCCGTCGTCATGCTCCATTGTGCCTTTCAGGCCGTCAAGAAATCCATTGAGGCTTACGTCACTCGTGCTGGTGGTTCCGTCATCGTGGTACAGCTGCCCTTCCCCGTCCACTCCGACCAGGAAATCATCGCCGAGTTTCGGAAAGGCTTGGCCGAGGGTAAGGCCCATGGTAGGAAAGTCAGGCTTGCTATTATAGATCACATTACTTCGATGCCCTGCGTGGTCATTCCCGTGCGCGAATTGGTTCAGATTTGTAGAGAGGAAGGCGTGGAACAGGTGTTCGTGGACGCCGCCCATGCAATTGGGAGCGTTCATGTTGATGTCAAAGATATTGGGGCCGATTTTTACGTCAGCAATCTGCACAAATGGTTCTTTTGTCCTCCCTCTGTTGCTTTCTTATACTGTAGGGAGTCCCATATATCTCGTGATTTGCACCATCCCGTGGTCTCCCACGAGTATGGGAATGGCCTGGCCATAGAGAGCGCCTGGATTGGTACTCGAGATTATAGTTCTCAGCTGGTCGTTCCAGAGGTGTTAGATTTTGTCAATAGATTTGAAGGTGGTATTGTGGGCATCAGGAACAATAATCACGATGCAGTTGTAAAAATGGGGCAAATGTTGGCCAGTGCTTGGGGGACTCATCTTGGTTCACCTCCTGACATGTGTCCCAGCATGGCTATGGTTGGTTTGCCATTGAGTTTGAGGGTTTCAAGTGATGAGGATGCCTCAAGGTTGAGGACTCATTTGCGTGACCATTTTGAAGTGGAGGTCCCAATACATTACCAGGCCCCAAAAGATTGCGGGGAGTTTGGAGGAGGTATCAACAGGGATGATTGTGTGACTGGATATGCCCGTATTTCTCACCAAGTTTACAATAGGGTGGATGATTATCTAAAGTTGAGAGATGCTGTTAACCAGCTTGTCGAGCATGGAGTAACTTGCAAGCTATTGCATAAAGAAACAATAGGTGAGCATCGTTCTGTCTTTTTGAAAGAACTTTTCGGGTTTGTAGTTTTTTGTTTTATGGCTATGATTGCATCTGCTTCAGACATGAACTAATCTTCTTTCAAAATGAAAATGCAAAATTTCCTGATCACGAACTATTGATGATTGACTACAATTGGAGCATATTTTGAATTATTAACTTTATATGCTTTTCTATATATGCAAACTAATGTCAACTGTATTGAAGTCTATTGTGGCATAATGAACTAAATATGCCTGTAGTTGTTTCCTGCTGTTGATTCCACAGTTGGCTAATCCTGCTGCTGCTAGTTTTGATCCTTTAGAATTGGCAGAGTGTTTTTAAATAAATTTATCATTTTATCCAAAAACATTGACCTTGTAATGGCGTGCTACATTCTAGAAGGCATGTAGTCGGCAGTGTTCATTGTTGGAACAGTACTAGTTTTTTTTTTATCAAGACATTAATCTGTCTGTCACTGGGTCTATTAGGTTGTCTATCATGATGGAGAACGATCAGCATACATGTGATGAGCATGTTTATTTATGCTGCGTCATAGATGTGGTTGGAGAGCCTGTTTTATTCTTCCACCACAATAAAAGTAACCAGTGAAAGGACAAAACAGAAAGAAGATGTTTTGGTATTTTGTTGCATAATTTACCACAGTTGGTATTTAAGATGGAAGGAAGGATGGACACGCGAAAAGCTTGACCTGTATTGTGCCAAAGTAGGCTCCTTGGAAGATGTCCCTTTAGTAGTCAGACATTAAAAACAGTTTGAATATTTAAGAGGAACAGTTGTAATTTGTGACAGTTCTTTAATAAAGCCACTACCTGTTTTTCTTGTTTGAATATGTTTCACTTGCATGCTTTTCTAATTTTTAAATTGGACATGAATGAAAAGGCATGTATTTAAGAACTGCTCAGTCAGCTTCCTTAGCAATGTTCAGCAATATTTGATTGATTTGAACAAGGTACTTATCAGACGTGTCTCAAAATTCTTTATGTAAATGTCTCCATTAGAATCTGTTTTATCTACTAACCTTATTAAATAATTTAATGAAGATTACTGGACATTAGCAGATTGATTTGCTTAGAGAACTTATATGTTTAAAGTGCTTATTTGCACACTATAAGCTGCTATTTATCTGCTTACCAATTAGGTATCAGCAGTTAGTTATATGCACACTATATAACTGTTTTTGGAGCAATTGAACAATAATGGATGCTTCTCTCTCCTTTTTTTGGTTTTGGGTTTGGTACAATTTTATTGGCTGTATGATGTCCTGTTGCCTGTTTGATGCAAAGCACATGGTTTATCTACTGTGCGTGGAATAAATTTAGAACATCATTCAGTGGATTTGGTATTTGTTTTCTGAATAGGTACTTCAATCTATTAATTTTATTGGACATTGAAATTCAGCTTCATTATGATAGTTTCTCCTTAGCTTATTGTCAAGTTTTTTCATGTGATATAAAATGAAATAATTTGGATATTATTGGGTGGCTGTTTGTTGAACAGAACATTTTTAATGAACTGATGTGTAAAGATAATGTTAATGCCTTTCAGTTCATAGTATTTTCCAATTCTGTGTTGATACTATTTTCCGATTCTGTGTCTGCAGTTTTAATTGTAAGAAGATAAAAACATTTTGTCTAATCTAGATAAAAGAAACCTTAGGTATCATGATTTTCATTGTCTTATGTGTGAAAATGCAAACGTCTATGCATGTTAAGTGTCTACTTGACTCGTTCCCAACACCGAGGCACAATAAATAGTTGTTATTGGTAGTTACACTTTTTGCCGTGAGTACATTATACAAATTTTACAAGTCAGAAATTCGGCATAATTGTTTTTTTGGTTGGTACTAGATACTACTATTTTGTCTTTCTTCTCTCTTTCTATGTGTTTCACATTTGTTATGATGTGAATTGGATTCCCATCTGGCAGTCTAGTCGGGAATTTTTGTCCCATCAAAATCTGCCATAACAACTGAGTTGCAGCTTTTTTAGCATTAGATGAACACTGGTCCTATGGTTAGCATCACCGACTTGGTTTGGCAGATTGTAGTTGGACTGGGTTTCTCAACTAGCTCTTGTTTCTGATACCTTTTGTACCTTGACTCTTGTCCTGTGTGTTATGGCTTCTGCACAGATATAGATGTGAAATGTAAGAAAACAATACATGCCCATTGATCGAGTTTCTAGGAGAGCTGCAATGGAGGGGCCTTTTCTGGGAGTGCATCCTTTTTTATGCACTTTATCTAAGTAAGCTTTGTCTCGGGAAATAAGAATAGGCATCTTAAAATTGAGTGGGTGAACTGGTAGTTTGGGGCGGGGAGGTTGGTGGGTCATGAGGAAATTTAAATAGCTTCTTTGGCATGTAGTTTTCCTTTTTCTTAACGTTTTAGATAAATAATATTAGATATCATCATTCCCAAGTTGTCAAAATATTTGTACTAAGACACTGTAAACAAATTAAGTTATGTACAAATAAGCTTCTTCTGAAGTCTGTTTTGTGCATCTCTTCTACTGCTAGAAATGAGGAAGAAAACCTGCTTATAACTGGGTACGTGATTACAGGGCGGACATGCCCTGAGATACGTGTTCATCACTTGTGTGAAACTGATTCTTTTTCTTCTTCTTCTTCTTCTTCTCCCCCCTCGTTTGGCAGAATCAGAAACAATAGCAGCAGTAACGCATTGAATAACAAAGCTACCTTTTAAATACCTGTAGTCTTACCTCTCTACTCTGAAGATGTGGAAGACATTTTGGAGGACGTGACGGAATGGCCATTGGAAATTGCATCAAAAGCCATCGAGAGTTTACTATTCGATGCTGGAGATCAGCATATAACTAACCTGTACTACTAGTACGCGAGTGCTGTCATATGAAATTTAGTTAGTTTGTTTTGAAAATAAAGTTAAAACTGACCTGCAACTGAAATAGAGTTGGCTGTATACTTTTCTGAAGTCGCATGTAAGATCTTTGGTCATTGGTTTGTTGTCCATGTTCAAGGAAAACCAGGCAAATCCCTTTATGGAAGAGAAAGTAATGTACTTGTTTTTCTTGTTCCTAAATCTTTCGATCCCATTTCACTGTCAAGTAACCTTGTTGTTTGGCGGCTGCCATGGTTGGAGCGGTTGAGCCGCAACCATGCCGAGCGTGAGGAGAATGTTTAGTACAGAGAAACGCGGGCTTTCTTTCACCTACAATAACAGCGGAAAATGATGATAGGTAGTCAATCTCTGATTCCAGTAGCGTTGAACAAGTTTGAAGTTGAAGGTGTTCTTTAGTTTTTTAGGTTGGCCCGTTCACTGTTGTCCACGAATCCCGTAGATAATGAGTTTCACTTGTAAGTTGTAACTTAATAAATAGTGCTTTGTATGCGTACTAATGCATTTGCAGCCAAAAAAAGTAGAGAGCAAAATATTTGAAAATGACACGATAACTTCACTCACAATGATCTCTTATTCTTACTTATTTATGATATAAATATTTATTATTAAATAAAAATAAAATTTTTCATGCGTGAAATTATTATTATATGTTAATAAAATGAAGATGTCGCTCAAAGAATTCTTACCTTTTTATTATACATTCGTAATAAAAGTTTATCCTCCTGTATGTTTTAATTCAAGAAAATAAAAAATAAAAAAAAAAGAAGGAAAAGAAGCATTAAGGGAAAGGGAAATTATATCTTTTAATTTACTATATCTTTTTGTAAATTAAGAATTATATTTTTGAAAATTTTTAAATATAACATTTATTATAATAGAACACTATTGATATAGACAAATATGTACATTTTTATGAATAATATTTTTATTTTTATTTTTAAAATTATTAAAATTTATTTTTTTATAATAATTTTAATTTGTTATTTAAAAAGTAATATATTGTATATTTATTGAGAAAATAAATAATTAAAAATTAAATTATACTATTAAAATCATTAAACTATCATATTAATATGTTTATAAAACAAATTTAATTATTTAAACATTAACATTCAAATATTTAAGATCGATTATTTAATTATTTTAAATTTTAAATTATATTTTTACAAATTCTAGTTTTATCAAATAGATTGTACGTTTTGAGGGATTGTGGTGCTTAAAAAACATTGAAAAATTTGAACCAAAACGCCCTGATATTTGGAATAGTTATAGCAGGTAAATGTGTTGTTTTTTGGAGGAGAAAAGAGGTGGTTGCGAACAAGTTTGAATTGCAGTGATGAGTTCATTGAATATTACTTAGAGCCCCCAAAAATTAATTTGTCGAATACTCCACTCCTTAGGCTTAGGGGTTTCTCTATTGGAAGTTGCCCCGTTTTCATATTTCGGGCTTTCCTCCATTGATCCTCTATCCTCTCGAATTTGATTTCGTTTCTGTCAGCGAGTTAACTATTATTATTTGATAGATTAGGATTTTGGGGGAAAATTGCAGATGGCGGACGGCGACGACACTTCGCCTCCCCCGATTAGGCTGATGAATTTTGTCTCCGAATATCAGGTTCCCTTGTTGAATTTCTGCTGGACCACCAATTACTTATTTGAATTATCTGATTGATTGATGATACAAGGTAGTGGTAATATAGTGGGTTGGGTTGTGAACTTGTGATGGGTTGGGTTGTGAACTTGTGATGGTTGGTATTCTTTCTCATTATTGACGACGTGCGCAGTTGGAAGAAGCAAGGAGCAGCCGGGGGTCTAGGGTGGACGATGGAACTGCTCAGAGAGATAGGTCCCTCTTCGAGGTGCTGCTGCTGCTGCTACTGTTTCTCGTTTCACTCTCTTCCCTTGCGATAATACTAATATTACAATTGTGCCTGTACTGTATTCACCTTCGCCAGTCTGTCTTTTCCCCCAGATTTTGAAGGAGAATAAAGACAGAAAAGATGCAGAATTCAATGAGCGTTTCAAGCACAGTAAGCTACCGTTGCTGCTGAACATTAAAAAATCTCACATTTTCCACCTTTATATATGCTTTGTGTGAAAAACTTCCTTTTCTTGCAGGGCCACCTAAAGCACTGGATGAAGATGAGACCGAATTTCTTGATAGATTACAGATGGTGTGATACTTTCTATTTTGCTGCTACCTACAATTCCAAAAAAAGAAATAAAAAAAACCAAATTTGCGTGTATATATTCTCATTTTGCTTTTTCGTTCATCTCATTTTTTACCATCTAACTTAATCACCCGAACCCCTGATACTCTTAAATTGCTTTAGTTTGTATGCGCATACAATGTCGGCGACATAATCCTCAAAATTTCTCTTCTTTTCTTCATAGTTTTTGGAAATAAGAACTAACCATGCATGTTGTCGTGTGGGCTTAAATTTTGTTTCTATGAATCACAGAGGTAAAAGTTATAATGAAATAAAAATATGCCCATAGATGGATGGTTCCCCTAGGTTTTTAGTTCCAAATCTATTGACAATGTTAGTTTTTGTGTTGGTAGAATTATTGGTCCTTAGTCTTGAGAAAAAAAGATTGGCTTTTCCTAATTGTTAGATTCTATTATATTTTGGTAAACATGTATTTCATTTTCTTTGACTTTTATCATTTTCTGTTCAATTATTTTTCTTTGTTTGGTTTTTTCTACAGATTCCAAGCATGAAAAAATAATGATATCATGATTGGGAGGTTTTTGATACCCATAAGTTTGTATATTTGTTTTTATGCATGTCTTTTGATGTTTTGAATTTTTATTTAGTCAAGGAGAGAATATGAACAGCAAATGGCAGCTGAAGAAGCACAGGAGCTGCGAAGATTTCAAGTAATTTTCCAAACATTTGTGGGCTAGTTTGTTGACATTTGCATGTACTTAATGCAACAACAAGAAAAGGGTAGGAAAGGGAAACTGAATGGGCTGCCTCGCCTGAGTTGTTTTTCAGGTTTACGATTCTGTTCCTTTTACTGTAAGATAGTATTAGCTTGGTTCTCAAGTTGTATCCTCCTGCCTTTTCCCAGAAAAGGAAGGTTGAACGATTTGAGTTGTGGACTTAAAGAGTGTGTTTTGATTTATCTCCGGTTCCTTTCCCTTGTTCCTTCTTACCAAAAAACCAGGGTGGGTGTATTTTTCTCTACCATAATCATCTGCTGCATGTCTCTCCTCTGTTTTTCACAATCATCTGTCGCTTCTCTGTTTTCTTCCCACATCTGATGTTTATTTTCTTTCTTCTATAATTTCCAATATTAATTGATTTCGTTATAGGCATCTGTGGCAGCACATGGTAGTGTTATCCATGAGCAAAAGGAGATTCCTTCTGTTCATAGAGACCAGGTCAGTTGTGCATTTGCATATGTTCCGTCCCTTCTGTTATTCATTTACCTGCTTTCTTTGGGGTGATGTAGCGCACATTCTTGTCAAACTTCATTTTTCGTGGTTCATGTGTTGGATGTATTGGAGTTTGTTCGACTTGATTGATCTCTTGATCAACTGGATAAACAAAAATGAGAACATTAGTTTCTCATTGGCAAAATACCCTAAACCTCTTTTCTGGTGGAGTCAGATAATTTATGCCATGAAATAGCATACTTGAGATGTGATATTATCTGGAGTGACCAATGTTTTTGTTGATCGTTCAAGGTCAAATGAGATCTTTGTACTTGCTAAGGTGGTGAGGATCCGTGAGAGTATGTAGAACTCTTAGTCTATGAAACAGCAATTAGTCTGGCCACCAGAACGGAATGGTCTTTCAAAAATGGAGGTCAGCACTAGACTAATTGCACAACTTCGGGTGGTTGTGCATTATTAGATTGGGTTAAAAACGATTTTATAAATAGGTTAATCCAATGCAGCTGCAGTCTGTTGAATCTCATTGTGTTAAGTCATGCCTGCCATGGCATGAATCACAACACAATTAGAGACTATTATGTATAGTACATGTTATTAGTTAGGTATTGTGTAACCCTCAAGGAGAAGCTATGCCATGGAATAAGTGCTGATGTAGCATCTTTTCCTGAATTAAATTAATGTAAGCTTCACTCGCGTTGGTTAAAGGAAGATTGGACTGAAGGTCATCATGTCTAGCTGCAGTTTTTGTGTTATCCTATGTTTTTAATGTAGGCTGTCCATGTACAGGATGAAAAATCATCCAGGAGGAAGAAATTTTATCCTCACCCAGCCGGGATTGTTATCAAAATCAAGCCCCAAGCTAAGAAAACAAAAAGGGATGTGAACAGTCCAGTAGAAACTGCAAGGGCTGCGGAAACACCTGGTGGTGATAAAGTTGGGTCTTCAAGCTTTATGAATGCAAGTAATGTTGGTAGGACAGGATCCGACCCTGTTAAAACGCTCCATTTTGCTGATAGGAGTGGTGGTCTGGTTTCGTATAGCGATGGAAGTGAAGAAGATGAATGACATTGAGGTTTTCTTTTGATGGTTTGTTTAAGTACCAATGTAGTTACTGTATTAGGATTCTGGTAGAACTCAAAAAGTGTATGGGAAGATTTTTCCCAAAACCCACGGGTGTGATTTGTAGCAAATCTGATGCAAGAATCGCCTGTCATTACCAGTTTTAACAGTGGGTGCCGCCGCAATACTAGCAAATCTTTTCACATTATGTTTCACTCTTTTGATTGAACCACAACTCCCTCCTCAAAACTTTTAAAACCTCCCACTGCCCTAGCTCTCCAAGTTTGATTTTTAAACTATAGAATAGGAGACATTGGAGTGTGTACTTTACAAAATTAGGAAACTAACACGCATAGGTTAGAAAATATTTTGTATCAATTTCTAGTTAATATAAAATTTTACAATAATCTCAGCATCCACAAAAGTATATACATGTACAAATAACGACAAAAAAAAAAGATAAAAATATATTTTTTTAAAAAAAGAGAGGTGGTGCGCAGTCAAAATTTAACAGTTAAGGATCAAGCCGTTTGCTAGATTTTTAATGTGTGCCGGTCGGGGGCCGGACGCATTCAACCGGAAAGTAAATGCATTACTGATAATATGATGCCGGCCGGACACATTCAACCGGAAAGTAAATGCATTACTGGTAATATGCAACGAGAAAACGAGAATGAGAATAAAAGAAATAGCATCTTTTGATGCTTTCTAAGATGACGCTGAAGAAGAATCAAGGTCGAGGGGCCCTGGCCCTGGATGGGCAGCATTATTGTGAAATGCGACTAAGGAGGCGTAAAAACCATCTCTAATGTTGACCAGAGTGTCGTGCTTTCCTTTTTCTACGATAACTCCATTCTTCACCACCGCAATCACATCTGCACCTTTGATCGTCGATAACCTGTGAGCCACCACAACCGTGGTCCTGTTCACCATCACCCGATCCAATGCATCTTGAACTATCCTCTCTGATTCCGCATCCAGGGCGCTGGTGGCCTCGTCTAGCAATAATACCTTTGGACCTTTCACTATGGCCCGTGCAATGGCCACTCGCTGTTTCTGACCACCAGACAATTGGGCTCCTCGTTCTCCCACTATTGTATCATATCCCTGCGCTTTCCATGCAAATTTATGAGTTATCACACACCGTCGTCAATACTATGTAGTAATCAGTGTTGGGAAAAAACAAACAAACAGAAAAGGATGTTGTTGGCCAGCCACACACAGTCACAGTCACTAAAACAAACAAACCAACCTTACCTGTTGCAAGCCACTGATGAACTTGTGAGCATTTGCCAACTCTGCTGCTTCTATTATTTCTGTTTCTGTAGCGTTCCCTTCTTTCCCATAGGCAATGTTGGCTCGAATTGTATCATTAAATAACACTGGTTCTTGGCTCACAAGTCCCATTTGCCGCCTCAGCCACTTCACTTGTAACTTTTGAATCTCGATCCCATCCAGCGTAATATGACCAGAATCGGGATCATAAAATCTTTGCAACAGCGATATCACAGTCGATTTCCCACTTCCGCTTTCTCCGACCAGAGCAACCGTCTGAAACCATTAATTCACCAATCAAATTTACTTATTAAACCCCCCCCCCCCCCCCCCCCCCCCCAACTTCCTTCCTTCCATCCATCCTGGGAAGCAAAAACCATGGGGAAAGGGCAACAATATGGTAAACATGTTTGGCAGGCAATCTTTAAATGCAATTTCACCTTGCCACTTCGGATTGTCAAGCAAAGGTCTCGGAATATCTGAACATCGGGCCTGGTCGGATACTTGAAGCTTATGTGCCGCAACTCAATTTCTCCCTTCACACTCTCCAGCGTCATTCCAGACTCATCGCTTGGGTCAATCTTTGATTTCCTGTCCAGGATAGCAAATATTGAAGCCGCAGCGCTCCTGGCTTTGCTTGAATCTGGTGCAATTGAGCTCGATTGAGAGATTGCTATTGCTGCCATGGTCAGAGCAAAGAAAACCTGCAAAGATTGACAGCTTTATGATTCCCGTATTACATTATTAGTCAGAGAAGCCCCAGCTCAGCTTCTTTGCAGTATTTGCATTGTCTACTTCATTTTGCCTTAAAACTCTAAATGTTCGGTTACTTACACGAAAGACATCGGAGAATGTTATTTTACCAGCCTCAACAAGACGGGCTCCAGCATAAAAACTGGTGGCGTAGACACAGAAAAGCAATGCGAAAGACAAACCAAAACCAATTCCACTTATCAATCCTTGTCTAATTCCTGTCTTCATTGGCCCTTCACACTTCTTCTTGTATAGTTGCATCACCTTATCTTGAGCACAAAATGAAGCAACCGTTCTTATGCTTCCGACCGCATCATTAGCAACTTGACTTGCTTCCTCGTACATCATCTGCAAAACTTTTAAAATCGACATCAGCAAACACCAGTTGTCAGAGCTTGCAACCTCATCAAGAAAAGTAAACTTACTTCCAAAATTTTGATATTTATGCTTTTGAAACTTTGTCTAAAGGAGATTTATATTAAACTAGGAAAGGCTATCAACAATCACAGTCTCTTAGAGCATGTTTGAGCTTACAAACCAACCTTCGCATCTGCACTAAACCCTTTCATGAACTTGATTTGTATATATCCGTTCAATCCTATCAGAGGTATCATAGCCAGGATAATAAGTGCCAATTGCCAACTTGCAGTAAATGCAATAACCAAACCAGTAATTGCAGATGAGGAATCTTGAAACAACTGTGCAAGAGCATCTCCAACAAGGGCGCGGACCAACGCTGCATCGGCGGAGAGCTTTGCACCAATAAATCCACTTGAGTGCTCAGGCTCGTCAAACCAACCAACCTCCATATTGACCACCTTCTCAAAGCACATTGATCTAATTCGTCTGATCAATCTGCATCCAGCTACACCAAAAAGGAATGATCCTGATGGAAATGCTAGTAATGATACCACTCCAAGAACCACAAAAATTATTGCCCAAAATCGTGAATCCTTCTTCAGTTCATGAGGTTGCTCATAAAACGTTTTGATCACATTAGATATTAGTATGCCAAACGTAGGTAGTATTGCCCCATTAATAATTGCAACTACAGCTCCAACAAATATCACTGGTATCTCTGGCTTGTTGAGCAAAGCAAGGCGACGGATTGGGACTTTTAGAGGCTTTTCTTGTGCTTCCTCAGGATTGACATCAGGTTCCGCAAATATAGTTTCAGACACAGCCAGCCCTGTTGGTAGACCAAATGAGACAGGAATTGAACGTCTACTGCTATTCCCTAATGAACGTCTACCGCTATTCCCTAGGGAAGATCCACGACTGATGGAACGATGGAATGACATTCTTTGGCTTAACCCTCTACCAGATTCCATGGTTATATCAGATTTGTCCTTTTCATCGACACCGTGTTCTGTATCTTCATTCACTTCCTGCAAGCGGATAAGTTGGCTGTAAGCCCCTTCAGCGTCTTTGATTAGTTCAGAATGCGTCCCTGAAAAGTTGACAACCAACATTCTTTTGATCTTAAATATACTAAAACAGGAAAGACGCAGAAAAGAGAGGACCTTCCCATACATGCAATTCCATGTATGAGTGAAAGAGGCGTATGCTTACTGCTTCATACTGAAAGTACCTTTTTCAACCATCTTTCCCTGATGAATGACTGCAATCATGTCAGCATTTCTCACTGTGCTCAGACGGTGTGCAACAATGACAGTTGTTCTGTTGACCATAATTCTGTCTAATGCCTCTTGCACAATTCTTTCAGATTCTGCATCTAGGGCACTAGTTGCCTCATCAAGAAGTAGAATTCGTGGATCTTTTAAAATTGCTCTTGCTATGGCAACTCTTTGCTTCTGTCCACCAGAAAGCTGAGTACCATGCTCTCCAACCATGGTGTCCAGTCCCTGCATGCAAATTTCAAGTATCGAAGAGTTCAGAAAAAGTAAAAGTTTTTGGAAAATGGACATGACAATCAACATTAAGCAGTTATGCAGTACGGATAGGATCTGCAAACGATTCTGAAGATGTGAAATCATGAGGTGAAAGCAGAATGAACCTTAGGCAGCTTATCAATGAACTTAGCAGCATTTGCTAGCTCTGCTGCTGCTCTGATTTCTTCGGTGGTGGCTCCCTCCTTGCCATACGCAATATTATCCTTAATACTGGCAGTAAAAAGCACAGGCTCTTGGCTAACAAGCCCTATCTGTTCTCTGATCCACTTGAGCTGGAATTCCTTGAGACTTGTTCCATCAATAAGTACTTCACCAGCTTGCGGATCATAAAATCTCTCAATCAAGCTAATGACTGTTGACTTGCCACTTCCACTTTGGCCAACCAAAGCTGCAGTAGTGCCGCTAGGTATGAATAGAGAGAACCCACTGAAAATCAGTTCGTCTGGTCTGGCAGGATAACTAAAGTACACATCCTTCAACTCAATATCTCCACGAATGTCATCCACTATCTTTCCTCTAGTATCATATGCATCTATCTCTGGTTTCCTGTTTATGGTCTCAAACATCTTGAAGGCTGCAGCACGTCCAGCAGCAAATGCACTCATGCAGGGAGATGCCTGTCCCAGAGACCTGAAACCACATTCAATTGATCACATCAGTAGGGAAAAGTAAATAAATAACTAATGAAAGTGCACCCTTGAGCTTAGATGGAAAACTCAAGATATAATGTGATATTGACAACAGTTTTTTTCAGACGTTAAGCAGTTCATAAGTGAGACTCACATGGAACCAGTTAAAACTGCAATGATTACATTAAGAACTTCACCGCCGGTGATCTTTCTTTCGGCAATCTTCTTTGAACCAAACCAAATAGCCAAAGCATAGCTGCAATATATGATGCACATAACTGATCCAAGACCTAAGCCAGTAGCCAGTGCTTCTTGTACACCTGATTTATAAGCTTTTGCTAGGGACTTGTTGTAGTTGGCCACCGCCTTCTTTTCCCCTGTAAATGATGCAACCTGGATAGCAATTGCAACATGGTTACGACTGTAGGAGATAACATGTCACCAAGTACCACCACTTTTTTTTTTCTCTTCTTTAATTAAAAAAATTCACAGGAATTTTGGACAAGTGACATACTGTTCTGATGGAGCCAACAGTCTGCTCAACAGTGGTTGCTGCCTGTGCATAAGCAGTTTGCCCACGGGAAGCCATCCGGGCTATGACGAGGGCCATCAGTCCACCAGCTATAACAAGAGGAGGAATAGAAGACAAGAGGACGAGGGTAAGAAGCCACCCTTTGAAAAAGGCTATTACGAAACCCCCAATGAACGTGGACACCAGCTGTATGAACTTGCCCACCTAAAAAATTAATAGAGCAAAAGAAATCAACTTCTTGTTGTGATTAAAGTGAAGAGATTTAAGTGGTTCACTCTAGTTTCGAAGAGAGGAGAGGCTTAGTATCTTCCTCTACATTTTGATGTATATAGTGATGGTTCTTTACCTTCTCCCCCATGGCATTTTGTATGAGAACAGTGTCCCCAGACATCCGACCAACAACTTCGCCGGTATTGGTTTCCTTATCAAAGAAACTAATATCTTGGCGCAAAATAGTTTTCAAATAAAGGTTCCTTATGCGAGCTGCCTGTCTCTCACCAGTGATCATCCAGCAACCCACCTCTGCAAATAACATACACACAAGATTGATTGATTCTGTAGACGATTTCAATGCTGGATGTGTGGTGATATTTGAAAAAGATAAAACAAATTTTTGCCCGGACTATATATATATACACACACGTATGTATAGCGGAGGATAGTATATAAAACAGTTGAATGCACTTACGGAGAAATCCGGCTGCACCAGCACCGATAGCCAAGTAAACAAATTTCAGGGCGACCTAGTAAAGATGCAGGCAGAGTAACAAGAAGAAGGAAAAGAAAAAATGTTAACAAATTACAGCAAAAGGTTAAAATAAAAATGAAACTTTGTAAGTATAATTGTTAGCGATGATGGCTTGGGTGGGGTTATTTACCTTAGAAACCACCCCAACCACTTGTTTGATATTCTGGGTTTGTCCAAAAGAGTCGGTCAATTCACCAAACAATATGGTCATAAGGGGAAGGCACAAGCCATTCGCAACAGCACCAATCGTGCCAGTGATCATCAAAAGTTTGTCAGAAGAATCGGCAAAGTAGAAAAGCTTTAGAAAAGGAACGGTATTGTTGGGTTCCTTGTCCTCCTGTTTCTCCTCTTTGTTGATGCTCTTAGCGGCGGCAGTGTCTAGCTCTCCACCACCAGCGGTAGAACTTGTGTTGGTACCTGTTTTAGGTATTAATGGGGAAGGTGTAGCTCCGGCTCCGCTCATATTTGGATCCGGAACACTCTCTACACCCATAACTGAATATGAATAGAATAGGTGGGAAGAAGTATTAGCTAGTATCTAAAAATATAGTGTCTGCCGTCTGCCGTCTGGCGGATGGCAGAAGTGTTAGGGGTGGAATTTTTCTAGCTGGATTAAAAAAAATAAATAAATAAAAATAGCTGAATCACAAAACTCTTCAATCAAACAAAAACACACAGTACTACATACATAGTTAATGATGATGTGCGACTGATGAACTAGTTTTAAATCAGCAACAAACTAATTCATTTGGAGAGGTGGTGAATGAAGAATAATGAAATGATGAAGGGGGTGCGGGCGGATGATTGAAGGTGTGAAGGTAGCTTCGTGCTAGTGAGGAATCTTAGTTCTGTCTCTGCACAATAGCATAGCATAGCATAGCATAGCATAGCACACTAGGACTAGGAGTAGTGGGAAGAGGAGGAGTACTAGGGAAACAAACAATATCAAAATTAAAGAGAGGAGAAGGGGAAGATGAAGAGTAGACTATTACTATTAGTCTATTACTGCAGCTAGCTTGAGCCTGGCATGGGTGGACACTGGACAGTGGACTGACTTATAAATGCAATCAATTCTCAACAGAACTCAACCCCATTTGACTTTACTCATAATGCAGTGGACATAGCCATATGTATATTTCTATGATCGATCTGTATTATACTAAAAATGGAAACGGTAGGTATGATCGGGCGGGCTCGTTTAATTTATACAGGGTTGTATTCCTGTTTCTTCCAAAGTAGCAACAAATTAAGGATCAAAATAGTCAACCTCGATCCTTCCTCTCTCTCTCTACATCCTTAAAGAATAATAATTAGCACCATGATTATGAATGAAAGGAAATGAAAACTTACAGTTAGTATGAGCCTATGAGTGGAGTGAGGTAAAAGGAAGAGAAATTTTTGGATGAATGGATTGCTGCGTCTCTGTTGGACGGACGGACGGACGGGAACGAAGACAGACGACGATCTGATAGCTGATGGACCGTGTCACTTTTTGTATATCTGTTGTTTCTGTGTACAAAGATAGTGGAAATGAATTTGTTAATTAACGAGTAGTAGTAGACTAGCTGATATAGTAGTATTATGATGAGCGATTAAAATGGAAATAATTAAGGAGGCGTGTGTCTGCACTCTCCTCTCCTCTCCTCTCCTCTCCTCTATATCTGCTGCTACTTTTAGAGTTTTAGTGCGATCGTAGAATTTATCCTTGCAGTACGTACGTACGGTAGTAGTAGTACTAAATGGAAGTGCTCCAAGGTGTATGGTGCTGGCGTGCTGTGCTGCTCTCTCGACTGACAGTTTTTATTGAAAGTTTATGAAATGAGGGAATGAAAATGGGCTGGTAGTTCCATACTACATTATATAACAACAACAATTGGCCAATTGCAACTCACTGCATTTAATATTGTTTAGTGGACGCATGACACTTGGCATGGGGCCTCTTGCCTTGGTGCCTTGGTGCCTTGGGCTGTCAAAACCGATTTTGAGTTTTTAACACTGTACTGCTCTCCGCCTCTCCCCAACTACACTTAAAAGACTAACTACAATAGTCGCATTAATTAATATAATATAATACTATACTAAAGTCATTGGGGACACGTGATGATTGCAATGAACCTCCTCCTATTCCTGGAAACTTCTCCTCTTGCTTGATCACCAAGCACCGCTACCTTTCTATTTTTATCACTTGTAATTTACTTCCCCACCGGCCCCCACTCCTCCACAAATATCCCTACCTATAATATTCATTTATTCTATTCTACTTCTCAACGTTTAAGTTATTTTATCTTATATTTCATTCTTTTTACTTTACAATAACTTTCTATTAATTATGTTTGAGCAAAGTTGCGAATTTGGTCTAAATGTTTGTTCAACTATTATTTTTAGCGAAAAAAAACTATACTACATTTAGTTTGTTTGAGCAAATATAAATACAATCGCATGCGTATTTACAAAGTTATATTTGTCTAACAAATATGCACGTGATCGTGCTTTCAGTTGCTGAAACAGTCTCAAATTTTATTTTGTTTTATTTTTTTGTTGAAAATATAGTTTGGTTATCAAAACTTATAATTAGTGATATGACCAAATTGATGGTTTGGTTTAATAAATTTTGACACCCCGCCACCCCCCCCCCCCCCCCCCCCCCCCCCAAAAAAAAAAAAAAGAATGCTCATGATAATGATTTTATTTTTATTAAATAACTCAGCTTGAGGGGAAATACCATATGTTTGTCACTTTGGATTTCAATAGTATTACTATTAGTCTACGGCTTTTACTAATTAAAAAGTTTCCCCCATTTCTTTTCTAGTAGTTGGATTTCTCTACTAGTGTTACTCGAGCTAATATTGTTCTCTATTCCTCAAGGCTCAAGCACGAGTATTATTTATTTATTTATTGATTTATATATTTGATCGTTGTCCCATTTCCATTGGGCTTTCTCCGGTTTGGTTTGTTGCCCAAGAAATAGTCTCGATTCTTAACCACCAAGTAAAAGAATAATCTAAAAACTTGGATTGGGAATTGGAATTGGAATTTGAGCAGTCAGCCCCACTTGTCATGGCTTCATTAATTAACCCGAGTCAGTCAAAATCTGCAAAAATTTATTAACAAAAACGGACCCCACAGCCACCCATCCACTTTGAAATCCCACTTTATGTCCATTGTCCACCCAAACCAAATGAGAAAGCAATGCTTGCAAACGGTGACAGGAGTCATAAGCATTAGCCCATTTTAATTGCCATTGTAATAATGCAAAGTTGAAAGCCAGCCAGTGACCCAGTGACCCAGACCCACCACCATCAAAATTCAAAATGATCATACTATCAAAGAGGGGAGCATTTGATTTGACTAGGAGCACTAGCAGTGGTTGGATTTCTGTTCTGCCTTTTTCAGAATTTCTCAGCATCGATCCCTTCTACAGTCTACATTTTGGTTTGAGCAAATTCGGTAATAATTTTCATCATCGCTTGTTTAATGCGCAATACTGTTTAATTATCTAATAATATTCGGACAAGTATTATACGCTATCACAAGCAAAACACATGTAAAGGAAAGGGAATACTCGGCTAGTAAATATTTTGGGAAATGCTAAAAGGAAAATATCATATGAGGAATGGGTCTCTCTCCAAATTCATAACTTGTTAATATGCAGAGTAGTAATTAATAAGTGGATTATAATATTTTTCATTATAATAACACTAAATTAAGCTACTCAAAAGTCAATACTTATAGATCAGCCTATATATATATATGTTTATATATCCTCAACCCTTACCGGCTTAACCACCACCCACAACAGTCCTCCTCAACGTGACACACCGACACAGACATGACTGATGACACACCTTCAGGCTTCAAGGAGCATCAAATTCAGATTTCAGAATATGCATGCCAAATGGAAATAAATACACAAAAGACAAACTGCTTTTGTTTCCTTTGATCCTTTTTCTTGGAGCATCTGAGATCCGGATTTGGATTTTATTATTAATCATGTGTTTGACTTGATCAATCCCAACTCACACTAAAATAAAATGTCCACAATCAAATCATGGTATAGTAAATTAATGGCGTTGATTTATTCTGGATGCATGCTTGTATGTATCATGTATGTATAAGAACCAAAGCAACCAAATTATATACGTCAAATAAAAGAAGAAGTGCTTTACAGTGCGTATCAGCATGCTTCACGCTTAAAGCTACTTCATTTCTTTTTTATATGTTGCCATTTCTTAGTCTGACTTATTCATTCATTGATGAGTTTTTCTTTCCTTGTTAATGCGTGGGGATTTTGAAAATTCAGTGCTTCTAATTATGCGCTAATCTGTCCTGCGCTCCTGCCACCCCACCCCACCACACCTTGCCTATAATGCATGCATATATTATATAATATACTTCATCTGTTTTAACTTTTATTTTTTTTTCTCAAATAAATGTTATTTTACAAATTTCAATGCAAAAAGTTTAAATACTTCCAATTTTACCATTCGTCTCATTTATCTATGTAATGTTATTTAAAAAAAAGAAAGAAAGTTGTGATTATAAATATAGATAAATAAGAGAATTTATCGATTTTCTTAATTAGTGTGCACATCTCTAAAACAACACTTATTAGAGAACAAAGTCAGTATTGACCTCCAAATAATCATTGAAAATATATAGGTCGAGATTAATTTGACAAGAAAACCAATTTGGACCAGAAAGAATGATTTGTATTTGATCAAAGTGGATATAAGTGTGATTTCAAAAAGACCGGGAGCTTCATTTGTATTTACCTCATCTTCGGCTAATGGCTATTCGACTACATTGTAAAGGTAACAGCACCAAAATCTGGAATTTACAGAAAAAATAATACCAGATCGACGACCTTTTTTGCTCCTCTACCTCCACAACCACTCTATCCCCTCTGGGGTAGGGGGGGCACAAAAATTGATGCAACTTACATAGGAGAGAAAGAGTGTTGTAAAGTCACCAAAACAAAGAGTATCCTGCATGTTATGGGGAACTGAAATAAAGACTCTGTAGTTTTAAGTTTTATCATCTTGTAAGCAGGCTTTACCGTTACTGGTGCCTCTTTGCTTTTTACAATGTCAGTAGTCCTTTTGTTTAATGCTGCAAGACAATGCAAGAGTCCTAGCCAAATGTACAATTGGCTGATTTTGCAGCAGATTACTTATCGTGGATAGAGAAACACAAGACCGTTATGGCTGAGAAGAACTAAAAGATGCCATGGCATCCTTTTCCTGCCGGAGAAGTAGAGCATCAACAAAAGTATCCAAATTCTCCCCCTGCATTATCTCATCCATTGAATGACAAGTAATACCCACACGGTGATCGGTAACACGCCCTTGAGGAAAGTTGTATGTCCGAATACGCTCTGATCGATCTCCACTACCTATCTGTTCAATGTATGAAAAGCTCAGTCACTGGAAAATGTAAATCCAGTCCTTAAAATTACCAGTTACATTTTATAGTAGTTTTACCTGCTCTGATCGAAATCTTGAACGAAGTGAGTTAAGTCTTGATCTTTCCATTTCATATAACTTTGCGCACAATACTTTAAGGGCTTTGCTTTTGTTCTATATGGGATACAAAAAGAAAAGAACTTTAAAAAGTACTCAAGCAGGGAATCAACAAACAAAATGTAGAGAGAGCATACTCAAATCAGTTATTTAGGCACACCATAACTATAAAGCAAGAGTTTCGGCAGTAATACATGCGCTGAATATACACATTAATAGCAGAAAGGTTTACATACGAATAACATCTATTTAACACAAACTTAAACACTTTCTACAACAATATGGTGTATGGTTGGGCAAATAAACGAAAATAAACTTCCAATCGCACAGCAACAAATGTCATGACTTTTGAATAAAAAAAAAAAGAGAAATTAATTGGTTGAACCATACCGTCTACCACAACAATGACTAAACCTTTATCCCACAAAGTGGGGCCAACTATATGGATCACACTTCGCCACTATGCTCGATCGAAACACATTTTCTCATTTATATTTAAATATAACATATTTTTTCTATAGTTTCTTTCCAATTTTTTTTGGACCTCTTCCCCTTTTAATTTCAATTAATAATTCTCTGTTTTCTATACGCCTCACTTAAGCGTATTTATCTTATTTTCTCATCTTTTGGAGCTACCCCTACTTTCTTTCTAATGCATTCATTACTTATTCTATCTAGTTTAGTATGTCCACACATCAATCTTAACATTCTCATACCAAAAACTATTCAAACAGAAATATTGATGAGCTCAATTACCATATGTTGGGACCTCTCATCTTGTATGGCAACAGTCAACCCAGATGGGACATGAGTAATCCTAACAGCACTATTAGTAGTATTGGCATGCTGACCACCTGAACCACCAGATCTATATGTATCAATTTTTAGATCCTCATTCCTCAACTGCACATCTACCTGCCCAAGAAGAAAAACATCACTGGTTAAACCTAACAAATTCATAATAAGCCTCAAAATCTTAATCAGATGGAAAGACCAAATATATAAAATTATGTGTATGGGTACACATTGAAACAGATAAATCAGACAAGAATTATTCTTTCTCATGGCAAAACTCTCCAGAACCTGATCTGCTTGAGGGAGTATTGCAACTGTTACGGCACTTGTATGAACACGTCCAGACTTCTCTGTCACAGGAACTCGCTGAAAGGAAATATATCAATAATTTCTGCCATAAGAACCTAACTCTATAACTTGAAAAGCGAAAATTCAACCTGCACTCTGTGAATTCCACTTTCAAATTTTAGTTTCCCATACACACCGACTCCGGATATTGATGCACTAGCTTCCTGGAAAGAATTCTTTCATGTCAGAAGTAGTTTTGCACAAATAAGTAGTTTTAAATCTGACTCTGTTTGGGAAAGGTTTTTTTCCCCTTGTTTTTGTTCTCAGTCAAGAGTGGTTGTTTGGATTAGGATATAGGATTTACGACTCTCACCAAGAAAAAGTTACTGCCTTTTTTGGTTTTACTTTTCTTTTACTTTTTTGTTTATTATTTTTTTATTAAAACATGGTGCTGGATTGGGTCTAACCGTTGACGATCCTTTTAATTTAAAAAAGAAAAGAAAAGTTTGAAATTTGAAATTTAAAATTTAAAAATAATAAATATTCTAAGAAGCAAAATTTAAAATTTAAAAAAAAAAAATCTTATCTATCCAAACATGAAACACCCACTTATCAATCAAAATATACTTTTTTTTTTCTCTAAAACACAAAAATAGATATTCAACGTTTCTTTCCAAAAACAAAAAATATCTTGACCGAACATATAGTTTGGCAAGATAACCCAAGCACAACTATAAACAATTGGAAGGCTTAAATATCACAAGATCAAATCAACATAATGGCTATCCATCCAAGATGGGTCAGTTACAATCATATTAATGTCAAATAAAGCAAGTTAAGCAGACCTTGTATCCTTTAAGATCAGACTCTGCCACATCAAGCACCTCAAACTTCCATCCATTCTTCTGCGAATATTTATCATACCTAACACAATAAAAACAAGTTTAAATCACAAAAGAAATTTTATGACCACGAAACTAATCATGTTATATCGCACTACTCACATTTTAAAAATGTCCACTGCAAATAGAGATGCCTCCTCTCCTCCAGTCCCTAAAAAATTCACACTTATTCTCTTTATAAAGCACTGCATCTACAAAAAGATAGAGAAGGGAGGCAGATCTTCGACAGAAAGCCGCAATGTTATACTTTACCAGCTCTTACTTCCAAAATGCAGTCACGTTCATCTGCATCATCCTTGGGAAGTAAATGCTTGAGCAGAAGATACTGCAACCTCTTCTCCTCTGCAGTGGCTTGATCCAACTCTTCACACGCCATCTGTTTCAGGTCTTTGTCATCTTGACTCTCAGTTATGACTGATTTCAATTCCTTAATCTCCTATAAGAGAGAGAGGTAAGAAAAATGAAATGTTATCAGAAAGATTTGACCCAAAATAGAAAAGAGTGAAACATTCATTCAAAGCAGTGAAAGTGAGCATATAATCATCATGTAACAACAAAACTAATTATAATAAGAATATGCAAATTAAAGAAATCCAATAAGGGAGCAGAGATTTCAAACTTGGAAAGAAGTTGTAGAAAAATAAAGTTTGTACTTGAGTTCTCCATGGTACCACTAAGCTAGCCCTTGATTCAAACAACTGCTTCCAAGAGACTAGCCCGTGACTTATAAAAACGCTAAAACTTCACCTTTCTTGTCTTGTAGGTTATTTTAAACTTATATATACAAAAGTGACAAAAGTATCATAGTTTTCTCAACAAAATGACAAAACAAGAGAAAACAAAGGTTTTTGTATTCTTTTCTTACCTACTTTGCAGCTGCTCCGGTGCCTTGATAAGCGAAGGAGTTGACCAAGAATAAAGGAAGATATAAGAAGCAAATGAGGAGTTTGGGGGAATGAAGGGAAGGCGACATCAAAACCAGAACAAAAGGTAACTCATTTGTATTTGATTAATATAAAAAAAAATTCAAAAACAAGGGTAATTATTACCATGAGGGACACAATTTTAAAGCAAGTAAATTTTATAAGTTCATGCATCTTCTAAACAATTGGGTTTCAAATATGAAAGAGAAGTAAAGAAGTAAACTCAGCAGTCAGTACCTTCTGTTTGGCCCTCAAATTAGTTATGAGATCTGCTGCATGTCTGAGATTCCGGAGCTCCTTATTCGCCCTTGAATATTCTGCTGGTGAGGCTTCTGGCTGTCTTTAACCAAAACAATGGATTATAACAGACATAGAAAACACGTCACTAGCATATATAAGTGCCGTAGGTTGGGGGTGGCCCCTTGTAAAGAAGGAGACCACAGAATCTCGAATAAAACCTCAGGTTTCGATGATTTTAAGAACCGAACAACCAAACCTAGTTCTGCTGTAATGAAAAAGATGAGGGCTAGCTGGCGAAAAAGGCACAGAAACCATAATGACAAAAGAGGGGAGACCAGCAAAGAGCTGGTTAGCATGATTACCAATTGACCGACATAGTAGTAACAATTGCACAACTGAACACCTGACCTGAGTTGCAAAAGAAATAAAGAAAGTAGGAAGAAGCACGATACCTGGTTTATAAGTTGGAGAAGATGATCAGTCCTGTGCTCAATAGATGATAATCGCTGCTCCATAATCTTGATTAGGTCAATAGATAGATGAGGCTGTAGTTCTGCCCAATTCAATTTCACAAAAATAAAAATAAAAATAAAAAAAGAAAGAAAGAAAAAAATTAGGACGATCCAAAACTGCTGGCTACTGTGCACAGCAACTATTGCAAAAAAGGGAGATTCCACACAAATCATCTAATCAGCTCTATCACAGCTAAGGTGGTGAAAATGCCATAAAAGGAATGGTAGCAACAGTGTACAAGCACAACAAACAAAAGGGTTCAGAAGTGGTGAACCTAGCTAGCCGCTAGCGATATGCTTGAACATATATAATAAATAAATAAAGATTGCTATACATATCAATTACAAAAACCCATCATGTTGGGGTTGGGGGCTCTTTTGAAGCAAACGTGTGGGACAGATTCCAGCAACAAAAATTCGTATAAGACGAAAAAGTAAACGAAGAGAAGCTGCAAAAACCTGTGGAATGTTGGCGGCAAAGGAGGAGATTTAGCATGCGTGCCGCCGATTGTAACCTTTCCGCAGTAGGACTTGGCTTTGGGTCTGCGCAACCAAGAAACCGATTGTTCCTCAGAATCAAAAACCCACGTCGATATCCCATCCCCATGCCTTTGCTAGTCAAAATCAACCACCGGGCATGCACGGCACCGACTGTTGTTGTTGTTGTTGTTGTAGTAGCAGTTGTATAACAAGTCCGATGGCGGCGACTCCGTATAACTATGTATTAATAACATATTTTTTATAAATGGATGCTTTACCCATCATAATTTATTGGATATTTATATATAAAATAATAATAAAAAAAAAACCTTTATAGAGTTAAATATTTATTTAAAAAGAAAATAAAGTCAATAAATTAAAAATTACTTGACAATATTATAGTTAAATACATAAAATAAAATGTGTTTTTTCATTTCTTTAAATTTTGTTCTTCTCGCTTCAAAAGGTTAATAGGCTGCTACTGCTGCTGGGATAAGTCCATTAAGTGTGTGTCGTTTAAATTGAACGGATAGCTTCCTCCATTTCATCCAAAAATCATTTTTTTTTTTTTTAAAGTAAAATCATTTGCTGAGACTTCCCTTCCTCGTTGATTACATTTTCCGCATGCGGGTAAACAATTAATAACAAATTTAATAGAGAGCTCAGCAAATATAAATTTTAATATATATATATTATATATATATATGTGGAGTAGAAATTAAGTAAAAAGGACTTAAACAAAATTTTATTGTTTGTAAATTTATTCAATCACAAATTTAAGTACAAAGCAAGCATAAGCAGCACATATAGCAGCTATGTTTGAAGCCAAAAAATGAAAAAAAAAAAAAAAAAAAAAAGCTAGAGTATTTCTGTATAACCAGAAGAATTAAAGAATATTGGAATGCAATAATTCCCAACTCATAAATAAATAAATAAATAAATAAAGTGATTAATTTATCACTTTCTGAATCAGGATACTTATTGTCTCCTACAAATCTACTAATTGTTGCCTTATTATTGGTTGGGGTTGAAACTGGAACATGAATGCATCATCATGCATGCTCACTCCCTCTCTCTATATATATATATATGGAACGTTAACGTGGAAATGGAAATGGAAATAATGGAACGAGAGGACATGAACGTCTTGAGTCGATCATGCATTTTTACAGGAAATTATCCCGATGGAAATTCCTCCTCACAGACCCAGGGCGAAAGGTACCCCGGTCGCTGGCAACCATTGATTGCCCTGAATGAAACCACCAACGGTGTACTGACCAGCCTCCCTTCCATCAATCACTCGGCTCCTGACGAAAATCTTGTCTCTTCGGTTCACGGTCCCAATGGCACCGGGCCCGCGATTGGCGAATTCCAGATATTCACAAGTATTCTCATAGGTTGCCCCGTCCCATTTGCGATATCCCTCGGGACGGATGAGATCGCCCAGCTCCGTCTGCATGATAACGGTTTTGGCGAATGCCTTCCACGGGCGGCCCAAGTAGGTAGCGACTTGGAACCTGGCCGGGAAAAGGTCATCGCCTGCCACTATTCTACAGTTTTGAAGAACCAACCCAGTCCTATCTTTGGCCAATTCCTTGCCGTCTGCTGTCACCGTATTGTATTGGTTGGGCAGACCTTTCCTCACGATAATCAAACTGTTCTGGATCACCGCTGCAGCCTTGCCAAAGATGAAGTCTATGGTTCCAGAAATCACGCAATTGCGATAGAATTGCCTGTGCACTTGATAGTACAGTGTGTCTTGGAATCCTTCCATGCTGCAGTCGAACACGGCAGCCATGTCTGACATGATTCGAAGAGCAACTGCTTGATGTCCATCTGGCCCGGCTGTGTTACGGAATGTCATCGACTTGGCAATAAATCCGTCCCCGATGGCAGCTGCATGCACGCCATCCATGATCCAACCAAGAAAGAAAGAAAGAAATCCCGTTATTATTAGTTTTAAAATATTTATAAATTAATTAGTACACACATTGAGTTAAAAATTGATGCTCGAATTAATTAATTAAACTGAGATGAATGATGGTTTTTTAATATGACTTACCAAATGTGGCGGTATTTGAGGTTTGGACGTGCATGATGGCATAGTTCTTGCCTCCGGTGACAATGGTTTTGCCGGAGCCATCTCCGTAAATAAACACGTTTGTCTTCTTCTTGTCGACGATAACATTCTCAGCATACACTCCGGCCTTCACATAAACAATGTATCTGCCTTTGAAATTTGGTGGGTACGCTGCAATGGCTTCGGAAATGGTCTTAAAGCGTCCGCTTCCGTCTTTGGCAACGACCGCATTAGGTACAACTTGGCCATTGGCATGTGCAGCCAAAAGCTTGCGGTCTGCAGCCTGGAACCAGGTGGGGTAACCGTCATGACCCATCTCGTTCACTTGAAGAAGGCGGCGGCTGCTGCCTCCTTCGTTGTTAACATTATTAGCTTGAAGAAGTGGAACATTGAAGGCCTTGAGGAGATCGGACAACCCGGCGACAATGTCCACTGCATTATTTGTGAGCTGAGTGGCATTCACCAACCCATTCTCGATGGCGCTTCTGTACTCTGGTTTCTCGAATTCATCAAGGCAATAGGATTGATAGCTGTACACGGCGCTCAACCAATTCAACAATTCATCGGCACGATCATTGAGGGTGTGCATCTCGCTGTCACCCACCGATGTCAATGCAGCTTGGAGCTCATCCACAGCGTATCCTAGCAATTCTTTACAGTCTTCCACCGCCATATGGTGGAAAGGGTCCTCTTTTTCGTCAATTTTTGTGTTACTGGTCACGTCCAGTCCTTTCTTCACCTCTTCAATGGTTGCCTGTATGGCAGCCAAAATGTAATCCTTTGGAGTTGCTGTGGCGTTGTTTGCAACTGACTCAACGCTCCTTGCGCAGGCATCTTGGAATGAAGTTGGTTCACAGAAGGTGGTGACAGATTTCATGGATCCTGTTGTTGTGCCGTCATTAACCTTTCCGTCCCCGCCGGAGTGTCCGTGTCTTACCACAACAACAGCCCCGATGACAGCTCCTACCACGAGGATGAGAGATACCACTGAAACAACAACTTTGCCCCCCATCTTGGCCCCCTTTCTCCCCAGTAAATCTTATTTTTGATTTCTTTTCCGGGGGGAGATCGTTCAAATACGAACAAAGAGACCAAAAGAAAAAAAGGCTATTACTAATATCTTCCTTTCTCTTTGCTTTGGATGGAATGAAACTTTGCCAATCCCAACTTATATATGACCACGATGGCCTCCGAGAATAGAATTACGATCAGTTTGGTTGGTTGGGTGTTTTTTGGTGGACATGCAACCCGAAATAGAAGCTCAATGCTGTCCGTGAAACTATATTGAATCCCTTCTGCGCATGAAAAAGTGGATAGATTGAGTGGCACAACGCTCTTTAAGCCCAGCAGCTAGCAGTAGGCTAATTTATATATATATATTTTATCGGTGGTCATTAGTCTTCCATTTTGGTTAACTGTAGACTTATCTAGGTTATCTTACATTTTGGTCCATTGATCTCCATTATTACTATGACTTAAATACCGATATCCATTAAACCATTTAAATACAGCAGGCAGAAGAGATTCAACTAATTACATCAACCAATCCAAAGACAAATGGAATTCACACAAATAAAAATTAAGTAACATCTAGCACGACATTAAATACAACACTATGAACGCAAAAGTATAGAAAATAAATGGAAAGTACACAGAATCTACAGATTAGTAAAATTTCTCGTACAAATTCCTTGTAACATACTTTGGCGGACAACAAATTGAGTGAAACGGAGAGATCCTCTAGTCTGGCATTTCAACAAGCAAAAACTAGAAATTTTTAGAATTTCTGCAACTTTGACTCAAAATTATGTTTGACCAGTTTCACCAGCATTTCCAGGCCGGTTATTTAACAGAGGCTGCAGCGCTTTGACTACAATGCTCATGTTGGGCCGAAAATCAGCTTCATATTGAACGCACAAGGCAGCCACAGCAGCCATCTGCATTTAGAAGCCAGAATGTGCTCAGAAGACAGTTACTTAAACATGCAGCATCTCATTTTTCCACTATATCCTTTCCCATGTTTTAAGAACCCTTAAACGCAATAAGGAGAATAATTAGACTATTTTACCTATTAGGCCGGCCCACTACATCAGCAAAAGGTAAATTTCTCCACTCTCCACAAACCTTCAAAAAGGCAAGGTGATTCCCCAAATAATACAACCACCACTAAAGTATATCATTTTTCGCCATTGTGTTCTAGTTACACACATGTTCTCATTAATATCTCAAGTATATCATGTCTCTTTTTAATAGTTATCTTCCTAATTCTTTTTAGGTCTTCCCCTACCTTTTTTTAATTTGAGTTCATAATTCTTTATTTTCCATGTGTTTTGACCCCCAATACTGACAAACCAAAATATCAAGATTGCTCTAGCAAGATCATGTTTCTTCACCAAATCATGATCTAGAATACATGTTAAGATATAAAGGTATGCCACATCAATATAGGAAATAACCTTTGCAACTGCCTTTGGAGGGTAATCCGTCCCTAATTTTGCATCAACACACTGTCTGACCTTGTCTTCACTGAGTTTTGGTGTAGCCTACAAAAGAGAAACACAAACAATTACAGAGGAAACTAGAACCAGAAAATACTAATTATCATCATGGGAAACCACAAATAAAGCAGGAACAAAAATGAAAAGGAAAATTACAAGCAAGCAATTACCCATGTCACCAGACTCTGCTGACCACGTGGCAGCGTGTGATCTACTGGCTTACGTCCAGTAAGGAGCTCAAGCAGGACCACACCAAAGCTGTACACATCACTCTTTGCATTCAGTTGTCCCGTCATTGCATATCTGCCAACTCAGAAGCAAAGTATCAAAGATGCACCAGCAGATCAGTAGTTGTACAGTTTAAATGCACAATGAAGAAGGTCTCAAATGATATGAGAGACCCATCCCTTTGACGGAACAAAACATGTCTCCACTGCAGACTGGGGACTCTATAATAAGATCCACTGATCCAAAACATTGTGTTTGGAAGTTAATAGAGAAACACAGTTGACACAACAACTCGTTTACTTTGAGAGACAACTTTATATTAACAAATTTCCATGTCCAATTTTCAAGTCACTTTAATCCCAACCGTCTCATTCACAACTATAGATATTGCATACGTAAATATAAATGAAAACATGTGTATGGATAGAATTCTATGGCGAAATATGATCTATGTAACTAACCCCACAATGGGATAAAGGCTTAGCTGTTGTTGTCTCATTCCCCACATTCTAAAGTTAAGTAATTCATTTAACCTCTTGATTTGAAACTCATAAATTGCTTTTGTCCATGTGTTTCAAAGAGAGATCTAAAAAATTTCTTACTCTGGCGCATGATAGCCAAATGTTCCAAGTACACGGGTGGAGTGAAGGCGAGCTGCCATATCAGGAGCTTGATTTGATAAATCAAAGTCAGCAATTTTAGCAACATCATCATCAAAGATCAAAACGTTGCTGGACTTAATATCCCGATGAATGATGTGAGGATTTGCTTTTTCATGTAAATATTCTAGCCCTTTAGCAGCACCAACTGCAATTTTCACTCGTTGTGCCCATGAAAGAACAGGACCAGGTTGAGCTCCCTTAACACCTTTCCTTCCTGGTAGAGAAACCCATTCAAAATATTTTCAATCATCAATGATAACCCTTGAAGTACACTTTTCTTCTTTAAAGCAGATGACAAAATCATCACCCGCCAACAAAAAAAAAAAAAGACAACTAGAAAGTCAACCAAAAAACTTCGATTTTCAACCAAGAGAGCACAATGCCAAATTACAAGGCATTAACTGACTCAGTAAGTGCGTGTTCAGCCAAACAAGAATGATTGCATTCAAAAGTTCTCCAAAGTTGAAGTCTTCAACACATACAAGGCTACTCATAATTGCAAATAACTTTGATTTGTGAAAAAATTCTCAATTTTACATTCACGTATACCCAGCTTTTCAAAAGCATGAAATTCCACTTAATGAGGTTTGCGAAATGCAATTCAAATAATTTTGACATGGACGAATTAAGTCTGTTTAATAAACACAATGCAAATTTTAATAGATTTAAAAATGCAAGCCAAATCAATATAGAATTTTCACACATTATACATATAAAGGTCTCCTATTATAAAAACAGATATAATGTATTTAAATATAAATGAAAACATGTGTATAGATGAAATGCAATAGCAAAATATTATCTATATAGCTGACCCCGCATAGTGGGATAAAGGCTTAATGTTGTTGTTGTATACATATTTCTATCAACTATACACATTTTCGCACAGTGCATATCTCTTTAAATACTACACGTTTGTGCACTACATATTTAAACACACAATACACATGTTCATACACTTTTTATTGACAGACACTACATATTTTCACACAATACACACATTATAAATTTTCAAACACAACACATACATTCATACCCTTCACACATTTAATATATTTACACACTATAGTCGACCTCATATAGTAAGATAAAGGCTTAGTTGTTGTTGTTACACCATGTACATTGTCATACAATCATTTTTTACATAGACGTAAATAAATTCACACATACTACACATATTTATACATATTAAATACGTTTTCACGCTTTTTTACTATAAACATAAATAAGTTCACCACACTCGTATGTACATGCTCATATCTGGCTTATAATTATACTATCCTATGAAAATCACAAAATAAAAATAATTAATTTTATTTTGTGAATAAAAAATTCAATATAATAAATATGTTATGTCTTGAATTTTTTAATATATGAAATGAGTAAGTATATTCTTACAGATTTATAACTATTGGAATTGAAACGTTAAATTCATTTGGATTATCAAATGTGCACAAGTAAAGAATTCAACAACTCATTGCTTTTAGACCTCAGATAAGAAGATGGATACAAAGGAAAATAAATGATGCTAAAAGTATCTTATATTTGGAAACATTGTATACATACCATGAAGAATGTCATGCAGAGACCCATTAGATGCAAATTCATAGGCAAGTACTCGTTGGTTTCCATCGACACAATAACCGAGTAATTCAACAAAATTTTCGTGCTTTAGCCTTGAAACCATAGAAACCTAGAAATCAGAATAAGTCTTAAAATAAATACGCATAACCCTGAAAATAAACTTTCCAATTGCAAGTGAATCACTTTGGACTTCCAAAAAAACCTGGGCCAAGAATTCATCATCTGGCTGTTTGCTAGCATCCAGCTTCTTTATTGCAGCAGCCCGTCCACTTCTGAGAGTTCCAAAATAGACTCTCCCATATGAGCCCTCACCAATTAAAGAATTCGTCCCAAAATTGTCCGTTACTTCCCTCAACTCATCCACTAGAATAGCAGGGACTGCAATAGGCTGGACTTTCACTGCTTGAGCAGCCTTTGTCGCAGCTTCTGTGGTATGATAACCTCCGTCATTTCCTACGAGGAAGAAAACTTTGGTAAGTCAATTTTGTGCTTGACTTTGGTAAGTTGGTATTAATACTTGACTACCAATTAAAAAAAAACAGTAAATTAAAATCACAAATAATTAAATTCGTGATTGAAATTGAAAGGAAGATAGAAAAAGTGAAAAAAAGAATTACAGGTATCATAGAGAGACTCCAATATTAAGTACTAAAAGTTTGATGTAATACTTTGATGGAGTCTTAACAATATAGAATGGTGAAGTTAGAATAAGAAAGATTACCAGCAGAATGTTTAACCATATATTGGCCTCCACCATCAGCAGGTTTATTGATATCATCTTCTTCGCAGCAGCTAAAACAGCTCATATTATTCTTTCAAACTTGTATCTGACAAATTTGATAAAAATAGTTTTGTAACTTAGTTGCAAAGGTGGAAAAGGCCAGATTTATCACACAAACAAACGAGGAAGAATGAATTTCGAAAAAGAAAGGTAATCATTGAAATTAGAAATTTGCTTATGGAGAGAGGGCAATAAAATAGAATAGGATGCGGAGGGGAGAATAGGTATTTCAGAGAAGCAATTTTTTTAAGCCATCTTCCAAATTCCAATGAATGCATGGGCATAGAGATGCATAATACCAGATTGAGTATTTAGTAATAAAATGCTCTGACATGTTTATTAGATAATAATAATAATAATAATAATAATAATTTATATAAAAAAAAAAAAAAAAACAAGCATCTGAACATCAATCAAAATACTACCCAGAATTACCCAGAACATCAATTAAAATAAAATAAAATCTGTTTTGGTAAGGAGTTGGGTAGATGCTACTAGATCTGACATCTTGGAGGCAATCCAGAAATTATGAGAGTCCCAGAAAATAATCTTTGCCCCAATTTGATTCGGTTAAATTCATAAAATTAAAGTTGGAAAGTGGACAGTGAATGCTAAAAGTGTGAGAAACATCCTTGATCAACAACAATTATGAAGCACCGCCCGCAAATAAGACTATGAGCTGTTTACTAACAGTTGAAGTATAATCATAAGAAAGTAAAAACCCAAAATATATCCATGGAAATGACGAGTTCACGTACGCTGTGGTTTTAGAAAGATTGATCAGGGGCGCGCCGTGGTCTCCCAAGCAGTCTTAGGCCGTAAGGAAAAGAATGCCGTTGACTCTTGTGATGATCTGCCTGAGAAATAGGGAGAGAGGAGAATAATACAAAAGAAAGAAGACCAGAGACAGATAGTAGCCGACCCAATGCTATTGCTATTGACAGATAGTGAGATACAATTACGGTATACACCCACAACCACTTCCAACAATATACGACTGATGATACTCTACAACTATTACTGCTTTGTTTTTATTTTTTATTTTTATTTTATGCGTATTCAACCGTCCAAATGGACGACCATAGTTAGCTACTGTCTTCCGATGAGACTATTCCAAAATTATCGCGGGCGATGGTTCCGCTGTCTATCCAATTTTCAAATTTCTGCGCCAGCTACAATCGTTTTTAACTCCACGGCAGTATAGTCTTAAAAAAAAAAAAAAGGTGCTTTCCAAGATTCTCTCATAACGAGGATGAATGATAACTTTCAACTTTTTTTTTAGAACAATATTTTTTTTTTTTTTAAGAATGATGAGGTATGAAAATAGATAACATATGGACGGCTAAGATTAAATGAAAATAGTTTATTTCTCCAAAAGGGACGGCTAGGATTAAATGAAAATAGTTTATTTCTCCAAAAGGGAAGTCCGGTGACATCATCAAGGTATGAATTAATCTATAAATATTGCTTGTGTGCAAGTACTACGGGGCCCTCTGGATATATGAATTTCAGTCCATGTTTATTTTTATTAAGAGCTATTTCTGACTTAGGCATCGGAGTGAATATCCCCATGAATATCTGGGGCGTTTCACTCTTGCAGATTGACCATTCTGGAACAGGGCTCATTTGGAGTAGGGCTCATTCTGGAGCAGGGCTCATTCGGAGATTGGCACTAATGGACCTTTCTGGAGGAGGGCTTATTCTGAGGTTGACTTGATTTATTTATTTATCCCAGTGTTATTAAACCCGGACTGGACCGGCCGGTTCGACCGGTTTGACCGGGAACTGGCTATGTGTCCGGTCCGGGTTACTATGAAAAACCGGCAGTTAAAAAATCGGTCAAACCCGGTCAAAAACCGGGTTCAACCGCGAAAACCGAAAACCGGTTGAAACTCGGGTTTTTTTTTTTACCTTAAAACTCTCCACACTTTTCACTTCTCTCCGTCGCCGCATCAGATCGCCGAAGATGGTGTTCAAGAGGTACGTGGAGATCGGAAGGGTCGCACTTATCAACTACGGCAGGGAATATGGAAAGCTTGTGGTTATCGTTGATGTCATCGACCAGAACCGGGCTCTTGTTGATGCTCCTGACATGGTGAGGAGTCAAATGAACTTCAAGAGGCTCACACTCACAGACATTAAGATTGACATCAAAAGAATTCCTAACAAGAAGGCTTTGGTTGCTGCTTTGGAGGCTGCTGATGTGAAGACCAAGTGGGAGAACAGTTCTTGGGGTAGGAAGCTGATTGTGTAGAAGAGAAGGGCCTCACTGAATGATTTTGACAGGTTCAAGCTTATGCTGACAAAAATCAAGAAAGCTGGGCTAGTAAGGCAGGAACTTGCAAAGCTAAAGAAGAGTGCAGCTTGAGGAAGGTTTTCTATACTTTTGTTATAAGTTGTAGTGATGTACTTTTTCATGTTTGGTTTTGCTGGTTGCTGAAGTATTGGAAAAAGATAAACATTCACCGCATCCTTTTTTAGCCCATTTTTTTATGGATTTTGAATTTAATGTTTTTAAAGCTTTAAAGTCTACTGATTTTGGATTTGCTTTGTTATAGAATGTACACTGTTATTTCTTTAGTTGCCATACTTTATTGGTAAAAAAAAAATCATATTCAAGATTTTAATTATCATTAATGATTCCAATTTACCATATTTCAATATTTTAAAATTTGAATACATTCAATTTTTTCAATATGATCGATTTGATATTAAATTAATTAATACTTTATTATATCTTGCGTATTTTAATAAAATTTTATTAAATTATAAACAAAATAATTATTAACATTATTAAACAATACGATCTATGATTTTTTTATTGATGAAAAACTAAGAATTCAATTGAATATATATATATATTTTTTATAATTTGGTTATTTTATTTTGACATAAAATGTGAGATATATTAATATTTAATTAATATATTTATATTAAATATATTTATGACGTCATCCGGTTCTTGACACCGGTTCGACCGGTCCGACCAATTGACCTCTAACCCAGTAGCTCTACCAGTTCGCACTCCGGTCCGAGTTTTAAAACACTGATTTATCCATGATGAAGGTGGGAGTTGGACCATTCTTGAGGTGAAGTCGAAGGCCCCTGTACAGAATTCTCAGCAAGGCTCATTTTCAGGCCTAGGTGCGACGAGGAGGGCTGATCTTAAGGAATCCTCAGAAGGGGACGGATCCTTAGATCTCAGCAAGGCTCAATTTCAGGCTTCATCATTGGTCGAGGAGGGCCTCTTCTGGACTAAGGGAAATCTATTATCATTATTTGGTGGACTTTGGAGGTGGACATCTCTAAGGGCCTTACAGAAGGAGACAGGCCCTTGATTCTCAGCTAGGCTCACTTTCAGGCTTCATCATTGGCGCCGTCTGTGTGGATCTGATACAAAAAGTCGATGACCACTACCAATTATAAAATTGCAGCCAATGTGCTATCTTACTGAAATCTCTTCTTGTTCTCAAATTAAACTCGAAAGCAATTTAGTTCATGAATCTGCTTGCTTAAAATCACGTTACCATTTCAGTAGCTATTTTCAATTTTTTAATGGTTATAGAAATAGCCAAGTAAATCTAATTGCATGTTAAAAATTGCATTGAATCTTTGAAGTCAATTACTGATTACGTTTGAGGTATAAATTATGCTTGAGCAAATTTAAATCTCTAAATTGCAATTGTCAAGCCAAGACTGAACCCAGGAAGGCTATTCCGTTTTGTTGTCTTACAATATAAGATATTTTTTGCGATTATCTCATTCAAATGTCCATGCATGTACATAAATCCATGGCTTGGAGCATATAACATAAATAATTAGCCCTACTGGAGTTCGTACATAAATCCATGGCTTGGAGCTTATAACCTAAATAATTAGCCCTACTGAAATTCGTACATAAATCCATGGCTTGGAGCTTATAACATAAATAATTAGCCCTACTGGAGAAAAAGAAGAACCCGGACAAGGATTATGTCACTATGACAATTACAAAGACCTGGGACTATCCAGGCAAGGTGCCAATTACAAAGACCTGGGACTATCCAGGCAAGGCGCCAATTACAAAGACCGGGGACTGTCCAGGCAAGGCGACAATTACAAAGACCTGGGACTATCCAGGCAAGGCGTTAATTACAAAGACCTGGAGCCATCCAGGCAAGGCGTTAATTACAAATACCTGGAGTCATCCAGGCTAGGCGTCAAATACGAAGACCTGGAGCTATCCAGGCAAGGGACCAATTACAAAGACCTGGAGCCATCCAGGCAAGGCGTCAAATACAAAGACCTGGAGCCATCCAGACAAGGCGCCAATTACAAAGACCTGGAGCCATCCAGGCAAGGTGTCAAATACAAAGACCTGGAGACATCCAGGCAAGCCGCCAATTACAAAGACCTGGAGCCATCTAGGCAAGGCGCCAATTACGAAGACCTGGAGCCATCCAGGCAAGGCGTCAAATACAAAGACCTGGAGTCATCCAGGCAAGGCGTCAATTACAAAGACCTGGAGCCATTCAGGCAAGTCGTCAATTACAAAAACCTGGAGCCATCGCGTCAATTACAAAGACCTGGAGTCATTCAGGCAAGGCGTCAAATATGAAGACCTGGAGCCATCCAGGCAAGGCGCTAATTACAAAGACCTGGAGCCATCAAGGCAAGGCGTCAAATACGAAAACCTAGAGCCATCCAGGCAAGACGTCAAATACAAAGACATGGAGTCATCCAGGCAAGTCGTTAATTACAAAGACCTGGAGCCATCTAGGCAAGGCGTCAATTACAAAGACCTGGAGCCATCCAAGTAAGTCGTCAATTACAAAGACCTGGAGACGTCCAGGCAAGGCGTCAATTACAAAGACCTGGTAAAACCAGGCAACACACCAGAAAGACCTGAGTCATTCAGGCAAGGCGCAAATACAATAATCAAGACCTGGTAACAGGCAACACACCAGAAAAACCTGAGTCATTCAGGCAAGGCGCAAATACAATAACCAAGACCTGGTAAACCTAGGCAACACTCCAGAAATACCCGAGTTATTCAGGCAAGACGCAAATACAATAACCAAGACCTGGGAAATCCAGGCAACGTCCCAGAAATACGATCTTTAGAGAAGGCAAGATCTGAGATATTCAGGTAGAACGCGAAAGACTTAGTGAAATTGCCAGGAAAAAGAATAAGCCTTGCTGGAAAAGGTCCGGGAACATCGGCCTCTATACAGTATTCTCAGCAAGGCTCATTTTTGGACTCCATCCTTGGCATCATCCCTACTGGAGTTCAAAACGCCCTACTGGGGTTCATCCATCCCTACTGGAGTTCCAAATGCCCTACTAGAGTTCATAACTCCCTACTGGGGTTCATCACTCCCTACTGGAGTTCGAAGCGCCCTACTAGAGTTCATAACTCCCTACTGGGGTTCATCACTCCCTACTGAAGTTCGAAACTCCCTGCTGATTGACAAACCAGTAGGAGCTCAAATTCCCTACATGGGTTCATAGAGCTCCACCCTATTAAAAATATATAAGGAGCTCGTAACTCCCTACTGGAGTTCGAAACTCCCTACTAGAGTTCATAACTCCCTAAATAGAGTTCACAGAACTCCACCATTCATTAAAAATATAGGGTGCTCATAACTCCCTACTGGTCCATAACTCTCTATTGGAGTTCAAACTCCCACATGAAGTTTATAAAAATCCACAATTATTAAACATATACGGAGTGTTAATGACTCCCTGCTGGAGTTTGCCTCTCTCTATGTGGGTTCACAACGCTCGCCCTATTAAAAAGATGTGTAAGGAGCTCAGACTCCCCATTTGGAGGTTGTAGAGCTCTACCTCATACTCTACAGATACGCATACTCCTCAAAACTCCACACATGGAGTTAGTAGAACTCTAATTTTTATCACGAATATATGAAATACTCAAAATTCCTCACCTGGAGTTAGTAGACTCCAAGTTCTATTAAGAAGATATAGAATGCTCAAAAATCCATATATAGAGTTTATAGAACTCCAACACGTATTGAACATATATGAGTTTTGTAACTCTAAACCTGGGGTTTATAGGACTCCAATTCATGCTACAAATATAAGAAAGCAATCAATCATTTTTTTATTATTGACTCTTCTCAGATATAGCCCAAAAGGTACAAGTCAAGACTTGGAAAAATTATCAGGCAACCTATTATTTTTTATAAAATCTTTTCAGATACGTAACGAAATGTTTGTGGGAAGACCTGATGAATTATTAGGCGATTAACTATTCGAGATGAAGTTCTCTCAGATACGTGCTGAAGTGCATGTAGGAAGACCTGAAAAATATTCAGGCAAATTGATGACTCTTAGATACGTACTCGGAGGTACTATTAAAGACCTAGAAATATAACTAGGCAAAAATGAGGAAGACCTGAGAAATTCAGGCATGTTCAAGGACATTATCTCAAAAACGAGGAAGACATGAGGAATTCAGGCACGCTCGAGGGTATTATCTCAAAAATGAGGAAGACCTGAGAAATTTCGGCACGTTCAAGGACATTATCTCAAAAATGAGGAAGACCTGAGAAATTCGGACACGCTCTAGGGTATTATCTCAAAAACAAGGACAACCTGAAAAATTCAGGCACGCTCAAGAGTATTATCTCAAAAACGAGGAAGGCTTGAGGAATTCAGGCAGGCCCAGAGCTTCTATTTCATAAATAGTAAGACCTGAGAAATTCAGGAAGGCCCAAAACCAGCATTTCCTAAAAGGTAAGACCCGAGAGAATCTAATCATGCATTTATTTCTTAAGGTTTAATTCCTAATATCATTCACGAAATAATAGTTTCTCTATAAACCAAGTTGAGCCTCTTTCTGTGCATATTGCTCCTGCTGGAGGAAATCCTTAATAGAGATTAATTACTACCGTTAGAATAAATGCAAAGAGGATCATAATGAAACTTGTGTAAAATTTGGATATTCATTCATAATTGAGGTGATGTAAGAAACATAAAAAAAAAAAAGTAAACACCACTCCACAATTTATGTGTTTATATTTAATTCTAGAACAACGTGTTTGTTATATTTAATTTTTAAAATAAAAATTTTCAACTCCTCTTGCTATAAATATTTTAATTTTCTCAACATTTTTTAAATTCAAATAATTTAATAAAAAAAACTTATTTTAAACTTTATTTAATAAAATAACTTTTCTACAAAAAAAATAATAAAAACAAAATTTATTCATCCAAACACTCAATTCTCAAAACTAAAATATTCTTTTAGTAAAATGCAACTTGATACCACATTTTTTTCAATTCCCAAGATAAAACAAATTCAAAGATAGTAATAAATTTCACTTTTTTTTATAATATTCACTTAAATTTATATTCACAATGGAGCATGTGTGTAAAATACATCATAAAAAAAAGTTAAAATCAATACATTTTGGATTTTGTCATTTTTTACTAAAATACGTGTGTTATAATTCATGAAAAGTAAAAAATTTGTGAAAATCTAAATTTTACTTTTTTTTGCCACAATTCACTATAATGCATGTGATAAAAATCTGACAAAGAAAGATAAAAAATGTGTGTTATAATTCATGAAAAATTAAATTTTTAAAAAATCTAATTTCACTTTTTTGACACTCTTCACAATAACGCATGTTCAGAATTGAGACGTGTGTAAAACATAGTAGGGAAAAAGTCAAAATCAACACGTTTTTTATTTTACCAATTTTTTTACCAAAAATACATGTCATGACCCATGAAAAATGGTAGTTTGGCTGAAAAACATGTTCATAATTGGGGTGGGTAAAAAAATGGTAAAAAAAGTAAAAATTAATGTGTTTTTTTTATTTTGTCATTTTTTTAATGAATATTCCATATCACTTTTGTATATCACCTGTATCACTCTATAAGATTTTGCATATGCATTTAATATTTATCCCTTATGATTCCCTAATCATTTGATAGGGTTTTAGTATTATCTAAAAGTACATATGTCACATATGGAGTGTGTGACATATAGAATGATATACTAAATTGTACACAAGATCCAAAGCGGTTATAACTTATGAAAAATAAAATTTTGTAAAAAATATAAATTTCACTTTTTACGACACTATTCATAAAAAAATGCATGTTTGAGGTGTGTGTAAAAAATATAAAGGAAAAAGACAAAATTAATACGTTTTTTATTTTGTAATTTTTTTACCAAAATATTGTCTTATAACTCATGAAAAATAGTGGTTTGGTGAAACTTTTAATTTTCACTTCTTTTTTACAATATTCATTAGAATGCATGTTCATAATCACGGTGGGTGCAAAAAATAATACAAAAAAGTAAAAATTAATGTATTTTTTAATTTTGTTAGTTTTTGATAAAATACATGTTTTATAACCCATGAAAATAAAATTTTGGTAAAAAATATAAATTTCACCTTTTATGACATTGTTAATTAGAATACATGTTCACAATTGAGTTGTGTAAAAAAATAGTGGGAGAAAAGTAAAAATCAATACGGTTTTTGACTTTATCATTTTTTTTACCAAATTACGTGTGCTATAGCCAATAAAAAATAGAGGTTTGTTGAAAATTTTAATTTTCACTTTTTTTTACAATATTCATTATAATGCATGTTCACAATTGATGTGTGTAGAAAAAGCGACAGAGAAAAAGCTAAAATCAACTCAATTTTTAACTTTGCTATTTTTTTTATCAAAATATGTGTGTTAACCCATGAAAAATAAAGGTTTAAATTTTCACTTTTTTTGACAATATTCACTAAAATGCATGTTCACAATCGGTGTGGGTGAAAAAAATAGTGTAAAAAAAAAGTAAAAATCAACAAATTTTTAGATTTTGCTTTTGACTAAAATACGTGTGTTATAAACCCATTAAAAATGAAAAATTGGTTAAATGTATAAATTTCACTTCTTATGACACTATTAATAAGAATGTTTGTTCATAATTGAGGTGTGTGTAAAAAACAATGGGGAAAAACAAAAATCAACACTTTTTTTTTATTTTTCAATTTTTGTCTAAAATACGTGTGTTATAACCAATGAAAAAAATGGAGTTTTGGTGAAATTTTGATTTTCACTTATTTTTTTCATGATTCACTAGACTGTATATTCACAATTGAGGTGTATGTAAAAAACAATAGGGTAAAAGCCAAAATGAACACGTTTTCTACTTTGTAATTTTTTTTACTAAAATAAGTGTGTTAACCCATGAAAAATCAAGATTTGATGAAAATTTAAATTTAATTTTTTTTACAATATTGATTAGAATGCATGTTCACAATAGGGTGGGTTCAAAAAATGGTACAAAAAAGTAAAAAATCTAAGTGTTTTTATATTTTGCAATTTTTGGTTTAAATACGTGTTATAATTCATGGAAAATAAAAATGCGGTGGAAAAAAAATACCACTTTTTATGACAATATTCACTAGAAAGCAGGTTCACAATTAGGCTGTGTGTAAAAAACAGTGGGAAAAAAGATAAAATCAACACGTTTTTTGACTTTGCCTTTTTTGACCAAATTACGTATGTTATAACTCATGAAAAATTGATGTTTGATGAAAATTTTAAATTTTAATTTTTTGAAAATATTCACTAAAATGGATGTTCACAAATTGAGGTGGGTGAAAAAACATTAAGGAAAAATTCAAAATCAACATGTTTTATTTTATTTAAAATATAAAAAAAAACGTGTGTAAATTTTGGTGAAATTTTTATTCCAAGTATTATGCAAGAAATTTCCGTGCTAATTACAGAAACCACCTCTAGAATGATACTGGCAACCCTTAAAATCTTTAGACAAATAGAATTTAGTTTAGTTTGAGGTTTAGCATCCTAGATCTCACACCAAGATGGATTTGAATTGAAAATTGAACAAAACTTAAAACTTACACACACTCTACAAGTTGAATTTAAAATGTTGGAGAAATAGTCAATTGCATTTAGACCGGGAACCCGGAACAACTAAAATAAACGTTGAACCATATTCGATCTACTGTCTCTTCCAATTAAGTTCCAAAAGGAGATTACTCTAAACAGAATGCAGGTGGTGAGTTCTTCTCCCTCTAACTTCCTTAACCCATTTGAATTCATCCTCGTTGAATCAATCCTTTTCTCACTTCCAATTAAGTTCGAAAAGGAGAAGCTCTAAACAGAATCCCAGATGGAACACGGCAGCACACAACCACAACAGGCGGGGGCTTACTCGTGTGGTCGTACCGGAGTGAGTTTGGAAATTGGAATAAGAGAGAGTTGTAGTGCGTACTAAGTACAAAGATGGATATACAAATAAAAGCATGCATACACTAATAAATTATTTACCGCCTTTGAAAGTTGAAAATGGCAGTGGAGCATGCAAAAATGAATGCAAACAGAAGAGGATAACAAATAAGAAGCGGAGCAACGACAGCACTCAAGTCATGGTGATGATAACCGAAATAGGTTGCTAGGAAGGAATTCAGGGTTCTGGGTTCTCCGAACACCTGGATTTCCTTATCTACGTCTCCATATTGCGAGGAAAGAAGAGCTCTAAGGGACCAGGCTGACGGGCAAAGCCAGTAGCACCATATCCACCATTTTGGAAATTTCTGCAGGAGAGGGAAACAAAATTTAATTATATGCCTATAATATTAACTGAACATCTATGGCTATACTATTAAAATTTAAAAGTGGCGGCGGAGGCTTGCTTACAGGAGCTGGTATGATAAACCCTGAGAACAAAGTAAAGATAGAGTAGCAGAAGCCAGCGGCCACTGAAGCCACTTGGAAACTCGGGGTCAACGAAACAAGTAACATTCCAAAGTAGGTGAAGTAGAGCAGAGTAGAAAGCACGGCGTACCAATACCACAATACTTTATTCACCGAAAAGTAGAAACCAATCGACGGGTACGTGATTATCACAAATATTAATGCTTCCACACTTACGTAAGGGATCTCGATAATCACCTGCACATATATACACAGGAGTATGCATCATGCATGTCAGCATGTGTGCTGAATTAATCATCAAATTTAATGTTATATTTTGAACCTGAGCTAATGAATATGCCCACGGAGAGTACATTCCAGCAAACCTCTCCCTGTACATTACAGCCCGCTCAGTTGATAACCAGGGTAAAATGGATGAACAGTTTAGTATTCCTGTAAACTGCAACAGAATGAACATGGACCCTAGTACGGTGAATACATCCTGTTCGTCATTTCTTCATCCACATCCATCCATCATATATCACAATTTTAATTAATATATGTCAGTATTTGTATGCTATAAATAAAACCATGCATGCATGAAGCACAGCTTTTCCAGTAGGGAAAATGGAAAAAAAAGAATGATCGATCGATACGCTACATTTTCTGCCCTCTCTGCCAGAGAAGTACTCCAAAGAGCAAAGATGTCATAGTAATAAATGTTAAACGTGCCAAGTTGTATTTGGGACTTCTCCAGTAGGAAAGATTTTGCCTCCAAATGCACGCTTTAAGCTGTTCCCATCCACTCTGGGTAAACCGAGTTGGAAAACACAATTGTCTTGAACCTTGTGCTGGACTACTCAGTTCTCTAACCACTCTTTTTGTTTCCCTGCAATTTCAATTTCAATTTCAATCAGACTCATGCATATATATACATGTCCTGATCCTTTCTTCTGAAATTAATTTTCATTTCATGAATCGAATCGGGCAGCCAGCTTTTGAGATTTCACGGTAAGTAAGTAGGAGCTAGTATATACTACTACTACTATTAACAAAAAACTGGCATTTTAAGTTTGATGAAAACCTGAAATAAAGTTATGATAGCATTAATTGAGAGTACGTAGTAGCGCGATCGAGTCTGATCAGTGAATACTGATCGGTAGTCATTGCTTACTCGTATAGATGAGATTGTTTGTAGATAGAAGCAAAGTCTACACCCAAACGAGCTTCTGCAGGGGCGGCTGTGATCTCTAGCATCCATGTCGCGGGGTTGTAATTTTCTTGAATTTTTGCAACTCCCGGAACGTTCTGTTAGAAAATACGTAAATAAAAAGACAATCATTAATTTGTCCAATATCGATCGATCCTTATTCCCTAGCTATCTTCTTCTGATTTACTCTACTACCGGAACAAATCCAATTACTAGATGAGACAAAAAAGCTAGCTAGGCATTAATTAATTGCAGCCTGTTGATTGATTACCTCAAAATACTCAATAAGTTGACTTGAGTTCCGACCTATTTTTCCGGAGTATATTAATTCTCCTCCTCTCTTCATCAAAATAAGCTGCACATAAGTTCACAATTAGCTGGATTCCATTAATTAAAAACACAGACGTTGATGGGGTTCTCTTGGATCTCTCATGTCCTTTCCTTCATTTTGATTGGTTATTAATTAGCCTCCCCCTGAGAGTAATAATCTCTTTCCAAAACAATAATATCAAGTCTACGCCAGTAATATAACCTATATAGCTCTTTCCAAAACAATTAATACTCCTACTATATACTATATATGAAGGATTTTACTGGATCACATGGCCAGAACTGTTGAAGAAGCCAGCTGGGATATTTTCAATGCTAGCTCATGCCTCATGATTCATGGAGGAATTTGAATATTCCAAACAGAATGTAGTTTTGGCAAAATCTTCTTCTTTTATTGGTACTACTGGTACCTATATATATATGTTCAACTCAACTAGACTCCATGTCCATCTCCTCACAAGTCACAAGTATATATATATATATATATATATATATATATATATATATTCTTTGATCGATACAAGGAGGACTCCTTTCATTTCCTTGTAATACATATACTACTAATTAAAATTTTGGTTTTTGTATTGTGGTTCTCACTTTTGCCTTTTGCATTATGCAGGCGGTTCAGTTCAATTACCTCATCAAATGCCTCAAATATATCAATACTTGGTTGGTGAATAGTGCATACAACTGTCCTCCTTGTTTGAGTAATATTTTTCACAACTCGCATGACAATGGCTGCTGCCCGAGCATCTAATCCGGTTGTTGGTTCATCCATAAATATTATTGATGGGTTTGAAACAAGCTCTACTGCTATCGTTAGCCGTTTGCGCTGCTCAGCTGATATGCCACTCACACCAGGAACACCAACCAAAGCATCTTTGATGTTGTCAAGTTCAATCATTTGAAGAACTTCTGCTACGAAATCCTGCAAAGCCATACAAATTGATCTTAATATATATCACAACCTTCTATCTCTCTTATATATTCCACTGAATCAATAGACAAAAGGTATTACCGATTTTGTTCTTTGGCTGATATGAGAAGGCAAACGCAACCGAGCCGAGTACATCACTGATTCCTCAATTGTTATTTGTGGAGAATGTATGTCTGCTTGCTCACAGTAAGCAGATATTCTTGCATATGTATGCTGAAGTTTTGGGTAACCTCCCACTCTTATATCTCCTTCAATGACACCACCAGTTTTTCGTCCAGAAAGAACATCCATGAGTGTTGTCTTTCCAGCTCCACTGACCCCCATTAAAGCTATCATAATTCCAGGCCTGAATACTCCGGTGATATCTTGAAGAAGCTGTAGTTTCTTCTCATTCAAACCTTTATCTCTCATACGCTACAAGAGTACACATCACATATATATATATGGTGCAGAGAGCTGATCAGTGCGTGTCATATTTCTGCAGTTTGTTAATTTAAATTTTTCAAAAAGGATATATATATATATATATCTTACCTTAGGAACATCGACAAAGTATTGTACGTTCTCAAATGTCACGGCCATAGGTTCAAAAGGTAGAACTGTGGCTGTTGGATCAATATATTAATTTAGTATCTGTTAGTGTGCTACCTTAATTAATTAGATGCGTTTCAATTTCGTACATAAGAAAGCTAGAGAAAAATTAATATTTGGAATTTGGAGGACACTTTTTCTTACTTGTGTTTCTGCAGGTTTCAGGAGCTTCCGGAGAGTGTTCAGATATGGTGCGCAAGTGATCATTCCTCTCTTCTTTTTGAGATACGATTCTCTTTGATCTTCCGGGAGCTAATTACACCCATTTGTTTCATCGGCGGATGGAAAAAGGTCAGTATATATATATATATATATATATATATATATATGTTGAAGATAATCCAATAGTTTACCTGACTCTTTTTTTTTTTGACTGAAACTTACATTTCTCTCTCTCTATATATGCCTGAAACTGAAAGGATAGACTTACGTACGTTTCAAATAACAAAGCGTGCTAGTAAATGCGATGTTGAATAGAAACCAGAATCCAGTTAATGCTGCTATGGATATCCAGTAGAACTTGTCACTGTAATTTAGTCCATGGTTTTCAAGTACTTGCTTTCCAAGCTTGGCATTTGAATATGAAGCCTGTCACATCAACCCACAATTCCATGTAAAGGCGACCCTTTTTGTTCATTTGTATGCTAAATAATGAAGCTGACCTTTCGCCATCTCGGAGCAAGAAACTCATTCACCGAAGCCCCTATTTCTGCATAAGTTAATGGAGACAGCCAAAAGCCCCAGCGCAACCAACCAGGCAGAGAAGCTGCAGGTTAATTAGATTATTAGTGATAGCTAGCTAGAGTCATGAACTCATGATCGATCATGCTCCCATGTTTAATTTTGCCATTGTTATTTGATAGCTTAATACTAATATATTTCAAGTTTCAGGCACGTTTAGCTAGCAACAAATTGTAATTGTAATTGTTAGTTTGCTTAATTTGAAAATTATAATTAATAGAAAATATATATAAACCAAGAATTTTTATTGTTATAAATATAAAACACAGGAATAAGAAGAAGATTTAAATGGAAATGTTGACAAATTAATTCTTGCGGAATATTTCACCAAAGAAAAAGGGAATAAATTCATATAAGACTCTATTATATATGTTAGTTGAATTAAGTACCAAAGGAAAGGAAAGGATATGTGAATATATAGTGTGATTTTTTATGCATGGGAATTAATATTAATTTAGATTGTGAATAATATCCCTGAATGATAGATTGTAGGAAGCCTGTCAGTTCATCATAACCATGCAAAATCACTTAAATTAACACAATATTAATTAATCTGAATGAAGACACTAAGTAAGAGTAATCAATCATACATTTTGGTATTATGAAGCCACCGAAAAGGAACATGACCACTATAGAGAAGAGAGCAGAAGTTGCAGCAACAGATGGATTCCGGAACACAGATGCAAGTAATCGGAATATCGATATAGATACTTGATGCAAAAGGAAAAGCAGGAGGAAATGGCGAAAAAACCTGTGTTATATATAATTCGTATATATTGTCAGAAACAAAAAGGGCTTAAATTAAACTATATATATATATATATATATATTCATGCATGGAAACTACTGTACGAGTACCTAAGCAATTAATTATTAAGAGAACTGTTGCACCTGTTTATCTCAGGGCTGTAGCCCATGCCATAATAGGTCAGCACTGTCCAAAGGAAGGCGTCGATGAAGGAGAATGGAATCTTTAGGATGGCTGCCGGAATGGAGTAAGCCCATGCCGGGTAGAAGTAGAAATCCCTTTGTTTGTAGAAGACTCCAAGTCTTTGAACTGTTAACGAAACCTCTGCAATTCCATTGCACAACAGTCTAATGATGGCATAGAAAATAGCGCCTGTGTAAAAGTTTGCATAGTTGATGTCCAAATTATCAATGCTCCCAGCACGTGATCGGACAAATACAGTCACTGATATCAATGCATTGACCACCAACTGCACGGTTTCCGTCCCCACACACACACACAGACACCCAAGGAATTAGACATGACCTCCAGTATAAGTTTAAGTTAAAAGAAGAAGTTAGCCAAATTAACATGCACGCACGCCCGCCACTTGCCATTTGGCCGGCTTGGTGAATTATTTCCCATGTCCCGTTTCTTCTTTCTGTGAGTATATGTGCATGTGCATCTTTATGTATATATATTCAGATCAAGCATGAGCCAGCTGAATCCAAATATACATTCATCTTTTCTTTGATTAATCTTGAGTAGGGAGACTGACTAGTATATATGTATATACGCAACGCACCTGTGCAGATTTGAAAACATGAAGGAATGAGTTTCGCTTCATGAGAAGCCATTCTCTTTCTGTGCATGCCTTGAGTAACTCCCATTTACTCCCACAATACTTGTCAAATGACAAACCATTTTTGTGGAATTCAGATCTTGGAAAAGGCTGGGACAAATGTTCCTCTAGCTCCTTCCCAGCACGAGACCGCTTGAAAATGTGACACAACTCCTCAACCGAAACATAAAGGTGAGGTCTATCTTTGTGGTACCAATATTGGGATTGATCTTTTCTGGAAATTACCTGTCAATCGGATTGAAGATGGTGGTTTATTACTTTATTCTACGTGCGTACATTCATTCGGAATAATTAGTCTATTATTTGCAGCTACGCACTGACGAGTGCCAGTGGTATATATGATTGGGAGATTGGCAACTGATCAAGTCAGGACCAAAAAAGATAATTAGAGAAAGTACTAGAGAGATGTATTTTTTGATCAGTACACACACATTCAACTTACTTCCTGAAGGAAGTCGGCGATGCCTTTCCTTGGTGGGCACCTGAAGCCACAACTGAGGAAGAAGTCTAAAATGTGAGTTCTTGGTCCATGATACACAATTTTTCCTTCTGCCATTAAGATGATGTCGTCAAAGAGATTAAATATCTCTGGCGCTGGCTGAAGAAGGGAGACCAAAAGGGTAGATCCTGTGATGTGCGTCCACTGCTGAAGGCAGGTAGCAATCTGAAAGGTGGTGGAGCTGTCTAGACCATTTGATATTTCGTCCATCATCAGAACTCTGGATGGCCCAATTATCATTTCCCCTGAAAATATTACTTACTTATTTCGTAAGGAATGCCTAATTCCCATTAATTAATAATCCAAGCACCACCTCTGTTGGCTGGCTGTTGTGCATATTTATACATCTAATAATAAGTATATATACTACTGTAGTAAACATGGAAATGGTGGTGGTGGGACTACTGTGTCGCCAACCTGTCGTCAGCCTTTTCTTCTGACCCCCAGAAATTCCCCTTCTCATTACATCTCCAATGATTGTTTCGGCACAGTCCTCTAGTCCAAGTATCTGAGACAAATTAACCATGCATGGGGTTGGGATGAATATTTTTCATTCACCGACAGAGTTGTATAGTATATACTTAGTATGTAATTAATTAGTGTTTGAGACATGCATGAGTTAGAAAGGATAATTGATTACGGAGATCATTACCTTCAAGACATAATCTGTTTGAATAGTTGTTTTTGATTCTTCAATAATAGCAAGGGCCTGTTGGTAGTACATTAATTGTTCCACTGAAAACGATCAGCACTTAGGAGCAGAATGCAGAGAAGAGACATTTGGGAAGCCTCTCCCCATTTCCCTAGTGCTATATATATATGTATAACATACATACCTTCATGTAGGTGTCTATGTCTGGTTCTGGAATGATTCCTGCTTCATTCTCCCTTCTACTCAATTCAGCAATGATCTCTGATTGTAATCATGAACAATCAATTACAGTTACAGTTACCAATCAATTTAATTAATATACGTACGTACCAGCTCTGCTTCCTGTTCCCTGACAACGTGCTGAAAAGTCGAGTGTTTCCCTCACAGTCATTTCCGATATGTGTTGGTCGTATTGGCTTATGTATGATGATGTTTTTTGTGGGACGAACTCATTCAGCTTGTATCCATTGTACGATATCACCCCAGTGGTCTGAAAATGATTAGAGCAGTACCACTAGTTAATTTACAGCTGTGCTAGCTGCCGGCCAGCACAAGTAGTACTATATATGATCTTGAATTCTTGATGCATCGTCCATATATACAATGGGAATGTATTGGGTGGTTAATAACTATTAATTCATAAGTTGAGAAAAAGTATTGGGTGTACTGTGTACATCAAAGCATGAAGTGTACGTTGTAATTAAGGAAGTAATATAAGTATCTAATTTGTTATTCTTCTTTCTTTGTATATATATAAGAACATAATGCATGCATGGCTTATATATATATATATATATATGAATCATCATCGATCCATCAAAGAACTAACTAATTAATTAACCTGGAGATCATGGTCAAGTTTCCCCGAAAGTGCCAAAAGTAGTGTGGTTTTTCCACAGCCTGGAGGCCCCAGTAATAGCGTCATCCTGGAGAAGAAAAGTTAGTTTTGAGTAAACTTAGTGTCATATTAATATTAATAATAACAATGTTTTATAATTAATTAAGCTGCAGTCTAAAAATATACTATAATTAAAGGGTGGATGGACGGAACCTGGAAGGCTTGATGATGCCGCTGACATTGTCAAGAATTTGGAGCCTTGAACGAGGTTTGTGATCACCGTTGGCGTTGATGAGATATCTGATATCCTGCACCCGGCCATATATATATGCATTGTACGTAACGTAACATGCATGTTCGATCATATATAGTATATAATTAATTAAGGGTTGCTTAATTAGTCAGTGCATGCGCGCAGTTGCTAATATTAATTAGTACGCACACAACACAACTCACAGGAAGGAATCCTTTCAAGGAAGTCCAAAGGGTAGGCAGAGGCTTCCCCTGAACAACTCGGCATTCTGCTTCCACGCTCAAATTCTCGTACCTTACTTCAACTGTGGGCAATTTTAGACCCACCCTGTGGAAGATCAATTGAAACGTAAGTGGCCCAAGCCGATTCAGGTCAGTTTAATTATGACCTATATATATGTGTGTGTGTGTGTTTGTAAATATATATAACTTTTATTGAGAAGTGGGAGTTGTATAAGAGAATAATATGTAAAGTTGTATAAGAGAATAATATGTAATCTCACTTCACTTCACTTCACTTGGAAGTATAGAGATAGAAGAAGGTTACTTAGGGAAGCATCAATCGTTATTATTATTATTATTATTATTATTATTATGATGGATGATGGATGATGGATGATGGATGGTAGAAATGTTTGGTTTGGGTGGCGTAAGTATATATTAAACTGGCATGCCAAAATTTGTGAGGCCGGAAAACCTTATGGCTTATACCCAGTGGAAGAGAGGTATGGTATGGCCCTAGATATGAATTAATTGGTGCACTTTTAATAAACAAAAGAAACGCATGATATGATGATAATTGATATATAGAGTGCGTGACTACCATTACCTGTCAATTCTGTGTTGGAGTTTTTGTAACAAACGACGATTGTCATCCTGGACGTTGGTGTTGTTGACAAGTTTGTCAATCAACGCATGTCCCTGTGAAGCCCCAAGCTTTGTAACGTCAATAACTACTGCTGCTGCCGCTGCTGATGCTACTATTTCATTACTATTATTATTATTAATACCATCGTTATTCCAGGATTTGGATGATCCCTCATCATCACCATTCATTCGTATTCGTCTGAATGTCGGTAGCCTCTCTATGGCAGCCCAGTAGTACTGTAACTCCACTTGTTCCTGCAGCATCGTGTAATTCATGTTTTCATCAACTACTGGATATGAAATTTCATTACTAGTAGTAGTATCCCATGCATGCCGAGGATCACGATGCATTAACAGTATTCCAGCAGCATCTGGAATATTAGACACCGCCGGTGCCACTACTTGATGATGAGGATGGTTGATCATCTCAGGCGGCGATGATGTTGATGATGATGAAGGGTATTCTCCTGATTTTTCAGTTTCAGAATGCATTGCACCCATCCTGAATCTGATCCAGTCCAAATATTTTGTTATCGTTATATGTGTGTGTATATATATATATATATATATATATATCAAGTAGTACCGATCGTTAATTTTCAACTGTGTTTTTAATATATGTATACTCGTTAATTATTATTCATAGCTTCACTGCCGACTGCCGGCAGTGGAGGGCAATTAAATTTACTTCCAATTTAAAGATAAGCGGGAATAATGGCATCATGCATTGCATTATTTGCAGGTTCATACTCCATCATTCATGCATGCACAGGATGAGGTGGCAGTCCCCTTCCCCCCTCCATTTCATATTTCTCTCTTCAAAGTAAGTTTAAACTAACGGTTTATATTTATCATTAATTTTGTGTTTTGACTTTTGGATTTATCATCAAAACTTCAATTTAGATTCCTATAAAAATAATAAACTAAGGGGTCCGCTTGTATATGGTGTTTTTTGGTTTTATTTATGAAATGATTTTATCGGGATTTGTTATGAGAAAGGAATATTTAGAAAATGATTAGATGTGTTTGAATAGATAAATTTGGTTAATTTATTGATGATTGTGTATAGAAAAAATGATTATTATATATATAATAATAATTTTATATATTGTTATATAATTAGTTAATTAATTATGTGGGACCCATGTGGTGTTTTTGTCAAAATACCGGTCAAAAAATCATTGGTCAACAAAAAATAATATTATGAAATTGTGTGGGACCCACTATAATCACCTTGTCATTTGTTAAGTCACGCAGAATGTTGCAGAGTTTGCAAAAACCGGTCAACAAATAATAAAATAAAAACAGGTCTACAAATAATGTGGAACCCACGTATTTTGCAATTGTAATTGCAAACAACTGAGAAAAGGAGGTGCTAAACACAGTTTATTTTGGTATTACAAGAAGGTTGATAATTTAAGGAACCAAACGGAGCCTAAGAATGGTATGCATGTAACTACAGTTTTAATCAGAGAAATCCTATTAAAGATGAATTGAAGAGTGATTAGAAGAACATGGATCATAAGTTTATATTTACGAATTATGATACTAAATTCCTAACCTACAACAAGGGTAGAAGAAGAACAAGTTGTGCAGTTTTTGCAAGTCAAAATGATCCATCATAGATGCCATTCATTACTTTGAGCTAGATTCCCCAGAACCAACCAACACGGTTACTTAGTCATCCAATTTGAGAAAACAAACGATTGAATGGAGTCATTAAAACCGGCGAACTACCCGTTCAATACAAAGAAACTCATTAAAATAAAACAACCCGGCTGCTTTTGTATTACTACTTAAATAAAGAAAGGGAGAAGTCAAAATATATGTTGACAAAGAATAAAAAAATGAAGTTAACAAAGTAGTATATGCCATTCATTACGATTGAATGCATTTTAACTATTGGGACGTGGGTAAAATACAGAAGTGGAAAAGTCAAAATTTACAAGTTTTTTTAATTTGAAATATTTTGTCAAAATAATTGTGTTATAACTAATGAAAAATTGAGGAATTTTCACTTTTTATTATATTGTTCATTAGAATGCACGTTTACTATTGAGGCGTGTGTAAAAAATGAGAGGGAAAAAGCCAAACTTTTTAACTTTCTCCTTTTTATACAATTCATTAGATAGCACATTGCTATTTCCTATAAGTGCAAAAATGGTACGAAAATGGCATTCGATGACAATTTTTAAAATTTTACCGTTTTAAGTAAAAAACGTGTACTATAACCCATAAAAAATGGTAATTTTTCAAAAATTTTAACTTTCCCTTTTTTTTTACACCATTCATTAGATCGCACATTGCAATTTTATAAATGCAAAAAACGGCACTAAAACGGCCACTAGCGGCCAGTACTGTTGTTAAATTCGGACCGGACCAGCCTGTTCGACCGGGAACCAGCCATGTGTTCGGTCCGAGTTACTACAAAAAACTGGAAGTTCAAACCCAGTCAAAAACCGGGTTCAACCGGGAAAACCGAAAACCGGTTAAAACCCATTTTTCGATTTTCAGTTTTTTTTCCCTTCCTTCCTTTCTTTCTTTCTTTCATTTACACTTACACTTAAAGCTAATTAATAGTAGTAAATATTTTTCCATCAATACATCCCAATTGTCATTAATAATTCAAATTTATCATATTTTAATATATTAAAATTTGAATATATTCAATTGTCATAAATACTTTAATTTACCATATTCAAGATTTTTAATTATCATTAATCATTCCAATTTACCATATTTTAAAATTTGAATACATTCAATCGTCATAAATACTTTAATTTACTATATTCAAGATTTTTAATATCTTTCAATTATTATAAATGCTTTCAATTTACCATATTTTAAGATTTTTAATAAATTCTAATTGTCATAAATATTTCCAATTCACCATATTACAAGATTTTGAATGAATATGGAAATTATGTTTTTATTAATATTTTCAATCAATCACATTCATACAATTTAAATAAATATGAATTTTAAATTTTATCATATCATATTTATTGTTTTTTATTTAATTATTATTTTATAGCACACAAAATTAAATTCAAAGTATGATATGTCATTAATTTTTTTAATTCACAAGTTTAAGTTTTGAAATAAATAAATTGTGTATTGAGAACTACACTTTCTAACTTATTTTAATATGATCGATTTGATATTAATTAATTAATACTTTAATATATTTTGCGTATTTTAATAAAATTTTATTAAATTATAAACAAAATAATTATTAGCATTATTAAGTAATACGATGTATGAATTTTTTATTGATGAAAAACTAAGAACTTAATTGAATATTATTTTTTTTATAATTTGGTCATTTTATTTTTATATAAAATGTGAGATATGTTAATATTTAATTAATATATTTATATTAAATATATTTATGACGTCATCCGGTTCTTGACACTGATTCGACCGGTCTGACCAATTGATCCCTAACCCAGTAGCTCTACCGGTTCGCACACTGGTCCGAGTTTTAAAACACTGCTATCGGCATGTTTTTAAAAGCTGTTGTTTTAATTAAAAAAACGTGTGCTATAACCCACGAAAATGGTAATTTTTCAAAATTTTTAACTTTCCCTTTTTTAACATCATTCATTAGATAGCTCATCATCATTTCATATAAGTGCAAAAAACGGCACGAAAACAGCCTTCGACGACAAGTTTTAAAATTTTAGCGTTTTAAGAAAAAAAACCTATGCTATAACTCACAAAAATGGTCATTTTTCAAAAATTTTAGCTTTATCTTTTTTTTACACCATTCCTTAGATAGCTCATCGTCATTTCTTAAAAATGGAAAAAAGGCACAAGAACGGCCACCAACGACAAGTTTTTGAAAATTTTCCATTTTAATAAAAAAAGCGTGTTCTATAACTAACAAAATGGTCATTTTAATTTTTTTTTAACTTTCCCTTTTTTTAACACCATTCTTTAGATTGCTCATCACCATTTCATATCAGTGTAAAAAACGGCACCAAAACGACCTTTTACGACAATTTTTAAAATTTTACCATTTTAAGCAAAAAACGTGTACTATAACCCACAAAAAATGGTTGTTTTTCAAAATTTTTAACTTTTTCTTTTTTTATACCATTCATTAGACCGCACATTGCAATTTGTTATGAGTGCAAAAAATGGCACTAAAACGGCCACTGGCGGCATGTTTTTGAAAATTGTCGTTTTAGTAAAAAAAACGTGTACGACCCACAAAAATGGTCATTTTAAAATTTTTAAAATTTCCCTTTTTTTTACACCATTCATTAGATTGCTCATTACATATAAGTGCAAAAAACAGCACGAAAATAGCCTTCGACGACAATTTTTCCCCATATCCACCACAGGGAATTTTGAGTGTTGATGTTGGATAGACTTTGCCACATACTATTTCTAGCATATGCATTGCAAAGTGCATGAACTAATGACATGATGATGGGATATGAAAAAGCTGGGTGATGGAGATAGAATGATAATTGCTGTTGGTTTTCATCTAATAGTGTACAAGAAATGGGTTGGTTAAACATTAACCGTATAGTGCCATGACTGTTAGCTAGACAATGATCAAATTTTAATTTCGTCAGTATTTTTTCAAGATTAGATATTGCAGCTAATGTTCACATAATACAACAAGTTCAATTTTATTGTTCCTTATAATGCTTTTTAGCCTTTTGAAGTTAGTGTTTTTGGTCACACTTCTAATATTCCAAAATAAAAAGTTAATCATCATGTTCAACAGTTTTAGCATAATTTACTGCTTCTTTAGTTTTTGTCCTAAAAATACGAGTTGAGTCAAACTTAGCTCTAATGCCCTTTCTTTTTGGTGGTGATTGAGGTTGCTGTGAGTGATCTTCAGAAGTTTATTCATCATCTGGCTTATCTAAATCTCCTAGTCCTTGTGCTATAATGATGCTAGGTGTTAAAAAAAAGGGAAAGTTAAATTTTTTGAAAAATGACCATTTTTGTGGGTTATAGGCTTATAGCATACGTTTTTTTTGATTAAAACGACAACTTTCAAAAATATGTTGCTAGTGGCCATTTTCGTGCTGTTTTTGCACTCAAAAGAAATTGCAATGTGCGATCTAATGAATGGTGTAAAAAAAGGAAAGTTAAAATTTTTTAAAAACGACCATTTTTATGGGTTATAGTACACGTTTTTTTGCTTAAAACGGTAAAATTTAAAAAATTGTCGTAAAAGGCCATTTTCGTTCCTTTTTTTGCCCTTATTGGAAATGACGATGTGCTATCTAAAGAATGGTGTTAAAAAAGGAAAAGTTAAATTTTTGAAAAATGACTATTTTTGTGGGTTATATTTATAAAGTGTTATCGAGAGAATGGAGTCAAAAAAATAGAAAAGTAATTTGTTTGAAAAATTGCTATTTTTCGTGGACTATAACTCACGAGTTTTTGTCAAAAACGCAATTGTAGAAAACTGGGATATGTGGAGTGTTTTCATGACATTTTTTACACCCACCAATATTGGAAATATGTTATCTATTGAACGGATTTAAAAAAATTGTAATGTAAATATTTTAAAAAATGACTATTTTTCGTGGGCTATAACTCACGAGTTTTTACCAAAACAACGCAAAAGTAGAAAAACTGGCATATGTGGGGTATTTCATGCCATTTTTTACACCCACCAATATTATAAATGTTTCATCTAGTGAACGGACATAAAAAAATGGAAAAGTAAATTTTTTGAAAAATCGCTATTTTTCGTGGGCTATAACTTATGAGTTTTTGTAAAAAACCAAAAGTTTCAAAAAATGACTGTTGTGGACCATTTTCATGCCATTTTTACACCCACAAATATTTGTAATGTGTTATATAGATAACAGATTAAAAAAATAGAAAAGTAAATTTTTTGAAAAATCAGAGTTTTTCGTGGGCTATAACTCACGAGTTTTGGTTAAAAATGGCAAAGTTCAAAAACTGGTTGTTGTGGATTATTTTCATGTCATTTTTTACACGCAACTATATTTGTAATGTGTTATCTAGAGAATGGAGTGAAAAAAATAGAAAAGTAATTTTTTTTTTGAAAAATCGCTATTTTTCGTGGGCTATAACACAAGAGTTTTTGTCCAAAAACGCCATCATAGAAAAACTGGCATATGTGGAGTATTTTCATGCCATTTTTAACACCCACTAATATTGAAAATGTGTTATCTATTGAACGGATTTAAAAAAATTGAAATGTAAATATTTTGAAAAATGACTATTTTTCGTGGGCTATAACTCACGGGTTTTTCCCATAAAACGCAAATGTAGAAAAACTGGCATATGTGGAGTATTTTCATGCCATTTTTTACACCCACCAATATTAGAAATATGTTATCTAGTGAACGGATTTAAAAAAACGGAAAAGTAAATTTTTTGAAAAATCACTATTTTTCGTGGGCTATAACTTACGAGTTTTTTTAAAAAAGGAAAAGTTTCAAAAAATGACTGTTGTGGACCATTTTCATGCCATTTTTACACCCACCAATATTTGTAATGTGTTATATAGATAGCGGAGTGAAAAAAAATGGAAAAATGATTTTTTTTAAAAATCACTGTTTTTCGTGGGTTTTTTTCATGAGTTATAACACACTTTTTTTGACGAAAAAATGGCAAAAATGTGAAAATTCAAAACCGCGGAAGCCGTGAGCATTTTTTGTGCTGTTTTTTGCACCCATCCTAATTATGAACATTTATTCTAGTGAATGTTCTAAAAAAAGTGAAAATTAAATGCTTCACAAAACTTCGATTTTTTTTCATGAGTTATAACACATGTTTTTTGACGAAAAAATGGCAAAAATGTGAAAATTCAAAAACTCGGTAGCCGTAAGCATTTTTTGTGCTGTTTTTTGCACCCATCCTAATTACGAACATGCATTCTAGTGAATGTTGAAAAAAAAGTGAAAATTAAATGCTTCACAAAACCTCGATTTTTTTTCATGAGTTATAACACACGTTTTTTGACGAAAAAATGGCAAAAATGTGAAAATTCAAAAACGCGTTAGCCGTGAGCATTTTTTGCGCTGTTTTTTGCACCCATCCTAATTATGAACATGCATTCGAGTGAATGTTGCAAAAAAAGTGAAAATTAAATGCTTCACAAAACCTCGATTTTTTTTTCATGAGTTATAACGCACGTTTTTTGATGAAAAAATGGCAAAAATGTGAAAATTCAAAAACGCGTTAGCCGTGCGCATTTTTTGTGCTGTTTTTTGCACCCATCCTAATTATGAACATGCATTCTAGTGAATGTTGTAAAAAAAGTGAAAATTAAATGCTTCACAAAACCTCGATTTTTTTCATGAGTTATAACACACGTTTTTTGAAGAAAAAATGGCAAAAATGTGAAAATTCAAAAACGCGTTAGCCGTGAGCATTTTTTGTGCTGTTTTTTGCACCCATCCTAATTATGAACATGCATTCTAGTGAATGTTGTAAAAAAAGTGAAAATTAAATGCTTCACAAAACCTCGATTTTTTTCATGAGTTATAACACACGTTTTTTGAAGAAAAGATGGCAAAAATGTGAAAATTCAAAAACGCGTTAGCCGTGAGCATTTTTTGTGCTGTTTTTTGCACCCATCCTAATTATGAACATGCATTCTAGTGAATGTTGTAAAAAAAGTGAAAATTAAATGCTTCACAAAACCTCGATTTTTTTTCATGAGTTATAACACATGTTTTTTGACGAAAAAATGGCAAAAATGTGAAAATTCAAAAATGCGTTAGCCGTGAGCATTTTTTGTGCTGTTTTTTGCACCCATCCTAATTATGAACATGCATTCTAGTGAATGTTGTAAAAAAAGTGAAAATTAAATGCTTCACAAAACCTCGATTTTTTTTCATGAGTTATAACACACGTTTTTTGACGAAAAAATGTGAAAATTCAAAAACGCGTTAGCTGTGAGCATTTTTTGTGCTGTTTTTTGCACCCATCCTAATTATGAACATGCATTCTAGTGAACGTTGTAAAAAAAGTGAAAATTAAATGCTTCAAAAAACCTCGATTTTTTTTCATGAGTTATAACACACGTTTTTTTACGAAAAAATGGCAAAAATGTGAAAATTCAAAAACGCGTTAGCCCTGAGCATTTTTTGTGCTGTTTTTTGCACCCATCCTAATTATGAACATGCATTCTAGTGAATGTTGTAAAAAAAGTGAAAATTAAATGCTTCACAAAACTTCGATTTTTTTCATGAGTTATATAACACACGTTTTTTGAAGAAAAGATGGTAAAAATGTGAAAATTCAAAAACGCGGTAGCCGTAAGCATTTTTTGTACTGTTTTTTGCACCCATCCTAATTATGAACATGCATTCAAGTGAATGTTGTAAAAAAAGTGAAAATTAAATGCTTCACAAAACCTCGATTTTTTTTCTTGAGTTATAACACACGTTTTTTTACGAAGAAATGGCGAAAATGTGAAAATTCAAAAACGCGTTAGCCCTGAGCATTTTTTGTGCTGTTTTTTGCACCCATCCTAATTATGAACATGCATTCTAGTGGATGTTGTAAAAAAAGTGAAAATTAAATGCTTCACAATACCTCGATTTTTTTTCATGAGTTATAACACACGTTTTTTGACGAAAAAATGGCAAAAATGTGAAAATTCAAAAACGCGTTAGCAGTGAGCATTTTTTGTGCTGTTTTTTGCACCCATCCTAATTATGAACATGCATTCTAGTGAATGTTGTAAAAAAATTGAAAATTAAATGCTTCACAAAACCTCGATTTTTTTTCATGAGTTATAACACACGTTTTTTGACGAAAAAATGTGAAAATTCAAAAACGCGATAGCTGTGAGCATTTTTTGTGCTGTTTTTTGCACCGATCCTAATTATGAACATGCATTCTAGTGAATGTTGTAAAAAAAGTGAAAATTAAATGCTTCACAAAATCTCGATTTTTTTCATAAGTTATAACACACGTTTTTTGAAGAAAAAATGGCAAAAATGTGAAAATTCAAAAACGCGTTAGCCGTGAGCATTTTTTATGCTGTTTTTTGCACCCATCCTAATTATGAACATGCATTCTAGTGAATGTTGTAAAAAAAGTGAAAATCAAATGCTTGACAAAACCTCAATTTTTTTCATGAGTTATAACACACGTTTTTTTGAAGAAAAGATGGCAAAAATGTGAAAATTCAAAAACGCGTTAGCCGTGAGCATTTTTTGTGCTGTTTTTTGCACTCATCCTAATTATGAACATGCATTCTTGTGAATGTTGTAAAAAAAGTGAAAATTAAATGCTTCACAAAACCTCGATTTTTTTTCATGAGTTATAACACACGTTTTTTGACGAAAAAATGTGAAAATTCAAAAACGCGTTAGCTGTGAGCATTTTTTGTGCTGTTTTTTGCACCCATCCTAATTATGAACATGCATTCTAGTGAATGTTGTAAAAAAAGTGAAAATTAAATGCTTCACAAAACCTCGATTTTTTTCATGAGTTATAACACACGTTTTTTGAAGAAAAAAAAGGCAAAAATGTGAAAATTCAAAAACGCGTTAGCCGTGAGCATTTTTTGTGCTGTTTTTTGCACCCATCCTAATTATGAACATGCATTCTAGTGAATGTTGTAAAAAAAGTGAAAATTAAATGCTTCACAAAACTTCGATTTTTTTCATGAGTTATAACACACGCTTTTTGAAGAAAAGATGGCAAAAATGTGAAAATTCAAAAACGCGTTAGCCGTGAGCATTTTTTGTGCTGTTTTTTGCACACATCCTAATTATGAACATGCATTCTAGTGAATGTTGTAAAAAAAATGAAAATTAAATGCTTCACAAAACCTTGATTTTTTTTCATGAGTTATAACACACGTTTTTTGACAAAAAAATGTGAAAATTCAAAAACGAGTTAGCTGTGAGCATTTTTTGTGCTATTTTTTGCACCCATCCTAATTATGAACATGCATTCTAGTGAATGTTGTAAAAAAAGTGAAAATTAAATGCTTGACGAAACCTCGATTTTTTTCATGAGTTATAACACACGTTTTTTGAAGAAAAGATGGCAAAAATGTGAAAATTCAAAAACGCGTTAGCCGTGAGCATTTTTTGTGCTGTTTTTTGCACCCATCCTAATTATGAACATGCATTCTAGTGAATGTTGTAAAAAAAGTGAAAATTAAATGCTTCACAAAACCTCGATTTTTTTCATGAGTTATAACACACGTTTTTTGACGAAAAAATGTGAAAATTCAAAAACGCGTTAGCTGTGAGCATTTTTTGTGCTGTTTTTTGCACCCATCCTAATTATGAACATGCATTCTAGTGAATATTGTAAAAAAAGTGAAAATTAAATGCTTCACAAAACCTCGATTTTTTTCATGAGTTATAACACACGTTTTTTGAAGAAAAAATGGCAAAAATGTGAAAATTCAAAAACGCGTTAGCCGTGAGCAGTTTTTGTGCTGTTTTTTGCACCCATCCTAATTATGAACATGCATTCTAGTGAATGTTGTAAAAAAAGTGAAAATTAAATGCTTGACAAAACCTCGATTTTTTTCATGAGTTATAACACACGTTTTTTGAAGAAAAGATGGCAAAAATGTGAAAATTCAAAAACGCGTTAGCCGTGAGCATTTTTTGTGCTGTTTTTTGCACTCATCCTAATTATGAACATGCATTCTTGTGAATGTTGTATAAAAAGTGAAAATTAAATGCTTGACAAAACCTCGATTTTTTTCATGAGTTATAACACACGTTTTTGGAAGAAAAAATGGCAAAAATGTGAAAATTCAAAAACGAGTTAGCGGTGAGCATTTTTTGTGCTGTTTTTTGCACCCATCCTAATTATGAACATGCATTCAAGTGAATGTTGTAAAAAAAGTGAAAAATTAAACGCTTCACAAAACCTCGATTTTTTTCATGAGTTATAACACACGTTTTTTGAAGAAAAATTGGCAAAAATGTGAAAATTCAAAAACGAATTAGCCGTGAGCATTTTTTCTGCTGTTTTTTGCACCCATCCTAATTATGAACATGCATTCTAGTGAATGTTGCAAAAAAAGTGAAAAATAAATGCTTCACAAAACCTCGATTTTTTTTTCATGAGTTATAACAAACGTTTTTTGACGAAAAAATGGCAAAAATGTGAAAATTCAATAACGCGTTAGCCGTGAGCATTTTTTGTGCCGTTTTTTGCACCCATCCTAATTATGAACATGCATTCTAGTGAATGTTGTAAAAAAAGTGAAAATTAAATGCTTGACAAAACCTCAATTTTTTTCATGAGTTATAACACACGTTTTTTTGAAGAAAAGATGGCAAAAATGTGAAAATTCAAAAACGCGTTAGCCGTGAGCATTTTTTGTGCTGTTTTTTGCACTCATCCTAATTATGAACATGCATTCTTGTGAATGTTGTAAAAAAAGTGAAAATTAAATGCTTCACAAAACCTCGATTTTTTTTCATGAGTTATAACACACGTTTTTTGACGAAAAAATGGCAAAAATGTGAAAATTCAAAAACGCGTTAGCAGTGAGCATTTTTTGTGCTGTTTTTTGCACCCATCCTAATTATGAACATGCATTCTAGTGAATGTTGTAAAAAAATTGAAAATTAAATGCTTCACAAAACCTCGATTTTTTTTCATGAGTTATAACACACGTTTTTTGACGAAAAAATGTGAAAATTCAAAAACGCGATAGCTGTGAGCATTTTTTGTGCTGTTTTTTGCACCGATCCTAATTATGAACATGCATTCTAGTGAATGTTGTAAAAAAAGTGAAAATTAAATGCTTCACAAAATCTCGATTTTTTTCATAAGTTATAACACACGTTTTTTGAAGAAAAAATGGCAAAAATGTGAAAATTCGAAAACGCGTTAGCCGTGAGCATTTTTTATGCTGTTTTTTGCACCCATCCTAATTATGAACATGCATTCTAGTGAATGTTGTAAAAAAAGTGAAAATCAAATGCTTGACAAAACCTCAATTTTTTTCATGAGTTATAACACACGTTTTTTTGAAGAAAAGATGGCAAAAATGTGAAAATTCAAAAACGCGTTAGCCGTGAGCATTTTTTGTGCTGTTTTTTGCACTCATCCTAATTATGAACATGCATTCTTGTGAATGTTGTAAAAAAAGTGAAAATTAAATGCTTCACAAAACCTCGATTTTTTTTCATGAGTTATAACACACGTTTTTTGACGAAAAAATGTGAAAATTCAAAAACGCGTTAGCTGTGAGCATTTTTTGTGCTGTTTTTTGCACCCATCCTAATTATGAACATGCATTCTAGTGAATGTTGTAAAAAAAGTGAAAATTAAATGCTTCACAAAACCTCGATTTTTTTCATGAGTTATAACACACGTTTTTTGAAGAAAAAAAAGGCAAAAATGTGAAAATTCAAAAACGCGTTAGCCGTGAGCATTTTTTGTGCTGTTTTTTGCACCCATCCTAATTATGAACATGCATTCTAGTGAATGTTGTAAAAAAAGTGAAAATTAAATGCTTCACAAAACTTCGATTTTTTTCATGAGTTATAACACACGCTTTTTGAAGAAAAGATGGCAAAAATGTGAAAATTCAAAAACGCGTTAGCCGTGAGCATTTTTTGTGCTGTTTTTTGCACACATCCTAATTATGAACATGCATTCTAGTGAATGTTGTAAAAAAAATGAAAATTAAATGCTTCACAAAACCTTGATTTTTTTTCATGAGTTATAACACACGTTTTTTGACAAAAAAATGTGAAAATTCAAAAACGAGTTAGCTGTGAGCATTTTTTGTGCTATTTTTTGCACCCATCCTAATTATGAACATGCATTCTAGTGAATGTTGTAAAAAAAGTGAAAATTAAATGCTTGACGAAACCTCGATTTTTTTCATGAGTTATAACACACGTTTTTTGAAGAAAAGATGGCAAAAATGTGAAAATTCAAAAACGCGTTAGCCGTGAGCATTTTTTGTGCTGTTTTTTGCACCCATCCTAATTATGAACATGCATTCTAGTGAATGTTGTAAAAAAAGTGAAAATTAAATGCTTCACAAAACCTCGATTTTTTTCATGAGTTATAACACACGTTTTTTGACGAAAAAATGTGAAAATTCAAAAACGCGTTAGCTGTGAGCATTTTTTGTGCTGTTTTTTGCACCCATCCTAATTATGAACATGCATTCTAGTGAATATTGTAAAAAAAGTGAAAATTAAATGCTTCACAAAACCTCGATTTTTTTCATGAGTTATAACACACGTTTTTTGAGAAAAAATGGCAAAAATGTGAAAATTCAAAAACGCGTTAGCCGTGAGCAGTTTTTGTGCTGTTTTTTGCACCCATCCTAATTATGAACATGCATTCTAGTGAATGTTGTAAAAAAAGTGAAAATTAAATGCTTGACAAAACCTCGATTTTTTTCATGAGTTATAACACACGTTTTTTGAAGAAAAGATGGCAAAAATGTGAAAATTCAAAAACGCGTTAGCCGTGAGCATTTTTTGTGCTGTTTTTTGCACTCATCCTAATTATGAACATGCATTCTTGTGAATGTTGTATAAAAAGTGAAAATTAAATGCTTGACAAAACCTCGATTTTTTTCATGAGTTATAACACACGTTTTTGGAAGAAAAAATGGCAAAAATGTGAAAATTCAAAAACGAGTTAGCGGTGAGCATTTTTTGTGCTGTTTTTTGCACCCATCCTAATTATGAACATGCATTCAAGTGAATGTTGTAAAAAAAGTGAAAAATTAAACGCTTCACAAAACCTCGATTTTTTTCATGAGTTATAACACACGTTTTTTGAAGAAAAATTGGCAAAAATGTGAAAATTCAAAAACGAATTAGCCGTGAGCATTTTTTCTGCTGTTTTTTGCACCCATCCTAATTATGAACATGCATTCTAGTGAATGTTGCAAAAAAAGTGAAAAATAAATGCTTCACAAAACCTCGATTTTTTTTTCATGAGTTATAACAAACGTTTTTTGACGAAAAAATGGCAAAAATGTGAAAATTCAATAACGCGTTAGCCGTGAGCATTTTTTGTGCCGTTTTTTGCACCCATCCTAATTATGAACATGCATTCTAGTGAATGTTGTAAAAAAAGTGAAAATTAAATGCTTGACAAAACCTCAATTTTTTTCATGAGTTATAACACACGTTTTTTTGAAGAAAAGATGGCAAAAATGTGAAAATTCAAAAACGCGTTAGCCGTGAGCATTTTTTGTGCTGTTTTTTGCACTCATCCTAATTATGAACATGCATTCTTGTGAATGTTGTAAAAAAAGTGAAAATTAAATGCTTCACAAAACCTCGATTTTTTTTCATGAGTTATAACACACGTTTCTTGACGAAAAAATGTGAAAATTCAAAAACGCGTTAGCTGTGAGCATTTTTTGTGCTGTTTTTTGCACCCATCCTAATTATGAACATGCATTCTAGTGAATGTTGTAAAAAAAGTGAAAATTAAATGCTTCACAAAACCTCGATTTTTTTCATGAGTTATAACACACGTTTTTTGAAGAAAAAAAAGGAAAAAATGTGAAAATTCAAAAACGCGTTAGCCGTGAGCATTTTTTGTGCTGTTTTTTGCACCCATCCTAATTATGAACATGCATTCTAGTGAATGTTGTAAAAAAAGTGAAAATTAAATGCTTCACAAAACTTCGATTTTTTTCATGAGTTATAACACACGTTTTTTGAAGAAAAGATGGCAAAAATGTGAAAATTCAAAAACGCGTTAGCCGTGAGCATTTTTTGTGCTGTTTTTTGCACACATTTCTAATTATGAACATGCATTATAGTGAATGTTGTAAAAAAAATGAAAATTAAATGCTTCACAAAACCTTGATTTTTTTTCATGAGTTATAACACACGTTTTTTGACAAAAAAATGTGAAAATTCAAAAACGAGTTAGCTGTGAGCATTTTTTGTGCTATTTTTTGCACCCATCCTAATTATGAACATGCATTCTAGTGAATGTTGTAAAAAAAGTGAAAATTAAATGCTTGACGAAACCTCGATTTTTTTCATGAGTTATAACACACGTTTTTTGAAGAAAAGATGGCAAAAATGTGAAAATTCAAAAACGCGTTAGCCGTGAGCATTTTTTGTGCTGTTTTCTGCACCCATCCTAATTATGAACATGCATTCTAGTGAATGTTGTAAAAAAAGTGAAAATTAAATGCTTCACAAAACCTCGATTTTTTTTCATGAGTTATAACACACGTTTTTTGACGAAAAAATGTGAAAATTCAAATACGCGTTAGCTGTGAGCATTTTTTGTGCTGTTTTTTGCACCCATCCTAATTATGAACATGCATTCTAGTGAATGTTGTAAAAAAAGTGAAAATTAAATGCTTCACAAAACCTCGATTTTTTTCATGAGTTATAACACACGTTTTTTGAAGAAAAAATGGCAAAAATGTGAAAATTCAAAAACGCGATAGCCGTGAGCAGTTTTTGTGCTGTTTTTTGCACCCATCCTAATTATGAACATGCATTCTAGTGAATGTTGTAAAAAAAGTGAAAATTAAATGCTTGACAAAACCTCGATTTTTTTCATGAGTTATAACACACGTTTTTTGAAGAAAAGATGGCTAAAATGTGAAAATTCAAAAACGCGTTAGCCGTGAGCATTTTTTGTGCTGTTTTTTGCACTCATCCTAATTATGAACATGCATTCTAGTGAATGTTATAAAAAAAGTGAAAATTAAATGCTTCACAAAACCTCGATTTTTTTCATGAGTTATAACACACGTTTTTTGAAGAAAAAATGGCAAAAATGTGAAAATTCAAAAACGCGTTAGTCGTGAGCATTTTTTGTGCTGTTTTTTGCACCCATCCTAATTATGAACATGCATTCTAGTGAATGTTGTAAAAAAAGTGAAAATTAAATGCTTGACAAAACCTCGATTTTTTTCATGAGTTATAACACACGTTTTTTGAAGAAAAGATGGCAAAAATGTGAAAATTCAAAAACGCGTTAGACGTGAGCATTTTTTGTGCTGTTTTTTGCACTCATCCTAATTATGAACATGCATTCTTGTGAATGTTGTAAAAAAAGTGAAAATTAAATGCTTCACAAAACCTCGATTTTTTTCATGAGTCATAACACACGTTTTTTGAAGAAAAAAAGGCAAAAATGTGAAAATTCAAAAACGCGTTAGCCGTGAGCATTTTTTGTGCTGTTTTTTGCACCCATCCTAATTATGAACATGCATTCTAGTGAATGTTGTAAAAAAAGTGAAAATTAAATGCTTCACAAAACCTCGATTTTTTTCATGAGTCATAACACACGTTTTTTGAAGAAAAAAAGGCAAAAATGTGAAAATTCAAAAACGCGTTAGCCGTGAGCATTTTTTGTGCTGTTTTTTGCACCCATCCTAATTATGAACATGCATTCTAGTGAATGTTGTAAAAAAAGTGAAAATTAAATGCTTGACAAAACCTCGATTTTTTTCATGAGTTATAACACACGTTTTTTGAAGAAAAGATGGCAAAAATGTGAGAATTCAAAAACGCGTTAGCCGTGAGCATTTTTTGTGCTGTTTTTTGCACCCATCCTAATTATGAACATGCATTCTAGTGAATGTTGTAAAAAAAGTGAAAATTAAATGCTTGACAAAACCTCGATTTTTTTCATGAGTTATAACACAATCCTAATTATGAACATGCATTCTAGTGAATGTTGCAAAAAAAGTGAAAATTAAATGCTTCACAAAATCTAGATTTTTTTTCATGAGTTATAACACACGTTTTTTGACGAAAAAATGGCAAAAATGTGAAAATTCAAAAACGCTTTAGCCGTGAGCATTTTTTGTGCTGTTTTTTGCACCCATCCTAATTGTGAACATGCATTCTAGTGAATGTTGTAAAAAAAGTGGAAATTAAATGCTTCACAAAACCTCGATTTTTTTTCATGAGTTATAACACACGTTTTTTGACGAAAAAATGGTAAAAATGTGATTATTCAAAAATGCGTTAGCTGTGAGCATTTTTTGTGCTGTTTTTTGCACCCATCCTAATTACGAACATGCATTCTAGTGAATGTTGTAAAAAAAGTGAAAATTAAATGCTTCAGAAAACCTCGATTTTTTTTCATGAGTTATAACACACGTTTTTTGACGAAAAAATGGCAAAAATGTGAAAATTCAAAAACGCGTTAGCCGTGTGCATTTTTTGTGCCGTTTTTTGCTCCCATCCTAATTATGAACATGCATTCTAGTGAATGTTTTAAAAAAAGTGAAAAATTAAATGCTTCATAAAACATCGATTTTTTTCTTGAGTTATAACACACGTTTTTTGAAGAAAAAATGGCAAAAATGTGAAAATTCAAAAACGACTTAGCCGTGAGCATTTTTTCTGCTGTTTTTTGCACCCATCCTAATTATGAAAATGCATTCTAGTGAATGTTGTAAAAAAAGTGAAAATTTAATGCTTCTCAAAACCTCGATTTTTTTTCATGAGTTATAACGCACGTTTTTTGACGAAAAAATGGCAAAAATGTGAAAATTCAAAAACGCGTTAGCCGTGAGCATTTTTTGTGCCGTTTTTTGCACCCATCCTAATTATGAACATGCATTCTAGTGAATGTTGTAAAAAAAGTGAAAATTAAATGCTTCACAAAACCTCGATTTTTTTTCATGAGTTATAACACACGTTTTTTGACGAAAAAATGGCAAAAATGTGAAAATTCAAAAACGCGTTAATCGTGAGCATTTTTTGTTCTGTTTTTTGCACCCATCCTAATTATGAACATGCATTCTAGTGAATGTTGTAAAAAAAGTGAAAATTTAATGCTTCTCAAAACCTCGATTTTTTTTCATGAGTTATAACGCACGTTTTTTGACGAAAAAATGGCAAAAATGTGAAAATTCAAAAACGCGTTAGCCGTGAGCATTTTTTGTGCCGTTTTTTGCACCCATCCTAATTATGAACATGCATTCTAGTGAATGTTGTAAAAAAAGTGAAAATTAAATGCTTCACAAAACCTCGATTTTTTTTCATGAGTTATAACACACGTTTTTTGACGAAAAAATGGCAAAAATGTGAAAATTCAAAAACGCGTTAATCGTGAGCATTTTTTGTTCTGTTTTTTGCACCCATCCTAATTATGAACATGCATTCTAGTGAATGTTGTAAAAAAAGTGAAAATTAAATGCTTCACAAAACCTCGATTTTTTTTCATGAGTTATAACACACGTTTTTTGACGAAAAAATGGCAAAAATGTGAAAATTCTAAAACGCGTTAGCCGTGTGCATTTTTTGTGCCGTTTTTTGCTCCCATCCTAATTATGAACATGCATTCTAGTGAATGTTTTAAAAAAAGTGAAAAATTAAATGCTTCACAAAACCTCGATTTTTTTCTTGAGTTATAACACACGTTTTTTGAAGAAAAAATGGCAAAAATGTGAAAATTCAAAAACGACTTAGCCGTGAGCATTTTTTCTGCTGTTTTTTGCACCCATCCTAATTATGAACATGCATTCTAGTGAATGTTGTAAAAAAAGTGAAAATTTAATGCTTCACAAAACCTCGATTTTTTTTCATGAGTTATAACGCACGTTTTTTGACGAAAAAATGGCAAAAATGTGAAAATTCAGAAACGCGTTAGCCGTGAGCATTTTTTGTGCCGTTTTTTGCACCCATCCTAATTATGAACATGCATTCTAGTGAATGTTGTAAAAAAAGTGAAAATTAAATGCTTCACAAAACCTCGATTTTTTTTCATGAGTTATAACACACGTTTTTTGACGAAAAAATGGCAAAAATGAGAAAATTCAAAAACGCGTTAATCGTGAGCATTTTTTGTTCTGTTTTTTGCACCCATCCTAATTATGAACATGCATTCTAGTGAATGTTGTAAAAAAAGTGAAAATTAAATGCTTCACAAAACCTCGATTTTTTTTCATGAGTTATAACACACGTTTTTTGACGAAAAAATGGCAAAAATGTGAAAATACAAAAACGCGTTGGCCGTGAGCATTTTTTGTGCTGTTTTTTGCACCCATCCTAATTGTGAACATGCATTCTAGTGAATGTTGTTAAAAAAGTGGAAATTAAATGCTTCACAAAACCTCGATTTTTTTTTCATGAGTTATAACACACGTTTTTTGACGAAAAAATGGCAAAAATGTGAAAATTCAAAAACGCGTTAGCCGTGTGCATTTTTTGTGCCGTTTTTTGCACCCATCCTAATTATGAACATGCATTCTAGTGAATGTTGTAAAAAAAGTGAAAATTAAATGCTTCACAAAACCTCGATTTTTTTTCATGAGTTATAACACACGTTTTTTGACGAAAAAATGGCAAAAATGTGAAAATTCAAAAACGCGTTAGCCGTGAGCATTTTTTGTGCCGTTTTTTGCACCCATCCTAATTATGAACATGCATTCTAGTGAATGTTTTAAAAAAAGTGAAAAATTAAATGCTTCACAAAACCTCGATTTTTTTCATGAGTTATAACACACGTTTTTTGAAGAAAAAATGGCAAAAATGTGAAAATTCAAAAACGCGTTAGCCGTGAGCATTTTTTATGCTGTTTTTTGCACCCATCCTAATTATGAACATGCATTCTAGTGAACGTTGTAAAAAAAGTGAAAATTAAATGCTTCACAAAACCTCGATTTTTTTCCTGAGTTATAACACATGTTTTTTGACGAAAAAATGGTTAAAATGTGATTATTCAAAAACGCGTTAGCTGTGAGCATTTTTTGTGCTGTTTTTTGCACCCATCCTAATTATGAACATGCATTCTAGTGAATGTTGTAAAAAAAGTGAAAATTAAATGCTTCACAAAACCTCGATTTTTTTTCATGAGTTATAACACACGTTTTTTGACGAAAAAATGGCAAAAATGTGAAAATTCAAAAAAGCGTTAGCCGTGTGCATTTTTTGTGCTGTTTTTTGCACCCATCCTAATTATGAACATGCATTCTAGTGAATGTTTTAAAAAAAGTGAAAAATTAAATGCTTCACAAAACCTCGATTTTTTTCATGAGTTATAACACACGTTTTTTGACGAAAAAATGGCAAAAATGTGAAAATTCAAAAACGAATTAGCCGTGAGCATTTTTTCTGCTGTTTTTTGCACCCATCCTAATTATGAACATGCATTCTAGTGAATGTTGTAAAAAAAGTGAAAATTAAATGCTTCACAAAACCTCGATTTTTTTTCATGAGTTATAACACACGTTTTTTGAAGAAAAAATGGCAAAAATGTGAAAATTCAAAAACGCGTTAGCCGTGAGCATTTTTTGTGCTGTTTTTTGCACCCATCCTAATTATGAACATGCATTCTAGTGAATGTTGTAAAAAAAGTGAAAATTAAATGCTTCACAAAACCTCGATTTTTTTTTCATGAGTTATAACACACGTTTTTTGACGAAAAATTGGCAAAAATGTGAAAATTCAAAAACGCGTTAGCCGTGAGCATTTTTTGTGCTGTTTTTTGCACCCATCCTAATTATGAACATGCATTCTAGTGAATGTTGTAAAAAGAGTGAAAATTAAATGCTTCACAAAACCTCGATTTTTTTTCATGAGTTATAACACACGTTTTTTGACGAAAAAATGGCAAAAATGTGAAAATTCAAAAACGCGTTAGCCGTGAGCATTTTTTGTGCTGTTTTTTGCACCCATCCTAATTATGAACATGCATTCTAGTGAATGTGGTAAAAAAAGTGAAAATTAAATGCTTCACAAAACCTCGATTTTTTTTCATGAGTTATAACACACGTTTTTTGACGAAAAAATGGCAAAAATGTGAAAATTCAAAAACGCGGTAGCCGTGAGCATTTTTTGTGCTGTTTTTTGCACCCATCCTAATTATGAACATGCATTCTAGTGAATGTTGTAAAAAAAGTGAAAATTAAATGCTTCACAAAACCTCGATTTTTTTTCATGAGTTATAACACACGTTTTTTGACGAAAAAATGGCAAAAATGTGAAAATTCAAAAACGCGTTAGCCGTGAGCATTTTTTGTGCTGTTTTTTGCACCCATCCTAATTATGAACATGCATTCTAGTGAATGTTGTAAAAAAAGTGAAAATTAAATGCTTCACAAAACCTCGATTTTTTTTCATGAGTTATAACACACGTTTTTTGACGAAAAAATGGCAAAAATGTGAAAATTCAAAAACGCGTTAGCCGTGAGCATTTTTTGTGCTGTTTTTTGCACCCATCCTAATTATGAACATGCATTCTAGTGAATGTTGTAAAAAAAGTGAAAATTAAATGCTTCACAAAACCTCGATTTTTTTCATGAGTTATAACACACGTTTTTTGAAAAAAATGGCAAAAATGTGAAAATTCAAAAACGCGTTAGCCGTGAGCATTTTATGTGCTGTTTTTTGCACCCATCCTAATTATGAACATGCATTCTAGTGAATGTTGTAAAAAAAGTGAAAATTAAATGCTTCACAAAACCTCGATTTTTTTCATGAGTTATAACACACGTTTTTTGAAGAAAAAATGGCAAAAATGTGAAAATTCAAAAACGCGTTAGCCGTGAGCATTTTTTGTGCTGTTTTTTGCACCCATCCTAATTATGAACATGCATTCTAGTGAATGTTGTAAAAAAAGTGAAAATTAAATGCTTCACAAAACCTCGATTTTTTTTCATGAGTTATAACACACGTTTTTTGACGAAAAAATGGGTAAAAATGTGAATTCAAAAACGCGTTAGCCGTGAGCATTTTTTGTGCTGTTTTTTGCACCCATCCTAATTATGAACATGCATTCTAGTGAATGTTGTAAAAAAAGTGAAAATTAAATGCTTCAGAAAACCTCGATTTTTTTTCATGAGTTTTAACGCACGTTTTTTGACGAAAAAATGGCAAAAATGTGAAAATTCAAAAACGCGTTAGCCGTGTGCATTTTTTGTGCTGTTTTTTGCACCCATCCTAATTATGAACATGCATTCTAGTGAATGTTTTAAAAAAAGTGAAAAATTAAATGCTTCACAAAACCTCGATTTTTTTCATGAGTTATAACACACGTTTTTTGAAGAAAAATTGGCAAAAATGTGAAAATTCAAAAACGAATTAGCCGTGAGCATTTTTTCTGCTGTTTTTTGCACCCATCCTAATTATGAACATGCATTCTAGTGAATGTTGTAAAAAAAGTGAAAATTAAATGCTTCACAAAACCTCGATTTTTTTTCATGAGTTATAACACACGTTTTTTGACGAAAAAATGGCAAAAATGTGAAAATTCAGAAACGCGTTAGCCGTGAGCATTTTTTGTGCCGTTTTTTGCACCCATCCTAATTATGAACATGCATTCTAGTGAATGTTGTAAAAAAAGTGAAAATTAAATGCTTCACAAAACCTAGATTTTTTTTCATGAGTGATAACACACGTTTTTTGACGAAAAAATGGCAAAAATGTGAAAATTCAAAAACGCGTTAAGCGTGAGCATTTTTTGTTCTGTTTTTTGCACCAATCCTAATTATGAACATGCATTCTAGTGAATGTTGCAAAAAAAGTGAAAATTAAATGCTTCACAAAACCTAGATTTTTTTTCATGAGTTATAACACACGTTTTTTGACGAAAAAATGGCAAAAATGTGAAAATTCAAAAACGCGTTAGCCGTGAGCTTTTTTTGAACTGTTTTTTGCACCCATCCTAATTACGAACATGCATTCTAGTGAACGTTGTAAAAAAAGTGAAAATTAAATGCTTCACAAAGTCTCGATTTTTTTTTCATGAGTTAACACACGTTTTTTGACGATAAAATGGCAAAAATGTGAAAATTCAAAAACGCGTTAATCGTGAGCATTTTTTTTGCTGCTGTTTTTTGCACCCATCCTAATTTTGAACATGCATTCTAGTGAATGTTGTAAAAAAAGTGAAAATTAAATGCTTCACAAAACCTCGATTTTTTTTCATGAGTTATAACACACGTTTTTTGACGAAAAAATGGCAAAAATGTGAAAATTCAAAAACGCGTTACTCGTGAGCATTTTTTCTGCTGTTTTTTGCACCCATCCTAATTATGAACATGCATTCTAGTGAATGTTGTAAAAAAAGTGAAAATTAAATGCTTCACAAAACCTCGATTTTTTTTCATGAGTTATAACACACGTTTTTTGACGAAAAAATGGCCAAAAAGTCAAAATTCAAAAACGCGTTAGCCGTGAGCATTTTTTGTGCTGTTTTTTGCACCCATCCTAATTATGAAGATGCATTCTAGTGAATCTTGCAAAAAAAGTGAAAATTAAATGCTTCCCAAAACCTCGATTTTTTTTCATGAGTTATAACACACGTTTTTTGACTAAAAAATGGCAAAAATGTGAAAATTCAAAAACGCGTTAGCCGTGAGCAGTTTTTCTGCTATTTTTTGCACCCATCCTAATTATGAACATGCATTCTAGGGAATGTTGTAAAAAAAGTTAAAATTAAATGCTTCACAAAACCTCGATTTTTTTTCATGAGTTATAACACACGTTTTTTGACGAAAAAATGGCAAAAATGTGAAAATTCAAAAACGCGTTAGCCTTGCGCATTTTTTGTGCTGTTTTTTGCACCCATCCTAATTATGAACATGCATTCTAGTGAATGTTGCAAAAAAAGTGAAAATTAAATGCTTCATAAAACCTCGATTTTTTTTCATGAATTATAACACACGTTTTTTTACGAAAAAATGGCAAAAATGTGAAAATTAAAAAACGCGTTAGTCGTGAGCATTTTTTGTGCTGTTTTTTGCACCCATCCTAATTATGAACATGCATTCTAGTTAATGTTGTAAAAAAAGTGAAAATTAAATGCTTCACAAAACCTCGATTTTTTTTCATGAGTTATAACACACGTTTTTTGACGAAAAAATGGCAAAAATGTGAAAATTCAAAAACGCGTTAGCCTTGAGCATTTTTTGTGCTGTTTTTTGCACCCATCCTAATTATGAACATGCATTCTAGTGAATGTTGCAAAAAAAGTGAAAATTAAATGCTTCACAAAACCTCGATTTTTTTTCATGAGTTATAACACACGTTTTTTGACGAAAAAATGGCCAAAAAGTCAAAATTCAAAAACGCGTTAGCCGTGAGCATTTTTTGTGCTGTTTTTTGCACCCATCCTAATTATGAAGATGCATTCTAGTGAATCTTGCAAAAAAAGTGAAAATTAAATGCTTCCCAAGACCTCGATTTTTTTTCATGAGTTATAACACACGTTTTTTGACGAAAAAATGGCAAAAATGTGAAAATTCAAAAACGCGTTAGCCGTGAGCATTTTTTATGCTGTTTTTTGCACCCATCCTAATTATGAACATGCATTCTAGTGAATGTTGTAAAAAAAGTGAAAATTAAATGCTTCACAAAACCTCGATTTTTTTTCATGCTATACACACGTTTTTTGACGAAAAAATGGCAAAAATGTGAAAATTCAAAAACGCGTTAGCCGTGAGCATTTTTTGTGCTGTTTTTTGCACCCATCCTAATTATGAACATGCATTCTAGGGAATGTTGTAAAAAAAGTTAAAATTAAATGCTTCACAAAACCTCGATTTTTTTTCATGAGTTATAACACACGTTTTTTGACGAAAAAATGGCAAAAATGTCAAAATTCAAAAACGCGTTAGCCGTGAGCATATTTTGTGCTGTTTTTTGCACCCATCCTAATTACGAACATGCATTCTATTGAATGTTGTAAAAAAAGTGAAAATTAAATGATTCACAGAACCTAGATTTATTTTCATGAGTTATAACACACTTTTTTTGACGAAAAAATGGCAAAAATGTGAAAATTCAAAACGCGTTAATCGTGAGCATTTTTTCTGCTGTTTTTTGCACCCATCCTAATTATGAACATGCATTCTAGTGAATGTTGTAAAAAAGTGAAAATTAAATGTTTCACAAAACCTCGATTTTTTTTCATGAGTTATAACACACGTTTTTTGACCAAAAAATGGCAAAAATGTGAAAATTCAAAAACGGATTAGCCGTGAGCATTTTTTCTGCTGTTTTTTGCACCCATCCTAATTATGAACATGCATTCTAGTGAATGTTGTAAAAAAAGTGAAAATTAAATGCTTCACAAAACCTCGATTTTTTTTCATAAGTTATAACACACGTTTTTTGACGAAAAAATGGCAAAAATGTGAAAATTCAAAAACGCGTTAGCCGTGAGCATTTTTTTTGCTGTTTTTTGCACCCATCCTAATTATGAACATGCATTCTAGGGAATGTTGTAAAAAAAGTTAAAATTAAATGCTTCACAAAACCTCGATTTTTTTCATGAGTTATAACACACATTTTTTGACGAAAAAATGGCAAAAATGTGAAAATTCAAAAACGCGTTAGCCGTGCGCATTTTTTGTGCTGTTTTTTGCACCCATCCTAATTATGAACATGCATTCTAGTGAATGTTGCAAAAAAAGTGAAAATTAAATGCTTCATAAAACCTCGATTTTTTTTCATGAATTATAACACACGTTTTTTTACGAAAAAATGGCAAAAATGTGAAAATTAAAAAACGCGTTAGTCGTGAGCATTTTTTGTGCTGTTTTTTGCACCCATCCTAATTATGAACATGCATTCTAGTTAATGTTGTAAAAAAAGTGAAAATTAAATGCTTCACAAAACCTCGATTTTTTTTCATGAGTTATAACACACGTTTTTTGACGAAAAAATGGCAAAAATGTGAAAATTCAAAAACGCGTTAGCCTTGAGCATTTTTTGTGCTGTTTTTTGCACCCATCCTAATTATGAACATGCATTCTAGTGAATGTTGCAAAAAAAGTGAAAATTAAATGCTTCACAAAACCTCGATTTTTTTTCATGAGTTATAACACACGTTTTTTGACGAAAAAATGGTAAAAATGTGAAAATTCAAAAACGTGTTAGCCGTGAGCATTTTTTGTGCTGTTTTTTGCACCCATCCTAATTATGAACATGCATTCTAGTGAATGTTGCAAAAAAAGTGAAAATTAAATGCTTCACAAAACCTCGATTTTTTTTTCATGAGTTATAACAAACGTTTTTTGACGAAAAAATGGCAAAAATGTGAAAATTCAAAAACTCGTTAGCCGTGAGCATTTTTTGTGCTGTTTTTTGCACCCATCCTAATTATGAACATGCATTCTAGTGAATGTTGCAAAAAAGTGAAAATTAAATGCTTCACAAAACTTCGATTTTTTTTCATGAGTTATAACACACGTTTTTTGACGAAAAAATGGCAAAAATGTCAAAATTCAAAAACGCGTTAGCCGTGAGCATATTTTGTGCTGTTTTTTGCACCCATCCTAATTATGAACATGCATTCTAGTGAATGTTGTAAAAAAAGTGAAAATTAAATGCTTCACAAAACCTCGTTTTTTTTTCATGAGTTATTACACACGTTTTTTGACGAAAAAATGGCAAAAATGTGAAAATTCAAAAACGCGTTAGCCGTGAGCATTTTTTGTGCTGTTTTTTGCACCCATCCTAATTATGAACATGCATTCTAGTGAATGTTGCAAAAAAAGTGAAAATTAAATGCTTCACAAAACCTCGATTTTTTTTCATGAGTTATAACACACGTTTTTTGACGAAAAAATGGCAAAAATGTGAAAATTCAAAAACGCGTTAGCCGTGAGCATTTTTTGTGCTGTTTTTTGCACCCATCCTAATTATGAACATGCATTCTAGTGAATGTTGCAAAAAAAGTGAAAAATTAAATGCTTCACAAAACCTCGATTTTTTTCATGAGTTATAACACACGTTTTTTGAAGAAAAATTGGCAAAAATGTGAAAATTCAAAAACGAATTAGCCGTGAGCATTTTTTCTGCTGTTTTTTGCACCCATCCTAATTATGAACATGCATTCTAGTGAATGTTGCAAAAAAAGTGAAAATTAAATGCTTCACAAAACCTCGATTTTTTTTTCATGAGTTATAACAAACGTTTTTTGACGAAAAAATGGCAAAAATGTGAAAATTCAATAACGCGTTAGCCGTGAGCATTTTTTGTGCCGTTTTTTGCACCCATCCTAATTATGAACATGCATTCTAGTGAATGTTGCAGAAAAAGTGAAAATTAAATGCTTCACAAAACCTCGATTTTTTTTCATGAGTTATAACACACGTTTTTTGACGAAAAAATGGCAAAAATGTGAAAATTCAAAAACGCGTTAGCCGTGAGCATTTTTTGTGCTGTTTTTTGCACCCATCCTAATTATGAACATGCATTCTAGTGAATGTTGCAAAAAAAAGTGAAAATTAAATGCTTCACAAAACCTCGATTTTTTTTCATGAGTTATTACACACGTTTTTTGACGAAAAAATGGCAAAAATGTGAAAATTCAATAACGCGTTAGCTGTGAGCATTTTTTGTGCTGTTTTTTGCACCCATCCTAATTATGAACATGCATTCTAGTGAATGTTGCAAAAAAAGTGAAAATTAAATGCTTCACAAAACCTTGATTTTTTTTCATGAGTTATAACACACGTTTTTTGACGAAAAAATGGCAAAAATGTGAAAATTCAAAAACGCGTTAGCCGTGAGCATTTTTTGTGCTGTTTTTTGCACCCATCCTAATTATGAACATGCATTCTAGTGAATGTTGCAAAAAAAGTGAAAATTAAATGCTTCACAAAACCTCGATTTTTTTTCATGAGTTATAACACACGTTTTTTGACGAAAAAATGGCAAAAATGTGAAAATTCAAAAACGCGTTAGCCGTGAGCATTTTTTGTGCTTTTTTTTGCACCCATCCTAATTATGAACATGCATTCTAGTGAATGTTGTAAAAAAAGTGAAAATTAAATGCTTCACAAAACCTCGATTTTTTTTCATGAGTTATAACTCACGAGTTTTGGTTAAAAATGGCAAAGTTCAAAAACTGATTGTTGTGGATTATTTTCATGTCATTTTTTACACACAACTATATTTGTAATGTGTTTTCTAGATGATGGAGTGAAAAAAATAGAAAAGTTAATTTTTTGAAAAATCGCTATTTTTCGTGGGCTATAACTCACGAGTTTTTGTCAAAAATGCCATCGTAGAAAAACTGGCATATGTGGAGTATTTTCATGCCATTTTTAACACCCACTAATATTGAAAATGTGTTATCTATTGAACGGATTTAAAAAAATTGAAATGTAAATATTTTGAAAAATGACTATTTTTCGTGGGCTATAACTCACGGGTTTTTGCCATAAAATGCAAATGTAGAAAAACTGGCATATGTGGAGTATTTTCATGCCATTTTTTACACCCACCAATATTGAAATATGTTATCTAGTGAACGGATTTAAAAAAAATAGAAAAGTAAATTTTTTGAAAAATCACTATTTTTCGTGGGCTATAACTTACGAGTTTTTGTAAAAATGAAAAAATTTCAAAAAATGACTGTTGTGGACCATTTTCATGCCATTTTACACCCACAAATTTGTAATGTGTTATATAGATAGCGGAGTGAAAAAAATGGAAAAGTGATTTTTTTTAAAAAATCACTGTTTTTCGTGGGTTATAACTCACGAGTTTTGGTTAAAAATGGCAAAGTTCAAAAACTGACTGTTGTGGATTATTTTCATGTCATTTTTTACACACAACTATATTTGTAATGTGTTATCTAGAGAATGGAGTGAAAAAAATAGAAAAGTAAATTTTTTGAAAAATCGCTATTTTTCGTGGGTTATAGCTCACGAGTTTTTGTTAAAAACGCAATCGTAGAAAAAACTGGCACATGTGGAGTATTTTCATGCCATTTTTTACACCCACCAATATTGAAAATGTGTTATCTATTGAACGGATTTTAAAAAATTGAAATGTAAATATTTTGAAAAATGACTATTTTTCGTGAGCTATTGCTCACGAGTTTTTGCCAAAAACGTAATTGTAGAAAAATCGGCATATGTGGAGTATTTTCATGCCTTTTTTTACACCCACCAATATTATAAATGTGTTATCTAGTGAACGGATTTAAAAAAATGGAAAAGTAATTTTTTGAAAAATCTCTATTTTTCATGGGCTATAGCTTACGAGTTTTTGTAAAAAACGAAAAGTATCAAAAAATGACTGTTGTAAACCATTTTCATGCCATTTTTACACCCACCAATATTTCTAATATGTTATCTAGATAACGGAGTGAAAAAAATGGAAAGGTAAATTTTTTGAAAAATCACAATTTTTCGTGGGCTATAACTCTCGAGTTTTGATTAAAAATGGTAAAGTTCAAAAACTGACTGATGTGGATTATTTTCATGTCATTTTTTACACACAACTATATTTTTAATGTGTTATCTAGAGAATGGAGTGAAAAAAATAGAAAAGTAATTTTTTTGAAAAATCGCTATTTTTCGTGAGCTATAACTCACGAGTTTTTGTCAAAAACGCAATCGTATAAAAACTGGCATATGGGAGTACTTTCATGCCATTTTTACACCCACCAATATTGAAAATGTGTTATCTATTGAACGGATTTAAAAAATTGAAATGTAAATATTTTGAAAAATGACTATTTTTGTGGGCTTATTATAACTCACGAGTTTGTGCCAAAAACGCAAATGTAAAAAAACTGGCATATGTGGAGTATTTTCATGCAATTTTTACACCCACCAATATTATAAATGTGTTATCTAGTGAACGGATGTAAAAAAATGGAAAAGTAAATTTTTTTAAAAAATCACTATTTTTCGTGGGCTATAACTTACGAGTTTTTTAAAAAACAAAAAGTTTCAAAAAATGACTGTTGTGGACCATTTTCATGCCGTTTTTACACCCCCCCCCCCCAATATTTATAATGTGTTACTAGAGAAAGGAGTGAAAAAAATGGAAAAGTAAGTTTTTTAAAAAATCACTGTTTTTCGTGGGCTATAACTCACGAGTTTTGGTCAAAAATGGCAAAGTTCAAAAACTGACTGTTGTGGATTATTTTCTTGTCATTTTTTACACACAACTATATTTGTAATGTGTTATCTAGAGAATGGAGTGAAAAAAATAGAAAAGTAAATTTTTTTAAAAATCGCTATTTTTCGTGAGCTATAACTCACGAGTTTTTGTCAAAAACGCAATCTTAGAAAAACTGGCATATGTGGAGTATTTTCATGCCATTTTTTACACCCAGCAATATTGAAAATGTGTTATCTATTGAACAGATTTAAAAACTTGAAATGTAAATATTTTGAAAAATGACTATTTTTCGTGGGCTATAACTCACGAGTTTTCGAAGTTAGTGCAAAAATGGTACAAATAGAGGTAAAAATCCACGCGTTTTTGGATTTTTTGATTTTGTCGAAAATACGTGTGTTATCAGGCATGAAAAATTGAGGTTTGGTCAAAATTTTAATTTCCACTTTTTATGGTACTGTTCATTAAAATGCATATTTACTATTGAGACTTGTGTAAAAACAGTAGAGGAACAGTCATAATCAATAAATTTTTTGACTTTGAAATTTTTTTTACCAATATACGTGTATTATAAGCCATAAAAAATGGAAGTTTGGTAAAAATTTTAATTTTCATTTTTTTATTACACATTTTAGTAGAATGCATGTTCACTATTGAGGTGTATGTAAAAAATAGTAGGAAAAAACCAAAATCAACACGTTTTTTACAAAAATACGAGTTATAACCCATGAAAAATGAGGTTTTGTGAAAATTTAATTTTTATTTTTTTGACAATATTCACTAGAATGCATGTTCACAATCGGGGTGGGTGCAAAAATAGTGCAAAAAAAGTAAAAATCATCGTGTTTTTGAATTTTGCCATTTTTGCCGAAAATACGTATGTTATAACCTATGAAAAATGGAGGTTTGGTGAAAATTTTAAATTGCACTTTTTATGACACTATTCATTAGAATACATGTTCACTATTGAGGCGTGTATAAAAAATAATTAGGAAAAAGTTAAAATCAAAGCATTTTTTTATTTTGTCATTTTTGACAAAAATACGTGTGTTATAATCCATGAAAAATGGAGGTTTTTTGAAAATTTTAACTTTCATTTTTTTCAACAATATTCATTAGAATGCATGTTCACAATTGGGTGGGTACAAAAAAGGTACGAAAAAAAGTAAAAATCAATGTGTTTTTGGATTTTGTCATTTTTTACGAAAAATACGTGCGTTATAACCCATTAAAATTTGAGGTTTTGTCAAAATTTTAATTTCACCTTTTATACCACTGTTCATTAGAATGCATGTCAATGTTGATACGTGTGTAAAAAACAGTAGGACAAAAAGCCAAAATCTACAAGTTTTTTTACTTTGAAATTTTTTTACCAAAATACGTGTATTATAACCCGTGAAAAATGGAAGTTTGGTGAAAATTTTAATTTTCACTTTTTATTACACTGTTCATTATAATGCATGTTCACTATTGAGGCGTGTGTAAAAAATAAGAAAAATACCAAAATCAATACAGTTTTTTACTTTGAAAATTTTGACCAAAATATGTGTTATGACTCATGAAAGATTGAGGTTTGGTAAAAATTTTAATTTTCACGTTTTTTTACAATATTCAAAAGAATTGCATCAAATTTTAACCTTCTACTAACTTGATCTCAAGTGAACAGATAATTATGCAAACAGCCATACAAGGTTTGAATATATGCAACCAAAAGGGTCTCACTTCAAATATAAGCATTGCATCAACTTCAAACAACATATATTCGTGGATATGGAAAAAAGAAAGCAGGCCCTGGAAACTCAAACAGCTGATACAGACATTGCAAGATGCCTGCCCTCCAAATACTTGGAAGAAATGCCAAAAAGAAGAAAATGTGGTTGCCAACTTATTAGTAAAATCAGCCTTGCTGCAACCGGATGAGGTGATTCTAGAAGAGACCAAGTTTCATAAAAAAATTCGAAAGGTAATCAGACTTGAAAGTCTGGAAATTCCGTATATCAGAAGATCACATCAATATCAATGTCAGCCATTTCCTTCATAATCTTAAATCTCTTTTAACTTTGCAAAACAGTGATGATTTTTGTTGTTCATAAACATGTTTAAAGCACTTGCACACCACAAAAGAGACCGATGGCTGCTGAACTTTGGCCATTTAGTCTGCCCCAAAGCAAACTTAAAACTGCCCAAAGCTAAAAAAATTTGGCTGCTGAAGTTAGGCCTCCTTCCGTTCAAAACTTTTCAAATTATCTAGGAAAATCGGGTGTTGACTGTTGATGTTAGGCTAATTTATCTGTCTCTTGTAAAACCTCTAACTGTGGTAGTACTTGAACATTTACTGTTTGCTTACAATTAAGTCTGATGAAATTGATGCTTTTTATAAACCTCTTACTTTATTGGACTTATAATCAGTCCTTGTGAATAACTTGACTTTATTGGACTAATAATCAGTCCTGGTGAAGAACAAGTTATGTTTATGGAGTATTTGGTTGTTGGAAAGTTCAGTCAGATTTTCAAACTGTTTTTATTGTAATTCGGTTAAACTTACACTCACTCTTCAAGATGCATATTGTTGCATCACTAATGTATGTCATCATTCAAATGAAAATGTGTTATTTGGTTCTTGGCATCTTTTGAGAATATCACTCCTTCTGAAAATATGTACATCTATTTAGGAGTCTTTTGCTTAGTAAAGGAAAGATGTAAAAGAGTAGTCCTCCTTGTTTATCTATTCAAATGTGGGAGTTAAAGTTTGGATCAAATATATAGGTTTTTACTCTCATGACTGTCTTTATATTCTCTCCAAATTTTAGGAACCACAACTTTTGTAAAGAACGAAGTACTCCTATCTTACTTAACTTAAACTGTACATAGAGGAGTCTAATATAAGGGAGAGATCCTCCCAATTTATTGCTTTCCATTTTGTTATAAAGTTGTGGATATTTTCGCCTTCTTGTAACAGAAATTTTCTATCAATAAAATTAGAAGTGGCGTCCCCTATACCGGGATGATTAGCCAAAAAAAATACAATATTCATAAGAATGTATATTCATAACTTTTTTTTTTACAATATTCACAAGAATGCATGTTCACAACCGGGGGATGAGTGATGAAAACGACATAAAAAAAAAGTAAAAATCAGCGTGTTTTTAATTTTTTTTTTTTCCATTTTTATCAAAAATACGTGTATTTTAACTCATGAAAAATTAAGGTTTGATCAAAATTTTAATTTTCCCTTTTTATGACATTGTTCTTGAGAATGCATATTCGCTATTGAGTAGTGTATAAAAAATAAAAAATAATATTAAAAAAAGTCAAAATCAACCATATGAAACGGAATCAAAAACTCCTTCCTAAACCCTTGTTTATATTAGGCAATAAAGTCTTGTAACTCAGTCACTCAATTGAAAATTCCCTCTTTTCCATCTAAAAACGGAATCAAAACTCCATCTCCATGGTCCGAAGAAAAGGGTGGCAGTTCGAAACCCCAATAATTGGTTTAGCTCTAGTAACAGCTCTTCCAAGGACTGAAAATTCTCTACTCCTCGATTATAGGATTGGAACCATAAGTTTTTTATTTTGCCATTTTTAACCATGCATTTTTTTTTTATTTGTCATTTTTTTTAACAAAATACGGCCTCACAACCAGCAAGACTAATTGCTACCGCAATTCTCTAGCTTATAACCTGACAAAATAAATACAACATAATTATTAAGCAAATGTATGTGAGTGTGCTCAATATCAACATCATTCCTCGGGAAGAAGATATCAGATAAATACCAAAACATTTCCTCAGTGTAACCAAAGTACAAATATAAAAAAGAGATCTAACTTCGGAGACTTTACACAGAGCATGAAGCATCCCAAATATGACGCATAACCTATTCAAATTACAGGTCATCTTGCTAGATGAGCATTAAGCACCAAAGGTTTTCTCACTGCTGTAGCACATATATAAAAATCCATCTTCATCCTTGTATGATTCATAGACAAACTGCATCAAACTTGCTGCAAATGATGGTCAATAATGGTAACACCTTATCAACTCTGACAAACATAATAACAAAACTGGTAAAAGCCAAAACATACAAACAGGTCTTACAGGTTTGAGGTAAAGTGTTCTTCACAATACAAAGAGAGCTTTCCCAGGAGCCAAATGAAGCCTCCCACTAAGGATGTGGATAAACTGTCCAACAGACATGTCTCTAGGTACTAGGAATCTGTTAATATGGAGAAAAGATATCAATATTCAAGAGGAGTCACATCACATGAAGGAAGAACGGAGAAGGTGCAGGGACAGAAGAGAAAAGAAAAATGTGCAGGCTGAGGATCAAAATCATAATGAATAAATGATACAACCTTCCCCTAAATCCTAGAGAAGTTAAAACTAAATCACCAGGTTTATCAGATTTTAGTCCAAGCAGGCATGCATAAGCATAACAGGGGCAATTATGAAGAGCATCTACAACCACTCCGCACTAGATCAAAGAGTTACTGGATACACCAATTTGGAGATACATATGTTAATCAAAGAACCTATAACTCAATATACTTTAGAATATCAAAACAATTTCTATACGGATAGATGACGGTTCATGGGGAGAGGCAACCGCTTGTTTAAGATGTAAAGAATAGATGCACAATGTTTCTTTGTTCACCATGTTAAGATCAAGAATTGGAGAGCTAACACGACTCCAATAGAAACATACAGCAACTTTTGCAGCATTCTCAGAAAAATGTTTTCGTGTTCAATCCTATATTCCTATTCCAGAAGCTACAGCTACATCACTGCTCTGTTTCCCTAACCCACTAAAGAAAACAAATAAATAAAATAAATAAACAGACAAACGAGAAAATTAAAAAAGAGCAAAAAATATCAGATGTATTTTCTCTTTAGTTAGTTTTGCAGTTATGATTAGACGTTGATCTGTAAAACATGTTGTCTGTCAATGAAGGGAAACCGATAATATTTAATAGAAACTTAAAAAAAAAGAAAAGAAGGGCAAGAAATAATTAGCAACTTTTATGCATGTAAACTTGAAGAAAGGAAAGGTTTTAAATAGTTTGAGAAAAATAGAGGCATTCCAAGCTCAAACCCATCAAAAGAGGACATGACAAGTGTAGTCTAGAAAGAGAAAAACTTTGAGTTTCTGATTTAATTAGTTAAATTGATTTTATATTCCAGATAAGGAAAACAAAAAAGAAGGCATTGAAATTAGGAGTGAGATGGAGAAGCAGCAGTAACAACTTACTTCTTCTTGTCTAAGTGAGGAAGATCAGTTTTAAGGTACTTTTCAACGACCACCTTCAATAAGACACAAAATCAACAAAAAAAAAGAGAGTAAATGATGGGAAACTGCGGAAGCATCCATTTGATAGTATTGTATTTTGTTCAAAGCAAAAAATCATATGGTTGCAGGCATCAAAAGAAAAGAAAAGAGATTACTAACTGTGTGTGTAAATAATTCTAATTCTAAGCAAAGGGATTATAAATAAATGTCAAATCAGCATGAATGAAATTGTTGTTTGAAGGGTTGGTTTCAAGTGACAGAAAAGCGCAAAAGCTCTTCTTCTTCATCTCATATTGTTGTGATCCAATAATAAATAATCCAATAGAAGTCCCAGTAAGAATGAATGAATGAACATAGAAGCAGGAAGTAGAAGAAGAATTTCAGTTTCGAATTTCAGAATGAAAAAGACAAAAACCAAAACAGAATAAATAATATAAAAGACAGCACATTGAGGAGGAGACAAATAAGGAGAATAATAACAATAAGGGTTATAATTAGAACTTAGAAGAAGAAAGATAGAGAGATATACGTACAGGTAGTCTGTCAGGATATTTAGAGATCATATCTTGTGATTCTGTGCATCGTTCCTCTGTAAGTTTGATCGCCATATTCCATTATAATCCGATCCGATTCAAAAAAAAAAAAAAAATGGAATAAAAAGTAGTAGTAGTAGTAGTAGTATTTGATTTTGAGTTTACCAAAAGCGAAATCGTCTTTGAAAGAAATATTGTTGGCCTTCCCCATCATCATCAACAATTCATCAAAACTTGTTTGTTTAGCTCTGCTCCGCTCCGCTCCGCTCCGCCCCGTGTTCTTGTTGAATGTTGATGAAGACAGGCAGGCCGACAGACGATGATATATAGATACCAATACTTATCCATTGCTTTCCATTTTGTGATTTACTCTAATCCATTATGCATATGAACATTTCACGTGTTGCGGGGATAGCTCAGTTGGGAGAGCGTCAGACTGAAGATCTGAAGGTCGCGTGTTCGATCCACGCTCACCGCATAAACTAACTTTTTAATTTTTCATTTTTATTATACTTGATGATGTATAAGCAGCCCAGCCCAGCCCAACCCAACCGAAAGATTTCATGACAAAGTGGGCCGCTGCTCACTGTGGACTCTACTGAGCGAGCAGTGATAATCGTTGCACCAGAACCCTGGGCGTGGAGATGGAGATGGAGGACAAGGAGCAGAAGAAGGAGCAATGGCATCATCTGGAAAGAGGGCGTTATCTGGGAGAAATCTCAGCACTCTGTTTTCTCCACAACCTTTCTTCTTCTTCTTCTTCTTTTCCTTCTCTTCCGTTCCCGTTTCTTTTAGCTGGTTTGTTCTTTTTTTATCTTCATTTATTTTTATTCTCCAGCTCACGACGGGCAGTGCTGGTGCACACACAGTTTTTCTCTCATACTATAATACTTACTTCTGCAGGAACGGGTTCCGAAATCCTTGTCTACAACTTACCCACAGGAAACAAGATTGCATCTCTCCAAGTTTTCAAGGGATTCGCGTCCACGGCATCACTTCTCACCCCCACCACCACCCCTCCGCAGACTCCATCACTTGTTATAGTATTGCTATCTTTGGTGAAAGAAGAGTCAAGTTATACAAGTTGACTGCTAATGCTACTAATATTTTGGAATTCACTCTCCTTCACTCCCTTCCAAACTTCACCCACTGGGTTTTGGATGTTTCTTTCTTCAAGGTGCTCTTCTTCTTATATCATTTCTTTTATCTTTCTTTCCTCACTTTTATGCACCACTGAACTCCTGTTCACTTGCCGGCGATAGAACGGCGGATGCCCCCCCGGTTCTCATCAGGGGGAGGGAGATATTGCCTTGCTATGGCTGCAGTGACAATTCGCTATGGTTTTGGGATATTTTCACTTGTCGTCTCGTTTTCCAAGTCAGATGCCCAGGTGGTTATCCCTTCTCCTTTTTCTAAGAATCTTAACAAAAAATATATTAAAAAAAAAAATGCATCGGTGTGTTTTTATTGGATTTTCCTCAAGTAGTAGTAGTACTTTGTATTTCCCATGATCGCATCGGAAACCAAATTGCAAAAAGTACATAGAATCCCTCTTTAAAAATATACGTTTCTTCATTTTATCATTCTTGCATGTCTAATTGACAACTCTTTTTTTTTTTCCCACTTCTAGATAGATGTTTGTTGTATTCCATGCGGATATGGGGCAGTGATGCTGAATCTTTGCTTGTTGCATCCGGTACTATTTATAACCAGGTAATTCTTTTTTAACCATTCTCCATTTTGCTTCAAATTGGTGTATTGCTGCTGTTACATTTTGAACAACTAGTTTAAATTATTGACTCTTTTTATTTCATACATATAATCTCAAGAATGTCTAGTGTTGCCATTGGAGTTGAACAGTTTGTGATTCTAAGTGATGCTTCTTACCACTGTAACTGCCTTTGCTTTCTTACCCTTTCCTGGCCTACTCGAGGTGCTTGTTGCACTTAACTGCCTCGAATTTCTTCTTTCATGTTTATTTTGTCGAATATACGATTACATGACCCTGACAATTTGCTTGAGTTGGCAGATTATTGTTTGGAAACTGGATTTCAAGAACCACTCTAGAGCTTTAGAGGTTCTGTGGAAGGTCAGACAAATTCAATGAAGCACGATGTTGTGCAGTTTTTGTGGCCAACCATATCAAGCTGTTCGACTATGCAGATTAACTGGACATGAAGGTTCAATTTTTCGCATAGCATGGTCATCTGATGGATCAAAGTTGGTGTCTGTCTCAGATGATCGTAGGTAATAAGTGCTTCTGAACTTCTGTTATTCATGAATTATACAATCTCTGAAAATCGAGTGACAATTCAAAGTTTCTTCGGTTTGTAGTGCGTGTTTTGGGTAGTCAATACCAGAGGGGATGGGTTTTGCAGTCCTGAGGATGAGGATGCTGTCAATCATGTTGTGGCCCTGTTTTATTTGGTCACACTGCTAGAGTTTGGGATTGCTGTATATTTGACAATGTAAGAAAAAAAGATGACAATTTTCCCTTTTCAAGTCTTTTGCCCTCTTCTTGTAACTAATTGAACTCAAGGAAGATCGTGCATTAAGGTTGGCTTCCAATGTTCTAGCATGGTGGCACATCCGTGTCTCTCAACCTTTTGAGATGCATTACTTTTTGTATTGGAGTATCTAGCATGTGATGATGTTTAGAATGCACATTTTCTAGCGTTTTGTTTCCTACCATATGCAAATGCAGTACTTTTTTTTTTTTTTTTTTGTTCTCTTGTGCAATTGTTGATGGATTTCTTTCATCTTCAAACAAATAATGTATATCTGCATATATTCTTCCGAGCAAGGATTTGTTTCTGTTTCCACTGATATTTTTCCACTTGATTAAACTTCATTCAGTAATTGTTTACTGCTGGTGAGGATTGTACATGTCGTGTGTGGGGACCAGATGGTCAGCAACTTAAGTAATCAAGGAACACATGTAAGTGCTAACTAGTTTACTTACTCACCTGTTATAACTTGAAATTTTGATGGTACTCTCTAGCGTTGACTTGCTTTTGGTAATTAAGGTGAGCCTTTGTTTGTTGGAGTGGGCCTAGGTTCACGTTCCCCTCCAAAATCATTGAGAGCCTAATGTCTAGCTTTTGCCCTGTAGCCTTTGATTATCATGGATCGTGATTTGAATTGTTTTGCTTTCCAACTCATGTTCACCACAAAAAAAAAAAGAATAAGATGAGAAAAGGAAATGGAAGTATAGGATGTTTGCTCCACTCCCTTTAGTTGTTGTTCGTAACATTTATATGGATAACGAAGAATTTGGCATTATGCCCTTTTGCTTTGGCAAATAGAGAGGTTGAAAAAACTATTATAGGCATTTGCATTGAATGAAATGCTAAATTTTAGTGGAAGGGGAGTATGGAGATGCTTGTATGACCCGATAACTTCACTTATCGTTACTGCTGGACTTGATTCTGCATTAAAAGTTTTCAAATGCATTCATCTTTTCCAGAGCTCAAAGAGATGCATTGGGTTCACAGAAGGTCTGATCGACGGAAATGAGGTTTTCACATTTATTGTTCCAAACTCTTCGGGGCACATGGCCTCACGGACAGGTAAATTTTATATCTGATTGTTATTCCCTAGTTGGAGAACATCTTTAAGTTCATTATATTGATTTTGTTTGTGAAGAGTTGGTGGGACTTGGAGGAAAAATTATGACAATCTTATTGTTAAGAATGTTCTGATATTTTTGACACATCACAGTATATACTGGATGTTGCTATGCAGAACCAATTCCTACAGGTACTGGTGACTGTGTATATAGGACACAACAGTTTACGTGTGATTAGTAATTTTTGCTTTCACATGAGCAAAGCATCTGTTCTTAATAATTGTGGTAGGTAATGGGTTTCCTACAAAATCCTTCGCTTGAAAGCAAGAAAGTGATGATCAGAATTGAAAACATAATTTCTTCTTTTTATAAAAACTAAATTGTGATATTTTAATCATTAGAGGTGTGGGAAGATAGATTTTTCCCGGAATAATTGAGTATTTAAATGATTGTTGTGGGTGAAATAGGGATTGGTTAGAAAGTAGATCCAGTTATCTTTCTCTGCATTTTGGATTTGGGAATTGGTGCAGTGGAGCAATTTTTACAGAGTTTCAATGCTTGAAAGTTTGTGGTAGTTACTAAGTATGGATCCCTGACGCCATAGATGTAGAGTGTTTATGTTGCATCTGCTCATTAAGTAATTTTTCATACATTCTGTTGTTACAGTAATTTCTTTGGTCCACCTTTGTTAGGATTTTAGACCTTATTCACCAGCACTCCTCTCTCTTGCCCTATGTGCAGCAAAAGTGAATATGTTCGTTGTTTGCATTTCTCTCGTGAAGACTCCCTATATGTTCCACCAACAATGGTTATTGCACCACATACATTTGATACTGGAGAAGCGAAATGGACTGAACTTGTCCATCTCGATGAGGGGGCACCAGTGATATGCATGGACTTGTTATCTGTAACTTCTGAACTTTCTGGTGGTGTTGAAGACTGGATTGCTGTGGGAAGTGGTAAAGGAAGCATGACGGTGGTTCATGTTGTTGGTCATATCCAGAGTCCTAAAGTTGACAGTACTCTTTCTTGGTCTGCTGAGAGATAGGAGCAACTCTTGGGAACTTATTGGTGGCAAGGCAAGTTCATTAGGAAATAGGTAATGTTACAAAGTGCATGGTAGTCAATTTTGATATTCTGTTGCTCACTATAAGCTTCAGAAACATAATTTTTGCCGGGACTTATTCACAGTCATCTCTTTTCCCAAATATTGACCCTAGGGTACTGTTGATTTTTTTAACAATCTCTTCCCTGCGGTTGGGGAGCTGGTCTCTGTTTCCTTGGAAAGTTGCCAACTTATTGGTGCAAATCATTAGGAAATAGGTATTGTACAGTTACAAGAGATTGATAGTCAATGTTTATATTCTTTTCGTCACTGTAGTCTTCAGAAACATTACTGTTGCCTTGTCTTGATGTCATCTTTTTTCTATGGTACTGCGGATTTAATAATGTCATTCTCTCTCCGTTGGGGAGCTGCTGCCTGTATTACTTTTTTTTTTTTTTTGGCTTATACTATTTTCCCATGAGATTAATAATATCTAAGTATGTGAAAACATCAAGGGATATGTCATAAATTGTATGTGATTACTTGCAAATAGCATCAATGTCAGCTTACATGGTATTTGGAGTCTAGATAGTCGTTTCATACTTTTGCATCCATACATCTGCTAAGCATCTCAAGATTCTTTTTTACAGTTGATATATCGGCAGGAATGACATGCACTTCTAATATTCAACACACGTTTTTTACGAAAAAATGGCAAAATCGTTGAAAATTAAAACGCGTTAGTGTGAGCATTTTTGTGCCTGTTTTTGCCACCCATCCTAATTATGACATGCATTCTTTATGTAATGTGTAAAAAAAGTGAAAAATTAAATGCTTCACAAAACCTCGATTTTTTTTCATGAGTTTAACACACGTTTTTGACGAAAATGGCAAAAAAATGTGAAAATTCAAAAACGCGTTAGCCCTTGAGCATTTTTGTGCTGTTTTTTGCACCCTCCTAATTATGAACATGCATTCTAGTGAATGTTGCCAAAAAGTGAAATTAAATGTTCACAAACCCTCGATTTTTTTTCATGAGTTATAACACACGTTTTTTGACGAAAAAATGGTAAAAATGTGGAAAATTCAAAAACGTGTTAGCGTGGCATTTTTGTGTTGTTTTTTGCACCCATCTATATAGAACATGCATTCTAGTGAATGTTGACAAAAAAGTGAAAATTAAATGCTTCACAAAACCTCGATTTTTTCATGATTTATAACAAAGTTTTTTGAGAAAAAAATGGCAAAAATGTGAAATTCAAAAATAGTTAGCGTGAGCATTTTTGTGCTGTTTTTTGACACCCATCTAATATGACATGCATTCTAGTGATGTTGCAAAAAAATTAAAATTAAATGTTCACAAAACTCGATATTTTTTTTCATGAGTTATAACACACGTTTTTTGACGAAAAATGGACAAAAATGTCAAAATTCAAAAACGCGTTAGCCGTGAGCATATTTTGTGCGTTTTTTTGCACCCATCTAATTATGAACATGCATCTTAGTGAATGTTGTAAAAAAAGTGAAATTAAATGCTTCACAAACATGTTTTTTTCATATTATACACACGTTTTTTGACGAAAAAATGGACAAAAAAATGGGAAAATTCAAAAACGCGGTTAGCCGTGAGACATTTTTGGTGTTGTTTGCACCCATCCTAATTATGAACATGCATTCTAGGAATGTGCAAAAAAAGTGATGAAATTAAATGCTTACAAAAACCTCGATTTTTTTTCATGAGTTATAACACACGTTTTTGACGAAAAAATGGCAAAAATGTGAAAATTCAAAAACGCGTTAGCCGCGAATTTTGTGCTGTTTTTTGCACCCATCCTAATATAAATGCATTCTGGGAATGTTGCAAAAAAAGTGAAAAATTAAATGCTTCACAAAACTCGATTTTTTTTCATGAGTTATAACACACGTTTTTGAAGAAAAATTGGCAAAAATGTGAAAATTCAAAACGAATTAGCGCTGAGCATTTTTTCTGCGTTTTTTGCACCCATCCTAATTTGAACATGCATTCTAGTGATTGCAAAAAAAGTGAAAATTAAATGCTTCACAAAACCTCGATTTTTTTTCATGAGTTATAACAAACGTTTTTTGACGAAAAATGGCAAAATGTGAAAATTCATAACGCGTTAGCCGTAAGGCATTTTTTGTGCCGTTTTTTGCACCCATCCTAATTAGAACATGCATTCTAGGAATGTTGCAGAAAAAAGTGAAATTAAATGCTTCACAAAACCTCGACATTTTTTCATGAGTTATAACAACTTTTTGACCGAAAAATGGCCACAAAAATGTGAAAAATTCAAAAACGCGTTAGCGGCGTGAGCATTTTTGTGCTGTTTTTTGCACCCATCCTAATTATGAAACATGCATTCTAGTGAATGTTGCAAAAAAAAGTGAAAATTAAATGCTTCAAAACTCGATTTTTTTTCATGAGTTATTACACACGTTTTTTGACGAAAAAATGGCAAAAATGTGAAAATTCAATAACGCGTTAGCTGTGAGCTTTTTTGTGCTGTTTTTTGCACCATCCTAATTATGAACATGCATCTAGTGATGTTGAAAAAAAAGTGGAATTAAATGCTTCACAAAACCTTGAGTTTTTTTTCATGAGTTATAACACACGTTTTTGACGAAAAAATGGCAAAAATGTGAAAATTCAAAACGCCGTTAACCGGTGAGCATTTTTTTGTGCTGTTTTTTGCCCCATCCTAATTATGACATGCATTCTAGTGAATGTTGCAAAAAGTGAAAATTAAATGCTTCACAAAACCTCGATTGTTTTTCATGAGTTTATAACACACGTTTTTGACGAAAAATGGCAAAAATTGATGAAAATTCAAAAACGCGTAGCGTGGAGCATTTTGTGCTTTTTTGCACACCCATCTAATTATGAAAATGCATTCTAGTGGAAGTTGTAAAAAAAGTGAAAAATTAAATGCTTCACAAACCTCGATTTTTTTTCATGAGTTATAACTGCACGAGTTTGGTTTAAAAATGGCAAAGTTCAAAAACTGATTGTTGTGAATATTTCTGTCATTTTTACACCAACTATATTGTAAGTGTTTTCTAGATGATGGAGTGAAAAAAATGAAAAGTTAATTTTTAAAATCGCTATTTTTCGTGGGCTATAATCACGGTTTTGTCAAAAATGCCAGTAGAAAAACTGGCAATGTGGAGTATATAGTATTTTATGCCATTTTTAACACCCACAATATTGAAAGTGTTTCTATTGACGGATTTAAAAAAATTGAAATGTAAAATTTTGAAAAAATGACATTTTCGTGGCTATAACTCACGGGTTTTGCTACAAAAATGCAAATGAAGAAAAACTGGCATATGTGGAGTATTTTTCATGCATTTTTCACCCCCAATATTGAACATATGTATCTAGTGAACGGATTGTTAAAAAAAGTAGAAAGTAAATTTTTTGAAAAATCACTATTTTGTGGCTTATACTTACGAGTTTTTGAAAAATGAAAAAATTTCAAAAAATGACGTTGTGGACATTTTCATGCCATTTACACCCACAATTATGTAATGTGTTATATGATAGCGGAGTGAAAAAAAGGAAAGTGATTTTTAAAAAATCATGTTTCATGGTTCGTTCGAGTGCGGTTATAACTCACGAGTTTTGGTGTTTTGAAAAAATGGCAAAGTTAAAAACGTGACTGTTGTGGATTCTTTTCATGTCATTTTTTTTACACACAACTATTTGTAATGGTTATCTAGAGAATGGAGTGAAAAAAAAAGGAAAAGTAAATGTTTTGAAAAAATCGAATTTTCGGGGTTATAGCTACGAGTTTTTGTTAAAAAACGCAATCGTAAGAAAAAACTGGCACATGTGGAGTATTTTTCATGCCATTTTTTACACCCACCAATTTGAAATGGTTATCTATTGAACGGTTTAAAAAATTGAAATGTAAATATTTTTGAAAAATGACTATTTTTCGTGAGCTATTGCTCACGAGTTTTGTGCCAAAAAACGTATGTAGAAAAATGGCATATGTGGAGATTTCATGCCTTTTTTACACCCACCAATATATAAATGTGTTCTTAGTGAACGGATTTAAAAAAATGGGAAGTAAAATAATTTTTTGAAAAATCTCATTTTTCATGGGCTATAGAGTCGAGTTTTGTTTAAAAAACGAAAGTTATAAAAAATGACTGTTGTAAACCATTTTCATGCCATTTTTACACCCACCAATATTCTAATATGTTATCTAGATAACGAGTGAAAAAAATGGAAAGGTAAATTTTGTGAAAAATCACCAATTTTCGTGGGCTAACTCTCGAGTTTTGATTAAAAATGGTAAAGTTCAAAAACTGACTGATGTGGCTTATTTTCATGGTCATTTTTTACACAAAATAATTTTTAATGTGTTATCTAGAAATGGGTGAAAAAAATAGAAAAGTATTTTTTTGAAAAATCGACTATTTTTCGGGAGCTATAACTCACGAGTTTTTGTCAAAACGCCAATACGTATAAAAACTGGCATATGTGGAGTATTTCATGCCATTTTTTACACCACCAATTTGAAAATGTGTATCTATTGAAAGGATTTAAAAAATTGAAATGTAAATATTTTGAAAAAGACTATTTTTGTGGGGCTTATATACTCACGAGTTTGTGCCAGAAAAACGCAATGTACAAAAAACTGGCATATGTGGAGTATTTTCATGCATTTTTACACCCACCATATTTAAATGTGTTATCTAGTGAACGGATGTAAAAAAATGGAAAGTAAATTTTTTAAAAAAACACTATTTTTCGGGGCTATAACTACGAGTTTTTTTAAAAAACAAAAAGTTGTCAAAAAGGACTGTTGTGGACATTTTTCATGCGTTTTTCACCACCCCCCCCCCCCAATATTTAATGTGTTACTAGAGAAAGGAGTGAAAAAATGGAAAGTAAGTTTTTTAAAAATCATGTTTACGTGCTTTTTAGCCCTGGCTATAACTCACGAGTTTGGTCAAAAATGGCCCAAAAGTTCAAAAAACTGACTGTTGTGGATTATTTTCTTGTCATTTTTTTACACACAACTATATTTGTAATGTGTTATCTAGAGAATGAGTGAAAAAAATGAAAAGTAAATTTTTTTAAAAATCGCTATTTTTCGGAGCTATAACTCACGGTTTTGTAAAACGCAATCTAGAAAAACTGGCATATGTGGGTATTTCATGCCATTTTTTACACCCAGCATATTGAAAATGTGTTACTATGAAAAAGATTTAAAAAGTTGAAATGTAAATATTTTGAAAAATGACTAGTTTTCGTGGGCTATAACTCACGAGTTTTCGAAGTAGTGCAAAAAGGTACAAATAGAGGTAAAATCCACGCGTTTTGGATTTTTTGATTTTGTCGAAAATACGTGTGGTATCAGGCATGAAAATATTGAGGTTTGGTCAAAATTTAATTTCCACTTTTATGGTACTGTTCATTAAAATGCATATTTACTATTGAGACTTGTTAAAAACAGTAGAGGAGACCATAATCAATAAATGTTTTGACTTTGAAATTTTTTTTACCATATACGTGTATATAAGCCATAAAAAATGGAAGTTATGGTAAAATTTTAATTCTTTTTTTATTACACATTTTAGTAAATGCATGTTCACTATTGAGGTTGATGTTAAAAATAGTAGGAAAAAAACCAAAATCAACACGTTTTTACAAAAATACGAGTTTAACCCATGAAAAATGAGGTTTGTGAAAATTTAATTTTTATATTTTTTTGACCATATCACTAGAATCATTCACAATCGGGTGGGTTGCAAAAATAGTGCAAAAAAGTAAAAATCATGTGTTTTTGATTTGCCATTTTTGCCGAAAATAAGTAGTTATAACCTATGAAAATGGAGGTTTGGTGAAATTTAAATTGCCACTTTTTTGACACTATTCATTAGTAATAATGTCACTTGAGGCGTGTAAAAAAATAATAGAAAAAGTTAAATCAAAGCATTTTTTTATTTTGTATTTTTGACAAAAATAGTGTGTTAATCCATGAAAATGGAGGTTTTTTGAAAATTTAACTTTCTTTTTTTCAACAATATCATTAGAATGCATGTTCACAATTGGTGGGTACAAAAAGGTACGAAAAAAGTAAAATCAATGTTTTTGGATTTTGTCATTCTTTTACGAAAAATACGTGCGTATAACCCATTAAAATTTGAGGTTTTGTCAAAATTTTAATTTCACTTTTATACCACGTTCATTAGAATGCATTCAATGTTGATAGTGTGTAAAAAACAGGTAGGACAAAAAGCCAAAATCTACAAGTTTTTTTACTTTGAAATTTTTTCCAAAATACGTGATTATAACCCGTTGAAAAATGGAAGTTTGGTGAAATTTTAATTTCACTTTTTATTACCTGTTCATTATAATGCATGTTAACTATTGAGGGTGTGTAAAAAATAAGGAAAACAAATCATACAGTTTTTTATTGAAAATTTTGAACCAAATATGTGTTTGTTATGACTCATGAAAGATTTGAGGTTGGTAAAAATTTTTAATTTCAGTTTTTTACAATATCAAAATAATTGCAATAAATTTTAACCTTTACTAATTGATCTCAAGTGAACAAGATAAGTATGCAAACAGCCATAAAGGTTTGAATTATGCAAACCCAAAGGGTCTCACTTCACAAATATAAGCATTTGCATCAACTTCAAACAAATATATCGTGGTATGGAAAAAAAGAAAAGCAGCCACTGAAACTCAAACAGTGCTTACAACCATTGCAAGATGCGCTGCCCTCAATACTGGAAGAAATGCCAAAAAGAAGAAAGTGGTTGCCAATTATTAGTAAAATCAGCCTGTCAAACGGATGAGGTGATGTCTGAAGAGACCAGTTCATAAAAAAAATTCGAAAGGTATCAGACTTGAAAGTCTGAAATTCCGTATTCAGAAGATCACATCATATCAATGTCAGCCATTTCCTTAATAATCTTAAATCTCTTTTAACTTGCAAACAGTGATGATTTTTGTTGTTCATAACTGTTTTTAAAGCACTTGACACCACAAAAGAGACCGATGGGCTGCTGAACTTTGGCCATGTCTGCCCAAAGCAAACTTAAAAGCCAAGCTAAAAAAATTGGCCTGAAGTTAGGCTCCTTCCGTTCAAAACTTTTCAAATTATCTAGAAAATCGGGTGTTTGACTGTTAGTTGTGAAGAGCTAATTCATCTGTCTCTTTAAAAACCGCTAACTGTGGTAGTACTTGAGACTTTATGTTTGCTTACAAAGTCTGATGAAAGTGATGCTTTTATTAAAACTCTTACTTTATTGGACTTAAACAGTCCTGTGAATAACTTGACTTTATTGACTAATAATCAGTCCTGGTGAGATAAGTTATGGTTATGGAGTATTGGTGGTTGGAAAGTTCAGTTCAGATTTAACTGTATTTATTGTTTAATTCGGTTAAACTTTACACTCACTCTTCAAGATGCATAATTGTTGCATCACTAATGGTATGGTCATCATTTCAAATGAAAATGTGTTATTTGGTTTTGGCATCTTTTGTTGAGAATTCACTCCTTCTGAAAATATGTACATCTATTTAGGAGCTCTTTTGCTTAGTAAAGGAAAGATGTAAAAGAGTAGTCTCCTTGTTATCATTCAAATGTGGGAGTTAAAGTTGGATCAAATATATAGGTTTTTACTCTCATGAGTCTTTATATTCCTCCAAATTTAGGAACCACAACTTTTGTAAAGAACGAAGTACTCCTATTCTTACTTAACTTAAACTGTACATAGAGGGTCCTATATAAGGGAGAGATACCTCCCAATTTATTGCTTTCCATTTTGTTATAAAGTGTGGATATTTTCGCCTTCTTGTAACAGAAATTTTCTATCAATAAATAGAAGTGGCGTCCCCTATACGGGATGATTAGCCAAAAAAAATACAATATTCATAGAATGTATATTCATAACGTTTTTTTTACAATATTCACAAGAAGCATGTTCACAACGGGGGATGAGTGATGAACGACATAAAAAAAAAAGTAAAATCATGGTGTTTTTAATTTTTTTTTTTCCATTTTTTCAAAAATACGTGTATTTAACTTATGAAAAATAGGTTTGATCAAAATTTAATTTCCCTTTTATGACATTGTTCTTGAGAGATGCATATTCCCGCTATTGAGTAGTGTATAAAAAAATAAAAAATAATATTAAAAAAAAGAAAATCACATATGAAACGGATCAAAAACTCCTTCCTAAACCCTTGTTTATGAGGCAATAAAGTCTTGTAACTCAGTCTCATTGAAAATTCCTCTTTTCCATCTAAAAACGGAATCAAAACTCCATCTCCATGGTCCGAAGAAAAGGGTGGCAGTTCGAAACCCCAATAATTGGTTTAGCTCTAGTAACAGCTCTTCCAAGGACTGAAAATTTCACTCCTCGATTATAGGATTGGAACCATAAGTTTTTTATTTTGCCATTTTTAACATGCATTTTTTTTATTTGTCATTTTTTTTAACAAAATCGGCCTCAAACCAGCAAGACTAATTGCTACCGCAATTCCTAGCTTAAACCTGACAAATAAATACAACATAATTATTAAGCAAAGTATGTGAGTGGTGCTCAATATCAACATCAGTCCTCGGTGAAGAAAGATATCAGATAAATACCAAAAATTTCCTCAGTGTAACCAAAGTACAAATATAAAAAAGAGATCTAACTTCGGACAGACTTTACACAGAGCAGAAGCATCCCAAATATGACGCATAACCTATTCAAATTACGGTCATCTTGCTAGATGAGCAGTAAGCACCAAGGTTTTCTCACTGCTGTAGCACATATATAAAATCCCTCTTCATCCTTGTATGATTCATAGACAAACTGCATTAACTGTGCCAAATGATGGTCAATAATGGTAACACCTTATCAACCTGACAAACTAATAACAAAACTGGTAAAAAGCCAAAACATCAACAGGTCTTACAGGTTTGAGGTAAGGAAGTGTTCTTCACATACAAGAGAGCTTTCCAGGAGCCAAATGAAGCTCCCCACTAAGGATGTGGATACATGTCCAACAGAACTTCTAGGTAACTAGGAATCTGTTAATTGGAGAAAAGATATCAATATTCAGAGGAGTCACATCACATGAAGAAGAACGGAGAAGGTGCAGAGGGAGAAGAGAAAAGAAAAATGTGCGGCTGAGGATCAAAATCATAATGAATAAATGATACAACCTTCCCCTAATCCTAGAGAAGTTAAACTAATCACCAGGTTTATCAGATTTAGTCCAAGCAGGCTGCATAAGCATAACAGGGGCAATTATGAAGAGCATACTAAACCACTCCGCACTAGATCAAGAGTACTGGATACACCAATTTGGAGATACATATGTATACAAAGAACCATAACTCAATATACTTTAGGAATACTCAAAACAATTTCTATACGGATAGATGACGGTTCATGGGGAGAGGACAACCGCTGTTTAGATGTAAAGAATAGATGCACAATGTTTTTGTTCACACATGTTAGATCAAGATTGGAGAGCTAACACGACTCCAATGAAACATTACAGCAACTTTTGCCAGCATTCTCAGAAAAATGTTTTCGTGTTCAATCCTTATTCCGACTTTCCAGAAGCACAGCTACATCACTGCTCTGTTTTCCTAACCCACTAAAGAAAAACAAATAAATAAAATAAATAAACAGACAAACGAGAAAATTAAAAAGAGAGCAAAAACATAGCATGTATTTTCTCTTTAGTTAGTTTTGCAGTTATGATTAGACGTGATCTGTAAAAACATGTTGTCTGTCAATGAAGGAAACCGATAATATTTAATAGAAACTAAAAAAAAAAAGAAAAGAAGGCAAGAAATAATTAGCAACTTTATGCATGTAAACTTGAAGAAAGGAAAGGTTTTAAATAGTTTGAAAAATAAGCATTCCAAGCTCAAAACCATCAAAAGAGGACATGACAAGTGTGTCTGAAAGAGAAAAACTTTGAGTTTCTGATTTAATTAGTTAAATTGAGTTTTATTCCAGATAGGAAAACAAAAAGAAGGCATTGAAATAGGAGTGAGATGGGAAAGAAGCAGCGTAACAACCTTACTTCTTTTTTGCTAAGTGAGAAGATCAGTTTTAAGGTACTTTTCAACGACCACCTTCATAAGACACAAATCAACAAAAAAAAAGAGAGTAAATGGGAGAAACTGCGGAAGCATCCATTGATAGTATTGTATTTTGTTCAAAGCAAAAAATCAATAGGTTGCAGAATACGAAAAGAAAAAGAAAAGAGATTACTAACGTGTGTTGTAAATAATTCTAATTCTAAGCAAGGGGATTATAAAATAAATGTCAAATCATGCTGAATGAAATTGTTGTGTTGAAGGGTTGGTTTCAAGTGAAGAAAAGCGCAAAAGCTCTCTTCTTCATCTCATATTGTGTGATCCAATAATAAATAATCCAATAGAGTCCAGTAAGAATGAATGAATGAACATAGAAGCAGGAAGTAGAAGAAGAATTTCAGTTTCGAATTTCAGAATGAAAAAGACAAAAACCAAAAAAATAAATAATATAAAGACAGCACATTGAGGAGGAGACAATAAGGAGAATATAACCATAAGGGTTATATTAGAATTAGAAGAAGGAAAGTAGAGAGATATACGTACAGGTATAGCTGTCAGGATATTTAGAGATATATCTTGTGATTCTGTGCATCGTTCCTCTGTAAGTTTGTGAGCCTATCTCCATTATATCCGATTCCGCAAATAAAAAAAAAAAAAAAAATGGAATAAAAAGTAGTAGTAGTAGTAGTAGTATTTGATTTTGAGTTTACCAAAAGCGAAATCGTCTTTGAAAGAATATTGTTGGCCTTCCCCACATCATCAACATTCATCAAAACTTGTGTTTTAGCTTGCTCCGCTTCCGCTCCGCTCCGCCCCGGTGTTCTTGTTGAATGTTGATGAAGACAGGCAGGCCGACAGACGATGATATATAGATACCAATACTTATCCATTGCTTCCATTTTGTATTTACTCTAATCCATATGCATATGAACATTTCACGTGGTTGCGGGGATAGCTCAGTTGGGAGAGCGTCAGACTGAAGATCTGAAGGTCGCGTGTCGATCCACGCTCACCGCATAACTAACTTTTTAATTTTTCATTTTTATTATACTTGATGATGTTAAGCAGCCCAGCCCAGCCCAACCCAACCGAAAGATTCATGACAAAGGGGGCCCGCTGCTCACTGTGGGACTCTACTGAGGAGCAGTGAAATCGTTGCACAGAACCCTGGGCGTGGATGGAGTGGAGGACAAGGAGCCAGAAGAAGGGCAATGGCATCATCTGGAGAAAGAGGGGTTATCTGGGAGAAATCTCAGCACTTGTTTTCTCCACAACCTTTCTCTTCTTCTTCTTTTTCCTTCTCTTCCGTTCCGTTTCTTTTAGCTGGTTTGTTCTTTTTTTATCTTCATTTATTTTTTCTCCAGCTCACGACGGGCCAGTGCTGGTGCACACACAGTTTTCTCTCATACTATAATAACTTACTTCGCAGGAACGGGTTCCGAAATCCTTGTCTACACTTACCCACAGGAAACAGATTGCATCTCTCCAAGTTTTCAGGGATTCGCGTCCACGGCATCACTTCTCACCCCCACCACCACCACCTCCGCAGACTCCATCACTTTTATAGTATGGCTATCTTTGGTTGGAAAGACGAGTCAAGTTATACAAGTTGACTGCTATGCTACTAATATTTGGAATTCACTCTCCTTCACTCCTTCCAACTTCACCACGGGTTTTGGATGTTTTCTTTCTTCAAGGTGCTCTCTTCTTATATCATTTTGTTTATCTTTCTTTCCTCACTTTATGCACACTGAACTCTGTTCACTGCCGGCGATTTTAGAACGGCGGATGCCCCCCCGGTTCTCATCAGGGGGAGGGAGATATTGCCTTGCTATTGGCGCAGTGACAATTCGCTATGGTGTGGGATTTTTCACGTTCGTCTCGTTTTCCAAGTCAGATGCCCAGGTTGGTTATCCTTCTCCTTTTTCTAAGAATCTTAACAAAAAATATATTTAAAAAAAAAAATGGCTCGGAGTGTTTTTATTGGATTTTCCTCAAGTAGTAGTGTACTTTGTATTTCCCATGATCGAATCGGAAACCAAATGCAAAAAGTACATAGAATCCCTCTTTAAAAATATACGTTTTCATTTTATCATTCTTGCATGTCTAATTGACAACTCTTTTTTTTTTCCCACTTCTAGATAGATGTTTGTTGTTATTCCATGCGGATATGGGGCAGTGATGCTGAATCTTTGCTTGTTGCATCCGGTACTATTTAATAACAGGTAATTTCTTTTTAACCATTCTCCATTTTGCTGTCCAATTGTGTATTGATGCGGTTACATTTTGAACAACTAGTTTAAATTATTGACTCTTTTTATTTAATACATATAATCTCAAGAATGTCTAGTGTTGCCATTGGAGTTGAACAGTTTGTGATCTAAGTGTTGCTTTCTTACCACTGTAACTGCCTTTGCTTTTTACCCTTTCCTGGCCTATCGAGGTGCTGTTGCACTTAACTGCTCGAATTTCTTCTTTCATGTTTATTTTGTCGTATACGCTATACATGACCCTGACAATTTGCTTGAGTTGGCAGAATTGTTTGGAAACTGGATTTCAGAACACTCTAGAGCTTTAGAGGTTCTGTGGAAGGCAGACAAATTCAATGAAGCACGATGTTGTGCAGTTTTTGTGGCCAACCTATCAAGTGTTCGACTATGCAGATTAACTGGACATGAAGGTTCAATTTTTCGCATAGCATGGTCATCTGATGGATCAAAGTTGGTGTCTGTCTCCAGATGATCGTAGGTAATAAGTGCTTCTGAACTTCTGTTATTCATGAATTATACAATCTCTGAAAATCGAGTGAACAATTCAAAGTTTCTTCGGTTTGTGTGCCCGTGTTTTGGGTAGCAATACCAAGGGGGATGGGTTTTTGCAGTCCTGAGGATGCCTGTCAATATGTGTTGCCTGTTTATTTGGTCACCTGTAGAGTTTGGGATTGTGTATATTTGACAATGTAAGAAAAAAGATGACAATTTTCCTTTCAAGTCTTTGCCCTCTCTCTTGTAATAATTGAACTCAAGGAAGATCGTGCATTAAGGTTGGCTTCCAAGGTTCTAGCATGGTGCAACATCGTGTCTCTCAACCTTTTGAGATGCATTACTTTTTGTTTGGAGTATCTAGATGTGATGATTAGAATGCACATTTTCTAGCGTGTTTGTTTCCTACCATATGCAAATGCAGTACTTTTTTTTTTTTTTTTTTGTTCTCTTGTGCAATTGTTGTGGATTTTTTCATCTTCAAACAAATAATGTATATCTGCATATATTTTCCGAGCAAGGATAAAAATGTGAAAATTCAAAAACGCGTTACTCGTGAGCATTTTTTCTGCTGTTTTTTGCACCCATCCTAATTATGAACATGCATTCTAGTGAATGTTGTAAAAAAAGTGAAAATTAAATGCTTCACAAAACCTCGATTTTTTTTCATGAGTTATAACACACGTTTTTTGACGAAAAAATGGCCAAAAAGTCAAAATTCAAAAACGCGTTAGCCGTGAGCATTTTTTGTGCTGTTTTTTGCACCCATCCTAATTATGAAGATGCATTCTAGTGAATCTTGCAAAAAAAGTGAAAATTAAATGCTTCCCAAAACCTCGATTTTTTTTCATGAGTTATAACACACGTTTTTTGACTAAAAAATGGCAAAAATGTGAAAATTCAAAAACGCGTTAGCCGTGAGCAGTTTTTCTGCTATTTTTTGCACCCATCCTAATTATGAACATGCATTCTAGGGAATGTTGTAAAAAAAGTTAAAATTAAATGCTTCACAAAACCTCGATTTTTTTTCATGAGTTATAACACACGTTTTTTGACGAAAAAATGGCAAAAATGTGAAAATTCAAAAACGCGTTAGCCTTGCGCATTTTTTGTGCTGTTTTTTGCACCCATCCTAATTATGAACATGCATTCTAGTGAATGTTGCAAAAAAGTGAAAATTAAATGCTTCATAAAACCTCGATTTTTTTTCATGAATTATAACACACGTTTTTTTACGAAAAAATGGCAAAAATGTGAAAATTAAAAAACGCGTTAGTCGTGAGCATTTTTTGTGCTGTTTTTTGCACCCATCCTAATTATGAACATGCATTCTAGTTAATGTTGTAAAAAAAGTGAAAATTAAATGCTTCACAAAACCTCGATTTTTTTTCATGAGTTATAACACACGTTTTTTGACGAAAAAATGGCAAAAATGTGAAAATTCAAAAACGCGTTAGCCTTGAGCATTTTTTGTGCTGTTTTTTGCACCCATCCTAATTATGAACATGCATTCTAGTGAATGTTGCAAAAAAAGTGAAAATTAAATGCTTCACAAAACCTCGATTTTTTTTCATGAGTTATAACACACGTTTTTTGACGAAAAAATGGCCAAAAAGTCAAAATTCAAAAACGCGTTAGCCGTGAGCATTTTTTGTGCTGTTTTTTGCACCCATCCTAATTATGAAGATGCATTCTAGTGAATCTTGCAAAAAAAGTGAAAATTAAATGCTTCCCAAGACCTCGATTTTTTTTCATGAGTTATAACACACGTTTTTTGACGAAAAAATGGCAAAAATGTGAAAATTCAAAAACGCGTTAGCCGTGAGCATTTTTTATGCTGTTTTTTGCACCCATCCTAATTATGAACATGCATTCTAGTGAATGTTGTAAAAAAAGTGAAAATTAAATGCTTCACAAAACCTCGATTTTTTTTCATGCTATACACACGTTTTTTGACGAAAAAATGGCAAAAATGTGAAAATTCAAAAACGCGTTAGCCGTGAGCATTTTTTGTGCTGTTTTTTGCACCCATCCTAATTATGAACATGCATTCTAGGGAATGTTGTAAAAAAAGTTAAAATTAAATGCTTCACAAAACCTCGATTTTTTTTCATGAGTTATAACACACGTTTTTTGACGAAAAAATGGCAAAAATGTCAAAATTCAAAAACGCGTTAGCCGTGAGCATATTTTGTGCTGTTTTTTGCACCCATCCTAATTACGAACATGCATTCTATTGAATGTTGTAAAAAAAGTGAAAATTAAATGATTCACAGAACCTAGATTTATTTTCATGAGTTATAACACACTTTTTTTGACGAAAAAATGGCAAAAATGTGAAAATTCAAAACGCGTTAATCGTGAGCATTTTTTCTGCTGTTTTTTGCACCCATCCTAATTATGAACATGCATTCTAGTGAATGTTGTAAAAAAAGTGAAAATTAAATGTTTCACAAAACCTCGATTTTTTTTCATGAGTTATAACACACGTTTTTTGACCAAAAAATGGCAAAAATGTGAAAATTCAAAAACGGATTAGCCGTGAGCATTTTTTCTGCTGTTTTTTGCACCCATCCTAATTATGAACATGCATTCTAGTGAATGTTGTAAAAAAAGTGAAAATTAAATGCTTCACAAAACCTCGATTTTTTTTTCATAAGTTATAACACACGTTTTTTGACGAAAAAATGGCAAAAATGTGAAAATTCAAAAACGCGTTAGCCGTGAGCAGTTTTTCTGCTGTTTTTTGCACCCATCCTAATTATGAACATGCATTCTAGGGAATGTTGTAAAAAAAGTTAAAATTAAATGCTTCACAAAACCTCGATTTTTTTCATGAGTTATAACACACATTTTTTGACGAAAAAATGGCAAAAATGTGAAAATTCAAAAACGCGTTAGCCGTGCGCATTTTTTGTGCTGTTTTTTGCACCCATCCTAATTATGAACATGCATTCTAGTGAATGTTGCAAAAAAAGTGAAAATTAAATGCTTCATAAAACCTCGATTTTTTTTCATGAATTATAACACACGTTTTTTTACGAAAAAATGGCAAAAATGTGAAAATTAAAAAACGCGTTAGTCGTGAGCATTTTTTGTGCTGTTTTTTGCACCCATCCTAATTATGAACATGCATTCTAGTTAATGTTGTAAAAAAAGTGAAAATTAAATGCTTCACAAAACCTCGATTTTTTTTCATGAGTTATAACACACGTTTTTTGACGAAAAAATGGCAAAAATGTGAAAATTCAAAAACGCGTTAGCCTTGAGCATTTTTTGTGCTGTTTTTTGCACCCATCCTAATTATGAACATGCATTCTAGTGAATGTTGCAAAAAAAGTGAAAATTAAATGCTTCACAAAACCTCGATTTTTTTTCATGAGTTATAACACACGTTTTTTGACGAAAAAATGGTAAAAATGTGAAAATTCAAAAACGTGTTAGCCGTGAGCATTTTTTGTGTTGTTTTTTGCACCCATCCTAATTATGAACATGCATTCTAGTGAATGTTGCAAAAAAAGTGAAAATTAAATGCTTCACAAAACCTCGATTTTTTTTTCATGAGTTATAACAAACGTTTTTTGACGAAAAAATGGCAAAAATGTGAAAATTCAAAAACTCGTTAGCCGTGAGCATTTTTTGTGCTGTTTTTTGCACCCATCCTAATTATGAACATGCATTCTAGTGAATGTTGCAAAAAAAGTTAAAATTAAATGCTTCACAAAACTTCGATTTTTTTTCATGAGTTATAACACACGTTTTTTGACGAAAAAATGGCAAAAATGTCAAAATTCAAAAACGCGTTAGCCGTGAGCATATTTTGTGCTGTTTTTTGCACCCATCCTAATTATGAACATGCATTCTAGTGAATGTTGTAAAAAAAGTGAAAATTAAATGCTTCACAAAACCTCGTTTTTTTTCATGAGTTATTACACACGTTTTTTGACGAAAAAATGGCAAAAATGTGAAAATTCAAAAACGCGTTAGCCGTGAGCATTTTTTGTGCTGTTTTTTGCACCCATCCTAATTATGAACATGCATTCTAGTGAATGTTGCAAAAAAAGTGAAAATTAAATGCTTCACAAAACCTCGATTTTTTTTCATGAGTTATAACACACGTTTTTTGACGAAAAAATGGCAAAAATGTGAAAATTCAAAAACGCGTTAGCCGTGAGCATTTTTTGTGCTGTTTTTTGCACCCATCCTAATTATGAACATGCATTCTAGTGAATGTTGCAAAAAAAGTGAAAAATTAAATGCTTCACAAAACCTCGATTTTTTTCATGAGTTATAACACACGTTTTTTGAAGAAAAATTGGCAAAAATGTGAAAATTCAAAAACGAATTAGCCGTGAGCATTTTTTCTGCTGTTTTTTGCACCCATCCTAATTATGAACATGCATTCTAGTGAATGTTGCAAAAAAAGTGAAAATTAAATGCTTCACAAAACCTCGATTTTTTTTCATGAGTTATAACACACGTTTTTTGACGAAAAAATGGCAAAAATGTGAAAATTCAATAACGCGTTAGCCGTGAGCATTTTTTGTGCTGTTTTTTGCACCCATCCTAATTATGAACATGCATTCTAGTGAATGTTGCAGAAAAAGTGAAAATTAAATGCTTCACAAAACCTCGATTTTTTTCATGAGTTATAACACACGTTTTTTGACGAAAAAATGGCAAAAATGTGAAAATTCAAAAACGCGTTAGCCGTGAGCATTTTTTGTGCTGTTTTTTGCACCCATCCTAATTATGAACATGCATTCTAGTGAATGTTGCAAAAAAAAGTGAAAATTAAATGCTTCACAAAACCTCGATTTTTTTTCATGAGTTATAACACACGTTTTTTGACGAAAAAATGGCAAAAATGTGAAAATTCAATAACGCGTTAGCTGTGAGCATTTTTTGTGCTGTTTTTTGCACCCATCCTAATTATGAACATGCATTCTAGTGAATGTTGCAAAAAAAGTGAAAATTAAATGCTTCACAAAACCTTGATTTTTTTTCATGAGTTATAACACACGTTTTTTGACGAAAAAATGGCAAAAATGTGAAAATTCAAAAACGCGTTAACCGTGAGCATTTTTTGTGCTGTTTTTTGCACCCATCCTAATTATGAACATGCATTCTAGTGAATGTTGCAAAAAAAGTGAAAATTAAATGCTTCACAAAACCTCGATTTTTTTTCATGAGTTATAACACACGTTTTTTGACGAAAAAATGGCAAAAATGTGAAAATTCAAAAACGCGTTAGCCGTGAGCATTTTTTGTGCTTTTTTTTGCACCCATCCTAATTATGAACATGCATTCTAGTGAATGTTGTAAAAAAAGTGAAAATTAAATGCTTCACAAAACCTCGATTTTTTTTCATGAGTTATAACTCACGAGTTTTGGTTAAAAATGGCAAAGTTCAAAAACTGATTGTTGTGGATTATTTTCATGTCATTTTTTACACACAACTATATTTGTAATGTGTTTTCTAGATGATGGAGTGAAAAAAATAGAAAAGTTAATTTTTTGAAAAATCGCTATTTTTCGTGGGCTATAACTCACGAGTTTTTGTCAAAAATGCCATCGTAGAAAAACTGGCATATGTGGAGTATTTTCATGCCATTTTTAACACCCACTAATATTGAAAATGTGTTATCTATTGAACGGATTTAAAAAAATTGAAATGTAAATATTTTGAAAAATGACTATTTTTCGTGGGCTATAACTCACGGGTTTTTGCCATAAAATGCAAATGTAGAAAAACTGGCATATGTGGAGTATTTTCATGCCATTTTTTACACCCACCAATATTAGAAATATGTTATCTAGTGAACGGATTTAAAAAAATAGAAAAGTAAATTTTTTGAAAAATCACTATTTTTCGTGGGCTATAACTTACGAGTTTTTGTAAAAATGAAAAAATTTCAAAAAATGACTGTTGTGGACCATTTTCATGCCATTTTACACCCACCAATATTTGTAATGTGTTATATAGATAGCGGAGTGAAAAAAATGGAAAAGTGATTTTTTTTAAAAAATCACTGTTTTTCGTGGGTTATAACTCACGAGTTTTGGTTAAAAATGGCAAAGTTCAAAAACTGACTGTTGTGGATTATTTTCATGTCATTTTTTACACACAACTATATTTGTAATGTGTTATCTAGAGAATGGAGTGAAAAAAATAGAAAAGTAAATTTTTTGAAAAATCGCTATTTTTCGTGGGTTATAGCTCACGAGTTTTTGTTAAAAACGCAATCGTAGAAAAAACTGGCACATGTGGAGTATTTTCATGCCATTTTTTACACCCACCAATATTGAAAATGTGTTATCTATTGAACGGATTTTAAAAAATTGAAATGTAAATATTTTGAAAAATGACTATTTTTCGTGAGCTATTGCTCACGAGTTTTTGCCAAAAAACGTAATTGTAGAAAAATCGGCATATGTGGAGTATTTTCATGCCTTTTTTTACACCCACCAATATTATAAATGTGTTATCTAGTGAACGGATTTAAAAAAATGGAAAAGTAATTTTTTGAAAAATCTCTATTTTTCATGGGCTATAGCTTACGAGTTTTTGTAAAAAACGAAAAGTATCAAAAAATGACTGTTGTAAACCATTTTCATGCCATTTTTACACCCACCAATATTTCTAATATGTTATCTAGATAACGGAGTGAAAAAAATGGAAAGGTAAATTTTTTGAAAAATCACAATTTTTCGTGGGCTATAACTCTCGAGTTTTGATTAAAAATGGTAAAGTTCAAAAACTGACTGATGTGGATTATTTTCATGTCATTTTTTACACACAACTATATTTTTAATGTGTTATCTAGAGAATGGAGTGAAAAAAATAGAAAAGTAATTTTTTTGAAAAATCGCTATTTTTCGTGAGCTATAACTCACGAGTTTTTGTCAAAAACGCAATCGTATAAAAACTGGCATATGTGGAGTACTTTCATGCCATTTTTACACCCACCAATATTGAAAATGTGTTATCTATTGAACGGATTTAAAAAAATTGAAATGTAAATATTTTGAAAAATGACTATTTTTTGTGGGCTTATTATAACTCACGAGTTTGTGCCAAAAAACGCAAATGTAAAAAAACTGGCATATGTGGAGTATTTTCATGCAATTTTTACACCCACCAATATTATAAATGTGTTATCTAGTGAACGGATGTAAAAAAATGGAAAAGTAAATTTTTTTAAAAAAATCACTATTTTTCGTGGGCTATAACTTACGAGTTTTTTAAAAAACAAAAAGTTTCAAAAAATGACTGTTGTGGACCATTTTCATGCCGTTTTTACACCCCCCCCCCCCAATATTTATAATGTGTTACTAGAGAAAGGAGTGAAAAAAATGGAAAAGTAAGTTTTTTAAAAAATCACTGTTTTTCGTGGGCTATAACTCACGAGTTTTGGTCAAAAATGGCAAAGTTCAAAAACTGACTGTTGTGGATTATTTTCTTGTCATTTTTTACACACAACTATATTTGTAATGTGTTATCTAGAGAATGGAGTGAAAAAAATAGAAAAGTAAATTTTTTTAAAAATCGCTATTTTTCGTGAGCTATAACTCACGAGTTTTTGTCAAAAACGCAATCTTAGAAAAACTGGCATATGTGGAGTATTTTCATGCCATTTTTTACACCCAGCAATATTGAAAATGTGTTATCTATTGAACAGATTTAAAAAACTTGAAATGTAAATATTTTGAAAAATGACTATTTTTCGTGGGCTATAACTCACGAGTTTTCGAAGTTAGTGCAAAAATGGTACAAATAGAGGTAAAAATCCACGCGTTTTTGGATTTTTTGATTTTGTCGAAAATACGTGTGTTATCAGGCATGAAAAATTGAGGTTTGGTCAAAATTTTAATTTCCACTTTTTATGGTACTGTTCATTAAAATGCATATTTACTATTGAGACTTGTGTAAAAACAGTAGAGGAACAGTCATAATCAATAAATTTTTTGACTTTGAAATTTTTTTTACCAATATACGTGTATTATAAGCCATAAAAAATGGAAGTTTGGTAAAAATTTTAATTTTCATTTTTTTATTACACATTTTAGTAGAATGCATGTTCACTATTGAGGTGTATGTAAAAAATAGTAGGAAAAAACCAAAATCAACACGTTTTTTACAAAAATACGAGTTATAACCCATGAAAAATGAGGTTTTGTGAAAATTTAATTTTTATTTTTTTGACAATATTCACTAGAATGCATGTTCACAATCGGGGTGGGTGCAAAAAATAGTGCAAAAAAAGTAAAAATCATCGTGTTTTTGAATTTTGCCATTTTTGCCGAAAATACGTATGTTATAACCTATGAAAAATGGAGGTTTGGTGAAAATTTTAAATTGCACTTTTTATGACACTATTCATTAGAATACATGTTCACTATTGAGGCGTGTATAAAAAATAATTAGGAAAAAGTTAAAATCAAAGCATTTTTTTATTTTGTCATTTTTGACAAAAATACGTGTGTTATAATCCATGAAAAATGGAGGTTTTTTGAAAATTTTAACTTTCATTTTTTTCAACAATATTCATTAGAATGCATGTTCACAATTGGGTGGGTACAAAAAAAGGTACGAAAAAAAGTAAAAATCAATGTGTTTTTGGATTTTGTCATTTTTTACGAAAAATACGTGCGTTATAACCCATTAAAATTTGAGGTTTTGTCAAAATTTTAAATTTCACCTTTTATACCACTGTTCATTAGAATGCATGTCAATGTTGATACGTGTGTAAAAAACAGTAGGACAAAAAGCCAAAATCTACAAGTTTTTTTACTTTGAAATTTTTTTACCAAAATACGTGTATTATAACCCGTGAAAAATGGAAGTTTGGTGAAAATTTTAATTTTCACTTTTTATTACACTGTTCATTATAATGCATGTTCACTATTGAGGCGTGTGTAAAAAATAAGAAAAATACCAAAATCAATACAGTTTTTTACTTTGAAAATTTTGACCAAAATATGTGTTATGACTCATGAAAGATTGAGGTTTGGTAAAAATTTTAATTTTCACGTTTTTTTACAATATTCAAAAGAATTGCATCAAATTTTAACCTTCTACTAACTTGATCTCAAGTGAACAGATAATTATGCAAACAGCCATACAAGGTTTGAATATATGCAACCAAAAGGGTCTCACTTCAAATATAAGCATTGCATCAACTTCAAACAACATATATTCGTGGATATGGAAAAAAGAAAGCAGGCCCTGGAAACTCAAACAGCTGATACAGACATTGCAAGATGCCTGCCCTCCAAATACTTGGAAGAAATGCCAAAAAGAAGAAAATGTGGTTGCCAACTTATTAGTAAAATCAGCCTTGCTGCAACCGGATGAGGTGATTCTAGAAGAGACCAAGTTTCATAAAAAAATTCGAAAGGTAATCAGACTTGAAAGTCTGGAAATTCCGTATATCAGAAGATCACATCAATATCAATGTCAGCCATTTCCTTCATAATCTTAAATCTCTTTTAACTTTGCAAAACAGTGATGATTTTTGTTGTTCATAAACATGTTTAAAGCACTTGCACACCACAAAAGAGACCGATGGCTGCTGAACTTTGGCCATTTAGTCTGCCCCAAAGCAAACTTAAAACTGCCCAAAGCTAAAAAAAATTTGGCTGCTGAAGTTAGGCCTCCTTCCGTTCAAAACTTTTCAAATTATCTAGGAAAATCGGGTGTTTGACTGTTGATGTTAGGCTAATTTATCTGTCTCTTGTAAAACCTCTAACTGTGGTAGTACTTGAACATTTACTGTTTGCTTACAATTAAGTCTGATGAAATTGATGCTTTTTATAAACCTCTTACTTTATTGGACTTATAATCAGTCCTTGTGAATAACTTGACTTTATTGGACTAATAATCAGTCCTGGTGAAGAACAAGTTATGTTTATGGAGTATTTGGTTGTTGGAAAGTTCAGTCAGATTTTCAAACTGTTTTTATTGTAATTCGGTTAAACTTACACTCACTCTTCAAGATGCATATTGTTGCATCACTAATGTATGTCATCATTCAAATGAAAATGTGTTATTTGGTTCTTGGCATCTTTTGAGAATATCACTCCTTCTGAAAATATGTACATCTATTTAGGAGTCTTTTGCTTAGTAAAGGAAAGATGTAAAAGAGTAGTCCTCCTTGTTTATCTATTCAAATGTGGGAGTTAAAGTTTGGATCAAATATATAGGTTTTTACTCTCATGACTGTCTTTATATTCTCTCCAAATTTTAGGAACCACAACTTTTGTAAAGAACGAAGTACTCCTATCTTACTTAACTTAAACTGTACATAGAGGAGTCTAATATAAGGGAGAGATCCTCCCAATTTATTGCTTTCCATTTTGTTATAAAGTTGTGGATATTTTCGCCTTCTTGTAACAGAAATTTTCTATCAATAAAATTAGAAGTGGCGTCCCCTATACCGGGATGATTAGCCAAAAAAAATACAATATTCATAAGAATGTATATTCATAACTTTTTTTTTTACAATATTCACAAGAATGCATGTTCACAACCGGGGGATGAGTGATGAAAACGACATAAAAAAAAAGTAAAAATCAGCGTGTTTTTAATTTTTTTTTTTTCCATTTTTATCAAAAATACGTGTATTTTAACTCATGAAAAATTAAGGTTTGATCAAAATTTTAATTTTCCCTTTTTATGACATTGTTCTTGAGAATGCATATTCGCTATTGAGTAGTGTATAAAAAATAAAAAATAATATTAAAAAAAGTCAAAATCAACCATATGAAACGGAATCAAAAACTCCTTCCTAAACCCTTGTTTATATTAGGCAATAAAGTCTTGTAACTCAGTCACTCAATTGAAAATTCCCTCTTTTCCATCTAAAAACGGAATCAAAACTCCATCTCCATGGTCCGAAGAAAAGGGTGGCAGTTCGAAACCCCAATAATTGGTTTAGCTCTAGTAACAGCTCTTCCAAGGACTGAAAATTCTCTACTCCTCGATTATAGGATTGGAACCATAAGTTTTTTATTTTGCCATTTTTAACCATGCATTTTTTTTTTATTTGTCATTTTTTTTAACAAAATACGGCCTCACAACCAGCAAGACTAATTGCTACCGCAATTCTCTAGCTTATAACCTGACAAAATAAATACAACATAATTATTAAGCAAATGTATGTGAGTGTGCTCAATATCAACATCATTCCTCGGGAAGAAGATATCAGATAAATACCAAAACATTTCCTCAGTGTAACCAAAGTACAAATATAAAAAAGAGATCTAACTTCGGAGACTTTACACAGAGCATGAAGCATCCCAAATATGACGCATAACCTATTCAAATTACAGGTCATCTTGCTAGATGAGCATTAAGCACCAAAGGTTTTCTCACTGCTGTAGCACATATATAAAAATCCATCTTCATCCTTGTATGATTCATAGACAAACTGCATCAAACTTGCTGCAAATGATGGTCAATAATGGTAACACCTTATCAACTCTGACAAACATAATAACAAAACTGGTAAAAGCCAAAACATACAAACAGGTCTTACAGGTTTGAGGTAAAGTGTTCTTCACAAATACAAAGAGAGCTTTCCCAGGAGCCAAATGAAGCCTCCCACTAAGGATGTGGATAAACTGTCCAACAGACATGTCTCTAGGTACTAGGAATCTGTTAATATGGAGAAAAGATATCAATATTCAAGAGGAGTCACATCACATGAAGGAAGAACGGAGAAGGTGCAGGGACAGAAGAGAAAAGAAAAATGTGCAGGCTGAGGATCAAAATCATAATGAATAAATGATACAACCTTCCCCTAAATCCTAGAGAAGTTAAAACTAAATCACCAGGTTTATCAGATTTTAGTCCAAGCAGGCATGCATAAGCATAACAGGGGCAATTATGAAGAGCATCTACAACCACTCCGCACTAGATCAAAGAGTTACTGGATACACCAATTTGGAGATACATATGTTAATCAAAGAACCTATAACTCAATATACTTTAGAATATCAAAACAATTTCTATACGGATAGATGACGGTTCATGGGGAGAGGCAACCGCTTGTTTAAGATGTAAAGAATAGATGCACAATGTTTCTTTGTTCACCATGTTAAGATCAAGAATTGGAGAGCTAACACGACTCCAATAGAAACATACAGCAACTTTTGCAGCATTCTCAGAAAAATGTTTTCGTGTTCAATCCTATATTCCTATTCCAGAAGCTACAGCTACATCACTGCTCTGTTTCCCTAACCCACTAAAGAAAACAAATAAATAAAATAAATAAACAGACAAACGAGAAAATTAAAAAAGAGAGCAAAAAAATATCAGATGTATTTTCTCTTTAGTTAGTTTTGCAGTTATGATTAGACGTTGATCTGTAAAACATGTTGTCTGTCAATGAAGGGAAACCGATAATATTTAATAGAAACTTAAAAAAAAAGAAAAGAAGGGCAAGAAATAATTAGCAACTTTTATGCATGTAAACTTGAAGAAAGGAAAGGTTTTAAATAGTTTGAGAAAAATAGAGGCATTCCAAGCTCAAACCCATCAAAAGAGGACATGACAAGTGTAGTCTAGAAAGAGAAAAACTTTGAGTTTCTGATTTAATTAGTTAAATTGATTTTATATTCCAGATAAGGAAAAACAAAAAAGAAGGCATTGAAATTAGGAGTGAGATGGAGAAGCAGCAGTAACAACTTACTTCTTCTTGTCTAAGTGAGGAAGATCAGTTTTAAGGTACTTTTCAACGACCACCTTCAATAAGACACAAAATCAACAAAAAAAAAGAGAGTAAATGATGGGAAACTGCGGAAGCATCCATTTGATAGTATTGTATTTTGTTCAAAGCAAAAAATCATATGGTTGCAGGCATCAAAAGAAAAGAAAAGAGATTACTAACTGTGTGTGTAAATAATTCTAATTCTAAGCAAAGGGGATTATAAATAAATGTCAAATCAGCATGAATGAAATTGTTGTTTGAAGGGTTGGTTTCAAGTGACAGAAAAGCGCAAAAGCTCTTCTTCTTCATCTCATATTGTTGTGATCCAATAATAAATAATCCAATAGAAGTCCCAGTAAGAATGAATGAATGAACATAGAAGCAGGAAGTAGAAGAAGAATTTCAGTTTCGAATTTCAGAATGAAAAAGACAAAAACCAAAACAGAATAAATAAATATAAAAGACAGCACATTGAGGAGGAGACAAATAAGGAGAATAATAACAATAAGGGTTATAATTAGAACTTAGAAGAAGAAAGATAGAGAGATATACGTACAGGTAGTCTGTCAGGATATTTAGAGATCATATCTTGTGATTCTGTGCATCGTTCCTCTGTAAGTTTGATCGCCATATTCCATTATAATCCGATCCGATTCAAAAAAAAAAAAAAAAATGGAATAAAAAGTAGTAGTAGTAGTAGTAGTATTTGATTTTGAGTTTACCAAAAGCGAAATCGTCTTTGAAAGAAATATTGTTGGCCTTCCCCATCATCATCAACAATTCATCAAAACTTGTTTGTTTAGCTCTGCTCCGCTCCGCTCCGCTCCGCCCCCGGTGTTCTTGTTGAATGTTGATGAAGACAGGCAGGCCGACAGACGATGATATATAGATACCAATACTTATCCATTGCTTTCCATTTTGTGATTTACTCTAATCCATTATGCATATGAACATTTCACGTGTTGCGGGGATAGCTCAGTTGGGAGAGCGTCAGACTGAAGATCTGAAGGTCGCGTGTTCGATCCACGCTCACCGCATAAACTAACTTTTTAATTTTTCATTTTTATTATACTTGATGATGTATAAGCAGCCCAGCCCAGCCCAACCCAACCGAAAGATTTCATGACAAAAGTGGGCCGCTGCTCACTGTGGACTCTACTGAGCGAGCAGTGATAATCGTTGCACCAGAACCCTGGGCGTGGAGATGGAGATGGAGGACAAGGAGCAGAAGAAGGAGCAATGGCATCATCTGGAAAGAGGGCGTTATCTGGGAGAAATCTCAGCACTCTGTTTTCTCCACAACCTTTCTTCTTCTTCTTCTTCTTTTCCTTCTCTTCCGTTCCCGTTTCTTTTAGCTGGTTTGTTCTTTTTTTATCTTCATTTATTTTTATTCTCCAGCTCACGACGGGCAGTGCTGGTGCACACACAGTTTTTCTCTCATACTATAATACTTACTTCTGCAGGAACGGGTTCCGAAATCCTTGTCTACAACTTACCCACAGGAAACAAGATTGCATCTCTCCAAGTTTTTCAAGGGATTCGCGTCCACGGCATCACTTCTCACCCCCACCACCACCCCTCCGCAGACTCCATCACTTGTTATAGTATTGCTATCTTTGGTGAAAGAAGAGTCAAGTTATACAAGTTGACTGCTAATGCTACTAATATTTTGGAATTCACTCTCCTTCACTCCCTTCCAAACTTCACCCACTGGGTTTTGGATGTTTCTTTCTTCAAGGTGCTCTTCTTCTTATATCATTTCTTTTATCTTTCTTTCCTCACTTTTATGCACCACTGAACTCCTGTTCACTTGCCGGCGATAGAACGGCGGATGCCCCCCCGGTTCTCATCAAGGGGGAGGGAGATATTGCCTTGCTATTGGCTGCAGTGACAATTCGCTATGGTTTTGGGATATTTTCACTTGTCGTCTCGTTTTCCAAGTCAGATGCCCAGGTTGGTTATCCCTTCTCCTTTTTCTAAGAATCTTAACAAAAAAATATATTAAAAAAAAAAAATGCATCGGTGTGTTTTTATTGGATTTTCCTCAAGTAGTAGTAGTACTTTGTATTTCCCATGATCGCATCGGAAACCAAATTGCAAAAAGTACATAGAATCCCTCTTTAAAAATATACGTTTCTTCATTTTATCATTCTTGCATGTCTAATTGACAACTCTTTTTTTTTTTCCCACTTCTAGATAGATGTTTGTTGTATTCCATGCGGATATGGGGCAGTGATGCTGAATCTTTGCTTGTTGCATCCGGTACTATTTATAACCAGGTAATTCTTTTTTAACCATTCTCCATTTTGCTTCAAATTGGTGTATTGCTGCTGTTACATTTTGAACAACTAGTTTAAATTATTGACTCTTTTTATTTCAATACATATAATCTCAAGAATGTCTAGTGTTGCCATTGGAGTTGAACAGTTTGTGATTCTAAGTGATGCTTTCTTACCACTGTAACTGCCTTTGCTTTCTTACCCTTTCCTGGCCTACTCGAGGTGCTTGTTGCACTTAACTGCCTCGAATTTCTTCTTTCATGTTTATTTTGTCGAATATACGATTACATGACCCTGACAATTTGCTTGAGTTGGCAGATTATTGTTTGGAAACTGGATTTCAAGAACCACTCTAGAGCTTTAAGAGGTTCTGTGGAAGGTCAGACAAATTCAATGAAGCACGATGTTGTGCAGTTTTGTGGCCAACCATATCAAGCTGTTCGACTATGCAGATTAACTGGACATGAAGGTTCAATTTTTCGCATAGCATGGTCATCTGATGGATCAAAGTTGGTGTCTGTCTCAGATGATCGTAGGTAATAAGTGCTTCTGAACTTCTGTTATTCATGAATTATACAATCTCTGAAAATCGAGTGACAATTCAAAGTTTCTTCGGTTGTAGTGCCCGTGTTTGGGTAGTCAATACCAGAGGGGATGGGTTTTGCAGTCCTGAGGATGCTGTCAATCATGTTGTTGGCCCTGTTTTATTTGGTCACACTGCTAGAGTTTGGGATTGCTGTATATTTGACAATGTAAGAAAGAAAGATGACAATTTTCCCTTTTCAAGTCTTTTGCCCTCTTCTTGTAATAATTGAACTCAAGGAAGATCGTGCATTAAGGTTGGCTTCCAATGTTCTAGCATGGTGGCACATCCGTGTCTCTCAACCTTTTGAGATGCATTACTTTTTGTATTGGAGTATCTAGCATGTGATGATGTTTAGAATGCACATTTTCTAGCGTTTTGTTTCCTACCATATGCAAATGCAGTACTTTTTTTTTTTTTTTTTGTTCTCTTGTGCAATTTGTTGATGGATTTCTTTCATCTTCAAACAAATAATGTATATCTGCATATATTCTTCCGAGCAAGGATTTTGTTTCTGTTTCCACTGATATTTTTTCCACTTGATTAAACTTCATTCAGTTAATTGTTACTGCTGGTGAGGATTGTACATGTCGTGTGTGGGGACCAGATGGTCAGCAACTTAAAGTAATCAAGGAACACATGTAAGTTGCTAACTAGTTTACTTACTCACCTGTTATAACTTGAAATTTTGATGGTACTCTCTAGCGTTGGACTTGCTTTTGGTAATTAAGGTTGAGCCTTTGTTTGTTGGAGTGGGCCTAGGTTCACGTTCCCCTCCAAATCATTGAGAGCCTAATGTCTAGCTTTTGCCCTGTAGCCTTTGATTATCATGGATCTTGATTTGAATTGTTTTGCTTTCCAACTCATGTTCACCACAAAAAAAAAAAGAATAAGATGAGAAAAGGAAATGGAAGTTAGGATGTTTGCTCCACTCCCTTTTAGTTGTTGTTCGTAACATTTATATGGATAACGAAGAATTTGGCATTATGCCCTTTTGCTTTGGCAAATAGAGAGGTTGAAAAAACTATTATAGCTTATCATTTGCGATGAAATGCTAAATTTTAGTGGAAGGGGAGTATGGAGATGCTTGTATGACCCGATAACTTCACTTATCGTTACTGCTGGACTTGATTCTGCATTAAAAGTTTATCAAATGCATTCATCTTCTTCCAAGAGCTCAAAGAGATGCATTGGGTTCACAGAAGGTCTGATCGACGGAAATGAGGTTTTCACATTTATTGTTCCAAACTCTTCGGGGCACATTGGCCTCACGGACAGGTAACTTTTATATCTGATTGTTATTCCCTAGTTGGAGAACATCTTTAAGTTCATTATATTGATTTTTGTTTGTGAAGAGTTGGTGGGACTTGGAGGAAAAATTATGACAATCTTATTGTTAAGAATGTTCTGATATTTTTGACACATCACAGTATATACTGGATGTTGCTATGCAGAACCAATTCCTACAGGTACTGGTGACTGTGTATATAGGACACAACAGTTTACGTGTTGATTAGTAATTTTTTGCTTTCACATGAGCAAAGCATCTGTTCTTAATAATTGTGGTAGGTAATGGGTTTCCTACAAAATCCTTCGCTTGAAAGCAAGAAAGTGATGATCAGAATTGAAAACATAATTTCTTCTTTTTATAAAAACTAAATTGTGATATTTAATTCATTAGAGGTGTGGGAAGATAGATTTTTCCCGGAATAATTGAGTATTTTAAATGATTGTTGTGGGTGAAATAGGGATTGGTTAGAAAGTAGATCCAGTTATCTTTCTCTGCATTTGGATTTGGGAATTGGTGCAGTGGAGCAATTTTTACAGAGTTTCAATGCTTGAAAGTTTGTGGTAGTTACTAAGTATGGATCCCTGACGCCATAGATGTAGAGTGTATTATGTTGCATCTGCTCATTAAGTACTTTTTCATACATTCTGTTGTTACAGTAATTTCTTTGGTCCACCTTTGTTAGGATTTTTAGACCTTATTCACCAGCACTCCTCTCTCTTGCCCTATGTGCAGCAAAAGTGAATATGTTCGTTGTTTGCATTTCTCTCGTGAAGACTCCCTATATGTTTCCACCAACAATGGTTATTTGCACCACATACTATTTGATACTGGAGAAGCGAAATGGACTGAACTTGTCCATCTCGATGAGGGGGCACCAGTGATATGCATGGACTTGTTATCTGTAACTTCTGAACTTTCTGGTGGTGTTGAAGACTGGATTGCTGTGGGAAGTGGTAAAGGAAGCATGACGGTGGTTCATGTTGTTGGTCATATCCAGAGTCCTAAAGTTGACAGTACTCTTTCTTGGTCTGCTGAGATAGAGAGGCAACTCTTGGGAACTTATTGGTGCAAGTCATTAGGAAATAGGTAATGTTACAAAGTGCATGGTAGTCAATTTTGATATTCTGTTGCTCACTATAAGCTTCAGAAACATAATTTTTGCCGGGACTTATTCACAGTCATCTCTTTTCCCAAATATTGACCCTATGGTACTGTTGATTTAACAATCTCTTCCCCTGCGGTTGGGGAGCTGGTCTCTGTTTCCTTGGAAAGTTGCCAACTTATTGGTGCAAATCATTAGGAAATAGGTATTGTACAGTTACAAAGAGATTGATAGTCAATGTTTATATTCTTTTCGTCACTGTAGTCTTCAGAAACATTACTTTTGCCTTGTCTTGATGTCATCTTTTTTCTATGGTACTGCTGATTTAATAATGTCATTCTCTCTCCGTTGGGGAGCTGCTGCCTGTATTACTTTTTTTTTTTTTTTGGCTTATACTATTTTCCCATGAGATTAATAATATCTAAGTATGTGAAAACATCAAGGGATATGTCATAAATTGTATGTGATTACCTTGCAAATAGACATCAATGTCAGCTTACATGTATTTGGATTCTAGATAGTCGTGTTCATACTTTTGCATCCATACATCTGCTAAGCATCTCAAGATTCTTTTTTACAGTTGATATATCGGCAGGAATGACATGCACTTCTAATATTCATTTCTGTAGATTCATCTTCACTGCTGATCCTAGTGGGAAATTAAAGTTATGGAGGCTTTTGGATTCTTTAGCCTCTAATTGTGACAGTGTTGAAAATAGGCATGATGTATGCTTATTAGCAACATACATTTCATGTTTCGGAACACGGATAATGTGTTTGGATGCATCATCTGATGGTGAGGTTAGTTGGTTCCCTCCTATCAGTTATTATATGTTGATTGTGGCACAAAAAATGGATTTTGTACCGAGGCATAAACTCTTGACACCCTGTGACTACTGCACAGATGTATTATCGTCACATGTAACATTGTTGACTTTTCGGTGGAATATAATTCTCGTATATTGTTCTTATCATTTTGCAGGTGCTGGTTTGTGGGGACATACGTGGTAACATTTTACTTTTTACTTTGTCAAGGAGCATGCTTTTTGGCACATCTGTTCCTTCAGAAGAAAAAACATTTCCTGTTAGTTATTTTAAAGGAGCTCATGGAATATCAAGCGTTTGCAGTATCACAATTACTTGTTCTAGTTTGCATCAAGTTGAAATTTGTTCGGTATGACTTCAATCTTGTAGTGATGGATCAGTCTAGGCCCTTTAACTTTGCATGAATTTACATGTTCTTGAGGTTCTATACACCGAGATCTATTCGAACCAATCAGATGTAACGGGATTTTTCCTCTAATGAATGCCAAGACTATTGAATTAAGGATTGTTTTAAAATTGCTTGTGAAAGTTCAACTGTATTTCATTCAGCTAAACTGCACTAAAAGTAGCATAAATAGGTTGTCATATTGTTGAGATTTTTGTTGTAACTGTTCATTTGCCATTTCATTTTCTTTAGACTGGACAAGATGGGTGCATATGCTACTTGGAACACGACAAAATTTTGCAGAGTTTAGAATTCATAGGGATGAAATCAGTGAAAGAACTAAGTGCTGTTCGATCTGTGTTCTGGAGTGGTGGTTATGATGATGATCTGGAGCATAGGGGCTATGCTATAGGCTTCGCTTCATCGGATTTTATAATATGGAACTTAACCTCTGACACAAAGGTGCTCTTCTTTTTCTGTTTGTTCCCCTTCTCTCTCTCTCTCTCTCTCTCTCTCTCTCTCTCTCTCTCTCTCTCCCTCCCCTTGCTTAACTCAGGTTTACAGGTAGTAAAAGTTGCATGCGGTGGATGGCGTCGTCCTCATTCATTTTATATTGGCAATTTTCCTGAGAAAAACATCTGCGTTGCATTTGTAAAAGTATGCTTGTTCCGTATATTCTTACTTTTTATTTGTTCAGCAGTTTACCTTCTTTTACTTGCTTGAATTATCCAATTTATTGGTTCCATTGTTCCAAGTTAACCGTCAGTTGTTACCTTCTGTATTGCAGAATGAAATCATCTATATTCATAGAAACTGGGTACATAAGAGTGAGAATGAATTGTATCCTCAAAATCTGCATTTACAGTTCCATGGGAGGGAAGTACATTCTGTATGTTTTATCACAGGATTCTTAGATTATGATTCGGACAAAAAGAATGGGATATTATCCAAAACCATTTGGGTTGCAACAGGGTGTGAAGATGGAACCGTTCGATTGACTAGGTATACTTTTTCTATCTTTGGGTCAGTCTAGTATTCATTCTGAGTTGATATGCTTGAGAATGCCTTAGACATTCGTTTTTGCTGGAAGGATGCATTTCTAGTAACTATACTTGAATCCACATGCATGTTATTTATAGTCAGTGTGTGACAATGTCTCAGGTATGAGCCAGGTTCCAAGAAATGGATGTCTTCCAAACTTCTTGGTGAACATGTTGGCGGATCAGCTGTGAGGTCCCTATGTTGTGTCTCAAAGATGTATACAAGTGGACTTGATTTGACTTGCATGCCTAGTGAGGTACATAGGCAAAATCGAACCATAGAGGACCCAGAGAATCCGTTGTTACTAATTTCAGTTGGTGCTAAGAGGGTTATAACCGCTTGGAAACAGAGACTTACAATGGGAAGCAAGAGAGTAGCCTTGTGTAGTGGTCCGGGATTGAGAGATGAGAATGGATTCCATGGTTCATCTTCATATGCAATCTCATCATCGTTTTCATTCCAGTGGCTTTCCACTGATATGCCAACAAAATATAGGAATCATGAAAAAAGACGAGATACAGAAATTGAGATAAAAGACACTGAAAATGCCTACGCAACTAGGACTGATGAATTGAATATTTCCGGGAACGGGAAGAAGATTTTGAAAGATTGTCTTGAAGATAACTGTGAAGATGATTGGAGATACCTTGCAGTTACAGCATTCCTAGTTAAAAGTTCTGAATCCAGGTCAGGTGGTCCAAAATCTTTATCTTGTTAAGCATTTTCAGTTCTGATTGAAGATTCTGGTTCTAGTTTTTTTTTTTTTTTTTCATTTTTCAGGATTTCAGTCTGCTTTGTTGTGGTTGCTTCTTCAGATTCTACAGTTGCATTACGTGCTCTCCTATTGCCTTGTCGTCTTTGGTAAGGTTTGATATTCAGCTTTTGACAGTGATGGCACTGATTCTGGATGTTGTTTATTGCACCAGTGATGGTGTTCCTTGCAATAATTTTTCACCTGGCATTTGTTTCTTGCAAAATTTATTTGCAGGTTTGATGTTGCTATATTAAGTCCCTCTTCATCACCAGTTTTAGCCTTGCAGCATGTCGTCGTTTGTGAAACTTCACAGATTGAGGGTTAGTCTACTGCTTGGAGTTGCCACATAGATCTATATGGCTTTTGAGAATGTGAATGGGGATTTCTTGAGTGTTGAAACAAAAGATCTCAACTTATAATTTTTTATTGAAAAACAAAAACTGTAGTTTCAGAAAGGTTTGCAATATCTCTCTTCTCAACATGCACTATTGTAGGGATGGAAAAAGAGAATACAGGAAAGCCTAGTTATCCTTGTTCACAGACTTTTATTTCTTCCATTGTTCTCTCTTCTAGGTTTCTTTTCTTTCAGGTATTGAATTGTTTATATCTACTCAAGATTTTAGATAAGCAGTTTGCTATCAATCTTCTGTGCCTATTAGTTATAGAAATTTTGGTTACGGCACCCTCATATCATGAGATGTATTTCCTGTTAGTCATTCTTCCTCTGATTATAAATATCCATTACGATGATTACTACTGTAATTTTATGGTTTTTACAGGTTTCATTCTTGTTAATTTCTTATTGTAAGGTTTCATTTGCAGATAAACTTTTGGTTCAAAGTGTTTATATTGTAATAAGCGGATCTACTGATGGAAGTATCACCTTCTGGGACTTGACTAAGGATGTTGAAGATTTTATGCGACGAGTATCATCTCTTCACATAAAAGACTTCATTGATTCCCAGAGAAGGCCACGCACTGGTAGAGGGAGCCAAGGTGGGAGATGGTGGCGAGCCTTAGGTAGTCATGTTTTGAAGAAGAAGGTTGGTGATGAGTACAAACAGAGCAGCCATTTTGAGAAGGGAAAGAAGTACCATGGTTCTTTTTCTTCTGGAACTATAGAAAAGTCTTACAAAGACGTGCAAAATCATACTGTGTACGGAACATCTGAAATGCCATTTTCTGAACAACATGCACCAGTTTTTGTTCAAGTTGGAGATGATGATTTCGTTTCAGAAGAAAATGTAGATGATTCATCTATAGGAGTACGTAAAATAGCACCATTGCATGTTTTGAGGAGTGTCCATCAATCTGGGGTCAATTGTCTCTGTGTTGCAGATAGTAAGGATGTGGGATTTTCTGAAAATACATCTATTTACTATCTGTTGAGTGGGGGGGATGACCAAGCACTCAACTGTTTTAGATTTGATTTGACCATGAAAGCTGCATCTCAGAAAGAGGAGGTACATCGTAGAACTATGTCAGAGATGGTCAACAAGCCGATTTACGCTTGTCAAATTCAGAACTATGTGATGAAATTTTTTTCTCTGGAGAAAATCATGTCTGCTCACAGTTCAGCTGTCAAAGGTATGTGCAAATTCTTGCTTATTTACTTCTCTGATGATTGCAGAAACAATAGTACACAGTAGGACTAAATATGGAGTTTTGGCATGCAGGTGTTTGGACAGATGGAAATTGGGTGTTTTCTACTGGTCTTGATCAGCGCGTCAGGTGTTGGAGTCTAGACGGGCATGGTAAATTAACTGAACGCGCTCATTTAGTTGTCAGTGTGCCAGAGCCGGAAGCACTTGATGCCCAAGCCTGTGGCAGGTTGATGAGATTTATGTGTTGCAATTGGTTTAACATGATTTGTGGTGATGTTAAATGATTGAATTGGACCACCCTGCTAAATTGTGTTTTTTTTTATATGTTTCATCCAGGAGCCATTATCAGATTATAGTAGCTGGGAGAGGGATGCAAATGGTGGAGTTTTTTGCTGCGTCTCCTTGAGACACCAATAGTGGAGAGAGTCTTTCTTATTGCTCTTCCACATGGAAATGGAACACTCTGAAGCGCACTAGGACTAGGCGTCTTTTTTTAAGTCATTGGAGATTTGGTGTACATACATAAAGAGAGATGGGACGCGACTTGGCTCTTGGGAGGCTTGCAAGTTTTTGAGTTTGCCAGAGTCACAGTACATATACAAAAACATTTAGAGACCGCCTTTTGCAAATGCATAACAATTATTTTGGTAAAAAATGTAGCAGTCAAAAAATACGTCATTCTTCAATTGTAAACATGCATTCTAATGAACATAAATATTACCATAAAAAGTGAAAAAGTTGATTTTTCACCAAAATTTTATTTTTTTACGGATATCAACACATAATAAGTATGTACATAAATATATAAAAGCAGATAATTTTTATATTATTAGATATATATGAATTAAATATAAAAAGTACAAAATTGAGGTTCCGCATTCAGCCAATACTATACCCCACAAAAAGCTATCTAAAACCTCCGGTTATTTATTTCTCTTATTACACTCCCGCCTCCACCGATTACTAGCAAAAGGCTTTAGTATGCACTAACCCTCGTTATTTCTCTATTTACTACTGCCAGCTCGCACCGATTACTACAAAGGCTTTTAATGGCAATTAATTTTGGGCGCAGCAATAGGAAAAATGATATTGTATTGTTTCTGTGGGCCTTAAAATCAATTCAATACACAAAAGTCAATTCAAGAATTAATCCTTGGGAAAGCTGTTGGAGATGTTACTAATTGCCCCGCTGTTCTTAGGACCTACACACCAAACCTCAAAACCCAACTCTTAGGTGATAAATAATATGCCAAAATAACAGTATAATAGATTTGATTCCGTCCTCTATTCAATTCAGCTTAACCATCACCTATCTAACTCTTCTTTCATCATTTCTTTGGCCTCTCAAAGTTGTCGGGAAAAGCTTCTGTCCTCCACCATTGCCCCAAACACCACGGGAAGGCAACCCTTCAGAAGGATTATTTTGCCCAGCTGATGTTGCCTCATTCAAATCTGGATCTGGATCAGGATCGGAATTTGGATTTTTTATATCTAAAATTGCTGATGCAGAACCATCACCCAAGCGGATTCTGTGGAACTTTGATGTTTTCTTCCGTTGTTTATTTCTTCCATCATTCTCTCCTACTCTTTGATTAGATCCACCACCTGCCGACAAGTCATTTTGGCCCTTGAGATTTGCAGATTCATTAGGTGAAGCCAATTCTGCTTGAGATTGGTCAATCACAGCTTTTGATTTGCCCTTGGCAGTTCGATAACCATCCTTTGACAATACTTCTACTTCATTTTCTGCAGGACTGTAGCTTGATTGAAGTTTCCTTACCGTGCTTATAATGCTATCTGCTAATTTATCCTTTGGAGTACTATTTCCGGCATCCTCCGTTTTCTCTTTTCCTGTCTTCGAACCATTAGCGTTTTTCAATTGAAAAGCACCACTTCTTCCAGTTGCTCTTGGAGCATCAACAGCCTTGTTAGCATTATACGTCTCAATCAACTCTTTCTGCTTCTGAACATCTGGACAGAGACTAGCCAACTCAAGAACAAGATATGACAAACCAAACTGCTCCACATACACTAGATATGTCTCTGCATCTATTGAACCTTGACGATATTCCGCAGATATGTCTTTAAAAGCAGAGAATTTGTCCTGATCAAAGTCTAAAGCTATACGAATCCGTTCCACTAAAGATTTGTTTGCAGTATGAACATCATCTTTAGTGGGGATGACTTTGTTACCAGTGCGCTGTTTCTGTACCTGCGTGACCGAAACTGGAGGAAAATCAGCAGCGGAAGAGTCAAAAGCTCCTCTGTCAACAAGGTTTGGTGCTGATGTTGAATGACTAACTCTACTGGAACCACTCCTATTACTAAGAAAGCCAGCAGATGATTCATTGAACATTGTAGGCCGAGCTAGAAGAGAACTTGAATAAGAAGATAATGAAGGTCCATTTTCTGTGGCCGGCTTACTATGTCCAGAAGTAGATGTTGACCAAGAGGAACTATTCAATGTAGGCCAAACATGCTGAGGGAGTGGTGTTAAATAAGCATCAGAAGATGATGCATTATGAATCAATGCAGGTCGAGTAGAACAGCTAGACAATGCATGCACTTGTTCAGCAGATGACTTAATCTGGCCAGAAATAGAAGCTGACCCAGGCACACTACTTGACTTAGGCAAAGAGTTCTGGGGAGAAATTGCTGGTGGTGCAAGTGCACGACTTGCTGCAGGCCCAGCCGATGAAGAACTTGAAGAGATTAAAACTTTGGCATTGTTCTGGCGCCGCAGATGTGCAGCCATGGTTTTCTTGACTGAACCATCCTGTAAAGACTTCGGTTGACTGCTACCAGGAGCCACAGGAAGGGGAGGAAATGAAGACTCTTCAAGCGGTGTATTCCTTGCATTCTGTGACAAGGCTTCAAGATATCTGGAAGATATCTCGGAATCTGTAGTAGCCAACGATTCAAAAGGTGAAATAAGTGGATCATCGTCACTCAATTCTCCCGAAGCAGATGGCAACCTTGTAATGGACGGTGATGAATCAGGATATCTACCATCCAAATTAGATGCTTCAAGACTGGCCTGAATGGCCATGGAGAGTTCATTTTCAGAGGTATCACGCCGGAATGTACGGCCCCTTCCACGATGACTGTCTTGTATATTACCCCGTCGATATCGGAATAACTAGTTGGGTGAGCCCCTGACATGACCATACATCAATTAACATGCCTTCAAAAGACCATATGCACTAGATAAAAACGTAAATGAAAAATTAAACAATGGAATAGCTGTAAAATCAACAATGCGGAAAGAAAGTATACACATTGCCAATAACCAAAAGTAATACGAACCAAGAGGGGCTATGATAGTACACATTGAAAGGCCAGACTTGTAGAAACCTACCTGGAGCGCAGCATTACGCTTAGAACGAGACATACGACCTCCATGTTCCAGGGTGTTGTGCCTCTGCAAAATACCAGAACAAGATAAGTGATAATAATAACTCAACCAAAAGAAACCTTTAAGCAACCTTATATATGCATGAAAAGCTAGGGAAATGCTAAAAGACGTGTGTATGGCTAGAGCATCTATTCAGAGGTACATTTCCATCTTGTTCAGGTTTCAGAATGCTGACCTTCAATTCAGCTTCAGATTGGAAAACAATAAATTTTTTCCCAAGGCAGGTCTCATCCTCACATAAGAAGTGATCCCGACCGAAGTGAATCTGTTAAAGAAAAGAAAAATAATCTTAGATTAGATTACGGTCTGGTCTCAAAAAACACTTTGATAGCCTAAAGACTTCACAAACAAATAGAAATCCTCTAACCTCCAAATCATCGTAATCCTTGTAGTATTCATATTGTCCAGGATGCAGCCTGTATGGGTTAGTGTAAGTATTACTCCATTAAATTGCTTTAAAAAAAGGCAGAACCCTTCATATTTGGGTGGTGGGGGGGGTGGGGGAGACAATGTGATGCTTACCTTTGACAAATATGACAGGTAAAATGTTCAGTGGACATGTGTGAATATAGCTCATTATCCCCATAAAATGGAGTTCGACAGAATTCGCACTTTGGATGCCCCATGAAGCCACCTCTATCGCTTTCACTTCCATCCACCTCCGAATCACCGGTGCTTATGTGTTGATTTAATTGTGCTCTCATATAAAGTTTTTGCTCACAAATAAATACCTGATAAAATGATAAACCAGCTGATCACATGGCCACATTAAAAGTTTAGATGTAGAGAAATCGTAGCACAGGTTCCAACAAACTGAGCAATGGTTCAGCATCTTGCAGCAATAATTCTAAATAAGCTGAAATTCATTTGAAATAAATTTTGAGGCATAAATCAGAATTACACTGGCCATTCAATTAAGATACAGGTAAGAAAGCAAATTTTAGGATACTAACACTTATGTGACCCATGCACACACTTTTAAGACACTAGAAAGGAAATCTAAGCTCATAAAATCCATATCCTTGTTAGAGTTCTTCTTCTCCTTCACTGTTCACCCCAGAAAGTGGGCGGGGAACGAGGGGCAATAAGTAAAAGAAATGTTATCCTTTCATCTTTAAATTTGATGAAGCCAAGGACGTGTCAGCTTTTCCTCTTTCTCTCTTCTTTTTTTTTTTTTCTTTTTTTTTACATTTTCCTTCGGGTTGGGGACAGAACAGTCAATTGGGTGTGGGTGAAGGATAAAAATACCCAAACAAGAGTAGCTTTGCGTTTCTTGACTGCCAGAAAGGAGTCATATTTTGTCCTCAGCTTTAACTGTTAGAAGTGATTGATTGACTCACCTGTAATAAGAAATGAAGGATTCCATGGGCAAATGGCGCTTCATAAAGGAATTAGCATATCTTTTAAAAGATGTAGAGGTGCTTACTGTCCTATACTATTTAGTTCTTCTACAGATATGAAGAGGGCAGAGAACATATCATTCGAAGGGGCAAATTTGATTCCAGACACTGTACAAATGCGATGTGCTAACATCGAGTTTTGAAAACAAACAGGTAAGTAGATGCAAATGCATTTAGCAGACTGGCTTGAGCATGATATAAAACACCCTAGTTAAATAGTAAGACAAGTTGGGATGCAAGACAAAATCTATATGATAAGGCAAAGCATTTTACGAAAGCTCTGATTTCACCTATAAATCTGCACATTAGTTTTACAAATTTTGAGACGTACATTTTTTTGTAGTGTATAGTAATAAGCAAGAAAAGATATCCAAGCGGAACATAAAAGCAAACGCCCCAGATGACAGAACCCAGCCCAACACTAACCTTTCTTCCTTCCAAACACAAGCTGCACATTAACAGCCTATGCTGGTGAAACAAATGGCCCTTGAGCTGTTCAATGTTTCTAAATCTGGGTCTTCTCCTTGATCCATCATTTGGCAGGTCATCCGTGTTATCGCAAACACTGCAAGAAAGTCTGCACATGGCCTTGATCATCTTATAGTGGTCATGATCATCAAAGAATGCCTGCGTGTCCTCATGGTACCAGTAGGAGCCAACCCGACCCTCCTTTGGTTGAGAAGGCAAAGTTGAAAAGTCTGTAATCAGATGGGTATAATCTCCAAGAGCCTGCAAGACAAAGAAAGAAGGTAATGGCATGCATGGACTTAAAGAATAAAATCAATGGAAAGAACAGAATGCGAGGCACTAGTAGTGGATGAAAAAAGAGGTGTAAGTCGGTGGGTTGCTTCCAGTCATGGCTTTAAAGTAAAACTTGAGGAACTGAGATAGAATGATCAGAATTAAAAAGTTAAAAGAAGAGGAGGGCGTAATCCACAATTAAGGGCATGTGTGTTGCATAGGGTGTGGGTGTGGGTATTTGCGCTTCACCGAATACGATCATCTAATTTGCATCATAAAGTTGTCGACTTTGCAAAGTGTATCTATATAGACAGAGAGAGGCGACGAAGGTAACCAAACCTTGGTGACGAAGACGACATCGGATTCGGTCTTGCAAATACAGCAATGGGAATCGTCGCAAATGAAGCGAAGACGAGCGACGCAGGTGGAGCAAACGTCCCTGTGACCGCAAGCTCCGTAGGCAGCCCATTCGAGGCTGTCGGCGCAAACAGCACACGTGTCGTCCATTCGCCTAACTTGACCCAATTAGTTTCTTCCTCAGGGGTCTCTCTCCGGGCTGACGGAACAAGAAATATATTAGAAAATCAAAGGAAGACAAATCGCCGATCAATCACGAGGAAAGAAGGCGACTGAAATTAGGGTTTGTAGATGAAGCAGGATAACCGCCTCAAAAAAATAATAATTAAATGAAATTAAAATACTAAGATTTCCCAAAAAAAAAAAAAAAAGATTTGGTTAGATTACTTACCACCTATAGATATAGGTTACGCAGTAAAAGCAAGAGAGCAAGAGAGATTGGGAACACTACGGGGGCGGCGGTGGTCGGAAGTCGTAAGGTCCAACAGTCCCCACTGTCCCTCCCAGGAGGATGCGATGATATTTACACGATATTATGTTGTGGTGGTGGTGGTGGTGGTGGCCCTCGTGGTTGTGGGTGGCTGACTGCTGATTTAAGAATTATTGTTATGAGGATCATACGCAATTACACTTTTACCTATCAAATATTCATTACTACTCTTCGCTACTATTCCAATTTCCATAACCCTATCGGCATTGTCAATAGAATTGGCTCCACTTCCTAAAATCTCCTTTCACATCAAAATAAATGAAATTCCCTAAAAATTAAATGTCATTCCGTAAATTTCATCTTTTATTTCTATTATCGCAGGAATTCCTGTGAGAAGGCTACGTTTCATTTATAATTATTATTGTTGTTTTTTTAACAAGGTCTAGTGTTTTGTTTTTAGAAGAAGAATGAGGTCTAATCTAGACTCTAGTGTATTATTATTATTATTATTATTATTATTATTATTATTATTAATATTGTATTTAATTAAAATTCTATCAAAATTATTAGTGAAGTAAAGCATAAATGTTTAAAAATATTCGTGACTTGAATTCATTGACTAAAATAGAGAATGAAATAACAAAAGAGGCTTGGGTGATTTAGGGGAAACGTGAGGGCATGAAATCAATATATTTATGGTTTTATTTATTTATTTATTATATGCGTTCCTCCGGTTCCAAGGGAAGGAAGAAAGGGGGAAGGAGGAGGGGCTTCAAAAAACTCAACATTGGCGATTGACCTTTCTTTCTAAGTTTCTACACGCTAAAAACTCTAATTCCAACTCAAAACTAACAAAACTTTCAACTTTTTTTCTTTTGGACAATATTTTGGGTTGTCATCCCTCCCCACCTCCTAAGTCATTAATTATAGGATTAATTGCTAAATACTTTCCAGTGGTTTAACACTTTCTCGTGGTTTGAAAACCTGCAATTTAGCTTATGTGGTTTGGATTTTTTTAGCAAAACTAAGGGTGTAATAAATTTGAGGAAAAAGCGAGTATTATTTTATTATTAATGAATGTATAATTATGAATATGGCATATATAACCTTGTTTAACCATATTCCTCATTTACATTACTTTATTTTCTCCAACACATTTCTTTCTCTTGCACGTGATTGTATTTACCCTCCCAAAACCAATTCCCTCTTACAAAGTTGAAACCTTTTCCAATTAACTCATTTTTCTCTTTGTTCTAACATATATACGATAGCTTTGATATCAGATATGGTCTTCACATCTCCATGTAAGATAATCTCCTTTATTATATGGGTGTTTAATTTTGCCCAGGAAAATTCTATACAAAATGGGTTTGAAGAAAAAATGGCTTTGGAAAGATTTTGATGGGTTTTGGTTGCTAAAGATCTGTGAGCAAAATTGGATAATAAATAGTTAAAAGTAGCGCATTAAAATGGAAAATAACCAAAGAAACTGCATCAACGTTATTTTCTTGCTCCAAGGACGGAACCTCCATTAGCTACAGGAATTCTTGAAGCATATGTATCGGAAGATTCATGTGAGAAGAGGATAAAAAAAAAGAATTGAAGGGTAGATATGACCGTTTGCCTCAAATATGTTATGTTTCAATGAATTTGTTAGTTTTGCTAAAAAAATTCAAACCACATCAGCTAAATTGCAGGTTTTCAAACCGCGACCAAGTAACCAGCTTTTTCGTTAAACCACGGGGAAGTTATATATAACAATTAACCTTAATTATAACATATATATAAGTCCAATTGCAATAACAATGAATGACTTAGATATGATGTTAGCATATGATGAATCCATGCCTTCCTATGACCATCACACTCTTTCTGAGCACAAACTTTTTATGACCAGCAGCCAGCAGCACTTTGATTGAACAACTAACTTCCCCGCCTAGCAATCAGCAAATGGTTTTCCGGAGAGATTTTGGGTGGAACATACTTGACAATCTCTGAATCCAATCCCTGTTCTTTTAGCCATTCCAACCTCCCCACGTCGATGATATCCTTACACATCAATCCCAATACTGCCCTATCCCCAGGGCTCATGTTCCGAATCACATCATCTACTTCACTTTCACTTAAACCTGCTCCAAACCCTTCCTGCTCTCTGCGTTATATACACGTAACCAAACATGCATGTGAGGATGAATGGGAATTCACACAATTGTTCAAAATGATTTCTAAAAACCCACTAATTTCAACTTGGAGAGCAACATAGCAAAAAAGAGTAATTCCCTACACGAGCTTTAGATGCTGCGATTCGTCAATGTCACTGAGATCGAAACTTCGGTCAGTATCAACAGCCCAGCTAGTCAACCATGTCATCGCATGGAAGTCTTCCCTGGTTATACCCAGATTTGACATATAATTCTTATCTGCAAGGCCATCAAACTCTGATCGCATGCAAAAATAATCATAGATTATGCAGATAGACTTTCATTTATTTAGTTCTAAAAAAGGAAACCCAAAGACATTACTTATATAGTGTTTCCACTGGCAAAGATGATGACAGCATGCGGCTACAGCCAGGCCTCTCAGGAAACAACCGGTTTCCGACTGACTGGCAACATCTCCAACACATTGTTGTGGTATGCAACATTTTAAGGTCATATCTAACCCGTAAAACACCCAACAAAAATAAACAAATTAATAAATGAAGGTTATATCTATAGCATGTCGCAGTACCTGTACAGCTATACTTGTCAATGCAGTGGTCTTAGCTTCAGAAAGTAATTACAGTTATAAGGAAAACTGACCAGAACGGTTTAAATTCAAGTTGAATAAATACTTTCGACACAGAAAGTACCTGTTGCTGACCCACACAGATGTTTACCAATTGCCAGATAACTAACCCCTTGTAAAGACTCAACAGCATTCAAGTTTAGATCTTCAACTGCAAAAAAAAAAAAATGTTGAATACTTCAATGTCACAGAAACCTTGATATGTTCAGCAGAAAGACACGGTCTCTTTGTATTTTAAGATCGAAAGAGTGGAACACTGCTTCTAGTCATTCATCCTTGGTGCAAATTTTGATTTATTCACTAAACAAGAAAGAAATTCAGCAAAGGGGATGAATTTTAAATTTAAACATTCTGCTTCCTATTTTACTCATAGAAAAACAAATGTAGGGAGTAAGTAACCTCACTCAATGTTAAGCAATACCGTAATTAATAACGTCGACCAGTATAAACAAGGATTGCTTCTTTCTGTCAACCAGCATAGTGGTTGGAAGCTTTCAGAAACAATCCAAGTCAAAGGAATTGTATCCTTCTTCAAATCCTAATAACCCACAAAGTTGCCTGAAATCCACAATGGGTAATCTTGTCTGAAATATACAGACCATTATGTGTCATATACCTACTGCAGGAACAGGACAGAAATATTTGGTCTAAGTTAAAACGTACTCGGGCTATGGTCCACTTAAGGTGCATTAACTTATAGAATAACAATCCATCAATTATGAAGTTGTTCCTCAAATTATGTAACAGAGTTTTTCTTGAATGGATGAAATGCTGGACTGAACACAAAAACCAATGCACTTTCACACTACGACGCTGATTGAAGGCAATGAAGAATGAGTTCATATTGCTGCAATAGTTTAGGAGCAAGGACACAAATATATTACATATTATCCATGCCAAATCAGGACTGTACAGATGAAAGAAGATTGATGTAGCCAGAGGAAGAAATGAAAGAAAGTTATTTGACACCGGAGACAGAGAGACTAAAATTGTACAAGAGTATCATGGAGAACCTTACTATCAATCCTCAGTCGCTCCAATCTCAAGTTCTCGATTTGCCGCAAACTTCGATCAGCCTAATAGTAGCAAATGTCACAAATAAGACGGAAGCACACATCTTGAACAGCACAATATGCAAAAGGGGTGCAACAATAGGGGAGACGAATGAGCTGTTGAATTATGGAAAGAATAATGGTTGACGCTGACAAGAAAGTGACCTTAAGCTTGTAGGACTTGCGCTCTACCAATATCACTTTTTTGATCCCATAACAATCTGCAAGCATTTGTGTGAGGTATCCCCTCCCAGCTCCAAATTCGACAACAGCAGGAACATCACAATGACGATGCCGGAATGCATCAGACTGCGCATCTATATCATCCAGAATAGATTTTTCCAAGATCCCAAATTGTTCCAAGTTGCCAAGAATTGATGCCTGCTGCCAAGCATGTTTGTCTTGAAACGGTAACTTGCTACAATCAACAAAAAGAGGACAGGAATAATTAGCAAGCTCGGTCTTTCTTGTACTGCTTCAATTTGATTAGGACTAGTATTTATTCTCTATATTCATAATCCTCGTAGCGAGAGGGGAGGGGAGGGCGAGGTTGGTTGAGTTGTGCGAGGTACGTAACTGGTCCACTTGTCTATCAGTCCAGATGGAACAAGCATCTGGAATGTTGAACGAATATGGGATGTGGTTGCACACGGATGCATGAATAGTCTTGATTTTACGAATTAAGTCAAAGAATTGGGGAACAGTCTTATCACGGATAGATCGCCGCTTCAACTCTGAAGTAAATATAGCAGTTCCTTTATTTTGTTGTTGGGGTCTTTCTTCTCCTTCTCCTTCTCCTTCTCCTTCTTCGTCTGTGCCGGCATTGATGCCCTTCTGGTAGTAAGGTTGGAGCGACAAAGATTGAGCTTGTTTGTGCAGCGGGCACTTTGTGAGGTGACTTTTGAGATTATGGTCAAGCACAGAGCTATCATCGAGGAGAAAATAAAAATGCATAGTATATCAGAAAGAAAGAAAGAAAGAAAGAAAAAAAAAGAATCATGAGCAAGAAAGGAGAAAGAAGGGGAGTAATTATTACTGAGAAGGGTCGATGGGGCATGGAATCCATTGTTGATTGGGTGTTACAGTATGGTTGCCGCAGAAACTAATAAACGAATGTAGATTCCAGTCAAGAAAACATAAAATAAAAATAAAAATAAAAGCGTTGAACAGAGAGATAGAGAGACGTAGAGAAAAAGCTTACAGGGATGGGGATGGGGATGGGGATGGGGATGGGGAGATGGAGATGGGGTTCTGGAGAGTTGGGTTTGAACAGAATCTATTCTTCTTAGGGAGCCAAAACTGGCAACGATGACTACTACTACTACTACTACTACTACTACTTGTTGTTGTTGCCGCCATCAAGCCCAAGCACGTAAAACTGTGTAATATCTATTCCTCTTCTTCTCTCCGGTTTGCAGTTTGCGGTTTGCCCTGCCTTACAATTGATTTGTATTAGCCCTATTATTAGGGATTTGTATTTCTATGCTGCTGGCACCGACCACCTCCTCCTTCTTCTTCAATAGTTCAATACTCCCTCCAATAAATATTAAATAGCCCATGTTGTTTGCTATAAATTAAATTAATATAATCCCCTGTTTTTTATTTTTTTTTTTTTTAAATCGCTGTAACACTAATTTTGTAAATCTTCTGCACTTTGTAAAATATTTTATTACCACCTTATGTAAAATATTTTTCACCCCAAAACTTCCTAAACCTCCCACAAGATAAAATAATAAAATAAAATTTGACAATCCATTTATTAGTTACAGTTACAGATGTCAAATGTTGGATCGTATTCTATGCTGCCCGGCCACAATGGCACAAGCCCGTGGGCCGTGGCCAACCCGGAAGGAAAAACAATACTACTCGTCTACTGAATTATCTTACTTACTACATTGACATTTGAAACGCATATATACTGGAAACATAGGATCTGAAAGTTGAAACAGGAAGAAGCTCTGTCAGTCTGAGTCTCAGTCTCATCAGGAGAAGGATCAGTGTTGCTTCTTCTCCGCTGAAATCCTGCCATTCCAACATTTGCATTAGTTTTTTTTAATTACAACTTTCGACCCATTTTCTTCCACCTCTGACCCCTCTATATATAATTTCCGCACATTGAAATTGGAATTGGAATATTGGGTGAAGGTTTTTCATTTCATGAATTCACTCTTTTCTTCCACCTTTAGGCTTTAGGTTTTAGGAACAGGACAGACAAACCCTTTTTTTGCTCCTCTAAATATATAACACAACTATTCAGGAAACCCCAAAAAAAAACCCGTACGGTACGTCCATAGATTAGATCTTTTACTCCGTGCGATAAATAACTAATACAACCTCCTCAAGTATGAGCCCGAAAACATTCTTGAGCAAATGGAGTCTTTTCCTTTAACAAGCATCACAAATAATCCGTAGCAGGGGATGTGAACCAAAGCCAACGCAAGATACCTGGAAAATTATCAACTCTTAAGTAACTCCATTCTCCATCAATCACCATATTTTCTAAGTATAATTTCAACCAAACGGCTAAAGGGAAGGGATCGGAGGGATTAGGGATGGGGTAGCAAAAGATTTACCACATTGGAGCCCATGCATTGGAGAGATCAAGGAAGGGATATGGCCACCTGTAGAACAGAATGATGTGCTTTTATATTATATATATATTTGAACAACTATTTTCGATCCCTCAAAACAATAATAAGAAGAAGAAGAATAAGAAAAAAAAAAAAAAGTGGTATTTACCATGTAAAGCAACATACATGAAGAGCCCACTGGAAAACAACGTAAGAGCTACTCCACAGGGCAAAGTATACTATGCCAAACCATGGAAATGACTGGAACAACAACACAATACCATTATCCATGACCATGGTAAATAATATGCAACTTTTAAAAGGATACTAGGACAGGTCAAGCATTTGATACTTACAATGCTATTCAGAGCAGAATCAATGATAAGGAAGACAGCATTTACAGAGTGCATGAATGCTATCAACTGCCAGATTCCACACACAAAAAACGATTGCATTAGCACAAACGACTCCACCACTGATCAACAATAAAATTATGATTTCTTGGAAAATAACAAGGGCAGCGGTTATGATTTTCTGCAATTAATGATACAAGGGATATTATTACAAAAGTTCTAGCATAGTCGGTGAATTTTCTGCATCAAAGTTGCATTGGACAGTAATTGATTGGAGAAGCACCAAAGAAATCCAAAAAGGCCTAACCATTGCAGGGAAACTACAAACATATGAATTAAATCAGTACCCACCAGAGTGAGCTGAAAATGTTCGCCCGACATAAAGGGGAGTAACAGGCACCAAAAAACTACATCTGTCAGCATAACTGCACCTGCACAAGCCTGCCTGGATAATATTGTTAGCCATAGTTTTTGTACAACACATTCAAGTAAGTGAATATAAGAGGTTTAAGAAAAATCTTTTACTACAACATATATTAGGGCCCAGTCATAAATAAGTATCTCATTAGTGTCATCATCAAGAGTAACTGGCTCATAATTGAAGCAAATAGCTGAACTGAAAGCTAGGAACACGATCATGAAATCTCCAATTAACTTTTGAAGAAGCTAATATAGTAGAGTCGTGTTCAAAACTTATCTACTCATATGAAAGTAGCAAATCTGTCCTGGAAATTTCGATTTGATATTTCGTCTCAGTGTGTAAATGCAATGCAATGTTGGAGGTTACAAACGTCAACCTCTGCTTCTCTCATTAGGTGACAGTTCCAACAGTTTTCTTCTTGTCGAATTGATGACACCAGAGAACCTTTGTGGCCTGTGCTACAGACATGATGGCCGAAAAGAGATCTCCAACCAAGAGTTCCAACTGAGGACATAACGTTTAAGATTCTCGCAGGCTCTGCTATAAAAATATCTTCGTCTCTCTAAGTACTTCTAGCAATACATACATACAGACGAGATAGAATTTTTTTTACAAAAACATTTATGCATTGCACATCAACATGCCTTTCATAAACATTATGCGTTATTCATAATCATGCATTTCGTGTTGTTGAGTATAATAGTATTTTAGTCTAAGTTCTGAAAAAAAAAATTCTTAAATCAAGTATGTGCTTAGTGTTTTCCAGCCTTTGCCCCAAACTAAATAAAGATACCAGCAAGCTCTTGATAAATATTTCTGACAAGACTTTCTGATTAAGGTCGGAAGATGTCTGCAAAGCCACCAAGGTCAAAAAATATAAAGTTTTTGCTTTTTGATGTTAGAGACAAGTGACTCCCTCTTGATCAGATGTTGTAGCCAAATAAGCACAACATACAACAAGGTAGAGGTTGAAAGGATAGAAAGTTCACCTGATAAATATGTTCCATGAGATTACCCCAGAACCAAGCTTGTTGCTCAGGACCCTGGTACTTGATAAAACCTCTATCTTGTTTATCCTTGGAAGTTGTGACGGGTTCGTCACTGTTCTCTTCAGCATTCTTTTTGAGGAACTTGTCCCCCTCTCCACTGTGCTCAAAGGATCTTGTTGAGTGGATCCAGCATCCATGGGCAGAAATTATGGTGGCCAGCTACATAAAGAAAACGTTATTCACGAAAGATTTTGGCCAAACAATAGTAAATTGTGGAATTTTACAGATAAAACCAATAAGCAGGGACGACGCAGTTTTTTTGCAGGGCTTATTTTTCACATCAAAAATTAGCTATTACTTTCACAAAGCAGGAGGGAGTAGGACGAGGGGTTGTACATACTGCAAAGTAGACCACAACCAACGCAAAGGTCCACCTGTAAAGCAATTTGGCAGGCAAAAAATTAGGTATGGGACTCGGGAAACATTTTCCAAGAGTAAAAATTGAATCTTGGATAGCCCCAGTACAGACTATATAGAGAAGAGCTTATGGTTTACATAGCAGTACAATTATGAGAACGGAAAAGGATGGAGTTGTTGATGATTATAGACTTGGGCTGATGGTTTGAAATTCAGTGAAGGTACAGTTAAAATGTAAAATAAATGAATAGGAAGTTGCACTGATACAGAGAAAGTAGTAGTAATGCTTGCTAAAAACTGAAACAAGCGAAGCGCAAGTAGTGAGCATGAAAAATAAGAAAACGATGATAGTGAAGGGTGGAGGTGATAGCATCAAATGAGAACAACAGAGGAGACACGCACTGGGTGTAGAAGAAGAAGACGAAGAAGCCGAAGGCAAGGACAGTCTGATAGAGCAAGAAAGCCATGGTCAGGAAGGCCAAAGCTCTGTAGAAGAGAAGCCATCTGGGATGGAGATTTCTCCAGCAGGGGACCCACAAATGATGATGATGACCACCGGTGTTGATTAGTCTCTTATCCTCCTCCTCCTTTTTGTTGATCAAAATCACAGACACGAGTGTGGGGAGAAGGAAGATGATTGCACAAACTGGGACTTGCCACCGCATCCAGTACAACTGCTGCTCAGCCGCATCCTTCTCCATTTCCGATCCCGATTCCGATTTAGTGTCCGGCTGCTATTCTTTTTTATATTTTCTGTTGGCCACTTTGATTCGTTGTTGACTTGTTATTACTGCCGTTAAGTCTGTATCCTGTAATTTTAGCTAATCATTTATTCGTGTCGGTCCTCTATTCAACTTAATTACAAAATGCCACTCTCGAATTGCCCCATCTAACTTTTTTTTTTTTTTGATAAATCAAATCAAAAGGGCCTTTCCAAATTGTGTCTAATTTTCATCACGCATTTTGATCGAATCAGTCCCGATATCATATCCGAATATTTATATATTATCATTTTTAACATTTAAAATGAAGTAGTTTTATTAGAAGTACAGACTAAATGCATAAATATTACTGAAATTAATTTATAATTATTATATTCTAACTAAAAGAGTAGTGAATTTTATTACGTAGTTTTAATTAAGACATAATAAAACATACAAAATCTTTGAAATAATCTCTCGTGTCATCACTTCTATGTATATTTATTTTATTTATTTCAATTTATAAATATAGGTCACATGTGTTTAATACAAGTTCACTAATCATTTGATAGGGTTTTAATATAATATACTGTCAAGTTTTTATAAACTGAAAAACACATTGAAATAGGTGATGAAATAGAAGATTCTGATTGGAATAGCCCTAATCACCTAATTTGTGTAAGGTTTTTCTTCTTGTTTTAATCTAATTATTGTCGCAAATGAACAAATTTGACATATTTTTATAGAATTTAAACCCTTTTATTTCACCTAACATATATTAATATCTAAATAGCCAACATAAACTATAATATCTAGAAAAATTATTTTTTCATTTATTTAGATAATTGAAACAATATTCATTTCAATAATAAAACCTGATTGAACTATAGAGAAGACAACATCAAAAAATTAAAATAAAGTGTTCGTGTGTGCGTTTTTTAGAAAATGTAAGATTTGAATTATAGATTTGAAAGTCGGTTAGAAGGTTACTTCTCCGAGCATGATTAAATATATGTTGGCTTTTAATTTCTCTTATATATTCTTTATTTAGTTGTAATTAGCAATTTCGGTTAACATGAATGAATGATGTATTACTATTAGTTCGAGTTCTTAGATTGAAAAAAGAGTGATTTATTTAAATGACATATTTTTAGTTTTTATTATCTTTTTAGTTTCAATTCGTTCACTAATCTATTAAAAACATAATATACCAGTTGCCATTTTATTAAGTTCAATTATTTATTTTATTAGAGCATATTAAAAATATGTATAGTTAATGAAAAAAATAAAAATAATAATTATTAAATTTGAAAGAATAGCATCAATCAAATAGTAGTTTTAACTTAAAAAAAAAAAAAAAGACCATAATTATATTATGGGTGAAACTCATAGAAACAAATATGAGAAGGGGGGTATAGAGAAATTTGATATGACGAAGGGCAGGAAATGAAATGTAATATCAGTTGATTACACGTGTTGATATATGATTGGCAATACGATATGTCGAGAAATTTTCATCTCTCCGTCCAGAATACACTATACAGACCAGACCACCAACACCAAGTCCTCAAAAATTTCACAATTGGTGGCGGCCGCCAAATACTAACAAATGTCTGCAACTGCAAATGTTGCCCACTCTAATATCCCATTACTAAGTTGGAGAAAGTCAGTGCAACTGTTGCCCTCGTCGGCATCGTTCTTCAGCAGATATAGAGATAGTTACAGGTGCCGTAATGGCCGGTCCCGTAGGAGATTCATCACTCCCGCAGTCAAGCACAAATCCATCTCTCCTATCATCATGGAATGGCAGGATTGCACGTAAATTCTTAATTTCTTTTTTCTCCTCCAAAATTAATAATTAATCATAATTAAAAAAAAACAGAAGAAACAGCTAAGTTAGCAGTGAGTAGTCCGTCACTTTTGATTTACAATTTCATGCTTCTGCTGCCGCCTCATTAAAATCAATATTATAATTCCATTTCGCCTGCCGCTTCATTATTGTTTCTCTGTGAATTAATTCTTGGTAACGAAGAGAGTAGGAGTTTTAAATGTTTTGGGGAATTAAATATTTGTGTATTTGGATGAATGCAGAGTTAAGATGGAGATAGATGTGCCCACCTCCGCGGCTTATAGTTGCTATTCCGATCGACAGGCCATTCCTCGCTGGATGCCCTTCATTTCATCCGTCAAGGTGACTCACTTCACTTCACCACACCACCACCATATCCTTTTACTACTACTACTACTACTTTTTTTTTTCCAACATTGTAAATGCCTGTTTTAAGTTCCCATTCAAATTCCTTTTATGATTTTCACCATTTTGCTTGGTTTCAATTTCATTTATATATCTCACACTAGCAGATTTCCAGCACTGGGAAACATGATACTTCCATTCTCTTACCCAGATTTTGGAAGATAAGCCTGATCTATCGCGGTGGTCACTGAAATACAAAGCATTTGGTCGAGATATTGAATTTTCTTGGCTTGCCCGAAATATGCAGGTAAAAAGGCTTTTGGGCTACCCATTTTTTTTTCTTTTTTCTTTTTTTTTTTTGGTCATACTTACTTTCTACTTGGCTACATATACTCGCAGCCAATTCCAAACCAGAAAATCCACTGGAGATCTCTCGAAGGTCTGCCTAACAGGTAATAACGTTATTGTACCATCCGGAAGCAAAATTGCCGTGTGTATCGGAACATCTCTCTTTTGTTTTCTCTATTTCTTTCTTCGCTTCCCGAATTATGAGGATCATTTAAAATAGACGCCATTTTGCACGCATGTAAGATTTTTGTTATCATAATTTTTTTTCTCAGAAACTACATTTTTTTAGTACCTCATTCATTGATAAGTTGTGTTTTTTTGGTTTATGCGTTTTCTACGCAGATCATTTCTGAAACTACAGGCAAAGTTTCATTTCCAAAACCAATAGCTGCTGAAAGAATTTGACGAGTATTAATTTCCTGTGAAAGTATTTCGGTATTGGAAAAACAAAATAGATACAGTGTTAGTGAAAAGAACTGATATTGATTGTTACGGACATTGTTCAGTTATTCAGAATTGCCCTTTAATTGAAATGGCCTCATATGAACAACGATACCCTAATTAACTCTTTGCGGTTATTTGGTTTTTGATAGATGATTTTCTCAATTTGCAGGGGAGCCGTTAGATTTTATCCTAAGGATGCTTCATCATGTATTGTGGAAGTAAGACTCCTTTGTACAAACCCACTTTGCATGTTAGTTTCCGCAATACAATACGTTGTGAGATATATGCATACAACTGTTTGAGCTTAAATCCACAAAGTTGTCAATGACAAGTTACAACAACTAAGCATTTGCCCACTATGTGGGAGATAAAACGAAGGCATGATGGGAGCATGTATTAATGCATACTAAATATTACAGCATCCGTATGTGATGGGTTTTCTTTTAACTTTTCAACAAAGTCATTGGCATAAGATATAAGAATTTGAGCAGTACTCAGAGTATGAAGGGGTTTGTATTTCAAATTTCATTTTGTCAAGGATCCCCCACTTCCTCCCTTTGGCCTTGGTGTAAAGATTTTTTTGGGTTCCTTACATTTGGTTCTCTCTTGCATCAGCTGACCGTCTCATATGAAGTCCCTCAGCTGTTGGTTCCAGTGGCATCAGTAAGCTTTCCAACTCTATTATGCAAACCACTGCATAACATTAGCTCAAATGCCATAACTATGAAAACGTCCATAATTTTTTATGAGGATGAAGAGTAAAACAAGTCCACCATTTGTGGTGTTAAGTTTCAAAAAAGGTTAAAGAGATCCCCAATTTGGCTTCTCTGACTGATTTATATGATCTGACAATTGTTTTTTGAATTTTATCTATCTAGGCACTGCAGCCTTTTTTGGAAAGTTTGCTGGTTCGCGGTTTAGAACGATTTGCAAAATTTGTTAAGGAATATTCCCGTGACTCGACTGTATAACTTCTGAACTAAAATTGCAAGTCCCGTTACTTGATGATGGGTAGTATTTTTAGTTGTGGTATTATAGATTGAAATGAATAGAAGTTGGATTCTGCTGTTCCAGTCAATATATCTTTAAAGATGAGAAAGAGAAAATGCAGATTCTTTTTTCTGATAAAGGGTGCTACGACTACCTATTTGCTTCTTGCTTTCTTTTCTAACTAAGTCTACTCTAGGTGGTTCATTCTGGTTTGTAATCAGAAAAAGGTGTTTGCCGTCTCTCAGATTCAGCACTTGATGGTGCTTAATGTTCCCATGCCTTGCATTGGCAGGATGAAGCACCGACTCTGAACTTGCTCTATTTGTCTCCGCATTCTTTCATACAAGTGCAGGAGTTGCAGTTTTCCATCTTAGTGATAGGAAATTGAACGACCCAATGAGAATTAAGAATCTGTAAACGGGACCGCGACGGCTATTTCTCCAAGTCCAAGAAGTTTGTTGTCGCTGTTGAGATTATTCTAAATGCAGATGGACAGGGGACGCTTTAATTGAATTCTGTGACCAGATGTCAATGGTTTTTGGGATTGCATGAGATGAAGGCTATCAGTGTAGCAGTAGCCCAAGGACTTGTTTAATTTTTAATTAAAAAAAAAATGGCTAAAGGGCTTTTATTGATTTAAAAGATTTTGGATTGTTTTGAGATGAATGCGGGAAGAATTCAACTTGGGAATTTGGGAGAGTAAATACAGAGAGAATGATACAAGAGAAATTACAAGAGAGAAAAGAAGAAGAATTCTTGGGGGTTGGGGTTGGGGTTGGGGTGGGTTGGGGTTGGGGTTGGGGTTGGAAGCCTGCAAATTGCAAAGCTGTAGAGATTTAAAAAAAAAAAAAAAAGAAGTAAATACGTATATTGGCGGCACCAAAGAAAAAGGAGTAAAAAAAAATAAAATAGAGGTAGCGTGGCAACTGGCAAGTGGAACCTTTGTTTGAATGGTCAAAAAGTAAAGCAGACCAGACCTGACCTGACCTGCCCGGCAGGAGAAAAGTTAGCAACTAAATTTTGAAAATTGAAAAATGAAAAATGCACCACCACCACTCTACAGCACACTCTACCCATTCTACAAAGGAAAAAACAATGATGGCTGTTGTTGTGCGGTGGCGTTCCACCTCCACCTTCGGCCTCCGGCCTCCGTTGGCAGTCGAAGACGGGACTCAAACAAAAACACCTTTTATTATTATATTATTATTATTATTATTATTATTATTATTATATAAAAGAAAATTCATTTAGATACTTTATCAACAAAGAAAATAAACACAAGCTGACTAGCAATAGTATTTGTTTTGTTTTGTTTGTTTTTTATAATTTGTAAATTTGGATTTGAAAGCAAAGACTAGTCAATGACTGAATAATAATAATATTATAATAATGGCATTGATTGACCCAGTAGTAAACTAGTCACACACCAATACCATTACCAACACAGCTTCCATCACTCCTTCCAGCTGGATAAATACCAAATTACCCTCTTCTTCTTCTTCTTCTTCATCTTTTTCATTCATATAAATAAAAATTTCATTTCATTTATTGAATCTCTTTCTTGAATATTTTTCTCTTCTCTTCTCTTCTCTATTGAACAAAGCTCAGAAGACAGACTTTTCTCAGACTAATTCTAATACCAACAAAATTTATTCAAACCAGACACAGCCCTCTTCATAATTCTTCCCTATCAACTCTTGCCTTTCGCCTTTTCCTTATTTTCTCCATCTTTCTTCTTTCTTCTTTCTTCTTCTTCTACGCTTCTACAACCACTGACCGCTGTTATTATTATTATTCTGGTGAGTCTGCTAGTTTCATTAGGATACCCCACTGCACTGCTATTTTGTTTTTTTAGGGTATTTCTCCCCTCGGCTCCCACTAGTATTATATTAGTGTTATGATTGCCATTTTTTGCATCTGTATAGGCTATTTCTGTATTACTTGTAGTTTATTCTCATCTTCATAGGCTGACTTGTTCTTCTTTCCTTTTTTAAACAAATCTGAGGAGGAGGAGGATGTATATACACATATGGCAATCCATCCAGGGATTCCTTTTTTTAACTCTCTCAAAATTCTGCCTTGTTTGCGTATCATCCCAATCAAACTCTAATATTATTCAGTTTCAGATTAAATTATTATTCATTTCAGACCCAGGAATCAAAATATCAATTAATGACTTCAATAATAACTGCCCCTGGTGCTGGTGCTGGTGCTGGTGCTGCTGCTGTTAGAGATCCCACTTCCCTTGTCGTTGATAAATTACCTGCCCAGATGAATGACCTCAAAATCACTACTGATGATAAGGTGGGTGCGCACTCACTCCTGCTGCTGCTCTTCCATTTCTTTCACTCATTATAATTATACTTTTGGCTCCTTCCTTCTAGGATATGGAAGCAGCTGCTGTCATCAAGGGTAATGGAGCCGAGGCTGGTCACATTATTGTCACCACTTTTGCCGGTAAAAATGACCACCCAAAGCAGGTCCATGTTTAGCCATCCCAGCTCTCACGCAATTCTTAACTTATTATCCTATTGGAATCTCACCCAAATCATATTAATATGCCATGTACATAGACAATCAGCTATATGGCCGAGCGTGCAGTTGGCCAAGGATCTTTTGGAGTAGTTTTCCAGGTTATATCTTCTCTTCACTTCTTCACTTCTTCACTGTGTGTGTACCAACTACTGGTATTTTCAGTACAAATTCCTTACACTAATAATGTGGGGTTTTACATTTACAGGCGAAGTGCTTAGAAACCGGTGAAACTCTGGCTATCAAGAAGGTTCTTCAAGACAAGAGGTACAAGAACAGGGAGTTACAAACCATGCGACTGTTGGACCACCCTAATGTTGTTTCCTTAAAGCATTGCTTCTTTTCAACTACTGAAAACAAAGACCTTTTCCTCAACCTAGTGCTTGAGTATGTCCCCGAGACCATTCATCGGGTTATTAAACATTATACTAAGATGACCCAGAGCCAGAGGAGGATGCCGATCATATACGTCAAGTTGTATACTTACCAGGTATGTATCTATCTTCTTCTGAATGGTTTTTCAGATTCTTCTTCTTCTGCTTTTTATTCTAACAACTTACAATTCTCTGCCGCTGTTCTTGCTCTAGATTCTCAGAGGACTGGCCTATATACATGGGGTGATTGGATTGTGCCATAGGGATATCAAGCCTCAAAATCTTTTGGTATTGTCATGAACATCATATGCTATAATCGTTGCTTTTTATCTGCATTTGGATTTGCTTGTCTGTGTATTTGCAACTGGAGATTGAGGTTCGTTTTACTTTCGGAATGTTATACGGCCATCGGAGACAAACTGCTGCTTTCAGTTTCGGCAGTGGAACTATAATTTGTCTCGAGATCGATTGGCATCATAACAAATAGTACCAAGCTTAAACTTTGTTTAACATTTGAAAGCAAGTTGTGCATTGAACCTAATGGCATGCCATGCAAAAATTGTTTGCCTTCTACTACTCGAATTTTCATTCTTTCCAGAAATTTTAGACTAAACAGTAATTGTTTTTGTTTACAGGTTAATCCACATACGCATCAAGTCAAATTATGTGACTTTGGAAGTGCAAAAGTGCTGGTTTGTATCTACTGCATGTCTCAATTTCCCCTTCTTTTCTCACTCTTTCTTCCCTCGTTTGATTTTTCTTCTTTTTGTTTTAAACCTTACTAAATTCCCAGGTGAAAGGAGAGCCCAATATTTCTTATATTTGTTCTAGGTACTATCGTGCGCCGGAACTCATATTTGGTGCTACCGAGTACACTACTGCGATAGACATTTGGTCCACTGGATGTGTTTTGGCCGAACTATTGCTCGGACAGGTTGGTAGTCACATCTGTTTTTCGCTTCTTCTACAGAGTTTTGTTACTATCATCCACTAAAGAGTGTGTTAATGCCACTTTCAGGCTCTCTTTCCTGGTGAGAGTGGAGTTGACCAGCTTGTGGAGATCATAAAGGTACTGGAGTCATGGATTATCTAGGCTATTGATCCTCATTTGATTGTTAAATGTGAACGACTATCTTCTCGAAGGTTTATGATCATAAATGAAAATTGGCATCTTTGCAGTCTTTGCAAAGACGATTAGAGTCGGCAATATTGTTGCTTGTCGTATTGTCTTTGTTGTTTGTTACTTACACTCTACTGTCTAGGAAGGATTCTGCTTCTTAGTTGTATGCAGTTAGTTTTAGTTTCTGAGACCAGGAAGTGCTTGCTCATCTGCAGGTTTTGGGAACTCCAACGAGGGAGGAAATTAAATGTATGAATCCGAACTACACGGAGTTTAAATTTCCACAAATCAAGGCACACCCATGGCACAAGGTGACCAAGCATACAATTCACGCCTTCTCCTTTATCTTTAGAGTTTGATGCACACTTGTATTTGCTTGTACTAACAGTTTTGTTTTCTTGTAGATATTCCACAAGCGCACGCCTCCGGAAGCTGTGGACCTGGTTTCAAGGCTATTGCAGTATTCTCCAAATCTACGGAGCACAGCGGTGAGTACATGACTCGGGTGGAGGAGACAAAAAAATACATGAAACCGTATCCATTTCTTATTAAGCTTCACATCCCATGTGTTAGTGTACTAGTCCTTGTGAAGTTAGTTTATCTTTCAGGTGGTTAACTTTTTCATGTTTACAATTTTGTATTACCTGCTTGTTCATTCATTATTGTCAATGCAGTTGGAAGCATTGGTCCATCCCTTCTTTGATGAGCTTCGTGATCCTGGTACACGCCTTCCAAACGGACGATTTCTTCCTCCGCTTTTCAACTTTAAGCCTCTTGGTAATTAGTAGTAAGTTTTTTTTTTGAGAAAAATTTTAGCACCTGGCCTCAAATATCTGAAACACTGATTGTTCTTTGTTTTTGGTTGTGCTAATTGGTTTTCAGAGCTGAAGGGGGTGCCGGCGGAGATTACGGCGAAGTTGATCCCAGAGCACGGGAGAAAGCAGTGCACTTTCGTCAACTTCTGATGATTTTTGCTTGTCTTCCTACCCTTAGGAGCTCGTAGTTGGTGCGAAGGAGTCAGTGTCCCTGTTTAAAGAAATTCTTTGAGTATTAATTTCTCTCTCAATTTGTTCAATTTGTTGTTGGTAGCTTTTTATTTACTTATCCTCTCTCTTGTAATAGGGTAAATACAAGCACCATACTTGTAATTACAATTCGGCCACATTGTCTAGTATGAGGTCCCTTAAGGGTAAATGTTTTTCCTCGCTAAATTTAGTTCATGGTGTGCTCACCATTTTTTGGGTGCAATGAAAAGATAGATTGCAGTGTGTTGACGTTACTTAATAGAAAGTTTGATGTCCTGTTACTTCCCATCCCACAAAATTAATATTTAATAATTGTATGTAAATCAAAAGTCACTGCCACATTTCAACTCTCATCATAATTCATGTATCTGATTGATCGTAATATTCCTACTCCCAAAAACTGCTTTTTCTGATCTTCACTTGGTTGTGTTTTGTAGTACAATTCTGACCACTGCTTTTTCATTTCAATGATCAAACAAATTATTCCCCAAAATGTGAGTTTTATATTATATAATGTTCCTTCATTCCCTATTGATTGGTTGATTGATTGATATGGATGTCCACTTCTGATTTCATCATCACCAATATATCAATCAAGTGTGATTTCTTTTCTCTTTTTTAACCAACAGCTGAATGGCTGAATGTTGTCACCAGTACCAGTTTAAATCGTAATACTACTCATTGCTGAAAGCACTGACAATACCAGTATTGGTTCGCAGTTTGGCACTTGGAATTTGTAGATCAAGACAATGGGAAAATTGCAGCAAGAACAATGGATAACTCTCACTCACCTACTTAGATTAGTAATATAATATAACAGGAGGAGACATAGCAACAACATGAAATGAAACAGCAACAGCCTAATACATAGCAACAAACATATGACAGCAGATTTTCAAGCAACCCCCCAATGAGTCCCTGAGTAGACAGGAACAGGAAGGAGTAGGGTGGAAGTGGAAGTGTGGAACACTATACTCCAAGTCCAAGAGTAGTATCAATTTATTCCCATCAACAAAGAGTAGCATCAACACTCAACAGTACTACGTACTTTTAAGTTGAAGCTGAAGTTGAAGTTGAAGTGCGGGGACTAATCCCCAAATTAGATGGCCTCGCGATTTCTCCGGTCCTTCCAACCCCAACCCCAACCCCAACCCAAATGGGACTTGGTTTAGTGAGCCGAGGGCTGTACCCTTTCTCCGATGAGTAGGACGCGCGTGGGCTTTGAATCAGTGATTTGGAATCTCTTCTTGCTGTGGAGGTGGAGCTCCTCCTGAATTTGGGGCTGCATGCGCGTCTGATCTCACCCCGGCTCCTCGTAATCATCTCATCCAACATCTCCGCACTCTCTGCACCCGAAGCTCTACCGCCTACTTCTCCTTCCTCCTCCTGCTTTTCATTTTTCAACAAAAACCCACTAAATAAACTTACATTTTCTGGCATGGGATGATGGGAGCTTCTGTTTTTGTTTTTTTATGCTAGCCTAGTAGTATTTATTTATTTATTTATTATTTTACCGTAGGCGTATGGGTATGGGCAGCGCAGTTGAAGGCCAAGGCCTCAGCCTCCTCATATTCTGCTGCATCCAGGTCCTGAAGGTGCGCCCCTTTGAAAAACTTGGGCAATATGTACTGTCTTACAGGAACCAACAGCATAATCAACAATGGAAAAAGAAGGCCTGCGACTGGAACCCATGTTATACCGAAACACGCCAGCAGGTACGTTGCTTGGAATATGGTGAATCTTGCAATTGTCTTCAACGGCACTGTCTCTACAAATGTAGCATGATACTCTTCCAAAACTCTGCCCATTTCAAGACACAGGCACTCATTAATGTAGCCTTTGAAATCTTTATGAAACCATTTAGAAATCTCATACAAACTATTTATATTATGGTATTAATAGTTATGGGGACAGATTGAGGTAGGTTTTAGTTACTTGTATCTCCTGGTGGGCGCAGTAAATAGCAGCAATATTCTTTCCCAGAACTGGTTACCCGGTAGACTTTCAATTGCCATAAAAGCAAAGTAACCCCAGAGGAGTGAGGTTGGGATCATTCTCAGGACTGGCATTGCACCAACACATCCTCCAACCAATGTGGATTGTAGAAAGTTACTCAAACGCTGTTCTTTCACTTCAATAGGTAACAGATCATCAATCTCCTTCTCAACATCAAACAATGTCTCGTCAACTGGACCATCAATATTGCCGCCTCTGCTTGATGCCAGTTCAATAATGGTCGACTCTTTTAACTCGTTCAACTTCAACCCCTGATAAAATTTCAGCCCAGGTTGCAAATTAACTACAACTTCTTTCCTTTTTCTTTTTTTTTTTAAATTAAAAAATAAAAACAAACTGCTACTATACTTTTTCTTTCTGAATTTTGTTTTCTATTTGTTGTAGTGGTTTTAAGTTCTGATGATAGTATTCATCTGCAGTAAAAATATATAAATATACTTTGTAATGATAGCATTCCGTACTCGAGTTGACGATTGCTGCTGGTACATCAAAGGCGTCTGCATTTGCTGATATGCTTCTTGCATATTCCCATACAATTGTCCCAAGCTTGACTTCTTTTTCATACTCTGCCGAGCGGTAGCAACGAGTCTGTTTCGAAGCAACTGTACATACAGTGTCGTACGATCACGACCAAGACCAAGACATTTTCTAAAAAAAAATGAAAAAGGAACATCTACATGACTACATCACCTGGTGTTTAAGAGTAGCCAGACTTTTTGTGTGCATTGGAGACTGTGGAATAACACCATTTGACGGCGGGATACCAATCAGGCCACACATCAATGTCTGCAAATCGAGGGTGAAATGATCAGAATGTAGAGTAATAATTGTAATCGGCCGAGATCATGGAGTAATAAGATCCTAAAGAAGATGATTCGAATCGAATGAATAAGAATTGCCAACCAAGAATCCCAAAAGCAGCAAGTCATAATGAAAAGAAGGTGGCTTTCTTAGGTTGAACTCTTTCTGCTGAGCAAGTTGAGAAGCGACACTGTGGTCAAAATAGTAAAGCACTGCAATCATTGTGGCCGGAATGAAAGCTCCAAGGATATAGAGAATTGGCACATTCAGCATTTCCTGCAAGTTAATTGTAATCCCCGAAATTATCAATTTATTCTTCAACAACAACTTGACAAAATTGTTATTAGAAACATGCCTTGATGACAGTCCAGTTGTTATAGGATGCAGGAGGCGACCATGGATTGGGGCTAAAGAGACGTCGAGGAATCCCTTTTGGGACACTTGCAGCTGGCATATAGGAAACGGCCGTCCAGACTAGAACCATAAGCGGCACCCCGTAGTCTGCTATGAGGCTTCTAAGCCATCCTGTTAGTTTGGGGGATAATAAACAATGGCAGATTGAACATGCAAGTGAGTCATAGAGAGAAATGTCAGTCCAGGGATGCATGGCAAATTTGTGAGGAAAAAAATAAATATCTCCAACAGAGTTGTTTTTGTGTGTCAATGGAGAATTTATAAATAAGATGGTTTAATTAGTTCAAAATTAAGGGGTGAATTTGGTGGCGGAAAAAGAGGAGTATAACTAGTACACTGACCAGTGCCGTATCTCCATGACCTTGCTTTTCGGCTCCTTAAAGCAGTCAACAAGAGACCAAAGGACAGGACCAAGGCGAACATGCCATTAGCGAACTTCCATGAAGGTATGAACTCTGCCAAATTCTTATCCTCACGTTTAGGTATGCGAAACTCTTCCACAAGTCCCTGCAAAGAGAGAGAAAGAAAGAAGTGACTCATCATTCTATTTTGGAAATGGAACAAGGAAAGGTAAACATTTATACTAATTACTTTGATGGCTTGCTGCATGAAGAGCATTGCAATCAGCATTCCAAACAATTCTCCAGCCACACGCGTAAACCTATTAATAATGGAACAGGCTCCTAATATAGCCAATAAGAAGAGTAGGATTGCTGTCCACACGCATACCCTGTACAAACTCAACAACCAGTTAAAACTTAAAACTGCAGAGGGGGGGTGTGTGAGTGTGTGTGTTGAACTTAACCTTGGATAATGCAAAAGAGAGAGAATTATAATTAATTAATTAGCTTCTAACTCCTCACCAGCCGGTCCATGCAAGAAACAGATGGCGACCTAAACCGGGTCTCCGTTTAGCAAAGTTAAACATGAAGGTGTACATTATGACAGTAGGCTCTGCAACTCCTAGGATCAGCAAAGGTTGGCCTCCGATTATAGAGTGTGTGATACCGCATATTGCAGTGGACGCCAGTGTTTGAACTGCTGTCAGGACTCCATCTGAAAACCAAAAACGGATGGTGTTTTAATTGAACCTAACTCAGTGTAGGTAAAAAGAATACCGGTGAGTGAAAATCAATAAATGTAGGTACCCTGGCTACGTGTACCTGTGTTTCTATGAAGTTGTTCCCCAAATGAAATGACTGGAATAGCGGAGGCAAAGAATATGTATGTTGTTGGTGCCAGTATCCTGAAAGTGATTAATTAGCCCCTCCCCCAACCCCCCAAAAGATTTAATTATAGAGTGAGTAGCACCATATATATATATACACTAGTAATAATATGTTAGTATCACAGTTGGGAATTCACATGCACCGACCGATGCAGGAACACAGTAATAATGATGAATACCTGAAGCCGGCCCTAAAGGCACCAGTCCAATCCTCCTTGTAACAGAGCAACCTGGCTTTGAGATCATTGGTTATTCCGCGAAATGGCACGAAGTTCTCCATTTCCATAATTCATACGTAAATGGTGATCACGATTCACGATTCACGATTCACGATTACGAGCACTGAGCGCTGTGTACAGCGTTAGATATATATATATGACTGTGGAAGAGACAGACAAGAGTGACACCAAAACCAAATAGGTATGTGATTGGTATTTGCATGCGTTGAAAAATGTAGTACTTAGTGTGTAGAGAGTTAATTAGTAGTATAACACTACTCTCCAACGCCTCCTCGATTATTAAACAACAAAAAAGAGATTATGATGATTATGGCACTGCTACTACTACTTATATACTAGCGCACCCAGCAGCAGGGGCCTGCCTGCACCAACCAAAAAAAAGAAAGAAAGACAAACAGACAGACATGACTAACTTAGATCAACATGGTACGTAGCAGACTAGTACTCTACTACTAGTAAAGTAGACTGTAGAGTAGTTAATTAATGTTGTAGCACCCAATCAAATCAGGAAATGGAGTAACTGATCCAACTCCAAATTAAGTTGAAATCCTCTACAGTATCTCTTGTGAAAATGTGGGTATGAAGAGGGAAAGAGTAGTTAATATATATAGAGAAATGTTTCTCTGTTGTGCCCAAAAAGAAAAAAAGAAGAAGAGGGCAGTAGAGAGAGTGCAATTAATGTCAAGGTTCAAGGCGTCCACACTCCAGAGAGAACAATTAATACCAGTAAAAAAGAGATTCATCGGTTGCTGTAGAGTTGATGAGGTAGAGAGGAGGTAGATGTAGATCATTTCTTTTCTAGTTTCTGGTTTCTACAACTTAACAACTGCAATCTGCAATCTGCAATCTGCATGCATGTTTTGTTCAATTTGTTTGGGGGAATAATTAAGAAGAATATTTGAGCCCCGTGAGTATTTCTTGAAGATGGGCATGGACATGGACTTGGACTGATTACTTTTTTGCCGATTATTGTTTATGTTGAGTTGCATTCCAATCATTTTGTCGTAGCAAAAGCAAACTGATTCATTGCAAAGCAAAGCCGATAAAGAATGTCAACAATTCTCAATGATTAAGGTGTTTTTCTTAAGGAGAATAGTCCCAACACGTGTTGCGTTAAAAAGCCAAAAGGCGATGATTCAACGCATCTCCAATCTCCAATCTCCAATAAATAAATGTCATTCACTAAGGACCCTTCAAGTTGGTTTTGATGATTATTATTCTTATTCATGTGCCGCATTGCATTGCATTATTGCAATATTTTGCATGCGCGTCCCATCTAAAACTGTGCTAATTAATTCTTTACTAATATGAAAATTTGTATATTTTGCTCTCTTTTTTGGTTTTTTGTTTTCAGCGTTGATTATTCTTCTTACAAGATGAACACACATTGGTAAACCCACTCTACCATTTTTGTGATTTTGTTTTTTTCCAACATTCTACTCCCCAAGTCCCAACACCAGTACCTACAACCGTAATGTAATGTAATGTAATACTTGACGATGATGGAGGATCTTCTTCTTATTCGTTTCTCAATTCTCGGTCGTCATAAAACTTTCTAAAACAAAATTACTCTCATTATCCTGCCTTGTTTTCTAGTAACAACATGAACATGCTATCTATATATATTCATATATAAAGCTAGTTTGACGCAATATTCATCGATACTTAAGACCCAAACACTTGAGCCACTGTTGGTGAGCGGTCACGCAAGTATTGAGTATTTGAGTATTTGAGTATTGAGTATTGGGATTTGAGAAGAAGGAAATAATTGCATAGCGGTTTGATCATTCAGTTTTACCAAAATAATATATTACTATTTACTAATAAGATGATGATTGAACGGAGAGAAGCAATTATTTATTATGATTTTGAGTAGTAAGTCAAAGGATTTTGTATAGTAGAAGGCCAGCCCAGGAAGGAAACACAAGGATTTTGTATAGTATAAGAAGTAACAAGATGAGTAGTCTCATTCTAGTTTTTTAAGGCAGGAAGCAAAGAACACCTGAATTCCCCACCTGACACAATTATCTTCTCTGCTTTTGTAACAACACTTAGAGGAAGTGGACTGAAACTTCTTGTTGGGCCGTAGAAATGTGGAAACAACGCGTTGGAGTCATCCACGCCTTCATAAACCAATCCATCACCAAGCTGCCGCACCAACAAGTATAAAATCAAAATGTTATAAATGTTACTCATCATCACCAATCACCATCACATTAATCAGGCTTATCAGCTTTTCAATTATTGAGCAAAAGGCGCTGCATATGAATTGGACATTCACCTTTTTAGCATCAATTTGGAGCAGGTATAAGTCTGGTCCCTCATAGTTGAGGAAAAAGTTTTGTAAAACCCACTCAACCTTGAAATGGAAAAAAAAAAACCAATGGTAAATTATGTAGGCCAATATGAACCTGAATCGAATTGTGAAATGGTAAAGAAATAGATTCAATGGCACTTGGAACTTTATTGTGAAATGGTAAAGAAAGAGATTCAATGGCACTTGGAACTTTCAAAGGAAGGATAGGCCATAGGCACAGGATGCTCTTCTTTTTTTTTTTTTAAGTTTTCATTAACCTTTCCATATAAACAACATGTAATGTAATGCCTTTTCCAAAGAGAAAAATACATCAACACTGTATTATTTAGATGCAAAACAAAATAACTCCTTTTTTTACCTTTATTTAAGAATTCTAGATAATAGTAACCCCAAAAACAACAACGTCAACAACAACAAGAACGGTCTGAATTTGTTTTCAGAAATTAAAAGTAACTTAGGGAATCGAATAAAGAGGATTGGTGTCCTCTGAAAAAGTAGCCAGATCCAGATGGAAGAAGGTGTGTAACCTAATGGATTTAATTGAACAACTCAAACTGAACTAATACTAATAAAATTGTGAGAGAATGAATGATAAGAGTGAATAACATAACAACATACTTATTAGGTTTTAATAAAATTTAAAAAAAGAAGGACAACGGGAGAAGCTATACGGCTATACCCAACCTACCTGATTGAGTTTGCTGAGATGAATACAGGCGGTGGATTTGTCGACTTCTCTTCCCATCGTACTCCCATTCGCCTGCAGTGACTCCCACTCCTCGCCTGTGCTGATCCTGTACACGTACTCCTCCACCTCTTGTGATCTCCCACCCGCACCCGCCATTCTCCCTCCTCTCCCTCGCTCTTATCCCCAACGCCGGCAGTTTTTTTAATTTCAATTTTCAAATCAATTTTCACTACCGTAATAGTTTATATTTAAACCCCACATTTTCAATTGGGAAATTTGAGCAGTAAAGCGCAACGCTTTCACAAGTTAGACAATGTAACTTCACTTTTATTCCGTTTAACTTCTTTTATTGACCACCTTACCAGCTGGTAAAACAAAATATGCAGTAAAAACAATATCCTCCTTTACCATCCGTTTTTAATATAAAAAAAATTAAAATATCTTTGAAATTTTAATTTTAAATAATAAAAATTATGCGAACCTAAAAATGTAAAACAAAATAAAACTCATTATTAAAAAAAACAAATGCAGCTATTGAAGTTGGAAAATGATTTAAATGTTTGAATGGATGAAGATTGTACAAGAAGTTGAAGAAGTAGTAGTGTAGTAGTGGTAGTATAGTTTGGCGGGCTTGGAATGATGGGCCAGAAAGTCCAACACCATAATTAGGTCCAGCAATGTAGAGGCAGGATGAGGTAGACATGACCACGGTTCACGAACCGCCGGTTACGGTTCGTGAACCGCCGATTCACGATTCGTGAACCACCACGAAGAGTGGAATCTGAACCGGCCCTTGGCCTCACGGTTACGGTTACGGTTCGTGAACCGCCGGTTCACAGTTCCGGTTCATCACGGTTCCGGTTCCGATTTGTTAACGGTTTTTTACGGTTCGAATTTTTTAACATTAAATTTGAAAAAAATAAATACAATATATACAAATTTAATATAATTGAAAAGTAACTTAAATTAATATGTAGATGTAATGATGTATAAACAAAATATAATAAAATGAAAAATACTCTATATTTGTTATTAGTTAAATATTAATTACCATTAACATGTTACTAATAGTTGTACCATAATGAATATGAATAATAATTGATATTATTTGAATATTAAACTATGAGTTTAATTATGTATTTATATGAATTTATCCATTCATTACACACAAGAACACGCAATAATTCAAGTTAATATGGTTAATTATAAATAATCTTTTATTTTAATATACTTATAGTTTAATAATCATCCATTAATAATATTAGATAATGAGAAATTTTAATAATTCAATTGTAACATGGACTTTATCAATTATACAAGGTGATCCAAACAATTAAGTCTAAAGCAATGGGATAACTACAGCATGGACTTTTGGTTAGCCCATGAAAAGGTGTCTTTCCAGATCAGGCCCAATAGGTTTTTTTTTTTTTTTCTTTCAAAAACCGGCAGTTTGAACCGCCGGTTCACGGTTCACAAAAACTGTGAACGGGAACCGGCCCAGGCGGTTAGGCCCGGCATGGGCCGGTTCCGGTTTTAGCCATGACTAGGATGAGGGTAGAATAGAAAGATAGGGTGAATCCCAATTGATGATGATGATATGAGTCATTTGTTGTTGTTGTTGAATCTTTTCTCAGAGTGATCGATTTGAAACCAATTTTCCTCAACACTAACCAGTTTTATTAATACATAAATAGTCACCAATGTCACCTTCCACTGATTAACTACTCCTATCATATCTTCTTATTTTTCATAAATAAATATATAATTCAGATCATTATACATTACATTACATCTTTAGTTTGATTGAATTAATTGAATCTAATCAAAAGTTTTTTTTAACAATAAAATTAAATGTAATGAAATTTGAAAGGAATAATAAGTTAGGGAAGTCGTAGCCCCAAGCAATAAAAATATATATGGATCACTCATGACCGTGTTGTTTGTTCAGGAGTCAGGACCGTCACTCATGACCGTGTTGTTTGTTCAGGAGTCAGGACCGTCACTCATGACCGTGTTGTTTGTTCAGGAGTCAGGACCGGACAGGAAGATCAATGGGATAAGTTAAAAAGAGTAGTGTAAATTCATTAATTTCAAACTCTTGGGAACTGCTACATTTCTAGTAAATTCCTGAATCGTCAAATCTTTAAACTGCTACTCCTGCACGTTAAATAATTAATACCAAGTGATTATGCTATCGTAATATCCATCCTACCTACCTACCTACCTACCAGTCTACCACTACCAGCAGCGGTTTACTGTATTCTTGGAATTAAAAAAATATACTAATGTTGGTCGGCAGTCGGCTAGGTGTACGTAGTAGGATTGTCCAGTTTTAGAACTTGAATAAATCCAGACGGTGATCAGCCAAACGCGAGGAGTAAACATCTTTCTTGAACTCGCCCCAGGTGAAAGGTCTGTACAGACTGGGATTCTGGATTGACACGCTCTGAGGAAGTGGAGATATCCATGCATTCAGGGGTGGGGCACCGAAATACATTGTCGAAATTCTGGGTTTAACCGAGTTTGCCATAACCCTATGTCTCACGCTCCTCAACCTTCCATTTGTCAGGGCCTGCCCAGTTAGTTAATATTAAATATTTTTTGTTGTTGTTGTTGTTTTGATAGAACATGATATGAAAATGAATAGTATATTAGTATACCTGAAAAGCATCTCCTACGAAAACACAGAACTGAGCGGGGTCAGGGGGAACTGGAATCCAGAGTCCATCGGGGGTGCAAATCTGGAGGCCTGGAACGTCATTAGATCGCAAGATGGTCAAAATCTGAGGGTCAGAATGCTCTCCGAACCCAACGCGAGTTTTAGGCGGGTCCCAATCCTTTTCCTTTTCCTTTTCCTTTTGGAAGTCGTCGTCGCAGGCAGCAGTGGAGGCCGCCGTGTTGTTGTGATCATGTTCATGTGGCGAATTTATTGGAAAGGGAGGATAGTGATTGATCCTGAAGCAGGAATCACTGTTGACATCTCTGATGAGTTTACTGAATACTACTACGGAGTTGGAGTGAGGAGGAGGTGGAGCCCACAGACCTTCCGCCACTAAATCCAGGATCTCACATGCCAGGTTCCTAACTGCTCCTATGTAATCATTCACGGCACAGCTGCATTTAATATAACAAAAAAAAAAATTAAAAAAAATCCATTACTTATTGAATTCGATTGAATTTTACCAGTAAGTAGAACATGCATTACAAAAAGCCCTGCCCCTTCCCCTTCCCCTTCCCCTTCCCCTTCCCCTGCTCTGGGGGGAAAAGGAAAAACTAGTATTAGTAGTAGTACAAAGAGAGAGACATTTGGGCATCGCTTCAGTTGTCAACCATCACCATTTGAGCGAGTTTAATTGTTTGAAGAAAATGCCGTGACTTTGAGTTTGTTGGCTATCAAATGACTATTTGCTTCTATTCTAAATTTGGGGTCGACAACTCCAAGTCAGCAAAAGAAAATCACTCAAACTATCCCTTTTTCCTGCCATTTTCTTACTACTACGGATCGAATCACCTACTGCTACTAGGACATCTCTATATATCACCACCGTTAATCTTTAATCTTTGGTAAATTTGTATGTTTTTGCGGAATGGCCATCGCTGAGATGAAAGAGGTTAATCCTTATAGCCTCTTACTGCAGCGCTGTAGATAGATATAAGTCTGATTAAGTAGCTAGCGACCAATGGAATCATCAGAAGACTCTTGGAAAAGCATAATATACAGTGACACGGAGAGAGAAAATTAATTAATTTACTAGTAGGACAATTAATTGCTTAGAAATGCCAATGCCACAAAATCAAGATATATCAATTTATGACAGAAAATGACCCATGTCATAGTCTTGTTTGTTTGTCATCCATATATACTACTCCATTAGCGTAACCAGAGTTTTATATATATAAATACAGCTATTTACAATAACTTTTTGGTTTTGGGACAAAAATTAATTCACGCCCGCACGCGCTCACTAGTTTTACACAGGCAAGTACTAACGTTAATTTTGAATGATCAAATGGAAGGTTCCAAACCTGAAAACTGGCGGAACCTTCCAACGGAAGTGAATATTTTAACTCTTTCTCTGGGTACAGTAGTTCACTCCTTTTTTTTTTTTTTCTTTTTTTGATTGGATTATTATTATTAGGTAAGTGGTGAATTCCATATATCCACCTATTATTATTATTAATGACAATGAATTCTCAACCTAAGCAAATTATCAACAACAAAGGCGAATAAAAGTCTACTAGTGTTCCCCTAAATGGAGCAAATCAATTCCCTACACACGTCTATATATAGTATACACTTACGTAGTGGTATTTGTTGGAAGCCATTCAATGATCAACCCAACCAATTGAGTAAATTAAAATGTTTAAGAAAGGAAAGTCATCGAACTTGGTCATATAGTTAGTTCTCTAGTAGTACCTAAATTTAGAAACTTAAATCCAAAAGTCAAAAGTATACTGTATAAAGTTATCCCTGACATTCATTCTTTAACCTATATGAAGGGTACACAAATCAAGTTAGCACACACGTATGATTTTTTAAAGAAGATTTGAACATTTTAGTTTAAAAATAAAAATGATATATATGGGGACCTCAAACTATACATCGAATGTACGTATCCCTCCACCCATATATATATCCTCACACCGTAAAGGCACAAAAAAAAAAAAAAAAAAAAAAAAAACAATAGAAAAAACTAGTGTATAATAGTTGAATTAAAGAATTTTTTACTGAGTTTTTAATTGGATTTATGAGATAGAATAAAAGCATTCCCAGCTAGTCGAATTGCGGAAAGAAAGAAAGGATTTTAGAAAGGCAGGCCGAGGCCGCACCGGCGCAGGCCAGGTTTGAGGTAGGTGGTTTAATTTGTTTTCAACACTTTCCGGCTCTGCTAACTCAATACACATACAAGTTACACTGCGCACCACCCTCACCATCACCATCTTAATTAAAATCCGGTGGTCATTCATTTGCACTGCTAGTCTGCTACTACCCTACTATAGTATATGCCACTGCTGTAGCCGTATTACCCATTTTGTACGTGCAGCAGGATCCTATAACACACACAGATTAACAATACTCTATATTTGTAAATATATCATATATGGAGACAGTGCTCTCTCTTTTTTTTTATTAATGGTTTTTGTAAAAGGTTTAAAACAAAAAATAGAGACATATATTGTTACAAAAATAATGATAACGACACAGCTGCTTTGCCGTACACTATATATAGTGTACAAGTAATTACCAGTAATAGATACTTATAGATAAAAGAGCTATGAATGATGAATTACCTGAATTGTTTTGGGCGGTCGGAAATAGCGGTGGCTCTTTGGTTAATGGAAACCGGATTGGCTTCCATGAGAAGATACTCGAGTTCCCCCTTGTCCCCATTGAATCCAATATTCTTGCAACCATAACCGAAAGGGGTTGGAGGTCCAGCTCTGTGCTTCTCCGATGCCGGTTTCGCAAAGAAGTCGACACTCTCCCTTTCCAACCTCGTTATTATATGTTGTGGAACTCCGTGGTTTACGACCTTGAAAAACCCGAATTCCTCGCATGCACTCACTAATAATTCCGACAACTGAGACCTGTCCAGCAACCTCAGGGAGAGATCAATGGTTGGAATTCCGACAGCTCTAGCTCTAGCTCTAGTCTTTTTCCTCCCGAACATTAATGGAGGCTGATGATCACAATGAACCACAGTCATGATACTTAAACAATATATGTATGTTGTATGTTGTGGTGTGACTGCTGTCCTGTCCAGTGTCCCCCAAGAAAATAGTGAGTGTAGGGATCGAAGAAGGAATGTAATGGACCTAATTTAATTTGCTCTTTGCTCTTGGAAGGGACTCTATAATGATAGTTAGGCCCGCGCTCTTCATCCTATATATTCTTATATACACCCACACACACTCACACAGTAGCATCTGGAAGAGGAAGAGTCAAGCGAGTTTGGGAATTTTTCAGTTTTCTTTTTTTCTTTTATTTTATTAAATATGTAAAGGGAGATCGATCCAAAGACATTAAATATTCAGCAAATGATTTGGTAATTATTATTAATTACCTAAGACGCGCTTACACACATATATATATATATGACACATGCAAGCTTAAGAAAAAAAAAAGAAGAATAATTGGAACATTTTGCTCATTAATTAGTAGCGGATGACGAAAGCTTTGATACACGGAAGAAATGAAGAGATAAAAAGCCAAATGCATGGATCATTTTGGCCTTTTTCCTCTTAATTCCAACTAATTAATAACGTATGTGGGTAAGTGATTGGTATATATTTGCAATGTTTTGTTGAGGAACAAAACAAAACAGTAAAACAGTAAAAGACGGAAGAAGCGAGTACGTACGAACGTAGTAGAAATAGCAGTTTTTGAAAGTATGCAGATAAATTAAAAAATTAAATAATTTGGGATGGGATGAGGGATCCTCGTTTTTGGAAATAGGTAGATGTGAATTTGGAAACACCGTTAAACGTTGTAATAAGTATTTGTTGATGGAGTTGAATGGATTGATTATTCCGCACATAGTATACACCGACAGACAGTTCCATATATTGGAACTTACATATATATGTATATCATCCTAGCTCCTCCAAATAAAATTTGTTTCTTATATTACCATCCATCAATCGCCAGTGCCACCATTACACCATATATAATTTCCATAGTTACTATTAATTGTTTGTGGTTAATTAGAATATTTTAATATTTGGACTCCTTATTATTATTATTATTATGTTATACTCCACACATACGTACTATATGTAATATATATGTAGGGAATCGAGAGTGAGTACTTTTAACCATGCACACCGCCGAGGCTTAGCTATTACACTATTAAATGGTTGGCCGGTTCAGCTTGTTACAAAATCACACACACTAATTCTTAACAACTAACTCGCGGGATTTTTTCCTGTTTCTCTCCAAGAAAGAAGCCGTAAAACTAAAAGGTAGCTAGACTATATACTCCCTCTGTTCTCTAATAAGTGTTGTTTTAGCTTTCATTTTTTGTTCTCAAATAAGTGTTAGTTTACAAATTTCAATGCAAAAAGTTTAAAAGCTTTCAATTTTACCCTCTGTACCATTTATCTAAGTAAAGTTATTTGAAAGAAGAGAGAGAAAATTATGGTTATAAATATGGGTAAATAGAAGAATTTATCACTTTTTTTTTAATTAGTGTGCACATCTCTAAAACGACACTTATTAGAGAACAGAATGAGTATATAGAAACGCCAACGAATTGATTGAAAATTTTTGTCAACGATATATATATATATATAGGATATATGTGAACAAATTAAGTAAAGAGACGGCAGTCGGCAGATATATAATTATATGAGTATGGTGGAAACTGGAAGGTTCGGCCTCCAGGCTCCAGGGTTCTTGCTTGCGTCTGTTTTGAATTTAATCAATTCATTGGATTCTTTGTTGTTATTACCATCAAATTAAGCGTGCGGGCTTCAATTAAGTTCCTAAACTCCCTACCGTAGTACTGGAGTACTTATGAGGATGAAAGAATTTGAGTTGCCCATTTCGTTGTCATGAATCGGTAATTGTGCGTACGTTAATGATTTAGTATTTAATTTCAGTTGGCGAAAATTAATTAGTTGAATCAAAGATGAGCCTGCGATCCATTATTTATTCAAATTAATACTACTACTATATTAGGGTACGTAATTCAAAAAAATAAAACTTGGAATACGTATGTATATATCATAACTCTCGATCATTTATGTCTAGTACTGATCAGATTTTGATTAATGTCTTCTTAATTCCCCTTTTCCTACTTTATCATATACTACTCCCTATTTTGTAATTAATCCTCTCCTCCGCCTCCGCGATCCTAATTTTTGTGTCTGTCTACTCTAGGATATATATATATATTGGGAGTTATACATTTAATTAATTATCTTTGTTTACCCCTTGTATGTATTTATAAATTCATAATTACTGCTATATATATATATATATATATATACATTAATTGTTGCATAGTTTTTGGTTTTATTATATAGACTTAATTTGGAGTATCTGATGAGGATGATAGAGTTTGGGTATCTATAGGTTGGTGACACTCAGTGTGTTCCTTTGTTTTGACAGTAGCATCAATGTCTTTTTTCTTTGTTTTGGCAATTTAATACTTACTATCTCTCTATCTGCAACCAACATTAATTTATACGTGCACGACACATCTGAATAAAATGGAGACCCACTCCGTTAATTAATCAGTATTTACTACTGGACACAATATATACATGCATGGAGATGGAGTATATACTAATAGGTTAGTGCGTGCATGAGTGGGTTACGTTATACTTGTATTCATTTAGGAAGTCCTAAATGGGAGAATATATATATTTTAATTGAAGAATCTTCAAGCCAGATAACCTCGGCAAACAATCGGACAAACCCTTTACTTCTTTTCTTTCTTTTTTTTTTTAATGAATTTAATTTGTCCTCAAAGAGAGCGAGAGAGTCATATATAGGTCTCTCTGCAAATTAATTGAGAAGATAAAAGATGGAAACTAATATTGTGATTTTGGAAGTTGTTTTGTGCGGGGAGGAATCTGTGGGTAATTAGCTAGAGAAACCAAACATAGCATATTAGTTTTGAAATTTATTTGTAATTCTTAAATCTTAATGTTTGGGTGGTCAAACAGATACGTAGTATGAAAGATACCTAATTTGTTGTTTTTTTCTCCCCCCTCCTCCCCCCAGACAAGACACCCAACAAAGGAGTTGGAAGTTATCGAACGAATGAGATTCGATTCGATTCCTATTCCTAAGTAAGTAAAACTGCGGCATATATAAATGCGGATAAAACACGGAATATGTAGTCTAATAAAAATGATTAATGCACGCACTAAATTAGAGAATATTATTTCCTTGTCAAACATTAGAGAGGAATATATGTTTATTGGCAGTATTGGGCGTCAACTTAACCCCCCCCGCCCCCCAGGAGGCCATGACCCACTCCCACTGCTATATATTTCCTACCATATCAATTGTTTACCTAGCTATGAACTAAACATGAAATTAAATTAAGTACAACCCCGTGGACGTGGGTGGGGGCAATGATTTTTTGAATAATAAAAAGTAAAAAGTCATGAGTGAGAAATGAAAAGCCAAAAGAAATACGTATATAAATATATGGGAGTATATATGTGAAAATGAAGTAGCAAGTAGTAAGTAGTACGAACGTAGGAATGAAGTTGGGTGGCAGCAATAACAAATAAAGAAAGGGAGAGTTGGAATTTGGATGGGGCATTATGTGGCTGGTTCAAAACATATGGCAGTCTATAAAGTCATTGGCACTTATTATCGTATTTAGAATTTGGAGCAGTTGTGGTGTTCCTGCATGTCTCCTATCCCACGCATACTATTCAATTAAGTGCTCACTCCCTTATCTTTTAAGTGTAGTAAGTATCACTTTTTCTTCCCCCCTCAAATAAGTGTTTTTTTTTTTTTTTTACTACATTTTAATACAAAAAATAATAAAATTTCAATTATACCTTTATTAATATAACTCGATTGATTTTATCATTAATCAAATGAAAGAGAATAGAAAATTGTACCGTCAATACTATTAGAGGTAAATCAATCAAATACCTCATTTTATTAATTTGTGTGTTTTTTTGTTTGAGAACATATAAAAAAGAATAGAGGGAGTAACAATTAAGGACCGCGTCTGGCGGCCTTGCATGTTTTGTTTACTAGCTCCCAATGTCTCATATGCATACTAATTAATTTCATTAATACTACATATTATGAGCATACATTAGTAGTTGTATTCATTCGCATATTAACCAAATGAATAATATATATATAACACAAAAATTTGGTGCAAAATGAATTAAGAGTTGCTGATTTTACGTGGTACCGTGTTGATTAATGATTAATAAATAAGAATAATTGAAAAGGGATGATGGAGGAAATTAGTGTATGGCAATCCCCACATGGAGAGTGGAAGAATATTAAATTGATAAAACCCAAACCGACCCAGGTTGAGGACAAGAGCTAGGTGTTGATGTGTTGTGAATGAATGAATCTACATTCTACATTTGGATGAAAATAAAAAATAAAAAGCGGGCGGTTTTGCCTTTTGCGACCGATATTATCCATCAACTGCCCATTGCCCAACAACAACAACGCAACAAACAAACCACGACGAAGTCAGTTGTTATTTGTTTGCGGCTGCTGCTGCTCATGTGGTACTTAGTTACCTACCTTGAAGTGCCTAGCTTCTTCTGATTTCGGGAACAATTAATACTTTGTATTCAATGTTGAATATTGACCACCACCACCACCACGCTTCCTAGTCTTCATCTGGTTCATACGTGAGCGTGAGCGTGAGCGTGAGCGTGGGTTTCTCTTGGACTCTTTCCTCCATTTGGTGAAAGTAGAAGTTTTATTTTACGTCCGGACGGCTCAAATTGTCGGCTCCCCTCCATATGGAAATATACACACATATATAGAGGTCAGGCATTGCTCGTCCTCTACTATTTGTAATTCTTCTGACCTTTAATTGCGCGCTACGTACTGCAGATGATTCATTCAGTTGGAGTTGAGAGTTGAGAGATTTTGTTTGCAATTTTGCATGGATAATGTGTTACTAGCAGTATTTCATACTCCAAATTCAATCAAGGGTTTAGAAAGACAAATTTAATTAGCAAGTCCAAGAAGGGCTCTCAGCTCTCTTCTCTTTTACCACTTTTATTTATGTATATATTCTTCTGCATATTACTTTATAAAAATTTACACATCTTCTTTTACTTACTTATTTAATTTATAAAAATTAAATTAAGATCGTAGCAAATTTAATAATAAATAATTACACACATATTAATTTTTTTATAAAGCTAGTAATACTACCCAACAAATCACATACAGATACTAAATGGACAAATAACCAAATATTTGTTCCTTACTTTACTCATTGCACTCAATCACATTCATGCACTACTACAGAATATATAATTTAAAACGGTCTATTTAAAACGGTTATTAATAACCCGTTTTAGATAATTGGAGCGGTGGCCTTTTTGTAATAAAAATTAGGAAAACGCAAACTTTCTAAAACGGTTACATTATAACCGTGTTAGAAAGTCTCTTGATGTCAGTTTCTAAAACGGTTCCGGAGACAACCGTTTTAGAAACTGTTATCATCTCCGTTTTAAGAACGGTTTCTAACTAACCGTTTTAGAAAATGTACCGATAAAAATCTCCCCCATCATTTTCTTCTCCTGTAGAACAGATCTATAGATCGATGTGCAACTCTGAAGAAGTAAAAACCGAGCGGCGCAGTCCCTCGAGGTTGAATCCTCCGACACCATCGACAATGTTAAGGCCAAAATTCATTCCGCCGGACCAGCAGCGGCTGATTTTTGCTGGAAAGCAGTTGGAAGATGGTCGTACTCTCACTGATTACAATATACAGAAAGGTAATATTTTTTTTTGATTTATTTATTGTAAATGCTAAATGATTGGATTCGCTCCCTCATTTTGTAGAGTCGACTCTTCATTTGGTTATGGGGCTTCACGGAGGTATCATTGAGCCGTCCTTGATGGCCTTGGCTAGGAAATACAACCAGGACAAGATGATCTGCCGCAAGTATGATTTCAATTTTCTCTGCCCTTTTTAAATAAAAAAAAAACCCAACCCTTGTGTGTTTCTTATACACTTGTTTCACGTTGATCCGCAGCTATGGAGTATATGAACGAACATCAGTGGTTGCTTATTATTTTCAAATGTTTATCAGCTTGGTAATTCTTTTGTTACATCTGTCAAGCAGTTGCAGTAAGCGCATGCATTTTATTCTTGTTTATAGCTTGTTGATCTGGGTTAGTGTACTTGGAGAGATGATGGTCCTCCTTTGGATTTGTTATGTTCTTTGTCCGGATTACCATTACAATAATTGGATGAAAGCTTTGTATTTGATGTATTTTTTCGTGTGTTTGGTGAACTTTTCAGTAGGCATATTTTCTATTTATTGTTACCCATGTATCTAGAACGGTTATATAAACCGTTGTAAAAAATAGTATTAAGAACGGTTTCTTAACCGTTTTAAAAAATGTTGGACTTTCTAGTCTGCCCATATCTAAAACGGTTTGGAAAATCTAAAACCCGTTGTAAATAACTATTTTTAACCGTTTTAGAAAGTGAATTCTGTAGTAGTGATGATAAATTGATACATACATAGTATTAGTACCACTCCTCAGAGAGCATCAATTCTAATTTTATTTTCTATTCAACAATTAAGTGTTGATGAACCAACACATTCACTAAGTTTTCTATAAATACTATAAATTAAGGTGCTTGCTCACTTTTACCTACTATCATTATTATTAAATGTATATATTTCCGGGATGCATGGATCATTTTTAGCAGCCAAATAAATAGCTACGCAGTGGCATTCTTACTGTACAAGTAAATTTGAAAGAAAAAATAAAAAATAAATCAGAGGTGGATTGTACATTGTAGTGGGTAGTAGTCAAAGTATCAGAATTTCGTATGGAGTTAATTAAGTTAAGTAACAAGGAAACAAGATTAATAATAATAATAATAAAGGCATATTAACAAGAGAATAACATAGATAAGGCCAGAGAATAAAGACAAGGCCGCCGATTTTTACTACTCAATGTATAATGTTGTATATAAAGTAGTAAATAAATAAATAATAGAAGCTCTGTGGTCTGGGCCATCCATCAGTAACATCAATTAGGGCCGAATGGATATTACTCATAAGCCGAGCCGTGGCGTGTGCAACTAGAGTCATGAAAAGTGGGCTTTAAAAATTTCGGCTAATGTATTGTTGGGTCAAGTTTGATGTAAAGACGGACTGGTGCTATTCTGCTAATAAGAGCCTGACAGGACAACATTAGATCAAACTGCCTATTCCCTCGCTTTTGTATATAAACCCTAAAAACTTGTGTTGGGGATTGAATTGAATTGAATCGAATCGGAATAATTGAGGAGACTGGATGGATGCCAAAGACATACTGCTAGGATTGCCCAAGACCACCACCACCACCACCACCGCCATCACGCACAAGTCCAGACCTCCAAAAGAATCTCAAAGAAAACCCGATGGCATTTCCCGAGAGGTATTTTTTTTTGTTTTTTTTTTGAATATGCAATTTCCTGGTGGAATAAACTTTAATGGCGAAAATGTTGTTTAGGTATATGCGCTCACAGGCGGTTTGGCACCTCTCATGCCTTGTGTCGATGCCAATCAATTGAAGCGCCGAAGTCAATTGGAGAACGAGAAGGTCAGTTTCAGCTCTATAATTTAATTTAATTTTTTGGTTTCTTTTTGTGCATCATTTTTAGTGTTTAAGTTGTAGGATATATGTATGATTAGGGTGTGGTTATTTACTGCAACTTCACTTTTTATGTTCTTAATTTTGTCTGAGATATTTTTATTTCGGTTTTGTCTTTTTTTTTTTTAACCTTTTCATTACAAAAATTGAGGTTTATCATCTTCAGATTACATGGCAGTGGCTTCCCTTCACAAATTCTGCTAGAAAAGATAACTTACAGCTCTATCATTGGGTATGTGCTTATTATGTCTCCCTCTACATTACCACTGTTCACACTCCCGCTACTCAGTGCTTTTTACATCCTTTCCCTGCTTCTTCCATTTTGTAGGTTCGAGTTGTAAATGGAGTGCCACCAACGGGTGATTATTCCTTTGCCAAGTATAACAAGGCATGCCATTGCAAATGGATTTCTTAAACACCTCCTTTCCTTTTCACTTCTTGCCGTTTTCCTTTTCTTTTTTTTTTTTTAAATCATAATTGTCCCAAATTTGATTACTTCATTCTCACAATACAGTGTGTTGACATTATCAAGTACACAGATGAAGAGTACGAGAAGCATCTCACTGACCCTGTAGGTATCAATTCCTCATAACTTAAAATACACTTCCCATTCTGTGATTACAGCTGTCAGTTTGATTGCTGTCTGAGTTCTTCCTTGTTCTCTTTCACCTTTGCTTTTTACCAATTTGTCTTTGCTGCGACCTCATTTGCTGTTCTTTTCTAGTTCTGGACCAGGGAGGAGACTGATAAGTTGTTTGACTTATGTGAACGATTTGATCTCCGCTTTATTCTGGTGGCTGACCGTTTTCCAACATCACGAACAGTTGAGGAGCTCAAAAGTCGTTATTACACTGGTATCTTACTCCACTGTTTTTTTTTCATTCTTTCCTTTGGGAATTCAAAGTTCTTCAATGTTGATGTGAAATGAATCGCAGCACGATTGTTTATTATTCCTTTGTGATAAATTTTACTTTCTTTTTCCTCAGTATCTCGAGCTATCTTGATTGCTAGGGCTCCTGCTCCTGGTGAAGTTGCTGGACACCCTCTTGTGAAGGTCTGTTTGCACTGAAGATTTTCCTACTTTCTTTCTCTATTCAAGAATGTGAAACTTTTCAAGCCTGGTTCTCACTTGTGACTTTCCAAATGCATTTCTGCAATTCCATGCCTTGATATTGGATTCGGCATCTTGTGGTCTCTGTAACTCCTTGCACTAATGCAGGAACCATACAATGTTTCACACGAGGTTGACCGCAAGCGTGCCCTATCTATGGTTCTCTCTCAAACGAAGCAGCAAGAACGAAGAGATGCAGAGGTTGGAATTTGGATATTGCATCTCAGAGCCCATAAGACATACTTAGCTACCATCTTTTGGCAATGTTTCAATAGAATCATAGGTTGATTATTTGAGCTTTTCTTATAGTTTTGTTTTGCTTAAGTAAGCTATTCCTTGAAGGTTCTTGCTGAAGCAAAGAGAATATCTGAGGCTCGGAAGGCTGTAAAGGTAATCTCTCTCTCTCTCTCTCTCGCGGATATACGTGTGCCAATATACACACTTCTATATACATGACCATCACTTTGTGTCTTTTGGTATGTTGTTGATAATTTAGTTTTTCGTTTCTCAGGGTCCTGAAGATTTGGAACTTCCGGCCATGTCTGATACTGGTCCAGATGGTGATGATAAGGTTGTTGTTGCTGCTGATTCCGTCTCTCCATCTCCAAATAATCAGCTTATGTCTGGTTCCATCGCACCTCCAGTATCAGAAATTGCTTCCACTTTAGCTTCTCTTCGCATGGTATTTTAGAAACTACCCTGCCGTGGCTTCTTATGCTTTTATTTTTTTTGTTACTCTTAACTTCTTTGTTTTACTAATTTATTTGTCCATTCAGCTGGGATGATGCTACTGTTTTCGTATATGCCTCTCAAACTTCTTGTTGTCATCTTCAATATATTATAATACTGTTTAGAGTAATGTTATTGACAAATGGAAAATTTGAAACCGAGGACACCACTTAAGAAAAGCAGAGGCTTGCATTAGAGGTCAGAATATCTCAGTATTCCTCTGTTTAGATGCCATCCTGGAAGAACAATGCTTCTAAATGCCTAATGTCTTTATAACTGGCATGTGGTTCTGGGTAACGAATCTACTTCGAAAATGTTTGGAAGAATCCCTTTTGGTCATAGGAAAACTAACGCCCAAAGCATAACTGCTGCTACATAGTAAATCAGAGGTAATTTTTATGCAGTAAGAAATTTTAAGGATCCATATGAATGACTGGCAAATTTTTCAGATGCGGGTATACTTGAGAACTTATGGTTTGGAGCAGATGGTGCAAGCTGCTAGTTCGTCAGCCGGACTTCGGACTATTAAGCGCGTTGAGCAAACTTTACAGGATCTTGGGGTTTGTTTCTGCTTATTTAATTCTGACTGTGCATTTATGTCCTTCCTTGGAGTATATAGTTTTTAAATGCGCTTCTGTTCCCATACTGTAAACTCTATCATGAAGAATTTAGTCGGATATTATAGAGTTTATTAAACAATATAATAGCATGTTTGCGTCATGTTTCTCGGCAATCTTTACTGTCCTTAAGATATTCTTGAACCTTTTAAGCCCAGTGGAACCTTGGTATGTGTGATGACTAACAGAATGAGCCGCCGCCTTCAGAATCTAGATTAAAATGTCATGCTGGCCATTGGAAACTATATGACCACACTTGAAAACTATAAGGTTCATAATGACGAGAAAACTAGTTTTACCTTTTGAATAGAGATTGTTAATAGAGCCATTTAACGGGATTGTAACGAAAAACGAATTTAAAAATAACTTTTTACGCTTTTGAATGCACTCTGCACTACGTACTGAGCAACTTGTGACTCTCTGCTTCTTAGGTTAATTTGAAACCAAAGGTCCCCACCAAAGCTGTATGTGCTGAGCATCTTGAACTAAGGAAAGAAATATTGACTCTATTGAATCTTCAAAAGCAGGTAATTCTCACATTTGTTCTTTAAGCTCAGTTCTATGTTTATGATTTGTGCCTAATTGTCTATTAGCACGTCATCATATTGATTACTATTAATTTTACTTTTTTAGATCCTTGAGATTAGGACTATGACTGTTAGTGAAGGATTACGACAGTTTGGGCATTGTTTACCTTATTAGTGAAGGATTATGACTGTTATCTCCTTCTTGATCTAGCACTACACTGTATACTGAAGCGTGTATTTAGTTGTGTAGAATGACGGATTAGATATTCACTGTTAATTGCTTCTTAGAAATGTCCATACTTTCTGCTAATATATCCACAAGGAAGTATGCATATCCCTTTTGAAGCTTTATTTGACAGTTAACTATTTTCTTTTGAGAATTCTGGTAGCATTTCTATTTGATTGGGTTGCCTTTGTCTTAAATTTGGATTGCTTGAGTTTGGAATTAGACTCTGCTTAAATAGATATAATTGGCATAGCTTCTATTTTCTGGCATTAAGCTTCGTCTAATACTTTCTCCCACCTCCCCATCCCTTATCTTGTGAGTTTCTAGATTGATTTGTTATCCAAAATGTAATTCCTTACGTTAATTTGCTTGAATATCAGTTGCAATACAAGGAGGCAGAAGGATCATCTTATCGTGATGGTTCGTATGCTGAAACACCTGGCACACCTCCTAAGGTCAGTGATACATTATACACTTTTTTCTTTTTCATTCGAACATTTTGTACAATTGCAACAGCGTGAAATTTGGGCAACTCTATCCTGCAAAAAAGGAGGTTTTATGAAATTTAAGTTTTTTATTTCATTTTCAACAGCGCCCGCAGCGTGCTGATCAGGATCGTACATTTGTTCCAGATTCATTCAGTTTCGGAGGTAATTGCAATGGTCAGCCAGAGTTCAATATACAACATTAACTAGGCCTTCATCCCACTATGTGTGGTCGGCTACATGGATCATATTTCGCCATCGTATTCTATCATTACACGTGTTTTCATTTATATTTAAGTATATCATCTTTTTTATCGTTTCTTTTGAATTCTTTCGCCAGAGTTCAATATGACCTTAGTTTTTCTTTTTCTTCTCATTTGATGTGTTCTATTAAACTTCTAGAAAGATTATTTCTTTTTCCTTCTTCTTTTCCGAAAAAAGATAACGATCATGCAATTGTAGGTGAAAGAGTGGGTAAACGGGATCAAAAGCGGAAGGTATCCTTCATTTTACGAATTTGTGAATTCTTTGTATATATTTCTGTTTCTCTTGAGATTTATTCTGAATAATGCGTGTTTGCTGTCTATGGTTCTCAAGGCACCTGGAAGATTGCCAGAAGCTCCATCTTCACCTGCTCAGTCAAAAAGACCGCGGAAGTTCAAGGTTTCTGATGGATAACTTTGCTGGTGAACATTCTGCGAAACTTAGTTTGTTAGTGTAATATATTATAACTAGTTAAGTATGTGTATTTGGTACCTATTGGAAAATATTCATGAACAAGTGTCCTGGGTGTACATTGCTCTAACTTAAATGGATAGCTTTTGGGATGTAGTTCAGATTGAGAAGATGTTCTAGATCTGCACCCTTGTTAGTCTCCTGCTAAACTTGTCTGAATTCTGTGCATGATGGTTTATGATCAGCTTATTAGGTCACTTCGAGCATTTGAGGGTTTTGCGCCTGGCTGCATCAGAATTATGGATGTTTCAGTGTCCCATTCATAAGTCTGCCGATGAATTCCTTCTGCAGAGAGTGTAGGAAACATTTGAAGAAAAATTGTTTTCTGCCTCCTCATTATTGTTGTTTTGTACGTGTGTGTCGGGAATTGGTCAAAAGGTAGTCCTGAAAAGGTTTAATTTCAAGTGATGCAAAGGCAGTCTCTGTTTTAGAAGTGTTAAAGAGGCTTTGCCTTGATGTAAATAGATGTTAGTTGCTTGATCTAACCTTTCAACAAGGTGCGCGTTTTGAGAAGACTTGATTAAACTCTTTGCACTTCAGTTTGTTTCTGCCAATAAGAAGTGAATTAGTGAAAACTTCAAATCGAAAGGAAGGAGGAATTAAAGGGACCTGGCCTGGGGTGACAAATGACAATGGAATAGGTCCGGTACTGATTATGAGTCGGAAATTTGTTTTGCAATAACGTTGATAGGATAGTTTAGATCAAAAGAGAAGGGCATAAAAAAGTGAGATTCCTGACTAGCTTAGAACTACTTAATCACATAGAAAAGAGCATCTTTTGATCTATATAGCAATTACAGTTGTTTAAAAAAAATTTCCTATCCTTGGCATACTTACTCTATTTTATGGATGCAGTATGTTAGTTACGCAGAATCAAAAGAATGAGACACAAACTACATCATTGTGTATTTAAAGATATAAAATTGAGGGTTTCATTTTGTTATATTATCCAATATCCATTGAGCAATTTTTGTCCAAAGAAGACTGAACCCAAGACTTGAAAGACTAAAATGGTTTCTTTTGGGTGCTTTTATTAAAAATGAGGTTTTCATTTTTTAGAGAAACCTGAATATTCTTTGTAATATTAAAAATGAGATTTTCATTTTTGAGAGAAACCTGAATATTCTTTATTAAAAAAAAATGACTGAGGGGAAGTAGACCCACAAGAAATTGCAACTTGTGCAAGTCACAGCGACTGCAGCACGCACTGGAAAAAAAAAATTGTAAATAATTTTTTTTTAAAAAAAAAGGGGCAAGGGCATGGGGGCATGGCCAATTGCGGGGTATTTGCGCAGACATAGGAAAACGCTATCCACTCAAAATATTAACCTTGCGAAAGCAATGGTGTTGTGAGTGTGGAGCGATGTCGGTTTTGGGTTCCTCTCTTTCTCTTATTATTATTGACAATAAGAAGAAGAAGAAGAAGAAGAGGTTGAGTACTACTACTCCTTATCTCAATGATACCATTATTACCAGCAGCAGGAGGAGGATAACATCATCAAGAACATGGTGCGATTTGAGGAGGAGGAGGAGAAACTCGGCTGCTAATAATGCTACTACTGGAACTGGAACTGGAACTGGGCAGTTGCCGCCGTTGGTGTCACTCACAGTCACGGCTTCACTGTTTAGCACCGGTTTTATCTTGGGTCCTTTAATTGACGGACTCCATTCAAGGGTCAATCTTGTCACGTACCAAAATGGCGCCATTGACATTGGCCCCCTTCACACCAATGTTTGGGTTCGTTCAAATACTTTGTACCCACTAGTATATATTTGCAAGTTTATTTTGATTCATTTTCATTGGTTTTTTCTCAAACTCAATACTCCCTCCTATTAATAATTCAACTCTAAATACTGTTAATTGTATGAATTATGATGATGATAGTATAGTATTAATTCCACAAGACATTCTGCGACTCACTCTTTGCTGGTAGTATTAACTTTTAATGACTACCAGTGTTTATTCAAAACTCTTTTTTAGTATTTGAATCATCCTCCATGGGCAATTGGGCATGGGTAACCTTGTTATTATAATACTCTTTAGGTCCCGCCCTTGCTGGGATTGTTTTACGCTGTGGTTGGGTTGCTGCAACTTGCACTTGATGGTGTCAACTCGTCTTCCCAGTCTCCCGCTCCTAAGGCTACCCTGGAGAAAACTGCTGCTTCACTAATGTGACTGCCCACTACAATTTTATCTTTTTAAGAAGATTGCATTAATATTTGTTCTCCCTCTAATTAATTAATTACTAGTGGACTGCTACTTAATTTGTTCTAACTCCACTCCCTCCCAGAGCACTGGTGTTATTCATCCAACTCAGTGCGGAACTCTACAAAGCCCGGATACCCGACAACGTCGAAGCCTACTTGTTATTTGGAGCAGCAGAACTAATATGGGTACTCATGGATAACACCGCTTCTGGATTTTTACTGGCTTCTATTGTAGGCGTTACATGTCCGCTCGCTGAGATTCCCGTTATGAAGTAAGATATTTGCTTCGTCATTTCTTTTTCTTCTTGAAGCAGGCTTTAAAAATACACCACTACTGTTGTGTAGTAGTAGTAGTAGTAGTAGTAGTATACTAAATTCTATAAATAAATGATACCTTGCCCTGCCTGCAGGCTGTTCAACCTGTGGTACTATCCGGGTGCCAACATTGAGATCTTTGGCCAGGTACCTAAGATGAGCATCAACAAACATTTCAAATCCTAAACTCAAAGAGTCCTCTTTTTTAACTTGTTGTATGCACTATGCAGGGGCTAGTTTCTTGGACCATCACTTGCTATTTCGTCTACACCCCATTCTTGATTAATTTATCACGTTATCTGAAATCAATGCTGACAGCCTCTGTTACTGAAAGCGAGTAATTCCCCGAAATGGTTTTGGGATGGAGATAGTATTCAAGTCCCCCCGCCCAAGGATTTTGAATCAACTGAAAATAAATATATATTTTCATTTCATAATATAATACAATTACAATTGTATAGTAAGTAGCAAATGAACAGTAACGAGATTAACGTATCTGCGTATTGTTTTCATTTTACGGTTTAAATAAATACCATGCTTTACAGTATTGTGGAAGCAGGATTCAGAAGTGACATAAACTAGAGATAAAACCCGTATTTGTAGTAGCCAGTTTTCTCCTTGTAAGCACTCTCAAAGAATAAAGCCATTCAAGACAACATGTGGTTTTATGCTTTTTCTTCCTCAAGGGCAGAGCGAGCGAGCGAGCATGGATCATGGTTCATACTTGATACCAAAAAGTGTCTGTGTGGCGAATACAAGAGTTTTAAAAAAGAAGAAGAACATTGTAAAAAAATCCTGGCGTCCATGATGGAGCAAGTGCAAGTGCAAGCTAGTCTGTGAGAACAACATTGACAATATCCGGGAACTTCTCTTTAATTGCTGCTTTGATACCAGAACCAATAGACTGAGGCCCCGCGTATTTAACAACACAATCGCCGCCTTGCTCAACAGACAATACTTGGACGCTACCACCATAATTTTTTATGGCTGGTCTGAGTACGTCGAGATGAGCGTTCACCACCTCGACGGACGTGGAGATGTGGTCACCATCGGACACAACTTGTACAACCTCCTTGACAGCATCGCCAAATTTTTCCTTGAGTACTCTTTCAATCCCCATCTTCATGGTTGTAGTTGAACTGGGACAACTTCCGCATGCCCCTATCAGCAGCAGTTAAAAGAGAATGCAGATATGATGATGAGTAAAGAATGGAAATTGCAATTGCACACCAACTCAGTGGTTATTGATTTATCACCCAATATTTTCTCCCATAGCAGAGCAGGTGTTCTTCTGGCATAATAATAACAATGGTATATGGCATTTGTTAAACTGCAAACATAAAGTCTGAAACTCATCTTCTTTAATTAAAAAGAGTGTTAGTTAGTAACACAAGGATAGAGTTATATAATTCCAAGAGAAACTACTGGTTTTATCATTCTAATTCTCTCTCTCTCTCTCTCTCTCTATATATATATATATATATATATATATATTATGATTTTTATAATAAAATTGCTCAGTCTGCAACTGCAAATTAATCATCCCTTTCAAAATTGAAGATGAATCTCTTCTCTAATGCATAAAATACAAATTATTACTATTAATTAGGGTAGAGGAGTAGTAGGACCTTGAAGCTCGAGAGACACGACGCCGTTTTCAACGGATACAACGTCGACGTTGCCACCGTCCGCTATAAGGTAAGGCCTCACGTTCTCTAGAACAGTATCCACGTTCTGAGTGGTGAGCGGGTAGAGTTCACTTGCCGATCTCGTTGGTTTTAATACAGGTGGCCTCATTTTATGCTGTTTTTTATGGAAATGGAAATTGAGATGGTTAGGCTGCCACCGTGGAATCATCAAGCATGACTTTTGATGCTGTTTGTTTACTCTGAATAACACGGTGGCGGTGGCGGTGGCGACGGCTGCCGCCATACTTGTTGTACTTAACTCCTTCAGGCTCCACCAGATGCGCAGAGAGCTTACAGGCCGTAGGAATGATTTTTGTTTATTTATTTATTTATTTCACCGATGTCTCACCACATATGAATAGAGTCATTCTTTATGCTACTGCCAGCAGGGACGATAATCCTACATTTTTAAATAATATTAATTATTACAAAGTACAATACATCTTATATTCAATAGCCGAGTTAATTGCCATTTCTAAGTGCATCTCCAAAGTTAAATTACAAGTTTAAAAATAATTATTTATTTATTTTACATATATGATAATAATAATAATAATAATAATTTGTGTGTAAGTGGATGCTTGAAGTTTAAAAATATTTTTGGTTTAGCAATTAGCAGAGCCAAAAATTACAAAGCTTTTTTCCGTAAATGCAATGGATGTAGGAATCGATCATCGACCCGACAAATAACAATTTCCATCATTTTATATTTGATTCACTACTAAAAACATGTTTTCTCTGTAATATTACGCCGTGCAAATCGTTCTATTGGAATCACGATTTCAATTTAAGTTTGCCATCAATAATATATTAATATTGTTCCAGTTAATACCTAACGTTTTACTCCCTCATTTAGTAATGGCCATGGTCTAATCCGCCCGCAAATTGGAGTCGAAATCAGAACCGACTATGGCATGGACCAAATCTTGAATACTCGATTCCAAAAAAAATCATTTATTTTGCGTCTTTAAATATATTCTATTTCATTTAGACACAATATTTTCTTAATTTTATTAATCTCTAATTTTTCACATACTCACTATTTTCTCACAATATCCTTAACTTTTAAATTCTCAATAATATCATTTATTATTTTATTTTATTTTCTTTTTTCCCATTCTTTACTTAATTCTCATAGTTAGTTATTTATTTTAATTTATATTATTAGTTATTACTATTTCTATTTATTCAATTGTTTTATTCTACTATTCTAACAAACTTGTATTGACTTATGCAACGTATATGATTTCTAATCTCATCACATATCAAACTTGTCGTAAAATTTTTTTATTGTCTAACTCGTATTATAAGATTATGAACCATAGTTGTTACATTGACGTGTTAAGACTTACGTGGAAAAAATACTTTATTTTACTATAAAACATATAACTTTATTTAATATTTTGTAAATTTTTATATGATAAATTTATTTCATTTATTATATTTTGTATGTACATGATAATTAATATTTATGCAAAATTTTTATATATCTCTAGTAAATGAGTTACTTTTCAATTATATGAAATTTGTATATTTTGTTCTTATTTTTCTAAAAATTTGTATATAAAAAAAAATCGAACCATAAAAAGCCGTGAAAAATCTGGAATCTAAATCGGAACCAATAGTTCCGAAACTGTAATCTTAATCGGCCACCCAAGAGCCGATTCCAGTTCCACCGAACCAGCAGTTCACGAATCATAACTAACAATGTAAAAAAATATTCGCGTATCAAGTATAAAAATTCGCGAATGGCGACATGCATACATGCGACCGTCCCATATGAGTTTTTGAGTATTTTAAAATAATAATTAAAAAAAAGGGAAAGAAGAGGAAATTGAATTTTGAAAAACAACAAGTACTACAATTACACTATTATTAGACTAAGAGATGGCATCTAGTAGTGATAGTAGTCAGATTGAGGGCCCAGTGGAAAAAAAAGAAAAGAAAAAAAGAGAAAGAGAAAGAAAAAGAAAAAGCATAGGGCATAGAGGGCTTTGCTTTGGAAATGTGGATGTGGGTTGGGTAAGGGTAAGACCGTAAGAGAGAGAAAGAGGGGCGGGGCAAAAAAAAACATAAGCCCGAGTAGAGTCCACATTGCCAAAAAATGAAGCAAGCAGTGAAGAAACAGAAACAGAGACAGAAACAGAAACAGTGGCTGATTAAGGGTTCTCTCGTCGAGGTTTGCAGCGACGAAGAAGGCTTCAAGGGTGCTTGGTACGTCGCCACCCTCCTTCAATTGCCTCCTTCTTCTTCAAGGCCAAGACCAAGACCAAGATCCGGTTCAGGTTCAGGTTCAAGATCTGCTCCTCCCAAATACAAAGCCTCCAATATTCCAAATCACCGGGCCTACGTCCAGTACCACAGTCTCCTCGCCGAGGAGGATTCTTCCGAGCCCCTCCGGGAGTACGTCAATGTCCACTTCGTCCGCCCATTGCCTCCCCGCGAGACTTCTCCTAAGCCCTTCGACTTAGGCGACGTCGTCGATGCTTATTACCGGGACGGCTGGTGGACTGGTGTTATCACCGGAATTCTCCAACAAGGACTCAGGTTCGTTGTCACCTTTCAGAATCCACCCGACGACATTGACTTCGGTCTTTCCGAATTGAGATTTCACCGTCAATGGGTCAATTGCAAATGGGTCCGACCCGACAAGCAGGTATAAACTTGCCCTATCATTTCTTTTCCTAAATTCTTTGTTTATTTTTCTAGCACAATTCTTTCTACTGTTTACTATTAATAATATGATTCAGTTTATAGTTTTTGATTGTGCGGGTATTAGTTTGAGGCGAGCCATTATGTTATTATAAAACTGGCAACGGCATCAACTGAAGAGGACTACCAACAAACAAACGGATTTCTGATGTCAACTACTGTCCTATCCCTTTCAATTTCCTTCCCAAAATCACCTATTCAGTTATTGCATGTTAAAAATCTGCTCCCGCTAACCATGTGCTACTATTACTTTGCTACTTGATTTCAGTTTGTTCTCCAATTCGTGATGCTTATTTTTCTCTCTGTTTTTCCTGGATTCCCGAAAGAGAGCAGCAGCACTCATGTTTAGTGTGGGAAAACGGGTAGAAGTTTCCTTTGACAGGCAAGATTACCGCGATACTTGGTTTCCTGCCACCATCCTTGAAGACTTTGGAAATGGTCATTTACTGGTGGAATACCAGAGCCCCTGTAAAAGTGGTGATGCAGAGCTTCTGAAGACAACTGTTGATTACCTTCATATTCGGCCTTTCCCCCCGCGTCTTAAGGATAATGTGTTCTGTTTGTTGGAGAAGGTGGACGCTTTTTATGACTTTGGCTGGTGGAGTGGTGTAATTACAAAAGAACTTGCTGATTGCAGGTATATTGTATATTTTAAACATACAAATAAGGCGGGAGAATTTAATCACACCGAATTGAGGCCTCACATGGATTGGAAAGATGGAAATTGGTTTACTTCTTCTCAGGTTTGATCATTTCCCTTATAGATTCAAAGTTCGGTTTGCTTAGGTGGTGAAAGATGACTGGTATAAGCATTTCCTGTCCCTTTCCCCTTATTTGCCTTTGAAGCTCTCATTGCTATTGGTTTTTCATCGGATTACATGGGTACATGCAAAAAGTTTTCATGACATTTGTTGTTTTGTATGTTTCTTTTCCACACCAAATATGCTGTTACTAACTATCCATTATATAACACAGTGTCTAGATGCTTTCTCGTCTTCTATTTCTTCTCATTCAAAATTTAGCCTTTTTGTTTAGCTTTCTCATATTTTTCTCAATTCTAATGATTAGCATCAAATTCCCAGGAATGCTAGCAAATAACGTCTTTCTTTTGCTTTCTTCCCTCCCGTGCTATCAACTTTTTATTTCAGGCTTTTGTGTTTGATGCAGAATTAGGTTCTTGCCATTAACTTGTCATGTTTATTTTGTTATCTATTTGCTCTTTTCTTGTGTGCCCCACAACCTCAACTACCTTTGCTTTAAAAGTCCTTTAGTATTTGTGCAATACTATAATAATATTGAAAAGATGGTTAATAATTGCCCATTATTTGGATATGAACTCTTCATATATGCTCAACCTCTACCTGGACTTTGTCACACTCTGACATCTTAATGATGATGCCCAAACTACTCGTAATTGGAACTTGGATACTTTTTATCTCTGTTTGTCTTAGATTACAAATTTCTCTTTTGTTTGGATGCTCTATATAAATCCACCAGAAGACAAAATGGAAAAAACAAAAAAGAAGTTTACTTGTGCATTTGTGACATTTAGGCTGATAGAGGTTCTTTGTTTCTTTCTCTGTGTTCGTATAGGTTTAGATATTAAATGCTTTTAGAATTTTTTTTCCCAGGATATCCTGAAGTCTTCAGATTATCAGAAACATGAGGGAAATGCTTGCAATAATGTCAATAATACAGAGATCATTCTTCCACCTAGCAACTCAGGCTTGAAAGAGAGCAACTCTGAAGAGAAAAGTAGCTTTTCTCTGAACTTAAATCAGGTTGACCTATCAACATCTTGCGATGAGGAACCTCCAAAAGTTACTTCTTCTCTGCAGGAAAGAACACAGGATTTGTCTTCTGTTTGTGCTGATAAAGAGATTTTTAAAGAGGAATTACCTGCAGTAATACTATCGTCGACAGTAAATCCAACAAGTATCGACACAATTGTATCTGCTGGTAAAACAAAGTTTGATGAATTTGCCAGCCCGTCCCCTGAAACTATTGGAAACAGCTTATCAAATCAATCTCTGGATTTAGATCCATCTGGTAGTCATACTTGGGGCAAGAGAGTTGTGAGTTACATCCCATTTCATTATTTGATATCAAATTTAACTTCATATATTTTTTTAAATAGCAATAATGAGGATGAAAATTGATTTATTTAATGCCATTGACTGTTGAAATCAGCTTACGAGATTGATAGCCTTATTAAGTTAAGGTACAGTTTCAGGCCATTCATTGGTGGATTGAGCGATGTTTCTATAACACACCATTTGGAAGAGGGAATATCACAAGTTGTGAGATTGGCAAGTTTTGTGAACTGATTTTTGAGATTCAAATGTCCCACTTTCATCGAGTTGTAGTTGATATGGAAGTAAAGGTTTTGGCTGTGTGGATGTCCCATCTAGTATCAGAGAATTTGCTATACCATTTACCTCTCGTTGTTAATAATCTAGGATTTTGAAGTGTCACAGGATGGGGACATACAGAGAGAGAACTTCTATAGCACTAAGAATGTAAAATCTATCAGTATTATTTTACTTTGTAATAAATTGCTCTTGGAAGGACAAATGAAATTATAAATTGCAACTATTGTTTGTTGAATTTGATTTATTTTCAGACAACTAGTAAGAGGGATGGTACAATTACCCTTGCATTAACTCCTACTTTTTGGCTGTCTGCCCTTAAGCAATCTTGAAAATTGATTAGATTCTCCAATAGTACTTTTGGTTTCAGTTTGTTTGTTATGCAACGAACATTAATGACTAGTGGATCTTATGCAGAAGAGAAAACGAATAAAGATTTATGAAGAGGACAATCCTGCACCAGGTTTAGGGAAAACTAGTGGCAGTTCGAGGAAATCACAAGTTAAAAGCCCGCCAAATTCAGTTGGAGGTACAGAATTTGAATTGTCTTTATTGTTTTTGGTTGGCATTTCATGTTTTTCTCTACGAGTTATGCACTATTCCCGAGTTGTAAGCAGGTAGAGAGGGTAATGCAGCAGGAGAGGCTGCTGAAGGTGTTGAGGAAGAGTGCATGACAGTTCAAACTAACCTACCTGTCATCCTAGGTTTGGAATGTGACAAGGGAAGCAACTCAACTACCAAGAAACCTTATAATTCCTGTGGTGAAGAATTGTTGAGGCAGGTGGGCAATCACGGTGGATTGAATGATAACGAACCTCCAAGTACAAAGGTTAGTCTTTTGATGGCAATAGTCATTAATGACTTACTGGTTAAGTATTTGTTATAAGCGGTCTTTGCATGGAGGATCCAAGACCAGTTATAAATCCAGTGCCGTTGATATTAAATAGGAAGAGCAAATTTGCAAAGCAATGTGCAGAGAGTAGAGTATCCTTATTCAGCTCTAGTTTTCTAAATTTGTTTAGTCTGCATGCCTTCTAGTAGATTGTTTAGGTTTGTTAGTGTTGCTGGTCAAAATCCTATACAGTATTTTGATCTGTGACCAGCTCTGATTCTGTGTATTTCATCCGCTGTTTGTCTTTTTTTTTTTCTTTTTGTTTTAGAACTGTTTTCTGACTACTGGTTGTGTGCATCTGTATAGGATGGCAATCAGTTAGACTCTAAAGAGAAGATTAGGAAACGAAGGGGACGGCCTCCCAAAGTAGATCTGATCAAGAGTTTTATAGTTACAACTCCAGGTATGATGTGAAACCTTCAATCTACGTTAACCATAATATGTGGACGGTTATGAAACTCTCTGTGCATTGTTTGCAGAGCCGGCTAAAGATGCCATCACTGATGAATTGCTTGTAAAAGACTTTATAACAAGTGACACTGATTCTCTCAAAGAAGTAGAAGTTAAGACAGCAAATATAGATTTTTCAGTACCTGGTCAGGAATTCGTGATCAATGGCAGTGGTAAGAAATTAATTGGAGACCAAGAAAAGCAGAAAAGTAAATCCAGCAGCACTATGGCACTTTCACAGTTGAGAAAACTGAGTGTGACGGCTGTTGAAGGTTCAAACAAGCAGCAAGAAAGGCAACCATCGAAGAGAGGTAGAAGACGAACCGTTGATGTAAACATTGTCTCTCAACTCCAAGGTGATCAAAGCCTCCTTCTAGTTACTGGTTTCTTAGGATAAAATTTCTAAGTGGCAGAATCATGCTCCGAACCAATGCCATGCAGTCTTGTTAATAAGTGGTTTTGGGTTTATGTGGAGATCTGAAAAATGTGTAACCTTCTGCTCTCCCTCTCCCAATCATGACAACTATATATGAGACCTTTTTTTTTCTTTTGCCGCAGTCCAATATTTTTCTTCCTTCTCCTGCACTTATTTCCTCTTTATATGAAAACGTAGATTCTCCACACGCAAGTGTAAGCAAAACAGCTGAATCAAATTGTACGACAAAAGAAATAGCAATAGTTGGTGAAGAATTGCCTACTAAGACATTCGATGATCAACCTCTTTCAAAGTGGTTTCAAGGAATGCATTCTCCAACGACTAATGATGCCTCCAGTAAGCTTATAAGCATTTTGATTTTGGTCCCTCTTTATAGTAGTTTGCTACATAATTTCTTTTTCTTCTTTTTAGGAGTTTCGCCAGCAAGAAATAGTGAGCAGCGTGCTGTGGCAAGTAATGGACAGGTACAAATTGTGGAGGCAAATGTTGCAGCTGATAATGCCATGATCCTCGGGAATGAACTTCAGTGCTTGCCTTTTGTGAAGACCAATCTACTTTGGTCAACGCTTGAATCTATGGAAGTTTTCCAGAAATGGCCACAAAAGCCACATTTTCGGCCTTTAGAACATTATAAAGAGAGTTCTCGTGAAGGGTTAGCCATAGGGTACATGGTTAACTTTTCTAGCGTGGTACAGAGAACCTCGAATTTGCAGTTTGATGATCCTAAGAGCCACATTGATGACATCTTGGAAACGCTATTGGAGTTAGAAAGCCAAGGATTTAATGTTGTGGTTTTACGAGATCTTATAAATGATTTAGTAAGCAGGAAAGAGAAACAGGAAAAGCTTCAGGGGCAGTTAGAACAACTTGGTAGTGAAATAGAGAAGCACAATGTTGAGAAAGCTAAAATTGATGAAGAAATGGAGGAAATCAAGAAGCAGATGACATATTTACAGGAGAAGCTGTCACAAGCAGTATCGGAGAAGGAGTGGAAGGATGCTGAAATCAAGTCGCTGCAGTCTAAAATGGAAGGTATAAAAGAAAGCATCAGAAGTATCGAAAGTGGTTTTGAAGGCTTATAGTGTTTGCTACGTTTTTGTTCCCCCTCACCCTCTGGCTCTGGTAGGTTGGTGTTAAGTTTGATGGCCCTGGAGTTGTTAAAAATAGGTCCTTATCAATATATATATCTCTCTCTCTCTCCCCCTGAAGAAGGGTTGGATGGTGATGAAAGTAGATTTGGCAATTGGCAGTAGTAGTAGTAGTAGTAATAGTAGTGTAGGGTTGCAGCTGTTAACCTGGTAGACACGGTATATCTTTTTGTGGTGATATTATCCTTTCTCTGGGATTGCGTTGGAACTAATTTTTGTGGTTTGGAGACGGAAAAAGCTAACAAAGAATTTGATTCAATTTTGTAAGGGGAAATGAAATCTAAGTGAGTATAGTAGTAAAGCATAAGGGTATTAAAGAAAGGAAATGATTGATAGAGTAAGTGAGTGAATAATTTGGGTGCAAGTCGGTTGGGGCTTGGCAGAATTAAAGGTGTGTGTGTAAACTGTGTATCAGTTTGTTGGGTAGACAAAGAGAGGGGAGGGGAGGGGAGGGGAGGGGAGAGACAAAGCACTCACTCACTATATGAGATGAGACCTCAATACGAAACTTGTAAAAAAAAAATTAATAATATAGGTTGGGGCCTGGGGCCTGGGGGTTGTTTGTGTTTCCTTTTCCCTTCCGATAAATGAAATGAATATTGCATGTGGAGGAGGAGGAGGACATTGTGAAAAGAAAGAAAAGAGTAGTCTGTAGAGTAGGCCCATATTTATGAATTACAAATAGAAAAATCATTAATTTGATGCAGTGACTGGAATGGCAAAATTTGGTATGCATCCAGATTCCAGATTCCAGATTCCAGATGCAAATTGTAAAGTGAGGTATTACTGCATCCTTTTTGACTCCTTTTCCATCTTCTTCTTTATTCTCTGAGCTTCAGTTCTTCGGTGGACTTGGATGGTATTATATACAATGGTCCCTCCCTCCGTCCATCACCATAACCATCACCATCATCATCACATTCAAACTCATCAAATCCAATTCCAAACCCCATCACTACTAGTCTTGTTCCTCTCCTTCCTACTAACCTAATTAACTCATTTCCTTATTATATTCTTCTCAGAGAATTTGCATCCGGCTAAAGATGAGCAGAGTAGAGTGTTTTGAATGGACTATCAAGCCCTATCCTTTTTTAAGTTGTGAGTAGTTTTGTGTGTTGAATGCCCACTTGCCCTTTTGGTTTAAGTGCAAATGGGTTTTGCGGTAAAGAGTGTAGTAGTTGGTGGTGATTAAGTGGGTAGGGTCATATATATAGCATAGGTGGGGAAGGGGAGTATGGAATATGGAATGGAGGTGCATTGGGTTCATCGTCAATTCCTCATCCATTCTTCATCAACTCAAAAGGTGAGCTGTGACCGGAACCGTTGTGGGGGAGGTTTAATTAATTTGATTGAATAAAAGTCAACGGTGGTGTTGGCATGTTGGATTGTGAAAATGAGTCACTTTAAAATCATCTTTGCTTTCTTTTGTTGGGGATGGGGACTGGTCTGGTGAGAGTATTTAATGTGATGAGTGATGACTGATCAACTGATGCCTGATGGTGATGGGGGACTACTACTGAGTTGCTCAATTGCTCGTAATCCGTAAAATTTGTAAAGTTTTGTTGTTGTTGTTATTTTACTGCAAGTCTGGAACTAGTACCGTGGTAGCCTGGTACACACAACAGCACAGAAGAGCACAAAATGGCTGCCTGACAGGAATAACTATTAACTATAACTAACTATTCTTTCTAGTACGAGGTTTCTTATAAGTTACTGTCTTATCTAGTCGAGGCCAATACCCAAATAGTAGTAGGGTACACACTTTGACTACTTTACTTTCCTTGACTTTTTTCACCAATTTTTTTATCATCCAAATCAAAACAACACTCATTAATTAAGTATTGCTCTGCCTCCCTACGTTTGTTCTTTTTACTTTTTTCACTAATTTTAACTTTAAATTTGAACCAGTTACCATATACATACATATATATAATATTGGAGAAGTATATACTGATGTGAAGAATAAGAAAAATTAATTAATGTTGAGAGTAGTAATAGACTAGTAGTGATATAATATCTTTGGTATTAGGCTATTTTTTTTTTCCTTAAATAAGTGTTATTTTATATATTTTAATATAAAAAATATGAAAATTTTTAATTTTATTCTTCATTTAGTTTTATCTAATATAACATGACATTAATTGTATTTGTTCATTTTTTAATAAAAAATTAGATATAAATAAAATAATTTATTCATTATTTTGATTGCAACTGGGATCAATGCTTATTTCCTCTTCCATAACTTGAAAAATAAACATTTGCAAAAAAGAGTACAAAAGTATTAGTGACTGTTGTGTTCACTGCTGTGCTGCTGCACCATCTCACGCTACTCTAGCCAATCCAACCTAATTTTGCCAAATATTTTATTTATATTGTCTAATTGTTTTTTTTTTCTTTAAGACCTAATTCTGGCAAATATTTATCATCACTTGCTTCTTTTTTTTTTTGTTTCTTTCAACTAAATACTTACTACCAGTAGATTTATCTTTATTATTATTATTATTATATATATATATATATATATATATATCCTGCAATGCAAATGTAAACACTGTGGTGGTTTGGTTGGTTGTTGGTAGTTGGAACCCCATGTTTTGTTTTATTTATGAATTATGATCATCATATCATATATCATATCATGCTCCTCTTTTTTTCTTTTGCATTAATTAATTTACCAACCTTTTTCGCTTTTGCTATAATACGCCCACTTTTTTTTGTAACTTTTTAATTTCTTGTATATTTGGAGTAATAAATTTCGGATCCTATGTCAAATATTTATCTGTCTAATGTTTAAAACTACGTAGTTTCATTAAAAGTAGAGACTAAATGCATAAATATCATTAAAATTACTTTACAATTATTAGACCCTAACAAAGAGATTAGTGAAAACAGACAAAGTATTGGAAGGAAGATCTGGTGTCATAAATTTCCATCCCCAGTTTCAATTAATTGGAGTTTCTAAATAATTATCAATTACCTATTTAGCTGCATGCGTGATGCGTCTCCCATTTTAACTTCCAACAATTATTAAATACGGCTAAGCTTAACCTTAATTATTATTATTCGTCATTGGCATCTATAATTAGTTTTTTTATTTTATTTTAAAAAGAAAACACTAATTTTTGGGACTATTCATGGCCTCAATTAATGAATTTCTATATTAGATACATAATTAGAATTCATCTTCATCAACCAAGTGTACTATGCATAGTTATACTCATTTCATGGACGGATCACGACGACAATTCATGAATGTTGGTGTTGTGGGTCACGGATTAATTAAACTGCCTTCGCCGTTCGCTCCCCCCCCCCCCTCTTCCCTCATCTCTCTGCTCACTGCTGCTGTCCTTTCTTTCTCTCTCTCTCTCACTCTCTGTATCCTATAAATTGGTGGCAGGCACTTTGTAGGCAGCAAAGCAAGTTGCGTCTCTTTCTTTCTTATAAACGTTTTTTCTTGCTATAGTACTTGAGAGCTTAATTATTCCTACAAATCTGTAGTATTCTGCAACGTCCGCTCAGTCTCAGTCCTCAGTCCCCAGACTCAGAGTAAGTATGTACTGCTACTGCTGCATTATGCTTCCACACTACAGTATTCATCATCGATCACTACGTATGCGCGCGTTCCACAAATTTATTTATTTTTTATTTATAATTAATGTTACAGTTAAAAGTACGACTGAAGATGAAGATGAAGATGAAGATGGAGAAGATGTTTGGAGTAATGGTGGAAGAAGGAAGGGAGAGTCGTAATGGAAAGGCGTCAGTAGGGCCTGTGTATCGGAATCTGTTAGCCCAACATGCATTCCCTCCAACCGATCCTAATTTCTCTACTACCTGGGATATTTTCAGGTAAAACTAACTAACAAAATCATTGCACACATCACCACTCCATAATTCAATGGCGGCTATGCTTTATATTTATTATATCTGGACAGGGCGTCCGCTCAAAAGTATCCTGAAAATAGGATGCTAGGATGGCGCGAATTACTCAATGACGACGACAAGGTCTTTCTCATCTCTCCCTTGTTGTTTTTTTCTTTTCCTTCCTTAATTTGGTTCACAAACATAGCAGTTAATCTATTTATTGTTATTATTATGATCTGTTTTGGTGGTCAGTGGGGAGCTTATAGATGGAAAACTTATAAACAAGTTTACGAGGAAACTCTCTGCGTTGGTTCCGCATTACGAGCACATTCCATTGAACCTGTAAGGAACTACGCACTGCCTACTACTAGAGAGTTGAGAGTTGATAGAGTTGGGAGTGTTTAAGCATGTTTAATTTGCTTCTTATACATACATACATACATACATACATACATTCATGAATTTTTTTTGAACTACAAAAAAAAAATACAAACTGAGGAGCTAATAGGAGCTAGGAGTAGTGCACATCTGTATGAAAGAATAAAACTTATGGTTGTGTTTTGGTGCTTAATTTTAGGGTGCTCGAGTTGGAATTTATGGAAAGAATTGTCCTCAGTGGATTGTTGCAATGGAGGTATTAAGTTTACTTTTACTTTCCTGTTGTCATGCTGCTTCCTGAAGCAAAAGTCAATTAAATAATTATGTGTTTAATTTTGCAGGCCTGCTGTGCCCAAAGTTTGATTTGTGTACCTCTGTATGATACCCTTGGTAAAGTTATAAAAACCTTCATTTCTTGCTTTCATTTAAGTTTTGATTTGTGTACAAGCAATGAGTAAATTATTTGCTCTGGGGACAACAGGGCCTCGAGCTGTTGATTTCATAATAGATCATGCAGAGATTGAGTTGGTATTCATCCAACATGAAAAACTCAAAGAAGTGAGTGTTTGTCGTCACTTCTTTATTGAGTATTAATTGTTTACAATTCAAATTAGGAGCTTATACTAATTTTTTCTGGTTTATCCTGCTGCCAGCTTTTAAGTTCTGATTGCACACATGCTGCACGACTAAAGTGTGAGTATGCTCTTAAGTTTTAACTCCTCCTTAAGCCTCTGACAATGGGAGACCGCATTTTTTGCTCAAATTTGCTTTGCTTTGTCCTTGTTGTTGTTGTTGTTGTTGCAGCGATAGTTTGCTTCACTTCATTGACAAAGGAGGAGAAGGACAGAGCAAGCTCCATTGGAGTGAGATCGTATTCTTGGAATGATTTTCTTCATATGGTACCCCTACATCTATCTTTGATTGTTTTTTTTTAAGCCCTTTTCCACTGGGATAAACTTAAAAAGAAAAGCATTTCTTCCTTCTCTCTCAACTTGTCTCTCTCCCCTTCCTTTATCAGGGAAAAGAGAACCCATCGGAGCCTTTGCCACCGCTGCCATTCAGTATTTGTACAATAATGTACACTAGCGGTACTAGTGGAAATCCAAAAGGCGTTATATTGACTCATGAAAACATCTCTACGTATATTAGAGGGGTTGATCTTTTTATGGAGCAATTTGAAGACAAGGTACGTACGACCAATTCTTGTCTTTTACCTGATCGATCAAATGTATATTCTTGCTGTACAGGAGGTACCATATTCTCATCATATATACCATCCTCCTCCTCCTTGAACACTATCCGACAGTTGCCTTGGTGAAAACCACCGGGCGGCATGTTTGCCCTCCTAGTTTTTATACATACAATCCCAGTACCTTAATTAGTTTGTTTTTATCATTTTTCTTTCACACTTTTCTCTTTTCTGTCTCCTATTAATTGGGTGTTTGAACTAACTGATGTTGGAATTCGGATTAGATGACAGAGGACGATGTATACATATCTTTCCTCCCTCTCGCGCACATCCTTGATCGCATGATTGAGGAATATTTTTTTCACAAGGGTGCCTCTGTTGGTTACTATCATGGCGTAAGATTTCATTCCATTTCACTGCATGCAAAACCATCATCTGGTTATAATGTTTAAGTTTTGTCTAAAGTGATTCACACGGTTTAGCTAGCAAGAGATAGTAAAGTGTATGCCCAAGTAGAATCGAAGGTTCATTCAGACTTCACAAAAACTGTCATTTTTATTTGGTGCATTTTCTTGAATAGTTATATATTTTCAGAAACAAAATGGCAAGTGTGTCTCATCTCAAGCTCTCAGTGCTTGCCCGATTTTTTTTCTGCCAATAGCTTACGTTATTGCTTATTCATAAACAAAGGATATCAATGAGATAAGGGACGATTTAATGGAATTGAAGCCAACGTTTTTGGCGGGGGTACCTCGAGTTTTTGAGAGGGTGCATGAAGGCAAGGCAATTTTTGCTAGTCATCAATGGTTATATATGTAAGAATATCTTCTCTTCTGGAAGAATTTAACTCCATGTTGATCAATATTTCCTCAGGGGTCCTAAAAGCACTTGAAGAACTCAATCCAGTGAGGAGGAAAATTTTCGACATGCTTTACAACTAGTAAATTTTCGTCAGCTTAATTATATATCCACTGGTCTTCACCTAAAAAATATACTTCTTCCCAAAATTCCGATAGTACTGGAACCGTGCATAATATTAACAGAATGAATGCTGCTTTTGAATGACAGCAAGCTTAAATGGATGAAGCTAGGCTACAAACAGAAGGATGCGTCTCCACTGGCAGACCTTCTGGCATTTAGGAAGGTCAATCCAATCCAATCCATCCATTCATTCATATTCCTCCTAATCATGATGCATGTAATACCATTTCTAGTGAAGCGAAGCCACAATTGTACAATAATAAAACCCAGCACCTGAAAGTTTATACTCAGTTGAAATCTTGCAGCAGCTAAACCCGAGCTTTGGTCAAATCAAGCCAACATCAAACATGTTTTCTGACTCATCTCTCTGTTTTTTTTTTTTTTTTGTATCCCCCACCAATACACCAATTAGGTAAAGGCAAGATTAGGCGGCAGGATTCGTCTAATAGTTTCTGGTGGCGCACCACTGAGCAGTGAGGTGGAAGAATTCTTGCGGGTGACCACTTGTGCTTTTGTTTTGCAAGGATACGGTAAAACAAACTCACAAACTCACAAACTCACAAACTCACAAACTCACTCACCTTTTGTCTCTCTTTTTTTTTTTTTAATCTTAATCTTTCAACATTCATTTTTATTGTTGATGATGATACTGATATTAACTTTAATATTCCAATTCCAAATCCAGGGCTGACGGAAACCTGTGGATTGGCCACTATTGGGTTTCCCGATGAAATGAGCTTGATTGGAACGGTGGGTCCTGCATTTGTATATAATGAAGTGCGTTTGGAGCAAGTCCCAGAGATGGGGTATGATCCGCTTGGAGATCCTCCCCGCGGCGAGATTTGTCTGAGAGGGCATACAGCTTTTGCAGGATACTACAAGGATCCCGAGCTTACCAGAGAAACTGTGATAGATGGCTGGTTTCATACAGGTGATATAGGGGAGATGTCAGCAAATGGTGCGGTAAGGATCATCGACAGGAAGAAGAATCTGATAAAGCTTTCGCAGGGAGAATATGTTGCAGTGGAGTATCTGGAAAAAGTTTACGGCATCACTCCGATTGTTGAAGATATATGGGTTTACGGGGACCGCTACAAGTCAATGCTGATTGCCGTAGTGGTACCAAACGTGGAGAACACCGAGAAATGGGGAGAGAAAAATGGGTATGGAGAGAAAAATGGGTATACTGGATTGTGTTCCCTTGAGAAGCTGCAAGAATATGTTGTTCAGGAGCTTAGGTCGACAGCTGAGAGAAACAAGCTCAGAGGTTTTGAGCACATCAAAGGAGTCATCCTAGAAACTCAACCCTTGGAGCTGCTTCAAACTCATAATCATTTGCCTTTGGTCACACCAACCTTGAAGAAGAAGAGAGATCATTTACTTAAGCATTACAGGGTATAATACTACTCACGATTCATTACATATTACACATATTAAATCGAATTTAACGATATTGATTTTTGACTAATTTTGCAGGTTGAAATCGAGGATCTCTATAACAAACTGGCAGCTGTTAAGCGGTAGGTACTTACCGCGCACTAGGAAGAGGGCAGAGGGCAGAGTTATTGTATTTTATTTATTACTGCATCTCCTCCTCCTCCTCCTCCTCCTCATCAGTCATTTTCCATTTCCATTTCCATGGATTGGATTGGATTATGCAAATGTTGTATGTATGATCTCTCCTCACATGTAATTTAATAATCCCTCCTCTCTCCCTCTCTGTCTCATGGAATCTCATGGAAGGAATATTAATTAGGCTGTTATCAATCATACAAATGATTCCAACAATTTCTAGATCTCCGCTAACTTTTTTTTCTTTCAATTTGTGAGTGAGATAGTTTACACTTTTGGCGTTTACGAGTTACTTCAATTTGTAATTTGTTATATTCAAAACAAGTTTTTACTAATCAATTTAACCTCGTGTCTTAATAATTGTAAACTAAATTTAGTAATATTTATACTTTTAATTATTATTTTTAGTCAAATTACATTATTTAAACATTAAATACAATACGGAAGATTTGATCTCATATTTTTAAGAAAAATAGTTTGCGCATTTGCACTGAAAAATAAAACCAGTTACTTGGGGTTGGGACCACAGTTGTTAGTATCGTATACGTATCGTACGATACGTATAAAAAAATAAGTAATTTCGATACGAATCGCATGTATGAATCGGTCTAAGTAGTGAATCGTTAATTTTTTTTTTGATATCGTACGATTCTGTACGTATCGTACGATACGATACACGATACTATATGCGATTATGAAACATTTTGATTTTGAAGATGACTTTCAATTATGAAACATTTCACTTTTACATTATATTATGTTTTTTGTTTGCCTCTTGATTTTGAAACAGTGAATTCGTACATGAGTAAGGTTATAGATTGGAGATCCATAGCTTTTTTGTGACTGTTGCTTTTGGATTGAGGTTAAATACTTTAGACAGCTAATTGATATCACAATGAAGTTATGTACAGTTTGTATGCTTATTTAGTACTGACGTTTCAATTATATAACAATATATTTATTTTATTAATATATAAATACACTATACGATACGCGTATCAACTCAACTCTTACATGGAACCTGAAAAAAACGGAACAAGACCGCATTAATCAATTCCTCTCTTGAATGATATAATAAATAAATAAATCAATTCATCGATACTTGTTTATAGGACCGTGTCATGCTCATGCTTTCCTTTTACAGTGAAGAGATTACGGTTTTGGTTTGTTTCATAATTTTAAAAAATAAACTAAAAGAAAATATGGATTTTGATGAGTTTTTGTTTCCTTTCGCTCACCAGTCTGTCTGAGCATTCAAACAGAATGCTTTGCTACCCCAACCCCAACGAAATACGTTCTATTATTTATTAAGTATAAAATAAAAAAAAAAATTGTATATAAATACCAACAAAAAAAAGAAAAAAAATAGTCCCAGAGGAGTCCAGTTCAGTGGGCCGTAACGATGAATATGGAGTCTGTCCGGAATTCCCAAAACTTGTCCGACGACTCTGTCTCCACCCATCGCCGTCACCACCACCACCACCACCACCACCACCCCTCTTCATCCTCCTCCTCATCGCCCTTAGACCACCGGGACGGCGCCGCCCTTCGCAAGAGGCAATTTTCTATTTCTTCTTCTAACGGAACATCTCCTACTCCAGGTCAGTTATATAACCTAGAGAGAGAGAGAGTGTGTGAATTGGAGTTCATCTGACGCTAATAATTATTGTGCGGTTGTTTTTATTCATTCATTGATTCATTCTTTAGATTGTTATGGTGATGATGTGGGGTTGGGCCCCAGAATCTTCAAACTGTATGTAGCCGGAGTTCCAAAAACAGCCGCTCAAGAAGATGTAAGTTTATGCTAATTCCTACCATTCCCATTCCTGATTTATCTCTCTAAATAATTTGTATTTGTATTTTCTTTCAGATTCGATCTCTTTTTGGAGAATATGGGAATGTTATCGAGGTTGTTCATCTCAAATCCAAATGGCCTGCTCAACAACAAGGTATTAGTATTACACCATCCATCCTATCCTATTAAAACCATTCTCACTTGCCAAGTTGCGATGCTGCTGCTGCTGCCAACTTATTTATTTATTTATTTTTATTTTGGGCTCAGAATGCTGTTTTGTCAAGTACGCAACACTGGAGGAAGCTGATCGAGCCATTGCAGAATTAAATGATCGATATACATTCCCTGGGGTGGGGTTAACCCATAAAAAACAAACTAGCTTTTCCTCCCCTATCCCCGAAATCTATTACTCTTTCTATATTTGATGTCAGCTGTCTTTTTCAGGGATTGGCTCCTTTAAAAGTTAAATATGCTGATGGGGAAAAGGAACGCCATGGTAATTTCTTAATGAAAAATATAATTGTTTTTAGATTTCTCGCCATCATGTTAGTATGTTGTTGATTATTGTCCCAGGATGGGATTCTTCCTGTTTGCCTGTTTGTTTCCAGCGGAAACTTTTTGGTTTAATTATGCTAATGTTCAAACCATAGAACTCTTGTACATCTTTGGTTGGAATAGAAATTGGGGTGCTGAAAATACTACAGCAAAATGGTTCTAGATTCCCTTCGGTTTGACTTTTGATTTTCTGTGCAAAAGTTATTGAGCTTCAAGTGCTTCTTTTATTTTACTTGAGATTGTCATCTATGGTACTTTTGAATGTCTTCTAATATATATATATATATATATATAAATATATATTGCTAGAGCTTGAATGTTTTTGCATACTTTTGTCTGTATTGTTGCAAAAAGTGTTGTTCACATAGCACGTTATCACAGTTATATGATACGTGTGCTTTATTTTCAGTGAAAAATAGTTCTTTTGCCTTAGCCTGCTTTGAAAATGTCTTTTTCCTCCTTGTTCCTCCCACCTTCCCTATTCTCTTTGTTTTTTCTAGGCAGCTTTGGTCAACAAGTATTGAAATTGTACGTCGGTTGTGTGAATAAAAGAGCAACAGAAAGAGAAATTGAAAAGGTACGCTCCAGTCTCCCCATGATAAACTGGCATCAACTGGAGAATATATGTGCTGCAAAATGCCTCTTTTGTGGCGGTCTTTCACCAATAAATTGAGCAAAATGATATGATTCGTCTATGACTAGCAACAGGTCAATTTCAACAAGTTTTTATGATTAGGCTTGTCTTATGATTTTCTGATAGTGTGGACTTTCTGGGAGTCTGAACTGAATGAAATGTCAAAAGATCATACTTTTGTATGATTCTGGAGAACTACAGCCATGCCATTAAGCACGATATATTGGGACCTCACTTTTGTTCCTCCTCTTCCAGTATTTGGATCTTATCTTATTAGCTTCTTAAATTGACCCAGCTATTGGAATTTTTTGCTGACTTTTGTTCAACCTCTGATATCATACACTTCCTCTTTTATGAGATGGCATGCTCTTAATGTCAGATATTTTCCCCATATGGTGTTGTTGAAGATGTTTTCATTGTTCGAGGTGAAATGAGGCAACATCGTGGTATGTACCTCAGTCTCTCTGACATATAATTTCAATTTATTGGAGTTATTTTATGAATTTGATAATATCTTGTGATATGGTTTCTGGATTAACCTACTTTAATGCCATGCCATCATCTCACCCTGAAGTTTGTTGGCCTTCAGTTTGCCACAATAACGTTTCTTTTCTTTGCTGTCATTAGTGTTTTTTTCCCTTTAACCTGGGAAATGCTTCATGGACCTTAGAATAGTACAAGTTTATAATGATGAACACGCTTTCTTAAAAAATGTGGTGGAAATTGAAGTTGCCATCTATTTGTTGCTTGTCCCACCCTTATGCATACTCTCTGTCCATCTTTTTTATCCTTCTCCTGGTGTGTGTGTGTGTGTATTTTTAATAATCACGTGCTTTGTTATTATGGGCATATCTGTTGCTCTGAAGGATGCGCATTTGTTCAGTTCTTGCGTAGAGAAATGGCAGTTACTGCAATTAATGCCCTACATGGTAGCTACATCATGAGGGTAAGTTCTTGTCCATGTTATTGTTTCAACATAATTTTCTAATTTAATGTCTTAATTTCAGTTTTCTTTTGGCTTAGGGTTGTGAACAGCCATTAATTGTTCGTTTTGCGGATCCTAAGAAGCCTAGGTATGGAGGCTCAAGGTTGGTCACTCTCCAAAGAATATTCCAATCATCAGCTAAACTTTTTATTTGTTTATTTACATTTTTGTTGCTAAACTTTTTATTTGTTTATTTACTTTTTTGGTGTGTGTAAGAAATGCAACTATTTATTACCAAAGAATTCCAATCTTCAGTTAAACTTCTTTTTTTTTAAAAATTTTATTTGTATGCTTTACTTGTTACATCCTTTGTTCCTGAATTTCCTTCATCTGTGGATTTTGAGCATTTGATCTGCCATTCCTGCATCTTGGATCGACACTTTGTGTACTAAATCTTTTAATTTGGAATTTTTTTGGGCACCTCTTTCTTGTTCCCTCCATATTTGAGGACAGATTTAGCTTTTTGCCCCTTATTGCGAATGATTTGCTGAACTTTACCTTTTTTTTTCTCTCTCCTGCTTCCCTTGTTGTTTTTCATTTTATACTCTTTGTAATTTGTTGGTTCACTTTCATGTGTTGCAGAACAGCACCATATTACGGTGATCAAATTGCTGCGATGGCTAATGATTCCCATCCAGTGAGTTTAATCTTGTAATAACATTGGTTGGTTTATATCTAGGGATTGTCATGATACTCACTTCTCTTGGATTTCAATGTTTCTGTTGACATTTTTCTGGAACCTATAAACATGTGGAATTTAGGGTTGAATCTTCCCATCCTATTTTCAACTTGTGGTAGCTTATCTATTCAAAAATATGCTGTAAGCTGGATAGATGAGACCTACAGCAGAACATTTTGCTCAAGAGAAGATACAAATATCTGTGTGTGTGTGTGTACCTGTGGGAGCCTGCATATGAATATATGACAATGCATTTGTGTATCATGTATAGTTATTTTTGGCAAAACACTTGTGTGGAGGGCGACTATACATCAGTTTTAACCTCCAATCTGGAGCAGAATCTTCATTAGAATTTGTTATACAAGCTCTCCTTCTTCACTTTTCTTATATTTAGGGTATTTTACGCAAGCTCTTCTTCATTGTATGAACAAGCAGCCACGTATGAATTTGATTGTCTACAGTTGTATCAGATGTGCCTACAGGGATAGTTTGCAGGTTTTGACTTCCAGCGTGTTTGAGATGTCATCTGCTTTTTCCGATTTACATGTTCTTCACAGCTGCACCATTTTGTTAAATCTGTATGAATCCCACTGATATTGAATAACATCAATGATATTCTGCAGTCACCAAATAATAGATGCAAGCCTCACTTAGTATGTGCCAGCAATGCATCGGAGTGTGGGCCGAATTCCTGTTCTTCACATTATGCAGTATGTCCAAGTGCAGAGCCGTCAGACTCCAATGATTGTGACTGGAGTGAGCACATTTGTCCTGATGGATACGCATACTACTATAATTGTGTAACATGTGATAGCAGGGTAAGCAGATCTTGTTAGAATATTTTGAATTATTGCCCATGCATGACATGGCTCTTTGATGTGTCAAATGCGTGGATACATGACTAGTGGGAAAAACCTGAGGAGTATGCACTCTATGAAAGGCAACTTCTAAAGTTGGAGCAGCAGTCACAACATGTTTCGCATTTCGAGGTCCTTCCAACAACAGAAGTTAGTCAAATGTAATAGGTCAATTCAGGTAATACTGTCAGCTGAATAGCTTCGATAGTCTCCTCTTCTGTGACTGCTTATTACGTCCTTTGACTTGTATATTTTACATGTTTGAGATCGTTTCACACCTAATAAATTTGATTTTGGTGTTTAACTACTAAATCTAATGGCTGATAATTGGTCTTGCCTTGTCTCCTGAATAGCTTCTATAGGACAGAGCATATCAATAAAAAATTTTAAGTATGTTATTCATTTGGTGGATATGCTCTTTCAGTATGTCTGTTGTTTGCAACTGTTTAAAAACAATCATCAGTGAGTTTCCTGCTAGCATGAGACTGAATGCCTTGTTAACGAGTTTCTATTTCTGGTAGACCAATCATCCAACATTCCCTGGTCATCCCTCTTCCATAGCCTGGCAATTGGTTGTTGTTCGAAGGGGAAAGGTAAGGATGAAATTGCCCCCCTTTTGAAATTATGTATCTGGACTTGTTAATTTAAATTTTGTTCATTTAAATACTAGTATGTGCTTTGTTCTGTTTCTGTCAAGTCATGCTACAGACTACAGTTGTAGTAGCAGTAAGAATGTATAACAGATGAAGTGTCTTTTCTATGGATGCCATAGTTTCTGAAACAAGTCATCCAAATATAGATGAAAGTGGTAAAATATTTGAGGCAAGGATTTACATTTTTCTCTAATATGGTATCAGTCATTATCTAAACGAATCTGGAACATGCCGGTGGGAAGCAATTCAGTAATTATTATTTGTTTTCTTTTGGTTTCAGGAATGATTATGTGCTGATATGGGTCATCAAGGGCCCAACAAGTATTGTAGCTCATGTACAGAATTGGCTGCAAATCTTCTGAAGCTTACGAATGCTTGCAGATCGTCAAGGCATTAGGTTTTACTGCCGTTTTTGTCTCTCTGTATTTTCCTCAACTTTTTTTAGAAGTCTAACTAGCCGTCTACATTTCCCTGATCTCTCTAAGTTATCATCTGTGGCAACCTTTCATCAAGATATGAGGTCATAGGTTCTAGTGCGCATGCAAAATGCTCTATATAATGATGAATATTTCTCTATCTGTCAAAATTTCTTCAAATGTTTTATCATGAGCGCTTATTTTGTGTTGCAATTATTTGCCTTCCATTTACATGTACTTTGATATCTTTAACATATGCCATGGTTTATTGTTGTGCCTGCCTCCTGAACTGTTAAATGAGTTGCTCTCACAAAATTTGAATGCTTTTTCCAATTTCTAATCAAGTTTTCCTCTTTGATTCTCTGTGTTTGAGTTGCAATCTGGAGGAACCCTGCTAGTGACTCTCAGCAGAAATGGTTTTGAGATGGCGCGACGCACCGAATAAGAATCAGCCAGGGATTTGAATGACCAGTGTAAGTAGAATTATGTGAAAATAAGTAAGTATATCAACCTCAAAACCAGTTATTTATAGAACCTCCTCAGGATGCTAGAGAAGATTGCATAGAAAAATTACAATTCATCATTCACGTGCAATATGAATGATTTTGGACTCAAAAAACAAAAGCTAAGTGAGAAATGCCACGTGCCTTATCATTCCAAGCAAGGTTGATCAGCTCCAATTTCCCATCATCACTCGACCACTCGAATCCGATTTCAGCACCATTCAACCAGCAGTTCTTGGGTGCCGCGCTTGAATAGGCTAAGAAACTTCCTCCGCCTTTGACTTCAATCTCGACGCTTGACTCATTGTACTCGACGTTTTGGATGGTCCCTCCGCAATTAAACATGTTGATGAGTCCAACGGGAGCAAATTTTGTGCCCAGAATACCAAACTCTTTGATGGGCACGAAGCTGAAAATCTCAAAGGACGATGGTTGAATGGTCATCTCAATGGCACCAAAGATGGGATCAGGGTTACTCAGCAATAATTTCCCAGCCTCGCAAAGGTAGACAGCATATTCTTGCGCTTCACCCATCTGCTGCTCCCATTCAATGTCGGTGACGTGAACTGAACCTGAAATTGCCCTGTAGCACTGCGGGTGACCCTTCAACCTCTGTTCTTCAGAGTCCCAACCGGCTCCTTGGCAGTTAAAAGCTCCAACAACGCCTCCATACTTGGAAAAAATTTAAATTTGTTCAGAAAAATGAAACTCATCAAATTCAACCAACAGACCAAACAAGTTTCCCAGGCCAAGTCACTCCTTTAATAATATTATCGGGTACGTACCTTGTTGAAGTTCCAGATCTTGAGAATGGTCTTTCCGTCAAATAGTGGATTCTTGAACAGGCAATCTCTTGTGGGGAGAGCGAAATGTTGGCAATTGGGAATGGTACCATCGGGGAATACGAGCCTCTTGAGAAGATCAAAATCATGACAGCCTAAGGAGTCACTCACGTAAACAGGTCCCCCGCAGATGGCCCTTGAGGCTGCGTGGAATTTGGCACAAACGTGATCGGACTGAAACATATCCCAGTCTGGCTGTATGATTTGACCCATCCACAGGCTGTTATAGGTGCAATGGATCATATGAACGCCCTGTAACCAGTAAACTCCATTTGGATCACCCATTGGGTCTTGGAACCAGAAATCGTCTCCTGAAAAGTCCAAAATGATTGAATCATTCATCATCACAAGCCAAAAATACCAACCCATAACTAGACCAGAAGAAAAGACCCTCAATTACCAACTCTTCCCATGGATATCTGACGAGTTCCCAGGAAAAAGAAGTCATTGCATTGTTGCATGCTTGAAATGAGACCGGTGCCGTTGAAGTTCTTGGCTAGAGATGCCGATAATCCGTCATAGTAAGCCTTTGCAAGCTCTACCCTGCCTCCGTATTCCTGGCACACATATTCCAGTGTCTACTAGTACAGTAACAAGAAAACACGGAACACAAAATTATGTATGTATTATAATAAATACAATGTAAAATAAACAGGAAAAGAATCAACGAAAACAAAAGTAAGTACATGAATAACATCCACTTTGACTCCTGTAACTCCGACTTTGGATAAGTAAGAGTGCATGGAATCATAAAAGTCCAAGGCTTGATTAGGATGGACGAGGCCAATGCCACCTTCAACGAGTTTGACCACTGCCAGATCATTCATGGTTCCCTCGAGCCCGGGAGAGGTCTTGCAAGGAATGATATTGGAACTCAAATGGGTAGTTCCTGGCCTGACGCCTCCCCAAGCACCACACAGCGCATGCCACACGTAAATATCGTCCAATCCTTTAAACTTATTTCTCAAATCCCAGGTAAAAGCTCTCAATCCCAAATTCTCTGAGTTGCAAGACCACCAGCAGCCAAACTGTTCGGAACTACTGGAATTTTTTTCATCTTCATCTACACCAAACATCACATCCAACTCATGCTTCAATTTCTCTATCCGAGACTCGAATTCAGATAAGTCAGTGACCCCAGAGCCAGCAGCAGCCGCCTTGTCATGAGCCTTCTCAGCTTGCTCAATTTCGATGGCCTTCGAAATCAGTATCTTTGGCCTCTTGGGGTCGAATTGAGGACACCTCTTACCATTCCCTGATCCAACCCTGTATTTCCTGAATTTCTCACCTTCATCAAGCCTGTGAAGCCTTGCAGTCATTTGGGTCCCTCCCAGAACAAGGTTTTTGGCGTCCTCGTGAGGGTTCTGACCGTCAAGATTGATACTTTGCCAGCCATCGTCAATGATGAGAAACCTTACGGAGAGTCCTCCATCAGCAAATTCCTTCACCCCGTGCCACACACCCGCAGGGTCTACGCTCAAGTTAAAAGCATCCCAAGTGCACCAACCAAATTTATTGACAATGGGCGGCACTGATTTCTCTTCTAAGAGCTTGAAGGTGTTGAGATGGACCCTAACGGAGCAATAAGCCTCTTTCATCAAGTTGAAAGGATTTTCGGACACGTGAACATAAGCGATGGCCTGGAAAGACGATGCTTTGACTTGAGTGGAACCACTTTCAGCACACATCAGCACATCACCATCAGTTCCCGGGAAGAGTGCGGACCTGAATTTCCCTTCAATCACGGGCATAATTAGGACATAAGAAGCAATCTCAGGGACATCTAAGAGCACCCATTGGGTTTCCATCTGCAAGTCGGATCCAGAACTTCCGACCCATTGGGTCGACCACCATGTCTTGAACCTGAAAATGCTGAGGAAATCCCTGACAGCGAACTTCCCCAGGGGGTTAATCAGCCTATCGGATGCTTCGTCCATAGTGAAGCCGAGAAACCCGCCTTTGTGGGACGTGGAGCGAGCTCGCTGGTATAGGGGAAGTGGGGCATCTAAAGATGATTGACATATTGTGGAAAAATTTGTGAAAGTGACATTGCCCGGAACATCGGAGAGCAATGGAAAATTTTTCACGAAAAGCTTGCTGTCGGAGAGATGAAACAAGTTGTCTCTACTACTGGAATTCACGACATTGAAGATTGAGCGAACCGGAGGATCATTTGGGGGTGCCATGACTACTTAAATAAATCAGAATAACTAAAACAGAGGATGATTGAATGAATGACCGTCCGTCTGGTGTGAGGGATAGTGCAAAGATGGGCTTCGACAAACTAGTAACAGCTGGTGCTGCTGGCGGAACTAAAAAAAATTTCCCAAAAATTTCAAATCCTTGACCAAATTGGCAAGAAAGATTTTTTCCCCTTTATTGGTTCTTTTAGGTTTGTTAATAGAAAGTTCTCCAAGCAATCACAGATGAATTAACTAAAAGAGCAGAAGAAGAAGGTGCGTTAATGCAGAAAAATGATGAGCACAATTGCAGGAGAAGATATCCTATGAAAATGAAATACTCCTATAACTGGTTAGATGATGATAGTATTACAAGTAGCGAAGTATGAGGCATGAACAGTGTTAATAGAGAGAGAGAGTGCGAAAAAAGTATGAAAGCGGTGGGGAGAGGGCCTTAAGCAGATGAAATAGAGGTGTCCAGATAAAAGAGGAGTTTGGGGTTGGGGAAGGAGGAACCTGTCCTGTGTTACTGTCTATCCTTATTAATTAGTAATATGTAGTCTTTTTTTTTATTAGTTTTGAGGAGATGAAAGATTATCAAATTTCATAACCGACCTTCATCCATAGAGAATGACATGGAATCCCGGGAGGACATGATGTCGAAGACAAAGAAGAAGATGGGCGTTGATCATTCATGCATCGTACAAACCTTTTCAAAGTCGTAGAATTTGAAGGGACAGAAAGATTTAATATAAAGATAGGTGGAAGAGTTGTACTGGATGAATGTAGCTAAGTTTGAGACAAAGAAGTCGTCACGTAGCTGGAAACATCTCAACAACACTACCGGAAACATCTCAACAACACTACTAGTCACTACAATAGAGACGCCAATTTTTTACACACATTTTATTTTTCAAAATGTTTGGCTTTCCCTTTTTTTTTTACACGTTTTATTATATTCCTCTTCACCATTTCATATAAGTGCCAAAAATGACATGAAAATGATCTTCTATGATAATTTTTAAAATTTTGCCGTTTTATGTGTACTAACCCACAAAATGGTCATTTTTTTAAAATTTTAACTTTTTCTTTTTTTTACACTATTCATTAGATAACTTATTGCCATTTCTTATAAGTGCAAAAAAGGCACGAAAACAGCCCCTGACAACAAGTTTTAGAAATTTTGCCGTTTTAACCAAAAAAACGTGTGTTGTAACCCACTAGAGGCATGTTTTTTAAAGTTGTCATTTTAATAAAAAAAACATGTGCTATAATCACAAAAATGGTCATTTTTCAATATTTTTAACTTTCTTTTTTTTACACCATTAATTAGATTGCTCATCACCATTTCATATAAGTGACAAAATCGACAAGAAAATGGCCTTCGGCGACAATTTTTAAAATTTTGCCGTTTTAAGCAAAAAAACGTGTACTATAACCCCAATAATTTTACCTTTGTTGTAATATGGTAATGCTAGGATTTGAATTATATAAAGGTTATTAGTCCATGGATGACCTTTATATAATTATGAAACCCCAGTAATCATCTTGCATAAGAGGACGTCCTTCTAATTCTTTTGTTGTAATTATGGAATACTAATTGTAAAGGAGAAAGTACTCCTTATTTCCATTCTGAAAATTAAGATAGGTGCATCAATGTAAGGGAGTAGTCCTCCCTATTTATAACTTTTCAAGTGTACTAATATATCCGCCATTAACTTTTGTAACCTTTCTTCTTTATCAATAAAATAGGGAGTGGTGCCCCCCTCCCAAATGGGATAATTAGCCAAAAAAAAAATGTGTATTATAACCCCAAAAAAATGGTCATTTTTAAAATTATTTAACTTTCTCTTCTTTTTTTATACTATTCATTAGATAGCTCATCACCATATCTTAGAAGTGCAAAAAACGGCACAAAAACTGCCGCCGCCAACAAGTTTATAAAATTTTTCCGTTTTAAGCAAAAAAACGTGTGCTATAACCCACAAAAATGATCATTTTTCAAAATTTTTAACTTTCCCATGTTTTAACACCATTCATTAGATTGCTCATCACCATTTCATATAAGTTCCAAAAAGGGCACGAAAACGTCCTTTGACGACAATTTATAAAATTTTGCTGTTTAAAGCAAAAAAATGTGTACTATTAGAAGATATAACATCCTCATTTGCAAATGGATACCTCCAGCAGCTAATCAGGTAAAATTGAACACAACAAGCCTGATCAGAAACAATGCAGGTCAAGGGGCATTTGTACTCAGGAACTGTGTTGGTGACATTCTATGTTTGAAGTATCTTGATGAATTCAACTGTAGAATAACATCCAAAGTGCAGGTAGAAATTATTATAACAGCTACAGGGATTCAGATATGCAGTAACCTGGGACATACAAATATTATCTTGGAGTCCAGCTCAGCCTGTATGCTACAAGTTCTTACTCAACAAGTAGAGCTGCCATGGAGATTCCTCCACCTGAAGGCTCAGATTTCCATGATCAGATCCCTTACAACCTTCACAAAAGTCTCCAAAGAATCCAATAAAGCTGCTATTTGGCTTGCCTCTTCAACCCTGAAGGCTGAGATTCATCCTCTGCCTGAAGAACTGAAAAAAGTCATAATTTCTGACAAATTAGGCCTTCCACACTTCAAAAGATCAAAGATAAAACTGGATTGCTAAGGTATGGATATGGCCCACAGCTGCTAAAGTTTGGTTGTGTTTGCCAAAAAGGTTTAATTAATGAAACTCATAGCTTTGTTGCATTTGCTGGTAAGATGTGGACCACAGCTGCTGATGTTAGGTTGTATTGTCCTTATTTGTGTCATATGCCGTGGCTGGACCTGGATTTGCTCAGGTCACCAATTTGAAACACTTCCTGCAGCTGTACAAGCTTTGATTGTAAATCGGTTTGAGTGTGGTTGCAGAATCACCCCTGGTGAATTTTGGTCATTTTATCAAATTATGTAATATATTGACTTGATAAATCATATAGCACTTATCCTTTTGGGGAAGGGGAGTACAATCCTCCCATGTTCTTAAGATTCTAAATCTGTAATGGAGGAAGTACTCCAAGTTTATGGCTTTCTGAACCCATATGAACAATATCCCATTAGGCCTTGACATGTAAATGGGACTTTGTTCATTGGGTCTTTTGTTGTAAGGATGATGTTAGGGTATATCCATAATCCAAAAAGAGTATTAATAAATTGGGAGTGGCGACCCACCTCACAATGAGGTTATGCCAAATAATAATAATAAAAAAAAAAAACGTGTACTATAACCCACAAAAATAGTCATTTTAAATAATTTTTAACTCTTCCTTTCTTTTACACCATTCATGAGATTGCACATCACAATTTCTTATGAGTGCAAAAAATGGCAAGGAATGGGCCACCAGCGGCATGTTTTTGAAAGTTGTCATTTTAATCCAAAAACGTGTGCCATAATCCACAAAAATGGTCATTTTTCAAAATTTAAAACTTTCCCTATTTTTAATACCATTCAATAGATTGCTCATCACCATTTAATATAAGTGCAAAAGGGTACGAAAACGGCCTTCGATAAAGAGTTTTAAAATTTTTCAGTTTTAAGCAAAAAAACGTGTGCTATAATCCACCATAAATGGTCATTTTTCAAAATTTTTAACTTTCCATTTTTTACACCATTCATTAGATCACATATCGCAATTTGTTATGAGTGCAAAACAGGGCACGAAAACGGCCACTAGCGGCATGTTTTTGAAAGTTGTCATTTTAATAAAAAAAACGTGTGCTATAACCCACAAAATGGTCATTTTTCAAAATTTTTAACTTTCTCTTTTTGTTGTACCATACATTAGATAGTTCGTCGCCATTTCTAAGTGTAAAAAAGGCACGAAAACGGCTCCCAACGACAATTTTTTGAAATTTTGCCATTTTTAGCAAAAAACATGTGCTTCAATTTTTTTAACTTTCCCTTTTTTACATCATTCATTAGATCGCACAAATAAAAAACTTGCCGCCGGTGGCCGTTTTCGTGCCCTTTTTTGCACATATCAAATGGAGATATACTATCTAATGAATGGTGTAATAAAAAAAGAAAAAATTAAAATTTTTTAAAAATTACCTTTTTATGGGTTATAGCACACGTAATATTGGTTAAAACTGCAAAATTTCAAAAAGCTACTGTTGGTGGCCATTTTCGTGCAGTTTTTTGCACTCATATCAAATGGCAATGTGATATCTAATGAATCTATTAAAAAATGGAAATTTAGAAATTCTTAAAAATGACCATTTTTGTGGGTTATAATACACGTTTTTTGCCTAAAACGGAAAAATTACAAAAATTTGTTGTCGAAGGCCATGTCTATGCCATTTTTTCCACTCATACCAAATTGTGATGTGCGATCTAATGAATTATGTAAAAAAAATTGAAAGTTAAAAATTTCAAAAATTGACCATTTTTTGTGCGTTATAGATTATGTTTTTTTTTACAAAACGACAAATTTCAGAAACTTGCTATCGGTGGCCGTTTTCGCGCCGTTTTTTGCACTCATATCAAATGGCGATGTTTTATCTAATGAATTGTGTAAAAAAAATAGAAACTTAGAAATTTTTAAAAATTACCAATTTTTTTTGGTTATAGCACACTTTTTTTTGTCTAAAGCAGCAAAATTTTAAAAAGTTGCCGTCGAAGGCCGTTTCGGTGCCTTTTTTGCACTGATACCGAATTTCAATATGCAACCTAATGAATTATGTAAAAAAAATAGAAAGTTAAAATTTTCAAAAAATGGCCATTTTTTGTGGGCTATAGATCACGTTTTTTTACCAAGGAGAAAATTTTCAAAAACTTGTCGCCGGTGGCCGTTTTTGTGCCGTTTTTTGCACTTATAACAAATAGAGATGTACTATCTAATGAATGGTGTAAAAAAAAGAGAAAAACTAGAAATTTTTAAAAATGACCGTTTTTATGGGTTATATCACACGTAATTTTGGTTAAAACGGATAAATTTCAAAAAGCTACTGTTGGTGGCCATTTTCGTGCAGTTTTTTGCACTCATATAATTTAGAAATGTGATATCTAACGAATCTATTAAAAAATGGAAATTTAGAAATTCTGAAAAATGGCCATTTTTGTGGGTTATAGCACACGTTTTTTTGCATTAAACGGCAAAATTTCAAAAAGTTGTTGTCGAAGGCCGTTTCTGTGCCATTTTTTCTACTCATACCAAATTGCGATATGCTATCTAATGAATTATGTAAAAAAATAGAAAGTTAAAAATTTCAAAAATTGACAATTTTTTGTGGGTTATAGATCATGTTTTTTTTACAAAAACGGCAAATTTTTGAAATTTGCCGTCGGTGGCAGTTTTCAAGCCGTTTTTTGCACTGATATCAAATGATGATGTTTTATTTGATGAATTGTGCAAAAAAAAAGAAAGTTAAATTTTTTTAAAATGTCCATTTTTTGTGGGTTATAGCACACGTGTTTTTGCCCAATACGGCAAAATTTTAAAAAGTTTCTGTCGAAGGCTTTTTGGGTGCCTTATTTGCACTCATACCGAATTTTAATGTGCTATCTAATGAATTATGTAAAAAAAATAGAAAGTTGAAAATTTCAAAAAGTGACTATTTTTTTGGGTTATAGATCACGTTTTTTTACCAAAGCGGAAAATTTCAAAAACTTGTCGCCAGTGATTGTTTTCGTGCTGTTTTTTGCACTCATATCAAATTGAAATGTACTATCTAATGAATGGTATAAAAAAAATGAGAAAATTAGAAATTTTTAAAAAGACCTTTTTTATGGGTTATAACACACGTAATTTTCGTTAAAACGGATAAATTTCAAAAAGCTATTGTTGGTGGCCATTTTCGTGCAGTTTTTTGCACTCATATAATATGGCAATGTGATATCTAATGAATCTATTTTTTTTTCTTTTAATGTAACTTATATTTTGTAAGCTTTAAGGCAACCTAAGAGGGGGGGGGGGTGAATTAGGTTTCTAAAAATTTCTTGTACTCTATTCAATCAACTTCAATAAAAGTGAGTGAGTAGTGTGAATCACAGTGAGTGTATGATACAAAAATGTATATTGATAATTCAGAAATATAATCAATGAACCCAACAATTCAATTAATGAATTAAAGCATAAGCAAATCAAAATAAGTGCAGAAATGAAATCAATGGAAATCAAGAACACAAAAGATTTAGAGTGGTTCAAGTCTCCTCCTTGGAGCACTCTACATCTACTACCTAAGTTTCCCAACTTATGATTTCAAACCTTTCCACTATGAAGTGATCTCTTTTCTAGTGGTGAGATCAAAAGAACCACTTTTACAACCCAAGTATCACAACTTAGAATTTCACCCAAGGCTCAACCTTAACACAAGCTATCCCAAGCTAAGTGTTCAAGGTTTTTACTCTTACTTGAGAAACCTTTTACAAAATACTTATAGTGATTGTATGAAGAGATACACCAACCCTCAATTAGGGTGAATACGATACAATGAAGCTCACAATATGATTCCTATAATGAAGTTTTACAACTCAAATGATATAGCTCAATAAAGAATATGAAGAACTCAAATAAAGGCTCAAGAAATTTAATCTTTTGTTTCTTGATGAATAAAAAATGAAGTGCAAGAGTTGTGAATGATGTTTTTCAAGATTGGAAGCTCAAAGAATCAGTTTTCAAGATCTTTTAACGTTTGGGTGGTGACTAGTATTTATACTATCAAAGAAAAGACAAGAAAACGTTCATGTTTGACATTTGAAAAAACTAGCCGTTAGGACTTTCGGACGGGTGTTTCGGACGGGTAGGTCGTCCGAAACTAAGTTTCGGACGGCCGAAACTTGCCCTGCACCGTCCGATCCCAAACCCTGAAAATCATTTTCTCTGGACAGTTTCGGACTGCAGTTTCGGACGGCAGAAACTAGGCAGGTCGTCCGAACCTTTTCTTTTCAATTTAATTTCGATTTTCGTTTTACTTATCTTTTGTACAACTCCATACGACTTAGTGCAAGTGTGTACTACATCTTTTGAAGTTCTTTTGAAGACTAAAAACATTTTGAAATATTTTTACTTTAGCCTTAAAGGAGTAAATCATTTTCTTGAGCTATTTACATAAATTAGGGTTTAGGGTTTTGGAAATGACCTAATTTACCATTCTTTCATATCTTTTCTTTCTTCACTTGATAAATCTCCATGCTTGGCTTCTTTGAATATCTATTACATTGAAACACTTTTAAAACCATTAGCATAAACATAATTGTTTGTTAATCATCAAAATAAGTAGGATTAAGACTAAGTCTCACATATTTCATGGCAAATGGGCAAAATACGGTACCGGATATAACCGACTGCACCGTTACAAGCATGTGATCCAAAATTTGGAGTGCTACTCTATTACATGAAACTTGCTATGATCTAAACATGAAACTTGCTATGATCTAAAGCTGGGAATTAAAGATCTAATTCCTCTAAAAATTATGTGAGTAAAACTACCAACTGTCGTGAATCACACTACCATGAGGGACTAAAGTGTGTGAGTCAGTGGTGGGAGGCCATGAGGCCTCGAAGTCCATGGCTTGAAAACCATCTGAGTGTGCCACTGATCAACAACAATCCATCATTAAATCGTTTAAGCTCAATAATCCAAATGTTCTTCAATGTGGCACTGTCAAGAATCCAAGCCTTTAAGCTAAACCAGAATTTTGTTCCATTGCCTAATCCAGATTATGTGTACATTTCTTCAATCAAAGCAAATGACACAATCAAAGCATTGCCAAACACCCAAAGCTTATTTGGAACAGCCAAAGTGCCTTACGAAAAAGATTGGTTGAAGCATGTGAGCATTGGGGGTTGGGGAAAGCAGAGCCAGAAGATCGACCAAACTGCAGCTGGACTCATAAGCCCAGGTCGGAGATCGCAGGTTCCTCCCCGTTGAGTTTAAGGAGGCCATGAAAATTTCTACACCCAATTGCCGGGGTAGATTCAGCTATTAGCTCAAAGCGGCCTAGGGAGTTGCCATGAACCCAATCTGTTCTAGCATGAGCTCAGCTCGGAAAGTTTCTACTCCTGCTAGCTTCCTCGTCCGCCTCAAGATTCTCCACATGCATTCAATCCACCAAAACGGTAGGACCATATCCCACCAAGCACATGACTGAAGAGAATTGAAACCGAAACTACCAAGTTCAAAAACCTAATTCAATGTTCACCACAATCCACCAATGAAGCAAACCAGAATGTAAAATCAGGATCAAGAGTACATGAGCAGCAAACGATGCTCAACTTGCATCAAGCCAACACGAAATTCTACGTACTGGAATCAAGCCAACACTAGATAGGAAAACAACCACAACTATCCAGCGAAGTAACAGACAACTCAGCAATGAAGCCAACACGAATGAAACCAATCAAGCCATAATGAGTTCATATTCTCCAACAAATACAGCAATCAATCAATGCAATCATGAACCCAATCAACTGAGAATCCATATTCAGCAATCAAAGCATCAGGAAGGCTGAATCCAAACAGCCTTTCGTGTGCCGAAGCACGGTTCAATCAGAGAGAGTACACGAAAATAAAAAAATCCGTACAAACACTAAGGCCACAATCAATTGCAGAATATGAATAACACGAAGTATAGCCAACAATTAATTGAAGAATTTAAATAGCACCAAGTAATCGGTCATCTAATCCGCCCAAACAGCATTATTCAGGAATGCAGCAATAAGAATCCATACTAATCGTATGCCAAAGCCGAAAGAGACATTAGGTCCAGTATAGTGAAATCAAATGTTGCCTCTAAAATTTTGACTATTAACTCAGCATTTTATATTCAAAATCCCCCACCACCAAGGTAGGTGACAAAGCAGCTCGGTATCTCCAAGTGAGCCCTTGCAGATCCAACCCGTACTAACCTCCTGTGGTGTGGTAGCAGCTGGTCACCGGTCGAATGTTCTTCACTGGTCGGAAGTTCTTGGCAGCTACCTCTGAGTCTCGATCTGACCAGATCGTGACTCCCTCTTGTGGATCCACAACTTGCTTTCTTGGACGAGCTGAAGCAGTAGCTGGCGAAGTGGCAGATCTGAGCAAGTGGAAGAATCCCGGCCTGAATAAAAGGGCTGTCGATGTGAGTTCAAGTGACGAGGGCAGACCACCTGGAGCTGAAGCTGACGAGCACACGACGACCTTCGCGATCCAGCAGCCCCCGCCGCCACCGTCTTCTTCCTCTCTTCAGTCGGCAGCAGATTTGAGAGGCGATTTCCCGAGCTGTGCTATCTTTGAATGTACAAAAACACTCAGCAAATGAAAAAAATCTAGTTTTGAATAAAAGTTGAATCAAAATTGAATCGGGCCTTTCAGCTTTTCAGCTGAAAGGCCCTAAAATTTTCACCAGTTCTAGTGAGAAGTTGGAGAATTTTCTAGAGAGAGAATGGAAATTTATTAAAAAATGGAAATTTAGAAATTCTAAAAAATGGCCATTTTTGTGGGTTATAGCACACGTTTTTTTGCTTAAAATGGCAAAATTTTAAAAAGTTGTTGTCGAAGGCTGTTTCCGTGCCATTGTTTCCACTCCTACCAAATTGCGATATGCTATCTAATGAATTATGTAAAAAAATATAAAGTTAAAAATTTCAAAAATTAACCATTTTTTGTGGGTTATAGATCACGTTTTTTTACCAAAGCGGAAAATTTCAAATACTTGTCGCCGGTGGCCATTTTCGTGCCATTTTTTGCACTTATATCAAATGAAGATGTTCTATTTAATGAATGGTATAAAAAAACAAGAAAATTAGAAAATTTTGAAAATGACTTTTTTTATGGGTTATAACACACGTAAATTTAGTTAAAATGGATAAATTTCAAAAAGCTACTGTTGGTCACCATTTTCGTGCAGTTTTTTGCACTCATATAATATGGCAATGTGATATCTAATGAATCTATTAAAAAATGGAAATTTAGAAATTCTTAAAAATGGCCATTTTTGTGGGTTATTGCACACGTTTTTTTGCATTAAACATTAAAATTTCAAAAAGTTGTTGTCGAAGGCCGTTTCTGTGCCATTTTTTCTACTCATACCAAATTGCGATATGCCATCTAATGAATTATGTAAAAAAAATAGAAAGTTAAAAATTTCGAAAATTGACCATTTTTTATGGGTTATAGATTACGTTTTTTTTTACAAAAACAGCAAATTTAAAAAATTTGCCGCCGGTGATATTTTTCAAGCCGTTTTTTGCACTCATATCAAATGGCGCGCGATGTTTTATCAGATGAATTGTGTAAAAAAAATAGAAAGTTAGAATTTTTTAAAAATGACCATTTTTTGTGGGTTATAGAACACGTTTTTTTTGCCTAAAGCAGTAAAATTATAAAAAGTTGCCGTCAAAGGCCGTCTCGGTGCCTTTTTTCACTCATACCGAATTTCATTGTGCTATTTAATGAATTATGTAAAAAAATAGAAAGTTAAAATTTTCAAAAAATGACCATTTTTTGTGGGTTATAGATCACGTTTTTTTTACCAAAGCGGAAAATTTTAAAAACTTGTCGCCGGTGGCCGTTTTTGTGCCTTTTTTGGACTTATATCAAATGGAGATGTACTTTCTAACGAATGGTGTAAAAAAATGAGAAAATTAGAAAATTTTAAAAATAACCTTTCTTATGACTTATAACACACGATTTTTTTGCCTAAAACAGCAAAATTTCAAAAAGCTACAGTTGGTAGGGCTGAGAATGAACACGAACGTTCACGAACAAACTCGGGATCGGCTCGATTAAAGCTCGGCTCGAGCTCGTTTATTTAATAAATAAACGAACACGAACAAGATTTTAGGCTCGATTAATAAATGAACAATAAATGAACACATTGGTGAAAGCTCGTTTATGTTCATGAACAGCTCGTTAAAAAGCTCGTTTATAGCTCGATTAAAGCTCGTTAAAAGCTCGATTAAAATATTAATTATATATTATATATTGTACTTATATACTAAATACTAGAAATAATTATATTTATATATATATATATTTATTAATACACAAATCACAATATACAAGTGTTTGAATTGTTATAATAAGCTAATATTTTATAGGTGTTTGAATTGATGTATTTATTTGAGCGGAAATTTATGTTAAAAAATTATATAATTGTAAAAAAGTTATTTTTTTGTGAGAATTTTGAATTATTTAGTTGGTGTTGTTTCTTTGAACAATGTATGTTGTAATTTATTTTATTTACGTTTGAATATAACTAATATTTGATAAATTATTGTATTGTGATTGAATAATCTTATTTGCGCAAAAAAAAGTGATAAAATAAACAGAAAAAATAAAAAAAGTGAAAAAAAACAGTAATCGAGCTCGAGCTCGAGTTTGGGCTTGAAATCGAGCTCGAGCTCGAATAAACCTTAAACGAAATGAGCCCGAGCCGAGCTCGAACTCAAAATTTTTTACTCGAGCTCGAGGCTGAAGAAAATTAAACGAGCCGAGCTCTAGTCCGCTAAAGCTCGGGCTCAGCTTGGCTCGATATCAGCCCTAACAGTTGGTGGCCATTTTCGTGCAGTTTTTTGCACTCATATCAAATGGCAATGTGATATCTAATGAATTTATTAAAAAAATGGAAATTTAGAAATTCTTAAAAATAACCATTTTTGTTGGTTATAGCACACGTTGTTTTGCCTAAAACGGCAAAATTACAAAAAGTTGTTGTCGAAGGCTGTTTCTGTTCCATTTTTCCACTCATACCAAATTGAGATATGCTATCTAATGAATTATGTAAAAAAAATAGAAAGTTAACAATTTCAAAACTTGACGATTTTTTGTGGGTTATAGATCACGTTTTTTTCACAAAAATGGCAAATTTCAAATATTTGCCGTCTGGTGGCCGTTTTTTGCACTCATATCAAATGGTGATATTTTATCCAATGAATTGTGCAAAAAAAAGTAGAAAGTTAGAAATTTTTAAAAATGACCATTTTTTGTGGGTTATAGCACACGTTTTTTTGCCTAAAGCGGCAAAATTTTAAAAAGTTGCCTTTGAAGGCCGTTTCGGTGCCTTTTTTGCACTCATATCGAATTTCAATGTGCTTTTTAATGAATTATGTAAAAAAAATAGAAAGTTGAAAATTTCAAAAATTGACCATTTTTTGTGGGTTACAGATCACGTTTTTTTACCAAAGCGAAAAATTTCAAAAACTTGTCGTCGGTTGCCGTTTTCGTGCCGGTTCTTGGACTTATATCAAATGGAGATGTACTATCTAATGAAAAACAATGAGAAAATTAGAAATTTTTATAAATGACCTTTTTTATGGGTTATAGCACACGTAATTTGGGTAAAAACGGCAAAATTTCAAAAAGTTGCTGTTGGTGGCCATTTTCATGAAGTTGTCGTCGAAGGCCGTTTCAGTGCAATTTTTGCACTCATACCGAATTTCAATGTGCTATCTAATAAATTATGTGAAAAAAATAGAAAGTTAAAATTTTCAAAAAATGAACATTTTTTGTGGGTTATGGATCACGTTTTTTTACCAAAGTGGAAAATTTCAAAAACTTGTCGCCAATGGCCCTTTTTGTGTCCTTTTTTGAACTCATATCAAATGGAGATATACTGTCTAATGAATGGTGTAAAAAAACGAAAAAATCAGAAATTTTTAAAAATGATATTTTTTATGGGTTAAAACGGTAAAATTTCAAAAAGCTACTGTTCTTCGTTCAGTTTTTTGCACTTTTATCAAATGACAATGTGATATCTAATGAATCTATTAAAAAATAGAAATTTAAAAATTCTTAAAAATGACCATTTTTGTGGTAGCACACGTTTTTTTGCCTAAAACGGCAAAATTTTCAAAAAGTTATTGTCGCAGGCCGTTCCTGTGCCATTTTTTCCACTCATACCAAATTCCGATGTGCTATTTATTTATTTATGTAAAAAAATAGAAATTTCAAAATTTCAAAAATTGGCCATTTTTTTGTGGGTTATAGATCACGTTTTTTTTACAAAAACAGAAAATTTCAAAAATTTACCGTCGGTGGCCGTTTTTTGCACTCATATCAAATGGATATTTAATATAACGAATTGTGTAAAAAAATAGAAAATTATAAATTTTTAAAAATGACCATTTTTGTGGGTTGTAGCACGCGTTTTTTTGCCTAATGCGGCAAAATTTTAAAAAGTTTCCATCAAAGGCTTTTTGGGTGCCTTTTTTGCACTCATACCGAATTTCAATGTGCTATCTAAAGAATTATGTAAAAAAAATAGAAAGTTGAAAATTTCAAAAAATGACCATTTTTTGGGTTATAGATCACGTTTTTTTACCAAAGCGGAAAATTTCAAAAACTTGTCGCCGGTGATTGTTTTCGTGCCCATTTTTGCACTCATATCAAATTGAGATGTATTGTCTAATGAATGGTATAAAAAAAGAGAAAATTAGAAATTTTTAAAAATGACCTTTTTCATGGGTTATAGCACACGTAATTTTGAAAAAAACTACAAAATTTTAAAATGCTGCTGTTGGTGGCCATTTTCGTGAAGTTTGTTGCACTCATATCAAATGGCATTGTGATATCTAATGAATCTATTAAAAATGGAAATTTAGAAATTCAAAAAAATGACCATTTTTGTTGGTTCACACGTTTTTTGCCTAAAACGGTAAAATTTGTCAAAGGCCGTTTCTGTGCCATTATTCCACTCAAACCGAATTCCGATGTGCTATCTGATTAATTATGAAAAAATAATTGAGAGTTAAAAATTTCCAAAATTGACCATTTTTTGTGGGGTTATATATCACGTTTTTTTTAAAAAAATGGAAAATTTCAAAAACTTGCCGTCGGTGGCCGTTTTCGCGTCGTGTTTTGCACTCATATCAAATGACGATATTTTATCTAATGAATTGTGTAAAAAAATAGAAACCTAGAAATTTTTAAAAATGACCAATTTTTTTGGGTTATAGCACACCTTTTTTTTCCTAAAGCGGCAAAATTTTAAAAAGTTGCTGTCGAAGGCCGTTTCGGTGCCTTTTTTGCACTCATACCTAATTTCAATTTGCTATATAATGAATTACGTAAAAAAATAGAAAGTTAAAAATTTCAAAAAATGACTATTTTTTGTGGGTTATAGATCAGTTTTTTTTACCAAGGCGAAAAATTTCAAAAACTTGTCGCCTGTGGCCGTTTTCGTGCCGTTTTATGCACTTATATAAAATGGAGATGTACTATCTGATGAATGGTGTAAAAAAATGAGAAAATTAGAAATATTTAAAAATGACCTTTTTTATGTGTTATAGCACACGATTTTTTGCCTTGAACGGCAAATTTCAAAAAGCTACTGTTGGTGGCCATTTTCGTGCAGTTTTTTGCACTCATATAATATGGCAATGTGATATCTAATGAATCTATTAAAAAATAGAAATTTAGAAATTCTTAAAAATTACAAAATGGCAAAATTACAAAAAGTTGTTGTCGAAGGCCGTTTCTATGCCATTTTTTCCACTCATACCAAATTACGATGTGCGATCTAATGAATTATGTAAAAAAAATATAAAGTTAAAAATTTCAAAAATTAACCATTTTTTGTGCCATATAGATCACGTTTTTTTAAAAAAAAATGGCAAATTTCAGAAACTTGTCGTCAATGGCCGTTTTCGCGCCGTTTTTTGCACTCATATCAAATGGCGATGTTTTATCTAATGAATTGTTTAAAAAAAATAGAAACTTAGAAGTTTTTAAAATTACCAATTTTTTTTGTTATAGCACACGTGTTTTTGTCTAAAGCGGCAAAATTTTAAAAAGTTGCCAGCGAAGACCGTTTCGGCGCCTTTTTTGCACTTATACCGAATTTCAATATGTAACCTAATGAATTATGTAAAAAAAATAGAAAGTTAAAATTTTCAAAAAATGGCCATTTTTGTGGGATATTGATTATGTTTTTTTACCAAGGCGGAAAATTTCTAAAACTTGTCGCTGGTGGTCGTTTTCGAGTCGTTTTTTGCACTTATATCAAATGGAGATGTACTATCTAATGAATGGTGTAAAAAAACGAGAAAAACTAAGAATTTTTAAAAATGACCGTTTTTATGGGTTATAACACACGTAATTTTGGTTAAAACGGATAAATTTCAAAAAGCTACTGTTGGTGGCCACTTTCGTGCAGTTTTTGGCACTCATATAATATAGAAATGCGATATCTAACGAATCTATTAAAAAATGGAAATTTAGAAATTCTGAAAAATGGACATTTTTGTGGGTTATAACACACGTTTTTTTGCATTAAACGGCAAAATTTCAAAAAGTTGTTGTCGAAGGCCGTTTCTGTGCCATTTTTTCTACTCATACCAAATTGCGATATGCTATATAATGAATTATGCAAAAAATAGAAAGTTAAAAACTTCAAAAATTGACCATTTTTTGTGGGTTATAGATCACGTTTTTTTTACAAAAATGAAAATTTTCAAAAATTTGCCGTCGGTGACCGTTTTCAAGCCGTTTTTTGAACTCATATCAAATAACGATGTTTTATTTGATGAATTGTGCAAAAAAAAAAGAAAATTAAATTTTTTTTAAAATGTCCATTTTTTCTGGGTTATAACACACGTTTTTTTTGCCTAAACCGGCAAAATTTTAAAAGGTTGTCATCGAAGGCCGTTTCGGTGCCTTTTTTGCACTCATACCGAATTTCAATGTGCTTTTTAATGAATTATGCAAAAAAAATAGAAAGTTAAAAATTTCAAAAATTAACCATTTTTTGTGGGTTATAGATCATGTTTTTTTTACCAAAGCGGAAAATTTCAAAAAACTTGTCGTCGGTTGCCATTTTCGTGCCGTTTTTTGGACCTATATCAAATGGAGATGTACTATCTAATGAATGGTGTAAAAAAATGAGAAAATTAGAAATTTTTAAAAATGACCTTTTTTATGGGTTATAACACACGTAATTTTGGTTAAAACGGATAAATTTCAAAAAGCTACTGTTGGTGGCCATTATCATGCAGTTTTTTGCACTAATATAATATGGCAATGTGATATCTAATGAATCTTTTAAAAAATAAAAATTTAGAAATTCTTAAAAATGGCCGTTTTTGTGGGTTATAGCACACGTTCTTTTGCCAAAAATGGCAAAATTTCAAAAAGTTGTTGTCGAAGGCCGTTTTTGTGCCATTTTTTATACTCGTACTAAATTGCGATATGCTATCTACTGAATTATGTAAAAAAAATAGAAAGATAAAAATTTCAAAAATTGACCATTTCTTGTGGGTTATAGATCATGTTTTTTTTATTTGTTTTTTAAAGTATCAAAGAGTTTCTAATTTATTTCATATATATTGTAGAGAAACTGATCAACCATAGAAAAACATTCTCATATGTGGCAAAACATGCAAATCGCATGCAGGCATGAATTCAGGTACAAGCTGTTCTTTTGTCGCATTGATTAATATTCAGACCCTCTATAACAAATTTAATGTCATCTTATATAATCTTGGTTGAATCAGTGACTGACAATTTAATTTCGGGCGCTCTATTGAAGACACCAATGCAATCTTCAACAATAATCAAAGCTCGTCCAACTTTCGTGTTATAAGCTACGTAATTGTCACGAGTGAGAGGAGTCCATTCTACGGCGTCTAGAATGCCCACAGTTTGATTAAAATCATCATTACAAATATTGAGCCGATTCCTGAGATCAGCGTTTGGATTGGCCCTAAGGGCATCGCCAATCTTCGTGATGGTTGTAAGCAAAGCTCTGATGGTTTTGGCATTCAGTATTTGTAACCAACCTTTCACATCTACCTTCAATCTTGCGGTGCCAAATGCAGTGATGGTTGCAATGCAAAAATCTGCAAAACTTGTCTTTCGACAAAACGTTTGGAAATCACTTAGAGTCTGAGAATGAGCAAAGTAGAACAGTGCAACAATAATTGCAAGAGTAAAGAAAATTTTGAAATGAGCCATTTTTTTTTCTTCTCAAGTTTTGTCTGTTATAGATCACGGTTTTTTTTACAAAAACGGCAAATTTCAAAAGTTGCCTTCGGTGACCGTTTTCAAGCCGTTTTTTGCACTCATATCAAATGACGATGTTTTATTTGATTAATTGTGCAAAAAAAGAGAAAATTAAGTTTTTTTTAAATTGTCCATTTTTTGTGGGTTATAGCACACGTTTTTTTGCCTAAAGCGGCAAAATTTTAAAAAGTTGTCGTCGAAGGCCGTTTCGGTGCCTTTTTTGCACTCATACCGAATTTCAATGTGCTTTTTAATGAATTATGCAAAAAAATAGAAAGTATAAAATTTCAAAAATTAACCATTTTTTTGTGGGTTATAGATCACGTTTTTTTTACCAAAGCGGAAATTGACCATTAATTATGTAAAAATAATAGAAAGTTAAAAATTTCCAAAATTGACCATTTTTTGTGGGTTATAAATCACGTTTTTTTTACAAAAATGGGAAATTTCAAAAACTTGCAGTCGGTGGCCGTTTTCGCGTCGTGTTTTGCACTCATATCAAATGCCGATATTTTATCTAATGAATTGTGTAAAAAAAATAAAAACATGGAAATTTTTAAAAATGACCAATTTTTTTGGGTTATAGCACATGTTTTTTTCCTAAAGCGGCAAAATTTTAAAAAGTTGCCGTCGAAGGTCGTTTCGGTGCCTTTTTTGCACTCATACCAAATTTCAATGTGCTATATAATGAATTATGTCAAAAAAATAGAAAGCTAAAGCTTTCAAAAAATGACTATTTTTTGTTGGTTATAGATTACGTTTTTTTTACCAAGGCGAAAAATTTCAAAAACTTATCGCCTGTAGCCGTTTTCATACCGTTTTATGCACTTATATAAAATGGAGATGTACTATCTAATGAATAGTGTAAAAAAAATGAGAAAATTAGAAATTTTTAAAAATGAACTTTTTTATGGGTTATAGCACACGATTTTTTGCCTAAAACAGAAAAATTTCAAAAAGCTACTATTGGTGGCCATTTTTGTGCAGTTTTTTGCACTCATATCAAATGGCAATGTGATATCTAATGAATCTATTAAAAAATAGAAATTTTAAAAATTCTTAAAAATGACCATTTTTGTGGGTTATAGCACACGTTTTTTTTGCCTAAAACGACAAAATTACAAAAAGTTGTTGTCCAAGGCTGTTTCTGTGCCATTTTTCCACTCATACCAAATTGTGATTTTCTATCTAATGAATTATGTAAAAAAAAATAGAAAGTAAAAAATTTCAAAAATTGATAATTTTTTGTGGGTTATAGATCACATTTTTTTTTTAAAAATGGCAAATTTCATAAACTTGTCGTCAATGGCCGTTTTCGCGCCGTTTTTTGCACTCATATCAAATGGCGATGTTTTATCTAATGAATTGTGTAAAAAAATAGAAACTTAGAAGTTTTTAAAAATTACCAATTTTTTTTGTTATAGCACGCGTTTTTTTGTCTAAAGAGGCAAAATTTTAAAAAATTGCCGTCGAAGGCCTTTTCGGTGCCTTTTTTGCACTTATACTGAATTTCAATATGCAATCTAATGAATTATGTAAAAAAATAGAAAGTTAAAATTTTTCAAAAAATGGCCATTTTTTGTGGGTTATTGATCACGTTTTTTTACCAAGGCGGAAAATTTCAAAAACTTGTCGCTGGTGGCCGTTTTCGAGCCTTTTTTGCACTTATATCAAATGGAGATGTATTATCTATTGAATGGTGTAAATAAACGAGAAAAACTAGAAATTTTTAAAAATGACCGTTTTTATGGGTTATAGCACACGTCATTTAAGTTAAAACGGATAAATTTCAAAAAACTACTGTTGGTGGCCATTTTCGTGCAGTTTTTTGCACTCATATAATATAGAAATGTGATATCTAACGAATCTATTAAAAAATGGAAATTTAGAAATTTTGAAAAATGACCATTTTTGTGGGAAGCACCCGTTTTTTTCATTAAACGGCAAAATTTTAAAAAGTTGTTGTCGAAGTCCGTTTCTGTGCCATTATTCCACTCAAACCAAATTCTGATGTGCTATCTGATTAATTATGTAAAAATAATATAAAGTTAAAAATTTCCAAAATTGACCATTTTTTGTGGGTTATAGATCACGTTTTTTTTACAAAAATGGCAAATTTCAAAAAGTTGCCGTCGGTGACCGTTTTCAAGCCATTTTTTGCACTCATATCAAATGACAATGTTTTATTTGATTAATTGTGCCAAAAAAAAAAGAAAATTAAATTTTTTTAAAAATGACTAATTTTTTTGGGTTATAGCACACGTTTTTTTTCCTAAAGCGGCAAATTTTAAAAAGTTGCCGTCGAACGCCGTTTCGGTGCCTTTTTTGCACTCATACCAAATTTCAATGTGCTATATAATGAATTATGTCAAAAAAATAGAAAGTTAAATATTTCAAAAAATGATTATTTTTTGTGGGTTATAGATCACGTTTTTTTTACAAAAATGGCAAATTTCATAAACTTGTCGTCAATGGCCGTTTTCGCGCCGTTTTTTGCACTCATATCAAATGGCGGCGATGTTTTATCTAATGAATTGTGTAAAAAAATAGTAACTTAGAAGTTTTTAAAAATTACCAATTTTTTTTGTTATAGTACACGTTTTTTTGTCTAAAGCGACAAAATTTTAAAAAGTTGTCGTCGAAGGCCGTTTCGGCGCCTATTTTCCACTTATACCGAATTTCAATATGCAACCTAATGAATTATGTAAAAAAATAGAAAGTTAAAATTTTCAAAAAATGGTCATTTTTGTGGGTTATTGATCACGTTTTTTTACCAAGGTGGAAAATTTCCAAAACTTGTCGCCTGTGGCCGTTTTCGTGCCGTTTTATGCACATATATAAAATGGAGATGTACTATCTAATGAATGGTGTAAAAAAACGAGAAAATTAGAAATTTTTAAAAATGACCTTTTTTATGGGTTATAGCACACGATTTTTTGCCTAAAACGGCAAAATTTCAAAAAGCTACTGTTGGTAGCCATGTTTGTGTAGTTTTTTGAACTCATATCAAATTGAAATGTGATATCTAATGAATCTATTAAAAAATAAAAATTTAAAAATTCTTAAAAATGACCATTTTTGTGGGTTATAGCACACGTTTTTTTGCCTCAAACGACAAAATTACAAAAAGTTGTTGTCGAAGGCTGTTTCTTTGCCATTTTTCCACTCATACCAAATTGTGATTTTCTATCTAATGAATTATGTAAAAAAAATAGAAAGTAAAAAATTTGAAAAATTGACCATTTTTGTGGGTTATATATCACGTTTTTTTAAAAAAAATGACAAATTTCAGAAACTTGTCGTCAATGGCCGTTTTTGCGCCGTTTTTTGCACTCATATCAAATGGCGGGCGATATTTTATCTAATGAATTGTGTAAAAAAATAGTAACTTAGAAGTTTTTAAAAATTACCAATTTTTTTTGTTATAGTACACGTTTTTTTGTCTAAAGCGGTAAAATTTTAAAAAGTTGTCGTCGAAGGCCGTTTCGGTGCCTATTTTCCACTTATACCGAATTTCAATATGCAATCTAATGAATTATGTAAAAAAATAGAAAGTTAAAATTTTCAAAAAATGGTCATTTTTGTGGGTTATTGATCACGTTTTTTTACCGAGGTGGAAAATTTTCAAAACTTGTCGCTGGTGGTCGTTTTCGAGCCGTTTTTTGCCTTAATATCAAATGGAGATATACTATCTAATGAATTGTGTAAAAAAACGAGAAAAACTAGAAATTTTAAAAAATGACCGTTTAATGGGTTATTGCACACGTAATTTTGGTTAAAACAGATAAATTTCAAAAAGCTACTGTTGGTGGCAATTTTCGTGCAGTATTTTGCACTCATATAATATAGAAATGTGATATCTAACGAATCTATTAAAAAATTGAAATTTAAAAATTCTGAAAAATGGCCATCTTTTTGGGTTATAGCACACGTTTTTTTGCATTAAACGGCAAAATTTCAAAAAGTTGTTGTCGAAGTCCGTTTCTGTGCCATTTTTTCTACTCATACCAAATTGCGATATGCTATCTAATGAATTATGCAAAAAAATAGAAAGTTAAAAACATAAAAAATTGACCATTTTTTGTGGGTTATAGTTCACGTTTTTTTTACAAAAACGGCAAATTTCAAAAAGTTGCCGTCGGTGACCGTTTTCAAGCCGTTTTTTGCACTCATGTCAAATGACGATGTTTTATTTGATGAATTGTGCAAAAAAGAAAGAAAATTAAAGTTTTTTTAAAACGTCCATTTTTTGTGGGTTATAGTACACGTTTTTTAAAATGTCAAATGACGATGTTTTATTCGATGCCTTTTTTGCACTCATACCGAATTTCAATGTGCTTTTTTAATGAATTATGCAAAAAATAGAAAGTTGAAAATTTCAAAAATTAACCATTTTTTTGTGGGTTATAGATCACGGTTTTTTTACCAAAGCGGAAAATTTCAAAAACTTGTCGCCGATGGCCGTTTTCGTACCTTTTTTGGACGTATATCAAATGGAGATATACTATCTAATGAATGGTGTAAAAAATGAGAAAATTAGAAATTTTTAAAAATGACCTTTTTTATGGGTAACACATGTAATTTTGGTTAAAATGGATAAATTTCAAAAAGCTACTGTTGGTGGCCATTTTCATGCAGTTTTTTGCACTAATATAATATGGCAATGTGATATCTAATGAATCTTTTAAAAAATGAAAGTTTAGAAATTCTTAAAAATGGCCATTTTTGTGGGTTATAGCACACGTTGTTTTGCCTAAAACGGCAAAATTTCAAAAAGTTGTTGTCGAAGGTCGTTTTTGTGCCATTTTTTCCACTCATACCAAATTGCAATATGCTATCTACTGAATTATGTAAAAAAAATAGAAAGATAAAAATTTCAAAAATTGACCATTTCTTGTGGGCTATAGATCATGTTTTTTTTAAATTTTTTTTAAAGTATCAAAAAGTTTCTAATTTATTTCATATATATTGTAGAGCAACTGATCAACCATAGAAAAACATTCTCAAATGTGGCAATACATGCAAATCGCATGAAGGCAAGAATTCAGGTACAAGCTGTTCTTTTGTCGCATTGATTAATATTCAGACCCTCTATAACAAGTTTAATGTCATCTTCTATAGTCTTGGTTAAATCAGTGACTGGCAATTGAATTTCAGGCGCTCTATTGAAGACACCAATGCAATCTTCAACAATAATCAAAGCTCGTCCAACTTTCGTGTTGTAAGCTACGTAATTGTCACGAGTGAGAAGAGTCCATTCTACGGCGTCCAGAATGCCCACAGTTTGATTAAAATCATCATTACAAATATTGAGCCGATTCCTGAGATCAGTCCAGAATGCCCACAGTCCAGAATGCCCACAGTTTTGGCATTCAGTATTTGTAACCAACCTTTCGCATCTATCTTTAATCTTGCGGTGCCAAATGCACTGATGGTTGCAATGCAAAAATCTGCAAAACTTGTCTTTCGACAAAACGTTTGGAAATCACTTGTAGTCTGAGGATGAGCAAAGTAGAACAGTGCAACAATAATTGCAAGAGTAAAGAAAGTTTTGAAATGAGCCATTTTTTTTTCTTCTCAAGTTTTGCCTGTTATAGATCACTGTTTTTTTTACAAAAATGGCAAATTTCAAAAAGTTGCCGTCGGTGAGCGTTTTCAAGCCGTTTTTTGCACTCATATCAAATGACGATGTTTTATTTGATGAATTGTGAAAAAATGAAAGAAAATTAAATTTTTTTTAAAATGTCCATTTTTTGTGGGTTATAGCACACGTTTTTTTGCCTAAAGCGGCAAAATTTTAAAAAGTTGTTGTCGAATGCCGTTTCGGTGCCTTTTTTGCACTCATACCGAATTTCAATGTGCTTTTTAATGAATTATGCAAAAAAAATAGAAAGTTGAAATTTTCAAAAATTAACCATTTTTTTGTGGGTTATAGATCACGTTTTTTTACCAAAGCGGAAATTGACCATTAATTATGTAAAAATAATATAAAGTTAAAAATTTCCAAAATTGACCATTTTTTGTGGGTTATAGATCACGTTTTTTTTTACAAAAATGGGAAATTTCAAAAACTTGCTGTCGGTGGCCGTTTTCGCGTCGTGTTTTGCACTCATATCAAATGCCGATATTTTATCTAATGAATTGTGTAAAAAAATAGAAACCTAGAAATTTCAAAAAGCTACTGTTGGTGGCCATTTTCGTGCAGTTTTTTGCACTCATATAATATAGAAATGTGATATCCAATGAATCTATTAAATAATGGAAATTTAGAAATTCTAAAAAATGGTCATTTTTGTGGGTTATAGCACACGGTTTTTTGCTTAAAATGGCAAAATTTCAAAAAGTTGTTGTCGAAGGCCGTTCCTGTGTCATTGTTTCCACTCATACCAAATTGCGATCTGCTATCTAATGAATTATGTAAAAAAATATAAAGTTAAAAATTTCAAAAATTGACCATTTTTGTGGGTTTTAGATCACGTTTTTTTACCAAAGCGGAAAATTTCAAAAACTTGTCTCCGGTGGCCGTTTTCGTGCCATTTTTTGCACTTATATCAAATGAAGATGTTTTATTTAATGAATGGTGTAAAAAAATAAGAAAATTAGAAAATTTTGAAAATGACTTTTTTTATGGGTAATAACACACGTAAATTTAGTTAAAATGGATAAATTTCAAAAAGCTACTGTTGGTGGCCATTTTCGTGCAGTTTTTTGCACTCATATAATATGGCAATGTGATATCTAATGAATCTATTAAAAATGGAAATTTAGAAATTCTTAAAAATGGCCATTTTTGTGGGTTATTGCACACGTTTTTTTTGCATTAAACATTAAAATTTCAAAAAGTTGTTGTCGAAGACCGTTTCTATGCCATTTTTTCTACTCATACCAAATTGCGATATGCTATCTAATGAATTATGTAAAAAAATAGAAAGTTAAAAATTTCAAAAATTGACCATTTTTTGTGGGTTATAGATTACGTTTTTTTACAAAAACAGAAAATTTAAAAAATTTGCCGCCGGTGACCGTTTTCAAGCCGTTTTTTGCACTCATATCAAATGGAGATGTTTTATCTGATGAATTGTGTAAAAAAAATAGAAAGTTAGAATTTTTTAAAAATGACCATTTTTTGTGGGTTATAGAACACGTTTTTTTTGCCTAAAGTGGTAAAAATATAAAAAGTTTCCGTCAAAGGCCGTCTCGGTGCCTTTTTTCACTCATACCGAATTTTATTGTGCTATTTAATGAATTATGTAAAAAAATATAAAGTTAAAATTTTCAAAAAATGACCATTTTTTGTGGGTTATAAATCACGTTTTTTTTACCAAAGCAGAAAATTTCAAAAATTTGTCGCCGGTAGCCGTTTTCGTGCCGTTTTTTGAACTTATATCAAATGGAGATGTACTATCTAATGAATGGTGTAAAAAAATGAGAAAATTAGAAATTTTTAAAAATGACCTTTTTTATGTGTTATAGCATACGTAATTTTAGTTAAAACGCATAAATTTCAAAAAGCTACTGTTGGTTACCATTTTCGTGCAGTTTTTTGCACCCATATAATATGGCGCAATGTGATATCTAATGAATCTATTAAAAAATGAAAATTTAGAAATTCTTAAAAATGGTCATTTTTGTGGGTTATAGCACACGTTTTTTTGCCTAAAGCGGCTACATTTCAAAAAGTTGTTGTCGAAGACCGTTTATGTGCCATTTTTCCAACTCATACCAAACTGCGATATGCTATCTAATGAATTATGTAAAAAAATAGAAAGTTAAAAATTTCAAAAATTGACCATTTTTTGTTGGTTGTAGATCACTTTTTTTTTCCAAAAACTGCAAATTTCAAAAACTTCTCGTCGGTGGCCTTTTTCACGCCATTGTTTGCTCTTATATCAAATGGGCGATGTTTTCTCTAATGTATTGTGTAAAAAAAATAGAAAGTTAAAATTTTTTTAAAACGATCATTTTTTTGGGTTATAACACAAGTTGTTTTGCCTAAAGCAGTAAAATTTTAAAAAGTTGCCGTCGAAGGCAGTTTTTGCACTCATACCGAATTTCAATGTGCTATCTAATGATTTATGTAAAAAAAATAGAAAGTTAAAATTTTTTAAAAATGACTATTTTTGTGGGTTATAGATCACGTTTTTTTTACCAAGGTGGAAATTTTCAAAAACTTGTCGCAGGTGGCTGTTTTCGTGCCCTTTTTTGCACCTATATCAAATGGAGATGTACTATCTAATGAATGGTGTAAAAAAATGAGAAAATTAAAAATTTTTAAAAATGACCTTTTTTATGAGTTATAACACACATTTTTTGCCTAAAACGGCAAAATTTCAAAAAGCTACAGTTGGTAGGGCTGAGAACGAATACGAACGTTCACGAACTCGTTTAAAGCTCGGGATCGGCTCGATTAAAGCTCGGCTCGATTAAAGCTCGGCTCGAGCTCGTTTATTTAATAAATAAATGAATACGAACAAGATTTTAGGCTCGATTAATAAACGAACACATTGCTGAAAGCTCGTTTATGTTCATGAACAGCTCGTTTATAGTTCGATTAAAGCTCGTTAAAAGCTCGATTAAAATATTAATTATATATTATATATTGTACTCATATGCTAAATACTAGAAATAATTATGTTTTTACATATATTTATTAATACACAAATCACAATATACAAGTGTTTGAATTGTTATAATAAGCTAATATTTTATAGGTGTTTGAATTGATGTATTTATTTGAGTGGAAATTTATGTTAAAAAATAATATAATTGTAAAAAAGTTATTTTTTTGTGAGAATTTTGAATTATTTAGTTGGTGTTGTTTCTTTAAACAATGTATTTTGTAATTTATTTTATTTACATTTGAATATAACTAATAAATTGTGTAAACTCTTATCAAAATATTTGATAAATTATTGTGTTTGTGATTGAATAATCTTATTTGTGCAAAAAAAAAGTGATAAAATAAACTGAAAAAATAAAAAAAAGTGAAAAAAAACAGTAATTGAGCTCGAGCTCGAGTTTGGGCTCGAAATTGAGCTCGAGCTCGAATAGACCTTAAACGATCCGAGCCCGATCCGAGCTCGAGTTCGAAATTTTTTACTCGAGCTCGAGTTCTAGGCTCGACTCGAGCTCGAGCTCGAGCTCTAGCCTGAAGAAAATTAAACGAGCCGAGCTCTAGCCACTAAAGCTCGGGCTCAGCTCGGTTCGATATCAGCGCTAACAGTTGGTGGCCATTTTCGTGCAGTTTTTTGCACTCATATCAAATGGCAATGTGATATCTAATGAATTTATTAAAAATATGAAAATTTAGAAATTCTTAAAAATGACCATTTTTGTGGGTTATAGCACACGTTGTTTTGCCTAAAACGGCAAAATTACAAAAAGTTGTTGTCGAAGGCTGTTTCGGCTCCATTTTTTCCACTCATACCAAATTGCGATATGCTATCTAATGAATTATGTAAAAAAAATAGAAAGTTAACAATTTCAAAAATTGACGATTTTTTTGGGTTATAGATCACGTTTTTTTCACAAAAATGGCAAATTTCAAATATTTGCCGTCGGTGGCCGTTTTATGCACTCATATCAAATGGTGATGTTTTATCCAATGAATTGTGCAAAAAAAGTAGAAATTTAGAAATTTTTAAAAATGACCATTTTTTGTGGGTTATAGCACACGTTTTTTTGCCTAAAGCGGCAAAATTTTAAAAAGTTGCTGTCAAAGGCCGTTTCGGTGCCTTTTTTGCACTCATACCGAATTTCAATTTGCTTTTTAATGAATTATGTAAAAAAAATAGAATGTGGAAAATTTCAAAAATTGAACATTTTTTGTGGGTTATGGATCACGTTTTTTTACCAAGGTGGAAAATTTCAAAATCATGTCGCCAATGGCCCTTTTTGTGCCGTTTTTTGAACTCAAATCAAATGGAGATATACTATCTAATGAATGGTGTAAAAAAATGAAAAAATTAGAAATTTTTAAAAATGACCTTTTTTATGGGTTAAAGCACGCGTAATTTTGGTTAAAACGGTAAAATTTCAAAAAGCTACTGTTGGTGACCATTTTCGTGCAGTTTTTTGCACTCATATCAAATGACAATGTGATATCTAATGAATCTATTAAAAAATAGAAATTTAAAAATTCTTAGAAATGACCATTTTTGTGGTAGCACACGTTTTTTTGCCTAAAACGCAAAGTTTTCAAAATGTTGTTGTCGCAGGCCGTTCCTGTGCCATTTTTTCCACTCATACCAAATTTCGATGTGCTATCTAATTAATTATGTAAAAAAAATAGAATTTTCAAATTTTCAAAAATTGACCATTTTTTTGTGTGTTATAGATCACGTTTTTTTTACAAAAATGGAAAATTTCAAAAATTTGCCGTCGGTGACCGTTTTTTGCACTCATATCAAATGGCGCGATATTTTATATAACGAATTGTGTAAAAAAATAGAAATTAGAAATTTTTAAAAATAACCATTTTTTGCGGGTTATAGCACACGTTTTTTTGCCTAATGCGGCAAAATTTTAAAAAGTTTCCGTCGAAGGCTTTTTGGGTGCCTTTTTTGCACTCATACCGAATTTCAATGTGCTATCTAAAGAATTATGTAAAAAAAATAGAAAGTTGAAAATTTCAAAAAATGACCATTTTTTGGGTTATAGATCACGTTTTTTTACCAAAGCGGAAAATTTCAAAAACTTGTCGCCGGTGATTGTTTTCGTGCCGTTTTTTGCGCTCATATCAAATTGAGATGTACTGTCTAATGAATAGTATAAAAAAAAGAAAAAATTAGAAATTTTTAAAAATGACCTTTTTAATGGGTTATAGCACACGTAATTTTGGTAAAAACGGCAAAATTTTAAAATGGTGCTGTTGGTGGCCATTTTCGTGAAGTTTGTTGCACTCATATCAAATGGCATTGTGATATCTAATGAATCTATTAAAAATGAAAATTTAGAATTTCAAAAAAATGACCATTTTTGTTGGTTATAGCACACGTTTTTTGCCTAAAACGGTAAAAATTTTAAAAAGTTGTTGTCAAAGGCCGTTTCTGTGCCATTATTCCACTCAAACCAAATTCCGATGTGCTATCTGATTAATTATGTAAAAATAATATAAAGTTAAAAATTTCCAAAATTGACCATTTTTTGTGGGTTATAAATCACGGTTTTTTACAAAAATGGGAAATTTCAAAAACTTGCCGTCGGTGGCCGTTTTTGCGTCGTGTTTTGCACTCATATCAAATGCCAATTTTTATCTAATGAATTGTGTAAAAAAATAGAAACCTAAAAATTTTTAAAAATGACCAATTTTTTTGGGTTATAACACACGTTTTTTTTCCTAAAGCGGCAAAATTTTAAAAAGTTGCCGTCGAAGGCCGTTTCGGTGCCTTTTTTGCACTCATACCAAATTTCAATGTGCTATATAATGAATTATGTCAAAAAAATAGAAAGTTAAAAATTTCAAAAAATGGCTATTTTTTGTGGGTTATAAGATCACGTTTTTTTTTACCAGGGCGAAAATTTTCAAAAACTTGTCGCCTGTGGCCGTTTTCGTGCCGTTTTATGCACATATATAAAATAGAGATGAACTATCTAATGAATGGTGTAAAAAAATGAAAAAATTAGAAATATTTAAAAATGACCTTTTTTATGTGTTATAGCACACGATTTTTTGCCTAAAACGGCAAAATTTCAAAAAGCTACTGTTGGTGGCCATTTTTGTGCAGTTTTTTGCACTCATATCAAATGGCAATGCGATATCTAATGAATCTATTAAAAAATAGAAATTTAAATTTCTTAAAAATGACCATTTTTGTGGGTTATATAGCACACGTTGTTTTGCCTAAAATGACAAAATTACAAAAAGTTGTTGTCGAAGGCTGTTTCTGTGCCATTTTTCCACTCATACGAAATTGTGATGTTCTATCTAATGAATTATGTAAAAAAAATAGAAAGTAAAAAATTTCAAAAATTGACCATTTTTTGTGGGTTATAGATCACGTTTTTTTTAAAAAAATGGCAAATTTCAGAAACTTGTCGTCAATGGCCGTTTTTTGCACTCATATCAAATGACGATGTTTTATCTAATGAATTGTGTAAAAAAATAGAAACTTAGAAGTTTTTAAAAATTACCAATTTTTTTTGTTATAGCACACGTTTTTTCGTCTAAAGCGACAAAATTTTAAAAAATTGCCGTCGAAAGCCGTTTCGGTGCCTTTTTTGCACTTATACCGAATTTCAATAAGCAACCTAATGAATTATGTAAAAAAATAGAAAGTTAAAATTTTCAAAAAATTGCCATTTTTTGTGGGTTATTGATCACGTTTTTTTACCAAGGCAGAAAATTTCAAAAACTTGTCGTCGGTTGCCGTTCTTGTGCCGTTTTTGGACTTATATCAAATGGAGATGTACTATCTAATGAATGGTGTAAAAAAACAAGAAAATTATAAATTTTTAAAAATGACCTTTTTTATGGGTTATAGCACACGAATTTTGGTTAAACCTGCAACATTTCAAAAAGCTGCTGTTGGTGGCCATGTTCGTGCAGTTTGTTGCACTCATATCAAATGGCATTGTGATATCTAATGAATCTATTAAAAAATGAAAATTTAGAAATTCTTAAAAATGACCATTTTTGTGGGTTATAGCACACGTTTTTTTGTCTAAAATGGCAAAATTTCAAAAACTTGTTGTCGAAGGCCGTTTCTGTGCCATTTTTTCCATTCATACCAAATCCCGATGTGCTATCTGATTAATTATGTAAAAATAATAGAAAGTTAAAATTTTCCAAAATTTACCATTTTTTGTGGGGTTATAGATTACATTTTTTTTTTTCGAAAATATATATTTATATATGGGCAAAATATGGTGTCGAATATACCCATATAAACCATTACAAAAGTGAAAGTAATAAATTTGGAGTACTACTCCATTACATGTGATTCGAAGTAAATGCAATAACTTTACTGTCCTATTAGATTACATGTATATCAATATTCAAACCATGACAGTAATGTACTTGGGGAAGAATACAACTGCTTTGGTAAATACCAAAGTAGTAGAATTCTTCCCCCATTTAACACAATGTAAACACAGGAAACTAAGTATATGCAATGTAAGCACAGAAAATAAGACCACAAGTGAATACTAACAGTGTTTACACTAGACAACTTGTCTCAATATAGTAGAAGTTTACACAGTGTATGTCATGAACCTCATTTCCAGATTATCTCAAGACCTTGAATCCATTAGTGCCCACAGAAGTCAAACTCGTGCCCTCGAGCCCGGGAGCCTCTCAATTCAAAAGCTACTTGGACGAAACTAGTCTCTCCTACTCCAATGACCGCCTTTCCGAAAGATAAAGAAAAGCTGCCTTTCGCTTCTGCCCTGAAAATGCCCAGGAACGGTGACCTCCACTTTTCCTATGCAAAACAGCATCCAGCTCCTCTCATCATTTGCTCAGGAACGGTGTAGTTGGGTATATCCAGCACCGTATTTTGTACAACATATATATATACAGCGCTTTTTCTATAAAAAAATAAAAATAAAATAAAAAAACGTGTACTATAACCCACAAAAAATGGTCATTTTAAAAATTGTTGACTTTCTCTATATTTACACCATTCATTAGATAGCTCATTTCCATTTCTTATAAGTGCAAAAAACGGCACGAAAATGGCCTCTGACAACAAGTTTTTGAAAAGAATTTTTCCATTTTAAGAAAAAAATGTGTGCTATAACCAACAAAAAATAAACTTTTTCCAAAAAAATTAACTTTTCATTTTTTTTACACCATTCATTAGATAGCACATCGCCATTTGATATGAGTGCAAAAACGGCACCAAAATGACCATTGATTGCAAGTTTTTTAGACTTTTCATTTTTTATTTAAAAAAACATGTACTATTTAGAACAAAAAATGGTTATTTTTCAAAATTTTAACTTTCTCTATTTTTACACCATTCATTAGATCGCACGTCGCAATTTATTATGAGTGCAAAAAATGGCAAGGAAATGGTCACTGGCGTCATACTTTTGAAAGTTATCGTTTTAATATAAAAAAAACGTGTTCAATAACCCACAAAAATTGTCATTTTTCAAAATTTTTAACTTTCTCTTTTTTTTACACCATTCATTAGATTGCTCATCTCCATTTCATATAAGTGCCAAAAACGGCTCAAAAACGGTCTTCGATGACAATTTTAAAATTTTGTCGTTTTAAGCAAAAAAAAAGTGTACCCATATGAGATTTGATCTAAACTTTTGTGTATATTGCTTATTTTACCCATCACTCTTGGTAAATTAGTGTTTAAATTATATGGAGTATTTTGTAAAGGAGGATTTACGAGTTCAGCTGAAAAAAGTGGAAGCTAGCGGTTGATTATTATATAAAGATTATTAGTCTCGGACCGCCTTTATATTACCTCAACGTTAGCAACCACTATCTTCGTAAGGGAGGAGTCCTCCCTATTTAAAACTTTTCAAATGTACTAATGGTGTGGATATAACTGCCATTGCATTTGTAATCTGGATTTCAATCAATAAATTGGGAGTAGCACCCCCCGAGTTTGGGATGATTAGCCAAATCAAAAAAACGTATGCTATAACCCACAAAAAATGGACATTTTTCACAAATTTTAACTTTCCCTTTTTTTTTAAACCATTCATTAGATCGCACATTACAATTTCTTATTAGTTCAAAAAACAACATGAAAACGGCCACTAGCGGTATGTTTTTTTAAAGTTGTCACTTTAATCAAAAAAACGTGTACTATAACCCACAAAAATGTTTATTTTTTAAAAAATTTAACTTTCCCCTTTTTTACACCATTCATTAGATTGCTCATCACCATTTCATATAATTGCAAAAAACGGCACAAAAACATCCTTCGGCAACAATTTTTAAAATTTTGCCGTTTTAAGCAAGAAAACGTGTACTACAACCCACAAAAAAAGGTCATTTTTCAAAAATTTTAACATTTCCTTTTTTACACAATTCATTAGATCGCACAACGCAATTTGTTATGAGTGCAAAAAAGGCACGAAAACGGTCACTAGCGACACGTTTTTTAAGGTTGTCATATTAATAAAAGAAAATGAGTGTTATAACCCACAAAAATTGTCATTTTTAAAAAAATTTAACTTTTCTTTTTTTTACACCATTCATTAGATCGCACATCGCAATTTCTTATGAGTTCAAAAAATGGCACGAAAACAACCACAAGTTTTGAAATTTTGAAGTTTTAAGCAAAAAAACGTGTGCTACCCACAAAAATGGTCATTTTTCAAAATTTTTAACTTTTTCTTTTTTTTTACACCATGCATTAGATAGCTAATCGCCATTTCTTATAAGTGCAAAAAAGGCACGAAAACGGCCCCCGTCGAGAAATTTTTGTTTCCGTTTTAAGCAAAAAAACGTGGGCTATAACACACAAAAAATGGACATTTTTAAAAAAATTTAACTTTTCATTTTTTACATCATTCGTTAGATAACAATTGCCATTTGACATGAGTGCAAAAAATGGCACGAAAAAAGCCTTCGATGATAATTTTTAAAATGATTCTGTTTTAAGCAAAAAACGTGTACTATAACCTACAAAAATGGTCATTTTTCAAAAAGTTTAACTTTCCCTTTTTTTACACCGTTCATTAAATCGCACATTGCAATTTGTTATGATTGCAAAAAACGGCACGAAAACGGCCACTGGCGGCATTTTTTTGAAAGTTGTCGTTTCAATCAAAAAAACGTATGCTATAACCCACAAAAATTGTCATTTTTCAAAAAATTTAACTTTTCCTTTTTCTAACACAATTCATTAGATTGCTCATCACCATTTCATACAAGTGCCAAAAACGGCACGAAAACGGCCTTTGACGACAATTTTTAAACTTTGAACGTTTTAAGCAAAAAAACGTGTACTATAACCAACAAAAATGGTCATTTTTCAAAAAATTTAACTTTCCCTTTTTTGACATCATTCACTAGATCGCACATCGCAATTTCTTTTGTGTGCAAAAAATGGCTCAAAACGGCCACTTGTGGCATGTTTTCGAAAGTTGTCGTTTCAATCAAAAAAACGTGTGCTATAACCCACAAAAATTGTCTTTTTTCAAAAATTTTAACTTTCCCTTTCTTTAAACCATTCAGTATATTGCCAATCACCATTTCATATAAGTGCCAAAAAAAATACGAAAACAGCCTTCGACGACAATTTTTAAAATTTTGCCATTTTAAGCAAAAAAAATGCGTGTACTATAACCAACAAAAATGGTCATTTTTAAAAAAAATAACTCTTTTTTTTACACCATTCCTTAGATAATGGCAAAAAAGGCACGAAAATGGCCTCGACGAAAAGTTTTTGAAATTTTTCCATTTTAAGCAAAATAACGAGAGCTATAACAAAAAAAAATGGACATATTTCAAAATTTTTAACTTTCCCTTTTTTTAGACAATTCATTAGATAGCACATCACCATTTCATATAAGTGCAAAAAAGGCACAAAAACGGCTTTCAATGACAATTTTTAAAAATTTTCCATTTTAAGCAAAAAACGTGTTCTACCTACAATAGTGGTCAGTTTTCAAAATTTTTAACTTTTCCTTTTTTTTACACCATTCATTGGAACGCACGTTACAATTTGTTATGAGTGCAAAAAATGGCACCAAAACAGCCACTGGCGGCATATTTTTGATAGTTGCCATTTTAATCAAAGAAACGTGTGCTATAACCCACAAAAATGGTCATTTTTCAAAAAATTTAACTTTCCCTTTTTCTAATACCATTCATTAGATTGCTCATCACCATTTCATATAAGTGCCAAAAACAACAAGAAACAGCCTTTGACGACAATTTTTAAAATTTGACCGTTTTAAGCAAAAAAAACGTGTACTATAACCAACAAAAAATGGTCATTTTTCAAAAATTTTAACTTTCTCTTTTTTTACACCATTCATTAGATCGCACATCGCAATTTCTTTTGAGTGCAAAAAATGGCTCGAAACGGCCACTTGTGGCATGTTTTTGAAATTTGTCGTTTTAATAAAAAAACGTGTGCTATAACCCAAAAAAATTGTCATTTTTTAAAATTTCTAACTTTCCCTTTTTTTAAACCATTCAATATATTGATAATCACCATTTCATACAAGTGCCAAAAAGGGCACAAAAACAGCCTTTGACGACAATTTTTAAAATTTTGTCGTTTTAAGCAAAAAAACATGTACTATAACCAACGAAAATGGTCATTTTTAAAAAAATTTAACCTTCTCTTTTTTTATACCATTCCTTAGATAGCTCATCACGATTTCTTATAAGTGCAAAAAAGGGCATGAAAATAGCCCTCACGACAAGTTTTTGAAATTTTTCCATTTTAAGCAAAACAACATGAGCTATAACCCACAAAAAATGAACATATTTCAAAATTTTAACTTTCCCTTTTTTTTAGACAATTCATTAGATAGCACATCATCATTTCATATAAGTGCAAAAAATGGCACAAAAACGGCCTTCAGTAACAATTTTTAAAATTTTCAATTTTAAGCAAAAAAACGTGTACTATAACTCACAAAAAATTGTCAGTTTTCAAAATTTTTAACTTTCTCTTTTTTTACATCATTCATTAGAACGCACATTGCAATTTGTTATGAGTGCAAAAAAGGCACCAAAATAGCCACCGGCAGCATGTTTTTGAAAGTTGTTGTTTTAATAAAAAAAATGTGTGCTATAACCCACAAAAATGGTCATTTTTCAAAAAAAATAACTTTCCCTTTTTCTAACACCATTCATTAAATTGTTCATCACCATTTCATATAAGTGCCAAAAACAGCACGAAAACGTCCTTCGACGACAATTTTTAAAATTTGACCATTTTAAGCAAAAAAAACGTGTACTATTTTTGTGCTATAACCCACAAAAATGGACATTTTTAAAAAAATTTAACTTTCCATTTTTTACACCATTCGTTAGATATCACATTGACATTTGATGAGTGCTAAAAACGGCACAAAAACAACCTTCGATGACAATTTTAAAATTTTTCTATTTTAAGTAAAAAACATGTACTACCCACAAAAAAATGGTCATTTTTCAAAAAATTTAACCTTTCCCTTTTTTTACACTATTTGTTAGATCGCATATCGCCATTTCTTATGAGTTCAAAAAAGACACGAAAATAGCCACTAGCGGCATGTTTATGAAAGTTGTCACTTTAATCAAAAATATGTGTGCTATAACCCACAAAAATAGTCATTTTTCAAAAATTTTAACTATCACTTTTTTTACACCATTCATTAGATTTGCTCATCACCATTTCATATAAGTGCAAAAAAGGGCACGAAAACGGCCTTCGATGACAATTTTTAAAATTTTTCCATTTTAAGACAAAAAAGTGTACTATAACCCACAAAAAATTGTCATTTTTCAAAATTTTAACTTTCCATTTTTTACACAATTTATTAGATCGCACATTGCAATTTGTTATGAGTGCAAAAAACGGCACGAAAACAGCTACTGGCGACATGTTTTTGAAAGTTGTCGTTTTAATCAAAAAAACGTGTGCTATAACTCACAAAAATAATCATTTTTCAAAAATTTTAACTTTCCCTTTTCTTTACACCATTCATTAAATTGCTCATCACAATTTCATATAAGTGCCAAAAACGGCCAGAAAACTTCGATGACAATTTTTAAATTTTTGCTGTTTTAAGCAAAAAAAACTGTACTATAACCAACAAAAAATGTTCATTTTTCAAAAATTTTGACTTGCGCTTTTTTTTACACCATTCATTATATAGTTCATCGTCATTTCTTCTAAGTGCAAAAAATGGCACGAAAACAACCCCTGACGACAAGTTTTTGAAATTTTGCCATTTTAAGCAAAAAACGTGCTATAACCCACCAAAAATGTACATTTTTCAAAAATTTTAACTTTCCCTTTTTTACACCATTCATTAAATAGCACATTGTCATTTGATGAGTGCAAAAAACGGCACAAAAAACAAATATGACCACTGTAGGCAAATTTACGAATGGTCTAATGTGTCGACCGATGCCCACCGACGTCCCAATCCGGTAGAGGAGGCCCCGAATAAGGAAAATATGGAAGAAGGGATCCAGGGTCTAGATATACTAATCCATGCGGAGGATATAGAGCCTCTAAATATAGAGCTGGACTAAGCCCACATTCCCACAGAGAAGGAGGATACTAATCAACACTCCAATTTAAATAAGATGACATGTTGGGAGGAAGGAGAATCATCCAAATTGCACAAGGTAAGTTTCACATCCAACCTAGATCAGCTTCAAAATATCCTCACAGAATCAGAGTCGGAGGTGGACGGAGAGGATCAATGGACCGAAATAGCTATGAAGAGGAATCGGAGGATGAATTACGCAAATTTCTTTCAAGGATGGAAAAAAGCCAAAGCCGTCAAAGCAAAACGAAGTTCGTGGAGGTCTGGTCAGCCCTAAAGCTAACGCTCAAACTGGCAGAAAGCTAAGAGACAGAAATCCCTTCATTTGCTACTCCGAAGGTAAAAGATGGAACCCAGGGTAAGAGTTTACATTCTCTGTAGGCCCCTGATTACTGGAGTTTGATCAGTTTGACCGATTGTAAGTTAAACTGATAATATGATGTACTGCCTATCTGTTTGATTCTGCTGGATTCTCTTTATCTGTTTGATTCTGCTGGACAGTGGAATGTTGAGATACTCTTGCTCGTTTGATGATCCTGGATTTAATCTGTTATGTGGTGAAATGTTGCAATTGCTGATTATAGCTACACTTTGACTTTGGTGGAACTGAACTTTCTACTTCCTTCCGATGGAATGGAACTAAAGCTGAAATTATGGTGGATTTCATGAACATACTCCGACAAGCTAATCATGTAGTTAATAGGAAACATTTTGTACATTTTGTTGCTGGTCTGGACTCATAGTGCATTAAATTGTTCATGTGTGGAAGTTTTGCTACCTTTTGCACACTGTTGTAGTTTGAGTTCTGGCTTGGTGAATGCTTCCATTTGGGAAACTTGGCTTGTTTTTGGGAAGATGGATATCCGATTGGTAGTGTGAATGGTGCTTATTGTTGGGACGTGGTGCGGAATGGACAGTGGCACATCCATTGAAGTATATGCCCCTCCTTTTGCTTCTTGTACAGCATTATAGTTTTCATTGTCTTGGAACCATGCTTTCAGCCGGCACCAGGCTGAATATGGATCCTAGGAAAGAGCTTCTACTGTGGATATGGTGCTGAATGTGGATACAAGCTTTCTCTCTTTAGCTAGCCTCTTTATATGTTGTGGATGCCACTTTCTTTTGATGTAAACTTTTGTGTAAATGGAGTAAGTTCTCCACATTTACTTCTTTTGCGATCTAGAATTTTAGCTAGGAAGATAGAAAGGTTTCATTTTGGTTTTTGATGAAAATAATGTTTTTCTCTTTTCCTTTACACATATTTCTAGGACTTCATGTAATAGAGGTGCACTCCAATTTCACCCGCACTTTGTAACGGTATGCATGGGTATATCCAGCACCGTCTTTTGCTTTAAACTAAGGTCTATTCTTTAATAAAAAAAATTAAAAAAAAAAAAGTGTTATACCCACAAGAAATAGTCATTTTTCAAATTTTCTCTTTTTTTACACAATTCATTATATTACACATCGCCATTTGATATGAGTGCAAAAAAGGCACGAAAACGGCCACTAACGGCATGTTTTTGAGATTTGCCGCTTTGGGTAAAAAAACTTGTGCTATAACCCACGAAAAATAGTCATTTTTAAAAATTTATATCTTTTTGTTTTTTTACACCATTCATTAGATAGCACATCGCCATTTGATATGAGTGCAAAAAAGGGCACCAAAACGACTATTGACTGCAAGTTGCAGTTGTCGTTTTCGCGCCGTTTGGGGGAATGAGTTTAAAGTCTAACATGGTTACCACCCGTAGGTTTAAAATTGATCATATTAGATTTAAACTCATTCCACACCTATTTTAACTATTTTCTAAAGTCTGAAATATAAATAAGGAGGACTTCCTCCTTTACAATCTTGTGGTTGAAAAATTTACGGTTAATATGATCGGCAATCATATTAACTCGGATTTTCTTCCCCAACAAGCCAAACTACTCCCTAAGATTTTGCCTAAATATCACCATGAGTGAGGTTGACAAAAGTGTTGCAGAAAACATAAACACAGCAAGGCATGTATGTAATTTACTGATTAAAATGGTTTTGCTGTGATGATGCATTAGTCCTAAACTAAATGACAGGATATATTGGGGACATGGGGAACTGCAGCAGCCATGAATAAGTTGATGTAAACCAAGAAATTGACAGAGAATTGGGCAAAAGTTCTTGTGCTGTGCAAAGCTTGGCCTAAAAACCATTAGCCAGTGGTCTTTAGAAAAGTTCAGTGAATATTGTGTACTGAGCCCTGATTGTTGGTCCCAAAGGGTGGAGAGGATACCACAATGAGTTTTTAGTCTAAGATCAGATGCAACAGCATCTAATATTACACAAGGCAAATTGAGGGCTTCTTTTAGACTTATAGTGAACAGGTGAACAGTCAGCAGGTAGTGACCTTTAACCATGGTACGATGGCCTAACACCAGCAGCCATTGTTTGTGCATTTTAGCGTTTAGAAAATTTTGTGATTTAAACACTGTTTTTTAAATTGAGGTAAACAGACCTAACATCAGCAGCCTGTGACCTTTCAAGTTGGTAAAATGGCCTAACATCAGCAGCCATTGACCAAGAAATGTGCAAACCTTAAAGAAAAATCAATTTTTGAAGTTGAATTCACTAAGGGATCCTAATTTAACTTTCTTTCTGAATATCAATCAGAAGCAGCTGGAACTCACACAATATGCAGTAAGTAGCAAAAAAGATGGTTATACATTCACAGCGAAACAGCAAAAACTGCTTGTTAATTCATAGAATCTAACATCGTACAATCCGCCAGTAAAATCACCATCCCCTAGCCGGCACTAGCAATAAACGCATGACTACCCCCCGCCAAGGGAAATGCCAACAAAATTTTTCCATGTTCCATGTTCTAACCATACTCAATGTTGGCCAGTGTCCTAGGAAGTCAGAACATGAAACCTATGGCGACCAGACCAGACGGGGAAGTAGAGGGGTAAATATTAACAACATAATTTACATGAGTGAATAAGATAGTTAAAAACACCATAACTCGACAATCAAACGACTACAACGGAAGTGGTTGTAAATCAGGAATGGTATCAAACCTTGAGCTTTCTGAGTAAACTCTGTCGTCCTGAAGAACGAGAACCTTCAGGGTGCCTGATTCTCTCAACCATGAAGCCACCCCAGCTCCTGTTGAGATGAACCTTCCAATATTGCGCTTGGCAACCCAAAAAGGTGCCCCCATGCTAGTAAGTAGGGCCTCCACAGCACGTTTAAGTGCGCCATCACCCACAACTTTGCTGTGCTTGCCCCATCCAGTTAAAATGCTGCGCCAATCACAAAATGAAAAGCTCCCTCTTAATTCAAAAGATATTAGCAAATAACAAGCGAAGTTTCCATTTGTTCTCCTCTAACCCATCCTTATTCCCTCGCTTCCCCTGTTAACTACCTCAGAATAGATCTTCTGACTTGTTTTCTAATACCTTTTCTCTTTCATTCTTTACAAAGAAAACAAAGTAACTGATATACAAAGAGACAAAGTACCTTATAAGTTCTGGCAGCTCATGGCCTTCAAAAACAAAAGACCTTATATCGAGCAGCCACGCGTGAACCATTGCACGTGCAGCACCAGAAGACATCAAATGCAAATCTAAGCAAGAATACGCCCATGTACTTTCCCACACTTGTCGACGTTTTCCTTCAAGCACCACCTGTTGTGCGCCTCGTCTCTGGCAGGCAAAAGATAAGTACAAGCAAATAACACTCCAAGTCAATCCTCATTGAGAAAGTTCCAAAAAATGAAAAGAGTTTAAGGAAGTTCCTAAACGAAGTTCCACAGCATTAATCGTCTATCTACAAAACTAAATTAGGTTAAAATTTGTTTTCTGGCTTAGGATATTCTTTTCTTCTCAGCCATGCATCAAAGAACATTAGGACACATTGTTTATCATACAAAAATAGATCGTGCACAATCTTCAAAGTATCAGGTAATATTGATCATGTGAGAATCCGACATAAATCTCGGCCACCTGAAAAACTGTAATACCAGGACACAAACAATACCAGGGCAATTGAAAAACTGAAAAATGATGAAGGCTTAACATCATTTTTCCGATGGACACAATTGGAAAACTGTAATACCAGGGCAAAGACAAACCAGACTCCTCACAAACAATTGAAACAATTGAAAAGGAAAGCAGCTTGCAGCAGACAGGCAATTGCATAATGAGAGAGTAATGGGAAGGTCTAAGATGAGCTTCTATCTAGATCAGTGACATAGATAGCATAATACCCAGAGCCAAGGAGAAAAATAAAGTCGCTTACATCTCGACAAATGTTAGCTCATCTAGATCAGGGACATAGAAAGCATAATACCCAGAGCCAAGGAGAAAAACAAAGTCACTTAAATTTCAACAAATGTAAACTCATCTACATCAGTGACAAAGAAAGCATAATACCAAGAGCCACGGAGCATAATAAAATCGCTTACATTTCAATAAATGTGGAATCTATGGTCTGATTAAGCAATCATCATAAATTGCCTCCACTATGACTTAGCAGTCATTTAGATCCGACTAAATTTTAACTAGAGGTTACCTGGCCAAAATGCCAGAGCATGTCAGTCAGAGCGTTATAAAAGGCAGATGCAGTGGAAGCATCCATCTGCTTCACTTCATCAAAAAGGGAAAGGGCTTGCATCCAAACTTTTTCATCATTACCCATGAGAAGTCCATGTGCTACTCCATAGACATGATTATCAAATAGTCGGAGTTCCTCCAGCAACAATGAAGCATCCTGAAACGAATTACAGCGACTGCAACAAAGGCAAGTTAGAAAACACCGATAACTACTAACCATAATTTCATTACCAAACATTTTATAGGAAGTTAGAAAATGTGTAATCAAGTAAGCAACTAATTCATCAGTTACGAAACAAGTACATGGTCGACAATATGTTAATGAAACAAGTACGTGGTCGACAATAAGCAAAAAGTGGGTTACCTGCAGGCATTCAAAATTGCGGAGAAGGTGACAACATTTGGTTTTATTTCCATCTCATGCATCTTTTGGAAAACTCCCAATACGCATAGAAAGTCCTGCCTTCCCCTGTTAATCTCTTCATCTAAAACCGATCTGCCAGAAGCTAATTGCTCAAAAATCTCAATTATCCTGTCTTTGCTTTTAATCTCTGGCTTGCTCTCAGCAACATCCTCAATTGCAACTGAGATTGAGGATATAGTTGGTAGTTCACTATCTAGAGGACATTCAGTTGCCATTGGCAAACCAAAGGCGTTAATTATAGAATTGTAGGTGACAACATTAGGTAGGATGCCCTCCTTCATCATTTCATCAAGCAACATCGCAGATGATTCCACAAGTCCCTTCTTACACAGGGCGTCGATAAGGTTGCTGTAGAAAACAACATCCCCCTTCAACCCTTGGCGCTTAAACTCTCTGTAAACCTGCATCGCTTCTCGATAGAGGCCTCCTTTAGAATACACACTGATCAAAGTGGAGTAGGTCAATAAATTAGGAGAGAGGCTCTCAGATTTCATCTTTGCAAAAAGTTCCTTAACCTTGTCATACCTCCCTTGTTTCCCAAAACCATCTAGAAGTGCATTGTAAGTTACAACATCCTTGTTGATCCCCATACTCTCCATCTCCTCGGCGAGAGTCAAAGCCTCTTCAAACCTGCCAAGGCTCGCATAGATACCAAGCAAATTGTTGTAAGACACCCTATCCAACTTTATACCAGTATATTTCATCTCGTGGAATAAATGTAGCGCTTTGTCCAATTTCCCTGCCTTGTGACACCCCCGAATCATAGTACTATAAGTGATCTGATTGGGGAAGATATTCTTGGCAGGCATCTGAGACATAATGTCAGAAGCGGCATCCATGTGGCCACCATTGCAAGCAGCATCCAAAAGCGTGTTGTATGTATAAATATCCTGGTCAATCCCTCGGTATAACATCTCGTTAAACAAACACCTGGCAGTCTCCCACAGGCCAGCGCCACTACAAACGGCGAGAAGCGAGTTGTAAGTAATCCTATCGGGTTGGACCCCATTTCTCAACATTTCATCGAAAATCTCAGAAGCCCTCTTGAAATCAGCACCACCTTTGCCGCAAGCATCAATTAAAGCATTGTAGGTTACTAAATTAGGCTTCAAGTTCGAGTCTTTCATGGTCTCAAAGACCCTAATGGCCTCGTCGCAATGACCGCTCTTGGCATAAGCACTTATGAGAGCAGAATAAGCGTAGACGGTGCTTCCGTAACCCTCCGAGACAGCATCATCAAAAATTTTCTTGGCCAAATCCACTTTCCCTAACCTGCCAAGAGTACTAATCATGGTGCTGGCTAGCTTACCTTGTTCGTTGCGCCTCCTTTCGCGGCGGATGGCGAACTCAAAGCAGCGCAGGGCCATGGAGCACTCCCCGCGGTTTCCGAGTTCTCGGAGCAAAAAGGTGTAATCGTCGGGCCCACAAAGCCTGGACTCGAAAGACAGCAAAATAGCTAGGAAGCGGGAATCGTCGCCGGAGAAGCGGATGGCCTGCTGGAGGGCCTCCTGGGCGACGGAGCTGTGGCGGCTGGAGGAGGAGGTCTTGGGGCGGCCGAAGTGCATCTTGGAAACGAAGCGGGTGGATCGACGGCCGGAGAAGTCGGGGGCGAGTTCGGACTTGGAAGAGGAGAGATGAGGGAAGGCAGGGGAGCTGCTGGAGAGAGGGGGAGTGGAAACATGGGAGGAGCGGTTCAAGGAGACATTCTTCTGGGGATGGGAAGAGTGGCGGTGGGGGAGGGAGGAGTGGTTTTGGTAGGGTATAGAGGTGGTCAACGAGCAATGTGGGGGCGGAGTAGAAGAGGCCATTATTATTATTAGGATTTATTACTGAGAATTTAGGAATTTAGGGAAAGGGGATGAGGATGGTGATGGTGGTGAATGATGAACAAAATTCACCACTATCAACTACTCACAAGTCAGTCACAACTACTGCTACTACTAAATACATTTAATATTTTATTATGGTTGTTCCAACTTGAATGTTTTGCTGACTCTTTTGTGCCGCACACAGTCACACACTGGGATCACGGATGAATGATTAATTAAGGATACAAAAGACGTAAACTCCCTCCAGTAGTGTCGACTAGTGTCAAAGATCAGCTACTAAAACTTGAATTCGATTCGTTTCAAGATATCTATGACTAATATATATATAAGTAATCTCCTCACTCATACTATTACTCTATCATAAATTACAAGATATTACTGTGTTATCATTATGCCTTATGCCCTCTACCCCTGCCCACGGTAATTTCACCAGAATTAAAGATTAAAAAAATAAATATTATTAAAATTACTTTACAATTATTAAACTCTACTAATAAATAAGTGAACTTTGCAAAATAATTATAATTTTGAACATTATAAGACATAATAATCTTTGATTAGAAGAACTCATTTCCCAGTATCCATCAAATTTAAGAGAATTAAACTTTGTACAAATTCAAAAAAAAAAAAAAAAAAATTAACAGCTCATCTTGAAATCCTAGATATACTCCACTTCTTATCAACACTAAAATTAAGGTATCTCATTTTTTGGGGACAAAAAAAAGAGATGACAACACAATTTTGAACATAAAAGATAAGTACACTTAACAAGGAGGCCAAACTTTGTTGACCCCATTTTCTCAAAAAAAAAAAAAAAAAAAATGCACCGTATTAATTTCGTACACTTAATCTCATTTAGTTGCTCCAGATTGTACCGTACTAATTTCGGACAGGGCATGGATTGCAATGTGTTTTCCAATCCACACCCACCAACCCATAAAAGGACAACAAAATTTCCCTACCCAGTGCATCCATACTTCATTTGCAAGAATTCCGCATATTCTTTCTCTAACTCAACAAAATTTTTGTATTTTGCCAACGGGAGACACTTTTCTGCTGGAGAACCCTCCCCAACCATACCAATAGCAACAACCTTTAATTCCCCGACAACAAAGAGTCTAATATTAGCCAGCCAGAGTTAACAAAACCGGGCCGCCAGCAGGTCAAGTCTTCAATAGGTCTTCTTTCTAGTTACTAGCCTCTTGGTGTCTTTCTTTACCGTTGCAGTGGATCCCGATCCCGACGTTGGCAATCCCATTTTGGCTTGGTACAAGTCCTTTATTCTACAAGAATTTAGTTTAAATCAAAAAGCTCAATATCTGATACAACAAAAAAAATCAAGGATGTGAAATTACGCTTGTTGCAAACTCCCAGAAGCTACCTTGGCATACTAATGAACAGCGCAATGGCGGAAACTCCAACAATTAGAGGATATACTGGAGCCGGAGTTAATTCCTGCAGACAAGAGGTGGAACAACAACAAATACTTAGTTCCGTTTACAAAGAAAATTTAAACAGACTAAGAAACACCAATTGCATTTGGATTCTCCATGGATAAAATGATAGCAACAAAATAAAGAGGTAGTAGACCCCAAAATTTCCACATTAAAGCAATCAATTTTTCTAGGTTGAACGCCATATATATTTGACAATGTCGGAACAAACCTGCTTCTGGTGATCCTCTTCAACATCGAACCTAATAGCACCGACATTTACTTGACTCTCTCTCTGTAAGTCAACCTCTATAACCTCAGAATGGAACCTGTGAGTGTTAGATGGTAGAGCACAGTGAACTTGCACAAGATGTTTTCCCCTAGGCAAGTCCTTCACCTGGAAGAAGTTTGAGAGAGGCAAGGGGAAGACAGCCTCAGTCCTCAAAGGGTCAATTGCTGACATGATTTTCACCTGAAGATGCGAATGCAGTTCCTTGATTCTCTTCCCCTCCACATGGCCACTTAAAATTGTCATTTCCGGATGTTCAAATACGACAAAATCTAATTTCTTTATATCCTCAGATCCAACCTACAAAAAATGGATCAAGCAAGCACCAACAGATTTATATGCAATTATTGAGGAACACCTATGTGATAGCCAAACCACTACCAGATAGTTTAGCAAGAGATAATGTCCAATTCCTCCCACAAATATGCTTATGGAAAGAAAAATATTGTACTTTTTAGTGTAAAGCCTCACAGGCACCACAAATAGGAATTCAACCATAAAAGCTCCAAGTGGTTGAAATCGTGACCAAACTATAGGGAAGATAACAATTTATCCACTTGCTTTCTGGGAAGAGAAATCAACATTTATACCATGTCTTAAAAATATTTTTACTGGTAGAACAAGAAATGAATCCCCAATAATGACCAACATGATCCAAAGTAAATGCATATGTTCACTCTTGATTTCTGGGAAGAGAAATCAACATTTATACCATGTCTTAAAAATATTTTTACTGGTAGAACAAGAAATGAATCCCCAATAATGACCAACATGATCCAAAGTAAATGCATATGTTCACTCTTGAATCATACCACTAACCTTAATGGCAACCGACTCTGGAGATGCCCGTTCAATATGGCTGCTAGTATACTCGCCCTTCTTTGCTATCTTGATTGTGTAGGTTGTGTCAGGTAGAAGTCCCCTTAAACGATAACTCCCAAATGAATCTGTAACTGCCTCTTCATAAAAGCCTTTCGACTCTGCCCGAGCTTCTACTGAAACACCTTCTTTTGGTTGACCAGACAAGAGAGTGACCATACCCAGAGCACTATTAACAAATCACATCATCAATAGATTCAATTTTCACCAAAAAATCTGAAATGAAAAATTTTGTACCATATTGCACTCCGGACCAAGAAGAAACATAATCTTGTATAATCAGTAAAACTTAGCAGAGCCAAGACTCAACTTGTGCATAAAACACCAAAAAAAAAAAGGACGATTTGATGGAGACAAGAACAAGGTTTCAGATACAACAACAACTGAGCCTTTATTACACTACGTGGGGTCGGCAAGAACAAGGTTTCAGATAAAAAAAAGATTGCAATACAATATTGCAAGTTAACAAGCAAACAATCTATTTGAGGCTAAAAAGTATAGATCTGAGAACTGACGAATGCAAAACTAGTTTGAATGTGTATACTTGTTCAACTGAAGCTGACCAATTTTCTGATGTCACACTGTTTGGAATGGGCAATATTGGAATCGTTCTTCATTTTCCTCCACTAAGAACCATGTACTCAGACACCACCATAACATCCACCTCTATCCGAACCACCTTTTTAACAGAATATACCTCTAACCTCAAATTAATGGTTGTCACATTGGAAGATGAACATGATACTTTCCAGTCACTTGTCAACGTTAAGCCTTTAAGCGGGATCAACTTCAAATGCACAAACCCATAAAACAAGAAGAGGCGAATACTTAATCTCAGTTATAACCCAAAAATGCTATTTTCTTTTCCAGCAGGGGAAGAAAATATTGGTATCAACATGCATCTTGGCAAGATACTGGCTAAAAAATACTGACATACTTCAAAACATCATGGAAGATTCTGGAATATGTGAATTCGTGTTGCTCACTGTAAAGCCAGTATAGCAGAAGAGTGATAAACTTACATTGGTGAAAACTGATGAATAGACCAAACTCAAATGCTGCTATGCTACCAATAGAACAAAAGGTAAATGGATGAAAAGGACAACTAACATAAGATATAAGGTAAATGGAAGTACCGTCCTATTAATTATAATTATGAATAGATTGAGATTAGTGAACCACAACAACGATCAACAATTCAGCATGACATGTACTATCAGAATGAACAATTCCACCGTTAGAAATAAAGTTTAAGCAGAATCCATGTAATGGTTGAAACAATTTTATTAAACAAATCCAGGACGCACTAATTATCAGTATCACCATTGGAACTGCCAAATATACCTGTAAGCAACACGGGTAGCATGAAAGATGACTTCCCTGGATTCACCAGAACCGAGTTCAATTGCTTGTGCTGAAGGTGAGAAAGCATATTCCTACAGAAGCAATACAAATATTTGTCATAAATAACAGACTTTCTAAGGTTTTGATGTGCATTTTAGATTTACTTCGACATTCTTGAACTACTTTTCAGCTGTATGGTACAGATAGTTTCCCATGAAAAAGAACATATGGAAATGAAGACTATACAATTGGCTCCGATTCAACAACAATAGCTTCCGTGACATTTAGTTAATTTATTTTGTGCATTAAATTGATACCAAACAATGTTATGTAGAGCATTTTTGGATAAATGCAACAGAATTCAAGATATCAGATTCAAACATCATAGAAATTCTAGCTTGAAAGAGGTGGAAGCTCTGATTTAGTACCTTGAGCAAAGGTCGGAGGTAGAAACTCCCAGGAAATAAATTCTCAAACAGAAAACTTCCGCCTTTTCCAGTCACTGAGTTATTCCTATAACCATCCTCGCCGCTCAATGATAAAAGGGCAGAAGGAAACAGCTCTTTGGCATCATTATTAGAATAGATGCTTACAGAAATTTGGCTGAGCTTTTGACAAGAAAAGGAATAACGCCCAACTGGCTTCACATGATACCCAGTCTGCAAATTATAAAATACTATATTAAGCAATATGCAGATAAAAACTGAAGCAGAAAGTGAAATTTGGTGGCACTATTGTCTACATGATACTCAAGCATCTTAATTTTCTCATCACAGCAGAACTCCAATAGAAAGGCGCATTAGAATATCTTATTTACATATATTAGTTGCAATTCAAAAACAATATTACATGAAACTTCATTTTAAATAGGAGAAGCTAACACTAATGTCGGAAAAAAACAGATGGAAAAAATAACAAAACTCAGTTACAGTGGGATATAAGTTAATACTAAGCATGTAACTCCATCGGAAATGACCAAAAACCAGCACTGCAGACTACACAAATCTGCACACACTTTCAGACATTAAGATGTTTGGGTTGAAATGCGATAACAATTCCTAAACAGCAACATGGAACTGACATGCTTTAGAAGCTCTAAGAATTCTAACAAGGCACATAATTACCAATAGAGAAATCTCTTTCATCCTACCATGCCGAAAAAGATGACAACAAATTGGAACGTTCTAAAAAACTTAATTAGTGCAACTTTCTCAAGTACAACAATTAAGAGTATTGCTTTCTAGTAAACAATAACCAAAAGCATATTTGCCCATTCTATTGGGTGAAGTTAACCTTTTTCTCCTTTTGGTAAATACATCATGAATTGTTTCTTGAACTCAAATATACCAACCTTTGAAGGTTCGATCGTGTAAGTTATATCATCGTATAAAGGCCCTGCACCAAACAGACCATCAGTGTCTGTGATAGTTTCAAGTGCTAAATCACCTTGCTTGAGAGCAGCACTGAGGCTGTCTCCTGCTGCAATTACTCTGATCTTTACACCAGAAAGAGGAGGAGAAACTGATCCTTCAATATACATCCCAAGTCGCCCAGAAAATAGAGGAAGTTCAGCTTGACAGCCCTCTTGCATCACAGAGACCTAATAATTAAACAATATATAAGATTGACACTGAAATCTGATATCATTTATGTGAGAAAAAATATAGAGATACATACATATATATAGACACATAACTTACATTCACAAACACGCTATTATATAAGTTTATGGCAGAAGTGAATTTTGAGAAAAAACTTACTTGCTGTCGTCTAGGGTAAAACAAGATTTTCTTCGCACCATCTTTCCTACAAGCACATAAGCAGCAGTTTATGACCATAAATGCATCAACCAAGAAATGACTTCGCCAAATAATTTAAGTAATAGCGAGCTGTAAACAGTATAAACATTAGTCCAAATATCAATCTACATTAAAATACATAAAGGAGAATGTTATATTGGAACTGCAAAATCACATCCTCAATACAATGCATAAACAGGTCTACAAGAATAATTGGTTTACAGAAATCAAACTATTACTCAGTAGTCAGTATAATAGGATGAAGATAGTAATTTACAGTATGCTGGTTATCCTGTTCGTATTTTTTATTCGAATGTCAAGAATTACACGCTGTTTTTGAATGGATCATAAAATAAAATCCACAAAATAACTTATTCTAAAAATGAGAAGCACCTTAGCGTTGACCTGATTAGAATATCTTTTTTTGAGATGATAAACCAATCCAATCAGAGTGCCTATAAAACAAATTATGCAACACAAGAATCATCAGCATACCGTGAGTCTTGAGGGACAAAAGTGAACTCTTCTCCAGAATTGGCCCATATTGAATATTTATAGACAGCATCAGTTGATTGATCATTTCCATCAGGAACAAATGTAGCCATAGTATTATCAACTAAAACGCCCTCATTGTTTAAGATGTCAATTGCAACAGTCTCTGGTAACTTTGAAATGCCCATGACTGAGATTGAATCAACACGAATATGTCCTTGTAGAAGATATTTCTCTCCTTTTAAATAGAAAGGCTGCAGAAACGAGAATGTATACATAGACATTAGGACAAGAACAGAGAGAGAGAGAGAGAGCTATCATATCATGGCCAAAAGGAAGTGGAAGTCAAACAAGTATCACACCGATGAGTATGCAGTATCAATTTTCACAGGTGAACTGCCAAAGTAAATACATGAATTGACAAAGTGAAGTTCGTGTATTCCAGGAAACTCAACACAGATGTTCTGGGTTCCTTTCTGCAGTTTATCAGCCAAAATGAAAAAAATTAGCTCCACAAAAATTGAAACTTTTTAGAGTTGAGAGGAGTTCTTTGACAAATGAATCTGACCTTAATATTCAAGTTCACTTGAGAACCATCTGGCTGAGTTAGGTAAGCGTCTACATCATGGCTGGAAATCAATTTCACCCAATAGCCTTTTTGAATAAAAACAATTCCTTTAACATCCTCAGTTGCGATATCTACATTAATGAAACTTCTTTCCCAGCACCATTTATCCTCTCCCAACATGGCTTCTGGAGAATCATTCTTAACCTAGAAAAATATCAGACCATTCACCATTGAGCAGAAATAAAAAAAATATATTATTAGAGATATAGAACAACAACAACACATCCACTTCTGTACAGATCTCTATCTTTGTATGATTCTGGATAAATAAAGAAGTACATTTTTACCCCTACGACACAAAAAAAACACAAAACAGCAACAACAACAAGCCTTTTTCCCCACTAAGTGTGGTCGGCTATATGGATCACACTTTTCCACCGTGCTCGGTCCAAAGCCAAAAAAAAGCACACACAAAATTACATGAAATTTGTAAAGCTACAGAAGGCAGATTTTTTAAGCACAAAACACAATTGGCACATGCACATGATATTTAACAAGGTGCAAAAAAGTGAAGCAAGCTGAATAAGAAGGAAAAAAGAATAACCTGACAAGTGACAAGTGCTTAGAATTGCTTAATGTACAAATTGCATATCTCAACAATAACAACAACTAAGCCTTTATCCCATTATGTGGGATCGGCTATATGGATCATACTTCACCATCGTATTCTATCCATACACTTGTTTTCATTTATAATTAAGTATATCATATATTTTTTATCGTTTCTTCCAATTCATTTTAGGTCTCCCCCTTCCCCTTTTGATTTGAGTTAATGTTTCTCTATTTTCTACACGCCGCACTAGTGCATTCTAGAGGTCTCCTATGCACAAGTCCAAACCATCTTAAACGTGTTTCTCTCATTTTTCTCATCTATTGGACCTACCCCAACTTTCTTTTTAATGCATTCATTACTTATTCTATCCAATCTAGTATGTCCACATATCCATCTTAACATTCTCATTTCTGCTACCTTCATTTTTTGTTCATGCATATACTTAGTTGCCCAACATTCTGATCCATAAAGCATCACTGGTTTTTTAGTTGTTTTATACAATTTTCCCTTCAATTTCAACAGTACTTTAGGATCACAAAGTATAGATGACGCGCTTCTTCATTTGTTCCAAATATCTCAACAATGAGTTGAGACAAAATGAAATTCCATTCATATCCTGCTTGAGAAATAACACAACAGGAAGTAGGCTGGCAGAGCAACAAAGAGTACAAGAACTCAACCACTATACTTACAGGAGAAATGAAGGAAATGTGGAAAGGGAAGGATAGGGGCATTACCTCAACCCTGTATTTTCCAGGGAGTACATTCAGGAACATAAACTCATTACTCTGACCAGTCAGACCACTGGTCTTCGTCTCCTCTTTTCCTTTACCATCCAACTTGGCAAGTTTGACAGATATAGATGAGCCACATCTTTCCTTACACATGACAGAGCCATGTACATTAACTTGTGCCTAGATTTGGAAACACAAAAAAAATAGAAGGAACAGCAACCAATTAAATCTGGAATAGATGCCAAACATTTTACTTTGCAAAAACAAAGGGAAAGAAATGAATCCGGAAATAATTTTTCTCAATAGTGCATAAGTAGAGCCTTAACACAGTGCATTAGATAAAAAAATAAAAACGTCACTTAAAAGAAAAAATAACAAACAGCAACATATCAAATGACAAAACATTCAACGACAGTTTCTGAATTAAATTCTCAATGATATAAGGTAGGGAGATGACTAGTCACTACATTGGTTTTCAATCTCAAATCTTTCAAGGATGAAACAATCACCTGATAAAAATTTACATCCAATATTGGACTGCTGACTTTGATATCAACATGGGATGGAGACAACAACAGCTCTGGAGCATTCTCTGGTGTAGCTGCAAAAGCAGATAAACGATACCCACCAGGTGGAACCTGAGACACATTGACGTTCAGCATAAACTTATATGGCTAATAAAGAGAAAAAAGCTAAACTTGCATCATGTAGCAAACAATGAGTGTGGTTTCTTTTTGATAATACGAACAAACTTAAGTTATAAACAGGTAGAACATAAAGAAGTACAAATCTAATACCACAGCGAGTTTGACTATGAAAAATATATGTGAAAAAAAAGGAGAAATGGAAAAGAGAAACAAATGGACAAATTCATAACATCCATTACAAAAATTAGCAATTGTGAAAGGGCCATGTTTCAACCCTAGTTACTATTGAAAGCAACAAAGATCTGGAACACATTTTACCAAGGAATACAGCTTAAGGAGTTGTTAAGTAGATCAGAAAGAAAACTTAAAGATATCTTATATGAGATCAAGTTTGGATATCACAACAATTTTTATAAACTGAGATATCTTTCACTGACCTCCCTAATGATTAAAGTTCCTTTCTAGTTTCAGAAATTTCAATTCCTGTTACTGTTTTTACAATTTTGCCCCTATGTTTAAACTTCAGCAATTTTCCATCTATCTCTAAAGGATTTTCAAGGGTCCTCTGAATTACAAAAATAATTTTTGCTAACACAATATACAGGAGATTCATCTAACATCACATCCAGAGTCCAGAGAAGTGAGATAACTGCAATTTCACATACTAGAAGGGAGGCTTTAGTAATTCATCCGATGAACTAACTCAAAATATGTATTTATGTATAGCATTCTACTAAAGTATGCAAATCCTTTCTCCCCACATTCCTTTTGAAAGAGGGTACACCATATAAACTTCAATTTAACTTGAAACAATAGCATGTCAAATGAAAACGACAAAACACCTATGCCCTGAAACACCAATAATTGATATAATCTTGCTTCCAAAAGAAAAAGGTTTACATGATATCTGATTCATAATGGAGGCATTGAATTGCCTGGATAAGTGGCAGGACCTTTGGGCAAAAATTTGCACAACATAATTCAGTCTGCAGATAATCTAGTTGCAAGTAATATAATAAAGAGCAGTGAGGAAACAAGAATCAAAACAACAGCCAAGATTCACAAAAACTAACCTGAAAGCAAAAATTTCCACCATCATAAGTCTGCTTCACTTGAGGTTTAAAATTCTCTGGTCCGTGAGTCAAAGCAACCTGGTAGTAATACAATGCAGTCAGTAGCTGAAAGGAAGCATCAAAGTACCAAATAAACTGACAGCCAATGCAAAATTTACTTATCAATTAGCCGCAAACGGTACAAGGTCCAAATTGCTTTAACAAGAAAGAACTATTTCATTATCACTTTAAACTAAAGCTTTTATGCTTCAATCTATCTTCCACTGAATTCAATGTGACGCTGCAAATAATTTAAAAAATGGACCAACTATCTCCGATGCATAAGACATGATTGGATATGTTGTAGATGAACAAAATTCCAACACACGTTGAACCTTAGCCCATGTTTTATATAATTCAAATCAATAAATCATTCAGCTGCATTTAAATTCTTTTTAGGACGATCTTATCTTTATATATATATATATATATATATATATATATATACAAGAAGAATTAAAAAATAGAATTTAACTATCCACAAATTCTTTTTTTTTAATTCTTCTTTTTTAAGTAATCAACATTTCTATTCACAAAAGTATTTGTCTTTATCTTGGAATTAAAGTTTATCTGGTTAACTCAGAAGCCAATCAAATTCGAAGGCAAGTATTTGCTTAGTTTCCAGTCTTGAAGATGCAAGTCCAAGGTCACTCTGTCAAAGACAGACAAGACAACATAATGCTAAAGGCCTTAGGTTATTACTGCAGGTTCAAAGCTTCAAGTTAAACTCTGGTAAAGGGAAAATTTTCCAATCATCAGGTAACAAGGGCAGTTGTAGCCCACTCTCCCCCAAAACAAAAATTAACTTGGCCAAAAAAGGGCACTAACGAATTTAGGCTGAGCCGTGTCAATGGTTACATTTTGACAAAGGAAAAGTTCTGGATATATACTTCTTGTTACAACTCACAATGGACAAAAAATAAAATAAATATAAAACAAATAAATTATGCCATTAACTTTTAAACACCTAGTTGATTGCCACATTTGGTTCATAACAAATCCAGTTGTTTACATTTCCATGGAAATGGACATGGGGAAGCATTAAAACATTGTTCAAAGCAAAGTGAAAAATTTTGCATCTTAAATTGTCGCATTAGGAAAATCAGGACAATTTGACTTTTAAGGTGCGTCACTTTGTATTTTACCCAAAAGAAAATAGAAAACTGGAACTACCTTTGTCTTGTAATCATCATTAATTGTTTGCACAATGCCACATACATCATATGACACAGCTTTAATATCAGCAAGTGAAGCAATGTTTGGCAAAACCTGAGATAAAATTGTAAATTGTAAAGAAAGCAGGAAAAGGAAGGTTACTCAGTGATCAACAGGTTCCCAATAATAAGAGTAACAAACTGCTTATTCTTTTTAAGTACAAAATATTTACAGAAGTGTTCAGAGATGATTCAAAGTTCAATTCCTTCTAGAATAGAAGTTCAATGACTTACCGGAAAGTCACTCAGTTTGTCAAAATTGTAGTGCTCCTTCCTGGCTTCTATAGTATACCTTTTAGATGTAACCTAGAAACACACAACAGTTAGCAAATGCATAAGTGAATGAACGAGAATGTAATATATTTTCAACAAATATAAAGAATGTAAATCTTAGACCCAAGTGCAATCAACTACAGACTTGAATAAGCCAATGTCATGTGCTTCAATTTCAAGTAAATAGGCAATTACCTGCTTTCCATGTTAATCAAGATTAAGAGCCAAGTAGAACAGGAACAGATTAGCAAAAAGCTCTATTTTCGCTTTTTGCTTAGCCATAGATTAATCATTCTAACAGTGACAGTGTTTTAAAAAAAAAAAACTAAAATGGACCAGTAAATTGACCAAAAACTTTAAAGGCTCGTAAGCATGGAACTTTTTCAAGATATTACCTCCCTCCCAAATAAGTGTCTTAGCTAGACAGGACACGCACACCAAAAAAACATGATGAAATGATAGAGTGAAAAGGGGGAAAATTTTGAGGGCCATCAAATTTCTCAATGCAAGTCTAAAAGAAGTAGTGAACACTTGACTTTACCATTATTTATGCGGACTGTCAAAATTTATATTTAAAAACTTTAGGCTTAAGGAAAGTGGATATTGTTTGAAACAACTAAACTCAAAGGCAAAACCTTTGATGGAAGGAGTATACAATAGCTTTGCTTTTAGGCACTGTAGAGGTAATGAGAAGCAGCAAATTAATAGGCATAAAGCGGACTGTCAAAATTTATATTTAAAAACTTTAGGCTTAAGGAAAGTGGATATTATTTGAAACAACTAAACTCAAAGGCAAAAACTTTGATGGAAGGAGTATACAATAGCTTTGCTTTTAGGCACTGTAGAGGTAATGAGAAGCAGCAAATTAATAGGCATAAAAGAAGCGGAGGTTTGCTGACACACTGTAAGATGGCAGAATCAAATCTGAAGATAGCAAAAGGACTCCACTAAGAAACAAAAATATAAAACAATGAGAGAAATTGGCAAAATTGATCTATTGTGTTAAGTAGATCAGGTTAGCCACATAAAACCAGCCTCTCTGCTTCAACAGGGCAGGATAAGTATAACTAGCATGCTTCCCCTTATAGATGACAAGAGGAACAAAAAGAATTTCAGTTACAACAGAAAAATCAGTGTACCGAGACATAAAAGTGAAGAGTAAGCAACTAGAAAAGACATATACAATACATCTGTTTTATCCATAAGCACATAACAAACACATAAAGAAGATTAAAGTGAAAAAATTAAAGGGAAGTACTAAACCCACACTTCCCCTTATAAATGACAAGAGGAACAATATGAATTTCAGTCGCAACAGAAAAATCAGTGTACCAAGACATCAAAGTAAAGAGTAAGCCAACTAGCAAGCACATATATGATACAGCTGTTGTATCCACCCAAATACCACATAAAGAAGAAAAAAGGAAAAAGAGATTGGGAAGTACTATACCCACGTGTTTATATCATCTATTAACAAATTCAAATGTACCATACCAAAGCCCGCAGATGCTAGACAACCATTTAGCATCAACGCACTGAATTATCATGTATATGTCAACACAAACATGATTTACCTGGTCAAGCTTGTAGTATCCTTCTTTGTCAGTAATAGACCTTTCCTCACCATCTACTATAATCTTTACACCATCAACTCCCGTGCCAATTCCATCAACTACACGACCACCAACAGAAAATCCCGTTACCTATACGAGATTGATAGAGTAGGGATTTAGATGAAAACATCTATAGCAACAGAGCAACAGCAAATATAATTCAATCATTTGGCAGAAATGCCTACGACCAAACAGTGGCTAGTCCAGAACCCACCCCTTGTATAAATCAAAAACAAAGTATGACAGGAAAGAGGGAATAAAAATATGGAACGACATACATGTGTGAAACAAATGGAAGAAAACTTCAAGAAACTATAGAAAATCAGTATATATCACTGCAAGGATGCAATTCCACAAGATATAGAATAAGCAACTTTAGCAGCCAAAACTAAAAACAGTTGACACACCTGAAATTTTTGGACGACTTTAGCATGATCATGCCCAATGGTCACCAGCATTGAAGGAGGTGACACATCAAAAATTGTGTTTTCACCCTTGTAGAAAGGCACAAGCTTGTACACCCCTGCAAGCATTTCAATAATCATATTTTCATGTTTTAATAAATTCTCAACAACGTACTGGCATACTTAATTATACATTTCTACATATAAAGGTCCAAGAGAGCCATTTTTTATTTTCCAGAAAAATTAAAAAGTCAGGCACTAAATAACAAAGAGACTACTGACCCATCCAGTTCTCAGATTTCCTTGACAGATAAGCAACAAATGGAATATAACATTCAATGTGGAATAGTCTAATTTTAGGAAAAATCTAACAGTGCAGGGCATAATTGTATTATTAACAGCTGATTGAGTAAAATCAATCACAAAACTAGAATTCATAAAGTAAAATAGCATGAAAAGCAATATAAATTGTATGTCTAAGTCTAACTAACGCATATTTGCCCAAGTATAATCTCTTGTGAATACTTACCCAAAGACTACAATAGATGGACAACTAACAGCAACTAGCTTGATCATATCTTGTGCAAATGGCATCTCTCAGGAATACTTACCGACGATAGCAGAAGTAGAAACTAAGATCTATAAAGTACACTCCGTGTAAAATCAATGCATGCAAAGGAAACGAACACAAATTCCTATATGATGCCAAAGAGGCTGTGGAGAATTACCACATGGTATTGATTGAAACTGGAAGACTCCAGCAGCATCAGAAGTAGCATGACAAAGAGCTTTTCCCTGTCCTGGAGCATCACCAGAGCCATGCGGGCAATTCAACTCCGAAACATCATCTGAGTACAAATAAATATGAACTCCCAATATGGGATTCCCCTGCCAAAACCATGTCCTTGTTGAACTATGTATATCCAGTGAAGAGCATAAGTCAAAAAAAAGGATTTAAAAATGTTGGTTACGAAGCGTAATTAGAAATCCTGTATTGGCATTTCAAAATCAAAAAAAAAAAAAAATCAAAGACAGCCATCCCAAACGGAGAACATTTACGCCCACTAAACATTGAAAAGATTGCAGAGCAGTTATTCCTGCATCTGCTTCTTTTTTATAAGTAAATAAGTAGAATAATTCACAAAAGGGTATTCCCGTTGTACAAGAGATATAAACTTCATATGAAGTCCAGAACAAAAGTTCAACCAAGGTTCTTGACATATGGGAATACTCTGCCTACTCCAAGAGAACATTAAAACAAGACCTGATCCACAAAGATCCTCTAAGGCATATCTAAGTTTTGAAAACCCTTCTATTACACTCGTTCCACATTACCCAAAACACAGCACATTCCCAAGCTTTGCCGTCAACTATATCTTTAACCTGCCTTTCCAACAAAATGTGACATCTAAAACCTTTTTTGGCATGGCCCAATGACATCCCAAAATGTTTAAAACCATTCCCAAACATGCATCTGGTTGTCTTTAAGATAATGATTCACAAAACTGAGGAAAACTTACCTGAGCTACCACAGATCCACGAATGTTGTAGCCAGAGATAAAGAAAATATCATCTACCAAACCGTTTCCAAAACCCAATTCCAGCTGCATATTCAGCAATCTAAAATTACCAACAGTCTTAACAAACTTATGGTAAAAGGGTACCTCTAAGCAACTTGGCAAGCAAAGTAACTTAGAAGACATGGGTAAAAACAAAAAGGAACAACTAAATTAAAGAAGAGCAAAAAGAAATGAAGTAATAAAAACCTCTGGAGAACCTCTGACTTCAATATCCAAATCATCACGTGAAGCACGCAATCCATATTTCCCTGCATTTGAGCACGCCGAGTACTATGATGAATTTTCCTCAAACAAATCATAACCAGACAGCATTTAATAAAGATAAACAAAGAGGAGGGAAGAATACTTCATAAAAAATCAAAATCATAAAAATGATTGAAAAATAGTTCCCAATTGGTCAAGCTGATGCTTGGGATAATTAGTACACATAAAACCATCCACTGAACCTTCTCCCATAATATATGATTTTAAAGGCCTTAATATCAAGTATCATCAGAATAATTCTTACCCAAAAACCAAAAATTATTGTAAAGAGCAACAAAAAACCTGGAACAACGTCCATGAATGTGTAACTTCCAGCTGATGTAGTGAAAACAGAAGACAAAATTTCACCGGTAGGAGACAAAAGCTCAATTTTGACATTTGATGGACCTCCATTCTTGTTTGGGCAGCTCTCTCCACCAACTGCGCCCACAATTCTTCCAGAAATAGTGAACCTGCAAAAATAGCAGCTTGGAGAAGTTGGTCCACAATTCTGGAGCAAAAGGAGTCTAGCAATAAGAGAAGATGGAGAGTATGCATTAATGTGGACAAACCCCGTGAACTGAAAATTTATATCTTCATTCATGTTGCAACCAGTGTTATCAATCGTAACAGGTACCTATACCAATGTGACAGAGAAAGATACATTTACATAATGAGAAGTACATTTTTTGTCGGTTAACAGAATGCGAGAAATATGTAATAGGGGAGAAATTACTCTAGTTAGAAAATAATATACTCAACTTGTTCTGGTTTCCAAGACCATCCCTCGGGTCCCTTAATCTTAATCATAAATGAACCCTGCAAAAAGATATGGATATATAAAGAATGACAAATACCGTGCAACAATAGAAGAATGAAACATTATGAACTTTCCCGGACAACAAAAGTCAACAAATTAAAATCTTATCGACTTGTAGCCGGAAGGATACAACGAAATGGAGGTTCTGAAACAGGTTTTTCAGTGTCTTATTTAATTAACAATAATAGATGACTCCATGACCCTCTGCACAAAAATATTTCTTTTTGGTATGCACCCTACATCCATCTGATTTAATAGCCTGAATTGATTGAACACATCCAACATCTGCTCCATTTTAACGTCATTTTATGGAAATAACAAGATAAGAAGCTCTATGTCAAAAACAATTGATGACAAAAAAAATTGAGAAAGGAACATAAAATGCTTAAATCACAACTATAGAAATGCTTAAATCACAGGTTATACATTATTAACTGGTGTTAACGATATTTTGTTAAATCCAGTTCAAAAGACCAAACTAAACAGAGAACAGATTATTGTCCGGTGATAGACCTTGTCATAAACGGGAATGAAATAATATCCATTTGGAGCACACTGAGTTCTGTCCTTCACCAATCCATCCAATGTACGAAGTTCAACCTACATTCAGTAAAAGACAAAAATCTCATAGTTCACTTATCATTATGCAACTACTTCTAAATAATAACAATAGAAAACTTCGAAAATCAAGTGAATTGAATGTTTACATAGCAGTGACAACGCCTAAGCTATCATTTATTAAACAGCAAAATACTTAGTCTATCCTGCATATCTTAGACACTTTCAGTTATTTAGAAAACAAATAAAACAAAATGCTTACAGAGAAACATTCAGAAAAAGGAAATATGTGTGATTTCAGATATTTCCAAAAATAACTTTTAGATGGTCGCCAAAGAAAAAAAAAAAGTGAAGGGAGTGTAGAGAAAGAAATCAAAATGCCCAAAAGAAAAACTCTGTTATTATTATTACTCCCACGTTTTAAGAGAAAAAAAACACACACACACACACAGTAGAGCTTAAACACTGTGGAGAAGGAAGGGGAAGAATTTAAAACACTTACCGTAATGTGAGAATAGTCTAATTTGGCATCAGTTGGATTCCTCGATTTGATAAGTGCTGCACTCGCCTGAGTCACAATTTTGCCTCAAATTTTATTACATATGAAACAAATATTCACAAGAAAAAAATGGATGAAATAGTAAAAGAAAATAAATCCATGGATCATGCCAGAATTAACACTAGAATTCATAATTCCCAGTCCAGAAAAAAGAATTATATCCAGAAACTTTATCTTCATAAAACTCAAATGCTTGGAATGAGAAGAAAATAAAAGTAAGGGCTAAGGGGGGTGAAGTTGGAGAAAGATTTTGTCCAAAGTATTTTAGAAGATAAATTGACCTCCACAAATCCACCACAGCCTTGAATTGAATCGGCGATATTAGCATTAACTTGTGGAGCTGCAACTGCAAGGAGTATCGTCAGTAAGCAATCTAAAACGAATAAACAGCGCCTAATTGATGCCATTGTCGTTGGTAGCGATCTGGGGATGGGGATGGTGGCGGGAAACAAAATTGGAAAAATCAACGAAATTTCCCTTCCGCTTCACACTTTAGCACAATCAACTATCGTTGTTTTCTCAATCCCACCACGAGTCCTCTGAGAGCTCTGGCTCACTCAGCAGTTCGACGCAAACCAAACCAAGGGGTTTATGACTTTACGGCTTTATGCCTTTTTAATTTTTATTATGATCGATCGATCGCCTGATTTTTTACATTATAGTTTTTTGTTATACATAGGGTTGAAATTCCAACTTCACCCATCTCCTCGGCCTCTATGTTGTCCGTCTCTCCCACCCTTCCTCTTCTCAATTTAAAAAAAAAAATTAATTAATTACACTTTGTTTCCTTAAGCTTGGTGAGTAAGAATATATTCTTTACTAATATGGATGAAGAGACTATAAAATATGGCAATACTTACAATATAAAATTATATGTATAATTATAATACTATTATTATATTATTACGTGTATTTTTTTTTTCTTTTTTGTTCCATTTTAATTTTACAAAATAAATCACCATGCCTTACAATTATAAATATTTAAACTAAAACCAATTATTTAAAAAAATGAAATAATAATTTATACACTATAAAGGAATGGTGTAGGTGACTTTTTAATTTTGTTGAATACAATCCTACTTCAATTCAAGAAGAAAGTGAATAACACATCGATACAACTTTTCTTTTCTTTTCCTTTTTTTATCTTATACCCTTATACTAATTGTTAAAAATATTACTTATACTAATTGTTATTGATTTAAATGGAGTTTCATATATTACTTGGCAAAGGTAATAAATTTTACTTAATAGCCCATAGGATTCAAATTCGAGTCATACAAAATTACATGTGAATTATGTTAATATTTTGATTTGAACCCGCATAACTTCACTTCAAAACCTAGTTTGAGAGTGTAATTTGTTTACTTGTATATGTAACACTTATTACCTCTATTTCTAATTGACGTAAGAAACATCATTCTCGACCTCTTTAAAGTGCACATCTTCATCCCTCGTACAAGAGTGGCAAATAACTTATGTACATGCACATCGAATACGAGCGATGGTAAACCTTTATACACGGGGCCACCAACCGATGAAGAGTATACTTACTAATTCATACATATCTTTCAAAACTTCTTTCCCAAACCAACGTGAGACACATCATACCTCATTTGTCAAACTTGAGACCAACAACCTAAACACGATGCAAGATAATTTCATTGTAATTTTAGGAAACACCTCCTCATTAGTGAATTTCATTTATTTTTCATTTGAAGGAAAAAAGAAAAATCGTAATATAGCTATTGAAGTTGTAAATTGTAATTAATAGCATGCTAGAAAATCGGACAAGTATAGTGTTTTTTTTTTTAATAAATGATAATTTATATTATACCTGGGGTAAATTGCAAAATACCACAAAAAACTATAGTTGAATTGTAATACGATCCTTAAGTTTTTTAATTTCAGTACTTTACCTTCTTAAAGTATTATATTTTTTTTTTATAAAATACAACAATTTCATGAAAAATAATTATTTTTGACCAATCTACATTTATTATTCATTTTGTATTTCCTAAAATACCTTACAATAGGTTAAATATTAGTCATTAAAGAGTTGTATTATTTAAATTATAAATTTTAAAAAATAGAAATGATTTTATTCACAAAGATTTGGTAAAACTAATGAGAAAAAATAACACATAAAATAGTTAAATATTTCGAAAAGAATTCTTATTGATCTCAACCTTTAGAGTTACAATTAAAAAAAAAGGTTATTTGTATTTTTTTTATATAAATTTATTAAATTGACCTAACATGCAGTAAAATGTTAAACTTAAAAATTTTAAGGTGTATATTACAATCAAATTATAGTTTAGAGTGTTATTTTGCAATTTAAGCTAATATTTGTTCAACGTCTTTTGAGTTTTGACCAATCAAAGGACGAGGTCGAATTCAACTCTCACCCATCAATTCCTAACTTCCTCCCATCTAACTTGTTGACCCACGCATGACTAAGTGAGAGAAAGATTAACCGAAAAAAAAAAAAAACACCGATGCTATCTGTACGAACGTATCAACGTACCGTGTTTTCTTTCTTCTTTGGTTCATCTTTCTCCATAATTTCAGTTTTGTTCTAAACAAGTCTATTGGAACTCCTACATGGATGATCATCAATGGTCTAATCCAAGACCATAATTGTGCATTACAGATTAAATCATTAAGAAAAAAAACCTATCATTTGTGTCCTAACGGCGTACAGGAAAAGCATTGTTTTGATATTTTACTGATTCAAAGTGCTCTTGATCTTCCTGTACGCCAAACTTGTTGATTTCTGGAGTCATGAAAACCAAAATTCATATATGGGCTCTGTTTGCATGTATATGTCTTCTTTTTGGCTTCATTGATGCAAGCAGCAAATCCCCAAATGCATTGGTTTTAAGTTGTGGCTCTCCAGATGGAGGCACGGACTCAGATGGTCGAAAATGGGAATCGGATGCAAAGTACCTCCCCGCAGACGACAACAACAAATCCATTGTTGCCAAGGCAGAAACCCAAGACCCATCCCTCCCTTCGGATGTCCCTTACATGACTGCTAGAATTTTCACATCAGAGACAACATACCAATTTCCAATTGAAAATGCAACCAGTCGTGTTCTGCTCAGATTCCATTTCTACCCGGCTTCCTATCCCAATTTCAATATCTCAAACTCTTACTTTTCAGTCGCTGCAGGGGGCTTCACATTATTGAGTAATTTCAGCGCTTATATCACGGCTGAAGCTCTCTCGCAAGGCTATCTCGTTCGAGAGTATTTCTTGGCTCCGGTTAATTCCCCAACTCTTAACGTCACTTTCAGGCCCGCTGCTTCAAACCAATCATTTGCATTCGTCAATGGGATTGAATTGATTTCTCCTCCAGAAGTATTTGATCAAGATCCCAAGTTGGTAGGCGTTGGCCTCCAAGACGAGAGCACTGATCTCGGAACAACCGATAGCACAATGTCTATAAGCGCATCCAGCATGCAAACCATGTTTCGAATTAATGTTGGCGGCCAGTATATTTCTGCCAAAAATGATTCCGCTGGTCTAATGAGAAGTTGGTACGATGACACCCCATATATATATGGCGGTGGACTTGGAGTTCCCGTGGAAGCTAATGTTACGATTGAGTACAAACAATTGCAGCCATACATAGCACCGCTTGACGTCTATAGTACTGCAAGATCAATGGGGCCTGATCCCAATGTCAATAAAAATTTCAACCTCACATGGGTATTTCAGGTTGAATCCAACTTCTCATACCTCGTGAGATTCCATTGGTGCGATTGGGAGTTTGATAAGGTTAACCAGAGAATCTTTGCCGTATTTCTTAACAACAAAACTGCAGAAGATGAAGCTGACATTTTTGATTGGACAAAAGAAAAGGCAACCCCAATGAAAAGAGATTACGTGGTATATATTGAAGATAGACAGGGCGATGATGATGAGCTCAGGGTGGAGCTTCACCCAATTACTTCCACGGGGTCAGAATATGTCGATTCTATTCTCAACGGCTTGGAGATTTTCAAGCTCAGCGATGCAAAATCAAATCTGGCAGGTCCAAACCCTACCATTTCAGACTTGATGAGGAAACATATTGACGAAGCACCAAAGGCATTTGCTGCAGAGAAGAAGACAAACTCTGGTGCACTAATCAGCGGGGCTGCTGGTGGAGCTGCAGCATTCGGGGTGGCGGCAGCTATAGTTTTCATTGCTCAAAGCAGGAAAAAGAGAGCTCTCGGGAGCGACGTAGGTGTAACCAGCTGGCTGCCAATATACGGGAATTCTCATTCTTCTGGTAGCAAATCTAACAAGAGTCATGGTAGCACAAACATTTCCTCAGATGCTGCGTGCAACTGTCGTTATTTCTCCCTCGCCGAGATCAAACAGGCCACCAAGAACTTCGATGAATCGTATGTTATTGGAGTCGGAGGTTTTGGTAAAGTCTATAAAGGAGTGATTGATGGTGAAACCAAAGTGGCAATTAAACGTTCCAACCCCTCTTCAGAACAAGGAGTTAATGAATTCCTAACTGAAATTGAGATGCTTTCAAAGCTGAGGCACAGGCACTTGGTCTCTTTGATTGGGTTTTGCGAAGAAAACAACGAGATGGTGTTGGTTTATGATTATATGGGGAAAGGAACACTGAGGGAGCACCTTTACAAGGGTAACAAGATTGTTTTGTCTTGGAAGCAGAGGTTGGAAATTTGTATCGGGGCGGCCAGAGGACTTCATTACCTGCATACAGGCGCAAAATATACCATCATCCACAGGGATGTGAAGACGACGAACATACTTGTGGATGATAAATGGGTAGCCAAGGTTTCAGATTTCGGGCTCTCAAAAACAGGCCCGAACATGAATCAAGGCCACGTTAGTACAGTGGTAAAGGGAAGCTTTGGTTACCTGGATCCCGAATACTTCAGAAGGCAACAATTGACGGAGAAGTCAGATGTGTATTCCTTTGGGGTAGTCCTGTTTGAAGTGCTATGTGCAAGGCCGGCTCTGAATCCGAGTCTTCCAAAAGAACAAGTGAGTCTTGGAGATTGGGCATTGCATTGCCAGAGGAAAGGAACCTTAGAGGACATAGTTGATCCTCAGCTCAAAGGAAAGATCCCTCCAGAGTGTTTGAAGAAGTTTGCTGAAACGGCAGAAAAGTGTTTGGCAGACCATGGAGTGGATCGGCCTTCAATGGGCGATGTGTTGTGGAATCTAGAGTATGCACTCCAGTTGCAAGACAACCCTGATGGCAGTGTAAAATCCACTACTTGGGCAGAGGAGCAGAGGTCAGATGGCGATACAACTCATCATCAGGCTATTGTTGATCACAGCGACTTGATGGCCAAGCACAGAAGCACTTTAAGCCTTGAAAGCGAAGCTGACTTGACGGGGAACTCGGATGATAACACAGACGACATATTTTCCCAGATTGTGAATCCCAAAGGTCGGTGATAATAATATATATATATATATATATATATAGTTCACCTAGTTGTGTTGAAGATGATGAATCGAGACACGTAAACTGAACGAACAACGCCATGAAATTCAAGAATCATTGCAGTTAATTGTTTTTATATATATATATATACATATATATTAATATTAATTTATACGTGGATTAATATCATTTACAGACAGTATGATGATAAACACTCTTGAGTCTTGTCTTGTGCGACGACGGCCTGCCGGCCGGTCATCAATCAAATTATAATCACATGTCCTAGCTCGGTTCGAGTAGAATAGTTTGACGGTTACTTTTTTTTTTCCCTTTTAATTTTAATTTCTCATCACTCGTCTGTCTGTCGTTAATTTTCGAAACTTGTGATATTTTGCATGCATGCATGCATGTTTGTCTAGTACGAGATTAATTAAGCATCAATTAGATCCTCAATTTTATGGTTTACACGTCATCGATGCTTCAATAATTAATCGCAAATATTTATTTTAACATTTCTAGCATTCGGAAGCCTATTATGAAGCATCGATATTAGTAGTTTGTTATTTTGTTAAAAGAAAGAGAAAATGGCATTTAATAGGGAAAAAAAAAAAGGTTACCATATTTTTTTGTTGGTAACTAAAAAAACAAATTTATGATATGAAGCTAAAACCCACCCCAAAACTATCGAAGCAAATCAAAATATAGTGAACCCCACGTTGAAACCCATTCTTTTAATTTGGAATCCAAGTCACATACATTGAAATTAATTCCACACAATTTCTTTAGCCACGCAAATAAATGTTTTGTTTATTGTCCACAAATCATCTCCATCATTAGGGTGTCATTGGTGAGTGAGCTTAGATAAAATGGGAGGGAATAAAATTAAAAAATGGTGCTTGATAGTATATAATAATCATTTATTTAAAATTATTTTTAGATACCAATTTTGAAAAATATTTTATACCTCATTCTATTTTTGGTGGGAATAAAGTTATTATCATTATCATTCCTCACTATTACTTAGAGTTGACAAAAATATCCATGCATGTTACCCCGCTCGTTACCCCCGCAATTTAACCCATCCAAGCTCACAAAACTTTGATTCCGGGTATTATTGAATATTGTAATTATGGGCACGAGTAATATGTGAACGAATTTGAGGGTACCCGCAAGTACCCGCATACCCGTCATAAACGGGTATTAATAGGTTGATGGGTACCCTAAACTACTATCGTTAATTATTGGTAGATCACTAATTTACTACTAAACTACTAGTACAGCTTGAAATAATTAGAAAGAAAAATGTTAAAAGGATTTTAACGTACCAAATTCAATCAAAATAATAAGACAACACTATCCTACCACTAGTTTTGCATAAATTATAATGTTTAGAAAATTTGAAACCACAGAGTAGACAAATATGGATACCCATATTACTCAATGAAAGTATCCCACTACGCGTGCCCGCAAATACTCGCTCATTACCCCAAATCACTTCACGAGTGTACCATCAAATTTATCACTTACCCACCAATATTTACCGATCAATAAAATGAACATAGCATGGTATTTGCTCATTTTTTTCAAACCCATTTAATATCGCTCGCTCACTACCCATTTGCCACCTCTACTATTATCATTATCAATCAATGCCCAATGCTTTTGAGATGAGATGTCTGGGGCGTTCTAAGCTGGGCTCTTTTAAATTGAGAACAGATGGGCTTAATTGAGCCCCTTCTTAAGCCGCATAAGGCCCGTAATAAAACAAACGTAAGCTAAAAAGCAAAAACCCGCGTCAAAAGGAACAAGAAATTCGGATTCCCTTTTCCTTTCGCTTTGCTCAGTCTTTGTTTTGTTTAACCTTAAAAACGATTCTTCGTTATCAGCCATCAGGCAATTCAATGCTAATTTGTTTATTTGAATCCGCAGTTTTGGATTCAACAAAATCCTAAGAATTGAGAAGTTGAAGAAAAAGCTAAATTTATTTGTTGGGCATGGGAAGATGGTTTCCGACCGAACATCTGCAGCTCCACCTCGAACCCTTAATGTGCAGAAATTTGCCCAGTCCCGAGCTTCTGAACTTGAGGCTCTTCATTCCATTGTCACCACCCGCTTGAACACCGATTTTCGATTCCAAAGAAATAAGAGGAGAAGAACGACCGGTCACGACACTCGAGTCTCCAGAGAAAGATTTAGGAAGAAGCAGAAAGTTGGAGGAGGAGGCAGTACGGCCAGAGTTGAAAAGAAGCTCCCACGTCGCGTTCGCAGGAGAATTGAACTTAAAAGCAACCCTCAGGCCGGAGGGTTTTCTGCTTCTGGAGACGGGACCAAGAGATTGAGAACACACGTTTGGCATGCTAAGCGCTTTACCATTACTAAACTCTGGGGATTTTACCTTCCTCTTGGCCTACATGGCAGGTAAACTACACGAATTGGATCATACTTTGATAAATCAGCTATCGTAGATATTATCCATATCTGTCTGTGATTAATATATTGCTTCATGCAGGGGTAGGGGTTCGAGGGCTCTCCTGAAGAAATTAAAGCAAGGAGGAGCACTTGTGCATGACGCAAGTTACTACACTGCTGTTCAACTGGAGGGTCCAGAGGCAGGCATATCTTCATCTTGTACCTTGCAATCGCCTAGATGTCAAAAGTTTCTTTCATTTTTATCTAAAAATGTTTCTAGGATTTTCTTTTAAAAAAAAAAAAGAAAAAGAAAAGAAAAGAGAGAAAGTGAATGGAAAAAGATACTCTATTTTGTGCTTTTGCATATCCTGTGCTGCAAGTCACGGCCGAGATCTGATTGTAACATTTTATTGCTCTCAGGATATTTTGTTGTCAATGCTAAGCTCCGTACTGGTACCTTTTCCATTGGGAAACTGTGATGAGGCATCCCAGAATATACTTTCAGGTGTGACTTACGGTAGTGCTATGGTGGGTTTCCTTGTAGACACGTTTTGGGGCATGTATCAAAGTTGTGATGTTTATTAGGTATTTGATATTTGTATGTGTCCCTTGTCAGCTTCATCATGTTGGGCCACTATATTCTCAAGCTGTTGCTCCGGTTACCTATATGTGGAGATCGCCACATTCCAATTTTGTTTCTACAGGTAAATGTGATGTACAGACAGTTGACAGCTGTGCTTTGATCAGACAGCTATGGGTATGGATACATCCGGCGGCTTTTAGAGAAGGATATGGTGTTCTAGAGTCTCTATGTGAAAGGGTAAGGTGTAAAGCTTTTAGAAGCAATCCTAGTATCCTAGAATAATGGTTAACTTTACTACGAGTTAGCACTTTGTAGCCTAAACTTAGTTTCTAGACTTTTAATTTGGCACCCTTTCCTTTTAAAGTTACTGTGCAACTTAGTAGTTTAGTTTTTATTCTTTTGCATTCTCCATAATTTTTTACCTGGTGCTATGCCTCTTCATGCTTTTTTACGAATTGCTTACTTCCTTTTGTTGTCATGCCTTTACCATATCAGAATGGATCCCGTACTCCATTCACCACACCATATACTGTCTTTAAATGTGATGTGGTATTGACTCCTTCAGTTGGGTGGGTTTTAAGGACAAATGTGATTGTTCTCTTCTTTCTTCAGTTGAATGTAGTTGGACACTCAGTTAGTTGTATCTCTCTTGGGGGTGAGCTTGCCAAGTTGGAGCTGATAGGTTCAAGGGCATTTCAGCTTATTCAGAAGATATTGTTCCCTATTACAAGGTGACGTAATTTAGAGTGTTACCTGTTCTTCTGAAACTATATACATCTATATTGGCAAAGCTTGTGGCTGAAGGGCATTTTCTTGCCATGCAGTATATCTACAGATTCTTGCGCTCTGCAAAAATGTTCGGTTGCTGGTACTGATGGTAAAAATCTATTTAAAGACACATCTATCCTTCCAAATGAAGATGAAATGTCAACCTCAGCAATCATTTCTCTTATGGTGAATGATCCCCGGGCTTTCATGGGGAAAGCTGTTGTATGGGAGCCAACGTGTTCTGAGGTTCTGGGCTCTGTGGAAAGCAAAATTCAAGGATACACACTCTTACCGGGGGTTAAAGCAAAAAACACAGATTCTCTCTCATCCTTATTCCTGAAGCCTGAAGAAAGCTGTAAGTTTTCTGAATATGTTGATCTGTGGGATGTCCGCAAGGGGATACTTCCACCTGTAGAAGATAGTTTCCTGTGCAAGGAAAAGCACCGTCGATCAATGAAATCCTTTGGTATTGGTGATGAGAATTTGGGAAATCTGGATGCTTCAGGAGAGGGGCTGTCTTCTCAATTTTCCCAAATTTGCCCTATTATGCTTTTGAAAAATAAGTTCCGCAAAGGCTTTACAACAAGGTAAAACTGTCTTACAACTTAGAACACATATGATAACACTTATGCAGCCTTTGCTTTTCACTTGTCGTAGTCAAATAGAAGGTTGAAATTTTCATGTTCTTAATGCCATTTTATTGCAAGAAATTTCAGTCAAGTGTTATTGTTTAGTGTCAAGGAAAATTAAGTCCTATAGAATTTTTATAGTGCTAAACTCTTTAGAAGAACTATAATGTCCTGAAAAGAAGTATATTGTGAAGAGACAACCAAAAAATTGCAGCTTATGAATACTTAATTTCTACCAATCAAGCAACTCTTGAAGTGATTATTTTGAAACATTATTTTTATATTTCCTTGGGATGAGTTATTGGTATTTGAGAAGGTAAAATGGGAGCAAAAACAAAGAGCTCAAGATTTTGTTGGGTTTATTTGTGGAAATGAAGATTTTTGGTCCAGTAAAAGTGTTTTATGACTTATGTATGCTTTGATACTCTAAAATAGGATTACTGGTTCATCATTTTGAGTTTCAAGGTAGTCTTGGTGTAATTTGTTGCTTTCAGCAATAATGCCTTTATTTCTTCTGTGTTTATGCTGATAACTTCAAATAGAAGGGGGTGGATTAATTCTTGCCTATTGTGAATTTTGCCAATTATGGAGCTTAATGACATGCAGAACATTCCTCTGTACTTTTTGATGTGATATAGCCTTTCTGATGGACTGTTGGTTGCTCTTTCGGTCTGTATATCTACGCGGACTCCTGATGGTCATTCTTTGTTCAATCTCTTCAGATGGTCTATCATTCTCCCACTAAGTTGGGTCAGAGCCTTTTGGATTGCCATAGTCTCCAATGGTGCTCAAGCCATAGGATTGAGAGAGAGGCACTGGATCGCATGTGAAGTAAATGTCTTAATTGTTAGTCCATTGTATTTGATACGAGGTTCTTAAAGTGACAATTGCCTTCATTTTCCTTTTTCCAGGCTGGGTTGCCATGTTTTCCTTCGGACTTTCCTGATAGCAAAGCTTACTCTTGTTTTATGGAAATGGAGGACTCTATTACTGATGAGAAATCAAAGCTTCAACCTCCTGCCCAGAGATCCCTTAGAGTCCCAACTTTGCCGCCTTGGGAGTGTGTCCAGTGTGCTTCCCAGAAAAGATCAATTACAGCAGGAGATGCAAAACTGCTTCCAGTCACTGACCATTCAATGAAAAATTTAAATTTCAATATCTGTGACATAGCAACTTTGGGTGGTCATGTTGCTCCTTTCAGTGGTTATGTAGCAAGGACATCCTACATGCTTATTCATTTCCTCACTCGTGTCGGTGTTGATCACTTGCTTTTATTCCCAAATTTGTCTGATGGAAAGAAATCGTTGCCTATGGATATAAAGGATGGAAACATGGTTAACCGGCAAACAAATGGTATCAGCTCTGAGTTGAAATGTGACCAAAAACTATGTTTCCTCAGAGTTCATTTGCATGCCTACAAGGAAGGTGTTTTTGAACAGGGAGCAGTGGTTTGTGCTGCACATGCCCCTGATATAGCTGCGTGGACAACCAGGTGCAGTTTCTGAGCTATGAATCTAAGCTTTTTCTTGTTTGTTTGGGTTTCTTCCAATCCTTTTTTGGTAACATAAATAACTATCCATTATGATATAATCCTCATACACTGGTGGTATTTGAGCCCAAAACCAGTTACTCTTGTGAATTCCCATGTAATATAGGAAAGAACCCCTCTTTAGAATGAGATACTATGCAGGGGCAGGAGAAAGCGGAATTCGAGAGCAGAGATAGAAAGCACATATAGCATAGGTCTTAACGTTGGGAGACTTCAATTGGCTGAAAGGAAGCCTGGTGAAAGAAGTATGAATCTGAATGGAAGAATAGGCTCTAGTGTCCAACTTTTAATTCTGGTATTAGAACAGTAGTGTAGTATTTTTACAGCTGATGTTAAAAGTTGGTTGTTGTTGGATTCAGTTGGAGAATCATAGTTGTCCATTGTCTAAAAGAATTGATGGCTTAGATTTTATTAGCTCATTTGATTCTCTTGCAAGGATCTTTATTGCTAATCAAGTATAGAAACTGAATTAATTTAAGTAGTGCATAAGTAGACACCCATTCCCATATTTGAATATGTACAGTATGTATCTAGATTGTAGGAGAGGGAAATAACAGAAAATGCGATAAACTGAAACCAAAATGGCTGCATAAAAATCTGTTAAAAAGCTGCTCTAATATGCAGATCTGAGGATGGTGGTGGAAAATGTCAAATACCTCAGTCTTGGCTAGATTCATGTTTTGTTCGGCAGCCATCTCGGAAATGGGAACTCCAGTATCCTGAAGATTTGGTTGGCAGGGAGTCGTTTAGGCCACCAATTGGTTTCGTAACAACTGGGTTTGTTCAAGGAAGGTAATGACTAACGATTGTTCTACATTCCGCGACAACAATAAACTTTAAAGGGGTTGTGCCGTAATTTTTATTGGTCTTGTATACTTTGAAATTAATTTGTTTTGTTTTGTTATATTGGTGGACATAACATAATAAAGCAAGAAGGGCACAGCAATAGGTGTATGTGAGGCTGGCTGGCTTGGTCATCTCAGAGAAGAACAGTGGAAGAGCATATCAGAAGAGCAGAGGAGAAAGGAAATATATGTTGTGGTGAGAAATTTGAGATCCACAGCATATAGACTTGCTCTGGCAACTGTAGTCCTGGAAACACAAGAAGAAGATGTGGAGTATTTGTGATATGTAAAATTTTTTCCAAACTGCAAAAGACATAGCATTGAGGATTTAGCAATTTGATAATGTGGCATTTTGTTTCATCCTAAACAGGGATTATTTATTTATTTACATAGGCATATTAGTAAATGGGATGCTGCTGCTGCTGCTGCTGCTGCTGCTGCTGCTGCTAAATTCCTTCAATCATTTTAGGAAGAGAATGTTGTTAAAACAGTTTTTGATCTACAATTTTTGAACATCATTTTTGTACTCTAAGCCAAAGGTGTACTTATTTTTTGGTATGTTTATAAATCTGGCTGGCGGTGAATATGTAGTTGTATGGAGTAAAAAGTTTTTACGCCAATTTATTTACAAACTTAAAAAATATTTGTACTCAATAATAATTTTATATATGTAGCCCTCTCATTTACTCTGCTCCCTTTCTTCTCTCACCTTTTAATTTCTTGATAAATGAGAAGATATCTACCCACTTAATAACAAGAAAAACAATTTATTAACAAACTTTTTCTTTCTTTTTTTCAAAAAAAATATATATATATATTATATATATATATATATGTATATTTTGTTGGGAACTGAGGGAAAAATTCAGTCTTAATTAAAGTATGTTACTAAAATAATATATGTCATAATTTAACAGGATGATGATGAAAATAGGTGTATTTTAAAGATGAAAATTCATTCAAAATCTGACGCGCACAGAAAATATAAGTTTGGAAAATTCATTCAAAATCTGACGCGCACAGAAAATACAAGTTTGGAAAATTAACTTTGTTTATATCCAACAATTTGGCATATTAATATTGGAGGGTTGTTTGAACTTTGAAGGAGATGGAGATGAAAATTAAGTAAAAAGGTGAACAAGTTGGAAGTGGTGGAGAAGCAAAACAATACAAGAAAGGATACGAATACCGCCACCGCCACCGCCACCGCCACCGCCGTTCGCTGGTCCAAAAATCTCTGTTGAGTGAGTATTATTCAGATTCACTTATTGAATTCAGATAGGTAGCCTGTATCAATTTTCTTCCTCTACTAATGCTAATAATACGCACTGTACTACTCAGATTTGCACAAGGAAGGAACAAATAATCTTAGATTCTTAGGGTTTTTTCTTTTTTGCTGCTCTTCTTATCTTAGTTTCATTCCTATAATTTGGTTTCTCAGGCTCCATAGGCTCATTGATTAAAGATGCAAAACCCACCCTAGACTTTAAATTTAAATTTCAACTCCCTGATTTTCTCTATTTCTTTGTTGTTTTTTTTGGTCTTGAGAATTTTACTACTTGGTTTTGACTAGTGTTTTTTTTTGGCATGCTAGATCGCTCTATTACTGGATCATCCATCATGTTTTTTGAAATTACTTTCTTTTCATTTCCCCTTTTGCTACCTCAGTTTTTTACTTCTCTTCTTCATTTCCTAATTTTAATCTCTCATTGATTGCCTCCTCTACATATATCTACAGGTAGGAGATTTTCCACTTAAATTGCTCAATGGCGAGGATCAAACCCCAAGCTCTTCTGCAACAAAGCAAAAAGAAGAAGGGCCCAAGTCGTGTCAGTCTTCCTACCATTGTCATCTACGCTATGGTTCTTCTTCTTATGGTGTTTTTCCTTCTTGCCACCTACAGATATTGGTCTCGCAGGTAATGTTTTCCAAACTTGTTGTCTTTACGGATCTTCTTACAACTCCTCTCCATCTGTATTGTGACCTTCATATTTCCTCGTGATTCTAGATCCATTACTCAGGTGGGAGATTCAATTTCGACCAATGAGGTAGAATTTTCTATGTAACATTATCTTTTTCACATTCTTGAGAAAATTAAAATCATATGATCGATCTACATTACCGTATTTGTTACTATTATTTATATTTCTTCTTTTAATTATAGGGTTTTACATATGTGGCTTCTTTTCCTCTCTTGTTAATTGTGACGGATTTTAGCATTTTAAGATTGCGTTTAAATGATGATATCTTGTCAGACGTATGCATCCAAAATTATGGACCTCTCTGTATCTCTCTATGTTTTGCAGGGCGATAACACTATAACCAATTCTAAGAAATCTGTTGATATTCCCATTCCCAAATATGCTGTAAGTTTCTTTTATGCCTTTTCAGTTCTCACATTCCATTTATATTATGCTTTTATTCATAGTCATCGGTGGGTGACTTTGCTTAATATTGATACTATTTGGGCTTGATTTTAAATTTCTGTGCCAGTCACTAGGAATGCTGGTAGTTCAGACCACTTGTTCAATGAAGCCATTGACTTCTTTCGTTTGCCTTTTTAAGATATTCGCCTTAACTTCTTCTACTGGTAGTTGTACCTTATTTGCAGTGTATGAAAACTGGTTATTAAGATATTCCATCTGTTGTAAATTTAGTATATTTGTCTTAACCTCTTCTTTAGTTACTTTGAAAATAAAATTTCTTCTGTTGGTTGTACTTTCTTTAAGATATTCATTTTTACTCCTTATATTACTTGAGATTTGTTTATGGGAATTTCAACATTGTACTTTCATCTATACTGCCCAAAAGGAAAGTTTATCTATTTATTTATTGTTTGTTTTCCTTTTCTTTCTGAATAAAATTTAGTTTTGGCTCTACTTTTTCACTTTTGCTTTTGAATCTTTTTCTCTGTTAAAGTACCTCTTTTTGCAATAGGTTATTCATACTACGAAAGGCTTAGTAACTGCAGAACTGTACAAGGAAGGTTCTCCTGAAGTTGTTAATGAATTTATCGAAAAATGGTACGTAATTGATTCAAACTCCTCTTTCCCTTGATAGCCTTTCATATATCCAGGAAAGATATTCACATAGCTGATCTTTGTATGCTTCTACTCTTTTCATTTGTTATTGCGTAATATTCAGTCTTCCTCTCCCATGTGTGCTGCATTACCTCAACAATATTTGAAAATATAAAGGAATATTTGTACTTTTCTGCAGTGATACTTGCATATCAGATAAATCAAATGCTGAAACTTCTTCTCTCACCTTTTTTATGTCCCGTGTACAATCTATGAGAACCTGTCTTTGGCTCGTATGAACTTATATTTTGGGAACCTGCATTCAAGGAGACTTATCTCAATGGAATCAATGAACTTCACTGTGAAGTTTATTAATGTGGGGACCACTTTGGGGGAAAACTCTCTGACATTTAGCAGCAACAGATAGTACTTAGTTTGTTGCTATTTTGGTACTATGAACAGCACCCATGCAAAATAGTTTAGTTAAGAAACAGAGAAGAAGAAGAAGAACTATTACTAGGAATCCACCCAGATCTCCTTAAAATGCCCAATGTAAGGTATGCTAAATTGTTTGAACCGTTGATGACTTTCGGATTATGCTAAATTGTTTTTCTGATTCCAAGTAGGACATCTATTTTGGAGCATCAGAGGTGTCTTTTAAATCTCTTGAGAAGATCATCTTCATTGAAATTTTTCTAGAAATACTTCTGGAGTAGAAGAAATAAATTGCGAGTACAGTTTGGGCATCAGCGATTCAGAGCAGATGTTCAAGTGAAATTACTTGAAGCCACTCAGCATAAATGGGTCTCTGGGGATGTAGAATGTCGTTAATCCAATTAACCAGCCGATTTTGGTTTATGACTTTTGACCTGTTTGGCGATTAACCGTCTATTTTGGCCGATCACTTTTGACCTGTTTGGGGATGTATGGCCCTTGTGTTAATTAATGGGAAGTGATAAAATTTTAGTCAGCGTCTTCTTTGCTGTCAAATATGAGTGTTAATGTAAATATTATAGTATTTTCAACTCCTGGTTAAGTATTGATGTTTTGTCAGGCCCCTCCTCAACTAGTTTATTATTATTATTATTATTTGATACATTTATAATTGTTTGAATTTTCAGTAAGGAGGGGCACTTCAATGGGATGCAGTTTAATCGTATAATAAAGAACTTTGTTATTCAAGGGGGTGATGTTGGAAGGCCTGGTGCAACAGAAGATTGGACTGCTAGAGGAAAGCATTACGGTCGACTTGATACAAGGTGTTCTGGGCTTGTCATTTGCCTTTTATTTGATTGTGCCAAGAATTTTAATAATACTGAGTCTACTAATAACAAGCCTACTAAATGATATTTCTCTTGTCATTTGCCTTTTATTTGATTGTGCCAAGAATTTTAATAATACTGAGTCTACTAATAACAAGCCTACTAAATGATATTTCTCTTTCCAGTTTGAAGCATGAGGCTTTTATGCTTGGAACTTCCAAGACAAGACATGATGGTGGAGGATTCGATCTAATTATTACTACAGCACCCATCCCAGATCTGAATCAGAAGATTGACTTATTTGGACGTGTTCTCAAGGGAGAAGATGTTGTTCAGGTGAGAAATTTGTGCATCTATTATTCTTTTCCATGGTTTTTTCCTTCTTTGATCATTGTAACTTTTATTTCCCTTGGAGGGAGATGGAGAGGGAGAGGGGCAGGGACTGTTCTATTGAGTTTTAGCTTTTTAGGTATGTAAATGAAATCAGTTTTTGTCTTTCCTTTTGGAAACACAAACATCTTTTTTCCCATTGATTCTGTAAAACACTACACTGAGACATTTCTATAAATAATATGATAGGTTGATATTGAAAACTAAGTTTAATAGGTTTAATGAGAAAAAAACAGAACTCACCTAGCAAGTGTTATCTCACTCTTTTTGTTTTTGTGAATACTACCGACTGAAATGGATGAATGTTCCCAAATTTAAACAGGAAATTGAAGAGGCTGATACTGATGAGCACTATCGACCCAAGACCCCGATAGAGATAACTGAAGTGATTCTCAAACAAAAAATTTGAAGGTCTTTTCTGTCAGCATCTTGAAGGTCATGTCTGTCAATATCTCTCATCTAGCGTATTTGCTTGATGCGAGACAGGTTGTTGCTGGGTTTACAGCTGCTTGACACCGAGATGATGCTATTGGAAGCTTTGAACTTATGTTGTGAATGATACAGCTAACGGTCGTTTCATATGCAACCAAGAGGGATTTTGTTTTTCTTGTATATGTGACTTGTGCTTTTTTTCCCCTTCAGTCTGTTGCTTCTGGATTTACTTCAATTTAAAAATTTTGATGGTAAGTTTGAAAGAGCTAGTTAGCTTAGCATATTGAACTTATTCTTCGAAACAAGTTGTTATCAGATTAATGAATTGTATTTTGGAGTAGTCACTTTGTAGTTATTTCCCGTCAACAACCTCCTCTGTACGCCCCATCCCCCCTTTCTATCCAACAAATTGAAGAGAGGAGAAGTGATTAAATTCGAGAAATCCCAAACCTTTTGAGATCATTCTGAAAATGGTAAAGCAAATCATAGTAACAAGAAGTTAGGATAGATAAGTTGAGGGTGAACTTTAAGAAACAACGCAAACATTTTGTAGCAGGCTTTCAAGTTCAGAGCCTATTTCAATTCCATCTCCCTCCATTCTAGTCCTCATATCTGGCGCTGTTCTTCCAGCAGCGATATAGGTCTGAAGTAACGACTTGTACACGCACTGATCGAGGCAATTTACCTTCTTTAAATGTTTGCAGAGCTCCTCAGCACCATCAATATCTTTTTGTTCTTGGAAGTAACTAAGAAATTTACTTATGGTATCAGAACTCGGATGCCATTCAGACTCATTGATTGTAGATGTAGCATCTTCCAAGCAGCGCAACGCGTGCTTCGCTTCACGGTTATCCAAATAGAACACCATTAGCATCTCCCAAGAGGTAAAGACGGGGCGAGACGATCTCTCAAGTGCGCGACGAAGGGCCGCTTCAGCTTCATCAGCCATGCCATGTCTGAGAAAGGCAGCAATAGCGGTATTAGCTAGCCTAATGTCATAACTGGAGCATGCTGACTCCCATTCCTCGAAGCATTTCTTCAATCCATCAATGTCGTTCAGTTTACTCAAAGCCTGAAGCATGGTAAGATAGCTAACATTTGTAACAGCTCGGAAACTCGATTTCAAGTAGTTCCAAGTACGATGGACCTCACCAAGATTAGAGATGCCGGCATAGAGGGTTATCATAAAATGAAACGCTTGGCGACTTGGAGGTCTCGTCTCCTGCTCTAGCCGTTTTAAAGCAAGCTCAGCTTTGTCATGAAGTCCAGCCCTGACATAGGCGACAGCCAAGTTGCTATACGTTGTCCAATCGCACTTGCTTTGGCTCTCCTCCTGCTTAGCCTCCTCGAAAACTTTTTCTACTCCCTCTAAGTCACCCAAGGACGAATAACTATTCATCCAAATGTTATAAGTAAACGTAGAGAGCTGGACATTCCTGTTCTTCATTTGTCGTACCAACGCAGGCACCTTCTGGGGCTCCCCTAATCTCATGCACAAAGACATGAGGTTGTTGAAAGCCAGTGAAGAGGGTCCAATCTTCAATTCGTCCATCTTGTCAAAGAGATCCAAAGCCTGGTCTTTCATCTTCTCCACGCAATAACAGTTGAGCAGAGCTCCATAAGTCCATTTGTTCTTTAGAGGGGGTTGGAGGTGATTGAAGTAATTCTGAGCAGCAGCAATGCCCTCTACTTTAGAAATAAGATCCAAGCGGATGGCATGATCACTGAATGACAGACTCATGTTCCTTGCGTCCATCCATTCCATAACCTGCAGAAAGAAACAAACAAACCAAAAAAAAAAAGTGTTTAAAAGTCAATCACGCTGCTTCAGTATTGTTAGATTAAATTGAAGAAGAAACGATAAAGAAGAGATAGGAAGAGGTTCCTCAAGTGCTTGGTGATGTTTTCCAAACCGGCGAAGTTCCTTGATACATCTAACCAGATGGTCTTTAGGGGCACTTCTCCCCTCTCTTACGTACTCATTTATCGTCGATTTTACTAACCCTTTCTTTCCACCCAATGCCGACAGCCTCCGGTAGAGACTAAGACTTGATCGAGCCTCAGCCTCCTCCGCCACGTTCGCCGCCGTGCTCAGCCATCTAATGATGGTAACGGGGGATTTCATATGACGACTCCTACTGTTCATCATTTTCGGAAAATGAGGTTTATGCTAGGGTTTTAATTAATTTTATTAGTTTTCCCTTTCTTTTGTTTTTTTTTTCGTTCATTACTAAACCAGAGATAATAAGCAAGCAGTAAGTAAGCAGTCCTCCACTCACATTTATTTGATCCATAGCTTTTAACTAAACTTTGGTTATTTTGGACAGAATATTTAATCTCCATCCATTTATTTAGTATGTAGCTATATATTTAACTCCCAGAAAATGAGATTGAATTTTTAAAATATTTTGGAAATAGAAAAAGGAAAAGGCGAAAAGCATAGTAATAGAAAACATTAGAAATAATATGAAAAGCAAAGGTAATAAGATTGAATTACATATATTGAGTGAGAGTGAATTGGTTCATACATTTATTTGAAATTGAGTAATGGCAGGCGGAGGGCTGGAGTTGAGGGCCGGGGGCGTTGATGCTTTTGATTGGTTAATATTAGACCAACCCACAACACTGAACGCCCAACCCAATCTACTCCCCATTCCATTCAAATGTCAATTATGCTTATTCCAACGCTTTCTTCTTCTTCTTCTTCTTTCTTCTTCTTCTCAATCCCCACCACAAATACAAATACAAATACAAATACAAATGCATTTGCACCAACAAAAACAAATCTTCCTTCTTCAACTTCAACGCTCTCATGTTGTTATTCTGCTCCATCTCATACTGTGCGTATCTCCTTTTGTGTTATTTTAGGTGGCTAACTTTTTCCTTTAATAATAATAATTTTCTGACTAAATATCTCATCATTCGTACAGACAGAAACGGCGGATGCAAAATCAAAATTATCAAAGGATGGTGGAGTGTTGGATAACCTCTTCCTGCATTTGTTCCGCACCAAGATGGTCCAAGTAATAAAGACTATATTACATTACGCTCAATTACTAGTAAATCTTGCCCTTCAATTCAATTCAATTCATTTCTAATTTTTATCATTAATCTCAGGAGACTGGATGGGACTCGGAAAAGCCTGGTTACGACGGCCTGATTGAAGTTGCCAATCGTCTTATGATTGGTCGAACAAGTTCTCAAGCTAATCTAGCCTCGGTATATATATATATATAATATCAAATACTTTTGGCGAGTTGTTTTTGTTTGGGGGTTTAGTTGTAAACAAAAATAAATGTAAATGTGAGGCAGGTCCGGGTACTGAGATCGCTGTTCCCTCCTTTGCTGTTGGAGCTTTACCGAATCCTCATTGCACCTCTAGCAAAAGGAAAGCTGGCTGCCATCATGGTCGGTAAGTGCTTCCACAAACACCAAACACCCCACTGCGCCCCTGTATGATATGTTAATACTGAGTTCCACGCCAATCTTCATTGTGTCTATGAATGGCTCCAATCTCTCTGGAACTGGAAGCAAGGGTCACTGCACTTTCTTGTAAATGGCTGATGGGTCCGTGCGAGGTCAACTCTGTGACGCTTCCTGATGGGAATTCCTCTTGGGATAGTGGCGTAAGCTAAACTTTCCTTTATTCTCTCTAATTCAGACTTCCATACACTAGACTACTAAGTGCGTCTCTAGTGTTCATGCAGGTCTTTGTGGAGAGGTGCAAGTATTTAGAAGAAAGTAAATGCGTGGGCATATGCATCAACACATGCAAGCTTCCTACACAGGTCTCGTCCTTCACTCAACAACTTTATGCTCTCTTGAATTAATTTGCTTGGTTTTGCCCCCCCTTCTTTCTATCATCCTATGTCTAAACCATGTGTGTTTCCAGACTTTCTTCAAGGACTACATGGGAGTTCCCTTGCTAATGGAACCAAACCTCAGCGACTATAGCTGCCAGGTAGTGGTTTTTCACCGTCAATTTATGCATATTATTCTCTTCTCAACTACCACTGCCATACCTATATCAAACTACAGAATGCGTATCAGCTTTTGAGCATTTAGCTTCAAACGGGACTGTATTTCCAATTCTTCATCATTGCTTTTAACTTAACAGTTCAAGTTCGGGGTCATTCCACCTCAACCTGAAAATGATAGCACGCTAAAGGAACCCTGCTTAGAGATATGCCCACATGCAAATCATCGGAGGAAAGCAGACACGAGCCTCAATGATGACGGACCAAAATGCCCCAAAGCGTGATCAATTTCTCTCGAAAATTCTAATGGCGGTTTCATGCAATCATATGCTTCAAATAGTTTAGGATAAAGGAGGTTTTGCGTTGCTCAAGAATTGTAAGCATGACTAATTAATTCACTGATGTTCAGCAGCCTTGTTAATCTGCCAAAGAATTTTTTAATCAATTTCCTGTTGACAAATGAGCTACAGAATGGCAAATATCACATTGGTCATAAAAAAATGCACAGAAACTTTGTTTTGCCAGAGATGATCAAAGTAACTTGATGATCCAGCCTTTCTTCCCCATAAAATTGGCTATAACTCCCCACAAAATTCCTGTACATCTACTACATGCAATCTCTTGCCAGCAGGGGCACAACATTCTCTTAAACCCATCAACCAATTTCAAGTTCCTTAAATATAAGCAGGGAGTTGAAATATTGGAATTACAGAGACCTAACCTAGTTTCTTCTAAATAAACTGCCAAAAAGAAATACATGCAGTTCAAGGAATTGTTGATCACAGGATAGATAGTTTACTAAACACCAACATAAATATGAAATGCCAACATCGATAGAGCAACAGTTAAATCAAACTATCAAACTCTTGGATTCACAGTTTTCCTTGTTAACCACAACCAAAATCAAGTTGTCTCTCATCAGCTAAACTTGTCCTTGAAACTTCATTTCCTCAACTTTCCCTTCTTTATCTCATTCTGTGGAATGACACGAAGAACTTGGAAGTACAATGATAAGGTCCACACAAAGACAAAAAGTAAATCTCAATCAAGAACCATCCAAAACACATTCACAGTACAAAAATACAGCCGTCGATATTTACCTGAGAGCAAATACAGGGGAGATGCACAAATTGCTTACCTGAGTTAATAAAAGAAGCACTCGTAGAAAAGAACGGGCCACAAATGAAAGAACCAAAAATGATAGAGAGAGAGAGAGAGAGAGAGAGTAGGTTTGTGAGCATTGTACTCAAACCTTATCACTGGAAATTGGATAACTATACTATATTGAAGAGAAATCAAAGATGACACAAGAGGAAAATTGCCTTAAGCAGGATTACAAAATACAGTCGAGACCAAGTGCACCAAAACACCAAAGAATAAAGTTCCAAACCAAACTGTACAGCTCAACGGTCCCAGCCAGAGGGCCTCCGCCTTTCTCTGGTTCTATCCCTTGATCTGCAACAATGAAAATAGAAGAAATATGCCTATCAGCATTAAAATAACATAAACAAACTGTTCATCTCCCTCTCAGCTTTAACTGATTTTATTTTTTGTTTCTTTCTTTCACAGCATCTCAGGTAAAAAGAAACAAATATTACAGTAAAACCATTTATTACCCTCCTAAGTTCTTCTGAACTGCATCATCTCCTGGATTTCTTGTACACGTGTTATCACTTGGACTCATAGCAGCATTTACTGAACTAATTGTCTGAGAACTGCTACTATTTCCACCAATAGTCCCACCAGAAACAAAGCCAGCTAAGGCCATCCCCTTGTTCACATACATGCTTGAACTACTATTTACGCCCTGATTTTGGGAGTTCGATGAAGCAGCAACAAAGTTGCTTTTAAATTGTGACATCATCCCTGTTCTCAATGAATTAACTGCTGCAGAGCGACTTGGAGCAGCATTTGAGGACGGTATGTTATTTGATTCAGCATTATACCCAATACCCAAGCCAAAATCCACACCACGTACACCTCTTCCTCCACCTCCACCTCCACCTCCACCTCCACCTCTACCTCCACCTCCCCCTCCCCTTCCTCTTGCCCTTTTTCCTCCTGCAGAGGGATCATTGTTTGTGACATAATAAAAATTAGGGACAGGAATAAAAGAGAGATGGAAAACGGAGAAGTTCCATTATCACAAACTAGCACTTAATCACTGCATAAGAGTACCAAAAATTAAAAATTAGAATGTGCAGTTCTTTCTCCCAGGACCAGGAACCCCAATTTTTCCACTGTGGTTTATATGAGCACATTACCATAGAGTGGAAACCCATACCTCCTTTTCTTGCATCACGTTTGGATCTGAACCTCCCATCCTAATGATTTAAAAGGTAGATGTCGATCAATGTTGGATATAAACTTCAAATCTCATAACTCTTGCAACAAAAAGAGCATTTGCATATAACCCATTTTTATAAACCACATTCAAAGTAGCCCAACAACCCAGAAAATTAACCTAGAAAATTTTATTAAAAGTATCCCTTGAAGTACCTTCATAGCAAGATCCATTAGCTCGGCAGTTACATTCTGACCAGCAGCAACCAAACTGTTGACCAGTTCACCAGCAAACCGTGCCTCCTTCTGGGTGATGAGAGTATATGCAGTACCATCCTTGTCACCAGCACGTCCGGTTCTTCCAATTCTATGCACATGCATATCCATGTCCTTAGCTATATCAAAGTTTACCACTGACTTAATTGACTTGATGTCAAGGCCTCGAGCAGCAACATCAGTTGCAATTAGAACATGGTAAGTGCCAGATTTAAATTTTTGCAGTACTTCCACACGAGAAGCCTGATCTTTGTCACCATGAAGAGCTGCAACTTTAAACCCTTTTAGGCCCAACTGTGATTCAACGTCATCAACTGTAGACTTCTTTGAAGCAAAGACTAAAACATCACCATCATCGATCAATCCAGGAAGGTTTTCAAGAAGCCAAGGCAGCTTCTCAGCATCAGATGGAATCAACTGGACGACCTGAGTGATATCCTCATTTGCCATACCAACCTCCCCAACAGTGACTCGAACAGGATCAGTCAGTATCTCCCTTGCAAGTTTTTCAACTTTTCGGGGCATAGTTGCTGAAAAGAGTAAAGTTTGTCGATCTGGCCTAATTTGACCAACGATGGACCTTATCTGTGGCTCAAAACCCAGGTCAAACATCCGATCAGCCTCATCGAGGACCAAGTACGTTGTTCGCAGCATTGTCAAAGCCTTCATTTTAATCATGTCTATCAATCTACCAGGTGTAGCAACAACTATCTCACATCCCGCCTTTAGTTCCTTGAACTGATCGAGTTTGGACATTCCGCCATAAACAGCAGAGACACGAATACCATGTGACTTTGCAAATTTCTTCGCCTCCACATATATCTGATGGGCTAGTTCCCTAGTTGGTGCACATATTACACCAACAGGACCTTCTTCTTTTGCAAGTTCTGGTTGATCCATAATATGTGGAATCATTGGAAGAACAAATGCTGCCGTCTTTCCTGAACCAGTTTTTGCAATACCAATAATGTCTCTACCAGAAAGCACGATGGGCAAAGCTTGGCACTGTATTGGTGTTGGCTTTTCATAAGCTTGTTTTGCAATTGCTTTCATTAGCTCTATGGAAAATCCACAATCTCCAAACATCTTTATAGGTCTTGGAACATCAAAACCAGAAACACGAATAGCTAAACTGTTCCTGTAATCAGCAACGTCCTGCTCACTCATACCTAAATGACCGAAAGAACTGCTAAGTGAAGAAGTACAAAAAAATTCAAGACAATACCTTCCTATTAAAATCTCATTTATCGCCAGTATAATATAAAAATGAAAAACAACATAATAATGATCAACCATGTGTATACCTGAAATGGAAGATTTTTCGTCGTAAAAATCTTTATTAAATGGCTCGTAGTCAATTGAGCTGTGATCAAGAGCTAGAATTGGTTCAATCTTTCTCTTATCAACAACAATTGGATTATCGTCGGAATCATACTCAATGAGGCCGGCGTCCACTGCCTTGGCAGCGGCATAAACCTCCTCATCGGAATTATAGCCGGCCTGAAGAGCCTCTGAAGCCAGTTGCAAGCCAACATCCTTTTTGGCTTTCAAGAAAGTCTCCAGTGGATCATCCTCCTCGTCTTCCTCCTTGTACTTATCCAACCTATCATGACTGGGCTTGGGAGGTGGAGGCGCCCCTCATCTCCTGGTGAATCCCCTCCATAAACGCGTCCAAAGGATCGATTTCTTCATCGTCAGCTGTGGTTTCGTTGTTATTAGTATCGGCGTCTCGGTCATCGTAGTCGATATTGTCTAAGTCAGTATCTTCATAATTGTCGTGGCCGCCGGAGCGAGAAGAAGGAGGGACGTAGAGTCTCTGAGGGGGTTGTGAGCGGTCGAAGTTGTAAGTTGGCTGGCGATTGATGCCGAAACCTTCGAAACCGAACTTCCGTTTGGACATTATTCTTAGTATTCAGAAATTGGACAAGATACGCAATTATATGAAACCCTAATTTCAATTTGGGCGAAGCACTGAGACTTTTCCTTTATTTATTTAACTCTATATAAACCCGGGAAAAAGCCTTTCTCCCTAATCTACGGCATTTTTTATTTTTTCTTTTCTTTTCTGTTATTTTGTATTATTCTGAATTTCTAAATCATATTTTTAGGTTTATTTGAAATAAGACTGGTTTCTGACCTTCCCAAATCCGCAATACTTATGCCTCTAAATCATTGATGTGAATTGATGTTATCAAAAACACTCATTTCTATCGCATTATTTATTTTAATTTATAAATACTTATTCTTTATAATTTATTAAATAATTATTTTAAATATAAAAAAACCTTTATGAAATTAATTCATATAAGAAACAAGGTTTATGTATAAAACAAATAATCAATTGCACCTTAAATTAGTGAATGCAACAATTTCACATCTCATAACGCTTGATTATATATGAACCAATTTTAATCTTTTGTTCCATTTTCAATTTTAATTGGCAAGGGGTTTCTTGTATCATTTTATAAAAAAAATAATACGTGTATAGTTGTTCACTAATCAGTTTAATCATTTGGTTAAGATTTTAGTTTAATTTTTAAAAAATAGATAATTGGCTAAAATAACACATGTCAGTTTTTGTATAAAATGGTACAAAATATGCAAAACAGTTTTAATCTCCATTTCAATTTATAAATACACGCCACATGTATTTTATTAAATTTTTATCAATTGATTAGTAAAATCTAAAGATAAGTGTTAAATACACGAATTGGAATAGTTATGATTAATTCAAAAAATAGCGAATTCACCCATGGAGGAGAAACCCTTATTGGAATGGGCACTAATATATTTTTAACGTCTAATTAGATCAAGAAATAATTAAAATCCAAAACAAAAACTCGTTACTTTCTTTTCCTATAATTAATTGAAGCCGAAGAGCCCTATACATTTATTCATTCAACCCAACTTGAGTTTTTCAGTTCCAAAAATTCGAATGAGGTTTTTGTTTTGTACTGATCCGATATGAATGAAACACTCTCTTTCATGTATTTACAAATTGAAATAAATATTGAATTACAGAATGCAAGAGAAGATACATCCTATATATGAACTTGCTTTTGGAGGAGATTAACCGTAATGTTATTCATCAATGTTTAATTGCAACATTTTGACTTAAATGCATTCGGGATTTACGAGTTGTTATTTAAAAAAAAGATCATAATGGAAATGCTCATGGATAAATATGATAAAGCCACTTGTAACATAATGGGGGCAAGAATAAAATGGAGTAAGGTTTGAGAATGTACACATAATTCAAATCTTTTGATTTATTTGCACACGTATTAATTCTCTCAAAGTCCCAACTAAGGTTGAACAGGGATTATGAAATCCACAACGCAATCAAGATTTTGGCTATTTATTAACATTACTGGGCACGTCAAAGTCCAACTGTCCAACAATCTCAATGACGGGCCATGCTGGTTGGGCTTATTATTATTAATTAAATTAATAATAATTAATTTAGAAGTTACGAGCGTCCAGGAAAGACGTACATCGATCGGTTCTTACTTCTTACCGTTACAGTAAATACATTCCGTCAATGCCGCGCATTGAAATTATAAAAAACAGAAAAGAAAAAACATATGTCTGCAGTCTGCCTATATCCTACTACTACTACTACTACTACTAGCGGAAGCGGTAATGAAAAAAAATACACTAAGAAATAATTTTAGTGTAAAATCTGTAATGTCTGGAAGTGAATTGAGTTGAATCCTCAGGCTGAGGCTCAGTCATCAGTGGGAGGGAGCTGGAGAAATGGCAAATAGTTGCTTGCGGTGATTGTGAATTTGAAGCTCCAATTTTCAATCCCCATTTCCTATGGTTTTACACTCGTACTCATACTCAACTCTTATCTTTTTAGCTTTTGGTGCTTGTGTTTATTATTATTATAATTATTAAGATTACGAGGCCCTCTTTAATCGTCGTCGTTTCGATTCAGCTCCGCAGATCTGAACGCTTCATAGTTCGTCGGCGTCGGTGCTCGGTAATGCTGCTGGACTTCACTCACCTACTATTCTTCATGTCCTCTTCCCGCTCTACTACTGCTACTGGTCTGTACTCCTTCTTTATCTTCACCTCCAAATTTATTTTTATATTTTATTTATTCATTCCATCAACATTTTCAACCGCTAATGTTAGGTTTATCAACCTCAACCCTTTCTAATGGGGAGGAGCAATTCTTTGCGTATATTTGAAAATGCTCTCTCATGGCCTGATTTGGGGTTTATTCTCTACTAAATTCAGATTCATCGTTTAGCTCACTTTTTACAAATTCCTTTTATTTTATTTTTAATTTTTTTTTGCTGATTGCGTTGGAGCTGGTGAGAATAACATTTCTGTAATTTTCCTGCATAGCTTTTAAGTTACAAATTATGAATCTATACATGGTAAATTTATTTACTATGTTTGTTTTTTTTTGCCGCTCTCCCCGGACAAAGTTTGTATTGTCCGTCGTCTCACCCTCAACTTTCTCCATCTTTCATTTCCCATCTATCATTCCTTGTGCCTTTTGGGTATGACACTTTTCTCTGGTAAATACACATGCGTGTATGTCTCTGTATATACACACGCATCATCTACGTATATTGTTAAAATTGCCAATATGCATTAACAGTGTCTTCCCCTTCCCTGCTGCTTTGTTGTGTGGTTGTATGCTTTTTCTGTTGTGTTACTTTGTAAGTTGTATGCTTATGAACACTATAATCAGCTGTTGTTACATCATTTGCAGGGCTACACAAAGAGTTCCGATGGCTGATGCTCAGACGGTTGCTTATTTTGTTTTACATCTTATATGTAGCTGATGCTCATTTACGTGGTAGCCCTTTTGAAGCACACACTCTATCTCCTCCGCCTACTATGCCTGAGCTGCCTCCACCAGTCAACCTACCATTGTTCCACAAATCACGGTGGAAAAATCTTTCACCTTTTGGTGACCCAAGACTTGGGCTACAACCAGCTCAGCCTCCTCATTATGGTCCATTTGTAACTTCCCGTCATCCTCGTGCTAGCTCGACTATATCCAAGCCATCAATGAAGAAGGGCGAATTGGTGCCTCCTAGTGCTGGTCTTGCAGAGATTGCTCCAATACAATCTGGTGCCAGTACTATACCAGCTGCTCTGGCTCAACCGCCACTTTCTCCTCACTCCTCCAGTATGACTCATTTTCCAGAGATTTGATAATCAATCGTTCACGTGGATTGTACTTCATTTTCTTTTTAACTGTGGGGAATTCCAACAATGATTTTGTTAATTCACCAACTCTTAAGCTGTTAATTCTTTCTAACTTTTATACGGGCTTTGTTTCTTCCGTTTCAGATTGTTGTGGACCAGATACGGTGCTAAAACGTGGAACTCAGGGTTGCCACTGCGTATATCCAATTAAGCTTGACCTTCTCCTCTTGAATGTCTCATCTAACCCAAATTGGAATCTATTTTTAGAGGAATTCGCATCTCAATTAGGTTTACAAGTTTCTCAGATTGAGCTTATTAATTTTTACGTGCTGGGGTTATCGGGACTTAACATTTCAATGGACGTTACTCCACATAAGGGCATTAGCTTCTCTGCCAGTGAAGCTACTCAAATAAACTCTTCACTGTCTTTGCATAAGGTTCGACTAAACCCTGCATTGGTGGCTGACTACCAACTTCTGAATGTGACCTGGTTTAAGCCTTCTGCTCCATCTCTAGGTAATCCTTGTTCATTGTCATCAAACACCTGCACTTGGATAACCGTATTCGTTTCTTTTTTTTCACAGTTAAGCATATTCTTATAGATAAAATACGATGGCAAAGTATGATCCATGCATCCGATTTTATATAGTGGGATAAAAGTAGTTTTTTGTTGTTGTTGTTGTACAACTTTACTGTAAAGCGGTGCTTGGGGTATTTATGTCATCACCTTTTCACACTGTAGCTCACAGGTGACACCAACTTCTCCATAACTTGATAGTTCTAGAAATTTTGGAGAAGGCACTGTGCTATGGTTTGTGGAACTCCATTACATTTGCACTTTTTGCCTGTTTGTGCAGTCTTTTCTTGATATTCAAATAGGTGAAGCAATCTTATGCTATAAGAATGAGAGTCCAAACGAGAATCCTGTTAAGAACACTTTCCCCATTTTACACCTTAACTCATTGTTTCTACAGAGCTAAAAGCATGCATTCTTTAGTCATGGGCATTTATTTGATTCTCGGATTTATTCTGGAATCTAGATGATGCAGTAAGTGATATTTTCAATGTAAATTGAGATCTCTTAGTATTGGTCAGAGGCAAGATGAAGGTAATTATCATTCAATTGTTTCATTTCTATAAATCTACGCAATGCAACCCTCTATAGAATAATTTACATAATATTATAACTGATATGAACTGATAAAAGGAGTGTTCCTCTACTACTTTTTCTCTCCCATCCCCAACTATTCCCTGGGGAAACAAGTGAGAAAGATATGGTCGCCCTAATGCATCTTTCTTGTGGATTTTAATACATTTTCCTTTTCAATTAAATCTCTTTCCTAGATATATATATACTTTTTTTTTTCCTTTTGAAAAAAAGTTTTTGTCTTGTGTACAGCTCCTCTTTCTGCTGTGCCACCTGCAGAAGCACCTCCATTATTGCATTCGACTCCTCCTCCGTTTGTCCCCTCAAACAAGGGAAACCATTCAAGTTTAATTCTTGTAATTGGAATTGGTTCTGGAATCCTTATCATTGCTATTATTTCCATACTTATAATTTGTCAATGTGAATCTCGTAGAGGGAAGAAGAGCACATCTATCAAGGAACCTGGTATGCCCCTTGAATGTTTTAAGTTGGTATGTGTTCTTTTCAAATGGGCGTGTGTCCTTACCTATTTTTCACATTTGCTTATTGTTCAACAGCAAAGACGATGGCTGTAGATGTGGTTCCCTTAGCTGGATCCCTGCCTCATCCTCACCCAACCAGTACAAGGTTTCTGGCATATGAAGAACTTAAAGGAGCTACAAACAACTTTGAACCTGCTAGCATACTTGGGGAGGGTGGTTTTGGCCGGGTTTTCAAGGGCATACTCAGTGATGGAACAGCTGTAGCAATAAAGAGGCTTACTTGTGGAGGTCAACAAGGAGATAAAGAATTTCTGGTTGAGGTTGAGATGCTTAGCAGGCTCCATCACCGTAACCTTGTGAAGCTCGTTGGTTATTATAGCAGTCGTGATTCCTCACAAAACCTTCTTTGCTATGAACTTGTGCCAAATGGAAGTTTGGAAGCCTGGCTCCATGGTAACTCTTCTATACACTCTTTAATTTGACAATTAGATGCCATGCCCTTAACTTGTAACTGGAGCAAAATAAAGGAGTCATTTGTGGAGGAATGTACTGGTTGACTCGGAGCAACTAGAGATGTTACTGATTAATTTGTGGTAGTCAATTCTTAAAAATGTCCTTGATCTGCTGCAGGCCCCTTGGGTATGAACTGTCCCCTGGAGTGGGATACCAGAATGAAAATTGCCCTTGATGCTGCGAGAGGACTTGCTTATCTGCATGAGGACTCTCAACCTTGTGTCATCCACAGAGACTTTAAGGCGTCCAATATATTGCTTGAGAACAACTTTCATGCTAAAGTTGCTGATTTTGGTCTTGCAAAGCAGGCCCCCGAAGGCAGGGCAAACTATTTGTCTACTCGCGTCATGGGCACATTTGGGTTAGTTTCTCTGTTGATTAACTAGATATCTGAAATTTTATTTGCTATGAAATTGAGTTAAACTCATTCACAGGTATGTAGCCCCAGAATATGCTATGACCGGCCATCTATTGGTCAAGAGTGATGTTTACAGCTATGGGGTGGTCCTCCTTGAGTTGTTGACTGGAAGGAAGCCTGTAGATATGTCACAACCGTCGGGACAGGAGAACCTTGTTACATGGGTTGGTTATATTATGTTATTACCTTCTAAGTTATCGGTGCTACATCCTAATTATTGACTCTTTGATTTCTTGAATGAATGCCATTGTTATCAAACTAAGCTTCTCAAATATTTAAAGTAGCAAAACCTGGCATTCTTATTTGTTTCAGGCCCGCCCAATTCTAAGAGATAAGGATCGGTTGGAAGAGCTTGCTGATCCTAGGCTTGGAGGCAAGTACCCAGTTGAAGATTTTGTACGGGTTTGCACAATTGCAGCAGCTTGTGTTGCCCCTGAGGCAAGCCAACGCCCCACTATGGGTGAGGTGGTTCAGTCACTTAAGATGGTGCAGCGTGTAACTGAGTATCAAGATTCTGCTTTAAATTCAAACAGTCGACCGAATCTTAGGCAGTCGTCCACAACCTTTGAGTCAGACGGTACATCGTCAATATTTTCTTCTGGTCCTTACTCAGGTCTGAGTGCATTCGATAATGACAATATTGCTCGGACGGCAGTATTTTCTGAAGATCTTCATGAAGGTAGGTAAATATTTTGCTATTAGTTAATTGTGGAGATATGTTCCAAGGTTTTTGTAAAGGCAAGTTGTTTTAACTCCTTTGGTGATATTATTTGCAATCTCTGGTGGAATGCAATGAATCAATGTACCTCTTTTTGTTGAAGGGATGTAGGTCCCTTCTTTCTCATCCCTTGTGGAGAACCATTATCATTTTTCCCCTTGTGTGGTGGTTATTCTCTGCATGTTGGATGAGAGGGTGTAAATATTAATGATGGCTGTTGTACTAGAAACTAGAAAGCTTCAACAAGCCTTTCTTTCTCATTTAGTCTGTGTGTCTAGCCGAACCATTCTTGGGTTTGTTTTGTTCATTGTGATCATAGAACCCCCCCGCCTCCTTGTGTAGTTCCATTAAAATGCATCTCAAAGGAAATCTGGTGTTTAAATTGGCTGGTTATTCCTGTACCGAGGCTGCTATTTTAATAGGTCAAATCAAACCTGACCTTGGTTGATGGAGGTGTGTTCTACTCATGTTTATTATGGTTTGTGAGTGTCCTTACTGTGCCATTTTGATTTTGCTCATCTGTTTACCTTTGAACGGATATTGTGTTTTTGAGAAGATTCCAGAATGAACGCAGAGGAGGAATGCCTACTCCCATATGTAATGCAAAGAAACAAAAAAGAAAAAAAAAAAAAAGAAGAAATCCAGCGATTTAAGCACAACGGGAACGCATCTTCATTTTTCATTTTTCGCGCCCTGCCTTACACTGCCGCTCGTTTCGTTTCCATCCTCCCTTTTAAGCATTTTTTCCTTGTGAAGCAGCAGATGATGATAATTGGGTCCCCTCCCCTCCCCTCCCCACCCCACCCCACCCCACCCCAGCAAAATTAATTGGCAAAATCCGCTGCACCTCTGACCTACCTACGTAATAATTAATATTCTTACCAATATTTATGACATGCAATAATCTTCTGTTAATTAATTATAAACAGTTTAAAAATGGAATGGGAGGAACAACCAATATGCAACTTCTCACTATTATTATTATTGGGATAAAAACGATTACATATATACATCCTAATCCTAAAACTGTGATGGGATCATTTCTATGGAGAAATTGGCAAAGGAAACTTCTAGGAGATTGAAAATTGCTATTTTCTTCGCTTTTTTGTTTTGTCTAAACTGTATAATAATAGTTGATATAATTGAGTTTTTATTTCTAAAAACTTAATAAATTATTCTTAGGGAAAAAAAAAAGAAAACTAGTACTATAAAGGTAGGGTTGAATATTAGTAACACGTGCGAAGAGAGTAAGTAGAGAGAGGGCTGGTGCTAACATAAGCGAAGAATTGCAAGGGCACTAACTTACGCCAGAATGTTGCAGCCAAGCACCCGTCCGTGTGTGAAGTCTCTAGAACATAGGAAGAGGAGGGAAATACAAAGGAAAGAGAAACGATAATACTCTTAAGATATATAGAGAGAGAGAGAAGGGAGGTGAACGTGAGTGAGTTAACTCGTGAAAGAGAGCGGGGACTGAGTCGGGCCAGCGAGCCAAAGAAAGAAAGAAAGAAAGAAGCCGAATCCAACAAACCAAATTACAGGGTGGGCCGTAAGGGCATTTGGTGAATATTAAGATTTTAAGATTGGAAAAAAATGGAGAAGATTTTAAGGAGCAGTAGTTGTAGTAGACCCAGATCCCAGTTGTTGTTGTATTCTTTGTTCCCCTTTACCACTCTTCCTCTTCTTCTTCTTCTTCTTCTTCTTCTTCTTCTTCCATCGCGCACCATTATTCCTTCTCTTCCTCCTTCATCGTCACCGCCACCGCCACCCCACCACCACCACCATCACCATCTTGCTTCTACTATTCCAACCCTGTTTTCAATTTCCCTTCCTCTCTCTCCGTATCCCCCACCGGCCAACCCTTCCTGTTTTACTTTTACCCGCTCAATTGTCCCCTCTTTTTTTCATCTCTTCCTCTTTTCTAGGCGTCTGCTTATTCCTTCATCTCCAATTTTGCTAGGTATTCTTCCTCTTGTCTCTTTGTTTTTGTTTATATTCCACAATTAGGCTATTTGGTTCACTTATTTATTGTTTTCTTTCTCTTGATCCTTTTTTTGGGATTTCTTTCTGTGTTTTCTGATTCGTTTCTCTGTGTTCTGGGTGATTCATTAATGTAACTGCGATTAAGGGCCTAATTGGATATGTTTGGGAAGAAAGGGGGATCTGCTTGGCCGCAGCGGGGGTTTGTTTTTTTTTTTCGGCGAGTTTTCAGCTAGATATATATACACACATTATCTGGACAGGTTTAAATGTCTATATTTTGGTGCCTTGCCTTCTTAGATTGTATATGCTGATAATTCTCTTACTACTCAATTGATGGGGTTTACTTTTTATGTCGATAACTTCTACTGCCTGGGTTTGTTTGGTTACTTGATGCTATATGAAAGATTAAATTTCAGGGCTTGTCCAATGTCAGCATTGTGTCAGATACATGGAACTATTTCAGATGGATTGCTCACGAGTTATTACCGGCTCTCTCCTGTTGTTTTTGTGTTTTTTCTTCAGATGAAACTCTGTCTTTCAATGTCTCAATTTCATTTCATTTAGTTGTTGCTTTGTTTTCTCAGCACTTACTCATTTATTTAAATGTTCAATTCTGTTGGGTTCAAATTTCTATGATACAAATTTTTCTTACGAATCCCTGCGTGATCTTTTCCAAAAGTCAGCGACTTTGTCCTTTTTATGTCATTAAGTTGTTTGCTTAGATCATTAATGGGTTATGGATGGGTGAATTTTTGCTGGGATATTTTCCTGAATACTCACACCTGTCACATCTTTGATGCCGCCTCTCTCTTTTTGTCTAATGTAGTATGTGGCGTCTTTTGCAGTCTAAGCATTTAATAATCTGGGGCATCACTAGAATCCGGCTTTAGATTTGGTTCTTTTGATGGAGGATTTTGGTAGTTCTCAATTGGATGGTTTTGGAAGTACCATAAGAAAGAAGCGGAGCCAGACTTCACGCCGGCCTAGACCCGAGCCCCAGCTCTTTTGCGAAAGCCATGATTTATCACCTTTATCCTCCATTCCGGCTTCAGATGATTTGAGCAAAGTCTCCAGTGACGAGAATACTGGAGATGCCAATTTCAGAGGGAAAATGTTTAACCTTAATCAATGTATGTTAAGAGGTCCTTCAACTTCTAGGGACGAGGATACTCATTGTCATAAAAAGATTAAGAGGGAGGATGGGGGATCTGGCGCTCTGCATAATAATGGATATCTTGGAGATGATGTTGACTATGGGCACACTGTTCCTAATGGGAGCCAAATAATGTCAGCTGATAGTATAGGAAATGAGAACAAGCTGAAAAAGGTTAAGCTGAAAGTTGGTGGCATCACACGTACAATCCAAGCAAAATCCAGTTCTAATGGTGCATCAAACATTGGAACTTCTGCAAAGAATGCTCAATTTTCAGAGGGTACTCGTGCAAGACAGAAGCTGATTGTTCAGGTTTATCACTCTTCTGCTCGGTAGTATATATGATGATTCTTGTCCTGATCAATCGGTACCAATTGTTGGTTCACTCTAGTTGGGTCTTGTGGTCTCTGAACTTGTATTTTGCTCTACTAAGATTAAGTTCTCTTGAAAAAAATTAATAAGCTACATTGGTCAGATCGAATAACTGGGAATGAGTCTACCAAGTTCTTTTAGGCCTTGGGCAATTGAATTTAAAATAAATAAAGGAAACTGTTGTGAATATGTGTATAGCTTTACTTGGTTTTATGCTAAATTGATAAATAGCACCAGTCGGGAAGCAAATTCATTATCTGATTTTACTTTCCTGAGGGTCAAACATTTAAATGCGCAGGTTTTGCATTTATATTCTACTACTCATTGGAAAATGTGATTCTATCACCTTCAGTTAATGGCTTCTCATTTGTGCATCTCGTGTGCTGTATGGTCTCACGTGGTAGTTGTTAGTTTTGGCCAAAAATTTGAACTTTTTGTAAAGAAACCAAAGGATTCAGACATTTGGTTGGATTCCACTGCTATATGTGTTTGGAATAAACTTTCTGATTGACGATGGGATATATTAATTGTGCAGAGGAACATGTTGCTGAATGACTTGTATGGCAAACATATCTTTAGCATTTATTTGTGGCAGATGTTATTTAACCTTTTGTCATTAATCACTTTGGAACTCTTCTATACTAATGTTTTATTTCAATTTCAGGATGTTACAGATCATTCGCCTCCGGATAAGAAGAGTGGTTTGCAAGGGGTCGCATGGAAGGATTTCTCAAGAGGAAAACTTGGTCTTGTTAAGGAGGACATGGGGAAGATGGCTACAAAGGATGGCTTTGAAAAGCCGGGTGAGAAGTTGGATCATGTTCGTAAGAGCAAGAGGGTGCCAAAGAGGCGCGTTTTGGATGGGGCATTCGATGAAGACGAGGATGATGATGAGCTTCGTTATCTGGAGAAGATAAGAATTCCAAAGCTAGCAGGATGTAGGGAATCTGATGAGGAATCAACCAAGAAACAGAGAAATCTTTCAAAGGTTTCTAAGGGTGGAAATTGTGAAAATTTTGATGAAGGTGGAAAGTCTAGCAAAGATGGTAAGAAGTCCAGATTGGAACGATGTTCAGAGGACACAGATTGTGATGATGAAGAGGAAATGCTGTCTGATTGTGAGCCTGGAGGGAAGAAGAAGAAACAAAGGAAGGATCCCTCTGATTCACCAATTGAAAACAAGAGGGAAATGACCCTGACAACACGCCAGAGGGCCCTTTTGTCAAGCAAGGACACCTCTTCTACGTCTGCTGCAAGTCAAATTGAGTTTCCGAATGGTCTACCACCGCCCCCGCCACGAAGTTCGTATTTTCTTTATTCCTCATCTCCTTTCAGTTCTTTCAAGATATTATTCTTTTTGGTTATTAAGTGACTGCATATTTCGTTTGGTTTAGAGCAAAAAGAGCAACTGACAGAGGTGGAGCAGCAACTTAAGAAAACTGAGGCTGCTCAGAGACGAAGGATGCAAAATGAGAAGGCAGCTAGGGAATCAGAGGTTTGCCCATTTGGTCTGCTTCATGGTGTTATTTTCTGTTGGTTTGAATTGGTATTATGAGAGTGGCTTGATGCCATTGAATTTTGTAGGCTGAGGCAATTAGAAAAATACTTGGTCAAGATTCGAGCAGGAAGAAGAGAGAAGATAGAATGAAGAAGCGTCAAGAGGAACTAGCTCAGGTACTTGGTGTGATCGTATCTGCTTTGACAAATTCTGAACAAAGAGAAACTATTAATTTCTTTGGATCTTTTTTTTTTCTTTTTTTTAAAAAACAGGAGAAGGCTGCCAATGCTAAGATGCTTGCATCAAATACCGTTAGATGGGTCATTGGCCCTACTGGAACTCTCATCACTTTCCCACAAGAAATGGGTTTGCCTAAATTATTTGACCCTAAACCTAGCAGGTATGAGTACTTTTTGTTCTGGCCAGTGACCACCTCCCTCTTTGCCCACATGCCATGGAAACATAGTAAAAAACCGGGGGGGGGGGGGGAGGGAGGGAAAGAAAAGGAAAGGTAATAGACATTGGGTGCCACTGTATCTCTTATCAACAGGAAGGTAAGAGGAATATATGCATCATGGCAGTGTTTCCCTCTCTTTTTAGAGTTCATGGAGCTAATTAAAGGGAATCACACACTTTAAGTAGCTGTTTCCTCGACTCTCTCTTTCCCCCCTTTACTTTCTTGTTTTTTTTTTTTTTGTGAATTGTGGAAAAGAGTCCTTAGGTATAGCATTGATAGTAGGGCTGATGATGGTTTGTGGAATTTGATGGGAAATTGCAGTTATCCGCCGCCTCGTGACAAATGTGCCGGTCCTTCTTGTAACAATCCATACAAGTATCGGGATTCAAAGACAAAGCTTCCTCTATGCAGCCTCGGATGCTACAAGGCAATCCACACGGAGATGCCAGCAGAAGCAGCCAGCTAGGGTTGATTGATTATTATATGTTTTGGAGAGTCAATTATTAGAATACTCAAAATACTTTAGTCTGATGCAAATGCACAAGTGGTTTTTGGGTACAGAGAAATAAAACTGGTGGAAGCATTTTTCCATACAACAATGTATGAGTATCTTGGTGGTACACACGAACACGGTGAATAATTCATTGATGCTACAGCTATTATTGTAGCTTTTACTCTTTATAGTCCTAACCTTGAGAGATAAACTTGTCTTGTCTTGTGTTGTGTAACTGTGTTTGTCAAATTCAGGCAAATGTGCGAGCTGGGGATCTTTCTTTGGGGTTCAACTTCAACTGTGTTTTTGAGTTTTTGTAACAGGGCAAAAGTTTTTGTTGTTGAGACAAACAGATGATTTTTGGAGAAGAATAAGAGCCAATCAGCAATGGGTGGAATTATAAATTATTAATGGGGCCTCAAAGTAAAACTGTATTTGATTGATTAAAATAACAAAAACACATTTATAGAGACCGAGATCTTATATTCAATATTTATTTGTGTCCTATTCTATTTAACGTTTAAAATTAATTAAATGCGTAATGTCCATTTATAAGGCATAAAAAAAACAGAAGAAAATACCTCGAAATTATTAACATTAATTATTAAATTCCTAAAAAAGAAATGAAGAACATGAAATGATAATGAGTATTGGTTTTTGTTTTTTTAATTTTTTGGATTTGGAGTAGCAGAAAACCATTTAAGTGAATAAATATAAATATGGCAAAAAAATGGGGCAGAAAAGCATATTTGAAGAAGTTGCTGCTGTTGTTGTTGTTCTGAGTTGCTCCATAGAATAAAAAACAGAAGAAATTTTTGTTTTTGTTTTTGGATAAGGCCGCCAGCCCGCAGCCGTCGCCGATACTGCTATGGCTCTGCCGTGCCTTTCATTCAACTCTGCAACTTCTTCCGCCGTCATCGTCTACTCTTCCCCAAACCCTAACTGTTACTGTCATTATTATTGTTGTCCTAATCCTTCCACCAAACTCAAATCCCTTTCTCATCATTTTTATAATAATCATCATCCCCTCTCTTCCACCACTTCCAGGTACCTCTTCTTCTTTTTATTTCTTCAATTTCGTTCATTCTTTACTACTCTTACTCTTACTGTTACTCTTTACTTTTCAGGAAACTAAAGAAATCATACGCTATTCCCACCAAGCTCCCAAGTTGTGCCGCCGCCGCCGCCGCCGACTCCTGCCCTCCTCATAATGCCACTTTACGCCAGGGTATTTGGTCCGTTAGGTAAAACCACCAATCCCATTTCATTGTGTTTTTGCATTTCCTGTTCTTGTTGTATTGCTCAAATGCTTGATGCTTAACTAGGGATGATTTGCAAGTTTCGACTTCGCCATACTTTCCTGCCTATGCCCAAGGACCACAAGGCCCGCCTCCTATGGTCCAAGAGCGTTTTCAGAGTGTTATCAGTCAGCTTTTTCAATATGTAAATCTTCTTTTCACCTCAACAACACTTTGCAATTCGCACCCCCCCTCTCTTTCTGTCTTCTATGACCGGCTTTTCATCGGCTTTTACTAAATTCTAGAGAATAATCCGCTGCGGTGGTGCCGTCGATGATGATATGGCCAATGTTATTGTTGCTCAGCTTCTCTATCTTGATGCTGTTGATCCTAACAAGGTATGCTTCTCAGCTATAGATTCAACTTTAAAGAATGATATTTTGCCTGTCAATTAGCCTTTCAATTTGCAGTGGGATGCCTAGTTGAAAACCTGAAGCTTGTAGTTTTTTTTAAACCCTTTTAACCCATGAATGCTTTTCTGCTAGACTTTACAGAATTTACTAATATTGAGTGGTAACTGGTGACATTTTATCTCCTTTTAGTTTAAAATAATTAGCCAACCCCTTAATTGACAAGCTCAAGTTTTTAGTATCTCTTTTTGGTGTGTAACTCTGTTCCTCTTTTTATGCATATTAAAGCATTCTCACATTTTGTGTCAAAGAATATCTCTTTTTTATTGAATTTACCAGCATATGGCTTAATATGGATCATTTCGTATCAAATGTACTCTGATTCTTCAACCAGGATATCGTCATGTATGTCAATTCTCCAGGAGGATCAGTTACAGCTGGTAATCTCTTCTAGTGTCTCCATTACTTTAGGTGTGAATTCGATCTCTTTCCCTAATGTTGTAATGAATTTATTTTGCTTCCTCAAAATTTTGTTAGGTATGGCAATATTTGACACAATGAGGCACATACGCCCTGATGTTTCCACTGTGTGCGTGGGACTAGCAGCTAGGTAAGAATTGACTGACATAGGCTTATATTCTGTGTATATTGCTGAAGAAAGTGTTAGCTCTGTTCGTTGAATCCTTCCAAAATTGTGGGTAGCTCTCTTTTTAAAAAATCGTCAATCTTTAACCATTTTCTTTTCAGCATTCATTTTGCTGTTTATTGTGCTGATTATGTATGTTATGAGAACTAAAGGTGTCCAAAGATGACCATAGGATGGGGGTGGGTTATTTAAAGCTACTGAGCTTCAGGTAAGGTTCAAATTATAGATTGGCTGCTAACTCCCAATCATCTAAGATTGAGTTAGTTTGAGTCAACGATTTACGATTCTATGAGACTACAACAACAATAATAACAACTTATCCCATCATGGATCATACCTTGCTGTGGGGTCATCCTTTATCCCGTTATGTTGCTCATAGTGCATACATAAATAATATAATTGAGATGGTTGAAAAGATAATGGTTTTACCTGTGAATTAAAATATAATTCACCAGCATGGATGATTTAGCCTGTTATTATTCACATGGTAAGTGTTATCTGAGATTATTCTTTTCTTTTCTTCTTTTGCAGCATGGGAGCTTTTCTGCTTAGCGCTGGCACTAAAGGTGGGTGATAATTTTGGTAATGAGTTGTAACTTCCAATATATAATTATTGCTCGCTGAAATGGCTAATATATTTTAAATTTTTAACACACTGTAGGAAAACGATATAGCCTTCCGAACTCAAGGATAATGATCCATCAACCCCTTGGAGGAGCGCAAGGTGGTCAGACCGACATTGATATTCAGGTATCTACCTTCCCAATATATCTCTAGGTTGGCTGTTGTACTATTATCAACCCAACCATTTTTTTCTGGAACAAAGCATATGATTTACTTTTTCATTTTTCTGCATAATAGAACATAATTTACCTCTTTTCATGTATAAAATCTTCAAATTTTCCTGCCTGAGGTTTGGAATTTTACTTGGTTGCTGGATATCCCAGAGAAATATTTTCGGTTTCTTTTTCAGTGTTTTTTTTTTTTTTTTTTTTTTTTTTGCCTTGCCCTTTTCTTTTTTGGGAATTTCTAAGGTCGAATAATTGAGGGGCAGTATCACAACTAATTTACATTTACTCTTTTAGTATCTTTTCTTGAGAAACAATAGAAATTCTCATTTCCTAAGTACATATACTCTGGATCTGTAACCAATCAAATTGAACAAAGCACAAACAAGAGAAGAAAGGCACTGGGAGTAGACAAATAGGTTGGGAATTTGGCAAACTGAGATCAGCCATGGTACCTTTTGTTAGTAGTAACAGATTGAAAGACATTGCGTTTGTATTGTCTTCATTTGTTTGGACCTTGCTTAAAGTATCCCTGCAGTGTGACCTGATTGGAATTGTGTTTGGTTGCTTAGGCTAATGAAATGTTGCATCACAAGGCTAATCTGAATGGGTACCTGGCATACCACACCGGTCAAAGCCTCGAGAAGATTAACCAAGATACAGATCGTGATTTCTTTATGAGTGCCAAAGAAGCCAAGGAATATGGGTTGATAGATGGTGTTATCATGAATCCTTTAAAAGCTCTACAGCCTTTGGCCGCGTCCGCAGATCAATAACAAAATTGTTGCATAGGCTTTAACTCTGTTTGCTGCATAAGATAAACAGTAGAGTGCTCCTTTAATGCTTGTCATCGGTAATACATTTTGCTTTCCAAGTTTTGGTTTGCATTCAAGTTTACAAGAGACGATGGATGCTAATATTTCTGGGAAATGGTTGCCATTTGGTCCTCAACCCAAAGAAGAAAGAAAACAATATAATCTTCCTCGATATATCTAAATTCAGAATGTGAAGCATCTTGCAGGAAATCACGAGCATTTCATGACTAAAATATTAGGTGCTAATCGTATTTGTGTAATTGTTGTTGCATATACTATTGCAAACGATAAATGGTCAAATTTTATTGCATGATAAGGAGCTCTACATATTCTTAAAAAGGGAAATTTTGAGACAATAAAAGATTGAAAATGGTGTTGAGGAACTTAAAAAGGATTTCAGAAGGAGCTTCCCCCATTAACAATAATTTTTCTTTCCCATTATAAGAAAAGGTGTGCAGATTGCTAAAAGTTACAATTAAAAGACCTCCTCAAAAAAAAAAAAAATGAGTCTAAGAGTGTAGACGTACACATTGTATGTATCGCAATTCGCATGCCGCCATTCCATCCAGGAGACGAGGACCACATCAATCACCTTAATATATTATAATAATACTAATAATTAAACAAAAACGTTTTAATTTGTTAATTCATCATTTGAATTTTGAAAGCGCCCTCCCATTTATGATTTATCTTTCTTAATTCTAAGATGGAATTAGTCTAAGATTGTATTTCTGGTGTCTTATTTAGTTATATATTTACTACTTCTACTTCTACTTCTACTTGCGTGTGATATTTTTTTAATTAAACAATTAAGTTTGATTTGGTCTAATACACAATACAGACCTTAGGATGATGATATTGATGCAACTCACCCTCAACTTCGCATAATTAATTAAGGCTGATTTATGCCATATTCTCCAATTTCTGGATGCATGATGCAAATGTTTGAGAGATTGTCTTTTCTTTTTTCTTTTTTTTTTGGTTCAAAAGGGACTTTGATACCTGCGTGAATGAGTAAAATTGACCGTCATCAAGAACTCCACTGGATTTGTACTGCCCAAATTTTGCCTTGAATTTGAATTTTGTGTTTTTTTTTTTTTAATTATTATTATTATTAAAAAGAAAGAAAAGGATTGTTGTACGAGTAGGGTTATTCGTAGAAGATACTGATTGTTTGGTATATGTTGAGTTTATTTAAGGAGATTTTTTTTGTGAAATTTGGTGGCCGCTGCTTCCATTTCCATAACATCATCTGAATATCCACAGGATTTCTGCCCTCTCCTCATATCTCTCTAGCTCTCTTTCATCTTACCCACTTAATTCTTTCTTTGCAAAATCAAACCCAAAACTATATATTCATCACGGCGATACATTTAGTCCATTATTAATAAAAAAATCGAAGTCAATGAAGAATTTCCATATATATTGATATTCAAGTCCAAAAATAATAAACATATATATATCATTTGTTGATAAATGAATTAACTATATATTATTAATTAAATCCAATAATTAACAAGTGGACGACTCACTCTCCCTACAATTTATGGGAGAAACTATCAATTCGTGTGAAATGTACAAGAAATTAATGATATTTTTGTTATTGGCCGCTAGCTCCACTATCATCATCATCATCCTGCAAATGTCTTACGCTGCAACAACCATTTGGTGAGCCCAGACATCATCAACCTACTGTTGACCTTCCATATATAATATGGCCGTCCTCCAACTTGATGTATATATACACAATGCATATAGTTGAAACAAATTAAAGTCTTTATATATATATATTATAATACCAAGAATATTTCTCACAAGCGTTAATAATTCAATCATAAATATTTATATTTATATATGTCCCGCAATATAATTTTCTTCGTGAATCACACTCGATCGTGTATATATATACATACAAAGAGGGAGGGAAACGTTATATAATTATATTATAAGTTGTGATTCATTACGAAATGGAATGCATTAATACGTACAAATGAGTATATCTGAACTAACTATAAGTCGATCGTGCTAACCACTCTATCTATACTCTCTTTCTTATATTTAATTTTTGTCTGTGTTTAATTTGCTACCGATTTCCAATTCCAAATCCCATCTCAGACCTTCTTCTATTTATTATTCATTGGTTCTGTTAATCCCTTCTGATCAGACATGAAAATTGAAATGGGATTGAATTCCGAAATTTTCCAACGCATTTATAATACGAGGAAGCAGGTCAGCAGTGGCGGCTGGAGCTGGAGGGAGCCTTTCCATATCTTCACAACCCTCCTCCTCAGCCTCCTCCTTCCGCTCTCATTCCTCCTCCTCGCCAGGCTCTCGGCGGCCCACTATCTTCAATCCCTTTTCAATTCTACGTCCCTGAACCCACACCCTTCTACTTCTACTTCTCTCTTCTCGTTTCTCTTCTTATACAGTAACTCAACCATTCTCTACGTCCTTGTTTCCCTCATTAGCGTTGCAGCCTTTGTCCACTCCTTGACTTCTGGTCGAGTAACATTACTTACAGAAATCAGCCAATCACCGGAGCCCATCTTTCGCCCTCGTCTCTACGCTGCTTGGGTTCTTCTTACCACGTTACAAGTATGCGTGGGACTGGGCATTGAAGGGAGCATATCGGCCGGCATTGATGGTTCCGGTTTCGGCAGGGGGAGTAGCTGCTTGTTGAGCAAAGCACTGCTCTTCGTGGGGTTGCACGAGACTATGCTGTTTTGGACAAAAAGTGTGGTGAAACCAGTGGTGGATGATACGGTGATGGGATTGATGAGTACTAGGAGTAGTGTGAAGGGGGGGAGATGGGGGGAGAGGATTGGTATGGCCATGAGCTTAGGCACATTGTGGTGGTGGAGATTGAGGGATGAAGTTGGCTCCCTAGTCGGAGTGGCTGAGCTGATGATGGTGGCGGGTGGTCATAATCATAATACACGTTCTCGTATCGGGTTGGCTGAATTTGTTGGGTGGTGTTTGTATTACTTAACTGTGTCAATTGGAACCATCAGAGCCTTGAAAGGAGTAATATGGATAGGAATGATAGTGGCGTTGAGGAGGGTAGAAAAGGACCCCTCTCCTCACTCTCACTCAGTCCCTCCTCATCCGCCATTTCACTACAACTTCTAAATTTCACCGCTACTTTCACAGCTTAATTCTTCAACTTTCCTGTAATCTTCTCATTCATTCGTTTATTTTATTTCCCTTATTGTAACTTGTAAGAAACGACAATCATAAGATATTCATACTATGCAACTGCTGAGTGCTGACTTCTTTTTTTTTTCTTCTTCTTCCTTTTCACATTCATTTCAGATGGAATTCTCGTACCGCCAATAGTAGCGCATATTACGTTTAATATACATATACCGGATTCCATTTGTTCCAAAACAAAGAGGCTCGTAAATTATTACCAAAAAAAAAAACAAAAAGAATGAAAGAAGTAAACAATCATTTTTTTTTTTTTGATAAAACTATGTAGGCACGTTTTTTTTTTTTTTTTTTTTTTTGTTATCAATTCAATTAAAACCATGTAAATAGATGCAATGTGACAAGAAAATATAAAAATAAATTTAGACGGCAAGAAATAAGAGAAGGGAATGGGTAAAAGAGTATAATTATTGGAATAGGTTTTGAGGAAGGGAGGAGCTGTAACTTGTAAGTAATTGATGAATTAGGATGAATTAGGGAGAGTTCTAATACACTCATCAATGAAACCCCACTGCGTAACAAGTATAGAAATACAAAATTAGGTATGATTACTACTTTTATATAACACTTATAAAAAAATTGACATGTGTCATCTTAATTAGTTATCTCATTTTTTTAAATTAAACTAATACCCTAACCAAATTATAAGTGATTGTACACTTATTAGTTTTTTGGGTTATCTTCAATTTACCCCCATGAAAGATGGCATTTAATCACTTTGCCCCCATAAAAGATTTTTATTAACACTTTGCACCGTTGACTTTTAATTAAAGATGCTAAAGGATAACATCATTAATTATTAATTTTAAATGACAATTTTATCCATTAATAAGAAATAAATTAAATTATATTTGTCCCTCTCATATTTAAATATTAATTTCAATTTATCTACTCCATAATTTTGTATTAATACTTAAATATTATTAGTTTGAGGCATAAAATACTTGATCAATTTTTTTAACAAAATAAGATACTTGTTTATTTTATTCATTTTTTTTCTTTTTATTTTATTTCATCTTCTTTTATATAAATAAATATGTCAAGTTTCTTGTAATTTATGATTTTTTTCTACTCATTTTAGTTTGTTGTGTCTTTATAATATGATTGTTTATTTTATTTGTATTATTGACAATTTAAAACATTGATTTAATATCTTAAATTTTTTTATTATATTTTTATATATATTAAAGTAATCTTATCAGCATAATAAAATTATATAATGACAAAATAAATAAATAAAATAATTATTTTCTTATTAGTTGTGAGGTGTATATTTATTATAAATATATTTTTTTAATAGAGATATTTTTTATACTTAATAAATTTAATTAAAAATTCATTCACTCTAAATTAAAAATTCATAGATATCAGAGTGGTAAAATAAAATATTTTATTAATTCTTTATTAAAGAATTAAAAAAATTGGACAAAGTATGTATTATTTTATTACATTCCAAAAAATTAAATAATTCATATGAGGTTTTTATTGACCAAGTACATTAAAAATAGTTAACAAATTATAAAAAATATTAAACCGTATCCAAAATCTATTTTTTTTAGTAAGATTATATATATTATTCTATTATTTAAAATAATAATAAGAAATTTAATTTGTTAAATTATATATAAAGAAAAAAGAAAATAAAATGATGATAAAGTAAGATAAGATTTTCAAAATTAAATTTAAGGGTAGAATAGTTTAAACCATAAAAAAGTAATTTTTTTAAGGCAAAATTTAAAATTTTCATTTAAATATAGTAACAGAATATCCTTATCGGTGCAAAGTACTAATAAAAATCTTTGATGGAAGTAAAGTGATTAAAGATCATCTTTCATGGGGGTAAATTGAAGATAACCCTAGTTTTTTATAATGTGGTACATGATTTTATCTTTTTATACATAATGAATAATTTTATTTTTTTATAATTTCACTCTACAATTTCACTATTTCTATCATTACTCACATACATATATAAAAATTTTCAATATTTCTATCCTTACACACATACATACATATATATATATATATATATAAACTCTTAAAATTAGTTAAAATTTGAAAGCTTGGACTTTGATTATTATGCATTTATAACAAGTCCTTCCTTGATTGGAACCAAACGAGAAGAGCGTACGGGAATTGTGAGTCCTCATTCATCCTTACCCAAACTCACTTCACTTGTCCTAAGAGAGGCCCATAGAGGTACAACACAACCCAACTTCACCTCAGCTTAAATGCTAAAATGCATTTTGGGACCCCCTCCCCTATATTTTAATTTTCAAGTAATCATTTACTATCAAATGAAATATTTTTTTTCCTTTAATGAAGTCACACAATTTCCCAAATTTATGTTATGAAAGAAAAAAGTAGAAGCATATAATGTAAATAATTCTTAAAACACGGTTATTGTAAAATCAGCCTGGGCTCAGCCTCAAATTGAGCCATTTGTTAACAAATCTCAATATTGTACATCCAAGGTTGACTTGTTTTTAGTTAAATCACATCCATGAAAATATAAACTGGTTGTGATAAAATTTGTAACACCCATCATTGTCATTGCATATATATCAAATTTTGTTGATCATATAATGCGCATTGAAATTTTAGAAATATAGGCAACATGAGTTATGTTTGTTTACTTGATTAGACGAGTTTATTCAAAATTACATTGCTCAATGGATGTGGCGAAGGCGACTCAATCAGTGATTTGGAGAAGAATTATTAGATTATTTGTTAAGTGTTTGGTATGCTTAAACCTGAAAATTCGCATTTATTTCCCGTTTGGATAAAATATAAAATCCGATGAAGTTACTCACGACTTTATTTTGTAGGCTCTAGTATAAACTACGTCTAAATCTTAACCACTACGTACGTTACTGATTTTATTGATTTGTTTTTATCTGTAACTTAAAACTCTCTTAATTATTCTTCCTAGGAATCCAGTTGAAAGTTGAGACAAATTGTGCCCTTCACACACACACACACACACACACAGCTTCATCAATTTGACTAAAATGGTATACTATACAGTCTATACCCACATTAGTGGGTAATGATAATGATTGATTAATAGGTTAATCAAATTTGATAGTACCCACATTAGTGGGTAATGATAAATGAGAGTTTTGAAATTTGTCAAAGTAATTGAATTATAGAAATAATATTTAACTAAACAACATCTATAATAATAATTGAATGATAGTGAATATTTATTGTCAAACGATTTCTACGAGTTTTAGTTTAATTTTCTTAATTAAGTATGCACTGCGAATCATAAAGATTATATATGAGTAAGACGCTAATTTAAAATTAATAACTTTTGAGGTTCCACAAATTATATATTCAAACAAACTCTAGCTAGTAATCATTTCCAGTTGCATGCATATATATATATATATACTCACTTATATGTAATTTAAGATTATATATGATTAATTAAGACAACAAGAACATCAGGTGTACTACGTTTGATCATTCGGTTATCGTTATATCTCTGCTTCTTCTCTCCATCGGACGCTTCTCCGTTCTTACTTACCGGTGCGGTTATATTTACCACTTGAATTTATCCAATTACGGTGGTTGGTTAATTATTTGTTTTCAACTTGATTGCCCTTATTTAACTACCATTACTACTTGAATGTTGCTAAAAGTGAAAGAGGAAGAGGACAATGCACTGAAGCACAGCAACAGTAATCGCCTCGTGTCAAGCTCACAACATACTGCAAATGTTTCTTCCTCTTTCCTTTTCCTTGGTGGGATCCGTGATGGATCTTTTCGAGTTTAAGAAAATTCCAACAACGTACGTACCCCTTCAAAAATTATACTAAAAAGTATAAAACTATCCCACCATATGTATTCATTTTAAACGTTTTGTGTTTTCGTTTCTTCTATTTGTACGCAATTGCAAAACCGATTATTCTTACTTCCAAGCAAAGTATGCGCCCAGCCAGCGTGACTTGTTATTTCTTTGTTATTGTCCCTTGCTCCTTGTCCAAATCATCATTTATTACAATAACTTATAAATCTTGTAATTTTTTCATGCATCAAAAGAGACATTCAACTTTGAATTTTTTTATACCAATTAGTATAAATACGACAAGTGTATTTTTAGATAATACTAAAAAAATTTCAAGTGGTTAGTGAATCTTAAGCGGTGAGTATTAAATAGACGTGTCAAAATCTTATAAAATAATAGATGATACAGAAAAGTAATAGAGAAGATTCATTGCCATATATCTCTTGGAGACCAGAGTCTCTATCTAATATTTATCGACTATCGTGTATTGTTATATATATCTGGTGGTTAATTCTAATAATAAATTACATCCGCAGAGGATTAATTTGTCTTTTCTTCTAGATGATTAATTAATGTACCTCCATTCCATCATCTGTACATACATTTTAATTAAAATAAAAAAATGCCATGAAAAAAAAAAGGACAAAGTTGCAATTGAGATTAAATGGCTTAAACCAAAACTTCACAATCAACAACATTGTCATTTCCAATATTAATTCTAGTTGATAATTGATTGGTTCCTACTTAACACCTCTCAAAAATATGCATGCACCTCCTCCTTCCATCTTCTTTCTTTTATAAGGTAGGTTATACTATAACATACTTAATTATTCTTCCCACACAAAACCCTTGAAAGACGCTAAATTTGATCAACATAATTAGCGCCGCCGCATATATACATGACGTCGGATGCGTTGTTCTCATCGTCTCTCCATTACAATCAAATCCAGAAAGGTTATCTTCATCATGTGAAGGACTATGGAGCCACTGATCAACAACAACAACAACAAGTATTTGATGCCGGCAGCAAACCACAAGATACCAATTGGTTCCATCGCCAACCTCCTCATTCTCAACATAATGCCTACGGCTTTAATTACGAGCATCATCAAAGGAATCCCGCGGAAAACCAAGTTGATCATCATTTCTTGAGCCCAACTCAACAAGGCACTACTACGTCCACTCTCCCTCTGCAATCCAACTGGGTACAAAACGATCATTTTCCACATAAAAACCCACCACCACCACTACTGCACTCAACATTATTGCAACCAATGTACGATCAGACCGTCCAGCCACAGCAACTGATTCCTGCAGCTGAAACGTCAGAGAAGCCGCCCCTTCCACTTGCGCACGAAAAACCTCAAACCTTTTCTTTAGCATCATTGGAGCTCCTCAATAATTACGGGAAGGGTTTCAAGAATATTGCAAGCAGGGAAGAAAATTTCATGAACATTAATAATATCTCGTCAACAGCAACAACAAATGAGAGCAGCAGCAGCAGCACTGGTACTGTCAGTGGGACCCACAAATTAGCTCTCGGAGAAATCATGAAGGCGGCCGGAGGGCGTTACATTCAGTTCTCCACCCAAAAGGTTGACTCTTTTTCCACGTTTATTCACCCTTATGGTTCTTCCGCCATCATGTCAGACCTCTCAGTCGCAGAAACGGCGGACGTGGAGCTCGTCCAGCTTCTTCTAATTGCGGCCGAGTGTGTAGGCCACAGGCAGTTTGAGCTGGCAACCTCATTGATCACACGCTGCCTGTGGGTCGCCACTGATTCGGGGAATGCAGCCCAGAGAATCGTGTTCTATTTTGCCGAAGCACTGCAGCGCAGGCTGGACATAGAGACGGGAAGGACCACCGTTGAGAGATTGAATCAACAATCGTCCTACGCAAAAGGGCTCGAATTAGATTTCAACCTTTCATTCCTGGCATGCCACCAGGCACTTCCGCTCTTGCAGGTCGGGCAATTCGCTGCGATGCAAACAATCATAGACAATCTCAAAACCGCAACGAAGATCCATTTGGTTGATCTCCACATCAGGAGCGGAGTACAATGGACGGTCCTGATGCAAGCGCTGGCAGAGCAAGACGAGCGTCCAGCAATCAGGATAACTGCGCTCGGCACTAATAATAAGCCGCATATAGAGGAAACAGGCAAGAGATTGATGAGCTTTGCTCAGTCCCTGAATCTGACCTTTTCCTTCAACGCGATCGTTGTCTCGGATATGAAAGAAGTGAAGGAAGTGATGTTCCGTAAAGAACCCGACGAAGCCGTGGTTGTTTACGCGGCTCTAATATTGAGAACCATGCTTTCAAAGGCTGATAGCTTGGCAAATGTTATGAAAGTCATCAGAAGGCTGAGGCCATCCGTAGTGGTGGTAATCGAGGTAGAAGCCAATCATAATTCCCCATCCTTTATTAGCCGTTTCACCGAGTCGCTCTTCTTTTATAGTGCGTTCTTCGATTGCCTAGAGGATTGTATGGAGCGGAACAACGAGCACAGGAAGACGATTGAAGGCATTTATTTAGGGGAAGGGATCAGAAACATGGTTGGAACCGAAGGGGACAAGAGGTGTACTAGAAATGTGAAGATGGATGTATGGAGAGAATACTTCGCAAGGTTTGGGATGGCGGAAGTGGAACTCGGGAATGCATCGGTGCGTCAAGCTAATTTGATTCTCAACAAGTTCCATAAGCCCGATTCCTGTAATCTCACTACTAACGGGAAAGGCCTCATGATTGGATGGAAGGGCACGCCCATCCATTCTCTAACTACGTGGAAGTTTGTTTGAGTTTCCTAGTCCAAGCTATATATGGGTTGTAGATCGTCTTCCTTGGCGAACGTACGTACGTAGTTGATGTTTGAACTTTGAACCGCGCGAATTCCATAGTTAGTTCAGTAGCCTGAATCTGAAATCTACAAGACTATTACATCGATCAGGCCTTCAAAAATGAAGCCGACCGGAAGGCTTTTCAGTTTCCTTCTGCTATTGAGTTCAACGTACTGCCTGTAAGTGTAAATATGATTGCTGGGTAATGGCGGGATATGTCAAAGGCGGCAGGATATGTTTCCAAGATCGTGAATGTGGCGTTAACGTGTGTTTTGTATTAGGTTCTAAATATTATATGTCTCTAAGAATTTCAAAAAAATAAATTACTTATCCATATATATAATGTGATTTTTGATAAATGATAACTGTTGGAAATTGTTGACCGAGCAGCCACCTCGTTTCAATTTGCTTAACAAGATAGGAGTTAGAATGATCCTGAAGTTTACTTCGATACTAAAGTCAGTAGTTCTATTTCTCCTTTAGAATAAATGATTTTCATGTATATAAAAAGTTTGAATAATTTTACCGTTACCGATTCTCAACTTGTTATCTAGTCTTTCGACTCAGTCCTTCCTATTTTGAAATATCTAAATATTGTCATATCAACAACCATTGTTAACCAATGTAAATTGAATTCGGTATCTTCTGCTTCTTATTATTATTATTTTTTTGTCCTAATTTAAAAGTTAGAAAGAAGGAAATATTCCGTTTTTTAGGCTCTGTCAAATATTCCATTTTCAGCCATAACTACTTGACTCGGAAAAGGAAAAATACGATCAAACGTACCTCTACCAAAGTGCAATGGACATAGGCTTGGCTTCTCGTCAGTGTTTATTGTTTAGAGTCTTTAGACCCTGATTGGTTCGCATCTTGGTATCGGAATGACAAACTTTAGAGTTGGAATGTATATGTTTTTTTATTCTAATATTAATTGTTTAAAATAAAAAATTGTGATTCGATAATGATATTTATTATGTCTTTTTGGAATCGAAAATAACCAAATACTACTATTTGTCCCTTACATTAAAATAGTTTCAAATATAGAACTTTTGTAACTAATATATGTATATGATATGTATATATATACACACACATACTTATGATGTATGATACATCTAGTATGCATAAATGTTTGTAACATATATAAATATTTGTTTTGTGTATAAAAAATATGGTTAATATATAAAAACGTGCATAATACGTAAAAATATATAACATAGAAAGATACGTTTAATATATGAGAGGCACCATAGAAAACGAGAACAAAAAATATATATAATGGATTCCAAAATATTTGTATTAGTCTATCTCAATCATTTAAGGGGATGCAGGAGGCTAAATTTTGTTGCTTAGAATCTTTGTTTTTTTTGAAGGAATTCTCATTTCAACACCTGATATATTACAAATGTTTTCTATAATATTGCAAATCTTCGTAATAGACCATTATTGATTTAGAATCCCTTGCTGACGCATTTGTTTTATTGATTTGAGACCTCTGGCACCTTTGCATTGGAACCGCAAAGACATACTTTCGGGAATGAAAGTAAACTTTCGAATTTTAGGAATGAAAGTTACTATTGGGGGATTTGAACCCTATCCCTCAAATCCCAAATAGCCTCAAGGGGGCACAATTTACTATAGGTTAAATTGAATTGATACCATTAGTGAGGATTGTATATATATAAAAAAATAAGTTATAAAGTAATCTCAGGATATAACTGCAGAATTCTTACTCTAACTGTATAGTGGATTTGGTTTAAAAAAATAAAATGTATGTATGTCTTGGCTAAATCAAATAGAATTCTTATCATAGTACGGTTCCAAATTTCAGACGAGCAAATGAGTTCATAATAAGGTAAACATGGAGTCATTTTTTTAACTTTAATTCTAAGCCAGAGCAACGAGGATCTAAGTTCAGAAGAGTCTTAAGTTATATAATCAAATTGAGGGAAAATTATTTACGAAAGATAAAAAGGAGGGAAAATTCGTTAGCCAATGAAAAAAGGGGGGGAAAATTCGTTATGTAAAAATAAAGGAAAAGAGAATTCGTTGGCCAGCTAAAAGGGCGGGAAATTTCGTTACCCAAAAATAATGCGTTATTTTTTAAATCTCACAAAATTATTCATTAAGCAAATTTGAAATAATTATTTAGGACAATAGGACATCATAGTTTAAAAACAATATTTTATTTTTCATGTCGGTTAAAATTAAATTGATACCATTAATTACGACATGTAAATTGTAATACAATTTTTCCCGCGGATAATAGAAACATGAAAAACAATAAACTTTACCAACATATCATGGGATGGGGCTTCAAATCAACATATTTTTTTAACTTTGCAGTTATCACATATTGTATTGTTGTTATAAACTGGAAAATGGATTAATTTGATGAATTTAGTGGTTTCGCAGACAGTAAAAATACACTCAAATCGGAACACTTGCCAAAAAAAAAAAAAAAAAAAGTGAAAATATAGTTGCCACTTGCCACTATAGTGTAGCATGGAGCAGCGGTGTAGTATGTACTACATGATCAGCAATCGGTGAGGGCCCACAGCATTCTGAAAAATGAAAAATCATGACCGAACATCAGTGTGAGATTCTGGCTTTAACCTTACGCCATTCATCACCTTAGCATTCCCTCGACTCGACAGGCATCAAAGCGCAAAGCAGAAAGCAGGAGTTTAAAATCAGCGTTATCGTGAGAAATTATGTTGATCGTTTGATCTTCCGTTGCGAACAGTGTTTTTATTAATTTAATCTTTAATTCTTTATGATGATCATTCATTCCCCTCCCAGTCCCCACCACTGCAGCTCCGTTTTATTTCTTTCTCTATCTGGATGCCTCACAGTCAGCGAATGGCAACTACTTAACCATTAATAATCATCATCTGTGGACTCATCATCATGGTCTCCAGGTCAACAGATTCTGCTTCTAAATCTAAAGTAAATGCCTCTATCTATCTTTCTAGCTCCTGATTTCCTGAATTTGTACGGCTGCTGTGGTTTGGTGTGATTTCCCCTTGTTCTTTACCTCCAATTTTAACTGGAATTCCATGTGTGAAATTATTTGTTTAATTCAAGTCGGTTTTTTGAATTTCTTTGTTACTGCTTTTGTTTTTTTTTCCTTTTAAAATTAAATGTAGCTAGAATTGTTGTCTCTGAAAGATCAGTGCTAATTTTGAGTGCTTGTTTGATGTTTTTGGAATCCTCGAGTAGGTTTGTGTTGCTATCCGAAAAGGAAGTCGCCTAACCTAAACGATGTTGTTTTTTTACAGCTTTTACTCTGTTATTCTGTCAACTTAACTCTGTTCGGCTGCTGAGGAAACAGGGAGATGAAAAGTATGACGATAGTTCATATGCGACTCTGCTTAATCACATATGCTAGGCACATGCATGATGGACAAAGTCACAAAACAATATGAATTTCGACATTTTTTGCCAGAATAACAAGATTTAGTTTCGTAAAATTATTGGAGTGGTATTGTTGCTTCACTTAACTGTATCAACAACTCCTGATGAACGAATACATATTGCTACGTGTGTTGTTTTTTTTAATCCTTTTGAATGCTGTAAATTGGGCGGATTTGGTGCGTCTAATTTTCTGTAACCAACAAAGAGTGACATACGAGCATGTTTCGTTGTAACAATGACTGCTTTTCTTATACGTTTGCAGAGTGGAGGAGGACAGGGAAGTGATGCTTCGGGAGGGTTAACGAATAGGATAAATCAACTGAAAAAGCAGATCGTAGAAGAAAGAGTTGCTTCTGTTAAAGTAAATTCCATTAGACTCTATTCATATTATTAATAATTATGCATTCATACGCAAAAATACACACTGATGTATACTTATGTTATAAAATATGTAACATACATCTTATCCTGCAGGAAAAAGTTGAGCACAACAAAAACAAACTCGAAATTCACGTTTCCAAATTAATTGCATTGGCTGCAACAAGAGAAGATGTTTCTATTTCAAAGGAAAATGGATTTGGTCAGATGCTTTCAGTTAGAATTGAAAGTCCTCAATGTAAAGTCAATGCACTTGCTCAAGGACCAGGAGAGAGGGATTCTCTTAACGGCGAAGAAGTTGTATCTTCAACAACTGCGAAGCTTCCACTTATGGAAAAGATACCACCCTATACTACGTGGATGTTTTTGGACAAGTATGGTCTCAGATTATATTTTTCTGTCCTATGGTTTTACCTTTCTTTATATACCTTTGTTCGTTTGGATCTTTATCTTCTTTTCATTGAACTGTTGACACTTCCACTGCATAAATTTTTTATAATTTTCAGTTATTTACTCAATTAAGTGAATTCGAGCTGTATGCTGTGTTGCTTTGTCTGAAGCACATTGGTATTGCACACACGAGGATTACCCAGGGAAGCCAATTGTGGCTAGATAAGCATGTGATGTCAGTAGCATGAGAAACATGGGTCAAGCCCTTTATCAATCTTCATAGTTTCTCTTTCTTTCAGTAAATCCATCTGCTTCTGTAAGTTTGGATGTTTAGGGAATTTAAAATGTAAGTAATAAAGCACATGTATTTATGTGTATAGCAGTCTGCATCTAGTTTAAACCGTCATTCATTTCCTTGGCATTATCTGAGCATGCAACATGTAACTCTGCTTTTGCACATTCTTGACACAGCACAGAAATCAGAGGATGGCTGAAGACCAGTCAGTGGTAGGGAGAAGGAGGATATACTATGATCCACATGGTAGTGAAGCATTGATTTGTAGTGACAGTGAGGAAGAGATTGGAGAACCAGAGGAAGAGAAACATGAATTTTCTGAGGTGGAGGATCGAATTTTGTGGTAAAGGCACTGCTTTCATTTCTAAAGAAGAAAACAATTAATAGAATTTATATGGAAGAAGGAATCATTAAAAAATCTGAGAGGGAGATATTTGTTTAGTGGCTGGTAGTATATGACACTGGGTCGTGAACAGCAAAGGTTAGATGGACATTCTATTTCAATCTTGCCAAAATGACGGGACGATCTTTTTAGGGAGTTTCTCTCTCTAAACAGACAACGTCAATGAGGACTGTGACATCCTATGTGGTGAAAGTTGTACAATATAAATTCAGTAGTAATGGTGAAACAAAAATTCATGTCTCAAGAATGCTATAGGACAGAAGTAAGTACAATAGGAGTACTTACTTCTGTCCTATAGCATTCTTGAGACATGAATTTTTGTTTCACCATTACTACTGAATTTACTTTAAGTGCGTCATCTATTTTGTTATTTGAATCTGTAAAGGGAAAAAATATGCTGATATCAGTATGTCTTTGTCTTTGTTCTTGATTTCTTCTTTTGCAATGTACTTGTATTTTTAAAGCTTTGTAAGAACTATTTATTCAATATATGAAACTTCTAAAATGCCAGGCTAATTTGTTTTCTTCTGTTTACTCTGGATTATTTTTTTAAATGTTAAAATTCTTAAAATCATAATATGTATTTTTTACTGGCTTTTCAAAATATATAAATGTCCACATCTATACACATGCGCAACTGTTAATAAAAAGAGGAAGAGGCTGTAAATGTTTTATGTGCTTTTCCTTGTCTATTCACTAATCCAAAAGAATTCTGCTAACTGTAAGCCATACTTCCTTGTGTTTAATCTTGTAGGATGACTTTTACGGAGTATGGGTTAAATGAAGAGGTGCTCAAGATCTTGATCCAATCTGTTGGAGGAACCATTTCAGAAATTCAGGTAATCCAGTTGATTCAAACGCTAGTTAGTTTTCCAGCATTTTAGTTTTAATTTTCTTAATCTTGTTATACTGCAATTTCTTTCTTCTTTTTTTTTTTGGGGGGGGGGGGGGGGGGGGGGGGGGGGGGTGGGGGGGTGTGGGGGTGTTTAATTTTGTTGGTTATGCCTGCCGACCTCACATAGTGGGATGCAAGGCTTAGTTGTTGTAATTTTGTTGGTTATATGACATACCTGTTGGTTATATGACATACCTGTTATATGCATGCAGGAGCGCTGTAACATGCTCAATGAACAAAATAATCCTAGACAGAGCGAAAACCTCAGAGATTCTGAGGAAAGTGAATTTGAAAGGAGCTCATTTTTTGGAAAACGTCTCAGTGCTGCTTTAGATTCTTTCGATAATCTTTTCTGTCGCCGTTGCTTGGTATGCGAATAATAGATTATTGGATTGGTCTCTACTGGAAACAATTACTATATCACTTTATGCATGTATTTAACATTTTCTTCTTCAATGTCCTCAACAGGTTTTTGATTGCCGTTTGCATGGTTGTTCGCAAGGTCTCATCAATTCTGTAAGATACTCTTTATTATTACTCTCTGACTATAGGTTATAGTTATGTCTCTACTGTTCAATAACTAAACGACTCATCTCTGAGCAGAGTGAAAAGCAGTCTTTTTCATCTGATTCAGAAGATGAAAGGAAACCCTGCAGTGAACAGTGTTACCTTCAGGTATTGCTTTCTTTTTGACATTTTAGACATCAAAATGAACACTTTTTTCTTTCCTGCTGTAGAGGGATTGGGCTTTAGCCTATATTTATTTCTATTTCCTCAAAGTCTCTGCTAACGGTGAAAATTCTGGAGAGATGAATAATATGAAGGATATGTGCAACTTAGCTTCTCTGGAGTCAATACTCTAATTGGCTCGATTGAAAAGGCTGAGATTATTGGAGGAGCTGAGGGTTAAGTTTATACCACTTCATAGTTAACTCAATATGTTCTGGTCCACCCTATTGATTGACTCTTGACTGAGTCTATAGCTGTTTCTTTAAGTTTACTGAATTTACCTCGTCTGTTGTTTTTGACAAACAACAATATGTTTTGGTAGGTCTTATCTTTTACCTGGAAGCTTCTATTCTTTCTAACCTTAGATCCTGGCTTCCATATTTGTGCTTACCAAGATTACCAATTGACATTTTCTGTCTTTCTTTGGGCCCAAAACAAGAAGACCCGAAGAAATGTTCATAATCCATCACATTTTAAGGTTGTGCATATCTTCATACTGAATTTGTGGGAATTTAGCAGAACAAGTTTTCCAAGAAAATTCTCAGGTTATACGGAAAGAACCACCTATATTGTGCTAAATACTTACTTTCATTTTGTCATTATCATTTATGATTGGTAATAAAATTATGCACTGTTCTATTAAAAATACCATCATTAATCACTGCAAACTTTACTACATGTGTTGCTGTCAGTTGTCATCTTTGGATCTATCTATTACCTGAATTACTTTTGCTCTGTTTGTGTGGGGAATTTTCAATTTTTTTAGTCAAGAGTTGGTGAAACTCTTCCAGAGGGTCGGGAAGCAAGTCCATCCTGTGGTTCTGAAAAGCAAATTTCAGCAGAGGACGACAGGACCATGATCTCTCCAAAAGCTGGAGAGCCAGGTAAGATTGATAGGATTTTTCATATGACAGAGAAGTTGTTTTCATTATGTTATTGCTCTTTGTGGTATGGTACTTAAAAAAATGAACCAGAAATTGCTGGAACATTATTTTGACTTGAGCCTATATTCCAAAGCAGAGCACAGTCATGAAACTACCAGCAAGCGCAAATCAGTGGAGCCTCTGAATACAATGTTAGGACTGGTTTCTGACAGCCTACTAGGATCGTGCAGTAAGAAACTGAAGTCAACTGTCCAGACTGCAGTTAGTATGGCTGTGGAGGGCGGTGAACATGCGGATCCCAGTCTTCCTGCCATAAGCAAGGACCTGGAACTTGGTGGAGCCAAAGAAAATCTGACAACAAATGATGCAAGTAACAACTTTGGTTGTCTTACTAATAGTTCTGGAGATAAAACCAATCAAGATGACGAAAGATGTGTTAATGAGATGCCCAAGCCTAAGTGGGTGGTAAATCTCATGGAAAATTCTGATTGGAAACCTATTGAAAAAGATTTACTCTTGAAGGGAATAGAAATATTTGGCAGAAGAAGGTAGGGAAGTATTTTGTATATAGTTTTTTGTTCATTCCATATGATCTGTTTTCTAAACTTATTGTTCCCCACTTGGCATATGATAAACCTTATTGGATGATTTTGACTGGAAATGAGCTTGTGGTTTGTGAGTAACAAGTTTCTGGCCGTATGATAATATTGCAGCTGGACCCCTATTTAATGCATATTAGTATGGTATATCATGCTTATGTTGGACGTTCTTTTTATGGCTAGATTAACTTGCATAATTGTACGTTGCTAACAAGTAATTTCAATTATATCACCAACTTGAGCAGCTTCCAGTAAAGAGCTTGAAAATGCTGTTGAACTTGGATATGCATGCAGAAGAAGTCGTGACCCTGGTTGTTTGGGAAAAATGTTATGAGAGGGATTCAAATGAGAAGTTGATTGACACTATTTCTTGCCAATTAATGGAATACATGGTTTAAACATTTATAGAACAACTACTTTTTGCTACTTGAGGTTTTTAATTGACTCTAATATTGATAAATGAGACAAATGAATGTGGCTTACACAATATATACCTCTTGATTTGCAGTTGCCTCATAGCTAGGAACTTACTTCCTGGCTTGAAGACTTGCAAAGAGGTGTCAATTTACATGACTGATAATGGGGCAGCGATGTCTCGCGGAGCTGCAGCTTTTCCATGCACGATTCCAGAACATAATGGGAGAACCATTATGGATCATATGGTTTGTGATTACGTTTCTTTCTTCCATTTAAACTGCTTTGTTTCTTCCTCAAAACTTTTGTGCCTGCGCACATATGCACCTCCTTCCCCCTTCCCCCCACTCTCTCTTGCACTCACTCCTTTAAATGGCAAGAAACTCAGTTGTTTTTGTCATGAGTTTTGGGATATTTAGTAGTCAAGGAAGATCATTTTTCTTTCTTTTTTTTTTTCCAATCCATTGTGGAAAATGTAATCTGACCCATTAATTGTCAAAACCAGACATTATTATACTGGGAGCGATAATGTTTGTATTTGGAAATAGGTAGCTAGATTTCAGGAGAACCAATCTGATTAAAGAATCTTGGTATCGTCTCTCTTGATTTTTATAGGCAAGATTTCTTGCCATATCATAAAATAGGCAAGTAATTTGACCCTAATTAATACCTGTTGTGTGAATCAGTTCAAACACAATAGGTTAGTGGAGTTATTGGCCACTGATTAGTCTGTCTGCTTTCATGCAACTAGAGCATGCTTTCATTTTAAGTGTCTGTGGTTACTTCTTTGCACCAGAATCTGATAACTTTGAACTTTCTGATTAGGAGGCAGAGATGCCAGCAAGATCACGCTTACTTCGTAAAAGGGGTAGAACCAGAAAGCTCAAATACTCTTGGAAATCTACCGGTCATCCATCAATGTGGAGAAGAATTGCTGATGAAAAAAACCAGCCAGGCAAACAGTATACACCATGTGGATGCCAGGCTATGTGCGGAAAGCAATGCCCTTGTCTGCAAAATGGAACTACTTGTGAAAAGTACTGTGGGCAAGTCAATTCCCACTTTTTTCTTTTCTGAAGTAGTAAACGTACTCTTGTTTTAATCAAGTGCAAGAGACTCTTTCGAAGAGGCCCAATGGTCACAGAAAATTTATTTTGTGTTTAAGTATGTGAACTTAAGCTGAGATGGTGAGGTGAAAAGCATATCTTTTGTGGACTGCTTGTATAAATAGAAAAATGCTCTCAAGTTGAGTTGACATGTGTAGTCTATATTACTCTAGTACCTTAGACCTCCCCAAGTCCTAATGCTCACTGGGTGTAAGGTTTATATAATAGTAAAAGGGTTTGCAGTGGTTATGCAGTTGAGCATTTCAATGAAGATGAGAGAGATCTAAACCTTGACTAAGGCCATTACTTTTACTTCTTTAGGTGCTCAAAAAGCTGTAAAAATCGGTTCAGGGGATGTCACTGTGCAAAGAGTCAATGCCGGAGCCGGCAATGTCCATGCTTTGCTGCTGGCCGGGAATGTGACCCTGATGTTTGCCGCAATTGCTGGGTTAGGTAATTATTTCTACATTTCAATAGTACACATACTCACCATAAGGTTCTCTTCCTTTGTCTAAATAAATTAATTAAGGAATTTGGGCAGCAAACAGGTGGTTTTGGGTCAGCTCTAGTTACATTAACAAACATGAAATTATATGAGTTGGAAAAGCTATTAATAACTGACGGGGCTTGGGTGGCTGAGTGGGGGAGAAAATGCATTAAGCGTGTGCAGTTTAGTGACCTGTTCAGTTAGTCTTTCTTTCTTTCTTCCCACTCTCCTTTTCTCTGTCACTGGGGGTTAGAGAGGCCGATTTAGGGAAAACCTCTGAAATGAATTATCATTGTTATGCTGGACTTCTTTATTATTTTTTGCTCTATCTTCATCAAGTTTAGTTTAAAATTTTGTAGCTGTGGTGATGGTTCATTGGGTGAGCCACTTAGACAAGGAGATGGTCAATGTGGTAACATGAGGCTCCTGCTAAGGCAACAACAAAGGGTAACAGATTTCAGGAGGTTCAGTTGTCAATTTACCTTGTATAGAATGAGAAAAATTATTTCATGCATGATAAACCTTTTTTTGTTGCATAACAGATACTCTTGGCAAGATCTGACGTTGCTGGATGGGGAGCATTCCTCAAGGTACAAAACTTAATTTTCTTTTTTATAACTTGTGTTGATAAGTTACTTTAGTGTGATGGGTTTGTTGTTCTAGAACACTGTCAACAAGAATGATTATCTGGGAGAATATACTGGCGAACTGATCTCTCATCGAGAAGCTGATAAGCGTGGGAAAATCTATGATCGAGCTAATTCATCATTCCTATTTGACTTGAATGATCAGGCAAGTAATTTTCTGCTCAAAGGGATTAATAAGTTCTACATGATACCATATTTTATGGACCTAAGATTTGATTTTGTTTATTTTATCTATGGAAATAATCTTAGAAACTACTTTGTTCGTTTCTTTGGAATTGATAATGCTTATATTGGATTTTCTTGAAATTTGATGTGTTGATTAAACAAATCATTTACTCATTAAATGTGAAATTATTACTACACACAGTATGAAACTCCATTAGATCCATTTTTGAGAATGGTTGGACTTGTGTACATATTATAGTAACAGAAGTAACATAATAAAGCACTTGACCATTATTTGTGAAAGAAAACCTTAATTTTGATACACCAGAAAACAAAACCCTCTCAGCAATATATTTCTGCTGAAGCTTACAATTGCTTTGTCCATGTGTATAGTATGTCCTTGATGCATATCGCAAAGGAGACAAGCTGAAATTCGCAAACCACTCATCAAATCCCAACTGCTATGCAAAGGTATGAAACACAGCTCTATCTTCTGTTTAGATCAATGTCTTGATTAAGCTGACAGGATATCTACAGGTGATGTTGGTTGCTGGTGACCATCGAGTTGGCATTTTCGCAAATGAACGCATTGAAGCTAGCGAGGAACTGTTTTATGATTATCGTTATGGTCCTGATCAAGCACCTGCATGGGCTCGGAAACCTGAGGGTACAAAGAGAGATGATTCACCAGTGCCTCAAGGTCGAGCAAAGAAACACCAATCACATTGAGAGACTTCGTGCTCTACCTGCTGTGTAAGCATGTCCATAAATTTTTCATGTGTTTGTTGCAGAGAGATGTTGAATAACCAACGTGTTGTTGGTTGTTATCATTAGTCTTGTACATGAAGACTGAAGAGGGATTATTTAAGCAATAGAAGATAGTAATGGTAATGGAATCTGAATTCTGAAAAGCGTGCAACTTTGTGTAGGAAACAGGTAAAACAAGAAACTTGCCATTTTCGTAGTTATTATAAGAACTTAGATTCTTGAGAAAAAAGAGTGGTGGGTGGGTGAGGAATAAGAACTCAGATTATATCAGCTGCAGAGCTTAAGATTGTGTTTTCCTTTTCTTTGTATTCTGTCGTACTGGACTCCAAAAACATTAGTATCCTTTAGACAAGTTGGAAAAGATATGATCAAATGTTTTCTTTCATCTTTTAATTGGGGTATGGGAGGGTGTGTGCCGACCCTGATTGGTTTACAAACTTAAGCATCTCTTTGCAAAAGATCTTCGATTTCCTGTGAGGACCTCGTTTTAGTCCTGATATGAGAGTCCTCAACTTTTAGAGTGTTTGGACGATTATCCAGACATTTTAGAGATTGTTTGGGGGTGAATTCACTCGGTGTGGCCGTTTCTGACATTGAAGTGCAGGTGATAATATAACAACTCATTCCAGGAATCTGGGACCCCAGGCAGGCACCAGTGGCTGCAATCTTGAACGCCGCTGTTTTCAGATTTTCTTCCGTATATGGATGGATGACCATCTATCCTATAATTGGACAACCCCGTAATACTGAGAAAGGTTACGGGGGTTTTCATCTGCCTTGCGACCTCCTCTACTATTCCATTCTTCACAGGGCTTATGCCCAGAGTCACGTTGGTTGGTTGAGAGGCTTCTTTGCAGTGACCGCCAGAATTCCATTGACCTCCACTGCAAAATTTAAGGCAGAGAGAGATGTGATTATAGATATACAAGTTAAGAAAGAAAGGATGCATATTTTAGGACAGCATGTTGAGAGGATTAACCTGAAATGAGAAGGTGCAGAGGTTCTAAAGAAAACCCGAGTCTTGTTAGGATTTACATACTTATCAACCCAGGATGCCCAAGTTACTAAAGCTCTTCTAAATGCTTCTAAAACTTGGAGACGAGGGTGAATTTGGTTCCCTTCTTGATAGTAGTTGACCCTGTCATGTAATTAATAATAAAATACAAAAAAAAAGCATTAATAAATAAATAAATAGCTGCTGACGCCATGAATAGAGGAACATATCCCAGTTGAAAAACATAGGATACCCTGCTTTTGTTTTGTGGTGGGTCCACCAATGAGCAGTGTTGAAGACCAGAATATCGGCGCCTCTCCATCTGGAAGAGCCTTTGTCAATGGTGTCAATACGCAAAGTCTGCGACCGTTTCTTTCCGATACTGATCCTGGCGCTGCCCTCGCGAACCAAAAAATGCGTCACGTAGTATTCAACGGTACACTTGTAGTCCTGCAAAACCAAAACACACTTGGATCAGATGCTCAAACGCATGCATACAACATATTGTTGGAACTTAGTATTACCACAAACTTGAAACTATAATCTCCCTTGCTTTTGGTGATTCTTCTCCCACGAGTCTCATAAACCTTCTTGGGATCTTTGATGGCTCCCATTAACAAACACAGCATGGATTCCCACTGATTTCTGTTGAGGGAATCCCCCACGAACACCACCCTCTTTCCTCTAATCAATTCAAGCATCTCGGTCGCATTGAATCTAGGAATGTGGCAATCTTGCGGCTGCCATCTCCATTTCATGTAGTCTTTATCCATTCGTCCATTGGCTTCGCAATTGAAGCCTTCATCTATGAATGGGCAAGTATTATTGGTATACAAGGGATAAGTGTCGTCAAAAACCCACTTCCCTTTCGTAACATCACATACTCTCTTGCTGTTTTCCTCAATTAATGGCAAAGTTTTTAGCTTTTCAGATGTTGTATCAGAAACATCCTGCCGCTTGCTGCCATTGTACACCTCAGCCATCAAATCCTGCTGAGTCTCCTTAGATATCAAATCCACCACGCCTCCAGAATGAGTACCGGCCGGAATAAAATAGTTCACAGCAACTGCTGAAAATTTTGAATCAAAAGAAGTGATATTGCCATCGTTATCGGTTTTGATTACACCAGCAGGTGCTCTACTCTCACTTGCCACCGTTTCATCAGAAGCCCAAGTGTCCCGAATCTCTGAGATTTTGCCCGCAGTCGCACTACTGGATTTGGTATCACTTGTCAAGTGATCAGTTGCAGAAAAGTCCCTGTTAACCTCAGTTTCAGTAGCCTGGACGGAAAATGGGTTGAACCAAATATGAAAATGGGTTTCTTGATTAAGCGGAGGGTTGGCTTTGATGACCCAAATGAAAAGGAAGGAGAGAGAGATCAGAAAAGAAGAGATTGTAAGAGAAAAGACTACAAGTCTAGCAGGCTTAATAGAAAAACTTCTCTGCTTCTCCATCTGCTACTGATTCTAATTGGCTGTGCAAGTGCAACCACCACAGTGCTTGGTTTACTACCAGGAAATACTTTTAACTAAAAAAAAAAAGAAGTCAGGGATAATGGAAGGAGGGACAATGCAGTTGAGTTTGAAGAAGGACAGAACACAGATGGAGGAAAAGAAATCCAAAATTGTATAAGCATTAAAAAAAGATAAAAGTGGGGAAATGGTGGAGCAGTTAGGCTGGCTGAGGCATGAAGTGATGGAACTCAACTGCTGGAGTGAAGGAGTGATGCATAAAGACCGTCTATATGTCGTTTTTTTCTTATATTCTCATTTTGCTTTCGCTTTCTCTTTCTCTATTATTATTATTATTATTATTCTTCCTAGAATTTAATTTGTAGTTTGCAAAAGGAGGAGAATCCATGCCTTTGCTTTGCTTACAAGGATTTAAGCAATGGGCGCTCTCATCTATTTTTAATGACGCTTTCTTCTAATGCATACTCATTAAAGAAATCAATAAATTATCTTTTTTATCTTTTTAACTTTTTATTAAGAAAATGAATGATAATATTATCGATTTTACATAAATAAAGTGAGGATAAAATTAAAACTTTCAATACAAATCTATTGGTACGTGTAAAACTACATTTATTTAACAAAAAATTATATATATATATATATGCAGAAGAATATGAGAATATACAATTCCTTTTAAACGCGTAGTGTTTTTATTACAAGTAATAATGATTTGTGATTTACATTTAAAAGTAAATAATACTAAATATGAGTATATGGTGATTGATACAAATATGGAAATGCGTTGGACATTTGGATATCCCTTTTTTATGTTATGTTATTTCCATTTTCCAGTTGTAGCAGTCAGACAGTCACGTGGTGTTATGGAGTCAACATAAATGAAAATATGAAGTGAATCCCAATCTTAGTTAAATACAGTATTATGCAAATGTGGGTTCGGCTTGGGCAGCACAGCAGCGTGTAAAAGTACAAATACAAATGTTTTTGAGTACTAAAAAACAGCTTGAACGAGTAGGTGCCTTCTCTTGGGGTAACCAAATCCAAACATATGGTGCAGATAAGTGTTGCCGTCCTTTACGGTGGCTGCCGTCACTATCCGGTGACTTGCACCTTTGGTAACCCCTAAAACCTTGGCTGTTTCCCAGTCGTCGTTGCTCTCCACAAGCCTGGTTGGGTTGCCGGCCACAATAACTTTGGTCGGAGACAGTAGTTGCAACCCATCTCCAAACTTCAAAGGACCTCCTTCCACCACGTTAACCGACTTAACCAGCACGTCTTCAGCGGCGCCCTCACCCTTGCCAATGTTACTAATCTTGTACAACTGACCGGCCATGGTGTGGACGGCCAACAAGTAGCCGTTGGGATGATACAAGATCCCATTGACTCCGATGAACCTGTTCTTCCAACCCGGAGGATTGAAGAGGGGATTCCTGATGGTGTATAGAAATTCACCCTTCACTCCCACCTTCCAAATCTTACTAGCTTTGGGATCTGTAACGTATGAATTACCCTCGTCGTCTACAGCCACGTCATCCGCAAATGCTTTCTCATCCTCTACAACATCATTCAGGATTCAGCCTCAATATAGCCTTGTTAATTAGTGTGAAGGAGTAGTTGTAATGAGTAGTATTTATTAACATTGGTGATGATTCATGAATGAATGAAAGGGAAACAAAACAAGAATCAATTTAGATTTCAAAGTTGAGGGAAAATAGAGCAAAAGAGTGCTGACTTTTGTTAAAACTACTCTCACTAAATCAATTTAAGAGTGCTGGACTTACACATCCGCTGATTGATTTCAGTCAAAGAATGTGTGCATGACATAATTGAATGAAAGAAAGAAAGAAAGAAAAAAGGTGAGAAATTTTTGCATTTGGATTTAGTTATGTTAATGTAGACAACAAAGTAGTGTGTATTGAGTTGAGAGTTGGGTGTTTTTCCTAAATAGCAAACCTACCTTATTTATAAAAATAAATTCATTCATTCATTTCATGCACACTGATTCCCTCTATTATTAACGCGGACTGACCTGGACACATTTACATACTCCAACTGTCCAACTCCAATTACAATAATACTAAGACAAAGAATGGCAATTTTTTTATTTAAGAATTATTATGACTTCACTTTTTAATCATCATAGATTCTTGAATTCTTAACTCTTAATCGTCAATAATTAAGAAGGGGTGGATTAAGTAGTCGAGTCGAGGGGAATCAGAAAAAAACAAAACCCTTTTTGACAATTAAAAAGACAAAAGTTAGTATAATTGTATTAAACTAACCATTATGCATTAAATTTGTAATACCACTAAAATAATTATTTTGACTCGTTCACACACACACACACACCCATGACCCAATTGGCGCCACTCACCAATCACGTTCCTTCCCACTTTCTCCAAGAACTCCAACTCTCATTTACCAACGGAAAAATTAAAAACACTCCAACAAACTCATATCCACTCATCTGCTGCATTTCATAACCAGTTTTTGTTTGTGATTGATTCCGGAACAAATAAATACTTAAAACATTTATTAATAGAAGAGGAGTACTAATAGACAGCATAATATTGTGGTTGTGGGGATTTATTTTTTCATTTTGTGAACACCAACCAACATTAATTAATACAGTATTCAAATAAAAATTACTACTAGTACCTGGGCCGCTAAGTTGAGTAAGAAAGAGGCGGTTCCATGTATTCATGTCGTAGGCGGCCAACGCACTGTAACGATTCCCCAAAATGTCAGCGATGGCCACCACCACCCTGTTCCTAGGCCTGTCGATGGTGAAACCGAGACTGGCGTTGCCGGCCAAGTCAGCGTCCTTGACCACCTGAATTTCCTCCAAGGTAGCGGCAGCACCCGCCGTATGAGGAGGGGGAACGGGAACTAAGCCCATGCCGCCGTCGAAGAAGGAGACGATGAAGCGGCTGTTGAGGTGGTCCCACTTGGAACACTCCCTCATCCAACCGGAGCTGTAGAACTCATAGACGTGGCCGGTGGGCTTGGCCGTCTCCAAGCGAATGAGATATCCGATGGGGATGGCTGATATTAGGAACAGAAACAATAACGACTTGGTGGAACAGCAGCGACAGCAAGCCATATACTCTCGAGTCTCGTCTACCTTTGAGGCAGCTGCAGATTGTTATAGCTACCTCTCGAGTCTGGACCTATATATTATGAGTCAGAGAAATGGTAGGATTACCTTAATATTTTAAGGTGAACTAAGGAAATTGTTTTATGAGTAACTTGTTTGACTTTTTTGAGGCACTGCATCAATTTTTTTTATTAGTTTTTTTTGTATTATTTTATAAGATTTTTGACAAATATAATTACTACTTGTACAGAGTAATACACTAAATGATACAGAAGATTCAAAGTCGTTTTTTTGAATAGTAGAACTCATAGTGACTTAGGATTTACTTGTATAGAGTAATACACTAAATGATACAGAAGATTTCGTTGTTTTGAATAGTAGAACTCATAGTGACTTAATATTTTCTGTACCATTTAATGTATCACTTCTAATAAATGTAACACTTATTTTTTTAGATAATATTAAAGTTTTATTCAATAATTTGTGAAATCTACAAAATAAATGATTAATATATATAAGAAATGATACACAGAGTATATATTATCACTCGAAGTAATAGTTGTAGTAATTTCCAACAACTAAAACGGCCTAATTTAGTGTATGGTGTGCGTGTGTGTGTGTGTGTGTATAGGTGAAGTTCATAAAGTTAATTAGATTATAGTAGTAAGTAGTATTATATTCGGGCGGGGTGATGGATGGGGGGGCCCACAATCCCAAACACGAGGCCATGTTATTAGTATTGCATATCACATCTAGTTAGAAGAAAACAGGGTTTTCATTAAAATGTCTGCCATCTACAGGTACTCGCGTTCCACGTGTTCACCATGCCATTATCCCAATTTATTTTATTTTTCGTACTTACTTAATGGTTTGGATCCCCAACCATTCATATTTGGGCCATTTCGTAAGCCCAACGCCCAAAGACCAGATCCACTGATCCACTTGCCCACTACCACCACAATGAATCGCAAAACTCAGAGTAGTTAGTTGTACGTCTGCATCCTTCATCGTCGTCCTCATCATCGTCTGCTTCCGACTCACCTCGTAACTATCAGGTCCGTTGACTGAAACTCAGTTTCACTTTCACTTTCACTTTCACTTTCACCTCCGATTGAATTTATATTTATTTTTCTTTTTCATTTCCTCTCATCGTGTATAATCTGTTTTGGAATTATTATGAATAGCTGTTGAATTTGTAGACTTATTATTTAGATCTGTAGCTCTTGGCCGTATTTTTTTCTGTTATTCTTTGCATATGACATACGATTCGACGGAGGCCCTCCAAATGTCTTGGCTTTATAAAGTTTTGGCTACAAACAGAGTTACTGTATCTAAATTCTCCGGCCAGCTAAAGAAACCCGACTTCCACTGGAAACCTAACCTTATTCAATTATCGGTTTTAATGCTTCTCATTTTGGGCACCCACTTCCACTTTATTAGCCTTGTAATTTAGGTTTAATTGATTGACTCCTTCATACAACTTACTCATCCACAGTTAAAGTTTGTTTGGGTGAGGTAGGTAAAAAGTCTGTTTTCCAGCTTTGGTTACTGCTAGAATGATTTGTTTTATAACGAGTTGGGTTTGGATAGGAATAGATTAATGAAAGGAGGAGGACACCCCAAAGTGTGAATTCACTACAATACTAATCTCATCTACTTGATCAAAAATCCTGATCACAGATTATGTGTTCATTGGTTTTTTTTTTCCTTTCCTTTGAAGTCGTTTCAAGACTACTTTCCATTCAAAATGGAGCCTGAGACATCTCCTTATCATTTCCGAGGGTTTTCCATTCTAAATTTAACTCCATGTGTCTACTGGTGGTAAACTTCACAGATGAAGGCCTTATTTATTTTGGTTTGATTACTGCCAACCTATGCTAATGTGATAGCCACGTTGTCCTTGTTGTGGCAGACGAAGTTCAAATCTTGTGCTAGTTATACCTGCTTGTGAAATTACCGATTTTAATGTTCATTCCAGCAATTCCTAGTGGCCCCTGCAACATCCATTTGAAACTTTTTGACTGTGTTGCATTTTGCTTTTTTTTTTTAAATGTAGTTTGGTTGGCTTATTTGGGTTTGCTACTTGTGGAAGAAATGCGTCTCTCCTTGTTTTGGTTTCCATAAACTAGAAGAGAACTCACTGTGTTTTTTCTTACTTGCAGACATTTCTTGTATTGAACTGGGAAGCTCAATGGCTGGCCATAAGGTTGTTCATGCCACCTTGACAGGACCAAGTGTTGTTAAGGAGTTAGTTCTTGGAGCTGTACTCGGCCTAGCTGCAGGTACCCTATGGAAGATGCATCATTGGAACGAGCAGAGAAAAGTTCGACAATTTTATGACTTGCTGGAGAGGGGTGATGTCACTGTGGTTGCAGAAGAATAATTTGCTGCAAGGATGACCTAGTTTTGTTTGTGAAGACTGTTTCTGGTGTTTCAATTACTTGTTTTCTTGTCAATTGCATTTTGATTCAGTCATGGGCATATGAATTCTCGTTTTCTGAAGAATAAGTTCTTTGTACTGAATCTTGCACTTATCATTCAACTTTGTTTGAATGTGTGTTTTCTGCTGATAAATCAGGTTTTTTTTCCTTTTTGGAAGTCAGTTTATACAGCAGGAATATGACTTGACAGAAGATAGAGAAGCATGGCCGTATGGGCTTAGTTTGCCATGGGCGGACCTATTATTATTTCCTTACAGTTACAGTGATAAATGCTGCTGATAGCTTTTTTACTCTGAATAGCTTCTGTTACTTAGAATTTTGCCACAGGCTCACTCGGTGATTTCAAGTATTGATTCAAAAATGAGCTGATGGCTTTAGGACTCTGAGCTACTGTTTGCATTTGGCTAAACCTTTGAAGTTATTTTATGGGTCTTTAATTTGTGAAGATATTACCCATGCTGACAATTTAATCGTAGCCTACAGATGTTTCGATACTTAAGTGCTGGTTTTCGAATTCTGACAAATAATTCGTGGCTGCCTGTGTAAGTGAAGGCTGCAACTGGGAAATTTATATTTTATTGTATCATTACAGACACTACACAGCTTGCTCAAAGGTTTGGATGCCTCATTATTGCATCATTTATGTCGCCAAAGACTAGCTTAAGTTGGGAAATTTAAATCGGAGAGCATCGCGCACATTTTTCTTCAATTTCTGCTTCATGTTTCCGGCCACGGCTTTTTCCGGTCGGTTCTGGTTCTTACACATAGAGAATGCAACAAAATTGTATGATCAGTTCATATTTCATTGATGGTATGCTTAAAACATACATACAGTTTGCGGATTCCAAAGAAAGAAGTCATTTTAAAAGAGTGTGTCCACACAAGCGCGGTGCTGCACATTCATTTGCCACACATTACTGCAGTGCTGCACATTCATTTGCTACTTCACCTATCCAACAACTTATAATAATCTTCTCCCTCCAAATCCCCCAACCACAAAGCCAATCACAGAAAAATGAGTGTGCCCACACAAACGCACAATAATCACAATTTGAAAGAAAGTTGTAGTACTAAGTTTTTGGTAGAATCATGAACGGCAATGTGAAAAGGAAGTCCACTTGGGTAAATAACTTCATAATGAAAGTGCTTCTTACTTGTTGATTACCTCCAACTTCCGGGCTCTGTGAGATCACAAGGATGATCGTCTAGAATAATACAGTTCAATCCCTTGTTGATCTTCCAGCTCTTTGACTCCTTCGGCTGCACTAACAGCTTTGCTTTCTGAACTTGCTGCTCCTTTGATCACACCTTCTATATGAGCATCAGCATCAGTATTAGCATCTTTACTATTCGTCACGCAATACTTCTGCAGCCACCTGTCAGTCTCCCAGAGGACATGCATTATGCTCTCACGTGCAGCATAGCCATGGCTCTCAAAGGGAAGAACAACTAGACGGCAAAGTGCACCATGCCCTTTCAAAGCATTGAAAAATCGATCGGACTGCAAAACATTTAAAAACTTGGAAATAAGTTTCCACTCAACTGGCAAAGAAGTTAACACTTACAAGACGAAAGTGGCTTGAGCGCATTAGAAATGAAGGGCAAAGTAAATGCAACAAGAACACTCACAAGAATGGTGTGGACTAAACAAAACCCCAACTGATAAGTCCACATATTTGACTAAAATGTGGAATTTTTAGGGCCAGAGAAAATTTTCAAAAGAAAAGAAAATTGGGCTCTCATTTTACCTGCATTGTCAAAGTGCCAGGATTGTTGTCTTCTTCTCCATGAATAAGCAAGATGGGTTTCTTAATCTTATTAGCTGACATGAATGGGCTCATCTCAATGTAGGTACTAGTAGCCTCCCAAAGTGTTCGATCCTCATTCTGAACCAAAGAAAAGGAGAACAAACATGTTGCCAATCATTCAAATAGAATGACAAACAGCAGAGAAATAATTATTCAAATCCTCATCTCTGCTTCTCTCCATACTTCAAACGAACCAAAAGAATACGAAGAAAAGAGGTAACAAAAGTAGAACAGTGATGGTCTGGAAGTACCGAGGCAACTTCAATCTAAATCAAACTTAAGGACAAATGGTTACCTGGAACCCAAAAGGAGTAAGAGTTCTATTATAGGCTCCAGAGCGGGCAATTCCACAACAGAAGAGATGAGGTGCATGTGCCAGGAGGTTTGAAGCCATGAATGCCCCATAGGAATGACCACCAATAGCAATTTTTTCTGGATGGGCCACCTTGAAAGGGGTAACATTATCAAACAAATATGGAAAATCTAACCACTAAAAAGTCTAAAATTTATCAGAACAGTCCCATATACTTACACCCCTGCATATAACTTCCTCCACTGCAGCCTCCGCACTTCCGACAAGTTGCTCCACATACCTGGTGGACACAGCTTTTAATAGAACTCACACTGATGTTTAGGTTTGGAAATGGTGAATAAAAAATTTTGCAACCCTATACCTCAACCAGAGTAGAAAATTTCAACCTAGTTAATAGTAAAGTGCGAGGTTACCTATCATTTGCCTCTTCATCACCCTCACCCACAATAGGAATTGTTGGTCCCGACAAAACCGCGACCCTGCAAGACGGGCAATCATAAAGTGGCACAAAAAACATAAATCACCCACAATTTACAAGAGAAAGCCTCCAGATGCATCAATTAATACAGTAAATATATTCAGAAAAAACTCAGCACCAAAGTAGAAGAAACCATGCCTCATTGCCAGCCAAAGTAGAGGAGATGTAGGCCCAATACCAGCAAACTCGTTTGGAGAACCACGGACTTGTCCAGCTGCATCTTTACTTTTAAACTCCCCTGGGTATGACCAAACCAGACATGGAAGGGGTCCATCTTTTGAGGGATCATAACCTGGTGGCAGGTATAGGGTGGCAGTAAGCTGAACACCATCCTTCCTTTGATATCTGATCATCTCTTTCTGTAGTGATGCCAGTTGAGGGTATGGATGGGGAAAATTTGTAATCTGGCACGGTTTTTTATCCGGCCAACTAAGTATGAAATATTGGGTATTTTCGGTTTTAGACTCTTTAGAAGTAAGTATTCTCAGCTGATTAGTGCACAATTCCCCTTCATTCTGATCAGACATCAAAGCAACAACAGTTTCATAATATTTTTCCTTGTCACTCTGCCATATTCGTTCCTTGTTCCCAGTGTTTCTGAAAATTCTCATCTCAGGATGTCTATGTATCAAACATAAAAGTAAGGAAAAGAGTAAATAGACAATTAAAACTCACATTTCAAACAAATCCAGAAAAGGTATGTTCCCTTCTGGAGTAGCACCACTTCCATTTAGCAAAACATGAATGCCCTCATCATCAAACTTTTTCAACTTTGCAATCACATAAGTCCCAGCAGGAGTTCTCCGCAACATTGGAGAACCTGGGTCAGAGTATACATCTTCTGATGACCTATCAAAGAGGATACGGGGACTTGTACCCTCCTTAGATCCAGGAGAAATAACCCAGGTTCTTGTCTTACGAGTTTTGTACCAAGACTCGTACACTAAAGCGAGTGAATCATCACACCATGAAATCCCTCTGTTAGATGGAAGGTCAAAGATGTCAAGAAAGATTTTTTTTTTTTTAAAGATGTCAAGAAAGATTACTGGTTAAAAATGTCAAGCAGGAATTCAGAAGCAGAAATTTTGCAAGAAGACAGGTAACTGAGTTCAAGCAGAACTATTTTTTTTTATTGCTTCTGTGATCAAAGTTAGGCAAATAAACTTTCTTATCATCTTTTTTATTGTGCTTATACCCTTTTTTCAAAATAGTCTTTTCATTCCCAGGCATGAAGTTTGCAAAAGATAATTTGTCCATTGCAACCAAGAAAGCAGATGATAAAAAAAGGTGATCTGAACTGCTGTCATTCTAAAGGGAGGGGGAGGCAATTATCTGATCATTCTTCCTCAAAATAAGTGCTTCAATGAATGCTTAACACATAGATCAAGAACATCAGATCACCGATATGAATAATATGACCACCATTTTTACCTCATTATCTAAACCAAACTGGTATAAAGTGTCTGAACTATGTCATAACGGATGAAAGACTATACCTGTCAAAAACATGTCTTAACTCCAAGTTGGGAACGTATAAAACATGCTCAGGCTGATGCCTGCGGTAGCAGGTAAAGGCAAAGTGACCAAAGTCTAAATTTTCAGGGAAAACCACAAGAAAACCTTGACCCTGGGTTCTGTGCAAAAGAACTTAAAGCAGAAGCAATTTCCATTCATCATCCAAAAGGCAAGCATAACACAAAGCCAGAAGGAGAGATTTATAGAGTGCAATTCCAAATTAGTCTGATTGCCATTCTTGCTAACAAAGCAATCAATATAGAAGAAACTAAACAAAAATTAGGATCCTAAATCAACCAAATCATGATAATTATTCTGCTAAAGTAGCCTGCGACTACCAGCCCAAGAGAAGGACACACCAACAGGCAACAGCATTGCATGCACACAGTGAAGTCCAGAGCAAAAACAATTTTGTGGTTATGCTATTTGATCAATAACTGCATCTAAGCAAATTCATATCCATACTGTGGTTCATTCATATTCAACTATAGATGCACAAAAACAAATTTAGAAGAAAACCTTGAAAACAAATTTAGAAGAAAATCTTGAAACAATACCAAAAATCCTATGAACAAACCATAAAGTAAGTATGCACAATTTCTACAAAGTCGATGTGAAAATTGATCAGCAAAAAGGTTAATACCCATAGCGAAGGTCAAGTTTGTGCAAGATTGTCGGCTGTTCACTTTCAAGCGGCTCAGCTGGTTGTGTATAGATAATATCACGTGGAAAAACTTCCACTTTTGCGTCACCACCATCTTGTGTCTCAACCCTAATATTAATAACCAAAGAAAAAAAAGTACATTGGACCAATAATAAACTATTTACTCCGAAAAGCAGAGAGAGAACAAATTGTTACCAGTTAATGATAAAAGTTTTTGTCAGCCAGTCACCAAAGTTGCACTCGCGTTTCCAGAAAATTTAGGACACAAACATGAGAAAATTTAATGTATACCAGTAAAGAGTCGAAGGTTTATCTGCTCTCCAATTGATAGATCGCATCCCTTTCCGAACACTACTAAATGCAATGGGAATGTCTTCAGCGAGGGGCAAATCACAAAGTTCTCTAACAACTTTCCCATCAGCTGTCCACACCTGAACATTTTTCGGAAATCTTCCACATGGTACAATGAAAGAATATGGCCTGTGAATTGAAGCAATCAAAATGTATTGCTCATCTGGAGATGGTTCCATTGATGTGTATATGGCAGGCGGTCCAATTGGCTTCACTGATCCATCTAGAGAGGCCAGAACAAGTTGCGAAGTGGCATAGTACTCAAACAAATCTTCATCATATTCGTCTTTGAGCAGATCTTGATATGTTCTAGCCTGAATAACACTTTTTTGCTCATTGGATTGAATCTTTGGACCAGAAGGAACAAAAGGCTTTTTAGGTGGCTCCCCACGAGATAAAGGGATTGTGCAAACCAAGAGCGTTGAGTTGTTCACCCAGACAAAACTGAGAAGGGAATGGCATAATTAGAAGGAAAATTTAAAAAATTTTAATAGGAAATTTGAGAAACTTTTCAGTAAATTTCTCAGAATAGTGACGGGAGAAGTACATCATACTTATCAAAAACTGCATTTACATATATATCTGGGGAGTGGAACAATTGTCTAGCTTTTCCAGTGTCCACATCAGCAACCCAGACTCTTAGCTTACTACTACTGTTGTCCTCCTGTACAGAAACAGTTTCAAGAAGGCATGTTAGAAAGAGGCCTAAGAAAGGATTTCACAACTGTTTAAGCAACCAGTGAAAAATGAGAAAAATATGGTTGCTGTTAAAAATGTAGAGCTGCAGTTCATGGAGCCTTTGACACTTGCAGTTTTGATCGTCTAACCTTGCAGAACACAAAAACCATATAAACATTCATCTGTGATAATTACCCATATACATTTTCTATCACTCAGCGCACCAACATTCAGGGAGTCACTCAAATAGAGGAAAACATTTTATGTCAAACTTTAGACAATCAAACATGTCAAAAATAAAGTAAATCACCATATATTTAAACCGTGTGACTACTTAACATCAAGGAAGCAAAGAACCTCATCAACCCGGACAGTGAAGGATAAATGCCGGCCATCATTTGACCTGTTTCAACCGAAATTTAAAATTACAAATTAGGAAAACGGAGCAGAATAAATTTACTAAAAGGTTAATAATAGCATTTGTCAGTTTCTAGGCAAAGAGAAGAGTCCAACTGAAGGTCAGCATAATACCAAGTAGAGAACAGAGGAAGCACTAGTAATAAGTAATCACAAGTTTACCACCTCAGCCAGGAAGCCCCCCAGTCTTATATAACCCCTAAGTACATGCATTCAAGCAATTACCTCATGTCAGCTCAAATGAAAACACAATCTTTTCTTGAAATTTTAGAAGAATACCAACATAAAATGAGAGAAAGTGCTGGCTGAAAAATTACTCTCCTACCAGAAATTAATTGTTTTTAGTTTTATAGCATACAAATAATGGATTCTCCACATCTGGAACGAGCATGGGAAATAACCTTAAGAAAAACTTCTTGATATCACAGTTTCAGCAAGTTGTTGATGCTTTTAGTCAGTGGACGAAAGGATGGGAATCTCGAATGCAGAAAAGAATCCAACGAATTCGAATGAATTGAATGAGGATGTTTATATGGTAATAGCTTCAAAAGTAAAAGAAAAAAAGTTTCGGTGCCAAGGTGGGTAACAACTTTGCAAAATCAATTTCACGTTCATGAAAGATAGTACCATTTGAAAGTAAATAAAACAAAACTCAAATACATTGAAGGCACGGAAAAAGTTAGGTATTTACCACGTAACAAAATTGATTTTAGCACCTTCTGGCAGGCCAGTTATCTCCCTCTCTGGACTCAAGGTACCATCATCCTTTAACAAATGGATACCTATACCAGTGTAAAATGACCTGAAAATGACCAATATAACATTCTTGATCATGCCATGTTAGATTTTGAAACAAAGTTACAAGTAAAAAATCTGAGCATTTTTCATATTCTTGATTCAAGAAAGAACACAGAGCAGATTGAGAAGAACCCGGTCCAGCCTCTTCACCAAGTGGGCAAAAAAATTAAAAATAGACTGAAACTGTTTTGCATGCATCCAGGAGCAGAAGCAGCAGCAGCCAAGCGACACAACTCACAAGATGCGGACATAAGACAAGAAATATATATCACTCACATACGACTTCGGGAATTACATTTTCCATCAATTCGAATACCAGCGAGCTTCTCCTCTGGCTTAGCTAACTCTGACAAAGGAGGTAAAGATCTCCGCTTGAGAAAGAGTATTTTATCCCTATGTGGAGAGAATGATAGAGCTGGGAGGGGTGGAGCGTCAACAATATCTCTAATCTCTGGTGGAGGAAGTTGATATCCATTGCCCAACTCTGATTCGGATACAAATAGTTTAAGGAAGGTTAGCAAGCTTACAAGAAAATGATCCGACAAAACATGTTGCCTTCCAGAGAGGACCCTTTTAAATTTAATGTTGTTTCAAGTTATTTAGGAAGTTTAAATTCTACAAAGAAATGTTAGGAGGGAAAAATGCCTATAAACAGATATAATGAACAAAACCATATACCAAAGGCAACCTTTTAAAACAAAAGGGTCAATATCCAGTTCAGTTCAGTTCCTAACTCAAAGCACGCGTCTGGGAAAATTTTTATCCTTGAGTTGAGTCTAACTCTGGTTGTTCAAAAGGACAAGCAAAGTGTTGAATTACGAAATATGGGATCATCGTAACTAGCAAAACCACCAAAATAGTGAAGCAACATATATGAAATGATAGAAAACTTGATAATCGATCAGAAACTAATTAAAGAAAAGAAACAAGCACTACCTTCATTCTCGAGTGTAGAATTAGCAGGTTGAAGAGGAGAAGTGGAACCGTTGGAACCACCATCCTCGGCGTGCACAAGAGAGTGAAATGGTGAAGAGGCCATATTGGTTGGTTTGAGAAACTTAAGTGCGATGGTTACAGAATAAGGGGCTTTAATTCTAAACGGAGATGGGAGTGGGCGGGGGCGGTTGTTTTTGGGGAAAGGGAGAGATGAACAATAAGAACAAATAGATTTGGAGGAGAGTGGATTTGGGAGGCGATGAAAGTAGAGCTGCGGCTGAAGGAGTTGGAGTGGTGGACTCGGAGGAGATACGAGTGAGAATCGAAGATAGACTTTTTGAAGGCGCATTTTATTTTATTTTATTTTTCTATTCCATTCCTCTCCACTACTGCTGCTAATGTAATTGGATGTGAATTATATTTCTTTTATAATCAACGCCGGCTGATCTCACGGACAGCTCCATTTCAATTTGCATTTTTTTTTGAAAAAAAAAATAAAAATCTATAATAATAAAATCCTCGTTTCTTGGTAGTCCACCGGGGATGGAATCCTTTTATCTAAAATTATTACAATGTCTTAGATTTAAATTAGAGTTTACTCATGTTTCGATTTACACCAAATTCTCTATCTAATATTATCTTTTTTTTATTTTGTCTAATGTTGATAATTAGAGACTAAAATCATAAATATCATTAAAATTATTTTATAACTAATAGACTTTAACTTAGAGATGGCTACACTCTACGAGCGTAGTTTTAATCTAACACATAACAAGACAATATAATTTTGAACAAAAGATCCCATCTCGTATTGGATATGATCTAATAATTGGTTCTAGTGATATTTATGATTTTAATTCATAGTTTTAGTGAAACTACATCGTTTTTGAACATAATAAAACAAAATAATATTGGATAAAAGATCTAGTATCACTCAGGAGGAGACCATATCCTCGATCAAATATTATCATCTTATTGTATCTAATGTTCAATACGACGTCGTTTTATTAAAACTAGGGATTAAAATCATAAATATATTTAAATCACTCTACAATTATTATACCCTAATAAAGAAAGAGATTAGTGAATGTTACAATATAATTTTAATCTAATAAAATATAATCTTGAAGAAAGAATCCCATCTTAAAAGAGATTGTAGGAAATTAGGAAATTTAGAAATTATGAACCCTAATCTCATGACATCAGGGATTAGAATGACATCAGCGATTAGAATTGGAAATTATCAAAATAATAGAATCTTTCATTTCTTAGATTATTTCTTTTTTTCTTGTTTCTTAATTATAAGATTTAGGTCTTATTACGGTTATATTTAAAACTGATGTAATATCTATTTCAAATAATATACAACCAGAATTCATTCTCTGATGAGTGATCAAATCCCCACCCTTTTGTTATGAAAGTAATAATAAAATTTTTAAGAATTGCTTCCATTTCCATTGTTGAACTATTAATGGAGCTCTTAATCGACTTACTCCACTTGTGTTCTATATCTCCCTTAGTTTACTTTTTCCATTTATTTTCCTCTCCCTAAAGTTTTATTTCTCTTATAAATGCTGAACACCAATCATTGGACTTACGAATTTATTTATTGCTTAATTATTATAAAACTGAATGAATGAAGATATTAGATGACAAACACATATTTAATAAATATTTTTGTAAATGAGTTCAGCGGGACAAATATTTGGCAGCTGGGGAGGAGGAGGAGGAGCTGATGAGCGGAATCAAATATTGAACTCCGTTCCAGACATCATACACCATAAGCCCTATCCTACCTCCAATCCAGCTCCCCATCTGACTTCCAACAACAAACCCCAACCATCCAACTTCACCTTCTCCCACGATTCCTCCGGCATAAGCACCAAAAAATACCCCAACACTCCTTGCCACTCCTTCAGCTAGAGTACCCCCGACATAAATGGTTTCCAACAAGTCCCATCCTGAAGATAGTGTCGGACCCATTATATGCTTTGCTTGCAGGGATGCCCGCCTTGCCGTCGCATTCCCCGCTTCCCGTGCCAACTTAATGGCTTCCTCAAAACTCTGCTCTCTAGACAAGTTTTCTGCCAATGATTTCTGGGTTGCCGCCACCTTTACTTTGTGGAAATGAACAGCTCTAATGTAGTACAAATACAACTTTACGACTTCCTTCAGTATGCATGCCAAAGTTCCGTAGCTCATATCGAAGCAATTCAACAAGGTAAATCTCTCCTTTCCTGTCCTTGATGATATCATCAGCTGCCGGCTTTTCTCGGCTGTGAGTATAAATTATACAGTAATATTAAAGCCAAAAATAATAATAATAATAATGGCAACGAACCAAAATGACTAAAACCTTACTAACGTAAAACATGGTATTGCTTCAAACGATCAAACACCAATTACCCGTGCATCGATTACAATGGCGTAATTTATGCTTAATTACCTACGTATAAGACTAGGAATTAAGGGATACCAATTCCCATGCATGATCGATTTTAATTATAAGGTGGTTAAGCATGCATATTCCTTACATCCTCGAAAGGAAAATGAACGGAAGTTCAGTGTATATAGCCTACTATGAATGAACATAACAGAAGAGATTGAAGTTCAAAGAATCACCATCGATCCCAACCTCAGACGCGGGATATGGACATGTAAGGGGGCTGACGAAATTGGAATACAGGAATCTTAGCAACTCTTTTTATGGTACTTAAAATCTGCAAATTGCCTCCTCTTTAATTCACTATATTAACCCAGACGGAGAAAGATTATTGACCGTTTTTTTTTTCTTTTTCAATAAAACAAAGGAACACATGTAAATTTTGATCTGCAAGTTAAGGCTTATAAGGTCCGAAAACATGAAGCGGATCAAGTGAGTACCTGAGAAGCTTAAGATGACAATAGCGGCTAGCGAGAGCAGCCGGATCTTCATTGTTGTTGGTTTGTATTTTAAACTCTTTGCAATTCTCTAGATGACGGAGTTGAGTTGAGGCTTCCAATCCAACAACAGAGCCAGCCAGCCTCATCGTTCATTATTGCTTGGATATATATAAACTTGGAGAATGGGAAGAATCTGATCCTACGTAGTCTTTTAAGGAATAAGTTGAATCAATTTTTGGGGGCAAGCAAAGTAGCGATGCAAAGAAAAAATACGGTCGCGTAAAGATTAAACAAACTTTCATGTTTTTACTGCTAACTTTACACTTCACCGAACCAGTCTTGTTTATTAGTTTTTATTTTTAATTTAATTATGACCAGAAAAAAAAAAAAAACAAAAAAACAAAACCTGATCAAGGCTCTAGTAATGTGCCGTATCAATCAATCAGTGCGAAGATATGACAGAGGCCCAACTCTGCATCAGCAGGAGTTTCTGGACATCATTTCTTCTTCTGGCCGATCAGTGATCACATACGTGCAACATGATGTATGGCTCTTCTGACATTTGTGGGCGATCCAATGTAAAATATTTTGAACGCATCTTCATCTTGGTGCAATTACAAGGAACCGACTAATTATTCGGTTGATCGCCGCCTCTTCTCCTTAATTGGAATTGGAGGAGACAACCGTCCTGTTGTTTGCTTAAATTATAGTTGAGGTGTAATAAGTTCATTAAGTTGGGTAGAAGTTTCTCTGTCACTCTTCACTACTTCAATCAATACGAAAATGCCATTAATCGGACTAGCTGTCTAATTTATTTACTGAAATCATCAGATCCTGCATCGTTTCTTGCTTTTTAATTTGTTTGATTCTCCGATTCGAATTTAGTTTACAGTAAAATACTCATCAAATATCAAAGGGATGCTAAGCGTGAGAAATTAGAAAGGGAAAAAAAAAAAACTTGAATAAATACTCCCGTATTTTTAATAAGTGTCATTTTAATTTTTAATTTTTGTTCTTAAAATAAGTGTCATTTTATAAATTTTAATACAAAAAGTATAAAAGCTTTCCATTTTACTTTTTGTCCTATTTATTTATTTAATATTATTCAAAAAAAAATTGAAAATTATAATTATAAATATAAGTAAATAATATAATTTATCATATTCCTTGCAAGATTTCTAAAAAAATAGAGGGATTATTTCACACAATAGTGTACAAATGTAGAATACAAGCACCAAGCATAATAAGATATTTCCAATCGGTGTGACGTGGAAGTTTGTGATGGGCAGACAAATGATAAGAAATGTACGTTCACAATTCGTTAGACCTATCCCGTAATATATATGTTAGATGCTTACTTCTATTATCCACTTACTCCTACGATTCCACCATAGCATAGCAGTACAGCACACTACCAGTACCGGTACCAGTACTTGAGCAATAACACTGAGGGAATTAGAATTAGTATGGCTACCGTAGCTGGTGTGAGCCTCTCAACCCCAAAAATCTTAGCCAAGGCATCGGACTCCACCAAGATCCATACCCTTCAGTTCCCGTGCCTAAACTACCCGTGGAACAGGAACAGGTTCACCACCTCCGGCGGACTTTATGTCCGACCCGTGGCTGCTGCACCGGAACAGCTCTCGGCCAAGGTAGCTGAAAGCATCAAGAAAGCCGAGGAAGCATGCGCTGGTGAACCGGCAAGCGGAGAGTGCGTAGCTGCATGGGATGAGGTGGAGGAGCTGAGTGCAGCTGCTAGCCACGCTAGGGACAGGAAGAAAGAGACGGATGTCTTGGAAGAGTTTTGCAAGGACAATCCGGAGACTGAGGAGTGCCGTACTTATGACAACTAATATTAATTTTCTTCCTGTTATTTCACATAATATAAATAGCATCGTCTTTAGCTTCGTTTGCAATCATTCTCTTGTCTGGATATCTATAATTATTTCGGTCATAAGTTTGTCATTTTTGTTTTCAAAGGTTTTATGGGTCTTTGGATTCGGAATGAAAATCATGGCAATTCGACTAGTCTTTTTTCTATACAGTGCAGTCAATCTAGATGCATAGCTGCCCAGTTCTCACGGAATAAAATAAATTTAAAACTTAGAAATGATATTTCTCTGGTGTTCAAGGCTGGTGAGCCTAAAAGACAATGGTCAAAACTTTGGAAAATGTCTTTTCTTCGTCCTTCTGGCCAAGTTCGCCATTCCAAGAACCAACCACACCACACCCCAAGTAGAGAATGCTTCAAAATAGTTCCATTTGAAGTTTTCAATTATCAGTTGGCAGACATATATGAGTGTAAAGAATTAAAAAAAAAAGAAGGTATTCAGACCTTCAATAGCTCATAAAATTTATCAAACAAAATATCCAAACTACTAATTTATAATTATGGCGTCACATCAAACCAACACAATCCAATACTAACTTCCAGCATAGTTGGATTCAACCAGATGCATACAAAAGCAGTAACAAGCCAGTAAGTTATGTCTAAACTAAACAATCTGTAGACATCCACTTATTACAATCCATAGAAAGCCTAAATAACATAGAATGCTTGAGAAATTAAATAAACATCTGCTAAATCTATAGGTAAAGAAAAACCAAGAAGCAAGATACCAACTCAATGGTGAAACAGAGGACCCCCTTTTCCTTCAATACTGAAAGAAATCAGCAGAAGCCGTGATCGGCTGTACCGGGCAGGGCAGCTGCCATGGCTGTACTGGACAGGACAGCTGCTGCCATGGCTCAAATGAAGTATATGGAGTCTCTAGGGTATCCATGGACTCTCCACTGATTGCAATCACATTGTTCAGGGAATGCAGGCGATCGGTGAGTTCTGCAATCCGAGCCGTCAAAACATCATTCTTAGAAGCAATTCCAGTGTACTCCTCGCTGATGTTTTTGATCTCCTTCAAAATAACATTATTCTGCTCTTCCAACTGCTTCGCTTGATTGATAAGCTCATCCAATTGCTGCTGCTTCCTCATTCGAGACCTCTTTGCAGATTCACGATTCGATATCATTCTCTTCCTCTTCTTCTCATCGTACCTGGCATAACGGGGGTCCAAATCTGACCCAGAAATCACGGGGTGTTGAATAGGTGATGCCATTCGATTCGTCCGTCCCAACTCGTATCAGTATGGATTTAATAAAGTTGAGATATTATTTACCGTTAATTAAAAAAAAAGGAAGGGTATATTAACAAAATTGGGGGATCTGGTAAAGTTAGGGTTTTGAAATTTTTGTAAGATTAAAATAGAATTTGAATTGTTTGAAAAATGAAAGCTAGTTCATGAAAACACATAAAACCAATAGAGAAAGACTACTGAAAATGAGTGGAGAAGGCGAATTCTCCGCATGAGGACAGTGTATGTCATCAATTTTTATTGGAAATAAAACGTAAACATGACACCGTTTTTGAAACCAAATTCCCAAATTGTTTCGTACTATTACTTAATCAGTTAAACACTGTCGGGGGCAAAGCAACTGATAATATCTGCAGAACAAAAATAAACAAAAGAACACAAGATCAAGCAATCAATCATTCAAACGAAGGTATCAACTACTGCAGCAGTAATATCATTTTAATATAAACTAGATATGAAAAACACAAAACAAAACAAACTTTTAGATACTAAAACACAAAACTGAACAAACTAAAGGCAAAACGTATAAAATAGAAAATCTAACTATAAAAAAAAATAAATAAATAAAAACAGAAAAAAGAACAAAGAAAAAAGGCTTACCTTTAAACGAAGGCGATACAAGCGAAGAAGAGCGAAAGAAGGTTTTGCAAGAGTTCGGAAGGGGCCTATTTATAGGAAATTATGGTGGCGGAGTCTCTCCTGTTTATTAAAGAATTTAAGATGGAATATTCTAAACTTTATCGGGTCCCATACTCCAAAGGTGCATCTGTTGTCGCAGCTGGCGTGCAATATGTCGAGTGTCGACAGCAAAGCATTTGAAGCCCATTGGTCCGCGTTACGGGTTTTTCGCCCTTCTAACCCCGTTTCCTTACTCTATTATTATGTCAATTGCTCCTATGTTTCCTAATTTTCATAAAATTGGCTTAGATTTTTTTGGTAAATGGATAATAATAATTGAATGGAATTATGAATGATCTAATCCTTTTCGTTTTCTTCTTGATACGGAGATCAGATTTTCTGTTCAATATTATCTAATCTTATTTTGTCCAATATTTAAAACTACATAATTTAATTAAAACTAGTGACTAGAAGCATATATATCACTAAAATAACTTTATATTTATTAGACTTTAACAAAGAATTGAGTGAACCTAAGTAATTTTAATTTTGGACAGGATAATCTTGAACATAGGATCTCACCTCCCGAGCATGCCCTTCTAAAGATTTTGGAAGTTGCCAAATAAGGAGTTGAGATTACTGGTCAAAGATTATCTTTGTCTTATCATGTCTAAAATTAAACTACATTGTAGTTCACTCATTATTTGGTTAAGGTCTAATAATTGTAAAGCGATGTACTGATATTTATGCCTTTAGTCCCTAGTTTTAGTTAAACTATATCATTTTGGACATTTGACAAAATAAGACAGAGATAATCTGAGACTAGATTCTCTGTCAAATATTTATCCTGTCTTATTTTGTCTAATGTTCAAAACGACATAGTTTTACTAAAATTAGGGACGAAATGCATAAATATCACTAAAATTACTTTACAATTATTATACCCTAACAAAGAGAAAATTAAACTCTATTAGGTAGTTTTAATTAAGACAGAAAAAAATCTTTGACAGAAGATCTCGTGTCAGATAATATTGAACAGAGGATCTGATCTCCCAAATAAGCATTTACAAAGACCAGATCCTCTATCCAATATTATCATGTCTTGTTGTGTCTAATGTTCAAAACGATTTAGTTTCACTCAAACTAGAGACTAAAAAATAAATGTCATTAATATCACTTTACAATTATTAGATTCTAACCGAGAGATGAGTGAACTCTATGACATAGTTTTAATCTAAGACATGATACTTTTGGATGAAAAATCTCATCTTGCATTTACACTGTTTGCAGCATTTTTTTAAAAACCCTAACTTAGATGCTCTAAATTTTCAACAAGAGATTTCAATAATATAATGATTGTGGTAATAAATTGTGTTATTGTATGGAGTACATAAGATTCGATTTCTCTGCCCACTCCACTTCCATTTATTTCTATGGAAAATTTGGATTAAGGGCGCGCTTCAAAGTATTATTATTAAATGGGGCGTAACTTTAACCTATTTATTGTTAAGGGCATGAAAATACTTTAATTAGTCTATATAATTAGTAAAAGACTTTATTGTCCATGGATAAACTCAAACAACAAATAATAATTATCCAATTAATTCACTTTTAATCATTTTCAATTACTCATCAAAACAACGTCAATCACTTCTTCTTTTAAACTCATCCAGTCTTAAACTATCTAGTTTTATTTGTCATTCAATTTTAATCTTAATTTTTTTCTTTAAATCTAAAATACATCCATTAGTTTAAACACAATAAATATTAACTAATAATTTAATCATATTAGTTATAAATTTATAAAAATAATTACGTTAGTATAAGAAAATAAAAAAGAATTTTGATATTTGAATATAATAGATAGAAATAATTAATTCCACATCCACTTTGAAGAAAAAATAAATAAGAATATTATGCACTCCCTTCTAATACTTTCACCTTTGTAAAAAAAATAAAAGTTAAAAAAAAATTGAACTAGAGGATTTGAGCTGCCCATCATTGGTAATATTATAATTTAATTTGAGATAAAATTTACAATTTTTTTCTAAATTAGTTTTAATTTATTTTTTTCTTGTTGCTATTTTTTGTTTTAAATTGAATATAGAATTATGAAAATTATATAATTTCAACTTGAGATATAATTTTGAAAAATATAAATTAAAACTAATTTAGAAAAAAATTGTAAATTTTATCTCAAATTAAATTATAATATTACCAATGATGGGCATCTCAAATCCTCTAGTTCAATTTTTTTTTTGTACAAAGGTAAAAGTATTAGAAGGGAAGGGAGTGCATAATGTTCTTATTTATTTTTTCTTCAAAGTGAATGTGGAATTAATTATTTCTATCTATTATATTCAAATATCAAAATTCTTTTTTATTTTCTTATACTAACGTAATTATTTTTATAAATTTATAACTGATATGATTAAATCATTAGTTAATATATATTGTGTTTAAACTAATGGACAATGTATTCTAGATTTAAAGAAAAAAAATTAAGATTAAAATTGAATCCATCAATGACAAATAAAACCAGATAGTTTAAGACTAGATGAGTTTAAAAGAAAAAGTGATTGACGTTGTTTTGATGAGTAATTGAAAATGATTAAAAGTGAATTAATTGAATAATTATTATTTTTTGTTTGAGTTTATCCATGGACAATAAAGTCTTTTACTAATTATATAGACTAATTAAAGTATTTTCATGCCCTTAACAATAAATAGGTTAAAGTTACGCCCCATTTAATAATAAGGTTTTGAAGCGCGCCCTTAATCCAAATTTTCCCTTATTTATATGTTAAACTTGTATATGAACTAGTAACAAATTTCACTTTTTTCTCAAAGATAAATTAATTGAGTCGGTTTGGATCCAACATCCAACTTATTTATGATCTCAATAGCAGCAGTGCGCTTAACTCCTATTCTAGATCACGTTTTTTTTTATCAAAGCGAAAAATTTCAAAAACTTGTTGCCGGTGACCCTTTTTGTGTCATTTTTTGCACTCATATCAAATGGAGATGTACTATCTAATCAATGGTGTAAAAAATGAAAAAATTAGAAATTTTAAAAAATGACCTTTTTTATTGGTTATACCACAAGTAATTTTGGTTAAAACGGCAAAATTTCAAAAAGCTACTGTTGGTGGCCATTTTTGTACAATTTTTTGCACTCATATCAAATGGCAATGCGATATCTAATGAATCTACTAAAAATGGAAATTTAGAAATTCTTAAAAATGATCATTTTTGTGAGATATAGCACACGTTCTTTTGCCTAAAACGGCAAATTTTCAAAAAATTGTTGTCGAAGGCCGTTTCTGTACCATTTTTTGCACTCATACCAGATTCTGATGTGCTATCTAATGAAATATGTAAAAAAAATATGAAGTTAAAAATTTCAAAAATTGACCATTTTTGTGGGTTATAGATCACGTTTTTTTTAATCTAAACTGAACTTTTATAAATTTGGGTAAAATACGGTGATGGATATGCCCGAAAACACCGTTACAAGAGCAAAAGTAATAAATTTGGAGTGCTACTCCATTACATGTAGTTTCTAAGTACATGAAGGAATTAAGATGACAATATATTTTAGCCTAGCAAAACCAAAGTAGACCCTTCTTAATTCCCAATAAAAATTCGCTAGAAAGTATTTGCAAAAGCTGATTATATGTTCAGTAATGCACCTCACCATTAGCTAGACTAATCTATTTACCTTTTGTTCCAAGCATATAAACTTGACACCTTCGGCACAATGCTGTAGCGATCACAGTCAAGCAATTCAAATTACTACCAGGACAACCCAAAACCTCCAAAGCCTTGCTTGTCACCAAATAGAAGTCAAGTCCCAACGCAAAATTTCAGCAGTTCTGCCAAGCCCCACTCACTCAGCACCAGTTCTCCCAAACATCTCTCCAACATAAGCGCTCTATAGAGAATCACAATTCACATAACACCAAACCAAAAAATCCCAACTCTGCCAACTGGGATCAAGCCATCAGCCATTAAGAACCCACATTCCAACCTCAGCCTCCATATGTCATGCTTCCTTTATACCACCAATTCGCATCAACATTATCACGTTTCCAGTCATTTTCAGCCAAAGCATATAATGTCAATGTCCCAGCCACCTCTGACGAGTACCATTTCCACAACATTGTCTCCAATATCCACAACACGAGCCAGAATGATCAGGTCTCATGAAGCTCGGTGCAAGAAATAGCAATCAACCAAAACATAGCAGTCAACACATCCTCATCTTGTGACCAGCCACTAAACAAACATTCAAAATCAAAACATCATCCAAGCTCTGAACAGCCGTCAAGACAACCCACTAACAAGTACCATTTCCACTATATCATCAAAGTTCCAGCTTAGTAATCATCAAACAGAGCATGGTCAACATCAATAATTTCATAAAATTTCTCCACAGACTTCCCAACCAATAAAACTAGATCAAATATCGAAAGAATATATCAAAACTTTAGGACTAAAATTCCAAGAAAACATCACACATCCTACAGAACTTGTTAGACATCAATATCTCTATGGAGGGGCATGGGGGGTGTCAGAATCCCAATCAAACATACACTCCTTTTCTTCGAATATTTCCAGTTTTTCTTTGCCTCTTGTATTTTTCTTTTTTTTCTTATATCCCCTCTAGTTTGGTACCTTATCCTACCTTTCCTTTTGACAGTGCTTTTGGTCTGAATCTCTTGCTCCTCAATTTGTACCTCTACAATGATGGAGGAGTTACTGGCCTCGAGTGTAGTCTCTGATGTCCTCTCCATTATAGACTTACTCAGCAAAGGGCATGAGACGGTTCTGAGAAGATCATTGGTGGCCTTGGCTGGGGTCTTCTCCAGACGACAGATTAGTACCTGATCCTCTTCGGAAATGATTGAAGGTAGTTCATTAGCCTGTAAAGTCGTGTCCTCATTTGATACCACAATGATAGCATTTTGATCAGACGCAGTTGGTACTTTCTCTGAAGACGATGTAGGGGTTCTAACTGGCAGAATGTCCAGACTCGAGATCGGCATAGGATTGTTCTAAAAATGCATCCTTCTACAATCAGCTTCTTTCTGTCCTAGTTTAGCGCAAATCCCACAAAAAGCTGGGATTTTTTCATACAATACTCGTTGCCAAAAGGCACCATGGGAGCTTTGAATCCATATTCTTTGAGGAAGGGATTTTTCCAGGTCGATTTCCACGCAGATTCTAGCACAGCTTGGTCGAGTAATCTTTGTTGTAGCATTATCTAAAGAGACTGGGTCACCAATTTGTCTCATCAAGGAAAAGATGAACTCTTTGTGAAAGAGGTGTGGTGGCAGATCTGGAAGTTCAATCCAAATTGGAGGTGCCATTGATTCTGCTTTGTGGAAGCTCTCAACCGTGTACTTGGCTACTCTAATGCAATGTCCCTCAATATGCCATGAGCCCCGAATATGCATTTTTGTGAAATCTTCTGGCGTGGAGCAGCGAATCAGCACCATCTTTTGATTGATCCTACCGATTTGTACTTCACCCTTAAAATTCCCATTTTGGAAATGAGTCATGATGAGTTCATATCTTGGAGTTTTCTTCACAAATCTACCAATTAAGGCAAAAGAAAGTTTGTTGGTGAGTTCTTCATCTTCAGACGCAGAGAGGAAGATGGTTGGCTCAACATAATGTAGCCCAGCTCTATATGAAGGCGTTTCCATCTAGAAATTGACCCTTCAGCCAGGGCTGAAGGGCCTGGTCCAAATCCGATGAAGGGTTAAACAATTTTTGGCTATGATCTTTGAGTTTTTTTTTTTTAACCAAAAGCGATAATTTCATTAAATTAAATGAAGATAAAATACAATACATTACAGCTAAATAGCTGATAATGGGTGCCCTGAGTTGAGATAGCTAAACTCATCTAATCAGTGCAAGCAAGTGACCTTCAATACAGGCAATTAAACCAATGATCTAATGCCAAACAAATTTGAGTATAACAATACTCAAAATCATTAACTAGTCACAAAAAATGAAATATTCACTTGGTATTGAGAGCTAAAACTGGAGATTCTTTACTTCTCAAGCCTAACTAAAACTGGAGTAATTTCTTCTCCCTAATAGTAGAGCTGGACTGAAGTTCTTCACTCCCTAGTAGCTATTCAAAACCAAACATTAATCCCCAAACCACAGAGTCTTCTCCATCCAAATTCATAATCAAAATCGATCTTTCTCTAATGACCAAAGCCAATAATTGAGAAAGAAAGTATTGGTGAAAGAGAAAACTTTGAGTTCCAAACAAGCCGATGAAGAAACATCCTGTATTTCTTCTCTATTTTTTTTAACTCTGCTTGAAAATAGAACCATCACACGACTCGTGTCCAAGCTCTGTCTCCAAGCTCTGTCTCCAAGTTTCACACTTTTTTTTTCTTCACGTGAGATTACTCCAAAATGGAGATTTACTCTCAAATACAAAGAAAAAAACTCCCATATGGGAGATCAGAAACTCTCATAAAGAGAGAACACCCTCCCACAAGAGGAGACAAGGAAAACTTTGGTTTAAATTTGGATTTTGAGGGGTGAGATGGTGGGGAGGGGCAGATCTGCTGCCTCCCCTTTCTATTTTGTAGAGAAGAGCTTTTAGGTTTAGAGAGGAGAAAAAAAGTTAGAGAGGAGAGAGTTGCTATGATCTTTGAGTTACAGCAGCGAATTTTAAAGACAAGTGAGAGCATTTTATAGATCACGATTTTTTTACGAAGGCGGAAAATTTCAAAAACTTGTCGCTGACGGCGATTTTAGTGTCGTTTTTTGCACTTATATCAAATGGATATGTACTATCTAATGAATGGTGTAAAATAACAAAAAAATAGAAATTTTTAAAAATGACCTTTTTATGGGTTAGCACACGTAATTTTAGTTAAAATAGCAAATTTTCAAAAAGCTACTGTTGGTGGCCATTTTCGTGCAATTTTTTGCAATCATATCAAATGACAATGTGATATCTAATGAATATATTAAAAAATAAAAATTTAAAAATTCTTAAAAATGACCATTTTTGTGGGTTATAGCACACTTTTTTTGCCTAAAATGGCAAAATTTCAAAAAGTTGTTGTCAAAGGCTGTGCCATTTTTTCCACTCATACCAAATTGCGATGTGCTATCTAATGAATTATGTAAAAAAATAGAAAATTAAAAATTTCAAAAATTGATCATTTTTTGTTGGTTATAGATCACGTTTTTTTTTTGGCAGAACCTCTATTGTGAGGTGGGTCACCACTCCCAATATATTAGATAATTTGTGGATGATGGATATACACTAAAACCACCCTTACAAAATATATATTACTTGATCACTAAACCATTTACAAGCATAAGCCTAATGGCTTAATGATCAAGCGACAAATAATCAAAATGTGGAGTACCACTCCATTTACAAAGTGTGCATAGTGATTTCTAGTGATTATAGTAGAAGAACAAAATAACTAGCACTACCTCCACTTATCATAACTTCACTTTTACACATAAGGAGGGTAGCTGCTCTCTATTCAAAATAAAAGCCTATAGATTAGCTATGTCCAGACATGTAGTCATATTAATCATATAGCTTCTGAACATGAGCTTCAAAAGAATAACCAGTGGTGATTCTACATCAATCCAGTCCGCATCGGGCTGAATTGAGCAGATTGTACTATTATCCGAGGCTGATTCTAGGTTTTTTGTAAGCTAAGCATGCAATGCCAATCAGCCTGATCTCAGAACAATCCAATCTAATTTCTCTAACCCCATATAACTTAGGAACAACCTAACATCAGCATCTGTTCCTGAATCTCTTATTATCAAAATCATACAAAGTTTACAAGTAAACATTAATTAGGGAACAGCCTAATATCAGTAGCTGACCCAAAAACTCTAGGATTCTTTTACCTTAGCTCTTCTAAAATAAGGTAGACTGAGTTTGTTTGAGAGAATGATCTTATTGTCAGACCAGGTCTCTGAATCTCTGTCAGCATCTTGCAGCTAGATTGGATTCTTTCACTATTTTTCTGAATGTTGCTTGATTTCTTATTGTGCTGATAGCTTCTTCCAAGTGATAATGTCTCCAACACTTCTGTTCTTGGTTCAGTATTTTCTGTAAGCATGAAGAGTGAGATTCTAATACTAACTTTGTGTATCCCTGATTTCTGCATTCTAGTATTCCTGTAACAGCTGTCATTATTTCCACCTGAACTTTGGAAGAGATTAAAAAGTTAAATTCTGTCAAAAGCTTTACCAAAAGTACCTTATCTTCATAATCTCTCACAATCAGACTCCCTTTCCCATTGTTGTTCTAAATTTGACTATAAATATTAATCTTTACCTGATCTGCAGCTAGGGTTATCCATTTGACAATTTCAACCAGGACTCTACTTCTATAATTCATTATCTGAAGCCAGAATTTATCCCAAGAGCAAGGGTACAAGTTCATACAGATAGCAAGAGAATGAAATATGGCTTGAACTAAATCTACCATATCTGTGTGTTGATTATCAAAAACTACCCTATTTCTCACCTTCCAGATTTCCCAGCAAATTATCAAAGGGGTGATTTTCAGTATCAGATTTGCCTTTTTGTTTTTTCCTTTATGGTTTTTGCCAAATTTGGAAGACTGTATTAAAACACAATGAATTTCTTACTATTTCTACCTCGGCCCCAAATTTTTTCCAAATCAGTCTTGTGAGAGGGCATTCGGCATTCAGCAAAAAAGATGGTTTATTGTCTCCTCATTAGATTTACATAGAGGACATAGAAAAGGTCCATCCATGTATGCTGAATCTTGAGAGGTTATTACCAATGGGTAATTTATTATGTCTCAGACTTAAGTTGAAGAATGAGACCTTTGTAGGCACTTAGTTGTTCCAAAGGTTCTCAACATTTGAGACTAAGGACACATTCCTCTGCCTGATTTTCTTGTAGGCTGAGTATAATGAAAATTTACCATTTTCCTCTAGTGTCCATATTATTCTATCTTTCACTCCTAATTTTGGGGAATGGGAATCTTTAAGACTGTCAAGCCAGTCATCAGGTAGTATATTCTGCAAAGCTTCATATTCCCAACCTTGGTCATTTATGAACTGTGCCAATTTGTGATTTCCTGTAGGAGGAAATGAATTTGCTAGAGGTCCTTTACCTAACCAATTATCAAACCAGAAGCTATATAAGCCCTTATTTGCTTGGAACTGAATATATTGCTCTGAAAACTCAGCCACTTGCAACATATTGATCCAAATTTGGGAGTCACCTCTATGTCTAGTAGCATTTGTGGGATGAGCATTTTGACAGTATTTAGAATATAAAAATTTAGCCCAAAGTGTACCATTTTTTCTGAATTTCCACCAAAGTTTGGTGGTTTGAGCTTTGATAATATCTTCTAAAGTCTTAAAACCTAAACCCCCATTCTCTTTAGGATAACATAATTTTTTCCACCTAATCCAATGATAGGATTTATGTTCATCTATGCTACCCCATAAGAAATTTGAAAGCAATGATTCTACCTGATGTAAAACTTTTTTTGGAGGATGCAATGCCATAGTAGTGTAAAGAGGTATAGAAGATAAAACACTTTGGATAAATTCTGCCCCCTTTGGTGATTAGCTATGGATTCCAATATGATATTTTAGCAGTAATTTTCTGAATTAATCCCTCATACTGACATGCTTTGATTCTCTTATAGTGGAGTGGTATTCCCAGATAACTTATTGGCAAACTACCTCTTTGAAATTTGATAATCTTTCTTACCAAGTATATCTTTTCTCTACTTAGGTAGTTATGTGCCAAAAAACAGCTCTTATGAGGGTTAATCTTCTAACCAGAGGTATTTTCATAATGCTGAAGTGTTTTCATTATCACTTTTTTTTTACAAAAACGGCAAATTTCATAAACTTGCCGTCGGTGGCTGTTTTCGCGTCGTTTTTTGCACTCATATCAAATGGTGATGTTTTATCTAATTCAATGCCTCCATGGCCCGTGACCTCCAACATCCGACCTCATGGCCATGGAGGCTTCCAAGGACTCCGATTTCCGTCAATATAATACTAGCGGTTAGGTGAAAATCACTCGTGCCTTCAATTGCATCATTTGCATAGGATTTTCGGATTGGGACTTAGACAACCATACTCTAGAATGCTCTAGAGTAGAAGTTGCCTTAGTCCATTTTGACATTTACTTTTACATCATGTATTGGAGTAGTGCTCCATGTTTACCGCTTTTCCTTTGTAACAATGCGATTGGATACACCCAGTATTGTCTTTTGCTCATTATGAAATATAAGGATGATTTTAAAAAATATATATATATATTGTGTAAAAAAAAATATAAAGTTAGAAATTTTTAAAAATGACCATTTTTTATGGGTTATAGCTCACATTTTTTTGCGTAAAGTGGCAAAATTTTAAAAAGTTGTCGTCGAAGGCTTTTTTTGCCCTCAAACCGAATTTCAATGTGCTATCTAATGAATTATGTAAAAAAAATATAAAGTTAAAAATTTCAAAAAATGACCATTGTTTTGTGGGTTATAGATAACGTTTTTTTTACGAAAGTAGAAAATTTCAAAAACTTGTTGCCGTGGCCGTTTTCGTGCCGTTTTTTGCACTTATAACAAATGGAGATGACTATTGAATGGTGTAAAAAAAAACGAGAAAATTAGAAATTTTTAAAAATGACCTTTTTTATGGGTTATAGCACACGTAATTTTCAAAAAGTTACTATTGGTGGCCATTTTTGTGCAGCTTTTTTTAACTCATATCAAATGGCAATGTGATATCTAATGAATCTATTAAAAAATGGAAATTTAGAAATTCTTTCATTGTTTATGTTAGGGAATAAACGAATCTCACGTTGTATCTAATAGCCCAAAAGAATAGATGATAGTAACGAGAAAAATAAATAAGACAATGGACACAAAGATTTACGTGGTTCGGTCAATGTGACCTACTTCCACGGCCGGAGGCGGTGCCAAAATTCACTATTATGTGGAGATAATTTACAACAGTGGAACACTAATTATAGGCCACTTTGTAATACAAAAAGGCTATCCCAAAGAATGCAAAAGAAGTGGGAGACAAGGAGAGAAAATATAAGAGCTTTGAAACTCTTTCTATTTGGGATGATCTCAAGGTGTTTTTGAGATGTCTCTGAAAGAATGCAAACCTTCCCTTTTATAGGCAAAATGTTGAAGGATTTCGTATGCCATCCAAACTCTCCCAAGTCAATAAACATGTGCTGAAGGAATTTGGCATGCGGTGCTGATTTTTTATCCCATCCAAAGTCAAGAAAAATGGGCAGAAGATACTAAGCCATTTGCCAAGTCAACAAATGTGGGCATTCAAACATTTCACCAAATGTCAACAAAAAACACCAAATGGGTTCAAGAGCATTTCTTACAGTTTATAACACGCGTATTTTAATCAAAACTGGCAAAATCCAAAAATACGTTAATTTTGACTTGTTTGTGATGCTTTTTACACCTCATTGATTGTGAATATGCATTCCAATGAATATTTTCAAAAAAAAAAGTGAAATTTAGAATGCATATTGATAATTAAAGTGTGTGTAAAAACTATTGTGAAATTGATTCAACATAGGTGAATATTTGATTGGTCATAAAATCTCATGTGAAATTTATTCATAAACATAATTCATATATGAAACAGATAATTATTTAAAGTGGAAATCTGAATTCTAAATTCTTTCGGCTTTTATTATGAGTGAAAATCTCAATTAACACATTTTACAATTATATGCGAAAAAAGAAATTTTAGTTACGTGGGTGGACAACTGTTTGATTCATCGCTAAATTTATGAATGGTTAATTGTAGCAGCGAGAGGAGTGTTAGATGGTACAACTCATATTCCACTGAAAAACTCGCTACGAGAAGTTATGAGAAAATTTTGTGCCGTAAATAAATAAATAGCGATCCTTTACTACTAGATGTGTCTAGTGATGATGAATAAGAGTAATATCAAGCAAAGTTCCAACAGGTTTAAAACTACCACCAATCTTGGCAACCCCCACATTCACTTATGATGTTTGAACCACCACGACTGCCATTCCCTGGCGTTTTGATGAAATGATGCTCAATTTATCAGGAATCAATACAATATATGGGCATCAGGCATCAATGAATCGTATATCAAAGGTGTTTGGATGGATCTGCCACACGTTCAAGGCTGCATATTCTTCTAAACATTCTTTCAACTGGGCTTCACTGTATCCCTGATGGAAATTACGGCCAGATATAGTTAAAACATTTGTCATAAAACGCCGAGCATGCATAATATACTTTCAAAAGGGATGCAAGGCAAACTAGAATTGCTAGGGACAAAGACCCCCTAGGCATAATCAGCCATTTATACTCTTAAAAAGATTTAGCCAGCTTGGTATTTCAGAAATTCCACTGCTGAACCTCTCTTAAACTAACCTTTCGCGAAATCCAGTTAAGGGCATGGGCATAGCTTATGTCCATCATTTTTGTCCTTGCAGCTTCATCACGTAAGATTGAATAAATATCAGAAATTGCATCCAAGCCTGACCTTTGGCGATCTTCTGAGTACAAAGAAAACTTGGACATTTGCATTAATCTAAGGGCCTCGTCCACATCACTCTGAGCAACGGTACTAGAGAACCGAAGTCTAGCCAGCGCCTAATTATAACAAGTTCATAGCCAATTAGACAGTCCTTCGGAAAAAGAGCTACCATGTTAATCAACATTCAACAATTTTCCCATCTAATTAACCAACTAATGACGTGAATCAATCATGTAAGGCCATAAAAAAAGATCTGTTGTTATAGCATCCCAAAAAAATTTTACGGGAATTGGGGGATGAATCCTTGAACTATGAATTCCCGTTGAACAGGTGCACTCTGAAAATTTGAATGGGTTACAGCCCCTGTACTTACTGCTGATATTCTAAGAATGCTGAGCAGGGTTCTAACTGTGGTATACGAGTGGGGGGTATTTGATTTTGCCTCCTCTTGCCTTATGCTGGAATATACTGTAGCTATATACTCCTCCAACTCCCTTGGGATACTAGGAGACAATTTTCTTGCAGCCGAAATATATGCCCTAGCAACAATTATTAGAAATCCTGATAATTAGGAGCATTTCCACTTGCAGTTAAAACAATTACTGATTCGTGATTTCCTATTATGCAAGATAAACTAGAGTGAGAAAGACTGTCAGCACAAATTTTCAGATTGAAAAACACCAATGCTGAGTATTGAATTTACCTGAGGATGGATGGTTCAAGTGGAGTGAACCCAAGAGCAGGAGATTCATTGTTCTGATGGACATAGACAACATGTCTAGCCAGTTCAAGATCAGTGTCCATATCTGCTCTGTCTAAGATTAACCACAGAAGATCAAATCTTGATAGGAGGGCTGGAGGAAGATTGATATTTTCAGCTGGTGTTCTTCGCAAATCATATCTTCCCCTAAGAAAACAATTCCGTATGAAACTAGACTTTTCCTTTTTTCTGATGCATGCTTTTGCTATTTTTGATAGTAAGAAGGAAACGTATACGGGTTTAAAAATAATAAGAGACAAAACTGCATAAGATATAGAAAGTTTGTACCAGGCTGGATTAGCAGCAGCAAGGACTGCAGTCCTTGCATTCAGAGATGTAGTGATCCCGGCCTTAGCAATGCTAACAGTTTGCTGCTCCATTACTTCGTGTATTGCTGTTCGATCAGATTCATCCATCTTGTCAAATTCATCAATAGCACATATACCCATGTCAGCTAAAACCTGATGCAAGCATTGGATAGTGAAAGCCTTCAGTAAGCATCGGCAGAGAATCGACTCTCCATGAGACCGAATTAAAAATATATTCTGACTGCTAAATGTTTCACAACCCAATGCCTACAGGATATATCATATGTGATTCACATTTCACAAATAGTTATTTCCAATTGTGCAGCCATTACGCAAGTAATTATTTGTATTGTCACCTTGAAAGTGAAAAGGCAGTATCGCACGAAGGATAGCCATATTCTTACCAATGCTCCACCTTCGAGAACCATCTCATTTGTCACTGGGTCCTTCTGAACAGCTGCAGTTAAACCAACTCCACTGCTTCCTCTGCCAGTGGTGTAAACACCTCTTGGTGCAACATTGATTATGTGCTTAAGTAGCTGACTTTTAGCAACTCCTGGGTCACCCATCAAACAAATATGTAGGTCTCCTCTAATCTGCAGTTTATTAAAAATAAATAAATAAGTTCAGATCCAGAAGAAGGAACCAAATTCAAAATTCTCCCGAGAAAAAAGAGGTAATCTGAGAATTAATTGATGCACAAAATTTAGGCATAAAACATTTTATCCACCATTGTATAGAGCTGATGGCAAAGAAACCAGTACTTTCCTAGCCATAGAATTCCTTCACAAAAGTTGGATATCTTTTCCATAAAACAAGACAAATGCTAGTATCCGTGGGTTCATGTGTTTACCTTCATGCCATCCTTTAACTTCCGATGAGGAGCACCCACCAGAAGAAGAAGAAGAGCTTTCTTAATATCTTCATGTCCAAAAATTTCAGGAGCTAAAGATTGTGCCAACTTATTGTAAATATCACCATCCTCAGCTAACCGCAAAATCTGTTCCTCCTCATCTCCTCTAAGTTCATACCTGCATTTAGATATCAAAGGCAAATAGAGAATTCTTTTCGTCACCAAATATTGGTTTCCCTGATCAGAAAATATCGTATTGATGCAGATTACGGAAGCCATACTCTTCATATTTTTTCTTAAAATGGGTGACAGACATGGCTTCCAAATATGTATCCGCAATTAGCCCAGCTCGCATGGCTCTGAATCCAGTGTAAGGAATAGGAAGAAAGATTCCTGATAACTCAACTACATCACCGGGAGATACCTACAAGGTTTAGGGGGGAGCAGGATCAAACCAAAAAATTGCACAGTAAGTAAAAAGCAAGCTTAGTAATAGAGCTATAATCCCAACCCTTTTATATCCAAAAGTAGGCTTCGCTTGGGGCTGTGCTTGTAAAGGCAGTAAAGTCAAATATTTCAGACCAACTAAAAATGCTAAATAAACTTTTCATATTTTGAAAAATGACTCCGCAGAATGAGAAAGGTGAGGGAAGAAAATTGTGTAACTTCAATGACATTCTTTCCTACACATTTGCATAAATTTGGTTTCAAAACTATTTCATGGGAATATAGAACTATGTTTCTAGTGAATGAACAGAAGCACTAGCAAGGTGCCTGCACCAGATGCAAATTACTGAATTCACAAATAAATTCCACAAGAAACTTGGGTATAGATGCAAATTCCGGCAGGATGCAGAAATCCTTCCAGAAGGAGACACTCTATGGGATTGATACATCACAAACCTTTCTTGTAAGCTCTCCCCTAAAGTGAACTGTCATTGTTCGAGGAATGTGACCTTTGGGGACATGTTCTGCCAATTCTTGAATTTTAGCCTGAATATAGCATAAAAGCATTTAACACATGGATTATGGATTAATTTTGTTAATGCACAAGATCCACTAAGTACAAACCTCTTGAAACTTCAAAAACTTTGACGCTCTGAGTTGGAGGATAAGATTGCCTTTTGTTTTGTTTATGTTACAGCGTTTAGACGGGCACTCAAACAGAGGCATAAATACTCTTGAAGTTACCTCCTGCCAAGTAAATGGGAATGGAAAGTTTTCACGTTTAAATGGCAATGACTAGAGAAAGGCTGTAATATTTGCCAGCATAAAGGCAATTTTGGTTGAAACAAAGCAACAAATCGCTAAAGGTGCAAGTTATACTGCATATGTGCAAATGAAAAATACCATAAAACAGGAAAACAAAAGATCAAAGTTATTGTATGCAGCCGTTGAGGTATAAATAAGGATGAAAACCTGGTAAATTTCAAATCCGCATTCTTCGCATGTGTAAACAGCTACTTGCATCAATGGCTTGACATCTGAACAACGGGTAACAATACCAGATATCCTCACAAGCTGCCCAATATTTGAAGCCTTCACTTCCCTAATTGTGAAAGGCCGTCCTTTTGAAGATGCTCTGACATAAACTTCACTGTTGCCACAAGAATTCACAGTCAAAATTTCTTTCCCAGACAAAAGGACGCGTTTCTTTAACGAGAAGATAACTTCAGGTCCATAATCCTTTGTCCCAAACTAACTGCGGAATGGAGTGTTTCATGGTGGTCCCAAAGCCATAAGGTAATCAAAACTTCCAATGAAGATTGGGAATTAAGCAGCGCCAGCCTTAATGGAGAAGATGGGAGGATGGGTGATACTAAATTCTAAATACCAACCATGCGTATTTGCCCAATCAAACCATTTTTAGTACTACCCATCTTCATTATTATTATTAGTATTTGTGAAAAGAAAAAACAATAGAAGAAGATATTCTATTGAACCCAGTTACTTTGAAACTTACAAGAAACGTTTGATTTCAGGAGGCATCTTCTGTCGGGGATCGGAACCATCTGCATTTTCCGTTCCTTCCTCAGACCTCTGTGTCATCAATATATCTTGATCATCATCTGGGAAGGGCTCCGTTGCCTCTGGCGTCAGTTCATCGATGGCATTGGCAAAAATTTGGATGTAACGCCGGGTATTTTCGGTGACTCGCCTTAAAAACTCCCCATCCAACTCCTTGTACTGATACGTGAAATCGATAATCATACAAAAGGCTAGTAAAAATGTAAAAGAGAAGAACAAAAGGGGTCAAATGTTATTACATTTACTAAATCTTCAAGCTCGATATGAATGGCCGTGATTTTATGATTCGCAACATCTTGCTGAAATTGAAACCAAGAAAAAAAAAGTAAAGGATCATTGAACTACAAAAATGACTAAAAGAGAGAAACAAAACAAACATGTACTAACAATCACAGGGCGGTCGTGCGCCCATAATGTGCGATCAAATTAAGAAAGAAATAGGGAAGAGTAACGGTATTACTCACAAGAATTTTCATGTATTTGGCTTCTCCATCGGGATCGGCGAAGTGAGTAAGAAAATCTTTTGCTAGATCTGCACAAAGAGTTGAGTTACCCAAATCATCGATTTCACGAAACACGTCCCTCTCATGGATAACGGGAAGAGAGAGGAAGATGGAACTAACTTACCTTTATCTCGGTCAAAGTCGAGGTTCTCCATTGGTTGTCTGATTTAGAGTCAGAATTGCCGGTTCCTTTCCGGTGGAAGGACTTGGATTCAGAATGCAAGAGGGAGGGACAGAGAGACCGGATGGAGTTGGATTCAGAATGCAAGAGGGAGGGAGGGAGAGAGAGAGGAGAGGAGCAGAGTAAAGGCGGGAATGAGGACGTAAGATTAGAATTGGCGGCAAAATGGACTCAGATTTGGCGGGAAGTAAAAAGAGAGAGAGAGAGAGAGAGGTAGCTGGGCTGGGCTTTGTAGATTCTACACCTAGGCCGCAGGGTATGTTAACTTGGGCCCAGAGGACTAAACAGAAAAGTTCGACTCTTCGGCTAGTGGGCTACGCCATCCCTTTGTATAATTTCCTCAAAAAAATAAATACAGAAGCTGGTTTTCTTTATTTTGTAGTTATTAATGATCCATATTTTAAAAGCATATTATCTAACAACGTAATTGGTAAACGGGAATCAACGCTAATAAATGAGATTCAAATTATGAAAATCCACACAAATTGTTTATTAAAGGGCTATCACTCTAATTCTAAATATAAACAATAATTATTCCCCATTAATTTGGGCACTAGCAATTTCATGAAAGACTTGGTATTTAAAAGAATAATAAAAAATGTTATAAACCTAAGCAAAAATTCATTACCAAACCTAAGCAACAGCTATAGCCTATCATTCCCTCCCCTCCTTTTCTTATCTTCTAAAAAACTCATTACCAAATATTGATGTTATAAAATATTTTCAAAAATTCATTATGATTTACTAGTTCATTAATGAATTTTAACCAAAACAACTAATATTAAATCAAACCTAGATTTGGGTTCAATTTCCAAGGAATGGTGGATATTTCATTTCACTTCAATTATATAACCATTTTAGAAAAAATGTCTTATTTGTAATTGAATGGTCTTAATGGGTATAAACAGAGACTCGTCATCTGCTAGCGAACGTGTAAGCACATCTGCACATGCACTTGCATTTTACCGCCAATCCACGAAGCAAAATAGTATTGCGCTGCACAATTAACCTACACCTACAGGCTACAGGTACGCGTTCACACATTCTCCACAGTTTCTACGCATGTAATATTGGGTGCTTCCTTAAAAAACTTTGATACGTTTAAAAAACTTGCACACACATACATATTTTAAATTTTGCTCCCAACTAAGATTGAAATTATATAAATCATAAACAAAAGTATACAAAAGAAGTTTCCATAGATAATAATTTTTAAAGATTATGTATGTTAGTTCTTTACCTGGAAGTTTTTTTAGGACAATGAATAAAGATCAGTATCGAGGGTCAAAAGGAAATCATAAAAACAACAATGTATCGCTGGCTTCACTCTACTATGAAATTGTACTCTGTTCTGAAGTCTTTGCCAACTTTGCCTGTATAAGTTTGTCCAAAATAGGCTGATCCAAAGGAACAGGGTCAAGACAACGTTCGGCAGCAGAAACTACTACCTGCTCAACATCCGAAACCCAGGTTGGTCATTTCTGTTCACAAATAATAGTAAACTAAATGTCCGCTTATCAATGACAAGCAACCATTCTCTTACCTCATCAAGCAAGAAATCGATTGTAGCCTCATCTTCAGAAGCATCCTTAAGGGTAGTTCTGAGGAATTCAATGTCCAATTGAATCTGCTGAAACCCTCTCCGGTTGAATGTTTGGAGTCGCACAAACTCTTGCAAACTCTTCAAACAAAGTTTTAAAATTGTTGTTCCAACTGATTCCTGCAATTTGATAGTGATATCATCTCAACTCGTTCCAATACAAAGTAGAGGTTACTTTTTGACAAGCACGCTTACACAACCTGTGTGTGATCTATTTTAGTGATTATCTCCATTTTTTGTTTAAACAATTTTGCTAGATGTGTCTCCAGAAGCTGACTCCTAGCCTTTTGGGTATTCGACCGGCCCACTCTATCATCTCTTAAAGCATTGCTCCGAGAAGAAGTGGTGCTCCCATTGCTGTCCGTACGGCGATGTTTACGGTTAAAATCTTGAGGTAAAATCTGCTTCACTTCGCCTCTTATAGCTTCCAACTGAAAGCAAGACGAATGAAGAAATTTATGTTCCTTCTCTATCCAGGAAAAGGAAATTTATAAATAAGTTTCTTCTAGTCTCATTTGTTCCTTGATAACAATGCAGATTGCCAGAGATCACAGACTCATCACAACCTAAGACAAAATTTGTCTTTATGAACACTGTTCAACTAAATATTTCATTCTCAAATAATAAGAATTTAAACTAAGGAAACAAAAAGGATAGAGGAGCAAACAATTACCTCTTGAAGCAGTAAATCAACAAACATATGAACCTCTCGTGGTTCCTTGTGCTATCTCACAAAAGAAAGGAATGGCGAAAGTCAAATAATTAGCAGAGTTCAAATGAGGAGTTCAGCTATTGAACCAAGCAAACCAAAAGTGAGAATTACAGAAAGAACTTACCTTCACCCAATTTGGGGTGGTAAACCTCTTCCGTAAAAGAACTGATATCTTCTGAGTTCTCATATTTACATACTGAGTCAAAGAGATTAAAAATACTCAATTGTCACTTCCATATCAATTTCTGAAATTAAATATTCAAGTCAAGCAAGGAATCCAGTTTCATCTTCCATGATTTTAAGTAACAGATGAACACAAAACAATCAACATTCTCAGTCTAGTATCTAATGAGCCAGCTACTGTTCTCTCCAATTAAGTTCATAAACATGGAAAATAGAAATACTACACGTAGAAAGTGGATTTCTAGGCAGAACAACAATATGGTTTTATTATTACAGTTTCTAAGATCATATTCTAAACTACCGAAATTCAACTAAATCAAGGATCTAATAGTAATGCTGGTAAAGATGCATCCCAGCTACTAACATAACCTTGCCATGATCAAGTCTCTTCGTCAAGCATATTTGGGGGTGGAAAAGGACCTCAGAGAAATCTAAGTGCAAACTCTGAGATACAAAAGGAGAACCAAACAATATAGAAAACAGGAACTAGAGAAGGGTGTAGAAAATTGCATCACCAGATACAAGCAGCGTAAAGAATGATGAGAAAAACTGAAACGAAATTCCATACAAGGTGCAAGAACTTTTCACTGGCTGACCGGAAGGTCCGACAAATTTCTGCAGGGATAAAAGCAGGGCCATACTCAAAACCTCGAGCACCACCACCAGAAAAAGACGAAGCTATTTCCTAAGAAGTTAAGAAGACAGTTTTAACGGCTGCTAGACAACATAACTGCAGTCAAAAGATGCAAAAAGAACATGAGAAACTAATTAAACAACTTACCTCAGTAATTCTTGGGATAGCACTTTGCTCAATAAAAGCAGATATTTCAGCAAGTACAAGAACAAGCCCAGGAAGGACTTTTTCACCTAGAAGTCCCTCAGTCAAACTGATAGCTTGACTACCTGGGTGGTTATTCTTTCCAGAAAGAAAGAGGAAGCTGTCATTGAGTTTTCTGAAGAATTCTTGAAATCCTTCTTGTACCCAGTCAATAATCAAGTCTCTCAACTTCAATAATAGTTCAAGGTTTTCATCAAGAAGCTGTCGGAAATCCTGCATTGAAATGCAGAAGACGTACATGAGATGCAATCGAGAAAAGCAAGCATGGGTGATCTTTTCAGGTGTCACGATAGGCAGCTGAAATTTTAGATCAGAAAGAAACTCAATCTTACACCTACAACACCCACCCCCCACCCCCAATTAAAAGGGAAAAGGGAACGAAAGAAAGATATATTTAACTTAAATGAAGAACAGAGCTATGAACTATGCCAACTTATGATCACTGATAAGCAAGAGCTTAAAATAGCACATTACATACAGAATATAGATTTCAAGAGATTGGCATTGAAACTGATCTGATTGCAACCCGGTTCATTTGGATGAGTAATTCATTGAAGACAAATCTACTAAGCATCAACTGAATAAATTACTTCCAACATATATCAAAGTTAGATACTAGCATACCAATCAGAGTAAGAACTAAGATAAAATCCAACATCATCAACAACAACTAAGCCTTTCTCCCACTATGTGGGAATCCATCAAGTGATGCATAAAATCATAACCTTGTTTTAGCAACCTAATATCCTACACTAATGAGTTTGAACCAAGTCCACACTGGGAAGTCAATCCTGTATAAGGCATAAACATTATATAGCAACGTGGCACCAACATATGACATTAAGAAAATAGTCAACTTAGAATTCTATGTCAAATTGTAGGTTTCTATGTCTTCTTGCATGGTTGACAAGGATGCTGGTATCTATGCTGCTTCACCCTGAAGGTGAAATTGCTGAATCATGATAGAAAACTTCATTTACACATACAAAGATTAAATTACAAACCCCACTTCTCGGCCCCTTCCACAACACACATGCACATACAAAGCATTGGAATGAGAAACAGCGGTACAATGAAATAAGTCAGACCATTAGAGCATCAATATCTTTGGAAACAACCTTCCCCATCTCCCCAACCCCACTGCCATTTTTCCCCATAATTTGGGGATTGACATGGAAAACTTTCAAGGAAATATACAAACAAATTTTGGCAGTAAGGTACTAAATAACATTTAGATGCTACCAGCTCTTACCAGTAAGACATCCATGCTGCCTTGGGTTACAGCTTTTTTGCTTGCCTCAAGCGCAGACTGCAGAGAGTACTCTCCCTCTTTTTGTCCATTCTGGACTTTTTTAAGGGTATCTGCCAGTTAAGAACATAAAGTTAATTGTTCGTTTACTGTATTTAAAGCAATAGTGACTTCCAAATCAGTTGAAGCAACTGTCAACATTAGCAAATAAACATGATTCACTAAAGGGCTCAATTCCTTCTGAAATCTATTAAGTTCCTTTCATGCACAAAATCTGTGCTTTTAATCTGACTATTTCAGTTCATCACTTTTTGATTCCGGAAATGGCAATATATGGCTTCTCAGAGTTAATAAGTCAACAGACAGTGCTTCCTCATCATGAAAACCATAATATCATACTCAAAGTACAATAAACAGACTCTGACATTTCTAAAACTCTTTACAAAATGTAAAACAGATTCTATTACATTACATTACTGTAATCCTTATTGAAGAAGCCATCTATCTCAACAACTGTTGGCTTCCATAATAAGAAATAAAACATTTTATCGCAAAGAAAACTGACCTGTAATATCATCTAGAAGACGACTAAATGACCTAGCAACATATTGTTTGACAGCAGTACGAGCAGCCTACAAATGTAGAAGGTATATATCAGTGCATGAATTTTACCCAAACACATACAACAGCTACAAAAGTTGCATACAACATAAGGGTCCAAAGCAAAGTTAAAGAATAAATAGTACCTCCAAAGTAAAATCAGAAATGGCAGCTTCGGTTAACACTTCGTTCATCAAATGCACATCAGACCATATAAACCCTGCACAAAATATGGTTAATAAGTAGTGCAGTCATCTAAATTAGGACTGCGTGATTTCAAAATTCAGAAACATGCAAAAGTTGAAGCGTGAAATTGTTAAAATAAGAATGTTAGAATGCTTGAAATGCAGCTTTATATGCTGAAACAATTAAGTGATTAAGTATGTACTGATATTGGTTTTAGCGTGAGTAAAATGGAAACACGGTGGGAAACATAAAAGCAGTTCCTCTTTCTTTCTATCCCTATGGCCCCATCTGACACTTATTAGAGGTGAGAGACTTCACAACTCATATCAGATGTGTGTGTGTGCGTGTGTGTGTGTGAGAGAGAGAGAGAGGGAGAGGATCTTCAATTGTCTCCAACACATATGAACAGAATTTAGTGTTGCAGTCAATCATTAGGGAAAAGAATTATGACAAAACAAACAGAAGCATGCGAAACTATAAACAGAGTAAAACAACTACAACACACAGAAGTAGTATATAATTCATGGAATGAGTTACAAATACAGAAACTCAGGAAGAAGGCAAGAAGACTTTATTCAGCGCTGATCAGAAGGCTTGAACTTAAGTAACAAAAACTAACTTCCATCCCCCACTTCATTCCTTTTCATATCCAGCACTGAAAGTAGCTTGTTTGTACCAATGGTAAGAAAAATTATGAAGCATTTAAAGGTAAGAAAACTTACGAAGCATTGCAGAAAAATCTGCAGATTGAAGATGCTTCTTAGTTTCTTGTTGAACAGCCTCAAAGTGCCTGAGAATCAAAGAAAAGTTAGGAAGAAGTAAAAGGTGAATCAAGACAACTAAACAAAGTACTGATTTATAACAAAGAACAGCGCTGAAATTCTAAACATACATTTTAACCAAGTCCTTGGCAAGTCCAAAGAGTTGCTGTTCTGAATCAGGGAATATAACTCGATAAGCACGAATAGCTTCCACAAATTCACGAATAGAAGCCTGAAATGTGATGGACGCTGAATTCTCGATTGTGATTTATGATTATTAACGAAGGAAAGAGAAAAATGCGATGAACAATTCATATTTTAACAAGGGACATTCTTTTCTAGTTACTTATGCAGTCATATCCAGGAAAACTTTTCTTCCTCTATTCCATTGGTTTCTTTCTGGTTGGAAGGAGAAACTATAGGAACTTCAGATTTATTAAATAACATTTACCCTGCAATTGACCTCTTCGTTTCCACACCAAGGTAATTCTTATTAGTAAGGAGAAAATACATTCTATAGTCCATTTCTACTGACCTCATGGGTAGCACTGGTAGCTGGATCAGGAACATTCCTGGGCTTATCGGGTTCATGAAGCTCAGCTGAAACAGGGGTGATTTCCTTAGGTTCAAGGTGAAGGTTCACAAGAAACTGTTCTAATTTCTCAAACAGTTTCACCTTCAAATTCTCTACCTGTCAAAATAGGGGCAACCAATCAGTGTGCCCTATGCAAAATGCAGATATGCAAGTATATTCTTTACAACTCTTAAAACTTCTTCTTCGTTTGTTAAATGTAAAAAATAGCCTTATTCTTTTCTTGGGAAAAAGTAGAAAGTATTGGGACGCAGAGGTCCACAAAATGGTAAGGGCAAATTGCTGAGGTAAACCACATCTTGGAAGACTGAAACAAAAAGTTTGTACAAGACTTTCCTTTTGAATACATCACGGCACAATGTGTTCAAGTTGACAAAAACAGAACAACAATAAAACCTTACTCACGGAATGAACATTAAATTATACCACAGACTTGCATTCTTATCCTCAACCATACAAATAAATGCGAGACCCATGCAATTCAGTGTACACAGTGTGTTACACATAAATATTAAACAAGAACCATCATGCACAGTTCAGAAAGTGATATACAAACCGGGAAATTCAACTGCTTCAGAAGCATCACCGCCTCGGCCCTTGCTTGTATGGATTCTGAATCTGAGAATACCTTTCCCTGAAAGTTAATATAATTGAAAGTTTATTATTTCACTACGATTGCTAATTCAAATGCCCCAATTATTAGCAGGTGTATTTTGCAAACTTAATTCAGATTATGCACTACATTCATGGCAATTCACAATTTACCAAGAGACACAATTCAATCTCAAGTACCTCATTCTCTTGATATGAATGCAATTTTTTAGTTATATAAGTTTTATGTTTGAGTGGTCTCTTTCTCAAAATGCAAAAGTGCTCCCAACTCAATGGGGGAACATGTAAACTCTTAGATTGTGGTCAAACAACAACTAGGCCTTTATCCCACACTAAGTGAGTAGAAAAATAAAAATTTCAAAGGTTGGGTAACTAAGTATGAGCATGAACAAAAAATGAGGGTAGCAGAAATGAGAATGTTAATATGGATATGTGTACATGCTAGATTGGATAGAATAAGTAACGAATGCATTAGAAAGAAAGTGGGGGTTGATCCAATAAATGAGAAAATGAGATAAACACGTTTAAAATGATTTGGACATGTGCATCCTCTAGTTACACCAGTGCGACATGTAGAAAATAGAGAAAAATAACTCAAATTAAAAGGAAAAAGGAGAGACCTAAAAAGAACTGGAAAGAAACAATAAAAAAAGATATGATATACTTAAATATAATTGAAAACATGTGTATAGATAAAATACAATGGCAAAATATGATCCATGTAGACGACTCCACATAGTGGGATAAAGGCTTAGTTGTTGTTGTGTCTCATTTTTTAGTGGGCTATAACTTTGGATTTTTGGGAGGAAACCACCATTTGTAGAAAAACAAAAACCGAGAATGCTTTTAATGGTTCCCTTTTTGTTCCCAACTTGATGGGGAACATTTGAACTCCTAAATTGTGAAGAAACAACAACAATAACTAAGCATTTTACCACTATATGGGGTCGGATACATGGATCATATTCCGCCATCCTAAATTGTGAAGAAGAAATGAAAAAAACAATCCAAAAAACTACCATGAAAGTACAATTTTTTTATTCAAGAGCCTGGACTAAAATTAAGCGAAAAGCTAAATTTTATAGCTTTTAAATATAAAATGATTTTAACTACGTTTTCAGCCTCTCTTATAACTCATTAAAATGTTTAATTTTTAGGTATCAAACAGGTATAATTTGCCTATATCTAAATCAAATTAACCTTCAGATATGAATTATGTAAGTAATGACCATGCAATTCATATACAAAAATGAACAATAAACCAGAAAGAGTTTATGTTTGTAAGACTAACCATCTCTCCAAGATTGATTAAACAATAGCATCTCCCTACTTCCAATTACACCACCAAGATTCAACTACTTTTCCCAGAACTAAATCCCAAATGATAGGACGCCAACTACTTGTATCAAATTTACTACAAATCTGTTCTCCAACAAATCATGCTTCTAATCTATCTTGCCATACCTCAACCAAAAACAATTTTTCAGGGGTTACATTATCTTGTAGCATTCGAATAGAGAATTCATTCAAGTAAAGTTACTCCTCTAGGGAAATGTACAGGCATTGAAAATCCTAAAGTAACCAAAGTAAAAGACTTCTATACCTGCAAATTTTTTGTTATAATCCATATTGCTTCTTCAGATGCTCTCTTACAGTCCTGGAATGATGAATCCCCGTATGCCTAGAATGAAAAGAGAAGGACAAGAGAGAGAGAGAGAGAGAGAGAGAGAAGAGAGATTAAGCAGAGATCTTCATATGACTTTTGTTGGAATCATGAAAAGCAAACAAGTAAATTGTTAACTCTGGCTGAAAAGTGCAAGTAAAAAGTTATTACCGTGAATATTGGCATGGCTCCAGTGTAGAACTTAACTGCATCAGCATAAGCTTCTGCTCTGATACATTTACCGAGTCTAGTGGGTAGATCATAAATGAACTGCTCTTTCCATAGAAGATGAACTGTGTGTAACTCATTCGTAGCCAGAAAACAAAGTTTACAAAAACTCATACATGGACAGAGACCAACATTTGCATAATGCATGGCATATAATAAAATTGCAGTGATAGCATCAGAGAATTAGGTGTGAGATAACAGAATCAAAAGCAAAAAAAACTACTTAAAAATAATATAAACTGCACTTTCAGTTTCAAAATTCAGAATGATAAACATAGACAGGCAATGACTACAGCACTCAGCGGAAAATGATGGTCAGACATATTTACTTTTTGAGGACAATCCTTTTTTCACCTTTTGTCCAGTCTCATGCTGAATCATGTACATAACTTGAAGGTAGGGAGGCAATATTGACTTAAAATGCCACAGTAAGAAATGGAGTAAATTAGTGATGCAGGAACTAAATTTGCCTGGATTATTTTGATACCTGAACTTTACGTAGAAGATTGCGCGTACGATGCAACTTCTCAATGTGCTCTCTCTTTTCAAAAAGTGAGGTATTGACCCCATCGCTTCTAGATTGGACGGACATTATCTGCAACAAATCACATCAGTTTATTCTTCTCCTCATGTTTCATAAGCAGGATATTTCAAAGTCAAGGTAAAGGAAAGAAAGCACACCAAATACCTTTTCAAGAAGCTGTTCCATATTTGCCTCCATACCAACAATGTTACTGTTCATTCTGGAAATCAGTAGAAATCAAAAGTTCATCGTCAAGACCATAACAAAACTATCTATAATGAAAGACAGAACAACTACTAGTTTTAGATCAGGACCAAAAAACTACAAGCGTACACCAAAATCATCTCCAAACATTGCCGACTATATGTTTTTACCTTTTAATTGTGTCCGTGGCACTGATGAACTTGTTGTAATTTTCATATACCAGCATTTGCAGGTCAGTGTCAAGATTTTTTATCTCAGCAGCCATTTCAACATGCTTCTGAAGTAGTCCCTCCAAATTTGACTTCTGTATCTGTGTTAGGTAAGAAAAATTTCTAAATAAGCAGAATAGAAGTAAAAAGTCAATTGGTACCCAAAACAAGTAGAAGGATATACAAATTTCATGTTAGCACTTTACTGATGCAATTTTCGAGCCATTAAACAAGAAAAATATACTTCAATGCTCGGTCTTCTTAACCAGCAAAGAATTACCCCAACAAAATATAAAGTTTAATGTGTATTGACTCAATCAAGCAAGAAAAGAAAGCAAATTTTGAACACATGATGTAAATGTTCTGCACATGTATGAAGGTCGGTAAACTTGCAAGAGCACGATGATATGAAATCTCATCCACTCAATCTTACACAGCCAATTGTTTCAAGTGGTTGTTTTATCTTTTAACTTCAGTCTAGGGGCCAAATCAGATTTGTTCTAAGGGAAGACAAAAAAGGGGGAAAAAAGAGTGGAGATAGCACATTCAGTATATTTTCTCATTTTGAGCAATTGTATCTCAATTCCTTTGATTAGTGATTAATCTTTGCAGACAAAATTGGAAGAATCAGGCGCACATAAAGTTCATCTTAACGTAAGAATCTTGAAAATAAAAAATTAAGTATTAAAATAATAATAAGCAAACCAGTGTGAGACTGTGCCTCTAGATCCTATAGGATATGAAAATCGATGAATTAAAGCATACGAGAAGATTCATGTACTGATCGGCGTCGAAGGTAGGCGTGTTGATTGTATCCAGCGTTGCGAATCTTGAAGAAGTGTTGTTGACGGTCGTCGGAGTGGAAGAAGGATCTGGCGAGTAGAAGCTCGATAACAGATCTCTCATCCTCTTCGCCTTGTCGTCCAACGGCACTTCCTCGTCTACCCCCATTTTTTTTTTTCTTTTTCTTGGTGTTCTTCTGCTTCTCTGTTGTCTTCTTTCTTACTTTCTTCGTGCTGTGCGCCGGGATGGCGGGAGTGGAGGACTAAGACTAACGTCACCGGCAAATTTAGCCCGCAACCAGCGATGATCAGGAATCTAAAACTGGGGGTGATGCGACGTCGTACTCTTCAGGTTTATAAAACCATAACTGAATTACGGTTCTAATTTTAAACTTGCAGTCTTGTTATAATATTACATCGATTAACCCTCAATTCCTCACAACTATTATTATAATAATAATTACGTCCAATTTCAGAATCTTTTGTAACTAAAAAAATTATCGTACTATAAAGAAAACAATAATAACAAAGAGCAAGATACATGAGAGACTTGTTATTTTTGTTTGAGAGTTTTTAAAATGTAAAGTATTTTTTTTAATGTTTCCACCGTAAAACGTGAATTATAGCAAATGAACCGCTTGGATGAGCTATTTTTGGATTATATCATGAAATTTTTTTTTTTTTTGGATTTGTTATGAGAAAATAATATTTTGGAAGTGTTTGGAATGAATGATTTTGTTTTGTTGGGATTTGTATTGAAGATTTTTTTATTAATAAAAGTTTGAAATTTAAATTTGAATTAGTATTTTAGTAGTTTATTTTGGTGGGGATTGTATTAGGAAGAATTGTTTATTATTAAAATTTAAAATTCAAATTCAAATTCAATATTTTATGTATAAAAATTACTGTAGCAAAAATAATTACTGTAGCATTGTTTTGTGTTTTAAAAATTTTGATGAAAAAGTTTAACAAAACAAACACACCATTTTGCAATTGTGAAATAAATCACAAAAATATGTATGTCCAAACAGACCCTAAGTTTTCAAAAAATTTATATTTTTATTTCTTTTAGCACCGTTCATTAGATAGCACAATACTAATATAAGTTTGTGCAAAAAATAACATGAAAACAATTCACGATAGCCAATTTTTTAGTCTTGTCGTTTTTAGTCAAAAAGTGTGGGTTATAAACTTTTCAAAAAAAATAAAATAAAATTAACACCATTCACTGTATAGCACATTACTAATATAGGTAGATACAAAAAATAATATGAAAACAGTTGACAATAGTTGGTTTTTTAGTCTTGCTGTTTTAAACAAAAAAACGTGGGTTATAACACACGAAAAATGATTATTTTTCAAAAAAAAAAAATTATTTTTTAATATCGTTCACTGGATATTACATTACCAATATAGGTGGATGCAAAAAAAATGACGTTAAAATAGTTCACAAAAGCAAGTTTTTAAACTTTGTTGTTTCAAGTCAAAACTCGTGAGTATACCCACGAAAAATGATGATTTGTAACAAAAAAAAAAATTAATTTTTTTTAATATCGTTCACTATATACACGTTATCAATATAGTTTGGAGCAAAAAAATGAAATAAAACAATCCACAATAGGCACTTTTTGAGTCTTGTCATTTTCAGCGAAAAAACGTGAGTTATAACCCACGAAAAATGATGAATTTTTTCAAAAAAATTTACATTTTCATTTTTTTAAATATCATTCAATAGATAACACATTACTAATATAGGTGAGTGCAAAAAATTATATGAAAAAATCCACAATAGCAATTTTTTTAGCGTTGTAAGTGTGGGCCAAAACTCGTGGGTTATATCCCAAAAAAAAAAAGATTTTTTAAAAAATTTGCATTTCGATTTTTTTAACACCATTCAATAGATAACACATTACCAATGTAGATGAGTGTAATAAATGACAAGAAAACAATTCACATTTGCCAATTTTTTAGTTTTGCCATTTTCACCTAAAAAACGTGGATTATAACCCATGAAAATAGAGATTTGGTGAAAATTTTAAATTTCATTTTTTACAATATTCACCAGGATACATGTTCATAATATGGATGAGTGCAAAAAAGGTACAAAAAATATCAAAATAAACGTGTTTTTTGGATATTTGCCATTTTTATTAAAATACGTGTGTATAACCAATGAAAAATAGAAATTTGGTAAAAATTTTAATTTTCACTTTTTTTTATACTATTAATTAAAATACTTGTTGACAATTGATATTGTGTAAAAAATAGTATGAGAAATGCCAAAATTAACACGTTTTTTCACTTTGTCATTTTTTATTAAAATACTTTGTTATAATCCATGAAAAATTGAGGTATGGTAAAAATTTTAAATTTCACATTTTTTTATAATATTCATTTGAATGCGCATGTTCGCAATCAAGCGTGGGATAAAAAATGGTACCAGGAAAAAGTAAAAATCAAAGTTTTTTATTTTGCCATTTTTTATTACAATAGTGTGTTATATAATCAACATGTTTTTTACTTTACTTTCATGATTTTGACTAAAATACTAGTATTATATACCAAAATTTTATTTTATTTTTTATAATATTTAGTGGAATGCATTATATTAGGGATGTCTGCAAAAAAACAATTAAAAAAAAACAGAAGAAGTCAAAATCAACGTTTTTGATTCGTTCGACAAAATCCCGTTCTTTCCGACGTTGCTGAAGAGTGAAGAGAGAGAAGCAGTCCGCACTCCGTTCACCTGAGCTTTTGTCCTTGGCGATGGCGACTCTTCTTTTGAGGTGTGAAATCTAAAAATTTTGCTATTTCACTCTCCTTAATTCTCTTTCCATTTTCTGTTCGACTTTACCTCAAATTTGGTAACTCTACCTGAATTGACAGCTACACGGCTTTTTGGTAGATCTTCAATTTCCTTTTCAACGCGTATATATATACACATGTAGATACACGTGCATGTCTTTACTCATAGTCTAAGTTTATGGCTGATTATTTTGAGCCTAAGAGTAGTAAAGGTTTCAGAATTCAGCTCAAGACTATGTGTAGTTCGGGGTGATTCTTTAATCTTGTAGTATTAGTGATTGGAGGAGACTGTTAGATTGTGACTGAATCCTCTGCACTTTCATTTCGTATTACTACGTTATAGGTTTCTGTTAGTTGCAGACTTGCAGTGGCATTTAGAAATTTGCTTGAAGGAAATATTTTACGTGTTGGCAGCTGTATTAATATTGCACGGGGATAAAGATAGAAAGGGATGATTGGATTTGAATTGTGATATTGCTTACTGAATGGTAAGAGACTGAAGCAAAAAGGGGTGTGTGTCACCCTGTCAGGCATGCTTATATTATAACTTGAATCATCTTTATCATTTCGGATCTTAAAGCAGAAGCAGGAAAATGCGAATTAGGGTGATCTAATTTTAGTTAACTAAAGATGTTTGACCGTGTTCAGCTTAGGTTATTATTCCTCAGCTATGCTCCGAAGCTTTGGAGAAGACTGCCTTTTTGATATCATTGTTTTTGACTGAATTCAGTGCATCTTAAGGTTATGCATTGTTCATCTCTTTCAAGGAATATTCTTATTGAACGCTTGCTGTTATGCTTCAGGTTATGACTGTGTATGGATTTTTGGAAATGCATGTCCTCAAATGATGCACCTTCATCAAATATGGCCCCTTTGAATTTTGGTAATGAAGTCCATGCAGTCTCTCAAATAGAAGAGCAGGAGGGAGCTGATGATCATTTTGCTTCAGTGAATGTAAATGTTGACACTAGAGAAATTTATTTTCTGATTATGCATTTTTTATCAACTGGGCCATGCCAAAAGACTTTTAGGCAAATTTCGGATGAACTTCTAGAACATGAACTTCTACCAAGGAGATATCATGCTTGGTATTCGAGAAGTGGTGCAGGAAGTGGCGATAGAAGTGATGATGGCATATCATTCCCTTTAAATTATGATCATCTCATCAAGAGGTTTCCTCATATTGAAGATGATCACCTGGTAAAGCTTCTGAGACAACTGATGCTGAGCCTGTCTCCACCAGTACAGTGCATTGTTGGGAGAAGTGCTCCAAATGCTGCTAATGTTCCAACTCTACTTGGAACTGGACGCTTTTCTCTTTTGAGCTGTATGCAGTTCTCCAATGGTCCCTGTTTCTGTCTCTTACTCACCACCCTAAAAAATTAACTCTTTTGTCCTTATAATATGTTTATTTAGTCTTATGCTTTTCACTATACCGTAAAATTTGGTATTATGAATTACCATATTAAACTGTGATGTTGTAATGAAATTAAAATATCTCTTGACGAGCAGTTTTTGTTTAAAAAGATTTTGTGATCAATTTATTAAACAACATTTAAAGATAAAACAAGCAGTATAAAGAACCAAAAGTCGTTGTACATTGTGTTTTCTTTCATTTAGTATGAAAAGACTATAAGTTTATTATGTTGTTGTTAATAGTGCCCCTTCAGGAATCTATTTGTATGTGGGAATAGATTTAATCACCATCTGTTAATTTTGTGTTTATTTTTTCCTTCATAATTTGTTACTATGTGGGAATTGCCAGTGGTTTAGTTCAATATCTAGATAGAGAATGAGAAAGATTGATTTTTGTTAAATAAGTTCTCTAAACTTGAGTTAGCACCTTGTTTGATCACATGAAAATAGGAAGGGTAAAAAATAATGTTTGATTTCTTGGTTAACTTTCTTTCGTCGCCATCTTTTAATTTTGTGTTTATCAGAGGTTTTTGTCCTTTCTTGAGCAAATGGATGGCTATCTGGGCTACTTGTAGTCCTACGTGCATGGTTTTCCCTATAGTTGATGCCAGTCTTGTTGCACCCCTAACAACATTATCTTTTTGTTAACTTTAGGTTTACTTGACAGCCCTTAGTTTCCAAGAAAAAATGTCAGCTGTTTGCTATGCCAACTGTTCTGCTGCTCTTATAAACACATATGTTTTTTGCCTGTATTTTTTTTTTCAGGTGATGAAACTAGCACAAACAAGCAATTAAAGCATGTTCCATCTTACCTCCGATGGCCTCATATGCAGTCTGATCAGGTTCGTGGACTAAGTTTGAGGGAAATTGGAGGTGGTTTTCCAAAGCACCATCGGGCTCCATCCATTCGCTTTCCTTGTTATGCTGTCGCTAAGCCATCAACCATGGTGCTGAAGATGCAGAATATGAAGAAACTAAGAGGACACAGAGATGCTGTATATTGTGGTACGATTTTTCTGTTCTTACATTTGCTTGAACAACTTAGCTTTCTTGAATGAATCTTGTTTTCTTTCAGTTATTTCATGGAAATGGTATATTGTAACAACTTCAAATGTCCAATCATTTAGATTCTAACTTCTTTTCTCCTTTCCCTGCTGGTTCTTCCTTCTGATCTTTTCTGGTTCATAGTGTTAGCGAATATTATTTGATTGCACAAAACAATGTATGTATATCTTTTGTCTTGCAGCAATATTTGATCGCTCTGGTAGATACGTAATTACTGGATCAGATGATCGTCTTGTCAAAATTTAGTCTATGGAAACTGCCTTCTGTCTAGCCAGCTGCCGAGGTCATGAAGTAAGTTGCAGAATGTGAATGTATAAAGTAGTACTTTATTTGAAGTTGATAAGACTTCCACGTCTTCCTTTCATGAAAATATAATTTTTTGTGCTTGTTTACATGTTTGCTTTTCTTATTGCAAGGGTGATATCACTGACTTAGCTGTTAGCTCAAACAATATTTTAGTGGCATCTGCTTCCAATGACTACAGTATTCGTGTTGTAAGTCTCTTTCTCTAGTTAAGGGATTTTCTGTATTTCCTCAACAAGATCTGCTATCCTTGATGTTTTTAATGTGAAGTTTGGCTTCTGTACAACAGTGGCGATTGCCCGATGGATTTCCAATGTCAGTTCTGCAAGGACATTCTGGAGCTGTTACTGCCATTGCATTTAGTCCCCGGCCCAGCTCTGTCTATCATCTTTTATCGTAAGCCTCATCCAGACTAATTTAATCCCTGTTTCTTCTCCTTTTCCATGTTCATTGATTAGATTTTTTCATCTTAGATGTGGTAGATCATTGTGATTTTTTCCTTTAGGTTAATATATTGATGCCTATTGCTTCCAAGATAAGATCCCCTCTAGTAGCTCTTTCTGCATCATGCAAACTCTCTGGGAGATTATAAAACAGTCTAGGCTCACGAGAACTGGTAACACTTAGGGGAATAAGACTTCAACTTAAGTAGCGTTTGCCACATCTTTGTTGTGTTTATATTCTAGGCTTTGAAGTGGTTTGCTTTCAGTGTGAATCTAGGTAAATAAAGGTGTCGATACTGACTTCATATATGGATTTAGTAGATTGTTGACAGCTGCAACAAGTATGTGAGTGAATCACTACGTTACAGGGTCAAATAGTTAAAGTTGGCAGCTTTTTCGTAACACTTCTGCGACGAGTTGAGTTCTATCTCGTTGCCATTTCCTTTCATTACGTTTTGTTCTAGATTCTGCTATCGTCTTACTAATTTGTCTGAGTTCAGATAGATTAACATTAGTTCTATAATGAGCTTGTGAGATGTATATTGCATATAAATTGCAGTATAGACCATCTCTGAGAACATGCTTGGTTCACATTTGTACTACTCTCTCCCTTTCTCTCCCTCTCTCTCCACACACAAATGTATTCAACACATAACCAACTCTCGGTGCATACTCCCACTCCCACTCACAAGCAGAAGCCGGCTCTTCTTCTTATCTGTGCACTCATGTCATGAGGCTTGTTTTTATTTAACTTGCCTATTACTCTAGTTACACAACTCTACAAGTCTGTAATTAAGTGCAGACATTTTCTTCAGAGACTATCATGTGCATTAAATTTCTGTATTAATTGAAACCCATCTGCTGGCAAACTACAGTTATCCTACTTTAAAGGTACTGCTCTGGCTCATTCTATGACTTTCATCTTCTTTGATACTTTTCAACGTCCAGGTCTTCAGATGACGGAACTTGTAGAATCTGGGATGCAAGGTATTCCAATTGTAGTCTTCGTGTCTATCTGCCAAGGCCAACTGAAAACATTTCTGGTTAGAAGAAACTTTTGATTTGCTCGGTTGCATTTTGTATGGTAATCTATTGCAGCTGTTCATGGTATTAAGAATTGGTGCAGGGAAGTCAAGCAGCCTTCCACAGACTAATATGCCTTCGTCAAGTAATGCTTCTCAGTGCCATCAAATCTTATGCTGTGCGTACAACGCAAATGGAACTGTCTTCGTCACTGGGAGCTCTGATACTCATGCTAGGGTACAATAATAAATAAGCTCACTGCCTGCAATCTTTTCAAGTTTGACAAATGAAAGAAACAGACAGCTGGCTTGTTTTGCGTTTCTGACAATTGTCAATAGTTGGGAGTTTTGGCTCTAAACTTGTTGGAGAGAATTAGGAACTCTGAAAAGTAAAGTTGTGTTCTAATTAGTATTGTCCCTGAGGTCTTGAGGTCCATAACATGATAAGAAAATGCATGAGCTTTCTGTTCAATTCCTTTTGTTCAGCTGGTCAACGTTAAGTTTTATACTGGTTAGCAGTGTTAAGAAGTTTGAATCTGACATAGGACACGGAATAGAAATCTCTACGCATCTTGGACTGCTGGTCTGTATAATTATGAAGAATTTGTCATAAACAGGAAATCTGGCGAATATATCTAAATTTAAGTGCCCTAATGTCTAGCTCTGTTTAGGTATGGAGTGCTTGCAAATCCAATTCAGATGATCCAGAGCAACCAAGTCATGAGATTGATTTACTAGCTGGCCATGAGAATGACGTCAATTATGTTCAATTCAGGTTAGTGCATAGTTGTTGATTCTTTGAAATTTTTTTTGACGGAAGTAAATGACAGAAGATGAAGAGAAAGACCAAAACGAAAAATGGATTAAAAAAAATTGCGTCAGAGTCTTGGTTGAGAATGTGGTCCAATCCAATCTTGGGTAATTGCTTAATTGACTTTACAATTACATAGGATTAAAAAAGAATCTCAGAAGGTCATATAGGTTCTTTCCTTTGCAGTGGATGTGCTGTGGCTCCAAGATCTTCAATGTCAGATTTTCTAACAGAGGAGAAGATTCCAAAATTTAAAAACTCCTGGTCTGTGATTATCAAATGCACTGGTTTTTTTAATCTCATTTTGATTTCCCTTTCTCCCAGCATGATACTGTTTAAAGAAAGCTGTTTTTCTTATCTGCTTCTGACATCCAGAATGTTTATGCTGCTTAAATTCTGACATTCCCAGGTTTAGTCATGACAATATAGTTACCTGTTCCCGTGATGGTAGTGCTATTATTTGGACTCCTAAATCACGCAGATCTCAGGTGATTTCTGTTATCACTGAAAATTAGGTCAACTTTGGTTGCAGTTCCTTAAGTTGGTATTATGGTCTTAAGCCTTTTCTCCTGTGTTATAGTTATTATAAATTGCCTTGTATTTCATTTGAGCAATAATAGTTTTTGTGTCAAAAACACATTTGTTCCTACTGATATTCAATCAAATTACTAATAGATTCTCTGAGATTTTAGAAATTCCATTGAGCTTATCGAAGGGAATATTTTGCTGCTGGTGCTTCTAACAAGTTTACATTAAGAATGTTCATTTAGACGTGTTTCTTGATATTTTCGTATGACTTCTTAGGTTAGTTCTTTTGGCATGAAAGTGACGTCTGAGAAAGGTTAAATTTGGAGCTTTACATTTAAAAAACATTTTAGCAAAAGCTACTGCACTCTGAAAAGGGCATTTTGTTATGTTTGTCACACTTCTAATCTGATGAAAAACTCAAAGTTCTTGAACACCCAAATTCGTGACATGGTCTTGTTCAGTATCATTTCCTAATTATTGAAACAAGAAAATGCCTCACTCGAGAGGAAAAAAGTTTGGAATTAGAAACTTCTACTTCGCAAGAATGGGAAACATTACCTCATTTCATTCTCTTGCCACCTATCACCATTTTTAATATGCATGTGCAGGTAAACAAAAGTACACTGCGATTATATATATTTGTGTGTGTGTGTGTGTGTGTGTGTGTATGAAAAACACCAAGACACCCACGTACACAAAACTCATATCTCCCTTCTCTGTTGAAGAATAGATGTTAAAGTGGCATTGTTCTTGGTGATTGAAATTAGAAGCAAGATTGAGGCCATTGTGACAGAATTCATTGGGGGCAGGGGGTTGCGTATCAGTTCTTTCGGATATGGTAACCCTAACTTGGATGAAGGGAAGGAGGGATGGTTGCTGATGTTCGGTCACTGATTTGTTGGTGTCGAATGATACTACGTCTTCCTCTCCTTTGGACTCTGGAAGGGATTTGGAGAATGATTTGGGTGGGTGGTGATGTAGTGCAAAGGCTTTGGGTGTTTCTTTTTCCCCTTTTAGGTCTCTAGAAGGGTGTGGAGAATGTAGAATTTTTTTTGGTTTCTGATGAGGTACGGGTAAAGTTGGTTGTTATTCGGATGATCTCTTTTTTGGAGACTGATGTAAGGTTGGATGCAGTAGCTGGGGAGGGGCCCGGAGAAATATCGTTTACTTGTTTTTCACTGTTTTCTTCCTCTTGCAGCTCAGGTATGAGAAATACAAGAGGGTTTGTTATGTGATTTGATTTATTGTACAATCTGTGACGTGACAATCTGTTTGCCTTTGTCTCTGACAGGGTTAAAAATTAATTATTCATATAAGAGGATTCTAATTCCAGTGTGATTAAATTGCTTTGGAGGTGGAATAAGATACCTTGTGGTTTTTGATGATTTGAACATGTGATTGTTTTCTTTTGAACTAAAGCGTGTTATAATTTTAGGGTAAAGTGGGACACTGGGTTCGAGCATACCATCTTAAAGTTCCTCCTCCGCCAATGCCCCCTCAACCTCCTCGAGGAGGTCCACGTCAGAGATTTCTTCCAACTCCTCGTGGTGTGAATATGATAGTGTGGAGCCTGGATAATCGCTTTGTGCTTGCTGCTATCATGGGTACTAACTGCATACGCATATATTTGTCTGTGTGCATGCACTTCTTTCTTTTGGTTAAAAGCTATAATTAATCACATGCGTATACTTCTGCATACTCGTTATACTCCACGAGCAATTACGGGTTATTTCTTTTATTCTGTTAATGACATTGATGTTGGGAATGAAAGATTAGCCTGACCTTAACGCCAGTTGTATTTGGTTGATGGCTGTCATCAGATTAAAATTATTTTATGTGCCTAATTTTCAAATGCATTTATGTTGTTATAAGAAACAGATGGAATTAAAGAATTAGTTAAGGATGTATTTCCTGATAATACTTGCATGCTTTTGTTGAGTTCAAGCTTTGGAGAAACTGCATGATGCTTGTGATAATTGGAATAATCCTTTATCTTGGCAATCTTAAGATTGCATCTGCCTAGCCATTCTAGGCTATGTAGTGGCAGGAGCCTCTTGTGCTATTGTTCCTTTGTTTTCTTCAAGTAGTCTACATCCTGCAGTATGGCTCTTTCCATTCTGAAACTGATGAAAAATAGAGAGAGAATTGGTTCTCCTCATAATGTTATTACGCAAAAACTCTTGTGAGACCGTCTCATAAATGAGATGTGATACGTGAATTGTACTGTATACGCTAACGCTAATTTTTTATACGTTATACACTAATTTTTTATACTTTATACGTTAATCTTTTATACTTTATATGCTAAAGTGAAATTCATACGCAAGTCTCATATATGAGACGATCTCACAAGAGAGTTGCCCATGTTATTATTATCATCACTTGATGCGAATTACATCAATCTTTAAATAGAAATGTGATAAGACTCAACTCCTAGAATTAAGGAGCAGAAAAAAAAGGAAATAATCTAAAGCAGTACAGAATTTATAATTCCTGATTTTATGAGATCAGGTTTCCAAAATTTCCAGCTTTCCTAATTTTCCTACAGAAACATCCCATTGGAGTATCATTTTCCATGCCTAAGCTTTTGTTTCCTTCAAAAGGGTTGTATTCATTTGTAACTTGCCTGAGTTTATGGGTTGCCTTCTGATCCTTTGGAGGATGCTATAATGTCGTGTCTTATTCTTAGTCATTCTGGAATGCTTAAAAATATAAATTTACGGTTATGTGCAGATTGCAGAATATGTGTCTGGAATGCTAGTGATGGTAGCTTGGTGCATTCCTTGACTGGTCACACAGCTTCTGTAAGTGGTTCCAACACTTTTACAAACGGGAGTTATGAGGATAAAATTTTGAATCTTGTCTTCCAAGTAACATTAGCTACTTTATTAGGATGGTAGGAACGTAGATTATGTGGAAGCTAGAAGCAAAACAAAAGAGTACAGTAAACATGACCTAAACTAACAATTAAGATGGATTTATGGCATAATAAGGAAACATCGAAGTAGACTACTTTACTTCCAAAATGCGCCATGTATTTGTATTTGTATATGTATATGTTTTCTTGTCTTTTGGTGTGTGCATCTTCACGAGAACATCGGTTTGCATTATTGCCATCTCAGTCTGACAAAAAGTACGTGGAAGAGAGAGAAGTCTTTTGGATGCTTAGTGACTGGAGCTGCTAGGCTTGTGCTAATTTGGACTTGTCCTTTGCAGACTTATGTTTTGGATGTTCATCCTTTTAACCCCAGAATTGCCATGAGTGCTGGGTATGATGGGAAAACAATTGTGTGGGATGTAAGTTTAACTGTCTCCCTCTCAAATTCACTATATTGTACTACCAGTGAGTATCCTTTTTCAGTTGTACCATTTCCCTGCTGCTGTTTCCAGATATGGGAGGGCATCCCTATTTGGGTCTATGAGATTGGACGATTTAAATTGGTAGATGGAAAGTTTTCACAGTAAGTTTTCTTGGACAACCTTACAATATGCTTGTACAATTTTCTTCTCCCTTCTTAGTTGGCTAGATAGGCATTTTTGCTTCTGCTATTCAATTACACATCAAGATTTAGAATGATTTTCCCTGTGTTGAGCATGTTTTTTCTTTATGACTTAGAGATGGGACATCAATTGTACTCTCAGATGATGTTGGACAGATATATTTTATAAACACAGGCCAAGGTGAGTCCCAGAAGGATGCCAAATATGATCAGGTAGGTGCATGGTGAAGTTATTGGTGTTTGCCATGACTTGACTTGTTTACAACTTCTATAGGATATTTCTCACTTTACTTTGGTCCAACAGTTCTTCCTTGGAGATTACCGCCCTCTTGTCCGGGATACTCATGGCAATACTCTCGATCAGGTTGATTGATTATTCTCTTTGTAGGCATGAATTTTGTTTAAAAGCAAGGCTTAGGCATCAACTGGTAACCTGTGTTGGTTCCATTGTCTTCTCTTAACTTATTCAAAAGGCAAATATATGTTTACCTGATGCAGGAGACACAGCTTGTTCCATATCAAAGAAATATTCAGGACCCTCTTTGCGATTCAAGTATGTTAAAGTTCATCATGTCTATGGCTTTTCTTCGAAAGTTGATTTTCTGATGTAGGTATAAACTTCCTTTGATGTGGAATATCAGGTATGATTCCATATCCAGAACCGTACCAGAGCACATACCAGCGTCGTCGACTAGGTGCACTGAATATTGAATGGCGTCCAACATCTATTAAGTTGGCTGTTGGTCCAGATATTGGTTTGAGCCAAGAGTACCAAGTCTTACCTTTGGCCAACTTGGATTTGGTGGTTGACCCATTGCCAGAGTTTGTTGATGCCATGTACTGGGAACCAGAAAATGATGTCATACATGATGAGACAGACTCGGAATACTTTGTGACTGATGAATATTCTAGTGAGGATGAGCAGGAGTGTTCAAATGACAAGTCATCTAGTGATCCAGAATGCAGTGAAGAAAACAAACTGGGTCGGAGTCGGAAAGATGGGCTTCGCAGATCGAAACGGAAAAAAATCTTGGCAGAAGTAAGCTTTGTTTTCAGAAGATCAGCTTCCCTTTTTGTACCCAGTGAATAATTATCTTGCTTTATTTTCAGGTTGAGTTGTCTACTACCTCTGGAAGACGCCTAAAGAAAAGGATCTGCCATGAGCATGGGCGCCCCTCATCTAGGAGTAAAAGAATGAAGAAATCAAGAAATGGGCGAAAATGTTCTTCAAAGAGAAAGTTTTCTGAAGTGAAGTTAATGCGGCCGCAGCGATTAGCTGCACGGAATGCAGTTAATGGTTTTTCTCAAACTTTGGAATTTTCTACTGAAGAAGAGGAAGAGTGCCCAGAAGGTGATTCATCAGGAACTGATTCATCGTTGGAAGGTACAAACATCAAGACGAACCGACCTGTTCACTGTCTGCAGAATGAGAAGCAGAAGAATTTAGCTGGGGAACAAGGATCTTTGAATGAGTCTGAGGATGCAATCAAGTGCACCGAGCGAATTGAATCTCCAAGAAATGTGGGAAACAAGAAAAGTCTGGTTGTGAAGTTTACCTTAGGTCGCTCTAAGAAGTCCTCGCTTTCAGAAGATATCAGAACTAAATGTGACAACGACTCTCTCACAGCATCATTTCCTCCCAGGGATTTAGCGCCATCTTCTGCAGGTGGAGCTGAATTTTTTAAAGTTAAAGAAATAAAAAAGATTGAGGAGGATTTAAAGACAGTTGCAGGTTGCAATGAAACCAGAGTTCAATCGGGGGAGGTCAAAGTAAGCACGCCAAGAATCATGCAGTCAGGACATCCAATGCTTGCAGATTTATGCAATGGCAGCAACTTAAGTTCCAATTGTCACTCTGAGTCCAAGAGCGTGAGTTACCATACCAAACCTGAAAATGAGTGCGGGAATCTTTCTGCTGGATTAGGTATTGGAAATGATAAGTTGTTTGGTGATGCTTACAGGGAGAAGCGAGTGTCTGGGGCGAGTGTATCAGAGGATACAGATAGTATAAAAAGTAGTGACTTCTCCCAGTTCGAAGATGCAGAAAAGCCTTCAATATCTAATTTATCGCCCCTTCATGAGCAGGGTCAAACAGGAAGTTATTCTGGACTTCCTACTAATCAACATTCTGAATCTCATCTAAATTGTGATGATGACTTGCTTGTCAGAGAAAATCAAGCTGTCAAGCTAAATGAGAAACAAAAACCAAGGCTGACTATATTAAAATGGAAGTCAAAGAAGACTTTGCAGGAATCAACTAAAATGGATGTTCCTGCTAGCAGTAGAGGTGATTTACGTTCTGGATACTCCTATCCTGTGGAACTGAAGAGCAAGCAAGAAGGTGATGGAATTGAATTCTCTGCAGGTACTTCTAGTGCCAGTATCTCTAATGGAGATGTGCAAGGTGAATTTCCTGATATCGCTACTGATGCAACGCGTAGAAAGAAATCCTTGAGATTGAAGGCAACCACGAGGGAGACTGATGTTCTGAAACAAAAATATGAGTTGAGCAATGGATACTTGCCAATGGGTTCGCTAAGAAGCACTGAGAAGCCATCCAGAAAAACACTTGATCATTTCCCTGCAAGAGGGATGCCAACGTTAAAATCAACCATCATACCTAGGTCTTCTAGGAACAAAGGAGGAGGTTTCTACAACGAAGACAAAAGGGCTCTAGGTGGAAGGAATTCGTATGGTGCACTAGGAAAATCGAACTGGCTGCTATTGCCGAAGCAGGAGGAAGGGTACCGATATATCCCTCAGCTTGGTGATGAAGTGGTTTATTTGAGACAGGTATCTAACTTTCATGTGCAAACAGATTAAACTCTTAGAAAACTCTCATTGCGGCTTCTGAGAATCAGTATCAAATTAGTAACTTTTATTTAGTTTATTTTTTATTGGAATAGAATTAGTAATTTAGATGATTCTATTGTTATCTGTTCTTTGACTTTTAGGGCCATCAAGAATATATGGAATCTAGACAGTCCTTACAAGAAGCTCCTTGGATAAGATATAGAAATATGAGAGCTGTGGAAGTTTGTTTTGTTGAAGAGTTGGATTATTCCACTGTTGCGGGCTCTGGAGAGAGTGGTTGTAAAATCACACTTAAATTCATAGAGTCTTCATCAGAATTTGTTGGACAAAAGTTTAAACTCACCCTACCTGAATTGATCGACTTTCCTGATTTTGTTGTTGAAAGAACATTGTATGAAGCATCTATGAACAGAAACTGGTCCTGCAGAGATAAATGTCTGGTTTGGTGGAGGGATGAGAGCCAGGAAGGTGGTTCTTGGTGGTACGGTAGGATAGTTTCAGTAAAGAACAAGTCTAGTGAGTTTCCTGACAGCCCATGGGAGAGATACACTGTGAAGTACGAGAGAGATTTGAAAGATTCGTACCCTCATAGCCCCTGGGAATTGCGCGACCCAGATGCTAAATGGGAGCGTCCTTGTATTGATGCTGAAGTGAGAAACAAAATGCTTACTTCTTTCACTAGATTACTTCACTTGGCAAGAAGAAACCAGGTTTTTTTTTTTTTAGGTCTTTACATGGTGCTTGAAAATCTTTGAGCCTTCCCTTCCATACAAGTTTGTTATTGTTATCTTTATTTGTTTCAGGATCGCTATGGGACTCTCAAATTGGAAGAAGTTTCTCAGAAGGAAGATTTCACAAACAGGTGTTCTTTTTATTTCTCGACTGTATAATATTTATGATGCTTCAATTTATATTTTTGGCTATGATAAATTTAGTATTGGATGAAGTAGTTTTGTTTTTGGGTTGGAAATGTTGCAGGTTTCCCGTTCCACTGTCACCCAACACAATCAAGTTGAGGTTAGAAAACAACTACTACAGGAACTTGGACTCTTTGAAGCATGATATAAGGTTGATGATAATTAATTGTGTGCGTTACTTGGGAAAGAGTAAGGAGCTCTCATCTAAGATGGACCTGCTGTCTATTTGGTTTAGCAACACATTCTCCTCATTGTGAGGTTTGTCAAGGTCTTTTTTCTCCTCATGCATTTTTCTCTTGGGGAATTATATACATATTCTGTACATTTATAACATCCGCAGTAGGTCATTATTAAAGCCATATATATAAAGGTGATTATGGGGGAGGTACTTTGAACTGAACGAGGGCCGGAAGAAATTCTTTCACAGATTAAATTTTACTTTTTTTTGGGAAAATTCATTAGAATGGATGATCATAATTAGTTGAGTGTAAAAAATAATACAAAAAAGTCAAAATCAATTATTTTTTTAATTGTCATATTTAGTATGAAAAATAAAAATTTGGTGAAAATATTTAAATTTCATTTTTAAGACACAGGTCTATTAAAATACATGTTCACAATTGAAATGTATGTATGTAAAAAAAAATTGAAAAAATGTAAAAATCAACATGTTTTTTAATTTTGTCATTTTTTTTACCAAATTACGTTTATTATAACTCATTTAGAATGGATATTTGATAAAATTTTAATTTTCAATTCTTTTTGACAATATTTACTAGAATGCATGTTCATGTATGCAAACAACGTTTTTAGATAAATACATATGTTATATAAGAGTATGAAAAATAAAAATGCAAACTATCTTCCAAACAACAATCACTAGACGCGGATTCCACTTTGGAATTTTGCCAGGGGCTCTGCCCACCTTCTCACTTGCAAATACAAAAATTGGAATAAAGATAAAGGACCATAAGTTAACCTTTTTAATGTCATACTCAACCGTCGTCCATGTGCCGCATTCAGAACAGCTGAAACTTCCTTCCGAATCTAATTTATACCACTGCCAAGAAGACTTCCTATTGAACTTTAAATATTAGGACATAACGGGAAACAAGGCATTGAATAGAAGCCACTTTAAAATATGAACCTGGTAACTGGCATTCAGAACAGCTAATTAGGATATCAAACTTGTATATCAAAAGAATGAATCCCGTACAGTGAAATCAGGTATATCCTAATTTTGTTCTAGGAGTACCCTTGCTTTATGTTGAAGTTCGACTAGTGGAGAAACCACCCTCTCAATAGAATCATGACAAGTCCCTGTGATGTCTATCCTCACCAAGTTCTTCATTAAATTTTTCTCCTCTTCTTTCCAATCTAGAGAAGATAAATCCTTGAATTCCGCCTTTTTGCCATATGTTTCCTCAAATTCTCGAGACTTGGACATGGCTTTTTGGAGTACAACGTCAGGAAGTCCTGTAATAATACTAGAGCAACTAAGAACTGCATAACTAGGGGGAAGGAAAGTTAAAAAACATGTTAAAGCTCCAAGTTTACAAAGCTTATGCCACTTGGAGCCTAAGAAAGTTTTGAATATACAAAGAACTCAAATGTAATTTTCTTCACTTTTTTTTATATATTCACAACCAGCTATGGCATGCTAACAGAGTTATAGGTGCTGACTTAGTTAACCTCTTTGGCACCCTACCCAGCAACTTAGTTCAGAAAAATCACAGTATACCTTAAAAATCATGAGAGAGTAATGCATAACTATCCACCTAAAGCCTGCATCTGCATTTTGTGGAACTCCCAATTTGCACTAATGTTTCCTAGTATCTTCTTTTAGGTTTAAAACCACAACCAAAAACAGAGAGAATGCTCTCTGGCATCAAGCAGAGACACAACTTACCAGCTAGCCTTGCAACATTGACACCATAACTTTTGGGGCATGCACCAGGAGTTAACCTGTAAAGAAATGTAACGTCCTCCAGACCTCCAATTCCTTTGCCAACTTGGCACGCCATGTGACAGAGGGAGACCTATACACCAAGAAAGTGAAAATAAGATTAATAAACATTACTGGATTAGTTTGGCAATTAAATTTTAGCACATCAATTTCATATATCATAAATCAACCCATCAACTATTAACAGATTACCACATCAATCAAATTTCATTAACCAGTTCATTTGTATTAGCCAAGCTAAAGCACACTGCACAACCACCCCCAATGCTTTTGTAAATAGGAAATATCTAAATTCAGAAATAACAGAGGAAATTATTCATACTTTGGGATCTCTCTCATAGTTGATAGCTAATTGATGATAGTGAGTGGAGAACATCCCTCGACACTGAACCTTGCGGACAAAATGTTCAAGAACTGATTCACTGTCAAAAGAATTCAGAAAAAGAAAAACTAAGAGTTATGCAAGACAAGACCAAAGAAGACATATTAACAACCAAGGGCTTGCTAACTTTACTAGAACTTACGCAATTGCTTGTCCATCTGAAGTCGACGTTCCTCGTCCAAGTTCATCCAATGCAACAATTGAGTTACGGGTTGACAATGACTGCATAAACATCGAACTTATGTTCAGAAAGAAGCAAACTTAATTTGGCCCATAACAGTATGATCCAGCCAATACAACTTCAGCAATTGACTTGCTCAGCCAGTGAATTTCTGAACTCAAGATTAGTTCTTGTGCTAAAAGATTTTATTCTACTGGCAAGCAGAATCCTTTTCTTTTTTCCTCCCTGCTATGCTCATAACTCATTTAAGCAGGACCAAGTACATACAATTCACAGAATTCGTCACTCACAAATCGAAAAGTGACACATATCTTCTCAAACCTTAGCATTATCTGCGTGCATGTCATATGCAAGGTTAAGACAGGTATTCCAAAAAGGGTGCAACTAGAAAGATTTGCAATCTCACCAGCATAGATGCAGTTTCTAAAAGCTCTGTCAAAAATGTACTCTGCCCTGCCATAATATGATCCCTTGCACCCATTCGAACAAAGATACGGTCAACAGGTGACATCACAAAGCTTTTGGCTGGTACATCTGCTCCTAACTGGGAACAACCCAAAGCAAACTCATTAATGATGAAGAGAAGATTATAAAGCCACACGACTGAACAATTACCTGGGCCAGAATAACAGCCAAGCACACTTGGCGCAGAAGAGTTGATTTCCCACCCATGTTAGGTCCAGTGAGCAAGATAAAGCCGGCATGTCCAGAACCACCAAGAGTAACATCATTGGGAACAAAGTTACCCTTGCCTAGGGAGTCACTCCTGAGAATAGCATGTCCTAAACTTTTAGCAGTCAGGCATGGCACTTCATCTGGAGTAGATGCGCCAGTAAATATTGGCCGACAGGTCGGTCCTTCATAATAGTCACTTGCAATAGATATGCTAATCAAAACATCGAGTTCTGCAAAATGAACAATGTATAACACATGCATAAGACATTTCTATCCATTAAACCTCTTCATCAAACTCTACAGGGGTTATTAATAAATGATCGAGTAAAATAAACTCGATGTCAATAACACCTGATGCCCATTAACATTTAGTAGTGGAACTCCACTAGAATTAGATTTTATTTGCTCTTTCATAACTTTCTTTTTAATTACTTAGACCAGTGCTCAATGCATTGAGTGGTCCGTTTTTCACACTCCGACTTTATGTGCGGGATGTTGATAACAAGAGTTCAAATTTTGAGTGTTCAATAACAATTTTTGCTATTTAGCATGTTTGAGAATAATTCTACAGAGAATCAAAATCCAATTGGGCATGATGATTGTTCAAAATCCCTAAGGTTTAAATTTGTTGAAAAATATGTAAAATATATAGAATTTTCTTTTCGGTATTCAGAAGACGGTTTCAAAACATACAATCAAAAAGAGTACAGCTATTCAATCACAAAAATAACCATTGAAGCAAGCAGAAATGCAATGGAAATTCATGAAGAGTAATATCTTTGAGACCATGCATATGTCAAAGACATAGGGCCTAAAGTAATTTGTTAGTAAATTGGAGATATGAAAATCAAGCACCCATTTAACATCTAAATGGAGGTCTACCTGCAGCAGTAGAAACCAATTGTCTCCACATATCATGATTCTCACTAAATCGTCGAACCAATCTCTGTAAAATGCTCTTTAACTTGGACTCCTTTTCAGATTCGGCCAGTGATAGCTCTCCCAACAACTTTTTGATAATAGGCGTCCAGTAGCGGAAATAACCCTGTGTAACAGAATTTTGAAGGGACAAGTAATTAAATGATGGCTTGACAGCAGGAATAATGGGCCCACAATGCAAAGTTTACTGGCTGAAGATTGGAGATATAATTCTCAACCGAGTAACTAATATAACTGATTTGCAAATGAATATCTGTCAAAGCAAGATATAAATATAAAAGTGCAGTGCCTTAGGAACAACTATGAAAGAGCAAACATACTTCAGATGTTTCATTGATCACTAGGACCAGTTTATCAACCTTTCATATAGATGTATCTGTGCCATTCTATACAATAAAGCATGTAGTGCAGATTCCTATTAGAGTAGTAATCAAGTTCTCTCTCCAATTTCATACGAGGTTTCATTTTCTCATCTGATAGTCATTTTTCCCTGAACTAATGCTGAAAAAGAGCATCATTTCAGTGGTTGGTAGCGTATGCTTCGTCTCAAGTGTACATAAATTTCTGCAGTAGGTACTCTCAAGTTATTGGAAGAAACAGTAGAGCATGTGAATTGAGCAGAGAAGATTCATCAATGTAGCCCAAAATCAGTATGTACTTCTTAAATAGTACAAGGGACTTCATTTCTTACAAATATATCTCCAACCAAGAAACTAGAAGGATGAAGAAGGAAAACTGTATCTCCTTTAGATCATATAAACTTGTAGTCTACCTTTTTAGATGATTGTAATTCATACTCCCGCGAAATATTCCTACATAAGCTCTCTGGCACTTCCAAAAGGTAGGAATCTTTTCCAACTGTAACGTAATTGATCTAAAAAAGAAAGCACAAGTTATCAATGTGATGAAGATCAAAAAAGGATCTTAGCATGTAAATTCTTTGCCATTTCCCACAGGTTCTTACAGATGCATCTCCAATTAATTTTCTCTGTTCGTTCAAATGCTTCATCAAATTGGATTCCACCTCCCTAACATTTCTGCATGCAACATCATACTCCGAATCAACCCCTTCTCTGGGTATGATACGACCTGATGTTTCTGCTTCCACCCAGTCAAAAGCATCCTTGAAATTCTTGAGAACTGAGCCTACATCAGGAAGTCCTTTACCTGCCGAAGAAGTTGTAAAATGCCAAGCAAGGTTTTCATTGGTTTGTGGAAGTATTAATTGAAGTTATACCAGTTGTCAATAAATGATGTAAAAGCTTAGAATCCACATTTTCCAAAATAGAAGCAAGCGAAGAGCACGCATGGGAAATAAGTTCACATCCACGCAAAGTTGATATAAACTCTTGCAGCTGTTTCTTCGCTGCATCCTCGTATAGTATGACTTTATTTGCATTCCTTCCAATTGCTTCACTGCATTCAACAAAAATCATAAAGCAAGTCTTAAATTGACGATTAGCCATTCTAACAGAAATATTTAATATCTTCTACTTATTATAAACATTAAACTGCCTTATCTTTACCAGCTAGCAAAGATACGCGCAAGCAACCGCTCAATGTCCGGAAGCCCGGACAATTCTTTTCGGAACTCTAGGGCGAAAGGTTGATTAACTCCCTAAAATGAGGCATCTTCGATTGGTTAGCAATAAATACTTTGACAAACCATGGACATCTCAAATTTATGATGTGAGTTCTTAAAACAGTATGCAAGAGTGAGGATTACTAAAATGGATAATCAATAGTAAATAAGCAAAACAAAATTGCTGCATAAAACTCTCAGAACAGTTCCTGTCTATATGATTTTGGTTGAATGTAGTGAAGCAATTGCAAGGAGTGCAAATAAAGTCATACTATACGAAAATGCAGCAAGGAAATAGCTACAAGAGTTTATATCAACTTTGCATGGATGTGAACTTGTTTCCCATGCATGCTCTCCGCTTGCTTCTATTTTGGAAAATGTGGATTCTAAGCTTTTACATCATTTATTGACAACTGCTATAACTTCAATTAAAAGCATTGAGAGGATCAGATTATATTATACCTATTTATTCCCTTTTTCAGTTTTCCATTTTACCTTTTTTGGATTATGGAGGAATCAAAACAGAGCAATAACAAGGATTATAGTATTTTAAGTTGGCAATTCCCCATCAACTCACTCCAATAAGCATTATGAGAAGTACAATATTATACCAACCCAGACCACTTTGGCAAAAAGAAAAAGTTGTGCACATTTTACATATATTGTTTCAATATTAGGAGTGCATATCCAAATATATCACAATTCACAGCTCTACTGCCTGACACATAATTTGACAGGTTACACTTCAAGGTCAAGAGAAAAACAAAAATGATATGTATTAAAGCCTCAGAAGAGAGTCAAATGTACCTTTAATCCTGCTACAGCATCCTGGCGTTCTTGAATTGATTCCACATGATACAAAGGCCGCGCAAGCCACTTCTTAAGTAACCGTTTGCCAAAAGCTGTCACACAGTAGTTCAACTGTGCATACAATGTCCTTCATGCACAAAGAAATTATACAAAAGTAAGGTCACCATGGATAAAGCAAAATAGAATACATTGACAATATGTCACTCCCCACATACCCCAAAGTATCTCCATTTCTGCTATTTTCAAATATCTCAAGGTTCTCAAAAGCAGCCGAATCCAAGACCATGTATGACTTTTGAGAGATACCCAAACCAGAACACGGGAGTGACTCAAACTTTGCAAATCTAAGAAGAGATTCATCCAGAAAAGCCTCCTTCAAGTAGAAAAGAGTTCCTCCAAGAGCTGAGAGTGCATAGTTTCCGTCTTCTCCAGCAGCCACAAGCTCAGCTAAAACATGTGGCAAGCAGGAAACACAATCATCTTTAACTAAAGAATGAACTGTCAGCGAAACATCATCATTCTCAAACGGAGAACACGTCTGACTATGAAATCGCTGGTAGATAACATTTATCTCACGTATGGCTTTCTCTGCATCCCAAAATTCAGAAAGGGGAAGCAACTCATTAATCAAAGGATTTCGAGTATGCCGTAATAGCATTCTCTCTGTTTCAGGGCTGAGCAGTTTAGCAGGTTTGACAATTTCGACTGGTCTCAACTCAGATAGTAGACAGCACAATATGCTGCAATCTGAATCATCCCTGAACTGTTTCGGCAAAAATATGAACAGTCAGAACCATCAAAAAACCTTTATAAACAGTGAAACAGGCATAAAAGGTACAGCCTAAATAAACCATAATACTGTCTTAGTAAATTCAGGAAAGATGATATTTAGCAAATGAACAACGTTCCCAGCAAATTGGAGAGGGCACGTGGAAGAGAGTAAGCAAATTTTTAAAACAATGATCAACACCGCGTTGAACATTGTAGAAACAAGCACCGCGAGTGGTTATCTCGCATCACTTTTTTAAGGTAAAATAATCCATCTCCCATCACAGGAAGGAAGCCATCAACCTCATTTCAAATATTTCCAAAAATTTTCCATCTAATGTGCATTTCTGCGGCTATCTTGACTCAACCAGATTGCAATTTGTCAAAAGATATAATTCCTCAATAAATAGAGCGATGTAAACTTCCTTAACTTCCTATTTCATATACTAATCATAGCCTCACACCTGTCCAAGCATAATCTTGCTCGTGGCTACATCAACCACACATACACCAAATATCCGCTCTCCTGGTTGGTTTCCCAAACGACAGCTTTCAGTTACAGCCATCAAATAAGAAGCTTCAGGGTTTGATAAGATCATCTCTCTTTCTGTTAATGTTCCTTTTGTAACAACAGCACATATTTCACGTTTCACGACCTGCAAACAAATGGTATATATCGGCTTTCTTGCAAAAGGAAATAAAGCAAATGAATTTTTTAAAGAAAAAAAAAACACATTTTCATCGTGCTCATCAGGATATTGCAAACTGTAAGTATTACCTTATCTTTAGACCCATTCTCTCTGCGACGAAGCTCAAGTTGCTCAGGCGTTTCAGTTTGCTCCACAACGAGCACACGGTAACCCTGCTCTGTCACCATAACCAAAATAAATATATACAATGCAAAAATAACGCAAGCTAAATAGCAAGAGCTTGAAAATGAAACAAATTACAGTTGTTTTTTACAACCTTTCGAGCCAGTTTCTCTACATTCATTGAGAAGTTCTTTTCAGGAAAACCACAATGAGGTTGTTCTCCCTAACAAGAGAAAAACGCCAAACATAGCTTCAGTCTAAATTGCAAAATTTATAGACAAGCTGCTAGACAGTTCATCCTAGAATCAACCTTTTATATTAGAAATCGTCTAAACAATCCCTTTAAACCAAGACAACCAAATGCAAATGTACATATATGAAAGTAATCCACATTTTTGCTTCATGGATCAACTACCTTCATATACTGCAAATCCAGTTCTTTGGCCCCTACATGTGCATCCATTTCAAAAAGTTCGTAAAATTTGCCCATCTGATTCAACAGCAAGACAAAATTAATGGCTTAAGTAAAGAGATAGAGTAACAATCAACAACAGAAAAAAAAAGTTAAGATCCTAAAAAATGGGACAAAGCTCTGATCCTAACTAAAAAAAGTAACAATCAACATGAAAAAGGTTATCTTAACCAAAGAACATACCTTGAAAAACAGAACCTTGTCCATGTGCTTTGACTTAAAATCCCACCATTGTCTCTAAAATAAATAAAATTAACATTTAATTGTTATACAATATAAATACTCCAAAAGATACTCAGTAACCAGGCAAAACAATTTACCTGCCCGCCTGATAAACCTCTTAAAAAGTCAGGAGGCAAGTACAAAGTTTTTGGATCATAATCCACATCTCCAGGACGTCTTCTTTTTCCATCCCTGCGCTCTCTGTTGTGTAAAGAAGCCAAGTGAACACAAGAAAATACAAATCGAATGCTTTATTAGCATCAGACATCAAAGGAAAAAAAAAACCCCGAATGCTCTACACTACAGTGGGAACATAAAAGGCACAAAGAGTTGCAGATTTTTCTCTTTCTTTTGCACATGCATAACAACTCCATCATCATTTTTAAATTATGCAAAAAGACATTAACTGCAGAACTAAGATTACAACTTACTCCCCCAAGAAGTGTAGCTTTTCTGCTTCACGTGCACCAAATCTTTCTGTGATATTATCTACTGAAGTTCTGCAACTACCAATATCCTTCCCGCCTGCAATAGACAAAACTAGAGCTATTGCAATTTCCACCACTTTCAATCTTAAGATGCACTTCAAGAGTATGTTACTAAGCCTCCAAATCAATAGAAAACCTAAATTGTTTCGTGTAATAACCAAAACTAGTTTATGTTACTTATTAAACATATGAAAAATTCAGCCGCAATGAAGAAACAGATTATATAACACAAGAAAAGCCCATAAAGAAAAGAGAGAAACTCAAGTTGCATCACTTACTACTATCTATAGAGTGTATAGCAGGCTCAATTGATTTCCTCCCATTAACAGCAGAAGGAACCTTGCAGTCATCCTGCTTGGTGTCTGCAATATTCTTTCTCTTCTTAATAGAATTAGAACCCGGCTTCCCTACTGCACCACACTTCCTGCGCTTCTTGCTTCTTTTACTTGTATCGTCTTCATCGTCCAAATCTATATCCTCCGAGACGTCCTCCAATACCTCTTTTTCTGCATTTAGTCCCCAATCCTCGTCTGCAGAATCATCATGGTCATCCCCACCGCTCTCCAGATTCACCTCCTTCTGCGCACCTTCGGTCTCTTCGTCTTCAAAAACTGAAATTCGACGCAAGCGGCGAAACTTTTTCAACATCGGTTCCTCGACCAGCCATTCAATCTTCTCCCTGGAAAGATTTAACGATTCCTCCTCGGCATCGTCATATAGAACCAAATGTTTACCAGAAACCTCATCAAAATGTTTAACGCAACCTTCGTACCAAGACTGATCCAACGGCCAAAAAACCCTAATCTTTCTGCCGACGACCTCGTGTCCGTATGATTTGTTGGAAGAAGAATCCGGAGTGGAGGAGGGGGAGGACGGGGATGGGCCGATGACGAGTAAGGGCTTCCTAGGGTTAGGTTGGAGAGGAGAAGGAGTCATGGGGCTGGGGCTACCATGGGCGCCAGAGCTAGGGTTTTGTTTGGGGGTGGAAGTAGGCGAAGAAAATGTCTTCTTGGAGAAGAAAGATGTGATTTGGCGCTGTTGATTAACGAGTGGGGATCGGCCATTGCTTGCCCGACGCGAAGTTGAAGTCGAAGTCGAAGTCTTCATGGGGATTGAGAGTATATTATATGCAGAAGACTGTACAAATTGGTCGTAATAAAGCCAGAGGGAAAGACGACTTAGAGAGAAAATCCCATCGCCATTCCCATTTACTACTTACTACTAGTACACAGTATATTGTTCCCCCCGAACGAAATGGGCGGGAATTTTGACAGGGGTTTGCCGGCAAACGCTGAGGTCGAGGTACTCGGGGGAAGCTTTGGCGGGAACGGGTTAGGGACTGGGCCGGATAACCTTTCTTCTGTAAAGGCCTCAATTTATGTAGAATTACTCACTTTGAGCCCAAAGGAGTTCATGGGCTTGGTATTTTGGAATCAATATTAAAAAAAAAAAAATAGTGGATAATATGATATTAGGGAATCATTACAAAAACTAATATTTGGTATAAATATTACACATCTCAAATATGAACATTTATGCATTTTAATGAACCCGTGTAAAAAAAAATTGAAATTTATATTTTCATTAAATTTTTATTTTTCATCGGTTTTAACACATGTAGTTTAGGCAACAATACCAAAATTCAAAAACACATTTATTTTGAGTTTTTGTGATGTTTTTTACACCCACCTCAATTGTGATTATACATTCAATGAATGTTGCTAAAAAAAATGAAATTTAAGACTCTATATTTAGACATGTGTTTTGTTTTAAAAATTGAAAAAAACAAGGTTTCGTGTTGTGTTTTACAAAATGAATATATTGGTTTTGAGAATTGATTTTGTTTCAATTGGTTTTTGTATAAAGGAGTTATTTTATTAAATACAATTTAAAATAATATTTTTTTTATTAAACTATTTGAGTTGACTGTACCAATTAAATGTTGACTGTTACAGGTAAACCGCCATTAACTGTTGTACCCAATATCGGTTTGCCAAATTCCGCCTAAATGGCAAGAATTCGACCGGCTAGTCGTGATTACCAACATTTGACCGCCCACTTGTCATTTTAAACAAATGAAAAATTTTAAAAATTAAAAGATGTTAAAATACTAAAATGCTCTTATTTTGTGGTTAAAAACTTGAAAATTTTTATTTCAAAACTTAAATATAAACAAATAGTGTTGTTTTGAAATTAAATGAGAAATTGGTTAAAAATCTCTATCCAAACATACCCTAATATATTTCTGTTTTTTTTTTTTTTCTTTCTCATCAGACTGGGTGGGTTTATCTGGAGTATGTATCATGTATGTAGCGAAATGTGAAATTTGCTTTTCCTTCCTTATATCAATAAAAGAAGATTTGTTCCCGCACGTAAGAGCATTTAGCCTGAATGCTCTTTAATAACAAATGAAAGAACCCAGTGAAGCAATAAAATGCATGCTTTTAGACACTTGGAAGCTGTTGCTGCTGATTTTGTTCCGAACTTGGTATAGCATCATCCCCATCCCGTTCAGGAGGATCCTCCTGAAGATGAAACGAGTAAAACTCTTTTAAGTTTTAGATTCTGATCCATCTGTTAATAAGTTGTATGCCAAAACGGCCATTACAGGGTATGCAAGTAACTAACCCGGTGGTGCCGATGCATAATAGTGTGCTGAATGGAGGTGATTATCCAAATCAATATATACATAGGGAATAGTATACCCGTAGCCCGTAACATCAGCAACTGCAGAAGCATGTGTTGTTCAGGTAAGGAAATTTTGAAGGGAAAATTGAAAAATATGGTAATGAAGTATTAGAGAGACTCAGATGAAGTGCTCTCACCGTGGGCAACGTAAAAGGGTAATCCCCTGTTTCCCCGCAAAGCAGTGCAAGAACATGTCTCAACAGGAGAAGAACCGTGAACTGCCAATTTTAAAAAAAAAATTACCGATAAGGTGAGAATATAGAAATGGCAATTTGTTTTTTCGCACCAACAAAAATATCAAAAACATCTATCTATGCGCCTATCATCTATCCTACTTGAATTGGAGATGTATTACATTCATATATATACTCCATAATAGTAGAGAGTAAAGAGTAGAGAATTGGGCATACAATAAGAGCCACTGATCTGCAGCAGGAGGCACTTGCATCGGCAACTGCGGATGAGCACTCGGAGTAATGGGTTTCTTCTTCTAGCTCCTCTCCAGACATAGACATGGGAATGTCAACCTCAATTTCCACTCTTGCTCTTCTAAATATAATATTCAGTATGTATCATTTTCACATTTTAAAAACAAGAATGTGCATGTTAGCAACCATTCAATCATAATTTCGCCACTGCCAGTTGTGCCCAGTTCATTCAAAATTCAAAACAGAGACGCATGTCTTTGACGTTTTGTTCATGCAGGCAGAGGCAGTCCTGGCTGTATATACACATATTTGAAAACAACTGTTTGACATTGTGCAGGCTTGCAGGCAGGCAGTCCTGGCGTATATACATATTTAAAAACAACTGTTTTGACGGTGCAGCCTCCATTAAAACAAAAGTGGCAACCACTGAAAACTTCTGGAAAATCAAATTATAAATAAATGAGCACTGTACAGCGGATACAGAGATAAGATAATACCTTTGGAGGTTTCCTGTTGAATCAATTGACTGAGCTTTCTTCTTGGGTGGAGCTATATATCCTGGTTCAAACTTCTGCAACAATTATTGATAATTTAACATCCATTTTCAGTATTATGAAAATCATACTACAAATCACCACCGCTTTCCCTAAAAATGCTATTCCCATCAAATCTTTGAGAAGGGCCAGGCCGGGCCCCAAAATATATATATATATATATATATATTATAAAAAAATGAACAACTCCCAGACATCCAAAAGAAAACATTTAACAGAATAAAGAGTATTACTGTTTGAGATGAGAAACCAGGGAGTTGCGGTTGCGGGAAGCGTACAATTATTGTCAAGGTTTCAACGAATATAGGTACGGAGGTAGTTGTTAAGAATGGAGTTACGTTGGCTCCACTCGTTGCTGACGTTAAAGAAATAAATTTAAGCACGTCATGCGTATTGATCAATAGTTCAAGAAAAGTCCCCCCCCAACTATAGTTCGTATGCACACACGAATGTTTAAGAAAGCAATAATTTTACACCAGTAAACTGCTAATTAAAAGAAAGATTTTTAAATGGAGACAGAAAATTCAAACTTTAAAAAGAAAAATAAAACTACTCAGAAACGTACAGGAAGCAAAATTGAAATGAAGAAATGCGAAAATCATTATTAAATCACCCGAACCTGCAAACAGATTTCACAGATAGTGTTTCCCTTTTCGTTGCACCATCTCTGTATGCAGTCTCTGTGCGCAAACTGAGAGAAAGAAAAAGACAAAAATTTGATGAAGAACATCAGCTAAACAGAGGATGACGATGGCCCAGAAATTTATAAATAGACAACGTACTGGAATAGAGAACGTGAAGCTAATAATAAATGTTGGTTAGAAATTGGAAAGAAAACCTTGACGGTTCCAGAACAAGCGCAGGGAGTTTCCAAGTTCTTAAAGCTTTCAAACTCTCCTTCATGGCATATTCTACATAGAGCCGAAGAAGAAGAAACAGAAGAAGAAGCTGGCGTTGCAGCAAAAGAATATGACGATGAAATTAAATCATCATCATCATGATCATATACAAATAATATCAAGTCTCCCATATATTTTTGTGTTTATGAAAGAAAAGAAAAAGAGGAGTTGGCAAGGAATTGTATGTAACTATGTATGAGTAATGAGTGTGTGTGTGTGTGTGTGTAAAATTGTGCATAGCAGCAGCTTCTAATTGTTTCCCATTTGCGTGTTTTGGTTTGCGTAAAACTTTTTATAATTTGTATTGTACTATTGCTCTGGGCTGTCATGGACTTGGAAAGATTTTTGAATTTGCAGGAATGCCATTATGAGTTGTAAACACTACTTATTAGTAAATAAATAATAATATGTTTGTGATTATATCCCAAATTACATACACTACAGTCTACACCCGCCAATATAATATTATATATTATTATCCATCCCCAAAATAAAAACAATAATAAATCTTCATGAAAAATATAAGAGAAATAATCCAAGTAGGACGCGCTTTCAAAAAAATACAACAAGTCATTCATCAAGCGCCCATATACGATATGATATGACATGATATGTAATAGAAATCTTTGGCAATTGGCAAATGGCAAATTGACCTTTTCATTATTTACGTTACCACCAAATTCAATGTCTTCTTTTCTTTCAAAACTATTATTAACAAATACAAAGGACTCATTTGAAATTTATATATATATGCATTATGACAGCAAAGGGGGCAAGAATAAACATGTTAATTAGAAATTTAAAGTAAGTATGACTACTCACATCCCAATATCCCACCACAACTAATAATTTTAGCTGGCCAATGCCAAACCTTTTTCCCAGTTTGAGATGGTGTGTGCGTGTGTTTTTTTGCAATTTGAAATTCCAGGCTCCCAGCTTTTGCTTGAATTTGAACGTGAGTTGTATGATTGATTGATATTGCTGATTAACGGCTCCGAAGCAAAATCAATTTGGGCGCTCAGAAAATATAAAGAAGAGGAGCCCCCCACTGGCCACTGCAATCATCGTTGGTCTGAACGTGAAAAAACGCGCTGTCTAAGCAACGTTTGAACCTTGCTCAGATTCTGTGGGCCCTTAGTCCGTCCCTCTATTAATTCATAATTATTTATATTATATTACGTACTTTATAACAACTAATACATGCACTAGTTTCTTCTTCTTTTTTTTTTTTTTTAATTTAAAAAATCAATTTCAAAGAGTTTGGTGTTTTCCCCGAATTTATAAAAAGAGAGAAAGAATTGCATAATTCGGTAATGGGATATTTTGTATGGAGGTGGAGCAGTGAGCAGTGAGCTGTGCTGACAATTGTGCTTATCCTAATCCTATCCTCCGTCCTTATCACGTCTCTCTCACTATTCCATTTCTCAATCTAAAATTATTCAGTCTTCATCCTTAATTAAACCATCCTTTATTCTAAATTTCTAATTCTACACAAGCTTCAATCAACTTTCCACTCAACAAGTTACTTTTTTAACAACCATGCAAGCATTATTTTATTTTTCTTTATTTATCCTCCATACTAGTACTAGTGCATAGTATTTTATAATTTTTCCAAATTCAATTTTACCTTGAACCAATTCGGAGTTATTAGTTTCCATTATCGTAATTTTGTTTGCCATGTAAACCCGAAAGTTAAATTAGTGATTTTGTTTCGGAGAATAGATTATATGTTCATTATTATCTTGTCTTATTTTATCTAATATTTAAAATAATATAATATTACTAAAACTATACATAAAAATCATAACTATTAATAAAATCGCTTTACAATTATTATATTATAATCAGCAACAAAAACTTTGCATATTAAATTTCGAATCACACCACACCATGTAACATGCAAGTGAAGTTTACGCTATAAACTGATAAAAGGCTATAATCATTCTCGTGTATAGTTGTGGGTAGCCCGGTACACTATCTGGGCCGCTCTAAAATTAAGTCACTGCATTGGTATACAACATCTAAGAAGCCCACACTAATTCTTCCACATATATTTGGAATTGGGTTCAGAAGGAAATTCTGAAAAGCAATTCAGATGAATAACCTAACTGTGCTAAATAAACAATATATGTTGTAAAACAACAAAGAAGACAGATAGGCTATCATTTGATATATTATTGCAAAATTAATTGGAGTTACAAATTTCAGCCTCTCATTCCTTGTATTGCAACATTCAAATCTTTCATTCTGGATTAGCGTATGGGAGATTACTATAGATTTTTGTATGAGTCCGTGAAATTGAAAAGACTTGGAGAGGAGAGGTTTAATCACCGAAAAGACTGCCTTCAATATGTCATTGTTAAGTGATTGATCTTTGCAATGGAGTAAAAACAGTGGATTGGGCAGTGGGGGACCTTGACTGGGAATTCTGCCAATAACATTATGGATGAAGAAATCATTCTTCAAATCACTATATTCTCCTATAAATTGGAGACAGCAACGTCTTAGCACAGCCGCGGTGCAACTGTCAATTTACTTTTCCATTTGATTTAACACCACCAGCACCAGATATTACAAAACCAAGATTACTGACTCTGCATAAATATCAGCCCTACCTACATTATCAAAACTATAATCAAGATATTTTGGATTGGATTGGTTGAAGAGTAAAAACCAGCCGTCAATGATCAATTAATAACTGGGCAATTATGCATGGACTCTTTTTTTTTTGTTTTGTTTTGGTTACTATAAAAAGGAAACCTCTATTGCCACACTTTGCTGTGTGGCCCGTGTGGGTAAGAAAACTGGATCATTTGAGTTTTGAAAATGGAAGAAAGTGACGATCATAAGAAGATAATACTTGTGGCGGTGGACGAAAGTGAGGAAAGCATGTACGCACTTTCCTGGTGCCTCCACAACCTCCTGCAGGCTCAAGATACCAAGAGTAGCACTAGTAACCTTATGCTCCTCTACGTTAAACCTCCTCCGCCTGTTTACTCCTCTTTGGATGCCACTGGTGAGTACGTACTGAACCACCGTTAGCTTGTTAAAACTCGTTTCAAAATTAATGTTTCTTGAACATTAATTGTATGTGCCTTCCGGCTCCCATGCAGGATACTTTTTTGGTGGAGATGTGATTGCAAACATGGAAAAGTACCGCAAAGATCTTGCAACTTCGGTGATGCGCAAAGCAGAAACGATTTACCGGGACTTTAATGTATGCAACACCAACACCCTCATCAACCCAAAAACCCAAAAAGGGTTGTGACTTGGGACACCTGCCCACTCTAGCCAGCTACTCATATTTGATGATATTAATTTGAAAATTAATTCATGCAGATCCAAGTAGAGAAAAAAGTTGGCACCGGAGACGCCAAGGATGTGATATGCTTGGCTGTAGAGAAATTCAGGGCAGACATGCTAGTCATGGGTAGCCATAACTATGGTTTCTTCAAAAGGTACGTACCCCAAATCGATCATTCAATTCCTTGGGTCTTTTAATTACCTCCGCCCGGTTGCTGAAGCTGACTAATATATTTATTTGTGGGTTTCAAAAATCATACTGTAAATTAAGGACTGAGTCTAATAATTAATTACCTAATTGTGTTTTCTGTTGTTCCTTGATTTATATATATTGGCTGAGTTTCAGGGCTCTTCTGGGAAGCGTAAGTGAACACTGTGCCAAGCACGTCAAATGTCCAGTGGTGGTCGTAAAACGCCCTGCGGCAGCTGCGACTGTGAGAGCAGCATAGATAGACAGTACTCCAGGATGTTTTCCCAGCACAGCAGTGAAGTTTCCCAAGAGTTAAACGACATCCAGGATAACTCAAAACAATCATTTGGCATAACTCTGCACAATTAAGAAATCCTAAGCAGATGGATGTAAATTGTAACAAAAATAGTGATATGTATCCCGTGCCCCGTGGTGTACGTACGCTTAGTCATTTGAGATTCGTAACTACAACTCCATTCCCGGTTTCTCTAAAATGTTGTGCAACCATATGCCGATTGAGTTTGCAAAACGAAACTATATATAAACCAGTAGACGTGTGTATAGTGAAGCCCAGTTAAACGTTTTGTCTCACTAATTAAGCTAGTCTATAAACCACGCGCAACACCAACAATTGAATAATCGTTGGTTAAGTAGTGATATCACTTGATGCATATGGAGTCATAGTTTAGAGAATACATTTATTTTGATTAATGATTCTTTTATAGTCCTACTCCCTAATCAAATAACAATTATAAATTAATTGTAATCCTTGACTGTGATACAGTGGAACCAAAATTGCAGTCCTTTCAAAAATAGAAAAAAAATGAAAATCGCTGATAATGTTGGTTTGTTTTGGTACAACAATATAGCTAATAAAGATTCAATATAATTATATTTAATGTTTAAAACGATGTGATATTATTAAAACTAGAGATTAAATGTATAAATATTACTAAAGTTAAATTTACAATTATTAGAGCTAACGAAAATAGGACAGCGTTCGGCCAGAAAACCATATACTCCCTCAGTTATTTAACAAGTGTCGTTTTAGCTCACAATTTTTGTTTTTAAATAAGTATCATTTTACAAGTTTCAATATTAAAAAGTTTAAAAGATTATAATTTTACCCTTTGTCCTATTTATTTGTGTAATATTATTTAAAAGAAGAGAGAGAAATTTATATTTATAAATATAAATAAATAAAAAAATTTATCAATTTTCTTAATTAGTATGCACATTTTAAAAACGACATTTATTAGATAAAAATAGCACTACATATAAGGATGGAGGATTGGCTAAGAATGTAAATATGTAATTTGATGTGTGTGGGTGGCGGGGAGTGTGGAGCACGTGAACAGCATGGAATTCTGGCATTAATTAGAGACCTTGAATAATAATAATATGAAATTGTGAATTCCAAATTCCAACTCTGATTCCCCCAAGTACTAGTAATAAGCCTAAATAAAAAGTGGGAGTCGCGCTAAGCTACAGACTACAGTGAAGTTGAGAGAAATAAATGCATTGAAAGTCTTATATACTTTTTTATTATTTTAGGCGGAGTTGAGCTGAGCAGAGCGGAGCGACTCCCCAGATCCCTCGAAACTAAACCACCATATTCTCAAGAAGAGAAGAGAAGAGAAGATGTTTCTCCTTGATTGGTTCTACGGCGTGTTGGCGTCGCTGGGCTTGTGGCAGAAAGAGGCCAAGATCTTGTTTCTTGGCCTCGATAACGCCGGCAAGACCACTCTTCTTCACATGCTCAAAGACGAGGTATTTATTTATTTATATCACGCCAATCCCATTTATCTTTCGATCCTTGTTGCTGCTTCTCTATATCACATGTCCCTCCATTTCGATTTCTTTGTGTTTAATTTAAATTTTAAATATATTTATTCAGAGACTAGTGCAGCATCAACCCACACAGTATCCGACGTCGGAGGAGCTGAGCATTGGCCAAATCAAGTTTAAAGCTTTTGATTTGGGTGGTCACCAGATCGCTCGCAGAGTTTGGAAGGATTACTATGCCAAGGTACTTTCTACGTGGGAATCTTCTCCATTTATATCCACACCCTTTCATTGGTTGTGAAACTCGTCAGATTCGTATGCTTCCTTGTTTAATTTCAATCTCCATGCATTACAGATTGATATTTGGATTAAAAATTCTACATTTGATCGTCACATATCTTTTAAAGTTGTGAGCTTTCGTTCAAAATTTAATACACAAATTTGCATTATCGAAACTTATTGCATTTACGCATAAAAAGTTCAAACTTATTACTTTTATATTGTAGGAAGTATGCTTTGTTTATCATTTAGCATTGGCAGGAGTTTGATCTGCTAGTCCCTCTTTCTCCTTCGTCTAATTTGTTTTCACATGAGTTAGATATATAACTTTGAACTTTTCTTAAGACATTTAAATAATACTCGATTATGGCCGCGGTGGATTGATGATACAGATTCCCAGAGGTTGTCTGATCTCAAATGGCCTTTGAGTTGTAAATCCCATTTCTGTTCTTACATCTATTACACCCTCCTCCCGGAGGGGGAAAAGCAAGGATTTTGAAAGTGGTATAGGTGTTTTGAGTATGCAAGAAACAGCTCTTTGCACACACTCACATTCTCCTTGATTCCCTTTGCTTTCTTTGCTTGATGGCCATTTATTGTTGTTTTTTTTGGCAACTTAACAGAGTTCATCTGTCATAAAAAAAAGCTTTACTTTGATTCTCAATTTATGTTGCATCCATTTCTCATCACCTCAAAATTTCTGTATCATGTCATTTATCTTGTGGTCGTATATGTGTCATTCTTTGGGAGCCTGGTTAAGGGCCGGATGTTTGTATTAATGGTTGTCTGAAGGTAAGCATCAAACCTGTTTTCTTCCACAATTTTCGCCAACTTAATGCATCCAGCATTTGTTTTCACATTTTCTGCTTTCTAGGAGTAACAATTCTATTATTTGTTTACGGAAATCCGGTTTTGGTTTTATACTTAGTGGCTTATCTTTGTTCCCTACAACTTACACAGCACTTGTTTATTTGTGCATAGCATTCTACTTATTTTGCCAAGGAGCCAGAACCAGTAATAGGTGATTAGAATCAATAAATTTGGAAGACCATCTTCTCTAAACAATAAAAATATTATTCTTAAAACAGTTGCTAGTTTAGCTCATGGCTCATGGTAGCTTTGTACTTTCTTCTAATTTTGTGTCATCTTAATGGACATAATGTTAAAGGTTCAGTTCCTTCAGGTTGCATTAACGGGAATTGCTTTTTTTTTTTTTTTTTTCTTTTCTGAGTAGATATATTAGAAGTAACTCTCTTCATAATGCAAGGTTGGTTTCAACTATAAATTTAATTTGAAGTGCCACCTTGATTAAGAGGCAGGCCCCTGGTTACCAATATTCTCTTCTCGCAACATATTTCACCATCACCCCATAAAGAGGCTTTGTCAAAGAAGGAACTAGGAAAAAGACGAAAGTGCTAAATTTTGCTTGTAATTTGCCTCTAGAAAATTTTGTTGTTTCTTCTATTGGGTGGCCGTTGACCTTGTTTGGACAGAAAACTAAAGGCACAAAAAGCAGATTCTTAACATAGGTTTTTAAAGAATGCTTGAGTTAAATTTTCTTCAATTTCAGGTACTTGCGAAATTTATAGTTGCCGCCACTACACGATTTACTTGAGAGAATTTTGTCATTTTCTTTCACAATGTTTATTTTGCTAACGTGCAGCTCTGAGATTGTTCCATTTTCAATTATGGGTCCCTATGTTTATGTTCATGTGCATTGCTAATCACAGTTATCTGTATTTATGTTAATTTACTTTTGACTACTTGCTCTCTCTCTCTTTTTTTCCCCCCTCCTTTTTGGTCAGTCTCAGTTTTTTCTGTACAACCACACTGGCCTCTGATCTTTTTTCATCAATCAGTGATATGCTTGTTGTTTGCTATTTGACATGATGTAGGTTTCTTGTTTGTTAGGTTGATGCAGTTGTATATTTGGTGGATGCCTATGACAAAGAGCGGTTTGCTGAATCAAAGAAGGAATTAGATGCGCTCTTGTCTGATGAGGCCCTTTCTAATGTCCCTTTCCTCATTCTGGGTAACAAGATTGACATACCATATGCTGCCTCCGAAGATGAGTTGCGCTATCACCTCGGCCTAACAGGTGTTACCACTGGCAAAGGGAAAGTAAATCTTGTAGATTCTAATGTCCGCCCTTTAGAAGTGTTTATGTGCAGCATTGTGCGCAAAATGGGATATGGTGATGGCTTCAAATGGATGTCTCAATATATAAAGTAGGATAATCATCAGCAATATGGTAAGGAGTTACAACCATGCTCTCTTCGCTGAATTCTGGGAAGGGCCTTCGAAAATGATTCGTTCATTCTCCAATTTATTACATCTCTTTGTTGGCTTTAGATTTGTATGATTTGTGCTTTCATTTTGTGTCGAATGAAGGATTATTCAAACATTTATCCCCCATGTAAAATCTACTAGTAGCGAGGACTACAGTGTTTAGATCTGTCACAAAATTTTTTTCTGCTGCCAATCTACCTTTATTGCGGTAGAGATACAACTTAGGATATGCTTTATCTTCTCGTAGAAAATAATACCTTACGGGTTGGGGACAAAATTTGAAAATGTGTTGGTTTTGTATTATTGTGAACTTGGCATCCGGAGAACAGCATTGCGAGCTTGAAAAGTTGAAAGTGATTGTGATCTGTTCTTTACTAGTGTTTCTGCTGCTTCCATCTTCCCTTCCCTTCCCTTCCCTTCATAAGTAGGCTTTTATTCAGGTGACTAAAAGGACCTCATATGGTTTACTACGTTTACACTTTACATTAGGAGTAATTTTTGTAGATTCCAGATTTTGCTCTCGTCCATGAGCTGAGGTTCTTGATAAGAAAGGAACCACAAAAGAAAAACAGTGGAGAAGGAAGAAATGAGTCTTCCATGGCAATCGATCTCAATCCATTTGTGAAAAACTTGTATCTTATTCAGGTAAGCCCAAGTTGAATCCGGGATGGGAGTGCTCAAAATTCCTAGAGAATCATTAATACTGACGTTGATCTATATCTATTGACTATGGGAGTTGACATTATAATACATTTTGAAAACGCCCAAGTCTTCAACTCTCAACGACCAAGTATAACGTCAAATATCAACCCGCGTGTGCCCAATGGCAAACCAATTTATTATATGTATGGCCCAACTTCATTATTATTCTTAGTACTTTTTTTTCCATTCAAGCAATCAAAAGTTGATATTGTAGTGAGAGTAGCAGAAATTCCACCCCCTTAAGCTTAAAAATTAAAATTGCATTCTAAAACTATGACAAGAATCTAAGGTCTTAATAATGTAGCATGTGCAGCAATTAGTGGTGGACAAATAAGTAATGACCTGCAAAGAAAAGAAAAAAAACGAAGAAACAGAGATAAACACCAATGCCAATTTGCAATTTGCAATTTTGCAGCAGGGGCCGGCCACGGGAGCCCATTAAGTAATAGAAATACGGTTCAACTGTCCCTCCCTCTCCTTCACTGCCTTTGACTAAATTGTTTCTACTTTGCCAGTTGCCGGTTTGGTAAGACTCTGGTAGACTACTTTACTGTCTCCACAATCTTTATTGCTTTCAAAGTTCATTTAAAGTTAACACTTGTCCCTGTTTTATATTAAATGTCGTTTTAAATTTTATTTTCCTTTTCAAAGTAAATGTTATTTTACATTAATTTTATCAGTATGATATTTATATATAACAAAAAAAGATTATTAAGTGTCGTTTTAGATTTCACGACTTGATATCTCAATCGTCAATAATACATTTTAATATATTTATAGTACTATGAAAGACAATCCAATTCCAATTCCAATCCCAATCCCATAAATGGTATTGACATTATCATTCCTAAACACTAATTAATTTGGTAAATGGTAATACCAAGTCCACCATTATACCTATCACGAGATGGAGCAGTTTAACAAAACACCTTTCTTCTCAGCATTTGAAAACTTGCTCTTTTAATACGCACACTTCCATCATCCCAACATTTTCATTTTTTCTATACACTTACGTTTACTTGTATTAAGAAACAAACGCCACCGCAATTACACCTTCAGTTTTCCACCTTCTTCCCACATTATTACTCTTTGTCCTTCTCCTTCCAGGCTTCCACTTAATTAATTAAATGGGAAATACAATTAAACTTCCACCCACCGCCACCGCCACGGGGAAGGTTATTTTACCCAACGGCACAGTTCATGCGTATCATGAACCTTTAACCGTAGCTGAACTGATGTTGGAGTATCCTCAACAAGTGGTGATCGAATTTCAGCAGCCCATCATGAATATGAATATGAATATGAATGGTGCCGCCGGTGGCAATTATATTTGTAAGAGGCCAGCTCCGTTGCCGGCTGACAAAAAGCTGGAGATGAACAAGGTGTACCTGATGATTCCCATGAGGAGAGGCAAACCGGCCGCGTTATCCTCTGAAGAAACCCGCAGAATTCTGCTCATAGCCAACTCTTTTCTCAAATCCAAGTCCCTTGTGTCTTATTCTTCGTCTTCTTCTTCATCATCGGGAGGGTTTCTTCCTTTGTTTGCCAGGATATGCGCGGCAGGAACACAGGATCACCAGGAGATGCTGATGAGGAGAAACGAGTTGCATATAATCCAGAGAAGGCAATTAGAGGAGAAGGAGGAGGAGGAGGCAAGCAAACCTGCAGACTATTTCAGTGAAATATTAATGGAAGAAAGGCCAGAGTTCCTGAGCAGGCAAATATCAGGAAAAGGATGGAAGCCGAGTTTAGATACCATTACAGAGAAGACAGTCCAGAATAAAGTTCGGCATTGGTTATTTTGGTTTTGACCACACCACTCCTCTCTCATTCTACCGCTACTGTACGGAGACTTGGATTAGTACTACATCTTGTGTCCGGGTTTAATATATTATACTAAATACTTTCTTCTTTTTTTTTTTTTTTCTCCTTTTATCTAAGTTTACTTCTTCTTCGTTTTTTTAATTTTGTGATGTAGAGATGCCGCCACATGTTGCTGCGCATCGCAACATATTTATTAGCTTTTATTTGTACTTTTGAATTACATTTTGTTGCCTTTATTATTATTATTATTATTTTTCATTTTTGTCTCTTGGCCTGAAATGGTCTTTTGCATTACATTCTCGTACACTAGAAATCTTTGATGCAGAAAGGAAAGAAGCCAAGCCACCATATGGATTATGGAATTGTGAATATACAACTGATTTACTATATTTCAAATTTATTTATAAAATTTAAACACTTGTTGACAGATTGAAGTAACCAAGAAAAACAGGCTATTGGCATGGTGTTGATCTAAAGAGTGTCATCAAGATGCAAACCAACAATACAGGGTGTACATTACATATTCCTCTAAATTTGATTATTATGAGCCAAAGAACATTCAAGAAAGACTTGCTGATGATCTCCAAAAATCGGATTGGGTCTGCTATATCATTTTTTATACCGATCCGTGTGACACTTTATGAAAATATGACAAAGTGTCTTTTTTAAGTTAATTATTTAATTTTAAAAATTAAATTAAAATTCTAATTAAATAATTAGTGAAGTCTATAAAATAAGTTATATTGTACATATGGGCAGGTACAACATATCCATTGTGTCCAAAATCTCACATATAAGAATGTTAAAAACAGCATAACGCAATTTATGTTTCATCAAAAACAATCATTTCGAAGTCATTTGCTGATGTCTAGTGATGGGCCTAGGCCACCTTGTAACTAATAAGGTTAATACGGCTAGTGTCCCGCCCCTTTTGAATGTTTGGGCTTTCATGGGTGCCTATAAAAACATGTGTAATATGAAATTGGCGGATGAGTATGAGATCCAGCCCAAGCAAAGACAAACACATTTTGTTAAAGCTCGGTGTGGGACATTGACACCGACATAGGTTTGATTTTGCGGATGCTGGTAGTGCTTCCAATATACACAACACAATATATATACGCATGGAGTGATGGAATTGCAATTAGAGCTCTCATGAAATTCGAATAATATTCTTACGGAATTCCAAGCTCTTCAATTACAACGGCATCTCATTCCGCAGGAAAGTTGTCAACAAAGTCTATGCTTCGGTTATTCTTCTTAATTAATAAATCAATGCTGATCTATTCATTTAGCTTGCCCCTCTCACTATCTTCTTCCCTGCAAGTGCAGCCTGATGATGGATGGTGATATAACATTATTATGATCTTTCCTAAAATAAAGGAGAAGAAGTCAAAAGGCAGTTACAACAAATCAGCAATGGATAAGCCGGAAAATATGGATGCGGTTTAACGGTAATATTGTTCAGTTTTTATATACGTGAATGCATTAATTAAAGGGATATACTACAACTACTGACTTTAGCATCGGAGTGGAACTCCCGGGGATTACCTCGGGCTTTTACTCTAACACTATCTTGTTTTACAGATAAGAACCAGAATTATTGCTTGGAGCTCGGATTTTTCAGTTCGGACTATTTCAGGTCGGCTATTTTCCAGAAGTACAATTTTGAGCTTCATCAATTGGCGCCGTCTGTGGGAACCAAACAAAAGGTTCACACAACAAATTTATCATTGTGATGGCAAACACAAGATCAATGAGAGGAAATGTTCAAACTAGCAGGCGAGAAGGAGAAGAACAATCGTCACCATCTCACCAGAAGGATCCAGAGAAATCGCAACAAGAAGGTAATCACATCACTCCGGAAATGATGAAAATATTTGTTGAACATTACGATCAAATGGAGGCTATGGTTAAGGAGGCCCGGAAGAAGAAAGATGAGCAGCAGAAAGTCCAGGGGAAAACACCCCTGGTGATCCATGCCGAGTGCGATGGAGAAAACAAAGGGAAATCTAAGACGCATCCATTTCCCCGAACTGGAGGTGGGGAAAATACAAACAATAATGAGGGTAGAAATCCTGGAAAGAGAAGACCCAGGAGAGACAGCCCCCTATCAAAAGAGATCGTTGATTTCCCTCTACCTCCACGGTTTAAATTACCACAGCTGCAGGCTTATACGGGGGACACGGATCCTAACGATCATATTCACAGATTTGAATCCACAATGGATTTCTTGAAGGCACCAGAGGAAACAAAGTGCCAAGCATTCCCTACCACACTGGAAGGAAAAGCTCGCCTCTGGTATGAAGGCTTAAGGCCAAGGAGTGTGAATTCCTTTTCTCAATTATGTAATCTCTTCTTTAATCGATTTTTGCAGCGTAAGAAGTTTGATAAGTCTACAACAGAGTTATTGAATCTTCGTCAAGGAGACAGCGAATCCCTTCGGAGTTATATGGGTAGATTCAATGACGAGAGTTTGCAGGTAAAAAATTGCTCGGAAGATGTTCTGGTCGGGGCATTTCTTAATGGATTACGACCCGGACGTTTTTACACAAAAATGGCCATTGATCCGCCGTGTGATATGGAACAGTTGATGGACCGAGCAGAAAAATATGCTAAAGGAGCAGAGGCGGACCAAAGGAAAAAGGATAACGAAAAAAGAGGAATAAGAATTCGAGATGAGGGGAAAAGGATCCGAAAAGTAGATGACCCCGATTTATATTTTAAGGTCGGGGAATCTACCCGAGGATAAAGTTGCAGCTCGGTGAAAACGTATGCGTGCTGCTCGGATATTTCTAGCCAACTATTTCAAAATACTCCTCAGGTCGGGATATTTCAAAATACTCATCAGGTCGGGATTTTGTTAAAATACTCATCAGGTCGGGATATGTCAAAATACTCCTCAGGTCGGGATTTTGTTAAAATACTCATCAGGTCGGGATTTTGTTAAAATACTCATCAGGTCGGAATATGTCAAAATAATCCTCAGGTTGGGATATTTCAAAATACTCATCAGGTTGGGAATTTCGAGCCTTTGTTAGCTCGGAAGTTTGAAGAATTACTTGAGCTCGGAAAGTTTGAAGAATTACTTGAGCTCGAAAATTTTGAACAATTACTTGAGTTCAGAATTTTTGAAGAATTATTAGAGCTCGGGATTTATTACTTGAGCTCGGTATTAGAGCCCGGGATTTATTACTTGAGCTCGGGAGATTGAAGAATTACTTGAGCTCGGAAAGTTTGAAGAAGTACTTGAGCTGAAATTTTGAAGAATTACTTGAGCTCGAAATTTTTGAAGAATTATTAGAGCTCGGGATTTATTACTTGAGCTCGGGATTTTGAAGAATTACTTGAGCTCGGGATTTTTGAAGTATTATTAGCTCGGAAGTTTTATTAAGTTCATTTCAACAATGTAATAAGAACAATTCAGTTCTTTTTGAATAAAATATTTTTTGGTGATAAATTCCGGAGGAAAAGATATCTGTGAAAAAATCCCAACATACGTGGCAAGCTCAAAATTTTGGGGAACAGAATTTCTAGAAAGGGCAAATGACACAAAACCCCGAGAATAAATTCTGGGGAAAATATTCAACTACTTCAGAGAAAAAATCTCTAGAGAAACAAAGGTGATAAAATCCCGAGAATAAAATTCTGGGAAAGCAAAACATTTATATCCAGGGACAAAATCTCTAAGGATAAAATGTCAATAAACTTTGGAAAACATAAATCCAAAGTACAATAAAACTAAAACAAAGAAAGCTAGATTATTACAAATGTGGATTTTTCAGCTCGGGTTTCGGATAAATACTCAGCTCGGATTTCGAATAAATCCTTAGCTCGGATTTCGGATAAATCCTCAGCTCGAGTTTCGGATAAATCCTCAGCTCGGGTTTCGGATAAATCCTCAGCTCGGGTTTCGGATAAATCCTCAGCTCGGCTTTTGAATAAATCCTCAGCTCGGAGGTCGGCTAATTCCTTAGCTCGGTCATAATCCTTAGTACTGGAGGTCGGCTAATTCCTTAGCTCGGTCATAATCCTTAGTACTGGAGGTCGGCTAATTCCTTAGCTCGGTCATAATCCTTAGTACTGGAGGTCGGCTAATTCCTTAACTCGGTCATAATCCTTAGTACTGGAGGTCGGCTAATTCCTTAGCTTGGTAATATCTTCTGCATCACTACTAGTTTGCTCGGGAATTTCCTATGAGAAACTAAAGAATCACTATTAGCTGGAGGTGAAAGTTCTACATAACTTGCGGAATTGATAGGCTCCGATTAATTAGAATGCTCTTCGGAAGACATACCTGATGAAGGATGAAACCTTGAAGGAAATTCTGGAGATGGTGAAGAAAAGCGTGCAAGGATTTAAGACCAGAAGTTATTCTCTCTGATATCGAAGCATCTTTTATGATATCAAAACATCATGTTTTCAGCTCGAAAATATTTGAATGTTATTATCAAGTCGGGATAAAAATATGTATACCGACTTGATGAGGTATTGATATAACATTATTATGATCTTTCCTAAAATAAAGGAGAAGAAGTCAAAAGGCAGTTACAACAAATCAGCAATGGATAAGCCGGAAAATATGGATGCGGTTTAACGGTAATATTGTTCAGTTTTTATATACGTGAATGCATTAATTAAAGGGATATACTACAACTACTGACTTTAGCATCGGAGTGGAACTCCCGGGGATTACCTCGGGCTTTTACTCTAACACTATCTTGTTTTACAGATAAGAACCAGAATTATTGCTTGGAGCTCGGATTTTTCAGTTCGGACTATTTCAGGTCGGCTATTTTCCAGAAGTACAATTTTGAGCTTCATCAGATGGGAATATTTTTCTCTTGTTTGGGTGGGTGGAGGATTAAAAAGGGTTATAAATATGGAAATTAGTTTTGTTTTTAATTCAGAAGGAGGATAAAATTTGACAAACAAAAACACAGTGATCTTAAAAGGGAATGAAGTTTGAATGTAATCAACCCAAAATATGAATGCATTGAAATCCAATAGAATAAATAGTAATTAAGGTACACAAAAACATATTTTGGAGTAGATGCTATGATACGATCCTTTGACTTTGTGGGGGATGTCAAAGAACGAACCCTTGAATATATATTTCAATAATATGTGGTCAATGCCTCAATGGTATGAGAATAATTTGGGTAATTCAGCTCATGCAATGTATAATGAATGATGTATTGTCCAAAGGACCAAAAGAAGGATGGTTTTAGACTGATTTAATTTAAAAATAAATGGAGAAAAATTAAAGGTACATCCCCCTTCCCCTTGGTCCTTGGCTGTTTGAATTTTAGAATTGTAGGGTAGGCACTAGGCAGGTTTGTTAAACTCTGTGTTTTACCAATATTATGTGTGGATTCAAAGGAATAAGCTGTGTCTGTCTTCAAACCGATGCAGTGTGCAATCAAGACCTGTTGATATTATAATAAATTTATGTATTAGCTACACTCAGAATTATAATAGTAGAATAATAACTAAAAAACAAATGTCAACGTACGTTACGTACCTAGTTGAAGCAGCATGCACTTCATTTGCAGTGATGCTGCATCATGCATCTTGCAGGCCGCACACATTAATCCACATTGAGAAGAATGAAATCAATAACTTTTTAATTTCTACTATGATTCTTATCGTATGTACGTCATGTATATATGTCCATGGATGTTTTGCATCAATTTATAAGATTTCACTTGTCACTACTTAAAATTCACTCATCGCTTAATAGTGTTTTAATTTCACACATATCACATCTATACACATACTGATATATACTAAATGATAAAAAAGATTCAAAATCCTACAAACTAAACTAGCACCCACAGGTCACAACTCCTTTCACTGAAATTAAATTAACGTCGTACCTACACTACACTTTTACTATATAATTTAAAAAATTGCAAGCTAGCTGCTAGCCTAGTACGTTTAGTTTTGAGCTTTTGGTTTGCCAACATATATACGATAGATAAGTCGCATACATCTGTATCTTTGAGGCGATATCATATATATATATATGAACGCAACCGGCAAAATCACCCTGTTTATATAGCTTGGTTGGCATGCATTCAGGGAATCCATCCTATTTCTTCCCGTTTCATTCAACTCTTTCACGAATGATATAGGAAAAAGGATGAGACGTGACAAGTGTTAAGTTGGTGGATCGATGATCGATCTGGTTTTGTGATGCGCGCGCACCACCTCTTGTCCCCGTTGCACGTGAGCGAGCGAGTTTTAGACTTTTAGTGGGCAGGACGGACGTGCATCCTGAATGCTTCACAGTTACTTACTCCCATCTAATATTTTGCTAATTCTTCTGGCACAATTGATCGCATAATGCATGTAAAATTGTAGTAAAAACCAATAGTAGTACGTAATTAATTATGCCGTCAAAACTCAAAAGGACTCCTATTTGTATGATTTTATCTTGAAAGAAAGGAATCTTTGGGTAATGCAAGACAAATGCCTCCTTGGACACCAGCATGTCTCCAGAATGGGAGCCACGCACGCAGACACTTTACTGGAATCCAGTCCAATTGCTTCTTTTTTGATTATCCATTCAGGAAGTTTTTTTTTTTTTTTTTGGTTATATAAACAAACTAAATATAATACTATAACAAACGCATCAAAATAATGAATCCTACTCAATCAGAGAGATGGATCCCATGCATCATACTATCATTAAATCAAATGAGGATCTTGCAATCAACTGCTGCTAGCTGGGGATGGATATCTCCGACACATGCTATCCAAATTCATTATGAGTTGAAGCCTGGAGCCTGGAGGGTGGTTGGATTCAGCTGTTTTTTTTTTTTTTTTTAAATTTAATCATCCTCCTTTAATGCAAATTAAAGTATGCCAGCAACACCAATTAAGTTATCCTTTTTGCATATGAATATCTTTCATTTCGTGTAAATAAAAGTTGTTCTGGAATCTGGATGATGAAATCTTGGTCGTATTCATCTATTAATTTGGTTGAGTTGTCTTTACAGTATCAATATCATCATATTGCTTGCAAAGGTAAAAACTGAAAATCGTTGAACTTGTTTGTGCCCTCAAAATCCTCCCTCCTGTAGATTCTTGAGTTGTGACTTCAATTTCTAAAGCTTTTAAGGTGTGCTATTTAAAGTTTTAGTAGAGTGTGGTAAATAAAATAGATGGTCAACGTTTTCTGCATATCATTGATACAGTGATAGTTCATACTAGAAATATATATATATGCAGTTTTCATTCACCCAATAAGTCGACGACAATAGATTCAAGCTTGCACATCGCTGTTTAATCATTGGAATATATATATATATATATATAGTATGGTATTTAAGTAATGAGTGATGGTGTGCAGACTGCAATGAGGTTAGTTTAGGGGGGTTTTAAGTATTGGGAAAACCCAGTCGTTGCAACAATGTATTCCATCATCTACCTCTAGGCTCTATCTCATATTAAAAGGAAACAATATCTCTATATATAATATGATATGGTAGTAGTTAATTCAGTACATAAAACTATTCCATTATTGGAGATTTGGAATGAAAAAAGAATTAATGCTAATATAAGTAGTTGCGAATCAAATCCTTTGTATAATTAAGTTTCTAAAAGGCGATTGTCCTGTGTGTGTGTGTGTGTGTGATTAATCCTCCTATCCAAAAAAACTCAAATGCCATTAAAACAATGTATAAGGTGAGATACAGAGACGGCATGTGTTTTATAACAACTTGTTCAGTGTTTCATTTTGGTTAAAAACTATACAATTTGATGAGTTTGAAGTAAGTAATTAATTAAAAACATGGATGATTCCACCTATAAATTATAAATTATAAATTAAATGGGATGGGGACAATTCCCTTTTTTTTTTCTCTCCAGCTGTAATATGTTTTTTCACATCATATCTATATCTATATATGCATTCCAACTTCTAATTCATTCTATCACAATATTAGTTCACACTTGAACATTCATTCAAGCCTCAAGGGTACGTTGCCTTGTTGGATGGGATCATCGGACCATACACTCTTATTATTAATTTAACAAATGCCTGCATTTTGCCCAATTTAACTAACGCAATTCACAGCTTTGTTCGTCATTCTCTAATTAAACTCCATTTTTTTTTTAACAAAACTTCAAATTTCTTGTTAACTCTGTTGCTTCAGTCAACAACTTGACACTTTCCAGTCCTCTTGCAATCGGGTTGTACGTTTGTATTATGGTATAGAGTAGACTAGTGATGTTGCAAATTTGCTTAAAGTATGAGAAAAGTTTTAGATTGACGACCTATATATATATATATATAGCTGAACAAAGGTTTTGCGGACAAAAAAAGACAAAAATAAAGAGTAGAATGTTGGAGCAATTTATTTAAGCACATGTTTGGTTTGATTTGCTGGCTAATAATTCACATGCCAAAACACCACCACATCCAACAACATTGCATTTGCATTGTTAGTATTCACATTTTGACATAAGTAATCTTGTTATTGATGATGTTTGGTTCACGCCTATTTTAGTTATGACAATGGGTCGCAATTCCAAATTTACAATAATATTTCTTACCATATTGTATAATATTTTAAAATGCGTATTATATGAAAAAGTGGGTAGCATGTACAAATATATGCAATGCATGTAAATATATATATATATATATATATTATATGAAAATGTATATAATATGTATAAAATATGTGTCTGTCTGGAGATATGTATAGTGCGTAAAAATGTGAGTACTATGTGTAAAATACATGTAGTGTGTGAAAATATGGTTAGTATGTGTAAAACATGTGTAGTGTGTGAAAACGTATGTACTATGCGTAAATATGTACACTATATGAAATTATGTGTAATATATGTAAAATATATGTACTATGTGTAAAATACGTGTAGATGTAACAAAATATATAGCATGTGAAAACAAGGAGTGAGAATTTTTTTAGTAAAGATAGAAAGGGAATAATTGAGGAGTTTGATTATAGAGAAGGGATAGTTAATCAAAATTCAATAATGATTGAGAAATTTTTATTTTCATTTTCATTGTATTTTTTTCCACCAAACATTAACAATGATAATGTTAAAAAAAAAAAAAAAAAAAAAAAACATTAACAATGATAATGATTAACGGTTGATTCTAATTATCATGTACCATCTACCAAGCACAAATCTCAAATTAATTTAATGCGGGACATTTTTAATTATTCTGTAATGCTTAATTACTACGAGACAATATAACCAAGAACTAGTTTTTTGTTTTTTTTTTCAAAATTAAACTATTCCTGGCCCATTTACAAAAGGAAAAAAAAAAAAGCCAGCTAGTCCATCGCTATGGGTTGAAAGAGAAAGAGAAGAGTGAGATAGAGGGTGACACGTGGAAACAGAGCAGAAGATGCAAAATGATGTGGCGAAAGAGATGGAGATACGAAGAAGTCGCAGGAGGTATCCCATAAACTAATACAAGTATAAAGGGAGTGGGGGCTTTCCGTGGTGTGGTGGTGGTGGGAAAAAGGACGTTGGAGAGACTTTAAGACTAACCCATCTGGCCACCTGCACATCTCTGCTATCCTTTGCTTCATAATTCATGTGCATTCATTAATCAAATCAAATGTGGGTGAATTGTAAAGCAAAGGTAATCCCCCTAAAAGTCGAAAATAAAGCTTGATTCTTGTGCCCTTACCACTCAACTCCCACTTTCTATTCTTTCCCTGCCTTTAACTTCAACCTCCACATTCCACAAACCCCACCACCCCCCCCCCCATTTTTTTTAAGCCAGAGATCCTTGGCCTTTCATTTGTTTCACAATAATTCCTATGGATGAAATTTAGGCAAATATTCTGACTATTTTTTTTAGGGTTAAAAATATTAGAGATACAAAACAATATTTTCCATTTTATAAATATACAAGATCATATACTCTTACTAATATTATTTTGTCATATTCTGTCTCATATTCAAAATGATGTAATTTTACTAAAATTATGGACTAAAAGCATAAATATTAATATAATTATTTTATAATTAATAGACCCTAAACGTAGTTTTAATTATAGATGAGATAGTTTTGAATAGAGGGCACATTTGTAAATATACGGTCATATGAGCTAGTTCAATTATAGAGAAAATATTGAAAACACTTTTTAGGCATTTAATATCAATGTTTAACCCTATGTCATGCAACTTTTTTTTTTTTGGTTAAATGGTTGATAATTGGTTTATTGCTAGGAAAACTAATTTTATTTGTCACCCAATTATTCCTCGTTCTGTCAGGTTGTCCTGATTGAGTAGCTACATTTCCCAATGTTTCTCATGAACTTAATTACCAGAATATTTAGAAATTAATGAGTTACGTTAACTATTACTCCTTCTGTTCTCTAATTGTCGTTTTAGATACGTGCGCACTAATTAAGAAAAGTGATAAATTCTCCTATTTACCCATATTTATAAGCATAAATTTCTCTCTTCTTTTAAATAACTTTACATAGATAAATGAGACAGAGGGTAAAATTGGAAGTTTTTAGACTTTTTGCATTGAAATTTGTAAAATGACATTTATGTGATAACAAAAAATGAGAGCTAAAACGACACTTATTAGAGAATAACAAAAAATGAGAGATAAAACGACACTTATTAGAGAACAGAGGGAGTAAATTTATGAACTTTCCCCTTGTGTAAGTGCTAAAATTCTGAACTTGAAATTCATATTTGTTAGGAAAGGAGGAAAACATAGAAGATACAATAAAATTGCAGCCTTTTGAGTTGAATGAATCGAAACTCAAAATGAAAAGTAAAATTATTTACTACTTAATTAGCATTGTGCAATTGGAATTGTAACCAGAGTGGTAAATTATGTTGGCTCACTGTGATGTTTAAAGGTGGCAGACAACATTGGGATTCCTTTGGTCGAATGCATGCATAAATGATCAAACTTGCGCCATAATTTTATTTTTGTTTTTTTTTTTTCAAAATGGATAAAAGAAAACAGATGATATGCCATTTTAATATCATGTATACGCTGTCCATATCTTGGATCTAATATGAAACGTGCACTCTGCACCTACAGAAACGATATATACAATCCGTTATGTTAATTAATGCAAATTTAGGATCACAGTCCCTTAGCAATGGTAAAAAAAAATAATAAAAATCTATCAAATTAATTAATTTCACTTGTGTATCATTTGGGTAATCCATCTATTATTCATACAACAACCAAAGACTCTTACTTAAATAAGTTGATTTGACCAATTATTTACAAAAGCTAATGCTCTTACTTCTTGAGCCCGGCTAAACAAGAGCAACATATTATGAAATATTTCTTCCCTCCCGCCAAAAATGAAAAGAAACATGGCCGCTTGTCACTATAAAGAAGGTCAATGCTATTTTGACTTTCTAAGTTGATCCAGCATTCCAGCGTTTCAACTAAAATTGAAATGATATTAATTTCAACATTTTAAATTGAAAAAGTGTCTCAATTTGCCACTTCCATTTGGTTACGTTCCCTTTGAGCTAAATTCATTGACTCTTAGTAGTTTTGTAATCTCAAATCTTTTAAAAGATAATACTTTTATTCCAATTAATAAATGAAATAAAAAAGTTAGTTGAAGCTGTCCCACGGATATTTTGTTTCATAACGTGTTTCAAACTCGATTTCATTATATGGATACACCTATCGTTATGTGTTTCAATTATTATTATATAGATACTTATCTTTTAAAATTTACTAATTATTTGATAGAATTTTAATTAAACATATCTAGTTTGTAGATATAAAGTACACATAAAATTAAACAAATAATGAAACATAGAATGAAATAGAAGTGAGTTGCCCAAATGTATTCATAAAGACTTTCCTTTTACAGTCTTGCATTTTTTCCCCCAAGAATAATGGTTTTGTAGACATTAATTTTCTACTCCCTGAAAAATTATTATCTTTTTGCGGATACTGATTTTTTTTCCCACTTCTTAAATGATTAGTTCCTTATTTTTTATTTAGTAATTTTCAAAATGAGTGTTCTGGTAGAAAAAAATAGCAAGGAGTGAAAAAAGGTTTCCATTGCACTAAATGTTGATTTGCATTATTAAAATCCAATTACAAAATTATACGTAATATCTTAAAGTATGTAAACAAAAAAATCAAATTGACTACCATCAAGAAATTAATCTACATTGTTACTTATAGGTTATGGATTCAAAATGCTAATATAGAAAAATATACATGAAAAATGTATCTATGTACCAATCATTTTTTTTTCAATTTCTTATTTGATGAAATATTAATATTATAAGTCGAGGTCATTGATAATTGAAAGTTAGTTAATGTAATTGACTGAAAGAATAAACCAAATTGACATTTTCCCAGGTTGAATAATAAAAATTGAATCATTTTCACATAAAAAATGATGATATTGAGATTTTAAATAATTCTGAAAGGCCAAAACAACAGCAAAATGGTGGATTGAGATTTTAAATAGTAATAAAATTAATGAGATTGCAAACCGTGCAATATGAGCTTACCTCGAGGAACAGTAGAAGAAAAGGTGAAGTCTGGAAATGAGAAACAGCAACAGATTTTGCATGGAGTGGAAGTAGACACCATTTATTACTGTCTCATTCATTTTGGCAGCAGTAGTAAAATTATTGCATCTTTGGACATATTTAATTAATGGTAAAAACTATACATAAGTAGTTAATTAAAGATGGAGAAACTAAAGACATGAATAATTGGTCCATTTAATTTATTGCGGGAAGTTATGATGAAGTTGTATAAGAGGAGTGTTTAAGAGTATAATTTTCCAATTTCACAAAGTCAGCTCATTTTATATTATATTTAGTAGGTCTAATGTTATGTTCTTATAAGTATATATCATCTTCTACTTCTAGTGTGTGTGTGTGTGTGTGGGTGAGGTGCCAGCGATGAAATGGAAGGATTTGGAGATGTCAAAGATAGGCTGGCAAATTACGTTTTAGGCTGTTCCTAATATTATTAGGACTTAGGACTTAGGACTTAGGACTTAGGACTTAGGAGGGGCATAGGCTACAGTTGTTTAGTGGAGTAATATAATACTAATACTAATAATAATAATAATAGCAACTTAGCAACAGCAGAGAGAGAAAAGTGTCTTCTTAAATACGACTCCTCATTCTTATTTGTTGCTTCCTTCCTTTGGATTCAATTAAAATCCCACTGCCCATTTTCTTTCTCTCTCACTCTCACGTACACGTTCATTCATTTTTTCTTTCTTTCATTTTACTCGGTGGTGGTGGTGGTGGTGGTGGTGGGTGTGAGGGAAAATGGAGTAGTGAAATGTTCCTACTCATCTACACTAGATTCATTGGTGTAGTAGCTGTTGAGTCGATATAGAGAGAGAGGAAGAGGTGTTAATGGTGGAGGACCACCCTTGCACAACCACCATGGCCGCAGCACCACTATCCCTCTCCTCCACCGGAGAAAAGAAGCACTGGTGGCTCACCAACAAAAAGGTTCCCCAAATTTGGACCTCTTTTTCATTATTTACCTGTTGCTTGCACCTTTCATTTATATATATATATATATTATTTTTGCAGATCGTAGACAAGTATCTGAAGGACGCCAAGGTTCTACTGGCAACCCAAGACCAATCAGAGATGGTTTCGGCACTCAACCTTGTTGACGCAGCTCTAGCACTCTCACCCCGTCTAGAGATGGCCCTCGAAATGAAGGCTAGGTCTTTGCTTCATCTCCGGCGCTTCAAGGACGTCGCCGATATGCTGCAAGACTACATTCCCAGCCTCAAGATGCCTTCCGATGACTACTCTTCCATCTCTTCTTCCGATATCAATTCCTCTACCCAGCTGTCCAAGAAGCTTCTGTCCTCTTCCGGCTCCGGCTGTGACAATGCCGAGCCCACCTTTAAGTGCTTCTCAGTCTCCGATTTGAAGAAGAAGGTCATGGCCGGCCTCTGCAAAAACTGCCAAAAGGATGGCCAGTGGAGGTAATTTTACTCCTTCCACTTCCACTTCCACTTCATTCGTTCATTCATTCATTAATTACATCTGAATATTTTACCAGGACATTAATTAACTGCCTTACAGATTACGCTATAACATCAGAGCCAGCTATAAAGTTCTGATCACTTTATTCTTAATTATGTAAATTTGCCTCATTTAGCTTCATACATTTATTAAGTCAAATCTGATATATATATATATATATATATATCTCGCCGGGTTTTTCTTCTGAGTTCACTCGTCCTGATTCAGTCAGCAGGCTTCAACTCGGAATGTTTGTAGCCTTGAAACTCACGCATCAATCCAATCCTCTCCTTGTCGTGTGTAGGTACTTGGTTCTGGGTCAAGCATGTTGCCATTTGGGTCTGATGGAGGACGCTATGGTTCTCCTTCAGACAGGCAAACGCCTGGCTTCCGCTGCCTTCCGCCGCGAGAGCATTTGCTGGTCCGAGGACAGCTTTTTCTTCAGGGAACTCCCTACCTCTGCCGACCACCAGCCACCAACGCCCCCCAGGTCTGAGGCCGAGAGCATTTCCCATCTCCTTAGCCACATTAAGCTCCTCCTCCGGCGCAAGACGGCCGCCCTTGCTGCCCTCGACGCGGGTCTCTATTCAGAAGCCATCAGACATTTTTCTAAAATCCTCGACGGCCGTCGTGGGGCCCCACAAGGCTTCCTCTCTGAATGCTACATGCATAGAGCCTCAGCCTATAGGGCAGCTGGCAGAATCGCTGAGGCGATCGCGGATTGCAATAAAACTCTAGCATTAGATCCCTCCTGCATTGAAGCATTGAATACTCGAGCTGCCCTTTTCGAAACCATTCGATGCCTGCCCGATTCTCTTCATGATCTTGAGCATCTTAAGCTCTTGTACAATTCAATTTTGCGTGATCGGAAATTGCCTGGGCCGGTCTGGAAACGTCAAAATGTGCAATACAGGGAAATTCCAGGCAAGTTGTGTTCGTTGGCAGCTAAAATGCAAGAATTGAAGCAGAGGGTTGCTTCTGGTGAGACGGGAAATGTAGATTATCACGCTTTGATTGGTTTGAGGCGGGGTTGCTCTAGATCAGAATTGGAGAGAGCTCATTTGCTGCTTACCTTGAGACACAAGCCCGATAAGTCTTCGGGTTTCATTGAGAGATGCGAGTTTGGAGACGAACGTGATGTGGATTCAGTTAGGGACAGAGCGAAGATGTCAGCACTGTTGTTGTATAGATTGATTCAGAAGGGGTATACGAGTGTAATGACTGCGATCATGGACGAAGAGGCCACAGAGAAGCGGAGGAAGGCTGCTTCTGCATTACAAGCGGCACAGGCATTGCAAGTTCAACAGCAACAGCAGGCAGCTCGAGAACAGACCATGGTGGTTGTTCAAACGAGTAACGTGTCATCCTCAACTGCCAATGAGGTGTTTAATGGTGATAATGGTAGAATTGAAAGCAAGGGCTCCAATGCAGCTGCGGCCGCAACTGCATCGGTGTTTCAAGGGGTGTTCTGCAGAGATCTTTCAGTGGTTGGGAACTTGCTTTCTCAAGTTGGTTTCAATCGTCCAATTCCGGTGAAATACGAGGCATTAAGCTGTTGATGATATTAATTAATCAACGATGATAATAATCAAATTGTTATCAGAGGTCAATCAATGAGAGGGATACTTGATGTTCACGCACCAAAGGAATAAGATTCAATAGTACACCGTCCGGGAATCTGATTCTGAACTAGTATTATGTTTGTTGTACAAAAGGAAAGTCGAGTGAGTGCTGCCGGAGCCGGACAGACAGGAAAATTTTGTTACCCACCCCCACCCTTTATTTAATTTCTGCCCCCCAAATCCAATCCCATGTTTAGTTTTCACTTTTTGTACCTGTACTGTACAGAGTTAAATTCAGTACCCATTTTCTACATTTGAATTTGGTTGGGTTTTAAATTCGTTCTGTCAAATTTATTTCATTCACGATCGCGAACCATTCTGTTTGTAGAATATATGGAAAAAGAGTGGGGAGATTTGGAGGGAAAAGTGGAGGCGACCTGCTGGTTTTTCTAGTCTTTGTAATGGCAGCTGCTTAGGAGGAGAAGGAGGGTGGGGGGGTGGGGGGACACTTTTCTTTTTCAATACCTTTCTGCGTGATGTCTTATCTGTATGTGTCGCCATAATAAGTAGCGGTGAATGGAGGAGATCCTTTTCGTCAGAGCCAGAGTGTTATCCAAACCACACTGCCAAAATCTGACATTCCACGGAATTTCATTAATAAGCTTATGCACTTTTAACCTTTAATTACTGCTCTGCTATTTCTATTATTCGATTGATTTATAAAACTCATCAATGTACTTTTTTTCTCCCCGATTAATAAATAGCGTGGAGAATGGAGCTTCACATGGATTTTCACAGTTTTCTAAAGTTGCTGATTTGCAGCAAACAATTGGTCCCGGCCTTCCATAAATATGCCATCTGTTTATCCTATATGAAGACCTTTGTTGGTGGCATCGGGCAATTCTACACAAAATAGTGAAGGGGAGTGAGTCCCTGTATTAGTATTGTCAGGCAATATGTATGATTTGTCATAGTCATAGAATGGGTCTCAATCCCGTAGTGATGAGTATGATGAGTATGATGAGTAATGACCACTATAATCTAACTAACTATTTTCAACACATCTTGCTATAGTTATTAGTATTAATCATTTGAGTGTTTTTTTTTTATATTTTAAATTTTGAAGTAATTTTTGTTGTAGTAATTTATCAGTGGCTCAGAGGGTGTCAGTTCCTGAGACTTTTCCTGAATGCCATCAATAAAGGAAAATGCAGCAGTGTAGACGGTGCACCCCATCCATCATCATCAGTAAGTAAAAAGTAAAAAGTAAAAAGTAAAAAGAGAATAGAAAGAGAGGAGATTTTACGGAAATTTGAGTTAAAGAAATGTGGGTAAAACTTAAGCAAGCAAGCATGCGGTCTCTGAAACTGGAAAGTAACTCAACAGCGGAGCGGTAGAAGCAGCCAATGGATACGTAATCATAAAAAAAGAGTTCAATTATGATTGTGGTCAGTGCTGAGGACTACGCCGGCCCAACCCCAACCTTTACCATTTTCTTTTCGACATGGACGTGAGCCGAAAAAGTAAAAATTTGTTGCCAGCTTATTATTATTATTTTTTTAAAAAAAACACACACACACACACACTAAAATTAATATAAAATCGAAAAAGCATTGGCATTTTATGGTGCAAATAAGGTTTAAAATGGAATAGTGAATGTTTATTGCAAAATTGTAAGTAAGCAAAGCATATATTTGTTGCTTGGAGGAGTCAGGAGTGTGTTTGCTACTCTAAAGAAAGGGATGTATAAAGAGTCACGTGCACCTCCAAAGCAACAAAAAAATAAAAATAAAGATTTATCTCTAAGGAATCATCAACAATCAGGCATATATGATATACCATAAAGGAAACAACAATAAATTCGGTGGAAAGTGGATCATTTTATCGTCCATTAACTAGAGTGCAAAATGTTAAAAGAGTCATTGTGTTGATCAATCATAGAGTCCCAAAGTTATGATCAAAAGTGCTGTTTAAGTAAGCGTTTGGATCGAGATGGTGTGAATCGGGAATTGGATTATACCCAACTATTCATGTTTGCTTCCAACTACCAAGTCATGGTGATGGTCATACCGTCATACTCATTCGCATCAAACAAGCCAAATATGGAAACACAAAGCTAAGCAAATTTTCATCTCATATCTAACCATTCATCCACTAATTTGCATAGTACATCTAAACTAATAAGAAATAAAGAATTACTAATTGAAATTAAAAAAAAAAAAGAATTGAAAAAATATATATTACATTTAAATTTAAAAGAAATAATGGGTTTATATCCAATAAAAAATGTAATTGATATAGGCAAAGCATCAAAATATTTGATCCAATCCTTCCATTCCACAGGATGATAGGAGTGAGAAAATTAAAGAGGCAGAAAATAGTGAATAGTATGTAAGACGTGCATAGCTGTTGAATCCGTTGACGACTAAGCATTTGAGTCCACACGAATCCCGCCAAAATTTTACCATTCGAAATGGGAAGTGAAAGCTGGATTGATTCATCAAATAGTGGAGAGAATGTGGAATAACATTTGCCTATGCCCTATAGTTAGTATTAACTGTTCACATCTTAACATCATCCTCTTCTCTTATCTTCTCTTCTGTTACACCAATATTATAATATATAATAATAATATATAATAGAGAGAAGAGTTAAATATATAGTATATGAGTAATCTGTTCGTAACTCTAAAAACTGACAATACTCTCAGTTTCTGACAAAATATAACTCAATAATTCTACAAACTATACTATACTTCTCACTCCTTCCCATCGTATCCTATGCAAATATGCAGTGGATACATGCAACTATTTTATTTTTATTTTTGTTTTGGTATCTTACGGCGAAAGAAAAGCGTTTTTGGCACGCTTTCCTTGGACGCTATGGATTTTTTTTTTTTTTTTGTTTTATTTGTACTGTATGACTTTTTAAATCCTTTTTAATTCCACAGGAACAGGAAGATTCTTATTAATGTTGTACGCACTACGCACTACCACTACTCAAAAAGAGGAAATCAAAAAGAAGAGTTAAGAGAGTCCGGAAACTTTGAAATATTCACATTTAACTATCCAAGCTCTGCCCATAACTGTGTCAATTTCATTTTCGAGAGCTATGCAGAAAGAGTTTGGATTGCCTACTCTTTTCTCTGAATGTTAAAAACAAAAAAAAAAAAAAAAGTAAAATTTTAATAGTGAGAGTGGGAAGGTGTTTGAATGTTGGGAAACATTGGAAAGAGGATAAGTGGTTGACAGATATGATGATGTCAGTGGGGAGCCCATGTGATGGAATCATCAATCTTCATCATCATCATCATGTGCCGATCCCCTGCTCCTGCTGTGCTGTAATTATCTCCATTCTAAAATTACGTACCCACTACTACTACTACTTCGAATTGCATGCATGCTTTGCTTTATGTTCTTTTCCTGAATTCAATTGTCGAATTTGGTCCTTAAGAGAGAGAGAGAGAGAGAGTGATTGGGCTAAAATTAAAAATAAATTACTGCTTGTCAAGGAACTTTAACTATCTGAGGTGGCCAGGCAAAAACACCAAATGGATTTAATGAAAGTTAAAAAACTCTTATCCTCGCTGTGCCAACGCGAGATGTGTGTAATTTGCCAATTTCCCTCTCTCTCTCATTACCCTGTGAAAATGAACTTTGGCTTTTCAATTCTCACCAAAATATAATATATTTCCCTTGATAATTCTAATGCTTTTAACAATATCTAAAAACAGAATCCCAATGAGATGAGATCCTCTGATAGTGCAGTAAAATACGAGACAAGTTACAAGTTTCATGCAATGCAATTGGACGCTTCCGCATTCACACATTTGAGAAATAGTTTTGAGATTTGTTGTAGCTTTTTAATATGAGTTGCTTCTCTCCTGTTTAAGAAAGGTTGAATAAAGGCATGCTTTTTAGATTTAAGTACAAACTTCACCACTTCCGCTTTGGACCATAATATTTACTGCTAAATCTTCTAAGAGAAGAAAAAATATTAGCAGTCACTTACGCTTTGACGCGGAGACGGATTTCCTACATCTCTTTTCAGTGTTTTTTCTGTTTCTGCACTTTTCACAAAACCAATCCTCTTCTGGAATCTCTTCAAGTGGGGGATCGCAGCAACCAATGTGGGCTCCAATACCACAACCGGAAGAACCGCTTTCATCGCCGCAAATGAGCATTTCTTCTCCATTCTCACGAGAACCACAGACGTGACATCTTGTGTCATCCTCATCCTCTTCCTGATCTTTCTGAGGAGTTGAATCCTCTACAACCTGTTCCGTGCGGTTTTCTAGGTTCCTAAACGACTTCTCAGCCCAAGCCAGTGTGTTGTATTGAACATGCCTGTCAAGGGGATACCCTGGCTTACACACATATTCCACCAAATAATCAGCTGAAACACAGGGTATCTCATGTCTTAAGAACTCTTGAACCCAAATGTCAACACGGGGCATCCCAGGACTGACAATGGCAAAGTCGACTCCTCCTGACTCAAGGAAACGACTGTAAGGAGGTGAAGTTGCTAAAATGCTCCCATCTCCAGCCTTCACAACACGCTTCAAAGTATCCTGATTTTTATGACAAAATGAATAAGAAATTTTCACAAAAACTAGAGGTCCGCAAAAAGTTGCAATCTTGAAAAATAATGTAAGATGTGCTACCTAACAAGCAGAACATAATTAACAAAAAGAAGAGAATTCAGAGCATAAACCACAGAAGATATCGAGTACCAGTGGAGGTGCAATGCATTCTCCATAAATAATTATGCGCATTCCATAAAATGCACCATGTCCTGTTCTCTCCCTCAAGAGACGCCACTTCCTTGGTGCTTCCAAGTTGATTGCACCATCTTCATTCAGCCCCTTTCTATGCCATTCATATGGCTCCTCGGCCAAGAATCTTCCAGCCTCATTACTAGCAGTTAAATAATCAGTCTTCAGAATCCACCTGCATGATCCAACAGAAATAACTTTACTCATCATTAAGATTTAGAGCAGCAACTTTGAATACGAGCAATCAAATGAAAAACAAAAACAAGCAAACTTTACCAGGAAAGTGCTCACTGAAATAAGGCCATACCTTCCAGATGCTGCAGCCGCAAAAAACTTTTCGGTTCTGCGTAACGGATCTGGAACAATAAAATGTGTTGCCTGATATGTCCACTGGTGAGAATCTCTGCACAACCTTCCCTTTAGGTGCCTAATAACCTGTTTAAACTCCTTTCTTTGTACCTTATGCCCACTTAGGATAAACCATACAGGATCTATTCTCACTTTTGGAGTCCCTGGCACAGACTCTGAGCCAGTATTTGCAACATCTTTCGCCAGGAACTTTCTATTTGATCCCCGAGTCAATTTCCCAATTAGCTTCTTTTTATGGTTCACATTGAACGTTCCGGTATGAACAGGTCTATTCTCCTTTTCCATTTCTATTGACTTCTTTGACATGTCAACCGGTGCTAGAATCATGTTCCCATCTAACACACCGCGAGAACCCCTAGCCTTGTTTGTGTTTGCTTTCTCTGTACTTGATCCATTTTTAGCCCCCTTCCTCCGGCCACCTTCACTAGAATTTCCTAATTTGGCCCCCTTCCTCCGGCCACCTTCACTAGAATTTCCTAATTTGGCCCCCTTCCTCCGGCCACCTTCACTAGAATTTCCTAATTTGGCCCTTGAAGATAGGGTTTTTTTCTCAGTTTCAGTTAAAGTATGCTTTCTGCAATTATTGTCAATGAATGTTGACTCACACTGTTCCATTTTGTTATCAGAAGGAGCATTATCAGCTTCGACTATCAAGTTTTCCTCACCACAAATCAATAACTCATCCTCCGTAAGTATAATTTTATCATCAGTTTGTTTGTTTTCCACAACTTTACCTCCTGTCCTTGTATCGACCAAATGTGGCACATCAACATCAACATCACCAGACTTCTCTTTGTTGACAATAGCATCAAATTCATTATTCTCCTGGTTTTCTGGAGCTTCAGTTTCATCATCTGCAGTTCCAGCCTTGTTTGTCTCTCCATTTCTGATTTCAAGAAAGTTCATCATCTCGCTATCTTTATCTAATTCAGCATCAGTAGGTGGAAAAATCACCTTAATCCTTTCAGAACTAACCCTCCTCTCAAGGTCCTCAGTCTCCTCACCCTCTATAGGACCGGTTGGAGAATTTTTTATTGAGACTTTTTTACTCATATGAAAGGGACCTTTCTGATTTCCCGTTTTCCCTCTACCAAATCTTGGTCTAGAGCCCAAAGTTCTTTTAGCCATTGGTTTTTTTCTCAGTGGTTTTGACCCAGAGCTGCCATCTCCTTCAGAAAAGTCTATTAAAACTGATGCATTGGATTTTCCAACACCATTTACATTGGCTGCAGGAGGTGGGACTTCTCCATTATGTGGCTTCATAGATTCATTAAATGCACTTTCAGGTCTATTAGAAATAACATCTGCAACTTCTGGACTTGAATCCAAGTTGGTTCTTTTTCTCTTCTGGGAAGACATTTGAAGTACTTTCTCACTGCATTCTTGCCTAATCTCAGGCGTGACACTGCTCAAACTGTTTTCAGGAGAATCTTTTTGAGGATTGAAATCAGCATCACTGTCTGCATTGGATGGGTTGTTTCCAGGAGAATGACTAATAAACCCTAGCAGTTTGTTTGTTAAAGGTTCAGGTGCAGATTGTTCAGTTCTGTTTACATCTGATGCACCTTCTGAGACAAAATCCAAGTTATTATCTGTTCTCTGTAATTTGGAGCCGCTAAAGGAATTGGCCACCTTTCTCTTTATAGGCAATATACCACTTTGCCCATCTTCAAGATGTGATAAATTTTCCTCCAACAGACTTTTTACACCAGCAGTCACAGTTCCTTCTTCCATCCTGGAGGAAGACAGATTAGTGCAGTCATTGACAAGAGGTTTACCTAATTCTGCAACAGGAAAACTTCCAGCATTGCCTTCAGTTTGCACCGGTTCTAATGGAAGACTGGCTTCCCTGGGGGATTTTCTGGAACAACTCAAAGCAATGTACTTGGAGACACTGGACTGAGGTGATTTCTTATTAATATTAGAAACTGAACTGAAGTCACTTCCAATATTTGGTTGGAATGGAGTTCTATCCATTGACTGTAATGGCAAACCGCTGCAACTATTCCCTGCATTTCCTGTGGGGGAAGATGCAGGGATTTCAGCACACCGACTGGGAGTTACTTTTTGAATTGGAACTTCATTAGGTTTTGCTTCCTTTTCCCTAGCTGATAGTGACTCCCAAATTGAAGCACCCTCTTTCTGCATCTGTTGCTCTGTAGCCGTATGTTGAGCCTCGTCTTCAGAATCCTTAGCTTGAACTTCCATCATTTCCAATTCATATCCACTACACAGTCAATATATATGGTCAACCGTTGTAATTTTCTTCTTTCTTTGCAAGGAAATTTTTATTAATGACAATGTAGAAAGATTCTCAGTGTACCAAGAACTGAAATTTGTATCTCACCTCTTGTCATAGTCAGCTTCTGGCAGAATTTGCCAAGTTTTTAAACTGGCAGGAAAAAACAATGAGTGTATTAAATAGCATCTCAGAGAATTTTGAAGGAGAAGAATCAGAAATTAAATGTCACCAATAGAGTCAACTACATGTCAAACTAAATGAAATTTTAAGAAGATCAAGCTTAGGATGTACCAATCTTCCAACCATTGATGGTTGACGAGTTTTATCTTCTTGATTTTCTTTGCAAGCTCATACTTCTCACCTACCAAGATGAAAATGTCCAAATCAATAATGAAACTCGTGACAAAGAGTCTTAACTTGGTAGCCTAAGATACAAATGAGTAAAATGGATGACAAAAAGATCATAGAATTCTTTCTTTAAGAAAGGGCTGAGAATTGAATGAAGAAACTTTATGGTGTTATAAGCAAAGACATGCCATTATCTAGAAGTTGAAGATACAACTAGAGCCATAAATTACCCACCTTCAAATTTGTAGCATATAAGATGAGTCACCTTGTTAGCGACCAAAGGCTTTGAAAAATTTGCACCCATTAAACCAACCATAGTCTGTTAACAAGAAGAATCAAGCATTAAAAGGTTGAAGAGTGGATAATCATTAAGCAGGTACGTCCAAGGCCATGCTCTGCAAGGAAACCTCTTCTATCATAAACAAAAAGATGAAGGCAGATACAAACCATAATATCATCTCGGTCTTGACGTATGTATCCAGTCAAGCAAATGACCAAAGATTTGGCACCTGGAATTCCATTCAGATCCCTCAAAGGCCTATAAATGATCTGGGAAAATGGATCACGAATTTCAGTAAACCTAAAAAGAAGGATCAAGGAGATGAAAATTACATTGCCCTGATCACTTGTATCCTTAAAATATGACCATAAGCAAATCCGAAGTTTAAACAACTATCCAAGGAGAAATGACTGAAATTTGTGACCGAGTTACTTCCTTTACCAGAAGAATAAGCAACGGAACAACCAACAATTTCAAGTTAGGGTCTTTAATGACATTTGAATGGGAGAAATAGTATGAAGAAGCAACGCGAGCAAATAATATCACCATAGCAAGAAAATCAGTTAAAAGCGTGAATAAGACAGAAAAACTAACAGATGCAGGGTCAACAAGCATTCCCACATCAAAACTATGCTCAACCCATAAGCTGGTGACTAACGTCTGGCCTTGGCTTCGAGCAGCCACACAGATAGGATCATCCTGCATGACAATAAGATGCCAATTTATTAGCATTCATGCGACCATGTGGGGAAAAAAAATCTCATTTGAATTCTAGAAATACAAGAAGGATGCGATGGTTAATATTGAAACAAAGAAACTCGGAAACTCACATAAACAACTTTATCGACAATCACGTGAGTACAGTCTGTACCATACTGACCAGCATCCACACCACCGCCTTCGACAATCTTGGACCGAACCTACACAATTTGTTTCCCGCCAATAGTAAACTTTACTTACCAATAAAATGAGTAATTATTTCTTAGAGAACAATTTAAAAAAAAAAAAAAAGCTAATAAAGAAAAAAGGAACGCGTCGTTCTAGTGGAAATAGAAAGGAAGGGATTAGAGAAAACCTTTTGTTGTGTCGTGGAATCGAATCCTAAGAGAACAAAGTTGAGTCCGACGAAGATTTTGGACGAATCCTCCTCAAATCCTGCCATTTCTTGTTTACTGCTTTCAAACATTGTACTTCAATTTCCCGCTAACTCTCCCACTAATTACAATAATAATAACAAAGACGCTATGTTTAAATTTTAATATGTTAATCACTTCAATTGACTCTGTCGCATGAAGAACCCTAGAAACAGCAGCCGTAGATAAATTCACCAGAATTTAAAAAAAAAAAAATACGGAAGAGACAAACGGAGAGAAAGTAAAATGAGCGGCAATGAAAAATTAATTAGGAGGAAATTGGGAAAAATGAGTGGGTGGAGGGTGGAGGTTTGGAGTAGGAAGTGTGTTTTCTGCAGCGACCAAAGAGAAACTTACTGGGGAAGATTTGAGAGAGTGGCCTGAAGAAGAGGGATTTTCATTTTCAGCAAAAAAAAATTTGGTTTTGGATTTTTGCGCTTTGGCGGGAGAAAATGAATTTACAATTACAGGTCGCATGTTATTGGGTGAGGCCTCTAATACTTGGGCCTATTGATTTGCGGTTTCTTAGACAAGCATCAATTTCTGGCCTGCCGACTAACGGTATGATCTACATGTTTATCACAACTTTGTGAACTTCATTACTTTTATGCTTTTTACTCTATTTTTTTTCACTTTTGTCTTTCATTATTTTGACCTTCAACCAGGCCTTTGCGATTCAACGCAAAAACTACTCCACTTATTTATATAGTTAAAAAATAAATAAATAAGCACTAAATATAAACATGTTATGTTTTATATGGGACAAAATCTCTGAAAAGTAAAATTAGTAAAACAATTAGGAAACTGTTGCGTTATTCGGAAAGCTAATTTAATAAAAAACCACAACCATATAATACAATAGATTTGGTAGATTTGGTTTTCTTTTAAGTTATAGTAAATGAAAAGGTGGACATATGAATTTATTCATAGACTAGGTTGTATAATTATCATTAAAAGTTAAAAAAAGGTAAAGAAAAAACACACATTGTATAATTTTTATTCACTAATAAGTAGTGGCGGATCCATAAACCATAGTTTAGGGATATGGGATCCTTTGCTTAAGATTATCCTATCTTATACTGTCTTAAATTAAAACTACGTAATAGGTTTAACTCATATATTGATTAGCCTCTATTAATTATACAATAATTTTATTGATATGTATGTTTTTAGTTAATGATTTTAATGAAATTACGTCGTTTTGAACATCAGACACAATAGAGGACAGCGGATTTGAGGGGCAAAATTGCATAGTAGAAGTTATAGTTTAATTTTGGGATGTAAAATCATAATTTTCTTAAAGATTCAATAGCAAATTTTTAATTTTTAAAGGAATATATTATAAGTTTTCAACTATTGGGGGCATCCGCATCCCACCGACATGAGATCATATACTTTATCCAAAATTATCTCTATCATATTCTGTAAAATGTCTCAAACGACGTGGTTTAACTAAAATTATTGACTAAAATCATAAATATTACTAAAATCATTTTACAACTATTAGAACCTAAAAAATGAATGATTTAACTAGTAGGCTGCACTCATATATTGGTTAAGATCTAATAATTGTAAAGTGGTTTTAATGTTTTTTATACTTTTAGTTATTAGTTTTAGCGAAACTATTTTTTTTTTTAAAAGATGATCAACAATGGTTACCCCTTTGTAACCTATTGATTCACAGGTGAAGATGTAAACCAGTTGATCTATACTTAGTTGTCTAGCGAAACTATGTTGTTTTGAAATAACAGATTTTATGTCCAATATTATCCTGTCTTATTTTCAAAACTACATAGTTTTAATAAAACTAATGACTAAAAGCATAAATATCACTAAAATCAATTTAAAATTATTAGACCTTAACCAAAAGATGAGTGAACCCTACGGCGTAGTTGTAATTTAAGACAGGATAATTTTAGACGGAGGATTCCAAGATAATTAAAAAGTGTTATGGTATGGAGAGATGGGATACTCTGTCGAAGATTATTTTGTCTTATCCTGTTCACGATTAAAGTAATGTTCACTCATATATTATTTAGATCTAATAATTATAAATTGATTTTAGCGATAAAACTAAATTGTTTTGAAACAAACTAAAATTCATATTTGGTTAGGATATAATAATTGTAAGTTGATTTTAGTGATATTTATAGTTTTAGTAAAACTAAATTGTTTGGAAACAAAATAAGAACAGATAATTCTTCATAGACATCTCTAAGTATGATGGCTGAATAAGTTGAGAATTCAGAGAGCTTTTCCACTGTGATTAATCTGATTTCATGTACTAGTCACTAGTGTATGTTTTATATTTTTATTATTTTGTGACAAGAAACTGAAACGAAACAGTTAAAAGAGTTTTTCCTTGTGCTCATTGGGCTTTCTTATCATCTAATTGGGCTATTGCTCGCAGTACCAGACACATAAAACGCTTCTGTACTGAACTGTGCGAGAAACGGGTTAGAATAAGGCAAAGGAAAAGAACCGGTTTGGATAATTCATCTTAACCCGATAAAAAGAGCGTGTTCCAGAACATTCGTAAGAGTAGATGAAGGCATCGAGACTCACGCGACTAATTAATTAATTAAAAAAAAAAAGAAAAAGAAGAGAAGATTTGAAGTTTAGAGTGGACGGGAGTCGGGAATGGTGAGCGAGTGAATTATTTGATTGGGTAATAATCGTAGATTCATATTTGGTAAGTGGGAGTAGGTGGGTGGGAACTGGGAACTGGGAACTGGGAACTGCTGCTGCTGCTGCTGCTGCTGCTGCTGATGAACATTCAAAGCTGAACCTGTACGGATACGGATACCTTCTAAGAACCATTCAACTTTTGTTACCTGAGAATTCAGAAAGAAAGAAAGAAAGAGTAGGAGAGAATTCGAATTTTTCTCTGAAAGAAAAAAAAAAAAAAAAGATGGGTTGGATGAGCAGATTCTTGACTGCAGTGGCATTCTTGGCAGTCGGAGTCATATTCTCCCCTGAAACTTTCGGATCAAAACCTGACGGCAACCACCAGTATTCGCCAAATCTCATCTCCTTCCTCAAACTGGCCCACCTACTCTGCTTCTCCACTTCATTTGGCGCCGCCCTTTGGGTCACCTTCATCGGCGGCATCATCATGTTCAAGTACGCAACTACCTATCTTTCTGTTTTTTTACTTGTACCAATTTTTTTATTTTCAATTAAATTCATGGGCTATTATGCAGGAATCTGCCGAGGCATCAATTTGGGAATCTGCAGGCCAAGATGTTCCCGGCATACTTCTCCTTAGTCGGGGTTTGTTGTGCTGTCTGCGTGGCGTCCTTTGCCTACTTGCATCCCTGGAAGACTGCCTCTTCTACCCACAAATACCAACTCGGCTTTCTTGCTGCCGCTTTCGCTTTCAACCTTAGCAATCTCGTTGTCTTTACGCCCATGACCATCGAGGTCTATTCTTCTCCTCCCCCTATTCCATTCTTCTTACTTTCCATATCAACTTATTTTCGTTGCTCACATTTTCTATAAAATTACTTATCTCCTTTTGTTTGGTAGTACACCATACTGCATCACTCATTCTTGAGATGGGAAGAATTTGTCGTTTATTTTTCTGAATTTTAGAATGTTCATATCCTATGTATGCATTTAGTCTGAACAACTCCTATCCATGCCATCTGGGATGTTGCAGGAGTAACTCTCCTCCTCCTCCATAGGATAGTATAAGTTGGATAAAGTTGCTTAGCAATTGACTTCTTTTGTTTTGTGGTGTGGTGGAATTTCATCAAATTGTTAATTTGAAAAAGAAAAAAATTTATAGAGTTTGAAGTAGGTTACATCGAATATCATTAGTGCGACTAAAACAAAGTTAAGCTCAAAATGACATTCACATACAGCTATCACATAATCTTATAGAGTACATGAAGAATATAACCAGCAAAAAAGAGAAAAAGATATAGAGAAAGTGAGGCATTGCATAACTCGTGAAGGGAATGGCTTAAAGCTATTTTGCGAAACTCATTCAATCCTGTCATATGTTGTTTGTACTTAATTGAAGAAAGCAGGAAGTTCTGCTCTTCTTCGGTCAACCTGAATTCGTTTAAAAGAGTCCTCTCTGAAGTTGTTGATATTACTCGGTTTTCAAAACTAATATCTGAATTGATTTATGGCCGAACATAATGTATCATTCATCGGTCAGATAATAGTGGAGACTCACACGAAAGTAAGACAAATTTCATATACACACTTGTCTTATTGTATTTTCCTGGGAATTGCTGCTACCTCCTCCATATTAAAAATGCTCACACCCTTGTCTGGATTTCATTTCGACCACTTTGTCCTGTATTAAGGAGATGTCAAATAATGCCTACAAGATGTGTTTTCACATCTGAGACTCAATCTCATTTCTGATCTTGAAGAAAACATTTAGGGTTAATTATATTTTTACCTTCCCTACAGTTAAGCCCAATTACAGGAATGAATCCCAATATTTGGAGAATCTACTATCTCCCCCCTTTGCTGTGGAGAGATGTTAGAGCTCATGTTCATGTCAACATAAAAACTGGTTGAACTTCCGAAATTGAACACCAAATGGATGAGTGTTTTAGGTACCAAATATCCCTGCTCTTCTCAACAAACCCATCTACCACCACCATTTCCCTTAGCCCACGAATGCATATATTGCCAGCATCATCACCCGCAAGAAACCCATGGGATGAAAAGTTAATAAACCCAAACATTTAAGTTTTGTATACGACTCGTGACATTTTGCTTGAACACTGTATTTGTTAAGTGACAAAAGCCTCATTACTTTCATTCGTTTGCCTCATTCTAACTTGCCGCCATGTCATGTGCATCTATTGTATTGTGAGGCAGATGATGAAACAAAGGCACAAGATAGAGAGAGAAGCAAAAATTGGCGAAGAAGTTGGCTGGACCAAGAATGAGGAAGTTGCAAAGGTAAATCCAAAGCTTGCTGCCATGAACAAGAAATTTGGCATGATTCATGGACTATCTTCTCTTGCTAATATCATGTCCTTTGGAAGTCTTGCCATTCATTCTTGGTACTTATCTGGTAAAATGAATATTTAGATATGTACTTATGTAAGCCGGCCGGCATTATGTTGGCTCATTGCTGTTTGTTTTGACTACAAGAACAACAGTAAGAATAAAAAGTTACATTCAGTTCTGTTTGTTTTGACATCACTATGAAAGAATTATAGAGTCATGTATGATGATCCTGGTTTCTCCAACGATATCTTTGCTCTATCTTTGCTGCTTTGTTCTAAGAGACTAACAAACGTTGATCTGAATTAGGTTGGGTTATTAAATAAGTAGAAAAATATTAATGCAAATGAGGGCGGGAAGGTTTGATTGTCTACTAAATATATTATAATTGTAAACTCTGCTGTGATGAAATCTGGCTGCACCAACAGGACAGGGAATGAAGGGGGAATATTTGACTGCAATGTGCAGCATACAAATGCTGCTTGTGTGTTATGTTACAGCAAACATGAAACAAAGGCAGAATCTCTTTGACGGACTGGTTTTGGACAAATATTAGCTACGCTTGCTTGCAGCTGTTTATGTCAATAACTCCAATACAATTTTTCATTTTGATTTTGTTGACAGCCCCTCTACGGCTCTAGACAAATGGGAAAAATAGTGACAAGTACTAGCGATAGAGAGTAGTCCTAATCCATCTTTCCGCACTTCAAGTTCCCTCCGAGTACCGTTATTGCCATTCCGCCGCCATAGTCGGGGGTGCAGGAAATTTAAAAAAAAAAAAAAAAAAACAAAGAAGAGGAAGAAAATCCATTTTAACAATCAAACTAGAACGATGTGGATATGGAAAGTTGAAAATTAGCAAGATACGACTATTCAACTGCAAGTCCGGAGGTGGCGAGCGGCGGGAAAAAAAAAGAAAACGGGGAAGGGATGCGGCAGACACGTAGTATTATTTGTAGGGTAGTGCAGGGTGCAGCTGATTTGGTCACTTTGCCTTGTTGGATTGGATAGGCATTAAGACCGGAAACCTGGACTCGACTGTATGTATGTGCCAAATTGGATGCTTCTTCTTACTTTTTTCAAATTTGGATTTGTCTTACTGATGATGATGATGATGATGATGATGATGATGATGATGATGATGATGATGATGATGATTGTTTTGGGTTGGATATTTGTGAAAATCAATCTCACCGCAAAACACGATAGTTACTGTAACTTTGTTTTATCAAACGAAACTGATGAGCGACTCATTTACGAAAACCATAGCATAATGCCATAATCAATCAAATCATCTCACTTGCTCTTTTTAAGTTTTACGGCCACAATCAAATCAGTGAAATACACGACCAACTCAAAAACATCGTGTTTATTGCACCTACGCTACACCTCATTTTCACGACTTCGTCCTGTACTACCAAAAACGCAAACGCCAATGACTTTCAAACCTGTCATGCTTTTCAATCCCCAAACAAAAATCCACCGTCAAATTTGTCCCAACTCTTACTAATGTGTGATTTCACGTTAATTCCCTTCACACTGAAGTCTGAAGATGCTAATAATGACAATGTAATCAGTGAACGGATACATACAATCATAGAATAGAGCGTTGGTTGGTACCAATTGAACTGAAACAACAAAAACTAATTCCTTCCAAACAAGTAACAAAAGGATAATTGTCCTGTATATAAACAACAATTGCTTTCTTTCTTTTAAATTAACAATTGGCAATATGCATTATGAAATTTCTCATTGCCCCCATTTAACAAAAGTAAAGAGCAAGAGATCCCTTCTGAATCTGAAGGAATAAAGAATGAATGTGATTCATCTACTTTGTGCTGCCAGCAGTCGCACTACTAGCAACATCCTCTTTGTGTCAACGGAAACTGATCACACTATCTGTCCCCAGGATTAGCAATCTTGCAGGGAACAACAGCACCACTAGCAAATGCATATGCTGTGATGCAACTAGCCTACTGAACCTATTCAATGATTCCTTCCCCGTGTGTATGATGCCGGCAAAATTGAACTGCCCTTGCCTCTCATTACTGGATGCCACGTGCTTCCCCCTAATAATGCCTGGATTTACCACACTTGGTGCCACGAGGGGCCACCAAACTCTGCGACGGTGTTCTCTCTTCGCTTTCCTCGTACGACTGTGCTCTTGCCGGATCACATTCCTTAAAGATCTCAAGTAAGAGTTCATGTCATGATCCCTTTGGATTGTTCCCCCGGAACCATATGCAGCACGATCGCTCAAAATCTCAAGTGGATGTGGTGAGTTTAAGAAGACGGCCTTGGCAGCTTGCATCTGCTTTTCTACTTCACTGGCATCAGCTGCTGGGCTGCTCAATAAGTACAGACCACTTCCAGCAGGCAGCAGATGATGATTTGGTGAAAATTTCTCGTCTGGCTGAAGAATTAGGAACTCCCCCATTGGAGCATATAGCAATTTCTGTGGACAAGAAAACATTTGAAGTTTTAAGGGTTTATCATTGACAAGATCACCATTACCTGTAGGAATAATAATTTACCTGGTTTGTAAGACAAGGAAGACTACGGAAATTTCCATTCACTGCCTTGAGAAATTCTGCAACATGATTGGGATAACCACAAGAGAATGCACGAGGAACAATGTCTCGATGCATTGTAATTGCTTTGACATGACTTCGAGGTAATCCAAGCTTACGTAGGAGGCGATCCCCTCCGCACATTACTGTTGGTGCTCCAAAAGTAACAACAGGAAGTAAAGAAGAAGAGGGAACCTCTCCCCTTATCAGCAACATGAGATTTATAAGCAATGATAGACTTCCCCCGAGAGAGTGTCCAGTGAAACGAAAACTCGCTCTCTTACTGTAAGATTTTAGGTGCGAACGAACTTCAGGCAGCATCTGTTCATAGATCCCCTTGGCAGCCTCATATATACCTCGATGCACAAGTACATCAAGTCCCTGAACAGAAAAAATGCATCCCATTCCTCAACAATATTAATATCAAAATTGAGAGTTCAATTAGATGATTCTACCACACAAAGAAAGAATAATAAAGTGACTTGGAATCGGCTATTACCTCAAACTGAACAGGTTCAAAGAGTAGATTGGCTTGCCATGATGCCATTGACTCGGATCCCTGCAGTGATTAAATAAAATCAAGGTTAGCCATTCTATAATCAAACTTTAAGTATCTGTCAGCAAATAAATCATTTCAAAAGAGGGCGTAACTCATCACTGAATAACCAGTGTAGATATAACTTGCTAACACAATAAACCCATTCCCTCACTGCCCCGCCCCGCAATCCCGTCTCTCTCTGGCCAAAGTATAAAAGTAGAAGCCACAGATATGCCATACTCGCAAATAAACTCTATGGCCTACCTGAATTACAAAGAATCTTGTGGCATTCTGATCATCATCACAGATGAACCACTCGCATGGACATGAATGTGCTGAGTTCAGATCATCGGCGACAGCTTGTTTTACTTCCTCCTTTGCAGCAACTACAGCGGTCACTGAGTCAGTGGTTACCATCGCTGAGGCCACCTCTTCATTCATCCTGTTGATACCTTCAGTACTTCCAGTTGAACTGTCAGGTAAACCTTGGTACATCATCGACTTGGAGTTAAATGGAAGAATGGTCTTTGTATAAGAGTGCAAATAAGCAGCAGCAGAGGCAGCAATTTGATAGGCAGCAGCTGCACTTATCTGGTTTGTGCTAGCTTTCTCCTCCTTAGCCAGTACATGTTCATCCATGTTTTCTTCTATATCTTGAGATTTGACTGACGACTTCCCTAATAATTGCTGGTTTTTGGCTGATTTGTCATGCTTGCTGTGTTGGTTTTCAGATGATGATGCCACCTTTTCTTCTTTTTGCAATGCGTTCTCTTTATCAGCCTTTAATTCCTGCTCTCTCTTTTCCAGAGACGAAGTCACATACTGCAGTCCCCGATTTCTCAGCAGATTACCCGGCTGCAGAACAAATAAAAAGCACCAAGCTTATGCTCACGAATTCAAAAAAGGAGACAATTTGCCAATGATCAAAGTGAATAAACTTCGAATTAGGATCTCCACATATCATTATTGTCAAGAAGTTAGCCGAACCATTTTCTTTAAAGGACGAAAACAAACAAAATGTAGGACATCAATACATGTAAATACAGTAGCTAACAGAAACAACATTCATAACTGAAACATCCTAACCATGCAACAAATCCCCTTAAAAACGACACAAATTGGTGATAAAAGCAGAAAGTCTTGAAATTTGAAGCAAAGGCATAACCATTAACACAGCGAATAGACTATCAACAGATCAAAGATGAAAAAAAAAATGGAACAGTTTAAGCTTGTCATATAACCTTGATTTGGGGTATGGAATAAGCCAAGTTTCCCAAAAACGACATCTGAGCATACAATCTAGCTTCAGCCAAGGAAACCCTGCGCAGCAGCTTCGTGAAGGAATACTTATCAAAATGAATTTTTTCGTCATCATCGCAATCATTAACTGTACAAGCATCGCACTCCTCATGAGCACCACCACAACGTCGTTCTCTGCTCTGTTCATGATTCTCAATCGGAACCGCATTTTCTTCTTCCCTAATCCGTACATTTGCAACATCATCATCTTCATCTTCATGTTGTTGCTTCCAGAGGGACTTGACATGCAAAATCTTAAAAACCCAATTCCCATCCGGGCCTTGGTTCTCCTCCAAATCAGCTATTTCCTCTTCCTTGTCCTCTTTTTCCTCCTCCAAAACAGCTTCCTCCGCAGCTAAAGCGGCGTCGTAGCTGTTCTTACCTCCGCCCTTGGGCCACAAAGATCTAAGCGGGTACGGGAAAGAAAACCCCCAAGGCAAGTTCCTCCCACGAGACGAGGCCGAGGGATTCTCGAAAGCAATCGCCGTGGAAGACCGGGCAACAGCGTTGGGAGTAATCTGAGACGGAGGAGTAGTGCGGAGTTCCAAACATCCAGGAGCAGAGAAGGCGATCGGCGGGGCCAACCCATGAATCCCAGCCTTCAAACAGAGAGCATCCATTTGATGGCAGTGGCAGTGTTGCAATGAAAACGAAGATATATGTGAATTGAGAGAGAGGAGAAGAAGGGTTTAGTGTTAATAACGTGCACCGCAATCTTTAAAGCATACTATTGGTGAATGCCAAATTAGCTCAAAGAGACGGAATATAGCTCAAATTCTTAACAAAGCAAAGGTTATAGGTAGCCAACCTCTTCCCTCACGCTCTTTCTCTCTCTAAACGAATTTTGAGTTTTCTTTGTTTTTTTTTTTTTTCTCTTATTAACGAATTTTTCGGCTCAACTAACTGAATTCAAATCCCTCATTTTCACTTTCCACTTTCCACTTTCCAGGAACCGTCATCAAATATGAATTGCTAATTGTATTAATAGAGAAACTCAGTTTATAGGAGGAGTCCAGCTGGACATGCTGGACCCACCCCTTATTTTCCTTGCCTTTTACGACGTCTGTTCCTGCCTCGTTTGGACTTTGGATTGAAGCAAAATGTTGAATAAAAAAATGCAATATATGACAGACAAAACTAAACCAAGATTTGTTTTTTTTTTCCATTAGCAGGGCGGCATCACTTTTGAGTTTTATTAAGTCGTTTATGAAATTTAATTTATGTATGCGTAATAATAGAGTTTCTTAACTAAATTAAGAGTTCATCGGACAATATTTGAAGAGAATGCCACCAAGTTACCAACTCTACTGGGATGATGATGCCTGTATGTATAGTTTGTTTATTTTGATTGCATTAACCAAATAGTAGTATACTATTAAATTTATTTTTGACAGATTTACGTTGTTGTGGATTGGTTGAAATTTGAAAAGTTTCTGGATGCATTGGGAATTGGGATATGAACATGATTGACACGTCAACAATGAACTTCGAGGGGTAGCGTGATGTGTCTATCAAGTATGAAGTCCCCACCTCCTCCGAGCTTGCCACGTTAGATTTGACCTTCTGTTACCCCACCTACGTACATACAAACAAAGATACATACATCGTATCACTGATACACGTTTCAAACATTCTCAATACACGTTACGCTGTCGCAACACGTGCCCACTCCCTCGCTTCTACTACCTCAAATAAATACAACGATTTTCCCTCATTTTTAGGTAGCTTCAACATGTGGGATTCATTTGTGTCCTAACCACTCATCAAAGCTCCTTTTGTTTGGTAACCTCCTACCTCGCAATACATGTTTTTTTTTTTTTTGTTTTTTTAACATGTGTATTCAACAATAATCTCTTAGAATTTAAGGTTTATTCTTTAAAACTCATTAATCCCTTAATAAAATTTTAATATTATTCTTAAGAATTAACATTTATTCCTTACAATTTACTAACTACTTAATAGAGTTTTAATATTATTAAAAGTACACGTATCACTAAATGATACATAATATCCAAACCTCTCCTAACTCCTAACTCAAATCCAAGCTCAATTATTTGTTATTCACTCGTAACTACATTTCACTAAATCACAAACCCAAGCTTGATTATTTAGCATTGCATTTGCTTGGTTCATTGTTTTTCCCATGGAGATTTGAGTTAAATTTCTTTTTCCCAACGGCAATTTTTTTAATTTATCTAATGAGATATTTTTATTGACACTTTGCCCTCACATGCAAAACAAAAGACTCCAAACTTACAAACCACAATCTGCCATAATTTCATATAGGCAGTCCTCCGATGTATTTCCTAATTTTCTTATACCCGCTTAATCCCAGTGGCTGGTAAAGATAATATTAAAATAAAACAAAAAGTACAAACAAAAAAGAAATAGAAAAAACGACTAAGAAAGTGTAAAACCAAACTGCTACTTTTAATATTCCCACTGAATGTCACAATTCTGTCCGTCAATCAAGTTTTAACACTAATATATGCATAATGCCGTCTACAGCGATGCAATACACCATTCTCACCGCGGATCAGCTCAGCCTTTTGTTAGAAGTCCATAATGACCAGATTAGCTACTCTTTAGACCGGCCCAAAAGAGTTTGTATACACTCCAAAGGCAAGGATATAACAAAACATCTCGGACAAAATTACTCCTGTGAACCCAACAGGTCCTAAACCTGAACCCAACGGGTTCTAAAGAATGCCAAAATCTAAGACGCCACGTCAAGTGCTTTCATTAATATCATCACACTACAATACAAGAGCACAGGTGACCCCGGTTTGTAAAAGAAAGTTTATTACTCATCTCAACCAAGAATTGCCTTGATCTGTGTCTTCTGATCCTCCGTTAGTGCAGTTGGGAACAAAACCTCAAATGCGACATACAAATCACCCTTCTTGTTGCTGAAATGAAGGGGCATTCCTTCCCCTTTAAATTTCCTAATCTCCTTGGGCTTCGTGATCCCCTGAGCAGTAGAAAATGTGCAACAAATTTCAAATCCACAGGAAATCAACTATTTTCACAAAAAATAAGTCAAATCAAGAAAGAAAGATATTTTACACTCACCTTTGAGCTAATGTCCACTAAATGATCATCAAGATGTTTGATGGTTTTCTCAAAACCAACGAGAGCTTGCACCTAAAAAAATTCAAACAATATTAGATACCACAAACAAATAAGTTCAAGAATAAAACACTTGTATGATTGCCACATTGTGTCCTCCTGATATCTGTTCCACAGAGATAATGATAGACGGGCAAAAATAGTATTGTCATGTTACAACCGTGCTACAACTTCAATATTTAGAAATCAAAACAAACTAAACCAAAGAAAAAGTGTTCAGAAATTGCTACTATGGTTCTTTAACTGCCAATTTCTGGCTGTGTCTGTTCAATAATTTTTGGCCTTACGTAGCACCTATCTCTCACATACTACACATTTCATGTTCATCACCTTTTGGGGGATTAAGAATGGTTCATCAAATACATCAGACACAAAAGGGGGAAAGAAGGAATCATTTTTTAACTGTTTTTAATATACTTTTTTTTTTTTTATAATATACTTTACCAGTTCCCGACTTCACCAAAGTTTAGTTCATGACTTAGACAATTATAGGACATGCTATGAATTAAACCCATTAGTCAGGAACTGAGAATGACATTCCTCGGTATCTATAAAGCATTGAATCTCGATAAAAAAATTTATCAGTTCTTTATCAAGCTATGATGCATTCATGGCTAAATAATTGGGAGTTAAAACCAACGAAAAACAACTTCCCAAAGTTATAGGCCACATATGAAGAACCATCCATCTTTAACATGATTGACAAAAAAGTAAAGAGAATACTGAAATATTCTTGGTGAAAACAATGAAAAGTCACCAGAAATTCTATTTTACAATATCATGTTACCAGGAAGTGAATATGAAAATTATTGCATGCAAATGAAGGGACGGAAAAGTGAAAACAGAGCAAGGAAGTCAAAACTACCAGGCTTATAGTAACAGTCAAGTGTAGATCATTGCCTTCCCTCCTAAAGATGTCATGAGGTGCTGTACGAATGCGGAACTGCCAACAATAATCATAAAATAACAATAAGCATTATTAATGATGAATTAGGTTAATTCAGATCAGAAACGAAGAGTTTAAGTCAAACCCTCAGATCTCCTGCTTCACCGTCAATTATTGGCTCACCATCTTCATAAAACACTACTTCCTGTTAGAACAGCAACAAATATTATGTCTGAGAATCTACGTTATTTCAAAAGCTAAAGGAACATCTCAATGAATCATTTCTGATTAAAGTGCTTACTGTCTCCTACTTTTTTCATTTTTTTTTTCAAAGGTAATTCTGTGCAAGTATTGAAGTTAACGTAGAAACTTCAAGGAAAATAATTACCTGCCCATCTTGCATTCCTTTCTCAATGTCCACAGTAACAAAATAGCCCTCCCTTTCATACTTCACATTGGGGCATTGTTCGCAGACCTGAAAGAACATAACAAAATAAGCAAAGAAATGTCACCAGGAATCAAGCTAGAGGGCATGAATCAGCCTAAGCCATAAAAGCAAGGGTAAGAAAATACACTGCCATAGTGGCTAGACAGTGTTCTCAAATAGTTACCATACCTGCTCAGTCATCTGCTGAAACATCCCTGGACCAATTTGCTTGTGATAAACTTCATTTCTGCAGTTACATCGCCTCTTACCAGGAGCTGGCTTTAAGACATTTTTCTCCCTCCATACCTGATAGTGTCAAATAGATCAAGAAGCAATAAATGGAGTGAAAAGAAAATCCTTTGAAATCTCTTAAAGAGGTTATTGGACAGCCTAATCAGGTTTCAGGGCGAAAAAAGCAGATGTATTAAGCACTAAAATAGGTTATGCAGAAAATAGATCATATGAGTAATGTAATATTCCTCCAACTAATTTGCCAAATAAAACTTGTTGAGAGAAAGCAAAGATAAAACCATTCAAGTGCATTTTCCTATTTAGGACCCAGCAGATCATTCGATAACTCAAATTATAAAATAAGGCTCAGAAACGCAAACTTTTGAGAAGTCTGTTGCAATGATAAGCACGGTCATTAGGAAGAAATAAATTACCTTCAATGAACCTCCCATGTACAGATCTTCCAAAGTTGCATCCAATTCAACAATTACATCATCTCCTTTCACAATCTTTTCTTCTTCTTCCATTGGACCTCCACCAAAAAACCTAGAAGTTTTCAAATATCTTTTGAGCAAACAGTAATGATGTATAGCTTAGCCAAAAGACATCTTCCATGTTTAGGAGACAAGATAATTCAAAGTTCAAAAGCAAACAAACAAACAAACAATTATGGCAAACACTTATCATGTCATGAATCTGACAAGGAAACTGCTCAACACAAATCTCTGATATCTTAACTGTGACTGAAGATTAAATCTATGCAGGGAGAATGCCACACAAGGATAAGACGAGAACTTGATGAATTAAGAAAACAGTACAAAATCTGCCACAGACGACCTTCCTGCAACACCCAGTTTTGAGAAGCCCCAAAATGTTCATTGAAGAAGTGAGCAACCAGCAAAAATGAACCAGAGGAAAGCAGTGAGAACCAAAAGCTTCTCAATCATCTTGCCAAACTTCTTCATACCTTTAATGCTTAACCTTTCCCAAAATCCCCTCACCCCAAATTTGAAAAGTTAAAATAAACAATAATTTGTAAGTTCTTATTCCCAATTGACTTTATGTTGATCATCTAAATCACTGAGAATCAATCTTCTAGCTTCATTATCCAAGTCCACAACAAGAAACCAGTATGATCAGGGAGAACTTAGCCAACAAAATCTTGGAGATACGACAACAGCAGTGAATTCCACGCGTGACAATATAACATTTCGAGATACTAAAGAAAATGAAAAAAATCCAATAATGAAATGTCAACAAAGAGATATTTCTTCTCGGGTGATCACAAGATAAATTTATTTACTCCACAATACCAGATATACAAACAAAAAGGATGTGCACCTTAATTTAGGGACATTGAGAATTAATGAGGACAATGCTACTATATTGGAAGAAAACAAGGAACAATAAAGAGTAGCTAATACAGAAACCAACGCAAATAAGTAAAAGGCATTGATTGACTTACTGACTAAATATGTCTTGAATGTTCATCCCGGCACCTCTGCCACCACTGGCAGCATGCTGTTTAAGTCCTTCCTCCCCATACCTATCGTAAATATTTCTCTTTTCACTATCTGACAGCACTTCATAAGCTGTTTTATGAAGATCAATCAAGCACCAAAAAAATATTTTGTCACGTAATCACCAAATTAAAATAATAAAAAAACAAAGAGCTGCATCTATATGCATAATGTTGCTGCAGATATATACGTACCATTGTTAATTTCAGCAAATTTCTTGTTAGCCTCTTCGTTTCCTTGGTTTTTGTCGGGATGATACTTCAATGCAAGTTTCCTATAGGCTCGTTTTATTTGATCATCCGAAGCACCTTTAGGCACTTGCAGAACATCATAATAACTCTTTCTGAATTCGTTCAAAGCCAAACAATAATACTCCATCAGGAATAGCAACAAAAATAAAAAAATTCAACTAAATCATTTCAAATATATGCGATTAGAGAAAAATAATGATAATGAGGTAGCATGGTACATACGCTGCAACGGCAATTAGAGAACAGCATAAAAAGCATAACATGAACAAAGATCTCCATCTTCGATGCGCCATAGTTCTCTGGCGCAGATATTTTAACTTGAAGATAGAGATTAGCTAATGAGAATTTGATTCAAATCTCTCCCGCTCGAAATCTCTAGGGTTTGGATTTGCGATTTTGATCTGTAAAATCAATTTAAACGAATAATCTACCAAGCATTGTTTCAATGTGCGCTAAATTCGTGTTAAATTGCTATGAAAGTGAAGGAGAACGCAGAACCGCGGAAAGGGGAAAAGGAGACTTTGCTATTTCTCACGCAATGAAACGTGTTCTTAGGGAAACTGACCAATTAGAGAGCTCTCCCACTTGTTATAACCAATCCCGTATGGCCACGTAATTATGCCACCTCCCTCCTGTAGTCGAGTCCTTGTTCTCTTTTTTGCATTTTTTGACTCTTTCTTTGGGCTTCAAAAGTGTTCTCGCTCCAATTTGACGATAAAACATAGGCCATTCTTTTGGGCTATAAGATCTCAACAAAAAAAGCCCATCATATAAGGGACCATGTCGTGACATTTGATGGAATCGGAATTGTAATTCAAATTATACAAATAAATAGTTAGTATGGTTATGGGATAAAAGAATTCATAACAATAACTATTCTCTTTATATGGCTATTAATTTTTTTATTTTCCTCTTCTCTTTCTTTCTTGTCCTTTTCTAACAATCAAAAATCATTCTTTCCCGGTTTTCAACAAAAGTCATAATAAATTATTTTAATAGTAAAAAAATAATAAACAAGCTTATTATTCATATTAAGTTGTTTTGATTATGAAATATTTTAATAAATAAATTTATTGTGGAGGATCGAATTTAGGTGATTACACAAAATAATAATGTCCTTTGAGGAAGTGTCATTTGAAACGGTCTCATATGGACACGCGTCGCGTAATAAACATTGATATCATAATTATTGATACTTTATACGCAAATTACGAATATGTTATACGTGAATCAAGATAGTATTAAAACTATATAGTTAATAATTTATACACGAATATAACTAATTAAACGTTATACATAAATATTAAAATTCTAAAATTAAACGAATTTACGAATACGTTACATATGAATTAGAATATTATTAGAACACTAACATCGAATTATGATGGTGTTAGATGCATAATTTATAAGAAAATACGCAAATTGCAACATACATGAGATAAATTACCAGTCGGTCCTCCAACTTGAGGAACTTGATTGTAAGCGCACACAAATAACGTTTGTCGACTTGCTGGTTTGACAACTGAGAACCAGTACTGTACTGTTGATGAAAGCAGTCCAATGAAGAGAATGGTACCTTACGTGGCACCGTGTTTCACATTGGTACTTACAGAACTGGCAAAATTAATCGCATGCCGCTGGCCTCTGGCCGTCCTCAATATAACCCGTCAAATCCTGCAATATTTTGACCATATTGTGTAAGATAATAATTGGTTTGAGGCGGATATGAATTTGCGACTACCCTCGTACCCCGGTACAAATGGATATTTACGGTAAATTATTATTTTAGAGATGGATCATGCAGGCTTATTGCTCGTCTCGGTCTCTCATTTGTGCCGCAGTATATCTAATTAGATAACGAGCAGAGATTGTACTGACTGGCGACTGCTTGAGTTTTAGTAAAGAATTCATTAACGGTCACTTGGAGGGCCGCCGTTAGACTGAGTTTTAACTTTTTAAATGTTCAACCACGTAAAAGATCACAGTCAAAAGGGCCACACACAGACACACAAAGAAAATTTATTTCTTACTCGAGATAATTAATGAAAGAGCATGCACGTCTTGACGGTATTTGATTGCTGGATAGAGATTTCAATTCAATATTTTGGCAGGACAAAATAAATTGGATTTGTGAAGTAGCCGAGGACTTGCATTATTCATAGTTTGACAAAGACGAGTCAGTTTGTCCTAATGCTAACATGATGATGCGCCACCAATGCAAATTAAACCAAGGAGTCCTGGCCGGGAAGTGAAAGGGTTGAAAATTTGAAATCATGCTAAATATCTAAGGCTAAGGAGGACCAGTTATAGCAGGCATGAAATTAAAACAAAGGAGACGAAGGGAGAAGTAACGAACTGTGGAAAACAGAGGTAGATGGATATAATAAAGACAGGCGGACAATGTGCAAATTTAAGGAGGACCGAAAAAGAAACAACACAAGAAGAAGAAGAACAAGTGAACAACTGTGGTAGCACGAGGTATAATCAACGTGGAGATGGAACCCCCGTCATGAGGCTCTCGACGGTTGATCAGCCACGACAGGTGTCTTGCTATTTCACCGTCGTGGCATTATCTATCACCATACAAACTTGTACGTCATTTGTCCCACTTCACAACTTCATTGATTTAGACACGCTTACTCTCTCTCATCCTTATAAAACTACAAATTTTTTTAACCTTTCTCCAAACCGCACTTGCAAACAACATACGCACGCTAAACATCTATGTTGAATGCTGGTTAGAGAGAACAGACATGCACCGAGTCTTGTTAAGTCAATTAACAGCTGAGAGTAGTTTTAAGGCTACGTAATTTTAAGGATTAGTTCCCTGGAGTGTCTCTTTATTATATATATAATATAATGTACAGTGTGAATAGTATTTGTATCGCCTGAACTGAAGTGAAATACGCGGCCACCGAATCTGATCGCTAACTGGCAATGGGAAGAGCACCTTGCTGTGAGAAGGTGGGTTTGAAGAGGGGAAGATGGACAGCTGAAGAAGATCAAATCTTGACCAACTACATTCATGCAAATGGTGAAGGTTCTTGGAGGTCATTACCTAAGCATGCAGGTATACTGAGCTATGTTAATTATTTGATGGAGCCCAATTAATTGCTGCGGCACTGCGTGTAATTATTTGTTTCTTGAATTGGTTAATTTTTGACACTTGAAGGATTACTGAGGTGTGGCAAGAGTTGCAGATTGAGATGGATTAATTACTTAAGATCTGATTTGAAGAGAGGAAACATAACTGTTGAAGAGGAAGAATTAATCGTCAAGTTGCATGCATCTCTGGGTAATAGGTGAGCACTCATATATTCCTTCTCCTCTCCTGCTCGGGTCAAGAAGAATATAGTGTGTGTGTGTGTGTGTAATTATGTATGTTAACGTTTCTCCGACTCTGGGATGAAAAATGATTAAAATGTACCCATCCAATCATGTTGGTCGGATTCGGTTTTGTTTTCAACCACTTTTTTTTTTTCTCATCTGGCTATCTCTGTTTCTGTGTCCATATCAAACAAGGCGCAGCAGATTAAAGCTTGAAAAGAGTGCTCCTATACGTTAAACGCATTCATTTTACAAACATATTTTCTTACATTTAATTATCAACTTCAACCATGAGGAATTAATGTTGGAAATTGGATGATAATTATATACCTATTATCTTGTATAGGTGGTCTTTGATCGCAGGGCACTTGCCAGGTAGAACAGACAATGAGATTAAGAACTACTGGAACTCTCACCTATGCAGAAAACTTCATAGTTTTAAAATTATGTCTGAGAGCGAAAGTCTTCCATCTCCAGTAGCGGTGGATTTAGCCAAGGCGGTAGCGGTAGTAACCAAGAGGAAAGGCGCTCGAACGAGTAGTCGATATTCGAATTCCAAGAAGAGCAGACGGAGCGGGAGCAACAATAATCCATCACCGTTGGAGCAATCAAAGGAAACGGGACTTGGCGACGTAACAGTGCCAATGCCACATACACCCGCTCTTGAGAAAGAGACACTGTCTGGTATAATATGTCAGCAAGAGGAGGAGAATACAGGTAAAAATTTAACTATGGATCCTTGTGCGAAAGGAGAAACAACAGCGGCCAACTCTATGCATCCTTCAGCGGTTATCCTGGAAGGATCAGGACTGGCATCTAATCATCAGCATCAGGAGCCCAGTAGGAAGTGTGCTTTGGATGATGGATGCACCTCTGAATTTACATGTTGTGAATCTGCCAAAGCAGGTATTGATTTATTGGCTGTTTCCGATGAAGTTGAACTCGATCACAGCGGGATATTGGTGTTTCTGGAATCAAACATGATTACAGGGGATCGGGAGATGGCCTGCTGTCACGATCATGGAAATATTAAAACGTGCGAAAACTTTGCTAATTATCTCGAGCGAGAAGGTAGTCCTGGTACGACTATGGTTATGGAGTCGGACCACATAAGTGCATCTGCATCGTCGTATGAATCGGAGACTGGTAAGTTGGAAATGGAAATTTCAAATGTGGGGAATGGTGAGTGGAGCAGCTATTCTTCAACATCGCATCATCATCATGAGAAACTTGATGACTGGGATGATTGGAAATGGGATGATAACGTTACGGCAGTACTGGGCGACAAGGCAGACACGTTGTCTTGGCTATGGGACACCGACAATAGTAGGGGTGATGGAGTTTTAGTGGATGGAGCCACAGCGGGGGTTGAAATGGACGATGAAAAGCAGAATGCCATGGTTGCCTGGCTCCTCTCTTGAATTTCGTGGTTTAGATAGGAAGTGTTGTTCCTTGCATTCAGGTTATTTTTTTCAGTGGACCTCGCATCTTGTTATGATTATGGTATAAATTGGGCTTTTTGTGTCTTTGGTGAAATTTTTTTAGTGATAATTGGAATTTTAAAAACATTCAGTATTCATACATTTTGACAAATCATTTTGGTTAATAACTCAATGAAAAACAACAATATCGATATTAACATAGACAAAATAAATAAAAACTCTTGAGAAATCTCAAATTTGGTGAACTATAATTATTCATTTTGGGCAAGAATATCACTTTAGTAAAAATAAAAGTAACAATAAGATAAATATGAAAATGGTGATCACTAATTAAATGAATCCAGTAGTTTTAAATATTTAAGATATATTATTGAAAAAAAAATCGGGAAATTAATAAAAATATAATATATTAGATTCAATCGTATCTGAACAAAATGAAAAAGTGCCACATAAAATAACTATAAATACAACTATGTTTTATGAATCAAAGTGTTGGGCAATTAAATATAATCATTAACAAATAAATGATGATAGCATAAATGAGAATGTTAATATGAATTTGTGGACATATTATATTTGATAGAGTAAGTAATGAATGTATTAAAAAAAAAGAATAATAACTATAACAGATGAGAAAATGCAAGAAACACTTTTAAGATGTTTTAAATATGTGCACAAGAGAATTTTAAATGCACTATGTGTAGAAAATAAATAAAAATTATCTCAAGTTAAAAGATGAATAAAGAAATTTAAATACGATGGAAAAATATGATAAATGTAATCAACACTGCATAGTGGGATAAAGATTGAGTTGTTGTATAATTTTTAATTTTGATAGAAAATTATGGTTTTTAATAAAATTTTGTACTTATATTTTGAATTTGATAAACAAATATATATAAACACAAAAACTAGGCTAAAAAAAGCAAAAATTTGAAACTCTCCCTTGGAATAAAATATAAACATGAAGTTGAGTCTAACGCGCGATTCCCATTGGCAAAGGCTAAATGCCAACGTCTTGCTTATTATTGCTCACTACTATTTATCCCTTTCGCCTGTCTGATTTAATGATTTTGACTTTTTTGATTCCCAATTAAAGCGCAACGGTGTCCTACACACCTCGAAGCTGCTAGATTGTTATTTATTATTATTATTATCATTTATTTATTTTTTAACAAGAAAGCATTGGGGCATGTCATTTTCCTAAACTTTATGAGCCTCCACACGGACCACACTCGACCCTGAACTGAATGAATATTCTTTCATTATACTCTTTAAAAATAAATGACAGAAATTAAAAATTAATTTCATTATTGAGTCTCCATACCAAACTTCACAGCATGCCATGCAGAACTTCAAGATATCAGGCGGTTCTAGGGTTTAATTAAGTTGTTATAACTTACATTAACTCTCTAGTATTGTTTAAACGCCAAAGTTGAAACACTGGGTCAGGAAATTAGCATCCCGATTGTAATTTTTGAAAATGCATTTACCATAATCTGTAAATGTCCCTTTAATTGCCAATGGATATCCCTCTCTAAATTGGACCATCTCTTCGTCCCTTTAATTGCCAATGGATGTCCCTCTCTAAATTGGACCATCTCTTCTCGTTCTTACACTACTGTTACGATTGAACAAGGATGCATGGCTTTGCGAAAAATGAGACTAATACTCAGCGTGCCAGTAAACACGATTGACACACTCCTACACGCTGTCTCTTGAGACAAATGAAAGAAAACTTGACTGATTCATTTTGATACTTTTTTTTTTAATAGATAAGTTGTTGTTTTTAAACAAATTTAAACGGTCGTAGTTCGATTTTCTAATGCTAATGATTGCATGTATACGTTGTAGTTATGCATCATCCTGCATCCAACATAGCAATACTACTACTGTGCTGTGCCTGGTCAATCAACCGAATACTGCAGCTCTACGATTCGCAAATAAATCTGGATTTGGGCCAACCACATTGGTTCAAAAGAAAGGGTTGCTTTTGCAGCCCAACCACAGCTGTTTTTAAATCATGGAAAGGACCACTACCCACTACTAGTAATTTTTGTTCAAGGAAGATTCCTCAAATTCAAAATTAAACTTATTGGGCACTTGACTTGGGTTCGTAAAATTTCACGCTATATGTGTAACCTTAGTTGTACAATCAATAGAATGATAACAAGGAAAACCAGGTGCATTTTTTCAGAAAAGGAAGAAGGGAAAAATAAAAATAAAAAGTGCACGGAGAAAGCAAATGAAAAGGGTAAGTAGTTATTTACTTGAAACTATCCTTAAAAATATACTCGTAAAAAAAAACAATTACACTTTTGATATATCGAGAGATAACATTGCTTTAGAATTCAAAAATACAGTTTGTTTAGAGATGAATAATCTGTCAAGTATTATCCTATTTTATCATTCAATTCAAAATTAAAATGAAGTCGTAAGGTCACTAATATCTTAATTAAAATCTAATAATTATAAATTTGATTTTAGTAATATTTATGTTTTAGCTTTGTTTTGAATTTTATATTATAATATTGGACAATATATCCGATTTGTTTGAGTACGAGAAAACTTTTAGTTTGGAAAAATAAAAAATAAAATTCGCACACAATAGGTAGCAAGAGTAAATTATAGAGTAGACGGGGCAAATTAGTGAAATCCGTATGTAGCAAAATGTAAATACGGCGGAATGTGGTTGTTTTCGCCGGGCGCACCCGAGAATAGTAGCGGAACTGTTTCGTTAGCTTTTATTATTCTTCTATCAGCTCCAACTTTACGAATTACGATTATGAAGTCCAAACTCGCAGCTTCAATTTCTCCACTATTTGTAGGTTCGACTCTGTCCTTAAATAAATAAATTTTGCACTGCTCCTAAACCCTAATTTTCAATCATCCTTATCCATATATGACAAAGTTACTGCAGGTGAATGGAGAAGAAACATCCGCGACTGCATTTCGAGTGCTTCAAAGTTCACCATTTTCAATGAACTATGCCCAACTGTGGGCAGGTAATTCTTCTACGGTTAATTACTCGTTTATTTCGATTTTATCCGCGAGAATTAGCATTCATACATATTCGAAAAGTGGCAGAATTATGAAAAAATATGGTATGGTCATGGAACAAAAATGGAGAAACTTAGTGGCTAATCAGAGTTCAGTTTGTCCAATTACAATAATGCAATGGCAGGATATATATTCTTGAGTGGCACATAGTGCATTGCGTAATCTATGCATCGTGTGCATGTTTAGACACGAAAACTGGATTTTTACCCCTTCGCTTATTCCATTTTCACTTGTTAATTAACTTTTTACAAATACTGATGTCTTTTTATTTCAGATTTCTGGGTGATATGGTATAACAGCATTAATTTGATTACTAAGTTGAAATGCACCATTTTTAATTTTTTTTTTTGAAAAAAAAAACTTTGTTCCTGTCTGATTTGGCCAGTTTCCAATGCCAAGGACTTGAGAGCTCTGGGAGGGCAGTGCATACTTCATCGGTTGAAGATGATTTTTCAGAATTAGGCCCACCTGTGAGACAAGATGGCGCTGCACAGCTGAAATTGGTGACTGAGAAACGGGAACTTTATCTGGTGTGCCCATTTTTCTGGTTCAGTCAATTATATTCACTTTCAACTTGCTAAGAGTTTGTTGCAATATTTATGGACAGCTTTCCATTTTGTAGTAATCATCAAGTTCTTCTGTTTGCCTGCAGAAAGCTAATCCTGCAGGCAAAGCAGCAGCAAGCTGGTCTTTTTCTCCCAAAGAGAGGCACAGCATAAAGGATATTATCCGAGATATAGACAAATTTTCTCATACTTCTAAGATCAAACTTCAGGACCATAATGATACTTCTACGTCAGCTGTTAAGATGAACAACAGCGTCAAAGTTGATAGTACTATGATTATTAACCAAAAGAAATCCCAGAAACTAGATAGTTCGTGCTCTATTTCAATTGAGAATTTACCTTCTACTGTTGACCTCTCTGATCTGGTTCAAGCAATTTCAGTGTTTGGGAAGGTTTCCAGTGCTTCTTTCAGGAGTGTCCCTGGTGGCCTTGATTGTTGTGATGTTGTCTTTGAGGTCTATGTTATTGCTTTCTCAGTTTAGTTACGTTTTCGCTTTTCATTAAAAATACTGCGCACTGAGTCTACATTTTGACTATTTTAAGAATTCAGAATCAAGCGGGAGGGCAGTTTTAGCTGGTGGAATTAAACTGAAAAGCATTGATCTTCCAATTCGTCCCCTGCATTTCTCAGAGATAGTCATTATTCGAATTGAGGGTATTGGCAAAGAGACTACTGATCCTGCAATACACTGTATGTGCCAGTTAATTGGTGATCTAGAGGGATTGGCAATGGATAACAAGGATTCTGTAGATGCCTTCTTCAAGGTGAAGAATGAAGCAGAGTTGCAAAGGATAATAGAAAGGTAACCATAACTCAAGGTTTTTGTAATTTTCTGTCTACGGTTGTTTCCCCCCATCCATCTCATGGTCCTCTTTAACATTTAACTGTTCCCCATATGCCAGAGTGCTTTCATGCTTTGTTAAACCCCAAAATTCAAAAGAATAAATGAGTTTGGCATGGGAAGAGTTAGCGAACATAGTATGTTGAGTTATAGTGGAGATGAATTTTCAGTGTGTGTGACTATGTACTCCAGTCCTGTGCAAAGGTTGGAGCACTTAGTTAAAGATTCCTAACTTAAGTAGAGTAGTACAACATAGATTCTAGCTTTCAGGTTTTCTTCACTGAATTGGGAACAGTTGCTTGAGTCCAAGTTAGTGCTGCACCAGTTCTGTATTCATAGTTTTGGTTTAATTAGAGTGGCTTGTAGGTGTGCTTGTTTTAATGTGGGTCATTCTAGCAACTGGTTATCAACTTGGGGGGGGGGGGGCTGCTTTTGTAATGCTTGGTGTGTGATATATACTGTTGATCACCTGTCCTATTCAATCTTTTCTTTTGAGCAGAACATGCTCGAAGATTGGCAATTGAAATATTTTTGTTCCAGTTTGAATGTGGATCATTACCAACACCTGAATCTCTCAGTCATTTTCCTGTTATCTTCTTAGTTCACACAAGTAATTTTTACTTGAACAGACATAGAACTAAGCTGATGAGAAATTCTCGAGACATTTTCGTTTATGCCATTTATATAAATAGTTGAATGATTTCTTCTTCTAATCCATTGCTTCAGCATTAGTCAATTTCAGAAAATGTTGTCTTTCTCCCTATTGCTAGGTTAAACAACACAATCATTGATGACCATTGCTGGTCTGCTTACCAACTTCCTAGTAACTCTACTTCTATGGCAAAGTCCGAAAGGGTGGATGAGAAAAGCAAGTTGGGATTGCAGTTGAACAATCGCCTAGTTGAACTGAATAGGCAATTGGATTCCAAGAGGGTGTACTTTGAGGATTTGCAACTTCTGCATATGGGAATATTGCATCTTCAAGGTCTGCCCACCACTAATGACCCATGACGTCTAGGCTGAGTTTAACTTTGTTATCGTCCTGACATCCTTTTTGGTGCAAATTGCTGCCTCAAGTTGCATCGGGACAATTAGTGCTTCAAGTTGATTCCCTGGTGCCCACGCAGGACTTAAATTTATTGCAATCTACCACGCAATAATTCATGTATCGTATCAATGTTAGTGTTCTAACAATATTCTAATTCATATATAACCCACATGGACAATTAGTGCAAATTGCTGCCCACGCAGGACTTAAATTTATTGCAATTTTTCAGTTGCGAACATATTCGTTGATTTTTCACTCGGTTTGGCTCTTAAATGTTTTTACAGAAGATGACAAAAGTTTGTTAGACATTACTGACCAGGCTTGCGTTTTTAATTGATCTGTTATAAATTGGACTTCTGTTGTCATTTTTTTCCTCACTACGAGAGAAGGGAGCAAAGTGGTTCTCCTGTGTGTAGTTCTTCATTTTGATGAAAAAAATGCAAGATAAAGTCCTTTTATCTAACTCTATTTCCCGCTATTTGAGGATTATCTCGTGGAGAAGAATAACACTAGCCCAACAACAGATGACATGCAAAGATGTGTATGCCATGAATCCGGCTGTGGTCAAAGACCAGACCATGTTTGGACGCAACTAATTAGAGTAACTATATGAAAAAAGATCTCCAAGAAAGGTCATTATGGAGTGCAAACTTATAACCTAGAGTCGTCTCTACTCAAGTTCGTGTCAAGAGTTTCACAGGATTTGTCTTGGTTTTCCGGCTCTAAGTTCAATGCAGAGCATTCTTCAATTTGGTATCCCCTATCATCAACTAAAGACTTCATATAGGAACATTGCCGATCTTCTGTTGTTTCCATGTTATGGCCGGGCTCTTGTCCCGAGCTTGATGGTGGTTCAAATGACGACGACGTCCCTAAAGGTTGTGTCCTCATTTGCACTGACCGCAGAAGTGCAGCCCTCCTCAAGTCTGCGGAGTGGCATATGTCACTGGGTGACGATGGGAATCGACCCTCAGAATCTGAGCCTCGTTGACGAGGTTGTGATGCTGTGGCAGGTGGGGAAGGACAACCGTGTGCAGGATAGGATGTGGTTGGAAGGCCTGAAGAATTCCCACACAGTGGCCTTTGATTACGATGAGGAGATACAGGACTGGTTGGTCTGCTCTCTGGCAGGGATGAACAAATGTTGATAGAGGTTTCACAATAACGAGTGTCATCTGAATCTTCTGACATTGGAGAATACTCTAAAGACATCTCATCCCTGTAATGCAAATTCTAACAGATAAGCATGGCATGATTGAACATGCACAGGTAACTTAATCAGCCCAACAACTAAACGGCCATGAGAAAACTTTCCATCTCAACCGCAGTCTTGCAAGTTATAATGATAAGTGCATATGGCTCTTCTTGATTGCAAGCAATTCATGAAAACTTGATGCAGAGACATTCTTCAAATCCCTTCATTTCCCCGATGTTTCTTGTCATAATGCCCACTGATATTAGCTCATATATGATCATATTATGAAGGGAGTTGTTCCAAGCACATTCTTTATTTATAGGATTATTTTGCACAAAGAAATCCAATCACCATTTCAATTCATGTTCACACATTGATAAACAGAGACACAAAAACACACTAGCACAGTACGACAACCAACCTCCCAAATTAACACACGAGTAATGGTAACAATTAATACCTGAGGTAAAACATGCTTTCGGACCTTGCAGGAGAATCCATAAGATTATCAGGGAGGGAATCACCCACTGTCAATCCATTCAAGCTTGAGGCCATTATCTGCACAAGTACCACATTCGTCTTCCAATTCATAAAACTTCAAACCAACAAAATTAAATCTCCAAGCATTGGATCAGTTATTATATGAAATCTAAGTCACCTGGCAGCATTTTGCTCATTCAAGAATTACAATCAAATTAGCTGACGAACGTATGTAAATTCTATAATAAATCGGAAAGATCATAATCTAGATATTGGAAATTGGAATGTAAATAAAGTTTGTGTCTTTAAGTGGTTTACTAAACATAAAGAACGAAAATAAATCGAAAAAAATAAGGGATGGTAATTCAAGCTAAAAACGATAATAAAAGCTGAAAAAAAGAAGAAGAGAAAATGAGAGGAAAACGGAGACCTCGCTTAGATAACGCTTGTGAGAATGGAGATTATCGACATAAAACTCATCTTCAGGGTCTCTACTTCTCTTCCCACTCGGAGACGCTGCTGTTGGTGGTGGTGGTGGTGGTGTTGATGACGACGACGATGAGTTTCCTTCCGAACCCATTTTGTGTACACTTTTCGGCCTTTCAACTCTCCAACACTGCTAGGCAGTAGGCACCCACAAAATGAATGTAACCCAAACAAATTAAGAAATAAAACGTGGAAACAATGGGGATATCTCTGTTTTTATCGGATTATGAACAAACAAAAACTTATATCACAGAGCTCACACAAATGGGTAAATGGCTATTAAGGAAACCACACGGTGTTTTACTTTTTTTTTCAGAAGCAGATCGAACAGTTCCCCCGGTCATTATTTCACCCAACTACAAAAACAAATTGATGGACTGACAGCACTGTTTGCTGGGCATGGTCCACCTTGATGTTCGTGCTCATTCGGTCCAGACCAATAGGGATTTTCGTTTTGTTTTGGATTGGATACTACTGAACAAAAAAACTACTCGTCCGTGGATTTTATACAATTATAGCCCACAAAAAAAAAAAAAAAAAAAATCTAACTCACCATTTTTTTTAATTACTTTTTACGAGTTTGGATATTTCCTATTGAGCTACGAATATAAAAAAAATTAAAGATAGTTTTTTTTAAAATAACAATCTTCCCACAATTTTTAAAAGTATGTGTAACATCTAAATTATAAAAAATTAATTGAAAAGTAAAACTTTTAAAAAATCTCAAAAAATTGTTGGCTATTTGAATCAAAAACAAAAAATATAGTTGTTAAATCTTTAAAAAAAACAGAAAAACTCTTGTGATACTATTTATACGCTAATGGGCTGATTTTTTTATATGTTATAAGTTAATATTTTTATATTTCATATGCTAATATACTAATACAAAAACTATTGTTAGCCAAGTGACAATCTGACAATGGATCTTCTATGTCAATTTCCATAATATTTTAGAAGATTTTGCCAAGTGTATAATCAATTATCTTTTATGTAAACTAATAACTTAATAGGGTTTTAGATTAATGTAAAAAACAACACAAGTATTACATTTATAGAAATAAAGTGTTACATAGGTGATACATAAAATGATAACGACGACAACATTTTGATATCCCTTTTAACTTCACTAATCAGGTTTTAGTTTTATATGAAATAACAAGTGACATTTGTAAAGGTGACTTCTACAGTAAATGATATATAATATGATAACATCTAAACGCAAATAATAACTTTCTACCGGTCAAAGAAAATTTGCTAAATAATAAAATAAAATAAAATAAAATGGAGAAGGCAAGAAACCGTCAAGTAGAGGATACGATGGCTATAAATAAGAAAGCGACTTAACAACAAATCAGTATATACTATATAGTGCAGTGTCCATTTGCATAAAGTCAGAATCACGCTCCCCCTTCTCTGCCCACTTCATTGTTCCCGCTCGGGCATTAACACAAACATTTTGCGAACACACAACAATCGATAGCTGGATTATTAGCAGCATTGAAACTTTGAAGCTTTGACTGATTGGCAAGGCAGAGGAAGAAAAAAACACTCTCTCTGAAACGTAACCCTAAGGATCCTTCTTAAGAAAGAGGAGAAGGAATGAAGTACGTATTAGTAACGGGAGGCGTGGTGAGCGGGCTAGGCAAGGGCGTCACCGCCAGCAGTATCGGTGTCGTTCTTAAAGCTTGCGGCCTTCGCGTTACTTCCATCAAGATCGGTCTGTTCCCTCTTCTAGTCATTTCTTCACTTTGTTTAGTTCTAGTCGAACTTATTCTAGATGTTGTTGTTTTTTTCCTAACTTGATGATCATGATCATATTGATCACCGTAGTATTATTATATCCTGTATGGGTTTTCAGTTTCATTGCTTAAATTCTGGCGTATGTGAGGGTGTCTTTTTCAAATTAACAGTGAACCTTGCGTGTTTCTTTTAATCATCTATGATATTTATTAGTCATCTGCTAGGATAATAAACTTTTTTTTCTACTCGGCCACGCCATTCATCAAAATTGAAAATTTTTTTCTGACTGAACTTGTATATTTGGGTTACTGTACTTTTGACTCATGCCCTTGTTGTTAATAAATTTTTGCAACTGCAGATCCATATTTGAATACTGACGCTGGTACCATGTCTCCTTTTGAACACGGGGAAGTTTTTGTCCTGGATGATGGAGGGGAGGTACTCTCATTTGACCCTAAGGCTGTAGTACATAACTGTTGATCTATGTTGAAAATCACTCCTTTTGAAAACCCTTCATTTGTTCTTTTTTTTGAGATATATGAACTTGTGCTTTCGTACATTCTTCTTTGTAGTGCGCAAGGCAGAGCATAAGTATTCTGACAACCCAACAGCTGTTTTAATTGTAATTAGTTAGATGTTCTTCATGTTTTTCTACAACAAATGCACCAATTCATTATTACTTTTTGAAAAAAAGAGGCTATAACTGTCACACTGTAATCTTTTGATAGGTTGATCTAGATTTAGGGAATTATGAACGGTTTTTGGATGTGACGCTTACAAGAGATAACAACATTACAACTGGAAAGATATATCAGGTGGTTGTGTTTTGCTTTATTTAGATGCTAATTTCTCAATGCGTTGATTCTGGTATGCTCCTTGCGAACTTAATTTACTTTATTCTGCTTTTAGTCTGTCCTTGAAAAGGAAAGGAAAGGCGACTACCTTGGAAAGACAGTTCAGGTGATGCTCTTTGCATTACTTGTCTTCGGTTTTCATGACAGTGATTTAAGTTAATAGTGATTTATCAGTGCTTTCTCACTTTGACTGGATTCCAGGTTGTTCCGCACATCACTGATGCAATTAGGAACTGGATTGAAACAGTAGCTGTTATTCCTGTGGATGGGAAGGAGGGTCCTGCTGATGTTTGTGTCATCGAACTGGGAGGGACTGTAGGTATGGGCTGTATAAGGTTTTTGACCTCCACTTGCATACTGTCACTCCTCTCCTCCTGCTTCTTTATTGTGATTTAATATATGAATACTTTTTGTCGTTAATGTTCCATCACTCATATATTTAAAATGACCCAACAAAGAATCCGTGCTATCTTCTGAGCTAATGTTACCTAATCTTTTAGGTGATATTGAGTCAATGCCATTCATTGAGGCTTTACGACAGTTGTTTTTCTCAGTTGGTAAGGATGCTCTACTTTGGTTGAAGATGATTTCATTTCTTAGATCCATCATTATTGGCTTGTTCTTCTATTTCTTAAGTCATGTACGAAATCTATCATTTATCATGCCATGTTTGTTTCTTCTTTGGATCAATTATATTATAGAAAAAAAAAAAGAACCCAAAAGATAGCTTAGAATTTCTGTCAAGATTACTACCACACACATATTTGTTACTCAATGGTGGCAATGTTTGCTTGATCATTGTAGATATACTTTATATTTATAATGAACTTTGTTAGCGGATGTGAGCAATGTTTGAGAGCATGTTAATTGTCTTTGAGCTTTAGTTATTTCAGCTGCAAAGTTGATCCAAATTTTACTCTTTTATCTCTCTCCCCAGGACAAGATAACTTTTGTCTCATTCATGTCAGTCTTATACCCGTACTTGGGGTCGTGGGTGAGCAAGTAAAGTACTCCAATCTGTTCTCTCTCTCTCTCTCTCTCTCTCTCTCTCTTCTTTTTTGCTCTTTTATTTTATTGATCTGGCATTTGAAATCAGTGCATTCTATAATGTAGTACTTTGTTTCTACACTGCTCTAATATGTCTTATTTGCTGACGTGCGCTCTTCGTCTTACTTCTTTCCCCTTTCTATTGTGTTTGTTTGTAGAAAACTAAGCCTACACAACATAGTGTACGTGAATTAAGAGCATTGGGCTTAACTCCTCATTTTTTGGCATGCCGCTCTGCTCAGGTATTCTTTATTAATGTTCAATGCAGCAATTGCGGGGTGCAATGAAAATTTGAATCAGTTGTTGCTAATTTTGTGTGGACTTGATCACCTGATCCCAGATTTTGCAACTTGGTGCCTTTGAACTAGCTCCAGTTATAAAATTGGTGTACATTAATTTTTTGTTGTGTAGATTTGATTACACCATCAAATTGTACTCCGTCATCATAATAGTTTGTTCTAAGTTGGTCTCTTGGAATTCTTTTGCATTGAGGTTTCTTTTCATTTTTTGGTTATCACCATTATTGTTTTTAGCTGTGTATGATTTAGTCTCCCTGTGCTACTTCAACAATAAAAGAACAACAAAGATAACATGTTGTGCCTTTTGATTATCTTGCAGCCATTGTTGCTACTTCAACAATAAAAGAACAACAAAGATAACATGTTGTGCCTTTTGATTATCTTGCAGCCATTGTTGGAAAGTACCAAGCAGAAGCTTTCACAGTTTTGTCATGTCCCTGTAAGTGCTGTTTCTTGAACTTTACTTTATGATGTTCCAATAATGAAGTATTCCATTTTTGATTTCTCATGGTTTTGGTAATATTCTTACTTTTCAGATGTTTAAAATTTGTGGCATTTTCACAGGTCGGGAATATTCTTAATATTCATGATGTTCCAAATATTTGGCATATTCCTCTCCTGCTTCGGGTAGGTGATGTGGACAACTTTGTGTTCTTCATCAAGTTATCTTTTATATTCTGTTTCCTGATACAGATTTTATGCAGAACCAGAATGCTCATGATGCCATTTTAAAGCACCTAAATTTGTTGAGGTAATCTTTCCTTCCGGTTTTCCACCTATTTGGCTTCAGAATTGTTCATGACCCAGATCACCAGGGGATTATGGATTTAACTTTCCTGGTGGCTGTCGCCGTTCTCAAAGGTTTACTTGGGCTCTGCCCACTGCTGCTGTGATTCGTAGTAACTTCAAAATCACGGAGTCCTAGTGCTGCTGGCCAACTGACTTGTATTTTTTGGTATACTGGTGGTGTTTATCTTAGACTGCAAAGTCCATAATGAGCATACCTACTGTTGACATTAAAATATATTCCAACATTGATCATGAAATGAGTTGCATATTCTGCTAATTCTTTACAAATTTCTTTCAGTGTTGCAACATCTCCTGATTTACGGGAGTGGACCAAGAGGGCAGAGACCTTTGACAACCTCCACAATAGTGTTAGTAGGACACACTAAAGTTATTTACTTCTCTCATATTTTCTTTGATTACTTTAATAAAAGATTATTTCTTTTGCAGGTGCGAATTGCAATGGTTGGGAAATATGTTGGTTTGCCAGATTCTTATTTATCTGTAGTTAAGGTTAGATGCACCCTCTGTCTGAGCTCTATTGAAGCATTTTCATTTATTTTGATGCTATCCCTTGAATATATTGAGATTAAAATCATGTTTTGTCTTTCATATCCTAGTGAAGAGTTCATGCTGATCTCTATCTTCCTGCATGCATATTTATACTGTTGGTTGAGACAACAGTTTCCATTAATTTTTTTATTAGTTTATTGATAATTTTAAAAACGCTTCAAATTTATTTTAACTTTATTTTTGGTTTTAAAAGAGAATGCTGGATAGGCCAGTGGCGTTGTACTTTCACCCAACCTTCCCTGAATGCTTCACAACTTTTGGATAGTCTATATGGGGAGTGCTATAATTAAATTGAGCAGAAATACTGCTGTAATACTAAAATACAAAGTGAGATATTGTTAATTTCCTGTCATTTGAGGTAGTTTTGACAGCCTAATTGTGCATGATCTGCTTCTGTTGAGCAGGATGAGGTAATATAGTCTGAAATCAGCATAAAGCTTTTAGTTGCTGGAAAATTGTAGTCAAACTCTGGAATACGTAATGTGTTTTAGTTGGTTATAATAGCACTTATTGATATTAACAGCCGCTTCTATTCTCTCTTGAAGGCTCTTCTGCATGCGTGCATTGCTTGTTCACTGAAGCCATCAATTGATTGGATTGCAGCTTCTGATCTTGAAGATGAAAGTGCAAAATCGGTGCTTTAGCTTTCTCTAGTGGTTTACTTGAACAGTCTTTGGTATGCAATTTGTAATTTTATCTGATTGCAAATGCTTGATCTGTCTTCCAGACACCAGAAGCTCATGCTGCTGCTTGGAAGACTCTAAAAGTATGTTTTCACTTTTTCCTTGAAGTCAATTTTTCTACCTTTAATTGAAGCCAGTTCTGCAGAATTCCATCTATCTAGACCAAGAATGGATTTACTGAGTTATTATCAGAAGAGTCTGTGACTAGTGTCTCACAAAGTTAAAAATACACCGAGTTGCTCATCATATTGTTTTTCTTGAACATTCTTGATGAGTGAAGATTCAGTTAGATGCTTGTCATTGTTTTTTATTCGGAAAACAAAAAAAAAAAAAAGAGGGAACAAGGGGATGTGTAATTCTCATATTTGATGCATTCTCAGGAAGCAGCAGGTATTTTGGTACCTGGTGGATTTGGGGATCGTGGTGTAAAGGGAATGATATTGGCTGCAAAATATGCAAGGGAAAAGAACGTTCCGTATCTTGGGATTTGCTTAGGCATGCAGATCTCTGTGATTGAGTTTGCTAGATCTGTGAGCCATACTTACTAAAATTATAACTCAGTTCTTGTTTTTCATCACCTATATAGCTGTCTTACGTCATGTGTGTTTTCAAGGTTTTGAGTTTGCAAAGTGCAAACAGTACAGAGTTTGATGCTGATACACAAAATCCGGTTGTAATTTTCATGCCAGAGGTATCTTATGCTCGATTAATTTCATTGGACAGGCATTTCAGAACCATGCAAGTAATGCCACATTTCTTTGTTTCACTGTAGGGTTCAAAAACACATATGGGAAGTACGATGCGGCTTGGCAGCCGAAAAACATTATTGCAGACTCCTGATTGTATCACTGCAAAACTGTATGACCTTAAACACATCAAATGCATAAATGTCAATCCATGAACTAGGCAGAATAGAAGTTAGAGATGACTGCCAAGGAAAAAAGAAATATTTACCAAATCCGTGTGGAACGACAAATTTGTTGGATGTTTGATGGAAGTGTTTCATTTCTAGATTGATATGTGGTGTATTTTCCTGTGGGCTTTTGTGCCTTGTGGTACATGAGTTAGAATGTAGGAATGCTGTGAACTCATAATTGTGAAAAAAGCATAAAGTTTGCTAAGATACATTTGCCAAAAGTAATTGTAATAGGAATTTAGGTTTCTATTTGGTGGTGAGTATTTTGAGAATATACCCATACCTTATAGAGGAATTTATAGAATTACAAGCAAATGTTAAATTGAGCTTGTTCTTTGGAAGACCACCCAGTGGGGCATTTGTTTTACTATTTAATACTTTCTTTTGGCAGGTATCGTAATTCAGAATATGTGTACGAGCGACATCGGCATAGATACGAGGTTGAAGAGGAAAATAATCCTTAGAAGATGTTTAGTGAGCAATATTATTTTGTACATTGCATTGGACTTTTCCTAATCATTTCAAGTTTTGTCCAGGTGAATCCTGAGATAGTTGGCATTTTAGAGGAAGCTGGGTTGCAATTTGTTGGAAAAGATGAAAGTGGAACAAGAATGGAGGTCAGTTATGGATATAGATAAGCAGTGTGGACATGACTTTCACTAATTTTGAGGATTTTGCATATTGAATTTTTGAAGTGATCAAATACTTGCTTGTGTGTGGAGGGTGGTGTGGAAAAACATAGGACAATTGTTGGAGTTGGATCTTATTAGCCAGTATAACATCTGAAGTGTGAAATATTTTATTCATGATTTTGTCCTTGCTATTCCATTTTACTCCCTCTGAGTCCTGTCCTTATTCTATCCTTCCCTGGGGACTTGCTATTAATTTGTGCAGATTTTGGAGATTCCCAGCCATCTGTTCTATGTTGGTGTTCAGTTTCATCCAGAATTTAAGTCAAGACCAGGAAGACCTTCAGCTCTGTTTCTAGGTAAACATTGGTTAGCTGAGTTTATTGATCAAAATGAACTATTTTAATTGAATGTAATACCTTTTACTCATTTTTAAATTATCTAAAAATTTTCGCTGACACTTCTTGATACCAATTTTAGGCCTTATTCTGGCTGCTACTGGGCAATTGGAAGCATATCTGAAGAAGCAGCAGAATGGATGCCTATAGGCAACATGTCCGGGTTCTGTTGGTCACGTTAGTTAAGGTACATCGCCATCTTTAGAGGACAAATGTTGTCACATATTTTTTATATTGCAGTTAAAAAATATTGACTAGCAGCGGTTATTTGTTCAAAAGGGGGCCTGTGGGGTGGTGTGGGGTGAAGAAATGGAAACAATGAGGTGGCACGAATTGGGTGCCATTATTTGTTTAGTACCTTTCTGTTTGCAGGAGCCTGCCATCCTTCTCTGAGTTTATACAATGGCTTGTGAGTCGGTTTTGTGAGCCTCTTAGGAAATCGCTGATAGATTAATTCTTGCTACACAGGCCTTGTTTCTGTACCTTTTCCCCAATCATGCCATTGTTACCATCTGTATCAATAGTTTTTGCATCAATTGCATCTTGATTGGAAGTGCTTGATTTAGATCGTCATCCTGGACCATGAACTTTTCCCATTTCTGTAACCTGCGCTGTGCTTGCCCTACTGACTATACTACAGGTGATTTAGCTTGTTAGATTGGTCATGACACATTTTAGCATCTGCTCCAGGTTGTATCTGGAAGGTCATTTTGCAGACATGATGATGTAAAGAAAGATGCTTGTAAGAGAGCTACTCCGAGGGAATGAAGTTAGCATAGGCGTGGTGTTGGAGGAGAGAGTCATATACAGACAGTTGTATGCAGAATTTGATTTGACAAACTCTGCAAGTGGTAAAATTTATCTATATTAAATTAGTTAGGAAATGGGGTTTATGAAATCCATCCTGGGTTTCCTTGAGTGGCAATGAGCAGAGGTGCTTTTGCAGCGAATTTTGTTTCACCTTTAAAAATGTCTGATGGCAAAAATCTTTAGTAGTGCAACTTTTGTCGTGCTTTGTTTTATGTCCAAATATGAAATGCCCCCTTCTATCCTGTTTATGGCACCACCGATTTTCTCCTGATTAACGGCAGCCGGCAGCCGTGTGGGTTTAGACTAAAAAAAGTTTGGTGCAAAGTATGTCCTGTGAATCAAACAAATACTTGGTTTTACAAGGTTTGACAATATTGTTTGATCCCCCTAAAAAAGCAAAAAACTGCTAAGGTCATTCTTCTATTTTGTTTGACCCAAAGGTTTGCCCCGGCTGCAATATTCTCACCGGAGAAACTCAGCTGCAGCAATAAAAGAAATGCGACGCCTCTCTTCCTGACTTTTTTTAATGTGTTTTTCAAGGTTCTTCCTACATCCTCTGTAGGGATTAAATATAATATGTCAAACAAACGTTAAATACTTAAATTCAATGGACAACTTCTTCAATCCACCTTTGCACGTTAAGATATACTTATAAACCCCAAGGTTTGACAAGAAAAAAGCATTGCTCTTTGAAAACAAATTTCCATCTCTTTATTGAAGACATTTCTTCTATCTACAAAAATGGTGCCGCTATATATGCCTGTTTCTTAACCCCAAGAAAATAAATTTAAAAAAAAAAACGAATTTAAATAATTGTTTGTATTTCATTACTCATAACAATGGTGGGAGCAGTAGTTGAAATAGTACGTAGCTGTTTGTTTGTTTCAGACTTTCAGTTGGCTCCTCTACTGATCATCTCATTGTATTGAAGATAAGATATTTGCCTTTGCAGTTTAATTTGTTGGTAAAATTTGGCTATGAACTTCTCAGCCTTCAAATCAATTCCTTCATCACAAGGCTGGCCAGCATTCATTTCTTCGCAGACATCCTGCCCACCATATTCATCATCGCGATCTTCTTCATCTGCGCCACTACTGTTTATGAAACTCTTCCTAGATACAATGTGTTCGTCCTCATTATTATAAATGTCATAATGATCATTATCATCATCGGGACCAAAATCATAGTCAAAATCCACCACCGCCTGCGGGTTAATGCAGGGAATATTTGGCATCTTGAATCTCAAAGAAGAAGGACGATGCATCTTGATGTGTATGACCGGAGTGTCATCGAAGGACAGCTCCCGCTCTCCATAACGAAGGGCAGCCCGTTGATGATAGTCACTGGAGTAGTTTCGGATATTTTTAATGAATTTGGGAAGTAAACTTAGATCCAACGCCAGTCTGTTTTTCAAAACGGCGCCTTTCCTCGGCCATAAGAAGCCCAAACGTAGGATGTGCCACGCTCTACGAGCAACAACGACGGATCGATTGTTGTGCATTTTGATATCTTGGGGTAGTGTTGTTGTTGCACGTACTTAGAGTAATTAATTTCAGTTGCAAAAACAAACGAGAGACAGAAAGTAGTACGTGGTTAATTTGGGTTTTGCAAGAAAGATTTTATGATTCCAGTTGTGATAAGAAAGCTGTAATTTATAAAGGCGAAAAGAAGAAGATATAAATAATATATAGCTGATGATGATGAGGATGTACGCGGTTGTGTGGGAAAAATTGATTGGCAAAAGCGTAAGGGTGTTGTGTGTAGTGTAGTAGTTGCAGGGGCGACAAAAATCAAAGGGGTATTTGGCGTGTGGTGTGTTAGATACACGGCTGTACGCGGCCTGTTTTATACTTTTATTCAACTCCTGCACTGTCTTCTCCATCTCCTAATTCTTTTTTTTTTTTTTTGAAACATTAATCTTTCCTACTTGTTTTAAACTTATGAAAATGGAATTGTGCAGAGTGATTAAGGTAAAAAAATGTATGAAGCTTATCAAAATTAGTAAATCTTTTAACGGAAATCACAAGTTTTTCTTAAATGTATGGTGATTTAGTTATTATAAGTGATAAAAAAAAAAAGAAAAAGAAGTAAAACCATTGATTAAGAAGATGAACCACAGCAGCCAGCCAGCTAAACACATGTTTAATTTGTTGGGTTTTAGTTCAAGTGTTGCTGTCATTAATCACTCGTTTAAAAATTAGTACGTAATTTAATAAACAAAGTCCAACACTCGATCAGTTGATCAAGTAAACGTACGTTTGGTTTTCCATTTTTTTATTATATTTAATTTGGTGTCTTTAATTCTAATTCTCAATCAAAAGGTTTGAATCCCATGAGGATAACAGGGCAGGGCTCACCCAAATCCAATGTATATAAACTGAACTGGGCCATATATGTTATCCTTTGCTATGTTTCGGTGTGGCCGTGCATATCCGTGAATTTTTTAAATTGAAGCCACTTTCTCTATGGCTTGACCCTTTGCGGGAAAGGGTGCTATCTACTTAACGATATTAAAGAAATATAAATGTAAATTTTTTGAAAAATCATTATTTTTTGTCGGTTATAACCCACGTTTTTTGGTTGAAAATGGCAAAATTTAAAAATTAGTGATATTGCATTTTTTTCATTTCATTTTTTGAGCACACCTTATTTGGTAATGTGCAATCTACCAAACATTGCTAAAAATATAGAAATGTAAATTTTTTAAAAAATCATCATTTTCGGGGGTTATAACCCACGTTTTTTAGGTGAAAATGGCAAAATTCAAAAACTAGCGATTTTGCATTATTTTTATATTAATTTTTGCACCCACATTTATTGGTAATGTGTTATCTATTGAAATGAGTTAAAAAGCTAGAAATGTAAAATTTTTGAAAAATCATCATTTTTCGTGGGCTATAACCCATGTTTTTTGAATGAAAATAGCAAAATTCAAAAATTAGCGATTTTGCATTGTTTTCATTTCATTTTTTGCACTCATCGTTATTGGTAATATGCTATCCACTGAACGATGTTAAAAAAACAAAAATGTAATTTTTTTGAAAAATCATCATTTTTCGTGGGTTATAACCCATGTTTTTTGGTTGAAAATGGCAAAATTTAAAAATTAGCGATTTTGCATTTTTTTCATTTCATTTTTTGCCCACACCTTATTTGATAATGTGCAATCTACCAAACGTTGTTAAAAAAATAGAAATGGAAATTTGTTTAAAAATCATCATTTTCGTGGGTTATAACTCACGTTTTTTAGGTGAAAATGGCAAAATTCAAAAACTAGCGATTTTGCATTGTTTTTATATTAATTTTTGCACTCACATTTATATGTGATGTGCTATCTATTGAACGGTGTTAAAAAGCTAGTAATGTAAATTTTTTGAAAAATCACCATTTTTCGTGGGCTATAACTCATTTTTTTGAGTGAAAATGGCAAAATTCAAAAATTAGTGATTTTGCATTGTTTTCATTTCATTTTTTGCACTCATCGTTATTGGTAATGTGCTATCTACTGAACGATGTTAAGAAATAGAAATGTAAATTTTTTGAAAAATCATCATTTTTCGTCGGCTATAAACCACATTTTTTGGTTGAAAATGGCGAAATTTAAAAATTAGCGATATTGCATTTTTTTCATTTCATTTTTTGAGCACACCTTATTTGGTAATGTGCAGTCTACCAAACATTGCTAAAAATATAGAAATGTAAATTTTTTAAAAAATCATCATTTTCGGGGGTTATAACCCATGTTTTTTAGGTGAAAATGGCAAAATTCAAAAACTAGCGATTTTGCATTATTTTCATATTAATTTTTGCACCCACATTTATATGTAATGTGCTAGCTATTGAAAGGAGTTAAAAAGCTAGAAATGTAAAATTTTTGAAAAATCATCATTTTTCGTGGGCTATAACCCATGTTTTTTGAGTGAAAATGGCAAAATTCAAAAATTAGCGATTTTGCGTTGTTTTCATTTCATTTTTTGCACTCATCATTATTGGTAATGTGCTATCCACTGAACGATGTTAAAAAAATAAAAATGTAATTTTTTTTGAAAAATTATCATTTTTCGTGAGTTATAACCCACGTTTTTTTGTTGAAAATGGCAAAATTTGAAAATTAGCGATATTGCATTTTTTGCATTTCATTTTTTGCCCACACCTTATTTGGTAATGTGCAATCTACCAAACGTTGTTAAAAAAATAGAAATGGAAATTTGTTTAAAAATCATCATTTTCGTGGGTTATAACTCACGTTTTTTAGGTGAAAATGGCAAAATTCAAAAACTAGCGATTTTGCATTGTTTTTATATTAATTTTTGCACTCACATTTATATGTGATGTGCTATCTATTGAACGGTGTTAAAAAGCTAGTAATGTAAATCTTTTGAAAAATCACCATTTTTTGTGGGCTATATAACTCATGTTTTTTGAGTGAAAATGGCAAAATTCAAAAATTAGTGATTTTGCATTGTTTTCATTTCATTTTTTGCACTCATCGTTATTGGTAATGTGCTATCTACTGAACGATGTTAAGAAATAGAAATGTAAATTTTTTGAAAAATCATCATTTTTCGTCGGCTATAAACCACATTTTTTGGTTGAAAATGGCGAAATTTAAAAATTAGCGATATTGCATTTTTTTTCATTTCATTTTTTGAGCACACCTTATTTGGTAATGTGTAGTCTACCAAACATTGCTAAAAATATAGAAATGTAAATTTTTTAAAAAATCATCATTTTCGGGGGTTATAACCCATGTTTTTTAGGTGAAAATGGCAAAATTCAAAAACTAGCGATTTTGCATTATTTTCATATTAATTTTTGCACCCATATTTATATGTAATGTGCTATCTATTGAAAGGAGTTAAAAAGCTAGAAATGTAAAATTTTTGAAAAATCATCATTTTTCGTGGGCTATAACCCATGTTTTTTGAATGAAAATGGCAAAATTCAAAAATTAGCGATTTTGCATTGTTTTCATTTCATTTTTTGCACTCATCGTTATTGGTAATGTGCTATCCACTGAACGATGTTAAAAAAATAAAAATGTAATTTTTTTTGAAAAATTATCATTTTTCGTGGGTTATAACCCACGTTTTTTGGTTGAAAATGGCAAAATTTAAAAATTAGCGATTTTGCATTTTTTTCATTTCATTTTTTGCCCACACCTTATTTGGTAATGTGCAATCTACCAAACGTTGTTAAAAAATAGAAATGGAAATTTGTTTAAAAATCATCATTTTCGTGGGTTATAACTCACGTTTTTTAGGTGAAAATGGCAAAATTCAAAAACTAGCGATTTTGCATTGTTTTTATATTAATTTTTGCACTCACATTTATATGTGATGTGCTATCTATTGAACGGTGTTAAAAAGCTAGTAATGTAAATCTTTTGAAAAATCACCATTTTTTGTGGGCTATATAACTCATGTTTTTTGAGTGAAAATGGCAAAATTCAAAAATTAGTGATTTTGCATTGTTTTCATTTCATTTTTTTCACTCATCGTTATTGGTAATGTGCTATCTACTGAACGATGTTAAGAAATAGAAATGTAAATTTTTTGAAAAATCATCATTTTTCGTCGGCTATAAACCACATTTTTTGGTTGAAAATGGCGAAATTTAAAAATTAGCGATATTGCATTTTTTTCATTTCATTTTTTGAGCACACCTTATTTGGTAATGTGCAGTCTACCAAACATTGCTAAAAATATAGAAATGTAAATTTTTTAAAAAATCATCATTTTCGGGGGTTATAACCCACGTTTTTTAGGTGAAAATGGCAAAATTCAAAAACTAGCGATTTTGCATTATTTTCATATTAATTTTTGCACCCACATTTATATGTAATGTGCTATCTATTGAAAGGTGTTAAAAAGCTAGAAATGTAAATTTTTTGAAAAATCATCATTTTTTATGGGCTATAATCCATGTTTTTTGAGTGAAAATGGCAAAATTCAAAAATTAGCGATTTTGCATTGTTTTCATTTCATTTTTTGCACTCATCGTTATTGGTAATGTGCTATCCACTGAACGATGTTAAAAAAATAAAAATGTAATTTTTTTGAAAAATCATCATTTTTCGTGGGTTATAACCCACGTTTTTTGGTTGAAAATGGCAAAATTTAAAAATTAGCGATTTTGCATTTTTTTCATTTCATTTTTTGCCCACACCTTATTTGGTAATGTGCAATCTACCAAACGTTGTTAAAAAAATAGAAATGGAAATTTGTTTAAAAATTATCATTTTCGTGGGTTATAACTTACGTTTTTTAGGTGAAAATGGCAAAATTCAAAAACTAGCGATTTTGCATTGTTTTTATATTAATTTTTGCACTCACATTTATATGTGATGTGCTATCTATTGAACGGTGTTAAAAAGCTAGTAATGTAAATTTTTTGAAAAATCACCATTTTTCATGGGCTATAACCCATGTTTTTTGAGTGAAAATGGCAAAATTCAAAAATTAGTGATTTTGCATTGTTTTCATTTCATTTTTTGCACTCATCGTTATTGGTAATGTGCTATCTACTGAACGATATTAAGAAATAGAAATGTACATTTTTTGAAAAATCATCATTTTTCGTCGGTTATAAACCACATTTTTTGGTTGAAAATGGCAAAATTTAAAAATTTGCGATATTGCATTTTTTTCATTTCATTTTCTGAGCACACCTTATTTGGTAATGTGCAGTCTACCAAACATTGCTAAAAATATAGAAATGTAAATTTTTTAAAAAATCATCATTTTCGGGGGTTATAATCCACGTTTTTTAGGTGAAAATGGCAAAATTCAAAAACTAGCGATTTTGCATTATTTTCATATTAATTTTTGCACCCACATTTATATGTAATGTGCTATCTATTGAAAGGTGTTAAAAAGCTAGAAATGTAATTTTTTTGAAAAATCATCATTTTTTGTGGGCTATAACCCATGTTTTTTCAGTGAAAATGGCAGAATTCAAAAATTAGCGATTTTGCATTGTTTTCATTTCATTTTTTGCACTCATCGTTATTGGTAATGTGCTATCTACTGAACGTGTTTGAAAAAATAAAATGTAAATTTTTTGAAAAATCATTATTTTTCGTGGGTTATAACCCACGTTTTTGGGTTGAAAATCGAAAAATTTTAAAATTGGCGATTCTGCATTTTTTTCATTTCATTTTTTGCCCACACCTTATTTGGTAATGTGCAATCTACCAAACATTGCTAAAAATATAGAAATGTAAATTTGTTTAAAAATCATAATTTTCGTGGGTTATAAGCCACGTTTTTAGGTGAAAATGACAAAATTAAAAAATTAGCGATTTTGCATTGTTTTCATATTAATTTTTGCACCCACACTTATATGCAATGTGCTATTATTGAACGGTGTTAAAAAACTAGAAATGTAAATTTTTTAAAAAATCATCATTTTTCATGGGCTATAACTCATGTATTTTGAGTGAAAATAGCAAAATTGATTGATTGATTGAGAATTGAATGAATAGGATGAAAAGGAATTTAATGAGTAGTAATCTAAAACAAAATAAGAATTAATCTGGTTAATTTGGTCAGATCATCGCCAGATATACCGTGGGTGAAACAGTATTAGTATAGAGGGTAAATAAAAAGTTGTAAGAGAACAATCTCTCTCTATATATGCAAATAACAGCAGCATTGCATGCATTATATTCATGCCATGCATATAATAAGAGCGTAATAAAAGATTCTTTGGAGTAGACATTACTACATTAGAGGAGGGTGCATGCATGTCTAATTATTTTTGACGAATGCTAGCTGCACCACTGGCTTTTGTGTAAATGAAATAATGCCTCATTACTCATGCCTGTGTAGGTAAATTTAATATTTTTCCTCTTGGTTTGTCATAAAGGGGAGATAAGGGTGCCAAAAGTATACATGTATTCTTTTAATTAGTTATTAAATTTTTAAAAATTAAATTAAAACTGATAAAACTCTGAGTGATGATCTTATGTGAATATTGTTTTTTTACCATGGAAAGATTAGTGGCTGATAAAACTCCGAGTGATGATCTTACGTGAATATTGTTTTTTTACCATGGAAAGATTAGTGGACCAAGGCATTATTGATAGCCTTAATTAACCAACTTAATTGTCTGTCTACCATTAGAAAGTAACAAAGTGAACCAAATTTTCATTCATTCTCTCTATTCCTGCGCCTTCAACACCGAACCTGTTTCCTCGCTCATCCCCTCATTTCTACATTTTTCCCTCCTCACCAACAATACTTGACCGACCCCGATCCAGCCCATTTTGGTAAACATTTTTTTTTTTAAAATTGGCAATATAAATATATATATATATATAGGAGCAAATTACACATTAAAAATTCGGGGGCAGTGCGACAAAATATTTTTAAAGTGTTTCTTTCCTTTCAAAATCTCGCCCTGCATTTTGCAGGGCAGGTCAAGCACGCACATACATACATTAACACCTACGTACACACCTCACAGCACCTCTCCCCTTCCTAATTTCTTCTACGACCACCACCATGACGGTTGTACCAGACTTCTTGGAGGATTCCCGGATTATTAATAACAATGGGTTTATAGAAGAATCGGAAATTCCCAATGCCAATGCTGCCATCATCAGTAATCTCAGCATTAACACCACCACCACCACCACCACCGGGGAGAAGAATGGCAATAAGAAGAAAAAGAAGAACAAGAAAGTTGGGGCATTCGGTTTTTTCAGAGCCGCATTAGTGGCATTGCGTCCTGACGATAAAAAGAAACCCTCCTCACCAAAGGTAGATAACTGGAAGAAAATCGTGGGGTCAATGAGGCCATTGCACCTCCAGGACAACAAATCGCCGCCACCCTCGCCTGCTAGAAGCATTATGGTTGAAAACCCAAACTCTGAGGAAGATCTTATGATTCAATTACACCAACCGATCTCTCCATCACCCTCTAGCAGCTCTGTTGATACCATGAGCCAATACGCTTCGGCATCCAATCTCCAAGCACTCGATGATAGTGAGAACGAAGATGATGATCCGGACGTCGTTTTTGATGCCATTTGTGGGGATGAGATGATCGATTCCAAGGCCGAAGAGTTCATTGCTCAGTTTTACCAACAAATGAAGATCGATCAGCACCACCGCAGGGGTACAATTCAACAGTTATAATCAATTATATTATATTATGCTTTAAGTCGATGGATGCATGCATGCATGCATGCACGATGCGTGCCTGGAGAGACGAAAAGACAAGGACAAGGATATGACCCAGTTCCAGTTCCAGTTCCAGTTCCTGTTTCTTTTCTTCTTATTCTTCTCCTTCTTTTTTATAAATTTTTTTTAGACTCCATATTTTTGTTTTTTATTTCTTTCTTTTTAAGTCCTTGGATCTTTTTCTTTTTTTAAATTGCAAAAAAATTTGCATGGGGCGGGCAGATTAGAATGCGCGTGAAAGACTCTTTCATTGGGTGCATTGATAGATGAAGAAACTGGGGGCAAGCCGACCTGCAAGCAAGAAAGAAATTCGAAATTATATTTGTTTAGGGAGATTTAATATTTATGAATGTAATCGATCTGTAAGTTGTGGCAGGGGTATGTTATTTAATAGCATTTGTTAGTGATAATACCCTCTTTTTTTTTGTTTTGATCATGCATATCATCATCATCATTAGGAGATCGATCGAGCATCCTGATCCTGATGATGATCATTGATCAACAACACAAACTCAGAGTGCATGCATGCCCAGCAGCAAATTAACTCTGCTCATCATGATGGATTCGTATGATCAAAATCCGGGAATGAGGAATGAGAGTATGTATGTAACACTCATTAACGCCTGCCCTTTTCTTTTCTTTCTTTTTTTTTTAAATAAAAAAAATGTACTTGGGATTCGGGATCCATTATTTCCAAAATTATTAAATTATTTATTAGCATCTACTCCAGTACTGTGGTTAATAATTTGGAATATTTTCCATCTCTTGATTTGATTAATTTGTTATATTGTACAAGTTTGGAATGGATCATATATTTGAACATTGATGATGTTCGTAGCCAATTTTGTTTTGTTTGCTATTTTTACAGTGATGGATCATGGACGGTATTATTGTTTGTTTTGTTTTCCCGGGCCCTTCATCTTGCACTAATTAATTAATTATTGTTTCTTTCTTTCTCCAAGATTGCATATATAGACACAAGAAATTAATGGCTGCGAGAATAACATTCTAGGAATGAGCTTATTAATTATATATATGATTTTCAATTCTCAAACTATAATATAATGAGCCAACCTAATTCTTTTTGTCAATTTGAATTACAGATTCTATTTATTTTTTGAAATTAAAAAAAACGGCAAATAAAATAAATATCTTTCAGCTGTTTTCATTTGGGTACATGACTGGTCCATTAACAAAAATTTTATTGCATTTGGGCCAACTAATTGTTACAAGCTTACACCATAACAAGCAGAGTGGATGGTAGTTAAGCTATGCCATAAATCATAATGAGATGGATGGACCGTCTCTAAACATATTGTGTGGCCATTTCTGATTTCTCTTGCACCATAAAATAGCATGGTCTAGGGGTTTCAGTTTCAGAGGCTAAGGACTTAGGTCCACTCCATTTTCTCGGCCCACTTCAGACTTCAACGATCAATCCAATTCCAAGCAAGAGAGTAGAGAATTCATCCCAATTCCCTTAGTATACATGAGTGTATATATAGGGAAGATAAAAACGAGACGATCTTTTATATATATATACACACACGTGATAAATATAATAGAAAATTAAAGTTACGATTTTAACCAAAATTAAAAATCTGATTTCAATTCACAATAAATATAATAATAGAAAGTTATAGTTACGACTTTTACCCAGCATAAAATTGTAGAAAATTAAAATCAAAATTTCAACCGCTTTTCACGTTAGTTTTTTCTCCAAAGGAAAACGTGCCTTACATTAAAAAAAAAAAGCATAATTCTTTCATTTTAGCATCTCTTTAACAATTCTTTCATTTTTAAGGTTTACAAAAGAATATCACAAAACTAGCCTACAAATACATTTAAAAAAACTGAACCCGAAACTCCATTCAATTAGCGAAATTACTAGTACACCAACACACAAAATTATTGAGCTAGTAACCATGAATGATTTCAGAGCACTTGTTCTTGAACCAACGAAAACCATTCTTAATGGAACCCTTCACCCTACCTTCAATGCTATACACTTTGTACCTGGCTATTCTCTTCCTTCTATTCATCTCAGGATCGCCGAATCGCCATGGCTTGGAAGACGAAGATGATGATGATGATGATGATGAATATTCCTCTCGACTTGTGGGATGATGATCGGGGGACCGGGGTGGCCAACTGCTCCTCGTGTGAACCTGGTTACTACTAATCCCTTTTCCGCTCACCATCTCCAGTCTCCCGTCTCCCACCGACCCCGCCCTGCATGCCCTCTTCTCCTCCATTGCTGCCTCACAAATTAATCCTACTCTTTGTAATATACTTTATGAGAGAATTATATGAAAAAGGTACTCACTCACTCGGCCAATATAAATTTAACAAAGAAGGTACAAAAAGGATTTTCTAATATATAAAAGTGAATGAAGAAGCGAGTTCACAGGTCCCTGCACAAGTTTAGCTGGAATGCTGGCATGCTGCTGCGTTTTCACTTTCTTTAGATTCTGTATTTGGTGGGTTTGGTGGGTGGGTCGCTTCGAATTTCGATGCCAATGCCACTGACGCTTTCTTTTATATCTTCAAACAAAGTGGTTGAATTATATATTGATGCTTATTACAGCTAGCCTAGCTAGTTAAGCCATCTACTGAAGTACTTCAACTCATCAATGTACTTCTGAACATCGTGCTGACCTCGATGTTATCGACCTGTCGTTACCTCAACTCCATCATTACTTTCCTTTTTTTTTTCTAAAAATCTATAAGGATCACTGATTGATTTTTAATCATTAGTTCTTTGCAAGAATCAGGTTTTTTATGTGTGATTTCTTAAACGAGTCAGAAATAAATGATTTTTTCCTCTGGTCTCTGGGGCTAAGGTGTTAGTTTTCCAGAGGAGAGAAATCAATGGACTCTGTTTCAAACGTATCCTTTCACTCTTTCTTGGAGAAATAAAAATGATCGATTCTCACTGTCTAATTCTTTTTGGTTGCAGTTCCCCAAGAGGAAGGACATTTGAAAGAGGTCAAATCAAATCATTGGACATTAGTCACTTCTAAGAGATGGGCCATTTTCCTCTCATTTTAGTTAACACTAGAAATTTTCATTTCTTCATGCTGCAGTACTAGCTAATTTCATGCGGGATTGTTTCAGTTTTTGAAGCAATCCATGATGTATTTATTATAAACAACACGCAATAAATTGATTGGGGAAGCAGCACGATGATTGATGATTCAAGATTCCAGAGAATTCCAAGTGCTATGACAGTTGAATTTTTATCAAAATTTAAAAAAAAAAAAAATAGACAAGGGTAGAGGGTAATGTCTAGCATGAGCGCTCACAGTCACAGAGATTGTGTTGGATCAGCCAAGGAAACTTTGCTCAGCCTACTGGGCAACGTTCTCATCTCTTGTTGATTTCTGACCTTTTTGCTTTTCACACGGCGACCACCGATGTTGGAACCATACAGTGCTCTATGAGCCAGTGCTCTACTCAGAGAGGATTCCACTGGCCTGCCCTTATTATGATCATTCCATCTCTCAGTAGCTGCGGCATCAGAAACTTCACTCGCTGATTCCTCACTGGACATTTCTTACAGAGTTGAAGAGGATCGATGGTTGCAATGTGCTTATGGAAATGCACTCGCAATTGATATATACGCCAGTCACCAGCACTACTACAGTTACAGTAGATCCTTTGCAGAGCATATGGGACAAAAAAGAAAAAGTACGTGGAGCCATCAACGTCAGCTGTTGATGGTGCGATCAAAAGCCCAAGTTGGAGGAATTTCAATTTCCAAGCGAAGTTTCCCATGGCCGAAAGAAACACTCTTTCACAATTTTTATCTACAGCATTGATTCATTATTTTTCTTGCTACAAAAGAAAGATAAACTTTATCTACTCGATGACTCGTTTTGAACATTAAACAAAATAAGACAAGATAATATTGTACAACAGCTTCGTTCCTAAGATTATGGCATTAGCAACGTATACAGGAGAACTCTTTTGAATCATTAAACAAAGATAAGCCCATCAAAACACCTCCCAATATGAACGCACCATTTATCAAGTAGTCCACTGATTTTTTTCACAACTCCATTAACTAGAATATTCTTTGTCACCCAATCTGAACATCTTTAGACAACCTTCTCCCCGACTCAAACCAATGCTTTTACCAAAAGCATAACAATTTGCTAATACCGAAGCCCAACTAGAGCATCTTTATAAAACGATTAGAGCGGTTGCCTTGCTGACATGTCCTCCTCATCAGGTTAAATTTTCACGCACAGATGCCCCACCTGCATGCGCATACACTCATGTAGGCAAGTGCATGTTTTGGTTAAATTTTTATTACTATCAGCAGAAAAGTGAGAAAACAAGAATTTTCAATGAATTCCAGGTAAAAACAGAGTCTCAACTATTCATCATCTTCACCAACTCGACTTTGCAGGCGGCCATATAGGCCAGTTAATCCAACTACTGTGCAAAGGCAGACACACCTGGGAAAATGCGGGTGAATAACTCTATATGTTCTACGATGTAGATTGAGCAACCCATTATCTTGTTGAGGCATCCTGTGATGCAATGGCTAATGCAGGTAATAGTTATTTACACGAGGCAAAGTACTGTGCCCACGCATTTTAGAGCTTTATATACACACGTTTCCTGTGCAGGAATCCAGCAATGACACCCCAAAACAATATCTCCAGCAAAACAAATGCTAAGGTTCCCCACTTTTTTGAATGAACTATTGCTTGGAAAAGCCTCTCAGTGAAGTCAACCTGTGGAATGTTACAAAATCAAGAACACCAATTATATTCAAATTTCTTATATCAGATTATGTACCAGCAAATTAAATCAAACACAAAGCTCAGCACTCATATATAAGCATTTATGCAAAAATGAAAACCTAGGCGAGGTGCCAATTGACCTATCAGAGCAAAACTAAATTCAAATAACTTTTCTTCACAAGTATATCTAGAAATGGAACTATCGGCATATAAGTATTATTCTGCATGTCAGTTGTTCTGCCACATTCAGAAAATTCAAGTTGTTTGCTGCTGTCTAGAAATGAATCCAGACAGGAATATGAATACTAACATAAAATGCAGTCATGAATAGAGCACAACTAGTGCCCCATAATTTTTTCCCCACATGACTAACACCAAACACTCGAGTCTTTGAGGAAAACTTTGGTCAAAGATAACTGGAAAGAAAAATTATATCTTTGATACTTTAAACAATGAAGAAAAAAGTCCTATAGAAAAGGAATTCAGGAAAGGAGAAAAGATCCACAATCGAGAAATAAATGACTAAATGAAACAGAAATCACCAGGTTGTTCTCGGGCAAGCGCCAGTAGAAACCTTGTAAAGCTGCTGGAAAGAGGTCACAAGCAGCCAAAGCATAAATGATAAGAGCATTCATTCCCATCCACTGAAACATTAATGTCGGCTTTGTAATATATTTGACATCAACCTGCAGCAAGCATCATCAGTTTAAAACACACCAATTATCTCAGTGTCTTTCAACTCCTAATTTCTCCATTGCTCAAGAATGCGTTATGAGCTATAAACTAATATTTCTCATTTCAAATTCCAATTCTTCTTTTGGTATGTTGATACTGGCTATACTTATTGCCAGTGTCCCCCACATAGATGGTACATCAGTGGACATTGATATCACTGGAATGGAAAAATTCTCAGGAAAAGAAAATAAAACAATTGTGTATTTCTGTAAAGGAACTCACAATATAAAAGATAATGGTTAAGAGAAAGGCAGATGCTCCTGCTGTGATGAACATATAGCTCAATGTGTACAGAGGTTTAGAAAAAGGAATGCCTGAGAAAACAAGCAAATACTTCTGAAATTTTACTGCTTAAACAATAAGTACGAAACAAACATTATCACAAATCATGAAAATAAATACTAATAAATGCTTCTAACATACAGAATACCTATAACTTCCAGAATGAATCCTAAGATTAGTAGAGGGATGGATGTTAAAAACCATAAAATCACTCTTTCCATCTGGCCCTGCAACAAATAAGTAGAAAGATAGGTCAGTACCCCATCTTTGGGAATCAGGCAAGTCAAGTACTGTTCCCATGTCTGTTAGAGAGCAAAATGCATCTTACCTTAAAGTGCACAAGAATGTGTCCATAGTGCAATCCAACAAAACACGTAATAGCAGCCATAAAAGAACTACAAAACAAATAAAAAATCAAAATTAAGAACTACGAATTTATAGCAAACTTGCCCAGTAAAACAGAAAGAAACTTCAAAAAATAAAAATGCAAAAAGTATGTCAACCAGTAAACTTAAATTTAACCCGACAAACTAGGAAATCTGAACATTCTTTAATCAAATTTTAAGACTAGGAGCCCTTTCTTGGAAATCGTAAACAAAATCTAAGCTTGGCTTCGGCCACGGAGCTTTGATTCCTTAGTAGAATAGGAGACCCACTAGTAGCGGCGAGCAAGAGCAGATCGGGGGTTTGAAGAAAAACAAAAACAATAGGAAGGTTCTGGTTTACCACAAGAACACCATTTCTAGTAGTTAGTAAGCTTGCTCTTTAAAGGCAATAAGCTATGATTACCTCACTCTGACGTAAAATAAAACGGAAAGAAAGTTCAAAGCAGAAAAATAAGAAAAATACACTGCATTAAGTGTCACTCACTGAGCTTGCAAGCCTTGTAGATGCACCAGAACCGCCATTACCCAGCCCCAACTTATTTGGTCTTGTCCTTGCTTGTCAAAACTGGATATCCCAATTTGTTCCTAATTACTTAGGCTCTACTTATAATCCAGTCTCATAATTGCTAATTTCTGGATATGGTTGATGTCTTATATCACATAAACCATCTTGAGGTCTATTTTTATTTTGATGTTCAGCTAAGTCGATACCATAAAATCTAACACAAACTATAATGGCATCATTCTCGAATGTTTTAAAGGATTTGGAAACTCTTGCCCGAAAGATCAACATAGTTATAGTCTCAACCAAAATAAGATCAATACATAATTAAACCTTAGGATGCCCTCAGGGTCAAAGGGAGCAAGGCACCATCCAGGAGCATCTGGAGGGAGAGGTCCATAATCAGGTGAGTTGACGCTGCATTCCTTTCAAACCAAAAAAACAAAGCATGACATGTAATGACGGTTTCAAATGCTGGACTTCAAGTGTTCATAAGTTAAACAAAGATAAGACAGCCCCAATAAAGAAAGCATTAAGGAAAAACCTCTGTTCTTCTGTACACAGGATGCTGATAAAGATGCTGTTGACCAAGAATGTATCGATCAATCAACCCAACAGCATTGCAAGGAGGTTCTAGACTTCCCCTCACTCCACAATAAACCTAGCATTGCATAAATACATTGCGATTAGGTAAATTAAGGGAGTAGGACACACCCTATGGTCCTCTCCCTCTCCCTTAAAAGCAACAGAAAATGAAAAATAAGAAACGGGGAAAGCTGGACAATCTAAAACACAGTGGGTACCCATTATACAGATCAGATAGAGATGCACTATAAATTTTCATCTAAAGTCAAATAGCTTGATCTAATAAATAGACCACCAATTTGTACCCTAAACGAAATTGTTTGAATGGGAAAGGAACTTCAAGTTCAAATTAACAGACAAGCAATTGGCATACGACCACCTAACCCATAAAGAACTTCAATTACCCAGTCCATGGTCAAAATTAGTTTCCATAGGACAAGTTTAAACACGCGACATGATACAGAACCCAAAAAGTGTATCCTAACCAGTCTGATTTACGTGTTAGCAGCCAGAGCATTACAAAATATCCACCGAGAAACAAGATGGTTTAAGTCCTAAATGTTTCCCAATATGTTTTCACATATGCTCTGCTATTTAACTTACTGTTTGAGTGGCAGACCCATATTGTGATAGCAGTGATTCAACCTGAAAATTCCAACTTGGAGTATAAAGGAAATACAGCAATACCATGTATAGAGAACCTATTGGGATTGCAAGCAACCTGTTACAATATAGTTTAGAGATTAGTTTATACACAAAAATACGATGTGAGTAGGATATAGTTTAGGGACTATTCAATACATAAAAATAAGATGAGCAACAAAGAAATAACATCTATAATGTCATATCATTTACAAAATCACGTGGACTAAAACAATGCAGTACTCATGTGGGGTAAAACACAATCAAATACCACAAGGAATATATCTCAAAGCATGCCTTTAATCTAATAAGACAACCCAACCCCAAATTCCTGTGAGTGATCTACAAGAGGAATCAATAGTTTTCTCACAGCATAGTCATAAATATTATGAACTACCATATCAAAGGAAGTTAACAGCATCACGGCTATTGCAGTGTAAGAGCTATATCAAAATGCCCAAAATATCCTTGATAGATTTGTTAGAAGAATATTATAATAGTAAAGTGAATAATTCAGATTCAGAAGTAACAGGCATAATGTAAATTAGAATAACTACAATATGCATAAATTTAACGAATAAGGATTTTAGGTCACCCTATCCTTGTCCAAACATATTCTATTGTATTATAGCAGCATATAGCAGACACCAAACAGGGTTAAATATGTTTGAACCGCCAAAAACAATTTTGCAACAACAAGAACGGTTTAATACCGAATCTTACAACTGGAAACAGTATCTTCTCACAAAAGTCATAGCTGAATCAACCACTATGTTGTTAACCAGCCAAATTTCCATGATGGAAGCCAGGAAGTACCCAAATGAGATCCTCTGCAACCCAACACCACAGATTATAAAGTCATAAACTAATAAAAAAATGTTCTACCACAGATGCAGAAGATTAAACATGAAAGCTTCTCTTGACATTACTAGCATAAAAAGTGCAAGCTGTAATACAGAAAAAGCTAACTCATATACCTGCAGCACACCCATCCATCTTATTTTGTCAAGATCAACTCCATAAGTTAAATGGTCGCGACCATGAAAATAACCACCTAAGATTGCATTTTAGCCATGCAAAATATGTAGTCAAGGTTAATCCAGTAAGCAAAACAAACTGGCTCTAAAAGAGAAAATTTTCAACATAATAATTAAATTAGATAGGTCAAAACTTTGTAGAGTAAGTTTGAAGCCAAATAAAGCACCAAGTTGCACAAATCCAACTTCATCAGTACCAATATTTTATCTGAAATCTCAATCTTAGAGTGCTTCATTACGCTGTTCTCTTTTCTGTCAAACTAAGCATCAACTTTTCATAGTCCTCTCAATTCCCAAATTGCTATTTAAGCAGTCAAAATCAGTACACTTCCATTCTTAAAATAACTTTGATATTTCAATTTCCCCTTGCAAAAATCATCAGGAAGACACATTCGTAAATCTGTTTACCCAAAATTTTCCACCAGAAGTAAAATTAGTAACTATTGTCCCGTCGCTTGGCTATCCCTGAGCTCATAGAAGGTCCTCACTAAAGATTTCCTCAGTTGTAATTTCCTTGATAGCCAAAAGATTGTTTGGAAAAAATCAAAGATGAAGGGGATTGATATCCTTCTTAGGGCAGCACTTTTTACATCATTCGGGCTGTTTTCTAAGGTGGGGAAGAGGGAAAAATGAAGAAACTACCGCGTTATTGTATGCTAACTATGTCGCACAGTTCTTCATGTAAGTGAGGTAATTTAATCACTTTAATACATCAAGGACCGATTACCCAAACATGACAAATTCTATGCCCTCCTCTGCTCCTCCAACCCCTGCCAAACACATTGTTATGGCCATCACAGCAACCTTTCCATACAAATAGTATCAAGAAGTGAAACCCCACATACCTTGAAGAATCAACCCAAAAAGGAAAAGCCTGATTGATCTGATCACGACTTTCTTTGTGGCTTCCAGTTTTTTAGGAACATTCTGCATTGCAAAAACAAGTATTGAAAAGATGGGAGTAGCTCTAAACTTAAACATCAGCGACAATATGGTTGAGGAGTTGCAGCAAATTCATTTTCTTTTCTTGCTTTAATTTGGGGATTGGGTTATACAATACCTTGAATACGACACTGACAGACACACCAACTCCAAAGAGGAAAAATGGCATTACAAAGTCAGCAAGTGTCACTCCAAACCAGGGAGAGTGGTTTATAGACGGGAATGCTTTTCCAGCATCATCAACCAAAATCATCAGCTGCTTTCAAGGAAAATAAACATGATTATACAATATTATTGATCCAATCTATCCAAACCAGGTGTCGAATAATGAAAATAAAATAGAAATTTAAAATAAATAAATAAATAAATTGCCACGAGTCCAGATTCTTGAAAAAAAAATTTCTCTGAATGAATTACTGTTATTCAATAGCTGAAGTGAAATAGATTAACGGGACTTACAGCGACGGTGAGACCTCGGAAAACGTCGAGAGATGCAAGGCGCTGTTTCGAGGCAGGGGCAGTTGAATCGGGTCTTGAAACATCGGGCTCGCCTGAAGCCGTGATCTCTCCTTCGCCGACCGCCGTTTCTGGCGGCGGAACGTTATCCGAAACATTCTGCAGAAGTGGAGTACTTTGGTCGTCGACAGTGACCACCTCCACCGTTGACATTGTTTAGATTTGATTTTCCCAGTTTGACCGCGTGCTGCACACAGCATTTCTCGCGCCAAATTATACTAACTAGTATCCCTCGACAATTGCTGCACTAAAGGTCACTTTCATTTTTGGGTTATTTACGTTAACCTTCCCTGAATTTTACCAAATTATTAAATTATTTTCAATGTTTATCAAATTACAAAATAAAAACTTTGAGTTTTGGATAGTTCTAACAAAGAGTAAATTAACATTTTGATAGTATAAGTTTTGTGGGTAGCAATATTTCACTAACCTTTAATTTGAAAATATGCAGTTTCTGCTCTTAAAGAAAGTAATGAACTTAATCATCCAAAATCTTATGTAGGACTCACTTATAATAATATTAATTTAAAATTTTAATAATAAAATATTCTATCACATATTTCCACCTAAATAAATTAATCAATCCAAACACATATGAAATATTCATTTATTATAAGAAAAATGATTCATTTACAAAACAAAAAACAACTCAATCCAAATAGAGATTTATGTTGATTTTTAAACAACTTTTTCGTTTGTATTTGTTATATATATATATATATGAAAGTCACTTTTCAAATCTTTGGAGGAGGATTTCTAAACATATAAAAAAAATTTAATCATATATTCTATCAAATAATTTGGATTAGATATATATATATATACACAATAATTTTGTTAGTTTTTATTATTAATTTTATTTTAAAGTTTCAATAAAATTATAGAGTGAAGATGACAACATTATAGACAATATAATCGTGTTTTATAATGAAAAACTATATCACTACGAAAAAATGTGCCAAACAATATATGAAAAAGTTGAATTTCTTAATTGACCAAAAAAATACAAAAGAGGTCTTAGTGATAATGTATATTTTTAAAATTTAAAATTTAAAATTTTTATTAATTGTTGTCAAATATTAAAGCTTAATTTAAAAACTGAAAATATTTTAGAAAATAACATAATTTGAAAGAAAAAAAAATTTAGATGTTATCTGACTTTGTCCCTAAGTTTGTGTGAATTTTTTTATTAAGGACATGTATGACCGATCATTCACGCATAGATAGTGTTACTTATCTAACTGATTTATTACACAATAAACACTGAAATATATATTTTTGAAACAAAAGATAGCAAAGTGTAAGCACTCAAAGAAGTCAACTCAATTAAAGGAATAAATCACATAAGGAGGCCTAACAACTTGTAACTTTTACGAACAATTTTGCAACTTAAAATAGTAATAAGGAAACCGAGAAAATCCCGAATTAGCTATTATTGCAAACTAAAATAGCTTCAATCGGCCAGTATCTCCAACGAGCGATGAAATCCTTTGCCCGGCAATGCTCAATGTATCGACACTTTTGCAGAATGCAAACCGGATGTATCGACGTTGGTAGCTAAATGCAGAAGGGGAGGAATTTGTATGAAAAAATCCACATCCCGGTACAGCCGCCACCCCTGCTTTTTTTATCATTTCCTCCACAAATTCCACCTAAAATGTTGTAAGATTTTGTAGACATTAAAAATCCAAATTGGTTCATCCAGCATTGCTTAACTAAGAGCAAGTTGGAAAGGTACTTACATCAGAAAGCATGCAACTCTGGGGAAGCTCTGCAAATACAAAAAATGAACCCATTGGCTTAAACTGCATTGGGAAGCCAACCTTGGCAAGCAACTCAACAATGTAGTCCCTTTTTGATTCATTGTCCTGAGCATCCAATCATATTTCTCAGTAATTGACGACACCTTTCAGCATACTTAAGAGAAATAGACGTGTAAACTAAGTTGGATCTCGATCTTACATTTCCTAATGAATCAAAGAATTCAAGAGGGCTTCTCAAAGCAGTTAAGGCTGCTTCTTGGAAAGGTGCTGGAGCAGAATCTGTAACTTTTACATGGATGTTCGTAATTGCTGAAGCAATGCAAGCTGGGGCTATTGCCCATCCAATCCTCCAACCTAAATATGCACACCATGACAGGGCAAAGATATTCCCATTAGGCTAATTCAAAACTCGTGATATGCTTGTGTGATAGAAACCAAAAAATCCGCAAACATTGAAATATTATACGACCAAGGAGATAAAAAATCAGCAAGCATAAAATAAACTTGCACATACAATATCAAGTGTTTACCTGTTACGCTAAAAGTTTTTGACAAGGATGATGTGACAATGGTCCGTTTCTGCATCTCTGGAAGTGAGGCAAGTGATATATGTTTTCTGTTGTCAAAAGTTATATACTCATATACCTGAAGAAGTAACATAAAGAAAAGTGACCAACATGTTAGACAGTACGAAGATATAGGAAGGGAAGAATTTAGTTACTAGGAAAGAATAAGCTAAGTGAAAAAAAAAATGAAAAATGAAAAAAGAAAAAAAAAACAATATAGTTTATAACTTCATATACACAGCATAAAGCACAATAATGCCTATTGGTATTTCATGGAGCAAAGCTCAAGTCTAAAAATCATAAGGTTGTATCGTACTTCATCTGTCACAGCTAAAATATCCAAGGTTCTGCAAGCTCCAGCAATAATCTCAAGCTCCTCCTTGCTAAAAACTTTCCCTGTTGGATTGTGGGGACTGGTGCCACTTTATAATTAGTACTTCTATAATCCAAATATCCAATATAGAATGCGCACGATTGTTACTGAATAATGCTCAGGAATAGCATCTTATTATTCATAGCTGTCTCTGAGCAGCAGAACTTTGCAAGGCATGGTTGAGATCATGTATACCTGTTCAACACTATAGCTTTGGTCCTGGAAGTAAATGACTTGGTGAGCTTGTTGGAATCAAGCGTCCAGTAAGGAGGGTCGAGGACAACATACACCTGTAGATTTTAATGAGTGAATATAATCATTGCAAATTTCAGAGCAAACAAGCCTTCGGGCTGAGCAGTAGATCTAGCAAGAGAGTCAATTAATCTAACAATTTATGGATGACTAGCAATAATACTGCAACAAAACAACAGTGTGGCAAAGCTTACAGGGACTCCTCCAGCCAATCTAATACATGTGTCATACGTCTCAAACGAAGGGTCAAACACTATAACTTCATCACCCTGATTGATTACTGAGGCAAACGGAGTAAAGAAACTCGTAAAACTGAAGAATCAAAATTTTTAAGAGCAAAACTTCAAAAAGTGGTTGTAGTACGAGAAATAAACAAGTGTAGACTAATTACTTGCGAACAATGCTGCTGCAAAAGCCTCCGACTGACCGCAACATATAACTATGTCTGTCAAAGGGTTAACGTCTAGGCCATGCGTTTCTTTCATTTTACTTGCCAAATACTCGCAAATTCCGTGAACGTGCCTTCATCCAAATGAGTTTGGTTACTTATCATACCAGTGAGAAGAACCAATATACTATCAAAATAAACAAAGATGAATGCATGATTATAATGAATAACAAAATACTAGCATTTATAGAGACCTGTACTGATTAAAGTCGGAATTTATAGCGGAAATGGCGGCGTTTTTAACATGGGAAGGAGCTGGGAAGTCGGGAAACCCTTCGGCGAGGTTAATGGCGTTGCATTGTTGGGCAAGGTAGGATAGCTTCCGGATGGAAGAGGGCTTTAAGATCTTAGCCAATGAGGATAGCTTTTCCTCCATTTCCATCTCCATTTCTGCTGTTGCTCCCTGCTGGGTTACTGTATCACTCTTATCCTTTCAGGTTCCCGGCAGAATTTGTATTTATCTCAAAACATAATACGGTGTCGTACGCTCAATTGGAACGTAATGAAATGTCACCAGGGATTAATCACAAAATACTCTCTCCAACTATGAAGTTACTCACATTATCATCCTTCTGGCCATTCCATAACCTTGTTGGAAATAATATTAGTGTTGACTTATTTATTCAAATGAATTAATTTATCCTGAATTGCTGATAAATATATACAAAAATAACTTTATTAATTTACCTTTATTTCAGAGAAATTTGACGCGGAATTCACCCTATATATAACAAACATTGCATACTAAGCATGATTGTTTTTTTTTTTTCGTACAATATGTCCATCTATTGGTGGCAAAATAATCTTCAATTTTGGTTTTCACAAGTTTATTACTTATATATTATGTCAAAGAAAAATGAAAATTGATGTGATAGATTGATTGAATTGAACAATGAAGGTAACAATAATAAAGTAAGTATAACTTGACCAACTAGTCTCCCTATTGTTCAAGTTGATATATCCAACAATGAGTTAATCGTGATTTTGGCGAATTACTCAGAATCTTTTATTCCATTCTTTATTTTATTTTACAAATACACTAGATGTTTATTATACAAAAATCCTATAAAATGATTAGTGAACTTTAAGGAATAAATGTTAAATAAACGTGATATGTATTTATAAATTGAAACCTGAATTGAAATATTGAATGTAACAAAAGATCCATTAGTCATAAAAGTGTCAGAAAATTAAAACCATAATTTTAATTTGATAAATTATTCATTTTATATATGAACAATGTATTATAAATGAACCGATTTTACGAGAGTTTTTATGTGATTTGAGAGCAGAATTTGTAATTAACCCATTTTATAATTGAAAAATAAACATAAATACAGGCCAATCCAATGACTTAGAGTACACTTGGCAAACTCTCACGATTTGTTGCTATGTTGTTTTTGCTAAATCACAATTAATTAGATTCAGTTGAGCGTTCAATTTTTTTTTTATACCATAGGATAATATACTGGTTGTTATTATTTATAGAAACAATTACTTCCGTATTGGAAAGCAGTTTGTATGTGGGCCTGTAGTTGTCTTGATAAACGGGCCGGATAACACTTTCGTGGGAAATAAGCAAATGATAGCCTACAAAAACAAAGGCCCACCAAAGTCATAAAGCTCAACACCATCCTAATTTATATAAGGTGGCATTAAGGTTAATAAAAGGCGAAGCAGGCCTGTTTATTCGACAGGCGGTTCTTAAATCGGTAGTGATGATTTCATAGTCCGACCATTATTACAAGGAAAACAAAAAACACACACACACACACACACTAAGTTCCGCAACAACCGTACATTTTCTTGCTCCATTCCGCTCGATTGCATACCAAAGTTTCTCTCAATCGGTTTTCTATTTCTCTCTGATCAGTGATCAGAGCACTGTATATATACATATATACACACACACATAGGCACTCGTATACTGGTATACAGATATTTATATATATAGCGTATATTTCTGCTAATCTAGGGTTTCTGATTGGATCGAGGAAGCATGTCTCTTAGGCCGAACGCTAGAAACGAGGTTCGACGGAGCAGGTATAAGGTCGCCGTGGATGCCGAGGAAGGTCGCCGGAGGAGAGAAGATGGCATGATCGAGATCCGGAAGAATAAAAGAGAAGAGAGCTTGTTGAAGAAGCGTCGCGAGGGTCTTCAAGCGCAGCAATTCCAAAATGCAGTCAACGTTGCTCAACTTGAGAAGAAGGTTCTAACATACTAATATTTATCTTTTTAGCTTTCTGACTCTGATCTGAACTTTTCAATTCGCGTAATAAATATTAATCTGTTTATTTAGTTACAGTTAAAAGTATCTTGTTTATTCGTAGGCAAAGATACTCGCATATGGTTATTAACAGTTAGGGTTTGGAATTTATCTATAGTTTCTAATTATAGAATTTTACTTGTAAAAACATTTAGGGTTTTGTTGATGAATAATAGTTCGAAATGGGCAGCCAAGACAATTAGCACATGCTATCTCAGTTTTGAATTAATACTTAAGTATTCTTTGTACTTGATTCTGTTGTTTCAGTTGGAAAGTCTTCCATCTATGGTAGATGGGGTTCGGTCTAATGATAACAGCTTACAACTGGAGGCCACCACTCAATTTCGGAAGCTGCTTTCAATAGGCATACTTATTTGTATCTTTTGTTCTTCTTTTTCCTTTTCAATACCAAAAAAAAAAAGTTTCCTATCTTAGTTTTACCTTCTTTTATGATTGTTTATTTTGTGTTGATCTTTTTCTCAGAACGTAATCCGCCTATTGAGGAAGTTATACAATCAGGAGTCGTTCCCTGGTTTGTTGAGTTTCTTGCTAGAGATGACTATCCTCAACTTCAGGTGTTTATTTGAACTGATAGGTATTTGTTGTTTGTCGCAATTATATTTTAGATCTGATGGCTGTTCCTAATTGCATGAAATACTCTAGTTTGAGGCTGCTTGGGCTCTTACAAATATTGCATCGGGGACTTCTGAAAACACCAAGGTTGTGATTGATCATGGTGCTGTTCCAATCTTCGTGAGACTGCTTAGTTCTCCAAGTGATGATGTTCGTGAACAGGTAAAAACATTGAAATTCATCTGTATTACCTTTGAAATTTACATTTTTTATTGATTCATTTGCTGGCAGTCTAGTTATATACCACGAGTTTCATATGGTATTCTGTTGGATAGTGTAGGCAGTTTGGGCTTTAGGTAATGTTGCTGGGGATTCTCCAAAATGTCGTGACCTTGTCCTTGGTCATGGAGCCTTAATGCCATTGCTGGCTCAATTTAATGAGCATGCAAAGCTATCTATGTTGCGTAATGCAACGTGGACATTGTCAAACTTCTGTAGGGGCAAGCCGCAGCCTCATTTTGAGCAGGTTAGAAGTTGTTATACTTTGGAAATTATGCCAACAGGTGTGGGAACATTGTTCTTTTACTATATTTGTCTATCCTTATATGCTGACAACAAATTTTTTGGAAACTTCTGAGCAGACAAAACCTGCCCTCCCTACTCTGGCTCGCCTTATACACTCAAACGATGAAGAAGTTTTAACAGATGCATGCTGGGCGCTTTCATATCTCTCTGATGGAACTAACGACAAAATCCAAGCTGTTATTGATGCTGACGTTTGTCCACGTCTTGTTGAGCTTCTCCTGTAAGTAATCAAATTTATTTTGCGACATCGTTTTGTAGTTTTCTGCAATGCTTTTCGTGGATTTATTTCCGTACACAGAACAAATGGTAATTCTTTCTTAACTGTTTTTTCATTATTTTGATGGGTTTTAGTCATCCTTCGCCCTCTGTGCTCATTCCTGCATTGCGAACCGTTGGTAATATCGTCACTGGCGACGATTTGCAGACTCAGGTATTAACAAACCTTCTGTATGTCTGGTTTGACTATTACATTTACAGCAATTTGAATTTGGACATGTTTCGAAATCCCTTTTTCCTTTTGGGTTTGCATGCATGACTTGCATTGATTTATCGATTTTAGAACATTGGAACTTCATACATGTTGGAAGGGGGAGGGTAGAAGTCAAGAAGTGATACAGTTTCTCACAGATATACTAACCTTCTCTTTTGACACCAATGGGAATTATTTTCTTCTTTTTCTTCTAAGCTCTATAGCTTTGGCATGATTCGGTTGAGATGTGGAAGAGATCGGCCTTAGGTTTATTCGAGGGACGACATGTTGAAATTGAGATTTAAGTACGAGCGAAACAGTTGTTTTTGGTTTTCCGAGTGTCTGAGTCAAGCAATAAGCAGAGCATGTCTTAAATATTAAATTCGTGTTGATTAGTTTAATATAATTGTACCAATTAATTATAAGCTGTACAGCCTGGACTATCAATCTAATAGTTTCCTCATATCTTGAATATGAATAAATTTCAAAACCTCTGTATTTCTTTTCCTTTGTTTTCATGTGTGATTCTCTGTTTGAATGAAACACTGTATATGTATCAATTCTGACCACCTCTTTAAAAAAAAAGAAAAAGAAAAGAAAGATCATATTTGTATTTAGAAGCTATTCTCTTCAATTGATGTGTTTGTATTTTTGTGTTGTTCCTTTGGCTAATAATTTTCTACCTTTTGTATTTTCAGGTTATCATTGAAAATCAGGCCCTGCCTTGTCTTCTGAACTTGTTGACCCAAAATTATAAAAAAAGCATAAAAAAAGAAGCATGCTGGACCATCTCAAATATCACTGCTGGAAACAAGGAGCAGATTCAGGTAAATAAGATGGGATTGAATAACCTTGTAGGATATCTTTTTAGTGGTTGATTTTTTTTTTGTAGGAAAAAATTGTGTTTTCTGGCTGTTTACTTCCACATGTTTCTTTTAAGTACTTGTTGACAGCTTATAGCCTCTGTTTACTGAGAGCAGTTGGTGTTTTGAAATTTTCTGTTTGGTAAGTCTGCTTTTGAAAGTCAAAACTATTTATTTGTCCTATTCCACCTTGCTCATTTATATTCCTGCCATCTGAATTTTTGAGAAAAGTTGGGAAATTAGTATATTCCAGAAGGCGTTATTCAAAAAGATGATTGTTCATTAGGGACTGTGATGGATTGTGGCTTTGATATGACCATTTGCTTCAATCATGTAGTCTTGTAGAACTCAATGCTAGCAATTTGTTTAAATTGGAAAAGGAAAATACTAGATGAATAGCTTTACCTCTTTTATCCATCTTCTGAAAGTGGGGATGTTGAGAATATTAATTTACTGTGCAGGCTGTGATTGAAGCTGGTCTTATCGGCCCTCTTGTTCAACTGCTTCTCAATGCTGAGTTTGAGATAAAAAAAGAGGCTGCTTGGGCAATTTCAAATGCTACATCTGGTGGAACGCATGACCAGATTAAGTATCTTTCCTCTATGATTCATGTTTTTCTTGGTTTTGTATTTTGTGGGAGTTGCGCTTTATGAGTTGTATTCTGCAGGTTCTTGGTGAGCCAGGGTTGCATAAAGCCATTGTGTGATCTTCTAGTTTGTCCTGACCCAAGAATTGTCACCGTGTGCTTAGAAGGTCTTGAGAACATTTTGAAGGTTGGAGAGGCTGAGAAGAATCTTGGTAATACAGGAGATGTGAATGTCTTTGCTCAGATGATTGATGATTCTGAGGGTCTGGAAAAGATTGAAAACCTTCAGAGTCATGACAACAATGAAATTTATGAAAAGGCTGTGAAGATTCTTGAAACATATTGGTTAGAAGAGGATGATGAGCAGCTGCCTTCAGGTGACACGCAGCAATCGGGATTCAACTTTGGAGGAAATGAAGTTTCTGTTCCATCTGGAGGATTCAAGTTTAGTTAAAGGTATTGAGATTAAAGATTGCTTGTGTTATGGTGTTAAAATGTGGTCTCTGGAAAGCTTTTGTGTAAATTTCTCATTTTTGTCCCTGATTTGGTTGAATTAGTGATGTTGGTTGTTTCTTATCCAGACACATTCTTTGTACTTGTTGTGAACATAAAATATCACTTACAATAGAAACACGTACTGTAATCAGTGGCAAGCTTTGCATGATTTTCTTACTTTTCATTCCTAATTTCGTTGGATTTAATGATTGTTGTTCGTTAGACATATTCTTTGTTTCTTGTTGCTTGGTATATAGACACATGCTGTGATTGTTGTTCACTTACAATAGAAACACGTACTGTAATCAGTGGCAAGCTTTGCTTGATTTTCCGACTTTTCATTCCTAATTTCGTTGGATTAATGATTGTTGTTCGTTCGACATAGTTTTTGTTTCTTGTTGCTTGGTATATAGACACATGCTGTGATCTTTATTTGAGAAGGTGGCTAGAGTTTTTGAGTATTTGTTTGGTTGGTTCATATGCTTGTGAATGCAATAAAAGGATTTTCGCACTCTTTTGTAATTTGCAGGCAAGTTGAGGTTGTCAGGTATGGCACCGTTATTTTTTGCTCTCATCTGCAACTGTTCCTGCTTCACTTGTTCTTGAGATTGCACAATTACTGATTGGTCCTCCGAGGTGGCTGAATAACAAAGTGGGTCAAATGGTATTATTAGGCAGGTTAGTTGGGAACCCCCCTAATATATCAGGGTTTTTGTTTTGTAAGAAGGTTTGCTTGAATGTTGTAGTATTTCCCCTCCCAAAAAATTTCATTTGTTTTATTGTAATCGTTATTTTCTGAAGTTGTGGAGTTGTTTAAAGTGAATTCGATTGGGGAAAGCCGTGTCAGTATGCCAGAGCAATAAGAGGGAGAGATACGGATGTAATTTTGTGGGAATACCTAGTTGTTGTTACTGGTTTTGTGTTGTGGTCTATTTATTATCTATCTATATGAAAAGGCCAACCCGCTTTTGTGTAGTTGAGGCAATTACCATCAATCATGTAATCTGGGAAAATACCAAGAGACATAGCTGTGTTTCTCTATTATTACTTGTTGCTGCCTGATTTCTTTGAACTCTCTTTTGCTACCTTCTCCGCCATTAATTTGCATATTTGCTTATGATACAATTTATTACATACTGTGGCTTGTTATTACTTCATCAAGGAACCTGGTAACCTGGTCGGTGGTGAAGTATGAACTCTGAAGCTTAGTTTGATAAAAAGTGGTGGGTCCTTGAGCAACAAGGCCATTGTAAGTATGTTTGGATAGAGATTCATAGCCTCTTTTCAGTCTTTCCCATCTTATTTCAAAACATGTTTGTTTATATTCAATTTTTAAAACAAAATTTTTTAATTTCTCCAACTTTAAAATAAGGGCATTTTAGTCATTTTAATATTATTTAATTTTTACTTTTTTATTTGATTGAATCGGTTGGGAGCAGCCAAAGGTTGACTACTTACCACCACCACCACCAGTTGTTTGCATTTTGGCCATTTGACCTTCAAGCAGAATCTAGCCGATTGGTTATGGCACTCGTGGTTGATCGGCAGTAGCTAGCCATTAACCACATAGTCAACCTAAATAATTTAATACAATTTTTTTAAATTTTAAACATTATTTAATAAATTAATTCTTCTAAAAAAAATAAAAAATATCAATATAAATACTCAATTTTCAAAATCAAAATACATCTTTTGTAAAACAAAACCCGAAATCCCATTTATTCCAATTATGAAAACAAAAAACATATCCAACACAGTTTAGTTTCACTTTTTTTTTTACAATATTCACTAGAATCCATATTCACAATTGGGTTGGGTGCAAAAAAATGCATTTTTTGATTTTACCAATTTTGGCTCAAATATGTTTGTTATAACCTATGAAAAATGGAGGTCTCGTGAAAATTTTGATCTTCACTTCGAAAATAGCCACCGACGGCAAATTATTCAAATTTGATGTTTTTTCGCTAAAAAAAGTGTGCTATAGCCCACGAAAAATGGTCATTTTTAAAAATTTATAAAATTTCCTTTTTATTGCACAATTCATTAGATAGCACATCACCATTTCTTATTATTGCAAAAAAGGCACGAAAACGGCCACCGACGACAAGTTTTTGAAATTTTCAATTTTGGGCAAAAAAACGTTTGTTATAACCCACAAAAAATGGTCATTTTTCAAAATTTTTAAATTTTCACTTTTTTTACACCATTAATTAGATAACACATCACCATTTCATATGAGTGGAAAAAGGCACGAAAATGATCATCGACAGCAAATTCCTCAAATTTGACGTTTTTCGCTATAACCCACAAAAATGGTAATTATTCAAATTTTATAAATTTGCCTTTTAATTGAACAATTCATTAGATAGCACACCACCATTTCATATGAGTGCAAAAAAGGGCACGAAAACGGTCACCGTCGGCAATTTTTTAAAATTTTCCGTTTTGGGGAAAAAAACGTGTATTATAACCCACAAAAAATGGTCAATTTTAAAAATTTTTAATTTTTCACTTTTTTACACCATTGATTAGATAGTACATCACCATTTCTTATGAAAAAGACACGAAAATAGCCACCGACGGCAAGATTTTAAAATTTGACATTTTTGCCAAAAAAACGTGTGCTATAACCCACGAAAATGGTTATTTTTAAAAATTTAAAAATTTTAATTTTTATTGCACAATTCATTAAACAGAACATCACCATTTGTTATAATTGCAAAAAAGGGCACGAAAACGGCTACAGACGGCAAGTTTTTGAAATTTTCCATTTTGGGCAAAAAAACGTGTGCTATACCCACAAAAACTGGTCTTTTTTTAGTGAATAATATCTTTTTTTTTTTGGAAACAAACTTATATTAATATTGTGTAAAATACGGTGTTGGATATACCCAAACACACCGTTACAAGAGTAAAAGCAATAACTTTTAGAGTATTACTCCAGTACATGATACTACAAAATACATTCTGGGGTTAATAAAAGGTCTACTTTGGCCAAAACGGACCAAAGTAGAGATTTCTAAATCCCGAAGCAACAGTACTAAAATAGGATATATAACCAAGTATATGATCAGATTTAAGTATCTTTGTCAACAAAATGTAGAAGCTTTTACCAAAATCAAGCGACAGCATTTTCATCTCTCAGTTATTAGAAACAGGGGCAATCGCACGACCATCATTCCATTCCAAATAACATCATCCCAAAATTTCACACCTATCAGGACTAAGCATCTGCTAGTAAAACCAAGGAAATACTCAAACTAACCGATCTCATCACCCTTAATCTGAGATACCACACTTTCACAACAATCACAGAGTCACAGGCATTCAACAACAATCATCCCAATCCACCTAAATATCATAGCCACACACAATAGTCATCAAACTGAAGCTATCAAAATCAGCAAGGTGCCAAGGGATTATCAGTGTCTCAACCATACAACAATACTGACAAGATTAACAGTATCACTGTTTTGTCATGTAAATACCACAAACTCACACCCGCCACAGCACAAAAACAACGAATGCATAACATTTCACATTCTGTTATCATAGCAATTCATGAATTACCACCGCTATGCATACCCACTCCATTCCATACGGAACCGGAGAATGAGGGATGATGAGGGTTGAATTTTACTATAAGTATAATACCTCAGAAATAGACTTCCAATATAACAAGTATTCTTCAGTTCATAGGAGTCCAACTCCTTCTCAGCAATTATTTCTGTTTCACATGTATGCTAAGAGTTACAATCTTATTATAACTCTTACACTACAACAAACCCTTTTCAAGGTATGTTATTAGAGTTTCAATACAACTCTAATTCAGGTATGTATTCTATAAATACAACCCCTCTCTCACTTGAGAAGGGGATTCGATTCAAGTATTCTCAATTGCTTATCAATATTTGCTTAAGGCTCGTTACTGACTTAGGCATCGGAGTTTACTCCCTGGGACCAATCCCGGGGACTTTTGCAGGTCTTCGGAGCGTGCGGTGTGTTCAGACGACCAGACGATCCCGAAGACGACGTGAGTTTTCTGAGACTCATCAATTGGCGCCCACCGTGGGGCAGAAGACATGCCTACTACTCGTTTACAATTGTCCAAACGCGACAAACAATCTGATCGGAATCCTCTTGATCCAGATCATCAAGTTCGATTCAGGTCGAACTATTTGATTTCAGATCATAAGTTCGATTCAGGTCGGACTATTCAATTTCAGATCATAAGTTCGATTCAGTTCGGATTATGCGATTTCACATTATATAATTGATTTTCCATAAAAAAAGGAAAACATGCAAATCCAAGTTCGATTCAGTTCGGATTATGCGATTTCACATCATATAATTGATTTTCCGTCAAAAAGGAAAACATGCAAATCCAAGTTCGATTCAGTTCGGATTATGCGATTTCAGATCATATCATTGATTTTCCGTCAAAAAGGAAAACATGCAAATCCAAGTTCGATTCAGTTCGGATTATGCGATTTCAGATCATATCATTGATTTTCCGTCAAAAAGGAAAACATGCAAATCCAAGTTCGATTCAATTCGGATTATGCGATTTCAGATCATATCTTTGATTTCAGATCATGCAAATCAAAGTTCGATTCAGATCGGATTATTCGGTTTCAGATCATACCATTGATTTTCTGCCAAGAATGGAAAAAATACAAATCGAAGTTTGATTACTTCGGATTATTTGACTTCACATCGTATTTTCTATTCAGTTCGGATTGATCGATTTTACATCATATCACTCATTTTCTGATGAAGAGGAAAACATGCGAATCAAGTTTGATTTAGTTTGAACTAATCAACTTCAGCTCGTATCATTGATTTTTCGCAAATACAAAAACAGGGTTTACGAAACTCAAAGAAGAGAATGTATACATGTCAGATCGGCATTATACAAAAATTATTATTCAGATCGGAATGAATAAATTCAATCCGACCTGAGGGGCTATTGATGAGGGTTGAATTTTACTATAAGTATAATACCTCAGAAATAGACTTCCAATATAACAAGTATTATTCAGTTCATAGGAGTCCAACTCCTTCTCAGCAATTATTTCTATTTCACATGTATGCTAAGAGTTACAATCCTATTACAACTCTTACACTACAACAAACCCTTTTTCAAGGTATGTTATTAGAGTTTCAATACAACTCTAATTCAGGTATGTATTCTATAAATACAACCCCTCTCTCACTTGAGAAGGGGATTCGATTCAAGTATTCTCAATTGCTTATCAATATTTGCTTAAGGCTCGTTACTGACTTAGGCATCGGAGTTTACTCCCTGGGACCAATCCCAGGGACTTTTGCAGGTCTTCGGAGCGTGCGGTGTGTTCAGACGACCAGACGATCCCGAAGACAACGTGAGTTTTCTGAGACTCATCAGGGGACTCCCATCCATTCATTAGATAACACATCACCATTTCTTATGATTACAAAAAAGGGCACAAAAACGGCCACAAACGGTAAGTTTTTGAAATTTTCAATTTTGAGCAAAAAGACGTGTTATAACCCACAAAAAATGATAACAATATTGACACCAATGGATTTGGCTATTTGGAGTTGGTAATCTATGACTAATAATGACTCATGCAAGCTCACTCTAGTGTAAGGAGCCAACTATAGGTAATGCTACCTCGTACTTAGATTTAGTTTAGTCATGCATACTGTATATAGGACATTTTGACTGGAAATTAGAAAGTTATACTCTAGTCTTGCTCTAGAGTAGAAGTTTTCTTAACTCCATCTTTACATTTAATCCGAAAATCTTGTACTAGAGTAGTACTCTATGTTTATTGCTTTCCCTTTTATAATGATGCGTTTGGGTATGCCCACCATTGTATTTTTCCCACCATGTATATAAGAACGATTTAGATAAAAAAAACCCCACAAAAAATGGCCATTTATCAAATTTTTTAATTTTTCACTTTTTTACACCATTAATTAGGTAGCAAATCACCATTTCATATGAGTGCAAAAAGGGCACGAAAATGACCACCGACAGCAAAATTTTCAAATTTGACGTTTTTCGCAAAAAAACTTGTGCTATAACCCACGAAAAATGGTCATTTTTAAAAACTTATAAATTTTCCTTTTTATTGCACAATTCAATAGATACCACATCACAATTTCCTATGATTGCAAAAAACGGCACGAAAACGGCCACCGACGGCAAGTGTTTGAAATTTTCAATTTTGGGCAAAAAAACGTGTGTTATAACCCACAAAAATGGTCAATTTTGAAAATTTTTAATTTTTCACTTTTTTACACCATTGATTAGATAGCACATCACCATTTCCTATGAGTGTAAGAACGACACGAAAATAGCTACCGACTGGAAGATTTTAAAATTTGATATATTTACCAAAAAAACGTGTGCTATAACCCACGAAAATGGTCGTTTTAAAAAATTAAAAATTTTTAATTTTTATTGCACAATTCATTAGACAAAACATCACCACTTCTTATGATTGCAAAAAAGGCACGAAAACGGCCACAGAAGGCAAATTTTTGAAAATTTTCGTTTCGGACAAAAAAACATGTGATATAACCCACAAAAAATGGTCATTTTTAATTTTTCACTTTTTAAACACCATTCATAGGATAGCACATCACCATTTCATATGAGTGTAAAAACGGCACGAAAATGGCCACCGACGGCAAATATTTCAAATTTGACGTTTTTCGCAAAAAAACTTGTGCTATAACCCACGAAAATGGTCATTTTTAAAAACTTATAAATTTTCCTTTTTATTGCACAATTCAATAGATACCACATCACCATTTCTTATGATTGCAAAAAAGGGCACGAAAACGGTCACCGACGGCAAGTGTTTGAAATTTTCAATTTTTGGCAAAAAAACGTGTGTTATAACCCACAAAAAATGGTCATTTTTGAAAATTTTTAATTTTTCACTTTTTTACACTATTGATTAGATAGTACATCACCATTTCCTATGAGTGTAAGAACGACACGAAAATAGCCACCGACTGCAAGATTTTAAAATTTGACATTTTTGCCAAAAAAACGTGTGCTATAACCCACGAATATGGTCGTTTAAAAAATTAAAAAATTTTAATTTTTATTGCACAATTCATTAGAAAAACCATCACCACTTCTTATGATTTCAAAAAGGCACGAAAACGGCCACAGACGGCAAGTTTTTAAAATTTTCCGTTTCGAACAAAAAAACGTGTGCTATAACCCACAAAAAATGGTCATTTTTTTTTTTTTTTAAATTTTTCACTTTTTAAACACCATTCATAGGATAGCACATAACCATTTCATATCAGTGAAAAAAGGCACGAAAGTGGCCACCGGCGGCAAATATTTCAAATTTGACATTTTTCGCAAAAAACTTGTGCTATAACCCACGAAAAATGGTCATTTTTAAAAATTTAAAAATTTTCCTTTTTATTGCACAATTCAATAGATAGCACATCACCATTTCTTATGATTGCAAAAAAGACACGAAAACGGCCACCGACGACAAGTCTTTGAAATTTTCAATTTTTGGCAAAAAAACGTGGCCATTTTTCAAAATTTTTAATTTTTCACTTTTTTACACCATTGATTAGATAGCATATCACCATTTCATATGAGTGCAAACACGGCTCGAAAATGACCATCCACAACATATTTTTCAAATTTGATGTATTTCACAAAAAAACATGTGCTATACCCTACAAAAAATTGTAATTATTCAAAATTTATAAATTTGCCTTTTAATTGAACAATTCATTAGATAGCACACCGCAATTTCATATGAGTGCAAAAGGCACGAAAACGGCCACTGTCCGAATTTTTTAAAATTTTCAGTTTTGGGCAAAAAACGTGTATTATAACAAAAAAAGTCATTTTTGAAAATTTTTAATTTTTCACATTTTTACACCATTGATTAGATAGCACATCACCATTTCCTATGAGTGTAAAAATGACATGAAAATGGCCATCGAAGACAAGATTTTAAAATTTGAAATTTTCTTCCGAAAAAATGTATGCTGTAACCCACGAAAATGGTCATTTCAAAAAATTTACAAATTTTAATTTTTATTGCACAATTAATTAGACAAAACATCACCACTTCTTAAGATTGCAAAAAAGACACGAAAACGGCCACAGACGGCAAGTTTTTGAAATTTTCCGTTTTGGGCAAAAAAACGTGTGCTATAACCCACAAAAAATGGTCATTTTTAAATTTTTAAAATTTTTCACTTTCTAAACACAATTCATAGAATAGCACATCACCATTTCATATGAGTGCAAAAACGGCACGAAAATGGCCACCGACGGCAAATATTTCAAATTTGACTTTTTTTTTGAATCTCTTAGAATGAGCATGAAACTACATACATTGTCTTGGAATGAATTCTGGTTTGTCAGCATGAATCCTACAAATAGATGTAAAATTGCGTTCTTTAAATGGAATCCACCAGACGAGGGCCAAGTTAAAATAAATATATCAAGTCAAATTAGGAACAATTCAGGCCAAGATAGTCTAGTGGTGAGAAACAGTGAAGGTAAGGTTCTTTGGGTTCAGTTAATTACAGAATTTCATTGTCTAATATCTACAAAAGTGAAGGTGGAGATCTTAACAGCAGTATCAGGCATTCAAGATTGTTTAAACCAGGGTTTCACAAACATTGTAGTAGAATCAGATTCGTCTTGTTTTTAGAGAGTCTTAACCCAAGAGAAGCATTTCTGGAGACATTATCATCTTGAGGAATCAATTAGTAAAATCATAGGATGTGCTACATTCAAAAAAATTTCAAAACTTTCCAATCAAGCTGCAAGATGGTGGTAAATAGAAACTCAATGACTGGACTCCAGGATCTTCAGGTTGATTTTCAGAAAATACTTCATTCAGATAGTTTGGGCCTGCCATATTTTAAAAAATTAAAGGTAAAAGAATCATGAGATTAGTGTCAACTTCTGGTTTGGCTTTGCTCAAATATTTTCTGGTATCTTTTTGTTCGGACTTACAGCTGCTGAAGTTAGGCTGTTTTGTTCTTAAAATTGGTGCATGTGTCCTGGGTGAAAGTCGAACTCTCTGACTTCGGACCACAGCTATTGATGTTAGGCTGTCTTGTCCTCAAAATTTGATCAGCTTCGGACCACAGCTACTGATTTTAGGCTGTCTTGTCCTTAAAATTTGATGCATTTGTTATTTGTTATGTGACACTTGCACATTTTCACTTCTGTTAATAGCTGATTCATACAGCTAATGCTTTAACTTTTGCTACCTCCTAAACCTGTATGTCTCTTCATATGCAAAGAATGATTGGTTTTGCTACATGAATTTTAGTTAGTTGTTCTAACTGGCTAATGTACATTTCAAAATCATCACTATGATAAAGGGAGCCCTTTGTTCCTCTTATGCTGAAACCTTGATAGAAGTGTACATGGAGGAAGTACTCCAACTTTATTGTTTTGAATTCATGTGAACAATTCCATTGTTATGGGATTTCTGGTCATTGTTGAATTTTATGTAAGGATGATATATCCTTTGATTCTCTCCAATTTCAGGCTTGAATATTCATAGATAGGAGCTACATTGTAAAGGAGGAGTTCTCCTTATTTATAGCTTTACTTTGTACTAATGGTGTGGGTATATCCGCCATTTATTTATGTAAGTTAATTTTCTATTAATAAAAGTGGGAGTGGCGCCCCCTACACGGGATGATTAGCCGAATAAAAAAAAACGTGTATTATAACCCACGAAAATTGTCATTTTAAAAAATTTAAAAATTTTAATTTTTATTGCACAATTCATTAAACAAAACATCACCACTTCTTATGATTGCAAAAAAGGCACGGAAACGGCCACTGACGGCATGTTTTTGAAATTTTCAGCTTTGGGCAAAAAACGTGTGCTATAACCCACAAAAATTGTCATTTTTGAAAATTTTTAATTTTTCACTTTTTTACACCATTGATTAGATAGCACATCACCATTTCCTATGAGTGTAAGAACGACACGAAAATAGTCACCGACGGCAAGATTTTAAAATTTGACATTTTTGCCAAAAAAATGTGTTTTATAACCCACGAAAATGGTCATTTTAAAAAATTTAAAAATTTAAATTTTTTTTGCACAATTCATTAAACAAAACATCACCATTTCTTATGATTGCAAAAAAGGCACGAAAATGGCCACAGACGGCAAGTTTTTGAAACTTTTCATTTTGGGCAAAAAAACGTGTGCTATAACCCACAAAAAATGGTCATTTTTAAATTTTATTAATTTTTCAATTTTTAAACACCATTCATAGTGTCGGAATAAGAAAACTTCAAAGTAGTTAGCAGCTTTCCTACCTTTTATTAAGGGAAGTCTTTTACGTGAATGTTACGTGTTGTTAGTGCTTCCTTGTTCTTAGGATAATTTGGTGTTAGTGGTTAGTCTGTAAAGTGTATATATACAGTAGGCTGTAACTTAGAAAGATATAAGAGAGAAAAATATATGCATATTTTTTCTCTTATTTCCTCCGATACATCTAATTTCTTCATGGTATTAGAGCTTTAAGTTCTATCAGATCATCAATCAATATTCACAATCAACAGCAATGGCAGAGCAAAGTCAGCATAGAACAGTGGCAGAGATTCCTGGTCCAGTCTCAGTGACAACCCCAACACCATCCTCAATTATACATTCAAACTCAGAGCAAGCACAACTCATGACCAACCACAAACTCAGTGGTGCAAATTACCTGCAATGGTCAAAATCGGTGCGACTGTTCATCAGATGACGAGGAAAAGAGGAATATCTGACTGGAGAGATCAAGGAACCAAGTGAAGAAGACGTCTCAGGACTCCGAAAGTGGAACGCTGATAATAGCTTAGTTATGTCATGGCTTCTTTATTCCATGCTACCAGAGATCAGTGATAATTTCTTGTGCTGTGAAACAGCCAAAGAACTATGGGATGAAGTTATGGAGACATACTCTAGTATGGACAATACTTCAGAGATGTTTGCAACTGAAGCTGCTCTTCATGACTTACGACAGGGAGAACTGAGTGTCACTCAGTACTTCAATACTCTCACTCGTCACTGGCAACAGTTAGATGTGTTTGATAATCACTCATGGAAATGCACAACAGATGCTCAGCAACACAAGCGGATAATAGAGCAAAAGCGGATCTTCAAATTTCTCTTAGGATTAAACTCAAGCCTGGACGATGTTCGAGGACGTATTATGAGCACCAAGCCTCCATTGAATCTCAGGGAATCCTTCTCAGAGGTTCGACGTGAGGAAAGCCGAAAGAGAGTTATGTTGGGAGGAATCAATCATCCGCAGGTCATCGAGGGCTCTGCCCTTGCTTCCCGAGGTCCACGCAACAACAATAACCCAAATGGTCCAAGGAAGCCCAGGCCATATTGTGAGCACTGTTCTAAGCCAGGACATACCAAGGATACTTGTTGGAAGATCCATGGTAAGCCTGTGGACTGGAAGCCAAGCAAGTTTAGTCAAGAGAAGGAGAGCCGAGCACATCACTCTAACATAGCTGATGATCAACCTACTCTCAACAATAACAACATCAGTCCCTTCTCTCCAGAGCAGCTTGAAATGCTACAACAGCTCCTGAAAAAGTCCATCTCTCATCAACCTGCACCAGCACAGGCCTCGAGTATGAATGCACTACAAGGTAACACAAGCTCAGCCCTTACCTCTTCATGGAAACACTTCAGGAATAGATGGATTGTGGACTCTGGAGCATCTGACCATATGACTGGTGATCGATCAGTCTTTACAATGTATAGTCCCTCCATGACTAACCTATATGTGCGAGTGGCCGATGGAACTAGGTCACAGGTGGTTGGTATTGGGACTGTAGTTGTGAACTCACATATCACCCTTCAATCTGTATTACATGTGCCAAATCTTGATTGCAATCTACTATCCATCAGTAAGCTCACAAGTGATCTTCCCTGTCTCACGAAATTTCTTCCACATACGTGTGTTTTCTAGGAGCTGGAATCGAAGAGGAAGATTGGCAGTGCTGAGCTGATTTCAGGCCTCTACATCCTCAAACCCGAGTTGGAGAATCAAGCTTTAAGTCTGACCACTAGTTCTCTTGTACCCAAGTCTAGTATTTCTTCTATTATCAATAATATGAATAAAATTATGGAATGGCATCTGAGACTCGGCCATCCTAGCTTTAAGTATTTAGCAAAGTTATTTCCTCAATTGTTTATGAATAAAAGTTCTGATTTTCTTTACTGTGAAGCAAGTCAAATGGCCAAGCATACACATACTGTTTATAAAAGCCTTCCTTATATGCCATCTACACCATTTGCACTAGTTCATAGTGATATATGGGGCCATCTAGAATTGCTAACATCTTCGGGGCTAGATGGTTTGTAACATTCATTGATGATCATAATAGACTAACATGGGTGTTTTTGATGAAATCCAAATATGATCTTCCACAAATCTTCCAAACCTTTAACCTAATAGTCCAGACACAATATCAGTCACAAGTGAAAGTGCTTAAATCTGATAATGCACGAGATTACTTTAACTCAAGCTTAGGTTCTTATTGTAGCACTCATGGGATTATTCAGTACAGCTCCTGTGTCAATACCCCTCAGCAAAATGGCATTGCTGAGAGGAAAAATCGACATTTACTTGAGGTTACTCGGGCCCTTCTTTTCTCCACAATGGTACCACAACAATTTTGGGGAGAGGCGGTCTTAACGGCTACCTATCTCATCAATCGAATGCCATCAAGAGTATTGAAATTTCAAACTCCCTACAGTATATTCACCAAGTCCTTCCCTCATGCAAAAACCATCTCTTCAAATTTAACTCCAAAAAATCTTTGGTTGTACTGCCTTTGTTCATATTTATGCTCACCAACGGAGTAAACTTGATCTATGATCACATAAGTGCATCTTCCTGGGATACTCTTCCCATAGGAAAGGTTATCGGTGTTATTGCCCAACCACTCAGCGAATGTATGAGACCAGAGATGTCACATTCTTTGAAAACACACCATTTTTATCCAAGCCTGTGTTTCAGGGGGAGAATCAGACCAATCAGACCATGGAATCACAGGTATGGAATTGGGACTCACATGATATCACTTCATATGATGCTGAACTCCCTGTCGTCATCAGTCCAAGGCAAGAAGAATTAGTTCAGCGGCCAACTTCCTCCTCCAATCTAGCCACAGGTGAGAATCCAGCCACATCAGTTCAGCGGCCAACTTCCTCCTCCAATCCAGCCACAGGTGAGAATTCTGATATTACACAGGAGGTGATTGTGGACACGCAAGCACAAGACCAATGGATGTTGGACCTTCCTATTGCGTGGAAGAGAGAAACTAGAAAGAACTGCACACAGCACCCACTCGCAAAGTGTGTAAGTTACACCCGAGTGTCACCCTCATATAAGGCGTTTCTTTCCAAGTTGGACTAGATTAAAATCCCATCACACATCCAGGAGGCACTCAACCATCCTCAGTGGAGACAAGCTGTTCATGATGAGCCCCAAGCCCTTGAGAAGAATGAAACATGGACTATCTTGGATAGGGGTGTAATCGAGCCGAGTCGAGCTCGAGTACACCCTTAATCGAGTAGCTCGATCTTTTTAAGGGTGGTACTCGAACTCGACTCAAGCTCGATCGAGTACCTAATTTTTGAGCTCGAGTTCGAGCTCGACTTCGGGCACCGAGTATCGAGCTCGATTTTTTTATTATTTTTTTAAATTTATTTTTAAATTTTTTTATAAAAAATTATAGGATGTATTTGTAATTTTTCAAAATTAGCATGGTAAAATAATAATTTCTATAAAATTAAGGACCAAAATATAAATATAAGTTGCTTAAATTAGAATTTATTAAATATTAGGGACTAAAATATAAATATAAGAATAAAAATTAAAAAAAAAATACATACTCGAGTAGCTCGACTCGAGCTCGAGCCCATATAATCTGAGCTCGTGCTCGACTCGAATTCCAATTCGAACTGCTCGAACTCGACTCGAGCTCGGTCAAATCGAGCTCGAGTCGAGTAGTTGACCGAGCTACTCGCGAGCTACTCGCGAGTAGTTCGATCGATTATCAGCCCTAATCTTGGATTTGCCCCCTGGAAAACGAGTGGTGAGCTGTAAGTGGTTGTTTAATGTAAAACATAATGCTGATGGAAGTGTAGAAAGGCTGAAGGCACGACTTGTTGCAAGGGGATTCACTCAATCATATGGGATCCATTATCAAGAAACTTTCGCACAAGTGGCAAAACTCAACACAGAGAGGATCTTACTATCTCTTGCCGCAAACCTAGACTGGCCTTTACACCAGCTAGACATAAAAAATGTGTTCTTGAATGGTTCACTGGAAGAGGAGGTGTATATGGAGGTACCAACTGGTCTAGATGTGGGAAAGGATAGTTTAAAAGTGTGCAAGTTATAGAAATCGATTTATGGTCTCAAGCAGTCTCTAAGGGTCTGGTTTGCTCGATTTTCAGATGTTGTAAGGTCTTACGGTTTTACTCAATGTCAGGCCGATCATACGCTCTTCCTGAAGAGATCCACATGTAATCAGATTACTATACTAATTGTATACGTGGATGACATTATTATCACAGGGAATAATGTGGAAGAGATGGATATGACCAGAACTCGTCTTGCTCAATCATTTGAGGTCAAAAATCTTGGGCCCCTGAATTATTTTCTAGGCATGGAGGTAGCCAGATCATCAAAAGGAATATTTGTTTCTCAACGAAAACATACTCTAGATCTGCTTCGCGAGACAGGTATGTTAGGAAGTAAACCAGCAGCTACTCCTATGGAACCCAAGAAGGTAGTGTATGACGAAGAAGGAGATCCTACTGATAAGGGCAGATATTAACGATTAGTGGGCCGACTGATATATCTAACACACACACGTCCCGATATCAGCTTTGCAGTAGGACATGTGAGCCAGTTTATGAGTAATCCCACCAAGCAACATATGACAGCAGCATATCGAATTCTAAGATATCTGAAGAAAGCTCCAGGGAAGGGTATAATGTTCAAGAAACAACATGAGAGGGGCATTGTGCTATACTCAGACTCAGATTGGGCTGGTAGTCAGACTGATCGCAGATCTACAAGTGGATATTGATCCTATGTTTGGGGGAACTTGGTTACATGGCGAAGCAAGAAGCAGCCAGTGGTAGCACGCAGCAGTGCTGAAGCTGAATTCAGAGCCATGACATTGACGATATGCGAGGGAATCTGGATCCGAAGAGTTCTCACAGAATTGGGCGTTGAAGGAAACAAGGTAATCAAACTCAGAAGTGATAATCAAGCTGCTATAAAGATCACCAAAGACCCTGTTCATCATGATAGAACAAAGCACGTTGAGATTGATCGTCATTTTATATCAGAAAAGGTGAGGAGCTCTGAAGTTCAACTGATCTATACACCAACACATGAGCAGCTAGCAGATGTGCTAACTAAACCAGTTCCAAGAGGGGACTTTGAAGATGTGTGTTCCAAGCTTGGAATGTACAACATGTACAATCCAACTTGAGGGAGAGCGTCGGAATAAGAAAACTTCAAAGTAGTTAGCAACTTTCCTATCTTTTATTAAGGGAAGTCTTTTACGTGAATGTTACGTGTTGTTAGTGCTTCTTTGTTCTTAGGATAATTTGGTGTTAGTGGTTAGTCTGTAAGGTGTATATATACAGTAGGTTGTAACTTACAAAGATATAAGAGAGAAAAATATATGCAGATTTTTTCCCTTATTTCCTCCGATACATCTAATTTCTTCACATAGAATAGCACATCACCATTTTATATCAGTGAAAAAACGGCACAAAAATCGCCACCGATGGCAAATATTTCAAATTTGACGTTTTTCGCTAAAGCACTTGTGCTATAACCCACGAAAACGGCCACCGACGGCAAGTCTTTGAAATTTTCAATTTTGGGCAAAAAAACGTGTGTTATAACCACAAAATGGCCATTTTTTAAATTTTTAAAATTTTCACTTTTTTACACCATTAATTAAATAGCACATCAACATTTCATATGAATGCAAAAAGGGCACGAAAATGACCATCGACAACATATTTTTCAAATTTGATGTATTTCGCGAAAAAATGTGTGTTATAACCCACAAAAAATTGTAATTATTCAAATTTTATAAATTTGCCTTTTAATTGAACAATTCATACAGCCATTTCATATGAGTGCAAAAAAGGCAAGAAAACTGCCACCGTCGGCAATTTTTTAAAATTTTCCGTTTTGGGATAAAAAACGTGTATTATAACCAAAAAAAGGTCATTTTTGAAATTTTTTAATTTTTCACATTTTTACACCATTGATTAGATAGCACATCACCATTTCCTATGAGTGTAAAAATGACATGAAAATGGCCATCGACGACAAGATTTTAAAATTTGAAATTTTTTTCCGAAAAAACGTGTGCTATAACCCATGAAAATGGTCATTTTTAAAATTTACAAATTTTAATTTTTATTGCACAATTCATTAGACTAAATATCACCACTTCTTATGATTGCAAAAAAAGACACGAAAATGGCGAGTTTTTGAAATTTTCCGTTTTGGGTAAAAAAATGTGTGATATAACCCACAAAATGGTCATTTTTATTTTTTTTTTAATTTTTCACTTTTTAAACACGATTCATAGAATAGCACATTACCATTTCATATCAGTGAAAAAACGGCACGAAATGGCCACCGACGGCAAATATTTGAAATTTGACGTTTTTCGCAAAAAAACTTGTGCTATAACCTTCATCTAGCCGGAGCCACCAAGTTATAGCCGACATCAGCTCCACTTAGCAGACCCTCATGGCAGCTTCAATTTCTCACGACGGATCGGTGGTTCGAAACCTGTCAACATCAGCTCGGGCGCTAGATGCTTCACCGTCTTCAGTAGCCTCCCCTCCATGTATAGCAGAACCGCTGCTAGCTCAGCCCCTTGAAGTTCAACCATTAGCTCCGATACTAGCTTCTCCTCTACCAGCATCTCTGCCAGCTACAGTAGATCCTCCTCCATCAGCTCCTCTTCTGCTCTCGGAAGCTTCCCCAAGTGTAATAGCGGATCCAACTACAGCTCACGTTGCTGCATATATCTTAGATCCTTCAACAGCAGCTCGATCACTTGAAGTTCCTTCTTCAGTAGCTCCAGTGCTAGCTGCCTCCTCACTTGTTACAGTGACTCCGGCTACTACAACAGCGGCTCCTCCACTTCCAACAGTTTCTCCATCAATAGAATCTGCTCTATCAGGCCGCATTAAAGCGCCGAGAACAACCCCGTTGCATCCTTCTTCAGCTACGGTCCAGCCCATTCCATTAGGACTCCGTCCGGCAATATCAAAATCGTTCAAAGAGGTGGTATCTGCTCAGTGGTCCAAGCAGGTAGACACCTCTTTTGCAGCCTCTATTAAACCCAAGTTAACAACTTTTAAAGGGGAACCAGCTTTATTTATTTCTGAAGAAGAAGAACAAAAATTGGCTAAGCCTTATCAATTCACATTAGTTAGAAAATTCACTAGGGGAAGACCCCCTATGGCATCCATTAGAAAAGTTATACTTGTAGCAACCTTTAAGGGCAATTGTGATGTTGGCTTGTTGGATTATAGACATGTGGTCTTCAAATTTGATTTGGAACTAGACTTTGTCCGAATGTGGATGAGGAAAGAGTGGTCTTTCAATGGTTTCCATGCTAAGATTTTTAGGTGGACTACTGACTTTACTCTGGAAAAAGAACCATCGGTCGCTCTGGTATGGGTAAAATTTCCAATGCTCCCAATGCATCTGTTTAGCAAGGACACTCTTTTCGCTCTTGGATCAATTGTTGGAAATCCGTTGAAGTTGGACCTTGCGTCGGCGGCTGCAGAAAGAGTTTTAAGACCAAGTGAAGCTCGGATTTGCGTTGAAGTAGACGTCCTTAAGAACCTACCAAATCGTGTGTGGATAGGCAACCCAGAAAAAGGCCGATGGCAGTCAATCAAGGTGGAGAACTTGCCACAATATTGTCATGACTGCCATAAGCTTGGTCATTCCACTTCCTCATGCAAAGCATATCAACCACCCTCAGGACCGAGAATGAAGACTCTCCCAAAAATGGTGGTGCCACTACCGCAATTGGAAAAGGAAAACAAGTGGTAACTTCGGTTCAGTCTCCACAGGCCACTTCTCTTGTGGAGGATTAGAATAAGAGGATTCAATCAGCAGGTCTCAAACAGCAGAACCAAGGCGGAACCAAGTTCGAAGTATTCAGAAGCTGCGGCTGCGGGGACAGCTCAAGACACACCTGGATTACAGTTAGTCATTTACAACCCGACAAGAACTTCGGCAGATATCTCCAAGGAGGACCAAATGCTGATTCAAGATTTGCAAAATCTTACTATTGTTCCCACCACTTTACCAAGCACTGAGTCAACCCCTCTCTTGTGTATTCATTGGCTTGACAAGTAAAGGCCAAAACCTGAAATTCCCGGCGATAATTCACATGGTAAAATGCTCAATGTTGATGATGGTCAAGGTGACAACATAATGGTGCAAGTCCACTTTGAGGAGAAAGCGCCTTGCTAGGAACTCCAAATCCAAACTCCAGTTAAACCAAGCAGGTATAACCTTCGATCACTAACCAAAGAGGAGATCTATGAAAAACAGAGCTCAAGGAAAAAGAAAAAGAAAGAGGCAAAGAGGTGGCACTCCAATCACACTCGCACTTTGTATCGGTTTGAATGGGTATGTCCACAACCGTCTTTTGCTCTATATTATATTAAGGACCGTTAAAAAAAACTTGTGCTATAACCCACAAAAATGGACATTTTTAAAAATTTAAAAATTTTCCTTTATATTGCACAATTCAATAGATAGCACATCACCATTTCTTATGATTACAAAAAGGGCACGAAAACGGCCACCGACGGCAAGTCTTTGAAATTTTCAATTTTGGGCAAAAAAACGTGTGTTATACCAACAAAAAATGACCATTTTTCAAATTTTTTAATATTCACTTTTTTACACCATTAATTAGGTAGCAAATCATCATTTCATATGAGTGTAAAAACGACACGAAAATTACCACCGACAGCAAATTTTTCAAATTTGACGTTTTTCGCAAAAAAACATGTGCTATTACCCACAAAAAATGGTCATTATTCAAATTTTATAAATTTGCATTTTAATTGAATAATTCATTAGATAGCACACCATCATTTCATATGAGTGCAAAAAATGGCACAAAAACGGCCACAGTCTATAATTTTTTAAAATTTTTCCGTTTTGGGCAGAAAACATATATTATAACCCAAAAAAAATGGTTATTTTTTAAAATTTTTAATTTTTCACTTTTTTACACCATTGATTAGATAGCACATCACCATTTCCTATGAGTGTAAGAACGACACGAAAATAGCCACAGACGGCAATATTTTAAAATTTGACATTTTTTGCAAAAAAACGTGTGCTATAACCCATGAAAATGGTCATTTTTAAAAATTTAAAAATTTTAATTTTTATTGCACAATTCATTAGACAAAACATCACCACTTCTTATGATTGCAAAAAAGGCATGAAAACGGCCACAGACGGCAAGTTTTTAAAATTTTCCGTTTCGGGCAAAAAAACGTGTACTATAACACACAAAAAATGGTCATTTTTAAATTTTTTTAAATTTTCACTTTTTAAACACCATTCATAGAATAGCACATCACCATTTCATATCAGTGAAAAAATGGCACGAAAATGGCCACCGACGGCAAATATTTCAAATTTGACGTTTTTCGCAAAACAACTTGTGCTCACCCACGAAAAATGGTCATTTTTAAAAATTCATAAATTTTCCTTTTTATTGCACAATTCAATTGATAGCAAATCACCATTTCTTATGATTGCAAAAAACGGCACGAAAACGGCCACCAACGGCAAGTCTTTGAAATTTTCAATTTTGGGCAAAAACACGTGTGTTATAACCCACAAAAAATGACCATTTTTCAAATTTTTTAATTTTTCACTTTTTTGCATCATTAATTAGGTAGCAAATCACCATTTCATATGAGTGCAAAAACGGCACGAAAATGACCACCGACAGCAAATTTTTCAAATTTGACGTTTTTCGCAAAAAACCTTTTGCTATAACCCACATAAAATGGTCATTATTCAAATTTTATAAATTTGCCTTTTAATTGAACAATTCATTTGATAGCACAACACCATTTCATATGAGTGCAAAAAATGGCACAAAAACGGCCACCGTCTGCAATTTTTTAAAATTTTTCTGTTTTGGGCCAAAAACGTATATTATAACCTACAAAAAATGGTCATTTTTGAAAATTTTAATTTTTCACTTTTTACACCATTGATTAGATAGTACATCACCATTTCATATGAGTGTAAGAACGACACGAAAATAGCCACCGACGGCAAGATTTTAAAATTTGACATTTTTGCCAAAAAAACGTGTGCTATAAAACTCTGATTATAGGATTTATTTTGGGGACTAGAAAACCATACTTTGACACGTTCAAAGTAGAAGTTTCTTTATCCCTCTGAATATCTATATACAGAAAATTCATGTAATGGAGTAGCACTCCAAATTTACCTCGTTCACTTTTGTAACGGTGTGTTGGATATATCCTGCACCGTCTTTTGCCTACATCTATACAAACTAGTTTTTCAAAAAAAAAAAAAACATGTGAACCCACCAAAATGGTCATTTTAAAAAACTAAAAAATTTTAATTTTTATTGCACAATTCATTAGACAAAACATCACCACTTCTTATGATTGCAAAATAGGCACGAAAACTGCTATGACGGCAAGTTTTTGAAATTTTCCGTTTTGGGCAAAAAACGTGTGCTATAACCCACAAAAAATTGTCATTTTTAAATTTTTTAAATTTTTCACTTTTTAAACACCATTGTCATTTTTAAATTTTTTAAATTTTTCAATTGTTAAACACCATTCATAGGATAACACATCATCATTTCATATAAGTGATTTCATATCAGTGAAAAAACGGCACGAAAATGGCGGCCGGCGGTAAATATTTCAAATTTGACGTTTTTCGCAAAAAAACTAGTCCATATAACCCACGAAAAATGGTCATTTTTAAAAATTTATAAATTTTCCTTTTTATTGCACAATTCATTAGATAGCACATCACCATTTCTTATGATAGCAAAAAAGGCACGAAAACGGCCACGAATGGCAAGTCTTTGAAATTTTCAATTTTGGGCAAAAAAACATGTGTTATAACCCACAAAAAATGGCCATTTTTCAAAATTTTTAATTTTTCATTTTTTTACACCATTAATTAGATAGCACATCACCATTTCATATGAGTGCAAAAACGGCACGAAAATGACCATCGACAACATATTTTTCAAATTTGACGCATTTTGCAAAAAAACGTGTACTATAACCCACAAAAAATTGTAATTATTCAAATTTTATAAATTTGCCTTTTAATTGAACAATTTATTAGATAGCACACCGCCATTTCATATGAGTGCAAAAAAGGCACGAAATCAGCCACGGTTGGTATTTTTTTAGAATTTTCCGTTTTGGGCAAAAAACGTGTATTATATCCAAAAAAAAGGTCATTTTTGAATTTATTTAATTTTTCACATTTTTACACCATTGATTATAGCACATCACCGTTTTCTATGAGTGTAAAAATGACATGAACATGGCCATTGACGAAAAGATTTTAAAATTTGAAATTTTTTTCCGAAAAAACGTGTGCTATAACCCACGAAAATGGTCATTTCTAAAAATTTAAAAATTAAAATTTTTATTGCACAATTCATTAGACAAAACATCACCACTTCTTATGATTGCAAAAAAGACACGAAAACGTCCACATACGTCAAGTTTTCGAAATTTTCCGTTTTGGACAAAAAAAACGTGTGCTATAACTCACAAAAATGGTCATTTTTAAATTTTTTTAATTTTTCACTTTTTAAACACCATTCATAGAATAGCACATCATCATTTCATATAAGCGAAAAAACGGCACGAAAATGGCCACCGATAGCAAATATTTCAAATTTGACGTTTTTCCCAAAAAAAAAACTTGTGCTATAACCCACGAAAAATGGTCATTTTTAAAAATTTAAAAATTTTTCTTTTTATTGCACAATTCAATAGATAGCACATCACAACTTCTTATGATTGCAAAATACAGCACGAAAACGGCCACCGACGGCAAGTCTTTGAAATTTTCAGTTTTGGGCAAAAAAACGTGTGTTATAACCCACAAAAAATGACCATTTTTCAATTTTTTTAGTTTTTCACTTTTTTACACAATTAATTAGGTAGCAAATCACCATTTCATTTGAGTGCAAAAAGGCACGAAAATGACCACCGACAGCAAATTTTTCAAATTTGACGTTTTTCGCAAAAAAACCTGTGTTATAACCCACATAAAATGGTCATTATTCAAATTTTATAAATTTGTCTTTTAATTGAACAATTCATTAGATAGCACACCCCCAAAAAATGGTCACTTTTTAAATTTTTTAATTTTTCACATTTTTACACCATTGATTAGATAGCACATTACCATTTTCTATAAGTGTAAAAACGACACGAAAATGGCCAACGACGGCAAGATTTAAAAATTTGACACTTTTAGCAAAAAACGTGTGCTATAACCCATGAAAATGGTCATTTTTAAAAATTTAAAAATTTTAATTTTTATTGCACAATTCATTAGACAAAGCATCACCATTTCTTATGATTGCAAAAAAGGCACGAAAAGAGCCACAGTCAGCAAGTTTTTTGAAAATTTTTGTTTTAGGCAAAAAACGTGTTATAACAAAAAAAAACGTGTTATAACCAAGAAAAAATGGTCATTTTTTTATTTTTTTCACTTTTTAAACACTATTCATAGGATAACACATCACCATTTCATATCAGTGAAAAAACGGAACGAAAAATGCCACTGATGGAAAAATTTTCAAATTCAACGTTTTTCGCAGAAAAACGTGTGCTTTAACCCACGAAAAATGGACATTTTTAAAAATTTATAAATTTTTCTTTTTATTGCACAATTCAATAGATAGCACATCACCATTTCTTATGATTGCAAAAAACGGCACGAAAACGGCCACCGACGGCAAGTCTTTGAAATTTTCAATTTTGGGCAAAAAAACGTGTGTTATAACCCACAAAAATGGCCATTTTTCAAAAATTTTAATTTTTTACTTTTTTTACACCATTACATAGATAGCACATCACCATTTTATATGAGTGCAAAAACGGTACGAAAATGACTACCGATAGCATATTTTTCAAATTTGAAGTATTTCACAAAAAACGTGTGATATAACCCACAAAAATGGTCATTATTCAAATTTTATATATTTTCCTTTTAATTGAACAATTCATTAGATAGCACACCATCATTTTATATGAGTGCAAAAAACAGCATGAAAACGACCACTGCTAGCAATTTTTTAAAATTGCCTATTTTGGGCAAAAAAGGTGTATTTTTACCCAAAAAAAGATCATTTTTTAAAATTTTTTATTTTTCACTTTTTTACACCATTCATTGGATAGCACATCACCATTTCATATCAGTGAAAAAATGCACAAACATGGCAATTGACGACAAATTTTTCAAATTCGACATTTTTCGCAGAAAGACGTGTGATATAACCCACGAAAAATAGTCATTTTTAAAAATTTATAAATTTTCCCTTTTATTGCACAATTCATTAGATAGCACATCACTATTTCTTTGGTTACAAACAACGGCACGAAAACGGCCACCGATGGTAAGTTTTTGAAATTTTCAATTTTGGGTAAAAATACGTGTTACAACCCACAAAAAATGATAACAATGTTGACACCAATGGATTTGGCTATTTGGAGTTGGTAATCTTTGACAAATAATGACTTATGCAAGCTCACTGTAGTGTAAGGAGCCAACTATAGGTAATGTTACCCAGTACTTAGATATAGTTTAGTCATGCATAATGTATATAGGACATTTTGACTGGAAATTAGAAAGCTATACTCTAGTCTTGCTCTAGAGTAGAAGTTTTCTTAACTCCATCTTTACATTTAATCCGAAAATCTTGTATTGGAGTAGTACTCCATGTTTATTGCTTTCCCTTTTGTAACGATGCGTTTGGGTATGCCCAACATTGTATTTTGCCCTCCATACATAAGCACGATTTAGATAAAAAAAACCCACAAAAAACGGCAAGAAAATGAGTGCAATTAGATAGCACATCACCATTTCATATGAGTGCAAAAACGGCAAGAAAATGACCACCGACAGCAAATTTTTCAAATTTGACGTTTTTCGCAAAAAAACGTGTGCTATAACCCACAAAAATGGTCATTATTCAAATTTTATAAATTTCCCTTTTAATTGAACAATTCATTAGATAGCACACCACTATTTCATATGAGTGCAAACAATGGCACAAAAATGGCCACCGTCGGCAATTTTTTAAAATTTTTCCGTTTTGGGCAAAAATCGTGTATATAACCCACAAACAATTTGCCATTTTTGAAAAATTTTAATTTTTCACTTTTTTACACCATTGATTAGATAGCACATCACCATTTCCTATGAGTGTAAAAATGACACGAAAATGGCCATTGACGACAAGATTTTAAAATTTGACATTTTTTGCAAAAAAACGTGTGCTATAACCCACGAAAATGGTCATTTTTAAAATTTACAAATTTTAATTTTTATTGAACAATTCATTAGACAAAACATCACCATTTCTTATGATTGCAAAAAAGGCACGAAAACGGCCACAGACGACAAGTATTTGAAATTTTCCATTTTGGACAAAAAAGCGTATGCTATAACCCACAAAAAATGGTCATTTTTAAATTTTTTTAATTTTTCACTTTTAAACTCCATTCATTGGATAACATATCACCATTTCATATCAGTGAAAAAACGGTACAAAAATGGCCACTGACGGCAAATTTTACAAATTTGACGTTTTTCTCAAAAAACGTGTGCTATAATAATGTGGATAGAACGAGTGGGACCCTCCTGAGACAAACCAAATAAAAATTAATTTGGCTTCTGTTCAGGTAGGAGAACTAAGATACTCTGCAGCAATAGGCAGGAATTATTTGGGCGATAGAATATACGTTATACCTTCTTGTGCTGCTCCGTTATGTGTTTCCAAATTGCAGGTAGAGATTCATTGCTGCCTTTCCAGTATTGTTCGATGCAAACAGAGTGGAAACTGCAACATCATCATTGAATCGGACTCCACAGAACTGCAGCTAGGCTTGATGAGGAAATCATGGAGGGCTGGACAACATGCCAAAGATATTCAGATTATCAACAACCAAGCTAGCTTCAGACAAATTGCCAAGGAAGCTAACAATGTGGCTAGATGGCTGGCAAATCACCACATTAACTATGATCATAGAGACCTTCTAAGACTGACTGCAACAGAAAAGATGGGACTGCTATATATCTCAAGGAAAAAGAGTAACTCTTACTCATCTCTGCAATAGAGCAGTAAACTAATGACGTGGAAGGAAGCCTCTCCCATACTAGAAAGAGTATATGCTTAAATGTGAATGGAGATGCTCTCCATCCTTTTGTTGTAGGATTTTGGTAGTCATTAGCTGGTACAAGGCTCCTCTACATTTTGCTATAATACCCTTTTGATCAAGAGTCCATTTAAGGGTCCTTTGATCAAATGAGTATCTTTTGTAAGACGGGATTTCTCCAATCCATTAATTCATATATAGGGAGTGGCGTCCCACTTCGAGAGAGGAAAAAAAAAGCAATTAAAATTGGAGTACTACCTCCATATACAAACCTGACTATTACATCATAAGAGATTAATACTCCCTTTGTCTAAATAACAAAAGGTATTTTAGCAAGTCAAATGTATACATTGTGTGACGAGCTAAACAAAATTCACCATAGGTGATCCCTTACATAGATGGGGATTTACAACCAATAGTATAATTGATTATCACTACCAGATAGATATGACAACTTCCCAATTTAATGACCAGGAGTTAGCAACTACACAACCATGTTAATTACCAACCAGCAATCAATATTAAACTAGAGCCTGAACTAATTTAGTGGACTAAACAGCTTAACAACAGTAGTTGTGGTCCAAGCATTATACATTTGAAGATAAACTTTAGGAAACAGTCAAACACTAGCAGTTGAGCCTATATTTATGATTCTTTTACCTTTAATTTCTTGAATCTTGGGAGTCCTATCTTGTCCAAGAGAATGATTTTCTTTAAATCTTCAGGGATAGCATCAAACTCTCTCATAGGACTTGCAGCTACCCATCTTGCAGCTTGATTGGAGTCTTTCAAGATTTTGTTGAATGTAGCATATCTCTTTATTGTATTAATAGAATCCTATAAATGGTAGTGCCTCCAGACAGCTTTTTCTTTTGATAGTAAACTCTACAAGCAATCTGAATCAGATTCCAATAAAATATTTGTGAATCCACGATTTATACATTCTTCTATACCTATAGCAGCTGTGAAAATATCAACCTGTACTTTGGAGAAAATTAAACAGTTAAATTCTGTAACTGAATGTAGCCAAATAACCACACCTTCACAGTTTCTCACAATTACACTCCCTTGACCTGAATTATTCTTGATCTGACTTGCTATATTAATTTTTACCTAGCCTTTCAATGGTGGATACCATTTAATGATCTGAACCTTATATCTATTGATAGGATTTATGCTAAGAAGCCAAAATTCCTCCCAAGAGCATGAATGCATTTTCATACACATAATAAGAGTATCAAAAATAGATTTAGCTAAAATCTCTAGCTCAAAGTTCTGATTATCAAAAGATATTCTATTTCTCATTTTCCAAGTTTCCCAACAAATGATCAAATGATCAAATAAGTTAACATTTCTGTTTTTCCCAATATGATTTTTCTAGATTTGAAAGGTAGTATTCAAGGACACGGATTGGTGTATTATACCTACCTCAGCTCCAAATTTTTTCCATATCAATATTGCAAAAGGATATTCAGCAAATAAATGGTTAGTTGACTCCCCATTGGATTTGCATAAGTGGCATAAAAATGGTCCATAGATGCTGAATTTTGATAAATTATTCTGAATGGGTAACCTGTTCTTTCTCAGTCTTAAGTTAAAGAAAGAGATTTTTGTAGGCACGTGTGTATCCCATAATATCTCATCATATGAGACATATGAATCATTTCTTTGCCTGATTTCTTTGTAAGATGAAGAGAGTGAGAAACATCCATTCTTTTCAAGAATCCAAATTAATCTGTCTTTTTCCAGCCAGGAGGGGGAGTGGCTACTTTTCAGAGCTTCTAACCATTCAGAGGGAATATAGTTCTGCAACTGTATCAAATCCCACCCTTGAACATTAATGAATTGATCTAGTTTGTGGTTGTGAACAGGAGGGGCTAAATGGGATAGTGTACCCTTACCAAGCCAATTATCAAACCATAGGCTACATTTTCCTTCATTTACTTGGAACAAAATAAATTTCTCTAAAGTTCTGCAACTTGAGTCATTCTAGACCAAATTTCAGAGTCCCCTCTCAGTCTGTTAACCATTGTTGGGTGAGATTTCTAACAATATTTTGAATGTAAAAATTTAGCCCAAAGTGTGTCTTTTTTTCTGAATTTCCACCATAATTTTATGGATTGTGCTATGATTGTCAACATGCATTCTAGTGAATATTGTCAAAAAATGTGAAAATTAAAATTTTCACCAAACCTTCATTTTTCATGGGTTATAACACACATATTTGAGCCAAAAATGGCAAAATCTAAAAATGCGTTGATTTGACTTTTTTGTACTGTCTTTTGCACCCGCCCCGATTGTGAACATGTATTCTAGTGGATATTGTCAAAAAAAATTAAATTAAAATATTCACCAATCCTCTATTTTTCATGGGTTATAACACATATTTGAGCTATAATGGCAAAATCAAAAAATGCGTTGATTTTTTACTTTTTTGTATCGTTTTTTGCACCCACCTCGATTATGAAGATGTGTTCTAGTGAAGATTCTCAAAAAAGTTAATATCAAAATTTTCAAGAAACCTCCATTGTTTATGGGTTAGAACACAGGTAATTGAGCCAAAAAATGGCAATATCCAAAAATGCATTGATTTGACTTTTTTTTATCATCTTTTGCATCCACCCTGATTGTGAAAATACATTCTAGTGAATATTGTCAAAAAACGTGAAGATCAAAATTTTCACCAAACCTCTATTTATCATGGGTTATACACGTATTTGAGCCAAAAATGGTAAAATAGAAAAATACGTAAAGTTTGACTTTTTTGTACCATTTTTTTGCTGAAAATGCGTAGAAAAATAGAGGATTTGTTGAAAATTTTAATTTTTAGTTATTTTTACAACATTCACTAGGATGCACATTTAAAATTCATGTGGATACAGAAAACGGTACAAAAAAGTCAAAATCAATGCATTTTTAGATTTTGCCATCATTTGCTCAAATACATGTGTTCCAATGAAAAATAGAAATTTGGTGAAAAATCTAAATTTCACTTTTTTTTATTGTTTATTAGAATGCATGTTCACAATTAAGGTGTACATAAAAAATAGTATGGGAAAAGCCAAAATCAACACGTGTTTTTTACTTTATCATTTTGACCAAAATACATGTATTATAACCCAAGAAAAATGAAGTTTGGTGAAAATTTTAATTTTCACTTTTTTTTACAACATTCACAAGATTAATAGGATAGAACATCATGGTAAATCTGGATTCAAATTTCAAAATTTCTGGACTAATCACCACAGTTTTCTAGAAACTGTTAAGGAAGCTTGGAACATAAAGGTTGATGGAAATCCAATTAGAATTCTTACTGTAAACTTCAGCACACTAAAAGAGTTCTAATAGAATGGAATAAGCTTCACTTTGGCAATTTATTCTCATCTCTTCAGAAAGCAGAAGATACTCTTCAACAACTAGAAATTATAGATGAGGAAACTAGTGATGTAGTCACAAGAGAGGAAATCAATTTAGCAAAAGCCAAACTTAGAAAAATCTCAGCTAATATAGAAGACTTTTGGGCCCAGAAAGCTAATCTGAAATGGTTAAAAATGGAGACAAAAATACAAAATTCTTTCACTCTTATGTAAATCAGAAAAGAAGAAGAGCCCACATTCATTCCATTTATGCTGAAAATGATGAAATTGTAGAAAATTCTGAACAGATTGGTGAAGAAGCCATAAAATACTTCCAAAACACTTTCACCAAATGTTCTACTAGTCCATTTCCTCAAACGGGTATAATCCCTAAGCTTGTGCGTGATCAAGATAATCAGGTATTAGAAGTCATCCCCTCACTTGAAGAAATCACGGACTGTGTTTATTCTATGGATGCTAACAGTGCACCAGGGCCAGATGGATTCAATGCTAATTTTTTCACATTTACCTAGGACATAGTTAAAAATGATATAGTTGCAGCCATCCAACACTTCTTCAATGGAGGGAAACTCCATCATGCTATAACCGCCACTCATCTTCTCCTTATCCCTAAAATCCAAAGTCCTAAATACTTTAGTCAATTCCGTCCAATTAGCTTGTGTAACTTCATCAATAAAATCATGTCTAAAATCTTAGCTTCTAGACTATCTCATTTGCTCCCTACATTGATCAGTCCCAATCAAAGCGGTTATGTAAGAGGTAGACAACTTATGGATAATTTCCTGTTAGCTTCAGAACTAGTTCAATCCCTGCCTAAGAAAAATAAACACTGCAATGTGATCCTAAAATTAGATATGGAAAAAGCATATGACCGTGTAGACTGGATATTTCTCCTCCAAGTTCTTCGTAACTTTGGCTTCAGCGAAATCTTTATTGACACCATTTTGAGACTAATCTCAAATGTTCATTTCTCTATCCTTATTAACGGATCTCCAGTAGGTTTTTTCAAATCTTCTCTTGGCTTAAGACAAGGTGATCCATTATCTCCTTACTTATTCATTCTAGGGGCAGAATACATTTCAAGAGCTTTAAACAATCAATTTGCCCCAAACATTGGCTTCAATTTTCCACAAAACGCCCAAATATCTCTCATCTTGCATATGCGGGTGATCTAATGATATTTACTTCCTCCATCAGAATACACTAAAAAATATTATGAAAATCCTTATGCATTATGAAGATGTTTCTGGGCAAAAAATCAATGTGCAAAAAAGTTCTTTCTTAGTGCATCATTTATGTGACAGGTCTAAGAAACATGTGATTTCAAGAATCACCAAATTTCACTCTGAAAAGATTCCTGTCAAATACTTAGGTCTTCCTTTGTACTATAGTAAGAACAAATTCAAGCACTATGAGCCTTTAATTCAAAAAACTCTTTTGAAAACAAACTCATGGAGCTCCAAACTGCTATCCAAGGGAGGCAGAATCTCTCTCATAAAATCTGTTCTTTCTACTATGCCAATCCACTCTCTTCTTGGTGCTAATCCCCCAAAGAAAGTCCTCCAAAAACTAGAATCTGTTTTTGCGAACTTTCTATGGGGTACATCAAATCTAAAACCAAAACATCATTAGATTTCTTGGAGCAAACTCTGTAGACCTTATCAAGAGGGAGGAATCAACACTAGAGCACTTTTAGATGTACAAACAGCCTGCTCTTACAAACTTTGGTGGAGATACAAGGAACAAAAATCCCTTTGGGCTAACTTTTTAAAAAATAAATATCAATCTCAGTCTCCACCGAATAATTCGTCTAGAACCTGGAAAAGAATGAAAACAGTAGCAACTTTAATTGATCCCTTTATCTTACCCCCAGGGCCCTACTGTTAATAATTCCTACATTTGGACCTTAACTAATTCAGGTTCATTTTCTTTCAAATCAGCTTTTCAATTAGCTTCACACATCCCTCAAAGACAATGGTGTTTTGGTACAATTTTATGGCACCCATGTATCCCGTTCAAACAGTCCCTCTTTATGCTCCTACTCCTCAAATCTCAACTTCCTATAGGAGAAATTCTGTTCAGATTTAACATACATGGTCCCTTTAAATGCATTTGTTGCCAATCAGATTTGGACACAATTGATCATATTTTTCTTACATGTGCCAATGTAGTAAAATTATGGAAATCATATGGAAGCGAGCTTAAAATCTATATTTCACCAAATGATCAAAGTTAAATGCTTTTCTACATAATTGGTAGAACAATTCAAGAAAAGGCAAATTATTGAACCTTATTATTCGTGTAATCCCATTCATCATTTGTTGGCAGCTATGTAAAGCTAGAAACAAATGGTTATTCGAAGAAGAAGAATGGAATTTAGAACACTTGTTAGAAGCTTCCTTCAAAGAGTTAAAGTTCATGATTTCCAACTACTACTATGACCTAAAATGGACAAACATGACATAGAATGAATTTTGGGACACGATCCTACATTCTAGAAACAAAATTCACATAACGTATATTAAATGGCATCCAACCAATGATAATCATTTTAAACTAAACATTCATGGTTTAGTCAATTCAAGAAAACAAGGGCTTGGTGGAGGAATAGTAAGAGATAATCAATGCAAATTGGTTTTTGCTTTTAACTTTAAATCAGATACTACTAATGTTTCTTCTTATGAACAGGTCATGATTGAGGCAGCCCTACTCGGAATTCAAGAATGTCACAAAAAAGGAATTTCCACTAAACTATGTGCAGAATCAAGCTCCAAAAATCTGTTTGCATGGATACAAAACACAGCAAAAGCTCCTTGGAGGATAAGAAACCATCTTCAAAGTTTAACCGAGCTACTCCCCCAATCTAGATGGTCTCTATGTCCTAAACAGTCGAATTTTGCAGCTATTCTTTTGACAAAATTCGCAGAAGTCCACCCCCAAATGGCAATCAATGAGGAAGATCGACTTCACCGGAAAATCCAAAACACTGTAAGAGCAGAAAGACTTGGTCTCCCTTACATCATCACATCGAAGGTAAAGCTGAAACCTTAATCATCCCTACATTGGCAGCCGATGTTAAGCCAATTATTAAGGTCATAAGCTGCTGATGTTAGGCTTATTTTACCTTTAAATGATGTGCAATTGATTAATGTGCAATTGTTTGGTTAGTTGAGATATTGGATTGTGCACTTCATTTACATGAAGTCTTACACCCATGTGATATTAAAATGGATCTTTTCAAGTAATGTGTATTTTTCTAAATCCAATTGTAAAAGGAGATGTCCTCCTAACTAGGAAAGTCCATATACTCAAGAATAGAAGCTATATTGTAAAGGAGGAATCTTCCTTATTTACAGCTTTAAACATGTACTAATGGTGTGGTTATATCTGCCATTAATTATGTAATTTAATTTTTTATTAATAAAATCGGGAGTGGCGCCCCCCGCACATGGGATGATTAGCCGACCAAAAAAAATACAACATTCACTAGAATGCATGTTTAAAATTGAGGTTGGTGCAAAAAAAGGTACAAAAAAGTTAAAATAAACGTATTTTTGGATTTTGCCATGTTGGCTCAAATCCGATTTTTAAGACCCATTAAAAAAAAGGTTTGGTGAAAATTTTAATTCTCCATTTTTTTTGACAATAGTCACTAGAATACTTATTCAAAATCATAGTGGGTTCAAAAAACGGTATATAAATTCAAAATCAATGCATTTTTAGATTTTGTCATTTTTTACTCAAATACATGTGTTATAACCCATGAAAAATAGACGTTTAGTGAAAATTTTAATTTTAACTTTTTTTTACAATACTCACTAGAATGCATGTCCACAATCGATGTGTGTGCAAAAAAACGGCAACAAAAGTCAGATTAACGCATTTTTGGATTTTGCCATTTTTTACTCAAATTCGTGTGTTAAATAACCAATGAAAAATGGAGGCTTAGTGAAAACTATAATTTTCACTTTTTTGACAATATTCACTAGAATGCATGTTCACAATTGAGATGGGTGCAAAAAATAGTAAAAAAAAAATCAAAATTTACACATTTTTGAATTTTGCTATTTTTGGCTCAAATACATGTTATAACCCATGAAAAATGAATGATTGGTAAAAATTTTAATTTTAAATTTTTTGACAATATTAACTAGAATGCATATTCACAATTGGGCTGGATGCGAAAAACACTACAAAAATGTCAAATCAATGTATTTTTGTATTTTGCCATTTTTTACTCAAATACGTATGTAATCCATGAAAAATGAAGGTTTGGTGAAAATTTTAATTTTCACTTTTTTGACAATATTCACCATAGTAATGGTGAAATATCTGTACTAATGATGTGGATATTTCCGTCATTTTGTAACTTTACTTATATCAATAAAACTGAGAGTGGCGCATTGGGATGATTAGCCGAATAAAAAAAAAGACAATATTCACAAATCAATAAAATTGGGAGTGGCGCCCCCCATACCGAGATGATTAGCCAAACAAATAATATTCACTAGAATATATGTTCACAAATTATTTGGGTGGTGCAAAAAACGATACAAAAAAAATCAAAATCAATGCATTTTTGGATTTTGCTATTTTTGCTCAAATACATGTGTACCCATGAAAAATTGAGGTTTTGTGAAAATTAATTTTCACATTTTTTGACAATATTCATTAGGATGCATGTTCACAATTCAGGTGGATGCAAAAAATGGTACAAAAAAGTCAAAATCAACGTATTTTTACATTTTGCCATTTTTTGCTCAAATACGTGTGTTCCCATGAAAAATGGAAGATTGGTGAAAAATCTAAATTTCATTTTTTTTCATTGTTCATTAGAATGCATGTTCACAATTGAGGTGTGTGTAAAAAATGATATGAGAAAAATCAAAATTAACATGTTTTTTAATTTTTTATTTTGACCAAAATATGTGTGTTATAACCCAGGAAAAATGGAGTTTGGTGAAAATTTTAATTTTCACTTTTTTTTACAATGTTCACTAGAAAGCATGTTCACAATCAATGTTGGTGCAAAAAACGATACAAAAAATTCAAAATCAACGTATTTTTAGATTTTGCCATTTTTTTGCTCAAATACGTTTTTATAACCCATGATACTAAAAAAAGTGAAAATTAAAATTTTCACTTTTTTTGACAATTTTCACTATAATGTATGCTCACAATCGAGGTGGTTGCAAAAAATGTTATAAAAAAAGTCAAAATCAACGTATTTTTTATTTATCCATTTTTATCTAAAATATGTCTGTTATAACCCATGAAAAATAGAAATTTGGTTTAAAAAATCTAAATTTCATTTTTTTGGCACCGTTCACAAGGATGCATTCCAATTGAGGTGGGTGAAAAACAGTAGAAAAATGCCAAATTTTACACGTTTATTGACTTTGCCATTTTTTACCAAACTGCTGCGTTATAACCCATGAAAAATATATGTTTGATAAAAAATTTATAGTCAGTTTGTATAGGATTTTTAACCTATTTCTCATTTCATTCTGAAACAATATGTTTGTTTATATTTAATTCTCAAAACAAAAATTTTCAACTTCTCTAAACACAATGTGGGCATTTTAGTCTTTTCAACGTCTTTTAATTTTTTTATTTGTTTGAGTTGACTAGTGGAGGTAAAAAATTTACTGCTGCCGGTTAACCACTGTTGATCGCCACCGCAACCACTACCAGTCGCCTAGATTCCAGCTATTCGACCAAAATCCGGCCGACCGGTGGTTGTCCCAACGTTTGACCAGCAATAGTCAACCTTTGACCGCCAACGTCTACCCAAACAATTTAATATAAAAAAATATTTTAAACTTTATTTTATAAATTAATTTTCTACCCAAAAACTAACAAAAATAAAACTTGTCAATTTAAATAGGGCGAATTCCCTTTTACCCCCCTGTGGTTAGGCATAATCCCCCTATCGCTACCTCGTGGTTTCATAATACCCACATAACTCCCTCGTGTTTTAAACTAATGTGGAAAATGGACGGAATCCGTCTAAATTGACGGATTTCAGCGAAATTACAATAACACCCCTACTTAATTATATATTCAAACATTGAATGAGCCAAACAACTAATTAACAAATTTATCTCCCAACTATGAATTTTTTCTCATTCGTCATCTCCCTTTCGTCATCTCCCTCCTTTCACCAAAATCATATTCCAGATTCCAGATTCTAAAATCCAAAATCCAAAATCCAAAAACCAAAATCCAAAATCCAAATTTAGAATACACCAATACCACATCCTTCATCATCTCCCTTTCGTCATCTCCCTCCTTTCACCAAAATCATATTCCCGATTCCAGATTCCAGATTCCAAGTTCCAAATTCTAAAATCCAAAATCCAAAATCCATTTGCCAATTAGTCCCATCCCTCCCTTCCGATGTCCCTTACATGACTGCTAGAATTTTCAAATCAGAGACAACATACCAGACCGCAATTCCGGTGTGAGAGTGGAGAATTCGGCCAAAATTTTTCTAAGAAAACCCTGCTGAAAAACGATAATAAATCCACCAGAAAAACCCTCAAAAAGTCCAGAAATGCATTGGGTTATATGTTGAGTGTGTCCTTGAGGTAAAACAGCTCCAAAGAAACCAAGAGAAAGAATTTTGAATTTCGAAAGAGATGATGAATAGTGAAAAACGGGAAAACTGCCCAAAATGTATTTCCGGCCAAAACGCACCAAAAACAATCTAGAAAAATCCCAAACGTTCAGCAAAAATCCATGATAATGTAAGGAATATATTCCATGAATTTAAAGGGCTGAATCGTTGAGGAAACTGAATGAAAAATTGTCCAAAATTCTATTTTTCGAAGAGGCGGAAATATGAAAATCGACTAGAATTCCGCCCTCATCGTATTTCCCCAGCTCTTTCACTCCTTATTTCTCCACCAATCTTCCACTTCCTCCAGCCCCTGTTCTTTTCTCCAGACACAAATTTCTCCCTTAGCCAAACAGCTACTCAGATCAGCTCAATCCAGTGCCCAAGGCAGCTCCATGAGTGGACAGGATAGCCATCAGCTCCAAAAGGACCCATCTTCAGCCTTGAAGAGGAAGGATCTGATTCAGCTCTTATGAACTCACACTACCTTAAAGAGGAAGGATCCGTCCAGATCTGGCCTTACTTTGGGACTACAGGATCGAGAAAGCCACGATTCACGATCTTGGCGAATTTCTGGTGACTTCACGACCTGCAAGCTCCGTTCACCACCTGTCGTCGATTAGGAGCTGTCGATGAACAGTGCCTACATGCAATCGAGGCGGATTTGCTATTCTTTGTTTGATTTAATGAATTCGGAATTTCTGATTAACTGAGTGTTACAAATTTCTGGAGAGTTCCTGAAGAGGGCAACGGGGTTTTGTCTTGCTTGAGGACGACGATGATAAGCTCACTGATGATGATGATGATAATCCTGCATCCATTTCGTTATCCCAAATACAACAAAATACAAAATACTAACAACACAAACGATTAATGCGTATTAATTCTTGATGTACGCAGAATAAATTAACGTGTGTGTGTGTGTTGAGAGAATAAAATAAAAGAAAAAAGAAAACCAAGAAGAAGCCTGCAAAACAGAAACCCAACTAAAAAAATTAGAAAGAAAAGATCACAAATTGAATTTCGCTGTAAAAGAAAAAAGGGAAATTAAGTTAGAAGAAGGGAGAAAGAGTCGATTGTAGCCGAATAGATTGTTATCGTTGATGATGATGATGATAACGACGGTGTTCTACAATGGATGATGATGAATAAGAAGAAAATCAGAGAGAATCAATTGCGAGTAAGGAATAGAAATTCAGACGGGGAAGACGAAGGGAAAGGGGAAAAAGAAAGAAAATAAAAAAGAAGAGAAAAAATGAATAAGGGTAATTTTGTAACAAAAATTGTATTTTAATCACATTTTATTTTTCCACACGCATATTCTTGCGCGTGTAGTACACATCCGTCAGTTTAGACGGATTCCGTCCATTTTCCACATTAGTTTAAAACAAGAGGGGGTTATGTGGGTATTATGAAATCACGAGGTAGCGATAGAGGGATTACGCCTAACCACAGGGGGTAAAAGGGAATTCGCCCATTTAAAAATTCAATTCTCAAAACCAAAACACTCCTTTTGGTAAACGCAACTTGAAATCTATTTTTTTTTCTCACATATACAAACATAGCCTTAGTTACTCAGTTAATTGCATCTGAAGATAATCAACAGACCGGAATGCTTTCTTCTAGTTATTATGTCGACGGGCGTATAAAGATGAATCTGGAGTCCGTTTGTGTTACCTCATGTCTGTAGTAGCTATTGTCCTACTCTAAATGAATGATATGTCATGAGTCGTATTATTTAGAGTAAAGAGTAAAAAAAGATACCATACTCTCTAAAAATGTTAATGTACATGTACTCTTTTTTTTAGACAAGGTCAATAAACTATTAAAAATGTATCATTCAAGGTTATTGCATTAGTTTCAAGTGTTAAACCTAACGGATTCTTACATAACGTGACCTGCATATGGCAATGTCAGGGAGCTTTTTTCTATACATGAATGGGAAAAAAAGAAGATTAAGATTGATGAATATGCAGGACGGACAGATAGAAATGAGAGGTTCACAATTGTTTGAGGGGACGTGAGAGACGAAAAAAAGGGTAAAATCTCAAACAAATAAATGAGAATATACAATTATCAGTAACACATAAAGAAACTCAAAAAACCAGATCATTTCTCCAAATTCAGTATGCCATTAACAACAGCTAAAAGGAAAAGCTCAAAAAAGGGATCTTTTCTCCATAATCAATGTGCCAGTGCAGATATTTGCCAATAATTTTACCAAAATCATCTCACATTCACTATAACAGTTATTAGAACAAATAACAATCAAGCGAAAAAGGTAATTAGATCCATCAAAAACAATATCCAACTGGGAAAGCAAAATTATCAAGACGAAGAATTAAAAAAACAAATAATAAAGAAAACCCAAAAGTTTAACAAACCATTCCTAGAGGTGACCACGGTTCCGGAACCGGCGGTCCTAGGCGGAACCGGAACCGAACCGTCCCTAGGCGGTTCCGGTTCCTGTTTTTACCATTTTCGACTTTTTTTCGATTTTTAGTTTCTAATTCCACTTTTAAATTTGATTTCTATTTAAATAATGATTAAACTATTAATTGAAACTCAAATAATACAACATAATAATATAATTAGAATAATAATAGTTACAATTGAACTTAATTAATATATAGTTTTTAGATAATAGAACTAGAAAGAATTAGATAAGTGAGATTCAAGGATATAAAAATAATAAGAATATTGAAAGAATATTTGAATATTTGAATTATTAATTAGAATTCAACTAGTATAATATAATAACCTAATTAGAATAGTAGTTAAAATTAAACTAATATATGAATTTTTTAGAATAATAGAATTATGAATATTAGATAAGTGAGAAAGAAAGATATAGAAAGAATAAGAGTATTGGGAGAATGACCGACTATTAATTGGAATTCAAATAGTATATTAGCATAATATAATAATAGAATTGGGATAATATAAATTAGAAAATTAAGTTGATACATAATATAATTGGATTAATAGTTGAAATTGAACTATTATATGGAGGTTTTAGAAAAATAGAATTATGAAAGATTAGATAAGTGAGAAAGAAAAATATATAAATGATAAGAGTATTAAAAGAATGATTGAACAATATAATAATATAATTAGAATAATTAATTTAAAAAATTGATATCCTAAACCCTGAACTATAAACGTTAAAACTTACAATATAAAGATTATAAAACTAAGAAATTATATGATGAAAATGAAGCGGTATAGAAATATTTAAAGAATTATTTTTTTTTTTTTGGCCGGTTCCGATTCCGGTTCCTCAAAATCTGGAACCGGACGTTTGGTCATGTCTAACCATTCCACTTTAAAATCAAAACTTTATTATGTATAATCACAAAATGAAACAATACATTTTATGGGTTCCCTTCTTTCCTCAAAAGGATACAAGAGGAACTAAAGACAATGTTGTGCATGGGTACGTGAAGAATACATGGAGAAGGAATCGATTTCAATGGATTATCAATGCAAGTGTGGGTGTAAACCTTGAATAACATCGGTGTCCAAATGAGACAATGAAGAATAATCAGAGGAAGAAGAATGAAAAGAGTTAAAGAGTGATAGAGGTATTAGACAAAAAAAACCCTAAGATCGCCATATGCAAGTTACATGTTGTAAGAGCCATTAGATTTAACACCTGAAACTAACACAATGACTTTCAATGATAAGTTTTTAATAGTATAAAGACTTTATTTGTCAAAAAAAATATGTATAATGATGTACAATTATACTTTTAGAGATAATATTGACTTTTTTTATATTTTAGTCTATTATTTAATGAGGTTCATTCTTGACATGGTTTTCCCTTTCCAATGTAATCTTCAATCGAGTAGTGTGTGCACTAGGAAATCGGATTTATTATCAATATGGCATCTTTTGACAACTTATGATATTAAAAAAAAAAAAAAAAAGTAAATACTTGAATGAGCACGAAGGAACATAGAAATTTCCTTGTCAGAGTAAATGCACAAGGAAGTTTCCATCTAAACCGCAAGGACTCTTTTGTCACGATAACTTTCATTAGCAGCTGAGAGCCAGCTAAGACGAGCTCTTTCTTTGTTATATGAGTAGTCATCCAGTAGCTAGATAACAGAATTCCATGAAGCTACCGCAACGAAGACTGCTAAAATCCCTTCAACAGAGAATGCTCAACGGCAGGCATTTTTTGAATGACGAAGAAGAACCCGATCTCTCGAGGGACATGTTTTACTGGTGGAGGTCGGCAACAAAATTTGATCAATGCGTTAAGTTGAAGTTGGAACTGCCTGACATATCAACAATCTCACCAACCTGCAAGATTATGAGGGAAATGGAGAGGATGGCTTCAATTGCCTCGGAAGGTCTGCACGAGCTTCGCCAGAAGCTTCTAACGTACCGTTCCGGTGATCTGTGGTTGCCTATTGGGGGTATGGAGAAGAAAGACGTGGATATTCCTCCTGTTAACACCATTCTTCTGGTGGGTTTCCACAATGCTGGCAAAAGTTCTCTTGTCAATCTTATGTACAGCGTTCTGGGTCAATCTGGAGTGATACCCTTCACTCAAACCAGTCAAACCTCTCCAGGTGAAATGACTGAGAATTAATAACAATTTCGTTTTATGTTTAAGAGTGTGCGGGCTCTATAATTTGGGTAGAAAAATTATAGAAATTAATGACGGGAGGGAGGTAACAAAGCTATTCTGGTAATAATCCACTATGTTGTTGGCGGTTTTGGAATGGATTTTAAGCTATCGCCTTTATCAGACTATCATCTCCAACTGAAACTTGTAACTGCTAACTCGCACGTTCTTCTGTGTTTTGATTATCGATCCAGGAAATAAATCTATGCATGCATCTTTGTTCATGGAGGAGCACAATGTGTTGAGGTCCGCACGAAGTGGTTTCTGTGTGTTTGACACGAGAGGTTTTGGTTACGATGAAGTGGATGAGTATCTAGCGCAGTTTTCACTATGGATGACCGAAGGAGTCCATCATAACCAGCTCTGCATGAGGCAGGGAGACAATGTGGCAGATAAGGATGAATTTGAGATGCATTCTTCAAGATCCTGTGGAACGTTTGCAAATAGAAGAGTAAATTGCGTTATAGTGGTGGTAAATATGGTAGAGATCCGTGAAGCTGTCAAAGTTGGCGATAAGAAGCCACTTGAAGCGCTAGGACAACTGTACAGATTGGCTGCATCAAGGAATTTCAGTGAGTTGTTTTTCATTCTTGACTGTGTAGCTCAAAAAATTGATTTCAAGAGCATTATATATATATATATATATAGCAAGCATGCCTTGGTTTTTCTTTGTTCTTCATCAGTTGCCATCAATTTCCAATAGGTAGGGATTTAACTAATTTAAGTTCAAATTTACTCTCGCAACAAGCACAACAAATTGAATTGGAATCTGTTTAGATAAATCACTTTGATGTCAAAGATCTATGGGGCCATCCATGCACAACAAAAAAAATTAGAGAGGATCTTGTTTTAAGGATATTACATTTGCATTTGCATCTTCATATGTAAACCAATAGGTCATGGATTTGAATGTGACGTTTCAAGTTCTTTTATTTTTGTCTAGGATTCTATTTCTCTCTAAACTAAATAAAGAAGGGGAAGGAAAAAAAAATAAGTTTACATGTTTGATGATCAAGAGCATATATTAGTCAGGCTTTGGCCAGATGTATCTCTCATTATGTTCAATTTGTTACTTGCCTCCAGATGAGAACCCCATTTTGGTTTTGACACATGGTGACAGGCTATCAACTGAAGATCGAATTTTCATGCGCCTAAAAATATGTGAATCCCTCGGTGCTTCCGAGACTAATGGAACTTATGATATTGTCTGCGCTACAGAATATGGGTTTCTGCCAGACGAAGTTGATCTTGTTACAGCTTATGCTTTAACTGAAGTAGTCTACCGGGCGTTGATTGTGTCGGATAGGGGACACACTCCCAAGACAAGGTTACACGATTGGTTATTATTCATAATAGCCTGGTTTATGTGCATTCTTGGAAGATTATTCGCTTGGATTGCTCATTTTTTCTCCAGTGTTGGACAAAAGAATAAAGTCAAATGGTGAAGGAGGGAGATGTATGCGTTCCTTTCGTTCTTATGCTGGGAAAGTGGGAACGAAATGGAATGGCTTATTAATGAAAATAAACTTAAGATGGAAATATTTATGGCTTCGTGTCTATTAAAAACGAAATTATTTGCTCATTTGTGTTCGTTCTGGACCATCGTTGTTATATTACAGAGGTTCCATGTTTCACAAGAACTTCATCTTAGATCAGTAACTTGTCTAGTTTGCTCCACTGATCTTTGATTGAAGCAAATCTAGGACTATTCCAAATTCTTTTCCATGCATGTAAACTTCTCTTAATACGAGTCCAGCAATTTAGAGACCTGTCAATTTTCTGTAATCATTCGCATAACTCTGTTCTGCTGCACTGTTATTATGGATTAAAAGTATATATGAAGCTTTTATATAACCCAAAACAAAAAATTATCACTAATTGGACTTTGCAAAGAAAGTAATCCAAGTACAAAGCGAGAGTTGGCAAGTGTTAGGGCCCATCATCACCGTCACCAATCAAATTACAGATATCAGAACACTCCACCAAACAGTATTGACGACTTCGGAAGCCTTGCTTGAAGACCACTAAAGGCCTTCTAACATTAAGAGGGCCCTCACCGGGTGATCCAAGGCCGCCTCGTATGCAGGTGTTGACGCACTTCACCGTGCAAGTCTCAGCCTTTCTTGACTTGGGTCTTTGAACACGGGCTTTTTTGCTGTCCTCCAGCTGCCCGGACACGGATAAGCATTCCCCTGACAGCGTTTGTGGGATATTGGACAATGTTTCGTTTCCTGATTCTTGTTGTAGTTGTTGTTTTTGGGAGGCGCTTCCCATTTTAAAAGTATCTGCCCCTGCCTCCGCAACCACCGAGAATATGATAGCTGCAGCCACCGCTGCTGTGGCTAGCTTTGGCGGCACAGAATGCATGGAAGCGTGGGATCTTATTGAAACGATGTTTCCGGCGAGGATGGGTCCTCTTTTATTAGGAGGTATGATTGAGAAACGACCGCCATATCCATATGGAGGGGCAAGTGTGGTGCCAGTGAACAACATCCTTTAGTTGACTAACTAATATTTGAAATGAGGAATTAAGATTACAAGTTCTCCATTAATAAGTAGCAAATACATCCCACTAGGCGTGTAAAACGAGCCAGCTGCTCGCGAGCTACTCGATCCCACATATATATATTTTTTAATTTTTTTATATTTATTTTTTAGTCCCTAATATTTGATAAATTATATTTTAAGCAACTTATATTTATATTTTAAACCTTAATTTTGTACTAAATTATCATTTTACCCTACTAAATTTTAAAAAATTACAATTATATCCTACAATTTTAAAAAAATAATATTTAAAAAAATTAAAAAATTAAAAAAAATTAAAAAAAAAATTAAAAATCGAGCCCGAGTCGAGCTCGAGTACCACCATTTCAGAGCTCGAGTAGCTCGATTATGGAGGTACTCGAGCTCGACTCGACTCGTTTACAGGCCTACATCCCACCATTGGAAACGTTGCGAACCTTCCTTCCACATCAGCACCAGCAACAGCACTGGCACTGGCATCTCATCCACCTCTGCTTCTCTCTGTCATTTGCTGTTATTATTAAGTAATAAAATCCTTAAACGCTTATTATTATATTATTGGGGCCTCCTCATCTATTCTTTCACTCACGCCCATAGGTTTTAATCGCTCTTATCCTCTCTCTCTGTCTCTCTCTCCCACTCTCTATCTCTATTTTCTTTTATTTTTACTGTCAAGTTATGGTTTTCTCCAAAAGGTGCAAATTTCGGACACCCAAACCGGGCCACGTTAGCCTTGCCCTGGGCCTGCACGTGACAGATAAATCGCGGGATGTGCCCTAACTTGCAGCCGGCAAAAGTTATGGTCTTCTTATCCCAGTAAGATGGAGCAGGGGCCGCCCGGTGCATTCTTCGATCTTCCAGAGGTGGGGACATCACTTGGAAGTTACAAATTTTGAACAATATATTAACGTCTAAATATCTCAATATTTATTTCTTTTTTTATTGTCTTATAATTCATACGAAAAAAACATGTCAAGTTAATTTTTATTATTTCTAATTAAGAAAAAAGCGGGGAAATTCAAAACTGATTGGTTATATAATTGGAAACAAAAAAAATTGGTTGTAATGAATCGTTTATAAAATTAAGGCGTTCAATATTCGGTTTAAACTGAAAATTGATTTGAAATTCGAAAAATCGTATTTGATTTTCGAATTTTGGATTCAGTTCGATAAATTCGAATTTAATCAAATTCGATTTGCTTTTCAAATTCAAATTAAAAAAATTCCAAATCGAATAAATCGAAACGGAAGAACCCTAAAACCAATTTCTTGAACCCCTATAGAAAATACACAAGAAACAAAAAAAACGGTTATGAGTTTTGAGTTTTGAGTTTTGAGTTTTGAGTTTTGAGTGAATGACGTATTGGGTGAATAAAAATTTTCAGGAAACTGTATGGAAAAGTCAAAATCAAAATAGCTTTCTGCAATCTGGTTGTTTGCTTTTGTCACATTCAATTAAACTAATAGAGTTAAACCGTGCCCTGCACGGTTGGCTATTTAACTTTTAATTTTAATGTAAATATAGAAAACTAAAGTTGAAATACTTTAATTTATATCCAAACATACATATCTAAACATACACAACACATATATATATATAATATTTTTTAGAATAAGAATACAAAGATCACAGAGGACAACAAAGTTTTGAGTATGGCAGAAGGAAATAAGCTTGAATGATGCCTGCTCATTTAAGTTATTGTATTAGGTTATGTTTTGATGTTTAATTAAGTAATATGCTAAGAATATATTTGAGAGAAAGAGGAGGAATTTGATGGAATAAAAAATCCTACAAGGGAAATAAAGGAGACTATTTTGCTTCACATTTTCTCTGGTCTAAAAAGTCTATTTCCTCTCATTTTGAGACTGGATGAACTTGCTGAATTAGATTACTGCTGCCGAAAAACCTCCTGTCCTTTTCAGCCCTTGTTATTAGCTAGGGTAAGTGTTTTGCTCGGAGTTGTATAAAAATTAAGCAGATAGGTCATGAAACTTGTATCCCATGATCCCAAAAGCAATAATTACAATTATAAGTATACCTTCTCTGATGAAAGAAATTGCCTTCCTCAACTACCCAATAATTTATCCATTAACATTGCTCCAACCACATGCGAAATTAAAGTGTTGTCATGACTTTTTAACATGTGGTCTGAACTCTGAACTAACACGTGGAGATAGTAATGAAAATAACAAACAAGTCCATTAAAAAAACTTAAGAAAACAAATTGAGGATACAGAAAGCAAAAAACAAGTTTAACCTTGTTCGGTGGGAGATTGAAAATGAGACATCCGAATAAATAATACTTCACTGTTCCATGAGACAATATTTAGATTGAAATCAACAGTTTTCATGAAAGTATTTGAAGCATAAACAAATATTCCTCCATAATAAATGTTCTCAATTATTTTCCCAAATTATTCTTCTGGAGAACAACATAATTATGCAGCAACTTAAGTACTCCATACGTTGAATAGACAACATGCGCCTCTCTAAAAAGTCAGCCAAAACATAATCACAAGGACACTAAAACGAAAGCATGAGAAATTGAGAGAAAACTACAAGAATCATATGAATTCGCACTTACTTCTTAGAATAAAAAGAACATAGGAATGGTATAAAATCCAACCTTTCATGGCATGGTTATATTTTGCTAGTCTATCTTGAGTTGTACAATGCAGGTTGAACTTACTTTTCATTACAACTAACAAAATCATATCGCCATTGAAATCGTAATTTTAATTTTTTACTACTTTTATTTCACATTAAAATCTCGATTAACTTGTTATTGAATATATGAAATCGCTTAACAAGATACCAGCTCTAATGCTAATAATGCGTTACTCTCCCAATTCTATAATTGCACAAACTTCATCACACTTCCCTCATTAAATTGATATTTTTATTAATATTAATTTGTCAATTATTTTTCATTTATTTAATCAACTATTCTTTTTTTAATAATATTAACAAAGAAATTTTTTATTTTAATATTTTTTTATAAGTTGTAGTTAATAGTTTAATTATTTAATTAAATTAAAAATGATAATTTTTACAATGATGAAAATATAAAACATGATATTAAAATATTTATTATAAGGTAAAAATACATAATTAAGTTTCATGATATGATTTAAAATAAAACTATAAAAATGGTTATGTATGAGTATAACATACAAATGGAATTCAAATAACATTATTTGGTTCAATAATTTAAATCAAATAATAAAATAATAAGCATACTAAACTTTTTAAGAATCTATCCAAACACAGGTAAGTATTCAGATTCCTCACAATTAAATTCCTAGGAATCAAATGATCAGGAAAAATATTCATTTTCCTCAAAATTAAAATCCCAATAGTCACATTCCCATTAAACATTACTTTCCTGCCAACCAAATGAGCTCTACGAGTAATGAAAGAGCTGCGAATTAACATATAATGATCGACGTACTAGCATGCAGTGGCTTAAAAAATAAAACAATTTAGGGGCTGCTTGGTTTATGTATATGAATGGTAATGATAATGAGTTTAATAGTATTGTGAAATGGTAATGAATATTTTGTCAAATCTATCAAATTTGTTGGGTATGAAGAATACTCCACTAATTGGATATGGATGTAATTTTGACAAATCCATAAACATGAACCAAGCATGTAAAAATGGTATTATACTCATAAAATCAAACTCAAAACTCCTCAACCAAGCAGTGCCTAAATTGAAATATGAAGAATGATTTCTACATACTTCGCATTGAAATGTCTTAAAAAGACTTTGATCTCCTTGTATAATTTACTGTATCAAATTGTGTATTACTTTCTCTAAATATAATACATGTACTTTTAGATAATAAATGTCTCAAAATCTTACAAAATCATATAAAATATCCATTGCCCTTACAAGGATGAAAGTTGAGTTGCATCAATTTATCCCTCCCCTCTACCTCCCCACCTTTTCAAGACTTCCTCATTCCTTCCTGCAATCATTCATTTACATCACACAAACAGGAACAAGATTTTATTGCTTATCACTTCCCTATAATACATTACTACTAAAACATCTGAATTTGCTGCTGCGTATTGAATTTCCATATAGTAATGTGCTTTTAATGTTTTGGCTCACACGTGAGTGCACCTCATATCGATATACTGAAAATTCTCATAAAGGAAAAAACTCTACCTTTTAACATTTGAACTCTCTTCCTATCCTTTATTAAACCATACATATTCCAACATTCTCACTTGGATTCTATGGGCACCCAACGTTCTCAACACAGGTTATATTCACATTTTAACCAGAGGCACGGCTGCAGGACTACAATCTCATCCAAAGCCACGGTTTACACTTCATAGAGAGTTTTTTTTTTGGCAAAAAAAGCATTTTTAACGGCGGAGGTAGGCGGAGGAGTGAGACAGTTCGAAAATTACGGGTACTGCGGTGGTGGAGTCAACAAGGACATTGTGGTAATTTAACATGGTATCTAAGAGTGAGCTAGGGTTTCGTGTCGCTCTGACTAGTGTCCACCAGATCCTTTCTCATATTCATTTATTTATTTATTTATTTCTTTTAGATACATAATAAGAGAGAAGATAAAATTACCACAAAACAAAACAAAAAAACACACACACACACACAAAACGGCCCAACCCTTACCACAAACACAAACCACCAGAGGAGGAGGATTCCTCATCTCCTTTATACTAATATTATATACCATACTGTCTTTACTGTCACTGTTCTCTCTCCCTCACTCTTCTTTTCACTCCAAAAATCTGAATCTAATCGCATATTGTGACATTACTAACGCTGTGTGTAGAGTCAGTAGTAATTACTAAGTCCCTGGTAAAAAATTTTTCGTTTTCTTCGGTTTCCGTGATCGCCCGATTTTCAGTCTTCATCCTTCATTATCATACCCATCTCACAAGTTTGAAAAATAAAATACTATATATTAGTACTTGGATAAGATCATCGGTTTGGCACCGCGATGGAAGATGTAATAGCACTCATTAGTCATTAGATGACTAATACCATACACCCGCTGGTGTTTTTGGGTATAGAGAAGCGGTGATTGTTGTTTGTTATTATGGATCTGAAAGAAGAAAAGGTGAGTGATTGATGAAGAAGCCATGATGATCAAGATCTTTTATGCTCTCTTTTTCATGCACCAATTTGAATATGATCAAAGCCCTCAGGCCTGAGTAGAGATCAAGTTGTTCTTTTTATCTTTTATATATATATATCCCTTATGTTTTGTTTATGCGCCGCAGAGATCAGAGTCCGAAAATACTACAAAAGTGAGCAGCCAGCCAGGTTCGGGTTTGGGTTTGGGTTCGGGTTCGAGTGCAAAGCAGATAAAGAGTTGCAGTGATTGTCAAACAACCAGAACGCCTCTCTGGAGAGGAGGTCCAGCTGGGCCCAAGGTAACATCAATAGTCTCGAGTATCTCTAACGTCTAACAGCACGGTCTCTGAACTTTTTATTATTTTTTTTTAATTTGAGTATCAGTCGCTTTGCAATGCTTGTGGGATCAAATACAACAAGAAGAGGAGGGAGCTTTTGGGGTTGGACAAGGGCAGAATCGACAAGGGAAAGAAGAAGAGGAAAAGTGGCGGTGGCGGTGGCAGCAACGGCAACATCAAGAGTAACGGAGGAGGAGGAGGAGGAGGAGCATTAGGACAATCTCTGAAGATGAAATTGATGGCATTGGGCGGAGAAATGATGCTTAACGAGAGATCATGGAAGGTACTGGGTACATTAAGAGAGGAAGAGCAAGCCGCTATACTTTTGATGGCGCTCTCTTGTGGATCTGTCTATGCATAATGCATAGAACTTTGTAGCAGTACAAGTTAGAAGCAACAGCTACAGAAACACCCACCCACCAACAGAACCACTGTTGTTCTACACTTGTACGTGGCATTGGTTGTAGGATTAGAGTTGAGAAGCAGAAAATTGTGTAAAACCCCAAGCCCACATCCCTAACCAACCCCTTCCAATTTCATTACCATCATCCCCATCTAAGACAAGCCAATTAAGCCCAAGAGGAGATGTGTTTTATCTATATTTAATTTAATGTATGCCAAATTAGGAATATTAATGTAATCTCGCTGACCATGACCATGACCATGATTGTTTAATTTGTTACAATTTGGATAAACTTTTTTGGCTACCCATTTTCACTTGCTACTGTGGAGGAATTTTGTGTCGTTTTCTGCTGCTGCAGCCTGCAAGTCCGAAGTGGTTATTACCTGTAATAGATTTCATTTCAAGTGGGAAATCTCAACTTCAAAATTCAAACAATTACTGGATTCAGCAAAACTACTAATGCCCAAGTAGCAGTAAATTGAAGCTGAAAGCGACTGACATCTTTTCTTTTCTTTTTTTTTTCATTTAACGCCAAACTGGTTAAAATTAGTTCAACTATCAAATTTGCCTTGAATGAGAAAAGCACAAGGCATTAATCACTTTTCTAACATTTTTATAGTTGGATTTAGTTAAATGCCATCCACCCCATTTACCAGGTGTACATTTTGCAATTAGAAAACACTCACTGCCCTTACTGTCCATATGATTTAGCAATGTTTTACATCACAGACAGGTTAGTTTTTAATTGAATTTTGTCAATGCATATGAATAAAATGATTTTTAAATCCCTTTGATGGCTCGGCACTAAGATGGAATTCTCTGTTCATAATTATTTTATTTTATTATGTCTTAAATTAAAATTAAGTTATAAAATTTACTTATATTGTAATTAAAATATATTAATTATAAAATAATTTCAATAAAATTATATCATTTTAAATATTAAATAAAATAAAATATTATAATATTATCTTTCTCCTCGACACTGGGCACCCGCAAAATCCTAAAACACTAGGAAATATGGATTTTTTTATTAAGTATATATATACTCTAATGGAAGATGAATAGACGATGATGATCGGTCTTAAGTTGCAAAAGCTTCTAGGCTAGTCTGGACTTTCCCTGATGTCAGATCAATGTGCGAGAAGGTGGCACGAACACTCTGGCACTCATTAGAAACGTCATCGATGTTTGACACGTGTGTTCCCCATTGTCATTAGAAACTCTCTGAAATTTTATAGGCCTTCTCCATTGTCAGCTTTCTTCACTCATCCATTCAAAACCGCAAATTAAAGCCAATTCACAGTATTAACTACTATTAATGTAGAGGAGATGATGCAATCAAAATTAGCGGACACAGCAGCAAAAATTAACCGGCTGTGGTTCATCTCTGCATCTCAAAATCACTCCATCCCTTACACGCGCAGACTTGGAGCCATCACGGGAGGTGGTCGGACTGTGGACCCTGCTATTCACGCCGTTGATCCCGAAGAGAGAGACGATGCATCCGAAGCAGCCAAGGCAGTACCAAAGTACAGTGTTCATCAGTCAGAGTTTAAACCGTCCTTCAAAAAGGAAGACCCGTACGTGACCCCAAAAATATCCGGCTGCCCTCCATCTGAATCCTCTCCAAAGATACGGGGTACGGGCGTGAACCACCCACCAGAACCCATCACTCAACAGAAAAGACGTCGGAGCTACTACTCCAACAGTCCTAGTCCTGGTCCTGATGTTACAGAACCGGCAACAGATGTTAATTGTACAGGCTTCGACGGCACTCCTTTGCCTGAGGAGAAGCAGCAGTTAGATAGACAAAGACAAAACGAAGAGCAAGTAGAAGACTATAGGCAGTATTTTCAGCAGCACAAAGCCTCACCGTTATCTGGGTTGAAAATGGTTGATACTAGGAAGCCCATAACGAGGGCTACTGATGGGACTGCTGATAGCTATTACGGGACTCCTGAGATGGCATTGTGGAGACCAGAGCAGCTTGATACTGCGGAGGATTCGCTGCGCAGAGCTATGGAGATTTGGAGAAGCAATGCAATGCGGGGTGATCCAGATTCCCCTCATGGCAGAATTCTGAGAGCTCTACGCGGGGAATATTGGTAACATGAATGTTGTATTAGTAGTTAGTACAGGAATCAAATGTTTTGAGTTTATAAGTGAATCCGGGACTTATCAGTAATTATGAAAAAGAATTCTAATAAATATTATGATACATTATAAGTGAAGGCTCCCGTTAAACGGAATATTCGGACCAAATTCAAGTTAAATCGAATACATGATCGGATCTAAATTCATACGGTAAATCGGATTTGAATTTTGGTTTATGGTTTGATTTTCAATGAAATCATTTTCATTGAAATTTCATTTTGAAACCGAACTAAAAACGTAGGTGAAAATAAAATATTTTATAAAATATATAATATTAAATTAAATTATTATTTTGAATTTTAAATTGTAATGTAATTTGGGAATTTAATTTAGGTTAAAGTCAAAATCGAATTTTGATTGTGCAAAATTCAATTAATTTGAATTAAAATTTAATTTTTTAATTCGAAAATATTTTTTATTTATTCGAAATTGAGCTAAATTTAAATCAAAAATCGAAATTGAATGGAATTCAATTTGGTTTGATTTTCAAATGTATGTTTAAAATTCAAATTTATGTTTAGAATTGATCAAATTGAATCAATGGACATTAGTAAAAAGATAGTGATTCAAAATTTTAAAAAAATCACAACTCTCTTTGTTATAAAATGAGCTATTTTGGAATCCCATATTAATAACTCAAAAATCGAACCATGAACACCCATGGTACTGTATTTGGGCCTAAAGAGTACTTTATTTGGGCCTAAAGAGGAAAGGATTTGCGAGATTTTAAGTGGGACGCTTTTGCTTGCGACCCTCCTTTAAGCATAAAAGCCCAAGCAATAAATGAATTGCTGTAGTAATTAGTAAATGGCATGGAGCCATTAAAAGCAATAAAACGAGCATGAATTCAAAGGCATTAAATTTATGAATTTCTAATTATGGCTTCTTTTTCTTTACAACCACATTTGAAGGAGTTAATGCAAAATCATTCAAAGCGAAGTATTGTTGGAACTAGGATGAATCATTATCCTGATCTGATGCTAACAACATCTTCCGCACCAACATGCATTGATCAATATTCAATGGAAATACTTGATAATTAGGGGATCAAGGATTAGTTCTCTAGTTCTTGTTGACACACTTAGTAGATTACTCCCAACTAGGGTAAAATTTTGAGCATTCAAAAAGAAATTAATCTCACTACATATATAGTAGAGTACTCCTTTATTCTCTAAGGGTCGTTTTAGTAAAAAAAAAAATATTTTCAAATAAATGTCATTTACACAATTTAATACAAAAAAATGTGAAAATTTTCAGTTTCATGCTTCATTCAATTTATATAACATATTAGTGTGCTCCTCTCAATTTATATAACATATTAGTGTGCTCCTCGTCAAAATGATACTTATTAAATAAACAAAGAAATTATGTATATGTCGTGCTACACTTATTAAAAAACAGAGAGTATATATGAGGCGTCAATAATATTAACTAGGTTATTACTTTGTGGCACCGCAATAGTAACCTAATCAGCATAATGACTACCAAGTCGGTCGAATAGAATTCCACAGTAAAGCATTCATATAATGGAGCATTGTTCTACTCTAGTCTCTCCTTGCTCTTGCCTCTTGGTGGCTTCCTTATCTCGTTTATGGAATCAATTAAGGAGAAAAAAACATGTCCATGAAACATCAACAACACGTGCCACTTTACTCTCGTTCAAATGCCAAAAAAACAAAAATCTCCGGAAACCGGAATACTCAATCTAATCAATGCTCCAGTTTAGAATCTACACCACATGTTCTACTATGCCCAAATTCTACACAAAACCTAACTTGTCATCTTTTTGGCAAGTTTCGAACACAGATTAATGACGGAAAGAGACAGCATGAATCCCACGTAAATATTTGCCCGTAATTCTCGTCTTCTCTTTTGTCGAAATGGAAAACTGGAAGGGTACGCATTTTACAATTTACACAAAGCATGGTAAAAATTAAAGTAGCAACCATTCCTTAAAAAGAAAGAAACAAATGAATCAGAACATCCCAGATATAGTGAAGATAAGTAATGTGGAAATGAGCTACAGAGGTCTCTCATGAAACATAAAAACGAAACTAAAATCATAAAATTTGACGCAGCAGGCAAGATGGGTGTCAGTTTATTACACCAATCATATATACCCGCCCTCAACAACACCCTGGAAAAACAACAATGGGATAATATTATACTACTAGAATATGCTTAGTCCATTGGTAGGCAAGGCAACAACATTAATGCGAGACGTACGAACGTCCCCGCAGAATTATTAAGCATTTACTTGATCATGGCAGGATAGAGAAGTCGCCGCAACTTTGCGTCTCCTGTTCCTGTCATTGCGATTCTCATTGCTGCTCACTTACAATAGTACTTGTAATTAATAAGAAACAGACTGCGTAGAACACCTCCCCTGCTCCCTGCTCTCTTCCTTTTTTCTTTTTTTTTTTTGGTTTTGCATATGGTCAAATATAGATGACGAAGGAAATTAAAATAACGAGAAAAGAAACAGAACTGGAATCTCCCCATGTAATGGAAATCGACTTAGCTGAATTTGGTGGAACACCGGGAGGTGGATAGTAAGAGCCATCTGGAACTGGCGGCACCGAATTTGGTGGAACACCGGGAGGTGGATAGTAAGAGCCATCTGGAACTGGCGGCACCTTCGGTGGTTTCCCTGGGGGAGATGGTGGGGAGTTTACTGGAGGGCAGTCGCAAGGTGGTGCTGAAGGGGGAGAAGGTGGTGGAGGGCTTTTGTCGGGCATTGGAGATGGTAGAGGAGGAGGAGGAGGGGAAGGAAGTGGCGGTGAAGGTATTGGTGGTGGCGGACAAGGTTTTGGTGGGGGCGGTGGACAAGGTTTTGGTGGTGGCGGAGGAAGACATGGATTTTTACAATCAGTGCACATTGTGCAGGCTATTAATTGGTCCTTTTCCATAGCTTTTATAGTGGACATGGCTTCACAAAGTTTGCCTTGCATACCAAAAACCACGAGAGTGAAGACGAGATTGAAATTAAAGACAAGGCATGTATTCAGAGTGGCCATGACCGAGTTAAAATTGGTAATTTCTTGGATGAAATGGGAATGGTGGTGGTGTATTATTGTAACTTGTAAAGGTGGAGATGGAGGTGGGTTCAGGGTTGTAAACTTCAAAAGAGGTTAATGCGGAGGAGAGTGTGTTTGTGCCTCAATTCTGTGGGTTTGTGAAAAAGGGAATGAAGACAGTGCCGGTGGGGTTTGTGTAAAAGAGGGACCAAAAAGATGTAGATGAATCAAAGTAACATATGATCCATTCCAGGCCGCAGCAACATGCATCCTTTCATATATATCTGTTTTTTCTACGCCACCATTACATTATCTCCAGGACGTACGTGTGTGTGTCGGTGCAATTTCATTCATGCGATCATTTGTTTGAATTTTGGATTCTGGACTACCAAAGCGTTTCTTAATTTTTCCAAATTAATTAATAATACGTACCTATGATTATGGTTGTAAAATGGAAATCCAGCGCGCAGAGAAGTGCTATTGTTTAGGCTGCTATATAAGTCTTGGTGCTGTTGTATTTTCTCTGTTTGACTTAAAAAGTAGAAAATTTGCGACTAATTAAAGGTAACTGAATGACGGACAAGATACGCATGCAAATGCACGTGTGCTTCCTTGCTTGTTTGCTCTTCTCCCGAATTAAGATTAATTAATATGCAGTAGTAGCTAATTGATGTCTGTCTACGTTTACGTTGTTAAAGACGACTTTGAACTTGAAAAAGCCTCCATCAATTCCTTGAACATGTTTTCATACAAATTCGAAATATGTTAATATTTGCTGAGCTCATCAACTAGGAAGTAAAGCTCAAAACAATAAGCATGTGTACGTTTGAGCATACTTAAATATTTCTTTGCAAGACAAATATACCGGTGCAGTTTGATTCCTGTAAATGACACCTCAAACTAGTTTGCATTTGCAAATTGAATTTGGGTTCATACCAGAAATTATATAATAAGACAAACCTTTTTTTGCATTCCCACCAAATTCTTTTGCCACTAATAATTACAAACTCCAAAATAGGAACTAATGGCAGATAAAGGCTGGTATCGTTAAGTTGAGTCCATATGTTTCAACTTCTAAGTTCATAAGAATATTGGCTAAAGAGCCCACAGAATCTAGAATCTAGAGCCTCAGCCCGCGAAACCCGCAAGGGCCGCAATGTTCTAAGCTTCACGTGAAGACACGTATACAATTTTAATTTTTTTTTTTCCTTTTGGCCATTAGAGATATAAAAACTTGTTCGCCAAATGAGTTTTTGAAATTTAAAAATATTTCGGCAAACAATTAAAAATCACCTTGTTTTGTCAAAATCAGGAACAGCTATAGGTAAATTAAATATATTTGATATCAATTTTTTCCATTTTCTTGAAACAAAAATTAGGACTAGATATATGGTAACGTCAATAAAACGATGGTAGCATAATTTGTTGAAGACAAGTCCAAAAACTGCTTCCACTAAAATTTCAATAAAATTCTGTTCGCTAAAAGAAGGGATTTGTGAAATCTGAGTAACTGATCAAATAACAACTCCAATTAGCTCTCTTCAACTATACTAAGAATAGTATTTGTGAACGTGACGATGAAGTTCTTGCACAACGACAGACAAGAGGGAAATTAAACAGCTTGTTGTTATTTACTACTTCCTTTTATTCATATTGGTGACGGTTTAGCTTTTATTTTTATTTTCAAAACAAATGCCGTTGTACGTGTACATCCATTTTACAATTTTATCTTTAATATTTATTACTTTCACATTTGTTCAAACAGTTTTTTAGTTTTGATTGGCGTTTCTTTGTAAAGTAATAATGAAGAAAAATAAAAAACAACCATTATTATTGAATAATAAGATAAAGTAGATATTTTTTTAGTCATTTTTTTGTATGCTTTAATAAGTATACAAATGTTTAAAACGATACATAATATGAAAAAACAGGGAGTAAATTAAATAAGGGAATTAATATAGGCAATATCAAGGCTTCCTAATTTGTGTTTCCCAAAGATACTCTCTCTTATAAATAATGCCCATAAACTCAACAGGGAATCTTAATAAGCGGAACACATAATGTTGAAAATTTGTGGAACCGGTTCCAGCGGCAAGAAGGCGAACGAACCGGGAAGAAACAAAATCTTCTGTCCAATATTTATACTTTTTTATTTTGTCTAATGTTCAAAACGACGTAGTTTCATTAAAATTAGGGACTGAATGCATAAATATCACTAAAATTACTTTACAATTATTAGACCCTAACTAAGAGATTAGTGAACCCTACAACGTAGTTTTAATTCATACAGAATAAAGCAGAAAAAATATTGGACAGAAGATTCCGTATCAGAATGTAATTCTTGTTAACATATGCTAGTCAATGGTTTGTTATTTTGTTTTATTATAAATAATGCCCATAAACTCAACAAGGAATCTTAATAAGCGGACCACATGATCTTGAAAAATTGTGGAACCGGTTCCAAGGAAAAGGGGGAGGGGGGGGAAATGGAAATGGGATTCTTGTTAACATATGGTAGTCAATGGTTTGTTATTTTGTTTTACTAGTATTTGCATTTTACAGTTAAAAGGTCAAATGTTTGATTTGACTTAGATTAAGTTGTGGCAATTCTACTTACATTTCCATGTTGTGTTGGGGTGAGTTCTCTCCATTTAACCTCATGACCCAATTGGATTAATTCATAAATAGTAGAAACATGTTATAATATATAAAAGAAAAGACACTAACAAAATGGTTCCTGTGCTTCTGTTCAATGATCTAAAAAAAGTCAAAGGTGAGAAGCATGCAGAGATAAATAGGTAAACCTTTTTGATACATCGATGATCGATCCATGGATGAGTTCGTTTCTCCTTTCATCATCGTCTTGGCAGCACTTTCTCTACCAATTTTAGGATTCATCTGCAGATGCACACAGGACAGGAGTAGTAAGTAAATTGAAATTCACGAGTCACGACACCCCAACATACGTACCCGGTCATTGAATTTGAATGTGATAGCCGTCTCTGACGCAGCTGCAAAAAGACTGTATGTTCCAGATTAAGACATTATATATAGTTTATTTAGAAACTTTGTACAAACACTAGCAGACGAGCTCCACCGGCGCCAGAAAATATATCGAAATTCGTACCTAAACCCACCACTTTTTCTTCTTCCCGATGCCGAAGAAGAGAGTATCTAACCAAATTAATGAAGCTAATTGTCCGGTAGCACAGAGGGTAGAGATCCCTCTGTTTAGTCATTGATTCTGTGAAATGTTTAGAGTTACAGAACCTTTGGCCGTTGTTAAAATGATTCTGCTAAGATCATATTTGATTTTGTGTCACTATTGCCAGTGATAGAATAATTGTAAGTCAACAAGACAGCAAATCAGGGACATCCCAGGCCACCTTAAAACAAAATTACCATTATCCCAATCCAAATCAATGATTATAACAAATTTTTGACTCTCAGACTAAAAAATTTCAATCTATTCTAGGCATATTCTGTTTAATTTTTACGTGGCTCCATCTTACATGAAGATCCAAATCGTCACCAACCCAACAATGAACATTACATGTCACTCAAGTCCCGTTTATCCGAACAGGCCAAATTATATTTACTTAAATTATTCTTCCCTTCCCTGGGATCTGGAATTAAGGAAAGCAACAAAAACAACGGCGGACCGGTGAAAAAGACCAAAACAGCTAAAATAAGTTTACAAATTATGATGTGCACGTGGCTTGCTCATGATCCCGGATAATATTCGGTTAACAAGTCAATTACTCAAATCACACTTCTCCTTTTACAGTGTTGTTACTAAATAGTAAATACTAGGGTGGACTTTCCAGTTTCCGCCAAACACCAAAAATTAAACGATGTCGTTGAGCCTAGTTACAGACAGTCAATATTGAAAGTTTTACAAACGGCCCACTAATAAGAGCCCTCTAAAAATATGTTTTGGGCCCAAGTTCTCTCGTCCTCCAGTCGTCTGTTGTTGGCACGTGTTTTTTTAATTAGTTATTTAATTTTTAAAATTAAAATTAAAATTCAGATTAAATCATTAATGAAATTCAATAGATGAGAAATAAATAATTCTACAAGTGTTAATTTAATATATAAAAATGGTACATAAAACTCGTGGCAGTCTCCCTTACTCAATAATGTTCATGATTCATCTCCCAAGTTTGGAGGGTCAAAACAAAAGTAATTGGATCGAACGGCGTGGATTAAGTTGATCACGGGATATGTTACGCAGTCTGTCCACATCTATTAAAGCTACGGCGAGTCCATCAGCAGTATTAAACGGAGAACCAAAAAATGACAACTCATTTATGGCTCTCAACAGTCAGCTTAACTGCTCATTTCTGATCTCCAACACCAAACAGAGACAGAGAGGCTCACAAATCACAATCCATTTCTCCTTTAAATCCACTATTAGGCTATTATTGGAATCATTTATAAAACCCAAACACTTGATTTCATTCCTCGTTTCTTCTCCAAATTCTAACCTATTTTCTTGTCTTGATGACTAATAAGACTAACTCATCAGCTTTCTTTTCCCACTCTTAAAATCATTTTCTATTCTTACTTTTACATATATGTACATATTGTTAAAGATAGAAAAGAATTAGTATTGCAAGAAAATTAATATGGAGGGATTAACAACCGGTGCGTATAAGACCGTAAAGGGTTACTGGAAAGGGAGAGGATACGAGAAGATAAATGGAAGGGGTAGACGGAGGAAAGCCACGGTGGAATTGGGGGTGGACGGCTCGAGCAGGAGGCGCCGATTCTGGAGGATAAGGCTCAGTCCGAGGCTCAAGTTGAAACTGAGCTTCTCTCCGAAGAAATTCATCCTGGGTCTTCGTGATGCCTACGTTAATTTCATGACCAAGATTGCTAGCACGCGGTTCATCAACAGCGGCTTTGCTGGGTATACGGGGGATGGCATCAACGGATTTGGTGTCCGACCACTCAAAGAGTACGACGAGAGGGTGATCATTGAGATCTACAAATCTCTGGTGGCATCCCAGACCCAATTGGTCCCTGCTCCTATTCCTGCCAAAATTGGTCCTCCACCTCTCGCCACAACTCCTCTTACCACAATTACTGAATGATGAGATCTGAATTCAACATCAATGATGCATAACGCTTTTTTTTTTTTCTTTCCTTTTTTATATTGTACCTTCACTTCATATATTGCATAATTTGCATATGAATCTGTAGTATGTAGCCTCCCTCTGTTATATTGAATAAGTTGCTCTGTTCGTTTCTTGCTTTTAGGTTTGCATAATATTGCGTGTGAGTATAAAGAAGTTAAACTGATTGACAGTCGCTAGTAACAATGCACAATTCCATTTCACTACGATAAATAGGACGTACTCAGCATTGGCTGACTGCCAAACTTAATCGAATGATGAGAAAATATTGTCCATCTTCTACTCTTTGAGTTATAATCAAATTTCTTGCACCTTCATCATCATAAAGTGGTTCGTGGTTCTTGGTTCTTGGTTCTTGGTTCTTGGTTCTTGGTTCTGTTCATAAACACACAAAAATAAGTAGCTGTTTGATGTACAGGCTGTGTCCGACTTTCTCTTGTTGTTGTTTTTTATAACCTCAATAATTGAGATAAATTAGTTTTTTTTTTTATTATCAAATAATTGAATGATATTATAAAGTCATGAATTAAAGTCATGTTATACTAAAAAAATTGAATAAAGATTAATTGACATAAATGTAATTTAACTCTCTATCGTTTTGTATACTTATTTAATAGGAATTAATGAAATAAAATAATAATTTTAAATTGAAAAAAAAAAAGGCCAAATGGATCAAAGGTTATATAGTTGCTGGTTTAAGAGACTTGGTTTATAGTATATACAAATGAAGAAAGTTAAATTAAGAGGTTACAACAATTTTGAATCTTGATCTTATTAATTTGTACTGTTTAACGTTTATTACAGGATTTGGGTACTTTTATTTTAATATAAAGTACTAAATCTACGGTACAAGATTCAACTTTCATATATTTATGTACTACGTAGTAAACTTATTATTAGTAGTTGGATCCTCCCCAGTTTCAAACACTGTTTGCTTTTCCACGTCAAAATTTTATCATCCAAATTCCAAACCTTATATGGCTTATTCCATCATGATTCATGAGCTACTTATTTTACATGTCAGAAATTCTATCCAGTTGCCTCCGCTGGAATCTGGATGATGGTGTTAATGGAGGATGCAATATATGAATCTCTTATTCTCAATGCTTTTTCCTTGTTTTTAATTTCGACATATTACAAAGATACAGATCATGAATGTAAGGCCTGATTCCAATCCAAATCCCATAAAAAACGGACCACCATGATAAAGGATTCCTAGATGTTACTACCTTTTTCTTCGTCTTGTTTAAGAAGTACTCCTAATAGGGAACATTTTTAGTAACAAAATTTTGTCATAATATAATTGACGTTGTGATATACTTTCACTTTTGCTATATTAACTTCTTTTATCAATTTACTATATAAATCTAATTAATGGATCTCATTCCACTTCAATACTTATCAATATAATTAATTCTTCCAATTCTGCATAAAAATTACCCCATATCATTCAATCATTAGAAAAATTGATTCCCTTTTTTTTCATGTAGATTCCAACTTATTTCATTCAACCACTAACTGGATCGGTTCCATTTCCATATAGGAGATTTCAATCTATAATTTACATATTACTCTTTGTCTCTTGGGAAAATGAGAAAGGATTTGTGACGTTGACTTTTATGTCAAACGGCCATAGAATAAAGTAAAATTCTGGTGACTTGGTAAACACAGATATGAAATGTCATACGATTGTTTCGCTGTTATTTTGGCAGGAAAAAATATTCAGTCATGAGGGCAAGAAAACTGCAAAAGAATAGCAAAAACATTAAAAAAAAAAGAAGGGACTTCCCAGAAACTCCATTGAGATAGAGTTAAAAAGAAAAGAAAGGATTCCATCTCTACATATGAAACCCTGCAATTGCATATCATAATTGTCTTTCATCTTTGTATCCTTGCCCTCTCCGAAAAGCTACGCAACTGATTCTCCTCAAACTTCATTTGATTCTTTTTCTTGATTGGGCCATTGTTTGGAGAACTTTATGGTCTTAAACTAGTGGACTGGGCTTTGAAGGTTTTAATTAATTTTGGACTCAGCTTCACACTTGCAACGCGATTCTTATTTCAGTCACCAGCACTTGTTTTACTGGCAATGGCTTCATAAATCCGTCATCTAATAAGTTCATCATTAAACATAAAAAGGATTCAAAATTGAAAGCCATCCAACTTAATTGTTGGAAATTGTGAACTTTGATTTGGTGTAATTGATTCGATTTGAATAATCCCTTGTTTATTATTCTAACAGAAGAGAGAAAAAAAAAAAACCCTCAAAGCAATTTAAAGAAGAATTTCTTGGATTCTAGCTGCAGTCTGAGTGATGATGAGAGAGCAGAGAGCTAGACAAACAATTAGCGAAGAAGGCGAAGCGTGCTCGCTCCTGCAGGCTGCAGCTGCGATATTTATGTTCAGTAAAGTAACCAACTAGTACAGGTGTACAAGCGTGGGTTAATGTTGGGATTAGGGGTGATATCCGAGCCGAGCCCGATATTTAGGGTGTTCAGGCCCGGCTCGTTTATTAATCGAGGCTAAAAATCTGTTCGTGTTCGTTTATTTATTAAATGAACGAGCTCGAGCCGAGCTTTACGCGAACCGAGACAAGCCCGAGCTTTGTTAATTGAATAAAAATGCATAATTTAGTTAAATTAATATATTTTGTTTCTTTACATAAATGTACAAATTTAATTCAAACTCATATATAATGACTTGTGTGCTTATATGTATAAAAAATCGATTTGTTCTATTATTTAAGAGTTTTACTTAGGGTATATATTATTTATATTGTATAATTTATACTTTAACTAAATTCTTAACAAGTTGTTGACCAACCTAAACGAATCTTTCACTTGCTTGTTGATTTATTATCCATTTATTAAACCAACGTAAAGTTTTGTTTGTGTTCACTTGTTTATTAAGTAGACGAGATTCAGTGGAACTTTAACCGAGCCGATCTCGGGCTTGTTCATAAAGGGTTTATATTCGTTCTCACCACCGTATAGTGTGATTTATGTGCCAATAAAAAAATATATATAAACCCAATTATATATTTCTATTGTTTAATAGTTTTATTTCGTGTATAAGTTCAATATATATTATATAATTAATATTTTAACCGAGCTTTTAACGAGCTTTAACCAAGTTATGAACGAGCTTTTTAACGAGCTGTTCATGAACGTAAACGAGCTTTCACAAATGTGTTCATTTATTGTTCATTTATTAATCGAGCCTAAAATCTTGTTCGTGTTCGTTCATTTAATAATGAACGAGCTCGAGCCGAGCTTTTATTGAGTCGAGCCCGAACTTGTTCGTGAACGTTCGTGTTCGTTCTCAGCCCTAGTTGGGATGCATCATGTATACTGTACCATCCGCAGGCAGTGCAACATTGACAAGACGTATGTTTGCTCACCACTCCATACTTTCCAGATGGGAATGGCAATCACCAGCAGGCAATGTTGAAGAGAGCAAGGAAATTCATTTCTAATGTTTGTGGGTTTTTTTTTTTTTTTTTCCCCTAAAAAAATGTTTTGGAATGAGTTTGGTGTTGGAGAAGCCCAAAAAAGTGAAAGATAGTCCCCTTGTCTCAGCAAAGTTTCAGACTGGATTTTCACGTTAAACAGTAGTAGCATTTTTGCTAGCTGTATCCTGCATATAGTGTACACCAGGAAGCTGGGCCTTTTTTTTTTTTTCCCAAAACTTTTCAGAGCATCAGAACATCTGAACATGGCATATTGGCATGCATTCCTAGAATGACAAAATAACACAGCTGGGATCCATAGATTTTTTAGGACCCAGCAAATAAAAAGCATTGCCTGTTTTATTTTTTAATTTTCTTTTTAACAATTAAGCAATGAAAATCAAGTCAATAGAGTCCGGGCATAGCCTAGCTGGTAAGTGTCAAAAAGATAAGTTGTGGATAAATCAAGCCAATATAAATCTAGTTTTGACAGCGAGAGATGAGGTCTAAGCTGGTAATTCAGTGATAGGATTTGAAGTGAAGATATCAGGCGTGGAGTAAAATCCTCGTTGAAGATTTTATCTGTTATGGAAAATAATAAATATTGGATAGATTTGAGGTGGATCTTAGGAGCTACGTTATTTGGATTAAATAAAACAAATACTGTATTTAATGCTTTGAGTTAAACTAATATTCGAATTAAATGATCAATAAACCAAATAAGTGATTTTACACATATAATTTTTTTATAAAATAATACATAAAAATAGTACAATAAACACATGAGTCAATGGTGCATATTAAAACTTAAAACTTGAACGTGTAGGTTATGGATTTTCCCTTCCCTTGGGCTTAGTACTTTTAATCTTTCAAATTATATGATTTTCTTTTTGTTTTTTAATTTGGTAATAAAATTTAATAACAACAACAGCGAGTCAGCGACAATGTTAGCAGAACCAAATTGGAGTAAAAAAAAAAAAGGAGAACATATATATATATATATGTATATATATGTATGTATATAAAAAGGGAAAAAAGAGAAGAATGGTTACAATAAGTGAGCAATGAGCAGCATAACAACACCTGCTGAAAAGCAGCAAGTGATGCTGTATTTAAAATAAGCTTTAAAAAAAATATATACTTTAAATAAATAAAAAGACGGAGAGGGAGAATGAAATGAATGAGATAATGTATAAATGGAGCAACTCGTCACTCGTGTACGTTTGTATTTGTTGGTTTCTACTGCATCACATCTATACATTTGTATTCTAAACAAACTAATTAAACATTGATGAGATTTGACAAAAGTATTTTAACAATTCTATCATTTTAAAAAATTCATCATTTATTTTGTAAATAAATAAAATAAAAATAAAAATTATAATATTATTTTGATTGTAATTATTTCTTTTTTTTTCAGACAAAATAAGTGATAAACTTTTTATCACTTTTGTAAGTTTATTAATCAACTTATTTTGAAAGTCTATAAATGTAATTAACCCATAAACAAATAACCTCATATATCTATCATTGAAAGCGCTATAGTGTTGCTGGCCTTGGATACTACTGTCATTCTCACCACCAAGCTGTTCGTTTCTTTTCCACTGTCTACTATTTTGTCTAGTATTTGATTTCGCATTTAAAAAAAAAAAAAAACATAATTATTCAATTTTGAAAAGAGAAAAAGAATAATTGTGCAATATTGCACAAGGTGAAAATTTTCATATTTGGCCAAGTAATTGACTAATTGAAATAAAGAAGAGGAGAAGTGATACGATATTGTTTTTAAGTTTGGCCTGATTTCTATGGTGGAGCGTGGAAAACAAAAGTTTATCACAAGAATGACAAAAAAAATAAATAATAATAATAATAATATGAAATTTGAAGTAAAAATAAAATTAGAAATGGAAACATCCCAAAAAACACTCCTAGCTAACTCCAATTTTCTCTCTCTCCCCATCTGCAGCTGCTGGTTGTAGTTGTACTTGTACTTGTAGAGCTGTATTGATGATGATGATGAGTGTGTGACTGTGTGTACGCTATCATGATACTAGCATTTTTGTTTCCCTTTCTCCAAACAAAATAGAGCTAAGATTAGAAAGAAGACTCACAAACAAAATAAAAGCCAAAGGCCGATACAATATACGGCGGCAAACAGGTTGGGTGGGGGTGAGTGGGGAGGGAACTGGGAAGTTTATTCCGGTCTGATTTCCTTTATCTCCTGTTTCTGTCTCATGGTCCCTCGCCGCTTCCTTTTTACGGTATCCAGCCTGAATTCCCTTCGGTGTTGGTAGCAATCCATTATTGAGATATAGAAATAATAATAATAATAATAGAGAGGGGAAACTAAAACGATCGATTGTTTTTTTTTTTTTAATTTTTTTAGTAGTTTGATAACGTTAATAATAAACCAAAAAATTGGAGTTATATTTATTGTCTTAGAAGTCTGGCGGAGATAGGAGGAACCGAAGCGTTCCTCTTTTCGTCGTTATCTTGCGGTCGGCTATTGCAGTCCAATAAAGAAAAATCAAGAGACGATATTCGGCGCAGCAAGTGGAAGATGCAGTGGATTACGAGATTCTCGTGGTTTTTCTCAGTAGCGGCTGTTATTGTCTTATCTCCCTCTCTGCAATCTTCTCCACCGGCCGAAGCCATTAGATCTTCCCTTTCCGAATTCCCCACTACCCGCAACCACTTCTCCTTCAGGAAGGCCCCCCTATTTCGCAATGCCGATGAATGCCGCCTCAATGCCGATTCCACATTGGGGGATATTAGCGTCTGCAATGCTAATTTGGTCCACGTCGCCATTACCCTCGACTTGGAGTATCTCCGGGGATCCATTGCCGCCGTCCATTCTATTCTGCAGAACTCCATGTGCCCCGATACCGTGTTTTTCCACTTTTTGGTTTCGGATACAGAACTGGATGCTCTCGTCCGCTCCACTTTCCCTCAGTTGAAGTTCAAGGTTTATTACTTCGATCCGGAGAGGGTCCGGAGCCTGATCTCTACCTCCGTCAGGCAAGCCCTAGAGCAGCCTCTCAACTATGCTCGCAATTACTTGGCCGACCTTCTGGAGCCGTGCGTCCGCCGGGTCATTTACTTGGACTCCGATCTTGTCGTGGTCGACGATATCTCCAAGCTTTGGTACACGGTCTTGGGGACAAAGACCATCGGTGCCCCGGAGTATTGCCACGCCAACTTCAGCAAGTACTTCACCCCTTCTTTCTGGTCGGACAGCAGATTTTCCGGCACCTTCAGCCGTCGGAATCCGTGTTACTTCAATACCGGAGTCATGGTGATGGATCTAGTCAAGTGGAGGCGATTCGGGTACACCAAACAGATCGAGAGGTGGATGGAGATCCAGAAGATGAATCGGATCTACGAACTGGGTTCGCTGCCGCCGTTCTTATTGGTGTTTGCGGGACACGTGGCGCCCATAGAACACAAGTGGAACCAGCACGGCCTGGGTGGGGACAATGTTAGAGGAAGCTGCCGGGACCTTCATCCCGGACCTGTCAGTCTACTCCACTGGAGCGGTAGTGGCAAGCCGTGGCTACGGCTCGATTCCAAGCGGCCCTGCCCACTCGATGCCCAGTGGGCCATATACGACCTTTACGGACACTCGTCGTGAAGTCATGAACATTATTATTCTTTTGTAACAGCCGGTAAATTCTTTCGATTACCTTTTTTTTTTTCTTTCATATATTTTTCAGCTTATTTTACTGTATTCTACCATTGTTGTTTTTCACTTGTTATTTTGTTTCTTCCTTACAATTTTTCTCCCCAAACCCACGATTAGTATAATGGGCTAGGTGTGCTATTCGATTCAATTGTCGCTCTATTCTATTGATTATTTTGGGTTTTAATGAATGATTAACACTAAATTGCTTCATGACTTATTTTATATGTTGACTGTTTAAGTAGTTATAGCTGCAAAATTCCCGACAATTGGCAAGTAAATTTTGTGCAGTAGTGGTAGTGGAGATGAGGAAATTTAATGATTGTAGGTGTTAATGTTTATGGGTAAATTCGATAGGAAAACGTTGGACAGACAATTATTACTCTTGTTTGTGAAATCGTAGTGTGTTTAGCATTTTAATTTTTGTTTGCTTTAAAATTTTTCTTCCTGAGATGGGCAATAAAAATGGTAGATCATTTGTAGGGTGCAATGGTGCATAGCCGGGTTTCATGCGGCTGAAAGTAAAAGTGGAGAGGGGATTTACATTTTACGGTGCACTGCAATTGGCTTAAATTTTGATTGACAATGAATGGCTTTGGTATTCTCCCCGATTGATGAGAGTCGGTGCTTCACCGTATCAATCAAAGACTCTTTAATGAAAAGCCTGTGAAGTTTAGCAAAAGAATAACGGATGGCGAGCAGAATTTTGGTGGCGGCGATTATGCTAAATTGAGCTGGAAGAATCTATGGAGGGAGGGAGGGCGGGGGGAGGGTTGTCATCAGAGTCACAAAGCCCGCGGGATTTGTATAGATTTTGGGATATTATGTGGTTTGCATTGAGGCGGAGGTGTCGGTGGGGGAGATTTGTTTTGTTGCCTTGTTGGCAGCCGATGAAGTCTTGTGGGTTTTTAGCACTTTAGCGTTTACCATGACGTTCTTTTGCGGGTTTAGTTGGAAATACCCTTGTTTTTTTTTTTTTTTTATAATTTTTTTCCAATTTAAAAGAACACATTCTCATTCAACTATTAGAATACATTCCAATAATTGGTATAATAATTAAAAATTGATGCATACATTTAGATATATACATTTTAAATGATGGTGATGGCATATTTAGGGGCCGGACCCTATGTAATATTTATGTGTCAACGTTGCGTAGAAGGTGTCCAAAGGAAAAGATGGGATGAGGGGCACTGGGGGACCGATTCCCTCTGCATGGGCAGCACACGTGGCTCATTTGCTTGGCTGACTAATAAATCGACTTCCCTGTCTGCATTATAATAGTATTTGTGATTCACCCTTACTGACGATTTTGAGATTTGTTTGTTTCTCCTATCTCTCTGTCTGCTGTTTATGTAATACAACAATAATTAATCTGTTTATTTGTATTAGTATAGACCAAACGGTGCAGAAAAATCGATTTCTTAAAAAGGGACAACTGATTGATTGACGATTTTTCCTTGTCAATTTTAGTTGATTAAAATAATGAGTAGAGATCAAGCTCGATGCCCTTTACAGCTCTGTTGTCATAATGATCATAATTTTTAAAAAAACAAAATTTTTTAACATTTTTCATTGACAGATAACATACACAATACTATTGCTCAAGGCCAGGGAGTAGGTTACTCACGTCGTGTGGATTGGATCATTGGGGGTTGCTCTTTTAACTCTTCAACAATGGCATGGACAAATGGGGGCCTTTGAAAAAACTTATCTTACTTGTTTGCTACTAGGGTGGTAAGCGATCGAGCTACTCGCGAGTAGCTCGGTCAACAGTTCGGCTCGAACTCGAGTTGACCGAGCTCGAGCTCGAGCTACTCGAGCTCGATAGTTAACCGAGCCGAGTTCGCGTAGGTAAAACAGAGGCTCGAAAGCTCGCGAGCTTTTATAAATAAAAGGGCGAATTACTTTTTACCCCATGTGGTTAGGTATAATCACCCTATCGCTACCTCGTAGTTTCAAAATACCCACATAACCCCCTCGTGCTTTGGACTAATGTGGAAAATGGACGAAATCTGTTAAAACTGACAGAAGTAGTTTGCACGCGCTGTGATCTGCGAATGATATTTAAACTTTTTTTTTTAATTCCAAAATTACCCTTCCTTAAATAGTGTATGAACACGTTTTCTTTTTATCTTTTCTTTTCTCTTTCATTTCTTCTTCCAAACAAGAGCCCTCCACCACCGCTGCCCTCCACCAACTGGTCCACGCCGCCAGCTGAAGAGGACCAGCACCAAGCCTCGGTGTTGGCTGTCTCAAAGATTCACTGAACCGATCGGATATTAGCCGGAAGCTTCAGTCCCCACGACATCGATCTGCTCTCACAGCACATCGGGATCGGCCGGAACTCATCAAGCTGCCCAGATCGAAATTTCAACGCAGCAGCCTCAGCTCACTTCACGAAAACACCGATCGGGATCCACAAAAAGCATTAACAAAAGCAACAACGGAATTAGTGCAAAAAACCCAATTACAGAGTCAAGAGTTTGAGTCTATTTTTCCGCATCAATGTCTCAGCTTCAAAATTTATCCACCACCAAGACGGATGTGGGGTCGAAAGATCGAGTCCACTTTTCCGTAGTTCAGAGACAATGAAGGTTAGGACTTTTGCAAACCTTAAACTTAGGTTCCTCTGAATCATGCCTCAGTCACATCTGAAGCCTCGTCAAATTCTGAGTGAGTGAATGGCTTCAGATTGGAGAAATCACCAAGGACGGAGCATCCTTCTTTTGCCGGCTTTTCCTTACATTCAGTCTTGGGAGACAGATCTGACCAATCTGAGCTTTGTCCTTGAGATTTGAACTTTGTCCTTGAAAATTGCTTTTTTGAACTCTCAATTTTGGGGTTGATCTTCACAGATCTGGCATTCTTGAGATGAGCGGCCATACTTTCTTTGGCTTCAGCAGGTGAGAATATAGTGGTTTCATCACCAAGGGAGCTCGATTTAGACTGTAAGGCAGAGGCTGGGTTGTTTTCCACCATTAGAGTCGTTGGGAAGAGATTTTCGTAGAAGGTCATCGTGATTTACCGTGAAGATGTGTAGCCCATTAGAGGACTCACACAGATGTTGTGACCGGTGCCAATGGTTTGAGCGAGTGTTGAGATTCGAAACTCAGTTGAATGCTCCTCGGATTGGTCTGCATTGAGGAAACTGTTTGGTAATCTTTGGATTGCAAAATTAGAATTCTTGATAAAGGTGTTCGATTTTGGTGTCAATTACGTCTTTAACTTGGCATTGATTGATGAATATATTCTGATTGAAGATTTACAAATCTTGAATTTTGGCTGCTTGGATTTGGTTTGCCTTTTGCAGATTCTGGACTCAAAAAAAAAAAAAAAAAGATGTTGGAAATTATGGTTTATTGGATAATTGTGAAGAATTATTGGTGAGAAAGAATTTAATTGATTAAAATGATGGATAATTAGTTTATTTGAAAATTAATGTTGGATAAAAAGAAAATTTGGATAAACCATGGTGATCTGCAAGTTAACAGTGGAGAAGACAAGATTTTCAGAAATTTGGGAATGAAGTTAAGGGTATTATAGTAAAATTACTCATTTCCGTCAGATTTAACAGATTCCGTCCATTTTCCACATTAGTCCAAAGCACGAGGGGGTTACGTGGGTATTTTTAAACTACGAGGTAGCGATAGGGTGATTATGCCTAACCACAGGGGGTAAAAGGTAATTCGCCCTAAATAAAAAAATTTGCTAATATTCTTCCAACGCGTCAAGGGTTGAGCGGTCAAAATTCTTTAGTCTTGTCTTCAGTTCTTTCAGCTTTCACTCAAAGCTTTACATTTCAAATTCAGATCTAATCAACCCAAAGTCCCAAACTCAGCTTTCACCCAAACCTTTAGTTCATTTTTACCTTTCAAATTCAGATCTAATCAAGCCAAAGTCCCAAACTCAGCTTTCTCCCAAACCTTTAGTCCATTTTTACCTTTCAAATTCAGATCTAACCAACTCAAAGTCTCAAACTCAATCGATTCCTTCAGAATGACGATGACGATGCTGCAGTTCTTCAGGCTACAAATGGGTCTCCTACTGCTAAAAGAGATGGAGATGGGTGCTGCCGGTTTCTGCATTTGCTAAGATTATCTGATGATGGACTTGAAATAAACAGGGGCGTACTGAGTGGAGAAAGAAAACTGCAAAAAGATGAGCTTCAAATGTAGTTCAGCTGTATCATTGCTCATTGCTCGCTTTCTTTTCTGACGTCTTGGAGGAGAGTTTTTGTTTATTAGTCCTTTTATATTGGTGTCGTTTTTCTCCTTAGGGATCTTTGCTTTGTTTTTCTTTCTAATGGAAATGGATTTGCTTGGAGTCAGGCCTTCATTGACCGTCAATTATCTGTTCCTATCTTTTTTAGTTTTGAATGACTGATGAAGTTTAGATTGGTTTTTGGAAATGGATTTTTGGATTGGTTTTTGGATTGTCAACATGAAGTTTAGTTCAAATATTAGGGGAGATTCTGCTAAAATTTTTAAAAAATATAAAAATATTAAAAAGGCAAATAAAAAAAGAAAAAGAATTTAGTGGAGGGTTTGTGGTGAAACATTATGAATTTATGATATATGTTTGAACGTTTCAAATTTTTAATTAATTGAGGTTGTACCTTTTAATTTGTAAATTATGATTATTCAAGTGTTCAATTTTTTTGATGTATTTGAGAGGAAGTTGAGAGTGAGAAACTGAGAATGTTACCATTTATTTTCTCTCACAAAGCTTTATGTAATACCCAAAATATTATATTGAATTTTTAATTTTGATTGGTTGAATAATTTTGTTTTTCACATGGTTTTAGTAATAATAATAAAAAAAAAGGTAGAAACTAAATTCTTTTAAAAGGAAACTCGAGTTCGAGTTAATCGAGCTCGAGTTCGAGTTAAGCGTTCGAATCGAGATTTCGAGCTTAACAACACTCAATTGGCTCGAGCTCGAGCTCGGTTGGGCTCGATTTGAGCTCGAGCTCGATCGAGCTACTTGCGAGCTCTAGAATGATAAATCGAGTCGAGTTCGAGCTACCTTAATGATACTCGATCGAGCTCGAGTCGAGTTCGAGTAGGCTTTTTTTTTTTTCGAGTAGCTCGAATTGGGGTGTATTCGAGCTCGACTCGGCTCGATTACACCCCTATTTGCTACACTACTCTACTGGTCACATAAAAATTCCAAAAAAAACTTTTTAAACTTTTTAAGAGTTGAGTTGCTCCTACAGCATGCAAGTGAGTGAGTGAGTGAGTGTGAGTGAGTGAGTGAGGGAGGGAGGGTACTGGGCAGCAGAAGCTAGATGGAACTCGGAAGGAAGGCCTCCGCAAAAACATGTAGGCCGAATGAGAGAAGACGGCTTCGGCCGATCTTTACAGCTGGAAATAGCTATTTTATTACATTGAGCTGGGTTTCATTGGGGACCAATCATCAATCATAATCCTTGGTGTTGGTGGCCCTGACCCCCATCAACATATCTTCTCTTAAAAATGACAATATGCAATCTTTTAACTAAACTGGGTACTGCTTCATTTTATTTTATTAACAGTGGCGGGTGTTGTAACGCAATAGGTATGTCGCGCCACTTTTGTGTATCGCTCGCTTTGTATGTTCTTTTATAAAAAAACTTATATATGTATAATTATTTATTTAATAAATTCGTTAATCATATTATAATTTAATTTTTTAAAAATTAAATAGTTAATTAAAAATGATACGTGCCAAAAAGTGTTACACAAAAGTGGTACGTTATCTGTAAAACAGTATTCTAATGTATCATTTTCATATACTTTTTGGATTTGGTTTTAAGCTCCTCATTTTTCATTCTCACATCTCTACTACTTCCAATTATTTTGCTGCAAAATAAATACTATATATACTCTTTTTCTTTTTCCTTAATGTCTTTTTGGTTTATTATACTCTATACTTTCCTGTCATGTGTGATGTGTCCTAGTCACGTTCACCATCCACCAATTACATTTGATATTTTTAAACTCTAAATTGCATCTTTTTGTTGATAATAATATGATTTTTGTACCTGCACAAATCCAAATTAATCAGGAATAATCTCAATCGGTATTCTAACAAAATCAAACAAACAAAATACAAGGGGCAATGAATTGCTCATTTTTCTAAACCATTGAATATTAAAAGTCGTCTGAAATTTTACAATACAAACAAATTGAATTGAAAAATGTTCTAAAGCTAAAAAGACAATATTAAAATTGTAACACACACGAAGTTGAGATGTACTTCTCTCTCTTTTCAACTCTCTTTTTTTCTTTTTTGCCTAGGTGCTGTGGGAATTGAGCTGCCGAGGACATGGGCAACTTCCTCCCCCCCCCCCTCCTCAGTCCTCTCACTAGGGAAACTCAAACCGGAAACTACCACTCTGACTTCCGGAGGGAGGATATACGTACACTGCAATCAAAGAAAGAACAATGCATATCAGTCCAGACCACAGGAAGACAATGGTTGGAACTTTTCCCCTCTTCCCCATGAGGCCCTTTGCAAATGGGTAGAGATGGGACAGCACCCATATGCTGAAGAAAACCCCTCCGAGCAGCTTGCTCCACTCCGGGAATGGGCTGTACAGAGTTCTTGATATAGCCACCGTGATTGCTATCATGTTGATCAATATAATCGTAATTGGTGGAACCATCAAAGCTGTCCACCTAAACTCGTACAGCTCCGCAAACTCATCATCTTTGTCATCGGGAGCTGCTGATTTAGACGTCAACGTGAATGATATGTCAATTCCTGCTATAACCTTCAACAGTCCCTGAACCACTGCTGCAGGATGTGCGCTAGTTCCTCCAATTAGCCAGAATTGCTCGTTTCGCCACCAATCGTGGAGAGTTATTCCGGACCATTTGATCTCAAGCAGTGCAAGCATGCACAGCGTGATAGTGATAGCCAACAGGAACACTAAAAATGTCACGTTCACTGACTGGACGATAAACTTTCCAGAGAACAAGGAGAATGCAGGCAGAAGGCAGTAAACCAGGAGGAACACAGAAGTAAAAGGGTACATTCCCACATTAAAATATGCCACTCTCTGCAAGAACTTCATTCTAGGACTAGCAAATAAGGCATTGTTTCGAGAGAAGAAGATCTCGACCGAACCTGTCGCCCACCTGAGTACTTGGACGAGTCTATCTGTCAAATTGATCGGAGCAGTACCTCTGAAAGCATCTCTTTTGGTTACACAGTATATTGATCTCCAACCTCTATTGTGCATCCTGTAACCCGTGACAACATCTTCGGTGATAGAACCATAAATCCATCCAACCCTTTTCCCCCACTCAGTTTTATCCTCGTAGAAGCAAGTTACAACACTGACTGCCTCAGCCAGGGCTGCAGCATCTAAGGGCTCACGCTGCACAGCAAGAGAACCGGCTGGCCTTCCCTGGCATCCCTTTCCTCGCAACTCATGGATCAGTCTTCCACCAAATTCAGCTATAGCTATAGAGTCCACCAGAGTAGCAGAGTTTCCAAATTGCTTCGAAAGGACGGACTTGGTGGTTTCATCATCAGCGTTTTCATCACCCATAATTGGTAAAAGTGTTTCTACATCCTCTTGATTCTTTGGCAACTTGGATTTTCTACGCAGGAGAGTTTTGATTTTCCTTCTGCCAAACCATCCGTGGTGTTCTGTGGCTCTAGGTGGACTAAAACCGTACAATGCTATTCTTCGAAATATACAGCCTGTTCCTACGTACATTGGTCCTTGCAATCCATCAAAAGCTCTCATGCTAACATCAAAGAATACTGTATTGTGGTTCGCATACCGGTCGTTTGGATCAACTCCCTCAAACCTTTGTGGGAATTGAACATAACAAATTCTGTCACCACCTCGGTCTAGCATAAAACACATTCCCTCCCTCATGGCCAAGGAGTTGTAGATGTAGTGATCGCAGTCCAAATTAAGAATGAATGGGCCATTTGACATAATTGCACTGGCACGGACTAGAGCATTCATGGCTCCAGCTTTCTTGTTGTGATCAAAACCTGGTCGCTTCTCCCGGGAGACATAAACCAACATTGGCATTCGGATATCAACATCTGCTGTGTCAATCAGGTTATTATGACCATCATCTTCAGTCCCAAAAATCGGTTCTGGATTTGGTGGCATTAACATCATCTGAAAGAGGACAGTGAGCAAGTCACGTTACAGATTAATAAACTTCACATTGAGGGCGAATTTAGAGAATAACAAAGAAGACAAACTAGTTCACCTGAATAATGCCCTCGTGATCGCCTTTTGAATGACCTTCCTCTGCCGATGACCAAGTTCCAGGCCAATGAGATTCATCAGACATCCAAGTAGCCTTGGGGACCTTAATAGTTTCGGAAAGATTGTCCCCAAGTTCAACCTGTTTCTTCCTGGCCCTTAGCTCTGTTTGGGCATTGTAAGCATCTGATCGTCTCCTTATTGACTCTGGCAAGGCATTTATCCTCACCTTAAATTCGTCGTACTCTCTTTTCACTCTTCTTCTGTCCCTGACAAAATCAACTTTCACCTTGTTCTTCAGAGGATCACTTTTCTGACTGAAGTATGCCTCAGGATTCCGAGGTTCAATTCTGTGTTTCTTGCAGAAAGGGACCCAAGTTTTTGCAAAGCTTGCAGCCTCTGCAAGGGCCTCAAATGTCACCAGGGAACCTCCATCATCAGACAGATAACATGCCACCTTTTCAACTGGATAATCAACGGCAAGGATTGAAAGAATGGTGTTTGCAGTAACAAGGGGTGGTTCTTTTTCTGGATCAGCTGTAGAAACAAATACATCGATCCCTGGAAGGTCAGAGAGTGCTTTGGGGTTATGAGGGTTTGGGTCAGAAGATTCAAATCTCTGTTTCAGGACCGAGAGGTCAGTCACTCTTTTCACCGGGCAAAGCTTAGGCAGCTGATCAAGAAGCCAAGACAGTGCAAACCAAAATTCACAAACAACAGACATTATCCATAGCCACATTGCTTCATGATTAGGATGTGAAATCCTCCATGTCAGGAAACAGGCTAATGCGGCAAGACGAAGAACCATAAGCAATCTACATGCCACAATGTACATAATCAGTGTCAAATCCATGATAACACCCTCGAATTTTCCAAAATACAAATGCCAAATTAAAGGAAAAAAATTGTGTTATTTGAACTAGCTCAGCTATTCTTACAATAACAGTGGACTGAACCTCATAAAGGGTGAGTCATCAATTGCATAACCACAAATTGAATCGAAACATCTACCTAAATATGCTTATCAATTCTTGAAAGTAAATTATATGGCATCATAAAAGAATCCTATATACATGCACCAATATCAATATGAGTACTAACATAAAGGAACTCTGATTTTTAATTCTGACCTGTAAGGACTGATTATTGCAGTAGAAATTCCGATTTTTCTGGTCAATGGCTTGTTTCTCCTGTCAGTAAAATCAGGGGGATTTTGATGTCGGTCAGTTCCCATTCCAGAAACGTATCCATCTCTAGGCCATACAGCATTTCCATATCCATAGGTTCCTTTGGTCTCAAACAGCCATTGGGTATGATCAAACTCATGATTTGGATTCTTGAAGGACTGAACCAGTGAAAAGTTCTTCCCCACTCTGATACCTTTGGGCCTTGGCTTATCAATTTCATCATCAATAGTATCCCCATTATAAGGCTCTTTGCAACCAGGACAACAGCCGGCACCATTTTCAATGCAATCAACGTAACAGTACTCGCAAATTCTGAACCCACAATCACACAGCACCTCGGAATCTTTATCAAGAGCTTTCTCATCGCAACCCACAATTTCGCATGTTATCTTTGATTTGATCATCACAGGCTCCCCTTCCTCGGAGCTTTTCCTCACGTGAGCTCGAGTAACGGAATTGTGTCCTCCAGTAAAAATAGTATCTTTTATAAACCCTGCAGTTGGATTTCCCCTGCTCTTGCTACCTTCAAAAGGACTGCTCTGAGATTCGGCAACAATCCTGTTATCTGGGGTTGGAGGAATATGAACTGTGTAAGCCACAAACTCCTCTGTGCTGTCTTTAGGGAAAGAAAGATATCTTCCGCCGTTACCTGAAGGAGCTCGACGGTTGCCTCCTCCGCTGGAATCCCTCAGTCCTCTTCCGCTAAGGGGTGAGTTAGGATTGTTTGATAAGGAATGACGCCGAATTGGACTAGTCAAGGCAATTCCATGACTCCCACCGGAGGTAGAGACTGTAATAGTCACAGGAGATGAAGATGGTGAATCAACCCCCATTTTCACCATTTTTTTTAGCTTCTTATTTCTATTTAAAGAAAAATCTTGAATGAGCGGAAACAGAAATTGGCAGAGATGTCAAAACAAGATTAGGAATTCATGGTTAGAACAAAATTAAGCTGAGGATCCTTTTAAGGGGGGAAGAAGAAGCAGAAGAAGCAGCAGCAGCAGAAGAAGAAGAAGAAGAAGAAGAATCTGAGATCTGGAGAAGGAGTGTGTTGTATAAATTTGAAAATTTTGGGTTCGGACAGAGCGGAAAGAAGGGGTTTGCATATAACGGTCGAGTGATCCAGGTCGTTGGTGAGCTTAAATCAGACGGCAGTTGTTGGATTTAAAAAATGTCCGTTTGTGTGATGCCTTTTTTCTGAGATTGTCCAAAAAGTCAAAAACTCACCCGCTAACGAGACAGAAGAAAACATAATATTCTATTATTAGTTACACTATTCTCCAAAACCATTAAAAACCCTTTAATAAAGTAATGTTTGTTGCTGCAAATATTTCTTTGTTTTTTCACTTTCTTTAATTGAATGCTTTAAATGAGTTAAATGAAGATTATTAACCTATTCAACTACATTTTTACGTTTTGTAGAGTTGTAGTTGATGATATCTTCTTGTTAACCTCGCTTTTGATAAGTGCCCGTGTTCTTGGATTAATAACAAAGTTAACGGGCGCTAGTGGCTCACTTGCTAAAATTTGTTTGTATTAATGAATTTTTGCAGGAATGGTCTAGCAAATTCCCTGCATGGCTTATGAGTACAATCTATGTAGATACACATTCAGTTGATTGATACTTGTAAGTATTGCAAATTTTAAACGAAATTATCGCTTTTGATTAAAAAAAAATACATTTTTCTCTCTATCAAAACTCCACCACAAGAAAAAAAGTTTCTACTAAAATTTGATTTCAGAATCTTCTGTTACATTATCTATTTCAAAATTCCGTTTCACTCTTATAAATACCTGCAACGTATTTGATACTTGTTCCTCATGGTTCAATAATCACTTGACACGGTTTTAGTTAAATATATGTGATGTGTATTCATAAATTGAAACAGAGATTGAACTAGGAAATAATACAGTTGATTCGGAATTTGATTCTTCAATAAAATATTAAAATGTAATTGATTTTGTAAACAGAATAAAAAGGTGTTGGACCAAGAATAAGATATTGTAGTAAAAATGAGGATTAGTTTGGGCCATATATTTTCCCAGATAGTTGGGCCTTGCAAGTTCTTTTATGATAATTTTTTGGAAAGCGGATGTAATCAATACTTCATTTCTTAACGTTTTTCTTACTCTTCACTTCTGGATCTTCGTTTGTAGTTCAGTTAGTTTTTACCTTTTTTTTTTCTTTTTCTCATTCTATTAGTGTTATGACCAACCATTAAGATATGCAACTATCATTTTTGTGAGCAGTTTGTTTATCATCAAAATTTATGATAGTATATGAGAATTGAATAAAATAGTGAAATTAGAAGAGAAATTATGGTTTACCGCGAGTCAACATTTTTCAAGCATGCATTCTATGATAATTGGTAGCAAAGAGAGTAAATTTCTTTCTATAATTATATTAATTAAAACCAATTTCTTGAAGCCCAATTAGCCAAACATACTCAAGAATCTTGTAACAAAATAGAACTAACATCTCAGATGCAAAATAATAATAATAATAATAATAGTAAAGGAGCTTTATCTAACTATGAAACAATTTAGAAAATGCATTAACTAAAAAAACCCTATCTCCAATTTTTTTTTTTCAAGTACAACGCAAACTAATGAAATAATAATAAAAAAAAAAAACTAAACATAGTATTAATCCAAGATAGCTTGATCATACAAGATTAATTAGCTCTAATTGATTGTGTTATTCAAGAAAAAAAAGTAGGTTGGTATCTAGAGTAAATACCATATTCAGAATCCCTAATATTCACAATGTAACTGGATGCATGTTGGGTATTTTCCAATTTAATTTGATCTTCAAGTGAGCTTCTCGTTGAAAGATTAGAAACAGAAATATATGCAGCAACACCATCAACGTCATCTGGATTCTGGAAATCTTCATCTCTAACCAATTTATTTGTCATCTCAATTCTGAAAGAGCTTTGCGGTAATCTTTGCATCACTATAAAATTATCCTGCATGGTTTCATTTCCATATGTATTAATCAATCAAGTACTACTCGAACAATTCTTGTATTCTATATACTACAATTATTTTGAAAAAAAAAAAAAAATTATTACTTGCTCTGATTTTGAAATCTCTGTTGGAGTTTCATTATCATAATAAGGCCCGTGGTTGATCATTGTTGTATCATAACACCGTGATTTTTGCTCCACTTCGTGAATTGATTCTAAACTTAGATTTTGATTAGTGTAACTACTTATCTCTTGATCCATGGGAGTGCCAGAAGCCATAATGCTCATTTTCTCTGCCTTCATCTCAGAAAAAAGTATTGAACATTGGGATTCAAATTGTTTTGAGATGGCATAAACAGGAGACGAGACTTTCACTTTATGTTGCGTGTTCGTATTTTTCCTTTGGAGATGCAAACGATATTTCTGAATCACAAATATATACCATGTTAAAAATATAGTATTATTAGTACATGAATAGTGAGATAATGTCATTTTTTTTTTTAACTAAACAAAACACTAGTAATTGCTATTTGGCTTCTTTCTCGTTTACCTGAAGATGGCTTGCAACATTTTCTCTTGTAAGATTTGGGACTTTCATAAGTTCTAAGATTTTTTTTGGAACTGCATCTGAAGACAAATTTAAAAAAATAAAAGCAAACATTACACTAGAGAATTAAAGTATATATTAAAAAAAGTAATAAGGCTAAATATGTTCGTACCATTGAGACCGATATGATTTACCACAGCAACAAATTGATCATGAAGCTCAGTAGTCCAAACCATTCTTGGCTTTTTTAGTGAGGTTATTATACGTTTATGACCTTCGCTCTCTTCATCTTTCTCATGATTGGAGCTTTCTTGCTTCTCCTTCAATGCTCTATCTTTGTGATTAATCTCAAGGTTTTGGCGTATTTCATGATTTTGGTAGTATAGAAATTTAGATACCATATGCGGCTTGAAATGGTTTCTTTTTTTGCGAACAACATGCTGCCATATGACTTTAATTTCCTCCATGCGTACAGGTTTAGGTAAGTAATCACAAGCTCCTTTTATGATAAGCTTCATTACGATATCTTTTCTACCATCACTTGACATCACTAACAAAATCCAACACATCATTAATGCATCAAGGCCAATAAAATATAAAATTGATAGATAAATTAACATTGTACATGTTTCGGGAAAAAAAAATGATGAATCCTTACTAACAACGGGTAAGTCCATTTCTAATCCAATAGTTCGAAGAAGTTGAAAACCATTCATTCCAGTGGACAAGTGTATTTCACTCATAACAATATCAAATGAATCTTCTTTCTCACGTAGAAGCGACAAAGCATCACTTGCTAGTTGACATTTTGTAACTTGAATCAATGAAAATTGAAAACAAACAAATTAATTAGCAAATATTTAGCCAAAATAAGATACGAAACTTTAAACGATAATAACACTAACAAACCTTGATAATGGCATGCCAAAAGTAAACGTTCAACTTCAAAAAGACTTGTTGGATCAGCATCAACAAGAAGAACCCTCAAACCTCTGGGAAATGTTTCTCTAATATTAACTTCAAACATGATTTTCACATGTATGTACAAACATATGCTTTGAAATTCATTCCATTATGAGTGTAGACTGGCCAACTCTTGCCAGTCAGTAGTCGTGCTTTGCATAAATGGGAACATAGTTAAATTAGAGAATATAAAGAATAGGATAGAAAGCATTTGATTATGGAGTCTTTAAGGGTAGTGAAAATTTTCAAGTATATGATATGAGAAGACGGAGGGTGATTTGAGTGTAACAACACTCCTAATATGAAGGAGGATGGAGTTAACAAACCAATCGAAATATATGCCTATGGGATGGTGGTGATGGGTATTTTAATTCGTTACTTGTGACTCTAATTAAAGCTTTGTTCATGTCATTGTAAAACAATCTTCTTTTTTGCCAAATATAAAATTTTACTCCAATTGTTTGCTATAAATATCCCACGGCATCTAGATTTTCGGAACCTTTGTTATCTACTTTGATAGGTCCGCCTCAAGTTTTTTTTCTTTTTTTTTTTTTTTTTTACTTTCCGATTAGTGGGCTTGAAGGCCCATAGGCCATAAGATTAAGGATCAAACGAGGGAGGCCCAATGACAACGACTTCCGTCGTGGCGGCCGAAAATGGAAAAAATGAAATAAAAAACAAAGCTATCTAGAATCGGACCCGTGTCCGCCAAGATTCTTGTTAACGACCCACCCGAAGAAAATCGTCGGGTTTCCAATTTTCTGCCATTTAGCGCCACCAGCACGGCAGCAGCACCGCACTCTCTTTCTTTCTCTCAGAACAGTACTACAAACGCTGACACAGAGTTTTACAGTTTGATAGATTGATGATGAGAAAGAGAGAGTCTTTGCTAATGCTAATCGATTAATATTTTTGGTAGTATAATTGGATGGACGATAATTGGGAAATGGGGATTTCTTCCCGGGCTTCAGAGCCCCCGCCTTGTGGTCAGCTTTCAGTTTCTTTAGTGTATTTTAATTCAATATTATCATGATGACGCTCTTTTTTGTTGTGTGCGGTCTAGCTTGATTTGATGTGGAATGTTGAAGCAGAGAGTCACGGTGGCGATGCTGAGGAGGGCGAAGAAGAAGAAGAAGAAGAAGAAGAATACGGTGATGATGTTGATGATGATTGCGATGACGATGAAAACGAAGGCGTCTACGACGAAAAGTCTGGTTTGGCGTGCCCCTTTTGTTCTGAGGATTTTGATGTCCTAGAGCTATGCTGCCATATTGATTTGGAGCATCACAAGGAGGCTAAGGCTGAGGTAACTAACCCCACTCATCATCGTATACTTTCCTTTACTCTTTCTGCAACTATTTGGTAGATTCTTCATAAGGGTTTTTCCAAAATCCCTATTGTTGCTAGAGACTGGAGAGACTAAAAAAACCCAAAATCCCTGCTAGAGACTGGAGAGACTAAAAAATGAATCTTTCATGGCGACCAACCTCTGGGTGGGTGTGGTATTCCTTATTTGTGATTGCCTATCCTCCTCCAAAGTTGTGGTTTTTTTTTTTGTTTTTTTTTTTTTACTTTAGCAATTTTACTGACCACGAATTTCATAATGTGATTTTTTTTTAACTCTGTGGATCCTGTATTGTATTCCAACGCACTCTTGCATACTTCTATAGCTTTGCATTTTGAACTTAATCATGATGGTTCTAATAGAGTTCATTTGATTCACAGATTTGTCCGGTTTGTTTTGTAAAGGTGGAGACGAATATGGCTGTACATCTAATTACGCAGCATGAGACTATATTGAAGATATCCTTTCACATTTCTTCTTATATACAATAGATTACATTGATGCCTTGATTTAGCTTGCAGCATTGTATTATTTTTTTCCCCAAAACTCCCTGCAATTTAATGCATCTGATATCTATCTCTATATTTTTTTTCATAATCATAATATGCATGCGGGCATGAACATTTCTTTCGATTTTTTTTTTGTTTTACTGGAAAAGAATTTTGCTATGCAGTTATTGTTGGATACATCTTATACTTCATTTTTGTGGACCTTGACTCGGTCGTACGTGCTTTGCAAAAAGAAGTTTTGTAATGGCAGATCTCGTTCAGGCCTATCCTTTTTGAAGAAAGATTTGCTGGATGAACTCTTGCACACACCTTTTAGGGGTTCTTCTCCTGTTAATTCCAACGCTTCTGTAGAACCTGATTCTCTCCTTTTAGAATTCTTTTATAGTCCACAGCCTTTTCAAAAACCTGAAATAGCTAACCCTTCAAGTGAAGCAAGCTTAATAAGGAACAGTTCACATGACTGTAACTCAGAAAGGTATTGCCAAGAGTTTCTTTTTTCAGGCTTCTAATTTTGTAGCAATAACAGGTTCTGATTAGGCCCTGGCAGGTTAACTTGTATGCTATGCTTTGATATCTTTTGAACTGTAACCTTGCAAACCCAACAGCTTTCTGTGAATTTAAGGGCCAACAATCTTGAGGAAGCAAATTGAGAGAATCCTATTTTCGAGGTTGGATAAAATCATACTAGAATTTTTAGAGTAGAATCCAACACAAGTGGATATATTTTCAAAATTATTTGGCTGGTGTGTATGGTGTGTTGGGGTGATCATAGTGTTGGTGATTGCAGACTTGTCGCGAGCCCTGATTTCATTTATCGCAGGCTTGATTAGTCATGCCATTTGTCACAAGGATGTTTGTACTGCGTATTGTAAATTTATTGCATCAGGATGAGGAATTACTGTTAGGATCTCAGTTCAAGCCTTCTTTCTTCTTCTTTTTTTTTTCGGACAATGTTCTGTATTTATATTTGCCTCCTTGACTAGTATGCCACCCCTTTTATTGAAAGAGAAACCTAGATAGTTGAATTACATTGTTGCCCTGCAATCTGTTTTTCACTTATTTTTAGCTTCTATCAGGATTCTAATAACTAGAATTGATTTGTCAAACTATGGATGCAGAGATGTCAAAACGCCTGCTTTTCCTGACAAGAACGAAGAGAAGGCTAAGAGATGTGAATTTGTGTGTGGGCTTTTGTTTTCCATGATTTTAAGTGACGATTTCTGAGCAGGAAATTGCAAATGCCACGATCATTTCTTGAATGTTAACAGAGAAACTCATGACTGCAGATGCATTTGTTTAACATTTTAGTGGATCTAACGATCCAGGTGAACTTGACTTAGGAATAGGCTGATGCAAGTTGCAAGTCAAAAGGCATCTCTTATCGACATAGCAATACTTGTCTCGGATATTGCCATGCCTTGCTTTAGATTGCTGTTGGGTAAAATGAATCAATTAAGTAACAGTGCATTCTCAGGTTCTGTGACACTTTAGCTCAGTTGCAAGTGATTTTTAACATGTGAAATTAGCTGCTCATATGGTTGAAATTCTTTTATCAAATGCGGATTGTTCCCAGTAGTGTAATTCCCCGAAGCTAGGGGGAGTGCATGAATGTATATCTTGTATTCTCATTTTATGTAGAATTGCGTCAACCAGAGCTTCAGTTCCAAAGGTTGAGCATTGAATACCGACATTGATATTCTTCAATTGTGGGTGGCTTGATTTTATAAATTTAGAGACATTGTTAGATCGCTGCGGAGCAGGAAGAGGAAGTTTGCATCTTCTTCATGGTTGGTTTGATTAAATTGTGTGGTCGTGTTGTATATTCATAAGAAGAATGTTGACAAATTGTATGAAATTTGAATACGTTTTTGTGATTTGACTGTTAAAAAGAATAGCTTAGGATATTGTGTAAGAGAAGTTGTTAACAAATAAAAGACATTTTTGTGTCTTCCTTGAGTTTTACAAGTTACATACCTGTGTTGCAACTGTCTTTCATTTGTTCTTGAGAGTACGAGAGCATGTAAAGTTGTATATCACAATAAAAATAAAAATTTCGAACAAAAATTGTTTTTTTGAATTATAATCTTTGAATTTATGGAGTAAATTATAATTGTTTCAAAATTATGTAATCGTGCTTTTATCCATCACTTTTTAATTTTAATTTAATGGAAAATATTTAAGATAATAAATGATGACAAAAGATTAAAAAAAAAAACTTAATTTTCGTAGGCTATAATTGTGTTTTCCGAAAAAGTTGTAATTTTTTGAAAAATTATTTACTTTTTTAAAAAAAAACTTGGGGATTAGGAAATCTACCCAATATGGGTTGGTTTTTAACCATTTATTTTTTTATTTTACATTTAGTGAAAAATATATAAACAAGTTAATTGTGGTAAAAATATAAAAAATTAAAATATTTCAACTCTTGTAAATAATTGACTTTTTTTTTACTCTATATAAACTTATTTACTCATTTATATTTAAATATAGCAATAAACTAATAGAATATAGCGAGAAAATTCTAAAAAAAATCTCAATTTCATGATTTTATAATTTTAGATTTTGAGGAGAAAATTGTTTCTTTTTCTTTTTCTTTTTTTTTAAAAGCCATTTGTTCTCACTTTTAATTATCCATTTTTATTTCTAATTCAATAAAAAAATCTAAATTGATAGAGTATAACAAAGAAATAATAAAGTAAAAATTCTTAAAACCTCAACTTTCATAAACTATAACATTTGAATTTTTTTATAGGTAAATCATGATTTTTTTTTTAAATATTAAGGCTGCCTTATTGGTAAGTTGAGGGAAAAGGGAAGGGAATGGAATGATAGAGTAATGCTTGGTAGGATATAATCATTTTTTTTAAAATTATTTTTATATATCAGTATACTCTTATACTTTGTGAGGAATGGATATAATTATCATTTTCATTAATTACTATTATCATTACCATTACTATTTTCATTCTTTTCCATGAACAAATATAATTTTTCAAGAATAACAGAATAGATTGAAACTATTATCATTACCATTACCATTTTCATTCTTATCCATGAACAAGTATAATTTTTCAATAATAACAAAAATATTTATAGATTGGAACAGGAAGGTAACAGAAATAGTGAAAACACTTAATTTTTCAAAAAATTATTTATGCAATCGTCCATTTTTTGTTCTCTAACTTAATTAAGAACAAACATGTAAATAAGGCAAAATGTGTGGCAAAATCGAAATTGGAAGCTTAAACCTAAACATTTAACAAAGCCAAAAAGGAAGTCTGGCGACTACATAATTGCCTCCACAGTAGATTGCAAATGCTCTTTCCATGTTAAATTGTACCACTCCTACCAAATGCGAATTTTCCTCCAGGCCTTACAAAATCTTTAAATTAAACGATACAAGTAGAAAACATGACAATCGAATAATAAACCAAAAAGGTTTATTATGAAAGATCTTTGGCAAGAATCTCGTATCAAGGCAACAAATACAACACCTATATGTGCAGAGTTATGATTACACAAGGTTGTCCAACTCTCTAAGTATTGACTACATCGGAAAGATTGTGTATACGTATTTTGAGCAATTAAAGCTGCAGCTACTCAAACAAGATTAGCTAATGCCATCTACGTTTCTTCTGATATTTCCTTCAGAAGACCCTAAACAAGAAGTATCTAGCAGTAACCTGCCAACCAACTTCAAATCTGGTACATTTTCAACACCTTCCAAGAGCAGCAGGACTTCTCAACTCTTGCATTGGACGCTTTTCCATTCGACTTAGGATATGAGATCGAAGCAACATTCCACATCATTTTTGCTGAAACGCATTCGGGAAAGGCGAGCATTTTCCTGAAACTATTTAGTGCTCAAGAATATGTCCCAGAACTCCGTCCATTAGGAAGATAAATGTAGGTGTAGAATATACATATCTTCCTGGCTGCTTCACCTCCACTGAGAGTAATGTGAATAAAAAAACTTGAAATCAGGGAGAGTAACCTGCAATTGCTGAAGCCAATCGGAAGCTGCTTGCAAAAGATAATTCTCTTGTTCACATTCATGAGGTCCACATGGAGTCAAAATTGAACCTTTCAACTTATATGAAGCAAGACCAAATACCGGTAAAGAAACTTTTGAAGAGGCATCAGAAAAAGGATAAATTTTCCTTCCACTTTCACTGTGTAACTGCAACTGGCTATTACCTGACAACCATCAAATCACAAAAAATAGTCAGTATCAAGATGCAACCAGGAGCAAAAAGCAGGCTCCCACACATACACACGCGGAGAGAGTGAGAGACAGAGACTTCTAAATTGTGTCGACAAGTAATGGAAGGTTAAAAAAGATGCATCCAGATCTCGTAATGTTGGGCCCATTGGTATTCTATATATTGGGTACCTGCAAGAAATTCATTCTTCTAAGCCTCAAGAGAAAGAACAATGAATACAAGATTCCAGATACAAGGATAGAAATTTATGGCAAAAAAATATACCAAGCTACAGAAATCCAGCTAGAGGACAGCAAATCGCAGCTCCTGCACTTTCTCAGTTCAGGAAATTGAGATGCAAGAACTGAAATCTGTGTGAATCAGGAGAAGAAAAACCAAAGGCACAAGTTTCAGGCAATGAAGTGAAAAAACATAATTAGAAATTCAAGAAGCCAAATAACCTGGTCAGCTAACGGTTTACGATGATGTGGCTGGTCTTGTTCCAAGTATTCAAACAAGAGTAGTCCAGGTGAACTACAAACTTCAGCTTCCTCACTAGATGAACTTTTAAAAGATTTTCCTTCCGGCGAGAGGCTGTTCAGTCGCTGAGAGCTCAAATTTGCCATGTTGTGCTGATTCCATAGCCCTTCAATATTAGATTTGGATCTCTTATCTGGTTCACAGTCACTGCTCCCACCACTACTAGTCTCCCTTAATGACTCAGCATCACTCTCCTCACCAGTCCTGGTGAAAATTGTGTGAACAGTCTATTGATGATAGATTCTTTTGAAATGGAGCTGATCTCCATAATGAGAATTATATTAATAGATTAAAGTGTATACTAGGCAAAAACCAACCACAATGTTCTACAAGTAAATAAGATAAGACCACAAGCTTCGCAAAAGAGCAAGGCAAAAGGAACAAAGAAAAGACTCCGTCAGTGATATTTTCTTTAAAATATTAGCTCACTAGCACAATTACTCAGTACCATAGTCACTTCTTTCGAACATACAAGTCTTGGTGCATGCATGGCCTACTTTTAGGCAGCAAAAGCAATACACCCACAACAAAAGGAACAGAGGGAATAAAACAAGTGGATATCAACCTGTATATTGCAAAAATCAGGAAAATCTACATGATGGATTAATAGAAATAGATGTCAAATCAATCCAATAGTAGAATGTGAAGCTAATTGCAGTGCAGATGCTCTTAGAAGCTCCGTGCTTCTCTTTTCCATAGATACACGTGTCACACTATATCTGATTTAACATTAACAAGCACCGGTCGTTTCACTTGATGACCTCTAAAAATCAATAACACGAGTATCCTCTTGACTGAGAGATTAAGCATGTGAGTTGAGTAAGGTAGACCAAAGACCTTTTCAAATAATGGCAAAACCTTGATAAAAAATTGACAGCACGCAAATTTGCAAGTAATTTTTCTCTCTTTACTGTTAAGTATCATCAAATGAGAAGTATGGACACAACTAAAGGGCTACATATGGCTGTTGAACAAGTTGTAAAAAGTGCAGCCAGTCAACATGCAGAGTCCTAAAGAGGAATCACAACTATCTCCTTTCACAATTATAAATAACATTCTCTCTGTCATGTGAATTTTTGCACGGTTGTGCAAGTATGTCTACATACAAATCAGAGAACACAGCATGTCTCCAACATGTCCTTGCCCTACTTGTTGGCAAAAATACTTTGTCAATAGATTCATATCATGTGAACAACAACTGCTGTTTCTATACCCCTGGTTCTAGTTCACAAACATTTTATGCTTTCTCCAAAGTGTAATTCAGTAAAGCACTGATTTAGAGAAGCTACGTAATCCATATTGAAACCAAACAAAGGCTTAGTGTCTTAAAAACTGTGAATAATCAACATAATTCCAGGAAAAAGATGGTAATCCCAGTTGTAGTTGCAGAAGATTTAGAACAAAAATCGGGATTTGCAGCTCATAACCCAAAATAACATCTAGAAATTATTCATGAACAGATTTTCAAAGCTTCATAAATAAGACTCATACAAATGAATCCAAGCTGCAGTTGCTTTTAAACCAGAAACAGTAGTAGCAAATCGCAGAAAAATGTCACTTGTAAGAAAAATAATTGGAAGAAACAAGTGAAACAAGAAACTTGTATTAAGTAAAGCATGCTAGATACATGAAATGTGCAATTATTAAAGCAAAGAGCAACCGAATTAAGCTCACCTAAGACATGAATGGGGCTTCAATGGGTCTACATACAATTGTATACCCGACAGGAATGGAACATAATACTGTTTGACATGGTCTATCCCGTTCAACAACAATGGCACTCCAACTCCATATACACTCCATTCGCTAAAAGATTCCCACAGATCCCCAAGGCAATAAAAAGGTTGCATCTTGGCTTCCCTTGTTCTCCGTCTCCTCACATTCAACTGCCCCTACAAGAATGCCAAAAATTAACATCCTCAAGGGGAGGTAAAAAAAGCCTAACGTCCTAAAACTGCAATCGTTTTAGTGCTATTACAACAAGCTCGGATTTCAGGGACAGAGTCCACATAACTACACTGTGTCAGAAGAGTTCGAATGTGTTTGGTTCATTCGAACTAAAACCGAAACAGCCAACTATTTGAAGATGTTAGCTGACTTTACAAATACTTAAACTGAAGTAAAAATAACGAAAAAATACACTTTAATCACAAGTGATATGCTTCCTTTGCGAGGATTTAAAATTTTTGCTAAAAAAAAAGAAAAAGTAATCCTTTGCGTAGTATTCTACACAAGATAAAGTCTTCTTTTTAAACCTCAGAGGCGTTAACGAATGGGGTAACCGACTCCAAAAACCGATCCAAGTTAGTGAAGTTGGTCTCCAGCGGTATCTGAGGCGAAGGAGAGCGAATGGAGGGCGGCTTCGATAATGCCGCCACAGAGTCATCGGCGGAGTCAGTTTGGTTCCCGGCGTCCGTCATCACTGCTGTTACGGCGGAGTCGGACTTGGTTGCCCTCTGCAGCTGCAGCAATTGCTGTGGCTGCTGCTGTAAAATCATCTGCTGCTGCTGCCGCCGCATAGGCGGGTTATAAAATCGGTCTCCTCCATGGCTCCGCGACACGGCGAAGCCTCCCGAACCCGACATTACAGTAAATTGGGAAAGCAGTGCACCAGTCTATAAAGCATAAACTAAAGTTTGATGAAGACTATAGGAGGTGAAATAAAACGAAAATCAGCTCCTGCAATTAAATTGAAGCGGTGAAATGTAAAAATTTGGAATTCTCAGGAAAAAGTAAAATTTGGAATTGAAATTATTAGGGTTTTGGTGGAGGTTTTGGAGAGGTCTTGAAATCTTTTGAGGTGGGAAGGCGAAGGAGGATTACGTGCAACTGTGCGAGTACGACTGTGATGGTTTGGTGGTTTCCTTTTCTCTTCAATAAATAATAATGATAATAATAATTAAAGAAGGCTTTAATACTTTGAATTAGAAGTTGTTTTTGGCTTTTTGCATTCTCATTCCGATTTCATCGTCAACGTGTTAGGCAGTTAACACTGCTTTAGCTTCTTAGGCTCCCGCCAATCACACACAGTTCGACAAGCCTAAAAACAACCAAGAAAAAGTTTGTACAAAACCGAAATTGATATTTGTATTATTATTTTTATTTTAAAGAGACTCCAAATATTCAAATATTAAAAGAAAAGGGTAATTTGAGTATTAATCTCCCTGTTTTTTTTTTTTTAAATCGAAATAGAATGAGACTGATATACTCCATAATCAATATTATTAATCCTACTTGATTGTTGAAAAGTGAAATGGATTTCAATATTTGATTTACTAACTTTTGGTAATGGGATGAAATAAAATTTTAATCTTTTCTTTCAATTTTGTGAGGACTAAGGGAAGGAGTGGAGAGGAAAATGCAGCTATAACATAAAGGGGAGAGGAAGGTGTGACGTTTTAATCAAATACGATTATGGTGAATTTAATAAGTAATTATAAATGGATGATTACAAAATTATCATACTACTTAATAGGATAATGGTAAAAATTTTGTGAGTTTTAAATTATTGAAATCCAGAATATAGAGTATTGATTACTTATTATGATACTTACTCCAATTACAACTGAGTTGAAATTTTAGGAATAATATCTCCTTATCGGGTTTAGGGAAACATGAGACGATTTGTTTTTGGCTTTAGTGTAGTTTGCCATTTATTTTAATAATGCTGTTTTTGGCATTACAAGCTACAACTATTATCATCAGTGGCGGATCATTGGGGGTGCGGGTGCGGCCGCCCTCGAGATTTGAAAAATTATGCTAGCTCCTTGTAAAAATTTTAAAAAATTCAATTAAATTTTTAAGAAAATTATAATTTTGCATCCCCAAAAATTAAAATATAACGTTTACTTTGTAACTTTGCCCCTCCAAACCTTCATTTCTGGATCCGCCGCTGATTATCATGTAGTCTCTTGGAAGGATAACATTGGTGTAATTTGTGATTTAAGGTAAATTGGTAAAGAAATACTAAAATTGATTGGCATGATCATTTTGAAACATTCCACTTCCGTATTATCATTAGGAAGATGTGCATGCAGCATATGGAATTGATATTCTGATATCCAACTCTCATTTAATGCCTAAGTTTTGACCATTGAGCAAAAACCCATGTTGTTTTAGTACATTATTCAAAACTATACATCTCATTTATAGAGAATAGATGTTTTGTATCATTTTTTATATTATTCTATAAAATTTTAATACTATATTTAATACTTATTTTTTAGAATTTACTAATAATTTAAATTTTTTTTGAATATTATCAAAAACTACGTATATTACATTTATTGCGGTGATATAGAATGATGGGCTGCATAAGATATATAGCCATTGAGGGTGGAAATAAATAATAAGTAATCATCAAGTAAATGTTTTTGACCTTAGAAACAAAAGATATAATTAAATAAGAGAAAAAGAGGCATCCCAAATCAGATTGCGGCTTTGGAGGCTTCCACAAATCTGTTTGTGGCGAATGGTCAGATTGTGGAGTCAGTCATTCAATGCGGTCGAAAAGTCAAAACAAATTATTTTTTTGGAAAATTGCAAAAATAGTCCCCACATTGTAAAAAAAAAAAAATTATTTTGTCACCCACATTAAAAATGATTCATTTTAGTCACTGACATTTAAAAAATATAAGAAATTAGCTACCAACAAAATTTTGTTAGTTTTTTTTTATGAAAAAATCACATTCTATTAGCCTTTTTGACGAAAAAACAAATGTTTATATCATATACACTTAATAAATGGGTAAAAGTGAAAAATCGATTTATTTTTCTTATTCGCACTTCACCGTTAATACTGGAAAAGTCCATCAGTAGAAAGCGGCAAATGATCAATAAATCGATTGTTGTGAATGATTTTGTGTGAAAAATAATTTAATTTTCCATTTTTACCCTTTTATTAAGTGGCTCGTGATGTGAACGTGCATTTACTCGGTTAAAAAAACTAACAAAATTTGATTGAGTGACTATTTTAATGCGATTTTTAAATGTCAATTACTAAAATATATAATTTTTAATATGAGTGACAAAATAAATTTTTTTGTGTTCCATGAGTAATTATTTTGGCAGTTTTGCCTTATTTTTTGACGAAGAAGAAAAATAAAAATTAAAAAACCCTTTTATTATCATCGGCTCGGATCGGCTCGGCGGGTTCCTATATCTTTAATTGTCTCTTGCGTTTCTGATCCAGAAGCCAGTGGCCAGTGGCAGCCAAATGAGACCACCATCGCGTGGCCAATCTTGACACTCGATCTCGTCGTTAGTTATATCCCAATTCAATTTACTCCTTTGATTTTATTAAACTGTAGCTACTTTTATACTCCACAAAGAAGAAAGATTACAGAATTGTTTTTTTTTTCAATTTGCAGAAATTCTGAAATAAATTAGAAACCCTAGAAGAAATACACTACCGGATTGAAGTTCTCAAGAGCTTACGTACTGGCCATGCGACGCTGGTTCCCTGCGATTGGCCTCTCCAGAGAGGACTCCTTTGATCAAGGCTCAGTTTCTAATACCCTCGTTCCCTCCGCCGCAGCTTTCGATTTTTTCAAAGTCTCTGATTGTTTTAGAAGATTCAACAATGACCGCAGACGCTCATTTCCCTAGTTCCAGGGGCATCCTCTGCAACGCCGGAGCTGGTGCTGCCGCCGGTATGCTGCTTCGTCCATCATCATAATGTTCTGTGAAAAAAAAAAATCCTACTTTTGTCTTTACGCCTTTTTTGAGTCAACCACGGAAACTTTTTCTACTCTTTTTCTGGTCTCTAAAGTGAATCAAATTATATTAGTTCGAACTTCTCGTGCTGAAATTTGATGTAATGATTTCGGCGCAGGTGTAATTGCAGCTACCTTCGTGTGCCCTTTAGATGTTATTAAAACTAGGTTTCAAGTTCATGGGCTCCCAACCGGTGCAAATATTAAAGGTAATTAATATTGCCTCCTGCAGCGACTAACTTCACTATTCTCATGGTGAAGAACTAGTATTACTACGATAATTTTCTATTTCCATTTATGTTTTAAGAAGTAAAAAAAAGCCGAACTTTGTCATTTTTGACGTTCAATTGGCTGATAAATGACGTGGTTCGTATGATTCTTTTTGTTGTTTTAAATTATTGATCAGGCAGTGTAATAGTTGGGAGTTTAGAACAGATACTTCTGAAGGAGGGATTTCGCGGCATGTACCGAGGGCTGTCGCCTACTGTGTTGGCACTACTCCCAAATTGGGCAGTGAGTCATAACTTCTGTTACTATAAATTGTTAAGAGTGTTCTGCTAGTTTATGTTCAGTATGTTCGAGTTAAAGATGCTGGTGCTTCAATCATACTTATTTTTTTCCTGGTGTTGATGCATAGAACGAGTTAAGTTTTCATATGACCTAGCATTTCCTCTTCTGCAGGTGTACTTTACAATATATGAGCAGCTCAAGAGTTTTCTTTCCTCTGATGGTTAGTTCATTAATTTTCTGTTGAGAACACATTTGGTTTTGAATACTTGCATGATCAGCTCTAGATGGTGAACACAAAAGTAATGGTTCTGAATTTGTCGCCTAAAGACCAATTTAGTTCCTAGAATTTCCAAATATCCAACCACGAAAAAGGTGACTAAATCAGTTTTTTCTATTTATGTCACTGGAGATTTTTAATTTTGGATTGGTGTGATTCTGTGATCGCATATTCTGTCCGATTAGCTAGTAGTGTCGCTTTCCTTGGTTTGACACCCACTGTGGTGCCAACAGCTGAAATACATTGTTTGTTACTTGCTGCTGTAGATGCAAATCATCAGCTCTCCATTGGTGCCAATATGGTTGCTGCTTCAGGTGCTGGAGCTGCTACAGCAATTGCCATAAATCCTCTTTGGGTTGTTAAGACGAGACTTCAAGTATATCTCTTAGGTTCAATTTTAACATTATTTAGCTGCATATTACTGTCTTTTTTATGTGTGACGAATATGATGCTTTTTGTAATATAGGGGATAAAAGAAAATTCTCGACTTTTCAGTTTGTGGAAAAGAAATACAACCTGTCAGAGTCTGTTAGATGTCATGTCTACACTAGTAAACTGTAAGAAAATTATGTAACTTTTGTGACTATATGCTGCTGATAAAAAAAAAGAAAAGAAAAGAAAAGTAGTAAAAGAAATTTAGAATACACCTCTAGCAATCCTGTGCAGCTGAGGATTTTTAAACGAAAAAGTTGCATTTGTGCTGAAAACAATTTGAAACCAGATGGCATATAATTGAAGCATCTTTATCGTCATCAAGGGATGATGAGAATCTGTTGGAGTTGGTTCCATCTTCATTCACTTAGTTGCAACTGTTAGTTTCAGTGCATGTTCAAGAAAATGCAGTTGACCCCTGATTAATTTGGTAGAGTTTTGCTAATATAATGAAGAGATGAGTTTGAGTATGAGGTATGCTGTCCGAGAAGGGGGAAAATGAATGCCTAAAAATAGTTCTCAAATGATATTTTGCAGAGTTTCTCTTAGCATTTATGGGTGGCTCTTATATATCTTTGAGTTTTTCTGTTGATGCTTCTATCTGTAATCGTGATTTCTATTTTCCTTATACCTCCATATAGTGATCATTGACTTACACTTTAGGGTGTCAAGTGTTTTTTGTTGCCAATCAATTGCTAATGAATCTTATTTCCATGAGACTGATCCCTGAATGAGTATAACTCTCTTGCCTTCTTTAGAAAGGATTGAAATCTAGTGATTGGCCACCATAGTTTTCTTAACCTGCACTGGAGCTCTTCGGATCATTATCACCAATGTTTTTAGTTATACTTGACAAAACATAGTGGCAATTCTTAACCCAATTAATTTCTTTCCTTTTGTGAGTATAAAGGTTAGCATTGTCCTAGAAAATTAAGTCTGTCAAGGCCGTTCTTTACTTTTTTTCTTCACGCAGACTCAAGGAATGAGAAAGGGGGTGGTGCTATATAGCGGTACATTATCTGCATTGAGGAGAATTGCTCATGAAGAGGGTGTTCGTGGTTTGTACAGGTTGGTTATGTTTCATATGAGATTGGACAATATTTTGTTGGATATTTTACCATTTTTAATGATATCTGATTTTCTTTACAGTGGTCTTGTGCCGGCTTTGGCTGGAATCAGCCATGTTGCCATTCAGTTTCCAGCATATGAGAAGATCAAGATGTACTTGGCCAATCGAGGTAATTGTTGTGTCTTTTGTTGGCCTATGAATTTGTTCCAACCAAATCACTCCATCCCCTTCCTCCCTCCGCAGAAAATAAAAAAAAATAAAAAAAAATAAAAAACTCAAAGAGGAAAAAAGTAAAGAAAAGAAAAGAAAAAAGGATTTGGGCTGAAGGCTTGGGAGGTGGGTGCAGGGGAGGGTGACAGCACAAAGAGGAGCCTGGTTGATATGATGTTGTGGTTGCAGATAACACTACGATGGATAAACTGAGTGCACCTGATGTTGCCATCGCATCGTCTGTTTCTAAAATATTTGCTTCCACATTGACATATCCGCATGAGGTATTGTAAGAGTTACTTTAACAATTGACATTTTGTTGCCATATTAGAACAATCCTCTGATTTGCTCCAATAGCTTAATTCGTGTAGAACCTCTGAAATGGGAAAGTTCAACGTTCTCACTTCAAGAATTGCATATTTATTTAGGCTACCTTGATATGCAGGTTGTTCGCTCAAGGCTTCAAGAACAAGGGCACCACTCAGAGAAGCGGTACTCTGGTGTAATTGACTGCATTAAAAAGGTTTTTCAGCAAGAGGGTGTCCCTGGTTTTTATCGTGGATGTGCAACCAACCTACTCAGGACCACCCCAGCTGCTGTAATAACGTTTACTAGTTTTGAGATGATTCATCGTTTTCTCATTAATTTATATCCACCTGATCCTCAACATCATCCCTTGTGAAGATGTAATGCGTGAAAGAGATCAAGCACAGGAAAGCTCATTCAGATTTGCACGGTGTCCATAACTTTGGGTTAGTCGACCATGCTGTTTATAGATTATTTGTTTTCCATGGGGTTGGTGTTCTCGTTATTGGTAGATTGAGTAGTTTTCACAAGGACTCACCCTCTGCATTGAACATTTGTATGCTACGTGAATTAAGGACACGTAGGGGTGGATAATGATAATGATGATAAAGCATTATAGTGTACCTTCTGAGATTATTTTTTCCCTTGGGAATGATTATACATTATTGAAAATATCACATGTTCATCTCTCTTATGGAAACAGAGTTTTGGAAACTTAATGGGATTTTGTTCCCTTAAGTGGCCGTGTTAATGCTCTCTGTCTGCCTCTTTCTTGCCAGGAAGAATTGTTTCTCTTTGTGAATGCGTAAGGGTTGTTAGCTGTGGTATAGCTCGTGCAATGGGGCAAATGCCTGCCATTATTGCCGAGACTTTTGAATGCATTCCAACAAGTGCTTGTAGTCCCTTTAGTCAAAATTTGTAGGCCAATAGTATGAGGTCTCCACTAAAGAAGTAGTTATGATATGGGTTGAAAAGTTGACATCGTTTGTCGTCACATGGTTCTGAATAAATTCAGAAATTTTGAAACGAGAAGGGGAATCAGCCTAAAAAATGTTATATTTGAGACTAGCGGATATAAAAGTTTCTTAGGACAGTTTGTGCACTTCTTCGGTCGGGGTGATACGAGGTTCAACACCTAAAAATTATCAGATTGTGCATAACATTTACGATTATTGGAGTTTGAGAGATAAAATATTGAATTCGAGAAAGTGATGAAGTCGATTTTGCGCTCTTTCACGAGAACAGTGAATACCCCACCAGGAGCAGGAGGAGTGCATAACATTTACGATTATTGGAGTTTGAGAGAGAAAATATTGAATTCGAGAAAGGGATGAAGTCAGATTTTGCGCTCTTTCACGAGGAGAATAGTGAATACCCCGCCAGGAGCAGGAGGAGGACATGGGGTTAGGCCAAACCATTTTGTAGTGTCCCCCTAAAAGCTTTAAGTAAACCAAGTTCATTGTGTCTCAGTCCTGAAATTAATATCTCACCAACATGACAGCTCACTAGGCCAGAAAATGGCTTTTTAAGACTTCAATTCTTTCCTAGAAAATTAGTCCCCATACAGGAAGGAGGCCCATCGATGAACCCAGCAACAGCCCACAAGAAGTCTCAGATGTCAGACATACATACTTTAGCAGAGAAGTATCCGAATTATAATGGCGGAAATCAACTTTTTAGTAGCAAGAATTAATAACTAATGTTTAAGTTTATTTTGAGATGCAATAATAATCTAATCGATCAACTGTAGATAGTAGATACTACCCTTGCAAAGAGTTCCAGAGATCAATCAACTAAAATTATAAGACAGTTTTAAGGTCCACGTTGTTAGCCATTAAGCATTTTCTGTTTGGCTAACCTTAAAACATAAGTACAACTTCACAAGGGGTTGAGACTCTTAATGAACTTATCGATGGTTTGGGTGAAAGACTGAAAGGGCCAAAGGTGTGATGTTCAAGAAGAAAAATGTAAAAGAGCAAGCTCGAATGTCTTCATGAATTCGCCTATTGGTCGAAAAAGTAAAAGTCTGCAAAACCAAAAGATGTACGAGTGCGGTGTTTTCATGATTTATTGGGCGTAGCTGGTTGTCTCATGGACCCAAACATCATCACAAAGAACACCACGTTACTATTATTATTTTCTTCCTTTTCTTTCTTTTTTTGTTTGTCAGAGATTTTGCTACTTTACTATAGAACGAGTCACGAGCCTAAAATATCTTAAGTTTTTTGGCACCTTAAATCTCTGTCCCCCCCTCCTGTACTATGATTTTAACAAGCTAAAAAAATTTTATTTGTCTTTTGAGTTGGAAGTGGGCACAGGATTTAAGTAGTCTATCCAGGAAAAAAAAAAAGAAATTCAGGTGGCAAATGCGCAACAGCAAGTCAAGAAATGAAAGAAATTCTTGCAATGTACGTTTAAGTTGCGACATCAGACATATACAAGTCATTAATGAAAGCATGGCGAATTTGTTAAGTTGTTGCCAACCCAAAAGGTGTGGTGCAGCAAATGTCATCAACAAGACAGAATCACACAATATATAAAAAGGAATTGAGTCATGAGTGGGTGATATTATGGCGATGAATGATGATGTAAAAGTAACAAACAACAAGTAAACAGGGATATTGCTTTGGTTCACTTTTTGGAGTACAATTAATGTGTAAAGATTCCTCTTCCTAATCCTCGTGCGGCTGAGCTTCTAAATTGACATTTCTAGTGCACTAAATGCGAAAACTAGTATACAACAAATTTCAGTACTGTAATAAACATGGAAATTATACGAAAACTGTACCAAATTTCAGTAACTGACACAACGTTTTTGGAACTTGTACGTATGATCAGTATGAACTATGAACATCAAACTCAAAAGGTTACGTTGTTCTTCATGTACTTAATTATTTTTGCATCTATTTCGAGGTTTTTAGTGCTTGATTAAGTTTCTCAAAGCAGCATCAAATCTGAATATATTTGCAATTTACCACTTGGATTTACTGTGAAAATATTGAATGGACGTTGCTTGTTGATCAAATAGTAGTGATTATGATGAATTGATGATCTTACTCAAAGAGCCAAACGCAATCGATCAACGGCATCCACTCCTTGACCAAAATAATCTGAAACAGAGAAGGGTGCGGGTTCTGTAAAACAGAAAGAAAATGCATTGATGGATAGCGTAGTATGAGTATGAATTATGACGCGCGCGGTTCATTCCCAGTTCCACTGCACTGTTCAGTGTGTGCAGGCCATGGATGATATAGATGGATGGAAACTAAGCCAATCCATCATCGCATTGCACTTATTCATCTCTTGCTGCATCAAAGCGTAATAGCATAATAGTGAGTGATATATGATGCTGCCTTCTCTATTACGCATAATTATGCCAACAGAAATTACAGAAACAGCTTAAGCTGCCAATGGAAAAATTCTACCCACCGGATTACGCATGTCATCCTGCAGTATGCTCAGTCAATCAACTTTTTTTTAACTCGTCAAAATCCAGACATCCTTGTTCTCAAAGCTACAACTAGGGGTGATATCGAGCCGAGCCGAGCCGAGCCCATGCTTTAGGGTGTTCAGGCCCGGCTCGTTTATTAATCGAGTCTAAAAATCTGTTCGTGTTCGTTTATTTATTAAATGAACGAGCTCGAGCCGAGCTTTACGCGAACCGAGACGAGGCCGAGCTTTGTTTGTGAACACTTCTCGACTTGAATAAAAATGCATAATTTAGTTAAATTAATATATTTTGTCTCTTTACATAAATGTACAAATTTAATTCAAACTCATATATAATGATTTGTGTGCTTATATGTATAAAAAATTGATTTGTTCTATTATTTAAGAGTTTTACTTAGGTTATATATTATTTATATTGTATAATTTATACTTTAACTAAATTCTTAACAAGTTGTTGACCAACCTAAACGAATATTTCACTTGCTTGTTGATTTATTATTTATTTATTAACCCAACGTAAAGTTTTGTTTGTGTTCACTTGTTTATTAATTAGACGAGATTCAGTGGAACTTTAACCGAACCGATCTCGGTCTTGTTCATAAAGGTTTATGTTCGTTCTCACCACCGTATAGTGCGATTTATGTGTCAATAAATATATATATATAAACCCAATTATATATTTCTATTATTTAATAGTTTTATTTCGTATATAAGTTCAATATATATTATATAATTAATATTTTAACCGAGCTTTTAACGAGCTTTAACCGAGTTATGAGCGAGCTTTTTAACGAGCTGTTCATGAACGTAAACGAGCTTTCACACATATGTTCATTTATTGTTCATTTATTAATCGAGCCTAAAATCTTGTTCGTGTTCGTTCATTTATTAAATGAACAAGCTCGAGCCGAGCTTTTATCGAGTCGAGTCAGAGCTTGTTCGTGAACGTTCGTGTTCGTTCTCAGCCCTAGCTACAACACTGTTAACCTTTAAAATCAACATTTTACTTTTAGTGGGAGTGTTAATTCATCTTTACTATTCAACTCCTCTGGGTTAAATAATTAATAGCGGGATGTTTCTGTTCATATGATATTTAATGTAGCAATGCGTAAGAAAATGCCTTTAAAACTACCTCACCAATGGAATGGAAGCAACTGACATTATGTATTTAGCTTTTTAATTTTTAGCACATCAAATATCCACCCTAAACTTCATTATTATTATTATCTTTTTACTAATCCTTGTTTTACACTAGAAAGTTATAGATTGACAAAAACAAATAAGATATGGAGCGAGCTTTTTTGATCATTGGGTTGCTCCAATTGTCACATGAAGAACCATGAGATTTTTTGGCATTAGAAGTCAGGTTTGAATCTCCTAACACCATTTCTTCATTTCTTTATTCGAAGATCCTATTTTTAATATACGAGCTTCACAACATTGGTCCTAATCAGCCCGCCAGTGGAGGTCTCTAATAAGATGATCACAAGTGTAACAACCACAAAATTTGTAATAATGTATAATTGTTGTAATGGATTAGATTGATAAGAAAAAAACGAGCATTTTGCTGAGGGTAAAATTTTATACTGAAAACCGTTTGTATTTCTTAAATTTTTTTTAGTGAAAACTTGCTCCATATGAGGGGACGATGACACGTGGAACTTCACGGTGAGATGTGTACGTGGTAGAATGTTGTTGGGATAATTGGTGAAGATGGGGCCAGTGGTGGCGGTGGCCTCCACTCTCCAAGTCCCGATAGCTACGCTCTCCGTAGGCCCCCCGGATAGCTATCCAAACCAATTTAGCTTCGGCTCCAAACCATCAATTTGAATTTTTTCGAACGTTATAGTAGAAACAAGACTAGTACTAATTCACAAAATTGTCCTCTACAATAATAAACTCTCTTTCTTTCTAAGTTTCACCTCCTCCTCCTTACATCGGATTCTTGTTAAATTACCCACATTATAATGGACAGTCAAATTATTAGCAATCAAGTGGGCTTCATAATGGGTATTCAATGATTCAAATCCATTGTTTGCCTCTTTATTCTTCAATATGATTAACTTTTCTAGTGTTGTGCGGATTTTATCTTCTTCTCTGCTTCTTAAAATTTGTCAACCTTCAATTTTGGTACACACTACTTTTTTTTTGTGGCAATATGTTTGGTTGTTCTTTATATGTACAAACAAATCAATTTGTTAACTACACTAATTTCAAGGGATAACTATATTGATTAATTTTTGTTAATTTGCTTCGATCATCAACAATGTTTGAATATTTATTGAAGGAACATATAAGTTTGAGAGAGAATCTAGATAATTGTCCAATAAGAGATGCGACTCACTAATTTTGCTTTTAAATTGTGGTAACTCGTCCCTTGTTGTTATTATTTATTAATCATAATTGAAACATTCCGAGTATACTTAGACTCAAAGAAACCAAATATACAAAGGCAGTTAGTTTTATCCAAAGAATATGGAGTTTGTAGTTCATATATATAAAAAAAAAAAAAAAAGGTAAGAAACGGCATGTTCAATTGGTGTCGTAATTGGTTAATTTTGTAATAATTACTTCATAAGTTCATAGGACTACCGATTACAAGGTAACCGTTTTCATCAAACATTTCATCGTCGGAAAATGACCCTATGCCTACTAATTAGTTGATGGGCCATCCTTAAAAAAAAAAAAAAAAAAAAAAAAAAAAACTCATATTTGGAACCATCTCGTTAATACACTCCACTCGCCTCCATTTCACTTTCAAATTCTTCCTCCCCCTCCTAACACTTGAGTATTTTTTTGGGCGCTACATTCTCATTACGCTTCTGACTTGTGGAATTTGAGGCTGTGCATGTGATCACGGGCCCAACAAATAGTTTTGTCAATTCTCTTTATTCAAACTTCAAAGTGAAGAGTTTATTTAGAGCTAAACATTCTCTAGCAACTAGAGTTAAAGCTACTTATCAAAGAATTAGTGTATCGACCTCTAAGATATAGAGTTCGATAATTGGGGATATGCAAGGAATTGGTGTCCCAACCTCTAACGTTTAGGGTTCGAAGTTTGGGAATGCACGTGAGAGAGAGAGAGATTAATATTTGTCCTAAAAGTTCAGTTTAAATATGGATGATATAAAAGTATTCTATATTTGACTAATTAGTTTAGTTATTGGTTGAAAGTTAAAAATGGATTAAATTGAGTTTGACGCTGAATGCAATTGCCTAGGTCTACAAAATTATCCCACATTGAGTTTGAGGAAGCTTCCCTCATAATGAAGTTAACTACTTTTGTTCTAATTGAGATTTAAAGGAACAACAAACAATATTAATAATTAATGCAGCGTTGTTACTTGAACACAAAATGGTGACCTCATTCAAATTTTATTTTATTTTTATTATAAGTAAATTTGAAGGAAGCGTATTTTAATCTTGAGCAAACGGCAAATAAAAGGGTAATTGACCTGGTTTATAGTTTGTTCGCAGATCAAGCAGTGCATATCTTGTGTGTGTGTGTGTGTTTTTTTTGCTGGACCAAGTCTACCAAACTAATTTTTCAATTGGTTTTATTTTTACCAAGTTTAGTATGTTTGTTTGTTGTAGACTACGTTAACTTTTTATGTTGTCAATTTTTTCTTTTTATTTTTGAGAAAGGGAACTCCATCAATCTTATTATTTATATTATGATAACTGCTTAGTTTGAACTTTAAAGAAAGGTTTTGGACGTGTCATTCGCTCCTAATTAATCTAATAAATAAATACAAGTTTGACATTTTCCGCTACTTTTGTTTTGTGTTTGTGGAAATGTCCAACTCCATTCAAATTTCTAAAGAATACAACCAATTATGTAATTTTATTCAAGGATGAAGAGGACAATTGTACCTTTATCAACCAATTATGTTAGTTTTTCTTTTCTTTTTAGGGGGGGTCGAAATTTCAAATTTATTAATTTTCTTCCCACCAACTACACTAGTTTTCAATCTTGAAACTTGAATTCTACTACATATTAAGAGGACGGCTGGAAAATCATCTATAAGCAAGAGTTTTTTTATTATTATTTTTTTTAAAGGTCATTTTATTTTTTCTACTACTAATAAAAAATTTGGCGAATAATGTAACCTTACATGCTACTAGCTAAATTAATTCCACATTTTATTTATTGCATTGATTGAAGAAATATTGCAGGGTGATAAATTTGTAGCAAATTTAGAAAAAAAAAATTATAAATGGAAAAGAAGTTTTTTTCTTTTAATTTTTAATCTAATCGCGTTATCGTGAAAAACACGCGCTAAAACCTAACCATCCCCGAGTCCGAAGCGAGAGATTCGGAAGGAGGCATGGAAACATGTGACTGGTTTGGGTGTGCAGTCAGTAGTGAAGCTCGCTGACTGTAGATGAGTATTCAAAGTAGTGGTAAAGTGTGTGACTGTGTGTTTGAGTATAGTCTGTATAGTATATAAATTGTATAAACTGATAAAAAAGCAGCAGAGAAGTTGAGTGCTTTTGTAGGCGTAGTATCATCATCATAACTGCATCATCATATAATAAGCATAATAATAGTATAGAGAAGGAAGAACTGAGCAGTCAGGAAGAAAAAAAGCTAAAAGAAAAGCAGCACAGCAGCAAGCATGGCCAACTCCATTCTCCTGTAAATATGTAATCCTCCAAACTACAACTACAATTAACCCATTTTTTCGCCATTCATCAACACTTTTTTTATTTTTTTATTTTTTAGTTTAATTATATACATGATACACTGTGTTCTGCTCTATCAACAAAGCAACTCTCTTTCGGATTACTTTTCGCCAAACACCATATCTTTCCAACTCATTTGTTTTTCTTTTTCTTTAATTTTATCCCTTTTTATACATTTTTATGATTTCTTTTTAACAAGTTTCCATCTTCTCTTCTTAGACCACCCCTCCTGACTTTCTGGGTCTCTCTGTTTTTTTGTCCTAGTATTGTTTGATTGAAGAGTTAGAGAATTGCGGGACATCCGGATGCTGGAGGTTTGAAAGTTGTGCGTACATAGCAATAGTAGTAATTTTGGAGACCGCTCCCTCTCTCTCTCTTCAGTTTGGTTTTAGGAGATGGCTGCGGAGGCTGGTGGTGGTGGTGGTGGTGCTTTGGCATTCTCGGTGGCGTCCGTGGTAGAGGATGTTCTTCAACAGCACGGCAACCGATCCCGAGATCTCGACTTGGATACCCGTAGAGCAGAGGAAGCCGGTAATTACTTCATTCAGTAATGTATTGCTTCGTTTTGAACTAAGAATGATTTGCGGAATCATAAATTCAAAAATTTATGCACTCAGTCTTATTCGGTTTATCAATCTTCTAAAAACCAGAATTAGTTGCTTAATCATAGAGGTAGCGTCATAAACAATGAACGTTAGTAATTTTTAAATTTTAGTACTAATATACTAATGGCTGATAATTACTTTATCCAGTAATGTATTGCTTCGTGTTCTTCGCTTAATCTAAAAATCTGTTACTCTATTCTCACACATATATACATATATATATATATATATATTCGAATAATGATTTTAGAAACATTTGCAATGACAGCAGCAATCGTCCGTCCGTAGTATAACATTTATTATCAGTAAAATTTGTTGTAGGTTTAACTGTGACCACTGCTGCGAATGATGTGGAGAAAAATTCCATTGTTTTTCTTTTTTAGCCATCAGACGATATGAGGGGGCTGCTTGGCTCAGAAAGATGTTGGGAGTTGTAGGGGCAAAAGATTTGCCAGCGGAGCCTTCTGAGGAGGAATTCAGGCTTGGCCTAAGAAGCGGGATAATCCTATGCAATGTCCTCAATAAGGTTCAACCAGGAGCTGTCCCAAAGGTCAACTACCTTACCACCTGTTTTTTGCTTTAAAAAAAGAAACACTGTTTTTGTTCCGTTCAAATGAGAGTTTAGCTTACCTTGATCGCCCAATTCAGGTTGTTGAAAGTCCGTGCGATGCCACGCTTATTCCAGATGGAGCGGCTTTGTCCGCATACCAGTACTTTGAGAATGTCAGGAACTTTCTCGTTGCTGTGCAAGAGATGGGGATTCCCTCCTTCGAGGCATCTGATCTTGAACAAGTACGTGAACTTTTCCATTTTCATCTGTATTTTTTGGACATGATATGTTTACTTGAGACGGTTGCAAATGAATGTATATTATATCTCCACAAATGTCATCGCAGGGAGGGAAATCCTCAAGGATTGTTAATTGTGTATTGGCACTCAAATCCTTGGGCGAATGGAAGCAGGCAGGAAGCAACGGCATATGGAAATTTGGCGGAAATGTGAAGCAGATGACATCGGCAAAACAGTTCTTCCGCAAAAACTCCGAGCCATTCACAAGTTCACTATCAAGGGCTGCATCACTAAATGAAAAATCCTTGAACTCTGTATTCAATGAGAATGAGTCTAACAAAATGGTTAGTAATCAGTGTCTCTACAACATTTGAATTTCTACCTGCTATACTATTTTTGGAATCTTGAGTTGATCATTTCATTGTCTGCTCTCTTTCCTGCAGAATAACTCTTCCTTGAGTATGCTAGTCCGTGCGGTTTTGTTAGATAAAAAGCCGGAAGAAGTTCCAAATGTATGATTGGTAACTCCAAGCTTTATATAATCAATACAGCTTATGTATATTTGGCTGCTTAATCTGGACAATGAACTTCTAAAACAGACTAAAGATACTGATATTGCATTCATGAAAAACTCAAAGACTGATCATGTATTGGCACATTAATACATCTTGTAAAATTCTAACTCAACCATCACTCTGTAATCATAAGCACAGTTTTTGACTATAAATAACTTCATAAATTTTTGTTGGCTACAGCTTGTGGAGTCAGTACTAAATAAAGTTGTCGAGGAGTTTGAACAGCGTATTATGAACCAAATCCAGCCGGTACGTCTCTCTCTTTACCAAGATATTTCTTGCCATCTTCATATATTTTTGTCCTATACTTTCCACATCCTTGTCAGTTAACTTTTAACAAACTCCTCGGTGCTATATTGCATTTACTGCTCTAGAGACAAAAATTGCTTCCGATTTCGGATTTCTGATGACATTTCACATTACTCTTTCACACCTGAAACTACATTAGCTCATACATGATCCTGAATATTAACATGTCCAAACAGCACAATGCAACTTCAAAAGATTCAGCTATTTCTCATGGGAATATATTTGCTTCTGGCAATGCTAAGGTAAATTTTTTGGTTACTATTGAATTTATAATGTGATTAACCATTATGAGAGCTTTATCAACTGATGCCCATGATTGCTTGAAAACAATTAAGGTTGGATATAAAAGTGCTACTTCAATCAAAAAGGATGATTGCTTTCAGAAAAGCTGCACCAGAGAGGAACAACTAGAAAGTGTATCTATGAAACAACAAATGATTGTTGATCAACAGCAAAGAGATATTAAGGTAAATATTAGATCGTGGATGGAAATAGCCCTCGATATCTAGTAGTTTCTAAAATTTGCTCTCTTGATTTGAGTAGTGGTCTGTTGATTCTCTTATAGGAGCTGAAGAAAACTCTTTGTACAACAAAATCTGGTATGCAGTTGATGCAGTCAAAGTTCAATGAGGAAGTTCACAATCTTGGTAGGTGAATTTTCAATTGGTTCTTTGCCCAATGCAACATTTCAAGCTCGTACTTGTTGGGGAAATGGGCCTCAAGGAAGTTTGCTTTATATGTATCCTTGTGTTTCTTTTTCTTTATAGGCCTGCACATTCATGGGCTTGCTAATGCTGCTTCTGGTTATCATAGAGTTCTTGAGGAAAACCGCAGGCTTTACAATCAAGTGCAGGACCTTAAGGGTAAAATTGTTTTTTTCCAAAAAAATCTTGTCAACCTTGCACATATATCCTGGTTCAAACCTTAAACTAGAGTTAAAGGTCAGATTTTTTTTTTCGCTCAATCAGGGAGCATAAGGGTATACTGTCGAGTGAGACCCTTCTTGCAACGCCAAACAGCATACATTAGCACTGTGGAACATATAGAGGAAGGAAATATTACAATAAGTACTCCACTGAAGAATGGAAAAGGACGGAGGTCTTTTAGTTTCAACAAAGTATTTGCATCATCTGCAACCCAAGGTTATAAATTACCAGGCTAATACTTCTCAAATTTTATAACTTTTTAGCAATTCTGAAATATGCATGTTTAAGTATACCTTTTCATTATGTTTTTTTTGTTCTTTTTCTTTTGGCAGAGGAAGTCTTTTCAGATACCCAGCCACTGATTAGATCAGTTCTTGATGGATACAATGTTTGTATATTTGCTTATGGTCAAACAGGATCGGGGAAAACTTATACTATGGTATCACAAACAAAATTCTACATGTACAATGAAATTTTTATGTTGGTTTCTTGTTTACGGACGCTAAGATTATTTATTTTCCTGTTCTGCTTTTAGAGTGGTCCTACGGGTCTGACAGAGCAAACTCAAGGGGTAAATTACAGGGCCTTGAGTGATTTGTTCCTTCTAGCTGAACAAAGAAGGGATACTTTCTGCTATGAAGTTTCTGTTCAGATGATTGAGATATATAATGAGCAAGTTAGAGATCTCCTGGCTACTGATGGACTGAACAAAAGATATCCTCCATTCAATATCCAGTTTTTCTCCTACTAAACTTTCACACCATTTGCAGTTTATTATCTTACTTGAGAATTGAAGCAATACATGCATTGTAAATTGAGTTCTGCAATGCACGTATTGTTGAATTACAATATCTCAACCGTTTTGCTTACTATCAGTAGGCTGTATTAAAATTGAAGTTTTCATTTCCTTCCCAAAGATTTTCTTTAACTTTTCAAGTACATTGGACATTAGGACCAATTCTCAGTCAGGACTGAATGTCCCTGATGCAAGCCTCATACATGTATCATCAACTCGTGATGTTATTGATCTAATGAACCTAGGACAAAAGAATCGTGCAGTGGGTGCAACAGCACTAAATGACCGTAGCAGTCGCTCTCACAGGTATTATTGCATTTCCTTCAGCATTCTCTTTTATGGAGATTCTTTTATGCTGAATCTTTTACTGGAAAATTTTGTAGTTGCTTAACTGTTCATGTCCAAGGAAGAGACTTAACTTCTGGAACTATTCTGCACGGTTGTATGCATTTGGTTGATCTCGCTGGAAGTGAGAGGGTGGATAAATCTGAAGTAACTGGAGATAGACTGAAAGAGGCACAGCATATCAATAAGTCCCTTTCTGCTCTTGGTGATGTGATCGCCTCCCTAGCCCAGAAAAATGTACATGTCCCATACAGGAACAGTAAACTTACGCAGTTGCTCCAGGACTCACTGGGTAAGGGGAGACAGAAAAATTGATCGAGCTTCTAATTGCTTTGTCTCTTATTCGTATATTTTAATCTTGGTTTTGGGAATTTATCCTATTAGGTGGACAGGCCAAGACACTTATGTTTGTCCATATAAGCCCTGAGCCTGAAGCCATTGGGGAAACTATTAGTACACTCAAATTTGCAGAACGTGTAGCTACTGTGGAACTTGGTGCTGCACGAGTGAACAAAGATTCTGCAGACGTTAAAGATCTCAAAGACCAGGTTTATTTTTCTCGTACTTTATTTACTCATTGAAATTAAGGTTTTTCTACCGCACAGTTGCACTGACCATCAGTTACATTGTAATGTCAGATTGCCAGCCTTAAGGCGGCACTAGCCCAAAGAGAAGGGGGAACCGAGTTGAAGCAACCAAAGATGTCTCCATATGGCACGCGGTCTACATCCATTCAACCTAGTTTACAACAAAGAGAAGTGTTGGCAGATTTTAGCAGCCAGAGGAAACCAATGGGGGACTTAGGCAACATAGAGGTAATTTCACTTTGATCAATAGATTTATCTCTCATAAATCAATCTCAACTGCATCATTTGGCTTGTCGCCTTCTCCAACTTGCACTCATAGCATGTCGAAGAAACATTTTTCTGGATTCTGGAACATTTTCAAGAATCACTTACACTAATTCGGATAATATTCTAGGATAGAACCTGCATTAGAATACTTTGAGCCTCGTGAATCACTTTGAACGTTTGATTCTTGTCGGGCGTGCATGCAGGCCTATAATCATTCGACATTAAGACAAAAAAAGCAAAGCTTTGATCTCGACGAGTTATTGGGAAATTCTCCTCACTGGCCTCCAGTCAGTGATACTAATGGAAATTGTGGAGAGGATGATAAAGATATGGGCTCAAGCGAGTGGGTAGACAAGGTTATGGTAAACAAGCTAGACCCAGTAAAGGGGGTTGGTAGCCCCATAGAATGCTGGGAAGAAAATGGTACTGATGAGATTTACAAGAAATATCTCTCAAATCCTTCTAGCTTATACTCAGAGGCTTATAAGTTGATTCCAGCAAGTAACCATTTAGATTTTGCGGCAACTGATGAACTGGATGAGCTTGATGCTGCAACCAGTGATTCGTCTGAGCCAGATTTGCTCTGGCAGTTAAACCACGCCAAACTAAGTAATTTCAATAGCGGAACCGGATCAAAGATCCAGAGACAAAATCCAAAGCAAGCTAAGAACCCAGAATTAAGGTAATGCCATCATCTGCTGTGCGATGTAAGCCCATTGATTTAATTTATTCAGAGTTTTAGTTAGATTTTTCTATGGCCTGCAGGAGTTTGAGTGCAAAACAAGGCCCTTCACCATCACGCAAAATCGGAAATGGGGTTGGTGCTCCTCTAAGGAGTGGAAGGCATGCAGTTCCATCGGAAACCAAACGAAAAAATGGGACAAGAAAGTAGCAAGCTTGTTAGGATTCTTGTAAATTGCAAAGACGTGTTCTTGATTTTTTTTTTCTTTAATTCTTTTCTCAATTATTCGTGTGTGAGAGAGAGGTTTATGCGTTTTCTTCCTCACTGTTATATCTTCTATTTGAGGCTGTTCCTCCCCTTTGTAAACATCAATGCAGCAATAATTCCAGTTGCCCACAAATACTCCATTGTACAAGACAAGACAGCCCAAAAACCAAAAAATAGAGATAAGTTACTCGGCGTCGGCTCTTCGATTCCAGCTATTGTTTACCAATTTTTTAAGTGTTTGCCTTTCTCCTCAATTTAGTTTTGTTAAATTTTTACCAAAGAAATGGGCAGTTGGGATTGGCAGAGATTTTATAATACACATTATTTTTTTATATTAAATCGTATTTCTTCTAGATTTTCAGGACAACATCACGATTTTCTTAAATCAGGCATTCAATGTTTCTTTAATGTCTGGGAAAAAAGTTATTATTTCTTGAAAATTTTTGCATGCATGAATATTTTACCGGGATGCATGTACAGAATCGGAATGGATGAAAAAAAAAAACAAAAAGTCAAAATTAATGTGTGTTTTGATTTGCCATTTTTTTACTAAAATACGTGTGTTATAACTCATAAAAATTGAAGATTTGGTTAAAATTTAAAATTTTATTTTTTTTACATTATCCACTAGAATGGAAATTCACAATCGGGGTGGATGCTAAAAACGGCACAAAAAAAGTCAAAATCAATGCATTTTGGATGTTGCCATTTTTTTTGCTAAAATATGTGTTATAATCCTTGAAAAATGGAGATATTTTGGCGAAAATTTTAATTTTCAATTTTTTCACATTATTCACTAGAATACATGTTCACAATCGAAGTGTGTGCAAAAAACCGTACCAAAAAAGTCAAAATCAATGTGTTTTCAGATTTCACCATTTTTTGCTAAAATATGTGCGTTATAACCAATGAAAAATGGAGGTTTGATGAAATTTTTAATTTTAATTTTTTGGGCGAAGTCCATTTTACCCCCCTGTGGTTAGGCATAATCACCCTATCGCTACTTCGTGGTTTCAAAATACCCACATAACCCCCTCGTGTTTCGAACTAATGTGGAAACCCGACGGAATCCGTCTAAACTAACGGATGTGTGCTACACGCGCCATAATATGCGTGTGGAAAAATAAAGCGCGATTAAAATACAATTTTTGTTACAAAATTACCCTTATTCACGTTTTCTCTTCTTTTTTTTTCTTTCTTTTTCCCTTCTTTCCCTTCGTCTTCCCCGTCTAAATTTCTTTAATCAACACACCACTTCATCGGGAAAAAACTCATCACTTCACCGCATCCATGAGCAAGAAAAACAGTACTTTCTCCACCAACAACTCCACAACATTGATGAAACCCCCACGTCGACAAAATCCTAATCCAAATCCACAACATTAATTTACTAAAAATTCATCGTGGGCTTCAAGAGTGAATCTTTTTGTGGAACGCAGCATCGATCTCTGATGTTCCATTTTGCGTCATTCAACAATCCGTCTTTCAATTCCCATCAACAAACCCAGCAAATCCCGAAACCCCGACAGTCCAGATTCAAACATAAAAGAAGAATCTTGATGAGGGACAAAGAGAAAAAGAGATTGATTCTACATAAATGGGATTGAGGCTTCGTTGATGAATCAAGAATCGGATGAACGGGGATGGAAAAGAAAAGATAGATGCAGCAATAATGTCTTCGTTTTTTTTTGTGGGTTTTGAGAGTTGGGATTTGAAATTGCAGAAGAGCACGCTGATACAGTGAGTGTTTATTTGTGTTGGAAAAAGGTTGAATCTTGAAATGGGTTTATATAGTAATGGAGGATTATTGCAGAAACATGGCAAAAACTTTTTCCTTCTTATTATGATGAATACTATAATATAGTACAGTAAACAGTAATGTAATAAGGAAGAAGGGGAAGAGGAGAGCATAGGTTGTGCGTGTATAGACTGTAGTGGTGCTGTCATTTGTGTGGTTTGGGAAAAATTTTGGACAACTCCAGGTGACGGGCGGCGTTGATGGTGTGGGATTTGGGATAAATTTTGGACAACTCCAGTTGACGGCGATGGCAGTGGCGGTGGTTTCAGGTGAGGCGGTAGTGAATCTGGGTTCTTGGATAATTGAATAATTGATTGAATAATTGTATTGAATAATTGATTCAGTGAGATTGAATCTGGGTTCTTGGTATGGCGGCGATAGCAGTGGCAGTGGTTTCAGGTGATGCGGTAGTGAATCTGGGTTCTTGGATAATTGAATAATTGATTGAATAATTGTATTGAATAATTGATTCAGTGAGATTGAATCTGGGTTCTTGGTAGGGCGGCGGCGATGGCAGTCGCGGTGGTTTCAGGTGAGGCGGTAGTGAATTTGGGTTCTTGGATAATTGAATAATTGTATTGAATAATTGATTCTGCGAGATTGAATCTGTTCTTGGTATGGTTTCTCTAAATAAATTATTACGACTGTTGATTCCTGGGAGATTGAATCTGGGTTCTTGGTATGGTTTCTCTGAATAAATTATTACGACTGTTGATCACCCAGTTGTGTGATTAGACAAGGGAATAAATGATGATGTCTGAAATCATGGTTTGACTATATATTTAAGTAAGGGTGTTATTGTAATTTCACACACATCCGTCAATTTAGACGGATTCCGTCGCTTTTCCACATTAGTTCGAAACACGAGGGGGTTATGTGGGTATTTTGAAACCACGAGGTAGCGATAGGGTGATTATGCCTAACCACAGGGGGGGTAAAATGGACTTCGCCCTAATTTTTTTTTACATTATTCACTAGAATGCATATTCACAATCAGAGTGAGTGTAGAAAACGATACAGAAAAAGTCAAAATCAACGTGGGTTTGCATTTTGCCATTTTTGTCTAAAATGCGTGTTTATAACATGTGAAAAATAGAGATTTGGTGAAAATTTTAATTTTTAATTTTTTTGACATTATTCACTAGAATACATGTTGACCATCGAGGTACGTGGGTGTAAAAAATAGTACAAAAAAGTCAAAATCAATGTGTTTTTGGATTTTGCCAATTTTTTGCTAAAACATGTGTGTTATATAAATCATGAAAAATAGAGGTTTGGTGAAAATTTGAACTTTCAATTTTTTTGACATTATTCAATAGAATGCATGTTCACAATTAGGGTTGGTGCAAAAAATGGTAAAAAAAAGTCAAAATTAATGTTTTTTGGATGTTGCCATTTTTTGCTAAAATACATGTGTGATAACCAATGAAAATGGAGATTTGGAGAAAATTTTAATTTTCAATTTTTGTCACATTATTCACTAGAATGCATGTTCCCAATTGAGGTTAGAGCAAAAAATGTTACAAAAAAAGTCAAAATCAATACGTCTTTAGATTTTTCCATTTTTTTACGTGTGTTATTATCAATGAAAAATGGACATTTGGTGAAAATTTTAATTTTAATTTTTTTGACATTAATCACTAGAATGCATGTTCATAATCGGGGTGGATGCAAAAAATGGTATAAAAAAAGTCAAAATCAATACGTTTTTCGATATTGCCATTTTTTTGCTAAAATAAGTGTTATATTCCATGAAAAATAAAGGTTTGGTGAAAATTTGGTTTTTCAATTTTTTTGATATTATTCACTAGAATGCATTTCACAATCGGGGTGGGTGAAAAAACGATATAAAAAAAAGTCAAAATCAATTTGTTTTTGGATTTTACAATTTCTTTTCATAAAATACGCATGTTTTAACCCATGAAAAATGGAGGTTTCGTGAAAATTTGAACTTTCAATTTTTTTGATATTATTCAATAGAATGCATGTTCATAATTGGGGTCGGTTCAAAAAATGATACAAAAAAAAGTCAAAATCATTACGTTTTTGGACTTTCCCATTTTTTCTAAAATACTTGTGTTATAACCCAAGAAAAATAGAGGTTTGGAGAAAATTTTAATTTTCAAATGACCATTTTTTGTGGGTTATTGCACACATTTTTCTGCCTAAAATGACAAAATTTCAAAAAGTTGCCGTGAAAGGTGGTGGAGGTTCGTCGCTCAACCTCGCCAAATACCCAAACTTACTCAACTAATGTAGAAGTGGCAAGTGGGATCGTATCTACAGGGAAGGTTTGGGTGTCAAGAGATCACTTGTTCAAGAAACCAAAGCAAATGGAACAAATACAGAACAATATAAATGCAAGAATGAGGATGGATGCAAGGTTAGTATGCAAGCACTGCCTTGAGGGATTTCGACATGTACCGATCTCTCCCTAAATCATCGACTTGTGTAAACATATGTGAGGGGACTTTAAACTGCTAGTGGACTGGGATTGATCTTCTTGGTAGATCTCACAACCCCATCTCACAATACTCCCCGAACTTCCCTTGGTAGGGCAAGTTCGTGGCACGAGTCAGACTCTCCCAGATCCCTATTCTAAGACAAGAACACTCTTAGACCTTTCCTATAGTTGATGTTAACTGTCAGTGGGTACCGCACAGTTAAAATCGGCAAAGTGTATAGGACCTAAGAACTCACATAAGCATATTCACAATCAGTTCATGTTATGTTCAATTGCCTCATATCGATTTACACAAAACTCAGTGGATACCGCAGCTTTAAATGTAAACTTAAGCAATGGCATGCGAAATATTGAAGATAAACAAGAACAGATTATGAACATGAAGAACACATATATAAATCTATGATGATATTCCAATTTCCTTTTACAGCGCTAAACTGATTCCAGTGGGTACCGCAAATCAAATTAAGAGCATAAGCGTGTGTGAGTAAACATTGGAATGAAACATCAAAAGACATTGAACAAAGATCAAACACATAATGAGCAATTTAAATGTCTCAAATAAGTCGAGATCTGTACAGTCGAGCCCTCAAGACAGCAAAATGTGCGAAAGGGAAAAGAAAGAGAAAAACCTAATCTAACCTAAGAACTAGAACTAAGGAATGCTATCTCTATTGTGCCGCTCTCTCTCCCCCGCTCCAAGCTGCTTCCTTGTGCTTTTATAGTTGCCCTCGATACCTTGGCTTAGTGAGCTTCCTGGAAGTTTCCCTTTCCAGCCCAGATGTTGACACGTGTTCCTGCATTGATACACCAAGAATTTAGTGAAGACACGTGTACTTAATGAATGAGAATAATTAAAGGCAAACTATCATATAGGTTGATGGCTGTGTTTACCAAGTGTGTTGGTACGGATGTGGAGTTTATTGACTATGAAATGCTTGAGATAATTCCTAACTAAGATATGACAAAGGAAAAATGCATGAGAGTGCATGTGTGTGAGGTGAGTGAGGCGGCCGCACGATGCGGCCGCCGTGTGTGTGTGTGTGTGAGAGGGCGGCCGCACGATGCGGCCGCCGTGTGTGCGTGTGTGTGAGTGGGCGGTCGCATGATGCGACCGCCGTGTGTGCATGGTGTGTGAAGTGTTGTGCTAAGTGTGTTGTGTGATGGTGTTGTGCTTCAGGAGTAGTCATGGACCTTCTGAAGACTTGGAGGTCAGTTGTGTGCTAGTGTGTTTTGTGGAGGTCAAGAGTGTAAGTGTGAGCCCAAGAGTAAGTGTGAGTGCTGCGTAACTGAAGTGGTGGACTTGTGAATAGTGATTATGGACCTCCAAAGTGTGGACCTCCATGAAGGCTTGGAGGTCAGTGATCTTGGAGGTCAGTGATCTTGGAGGTCAGTGGCATACATGCCTAAGTATTTTGCATAAAATCACAAAATATTCACATTGTTACACGAACACTTAGCCATTTCTCAATATTTCCCAATCACGCACATTCTTGCATACCATTGACATACCAAGCATCATTTTCACTCATAAATCACAGCAAAAGATTAAGAAAGCAAAGCAGATAAGTTGACTAAACCTCGACTTATCAAAAGGCCATTTTGGTGCCGTTGTTGCACTCATATCAAATTTCAATGTGCTATCTAATGAATTCTGTGAAAAAATAGAAAGTTAAAAATTTCAAAAAATGACAAATTTTTTTGGGTTATATAGATCACGTTTTTTTTAAAAAATAGCAAATTAAAAAACTTGTCGTTGGCGGTCATTTTTGCGCCAATTTTCGCACGCATATCAAATGGTGATGTGCTACCAAATGAATGGTTTAAAAAAAATAGAAAGTTAGAAATTTTTAAAAATGACCATTTTTTGTGGGTTATAGCATACGTTTTTTTGCTTAGAATGGCAAAATTTCAAAAAGTTACCTTCAAAGGCCGTTGCTGTGCCGTTTTTTGCGCTCATATCAAATTGTGATGTTCTATATAATGAATTATGTGAAAAAATAAAAGGTTAAATATTTTAAAAAATGACCATTTTTGTGGGTTATAGATAATGTTTTTTTGAAGAAAATGGCAAATTTAAAAAACTTGTCGTCGGCGGCCGTTTTAGTGCAGTTTTTTCCACTTATAACAAATGGCGATTTTCTATCTAATGAATGGTGTAAAAAATAGAAAGTTAGCAAATTTTAAAAATGACAATTTTTTGTGGGTTATAGCACAAGTGTTTTTGCCAAAAATGATAAAATTTTAAAAAGTTGCCGTCGAAAGCTGTTTTGGTGCCTTTTTTGCATTCATATCAAATTTTAGTGTGCTATCTAATTAATTATGTAAAAAATTAGAAAGTTAAAATTTTCAAAAAATGACAATTTTTTGTTGGGGTTATAGATCACGTTTTTTTTGGCGAAAAGGCAAATTTTAAAAATTTGTCGTCGGCGGCCGTTTTTGTACCGTCTTTCGCGCTCAAATCAAATGGCAATGTGTTATATGATGAATGGTGTTAAAAAAATAGAAAGTTAAAATTTTTTAAAAATAACCATTTTTTGTGGGTTATTGCATACGTTTTTATTCCTAAAATTGTAAAATTTAAAAAAGTTGCCATGAAAGGCCATTTTGGTGTCATTATTGCACTCCTATCAACTTCCAATGTGCTAACTAATGAATTTTGTAAAAAAAAATATAAAGTTAAAATTTTCAAAAAATAACCGTTTTTTGTGGGTTATAGATCACGGTTTTTTGGCTAAAACGGCAAATTTAAAAAATTTGTCGTTGACGGCTGTTTTCGCAAAGTTTTTTGCACTCATATCAAATGGCAATGTGCTATCAAATGAATGGTGTAAAAAAAAACTATAAAGTTAGAAAATTTTAAAAATGACCATTTTTTTGTGGGTTATAGCACGCAATTTTTTGCCAAAAGATTCAAAATTTAAAAAAGTTGCCATCGAAGGCCGTTTTGGTGCCTTTTTTGCACTCATTTCGAATTTCAATGTGCTATCTAATGAATTATGTAAAAAAATAGAAAGTTAAAATTTTCAAAAAAATGACCATTTTTTGTGGGTTATAGATCACGCCTTTTTTTTTTGTGAAAACAGAAATTTTCAAAAATTTGTCATCGACGGCCGTTTTCTCAAATGGCGATGTGTTATCTAATGAATGGTGAAAAAAAATAGAAAGTTAGAAAATTGTTAAAATGACCATTTTTTGTGGGTTATTGAACACGCTTTTCTTCCTAAAATGGCAAAATTTCAAAAAGTTGTCGCGAAAGGCCATTTTGGTGCCGTTGTTGCACTCATATCAAATTTCAATGTGCTATCTAATGAATTCTGTAAAAAAAATTGAAAGTTAAAATTTTCAAAAAATGACTATTCTTTGTGGGTTATAGATCAAGGTTTTTTGGCAAAAACAGCAAATTTCGAAAATTTGTCGTCGGCGGCCGTTTTTGCCGTGTTTTGCACTCATATCAAATGGAAATGTTCTATCAAACTAACTGTGTAAAAAAATAGAAAGTTAGAAAATTTTAAAAATGATCATTTTTTGTGGGTTATTGCACACGTTTTTCTGACTAGAACGACAAAATTTCAAAAAGTTTCCGTCAAAAGCCGTTTCATTGCCATTTTTTTGCACTTGTATCAAATTGCGATGTTCTATATAATGAATTATGTAAAACTAATAGAAGGTTAAAATTTTTAAAAAATGACTATTTTTTGTGGGTGATCGCGTTCTTTTACAAAAACGAAAAATTTAAAAAACTTATCGTTGGCGGCCGTTTTAGCGGCCATTTTTTGCACTCATTTTTTGTGAATGGTGTAAAGGAATAGAAAGTTAGAAAATTTTAAAAATGACTATTTTTTGTGAGTTATAGCACACATTTTTTTTGCCAAAAATGACAAAATTTTAAAAAGTTGCCTTCTGTTTTGGTGCCTTTTTTGCACTCAAGTCGAATTTCAATGTACTATCTAATGAATTTTGTAAAAAGAATAGAAAGTTAAAACTTTCAAAAAATGTCCATTTTTTGTTGGTTATAGATCACGTTTTTTTAGCGAAAACGACAAATTTCAAAAATTTGTCGTCAGTGGCCGTTTTCGCGTCGTTTTTTGCACTTATATCAAATGGCGATGTGTTATCTAATGAATGCTGTTAAAAAAATAGAAAGTTAGAAAATTTTAAAAATAACCATTTTTGTGAGTTATTGCGCACGTTTTTCTGCCTAGAAAGGCAAAATTTCAAAACGTTGCCGTCAAAGGCCGTTTCTGTGCCCTTTTTTGCGCTCATATCAAATTGCGATGTTCTATCTAATTTTGTCGTCGGCGGTCATTTTAGTGCAATTTTTTGCACCCATATCAAACGGCAATGTTATATCTAATGAATGGTGTAAAAGAATAGAAAGTTAGAAAATTTTAAAAATGACCATCTTTTGTGGGTTATAGCACACGTTTTTTTGCCAAAAATGACAAAATTTCAAAAAGTTTCCGTCGAAGGCCGTTTTGGTGCCTTTTTTGCACTCAAGTCGAATTTCAATGTGTTATCTAATGAATTATGTAAAAAGAATAGAAAGTTAAAAATTTCGAAAAATGACAATTTTTTGTTGGTTATAGATCACGTTTTTTTTAGCGAAAACGGCAAATTTTAGAACTTTGTCGTCAACGACCGTTTTCGCGCCGTGTTTTGCACTCATTTCAAATGGCGACGTGTTATCTAATGAATGGTGCAAAAAAATAGAAAGTTAGAAAATTTTAAAAATGACCATTTTTCGTGGGTTATTGCACACGTTTTTCTTCCTAAAATGGTAAAATTTCAAAAAGTTGCTGTGAAAGGCCATTTTAGTGCTTTTGTTGCACTCATATCAAATTCCAATGTGCTATCTAATGAATTTTGTAAAAAAATAGAAAGTTAAAATTTTAAAAAAATGACCGTTTTTTGTGGGTTATTGCACACGTTTTTCTTCCTAAAATGACCATTTTTTGTGGGTTATAGATCACGGTATTTTGGCAAAAATGGCAAATTTCAAAAATTTTTCCCTAAAATGACCATTTTTTGTGTGTTATTGCACACGTTTTTCTTCCTAAAATGCAAAATTTCAAAAAGTTGTCGTGAAAGACCATTTTGGTGCCGGTCTTGCACTTATATCAAATTCCAATGTACTATCTAATGAATTCTATAAAAAAAAAGTTAAAAATTTAAAAAATGACTATTTTTTGTGGGTTATAGATCACGATTTTTTGGCGAAAATGGCAAATTTCAAAAATTTGTCGTCGGCGACCGTGTTCGTACCATTTTTTGCACTCATATCAAATGCCAATGTGCTATCAAATGAATGATGTAAAAAAAATAGAAACTTAGAAAATTTTAAAAATGACCATTTTTTGTGAGTTACTGCACACGTTTTTCTGCCAAGAACAACAAAATCTCAAAAAGTTGCCATCAAAGGCCGTTTCTGTGCCATTTTTTGCACTTATATCAAATTGCAATGTTCTATATAATGAATTATGTAAAAATAATAGAAGGTTAAATATTTTAAAAAATGACCATTTTTGTGGGTTATAGATCACGTTTTTTTACAAAAACGAAAATTTTAAAAAACCTTTCGTCGTTGGCTGTTTTAGCACCATTTTTTGCACTCATCAAATGGCGATGTTTTATCTAATGAATGGTGTAAAAAAAATAGAAAGTTAGAAAATTTTAAAAATAACCATTTTTTGTAGGTTATATAGCACACATTTTTTTGCCAAAAACGACAAAATTTAAAAAAGTTGCATTCGATGGCCGTTTTGGTGCCTTTTTTGCACTCATGTCGAATTTAAATGTGCTATCTAATGACTTATGTAAAAAAAAATAGAAAGTAAAAGTTTTTAAAAAATGATAATTTTTTGTGGTTTATAGATCACATTTTTTTGGAGAAAATGGAAAATTTCAAAAATTTGTCGTGGGCGGCCGATTTCTCGCCCTTTTTTGCACTCATATCAAATGGCTATGTGTTATCTAATGAATGGTGTAAAAAAAAAATAGAAAGTTAGAAAATTTTAAAAATGACTATTTTTTGTGGATTATTGCACACGTTTTTATCCTAAAATGGTAAAGATTCAAAAAGTTGCTGTGAAAGGCCATTTATGTGCCGTTGTTGCACTCATATCAAATTCTAATATGCTATCTAATGAATTCCGTAAAAAAAAATAGAAAGTTAAAATTTCCAAAAAATGACCATTTTTTGTGGGTTATTGCACACGTTTTTCTTTCTAAAATGACCATTTTCGTGGGTTATACTCACGTTTTTTAGGCGAAAACGGAAAATTTCAAAAATTTGTCAACGGCCGTTTCCGCACCGTTTTTGCACTCATATCAAATGACGATGTGTTATCAAATGAATGATGTAAAAAAAAGGAAGTTAGAAAATTTGTAAAATGACCAGTTTTTGTGGGTTATTGCACACGTTTTTCTGCCTAAAAGGTCAAAATTTCTAAAAGTTGTCGTAAAAAACCGTTTATGTGCTGTTTTTTGAGCTGATATCAAATTGCGATGTTTAATATAATGAATTATTTAAAAATAATAGAAGGATAAATATTTTAAAAAATGATCCTTTTTTGTGGGTTATAGATCACGGTTTTTTACAAAAACATAAAATTTAAAAAAGTTGTCGTCGGCGGCCGTTTTAGTGCAATTTTTTGCACTCATATCAAACGGCAATGTTATATCTAATGAATGGTGTAAAAGAATAGAAAGTTATAAAATGTTAAAAATGACCATCTTTTGTGGGTGATAGAATACGTTTTTTTGCCAAAAACGATAAAATTTCAAAAAGTTGCCCTCGAAGGCCGTTTTGGTGCCTTTTTTACACTCAATTCGAATTTCAATGTGCTATCTAATGAATTATGTAAAAAGAATAAAAAGTTAAAAATTTCGAAAAATGACAATTTTTTGTTGGTTATAGATCACGTTTTTTTTAAACACTATATATATATGTATGCTAGGCAAAATACGGTGCTGGATGTACCCACGCACCGTTACATAAGTAAATGCAGTAAATTTGGAATACTACTCCATTACATTAATTGAAGTAATACGTGAAAGATAAGAAACAAACTGCCCACGACTCGTGTAGTGCCTCTTTTATCTCTAGTCCAAATGAAGTACCTCAGTAAATGTTATATCAAGAGATCTATGGGTTCGGCATTACCTTCTCTCTTGAAATTCATCAATGTAGTAGATGTACACAATGGTTGTTCATGAACCTCATTTCTAAATTATCTCAAATCCTTGCATCCACTAGTGCCCACAGAAGCCAAACTCATGCCCTCGAGCCCGGGAGCCTCTCAATTCAAAAGCCACATGGACGAAACTAGTCTCTCCTACTCCATTGACCGCCTTTCCGAAAGATAAAGAGAAGAGAAAAGCTGCCTGTCGCTTTAGCCCTGAAAATGCCCAGGAACGGTGACCTCCACTTTTCCTATGCAAAATGGCAATCCAACTCCTCTCATCATTCCGCCCCAACAATTTTTCGCCTTTACTAAAGATGGGGGCAGAAGACAATTGCAACTGAAGCTATAAAGCATATACATTACGACATCCAAAATCTGTCAAGTTCTATCTTCAGCTGTTAGAACCAAGTTATACCACTATCCAGTTCTATACCAAGGCAAAACTTCATTGATAACACTGAGACATATCGTTAACGCCCCTTTCCAAAAGTTGTTTCTATGAGTTATAACACACGTTTTTTGACGAAAAAATGGCAAAAATGTGAAAATTCAAAAACGCGTTAACCCTGAGCATTTTTAGTGTAGTTTTTTGCACCCATCCTAATTATGAACATGCATTCTAGTGAATGTTGTAAAAAAAGTGAAAATTAAATGCTTCACAAAACCTCGATTTTTTTCATGAGTTATAACACACGTTTTTTGACGAAAAAGTGGCAAAAATGTGAAAATTCAAAAACGCGTTAGCCCTGAGCATTTTTTGTGCTGTTTTTTGCACCCATCCTAATTATGAACATGCATTCTAGTGAATGTTGTAAAAAAAGTGAAAATTAAATGCTTCACAAAACCTCGATTTTTTTCATGAGTTATAACACACGTTTTTTGACGAAAAAATGGCAAAAATGTGAAAATTCAAAAACGCGTTAGCCGTGAGCATTTTTTGTGCTGTTTTTTGCTCCCATCCAATTATGAACATGCATTCTAGTGAATGTTGTAAAAAAAGTGAAAATTAAATGCTTCACAAAACCTCGATTTTTTTTCATGAGTTATAACACACGTTTTTTGACGAAAAAATGGCAAAAATGTGAAAATTCAAAATCGCGTTGGCCCTCAGCATTTTTAGTGCAGTTTTTTGCACCCATCCTAATTATGAACATGCATTCTAGTGAATGTTGTACAAATAGTGAAAATTAAATGCTTTATAAAACCTCGATTTTTTTTCATGAGTTATAACACACGTTTTTTGACGATAAAATGGCAAAAATGTGAAAATTCAAAAACGCGTTAGCCCTGAGCAATTTTTGTGCTGTTTTTTGCACCCATACTAATTATGAACATGCATTCTAGTGAATGTTGTAAAAAAAGTGAAAATGAAATGCTTCATAAAACCCCGATTTTTTTTCATGAGTTATAACACACGTTTTTTGACGAAAAAATGGCAAAAATGTGAAAATTCAAAAACGCGTTAACCCTGAGCATTTTTAGTGCAGTTTTTTGCACCCATCCTAATTATGAACATGCATTCTAGTGAATGTTGTACAAAAAGTGAAAATTAAATGCTTCACAAAACCCCGATTTTTTTCATGAGTTATAACACACGTTTTTTGACGATAAAATGGCAAAAATGTGAAAATTCAAAAACGCGTTAGCCCTGAGCATTTTTTGTGCTGTTTTTTGCTCCCATCCAGTTATGAACATGCATTCTAGTGAATGTTGTACAAATAGTGAAAATTAAATGCTTTACAAAACCTCGATTTTTTTTCATGAGTTATAACACACGTTTTTGGACGATAAAATGGCAAAAATGTGAAAATTCAAAAACGCGTTAGCCCTGAGCAATTTTTGTGCTGTTTTTTGCACCCATACTAATTATGAACATGCATTCTAGTGAATGTTGTAAAAAACGTGAAAATTAAATGCTTCACAAAACCCCGATTTTTTTTCATGAGTTATAACACACGTTTTTTGACGAAAAAATGGCAAAAATGTGAAAATTCAAAAACGCGTTAACCCTGAGCATTTTTAGTGCAGTTTTTTGCACCCATCCTAATTATGAACATGCATTCTAGTGAATGTTGTACAAAAAGTGAAAATTAAATGCTTCACAAAACCTCGATTTTTTTCATGAGTTATAACACATGTTTTTTGACGAAAAAATGGCAAAAATGTGAAAATTCAAAAACGCGTTAGCCGTGAGCATTTTTTGTGCTGTGTTTTGCTCCCATCCAATTATGAACATGCATTCTAGTGAATGTTGTAAAAAAAGTGAAAATTAAATGCTTCACAAAACCTCGATTTTTTTTCATGAGTTATAACACACGTTTTTTGACGATAAAATGGCAAAAATGTGAAAATCGAAAATCGCGTTGGCCCTCAGCATTTTTAGTGCAGTTTTTTGCACCCATCCTAATTATGAACATGCATTCTAGTGAATGTTGTACAAATAGTGAAAATTAAATGCTTCACAAAACCTCGATTTTTTTTTCATGAGTTATAACACATGTTTTTTGACGATAAAATGGCAAAAATGTCAAAATTCAAAAACGCGTTAGCCCTGAGCAATTTTTGTGCTGTTTTTTGCACCCATACTAATTATGAACATGCATTCTAGTGAATGTTGTAAAAAAGTGAAAATTAAATGCTTCACAAAACCCCGATTTTTTTTCATGAGTTATAACACACGTTTTTTGACGAAAAAATGGCAAAAATGTGAAAATTCAAAAACGCGTTAACCCTGAGCATTTTTAGTGCAGTTTTTTGCACCCATCCTAATTATGAACATGCATTCTAGTGAATGTTGTACAAAAAGTGAAAATTAAATGCTTCACAAAACCTCGATTTTTTTCAAGAGTTATAACACACGTTTTTTGACGAAAAAATGGCAAAAATGTGAAAATTCAAAAACGCGTTAGCCGTGAGCATCTTATGAACATGCTTTCTAGTGAATGTTGTGAAAAAAGTGAAAATTAAATCCTTCACAAAACCTCGATTTTTTTTTCATGAGTTATAACACACGTTTTTTGACGATAAAATGGCAAAAATGTGAAAATTCAAAAACACGTTAGCCGTGAGCATTTTTTGTGCTGTTTTTTGCACCCGTCCTAATTATGAACATGCATTCTAGTGAATGTTGTAAAAAAAGTGAAAATTAAATGCTTCACAAAACCTCGATTTTTTTTCATGAGTTATAACACACGTTTTTTGACGAAAAAATGGCAAAAATGTGAAAATTCAAAATCGCGTTGGCCCTCAGCATTTTTAGTGCAGTTTTTTGTACCCATCCTAATTATGAACATGCATTCTAGTGAATGTTGTACAAATAGTGAAAATTAAATGCTTTACAAACCCTCGATTTTTTTTCATGAGTTATAACACACGTTTTTTGACGATAAAGTGGCAAAAATGTGAAAATTCAAAAACGCGTTAGCCCTGAGCAATTTTTGAGCTGTTTTTTGCACCCATCCTAATTATGAACATGCATTCTAGTGAATGTTGTAAAAAAAGTGAAAATTAAATGCTTCACAAAACCCCAATTTTTTTCATGAGTTATAACACACGTTTTTTGACGAAAAAATGGCAAAAATGTGAAAATTCCAAAACGCGTTAACCCTGAGCATTTTTAGTGCAGTTTTTTGCACCCATCCTAATTATGAACATGCATTCTAGTGAATGTTGTACAAAAAGTGAAAATTAAATGCTTCACAAAACCTCGATTTTTTTCATGAGTTATATCACACGTTTTTTGACGAAAAAATGGCAAAAATGTGAAAATTCAAAAACGCGTTAGCCGTGAGCATCTTATGAATATGCATTCTAGTGAATGTTGTAAAAAAAGTGAAAATTAAATGCTTCACAAAACCTCGATTTTTTTCATGAGTTATATCACACGTTTTTTGACGAAAAAATGGCAAAAATGTGAAAATTCAAAAACGCGTTAGCCGTGTGCATCTTATGAACAGGCATTCTAGTGAATGTTGTAAAAAAAGTGAAAATTAAATCCTTCACAAAACCTCGATTTTTTTTCATGAGTTATAACACACGTTTTTTGACGAAAAAATGGCAAAAATCTGAAAATTCAAAAACGCGTTAGCCGTGAGCATCTTATGAACAGGCATTCTAGTGAATGTTGTAAAAAAAGTGAAAATTAAATCCTTCACAAAACCTCGATTTTTTTTCATGAGTTATAACACACGTTTTTTGACGAAAAAATGGCAAAAATGTGAAAATTCAGAAACGCGTTAGCCGTGAGCATTTTTTGTGCTGTTTTTTGCACCCATCCTAATTATGAACATGCATTCTAGTGAATGTTGTAAAAAATGTGAAAATTAAATGCTTCACAAAACCTCGATTTTTTTTCATGAGTTATAACACACGTTTTTTGACGAAAAAATGGCAAAAATGTGAAAATTTAAAAACGCGTTAGCCGTGAGCATTTTTTGTGCTGTTTTTTGCACCCATCCTAATTATGAACATGCATTCTAGTGAATGTTGTAAAAAACGTGAAAATTAAATGCTTCACAAAACCTCGATTTTTTTTCATTAGTTATAACACCGTTTTTTGATGAAAAAACGGCAAAAATGTGGAAATTCAAAAACTCGTTAGCCCTGAGCATTTTTTGTGCTGTTTTTTGCACCCTTCCGAATTATGAACATGCATTCTAGTGAATGTTGTAAAAAAAGTGAAAATTAAATGCTTCACAAAACCTCGATTTTTTTTCATGAGTTATAACACACGTTTTTTGACGAAAAAGTGGCAAATATGTGAAAATTCAAAAATGCGTTAGCCGTGAGCATTTTTTGTGCTGTTTTTTGCACCCATCCTAATTATGAACATGCATTCTAGTGAATGTTGTGAAAACAGTGAAAATTAAATGATTCACAAAACCTCGATTTTTTTTCATGAGTTATAACACACGTTTTTTGACGAAAAAATGGCAAAAATGTGAAAATTCAAAATCGCGTTGGCCCTCAGCATTTTTAGTGCAGTTTTTTTCACCCATCCTAATTATGAACATGCATTCTAGTGAATGTTGTACAAATAGTGAAAATTAAATGCTTTACAAAACCTCGATTTTTTTTCATGAGTTATAACTCACGTTTTTTGATGATAAAATGGCAAAAATGTGAAAATTCAAAAACGCGTTAGCCCTGAGCAATTTTTGTACTGTTTTTTGCACCCATACTAATTATGAACATGCATTCTAGTGAATGTTGTAAAAAAAGTGAAAATTAAATGCTTCACAAAACCCCGATTTTTTTTCATGAGTTATAACACACGTTTTTTGACGAAAAAGTTGCAAATATGTAAAAATTCAAAAACGCGTTAGCCGTGAGCATTTTTTGTGCTGTTTTTTGCACCCATCCTAATTATGAACATGCATTCTAGTGAATGTTGTGAAAACAGTGAAAATTAAATTCTTCGCAAAACCTCGATTATTTTTCATGAGTTATAACACACGTTTTTTGACGAAAAAGTGGCAAAAATGTGAAAATTCAAAAACGCGTTGGCCCTCAGCATTTTTAGTGCAGTTTTTTGCACCATCCTAATTATGAACATGCATTCTAGTGAATGTTGTACAAATAGTGAAAATTAAATGCTTCACAAAACCTCGATTTTTTTTCATGAGTTATAACACACGTTTTTTGACGATAAAATGTCAAAAATGTGAAAATTCAAAAACGCGTTTGCCGTGAGCATTTTTTGTGCTGTTTTTTGCACCCATCCTAATTATGAACATGCATTCTAGTGAATGTTGTAAAAAAAGTGAAAATTAAATGCTTCACAAAACCTCGATTTTTTTCATGAGTTATATCACACGTTTTTTGACGAAAAAATGGCAAAAATGTGAAAATTCAAAAACGCGTTAGCCGTGAGCATCTTATGAACATGCATTCTAGTGAATGTTGTAAAAAAAGTGAAAATTAAATGCTTCCCAAAACCTCGATTTTTTTTCATGAGTTATAACACACGTTTTTTGACGAAAAAATGGCAAAAATGTGAAAATTCAAAAACGCGTTAGCCGTGAGCATTTTTGTGCTATTTTTTGCACCCATCCAATTATGAACATGCATTCTAGTGAATGTTGTAAAAAAAGTGAAAATTAAATGCTTCACAAAATCTCGATTTTTTTCATGAGTTATAACACACGTTTTTTGTCGAAAAAATGGCAAAAATGTGAAAATTGAAAATCGCGTTGGCCCTCAGCATTTTTAGTGCAGTTTTTTGCACCCATCCTAATTATGAACATGCATTCTAGTGAATGTTGTACAATAGTGAAAATTAAATGCTTCACAAAACCTCGATTTTTTTTCATGAGTTATAACACACGTTTTTTGACATATAAATGGCAAAAATGTGAAAATTTCAAAAACGCGTAGCCTGCTGAGCAATTTTTGTGCTATTTTTTGCAGCCCATACTAATTATGGAACATGCATTCTAGTGATGTTGTAAAAAAAGTGAAAATTAAGTGCTTCACAAAACCCCGATTTTTTTTCTTGAGTTATAACACAGCGTGTTTTTTGACGAGAAAAAATGGAAAAATATAAAAAATTCAAAAACGCGTTAACCCTGAGCATTTTTAGTGCAGTTTTTTGCACCCATCCTAATTATGAACATGCATTCTAGTGAATGTTGTACAAAAAGTGAAAATTAAATGCTTCACAAAACCTCGATTTTTTTCATGAGTTATAACACACTTTTTTTGACGAAAAAATGGCAAAAATGTGAAAATTCAAAAACGCGTTAGCCGTGAGCATCTTATGAACAGGCATTCTAGTGAATGTTGTAGAAAAAGTGAAAATTAAATCCTTCACAAAACCTCGATTTTTTTTCATGAGTTATAACACTCGTTTTTTGACGAAAAAATGGCAAAAATCTGAAAATTCAAAACGCGTTAGCACTGAGCATTTTTTGTGCTGTTTTTTTGCGACCCATCCTAATTATTGGCGAGAAGCGTCGTCTCCTTGCAATTTTACCCAAAACAACTAACGAGAAGCAAGCGGTAAGTGGGATCGAATCCTCAGGGAAAGGGTAGGATTAAGAATTGTACAGTGATAGAATAAGCAATTAAGCGATGTGTAGACTAAATAGAGAACAAACGAGAAATCAACCAAAAGGAGAAAGGTGTGCTGCCTTGAGGGAGGTCAGTGGTAATGACTTCAATCGATTATCCTTGACTTAGTGTTGACACATGTATGAGGGGGTCGGTTTTCTAGTGAACTTAAGATTGATCTCCTTGATAGGTCTCACAATCCTAACCCACCATGCTCCTCTATCTTCCCTTGCTAGGGCAAGATTTAGGCTCGCTTCCTAATTCCATATCCCTATATGACAACTACACTAAGACAAGTACTAGTGTGCAAATGATCCCAAGTCTTTTCATTCATCTTTGACTATCCACTGTCAGTGGATACCGCACAAGTAGAAAATCGCTTCCTCACCCAGATCTTAGGACTCATACAGTAGGTTGTCTATGTTCTGTGGTTTCATTCCAATTTCCTTTAATGCACTGATTGATTTCAGTGGATACCGCAAATCTTATAAAGGGCATAAATCGTGGAGTGAATAAATATTGAAATGAAACACTAACTGACATGGAACTTTAACCAAACACAAAATATGCAATTCAAATGTCTCAAAACGATATTAAGTCATTACACTTAATCCCTCAAAGCAGCACTGAAAATCTAGCCGATCATGTTGATCGGCTTTGAAAATGAGTTTAACAAAGCCAGATCAAACATTGCTATTACAAAAGGATAGAGTTGAATGATCTCTACTCTAATCTCTAAAACCCTAGACTCTCAGACCTCCTCTCTCTGTTCTCACTTGATTCCTCCCGTCTGAATCCTTCTTCTTTGATCAATCTCTCCAGCTTTTATAGTTTTTCATTGCCGACTTAGCTTGGTGAGCTTCCTGGAAATTTCCTTTGTGTAGCCAGATGTTGACACGTGCTCCTGCATTTACAACAGATCATTTGGTGAAGACACGTGTACTTAAGAAATGACAATAATAAGTACACAATATTAGAAATCTTAACTACTAAGTTTGCTAAATAAGTTACACAGAATGCGGAGTTGGTGTCTACGAAATGCATGAGAAAATGACTAACTAAAATGATGAAATAACAATGCATGAAAGACTTCCTAACTTAAAACATGACAATCAGTAAAATAGGCTAAAAACAGCAAAGGAAAAATGCAATTGGAGTGCAAGTGATGCAAGTGGGGTGGCGGCCGCACGATGCGGCCGCCGTGTGTGTGTGTGTGAGAGGGCAGCCGCACGATGCGGCCGCCGTGCTTGTGTGTGTGTGTGGGCGGTCGCATCGTGCGACCGCCGTGAGTGTGTGGCGGTCGCATCGTGCGACCGCCGTGTGTGTGTGGCGGTCGCTTCTTGCGACCGCCGTGCGTGTGTGTCTTTTGTGTGTGCTGAATGAGTTGTGCGTTTGTGTGCTTGTGTTGAGAGTTTGTGTAGTGTGAACAGTTGTGGACTTCCAAAAAGAGTTGGAGGTCAGTGGCATACATGACATGACTAAGTATTTTTGCACAAACTCACAAAATATTCACATTATCACACGATACTTAGCCATTTATCAATGTTTCCAAATACTGCACATTTTGCATACCATTGACACACCAAGCATCATTTTCACTCATAATTCACAACAAAGAATAAGAAAAGCGGAGCAAATAAGTCGACTAAACATCGACTTATCAATTATGAACATGCATTCTAGTGAATGTTGTAAAAACAGAGAAAATTAAATGCATCACAAAACCTCGATTTTTTTTCATGAGTTATAACACACGTTTTTTGACGATAAAATGGCTAAAATGTGAAAATTCAAAAACGCGTTAGCCGTGAGCAATTTTTGTGCTGTTTTTTGCACCAATCCTAATTATGAACATGCATTCTAGTGAATATTATAAAAAAAGTGAAAATTAAATGCTTGACAAAACCCCGATTTTTTTTCACGAGTTATAACACACGTTTTTTGACGAAAAAATGGCAAAAATCTGAAAATTCAAAAACGCGTTAGCCCTGAGCATTTTTAGTGCAGTTTTTTACACCCATCCTAATTATGAACATGCATTCTAGTGAATGTTGTACAAAAAGTGAAAATAAAATGCTTCACAAAACCTCGATTTTTTTTCATGAGTTATAACACACGTTTTTTGACGAAAAAATGGCAAAAATGTAAAAATTCAAAAACGCGTTAGCCGTGAGCATCTTATGAACATGCATTCTAGTGAATGTTGTAAAAAAAGCGAAAATTAAATGCTTCACAAAACCTCGATTTTTTTTCATGAGTTATAACACACGTTTTTTGACGATAAAATGGCAAAAATCTGAAAATTCAAAAACGCGTTAGCCCTGAGTATTTTTTGTGCTGTTTTTTGCATCCATCCTAATTATGAACATGCATTCTAGTGAATATTGTAAAAAAAGTGAAAATTAAATGCTTCACAAAACCCCGATTTTTTTTCACGAGTTATAACACACGTTTTTTGACGAAAAAATGGCAAAAATCTGAAAATTCAAAAACGCGTTAGCCCTGAGCATTTTTAGTGCTGTTTTTTGCTCCCATCCTAATTATGAACATGCATTCTAGTGAATGTTGTACAAAAAGTGAAAATTAAATGCTTCACAAAACCTCGATTTTTTTTCATTAGTTATAACACACGTTTTTTGACGAAAAAATTGCAAAAATGTGAAAATTCAAAAACGCGTTAGCCCTGAGCATTTTTTGTGCTGTTTTTTGCACCCATCCTAATTATGAACATGCATTCTAATGAATGTTGTAAAAACAGAGAAAATTAAATGCTTCACATAACCTCGATTTTATTTCATGAGTTATAACACACGTTTTTTGACGATAAAATGGCTAAAATGTGAAAATTCAAAAACGCGTTAGCCGTGAGCAATTTTTGTGCTGTTTTTTGCACCCATCCTAATTATGAACATGCATTCTAGTGAATGTAGTAAAAAAAGTGAAAATTAAATGCTTCACAAAACCTCGATTTTTTTTCATAAGTTATAACACACGTTTTTTGACGAAAAAATGGCAAAAATGTGAAAATTCAAAAACGCGTTAGCCCTGAGCATTTTTAGTGCAGTTTTTTGCACCCATCCTAATTATGAACATTCATTCTAGTGAATATTGTACAAAAAGTGAAAATTAAATGCTTCACAAAACCTCGAATTTTTTTCATGAGTTATAACACACGTTTTTTGACGAAAAAATGGCAAAAATGTGAAAATTCAAAAACGCGTTAGCCGTGAGCATCTTATGAACAGGCATTCTAGTGAATGTTGTAAAAAAAGTGAAAATTAAATCCTTCACAAAACCTCGATTTTTTTTAATGAGTTATAACACACGTTTTCTGACGAAAAAATGGCAAAAATGTGAAAATTCAAAAACGCGTTAGCCGTGAGCATTTTTTGTGCTGTTTTTTGCACCCATTCTTATTATGAACATGCATTCTAGTGAATGTTGTAAAAAAAGTGAAAATTAAATGCTTCACAAAACCTCGATTTTTTTTCATTAGTTAAAACACACGTTTTTTGACGAAAAAATGGAAAAAATGTGAAAATTCAAAAACGCGTTAGCCGTGAGCATTTTTCGTGCTGTTTTTTGCACCCATCCTTATTATGAACATGCATTCTAGTGAATGTTGTAAAAAAAGTGAAAATTAAATGCTTCACAAAACCTCGATTTTTTTTCATGAGTTATAACACACGTTTTTTGACGAAAAAATGGCAAAAATGTGAAAATTCAAAAACGCGTTAGCCGTGTGCATCTTATGAACAGGCATTCTAGTGAATGTTGTAAAAAAAGTGAAAATTAAATCCTTCACAAAACTTCGATTTTTTTTCATGAGTTATAACACACGTTTTTTGACGAAAAAATGGCAAAAATCTGAAAATTCAAAAACGCGTTAGCCGTGAGCATCTTATGAACAGGCATTCTAGTGAATGTTGTAAAAAAAGTGAAAATTAAATCCTTCACAAAACCTCGATTTTTTTTCATGAGTTATAACACATCACGTTTTTTGACGAAAAAATGGCGAAATCTGAAAAATTCAAAAACCGGTTAGCCCTGAGCATTTTTTTGTGCTGTTTTTGCACCCATAACACCTATTATGACATGCATTCTACGTGAATGTTGTAAAAACAGTGAAAATTAAAATTGCTTCCAAACCACTCGATTTTTTTTCATGAGTTATCAACACAGCGTTTTTTGCGAAAAATGCGCAAAATGTGAAATTCAAAAGAACGCGTTAGCCGTGAGCATTTATTTTGTGGCTAGTTTTGTTGACCCCATCCTATTATCGAACATGCAGTCTAGTGATGTTTGTAAAAAAAGTAGAAAAATTAAAATGCTTCCACAAAACCTTCCGATTTTTTTCATGAGTTATAACACACGTATTTTCGAACGAAAAAGTGGCAAAAATGTGAAGAATTCAAACAACGGGCGTTAGCCCGTGAGCTTTTTTTGCTGTTTTTTTGCACCCAGCCTATCTTATGAACATGCATTCAAGTGAATGCTGTAAAAAAAGTGAAAATTAAATGCTTCACAAAACCTCGATTTTTTTTCATGAGTTATAACACACGTTTTTGACGAAAAAATGGCAAAATGTGAAATTCAAAAACGCGTTAGCCGGAGACATTTTTTGTGCTAGTTTTTTGCACCCCATCCTATTATGAACATGCATTCTAGTGAATGTTGTAAAAAAAAGTGAATATTAAATGCTTCACAAAACCTCGATTTTTTTTCATGAGTTATAACACACGTTTTTTGACGAAAAAATGGCAAAAATGTGAAAATTCAAAAACGCGTTAGCTGTGAGCATCTTATGAACATGCATTCTAGTGAATGTTGTAAAAAAAGTGAAAATTAAATGCTTCACAAAACCTCGATTTTTTTCATGAGTTAATAACACACGTTTTTGATGAAAAAATGGCAAAAATGTGAAAATTCAAAAAACCGCGTTACCGTGAGCATTTTTGTGGCTGTTTTTTGCACCATCCTAATTATGAACATGCATTCTAGTGAATGTTGTAAAAAAAGTGAAAATTAAAATGCTTCACAAAACCTCGATTTTTTTTCATGGAGTTATAACACACGTTTTTTGACGAAAAAATGGCAAAATGTGAAAAATTCAAAAACGCGTTAGCCGTGAGCATTTTTTGTGCTGTTTTTTGGCAACCATCCTAATATGAACATGCATTCTAGTGAATGTTGTAAAAAAAGTGAAAATTAAATGCTTCACAAAACCTCGATTTTTTTCATGAGTTATAACACACGTTTTTTGACGAAAAAATGGCAAAAATGTGAAAATTCAAAAAACGCGTTAGCCCGTGAGCATTTTTTTGTGCTGTTTTTTGCACCCATCCTAATTATGAACATGCAATTCTAGTGAATGTTGTAAAAAAAGTGAAAATTAAATGCTTCACAAAACCTCGATTTTTTTTCATGAGTTATAACACACCGTTTTTTGACTGAAAAATGGCAAAAATTGAAAATTCAAAACGCGTTAGCCGTGAGCATTTTTTGTGCTGTTTTTTGCACCCATCCTAATTATGAACATGCATTCTAGTGAATGTTGTAAAAAAAGGTGAAAATTAAATGCTTCACAAAACCTCGAATTTTTTTCAATGAGTTATAACACACGTTTTTTGACGGAAAAAATGGCAAAAATGTGAAAAATTCAAAAAACGCGTTTAGCCGTGAGCATTTTTTGTGCTGTTTTTTTGCACCCATCCCTAATTATGAACATGCATTCTAGTGAATGTTGTAAAAAAAGTGAAAATTAAATGCTTCACAAAACCTCTGATTTTTTTTCATGAGTTATAACACACGTTTTTTTGACGAAAAAATGGCAAAAATTGAAAATTCAAAAACGCGTTAGCCGTGAGCATTTTTTGTGCTGTTTTTTGCACCATCCTAATTATGAACATGCATTCTAGTGAATGTTGTAAAAAAAGTGAAAATTAAATGCTTCACAAACCCGATTTTTTTCATGAGTTATAACACAGTTTTTTGACGAAAAAAATGGCAAAAATGTGAAAATTCAAAAAACGCGTTAGCCGTGAGCATTTTTGTGCTGTTTTTTGCACCCCATCCTAATATGAACATGCATTCTAGTGAATGTTGTAAAAAAAGTGAAAATTAAATGCTTCACAAAACCTCGATTTTTTTCATGAGTTATAACACACGTTTTTTGACGAAAAAATGGCAAAAATGTGAAAATTCAAAAACGCGTTAGCCGTCGAGCATTTTTTTGTGCTGTTTTTTGCACCCATCCTAATTATGAACATGCATTCTAGTGAATGTTGTAAAAAAAGTGAAAATTAAAATGCTTCACAAAACCTCGATTTTTTTCATGAGTTATAACACACGTTTTTTGACGAAAAAATGGCAAAAATGTGAAAATTCAAAAACGCGTTAGCCGTGAGCATTTTTTGTGCTGTTTTTGCACCCATCCTAATTATGAACATGCATTCTAGTGAATGTTGTAAAAAAAGTGAAAATTAAATGCTTCACAAAACCTCGATTTTTTTTCATGAGTTATAACACACGTTTTTTGACGAAAAAATGGCAAAAATGTGAAAATTCAAAAACGCGTTAGCCGTGAGCATTTTTTGTGCTGTTTTTTGCACCCATCCTAATTATGAACATGCATTCTAGTGAATGTTGTAAAAAAAGTGAAATTAAATGCTTCACAAAACCTCGATTTTTTTTCATGAGTTATAACACACGTTTTTTGACGAAAAAATGGCAAAAATGTGAAAATTCAAAAAACGCGTTAGCCGTGAGCATTTTTTGTGCTGTTTTTTGCTACCCATCCTAATTATGAACATGCATTCTAGTGAATGTGTAAAAAAAGTGAAAATTAAATGCTTCACAAAACCTCGATTTTTTTTCATGAGTTATACAACGCGTTTTTTTGACGAAAAAATGGCAAAAATGTGAAAATTCAAAAACGCGTTAGCCGTAGCATTTTTTGTGCTGTTTTTGCAACCCATCCTAATTATGAACATGCATTCCAGTGAATGTTGTAAAAAAAAGTGAAAATTAAAATGCTTCACAAAACTCGATTTTTTCATGAGTTATAACCACCGTTTTTTGACGAAAAAATGGCAAAAATGTGAAAATTCAAAAACGCGTTAGCCGTGAGCATTTTTTGTGCTGTTTTTTGCACCCATCCCTAATTATGAACATCATTCTAGTGAATGTTGTAAAAAAAGTGAAAATTAAATGCTTCACAAAACCTCGATTTTTTTTCATGAGTTATAAACACACGTTTTTTGACGAAAAATGGCAAAAATGTGAAAATTCAAAAACGCGTTAGCCGTAGAGCTTTTTTGTGCTGTTTTTTGCACCCATCATCATTATGAACATGCATTCTAGTGAATGTTGTAAAAAAGTGAAAATTAAATGCTTCACAAACCCTCGATTTTTTTCATGAGTTATAACACACGTTTTTTTGACGAAAAAATGGCAAAAATGTGAAAATTCAAAACGCGTTAGCCGTGAGCATTTTTTTGCTGGCTGTTTTTTGCACCCATCCTAATTATGAACATGCATTCTAGTGAATGTTGTAAAAAAGTGAAAAATTAAATGCTTCACAAAACCCGATTTTTTTTCATGAGTTATAACACACGTTTTTTGACGAAAAAATGGCAAAAATGTGAAAATTCAAAAACGCGTTAGCCGTGAGCTTTTTTGTGCTGTGTTTTTGCACCCATACCTAATTATGAACATGCATTCTAGTGAATGTTGTAAAAAAAGTGAAAATTAAATGCTTCACAAAACTCGATTTTTTTTCATGAGTTATAACACACGTTTTTTCGACAAAAAATGGCAAAAATGATGAAAATTCAAAAACGCGTTAGCCGTGAGCATTTTTTGTGCTGTTTTTTGCACCCATCCTATTATGAACATGCATTCTAGTGAATGTTGTAAAAAAAAGTGAAAAATTAAATGCTTCACAAAACCTCGATTTTTTTTCATGAGTTATAACACACGTTTTTTGACGAAAAAATGGCAAAAATGTGAAAATTCAAAAACGCGTTAGCCGTGAGCATTTTTTGTGCTGTTTTTTGCACCCATCCTAATTATGAACATGCATTCTAGTGAATGTTGTAAAAAAGTGAAATTAAATGCTTCACAAAACCTCGATTTTTTTCATGAGTTATAACACACGTTTTTTGACGAAAAAATGGCAAAAATGTGAAAATTCAAAAACGCGTTAGCCGTGAGCATTTTTTGTGCTGTTTTTTGAACCCATCCTAATTATGAACATGCATTCTAGTGAATGTTGTAAAAAAAGTGAAAATTAAATGCTTCACAAAACCTCGATTTTTTTCATGAGTTATAACACACGTTTTTTGACGAAAAAATGGCAAAAATGTGAAAATTCAAAAACGCGTTAGCCGTGAGCATTTTTTGTGCTGTTTTTTGCACCCATCCTAATTATGAACATGCATTCTAGTGAATGTTGTAAAAAAAGTGAAAATTAAATGCTTCACAAAACCTCGATTTTTTTCATGAGTTATAACACACGTTTTTGACGAAAAAATGGCAAAAATGTGAAAATTCAAAAAACGCGTTAGCCGTGAGCATTTTTTGTGCTGTTTTTTGCACCCATCCTAATTATGAACATGCATTCTAGTGAATGTTGTAAAAAAAGTGAAAATTAAATGCTTCACAAAACCTCGATTTTTTTTCATGAGTTATAACACACGTTTTTTGACGAAAAAATGGCAAAAAATGTGAAAATTCAAAAACGCGTTAGCCGTGAGCATTTTTTGTGCTGTTTTTTGCACCCATCCTAATTATGAACATGCATTCTAGTGAATGTTGTAAAAAAAGTGAAAATTAAATGCTTCACAAAACCTCGATTTTTTTTCATGAGTTATAACACACGTTTTTGACGAAAAAATGGCAAAAAATGTGAAAATTCAAAAACGCGTTAGCCGTGAGCATTTTTTGTGCTGTTTTTTGCACCCATCCTAATTATGAACATGCATTCTAGTGAATGTTGTAAAAAAAGTGAAAATTAAATGCTTCACAAAACCTCGATTTTTTTTCATGAGTTATAACACACGTTTTTTGACGAAAAAATGGCAAAAATGTGAAAATTCAAAAACGCGTTAGCCGTGAGCATTTTTTGTGCTGTTTTTTGCACCCATCCTAATTATGAACATGCATTCTAGTGAATGTTGTAAAAAAAGTGAAAATTAAATGCTTCACAAAACCTCGATTTTTTTTCATGAGTTATAACACACGTTTTTTGACGAAAAATGGCAAAAATGTGAAAATTCAAAAACGCGTTAGCCGTGAGCATTTTTTGTGCTGTTTTTTGCACCCATCCTAATTATGAACATGCATTCTAGTGAATGTTGTAAAAAAAGTGAAAATTAAATGCTTCACAAAACCTCGATTTTTTTCATGAGTTATAACACACGTTTTTTGACGAAAAAATGGCAAAAAATGTGAAAATTCAAAAACGCGTTAGCCGTGAGCATTTTTTGTGCTGTTTTTTGCACCCATCCTAATTATGAACATGCATTCTAGTGAATGTTGTAAAAAAAGTGAAAATTAAATGCTTCACAAAACCTCGATTTTTTTTCATGAGTTATAACACACGTTTTTTGACGAAAAAATGGCAAAAATGTGAAAATTCAAAAACGCGTTAGCCGTGAGCATTTTTTGTGCTGTTTTTTGCACCCATCCTAATTATGAACATGCATTCTAGTGAATGTTGTAAAAAAAGTGAAAATTAAATGCTTCACAAAACCTCGATTTTTTTTCATGAGTTATAACACACGTTTTTTGACGAAAAAATGGCAAAAATGTGAAAATTCAAAAACGGCGTTAGCCGTGAGCATTTTTTGTGCTGTTTTTTGCACCCATCCTAATTATGAACATGCATTCTACGTGAATGTTGTAAAAAAAGTGAAAATTAAATGCTTCACAAAACCTCGATTTTTTTTCATGAGTTATAACACACGTTTTTGACCAAAAAAATGCAAAAATGTGAAAATTCAAAAACGCGTTAGCCGTGAGCATTTTTTTGTGCTGTTTTTTTGCACCCATCCTAATTATGAACATGCATTCCTAGTGAATGTGTAAAAAAAGTGAAATAAATGCTTCACAAAACCTCGATTTTTTTCATAGTTATAACACACGTTTTTGACGACCAAAATGTCACAAAATGTGAAAATCAAAACGCGTTAGCCCGGAGCATTTTTTGTGCTGTTTTTTGCACCCATCCTAATTATGAACATGCATTCTAGTGAATGTTGTAAAAAAAGTGAAAATTAAATGCTTCACAAAACCTCGATTTTTTTTCATGAGTTATAACACACGTTTTTTGACGAAAAAATGGCAAAAATGTGAAAATTCAAAAAACGCGTTAGCCGTGAGCATTTTTTGTGCTGTTTTTTGCACCCATCCTAATTATGAACATGCATTCTAGTGAATGTTGTAAAAAAAGTGAAAATTAAATGCTTCACAAAACCTCGATTTTTTTTTCATGAGTTATAACACACGTTTTTTGACGAAAAAATGGCAAAAATGTGAAAATTCAAAAACGCGTTAGCCGTGAGCATTTTTGTGCTGTTTTTTGCACCCATCCTAATTATGAACATGCATTCTAGTGAATGTTGTAAAAAAAGTGAAAATTAAATGCTTCACAAAACCTCGATTTTTTTTCATGAGTTATAACACACGTTTTTTGACGAAAAAATGGCAAAAATGTGAAAATTCAAAAACGCGTTAGCCGTGAGCATTTTTTGTGCTGTTTTTTGCACCCATCCTAATTATGAACATGCATTCTAGTGAATGTTGTAAAAAAAGTGAAAATTAAATGCTTCACAAAACCTCGATTTTTTTTCATGAGTTATAACACACGTTTTTTGACGAAAAAATGGCAAAAATGTGAAATTCAAAAACGCGTTAGCCTGAGCATTTTTTGTGCTGTTTTTTGCACCCATCCTAATTATGACATGCATTCTAGTGAATGTTGTAAAAAAAGTGAAATTAAATGCTTCACAAAACCTCGATTTTTTTCATGAGTTATAACACTACGTTTTTTGACGAAAAAATGCAAATTGAAAATTCAAAACGCGTTAGCCGTGAGCATTTTTTGTGCGTTTTTTTGCACCCATCCTATTTATGAACATGCCATTCTAGTGAATGTTGTAAAAAAAGTGAAAATTAAATGGTTCACAAAACCTGCGATTTTTTTCATGAGTTATAACCACGTTTTTTTGAGAAAAATGGCAAAAATGTGAAAATTCAAAACGCGTTAGCCGTGAGCATTTTTGTTGCTTTTTTTGCACCCATCCTAATTATGAACATGCATTCTAGTGAATGTTGTAAAAACAAGTGAAAATTAAATGATTCACAAAACCTCGATTTTTTTTCATGAGTTATACCACCCGCTTTTTGACGAAAAATGGCAAAAATGTGAAAATTCAAAAAACGCGTTAGCCGTGAGCATTTTTGTGCTGTTTTTTGACCCATCCTAGATTATGAACATGCATTCTAGTGAATGTTGTAAAAAAGTGAAAATTAAATGCTTCACAAAACCTCGATTTTTTTTCATGAGTTATAACACACGTTTTTGACAGAAAAAATGGCAAAAGTGTGAAAATTCAAAACCGTTAGCCGTGAGCATTTTTTGTGCAGTTTTTGCCCCATCAGCTTAACTGAACATGCATTCTAGTGAATGTTGTAAAAAAAGTGAAAATTAAATGCTTCACAAAACCTCGATTTTTTTTTCATGAGTTATAACACACGTTTTTTGACGAAAAAAATGGCAAAAATGTGAAAATTCAAAAACGCGTTAGCCGTGAGCATTTTTTGTGCTGTTTTTTGCACCCATCCTAATTATGAACATGCATTCTAGTGAATGTTGTAAAAAAAGTGAAAATTTAAATGCTTCACAAAACCTCGATTTTTTTTCATGAGTTATAACACACGTTTATTGACGAAAAAATGGCAAAAATGTGAAAATTCAAAAACGCGTTAGCCGTGAGCATTTTTTGTGCTGTTTTTTGCACCCATCCTAATTATGAACATGCATTCTAGTGAATGTGTAAAAAAAGTGAAAATTAAATGCTTCACAAAACCTCGATTTTTTTTCATGAGTTATAACACACGTTTTTTGACGAAAAAATGCAAAATGTGAAAATTCAAAAACGCGTTAGCCGTGAGCATTTTTTGTGCTGTTTTTTGCACCCATCCTAATTATGAACATGCATTCTAGTGAATGTTGTAAAAAAAGTGAAATTAAATGCTTCACAATACTCGATTTTTTTCATGAGTTATAACACACGTTTTTGACGAAAAAATGGCAAAAATGTGAAAATTCAAAAAACGCGTTAGCCGTGAGCATTTTTTGTGCTGTTTTTTGCACCCATCCTAATTATGAACATGCATTCTAGTGAATGTTGTAAAAAAAGTGAAAATTAAATGCTTCACAAAACCTCGATTTTTTTTCATGAGTTATAACACACGTTTTTTGACGAAAAAATGGCAAAAATGTGAAAATTCAAAAACGCGTTAGCCGTGAGCATTTTTTGTGCTGTTTTTTGCACCCATCCTAATTATGAACATGCATTCTAGTGAATGTTGTAAAAAAAGTGAAAATTAAATGCTTCACAAAACCTCGATTTTTTTTCATGAGTTATAACACACGTTTTTTGACGAAAAAATGGCAAAAATGTGAAAATTCAAAAACGCGTTAGCCGTGAGCATTTTTTGTGCTGTTTTTTGCACCCATCCTAATTATGAACATGCATTCTAGTGAATGTTGTAAAAAAAAGTGAAAATTAAATGCTTCACAAAACCTCGATTTTTTTCATGAGTTATAACACACGTTTTTTGACGAAAAAATGGCAAAAATGTGAAAATTCAAAAACCCGTTAGCCGTGAGCATTTTTTGTGCTGTTTTTTGCACCCATCCTAATTATGAACATGCATTCTAGTGAATGTTGTAAAAAAGTGAAAATTAAATGCTTCACAAAACCTCGATTTTTTTTCATGAGTTATAACACACGTTTTTTGACGAAAAAATGGCAAAAATGTGAAAATTCAAAAACGCGTTAGCCGTGAGCATTTTTTGTGCTGTTTTTTGCACCCATCCTAATTATGAACATGCATTCTAGTGAATGTTGTAAAAAAAGTGAAAATTAAATGCTTCCACAAAACCTCGATTTTTTTTCATGAGTTATAACACACGTTTTTTGACGAAAAAATGGCAAAAATGTGAAAATTCAAAAACGCGTTAGCCGTGAGCATTTTTTGTGCTGTTTTTTGCACCCATCCTAATTATGAACATGCATTCTAGTGAATGTTGTAAAAAAAGTGAAAATTAAATGCTTCACAAAACCTCGATTTTTTTTCATGAGTTATAAACACACGTTTTTTGACGAAAAAATGGCAAAAATGTGAAAATTCAAAAACGCGTTAGCCGTGAGCATTTTTTGTGCTGTTTTTTGCACCCATCCTAATATGAACATGCATTCTAGTGATGTTGTAAAAAAAGTGAAAATTAAATGCTTCACAAACCTCGATTTTTTTTCATGAGTTATAACACACGTTTTTTGACGAAAAAATGGCAAAAATGTGAAAATTCAAAAACGCGTTAGCCGTGAGCATTTTTGTGCTGTTTTTTGACACCCATCCTATTATGAACATGCATTCTAGTGAATGTTGTAAAAAAAGTGAAAATTAAATGCTTCACAAAACCTCGATTTTTTTTCATGAGTTATAACACACGTTTTTTGACGAAAAAATGGCAAAAATGTGAAAATTCAAAAACGCGTTAGCCGTGAGCATTTTTTGTGCTGTTTTTTGCACCCATCCTAATTATGAACATGCATTCTAGTGAATGTTGTAAAAAAAGTGAAAATTAAATGCTTCACAAAACCTCGATTTTTTTTCATGAGTTATAACACACGTTTTTTGACGAAAAAATGGCAAAAATGTGAAAATTCAAAAACGCAGTTAGCCGTGAGCTTTTTTTGTGCTGTTTTTTGAACCCATCCTAATTATGAACATGCATTCCTAGTGAATGTTGTAAAAAAAGTGAAAATTAAATGCTTCACAAAACCTCGATTTTTTTTCATGAGTTATAACACACGTTTTTTGACGAAAAAATGGCAAAAATGTGAAAATTCAAAAACGCGTTAGCCGTGAGCATTTTTTGTGCTGTTTTTTGCACCCATCCTAATTATGAACATGCATTCTAGTGAATGTTGTAAAAAAAGTGAAAATTAAATGCTTCACAAAACCTCGATTTTTTTTCATGAGTTATAACACACGTTTTTTGACGAAAAAATGGCAAAAATGTGAAAATTCAAAAACGCGTTAGCCGTGAGCATTTTTTTGTGCTGTTTTTTGAACCCATCCTAATTATGAACATGCATTCTAGTGAATGTTGTAAAAAAAGTGAAAATTAAATGCTTCACAAAACCTCGATTTTTTTTCATGAGTTATAACACACGTTTTTTGACGAAAAATGGCAAAAATGTGAAAATTCAAAAACGCGTTAGCCGTGAGCATTTTTTGTGCTGTTTTTTGCAACCCATCCTAATTATGAACATGCATTCTAGTGAATGTTGTAAAAAAAGTGAAAATTAAATGCTTCACAAAACCTCGATTTTTTTTCATGAGTTATAACACACGTTTTTTGACGAAAAAATGGCAAAAATGTGAAAATTCAAAAACGCGTTAGCCGTGAGCATTTTTTTGTGCTGTTTTTTGCACCCATCCTAATTATGAACATGCATTCTAGTGAATGTTGTAAAAAAAGTGAAAATTAAATGCTTCACAAAACCTCGATTTTTTTTCATGAGTTATAACACACGTTTTTTGACGAAAAAATGGCAAAAATGTGGAAAATTCAAAAACGCAGTTAGCCGTGAGCATTTTTTTGTGCTGTTTTTTGCACCCCATCCTAATTATGAACATGCATTCCTAGTGAATGTTGTAAAAAAAGTGAAAATTAAATGCTTCACAAAACCTCGATTTTTTTTCATGAGTTATAACACACGTTTTTGACGAAAAAATGGCAAAAATGTGAAAATTCAAAAACGCGTTAGCCGTGAGCATTTTTTTGTGCTGTTTTTTGCACCCATCCTAATTATGAACATGCATTCTAGTGAATGTTGTAAAAAAAGTGAAAATTAAATGCTTCACAAAACCTCGATTTTTTTTCATGAGTTATAACACACGGTTTTTTGACGAAAAAATGGCAAAAATGTGAAAATTCAAAAACGCGTTAGCCGTGAGCATTTTTTGTGCTGTTTTTTGCACCCATCCTAATTATGAACATGCATTCTAGTGAATGTTGTAAAAAAAGTGAAAAATTAAATGCTTCACAAAACCTCGATTTTTTTTCATGAGTTATAACACACGTTTTTTGACGAAAAAATGGCAAAAATGTGAAAATTCAAAAACGCGTTAGCCGTGAGCATTTTTTGTGCTGTTTTTTGCACCCATCCTAATTATGAACATGCATTCTAGTGAATGTTGTAAAAAAAGTGAACAATTTAAATGCTTCACAAAACCTCGATTTTTTTTCATGAGTTATAACACACGTTTTTTGACGAAAAAATGGCAAAAATATGAAAATTCAAAAACGCGTTAGCCGTGAGCATTTTGTGCTGTTTTTTGCACCCATCCTTATGAACATGCATTCTAGTGAATGTTGTAAAAAAAGTGAAAATTAAATGCTTCACAAAACCTCGATTTTTTTTCATGAGTTATAACACACGTTTTTGACGAAAAAATGGCAAAAATGTGAAAATTCAAAAACGCGTTAGCCATGAGCATTTTTTGTGCTGTTTTTGCTCCCATCATCTTATGAACATGCATTCTAGTGAATGTTGTAAAAAAAAGTGAAAATTAAATGCTTCATAAAACCTCGATTTTTTTCATGAGTTATAACACACGTTTTTGACGAAAAAATGGCAAAAATGTGAAAATTCAAAAACGCGTTAGCCGTGAGCGTTTTTTGTGCTGTTTTTTGCACCCATCCTAATTATGAACATGCATTCTAGTGAATGTTGTAAAAAAAGTGAAAATTAATGCTTCACAAAACCTCGATTTTTTTCATGAGTTATAAACACACGTTTTTGACGAAAAAATGGCAAAAATGTGAAAATTCAAAAACGCGTTAGCCGTGAGCTTTTTTTGTGCAGTTTTTTGCACCCATCCATCTTATGAACATGCATTCTAGTGAATGTTGTAAAAAAGTGAAAATTAAATGCTTCACAAAACCTCGATTTTTTTCATGAGTTATAACACACGTTTTTGACGAAAAAATGGCAAAAATGTGAAAATTCAAAAACGCGTTAGCCTGAGCATTTTTGTGCTGTTTTTTGCACCCACCATCTTATGAACATGCATTCTAGTGAATGTTGTAAAAAAAGTGAAAATTAAATGCTTCACAAAACCTCGATTTTTTTCATGAGTTATAACACACGTTTTTGACGAAAAAATGGCAAAAATGAGAAAATTCAAAAACGCGTTAGACGTGAGCGTTTTTTGATGCTGTTTTTTGCACCCCATCCTAATTATGAACATGCATTCTAGTGAATGTTGTAAAAAAAGTTGAAAATTAAATGCTTCACAAAACCTCGATTTTTTTTCATGAGTTATAACACACGTTTTTGACGAAAAAATGGCTAAAAATGTGAAAATTCAAAAACGCGTTAGCCGTGAGCGTTTTTTGTGCTGTTTTTTGACCCATCCTAATTATGAACATGCATTCTAGTGAATGTTGTAAAAAAAGTGAAAATTAAATGCTTCACAAAAATCTCGATTTTTTTCATGAGTTATAACACACGTTTTTTGACGAAAAAAATAGCAAAAATGTGAAAATTCAAAAACGCGTTAGCCGTGAGCATTTTTTGGTGCAGTTTTTTGCACCCATCCTATTATGAACATGCCATTCTAGTGAATGTTGAATAAAAACCTTGAAAATTGAAAGGCTTCACAAAACCTCCGATTTTTTTCATGAGTTATAACACACCGTTTTTTTTGACGAAAAAATGGGGCAAAAATGTGAAAATTCAAAAACGCGTTAGCCGTGAGCATTTTTTGTGCTGTTTTTTGCACCCATCCTAATTATGAACATGCATTCTAGTGAATGTTGTAAAAAAGTGAAAATTAAATGCTTCACAAAACCTCGATTTTTTTTCATGAGTTATAACACACGTTTTTTGACGAAAAAATGGCAAAAATGTGAAAATTCAAAAACGCTTTAGCCGTGAGCATTTTTGTGCTGTTTTTTGCACCCATCCTAATTATAAACATGCATTCTAGTGAATGTTGTAAAAAAAGTGAAAATTAAATGCTTCACAAAATCTCGATTTTTTTTCATGAATTATAACACACGTTTTTTGAGAAAAAATGGCAAAAATGTGAAAATTCAAAAACGCGTTAGCCGTGAGCATTTTTGTGCTGTTTTTTGCACCCATCCTAATTATGAACATGCATTCTAGTGAATGTTGTAAAAAAGTGAAAATTAAATGCTTCACAAAACCTCGATTTTTTTCATGAGTTATAACACACGTTTTTTGACTTAAAAATGGCAAAAATGTGAAAATTCAAAAACGCGTTAGCCGTGAGCAATTTTTGTGCTGTTTTTTTGCACCCATCCTAATTATGAACATGCATTCTAGTGAATGTTGTAAAAAATGTGAAAATTAAATGCTTCACAAAACCTCGATTTTTTTCATGAGTTATAACACACGTTTTTTGACGAAAAAATGGCAAAAATGTGAAAATTCAAAAACGCGTTAGTCATGAGCATTTTTGTGCTGTTTTTTGCACCCAGCCATCTTATGAACATGCATTCTAGTAAATGTTGTAAAAAAAGTGAAAATTAAATGCTTCACAAAACCTCGATTTTTTTTCATGAGTTATAACACACGTTTTTTGACGAAAAAATGGCAAAAATGTGAAAATTCAAAAACGCGTTAGCCCTGAGCATTTTTGTGCTGTTTTTTGAACCCATCCTAATTATGAACATGCATTCTAGTGAATGTTGTAAAAAAAGTGAAAATTAAATGCTTCACAAAACCTCGATTTTTTTCATGAGTTATAACACACGTTTTTTGACTTAAAAATGGCAAAAATGTGAAAATTCAAAAACGCGTTAGCCGTGAGCATTTTTTGTGCTGTTTTTTGCACCCATCCTAATTATGAACATGCATTCTAGTGAATGTTGTAAAAAAAGTGAAAATTAAATGCTTCACAAAACCTCGATTTTTTTTCATGAGTTATAACACACGTTTTTTGACGAAAAAATGGCAAAAATGTGAAAATTCAAAAACGCGTTAGCCGTGAGCAATTTTTGTGCTGTTTTTTGCACCCATCCTAATTATGAACATGCATTCTAGTGAATGTTGTAAAAAATGTGAAAATTAAATGCTTCAGAAAACCTCGATTTTTTTCATGAGTTATAACACACGTTTTTTGACGAAAAATGGCAAAAATGTGAAAATTCAAAAACGCGTTAGCCGTGAGCATTTTTTGTGCTGTTTTTTGCACCCATCCATCTTATGAACATGCATTCTAGTGAATGTTGTAAAAAATGTGAAAATTAAATGCTTCACAAAATCTCGATTTTTTTTCATGAGTTATAACACACGTTTTTTGACGAAAAAGTGGCAAAAATGTGAAAATTCAAAAACGCGTTAGTCCTGAGCATTTTTTGTGCTGTTTTTTGAACCCATCCTAATTATGAACATGCATTCTAGTGAATGTTGTAAAAAAAGTGAAAATTTAATGCTTCACAAAACCTCGATTTTTTTCATGAGTTATAACACACGTTTATTGACGAAAAAATGGCAAAAATGTGAAAATTCAAAAACGCGTTAGCCGTGAGCATTTTTTGTGCAGTTTTTTGCGCCCATCCATCTTATGAACATGCATTCTAGTGAATGTTGTAATAAAAGTGAAAATTAAATGCTTCACAAAACCTCGATTTTTTTTCATGAGTTATAACACACGTATTTTGACGAAAAAATGGCAAAAATGTGAAAATTCAAAAATGCGTTAGCCATGAGCATTTTTTGTGCTGTTTTTTGCACCCAGCCATCTTATGAACATGCATTCTAGTGAATGTTGTAAAAAAAGTGAAAATTAAATGCTTCACAAAACCTCGATTTTTTTTCATGAGTTATAACACACGTTTTTTGACGAAAAAATGGCAAAAATGAGAAAATTCAAAAACGCGTTAGACGTGAGCGTTTTTTGTGCTGTTTTTTGAACCCATCCTATTAGTGAACATGCATTCTAGTGAATGATGTAAAAAAAGTGAAAATTAAATGCTTCACAAAACCTCGATTTTTTTTCATGAGTTATAACACACGTTTTTTGACGAAAAAATGTCAAAAATGTGAAAATTCAAAAACACGTTAGCCGTGAGCGTTTTTTGTGCTGTTTTTTGCACCCATCCTAATTATGAACATGCATTCTAGTGAATGTTGTAAAAAAAGTGAAAATTTAATGCTTCAGAAAACCTCGATTTTTTTCATGAGTTATAACACACGTTTATTGACGAAAAAATGGCAAAAATGTGAAAATTCAAAAACGCGTTAGCCGTGAGCATTTTTTGTACAGTTTTTTGCGCCCATCCATCTTATGAACATGCATTCTAGTGAATGTTGTAATAAAAGTGAAAATTAAATGCTTCACAAAACCTCGATTTTTTTTCATGAGTTATAACACACGTTTTTTGAGGAAAAAATGGCAAAAATGTGAAAATCCAAAAACGCGTTAGCCGTGAGCATTTTTTGTGCTGTTTTTTGCACCCATCCTAATTATGAACATGCATTCTAGTGAATGTTGTAAAAAATGTGAAAATTAAATGCTTCACAAAACCTCGATTTTTTTTCATGAGTTATAACACACGTTTTTTGAGTTAAAAATGGCAAAAATGTGAAAATTCAAAAACGCTTTAGCCGTGAGCAATTTTTGTGCTGTTTTTTGCACCCATCCTAATTATAAACATGCATTCTAGTGAATGTTGTAAAAACTGTGAAAATTAAATGCTTCACAAAATCTCGATTTTTTTTCATGAGTTATAACACACGTTTTTTGAGTTTAAAATGGCAAAAATGTGAAAATTCAAAAACGCGTTAGCCGTGAGCAATTTTTGTGCTGTTTTTTGCACCCATCCTAATTATGAACATGCATTCTAGTGAATGTTGTAAAAAAAGTGAAAATTAAATGCTTCACAAAACCTCGATTTTTTTTCATGAGTTATAACACACGTTTTTTGACTTAAAAATGGCAAAAATGTGAAAATTCAAAAACGCGTTAGCCGTGAGCAATTTTTGTGCTGTTTTTTGCACCCATCCTAATTATGAACATGCATTCTAGTGAATGTTGTAAAAAATGTGAAAATTAAATGCTTCACAAAACCTCGATTTTTTTTCATGAGTTATAACACACGTTTTTTGACGAAAAAATGGCAAAAATGTGAAAATTCAAAAACGCGTTAGTTATGAGCATTTTTTGTGCTGTTTTTTGCACCCAGCCATCTTATGAACATGCATTCTAGTGAATGTTGTAAAAAAAGTGAAAATTAAAAGCTTCATAAAACCTCGATTTTTTTTCATGAGTTATAACACACGTTTTTTGACGAAAAAATGGCAAAAATGTGAAAATTCAAAAACGCGTTAGCCCTGAGCATTTTTTGTGCTGTTTTTTGAACCCATCCTAATTATGAACATGCATTCTAGTGAATGTTGTAAAAAAAGTGAAAATTAAATGCTTCACAAAACCTCGATTTTTTTCATGAGTTATAACACACGTTTTTTGACTTAAAAATGGCAAAAATGTGAAAATTCAAAAACGCGTTAGCCGTGAGCAATTTTTGTGCTGTTTTTTGCACCCATCCTAATTATGAACATGCATTCTAGTGAATGTTGTAAAAAATGTGAAAATTAAATGCTTCACAAAACCTCGATTTTTTTTCATGAGTTATAACACACGTTTTTTGACGAAAAAATGGCAAAAATGTGAAAATTCAAAAACGCGTTAGCCGTGAGCAATTTTTGTGCTGTTTTTTGCACCCATCCTAATTATGAACATGCATTCTAGTGAATGTTGTAAAAAATGTGAAAATTAAATGCTTCAGAAAACCTCGATTTTTTTTCACGAGTTATAACACACGTTTTTTGATGAAAAAATGGCAAAAATGTGAAAATTCAAAAACGCGTTAGCCGTGAGCATTTTTTGTGCTGTTTTTTGCACCCATCCATCTTATGAACATGCATTCTAGTGAATGTTGTAAAAAATGTGAAAATTAAATGCTTCACAAAATCTCGATTTTTTTTCATGAGTTATAACACACGTTTTTTGACGAAAAAGTGGCAAAAATGTGAAAATTCAAAAACGCGTTAGTCCTGAGCATTTTTTGTGCTGTTTTTTGAACCCATCCTAATTATGAACATGCATTCTAGTGAATGTTGTAAAAAAAGTGAAAATTAAATGCTTCACAAAACCTCGATTTTTTTTTCATAAGTTATAACACACGTTTTTTGAAGAAAAAATAGCAAAAATATGAAAATTCAAAAACGCGTTAGCCGTGAGCATTTTTTGTGCAGTTTTTTGCGCCCATCCATCTTATGAACATGCATTCTAGTGAATGTTGTAATAAAAGTGAAAATTAAATGCTTCACAAAACCTCGATTTTTTTTCATGAATTATAACACACGTTTTTTGACGAAAAAATGGCAAAAATGTGAAAATTCAAAAACGCGTTAGCCGTGAGCGTTTTTTGTGCTGTTTTTTGCACCCATCCTAATTATGAACATGAATTCTAGTGAATGTTGTAAAAAAAGTGAAAATTAAATGCTTCACAAAACCTCGATTTTTTTTCATGAGTTATAACACACGTTTTTGACGAAAAAGTGGCAAAAATGTGAAAATTCAAAAACGCGTTAGTCCTGAGCATTTTTTGTGCTGTTTTTTGAACCCATCCTAATTATGAACATGCATTCTAGTGAATGTTGTAAAAAATGTGAAAATTAAATGCTTCACAAAACCTCGATTTTTTTTCATAAGTTATAACACACGTTTTTTGACGAAAAAATGGCAAAAATGTGAAAATTCAAAAATGCGTTAGCCATGAGCATTTTTTGTGCTGTTTTTTGCACCCAGCCATCTTATGAACATGCATTCTAGTGAATGTTGTAAAAAAAGTGAAAATTAAATGCTTCACAAAATCTCGATTTTTTTTCATTAGTTATAACACACGTTTTTTGACTTAAAAATGGCAAAAATGTGAAAATTCAAAAACGCGTTAGCCGTGAGCAATTTTTGTGCTGTTTTTTGCACCCATCCTAATTATGAACATGCATTCTAGTGAATGTTGTAAAAAATGTGAAAATTAAATGCTTCACAAAACCTCGATTTTTTTTCATGAGTTATAACACACGTTTTTTGAGTTAAAAATGGCAAAAATGTGAAAATTCAAAAACGCTTTAGCCGTGAGCAATTTTTGTGCTGTTTTTTGCACCCATCCTAATTATAAACATGCATTCTAGTGAATGTTGTAAAAACTGTGAAAATTAAATGCTTCACAAAATCTCGATTTTTTTTCATGAATTATAACACACGTTTTTTGAGTTTAAAATGGCAAAAATGTGAAAATTCAAAAACGCGTTAGCCGTGAGCAATTTTTGTGCTGTTTTTTGCACCCATCCTAATTATGAACATGCATTCTAGTGAATGTTGTAAAAAAAGTGAAAATTAAATGCTTCACAAAACCTCGATTTTTTTTCATGAGTTATAACACACGTTTTTTGAGTTAAAAATGGCAAAAATGTGAAAATTCAAAAACGCGTTAGCCGTGAGCAATTTTTGTGCTGTTTTTTGCACCCATCCTAATTATGAACATGCATTCTAGTGAATGTTGTAAAAAATGTGAAAATTAAATGCTTCACAAAACCTCGATTTTTTTTCATGAGTTATAACACACGTTTTTTGACGAAAAAATGGCAAAAATGTGAAAATTCAAAAACGCGTTAGTCATGAGCATTTTTTGTGCTGTTTTTTGCACCCAGCCATCTTATGAACATGCATTCTAGTGAATGTTGTAAAAAAAAGTGAAAATTAAATGCTTCATAAAACCTCGATTTTTTTTCATGAGTTATAACACACGTTTTTTGACGAAAAAATGGCAAAAATGTGAAAATTCAAAAACGCGTTAGCCCTGAGCATTTTTTGTGCTGTTTTTTGAACCCATCCTAATTATGAACATGCATTCTAGTGAATGTTGTAAAAAAAGTGAAAATTAAATGCTTCACAAAACCTCGATTTTTTTCATGAGTTATAACACACGTTTTTTGACTTAAAAATGGCAAAAATGTGAAAATTCAAAAACGCGTTAGCCGTGAGCAATTTTTGTGCTGTTTTTTGCACCCATCCTAATTATGAACATGCATTCTAGTGAATGTTGTAAAAAATGTGAAAATTAAATGCTTCACAAAACCTCGATTTTTTTTCATGAGTTATAACACACGTTTTTTGAGTTAAAAATGGCAAAAATGTGAAAATTCAAAAACGCTTTAGCCGTGAGCAATTTTTGTGCTGTTTTTTGCACCCATCCTAATTATTAACATGCATTCTAGTGAATGTTGTAAAAACTGTGAAAATTAAATGCTTCACAAAATCTCGATTTTTTTTCATGAATTATAACACAAGTTTTTTGAGTTTAAAATGGCAAAAATGTGAAAATTCAAAAACGCGTTAGCCGTGAGCAATTTTTGTGCTGTTTTTTGCACCCATCCTAATTATGAACTTGCATTCTAGTGAATGTTGTAAAAAAAGTGAAAATTAAATGCTTCACAAAACCTCGATTTTTTTTCATGAGTTATAACACACGTTTTTTGACTTAAAAATGGCAAAAATGTGAAAATTCAAAAACGCGTTAGCCGTGAGCAATTTTTATGCTGTTTTTTGCACCCATCCTAATTATGAACATGCATTCTAGTGAATGTTGTAAAAAATGTGAAAATTAAATGCTTCACAAAACCTCGATTTTTTTTCATGAGTTATAACACACGTTTTTTGACGAAAAAATGGCAAAAATGTGAAAATTCAAAAACGCGTTAGCCATGAGCATTTTTTGTGCTGTTTTTTGCACCCAGCCATCTTATGAACATGTATTCTAGTGAATGTTGTAAAAAAAAGTGAAAATTAAATGCTTCATAAAACCTCGATTTTTTTTCATGAGTTATAACACACGTTTTTTGACGAAAAAATGGCAAAAATGTGAAAATTCAAAAACGCGTTAGCCCTGAGCATTTTTTGTGCTGTTTTTAGAACCCATCCTAATTATGAACAAGCATTCTAGTGAATGTTGTAAAAAAAGTGAAAATTAAATGCTTCACAAAACCTCGATTTTTTTCATGAGTTATAACACACGTTTTTTGACGAAAAAATGGCAAAAATGTGAAAATTCAAAAATGCGTTACCCGTGAGCATTTTTTGTGCTGTTTTTTGCACCCATCCTAATTATGAACAAGCATTCTAGTGAATGTTGTAAAAAAAGTGAAAATTAAATGCTTCACAAAACCTCGATTTTTTTCATGAGTTATAACACACGTTTTTTGACGAAAAAATGGCAAAAATGTGAAAATTCAAAAACGCGTTAGCCCTGAGCATTTTTTGTGCTGTTTTTTGAACCCATCCTAATTATGAACAAGCATTCTAGTGAATGTTGTAAAAAAAGTGAAAATTAAATGCTTCACAAAACCTCGATTTTTTTTCATGAGTTATAACACAAGTTTTTTGACGAAAAAATGGCAAAAATGTGAAAATTCAGAAACGCGTTAGCCGTGAGCATTTTTTGTGCTGTTTTTTGCACCCATCCGAATTATAAACATGCATTCTAGTGAATGTTGTAAAAAAAGTGAAAATTAAATGCTTCACAAAACCTCGATTTTTTTTCATGAGTTATAACACACGTTTTTTGACTTAAAAATGGCAAAAATGTGAAAATTCAAAAACGCGTTAGCCGTGAGCAATTTTTGTGCTGTTTTTTGCACCCATCCTAATTATGAACATGCATTCTAGTGAATGTTGTAAAAAATGTGAAAATTAAATGCTTCACAAAACCTCGATTTTTTTTCATGAGTTATAACACACGTTTTTTGACGAAAAAATTGCAAAAATGTGAAAATTCAAAAACGCGTTAGCCATGAGCATTTTTTGTGCTGTTTTTTGCACCCAGCCATCTTATGAACATGCATTCTAGTGAATGTTGTAAAAAAAGTGAAAATTAAATGCTTCACAAAACCTCGATTTTTTTTCATGAGTTATAACACACGTTTTTTGACTTAAAAATGGCAAAAATGTGAATATTCAAAAACGCGTTAGCTGTTTGCAATTTTTGTGCTGTTTTTTGCACCCATCCTAATTATGAACATGCATTCTAGTGAATGTTGTAAAAAATGTGAAAATTAAATGCTTCACAAAACCTCGATTTTTTTTCATGAGTTATAACACACGTTTTTTGAGTTAAAAATGGCAAAAATGTGAAAATTCAAAAACGCGTTAGCCGTGAGCAATTTTTGTGCTGTTTTTTGCACCCATCCTAATTATGAACATGCATTCTAGTGAATGTTGTAAAAACTGTGAAAATTAAATGCTTCACAAAATCTCGATTTTTTTCATGAATTATAACACACGTTTTTTGAGTTAAAAATGGCAAAAATTTGAAAATTCAAAAACGCGTTAGCCGTGAGCAATTTTTGTGCTGTTTTTTGCACCCATCCTAATTATGAACATGCATTCTAGTGAATGTTGTAAAAAATGTGAAAATTAAATGCTTCACAAAACTTCGATTTTTTTTCATGAGTTATAACACACGTTTTTTGACGAAAAAATGGCAAAAATGTGAAAATTCAAAAACGCGTTAGCCGTGAGCATTTTTTGTGCTGTTTTTTGCACCCATCCATCTTATGAACATGCATTCTAGTGAATGTTGTAAAAAAAAGTGAAAATTAAATGCTTCACAAAACCTCGATTTTTTTTCATGAGTTATAACACACGTTTTTTGACGAAAAATGGCAAAAATGTGAAAATTCAAAAACGCGTTAGCCCTGAGCATTTTTTGTGCGGTTTTTTGAACCCATCCTAATTATGAACATGCATTCTAGTGAATGTTGTAAAAAAAGTGAAAATTAAATGCTTCACAAAACCTCGATTTTTTTCATGAGATATAACACACGTTTTTTGACGAAAAAATGGCAAAAATGTGAAAATTCAAACACGCGTTAGCCGTGAGCATTTTTTGTGCTGTTTTTTGCACCCATCCATCTTATGAACATGCATTCTCGTGAATGTTGTAAAAAAAGTGAAAATTAAATGCTTCACAAAACCTCGATTTTTTTTCATTAGTTATAACACACGTTTTTTGACGAAAAAATGGCAAAAATGTGAAAATTCAAAAACGTGTTAGCCCTGAGCATTTTTTGTGCTGTTTTTTGCACCCATCCTAATTATGAACATGCATTCTAGTGAATGTTGTAAAAAAAGTGAAAATTAAATGCTTCACAAAACCTCGATTGTTTTTCATGAGTTATAACTGATAAGTCGAGGTTTAGTCGACTTATTTGCTTTGCTTTCTTTATTCTTTGTTGTGAATTATGAGTGAAATTGATGCTTGGTGTATAGATTGTATGCTAGGATGTGCATGAGTTGGAAATTGCTGAAGAAATGTCTAAGTGTTGTAAAACAATGTGAAAATGCTATGATCTTCGAATATTCAACACACTTAGTCATGCACATCACTGACCACCAACATCACTGACCTCCAAGATCGCTGACCTCCGAGTCTTCATGGATGATAAGTCGATGTTTAATCGACTTATTTGCTCCGCTTTCCTTATTCTTTGTTGTGAATTATGAGTGAAAATGATGCTTGGTGTGTCAATGGTATGCAAAATGTGCAGTATTTGGAAACATTGATAAATGGCTAAGTATCGTGTGATAATGTGAATATTTTGTGAGTTTGTGCAAAAATACTTAGTCATGTATGCCACTGACCTCCAACTCTTCTTGGAAGTCCATAACTATTCACACTACACAAACTCTCAACACAAGCACACAAACGCACAATTCATTTAGCACACACAAAAGACACACACACACGGCGGTCGCACGATGCGACCGCCCACACACACACACAAGCACGGCAGCCGCGTCGTGCGGCCGCCACCCCTCACGGCGGCCGCATCGTGCGGCCGCCCTCTCACACACACACACACGGCGGCCGCATCGTGCGGCCGCCACCCCACTTACATCACTTGCACTTCAATGCATTTTTCCTTCCTTTGCTATTTTTAGTCTATTTTACTGATTGTCATGTTTTAAGTTAGGAAGTCTTCCATGCATTGTTATTTCATCATTTTAGTTAGTCATTTTCTCATGCATTTCATAGACACCAACTCCGCATTTTGTCTAACTTATTTAGCAAACTTAGTAGTTAAGGTTTCCAATATTGTGTAATAATTATTGTCATTTCTTAAGTACACGTGTCTTCACCAAATGATCTGTTGTAACTGCAGGAGCACGTGTCAACATCTTGCTACACAAAGGAAATTTCCAGGAAGCTCACCAAGCTAAGTCGGCAATGAAAAACTATAAAAGCTGGAGAGATCGATCAAAGAGGGAGCTTTTGGACGGGGGATCAACTGAGAAAAGAGAGAGAGAGTCTAGGGTTTGAGAGATTAGAGTGGAGATCATTCAACTCTATCCATTTGTAATAGCAATGTTTGATCTGGCTTTGTTAAACTCATTTTCAAAGTCGATCAACATGATCGGCTAGATTTTCAGTGCTGCTTTGAGGGATTAAGTGTAATGACTTAATATCGTTTTGAGACATTTGAATTGCATATTTCGTATTTGGTTTAAGTTCCATGTCAGTTAGTGTTTCATTTCAATATTTACTCACTCACGATTACGCCTTTATATGATTTGCGGTATTCACTGAAATCAATTCAGTGTAATTAAAGGAAATTGGAATGAAACCAACAGAACATAGAACAACCTATGTATGAGTCCTAAGATCTGGGTGAGGAAGCGATTTTCTACTGTGCGGTATCCACTGACAGTGGAGGTCAAGGAATGAAAAGACTTAGGATCATTTGCACACTAGTACTTGTCTTAGTGTAGTGTCAGATAGGGATCTGGAATTAGGAAGTGAGCCTAAATCTTGCCCTATCAAGGGAAGATAGAGGAGCATGGTGGGTTAGGATTGTGAGACCTATCAAGGAGATCAATCTTAAGTTCACAAGAAAACCGACCCCCTCATACATGTGTTAACACTAAGTCAATGATAACAGATTGAAGTCATTACCACTGGCCTCCCTCAAGGCAGCACACCTTTCTCCTTTTGGTTGATTTCTCGTTTGTTTTCTATTTAGTCTACACATCGCTTAATTGCTTATTCTATCACTGTACAATTCTTAATTCTACCCTTTCCTTGAGGATACGATCCCACTTATCGCTTGCTTCTAGTTAGTTGTTTTGGGTAAAATTGCGAGAGTAGACGACGCTCTCGCCAATTACACACGTTTTTTGACGATAAAATGGCAAAAATGTGAAAATTCAAAAACGCGTTAGCCCTGAGCATTTTTTGTGCTGTTTTTTGCACCCATCCTAATTATGAACATGCATTCTAGTGAATGTTGTAAAAAAAGTGAAAATTAAATGCTTCACAAAACCTCGATTTTTTTTATGAGTTATAACACACGTTTTTTGACTTAAAAATGGCAAAAATGTGAAAATTCAAAAACACGTTAGCCGTGAGCGTTTTTTGTGCTGTTTTTTGCACCCATCCTAATTATGAACATGCATTCTAGTGAATGTTGTAAAAAAAGTGAAAATTAAATGCTTCACAAAACCTCGATTTTTTTTCATGAGTTATAACACACGTTTTTTGACGAAAAAATGGCAAAAATGTGAAAATTCAAAAACGCGTTAACCCTGAGCATTTTTTGTGCTGTTTTTTGCACCCATCCTAATTATGAACATGCATTCTAGTGAATGTTGTAAAAAAAGTGAAAATTAAATGCTTCACAAAACCTCGATTTTTTTTCATTAGTTATAACACACGTTTTTTGACGAAAAAATGGCAAACATGTGAAAAATTCAAAAACGCGTTAGCCCTGAGCATTTTTTGTGCTGTTTTTTGCACCCATCCTAATTATGAACATGCATTCTAGTGAATGTTGTAAAAAAGTGAAAAATAAATGCTTCACAAAACCTCAATTTTTTTTCATGAGTTATAACACAAGTTTTTTGACGAAAAAATGTCAAAAATGTGAAAATTCAGAAACGCGTTAGCCGTGAGCATTTTTTGTGCTGTTTTTTGCACCCATCCTAATTATGAACATGCATTCTAGTGAATGTTGTAAAAAAAGTGAAAATTAAATGCTTCACAAAACCTCGATTTTTTTTCATGAGTTATAACACACGTTTTTTGACGAAAAAATGGCAAAAATGTGAAAATTCAAAAACGCGTTAGCCGTGAGCATTTTTTCTGCTGTTTTTTGCTTATGAACATGCATTCTAGTGAATGTTGTAAAAAAGTGAAAATTAAACGCTTCACAAAACCACGATTTTTTTCATGAGTTATAACACACGTTTTTTGACGAAAAAATGGCAAAAATGTGAAAATTTAAAAACGCGTTAGACGTGAGCATTTTTTGTGCTGTTTTTTGCACCCATCCTAATTATGAACATGCATTCTAGTGAATGTTGTAAAAAAAGTGAAAATTAAACGCTTCACAAAACCTCGATTTTTTTTCATGAGTTATAACACACGTTTTTTGACGAAAAAATGACAAAAATGTGAAAATTCAGAAACGTGTTAGCCGTGAGCATTTTTTGTGCTGTTTTTTGCACCCATCCGAATTATGAACATGCATTCTAGTGAATGTTGTAAAAAAAGTGAAAATTAAATGCTTCACAAAACCTCGATTTTTTTTCATGTGTTATAACACATGTTTTTTGACGAAAAAATGGCAAAAATGTGAAAATTCAAAAACGCGTTAGCCCTGAGCATTTTTTGTGCTGTTTTTTGCACCCATCCTAATTATGAACATGCATTCTAGTGAATGTTTTAAAAAAAGTGAAAATTAAATGCTTCACAAAACCTCGATTTTTTTTCATGAGTTATAACACACGTTTTTTGACGAAAAAATGGTAAAAATGTGAAAATTCAAAAACGCGTTAGCCCTCAGTATTTTTTGTGCTATTTTTTGCACCCATCCTAATTATGAACATGCATTCTAGTGAATGTTGTAAAAAAATTGAAATTAAATGCTTCACAAAATCTCGATTTTTTTTCATGAGTTATAACACACGTTTTTTGACGAAAAAATGGCAAAAATGTGAAAATTCAAAAACGCGTTAGCCGTGAGCATTTTTTGTGCTGTTTTTTGCAGCCATCCGAATTATGAACATGCATTCTAGTGAATGTTGTAAAAAGTGAAAATTAAACGCTTCACAAAACCTCGATTTTTTTTCATGAGTTATAACACACGTTTTTTGACGAAAAAATGGCAAAAATGTGAAAATTTAAAAACGCGTTAGCCGTGAGCATTTTTTGTGCTGTTTTTTGCACCAATCCTAATTATGAACATGCATTCTAGTGAATGTTGCAAAAAAAATGAAAATTAAACGCTTCACAAAACCTCGATTTTTTTTCATGCGTTATAACACACGTTTTTTGACGAAAAAATGGCAAAAATGTGAAAATTCAGAAACGCGTTAGCCGTGAGCATTTTTTGTGCTATTTTTTGCACCCATCATAATTATGAACATGCATTCTACTGAATGTTTTAAAAAAAGTGAAAATTAAATGCTTCACAAAACCTCGATTTTTTTTCATGAGTTATAACACACGTTTTTTGACGAAAAAATGGCAAAAATGTGAAAATTCAAAAACGCGTTAGCCGTGAGCATTTTTTGTGCTGTTTTTTGCACCCATCCGAATTATAAACATGCATTCTAGTGAATGTTGTAAAAAAAGTGAAAATTAAATGCTTCACAAAACCTCGATTTTTTTTATGAGTTATAACACACGTTTTTTGACGAAAAAATGGCAAAAATGTGAAAATTCAAAAACGCGTTAACCCTGAGCATTTTTTGTGCTGTTTTTTGCACCCATCCTAATTATGAACATGCATTCTAGTGAATGTTTTAAAAAAAGTGAAAATTAAATGCTTCACAAAACCTCGATTTTTTTTCATGAGTTATAACACACGTTTTTTGACGAAAAAATGGTAAAAATGTGAAAATTCAAAAACGCGTTAGCCCTGAGTATTTTTTGTGCTATTTTTTGCACCCATCCTAATTATGAACATGCATTCTAGTGAATGTTGTAAAAAAATTGAAAATTAAATGCTTAACAAAATCTCGATTTTTTTTCATGAGTTATAACACACGTTTTTTGACGAAAAAATGGCAAAAATGTGAAAATTCAAAAATGTGTTAGCCGTGAGCATTTTTTGTGCTGTTTTTTGCACCCATCCTAATTATGAACATGCATTCTAGTGAATGTTGTAAAAAAAGTGAAAATTACATGCTTCACAAAACCTCGATTTTTTTTCATGAGTTATAACACACGTTTTTTGACGAAAAAATGGTAAAAATGTGAAAATTCAGAAACGCGTTAGCCGTGAGCATTTTTTGTGCTGTTTTTTTCACCCATCCTAATTATGAACGTGCATTCTAATGAATGTTGTATAAAACGTGAAAATTAAATGCTTCACAAAACCTCGATTTTTTTTCATGAGTTATAACACACGTTTTTTGACGAAAAAATGGCAAAAATGTGAAAATTCAAAATCGCGTTAGCCCTGAGCATTTTTAGTGCTGTTTTTTGCACCCATCCTAATTATGAATATGCATTCTAGTGAATGTTGTAAAAAAAGTGAAAATTAAATGCTTCACAAAACCTCGATTTTTTTTCATGAGTTACTGATAAGTCGATGTTTAGTTGACTTATTTGCTCCGCTTTCCTTATTCTTTGTTGTGAATTATGAGTGAAAATGATGGTTAGTGTGTCAATGGTATGCAAAATGTGCAGTATTTGGAAACATTGATAAATGGCTAAGTATCGTGTGATAATGTGAATATTTTGTGAGTTTGTGCAAAAATACTTAGTCATGTCATGTATGCCACTGACCTCCAACCCTTTTTGGAAGTCCACAACTGTTCACACTACACAAACTCTCAACACAAGCACACAAACGCACAACTCATTCAGCACACACAAAAGACACACACGCACGGCGGTCGCACGATGCGACCGCCACACACACGCGGCGGTCGCACGATGCGACCGCCCACACACACACACAAGCACGGCGGCCGCATCGTGCGGCCGCCACCCCTCACGGCGGCCGCATCGTGCGGCCGCCCTCTCACACACACACACACACGGCGGCCGCATCGTGCGGCCGCCACCCCACTTGCATCACTTGCACTTCAATTGCATTTTTCCTTTGCTGTTTTTAGCCTATTTTACTAATTGTCATGTTTTAAGTTAGGAAGTCTTTCATGCATTGTTATTTCATCATTTTAGTTAGTCATTTCCTAATGCATTTCGTAGACACCAACTCCGCATTCTGTGTAACTTATTTAGCAAACTTAGTAGTTAAGATTTCCAATATTGTGTACTGATTATTGTCATTTCTTAAGTACACGTGTCTTCACCAAATGATCTGTTGTAAATGCAGGAGCACGTGTCAACATCTGGCTACACAAAGGAAATTTCCAGGAAGCTCACCAAGCTAAGTCGGCAATGAAAAACTATAAAAGCTGGAGAGATTGATCAAAGAAGGGATTGGAGACGGGGGAATCAAGTGAGAAAAGAGGGAGAGGAGTTCTGAGAATCTAGGGTTTTAGAGATTAGAGTAGAGATCATTCAACTCTACCTTTTGTAATAGCAATGTTTGATCTGGCTTTGTTAAACTCATTTTCAAAGCCGATCAACATGATCGGCTAGATTTTCAGTGCTGCTTTGAGGGATTAAGTGTAATGACTTAATATCGTTTTGAGACATTTGAATTGCATATTTTGTGTTTGGTTAAAGTTCCATGTCAGTTAGTGTTCCATTTCAATATTTATTCACTCACGATTATGCCTTTATATGATTTGCGGTATCCACTGAAATCAATTCAGTGCAATTAAAGGAAATTGGAATGAAACCACAGAACATAGAACAACCTATGTATGAGTCCTAAGATCTGGGTGAGGAAGCGATTTTCGACTGTGCGGTATCCACTGACAGTAGAAGTCAAGGAATGAAAAGACTTAGGATCATTTGAACACTAGTACTTGTCTTAGTGTAGTGTCAGATAGGGATCTGGAATTAGGAAGCGAGCCTAAATCTTGCCCTAGCAAAGGAAGATAGAGGAGCATGGTGGGTAAGGATTGTGAGACCTATCAAGGAGATCAATCTTAAGTTCACTAGAAAACCGACCCCCTCATACATGTGTCAACACTAAGTCAAGGATAACCGATTAAAGTCATTACCACTGTCCTCCCTCAAGGCAGCACACCTTGCTCCTTTTGGTTGATTTCTCGTTTGTTCTCTATTTAGTCTACACATCGCTTAATTGCTTATTCTATCACTGTACAATTCTTAATTCTACCCTTTCCCTGAGGATTCGATCCCACTTACCGCTTGCTTCTAGTTAGTTGTTTTGGGTAAAATTGCGAGGGAGACGACGCTCTCGCCAGTTACAACACACGTTTTTTGACGAAAAAATGGCAAAAATGTGAAAATTCAAAAACGTGTTAGCCGTGAGCATTTTTTGTGCTGTTTTTTGCACCCATCCTAATTATGAACATGCATTCTAGTGAATGTTGTAAAAAAAGTGAAAATTAAATGCTTCACAAAACCTCGATTTTTTTTCATGAGTTATAACACACGTTTTTTGACGAAAAAATGGTAAAAATGTGAAAATTCAAAAACGCGTTAGCCCTGAGTATTTTTTGTGCTATTTTTTGCACCCATCCTAATTATGAACATGCATTCTAGTGAATGTTGTAAAAAAAGTGAAAATTAAATGCTTCACAAAATCTCGATTTTTTTTCATGAGTTATAACACACGTTTTTTGACGAAAAAATGGCAAAAATGTGAAAATTCAAAAATGCGTTAGCTGTGAGCATTTTTTGTGCTGTTTTTTGCACCCATCCTAATTATGAACATGCATTCTAGTGAATGTTGTAAAAAAAGTGAAAATTACATGCTTCACAAAACCTCGATTTTTTTTCATGAGTTATAACACACGTTTTTTGACGAAAAAATGTGAAAATTCAGAAACGCGTTAGCCGTGAGCATTTTTTGTGCTGTTTTTTGCACCCATCCTAATTATGAACATGCATTCTAGTGAATGTTGTAAAAAAAGTGAAAATTAAATGCTTCACAAAACCTCGTTTTTTTTTCATGAGTTATAACACACGTTTTTTGACGAAAAAATGGCAAAAATGTGAAAATTCAAAAACGCGTTAGCCCTGAGCATTTTTAGTGCTGTTTTTTGCACCCATCCTAATTATGAATATGCATTCTAGTGAATGTTGTAAAAAAAGTGAAAATTAAATGCTTCACAAAACCTCGATTTTTTTTCATGAGTTATAACACACGTTTTTTGACGAAAAAATGGCAAAAATGTGAAAATTCAAAAACGTGTTAGCCGTGAGCATTTTTTGTGCTGTTTTTTGCACTCATCCTAATTATGAACATGCATTCTAGTGAATGTTGTAAAAAAAGTGAAAATTAAATGCTTCACAAAACCTCGATTTTTTTTCATGAGTTATAACACAAGTTTTTTGACGAAAAAATGTCAAAAATGTGAAAATTCAAAAACGCGTTAGCCGTGGGCATTTTTTGTGCTGTTTTTTGCACCCATCCTAATTATGAACATGCATTCTAGTGAATGTTGTAAAAAAAGTGAAAATTAAATGCTTCACAAAACCTCGATTTTTAAAAAAATATAAAGTTAGAAAATTTTAAAAATGACCATTTTTTTGTGGGTTATAGCACACAATTTTGTGCCATTTTTGATAAAATTTTAAAAAGTTGTCGTCAAAGGCCATTTTAGTGCTGTTGTTGCACTCATTTCAAATTCCAATGTGCTATCAAATGAATTTTGTATGAAAATAGAAAGTTAAAATTTTCAAAAAATGACCATTTTTTGTGGGTTATTGCACACGTTTTTCTTCCTAAAATGACCATTTTTTGCGGGTTATAAATCACGATTTTTTGGCGAAAATGGCAAATTTCAAAAATTTATCGTCAATGGCCGTTTTTGCGCCGTGTTTGCACTCATACTAAATGGCGATGTTCTATCTAATGAATGGTGTAAAATAATAGAAAGTTAGAAAATTTTAAAAATTACTATTTTTGTGGGTTATAGCACACATTTTTTCGCCAAAAATGACAAAATTTTGAAAAGTTGCCGTCAAAGGCTGTTTTGGTGCCTTTTTTGCACTCATATCAAATTTCAATGTGCTATCTAATTAATTATGTAAAAAAATGGAAAGTTAAAAGTTTCAAAAACTGACCATTTTTTGTGGGGGTTTGATAAGGTGAAATATGCTCACCTTATATATGCTATTTTCACTTATACTTTGCGCCGTCTTTGTGCTATTTAATGTGTTTTTAGTGTGTTTTGTAGGTTATCAATGATGGAGGCCAAAATGAGGGGAAAAGATTGAGAAAGATCAAGAAATATGTGATTTAGGTAAAAAATGTGCCTTTCGTCAAAGAAGCTAGTTCCGTGTTTCGCAAGATGTTCAAGGTGTTAATTCCAATTATTGATGATCAATCTTATGCTTTGAGACCTTGGATAGAGTGGCAAATAAGTTCCAAGTTGATCCCATGGAGGCTCGAGACTTGAAAAAGAGTTAACATAGCGAAACACGTGGAAAGGCGATGAAGAACAAATGCCGAATAAATCTGTCAGTCTTTAGTATTTCGATCATATCTCTCTCCGGTTACGTCGGAATGGGATGATTCAATCGCCATTGGAAAGCTAAGAGAAAAGGTTACAACTTTCATGTTTTGAGTTTTTCCTAATTCGGCCAGGAGCATATAGAAAAATAGCCCACAATCTGGACGTTGCGCGACGTGCGACCGTAGACGTCGCGACGTGCGGAATTCAGCAGCGTGAAAATTTTCAAAATTCAGTTTTTGACTTTTTTAACCTGTCTTTTTATTATGGGTTGTTTCCTAATGTGTTCCTTACATGTTAGGGCCCAAACATCTTATTATTGTTTCATAAGCTTTCAAGTTGTTTCCTATATAAGGCTATCTATTATGTAATTTTCAAAGGCGGAGATCATAGAAAAATAGGAAATTCATAGTTTAGAGTAGATTAGGGTTTCTTTCTTTCTTTCTTTTTTAGGGTTTCATATAGCTTTAGGGGGTGACAACTTTGAGAGAACTTAAACAAGGGTTTCATTCTTTGTAATAGCTAGGGTTTCATTCTTTTAGCTATTTACGGAGAATTGAAGCTGTACGGATTGGGAACATTGTTGAGTATTGATTTCATTAATTTAGAGACAAAGATTTCTTCTAAGGATTCTCAATTCAAGGTGTTATCTTTCTTTTTAATTTATGTTGTCAATATTGTGCTTAATTGTTATTTATATGATGATGTTTGATTTAGCCATGCTTGGCTAAATCTATTGTGCTCCCGGGATTATGAATAAGGGTTTTTGTGATTAATTTACATGCTAAGTTCTATCTTATGGTCTTTGTTGAATAATTTTTGCTGTGTTCTTCATAATTATGCATGATTTGGCCGGATTATGTATGATGAATATTTGTTTAAAGTGCAGTAAATTGCTTAGAGATTACTTGCTTTAATCTTACCTTTAGCCTGATAGGAGGATTAGAGTAGGTTGTTTGGGATTTATTGTGGGTTGGTTGTGAATTTGTTAGATTAATTCTTCCTTAATTCTTACCTTTAGCATAATAGGAGGAGTTATGGGGATTGGTTTAGCATTAGCGTGAATGGTTCGGGCGTTGCCTTAGCCTAATGAAGCGGTTGAATTTGAAGGTTTGGTTGAGTTGATAGTTGCAATAGATTCTGGGTTAATTAAGGAAGTAAACTTTGCCTTTCGCCATATAGGAGGGTTTAACGAATTAGTTAATATCTAAGTACGTAAGTGCTTAAATCATTCCTTGCCTTTAGCCTAATAGGAGGGCGTGAGTTATAGTATTTACTCTTGTTTTGCATGACCATAGATAAGATGTATGTATGTGCTTTTTATGTAACCCTAAAATATAATCTCGGGAGTACACTTGCTTAACTTGAGTTTTAATTAAATCACCGTCTTGTTTTAGTTATTTGTTATTTGCTTTCTTATTTTTAGTTTAATAAACATTAAAAAACCAAAAATATTTTCTTAAAGTTTCAACACAGTCCTTTCTTCGTGGGAACGAACTTGCTATACTATCACCTTCATGGGGTTGTTTAGCATTATTTTTTAGAAGGGGTAAATAGCAACCACGATCGTAATTTCACACACATATTTGCTCCACATCAAATTTTGGCGCCGTTGCCGGGGAAAGCAACCGTGCTGAAAATTTAATTTTTTTTTGTGAATACTTGTTGTAAATATTTTATTCATTTTTTTTGTGTTTTTATTTTTTGTGGTTTATTTATTTATTTATTTATTTATAATTTTAATTTCTATCTAAGTATGTCTAGGAGGTTTGGTGAATCCTTTGAAATTAATTGTGACCCACCACATAAAGTGGAAGATGAACAACCGAACTCTAGAATATTTGGTGAATTCTTTCCATTGGAGCATTGGGAATCTCTGGAGGCTAACCTGACAGTATTGACCAACGTATTGGAAGGCATTCAAACTTCTTGGGGATATATTATTGCTCACTGCAGGAGCTATGTGCAAAGGGAGTTTGAACCTCAACTTATTTACCAGGAGCCATGGTCAACAAGAAAACATAGCATATCTTTAAGAATATTTGAAGCTCTTATTGAAAAAAGGCAAGCAAGGTTAGATTTATTCAATGCAACTGGGAACCAAAGTGAGGTAAAACATGATAAATTTGCACTCATATCAAAGGGCGATGGTTTATTAAATGAATGGTGTAAAAAAATAGAAAGTTAAAAATTTTTAAAAATGACCATTTTTTGATTGCACACGTTTTTCTACCTAAAATGGTCAAATTTAAAAAAGTTGTCGTGAAAGGCCATTTTGGTGTCGTTGTTGCTTTCATATCAAATTCCAATGTGCTATCTAATGAATACTTGGAGGGTTCGTCGCTAACCTCACCAAATACCCAAACTTACTCAACTAACGTAGAAGTGGCAAGTGGGATCGTATCCACAGGGAAGGTTTGGTTGTCATGAGATCACTTGTTCAAGAAACCAAAGAAAATATGAAAGGAAACAAATGTAGATGCAAACTAATATGACGAATGCAAAATGAAGATGAATGCAAGGTTAGTATGCAAGCACTGCCTTGAGGATGAACCAACTGGTATGGATCTCAGCTTATAATCATTGACTAGTGTAAAGGCATGTATGAGGGGGTCGGTTTTCTAGTGAACTTGCGATTGATCTCCTTGCTAGGACTCACAATCCTAACCCACCATGCTCCTCTTATCTTCCCTTGATAGGGCAAGATTTAGGCTCGATTCCTAATTCCAGATCCCTATTTGACACTATACTAAGACAAGTACTAGTGTGCAAATGATCCTAAATCTTTTTCATTCCTTGACCTCCACTGTCAGTGGATACCGCACAGTAGAAAATCGCTTCCTCACTCAGATCTTAGGACTCATACATAGGTTGTTCTATGTTCTGTTCGTTTCATTCAATTTCCTTTAATTTCACTGAATTGATTTCAGTGGATACCGCAAATCATATAAAGGCATAATCGTGAGTGAGTAAATATCGAAATGAAACACTAACTGACATGGAACTTAAACCAAACACTTAATAGGCAAAATCAAATGTCTCAAATAAGCTAAAGATCCATACAATTGATCCTCAAGACAGTAAAATGTATGAAAGGGAAAAGAAAGAGAAAAACCTAAACTAAACTATGAACCCTAATCTAAGCTCTATTCTCTTGTGTGCGGCTTCCTCTTTTCTTTCAGCTTTTATAGTTTTTCCCAGATAATTTGGCTTGTAAATTTCTTGGAAGTTTCCCTTCTTCCGCTGGGATGTCCACACGTGGCTCTCCATGAAATCTTGGAGGTCAGCATTGTGGACTTTCATGGTATGGACTTCTGCATAGTGAATTGTGGACCTCCATGATTTGGCTTGGTGAGCTTCCTGGAAGTTTCCCTTTCTATGCCCGGATGTTGACACGTGTCCTGCAGATATAAACCACGAATTGAGTGAAGACACGTGTATCTATCGAATAAGAATGACAAGGCAAAATATCAAATAGATTGTGGGCTGTGTTGGCTAAGTATGTGCGGACCGAGGGTGGAGCGTAGTGCCTACAAAATGCATGAGAAAATTCCTAAGTAAGAATGACAAAGAAGAAATGCATGAGAGTGCAAGTGTGTGAAGTTGATGCACGCCAAACGTTCAAGAGAAATGCGTCAATAAAGATGGAATGAAAATAGAAAATAGAAAATGCAACAAAATGAAACAAACAGTGCTCGTGTGTGCGTGTGTGTGAGAGGGCGGCCGCACGATGCGGCCGCCGTGAGGGGTGCGGCCGCCGTGTGCAGTGTGTGCGTGTGTTGTGTTTTGTGTGAAGTGTGCTGGACGTGTTGTGTGTTGTGTAGAATTTGTGGACCTCCAAGAGAACTTGGAGGTCAGGAGTAGTGAGCTCAAGATTAAGTGTGAGTGCTGCGTAAGTGAAGTGGTGGACTTGTGAATAGTGATTGTGGACCTCCAAAGTGTGGACCTCCAAGGAGGCTTGGAGGTCAGTGAAATGCATGAAGGTCACAACATGGAGGTCAATGAGATGCATGAAGGTCACAGCATTTTCACATTGTTTTACAACACTTAGCCATTTTTGGACCATTTCATAATCGTGCACATTCTTGCATACATCTACACACCAAGCATCATTTTCACACCAAAGTCACAGCAAAAGATTAAGAAAGCAAAGCAAATAAGTCGACTAAACATCGACTTATCAATACTGTGAAAAAATAAAAAGTTAAAATTTTCAAAAAATGACAAATTTTTTTGGGTTATAGATCACATTTTTTTAAACAAAAATCGCAAATTCCAAAAAACTTGTCTTCGACGACTGTTTTCGCGCCATTTTTCACACACATATCAAATGGCCATGTTTTTTTTTTGTTTTTTTTTATTATTATTTTTTATATCAAATGGCCATGTGCTATCAAATGAATGGTGTAAAAAAATAGAAAGTTAGAAAAAATGGTCATTTTTAAAATTTTCTAACTTTCTATTTTTTACACCATTTATTAGATAATACATCGCTATTTCATTTTTAAAATTTTCTAACTTTCTATTTTTTTACACCATTTATTAGATAATACATCGCTATTTGATATGAGTGCAAAAATATGCGCGAAAACGGCCTCCGAAGACAAATTTTTGAAATTTGCCATTTTCGTCAGAAAAATGTGATCTATAACCCACAAAAAATGTTCATTTTTTGAAATTTTTAACTTTCTATTTTTTTTACGGAATTCATTAGATAGCACATTGGAATTTGATATGAGTGCAACAACGGCACCAAAATGGCCTTTCACGGCAACTTTTTGAAATTTTGCCATTTTAGGAAGAAAAATGTGTGCAATAACCCACCAAAAATGGTCATTTTTAAAATTTTGAACTTTCTAATTTTTTACACCATTCATTAGATAACACATCGCCGCCATTTGATATGACTGCAAAAAATGGCGAGAACACGGCCGCCGACAACAAATTTTTGAAATTTTCCGTTTTTGCCAAAAAAACGTGTGATCTATAACCCACAAAAAATGGTCATTTTTTAAAATTTTTAACTTTCTATTTTTTTACATAATTCATTAGATAGCACATTGAAATTCGACATGAGTGCAAAAAAGGCACCAAAACGGCCTTCGACGATAACTTTTTGAAATTTTGTCGTTTTTTGCAAAAAAAAACGTGTGCTATAACCCACAAAAAAATGGCCATTTTTAAAATTTTCTAACTTTCTATTCTTTTACACCCTTCATTAGATAGAAAATTGGCATTTAATATGAGTGCAAAAAACGGAACTAAAACGGCCGCCGACGACAAGTTTTTTAAATTTTCCGTTTTGGTAAAAAAATGTGATCTATAACCCACAAAAAACTTGCCATTTTTTAAAATATTTAACCTTCTATTATAATTCATTAGATAGAACATCGCAATTTGATATGAGTGCAAAAAAAAGCACAAAAACAGCCTTTGACGGCAACTTTTTGAATGTTTGGTCACAATCAGAGTGGGTTCAAAAAACGAAACAAAAATAGTAAAAAATAATTTGATTTTGGATTTTTCAATTTTTTGCCAAAATACGTGTGTTATAACCCATGAAAGTTGGAGGTATGGTGAAAATTTTAATTTTTAATTTTTTGAAATTATTCACTAGAATTCTTGTTCACAATAAAGGAGGATGCAAAAAATGGTACAAAAAAGTAAAAAATAATGCATTTTGAATTTTGAATTTTGCCATTTTTTGAAAAAATACGTGTGCTATAACCCCAAAAAATGGAGGTTTGGTGAAAATTTTAATTTTTTATTTTTTTTACATTATTCCTTATAAGGCATGTTCACAACAGGGGTAAGTGCAAAAAACGGCACAAAAAAGTCAAAATCAATACGGTTTTTTATTTTGCCATTTTTTTGCTAAAATATGTGCGTTATAACCCATCAAAAATGGAGGTTTTGTGAAAACTTTAAATTTTTATATTTTTGACATTATTCTCTAGAAGGCATGTTAACAATCGGGGTGGGTGCAAAAAACAGTACAAAAAAATCAAAACCAATACTTTTTTTATTGTGGAATTTTTTGCTAAAATACGTGTGATATATCCATGGTAAATGGAGGTTTGGTAAAAATTTTAATTTTCAAATTTTTTGTTGGCAGGAGGTGTCGCGACCCTGCAATTTTACCCAAAACACTAAATTAATGCAATTGTGGTGAGGGATTCGTATCCACAGGGAGAGGACTACGACAAGCGTTGCTATAATGATAGAGTGTGAAATGATGCAATAACACAATCAAGGTATGCAAATGAGAATGGAATCAGGAAAAATCAATAGAGATGAATGTGTTGCTTCAAGGGTAAACAATATGTATGGATCTTTCTCTCGTTATCCCGGACTGACTTGTATGGACATATATGAAGGGATTTTACTGCTAGTGAACTAAGGTTGATCAACTTGGTAGTTCTCACAATCCTCATTCCCAATTCTCCCTGAACTTCCCTTGGTAGGGCAAGTCCTTGGCACGAGTCAGACTCTCCCAGATCCCAAGATCTCATAACACAAATCTAATTCGATTCCTGACTATCTCCCTTGGTAGGGCAGCTAACCAGTTCACAACTTCGACTCACACTACAAGAACTCTCTTAGACCTACGCGAAGGATTGATATTAACTGTCAGTGGGTACCGCACAGTCAAGATCGCAAAGTCTCACAAGACCTAAGATTCATATATGCATGTTCACAATCAACTCGTGTCATGATTGATTGCCATTGGACTATTCACACCGAACTCAGTGGGTACCGCAGATCTAAATGTGAAGTTAATATAGATTGCAAATCATCAAACATAACAAGTGCACAATTATGAACATGAAATAGTTTTCAGATAGATATCTAAACAAATGTCTCAAACAAGATCAAATCCATACAATTGACCCCTCAAAGCAACACTAAGAACTTAGCCGATCATATTGATCGGCTGATATCCCATGATTACAGAATAGAAATTATGATCTAGGGTTCTCAGATTTCCTCTCAGGTTTTCTCTCAATGAATCGATTTCTTCTCCCCAAATCCAGCCTCCTTCATTCAGCGGCTTTTCCTCCCTTTTATAGTCTTCCCTTGATGATTTGTCCCGTAAGATTCCTGGAAGTTTCCTTCTCTTGCGGAAACGCCGCCACGTGTCTACAAACATGAGATAGAACTGAAGTGAGGACACGTGTTAAAGTCAATTCTTAACAGTTAAGAATATTCAAAGCATTTAATCAAACAGTTAGAGCCAGTAAGAAATACATGTCATATGCTTTGTTTGTGTGAGCTTAAGTTTATGTGTGCCATATGCAAAGGTTGAGGGAGTAGTGTATGTGCAAGTGTGCAAATGGTGAAGTGAGCAAAGAATGTATGAAAATGCGAAAACATGAAAATGCATGAAAGGAAAAAATGATAAAATGTGCATGTGTGTGGTGTGAGTGGATGCGCCCGCACCGTGTGTGTGCGTGTGTGGTGCGGCCGCACCGTGTGGGTGTGTGTGTGGTGCGGCCGCACCGTGTAATACGTGAATGATGCGGGTGCCTCGTGCGCCCGCACCGTGCATTGTGTGTGCGTGGTGTGTGAGTGTGTGGACTTGTGAAGTGAAGGAGACCATGTGAGTGTGAGTTGTGTGCTGGGATTTTCTTATGTGACTTGTGAATAGTGATTTGTGACTTGAGAGAGTTGTGACTTGAGTGCACTAATGGCTGAGTGTGTGTCGTGCCTCTTGTATACAAATGCAACACTTTACCACTAAATTCAACAACTCAAGCCAATCTCCTCAACACGCAATTGTAATCAATTTAGCACATAAGTCACATAATCAAGTCATCGATTCACAAGTTATTCCAGGCAAAAGACTAAAAAATCAGAGCATTTAAGTCGGTACAAGACCGACTTATCATTTGTCATTATATGAATTTTTTAGAATAATAGAATTATGAATATTAGATAAGTGAGAAAGAAAGATATAGAAAGAATAAGAGTATTAAGAGAATGATCGAACTATTAATTGGAATTCAAATAGTATATTAGCATAATATAATAATAGAATTAGGATCATATAAATTAGAAAATTAAGTTGATATATAATATAATTGGATTAATAGTTGAAATTGAACTAATATATGGAGGTTTTAGAAAAATAGAATTATGAAGGATTAGATAAGTGAGAAAGAAAAATATATAAATGATAAGAGTATTGAAAGAATGATTGAACAATATAATAATATAATTAGAATAATTAATTAAAAAAATTGATACTCTAAACTGTAAATTATAAACATTAAAACTTACAATATAAAGATTAGAAAACTATGAAATTATGTGATGAAAATGAAGTGGTATAAAAATATTTATATAATTTTTTTTTGGCCGGTTCCGCCGGTTCTGGTTTTGTGGGACCACAGTTCCGGTTCTGGAACCGGCCAAATGGCCATCTCTAGTTATAACCCATGAAAATGGAGGTATTGTGAAAATTTTAATTTTCAAATTTTTTGACATTATTCATTATAATTCTTGTTCACAATAGGGGTGGATACAAAAAATGCTACAAAAAAAAGTCAAAAACAATGCGTTTTGAATTTTGCTATTTTTTGAAAAATATGTGAGATATAACCCATAAAAATGTAGGTTTGTTGAAAATTTTAATTTTCAATTTTTTTGACATTATTCACTATAAGACATGTTCACCATAGGGTTAGGTGAAAAAACGGCACAAAAAAAGTCAAAATCAATACATTTTTTATTTTGCCATTTTTTGCAAAGATGTGTGTTATAACCAATCAAAAATAAAAGTTTGGTGAAAATTTTGACATTATTTACTAGAATGTTGGTTCACAATTGGGGTGGGTGCAAAAAACAAAACAAAAAAAGTAAAAAACAAAGTGTTTTTGGATTTTTCAAATTTTTGCTAAAATACGTTTGTTATAACCTATGAAAAATGGAGGTATGGTGAAAATTTTAATTTTCAAATTTTTGACATTATTCACTAGAATTCTTGTTCACAATCAAAGTGGATGCAAAAAACGGTACAAAAAAGTCAAAAACAATGCGTTTTTTAATTTTGCCATATTTTTTAAAAAATACGCGTGCTGTAACCCATAAAAATGGAGGTTTGGTGAAAATTTTAATTTTCTATTTTTTTTTAGATTATTCACTATCAGTTATGGTCACAATAGGTGTGGTTGCAAAAAATGGCACAAAAAAAGTCAAAATTAATACATTTTTTTATTTTGCCATTTTATGCTAAAGTATGTGTATAAACCCATCAAAAATGGATGTTTGGTGAAAATTTTAATTTTCAATTTTTTTGATATTATTCACTAGAAGACATGTTAACAATCGGAGTAGGTGCAAAAAATGGTACAAAAAGTCAAAATGAATACATTTTTTTGTGGAATTTTTTACTAAAATACGTGTGTTATAACCCATGAAAAATAGAGGTTCGGTGAAAATTTTGATTTTCAAATTTTTTTGACATTATTCAATAGAATGCTTGTTCACAATTAAGGTGGTTCAAAAAACAAAACAAAAACAGTAAAAACAATGCGTTTTTGGATTTTTCAAGTTTTTGTTTTTAATTTTTTTTATGCTATTCACTAGAAATCTTGTTCACAGTCGGAGTGGATGCAAAAAATTGTATTAAAAAGTCAAAATCAATGCGTTTTTTGATTTTACCATTTTTGGAAAAATAATGGTCTAGTGAAAATTTTAATTTTCAATTTTTTTGACATTATTCATTAGAATTCTTGTTCACAATAGAGGTGGATGTATAAAACGATACAAGAAAAAGTCAAAAATAATGCGTTTTTTAATTTTACCATTTTTTGAAAAAATACGTGAGTTATAACCCATAAAAATGGAGGTTTGGTGAAAATTTTAATTTTCATTTTTTTTTACATTATTCACTATAAGGTATGTTCACAATAGGGCTAGGTGAAAAGAATGGCACAAAAAAAGTCAAAATTAGTACGTTTTTTTATTTTGTCATTTTTTAATAAATTGTGTGTGTTATAACCAATGTAAAATTGAGGTTTGGTGAAAATTTTAATTTTTCTATTTTTTGACATTATTTACTAGAATGCTTCTTCACAGTCGGGGTGGGTGCAAAAAAACGAAATAAAAAAAGTAAAAAACAATGCGTTTTTAGATTTTTCAATTTTTTGCTAAAATACGTGTGTTGTAACCCAAGAAAATTGGAGATTTGGTGAAAGTTTTAATTTTTAATTTTTTTTACGCTATTCACTAGAAATCTTGTTCACAGTCGGAGACGATGCAAAAAATTGTATCAAAAAGTCAAAATCAATGCGTTTTTTGATTTTGCCATTTTTGGAAAAAATACGTGTGTTATAACTCATAAAAAATGAAGGTCTGGTGAAAATTTTAATTTTCTATTTTTTGAAATTATTCACTGTAAGGCATGTTCACAATAAGTGTGGGTGCAAAAAACGATACAAAAACATTCAAAATCAATAAATTATTTCATTTTACCATTTTTTGCTAAAATAAGTGTGTTATATAACCCATAAAAAATCAATTTTTTGATATTATTCACTAGAAAGTATGTTAATAATCGGAGTGGGTGCAAAAAGCGATACAAAAGCATTTTAGCGAATAATGTCAAAAAATTTGAAAATTAAAATTTTCACCAAACTTTTATTTTTGATGAGTTATAACACACGATCTTTGAAAAAAAAGGCAAAATAAAAAACGTATTGATTTTGACTTTTTTTGTGAAGGTTTTTCACCTATCCCTATTGTGAACATGCCTTATAGTGAATAATGTCAAAAAATTTGAAAATTAAAAGTTTCATCAAGCTTTTATTTTTATGTATTATAGCTCACGTATTTTTTAAAAAAAGGGCAAAATTCAAAAACGCATTATTTTTTACTTTTTTGTACCGTTTTTTGCATCCACCTCTACTGTGAACAAGAATTCTAATAAATAATGTCAAAAAAATTGAAAATTAAAATTTTCACCATACCTCTATTTTTCATGGGTCATAATATACGTATTTTGGCAAAAAATTGAAAATTCCAAAAAACGCATTGTGTTTTATTGTTTTTGTTTTGTTTTTTTGAACCCACCTAATTGTGAACAAGCATTCTATTGAATAATGTCAAAAAATTTGAAAATTAAAATTTTCATCAAACCTACATTTTTCATGGTTTATAACACACGTATTTTAGCAAAAAATGCCACAATAAAAAAATGTATTGATTTTGGTAATTTTTAATATTTTTGACATTATTCATTAGAATTCTTGTTCACAATTAAGGCGGATGTAAAAAAGAGTACAAAAAAAGTCAAAAACAATGCGTTTTTTAATTTTGCCATTTGTTGAAAAAATACGTGAGCTATAACCCATAAAAATAGAGGTTTAGTGAAAATTTTAATTTTCAATTTTTTTGACATTATTCAATAGAATACTTGTTCACAATCAGGGTGTTCAAAAAACGAAATAAAAACAGTAAGAAACAATGCGATTATGGATTTTTTAATTTTTTGCCAAAATACGTGTGTTATAACCCATGAAAAATTTATATATGGTGAAAATTTAATTTTCAATTTTTTGATATTATTCAATAGAATTCTTGTTTACAATCGAGGTGGATGCAACAAACGGTACAAAAAAATCAAAAACAATGCGTTTTTACATTTTGCCATTTGTTGAAAAAATACATGAGCTAAAACCCATAAAAATAGAGGTTTGGTGAAAATTTTAATTTTCTATTTTTTGACATTATTCACTATAAGGAATGTTTACAATAGGGGTTGGTGCAAAAAATGGCACAAAAAAAGTCAAAATCTATATTTTATTTGCCTTTTTTTGTTATAATACGTGTGTTATAACCCATCAAAAATGGAGGTTTGGTGAAAATTTTAATTTTCAATTTTTTTGACATTATTCATTAGGTGGCAAGTTAACAATCATGGTAGGTGCAAAAAATAGTACAAAAAAAGTCAAAATCAATACATTTTTTTACTATGGCATTTTTTTCTTAAATACGTGTGTTATAACCCATGAAAAATAGATGTATGATGAAAATTTTAATTTTCAATTTTTGTGACATTATTCACTAGAATTCTTGTTCACAATAGAGGTTGATGCAAAAAAACGGTACAAAAAAAGTAAAAAATAATGCATTTTAGAATTTTGCCATTTTTTAAAAAATACGTGAGCTATAACCCATAAAAATGGAGGTTTGGTGAAAATTTTAATTTTCTATTTTTTTGATATTATTCACTATAAGGCATGTTTACAATAGGGGTGAGTGCAAAAAAGGCACAAAAAAGTCAAAATCTATACGTTTTTTTATTTGCCTTTTTTTGCTAAAATACGTGTGTAACCCATCAAAAATGGAGGTTTGGTGAAAATTTTTATTTTCAATTTTTTTGACATTATTTATTAGATGGCAAGTTAACAATCAGGGTGGGTGCAAAAAATTGTACAAAAAAAGTCAAAATCAATACGTTTTTTTATTGCGGCATTTTTTTCTAAAATACGTGTGTTATATAACCCATGAAAATTGGAGGTTTTGTGAAAATTTTAATTTTCAAATTTTTTGACATTATTCAATAGAATACTTGTTCACAATCAGGGTGTTCAAAAAACGAAACAAAAACAGTAAGAAACAATGCGATTATGGATTTTCCAATTTTTTGCCAAAATACGTGTGTTGATAACCCATGAAAAATTTATGTATGGTGAAAATTTAATTTTCAATTTTTTGAAATTATTCAATAGAATTCTTGTTTACAATCGAGGTGGATGCAAAAAACGGTACAAAAAAAGTCAAAAACAATGTGTTTTTACATTTTGCCATTTTTTGAAAAATGCGTGTGCTATAACCCATAAAAATGGAGGTTTGGTGAAAATTTTAATTTTCTATTTTTTGATATTATTCACCATATGGCATATTCACAACAGGGTTAGGTGCAAAAAACGGAACAAAAAAGTCAAAACCAATACGTTTTTTTATTTTGTCATTTTTTGCTAAAATACGTGTGTTATAACCCATCAAAAATGGAGTTTTTGTGAAAATTTTAATTTCAATTTTTTTGATATTGTTCACTAAAAGGCATCTTAACAATCGGAGTGGGTGCAAAAAACAGTACAAAAAAGTCAAAATCAATATATTTTTTAATTGTGGCATTTTTTGCTAAAATACGTGTGTTATAACTCATCAAAAATGGGTGAAATTTTAATTTTCAAATTTTTTGACATTATTCAATAGAATGCTTGTTCACAATCAGGATGGGCTCAAAAAACGAAACAAAAATAGTAAAAAACAATGTGCTTTTGAATTTTTCAATTTTTTGCCAAAATACGTGTGTTATAATCCATGAAAAATGGAGGTATGGTGAAAATTTTAATTTTTAATATTTTTGACATTATTCATTAGAATTCTTGTTCACAATTAAGGCGGATGTAAAAAAGGGTACAAAAAAAGTCAAAAACAATGCGCTTTTGAATTTTGCCATTTGCTGAAAAAATACGTGAGCTATAACCCATAAAAATAGAGGTTTAGTGAAAAATTTTAATTTTCAATTTTTTTGACATTATTCACTATAAGGCATGGTCATAATAGGGTTAGGTGAAACAAATGGCACAAAAAAAAGTCAAAATTAATACGTTTTTTTATTTTGCCATTTTTGCTAAAATACATGTGTTATAACCTATCAAAAATGGAGGTTTGGTGAAAATTTTAATATTTAATTTTTTTGACATTATTCATTAGAATGCTTGTTCATAATCGGGTGGGTGCAAAAAATACGTGTGTAATAATGCGTTTTGGATTTTCCCATTTTTTGATAAAATACGTGTGTTATAACCCATGAAAATGGAGTTTTGGTGAAAAATTTAATTTTCAATATTTTTGACATTATTCACTAGATTTCTTTTTCACAATCGGGGTGGGTGCAAAAAATTATATAAAAAGAAAAAAATAATGCGTTTTTAGATTTTTCCATTCTTAAAAAAAAAATACATATGTTATAACCCAATTGTAAAAGGAGGAGTCCTCCTTAATTAGGAAGTTTCATTCACTCAAAAATTGCAGCTATATTTGTAAGGGAGGAGTCCTCCTTATTTACAGCTTTCAACATGTACTAATGATGTGGTTATATCCGCCATTGTCTCTGTAACTTAATTTTCTATGAATAAAATCGGGAGTGGCGCCCCCCCGCATATAGGATGATTAGCCAAAAAAAATACATATGTTATAACCCATCAAAAATAGAGGTTTGGTGAAAATTTTAATTTTTAATTTTTTTTTACATTATTTACTATAATGCATGTTCACAATCGGGGTGGTTGCAAAAAATGGCACAGTAAAGTCAAAATGAATTCGTTTTTTTATGTTGCCATATTTTGCTATAATACGTGGTGTTTTATATAACCCATGAAAAATAGAGGTTTAGTGAAAAATTTAATTTTCAATGATTTAATATTATTCACTAGAATTCATGTTCACAGTTGGGGTCGATGCAAAAAATAGTGCAAAAAAAGTAAAAACAATTCATTTTTGGATTTTGCCATTTTTGAAAAAAAAAACGTATGTTATAACCCATGAAAAATGGAGCCTTGGTGAAAATTTCAATTTTTTGACATTATTCACTGTAATTCAGGTTCACAATCGGGGTGGGTGTAAAAAATGGTACAAAAAGTCAAAATCAATTCTTTTTTTGATTTTGCATTTTTTTGCTAAAATACGTGTGTTACAACCCATGAAAAATGTAGGTTTAGTGAAATTTCTAATTTTTCATTTTTTTGACATTATTCACGAGAATGCTTGTTCAAAATTGGAGTGAGTGCAAAAAACGATACAAAAAAAGTCAAAAATAATGCATTTTTGGGTTTTCCCATTTTGTTGCTTAAATACTTATGTTATAACCCATGAAAAATGGAAACTTGGTAAAAATTTTAATTTTCAATTTTTTTGACATTATTCACTAGAATGCTAGTTCACAATCGATGTAGATGCAAAAAAAAGTACAAAAAGAGTAAAAAATAATGCGTTTTTAGATTTTCTATTTTTTGAAAAAATACGTGTGTTATAACCCATGTTCACAATCGATGAAAATTTTAATTTTAATTTTTTGAAAAAATGGAGGTTTGATGAAAATTTTAATTTTCAATTTTTTTGGCATTATTCACTAGAATACATGTTCACAATCGATGTGGGTGCAACAACAATACAAAAAATGTAAAAATCAATACATTTTTAAATTTTACCATTTTTTGCAAAAATAGTTGTGTTATAACCCATGAAAATGGAGATTTGGTGAAAATTTTAATTTTTAATATGTTTGACATTATTCACTTGAATTCATGTTCACAATCGATGTAGGTGCAAAAAACGGTACAAAAAATGTAAAAATCAATACATTTTTGAATTTTTCCATTTTTTTCAAAAATACGTGTGTTATAACCCATGAAATTTGGAGATTTGGTAAAAATTTTAATTTTAAATTTTTTTTACATTATCCACTAGAATGCTTGTTCACAATTGGGGTGTGAGCAAAAAATGGTACAAAAAAAGTAAAAAACAATGTGTTTTTGGATTTTGCTATTTTTGGCTAAAATACGTGTGTTATAACCTATAAAAATGGAGGTTTGCTGAAATTTTTAATTTTTAATTTTTTTGACATTATTCACTAGAATGCATGCTCACAATCGAGGTCGATGCAAATAATGGTACAATGAATGTTAAAATTAATGCGTCTTTGAATTTTGCCATTTTGTGCAAAATTACGTGTGTTATATAACCCATGAAAAATTGAGGTTTGGTGAAAATTTTAATTTTTAATTTTTTGACATTATTCTCTAGAATGCATGTTCGCAATCGGGGTGGGTGCAAAAAACGATAGAAAAACGTCAAAATCAATGCATTTTTGGATTTTGCCATTTTTTCTAAAATACGTGCCATGAAAAATAGAGGTTTGGCGAAAATTTAAACTTTAAATTTTTTTTGACATTATTCAATAGAATAAATGTTCATAATTGGTCCGGGTGCATAAAAAACGTACCCAAAAAAAGTCAAAATCAATGCGTCTTTTCATTTTGCCATTTTTTATGTGTGTTACCCATGAAAAATGGATGTTTAGTGAAACTTTCAATTTTTAATTTTTTTGACATTATTCACTAGAATGTTTGTTCACAATTAGGTGGGTGCAAAAAATAGTACAAAAAAATCAAAAATAATGCATTTTTGAATTTTGCCATTTTTTGATAAAATACGTGTGTTATAACCCATGAAAAATGGAGGTTTGGTGAAAATTTTAATTTTCAATTTTTTTGACATTATTCACTGAAATTCTTGTTCACAATCGAGGTGGGTGCAAAAAATGGTACAAAAAAAGTCAAAAACAATGTGTTTTTGGATTTTGCCATTTTTTTAAAAAATATGTGTGTTATAACCCATGAAAAATGGAGGTTTGGTGAAATTTTTAATTTTTAATTTTTTTGACATTATTCGCTATAATGGATGTTCACAATCGGGGTGGATGCAAAAAATGGTATAAAAAAGTCAAAATGAATTCATTTTTTGATTTTACCATTTTTTGCTATAATACATGTACTGTAACCCATAAAAAATAGAGGTTTGGTGAAATTTTAATTTTCAATGATTTAACATTATTCACTAGAATTCATGTTCACAATCAGGGTCGGTACAAAGAATGGTAAAAAAAAAAGTAAAAACAGTGCTTTTTGGATTTTGACATTTTTTGAAAAAAAAACGTATGTTATAACCCATGAAAATGTGAGGTTTGGTGAAAATTTTAATTTTCAAATTTTTGACATTATTCACTGTAATGCATATTCACAATTGGGGTGGATGCAAAAAAGGTACAAAAAAGTCAAAATCAATTCATTTTTTGATTTTGCAATTTTTTGCTAAAATACATGTGTTATAACCCATGAAAATTGAGATTTAGTGAAATTTAATTTTTAATTTTGTTTGACATTATTCACTAGAATTCTTGTTCATAATCGGGGTGGGTGTAAAAATGGATACAAAAAAGTCAAAAACAATGCGTTTTTTGGACTTTGCCATTTTTTCTAAAATACGTGTGTTATAACCCATGAAAAATGGAGGTTTGGTAAAAAAATTAATTTTCAATTTTTTTACATTATTCACTTTCGCTTGATCACAATCGGGGTAGGTGCAAAAAACGGTACAAAAAAAGTTAAAAATAATGCATTTTTGAATTTTGCCATTTTTTGAAAAAAAAATACGTGTGTTATAACCCATAAAATGGAGATTTGGTGAAAATTTTAATTTTCAAGTTTTTGACATTATTCACTATAGTGCATGTTCACAATTGGGGTGTGTGCAAATAATAGTACAAAAACTAAAAATGAATTCATTTTTGGATTTTGCCATTTTTTTGAAAAAATACAAGTGTGTTTATAACCCATGAAAAAGGGAGGTTTGGTGAAAATTTTAATTTTCAGTTTTTTTTTACATTATTCATTAGAATGCATGTTCACAATCGAGTAGGTGTAAAAAACAGTAAAAAAGAAGTCAAAATCAATGCGTTTTTGGATTTTACCATTTTTTGCTAAAATACGTGTGATAACTCATGAAAAAATGAGGTTTGGTGAAATTTTTAATTTTCAATTTTTTTGACATTATTCACTAGAATGTATATGTCACAATCGAGGTGGGTGCAAAAAAGGTACAATAAAAGTCAAATTAATGTGTTTTTCGATTTTTCCATTTTTTTGCAAAAATACGTGTGTTATACCCATGAAAAATTAAAATTTCATGAAAATTTTTATTTTTACTTTTTTATACCGTTCACAAAAATGCACGTTCACAATTGAGATGGGTGCAAAAAATGGTAAAAAAAAAGTTAAAATCAATACGTTTTTAAATTTTGCCATTTTTGGCTAAAATACGTTTGTGACAACTCATGAAAAATGAAAGTTTCGTGAAAAATTTAATTTTCACTTTTTCTTACACCATTCACAAAGATGAATGTTCACAATTGATGTGGGTAAAAAACAGTACAGAAAAAACCAAAATAAACACTTTTTTACTATGTCATTATTGGCAAAAATACGTGTGTTGCAACCCTTGAAAAATAGAGGTTTTTTGAAAATTTAAGAGTATGTTTTGATAGGGCTTTTTAGTCTAGTTTTTCATCTCATTCAAAAACAAAATGTTTGTTTATATTCAATTTTTAAAACAAAAATTTCCAACTTCTCTCACCACGAAATAAGAGCATTTTAGTTTTAAAAATATTTTTTACTTATTTGTGTTAAATCATAGTTATCATAGGTTAATTGTCGTCAGTTAACCACCGTTGACTACCGCTGACCATTATTACTAGCCGGTATTGGCCACAACGAGCAACGGCAATTGACCAACAAGTGTCATCCTTGGCGGGTTAACCTAAACAATTTAATATAAAAAATTTTAATTTAAACTTTATTTAATAAATTAATTTTTCTACATCTTCAATGAAATAAAAATTAGTTTAGAAGCTGCATTCCCAGAATTTAAATGCACAAACTTTCCATGACCGGAAAAAAAGATCTTGACTAGTTACATTAAATGGCATCCACCTGTGGAAGATCATTACACTCTGAACATTCATGGTTTACTCAATCAAAACACAGGTCAAGGAGGTGAAATTTTAAGAAACAGTAAGTGTTTAACTATTTTTGCCTTCACTATACTTTTCTCTACTACTAATTTAATCTCAAGTGAACAGGTCATCATGCAAACTGCAATACAAGGTTTAAAGATATGCTATCAGAAGGGTCTCAACTCAAATATAAGCATTATATCATCTTCCAGCAACACACTTTCATGGCTAAAGAAAAAGGAAAACAGTCCCTGGAAACTCAGGCAACTAATACAAGAGTTGCACAATGTCTGTCAGTCAAATACTTGGAAGAAGTGCCAAAAAGAGGAAAATGTGGTTGCTAACTTATTAGCAAAATCAGCCATGCTCCAACCGAATGAGATAATCCTAGAAGAGAGCAAGCTTCATGAAAAAATCCGAAAGGTAATTAGACTTGAAAGGTTGGGAATTCCTTATATCAAAAGATCACACTACTACCAAAGCAAACCGTTTGCTTCATAAGTTGCTTTACACTTTAGCATGCTTATTAAATTTTCAAAAATTTAAGACCAATGGCAGCCGATGTTAAGCCATTATTGTCATCTTTTTTCAAAAGTTTTAAACAAATTTGATATATGCTCTCTTTCAAAATCCAAAAGGACAAGTGGCAGCCGATGTTAAGCCATTATTGTCATCACATTCAAAATTTTAAACTGATTTTGACATGCTTTTTCAATCTTTGTGAATCACTTAAAAATGATGTAGACCACTTGGTGCTGATGTTAGGCAAGTTTAGTCAAAATTGCATCTTCCCTTTGTGCTTAGTGATCATAGTTTAGTCATGGGAATGTTTTGTAATGTGCTTAATCTATATAGACCACTTGCTGCTGATGTTAGGCAAGTTTGTCAAAATTTGCATCTTCCCTTTGTGCTTAGTGATCATAGATTTATCAGGAGATTCATTGTAAAGAAGGCTTGTTTCTCCTCTTTCAAACTCTAGATTAGCAATTGTAAGGGAGGAAGTACTCCTTATTTACTTTCTGAAAATCAAGATAAATGCTTTAATGTAAGGGAGGAGTCCTCCTTTTTTATAGCTTTCAAAATGTACTAATGGTGTGGTTATATCCGCCATTCACTTTTGTAACTTTTATTTTTATCAATAAAATAGGGAGTGGCGCCCCGCAAATGGGATGATTAGCCAACTAAAAAAAATAATAATAATAATAATAATAAATTAATTTTTCTAAAAAAATCAATAAAAACAAAACTCTTCAATTCAGACTTTCAATCCTCAAAACTAAAATATTCATTTTTTAAAACACAATACTTTTTTTTGCAATTTTCAAATCAAAACACGTATCCGTAGCCAAAAGTGTTCCTAAATCCTAATGCTAATATGATTGAATTAGTTTAGGTTTTCTGCTGCTGTCGTTTCGTAAAAACCCTCGCACCCAAAGCCTCAACGGCGGTGGCAGCTGACAACTACAACAAAACTCTTACAATCGGCGTACTTGTCTGACGCTGCCACTAGAGTTACCTGTCGTTAGGACCTAGGCATATCCCTGTGGCGCACTCTGTCCTGCTGCTCCTTGTTTAAATTATTCATCGTTTCCTTCCATATTTTCAGGTTGTTCCAAATACTCTGCCGGGATATTTAAATTTTTAGTATTATTCGTTAACTTGCCCATATGCTCTTCATCTAGGAAACGCCCTCACTCTTACTTCATCAAAATTAGTAAAGTATGTCGGATGAAGAAACGTACAATTGTACGAGTGGAGAGAAGCTAAAGACTCTGAGAATTACGGCTCTTGATGAGGAAGATGAAGACGATACTCCCGCGACCGTGGATGATGAGCTCGAGGATGACGATGACGATGAAGAGGAGGGCCAACAACTGGTGTCCCTGGGTTTTGTAGAGACCCCCAAATATTCTTGGTCGTTAAATCGCGAGTTGTTTCCTAGTATAGCTGGTGGTACACCTGTATGTTCAAAACTTGCTACTCCTATTGAAATCATTTCCCGACTGCTCTATCTTATTGCTTTTTAAGGGACATATGCAAATCAATGTTGTATGGAATTGTAGGCATGGCTGGATCCAGTTAACTTGCCCAATGGTAGTCGTTACTTTTGTGACTTTTGCTCCCAGCCTTTGCAGTTTTTGCTTCAGGTGTGTCCATGTTTTCTCATTCCTCTCGTCCTGTTGTGCTGCATCTAATCCCCAACCAAGTTATTAGTTGTGATTTTTTTGTTGGTTTTCAAATTTTGGTAGTTGAAATGCTTTCTAAGTTGTTGATTTTGTTTTGTCTTTGTAAATTGAGAATGTGGTTGGGCCATCAAAACCATATCCCACTATTCCATAATATTTTCCTGGAGTTTTCATCATCCTCATCACAACACACAAGAATATTATTTTGTTGCGAATGCAACAGCTATTATGTTATGTTTTTTTTGCCTGAATAATTTTTCTTTGAATTTCAGGTTTATGCACCTCTTTTACATAAGGAATCAACATTTCACCGAACATTATTTGTTTTCATGTGTACGTCTATGGGTTGTCTTCTAAATGACCAACATGATCAATGGAAGCGGAAGCCAGAGCAGTCGTCACGGAGGTATACTTTTTGCTTGCTAATGTTATTCCTAAAACGTATTTAATTATATATCAGCATCTTACTTCTGTTTTTGGTTTCAAAATGGGTTTCTTCAGTGTCAAGGTTTTCCGTTGCCAACTTCCCCGCTTCAACTGTTTTTACTCTAGCGAGCCTCCAAGAAACAATGGGAGTGATAAACCTTCTAGAACTGGAGGTTAGTTTTAAAATCTAAATCTGTGGAATTGACCAATCTTTTGGTGAAAAATATTACAGCATTAAACAGTTATTGCATAGCTTTTCCTTGTTTTCTTTGGCCTCCTCTGGCATGGACTCGTGGAATTATGATTTAGAAAGTATTTTTAGGGCTGGGGCTTTGGGGTTTGCGTGGCTGTACATGCACAAAGAAAATACAATGGAGCAGAAATTAATCTTGAGTTTGTAAAGGCAAGATTGTAAAATTGCGCATTGCAATACAATTGGTGCTTCCTAGGCCCACAATGAGCATGCAAAGAATATCTATGCAGAACTCATTGCATCATTTTGAATGTAGCTATTCTCTCTGATGCTATTTGTGTTATTTTGTTAGAGCAATGTAGTCGCTCCTAGCTGCATCTTGATTAGTTTAGTATATTTTTATATTGTCCCTGATATTGAGCTTTTGCATGTCTTAGTTGTACTCTGTAGCTGGTGTGGTACGTGGAGAGGAGATAAAATTTGTAGCAACTGCAGAAGGGCGCGTTATTGCTCTGAGAAACACCAGGTTATTAGATATAATATTTCAGTCCTTCAGTTTTTTTTTTTTTTTTTTTTTTTGAATGACTTTTGGCTATTTGTTTGAACGGCATTGCCATCTTTGCTGGACTGGCTATTTCAGACTGCTCATTGGCGTTCGGGCCATAAAATGGAGTGTCAACAGTCTGTCATTGAACCAGTGGCATCTGAATCTACGTCCAATTGTGCATCTGCAGAGACACAGAAAGGTTAGGATGATAAATACAACTAAATCTCTAGTTGACTGCCCAAATTCAGTAATAACTGTGTTTATGCTGCAGAGAACTACATTCATGTGATGTTAAAATACATGTGCAAGGCATTTATTTCCAGAGTTTCTCTAATGTTTACTACTATGAAGTTAATTGTGATTCAAGGATGGCCCCTAAACGTGCCAAGGAGGCCTTTGGAGCTAGAATGGCCTAGGCAGTTTGGGTAGAACTTTTTAGAAAACACTTGGGTTTTTCTAGTCTTCTCTCCCAAGTGTAGATTTTTCTAGAGCGTAAATCATAGTTGTTGATTGATTTAATTTCCATCAATGGATTGGGAGGTTAACTAGTACAAATAGGAGCTTTAAACATCATTTGTAGCCTCCGGCAACCTTCCAAATCTTGCAAAGCATTCTTCCAAGTGTAAATACAATCTACCAGTTTTTGCCTTTAGTTCACTGTGTTCCCTTTTACCCATTTAAGTATTTAAGATTGAGACTAACTATAGTGAACATCGGTTGCACATTTTCATCACTTAAGTTCGAGAGTTAGGCTTACTTAGACTATAATAAACATTTAAAGCGACATGGGCTTTTGAGGAAAACGTTCATGCATGACATTTTACTGAAAATCAAGGTCAAATGAGGTCACTTTTGATATGTTGCACTTGCTAAATGATATACTATTTGAAAAAAATGCTTGGGATAGTCAGATCATCTAATATTTATATCTGATTGAACAGCTACAAGAAATCACGTCTGGCCGCAATTTGAGATTGTACAAGAAGATGAATGCAAAGATAAGGAGATTGTATATGATGGATTTGACAAGTCATTAGTTTCACAAAACCAAATGGATGAAACGGTGAAATCATTACTAGACACTTTTGAGGTAAGCAGTGATGTTTTGGTTAGTAGTGCTGTTTTGATCTAGTTGTGGTTTGCTTAGATGAGGTTCTTACACTCCACCTGATGATTAGGCTGGTGGTGACAAAAAAACGTGGGCATCTTTTCAAGAGCGAGTTTCGTGGGATCCAGAGCAAGTGTTGAGGTTAATAAAAGCTTATTTGAATGGAGTAATTTTATAAGCATGCCTATTTCATTAGGAACATTTTTTTTCCCTCTCTTTTACCTCCAAGAAAAGGCTAAATTTCAAATATGGTTATATAACAGGTACTATAGATCAGTGAAAGCCAAACCACTATGGCCCATGTCAAGTGGCCAGCCATCAAATATGGATATTCCAAGGTGCAGCTACTGCGGTGGGCCTCGAGTTTGTGAATTTCAGGTGCAGTATTGATGTTTAAACTGTTGTCTTTCCTCACAAGTTTCATAGCTAGTTGATGATTTGCCTCCATTAATTTTGTTGACGTTGTGCATGAATTTATATTTTACTGTTCAATGACTCCATATTACACATTACAATCTAGTTATTTCTTGCTTCTAGGTATTGCCACAGCTACTTTTTTATTTTGGAGTGGAGAATGATCCAGATTCTCTTGATTGGGCAACTATAGTTGTCTATACATGCGAAGCCTCGTGCGATGAGAGCACTGCCTACAAAGAAGAATTTGCGTGGGTTCAACTTTCATCACAATCAAGTACAACTCTAAGATGAATACTAAGTTTTATACTTTCCATTCATTTTCTGCTTCCTCCGAACTATGAAGCGATGAGATGCTGGGCTTTGGAATCTTTTTTTTTTTTATCTAGTTAGTGAATTTTTTGCTCCCATTGTACTAGGGGATGAGATGATGGGCTTTGGAATTTTTTTTTATTTTTATTTTTTTTCTAGTTAGTGAATTTTTTGCTCCCATTGTATTAGGTTATGATGCGATGATGAGCTTTGAGCTTTGGAATCATTTCTAGTTAGTGTATTTTTTTTCTCCCATCCCCACTGGGGAGTGAATTACTTTAATTTTTAGAAGGGAAAAAATACTACTTATTAATAACGACAGTTAAAAATATATATAATTTTCAAATGAAAATAATACATTCACCCATTAGATCCACATCCACAATTGAATGTGAGGCAATATCCAGTCGTCCTCCGGCCACGGAATGACCAACACAATGAAGATTATTGCTCAAGCGAAGGTTAAGAGTTGCAAAATCTACTCATGATAGACATTTCATCCTAAATAGTTAGGAAAAAATCGTCAAGAATTATACCCAGGATTTTGTCATAAGTTAGGGGCTTTTAGCAATTTGCTCTAATTTTTACTTTGTCAAAGACAGGTACACAAACTTACTTGCGGTCCCTAATGCAAATCTGATGCAAAAACTTTATTTGAAAAAATCACTCCACCATGAAAACCTTTCTTACCCATCTGAACAAACAAATCTTGAAGCAATCTTCAGAGCCAAATTTACACTGTGAGATAATAACAAATAAAAAAAAGAAATGAAATACATTAGAGCACAAGGTATCCGAATTGTACTGCACTACCAAAACTTTTTCTTACAAAGTGAATGAAGATATTGATGCTGTACACGGGAAACAGATTTGACATGTGACACCACTCTGGGAGAGAGTGTGCTTGCCAGAACACCAATGTTCACCGAGGCAAAGCACGAATGATGAGACTCAAGCTCCTAGCTCGCACCTTATTCGGAGATTATACACCAGAACCAGAGAGCATTTGGACCCTCTTAGGATTTATAATGAGATGAAATAATGTGGTTTTCGGTACCAAGTATTATAAACTTGCTACTAGACTATTTGAATGTAACTGGAAGAAGCAAGAGGAGGAAGTAGGTAATGAGTTCTGGAGATCTGGACAGGGTTCAGGAGAGACATTCACAGAGGATCCTGACACGTTGGAGCATATCCATGATGCAGAAGGATCAGAAGCAACAGAAAAAGATATGTTTGAAAGACATACTGAAGTGAAAGGAGATTCAGCTATTCCGGTGAAACTTCCTGCTATAGTGATATTTGTACCGTTCATATCCTCAAAGGTTATCCCACTCACGACTGGGAAGGCCAAAGGATCAAATTTGTCGTCAGGATGCGAATCACACTGACCTGTTGCCTTCAGCCCTATCCGAACATTTTCCATTTGCACATCTGATATCAGAATATCTTTGATATAACCACCCCTCCCTTTCGATGTCTTTAGCTCAATGCCAACTAATGAGTCGTGCAGGTAAAGGTGCTCCACAAGTATATCTGAAATTCCACCAGACATCTCGCTTCCAAAAGCTACTCCTGAACCTCTAGATGACTGCAGGTTAATCCCTCGGATATGAACATTTGTTGTTGGTTTTCCGTAGGCAATCCCATACTCATCCCAGCCACTTTTGAGGCTTATTGCATCAAAACTCATGCTAATGTTGCTATTTTCAATGCAAACATGTTCCGAAGAATCTGAAAGTCAAATGGCACGTGTATGTTTTACATCAGTTAAGAATTAGAACAAGAGATGCCCTTATACACATAGCATAAGTTGAAAAGAACATGAAACATAACACCTGTTCGATAGCCAAAAGCATTTCAACGAACCTGGGACTATCCCATTGGTATATGGAGACTCAGGTGGAGAATGAAGAGTTATGTTCTGAACCACCACATTTCTGCACCACATTCACAAGGTTAAAATTGCAAATGTGAACAAACACTCCAACTTTCTCAGGAAAGTTAAACACAAATAAAGAACTCAAACCACCTGCAATATGCCGGATGAATATTTGAGGAAGGGGCATTTAAGAAGGTCAAGTTGGAAATAACAACATTGCTAGAGCCAATAAATTCAACCAAATGAGGTCTACTGTAGTTTAACAAATGAGCATTGAATTGCTCCCACCAAATGGAACCCTGACCATCAATGGTACCATTGTTGCCTGTGCAATTGACAAACACATGAAACTAGAGTGAGAATATCAATAAGAAGATGACAATATCCAAATGACTTCTAAGTAGAAAAATGTCCTTGCCTGTTATAACCACATCACTTAAATTATTTCCACTAATCAAGCTGCGATATCGACCACCAGGAACTTCAATACCTCGACCATAGGAGGGTAATGGTGCAACTATATCCCAGTGGATGTAATCCTGAAAGAGAAAGTAAACAGTCAAATTAGAAAAAACATTCATCACAAAAACTTTGGGAAAAAGATTCCCTCCAACAGGTGATAATTGTTACTTCCTTAAGACAGAAGCAATTGTTCAAAAAAATAGTTGTTAAGAAAGAATCAAAAAGAATTTACAAAAAAAACCTTTCGTAACTCAGTAACATTTTCCATGTAGAATGTGCCAGGTTAAATTCTTAACTTGACTGCAGATTCATTACTTTCATCATAGATTTTTTTCTCTACATAAAGGAAATATCTTGCCTACATAGTGGAATGAAGACTTAGTTTGTTGCTACCATTGCTGTGTAAAGGAAATATGTCCTTCATGTGAGGTAGGTTGTCTGTTCTAAGAAAAGGAGGAAAACAAATAACAAAAGACCACGAAGGAACATTATAGATGCAAATTCACAAATAAAAGTAGAATAATTTATAAAAGTGGGATACAGTTAGGTTCCCTTGGTCTAAATCTATAAGAGGATCAATTCAATAAAGGAGACAAGCGCTGCACCCTTGAATTGCAGATGAAAGTAAAGACACGGACACTAGGAAAAAAAACCACTAAAGTTTGAATCTTTAAGTTCAAACCCCAGGAAAAAAATTAAGTAGCTTCTACAACTGCAGTGCATAAAGATGGAGGCTCCTGTCACTGCAGGATCTAAGTAGGGCAAAGAATTTGTATGCTCAATTATTCTCTCTCCTGATTCTAAGTTAGTTGAAATGTCAAATCATGAAAAGACCTACATATATAAGGCTCGCAAAAGAACAACATCAGCAGTTTTGTGTTAATTAGTCAAATAGCACGAGCTCTTTTATTTGCAATCAGAACAAAAATAGATTGAAACCTGTGATCCGAGGATAATGGCTTCTTTTTCCAAGAAGAGAGTAAGGTGGCTGGTAAGATTGATGCATCCTGTTAACCATCGGCCAGGTGGAACATAGAGTTGGGCGCCACCTTTGTCGGCAAAGGACTTGAGATAAAAAATGGCATTCTGAAATGCTACCGTGTTTAATGTTTTTCCATCCCCAACTGCTCCAAACTCCAACACAGACACACTATGTGGTCGGGGTTTTAGGGGTTTAATGAACTGGCATTCTCCATTATTTGAATACGTTTCAATTGCACTACACAAAGCCAGTAGCAAAACAAGTACTGCCTGAAAAAAGAAATACCCAAAAAGGAAAAAGTAAATGAAGTTAATCCCAGCATTTGACATGAATGATCTGACAACAACTTGGATAACTAATTTGCATTCCATTTTGTTTAAATACAGGTGTCGCAATCAACAAAATTTAAAAGTGGCAGCAGCAAAATCAAGCTAAAACAATTGGAGAGGATATGAGAGAGACAAGCTTGTAAATGTAGCTTGCATTCACCTGGCCCCCGTTGCTAAATTTGTTATGTTCTCTAATACACTCAAGTGGGATAGACAGTCAAAGTTAACACCTTTAGTTCACGTTATACTGTCCAAAACTAACACATATGCTCCAATACCGACCGTATATTAACCTGAAGTAACCTTTAATAGTTGCAGAGCAAAAGTAGGCAGGGAAAACATGTAGAAAGGACCCAATTTTATTCACAAATTTACTGCATTTAGCAAGCCCGCTCACATACGCAATAGCGTTTTCAGAATCAAGATTTTGATTATAAATTTTTGTGAGGAAGTGCCATTTGAGAGTAACAGAATCACCGTATAAAAAACCACAAGTTCAAAACAGATCCCAACTGTAGACAGTCCTAATAAAGCTACCCGCAGCAAACACACATCAGCCTGTTCTTCAAATGGGCTCGCAGAGAACAGCATGGCAATTAGCTGGGGTACGGTATTAGTCAATTTATTGGGTTGAAACGACAATGTAGACTACAGAAAAATCACTACTTGAAACCAGAGCAGGGGATCGGCTCGATCTTGAGCAGAAGACAAACTTAACAACTGATTTGAAGTCAAGGAACTACAATTCAGTACCATCAAATATAGAAAGAATCAGCAATGCAGAACAAACTTATCAAGATGATTAATTTGAAGCATTAAACCAGCATAGCACTAGCACAAGCACAAACGTAGAGCAAATGATGACACCGAATAAATCAGAACAAGAAATATACCCAGAAGAAACAGCACAGTAGTAATTAAATCAGAGACAACCCGCTCGCTATGAACTTGTTCAGATAGACATAGAGGCATTAAAAGAAAAAAAAAAAGAATCCAAAAAAAAAACACACCAAAACAAAAACAAAAAAAAAACAACGTACTTACTAGCCTCTTCACGAGTCTCTTCTCTCTCATTCTTGAACACCCCTCAGTGGCTTTGACTCTGTACAAGAGAGGGAGAGGAGAGGAGAGGAGAGGAGAGGAGAGGAGAGAAGAGAAGGGAAGAGAAGAAAAGGAAAGGAGAAGGAGAGAAAAGAGGGATGTTATTTTTTTGTATGTCCTTGTTATGCGTATTGTACTATTGGGAAATAAATTTATGAGTGGCAATTAAGAAGGAAAAAAAAAAAAAAAAAAAGATTATTATGCTAATACAACCAACACAAAAAAAAAATTTTAAAAAAAACGTATGGTAAGAGAAAGCGACAGCGCAGATTAAGATAATGACAGATCTTGGTATTTAATTAATTACACAGTTATATGCATTACTCTACTACTCCTCTTCTCCTATGTTTGTCTGATATTATTGTCGTTCTTCTTGTGTTATTCTTCCTCATCTACTAATGTTTATTATTATTATTATTGTCTCATATAACAACAATAACCTATTATGTAGTCTATATAGTTATGAACACAAAGGAAGGAAAATCATACCATAATTATAAATTTAATATAAAAAATTACAAATGGAGAGTGGTAGGAGGATAATTAATATAATACCATAATTATTAGCCATTAATTAATGTTGTATTGGGGTAATTTAAACGGCTCATTGCCGACACGAGATTAGCGCAGCAACGGAAGCTGTATTTTATGTATATCACTATATCTATATAGGGAGAGAGAGTAAAAGAGGGAAAAAAATTATTTATGATGTCTTATCAAAATTTTAAAATTTGAGAAAAAAATAAAAGGCTTCTAAGTCAAGGCAAAGACTTGAACAACGGCTTTCGAATTCAAAACCGATTAGAAGGTTGTTTAAGCGATGGTTCCAAATTTAAGCGGTTTCAAGTCTATGCAAAGAGGTCAACAACATGCCTCAAATTTAAAATGGTGCATAAATTAGGAAGATTGTAAAATTATATGTTCCATTTGTAATTGATTAGAATTTGAAACTAGAATTCTGAAAAAAAAAAAAAAGAAGGAATTGATTAAGATGGGACAAAGGGAATTAAATTTTGGGAAGACGTGTGTGCATGGATTGATTGGGTAAAGAAGCGTAGTAGACTTAGTAGTAGTAGTAGAAGAATGCATGAGTCATAGATACATAAGGCAGGCATGTGGGTGTGGGGACCCAGCAAACCCTAAATGATAGTATGGAAAATTTGCTAGGCTGGCATCACTCAGTTGCCAGATCATAGCCATAGACGGCCTTACCCCACCGCCTTGTTCCCGAGTTCCCTCAATGGGGCCTTCCTCATCCCCTGGCCCATGGGCCCTTAAGTTCCTCCTCATCCCGCACAGTGCACAACTTTTATTACCATTGTTATTCATCGTCTCTTGGAACTTTTGTTTGTTTTACTACTAACTAAGTGCTCTTATTCTTCTCTTTTGTTTTTGTTATGGTTATGGCCCACTCAAATGCATCTTCTTAAAATTACTCCACCAATTTTATTATTAACCTCCCTCACAGTCTCACGCCTGCCTGTACTAGTTTTTTCTATAACTAAACTTTTAATTATCTTAATTACTACCAACTTCTCTTTAAAAGCAATGTTGGTAAAAAAAGTAAAAGCAAATACCTACACTTTTTTTTTTCTTTTGACTCCAGACGAAAGATGTCTTCATTCAGCCGAAACACTAATAGTTAATTTAGCTAAATGCCATTATATTACAGCAAAGGTTGGATGGGCAGTGAGCAGTGGGTGATTAGATGTTCAAATGGCCAAGGTGTCTTGTGCGAAGTTTCTTCACAATAAAACCAACACAATATAACCCATGTTTAGTCCATGCACTAGTGGTTAAATATATATTATTACTATTTTTTTTTTTTTTGACTCCTCCATGGCCATAAATATCCTTTAAGATGGGTGTGATATATTGAGCATTTTCTAAAATGATTATTATTTTATATTTGGAAAAATAAATTAAAAAGCCTTTTATCTCGCTTCATCACTCACTCTTCTCAAAAGGCGTAAATTCCGGACACCCAAACCGAGCCACGCTAGCCCTGCCTTGGGCCTGCACGTGACAGGTAAATCGCGGGATGTGCCCTAACTGGCAGGCTGCAAGAATATCCAACGGGAGATCACTCACTATTCTAAATGGGGTACCTGTGGATAATAAAATAATACTAGAAAGTAAATGAAGCTTGTTGTGTATAGCTAGGAAGACCATGCCTGATCCCCACTTCACTACTTTGAGGAAGAAGAAGGCGCAGTAATGGATGTAGTATTTTGGTCTCAAAATATCCTAAAATCAACCAATGCCTGGCGGAAGACAAAACCACAGCTCCAACTGGTTATACAACCGTAACAGCTACGTACTAGGAATTACTAAGGCAAATGGGTTCTCGTCGGCATTATTGGATTGGGCATCAACTGAACTGAACCTCTAGAAACTGATGGAGTTTGTTTATTTAACTTTGATGAAATGGCCAAGGCCGCCAATCAATGCCATTATTATATATATATTATAATTATAAGCCATGGTGTGACTGGTTATGAATTTTTATTCTCATTGATTGATTGCTGGAATGGCTCTATATACGTCAATCAAACTGCGTGCATAACTGTTGATGGACAGTCTTGATATACCACCGCACCAAGCTGGAATTCGGCCCTACTTCGTGGAAACAAAGGAGAGGATCGATCAAACGGTTAACACCACCTACCACCACATGCATGTAGGTCTTCCAGCACATGATTCCTGCACACTTTCCACTACTGCTTCTCTCTAAATATCACTACTAATCTACTTACTCATTTTCTTTATGCCCATATCATTCTTTTCTTTTCTTTTCTTGTCTTTTTTTTTTAAGATTTAATTAATTCACTGTACATGATTTATTGTAATTAATCATGTCATACGTAATAATACGTACACTTGCCATGTTAATCATTTGAGTTTTCTTTGAAAACTCCATCAAGTATCACCTAAATATTCTTTCTTACCATACAAAAGAATTACTCTAAGATGATCATCTCATAGCTATTGAGAATGAATTAAATCAAATAGTTCTATTTCTCAATCTTTCTGACTTGCTTTGCTCCTGCAGAACCAAAGTCAAAAAGATTGAAAAAATCAGTCATTCACAAGTACCACTGATGAAGGATTAGTAATCCTTTTTAGAAATCAAATGGATTCAGTCTTATACATACGCGAGGAACAAGAACACAAATTTCATATACACACCCTTCAAACAAGTATCAATTCACCGACTCTTTGTAAAGAAACTTCAGTCATCAAAACCCAAACTAGCTTTGAAAAGTTTAAACAATACCATGCATGATTCTCAAAAAAATAAAAGAACCAAACTTCAAATCACAAATGCAAAGAGATCATTTTCTTCATATATCTTCCTAACGCATTATGTAAGTCCAAGGAGAGAACAAACCTTTCCTTCTTTTTTTTTCTGATTTTACGTAAGAGCCTTCAGAAGTTTAGAAAATTTTATCATTTTGTTTTTAATATTTATCAGGAAAAAAAAAAAGATCGGATTATTAATTAAGTGATAAAAATTCATCCCCAGCCCAGTTCGGTGGATGGGCTTTTTAATTACTTTGCAGTATTAAGCAATTCATTCCACATCATCTACTGGTGGTAGAGTTCTCAACCAAGCCCAACACTTTGGGTTCCTAAATCTTGGGGACAGAGGACCATGATTAAGGCTTACAATGAACAAACAAAACAAAATGGGTGTCGTGTTTGTATTGGGCCGCAGCCTTTGAAAAACACATCGAACATCGTGCCAAAGTCGTTAACCCCGCTATTTCCCTTCCTTTTTCATTTTTAATTTTTGTTTGTTCTCTCTCAAAGCACGTTGGGTAAAATTCAGCACAGTAGAGTAGAGTAGCAGCAGTATTCCTCCGGCGTCGAGTCAGGTGCCGCCGTGCTCTAATTTTCCGTTCTCAATTTTGATTACTTTTGATCTTTGTATCGATGTTCGTTGACGGCGGTTTTTGGTTTGACTTTGAGCTTTCTTACTTGTGCAGATTGATCTAATTCGAATGTTTTCGTCTTTCAGTTAAAAACTTGGTGAGATTAAACATGGCAATGTTGATAGCGTCTCGTCGAATATCCAGTCGATCAGCTGCCGCGACGACCACCACGACATCTTTCTTCAGATGGTTCTCGGCGGCTACCAGGACGGAACACGATACATTTGGACCCATTAATGTTCCTGTTGACAAGTCCGTACTATCTTTCTCTAAACCTCATTCAGCTCCATTTTACAATACCGCGTTTCTGTATGGCCATTACAGTATTCTATAACTTGTTGCTTTTCTTTCTTTTAATATAGAAATGGATTTTGACGAGATCGATATTGTAGTGTTAAGTAGCTTCAGCTGCAATGTATTTTTTCGCTTGTTTACTGCATTTAAAGGGCTCGTAGAACGTGTGTGTTATGTGGTTGGTGATTTCGGTGCTTCCTCGTTGATGTCTGTCCCTATTTGGCACTTGATCTTATTGCTAAAGTAATTCAATTTCATTTGGCCTCTCTGTTTGGCTCCTACATCAACAAAAGCACTCTTTTTTTTCCCTTTTATGTGCTCATATATCAATCCCGAAGGTGTGTGTGTGTTAAGGTGCCTTGCTTGAACTTCTATTTTAAGACTTGCCCGGTAGAATTCCATTGAAGGGGATTACAGATATTTTTGAGGGTTGTAGCTGCAATACATTTTCTGTTTTCCACATTTTGGCATTTACTGGTAGAGAAAATGGTGTGCATACTTAAGTTTCAGTTTTGATACTGCTTGGCTGATATCCTTTTCAAACTGGTCTTATATCTGATTCCATTCAGGTTGTGGGGGGCTCAAACTCAAAGATCACTTGAGAACTTTGATATTGGTGGTGAGCGAGAACGCATGCCTGAGCCAATTATTCGTGCATTTGGCACCCTTAAGAAATGTGCTGCCAAGGTTCCTAATCATTTCACACTGTTTTGCCCCTTTAATGCTTATGACTGTGTTGTGATGGGCTTTGATAAATGAATTTTTGCAAACTTGCTTTGCCACGTCAAGCTAATTAAATGGTACAGTATCAACCATTTTCAATAACCATTTCAAAAAGAGAGAGGAAAAGAAAGGTGTTGAAAGAAATTGTGTATTCATTTGGGTAATCAGCCGCATAGTGTTTTTTCTTTCTTTTTTTTTTTCTTTTAAATGATTGTTTAACTTCCCAAGTGCTCCACTAGTGTATGTTGTTTTCCAAATTTACATGCTAGTTTTGATTTAATGGCTAACTTGTTGTATTTCTGGCATTTACAGGTGAATATGGAGTATGGCCTTGATCCCACCATTGGGAAGGCAATAATGCAAGCTGCGCAAGAAGTTGCTGATGGGAAATTAAATGATCACTTCCCCTTGGTGGTTTGGCAAACTGGAAGTGGTACTCAAAGTAACATGAATGCCAATGAGGTCCCCACAAGTTATCCACCCTGCTGTCAATTTATTTTGTTTGGTTTCAAATGTGTCTGATGCTACACAGACCTTGATTCTCTTGGAGAAGTTTCAAGAATATCTGGTTGTGATGTTGTTAGTTTGATATCATGAGTCATATGCAACCTGCTTGCATGGAGGAATCTAGAGAATACAATGTTTGGCGAGAAATTTGTCATACAAATAGGCATTATATGGTGTTCCTTTTTGTTATTGAACTTTATTTGGCTGGCATCTGAATATTTAGCCATGAGTTTGCATGTATGAGCTGGGAACATGATGGTTTTGTTGTCAGATTTATATCGGTAAAGATGTTGAAGCCAAAAACATTGGGACAAAGACGAATGACTTTCTATTCGATGGCAAGTTGAAGGGATTCTTTGTGGTTTGAATTAAACTTTTGCTGGTGATATGCTTCTGACAATTCTGCTGTGAAGTTGGTAATTGAGTGGACAACGGGAGATGCAGCTGTCAACAGCTTGATATTTCTGAGTGCCTCTTGGTATATTGTCATTGATAACAAAACAGAAAAGAGATATAGCTATTTACTGCTTGTGTGATGGGAGAAAGTCTATACTGTCCAAGTTTCTATGTTGATGGACATAATGTTCATTGCTTTGGATAGGATAAACCATTTTAACTTACTGCAAAAAGAAAGAAATATGACACTTTGGAATAATGCTGCATGAACTATAACTAAATGCCTTATTTGCGGGATAACATCATAAGTGCATGATTTTCTTGTCTATTCTCCTGCGAGTGACAAAATTTTCTCGAGTGGCAGATGTTTTTTCCATGTATTCTCAAGGTATTCTGTTTGGATTGATCATGTGCCTGCTGGTTTTTACAGGTTATTGCCAACAGGGCTTCTGAAATCCTTGGCCACAAACGTGGCGAGAAATTTGTGCACCCAAATGACCATGTGAACAGATCTCAATCTTCTAATGATACTTTTCCGACTGTAAGCCCCTTGTGGAAGATTGTCATGCTTTGTGAACTGCTTGGTTGAGCTTTCACGATTATACTTTTGAAATATTTCAGTAATGAGTTGTGGTTTGTTTAATATACAGGTGATGCATATCGCAGCTGCAGGGGAAGTAAATTCAAGATTAATACCGAATCTCAAAGTGTTGCATACTACACTGCATTCAAAGGTTAATATACCATTTATTCTTTGTTAAAAGTGTATTGTAACACAAAAGTATGTATGCACTGCCCATACCCTAGTTGTCCTTCATTTGTCTAATAAGTTTCCTAATTGAGAGGTTCATAATCTTTGAGAATTTAAATAAGAAGGTAATTTTGAAAAATATAGGATAATATCAAGATTTCCCTTGGACTGCTACGCTTCCAGAAAGTTAGTAGTAAATTAAGTGATATATGTTGAGTGATTTATGTGGGAAAGTGAGGCACAGATTTAACTGGTTCATCAAATTATATCTGATGAAGAATCTTATAAGCTGCAGGGTACCGGATAATATGAGGAGTTAAGATATTTTGAAAAAATGAGGAGTTGAGATATTTTGAGATTTGTTATAGAAAATCAGTTTTGGCCAATGCAATGAACTCTTGATTTCAAAGTTTGGTTTAAGTTTCATTCAGTTTCTACACTGTAGTAATGAATTCTACTATTTAAGTACAAGGTTGTGGGGAAATGTTGTCTATTGCCTCTATTCTTTAGAAATTTAAACTGATAGAATCAATTTAATGAGCACGGTTGCCATTTGCCATTTGTTTGTTGGTACTAGCTTATTGATTATTGTTGATTAACTTCATTCTATTAACGTAGTTTTCTAGTTTCATAAATCACCAGATGGGAAAAAATTTTGTTTTTTATAACTATGCTTGCATCATGTATAAGTGTGAAGAGAGAGAGTGTGGTCATGACCTTTTTTAGTTTCAGAATATTGTTCAGTTTATGCTCTCAATTGTTGTACTTCTTATCACTTATCGAACTCAAATTTTGTCGGTCATAGCTTGAATATTTTGATTACTTGTACTATGGAAACTTTTAACATCAATTTCAAAGCCTTTTGCTTTTGTTTTGTTTTAGTCTATTGCGTTCAAGGACATTGTTAAAATTGGGCGTACACACACTCAAGATGCAACACCTTTGACACTTGGACAAGAGTTTAGCGGCTATGCTACGCAGGTAAGATCTTTCTGCTTTCTCATTGTACCATAATGAATGCTATTGTTGGGATGAATTATACTAAACCTGTTTGAGAATCGCCTTGTTATGGGAACCCCTCTTTTTTTGTTTATGAAATCCTCTGTTGGCCTTTCAAGTTATTGTTACTATTTTGCGCTTATGTAGTTATACATCATTTTACTCATGTAGTCTTTATAAATGTAAACTGTCAAACTGAAGAATTTTGTGCCAACATTAGTTTCTAAGGCCGGCTGATCAATTTTGATATCAAACCGATTTTCTGAAACTTTTAGAAAAAATAGAGGGGATCCTTGTAACGTGGCAAAACCTCATTGGAGATCAGTGTGCCCCTAATTATATATTCCTTTCAGTTTTTCTTTCTAAATGTTGCTAATTGATTATGGAGAGCTAATTATTCTATAATTTCTTCAGGTGAAGTATGGCATTGATCGTGTCTTGTGCACCCTTCCTCGCATGTATCAGGTTCTGCTTCTGCATTATCAAACCCAACCCCCCCCCCCCCCCCCCCCCCCCCCTCTCGCTCTCTCTCACACTGGTTATGTCACTGGAACAGCTTGCACAGGGAGGCACAGCTGTAGGGACTGGTTTGAACACAAAGAAAGGGTAAGTGTTGCAGTATTGGTGGAGGAATAAGTCTTTTTCATTTTCCAGCCACCTGTGCCTTTATGGAGTGCACATCAAAATTTCTAATCTGTTACTGTTTTCAGTTTTGATGTGAAAATTGCTGCTGCTGTGGCAGAGGAAACAAGGTTACCATTTGTAACAGCTGAAAACAAGTTTGAAGCACTGGTATCTCTTAGTTCCCATAGTGCTATATCTTGCTTTTGTAATCTGCAAGGAGCAAGTTCTTTGACTCTGTTTAGTTTGTACTGCAATGAAACCGTTTGGCCATGTGGCTCTTATACTTTCAGGCTGCTCATGATGCATTTGTTGAAGCTAGTGGAGCCCTAAACACAGTTGCTACTTCTCTCATGAAGATTGGAAATGATATTCGTTTCTTGGGAAGGTAATCTTTTTTGGTGAGATTAAGAATTCTATACATGGCAATTTCCATCTGGATTAGACATTTAAGTTATTTTCCTTGCCCAGTGGTCCACGGTGTGGTCTTGGCGAGCTCATTCTTCCTGAAAATGAACCTGGCAGCAGTATTATGCCCGTACTTCTTTGTCCCTGACGTATATTTAAAGAAGTTACATGTTTACATAGTATAGCTAACAATAGCTCTGTCTTCATCTTACTGTGAACCTGTTTTATTTTTAGGGAAAGGTGAATCCAACTCAGTGTGAGGCACTCACAATGGTCTGCTCTCAGGTATGCTTTGGTTCTTTTTTCTTCATCAGGTAGGTGATTAAGCAAAATGCGGATGGGGAACTCTGGCAGATGTTTTAAGATATATAACGATGCTTCTCCTCAATTCCTTTCTGTGGATAATGCTTCTCCATGTTCTCGGAGTTGGTTCTGCTATGAAACAGGGATACTAGAGGAGTGTTTAGATTAGAAATACTGTTAAAAAAGAAAGAAAACAATGCAGTCTAGCTTCTTAATGTGGTCCTCTACTTGTCTAATTTTTTATACTAATCTCTAATAATTGCAGGTTATGGGAAATCATATTGCAATCACAATTGGTGGATCAAATGGCCATTTTGAGTTGAACGTATTCAAGCCTCTGATTGCCAGTTGTCTTCTACAGGCATGTTTGATCGTTTGTTTTTCTACAATATTGTGTTGTTGATGTGTCAAAGTTGCATCTACCCAAGAACTTTTGCTCCTTTCAGGAATTGTGTTGTGTTTAAATTACTGTTCATACCATGCAAGAACATTGATGATTAAATAATAGGAGAGATTTGATTATATCTTGTAGCTTGAAGTATTTGATGTAATCTAGGCCGGCATTACTCATTAACTTTGTTGCATGTGAATTAATGCTTCTTCTTTTATGTCTTTAAAGTCAGTCTGTGGTTTCCATCTCTAACACACCTGGATTTTTATGATCCTTCAAATATGTATTATTGTAAGACATCAAATATGTTGTTAGGATATTATTTTTGAACTTTGATATAATTCAGGTTTATTCCTGTTTGAGCTGGACTCTTCTAATGAATCTAGTTTTTCTCTATATCTGATGGTTCGACTCCTTTTTACCTTTGATGTTCAGTCTTTGAGATTGCTTGCTGATGCATCTTCGTCTTTTGAGAAGAATTGTGTGAGAGGAATTCAGGCCAACAGGGAAAGAATTTCTAAATTACTACATGAGGTTAGTTAAGTGCTTGATGCACGAATGCAAACTTTTATGTCATTTTGGACAGTCAGTTCTCTAATTTGATCTGCTTGTTTTCCTTTCTACAACCTTGCAGTCACTCATGCTGGTGACGTCTTTAAATCCTGTAAGCCTGTTTGCCCACATTGTTTTCGGTTCAACTAGTGTTTGCAATGCTTTGTAACTATTTCCTTCTTTCTATCATTTAAACATTAACCTGTCTTGGATGATGGTTATGGCAGAAAATTGGTTATGATAATGCTGCTGCAGTTGCCAAGAAAGCCCATAAGGAGGGAAGTACTCTGAAGGTGATAGTTATGAATCTATTAAGTGTTGCATCTCTTTGATCTTTGAGTTATATAATATCTTGTGCCATCAATTTTTCCTCAAGCTGCCTGGGTTATATATTAACATGTGAAAGCTGAAATCGCAGGAAGCTGCCTTAAACCTGGGAGTTCTGACCTCTGAAGAATTTGATGAACTTGTGGTTCCGGAGAAGATGATTGGCCCCTCTGCATAATCTGTGTTCAGTCTATTTGAGCCATTCTTTCACAATAATAGCATTCAGAAATGCAAGATTCCAGCATTTTCCGAGAAAATTATATTGCTGGAGTTCTCGCCTATTGAAATTGAGAGGCAACAAAGTGGGAAAGCCTTCAAACTTTTTTGTAATAGAAGTGATAGACCTAGTTAATTTTAAGCCAAACAATGAAATGCAATTTTTTGTTTCTTTTTTCAATTAGACAGACGTGGTTAAGGACCCTACTCATTTGAGGTTACCAAATCCTGTGTAATTAATCAAAAATATTCTACGACAATTAAGATTTTCCAGGCATGTAATTTTAAAGTTTACTTAATTTTAAGCTGTGTAAGAACTTTTTAAAGTTTACTTAATTTTAAGCTGTGCAAGAACTTTTGGACAATTTGATTACGCAATTTATATAGTATGACAACAGGCGTCCATGAAACTCTATTCTCCATTGGTAAAAGGCTTATGCGGACGTAGACATGGTATGTTGAATTTTCTATGTCAGGCATGAATCATTTGGCCTTTAGCTCTTTTAAGAAACAAATTTATGAAGTTAACACAACACTCACCCGGTTAGTGATTCCAAAAAAGAGTAAATCACTCTTAGTGGGGGCTTTGAAGCAGACCAACACATTTCTAAACAAATCACAGTTGCTAAATAACGTAACAGAGTCAAAATTCATATCATCTAAAAATTGGTAAGGTCTGTTCAAAAAAGAACAGCAAAACAACAGTAAGCAGTCGATAACAATAAAATGCAGCACCAGCAAGGATTTAAAGGCAATACAGCGTAACAAATGTTTCCCTCTAATCATACAGTAGTGATTTACTTCTTGGATTTCTTTGGTCCCCTGAAGATAAAAAAATAACAAAAAAAAAGAGTAAAACAAATCAAATAGAATTCTATGCAAGCCATATCAAATTTCACAGCACACTGGCAAATGCACTTACTGAGCTGCTTGGGTTGGAGCTGCTGCTGGCTGCGCTGGTTTCTCTACTGGTCCCTATTTATAACAAAAACAAAAACCTCAAATTTACAACAGGCAAACCAACTACTGTACATTAACGACTATTACTAGCCAAAAATGTGTTCAATAATCAGGAAACGGATATTTTCCATGTTTTTTCATCAAATGTGGAGGGGTCGGAAAACACAGGAGGATTCCTACGTACCCAGTTCTACATGGACACTAACAAAACCCAAACTATCCACCTATATCTATTTTCCTATCACAGCTTTCATCAGTCATGAAACAACTTGAAAAATAAGATTCTGCCCACAATTCATACCTGAGCCAAACGTTCCTCCCTCCTAGCAATCTTTCTTTCCCTGCTTGCCTTATTTTTTGCACGCTTAGCCTCAAACTGATCGGACAATGTCTTCTCTCTAGCTTTTTCAGCCTTAGACTTGTGGATGCTCTCCATCAGCACCCTTTTGTTCTTGAAAACATTACCCTTCACCTTCATATACATATCGTGATACATGTGCTTGTCAATCTTTTTTGATTCTCTGTATTTCCTTAGCAGCCGCCTAAGCACCCTCATCCTCCTCATCCAAAGTACTTTTGTTGGCAACCTTGCCTCCCTTGTACCCTTTCGTTTACCTGGATAAAAACAAGATCCAATTAATCTATGGTAAAGGGTACTTACCAATCAAAGAACAAGAGCAAACACATCTAAGGAAAAGTAAGCTCTTAACCAAGAGAGTAATGCGGAAATGTAAATTACTTTCTAAAGATTTTTTAAAACTTCTTATTGCAGTTAAGTTTTCCTATTCATTCTAACTATCATTTGAACTACCCAAAATTCACCAGGTAAATTTTTTCCAGGCATATAAGTCAAACCTACAAAAATAGGTAAAAAAAAGAGCCTCAAAATCAGTAGCACAACACATGAACCAGAAGTTAGATATCATAGCAGGAAAGAGATACCATATCCAGAGTGCCGGCCCTTGCGCTTCGCCTCTTTCATTCTGCGAGCACGAGACCGTGAGTGAATCTTAGTTGGCTTCCTAATGATGAAACCATCCTTAACCAGCTTTCTTATGTTTTGCCCTGTATTTGACAAAAGATAAGTGCAGGATGAGACCAACAAATATTTGTGTAGAATGATCTCAATAACAAGAAAATATCTACAAAATATACTTTGGCAAACACATAATCATACTGACACGTGATTATCTCTATTATCATTCCCACATAAATATACTTTGGCAAACACATAATCATACTGACACGTGATTATCTCTATTATCATTCCCACATCCCAACTACAACTACAAAACTTGACATTCAGAAATGATCAAATGATGCGACATAAATACAGTTATAAGGCTAGAACAACACTAATAAAAACACATATCACTTTACAGGTGTGGACACACAATAGTAAAAGAAATCCACGATATAATTAACATAGAGGCGCCTCAGACATCCAAGGAAGGACAAATGCAGCATCAACTCTCAAGCCCAGCCCGGCGAAAGACGAAAGCTCTCAGGCGGCCACTGCGAATGTTTTGAGAAACAAACATTGAAAAAGTTTCCATCATCGCCACCAATATCAACACAAACCCACACAATGAAAATTTACATTAAGCCTGGCACTCGTCTACAGTAATCTTTCCAACAAAATTTAGACCCGATTAATTAAATAACTAACTAACGAGAAACAACGAGAAAAAGCAAACAACAGTGCGAAATTGTGGATTCCAGCAAGGTTTCACCGAATCAAACCCATGATTAACTTAGCCCGTCTTCAAAAAAAATAGAATCCCACTCAAACCACTAAAAGGTAAACACAGAGACATCCTCGTATGTCACCCAGAGCTAATCCAATGTAAGACCTTTGCAGGAGAGACCACTATAAATACAATTAAAATAATCGCATTCAGAGATAAGGCCACTTTTGCGGAAGAGAACCAGCACATATACAATCAAAACAATCGCATACGGATATACTGCACAGGGAAGTTGGAGATTTAGAACATACGAGAATTGGCCATGGAGATTTCATTGCCTTCATTAGGGTCGAGCCAGACCTTGCCCCTACCACACTTGAGAACACTGGCGGCGAGCCGCTTCTGAAGCTTTAGCGACACCATCCCTTTCCCGCTCTCTCCTTCACTTGTCACGGCGGCGTCTGCTGCTATTACAGACTGAAATGCTGGCAGCGCTCAATATGAGCGCTTTTATAGCATATCATATGACCTAGGGTTTTTCCTTTGAGGCTTTTTTCTTCTGGGCTTTTCACCAAGATCCGTGTGGTTGACTCGGTCTCCTGTTTGGCCCAATAAATGTTTAGTTAATGATCTCCAATTTTAAGTTTTTAGAGGAAAAAATAATAATAATAATAACATTTGGTCTAATATAAATCGAGTTTATATATTAAATGGGAGTTAATTAAAATTTCAATGCACAATAAAACTGACAGAAAATTATATGACTATTAGTTTTACATTTCATATATAAAGCGCATCTCGTATATGAACATGTTACACAGGAATTTTTATCGGTAATAAAAAATTGTGTTTGGCCTCGTACCCAAATTTTGCCTTCTAACATATTTTCTCTTTAAATTGTTATTACAATGGCACTTATTTTTTGCAATGGATATTTTGTAACAAATTCCTCTTTCACTTTTTACATCAATTGTATTTCACGGCATGTGTCTTAAAATTAATCTTAAATTATACTAGTAATGTTACTCTAAATCTTTATGATTTTTCCACTTCCTTCCTTATTATAATAATTGAATAGTCTTTGTGAAAGAAATCCCTTCTTTACAAGGGTTCAAGTATTCATTCTTTAGAAAATAATTATAAAACAAACAAAAAAAAAAAACTTTTCAGTTCCAATCTAAGAATCCAATATATTAAAAAAAAAAGAAAAGAAAATCAATGCCCATCATAAAAACATTTTTCTTCGGAGTGAAAGCAAGTTAAGACAACAAGATAGAATGGTTAAAATAAAAGGAAAATTTGTAAAAATCTACAGCAATGTTGACTTTAATGGTGTAATATAAAGTCAATTTTAACTTTAATAAAATGGGATGTGCTACGTTTATAGAATTTGAATTCCTTTTCTTTCTTTATATCATTTTCAGCAATATCATACATCTACAGTTGTCTTGTCAAGAATCAAACCTTGTTGTAAATGAAGCAAGCAAACTTGATTAATCAAGACTAGTCGGTTAAAAAGATTTGATGAAAATGAAAATAATTTAACTTATGTAATCTACACTTAACTATTTGTATCTTATACTTTTTGTCATTATTATTATTATTTTTAATTTGGCCACTCATTTATTACAAGTGGTATTCTATTGGTTGTTTTGTTAATTTAAATAGTTAATTTTGATTTTTTTGTTAAATTCATATAGTTTTTTATTAAACTGTATTTTTAAGTATAAAATTTAAGTACAACTTTATTAAATAAACACTTAAGGTTCCGCTTTGATAAGTTATTTTTGGATTATATCATGAAATTTTTTTTATTGGGATTTGTTATGATAAAAGAATATTTTGGGAGTGTTTGGAATGAATTATTTTGTTTTGTTGGGATTTGTAGTGAAGATTTTTTTATTAATAAAAGTTTGAAATTTAAATTTCAATTAGTATTTTAGTAGTTTATTTTGGTGGGAATTGTTTTAGGAAGAATTATTTATTATTAAAATTTAAAATTCAAATTCAAATTCAATATTTTATTTATAAAAATTAATGTAGCAAAAATAATTACTGTAGCATTATTTTGTGTTTTAAAAATTTTGATGAAAAAGTTAAACAAAACAAACACACCATTTTGCAATTGTGAAATAAATCACAAAAATATGTATGTCCAAACAGACCCTTAGTATCTTAAAGTGTAAATCATATTTCTTTACCTCATTATTACATATAATATTACCTTAAAAAAATTTAAAAAATTTTAAACTTAATGAAGATTTCAAAAAATAACGTTTAAATTTAACAAAATAACTATTAATACACCATTTTATATAAATGGGTAGCTAAATTAAAATAAAAAAAACCAAAAGTATTCCATCTATAAATAGTTTAGTGTTATCTGAAGTAGTTTATCATTTGACTTACTATGATAATAGCCTTCGGAATTTATTTATTTTTTCATATAAAGTTTACAAATGCATTTCTATCATTTTTGCATACAAAACAAGATAAAATTGCAAATAACATTCATTAGTAAAATACTCAAAACAGCTCTCTCCACACCACAACTAGAGGTGATCCTACTTGATGTTTGCCATCAGACCAAGTTATCTTACCCCACTCACTCGCTGACCTCCCCGGCGTCACCTCCAACTTCTCACCCTTAATTTCAACTTTGTAGCTTTGCTTTTGACCATTTACATTAAAATCCATCTTCCCTGGATTTACAGTAACGTTTGCACCTTTAGGATTTGTAATCGCTACGCTATAGCTAGATGCACCTTCACCGACATGAGTCACCGTCCTTGTCACGCTCAGATCGAAGTTGGTCGCCCCTGTTTCATCAAAAACCACCACAATTGCTGGATAATTTAAATCCCAAGGATTATGCTGTTTCCGATTGCACCTTGATGGGTTTCGAGTGATCTCTCGTATCGCTGCATGACTGTAATTAGAAGCGCACAGAAAGTTTACGTAATCATCCAAGGTCAGATCATAGACGAGGCCCGGATCGAGTGCTTTCTCCGGGTTTACATGTCCTGCACCTGTGTCCCAAATGCTTGATGCCTGGTAAGACTTCTCATCTAGCAAGGTTTTCCCATCAGGATACTGCATGTATGCAGTGGTCATGAGAGCCGAACGAATCATGGCCGGTGACCACTCAGGATGGGCTCCCTTGAGTAGCGCCGCTATGCCAGACAGGTGAGGACAGGACATGGACGTCCCCGAAGCTATATTGAACTCTGTGCGCCGAGTGTCCGATGCTAGCTCAGTCGGCGGCAGGCCATCTGGCCAAGCTGCTAAGATGTTAACGCCTGGCGCTATGAAATCTGGCTTCAGAACATACACAGACTCCCCATTTGGCCCTCTGGATGAGAATGAAGCAACGACAGGTGCCGGTTTCACGCCAACCTCTGTGCCCCGGAAAACCATCCTTGCTTTAGGATTTGGGTTTGAGTTTGCGTAGGCTCGAACCGCGTCGCCGGCAGATTCACCTAGTGAGAGTCCTGGAATCATATGAGCATCTGCAATCAAACCTTCGCCGAGTGGTGCCACGTTGGCAACGATTACACCGGCTCCGCCAGCCATCCTGACCACGTCTCCTTTGGCCACGCGCGGTGATCCTCCTCGATCGCACACCACGATCTTTCCCTGAACCTTCTCTTTATCTAGTGAGCCCGGCATACAAGTGGCGGCAGAAAAACTAGCATAGTGGCCAATCCCGCCTTGACCGTGGCTTAAGTCCACGGAGGCATTTCCAGCGTATATCAATGGAATATAAGTTCTTTCAAGTGAGCGGTGGCTGTGATAGATTGACGCACCTTTCAACACCCGCCCATCTTGAAGCAGAAGATCAGCCGGGAACCTTCGGTCAATAGTGCTAGCACCGACGGTGGTAATCCATGGGGCGACGTTGGTGACAGTGGCCTGATTTGGACCTTCATTTCCAGCAGAAGCGGAGACTAGAACACCCTTCTCCATAGCCCCGAATGACCCAATTGCAATAGGATCAAGATTGTACGTTGCAGTTCCGCCACCGACAGAGATAGATATTATGTCGACGCCGTCCTCGACGGCCTTATCAAAGCCCGCGAGGATATCAGATTCCATGCAACCGCTTTTCCAACATATCTTATAAACTGCAATGCGTGCTTTTGGTGCAATTCCGACAGCAACGCCCGCAGCGAAGCCGAGTAGGGAGGCATTGGCAACTGCTCTTCCGGCGGCGGTCGAAGCTGTGTGGGTGCCGTGGCCATCAGAGTCCCTGGGAGACTTCACATCGGTGCTTTGATTCCTTCTGCTGCGAGCAGCCTCGTAACCCGCGGAGAAATATCGAGCGCCGATGATTTTTTTATTGCACAAGTTTTTGGTGAAATTTTCACCTTCTACGCACTCGCCTTTCCAGTGACTAGGGATGGGACCAAGGCCTTCGTCGTGGAAACTGCGTCTTTCGGGCCAAATACCAGTGTCTAGCACTCCTATCACTACATTGGAACCCGAGTCAGACTCCGTTAAGAGGCCATTTGGGTTTTTGGACGAAATTCCAAGAAATTCAGGGGATCTCGTGGTTTGAATTTGGCGAAGTTTGTCGGGTAACACAGCAAGAACACCGCGGCTGTTCCTGAGCTGTTCTGCTTCTTCAGGAGTGAGTCTGGCAGAGAAGCCATGAAAGACGGTTTTATAGATGTGGAGAAAATCTTTGGACAGTCGTTTTCGGGGGTCTTTAGAATCTTGGTTGTCCAGTAGGTTTAAATGCAAGCTTCCAAGGGTGTCACTGTACCATTCTTCGACGTCTGAAAATTCCGATGGTTTCAAGTCATTTTGGATTCTGACAATGAAGTTTTGAGCATTTATTTCACCACCACTAGCGATTTCACCCAAAGCAAGTGCGAACAAAAGGAAAGCAATAGAAAAAACTAACCAAAACTTTCTCATGATTTGGAAATCTTAGGATATATTTAGGACATATATAGGATATACAATAGAAGCAAGAAAAGAAAGCAGTGGACGGTTTCTGATTCTGAAATGGTAATTGGGGCAATATATAGAATGTAGAAGGGGGGATAAGTCCGAGGAAGAAACAGAATAGCATTCAATGATGGAGTCTTTGCAATAGATTTGAAGTAACGCCTTCACGCTTTGCATGCATGACGACTGGAAACTGAAAATTGGAACTCACATTGAAAGAACTGAGCAACCATTTTTACATAACACAGCCAAACCCCTGTGCAAAATGTCAAAACAAATTTTTGTCCGGGTAAGTCAGATTACGTATACGTACATTGTATTATTCAGTGACACTTGGGAACGCCAATTTGCGGCCATGTCCAAAAGATGACGGTCATGAATGATGATTAGTCATGAAGGATTTACCTTCCATGGACGGATGAGAGGGCAATGAATCTGCCGACACATTTTTGCTCCTTTAAAGGAAGGTTAGGTTGAGAATCGAGCGATAATAGTATCATAAACTGGCACTATTAAATTTCTTGGCATAAAGAACCAGCGACAAAACACGAATTACAACGGAGAGAGTCCAGAATTTCAATGACGAAATTACTTACTGAACATAACAGCTGTAGTGTTTTGGAGTGCGGGGTGGCTTCTTCTATTATTGTTGTGTTTTTTTTTCCCCTTTTAAAGTTTTAATCAAATGATAATTTCAATATTATACATAAAATATACAATAGTGAATGGAGTCCAGATACTCTGTCCAATATTTATCCAGTGCTATTCTGTCTAACGTTTAAAACTACGTAATTTCATTAAAAGTAGGGACTAAATGCATAAATATCATTAAAATTACTTTAAAATTATTAGACCCTAACCAAGAGATTAGTGAACCCTACGTAGTTTTAATTATGACAAAATAAGACAGACAAAATCTTGGCTAGAAGATCCCGTGTCTAGTGAAGAGTCCAGAAAATCTTGAGCATGGGAATTTACCCAAAAAAATTAATCCTCAAAGTATAAGTCCCATGCACGATCAATTACAAACAGAAGCTAGATTAATAATTTTAACCTTCCTAGTTCCTAGTTTTTTACCAAAACATTCTCTGTACGATACTGGATCATCTCTATAACTAGTTGTATCACACTCTATGTTAAATAATACGTAAAAACACACTTGGCAAATTAAATTAAAAATATTAAATATTAAATTTAGTCAATATCTATTAATATTAAACACACTTTTGTATTGTTTGATATGATACAATTATACATACTCTCATAAGTGTTGTTTAATACATGTTGTGATACAAGTACATATACTGAGGATGGAATGCCAGATTTTACTCTCCTATGGAAAAAACAAAAGTTAGATCGTAATATATCTAACTGTATTTCACTTTTTTTTTTTCTTTCCCAATTTTATCACCGATCCTATCCTTCCTCCAACTAACACGGTGACACCCACTAGGCCACTACTATCATCTTTTGTCAATTTACTCAGCATTTCTCTCTTTACTAAAATTAACCATGCAAACTTCGGGAAAGAACGTGCAGCAGCAGCAGCAGGCGTTTTCCCCACTACCAAATCCCAAAGCTAGATTCAAGGCCCACCTATTCATCTTATTCTGCGTTGGGTTTGATAAAATGGGCTTTCAAAGGGCACAGTAATTCATTTAACGAAGATGCCTATTAGAGATTGGGCTAAAGTAAGTTGTTGGCTCTTTATTTAAGCCAATTGGGCTAAAGTAGTTGTCAGCTCTTTATTAAGCCAATTGGGTTTAGAGCCTTCTCTAGTCTCCCAAAAAAAAAAAAAACACAATCCATAATATATGGCCGATTAGGACGGTGGTCTTTTTTCCGCTATTAAAGTAACTCACGATATATTTTCTGTATTACTTTTGTATATCATTTATTATAAATATTATTTTGATACGTGTATTTAACATTTACTCGGTCTACTAACAACTTGATAAGATTTTAGTATTATTTAAAAATACACTTGACACATTTATAAAAAGTGATACATCAATTGATATACTAAATAGTACAAAAGATCGAAAACCAACTAACTCAATGAAGTAAATCACGCAAAACCGATTTTATTTTCATTTTTCCATAAAGTTTTGAAACGAATAATACTAAAGAAAATTTCCAAAAAAGTCATATTCATCCATAATCCATTTATTGAATGAATTGGAAATATTATGTGGGATATCACTTGGCGTTTGGTACGTACCCACACGGGAAGCTTAAAAAGGCATCCGGGAAATAGGGGTTCTTGCAAATGTTTCAGACGGATATCGGTGGTCGCACACAGCCACAAATGAAAGAAACCAGCAGCGCCAACAGAATTTTTGGTACACCACCAACCTTAAAATCTTATACCCCCCTCATCTCTAGTTTTGTACAAGTTGACAATTGTCATTTTGTAACGTCAACTTGCCTCCCAAGTCCCAATCGCCAAGATAGCCTTTTTCCAATTCTTGGTCTTTTCTAATTGAGTTGGTGTCATGATAAAGATCCGTCATTATCTTAATCACATGGTTGTTATGATTTTTTAATAAGTGTTGTTTTAATTAATAATTTTTTATTATCAAATAAATATTATTTTACAAATTTTCAAATTTTTTAATGTCACAACAACTTGTTTTATAACCATAAATGTATTCGATTACAATTTAATAGAGAAAAAAGTATTATATTTATTAGTGTTAAAGAGTGATATTTCGTTACGGCGGATGGGGGTGCGGTCGCCCTCGAGATTTAAAAAATTATACTAGATTCCTGTAAAAATTTCAAAAAATTCAATTGAATCTTTAATAAAATTAGAATTTTGCACCCCAAAATTCAAATATAATTTCTATCATGTAATTTTGCACCTATAAACTATGATTTCTGGATCAGATGTAATGTTATTGGTATGAAAAATTAAATAAAAAAATTGTTATTGGTTGATGCAATTCTTCACCAAATCAAAATTACTTCTAAAATTCTCTCTTTAAAAAAAACATGTTTACCAATTGCGAAAGGATTCCTTTCCATTGCGCACAAAATAAAATAAAATAAAATATATATACATATATATAAAGGAAATTCCGAAACCCTCAAAAAACACAAAAGTATATGAAATAACATCTTATTGTATTATCAAAATCGCCGATTTGTATGAAAACACTGCTAAGACATGGATTTAATTTCGTAAGAGTAGAAACCAGATAGAACACAAGTAAACAAATTTAAAAAAAAAACAAAAAAAAAAAAAACAAGTAAACAAATTTAAAAAACTGTAATTGCATTGCAGCATGATGATTAAGCTATTACAATTAAGAGAAGTAAATTAATGTGAAACCTACAAAATTAATTTGCTTCAAATGAAATTACACGCATGCAATATTGCACAAACTACGCAATGTTACGACTGAGGGGAAAAACAGCATTCCATGATTAAGACATGGTGAATTACAACAAGACCGAAGGTATTACAGAGGCGTTGTGGAGTGACTTGCGGGTGAGACGTCGTCATCGTCATCATCAAAGCTCCACAGTTGCATAGAAGCACTGCCTACGGCTGTCTCCTCTTGAGCAGCAGGGTTGGAATTTGATGGCGCTGCCAGTGACTGCCCATCTACGTAGGGAATCTGATAAAACTTCATGTACGACTCATAAGCCATGAGCTCCTCCGACAGCTTTTGCACTTGGTTCATCTCTCTGTGATCCGGCGCTTCAATATTGTTGACATCATTTTCTGTGAACACCGCGCTGTCCTTCTCTTTCAGTTCAAGAAAACACTCACTGTCTGAACCATCACTACCGTAAGACATGTATCCATTGGAGGGATCGGTGGTAGTATTGTTGGATTTGGGATGCGGAAGATAGTCTTGGTAGTATTGTGGTGGTCGTGAAGGGCTACTATTATAATTATAGTAATTGGTAGTAATATTAGGATTGTGGTGGTGGTGGTGGTGGTCGTCGTTGGGAAAGTTAACTTTGGCTTTGTTTCCTCTGATGTTACGAGCTTCTTTGTCGTAGGCTCTGGCTGCTTCTTCGGCTGTGTTGAAAGTTCCCAACCAAACCCTCACGCCTTTTCTTGGGTCACGAATCTCGGCTGCCCATTTGCCCCAGGGTCGCTGCCTGATTCCCCTGTATAAGTTTTTCCTCTGCTTCTGCTTCTTTGGCACACGCTCTGACTCTTGCTCCAGGCCTGCAAAGTTTGTAAAATTAAATCTTCTTCAATCACGTAAGAAAAATCAAGAAAAAAATAATCTGAATGTTATGTGATCATGAGTACTTGTTCCCTAGCTACCTGCATGTTCACGAGTATCATCAGTTCCACGTGCATGAGACCTTGTCTGTTTCGAGGCATCATTTAGGTTAGAGCAGCTGGGCCAGAAGTCCGCAGCACTGGAATTAAGGTCTGCCGAAGAGAGACGGCGGATACCAGTGCGTGGGGGAATGAGATCGGCTAGGATTGCACCGCCACACATTAGAGTGAGTTTTATTTCGATAGTAGTAGTATTTGTTTGGATTTTGGAACGGGGGTTTCGTAATAAAAATAATCAGGTACAGGTTTGAAGGAGGATGAAGAAGATGTGAAGAGAAATCTGAAAGTAGAGTGCGTGATGTGAATGGAGGCAACGAGATGGGGTTGGGTTTTGTAATTTGTAGTAGTTAGCGATCAAGGCTGTGTCCTTGTATTCTTAAACAATTGTTTTCACTTTTCTAGATAGTTGTAGGAGCATCGGACAATTTTAATGTTATTAATTAACTACGCATTATTATTATTATTATTTATTAGTCAGATTCGAGATCTTTTGAGTCCAGATACTTTATCCAATATTTATCCAGTTCTATTTTGTCTAACGTTTAAAATTATGTAGTTTTATTAAAAGTATGGACTAAATACATAAATATCATTAAAATTACTTTACAATTATTAGATGATAACCAAAAGATTAGTGAACGACGTTGTTTTATTATTATTATTATTTATTATACGGGAAGGATAAGTTGCACTTGCACACACACAAAGGCTGCAGGCTAAGTCTGGTCAAACTTAATTAGGTTTTACTTTTAAAACAGTTCGTAAGGCACATTGTAAATCTTAAACTGGTGGGCGCAATTGGGAATTAGACTACACTATTATTTACTGTCCTCAAAAACTTTTAAATAAGCAAAGGCCCATCCATGCATGGGACTTTTTACGTGGGAGGGTGTCACCAAAATTATGTCACTTTTGTGTATAAGTTTTTGTGATATTTTATAAAATTTTGACACTATAATTACTTATTTTTAAGACTTGGAATTTATCTAAATATACAAGTGTTACATTTATAAAAAATGGTAATTTTGCATAATGTTTTGACTTTGTCTTGGGCCTCTTTTTGAAACCATACTAAACATTTCTTGCAATAATTAAAAATAAAAATAAAAATACTCAAATAGTGATTTCCGGTTACATATGCTGAAGTTTGACTTTGTTTTTCATGCACAAGAAGAATAATAGAATGCGAATGGTACAAATTTCCCCATAGGCACCTTCTTCAAGTTGGACTGACTTAAAAAAGATCTGGACTGGTCAATGCTCATAACATTATAGTGTTATACGGAACATTTAATGTAGAGTTTAGATCACTGAACTCCATTGGGCTTGGGCCCAATTGAATGTGGAGTGATCTATATTCTATTGTTACCTCTGCCTGTTGTGAATTTTCATCTTCATGTAACAAATGCCCTATATGCTGTTGTTAAGTGGTCCGGCACATATGTAGATCAGTAGATGTGGGTTCATCTCCTTGGACCATAATAGCACCACAAAACAAACACAAAAATCCAACTTGTTGAAAAATTTTATTATATTGTTTGTTAAACTGGATCAATAAATAATCCTATCATAAAATAAAATAAAATAAAGGAGCAGCAATCGCATATCATGATCATGATCGTGCTACCAAGTAATGCACCATAGCCATGGAAGTATATATAGTTTTCCTGCCGTGAGTCTCTGGAATGGTGAAAAGTATCAAAAGGAATAATAAGTTCAACCCTCCCATTTAAAAGAATTGTTGCAAAGATCGATGGCTTTTACACAGAATTCATTTGCCTTCTCCATACTTGTCTTGCCACTGATTACCCTGATTGCTTCTGCAAACGGATACGAGAATGCCCCAAACGCCAAGCTCAAGCTCAACACACCTCCTCCTCATCATCAATCTGCCACAATATTAAAAGAGGCTGATGAGCTACATGATCACCCAACCACCATTGCCGTCCAAGGCATCATTTATTGTAAACTCACGGGCTCTAAACTCATCCCCCTCAAAGGTATGCCATCGCTATGCCTATGCCGTATCATTCATGCTAATTTATTTGTTTAGATAAATTTAGCATTTATATTTTGTAATCAATATTCATACGTACTACTACACTGGGTTTGTTTAATTTGAAGACGATAACACAAACCTTGGCAATTAAAGAATATAATTACTCCCACAGTTTTTTATGATCGATGCTCCAAAATATTGTCCTTCCTGTTCCATGCATTGAATCATGTTTACTGGTACGGTCGTATACCATGCATATAAATTTGTCACTTTCCAAATAGGCAAATACAAAACGCTAGCTAGCTTCTGATAGTTCTCTCTCTATATATATAGTCTGATGAGATGACAATAAAACATGATCGCCAATCGTCCGTCTGAAACAAATCTGGTTCAGTCACTCCATAACAAAAAGGGCACTATAACAAGTTAATCAAGAACCGCGTGAGGTGGGTTTCTCTCCCTCCGGCTCCGGCTCCCTCCCTCTTGACCAAGTTTAGTCCGCCCGTATATTAATTATTGATTTTGTTTTAGAACCATTAATGTCAAATGATGACAAAGATCAATTCATTTTACTGATCAGCTTGCTATTAAAATTCAGGTGGTTTGGCAAGAATAACTTGTTTGGGAATGGACAAATACGGATACGAATCTGCTCCTTTCTCAACCTTAAGTCACCCAACCGACGCAAATGGTTACTTCTTAGCAACGTTATCTCCTTCTCAGCTGAGGCTGAGAGAGCCAATGAAGATCAGGGAATGCAAAGCCTTCCTGGAAAGTTCCCCGTTGGAAAATTGTAAGATTCCCACGGATGTCAACAAGGGAAAAAATGGAGCTCTTCTCTCTGCCTATCGTCTCTTGAGCAACAAGAAAATGAAATTATATTCCGTGCCTCCATTTGTGTATACTACTACAACTACTGCTACCTCATTCTAAATCCATGCTGCATGTTTCCAAGGGTTATTATTAATACTATTGCCTAAGAGTCAAACCAATTAATTAAGGAGCTGGATCGGATCCTTAGCTTCACATACATTTTTGGTTTTCTCTACTTTCTTATTGATCACTGAAATTTGAGCGTCTTCCAACTCATCGTTAAAGGCTTATTTCAAGTTATTACATTATCAAAACAAAGAAGAAAGAGACAAAGGCTATACAGTACTCCCTCCCTTGTTTCGTATTAAGAGATATACAAAAAAATTAATAAGAAAACCCTTATCTCTTTTTATTCAATAATAATAGTTGTCTTTTATTTTCCTTCACTATTACTTTACAACCAAACACCAATCAAAACTAAAAAAAAATGTTTGAATAAACTTGAAAGTAACAAATATAGTAAGGATAAAATTGTAAAATTAATATAAAATAACACTTATTTTGATTTTTCTTTTTTTAAAACCATCACTTAATTTAAAACAGGAGACAAGATATTCTGTAAAAAATTCATACTATCTTATTCTGTTTCATGTTTAAAAAGATATAGTTTCACTAAAACTAGAAACTAAATGCATATCACTAAAATTATTTTACCATTATTAAATTCTAACTGTTAGAACCCTACTACTAAAACAGTATAAAAAAAAACAAATATTTAACAGAAAATACCGAGTCATAAAACAGAGGGAGTATACACCATTTGGTTGACTTATTTGAACACAGAGAGCAGCGGAATCTTGAAGTTGGAACCTCAGAGCCACTAAATGCCAAAATGAAATTTCGTGATCAATCAAATTTTTTATAAGAGGATCGGAGGCCCCTGGTAGCTTCCCTTCTGCTTCAGGACTCATCCTGACAAGTTGATCTTCACAGAATAAATATTAATAATTAGTATTTTATATTGCGTAATTGCTATATAATTTAATTATTTTTTTAATATTAATAAAAATAACGACTTTTCAAAGCTCATGTCCATTAATTTCCAAACGTTTATATGGGCTTTGCTCTTAATAAAGTTTTGTTTGGTATTGTATGGACTATGGTGATGTATTAATTCCTCACCTCGCGCATCGCACGTATTATCTAACTTTGTTGTTTTCGCACTTTGCATCTTTTTATTTATTTATAAATATTACTATTTAGTTGGTCCGGCTAGCGTGCCACGCGTGGCTCCTATATCATTGGCAATAGGAGTAGTAAACTTTGAACTTGATTCTCTTGTGAAAGAGTGTGAAACTAAAATCAAAAAGTGATATCAATAATTTTGCAGTAAACTAATTTAATAATGTTAAAAGTCTCATTTATGATTTTGTCTAATTAGATGTCCGGTTCAACCTCCGGAGGTTTCAGTCCACTCCGAAACTACCCAACTCATATCTAACCATAATCTCCTCACTCACACACTCACACACTCACACACTCACACACACACTCTATAGACTATAGCTCCCCAACCAACACAGCATTCAGATTCTCAAAAACAAAGCAGACCCTATAGATAGAAACAATCCAAGAAACTTGCATGAGTTATTAAAAAAAACAGAGGAAAGTTCATCAAGAGCAAGCAATATGGAGGAGCCCAAAAACACAACTGTTAAGCAAGGAAAGAACAAAACTGTAATAAATATAAGCAAAGCTGGCGGTGGCGGTGGTGGTGGTCGTGGAGGCGGAGGCCTTGGGGCCTGTATTCTTTTCTTGAGTGGAGCAGCGGCAACTGCTGCTTTTCTATTCACAAGGAGGCTGCGGAAATCCAGTAATACCAAGAATTGCAACCATGATAAGTCAATACCATCTACGGAGATACCATACAAGTTCAAGGAGGACTACAATGCCAATGAAGACAATGGCCTTCGCTCTATTTCACCTAAATCTAAATCTTGTCCACACATGGATATGGATCAAAACTCCAGGTTTGCTATATATGACTTGATCACTTCACCAATCCTATCAATAATTTTATACCGAAAAAAACAAAACATCCCACTAATTTTCCAGCTTCAGGAATGGAACATCAAATACTGGAATGCACGAGAACGATACTACCATGATGATCTCAGATGAAAGCTTCTTCCGGGTAATACATCTGTTTCTTTTCTCATGTCATTAATGATCTTTCAAACTAAGACAAAGTTAAAACATCAAAACCATACTAGGATCAAGATGAAATAATTATGAAAAAGAAGATCTGCACTGTAGCATAGTCAACACGTCGTGACAAAGAAGTGAATTTACTTCGATTCAGGATGAGAAGGACAGACTTGAAGTTAATGGCAGCAATATGGGCCATGTTTCTGAGGTTGAAGATGTCATACATTCCAATTCTCCTAAAGTATTGGACAGAATTATGCGATTTCATACATCTGCTATGAAGGAGGAAGAATTCCCATTGCAGCCAATCATAGAGAACAAGACGCTTCTTCATCCTATCACTGCCGAGAATAAATTGCACACTCAAGAAATTGAGATAATCACAGAAGAAAATGCCAATGACACAGCTCTTGTTGATCAAGACATAGAAAACCACAGCCAAGATATGCTGGTGAACACTGAAGGAGAAAAGGTGGATGCTAATACCTGGGAACAAGAAGAGATGGGAGAGTTGCACTGTCAAGAAGCAGCAGAAACAATTAAAGCTGACCAGAGTATGCTTGTCATAATGAAATCTAGTGAAGAGCAAACGAGTCCAATTCATGGTGGTCAAGAAAGTAAAAGCATCAGAGATTTACATCCGAAAACCAGTGAGTTTGTGGGGGAAGCTTCCTTCCAACCAGTTCCCGGTAATTCATACCTTTATAATTATGAAAAACTAGGCAATGACTGTGAAGAAAGTGCGCTAACCACCAAAATTGCAGTGGTGGAAAAGGGTGAAGAGCTTGAAGCAGCTTATGAAGAGGAGGACAAAGGTGATACCAAAACTCAAATAATTGAAGTTGATGCCTCACCGTGCCCTGAACATTTTGGAGGAAATGAAACTAATGAAAAACTCGATGCAACTCATGACGATCGGGGCAATGGCAGTGCTACAAATTTGGTGTTCGCAGAAATAGAAGACAAATGCAATGAACATGATTGCTCACTGACCATCAGAATTAAAGAGAACGAAACACCTGAGGCCGCTTATGAGTTTCAGGGTCAAGTCAATACTCTGATTCTGAATGAAGAAGGAGAACAGAAATGCCAGGTGGGCTTGCTGACCAGTGAAGCTGTTGAATTAACAGAAGAAATTAAAGTGCATGAGGAAGCTGATCAAGGCAAAGAAGAAACAGAGATTCTATTGGTAGGAGAAGAGAAAGGAGCTCAACATGATGCAAAGATCACTGGTGAACAAAGCCAAGCAACTATGGAGACAGCTCAATTGCCAGATGATAATGCTTCAGGTAGCAGCCATCAAATGCTACAGATGGACGAATTCGCAACTTCTCCAAATGGTGATCAAGAAGATGACTCTGCTTCTGATGATCTAACATCCGAGGATAGCCCATGTGAGTATTGTAGTGCAGTGCAAAATACGTCTTTGCCAGTGCTTAATACTCCGGCAAACTTAAAGACGGATTCTAGAATTGACAATGGGTTTAAAGAAGTTGAGGCGTCCGCTGAGGCCAGAGAAGTAAAGAAAGAGAATGCAGCAAGTGGACCTCGTTCTGAGGGCAGGGTCATAGAAAGAGAGGACCTGCCAATGCAACTAATTGAGATACAGGAATATCTGGATGATGATAATGGGAAAGCTTTGGAGGGAGTTGAGGATACGATCCAGCTGAGGCATGAAGGCAATGTCAACGCAGAAGAGCTCAAGGTAGAAGATCAAGATCAAGATCGCGATGAGGATGATGGAGATGATGAAGATGCTGAAACAAGTATGACCGAGAAAATGGAAGAGAAATCAGAAGGAACAGGAGACTCCTCGGCAGATTCGAATGCTGAGCAAGTTTGGCCTGCAGAGTTGATTCAGGACCTGGCAACGGAACTCAAAGAACTGGAAGTTGAGGACTCGAAAGAGAACTTACAAGTGCCGGAGGAAGAACAAAGTGTAGAAAAACAAGTGCATACGTACCTAAAAAGCGTTGCTAACAATGATGGCATCAAAGAAAGCAGACTCCAAAAAGGAAATGACAAAGTAAACATAAAACTGAGTTTGTTTGAGAGGTACATGCAGCGGCTTGCGGAGCTGACTGATCAAACTACAAACTCACAGAAAAAGAGAATTCTGATATTGACAATGTTGGTGGTATCAGGGTCCTGGTGCTTATGGTATTTTGGCCTGCCCTTCTTGAAGATTTGTCTCATAATCATCCTGATTAAGATCATTTCTAAGTTGCATGGCATTTGAAGTGGAGCAATTGGAGAGAAGACAAAATAGGTCAGGTTTGGATTTTGGTTTGAAGCAAGCAAGTTAAAGACCACAGGCCCAGGGGGGGGTTTTGTTTCTCAACTGGTTGGTACTTGGTACGTACCTGCAATGTAAACAGGCCAAAACTTGATTAGTTACGAAACAACTGCACCCTGGACCTGGAAATTAATAGACAATAGTAATAACATGGGAGTGCTTCGATCACTAAATACTGCAGAAAAAGAATGAAACTTCCTTTACACAATGTTCGAATGCTCTTAATTCAAACTGAAAATTCATCAAAAATTAAAAATTACGTTACAATCAGATTTCAAATAATTAATATCGTCTTTGATTGAGCCTTTAACCTCTCCTACGATACGATTTCAAGATGCACTTTGTGTTGGTATCATACGGCTCTTCGATTTCCAAATTCGCAGATAATAAAGTAAATTTTGGATCTAAACAACAATTCATTACTTTGGCCATTCAGAAATTACAGTAATTTGCACATAAACAACTGCGTGAGCACCTGAAACTGTAATTACATCTGGACGATGATCGCCGGTTCGGGAACACTTGACCAACAAGGCGAAATAAGTTGCATAACCATCAATTGCGATTAAGAGTACCTGAGGCTGAGGCTGAGTGACGAGGATGCTGATAACCACGCCTTCTCTTGAAATGTCGTTTCTTAAACGGCCTACTATTACGCCTTTGGGGGGATGGGAATATCTGGAATTGGATTAAAGAAATCATAGACACGAACTTTATTTACCCTTTTAAAGATCGTGAAGAAGCCCTGACCGCCACCGGTAATAATGCGGTAAAACATTGGAAATATTTTGAAACTAACTTTTGTGGAAGTTTCCAAACCCATCTATAAAAAACGTGACTTTCATCTTTTCAAAATGTTTTAAAATTTCATAACAAAATGTATTATAAACATTTTACAAATTTCAAAATAAAAATTTATTTATTAGTAACTGTAGCATTAGCGAACATGAAATCATGAACATATGTGACTGTAGCATTAGCAAACATGAAATGCAACCCGAGAGATCCTGTTGTGAACCTGCGATATGACTTGAAAGAAAAATAAATGTATGATGCATTACATCTCCTTTCTCACCACGACCCCAGTGGCCACTTGGAGTTGCCAGTTAGGGGTTCGATCCCCCAAACAACATTTCCGCCCCCTTGTTCGCAAGATTTAACAGAATCGTATTTCAGGCTTTCAGTTGCTAATTCAAAACCTGTTGAACTCTACGGTATTTCCAAAAAAGTTTCAAAGAGATATGTTCCTCCCTAGGCAGCTGGAACAATCTCACTTTCTCAAGTATTGGCACGTAAAAATTGCGAAATGGCTGCAAATAGTTCTCTAGTAAACTACAACTTGCAAATGAATACGCACATTTATAATGAAATTTGTTATCATTTTCATCTTCCCTTTGGCATTTTCAATTGTTTTGCCAATGCATTTACAAGTATAACCTAACTCTTCTCGTCTATATACAGTCCCCTGACACGTTCACACTGGCAGCTAATTATTTTCAAGTGTATAGTGAAATTTATGAAGGCAAAAGCACCGTAGCCTTGTGAAAACAAAAATGAGAACTTTCTATATACTGAAGAAAAGCAAAAAAGGTTTCCAAGCTTCGGTGGGTTGTTCACCAACTCTACAGCCACTGGACCAGCCACTAGCATTCTAGAAGTCGTTGGTTCTCCATTGAGCTAAGCCAACTGCAACCAGTAGACCATCCCAGAACACCAAGGATAAGATCAACCTTTGAGCATCCACTGGCCTGGAGGATATTTATACATAGCGCCTCAAACTAACAAATATGAGTATAGTGGTAGCGATGGATGTGGGTGTTTTTGTAACTTACCAAATTATCAATGCTTGCTTCAACGTGAAATAACATGATAGCCATTCCCCTTCCCCGGTCAACTTCAGCCTGCCAGTATTTGAACTTCAGTCTAACTGGTAAAGCAAAGCATAGATGACTCAAGAAGCTAAATAAGAGCTGGGATAGTTAACTGACCACACAAGAGCATATAGTGATGCCTACAGCTGCCAATGTTGAAGTGATATCTCCCATCATGCCTAACATGACAAAATATAAGTTAGTTGCTGATGTCATATATCCACAAATTTAACAATATAAAAGTGGTGGGCAGGGTTAAACCGAACAAACCAATCACTACATTAGGAACTCTATTCCATCCGAAATGAACTACTAAATCTGTTTTCTTCCAACTACCTTAAGACAAACCGAATAGCTCAAAATCATAAACAGCCAGGGTGAAGCCTAACAATGCATTCCACATTGCATTTCCATTACCAACACTGCTCTATTATTCTTTTAACTCACAGAAAGGAAAAAGGGCAATGAAGTGGGTGAAAAATATCACAACAGAACCTACCTCTCCGATCTATACATACAACACAGAACCACTGGATAGAATGCCCTTCAAGGTTGTGCCACAATGCAATCTTTGCTGCTTGCCAGCTTTCTAAACCAGGAAGTACCTCCCTGTACATTGGAATGTTAGCCTGTATCATTTTAGCAACTCCATTTCCTTGTGATAAAGTTTCTCCTGTGGCCTTCAAACTCACATGCTGCATTTGCTTGTTGTGTTTCCCATTTACCTTGGGGAACTGAAAACAACCTGTTGGAAACTGAAATGTATTACCACTCATCACTGTGGATGATACTTCCACAACATTTTTCAGGATTTTATCCCACGACTGTTTGGTTCCTTTAGAATAATTTGAGACTTCTATTTCACCATCTTCTTCAGATTTAGCAGCGAATTCCTTTATTGTGTCAGCAGTAATTTCATCAGCTGAAAGTGCAGCTTGCTCTCTGAGAAACTGAAGGAAACATGGCATCTAGGTTAAAAGAACTGCGGCAAAGGAACAAAAGAATCTATGCACATTCAAATCCAAATGAAAGCCTACTTTCATTATTTTGTGTCGTGCACTACGAGTTTTTGCATGCTGCAACCATTGTTTGTGTCTCTGGAAAGCAGACTTGCTTGATAGCCCCTGATAAAGAATCGAGTCAGCTACCAGTGCCATCACCATGCGGACACCATAAAAAGCAATGTCTAATTTAGAAGGACAATACAAATTGTAAAGAAGGGAAACTGAAATAAAGAATCATCGGACACACCCAAACTCCAAGCCTATCCATTTTGACAGAACACCTAAAGCTCACAAAAGAAATAATGATAGAAAAAGAATAGAAAAAACCACTGTTACCACCATCAGCAACAACAACAAAAACAACTTAGCCTTTATCCCACTCAGTGGCGCCGGCTATATGGATCACACTTCGCCGCGTACTCAGACTAAACTCATTTTCTCATTTATATTTAAATATAACACATCTTTTCTAATAGTTTCTTTCCAATTCTTTTTTGGTCTTCCTTTTCCCCGTTTAATTTTAATTAATAATTCTCTATTTTCTACATGCCTCACAAGAGCATCTAAAGGTCTCCCACGTACATGTCCAAACCATCTTAAACTTGTTTCTCTCATTTTCTCATCTATTGGAGCACCAGCAACAAAAGTAACATGGGGTTAAAATTCCAGTTATAATCATTACTATATGACTATTACCTTCCTCCTATTTTACCAAACCAAACTCAAAGTCTGATACTAACTTAAAGAAATTTATATTTTTGGTCATATGGAGATAGAAGCTTCTAGAGTTTCCCAAAGCCAACCTATGTGTTAAATAGCTGAAATTCAATTTAGGAACAATGATACAGTGACCAAACAGACTGTAAAGTAACACACTCCTTATCAATCAGCCAAGTAATTGCATGAGGGGCAGGATCATTTTGTTTAGATAGGCAAAAAAGGGATCATAAAATGCACTAACATTGTAGGTTATTATCTCGACAACTTCAGCATTTGCCAGTATGTGCAATGGGGAGACCAGATTACCATTGACCTGCAAACACGGGGAAAAAAAAATCATACCCTGACAAACAAGGAAAACCAAACAAAATACAGAAGATAGTCACACCTTTGCAGCCACCATTCTGTTTCCAATCTCTGTATGTATCATGTAAGCATAATCAACTATAGTAGCCCCCCTGGGAAGATTTTTTATCTACATACATATATAAGGATAACCATAAGGTATTAGATATCAAACTATCTGTTTCTGAAGTAAATTCCTTCTATGTACCTCTCCCCTAGGGGTGAAAACAAAAACTCGACTGCCTAAGAGATCTTTCGTTACAGTGTCCACAAATTCCCTTGAGCTCATATTGCCAACAAACTCCTCTTGCCATTCTCTAATTGCATTTAGCCAGCCAATCTGAAGGAGAGGGAGAAATTCTACCTTTTAGTTAGTTAGTTAGTATCTAAAAAACAAAAGCATTGGATATTGGCACAGGAATATTTAAGGACAATATGATTTTAAAGAGGAAAGGATATTCTACCCTGAGCGCAACATTGGCATTGTTAAGGCAAATTGTTTTTCCTCTTGAACTTCTACCATTGGAAATTACATGTCCAACTAAACCATTCACAAGCACTTTGCCACTATAATGAGCAGCAATGCCTCTCTCAGCTATCAAATCCATTTCTTCAGTTCTAATCTGCATAACACATACAAAAGCCAAGCTTGCGTGAATTCCACGCAAGGAACCAAATGCCATCTTTTAACTGATGAAATAAGTTCTTCATAAGATGAAATATAACTCCAAGAGAATCAAGTTAAACTATAGGAACTGCTGAAGCGAAAAATGAAAAACTACAAAATTAACCTGGACTTCAAGTCTAAACATGCTCTCATAAAGAAATGGAATTGCTGTCGTATGAAGACTTTGATAGCCATTGGGCTTTGGGGTTGCAATATAATCCTTCATCTGTTAAAAAAGAGGACATGCAACGCTCAAACCAAATATTTCCATGTGTCAGTAAAAAAAGTAACAGGAAACACATAGCTAAAGAATCATACAGCTCGAGGAATAGGGGTCCAGATTCCATGTACCAGTCCAAGCACATGGTAGCATATCTGAAAATTAAGGAATGATGACAAAGACCTTCTTAGTACAAACATGTAAATGTGCAATAGGAGCTAAGATATCAGAAAAGAGTTGTGGCAATGGCTTACCTGTTGTGAACTACACAAAGGCCCAACTCCACCACAGGGTTTTGGTTTTACAATAATTCGCAGCTGGGAACCAAAAGATACAAGAAGATCTGTTGAATACTATTATTATATATGTTGCAACATTTCCAATCATGGATTAGCAAGCCTAATTACATCATCAACCTGAGCAATTTGGTTGACTTCATTTATTGAACCGTTAGATTTCAAGATAGCTTTGTAGATGCTGCAAAGAAAAGATAATAACTCATTAAAGAGAGTCTTTGTGGAGTCTAAGGCAAATAGTATAATGCACTCCAGGTACAGAGTTGAGCAAGCTGACTCTAGTAAAAGATATGATATCAGTAACAACTTCCATCAATAATCGACAGAGACAAGAATATTTCATTGTATCTTTTACCAATTTCACTAGCATATTGCAGTGTTGCTCATAAAGAAGAGATTTTCAGCCATCATGCTCATCAAAATTGGAGAAATCTTGAATTTATGTTAGGTGGCAAAACAAAAGAATCAGTAATCAAAATGTCAAGGTCACATAACTAGTTAATCTTTCCTTAGTTCCTTCAAACAGCAAGTCCATTAGAAGCACTCTAAACATGCAAAATGAAGCAACCATGTAGACGGCTTAACCGAATGAATAAATCATGACAAAAGTAGAAACCATCAAAAGAGAAAAGCAGGTCACCTGTAAGGTTCCTTACATACAGATCGAACTTCAGTCTTCACAGTCACAAGGTCTAAAAATTGATCATTCTCAATCTTCTTGATTAGTATTCTCTTTGCCTTTCAAAAGAACAGAAAAAATTTGTTAGAAATTACACTAATACTGAATTAGAAAATGGTAACTGCAATTATATCTAAATAGTAGACAAAGTGAGCAATACTCCAGATTTTAAAAGCTAAATATTAGAAATCATCCAACAGTTCAATTGCAATGGCAAAAGAAACGCATTTACCTCTATCAGTTCCTTCTCATGTTCTTTGTAGAGTTCTGCAACTCTCCTCTTGATCTTAGCATGATCCTGAGCATTTGTATACATAAACGATAAAGTCTCCAGTTCTGACTGCAAGAAGTAATCATTACATCAAGAGGGGGCATTAAAGGATGGCAAATAGCATCAAAGCAGTAAAAAACTAAACCAGAGACAGAACAAAAAAATCATAATTAACAATACTTCAATTGAGAAAGATCTTGATAGATCGTGGAGAAGAAATCATTTGTATCATTTTTCAGGAAATAAAAGGAAACATGAGAGGGAGAAAAGAACAAGGCCACAGACCCATTAAAACCAGAACATATAAACAATAACTAAGCATTCCCACTATGTGGACTCGGCTATATGAATCATATTTTTCCATCTTCTTCTATGTAAACAATTATTTTTTCATGATCACATTTAGTCGCCCAAGATTCACTAGTCTTATGGCTATTTTATGAAAATTTTCCTTCTGATCCAGTATATATAGATTAAAGTAAATACAAGAACAAGGATCCTATCATATACCAATCGGATATCAAATGAAAGAATAAGGTGGCAAAACAACATTGGATAAGCACATAAGTATAGCAAAGATGTACCAAGACTATGTTTTCTTCGTGCAGAAAAATTGGAAACAGTTAAATAATGATGGAGAAGATAGAAAGGTTTGAGCCATTACAATCATATATCAGTGCTGCAAATAAGTAAAAAATGAATCAACTTACAAGTATGAACATGGCACATCAAGGCCAAAGCCTTCAACACATTTCAGAAGAGTAATTAGACATCAAGAGGAGAAAGCTACGGTATTCATCACTAAACAATTTTGCGAAAACATGTGTTTAACCATAAATCCCCAGGAAATGCTTGGGGAAAAAAGCGCACCTTGATTTGGTACATCCCCAAAAGTTTTGCAAGTGGGGCAAATACTTGCAGCGTCTCCATTGCGATACTGGACTGGACAAAAAGGATGATAGAAAGCATAATCAGACTTTTCAATAATACAAGTAACTACAAGACAATTGAAAACAAAACAGTATCAAAAAACCTGCTTGTGTGGGGGCATGTGTGAAAGAGTACGCATGTTATGTAATCTGTCAGCTAATTTCACAATAATAACACGGACCTGAAAAAGGTTGCAACTTTTAGTTATCAGGGAATATTACAACATATGCAAATCATAATTCCCTACGAATAGATGTAACTATAGACAAACCTCCTCAGTCATGGCTAAGAACATCTGCCTAAGGTCATCCGCTTCAACATCTTGTACAGAATGATTCTCATCCTTATACTTTAGCTTTCCAAGTTTAGATACCTAAATCATGCAACTATTAACATTCTACTTCGGACATATAAATTCCACCTTAAAATCAGAAAGAGAGAGAGAGAGAGAGTGACCTTAGTCTCTCCTTCTACAATATGGCGAACAGTAGCACCAAATTCCTCCTCTATTCTTTCAAAGGTAACGAAATTTGTATCTTCTACTGTGTCATGCAATAAACCAGCAGCAATTGACTCCCAATCCAATTCCTAAAATCGACACTAGCATAAATTGAAATTGATTACAAGGACAGGAGCCAGATTCCAGATGAAATCACATGCTCCTTCGAAATGAGTTACTTTAACAATACGAATAACTTACAAGTTCTCCCAGAATCTGTGCAACTGCAACTGGGTGGATTATAAAAGGCTCTCCACTGCGCCTTCTTTGACCATCATGGGCCTCAAAAGCTAGCTGCAAAATCATTGTATCAGGCAAATGTGGCAAGAAAAGGAGGTGGTAAAGTACGCCAGAAGGCACATGAATTGCCTCATCAAAATTACATCTAGAGCAGTAAAAAGACAGCAGAAAGTGTTTGAGAAATATACTAAAAAATAAGCTAAAGGGTAAGAGAAACTTACATCTAGAGCACCTCGAACCAATTCCAGTTCTCTTTGAGAAAGATATGAGATAGTAGGTTTAAGATCCTACAACCATAGATGTAACTGGAATTAGTATATCAGCATGAAGAAGCAATTGTCTCTCAACCCCTATCATCTAGACAACTTGTTCACATGAGTCAGATACATGACCAAATAGTATATCAGAATGCTGCATAGCTGTAAAGTCAACAACTGGGATCAATGGAAAGCATCAAAGGTAAATAAAGAAACAAAAAATCTTGACAATATAAACTGGCTATCAACCTATAACTTGTAGAACACAATATGAATATGTACCTCCCACAAGCTATCTGGAGAGACCTCAGAAGAATCAAAATACATGGATGACGAACAACACAACTTCCATTTAGTACAATGGAGATGAAGCAGATTTGCGCGGAATAACTTTTGAGTAAGCAAAATCTTTGAAGTTTCATCATCATATAATCCACCAGCATCATGGGCTTCACATCCCTGGCATTAGTTATAGATCCAGAAACTGTGATGAGAGATCTACCATGACCACTTATTTCAGAAGAGAAACCAACTAGACTGCATGTGAAGGTGCCATAACATGCGTATTTGCATTATCATATACAGGGTGGGGTGTAAAATGCGATTTAAGGAACTCAGAACAAACTTTTCTATCTAGTGCTCTAAAAGGCAGTTGATAATGACGGACTCCCAGTCATCGGTCTTCCTTCGGCTCTCCAAGACTTCTACTGACCAAACGGTCAGCTTAAAAAGCTTGTTCTGAAATACAACGCAGATAGGCGTGCATGCAAATGCAGCAAGCGGTACTAGACATTCAAATTACAACAAGCTAATACATTAACTCTACTCCAACAGTCCTCGACAATACTTGTGAACTGTCCTGCCTGCTAATTTTTTAAAAGTTATGTAGGAAAGATTCCCATAGGAATCCAATTGATAAAGCAAATGCAAACTTCGTCAGCTGCCAAAAACTAAGGTGTCCGAATACAAAATCAGCCAGTAAAAGCACACGAAATTTTGAAGAACCCTATGAATGCGTTGTAATTCTTATCAAACAACACGATTCTTCAAAAGGCTAGTCATAATTCCCCAAATTTGTTTGTAGTTGTCAACGTAATTTTAAGAATTTCAAGACACTCCAGGCGATTATCTAAACAGCTAGGTAGTTGAAAAGGCTAGTCCGAGTAATTTAATTCCAGGATACAAATAGCAATTACTCTGCAGAACCACAATTCATACTGTATCCATAAATAAATAAACTTACACATGTGAAGCGATTACTTCCTCTATACCGATTGGACCGGTGAGGAGGAGGCGGAGGAGTAGTACTACTACGTGCGGTACTGGCAAGGAAACCAGTCAATGCTCTCGGAGCCTTCCAGGCACAGGACAGCGCACTACAGTCGTATTTTCCACTCGCATCGCTCCCCTTCCACAGCTTACAAATGTTCAGACATTCTACAGAAACTGCGCAGGTTAATAAAACAATTCACGTCTTATTCAATAAAATCAAGTAACCTTGGAAAAATTAAATAAAAGTATATTGCAAAAAGCAACAAAAATGAAAGGCTGATACAGACCTGACATTAAAGAAGAGGAAGCCATAATTATTTGGAAGCATCGGTACAGATATGAAGCATCGCACAACGCAGTATTGAAATTGATTCCCAATAACGCATTCAAAATTGTGAGTACAAAATTACAAATTGTTTTGGTGAGAGAGAAAGAGTGTGGAATAGGTAGAGTAGCAGCGGAGAATCAAAACATTCGCATTTGCTTTGCTTTTAGAATGAAATGAAATGATATAAAGTAATAATTTGGAATTTGGAATTTGGAATTTGGAGGGTGGGGGTGCGACCATGCGAGGGGTTAGAGAGGGATTGAACGAAGAGGATAGTCTGTATTTTTAAGGAGATAATCCAGAGAGAGAAAGAGGAATAGAGAGATTATTGAGGCAAGAGAGAGAGCCACACAATTGCCGTTTTGATTAAGATATTTGGGTTTCTTTTCTTTCTGAATCTAAAAATTGCCTCCCCGCGTTTGTATATACCTTCGCCATTTGAAAATTATTGCGACTTTGGCTTTAAATGGAAAATCCTTTTAGTGTGAAACTGTGAATTGCATTATATGCAATCACCATCATTCGTGCCACGTCGGTTGATTTGTCAAATATAGTTCTAGTTAATAATCTTTTATAGTTTTATGTCCCAAACTCTTTTTCTCTTTACACCAATAAAATTTTCAATTGAATACTTTTGAAACAAAATATTAATGGCCTCCGTTTATGATATTTTAAAACTTAATTTGCATTTAAAGTTACTCATCAAAATGGACTTCTATAATATGATGTGTGATATAGATTCACACTCATGGTATTAATGCATGAATTGTTTGGTTCAATACATTATGTTTTACCAAATAAATATTAAAGTTTAGTAACCCCTTAAGAGAATATGGTACTGGATTGTGTAATTAATAGCCACAAACTCATCTGAATTTGTGGTTAAATGTTAATATTTTTTCATCATATGTACATTATGCCCCATTATATATATATATATATATATATTATGTGGTATTAACTCTCTACTTAATGCACGAGATTATATAAAATTGGAATATATTATCATTATAGTGGAATTTGGTGTATACATGACAATAAAATATTAATACTTAGCCACTAACTCAATTGATAAGCTCATGATTATTAACCTCTCAATACTTGCTCATCCCTTTAATGGTTATGAGATTAATAACATGTTATTTGAGAGACCACGCAAGTATTTTATAAATTTCACAGCACTTTTGTAATTGACTAATGTTCAAAATATCAGTTGCTTAACTATGGATGGTTATTTGTATAATTATCTAAATCTTAGTTCATTTAAAAGTTAAACTAAACTTCAGGGTCTACTTGATAGTTTGAACAAACTTCAAGCTAGATAAATGTAATTATTAAGCCATGGATTGTTTATAAAAATATAGAAATTATTAACTAATTTGGTTTAATGTAAATTTACCCCGTTATGAGTGAAAATCATGCACATTTGCACCCCTTCTAACAATTTTGGTTAATAATTAACTCTTAATTACCCTTACTAACTAAAATGGACTAAAGTACCAGGTTTAGTTTTTTTTTTTTTAAACTTAAGGGGTTAAATTGACATCGAACCAAACTGTAGGAGCAAACTGAAATTCACCCATTAATTAAATATACATGTCATCATCATTCAAACACACGAAACAATATCCACAACAAACCCATATATAGCTGTATATCTGGTCCCGAAATTGTTTGAGCAAGAAGAATAAGAGAAATCCCAGAAATTAACAATTAAGTTGCAGACATGAGGAGATCGAGTAGAGTATTTGAAGTTAATTTGTGTAACGTGGAAGGGTGTACTGAGTAGGGTTCGTACCCACATTGCCATGCAGAAACATTACTTATGAACTATATATATATTATGCTCTTAATCAATGATTCCGCAGCACAAGAGAAACACACACACACACACATATATACATGCATACATATTTCTCAAGGGAAAAAAAGAAAAGAAAAGGGAGGAGTGATCAATATTTAAGTTGCTATATATATATATATATATATATAGAGGTAGAACACGAGATGCGTTCTGCCTGGTAATAAAACAATTGTGATTTTCCATAAACAATGTAAAACGAGACCCATGAGCTCCAGTTACACTGTTATAAGTTAATTTTTTTCAGCTGACAAAAGAGAATGAATTGTTAAAAAGGATGCACGTTTGGCTCAGCAGTAGCCATAATTAAGCAAGCTCTATAGCTAGCTAGTGCATTTAACTACTTGCTCACATATATATGTATGTTTTTTACATACAATATATATATATATATTTTTTAATATTGTTGGCAGGAAGATGTAGGCTTTATTGACAAGTATCCAGAGGTAAATTTTCCACCGCTTGTATGACTGGTTTGGCATTGAAACATGCAGATGATAGAGCAGGAGTTCCATCAACTGGAGTTAAATTGATTTCACTCAACTCAATGCCCTGGCAGGGGACTGCTTCGCTGCAATTTAAAGTTACGGCAATTGGCGTGAGTGTGGTTCCCCTAATATTCTTGAAGTGTACGTCGCTGATCTGCACCTTCGATGGCTGCATGCATGAGCGTGAAAATTTAAATTAATTGATTAGTACTTAATTGAAATATTCATGCATGCATGCTGACATCCGAAACAAAAAAAATAAATAAATAAGCCAAATTAGTTAAGAAATCATAAGTAGTATTAAATATTTAACCTCGCTCGTTCTCTTAGAAGAGTAATGTTGATCGATGATGATTGGATTTTTGACTCGATCCATTACTATATCTTCATAGACGATGCCGGAAGCTAGCAGCGGTGGCGATGCGTGGTAGGTTTTGATTCTTGCGCCATTAGTTGTGCCTGTCAATGTACAATTTGTCACAGTAACCCCTTTCACATCTTTTTCTTGTGGGCGTTTCCCCAGGCTTCCAATACTGGCAAATTAAAGAAAACACCACAAAATTCAGAACAGGACAGTTAATTAATCAAAGGGATCGATGATCCCTAGTTAATTAATAAAAGGTGCATGGCCAATAATGATCACCTGATCCCATGTCCTGGGCCGCATGTAATATTGGAGATAGCAATGTTGGTGTTTCCGTCACCTATGGAAATGCAGTCATCCCCAGTTCCGATGACGAGGCTGGTCACATTCACGTTTGTTGAACTACTTATATGTAGTCCGTCAGTGTTTGGGCTATCTCCAGGGGCTGTAATACTGAGGTCCGACACCGTGACGTTGGTACTCCCAGTAACCTTTGTGTGGAAGCCTTTGCTGTTAAGAACGTTGATATTTTGAATAGCCGAGTTGGTTACTTTGTTAAATAGAAGTGACTACAATATAGAGAGGGGGAAAGAAAAAGAAAAGTTAGTGCAAAGTGTAAAGATTATTAAAAATGGAAATATAATTCCAGGGTGCACTACTTACAATTGGGAGAAGGCCACCATCTCCATTTCCGGCGGGGGCATATTGCCAAGCAGAATCACCTTTGCCGTCGAGAGTACCTCCACCAGTGACTGTGACCCCATCAACATTTTCTACAGTAATCCAAGCGCCCTGTGTGAAGACGCTAAGGTCGGTGGTTGACGTAAAATTCTCTTGAATTTCAATTGTCATGGGTCCATTGCACGGCCCTTGGAAGACTACCTCCCCTGAAACAAAGTTGCCCGGAGGAAAAAGAAGTGTTGCTGCTCCACCTGATTTGCATGCTTCATTCCATGCCTTGATAATTTCCTGCACATCCCTTCTTTTTTGTCATATTCTTGATCAAGACTTAAGTTCATCAATTCATGAGCAAAAATGTTTTGCATGGCTTTGGTCATTTTATTGTAGGTAAAATGGTTTGGGATTTATATATATGTCTTTCAAACGGAACGCATATAAGGCTGAGCTTTATGTTTTGTTCTGCAATGATGAAGGATAATGGAATTTAGATGTAATTGGTAAGAAAGAGAGAAATGAAATGTTGGCAAGTTGAGGAGGAATAAACTAAAACACAGGCCATTTGAAAATGTGAAGGATCATTTAATTTGGATGACATTATTATTATGCCATTTACGAACGCTTTCATAAGTTGTTTGAAGGAGAACAGTTTATAAGTTGAGAGTGTGAATAAAAAGAATACCATGAAGAAGTTTTTAGATCAAAAGAAGCCATAATCAACATATTTTAAAAGACATCATTTATGGGATAAAACAATTACGTTCTGCAACCTTTCTTCATAAACACCAACAATTATACTTGCACACACACACACACACTTATATAACATGTCAGAAATATCCACACACACACACACATATATATATATTCTCACCAGAGTGCTGTCAGTGTTGCCGTCGGGCTTTGCCCCGTAGGTGGTAACATCAAAAACTGTCCCAACGTCAGCTGAAAGCAGACCACGACGGGCTCCAAGAGGGATACAACATGCCTCATACGAGAGTAGGCTAAACGCCAATATAAGAGACAATGATTTCATCTCACTTAGACCCATTGTGATCTCTGTTTAAGACAGTTTTTGGTTTTTTTTATTTTTTTTTTATTTTTTAATGTTTAATTAACAAGAATGACGAGAATTTAAAAAGCCAAGAGGCCTGTCAACGTAAGCCTACCTTTCCCTGCCTTTATGCTTGTTTCGTTAATCTCCTTCCAAATCATCCGCTGAAAATGGAAGGTTCATCTTTCTTTTTAAATCTGCTCCTTTTATTTTATCATTAAAACTCGCATTTCCATCAGTCAAAAAGTAACTGTTTTTTGTTTTTTTTTTTCCTTTTATAAATAAGGTATTTATTTGGCTTCTGTCAACAAGTGTTCGTTCACTTTACGAATTATTTTTTTGGTACTGAACTTAGTCCTCAAATTTGAGACCGGTTTGTAATGGGCTGAGTTTTGGAAAGTCTTGGGTAAGATTAATCGAAAGATTGTATATTAACATATACTCAAGTGTTTAAGAACATTGAGATATAGTCAAAATTTTATATAATTTTAATAAATAATTAATGTTGATGAAATAAAACCTCAAAATTTTTACATACACAAATTTAATTATCATTTTAATTTGCATTCGTAATTATTTAATTATGAATTTAAACATTTTTTTCCCTTCTACTTCATATTGGTCCAAACGAGCATAAAATTCTATGGGTTGAGTTTGGGCTTGAAAATATGCCAGGCCTGTATTGGATGAGATTGGAGCAAGAAAGATACACAAGAGAAACAACTACCTTTACTATAAACAAGGAGGAAAAGATGGAGAAAATATGCTATAAACAATTTATTTTTGGATTATATCATGAAATTTTTTTTCTTGGGATTTGTTATTAGAAAAGAATATTTTGAGAGTATTTGGAATGAATGATTTTATTTTGTTGGGATTTGTATTAAAGATTTTTTTATTAATAAAAGTTTGAAATTTAAATTTGAATTAATATTTTATTAGTTTATTTTAGTGTGAAGTGTGTTAGGAAGAATTATTTATTATTAAAATTTAAAATTCAAATTCAAATTCAATATTTTATTTATAAAAAATTAATGTAGCAAAAATAATTACTGTAGCATTGTTTTGTGTTTTAAAAATTTTGATGAAAAAGTTGAACAAAACAAACACCTCATTTTGCAATATTGAAATAAATCGCAAATTTAGCAATGTCCAAACAGACCAATTTAACTAATGACGGTGATTATAACTTTATTTACGCTACACGACGTAGTCCTATTATTAATCAATAGATAAGGAAGAAGTGTGTGTGAAATGCCAGACACGTATAGCTGCAGGTATTGAGTTTGTTAGAACCACAATAGACATAAGATTCTTAAAACTTACCGCAGTGGATTTTAGTATCACTAAGTCATTTTCTGTATCACCTTATAAATTTTAACATCTATATTTAATATTTATCCTTTCAAGTTCACTAATAACTAAATAGAAATTTAATAGTATAGTCTAAAAATACACGTGTTACATTTACATAGAGTTATACACTAAATGGTATAGAAGATCAAAGCATTGACGGTAATAGATTTTCTGTATCAATTTTTCTATTACTTTCTGTAAAAATTGAAGTATACGTGCCACATCTATAAAAATTGATATACTATATAGTACAGAAGTCTCAAAGTTGATCATGATGGTATTACTATCAATGTGACACAGTAATTTAGATAATATTAAAATATAATTAATAATGTTTAAAAGATAAATATTAAATATACATTAAAAATTTTATAAACGGAGAAAAAAATATGCACAAAATGATATACAATATGATTACGGATACTTGCAATAAGGATAGAGACATTAAAGCATGCCGCCGTTGGATTATTGGAACGCTAAAACCGGTGGCAACTACAATAGGCAAAGGACACGAATACAATGGGTCGTGGTGAGTGGGTGACACTTTAATAACTTTATCATCCTATCCCATATTCCTACGCTATCAAAATCAAACCCATCCAGCAAATCATCATTTGAATATGAATCTACTATAAATAATAAGGTTCTAGTCAAATGACTACATCATTGAACAAACTGCAAGGGTGGGGGGTTCGTGTTCAAAGTTCAAACCCACTACTAGTAGGCATCAATTCATTCAATTCTGTTGTTTGGAAATAATATTAAACTATAATCTATAGTATCTGCTATGCAAGCGAACCAATTATGCATATGCAGTGAACCGTCGTCTAACTTCTCTTCTTTAGCAGTGTCTGTATTATCGGCACTTTCCACTCGTATAACTGGGATTTGGTCACCTTTTCTTCTTTTCTTCTCACTCTGTCCGGTTTCTTTGCAGATACAGATAGGGACGAAAGACGAAAATTCCTCTTCCTGCGCGACAACTCCAGGCTCCAGCAGCTACCCTTATTGTAACAAAAAGTTTTAATGGCTACTTCTAAGTTACAAAAAGTGCCCAGCATTAGAGAGAGGGTGGAGGATACTCTCTCTGCACATCGCAACGAACTTGTCGCTCTTCTCTCCAGGTAATATTATGTTAATACTAGTAGTACCACCAGCAGCAGTGCAGTAATACAATTATTATTAATAAAAGAAAGAAGAAAAAGTCAATTCAGGGCCCTGAAGAACCCACTGATTTCATTGTTTATTTCTGAAACAATAATATTTTTTCTTGAAATATGCTTTTGGGTTTCTTGATTTGCTTATTTGCGGGTGTTTTGTTCAAAGATATGTGGCTCAGGGGAAAGGAATATTGCAACCCCATCACCTGATCGACGAGCTAGATAACGTCCTGGTTGACGAAGCTGCATCTAAAAATCTAAGTGACGGCCTCTTTGGTGAAGTTTTAAAGTCCGCTCAGGTATTTTTCTTTATTATTGAATTCTCCAAACCAGCACTGTTCTTCTCCTTCTGATTTTTTTTTACTTTTATTTCGGTTTGATTACATTCGTCTCACTTGTCACCGAGTTATGCAATTTTCTTCTTCTTCTGGACTGTTGATTTCTTTTTTTCAAACTATTTCAAGATTGAAATCAACTGTTTTCCCAATTTGCAACGCTGCACCAAACTGCTACAGCAGCAAACAAAAACAGGACATTCATATTATTCTGAATTTTGTTGATTTCTTTATAAAGTTAGAACCCACAATGGCGGGAAAACTTCCTGTTTGTTAACTCTTATATCGTGTTGGTTACCTTTTCGTTTTTCACTTCACCCCATAAGAATATTTCAAGCCATTCTAACCATCCTAGTGAGGTACCTTCTGTTTGAAATTATCTATGTTTTGGGGCGAAAAGAAATGAAATATACAAGTGTTCTTACTGCATATTTTCTTCAGACATAAAAACCAACCTGGAACCATCATTCCTTTTAACTTTCTGCTTTAAAAAATTGCCAATGACAGGAAGCTATTGTTTTACCGCCATTTGTTGCTATTGCTGTCCGTCCAAGGCCTGGAGTTTGGGAGTATGTACGAGTTAATGTATATGAACTTAGTGTTGATCAGTTGACAGTTTCGGAATATCTTCATTTCAAGGAAGAATTAGTTGATGGCCAGTAAGTTGCTTTGATATTTGATTCAGTCGCATGTCTTCTGTGGATACTATGTTACATTCTGTTACTTCCAAATGTCTTCTAGGGCTGAAGACCCTTTTGTTCTGGAGCTGGATTTGGAGCCATTCAATGCAACATTTCCTCGCCCTACCCGTTCTTCGTCCATTGGTAATGGGGTTCAATTTCTTAATCGTCACCTCTCTTCAATCATGTTTCGCCATAAGGATTCTCTGGACCCGTTGCTTGATTTTCTTCGAGCACATAAACACAAAGGGCATGTAAGTTAAACTTATGCCTATTGTTTATTAGAATGTAAGGTGGTCCTTAGTGTCAAAATTCAGCTGACTGCTAATGCTACACTTGGTGTTGGAATCAAACAACCTCTTAGGTGGAAAAACAGCTTTGAATTGTAATGTGGTTCAGTTGTGCCCCTTGCTATGATGTGTGATGTAAGTCCAATGTTTATGTGCAGATGCTGATGTTGAATGATAGGATACAACGTATATCCAGGCTTGAATCTTCTTTGACTAAGGCAGAAGATTATCTTTCCAAGCTTCCGTCAGATACTCCTTATTCTGAATTTGAATATGCGTGAGTTTCTTTACTTAATGCCTGCTGTTGCACAATTTTATAGTCATAGCAAAAGGAGATTTACAATTGTTTACAACTACACCTGAGCAGATTGCAAGAATTGGGTTTTGAGAGGGGTTGGGGTGACACTGCAGCTAGGGTCCTGGAAATGATGCATCTTCTCTCTGACATCCTTCAAGCGCCAGATCCGTCTACCTTAGAAACTTTTCTTGGTAGAATTCCAATGATGTTTAATGTTGTCATTTTGTCTGTTCATGGATACTTTGGTCAAGCGAATGTCTTGGGCTTGCCTGATACTGGTGGCCAGGTAATGTATTTTTCATCTTAGACGATGGCATTCAAACACTATTATGCATCTATTTTGAGTTGTACTCTTGATACAGCTTCATTTCTTGTTGATAAAGATATCAGGAACTTTTGGAAGTAATTAATATCTTCTTATTGGTAGTGATAGTTCATGCTGCAAAAGTGAGCTCAGAATTCTCTGTTCCCCTTTGGTTGATATACAGATTGTCTATATACTAGATCAAGTTCGTGCCCTGGAGAATGAGATGCTTCTTAGAATAAAGAAGCAAGGGCTGAATGTCACTCCCAGGATTCTTATTGTGAGTAATATTATCTTTTGTATCTGCACCTCCATCGCGTGTAATCAGAAAATATTAGTCCTGTAACTTGTAAGTTTCTGTATTGCAGTTTTTGTCTGATTTATAGAGTAGATTTGACATTTCTTTTATTGATGGTAATAGGTTACACGGTTAATTCCTGATGCAAAAGGCACTACATGCAATCAGAGGTTGGAAAAAGTGAGTGGAACTGAGTACACACACATTTTACGTATTCCTTTTAGAACTGAGAAAGGAGTTCTCCGTAAATGGATCTCAAGGTTTGATGTGTGGCCTTACCTGGAGATGTTTGCAGAGGTAAGAAGCTGGTTTTTTTATATGCATATGGTCCAAGTTAGTCGATAAGTTTACTCATTGTAGAATGTGAACTGACCTGATGCCAGCACTCGTGGTAAATCTTAAGCATACAATGTTGGCTATCATTCACTGTGCTACCTTAAAAACTGATCATTTAACTGGATATGATTCTTCTTAAAGTGATGGTTTGGAACACAGCAGACTTACTGACACAGGAGAGTAGTAGACTATTTTTGGTTGCTAGTGAGGTTAAGACCGAATGCTTTTTTACCCAAATTGAGGAAACCTGATTAGAAGTCTTAAAAGTTTTATTTATGGCTGCAGTGATTCTTGAAAGGTTAATATTACTGCTGCTCGTGTATATATTGCTGAGAAAAAAATAATGTGTGCATTTAGGTCTGAATGGTTCTTTTGTTCAAAATTTTCTACTTTTGTATTCTCTAAACATAACCATTTTACTTGGTTTTCTGCTTAGGATGCGGTGCATGAAATCTCTGCTGAGTTGCAGGGTAGACCGGATCTGGTTATTGGCAACTATAGCGATGGTAATCTCGTTGCATCATTATTATCTCACAAGCTTGGAGTTTCACAGGTTGGGAATTTGTTTTTAATTGATATATCTGTGACATTCTCATAAAGTTTATACTTGCTGGAAATTGAAAATTATACAACTTCTTGTTCCAACTCTTGCAGTGTACCATTGCGCATGCCTTGGAAAAAACAAAATATCCAGATTCAGATATATACTGGAAAAATTTTGAGGATAAATATCATTTCTCGTGTCAATTTACCGCTGACCTGCTTGCCATGAATCTTTCAGATTTTATAATCACCAGCACGTACCAAGAGATTGCTGGAACGTAAGTCTTCCAGTTCTCTGTGACTATTTTTTGTTGTGATTATGCAATTCATTATTTTCATCTGTAGTTGTTTCTGATGCCCTTCTCAGCCACACACTTCTGATTTTTGATTTATTTTGCTTTCAGGAAGAATACTGTTGGTCAATATGAAAGCCATACAGCTTTCACTCTTCCAGGACTTTATCGTGTTGTCCACGGCATTGATGTTTTTGATCCTAAGTTCAATATAGTTTCTCCTGGTGCGGATATGACAATTTACTTTCCCTACTCTGAAACAGAAAAAAGGCTGACTTCACTTCATGGATCAATTGAAAATTTGTTATTTGATCCTGAGCAGAATGATGAGCACATGTGAGCAACTCCTTCTATGTTTCTTTATATGCTGATACGTCTTCACACTTGAGCACCTTCTGTTAGAGGCACTTGTGTGTTAGGTGTGTGCGCAATTTTATTTTTTTTTCATTTTTGCTTCATATCGTGTTGTTTAATACATTTGGAACAATTTGACATGTCTGGATAATATATCCAGAAAATCTTGTGACAGATTGGTTCTTGTGCATGCTTTCTCCTGGGGGTGGGGGAGTTGGTTGAGGAGAAAGGAAAAAATTATGCATGTTACTTTTTTTTCCTTGGTTAATTGTTGAAATGATTTTTAACTGCAACTTACCTCTTTTTATGATAATCCTGAACATTTTAGACCACCATAAACTTTAATAGCTTGTTGTTCTACATAACCTGATTGAGAAAGGTGAAGCTTTATGTTCACAGCTAACTTTTTCAAGAACAATGCTCCTGAGGAGTTTTGTGCTCCAAGTAATCTTGCCCTGTAAAATAATTGTCCAGGCATTTCTTTTGCTTAGTCTTTAAATTGACCTCTTTAGAATGATATTTCACAGGGTGGGAAAATAAATGAAAAATAAAAGAAGCAAAAAGAACATTTCACTAGTAATTACTTATCCGAGACTTTTCTTAATGCAGTGGTATTTTGAATGACTCATCAAAGCCCATCATTTTCTCCATGGCAAGGCTCGACCGGGTTAAAAACATCACAGGCTTGGTAGAGTGCTATGCTAAAAATACTGAACTGCGGGAATTAGCAAACCTTGTTGTGGTGGCAGGTTACAATGATGTCAAAAAATCAAATGACAGGGAAGAAATTTCAGAAATAGAGAAGATGCACATTCTTATGAAGAAATATAATTTGGATGGCCAGTTCCGATGGATAGCTTCCCAAACAAACAGGGCACGTAATGGTGAGCTGTACCGATACATTGCTGATAAAAGGGGTATATTTGTTCAGGTACAATGAATAAGTGGATTTTTGTGTCGATCGACTTCTAATGTATGGGATGTCGCATCCAAATAGTTGAAAAAATGCTTGAACTTCTTTGCAGCCTGCATTTTATGAAGCTTTTGGGCTTACTGTAGTGGAGGCAATGACCTGTGGCCTTCCTACGTTTGCAACTTGCCATGGTGGTCCTAAGGAGATAATTGAAGATGGGGTATCTGGGTTTCACATTGATCCATATCACCCGGATAAGGATTCTGCACTTATGGTGAATTTCTTGCAGCAGAGCAAAGAAGATCCAAGCTACTGGGAGAGAATATCTGAAGCTGGGCTGCGAAGGATTTATGAAAGGTTTGAATGCATACAAAAAGAGTCGTTTTTTAATTCTTGGTGGTGGTGGACGTTTGTCCATTGCTCCCATATATGTGAGCTTGGTTAAAGATCAGTGTACTAGTGCAGGTATACATGGAAAATTTACTCAGAGAGGCTGATGACTTTGTCTGGAGTTTATGGATTCTGGAAGTATGTTTCAAAACTAGAAAGGCGTGAAACGAGACGGTATCTGGAGATGTTCTACATTCTCAAGTTCCGGGAATTGGTTAGATCTTCAATATATTCTTTTCCTTTTTCAAATTTATAAGATCAAATGTTAATCATGTATTCAAATGATCCGATTAACCTGTGGGATGCAGCATAGTATAAGCTTAAAGGGTTGTTGATATAATCTCTTTGTTCTTTGTGTTTCAGGTAAAATCTGTTCCTCTGGCTGTTGATGAAAAACACTAGACGGGTATTGTGACCAACTGGTAACAGAGACGATGCTTTGGAAGTTTAGTGCTTGTTAATAAAATCATGAATAAAATTTGTGTAATTGATGATTCAAGTTCTTAATTTGGAATGGTGATAGAGTTGTATTGACTAATAATTTGTGCGAAGAAGAGGTCAATGCTAAAAAGAGTGGCAAAATCAGTGGAGTTTTACGTTCAGTATTCAGTTAAAAGCTTTGGCAAATGTTAAGACTCTTGTAGTTGTTGATGATTAAAAATAGGGATTGTTCAGAGTTGATAAAGAAGAGGCCTATAGATAACCGAAGCTGGATAAATATTAGGGAATGGGTCGTGCGGACCGAAACTCCCAAACTTCCTGTTTTGTTGCTTTCTGACACGTTTTCACTGCAGCAGCTGCAGCCTTAGCCTTAGCCTTTTTGACCACGTGATAGAGGCCACAAGCCCAACACACGTTTCGTGTGGCCTGTGGACTATGGAGATGATGAATCTCGTTTTCATCTCCTCTCTTATATTCTTCTTTTGTCACTTTTTTCAACGGTCAAATATTGGGTCCCCTCATCAACGGTAAAATATTCATTTCAGACGTTGTACGTTTTCAGAGTTCAAAGCCTTTTTGCTTTTGTTCCGGTTTCCCGGGTGTACTGTTTTCTCGAAAATTTAAATAAAAAGAGAAAGAGAAAAAAAAGAAAAAAAAAGAATGCACATTTATCCCATTTGCTTGTGTTTCAGATGCTCTAACTAATCATCAATGGTGGTGGGGTTGATGGTTTCTTTCAACTTCTGAGTCCCAAAAAGAGGAGAGAAAGAACTTGAACAAAAAACGACATATATGAGATATAGAACGTTTATATTTTTAGATAATGCTAAAACTTTATCTACATATCAAGTAGTTAATGAATTTTAAGAAATAAGCATTAAATACATATATCAAAATCTTATAAAGTAATAATATATTAAGTGTTTAACGAATTTTAAGAAATAAGTGTTAAATACGTATATCAAAATCTTATAAATTAATAATATCTAAGGGTTAGTATCAAAATCTTGTTTGTATTAGTACAAGCCTGGATGTTCACGAACTTTCACATTCATTTAAATAACATTCTTAGTACAACCGGAGCCCAACAAAACAAAAGCACAGGCTGTTTCTAGCAATGGCCAATGTGCGCACTGATAATACTATTCCAATTTGCAACATTACCATACAAACGCACTTACTACTACTACTGGTAGGTTCTTACCGTAACTAAACACAAGTTAGCAAACTACTAAAGAAAACGCCTAATAAAATTTTAATAACATGGCGCCGTGTGATGATGATCATAGTTGGCCGAAGGAGTGAGCTAGATAGGCAAGCGATCCAACAATAGGTGCGTTAATGTAAGTGGCCGGCTCTGATTGCTCATAATCAGAACGTTGATCTGGGAAACGGTCCTGCTGATCAGGTCCACCAACAATTGCCCCTACAAGTATGTTAGGATTCGGGGACTGGGAGTTCATGAAACTGAAACCATTGGAGCATTGAATTTTTGCTGGGTGGGTTGAGATGGAAGGCAGGGACGATCCCCTATGGTGGATCCTCTTGGGATATCTTGCTCCGTATCCAACCATGTACGACATTTTCAGTGGATTGTCTCCCAATAGATAGTCCACCTGCTTTTTGGCAATGGTACGAAGCCTCCTTGCCGTGACAACGGTTCCGCCACAATTAACCACCGTGTGGGCGGAGGTCAAGTACTTAGCATAAGCAAGAAGCAAGAAAGAAGTTGATGTAACATACTGCATGTTGCTGTCACTCATCTTAAACAGAAGCCCACCTGGATGGAAACCACCACCATCATTTAATTACTTGTACCAGCAGCATTATAACTTGTACAAGTACTAATAAACACAATATGACAAAAGCATAATATATAGCAAAAAACATTTAAAGACCTGGGGTGTACTGAGCTTGAGAAAAAGGGGTCCCTGGAATTAGAGAACAAATGTAGTTATCTGCATGGCCTTTGTAATCGTGGAGTGACTGAACCTTCTGGACTAGAAATGCCTGAAAAAAAGTTGCTAGACATTGTTTTAGCTGATGATGATGATGGTCAAGAAATCTTAGAACAGGACAAAGTGATGATGAGTAAGGAAGGAGACCTTGGAAATGAGAATCCTTGCTCCTACATGCTTGTTGTCCCATCCAAATGTGTTATCAGTCTCATCTGCTCCTAATGTTTGTCCATTCACTTGAATATAGTTAAGGTAAGTTGGGTTTCTGGTGGCTTTGTGCAACCAAGCAGCACCCCACAAGAGTTCATCCTGATACCCAGAAAATGAACAATAAAAGGGGCAAACGAAAGGCCTCAATCCATTGCTGTAAGAACCTCGGTACTTATCGGCGAAGGCAAACACCTGCGTGTCCCAAAAACAAAGGAATTCAGCATCTAATACAACACAACATTTGCCCAGAACAATCAGCATTGTCATATACATTTTGTTGTATTAATTAATCATGAACTAAGGTTATATGTACCCTGATAGCTCTGTTGACTAGGATCTTGGAGTAAGTGGGGTCACATCTTCTGAACACCAAAGAAGCAGCTGCAAGAGCTGCTGCTGTTTCTGCTGCAACCTCAGTACCTGGATTATTTTTGTCTACCTTGAACACGCTTCTGGGCGTGTCCATATCCTCAGGTCTCTCCCAACAAGCATGGTCCTTGTTCGCATCTCCTACCTAAGGAAGGGTGATCATTATAAACAAATTTTCCTTACTAATTCTTGGCTTTTATTCCAGATTCCACCTCCCCACTGGCAACAAATTAATTATGGTAAGAAACAAAAAAAAACATTCTTGTGTGTGTGTGTGTGTGTGTGTGTGCATGTGTATATGTATATGCATTGAGCCATTGAGGAGATTAGTAGATATAGTATTTAGCAAAAACCTGAACATAAATTGTGTCTGGTTGGGCAGTGGATTTGAGAAGGTAATCAGTAGCCCAGCGAATGGCTTGTCTTGCATTAGGCAGCTCGCCTTTCATTAGCCCACCAAACTCAATCACACTCCATGAAAGCATCGTGGTGGTGAACGCCATTGGAAACCCAAACTTGACATTGTCCCCTGCATCATAATATCCTCCCACCAAATCAACCTGCATTGTCAAATTACATAGTTTTAAAAAAAATTAAGCAAAACCAAGTTAAATGTTTCAAAAAAAAAAAAAAAAAAAACGAAATTCGACGAGGGAAATGCATTACATGCATAGCAGAACCGTCCGAAAGGCCAGAATCCTTCCTCCAAGTGATTCTCTGGTTAGAAGGGAGCTTTCCGGACCTCTGGCCCTCAAAGAAGATAATAGATTTGGTGAGAGCATCTCTGTAGTTGTGAGAGGCAAACCGAGGTTGGCGGTGGCGGGGAAGAGGATAATGTTGGGCAGTGGGGTTAGCACTGCAGAGAAGCAGCAGAGAGACGGAGAAGATTGAAAGCAGAACAAGGAATAAAGAGCTGGTCATTTGAAAATAGAAGCTGCCCATAGTGACAACAAAAGCCTATACAGCCACCCACCAAGTAGCCTCAGCAGCTGAGCTTATAGTTATGTAACTAACTAGCAACCGGCAAAAGGCGCAGAGCTCTCTCTTGTATTTATAATGCACAAGAAACTGAGAAAACAAAAGCCTGCCTTCTTTAACGTCCTGCTTGCTTCATTCTACTAATTATTAACCCCAGCTTCAATGTCTTTTACTTCCATTACTTTACAACTAATTACTACCATTTTCTTTCTTTTTGTGCCTATAATGCGTTATTTGCTTGCTGGTTAATCAAATTAACTCAATGCAACTGACTATTTAGTTGTATTGTGTTATATTTTATCTTCATTAACGAACGAAATTATCGATTTTGAAAAAAAAAAAGTGATTGCAATATTGTTTTGGTCATTTGGTGGCTAATTAGTTTTAACTAGTAATTAGTACGTACGTCTTTTGAGAACTGACTGACTTATTGCAAGTGTATTTGACAGACATTACGTTGTAGTATGTCCACACCGTCACGGGATAGTTAGTAATCAATGAACAAAAATGGAAGTACATAAGAGAGACAGGGCTTAGTAGCGAATGTGACTTTTTCACGTGGAAGCTCTGTTTCTATTCCTTTTTCAAGCTTCTGCATTTCAACATTTAAATATCTCAAAACCCCATTCGCAAGTATTATATCATTTTGATTACACCAGAAGATTGTAGAAGAGATTATAAACAACAAACAATAAACCAGGACGATCGAGAATAAAAGTTGGAAAAGAATGTCTTCCGTAAATGTTTCCCGCAAACAAAGTAGTGTTACTTATGGAAAACCAGAATGCAAAAATCTATCCAAAAATTTTGTATTATGCATTGAATGGCCAGAAGCTGTTTCATAATGCATGCCGCAGGGTGATGCATATCTTGTTTCGTGGTTGATTTCATAATGCTTACTGATAAGAACAGTATAAGCTTTGCTGTGGAGTATGTACTAAGTAGGAGTAGCAATATCGGTTCGCTTGACGCTTATGGAGTTATGGAGTTATATTCCCATTTGTCCGGAAGAGAGTTGGGAAAATATTATAGTAATATCAAGTAGTCTTAAAAGAACGAATTTTGCAGTAATGAAACGCAAGCTGCTGTCGGATAAAGAAGACAAATACAAGCATGGCATTGGACTATGGGAGTAGTGTGTTTGCCCTCTTCAATCTTGAGTTCAGTGAGTTAGTCAAAAAGTTTAAAAAAGGCCCATCTCTTGTTATGCATCTGCGTTGTTACGCGCCGACTCTTCAATCAAGAAGATGAAGGTGGATTATAGTCAAGAACCCTATGCACAACCATAAACCTCCATCCTCTTCAATCTCATGGAAATATATATTCATACATGATCATTCTTGTGTGGAAGTAAGATTTTTAATTAGTTATTTGGCCGCGGATAGTACAATGATTTGGGATATTTTGTCCAAGTTTCATCTATCTTATCGTGTATAATATTAAAATACGATTCACTCATTACTTTATTAGGGTCTAATAATTATAATTGTAAAGTGCTTAGCGATATTTATGATTTTAGTCCGTAGTTTTAGTTAAACTATATAGTTTTGAACATTGTACAAAATAAGATGAAGATAATTTAAAACACAAGATCTCATCTAGTACAATGATTCTCAAGTATTATTAGGAAAAAACAACTTAACAGAGCAATATTATATGATCATGATGTGCTCTTTGGACCAGTTACACAGACTGAAATTCTCAAGCTCCATCGTATCCCTCCCATGCACCCATCTCATTCTTTCTCTATTCCAATTTCTCCAATTTTATTTGTCTCCTTCTTTACTTCATCGATCTGCTCATTAGTTTTCTACATTGATCTTTGTTTAGGACAGCTTTGCTATATATACTGCTTATCTCTATTAAAACATTTTTGTGGTGTAATGTGTAATGTAAGTTATGTAACCTAGCTGACAAAAGATATAATCTAGTAGTGTCTAAACGAAACATTTATCGAAATGCAAAATGGAAGAGAAACTTTAATTGAACTGGCCGGAAAACTTTCCAAATCCTGGCTGACAATCTAGTGATCCCTTAAAAGAGAGACATACCGGCAAAAGACTAGATACTCTATCCAATATTTATACTATCTTATTCTGTCTAACGTTCAAAACGACGTAGTTTCATTAAAAGTATGGACTAAATGAATAAATATCACTAAAATTACTTTACAATTATTAAACACTAATAAAAAGATTAGTGAAATCTACAACGTAGTTTTAATTAAGACAGGATAAGATAGACAAAATTTTGGACAAAATATCTAGTGTCTAATGGCAAGGCCGGATCTACAAAAAGAAAAAAGGGAATGTTTATCCCACCGGAAAAGGGGCCAAAAAAACAAAAAGAGAAAGAAATGCGAGGCTTTGGGAAGAAAGCAAAGCAAAATCTAATGTATTAGGGTTAGCAGGGCTAATAATAATAGTAGTGGTAAGTTAATAATGCAGGGTTGGATAAGAAATTTACGTTAAAAGAAGGCAGTTTTGGATTTGGTGAGCGAGAGATGGCCCAGAGTAGACCAGAGAAGTATGTTTCTTCTTGTGGCATCTTCATATTATCATGTGCTCTTCTGAACAATTGAGAAAATCTATCTTCCCACATGCAAAAAGCATCGATTCATATGCAATCATAATGCATATTCATTCCCTACTGCGTAAAGCATCGTCTGAGTTCTTTGACAATGAAAGGTTGAACACAACAGCCTACAACTATCAGAGACCTTACAATTAATTAGTAGCTGCCATTTTCCACATCTTTTTTTGATTGACAAACAAAAGGTGATGGCAATTGGCAGGGGAAGAAACTCTGACCCTTTGCACCATGCATGATGCATGCTTCTTTCAAATCTACCTTGCACTTGCACTGCTGAAGCAATTTTTTATTACCCTCTAAAATTGCAGCAATTTCAACGAGTAACTTTTTTGGTTAAATTTGTGCAAATTTCTAACCTTGTGATACTTGTCAAGGATACACCACAGCCCACAAACTCCCTATCATAGTTTAATTTGGTTGTATTTAATTCTCAAAAGAAGATTTTATATAACTTGTAGTTGTCGTCAAATCCCAAGCGAACTGAAGTATTTTATTTTCACGTCTTTTTCAAAGAGTTATTGACAAAATATTTCTGTAAATTTTTATTTTTTTTTTTGATATCTCAGGTTCCTGACACTACAACTCCGTGTCTTCCCACCACTTCATTGTTGTTGAGTCAGACTAATCCTGGGGCTCAAACCAACCGTCCCCTAGCCAGCTGAGGATCAGTCATTGGTCACCAAGTCACACACCCCGAAGTGTTGACGATGCTCCTCCGAGGAATTCTAACCCCACACGGCCTCACTCCTGCGCACAAGCCACCATAATTTTTCTTCCATAGCAGTCCCCGAGGGAACTTAGAGCATTTCACAAATACTCCTTCTTCACCCATTTAACACACCCCGAAGTGTTGACGATGCTCCTCCGAGGAATTCTAACCCCACACGGCCTCACTCCTGCGCACAAGCCACCATAATTTTTCTTCCATAGCAGTCCCCGAGGGAACTTAGAGCATTTCACAAATACTCCTTCTTCACCCATTTAAATGGGTGAAGATTGGTCCAGGTGGGATTCGAACCCTGGTTACCAGGGTGGAATCCCACCTGTGATACCAGTGAGCCAAGCTCAACCGGTAAATTTTTTTTTTTCGGTTGGAGGGGTGAGGGGAAGGGGCCTAGGGAAACTGGAGGCCGATATCATGGTTTTAGGTTAGAGGCTGAAAGCCCTTAATTTGATGCTGGGATTGAGCTTCGTAAAACAGTTAAAAACAAGACTGTTTTGGTTCTGGCCTTCTGGGTGTTGTCAAAAGGGAAATGGGCCTTTTTCATTTTATTTTTGAGAATTAAGCCCATCGAAACTTCTCCCTTGTTTCAGCTCACATCATGAAATTTTCTAATTAAACGTTAGCTTCGTGTCAGGCGTCAAGTGTCAACGCTGTAATCACCATTAAAGTCAAAGGGGGTATAAAATCCTCTATATCAGAATTTGGTGTATCACCCCTGTCACACCTACATATGGATCACGTCATCAATAAAATTAAGTTATATTAAATTAAATGATTAGCTATTGATATTAAATAATTTGATGATGTGGCCAAATCATGCACAAATTCTAATACGAAGAATCCATTGTCACTCAAAGGCATAGTTCTCCAGCATCACGAGTTCTTAATCAATTCTTTGATCCCTTTATGGTTTAATAAAAAACAAAATTTTTTGCGCTTGCTTGCTGAATTGGTTGTTACAAATCAATCAATACACTCTTCATAAATAGAGTTGAGGAATTTGTAATCTGGGTGTTTTTTTTTCACTTATTTTACACATTTATTGCAATTATATAGTGGAAAAACATAATCAATTTATGTAGAACGGGGTGTCTAGAAATTATCAGAGTTTCCTCAACTGTCAAAGCTTAGGCAGGGACGGGCCGACGGGGTCCTATCCTAGCTAAGAAAATAAAATCTTACTAGAAGAATAAAACAGAAATCGGTTTCATGAGGGGGTCAAATTAGGATAAAATGGGATTCCCGTAGCGGGGAGCCATGCATTTCCCTGTATAAAATTTGCCACCGTGAACTGACTGGCCTCACTCGTATTGGTGATGACCCTATAACCAGTCCAATTTACTCTGGCGCTGGTATTTGAACCTGGTCCTCTGTTCCTGTACTCTCCATAATAAAGGGTTGTCAAAGCAAAATCACCGGACCACGGCAACCATCCGGCGGGGTGAATCAGGCTTTCAATGTTTGACAGAAGGATAACAGTTCTTGAATATTCTTTCCAGGGACGGCCAAGATAATTTCTGAACGAGGAGAGTACAGGAAGCAAATCAGCTGCCGCAGCAATTTTACAGTTCAAGATTGAAATGCCCGTATTCTGGTTAGGATCTTCTCTTCCTTGGGCTGTAAATATGTTCTGTTGATTGGGATTCGGTCTTCGGGCATATAAACTGCAATTCTGTAACACAACAGCGGCATTGCCAAAAATGAAGTCTACCGTGCCATATACATCGCATTCCCGGTAAAATTGTCGAAGGGAATGGACGTATAGAGTGTCTTGGTAGGCAACGAAGCTGCATTGGTAGAAGACGGAGAGGTCTGCTCCACTCCTGAGGGCCACTGCTTGGTGCTTGCTAGGTCCAGCGTAGTTTTCAAAGGTGATGCCTTTGGCTATAAAGCCATCTCCAACAACGGCTGCAAAAATTGCAAACAGATACTATCCTTAATTTCTACCGGTAGATGCCAACTCAAACATAGTCCGCATTTGTATAATTTACGCAGTCAACATTTGGATTCTTGACAATATTGGAGGTATAGCACCAAAAAATCTTACATCATTAATTCTCATGTGTAACTTCCCTTGTCAGTCTTGGATGATGCTGTGATACAAATTGACCACCAGCAACATGATAAATAATTTTTTTTTTTTAAAGATGGAGACTAGACAAGGAAAATGCATTCAATAATTGCATGGACAGGTATTTATTCAGTGAAACTAGCCATAATCTGCTTAAAGGGATGGTCATGCATTCAATTCATTATAAAGTTCAGTGATTTTTATTTTTTTTTTCGAGACACATGAGCATCTATATTCTATAGAGGAGACAGGATCTTATCACGAAGCAAAGATAAAAAAAAAATAAAAAGACAATAATAGTATAGGGTGGACAAACTATCCGGATTCCACGCTTATCAAGTAAAGTCCCTGCAAGGGCTGCAACGCACTCTGGTTGAAAAGTCTGGCCTACAACTTAAACAACTGTAACACGATTTTGCAAAAGCCTCAATTTTCAACGAATATTTTTTGTTTGTTTCCCAGTTATAATTTCCTTTCCACTTTCCATGTTCCAACTTACAAGGAGCCGAATCCAAGATCCAGCTGTTTTTTTTTTTAATCCATAGTAAACTGAGCCGTATAGAACATCGGACATGGCGCAAAGGATGACCATAATAAGCATGTTTGCTACTAAATTAGTAATTCTTTCAATCATGGATTGTAAGCTGATTGATTTAATTTTAGAATTTAAACAATTTTAGAGTATTTGACATCACTTAATTGATAAAAAAGAGGTTTCCAGCTGTTTTTTCTTTTTTCCCACTCAACACACTGCTTTTTCTCACGCATTAACTATCAATTTATCAATTTCCAGTACGCACCACCGCCTTCTATGGGCTCTTCTTTTTTTTTTTTCATTTTCAAAGAAATTGCATTAACGTCTACTAATCCAAAAAAACTCAAATTTTAATTAATTGACGTCCTATATTTTATTTTATTTTATAAAATAAGTGACGTTAGTTACAACTTTATACTCATCAACCCAAAAAACACAGGCAAAACTCATTAAAGTCTTAATTAAACTTACATTCGCATAAGTTTCTTTAGTCATTAAGGCAGCAAGTAAGTATACAAATTAAGTAAACTAGCGTTTTAAACAATAAGTTAAATAGTATTTTATAAAAGTTTGGAAAAATATAGTAATTTAAGGAGGAACTTACCGACGGTAGAAGACCGGAAAGTAGTCCACCCGTCAACCACGCTCCGGTTTCCCTTTATTAGAGTCTTCCCGATCCCGTCACCCACCAACATTATCATCGTCTTCCTCCTTTCCACGTCAATGTACTCGAAATATGCCCCGGCTTTAATGTATATCACAAATCTTGTACTGCTAGAATTTGGAGCCATCCTTAATGCTTCGTTAATAGTAGTGAAATTCCCGCTTCCATCCTTGGCCACCGTCAGATTAATTCTGGTCTGATTCACAGCTGCCTGTAACAATGCCCTGTCCTTCTTTTTCAACCAAGTTGGGAACCCTTCTTTCACTGCCCCATACTCCGGGAAGACTTGGGGTTTTTTAGAAGATTTGGGTTTCTTGATTTTCTTGAGCATGGCTAGTGAATTGCTGACGTGGTGGGAAATTTTCCTAAGCCTTCCCTCGATGAATTTCCGAATGTACTTATTTTTAGCGAAAGCAAAACCATCAAGACAAGTGTACTGGTTGGTCATTGCGCCACTGAACAAAGTCTGCAAGTCCATGTAGTGCTGGAAAGCTGATTTGTTGGAGGAGAGGTCAGAGACGGCGGCTTTGAGCTGAAAGATAGTGTCGTCGAGTAGCTCAAGGCAGTCGTCCAGTGCTCGGCGATCCAATGGGTCCAGATTTTGGAATTTCTTGCGAATGCGGGTGCAGTTGGTCACGGAATCTCTGACCTCGAAGACGGTTGAGTTCACCAATGCGGAAATTATTTCTGGGAGAGTTCTGGTGCGAAGATCCGGAAATGTGGAGACTGTGGAAGCGCAAAGGTCTGGATATAGTGTACCCTGGCATGTTGAAGTAGCAATTTGGATATGTTCGTGGACGTGTATAGTATTTTGTTTTAGTGGCGATGATTTTCTGCTGTCTGTATGGGAAGCTAGCAAGAAAAGAGCCACCAGCGCAAGAGTCGAGAAGGGTAAGATGGTGAGGAGCAGTTTAGATTTTCCATTGATGAACATTTTGAACAGTAGCAGCACTGTAGTACAAGTACACAGGTAGAGAGATATTGTCGGCTATTGAGAATTTTTGACAACAGAGCGTGATCAGGTCAATTTATATATAGATATTGTTGTTTAACGTTAACTGGGGGAAATGGTGGATCGGAGTCGTACATATCTAATTCTTGGCTGTTGGATCATTTATGAAGAAATTCATTATATTTGTAGATCTAAAGAAAGAACAAGGCACACTTGCGTTGGAAGAAAAAAGTATTAATGCATGCAAACTGCCCTGTCCTGCTAGTTTCAATGCCCGCTATGATTCGACAATGTATTTTTTGGTTTTATGATCGATTTTTTTTTTTCTTGATATTTGTATAATAAATGAATATTTTTGGAGTGTTTGAATAGAAGATTTTGTTATGTTGGAATTTGTATTGGATATTTTTTATTAATAAAAATTTAAAATTTGAATTTGAATTTGAATTAATATTTTATGGGTTTGTTTTGGTAGAAATTGTGTTAGGAAAAATTATTTATTATTAAAAATTTAAAATTCAAATTTAAATATAATATTTTATTTATAAAAATTAATGTAACAAAAATAATTATTTTAGCATTATTTTCTGTTTTAAAATTTTATAAAAAAAACATGAAAAAAACAACCAACCCATCTTAAATTTGTGAAATAAATTATTAATTTGCATAAAACCAAGGAGAGTCTTAGGGTCTGTTTGGACAAGCTTAATTTTGTGATTTATTTAACAATTGCAAAATAAGGTATTTGTTTTGTTCAACTTTTTTTTCAAAATTTTTAAAACACAAAACAATGCTACATTAATTATTTTTGCTACAGTAATTTTTATAAATAAAACATTTAATTTGAATTTTAAATTTTAATAATAAACAATTCTTCCTAACACACTCCCCACCAAAATAAACTAATAAAATACTAATTCGAATTTAAATTTCAAACTTTTATTAATAAAAAAATCTTCAATACAAATCACAACAAAATAAAATCATTCATTCCAAACACTACCAAAATATTCTTTTCTCATAACAAATCCCAAAAAAAAAAAATTCATGATATAATCCAAAAATAACTCATCCAAACGAAGCACGGAGGGGGGTATAGTCTATAATAAAGGCGGGCAGATTAGATTTCTTTTGTTTTGTTTTTTTAAACCATATTCAGTGGTCACGTGATAAAGAGCTTCATTTCAATAAACCTAAAAGTCAATTCATGAGTTGATTGAGAGTTGAGATCAATAAAACCAAAACTTGGAACATCGTACAAAACTAAATCAACTACCACTGTCGAATTACCTCCCTAGCTGTGGATTGTATTCTTAGGTACTTGAAGAATGAAATTTTGACATTAAGCTCACCAGTTTTTGAGACAAGATTTTTATCTAATATTATTCTTTTTTATTATATTTAATGTTTAAGACAACATAATTTTATTAAAATTAAAAATTAAAAATATAAATATTACTAAAATTACTTAACAATTATTATACTTAAATCTTACAACATAATTTTAATGTAAAAAATAATAAAATAATATAATATTAAATAGAAAATTTCATCTCTAATTTTGTTGGGTTAAAGCCGTTAGGTGAAACTTCAATGTTTTATTGAAACAAAGTGTAGGTGTACCGTTCAGTCAGGGGTTATCTATTCCATAGAAAGGACCAAATTTTGCCTCAAAAGCCCACTATAGAGTTTAGTGGGTATATTTAGTTGGGACTTTTTTTCTAAAAGATATTCGGTCCTTTAGAACATGAGATAAAAAGAAGGTATCTATGCCATTGGCCATCAAATAATGGAAATCGTTTGAAAAAGCATATCAGCTTAAATTATTTACATCATTGCCCACTCTCGACAAGGCGGACGTGACATGTTGTTCAAATCCCCGGCTTCAAAACATGGTTTAGCCGTTTAGGAATATTGCATCTTCTGGCCTGGCTCTGCTACTTTTTCAGGGGGCCTACGATTTTCCAATGAAATGTCACCGATTCCAGTCTTTCAACTTTGTAATGAGTAATAATTATTTCGCTCATTGGATTTGGATGGACCTTTTGTATTGCCCATTGTTTCATCTCCTACAAATTGAAATATATCCCTTCGTCCTTCTCAATATTCCTCTACTAATTAGTAATCACTCATGCATGCATGGTGGTGTTTGGTGGGCAAAATCAGAAACGAAATAAACAAAAATGATATTTGTTTTGTACATAGTGATTTTAGGGTTAATTTTATTAATCTTTGCACTCTTTTACTTTTTTTACTATTATCTTGACAAAATTTTTAAGTACAATATAAAAGGATAAAAATGTAACCCTATTTGATTTCATTACAAAACATATGCATAAAAAAACATAGGTATTCAAATACAAATCTGATTTTGAATATTTAATCAAACATTATTATTAGAATGTGGTTTCATTTTTAATTTTAAGTATTTCGTTTACATTTCTGTTTATGCCAAACTATGTAAATCGGAGTTTCTCCGAGTCTCAAGGTTCATTAAATTTTTTTACCATCCCTAACAACTCTTTTATTTTATGGATAGTATTATTTTAAATTGATATTAGGGTAAAAAAAAAAATATAGCATGGATGAAGCTACAAGCGGAGATGAGGATTGGTTGGCTAGAATTTCAACAATTGCTTGCATCACTTTTGCTGTTTTCCAAGTACTTTTTTTCTCAAGGCTCGTTCCCGCGTAATCTGATAACTTACTTTATCAACAACTAGGTACAAATTTGTTGTTGTGGTTGTGCAATGTATTGGTGCCGGAATATCGATCCTAATAAGTAAACTCATTTGAATGTCAAGACCGTTGCCACTGCATTTTGTTGACTTAATGTCGTATTTCCCACTTCTTGCCCAGTCCCAACTCAAATGCATCGCCAAGGTTCCTCAAAAATATCAACTCATTCAAATGCATCCCATTGTAATTGTATAAATAAATCAATTATTGTATTTCACAAAACCGTAAAAGGGCTGTTTTGTAAGATACTTCTTCTGATCTTTTTTAAATGTTATTTAAAGAATTTTCTCGATTTTATGTTCAATATTTATCATATTTTATTTTGTCTAACGTTCAAAACGATGTAATTTCACTAAAATTAGAGACTAAATACATAAATATTACTAAAATTACTTTACAATTATTATACCCTAACCAAAATATGAGTGAATAATACGACATAGTTTTAATTAAGACAGAAGATCCCGTGTTGATTTTCACACTTATTAAAAGATATATAAATAACTAAAAAAAACTTAATTTATAATAATTAATAATAATGATTAAATAATGTTCTTGAAGCTTATGCAAATAGATGAGTAAAAAAATTTCTTCCTCTTCTTATTATTGAATAATAATAGTATGTATTTTAATTTTATTCAAAGTTTTTCAATAAGTGTACAAAAGTAAAATTTGAAATAAAAGTAAAATTGAAACAATAAATTTATTTATTTTACAAAGTAAAACAAACTCTTCAGCCACATTTAAAAAATATTAGAAGGAATGAAAGATTTGTTGGCATAACGCTGCTGCTGTTTCTTCTAGGCAGATTGGTAAATGTAAATGCCACCATAATGTCCTGAATTTAAATCATGGGAAGTTGAATTGATGATTAGCTGAGTCCAATTATCCAAAGTGCCAGACAAATAGCGTCGGTGGTCAACCTCAGCCAATAGTAGAAAAAACACAAAATCAAACCCACTCAAGCCCCGAGACTCGCCAGCCTGTGAAGCAGTGGTCCTTTCAATTTTCAAAAGAGGAGCCCAAAAAGTCCAACTTTGGTACTCCTGCGTCCTGCCTTAATTAATTCCATCACTCCTCGCCAGTGTATTTCTAAAACGACAAGCTTCTTACCCATTTTAATAATGAGCAATGATAAGGGGGACTGAAATTATGGAGTGAAAAATTAGAGTGACTGACGTTGCAGTGATAAAAAGACAAACTAATACCCTAACCAAATGATGAGTGAACCCTAATGGGTAAGTTATAAGTTTGTCTTTTTATCACTGCCACGTCACTCACTCCAATTTTTCACTCCAGAATTTCACTCCCCCCATCATTTCTCTTTAATAATAATAATCATTGTATAAACTTACAATTTTAATATTTTATCTCTCACTACTACTATCAATACAAAATAATTTTTTTAAAGAAACTCACCTTTTTTGTTTTATTTTATATTTTTAAAAAGAGCAATGATAGGGGGAGTGAAAAATTAGAGTGAAACCTATAGTGAATGACGTGGAGTGATAAAAAGACAAACTAATACACTAACCAAATGATAAGTGAACCATAATGGATAAGGAATTAGTTTGTATTTTTATAATTGCCACGTCAGTCACTATACGTTTTCACTCTAATTTTTCACTCCCCCTATCATTACTCTTTTAAAAATAGTTAATAAGAAATAACGTTTATATTCGTAATTATCTATAACAAAACTTCTCACTTCTTTTATTTTTATTATTATATTACACGCGCATACATTCCTTAAAAATTGAATTTTAAATTTGGCGATTGAGATGTTAACTCCTTAATTATTGAATTAGCCACATTTATTCTTTTATTTACTATTGTATTAATTTAACTTGACTACAAAAATAATAGAAAAGTTTATTTAAATTTATAGGGAGACTGTTAAATTAAATTAAAACCAATCTTTTAGCATACTCAATCCCCTGGGTGAAACCGAATTTAACAATTGTGGTTAATTTGGTGCGGCCCAGTAAACTTTGTTACGGTTTTTAACTTGCCAACGAATGTAATTAAGTTGTAGATATTAAGAAGCTGCATGCAGTGGTAAGTGGTTCATACCTAGCCATTGGGGCTAGCCCAGTCAGTGGCGGATATAGGCGGGGTCTGGAGGGGACTTCAGCCCCCGCCAAGCTCGCTGGAGGCCATGAAGGAGGAGTATCAGTGCTGGCTGGTGCTGTCAGAAGGTTGAAGAAGAAGAGGCTGAAGAAGAAGACTAATGGGTGCTGCCGTCCGAAGGTTGAAGAAGAAGCGGCAGAAAAAGAGGCTGAAGAAGAACCAGTTTAACACTTACAAAACAACGCTTAACAAAACGACGTCGTTTTGTTAAGTGTCACTTAACAAAATGACGTCGTTTTAGTGTTAAAAAAGAAAACATATGATTCATCTCCTCAAAATATTTCAACTCATTCTCAACACAAATAGAAACATTCCCAAACAAAGCGTAAAGTCATAATTTTTTTCATAACCCTTTTTAGTTCTCAATTCCAATTTCCAAATCTAAAAATTGCTAGTATTTGCATCTATTTTTTTTCTATCTATAATTTCATTCATCATTATTAAAAGTAATTTTATTTCTCCATTTTATTTCTTCTTTTTGTCTATTTCATCTCTTTATTTTTACTCTTTTGCAAAGATTAGTTTTACTTCTTTTTTTTTTATATATAATTTAGAAGTTGTTAATTGTAAGTTTAATAAATTTTAAATTACTAAATTAATTTCAATAATTTTATTAGGAATTTCATGGATTGAATATTTTGAGATTTTTAAGTTAGATTAGAGATTTTGTATATGAACTAATTCCAGAAATATATTTTTTCAATAATTGAAAATGAGCAAATCTTGCAATATTTTCAAGGGATGCAGACACGTAAAATACAAATACATTATCTTCATAAAAAGTGGTAATTCAAGTGTTAAACAATAGTGCAATTATGCGTATTTTTATATATTTTATCCATTTTATAATTGTAAATTTAGAAATTTAATTGTTAAATAATTATATTTAAAAAAAAATTCAAGCTAGCCCCCCATAAAATTTGCTCCTAGATCCGCACTTGACCCCAGTGATTAGGGAGTTAGCTTCCCGACCTACAGGTCTAGAGTTCGATTCCTGTAGGATGCATGTGAGGGTGTGTGTTATAAAAAAAATAAAAAAAATAAATAAATAATAAAAAAAAAGTGGTTCATACCTACTATAGAGCCTACTAGCCTAGACCTAGTTGGGGGAATATGATGTCAGTGTAGGGCCATTCTGATTCATGTATGGGCCAAAAGTTAAGGAAAATAGTTGAATTCAAAATCAAACTCTAATAAATTATAAATGTTAAAAAACAAAAACTCCATGTTTGTTTCAAAACATGTAGCGTTTGGGATAAAGGGTGGTACAAATGCTAACACAAATGAGTATAAACAATTACCAATAATTGGGTGTGCGGTTGTAACTCATAATTAAGTTGGTGATGCACTGATGCCCTTTCTTTTGGGGTTTGGGGGTAAATTGATTACTATTTTATTTACAACATATAATCAAGAGGACCATTAGTTTCAATTGGTGCTGACTTAAATACACTAAAAGAATGATTCCAAGAAAGAGAGAACTTAGTAACCGTTTGGTTCACATTTAGTTTGTTTATCTTTCGTAATGAATTTTAAATCTTTAAAATAAAAAATCAACATTTTTAATATACAAAATATGTGTAGGGTGTGTCAAATATATGTAATATGTAAAAATGTGTAATGTGTGTGTAAAATATGTGAAAAATATATATAGTGTGTGAAATTGTGTGTAGTGTATGTAAAATGTGTGAAATATGTGTAGTGTGTATAAATGCGTGTAATGTGTGAAAATAAGTGTTGATTGTATAAATGCATGTAATATGGGTAAAATATGCGTAAATATGTAATATAAGAAAATATGTGTAGTGATAGATAAATGATTTATTAGAGGGTTAATCAAATTTAATAATTGACAAATTAGTGGATGATAAATGGGTAATTTGGAATTTATCAAAGTGATTGAATAATGGTGATAATATTTAACCAACAACATTTATTATAATGATTGAATCCTTAGAGTAAAAGTTAATAACAATTTAGGGCATCTTCCAACCATTAATTAGTCTTTTACTTTATTTTACCATAGCAAATTTACTTCAATTATAACTTCATCACTTACTTTAAAAATAATAATTCATATAAATTACTCTTTACACACCTCTTTATATTAATTTTTATTACTTTCATATTATTTCATTATTTTACAAAATAACCCTAAATTTTTTATTTTTTTTTACATATTAACCCAATACAGATAAATATATACCATTTCCGACTACATTCATTTGGTTTAAAAGAAATGATACATATATATATATATATATATATTTGGAAAATGAAAATTTCATTACGGGGTAGAATGGTAAAAAAAAGATATTTGAGAGGTTAAAGTGTAATTAAACATAAATGAAAGTGTTTTTACTCATTGTCTAAAGTCTAAACTCTAAAGGCGGCGGCGTAAATGGATCAATCATTTGGACAGCCAAAACAAGTTTTGTTTGTTTGTTTGTGTGTATATTGTTGACTATTATAGATTTGTTAAAGCTGGTAAAATGACATCAAACACCAAAGAGCTTGCTTTGAAATTATCACCAGATCTCATATCATTACACATGACAACATACGACATTCAAAATAATGTAATTTTATTAGAAATATAAATTAAATAAATAAATATTATTAAAATTATTTTATAATTATTCGACTCTAATTAATATATTAGTTAACTTTACGATGTAATTTTAATTAAAATAAAAGACGAACAAAATTTTAAACAGAAGATCTTGTATCCAACACAACTATTCACAACTACTTTGAATCCCAACTCTAAGAAACAACAATGGTACCAACGAGTGGGTGAAACTTAATTAATCATAGATTTGGACCGGTTTAAGCCCTTTCTTAATTCTCGTTGCTTTCCTCAGATTTGTGCTAATTAAAGAAATACAAACACAAGTTATTATGTGTTAATGCGAGCCCGATAGAGCAGCATATGATACGATACGAGTCATTTGACGATGTTATTATTTTGACCCAAGGGAAAAAATAGGGGAGAAATAAAATAAATTATTAAAAAAAAAAACGCCAGTTGCCATGTGCTCAATGGTTGACCCAAAAAAAAAAAAAAAAAGCGAAAGAGAAGCAAAGCGAGGTAGAAAGAAATTGCAGGTAATTTAGGTTAGGAAGTGGAACACTTAAGGGGCGGATCTAGAAGTCTATCTCACACTGGGGGGCGAAATGAAAAACAATAAATTTAAAATTATTTAAAATATAACCACTTCTAAAATTAAAATAATATTCAAAATAAAATAAATATCGAAAGTCGGGATTCAAATTTTTTTAATACTTCTAGTAATGCCCTTTTTTTTTATATAAATAATTAAATAATTTGAAAAAAATTCGACTCTCATCTTGTTGTGCAGTAGTGTGTTTAAATGGTTGTTTGGCCATTCCCCCACCCCACCCCACCCCACCCCCCTAATCATCCTGTTATGGCAGTGCATCTGCATCTATATTAGTTTCTTAAGATCCACATTAACTAACATGGCAGTGAGTAGTAACTAGTAAGCAAACACGAATATGACAACTATGGGTTATTCTATGGACATGAACGCGCTTTCCATGTAACCATGCAAGTTGACTTTATAATAGTTTGCGAAAACGCATTGTTTTTTGTTTCACCAAGAACTAACTGGGGTTTCGCACTTTCGCCCCGCCTACAAACTACAAAGACGATATATCTTCTCTTTTCCTTACTCCTATATATATAAAGCATATTGGATTTCAGAAAAACAAGTATATCAGTTCACAATTGATCATTTCAATATTTCAACAATCAAACAATGGCGGTCGTTCACAAGTTTTTCTCCTTCTCCACCGCTATATCTTGCATTCTCATTCTGCTCTTGTCACAATCATGTGCCGACGTTGTTCCAACACCTGTGCAACGTTCATCCAACGCCTCTGCTGTCTCGAGCTCTAACGTTTGCGGATCCACTGTCGATCCTAAATTCTGCAAATCCGTCCTTCCAAACAACAACTCCTCCGCTACTGTCTATGACTACGGTCGTTTTTCTGTCCGAAAATCATTGTCTGCTGCTCGTAAATTCTTGTCTTTAATTGAAAAGTATATTCGCCATTCCAAAGACTTAACCATCACAGCCGTTCGGGCTCTTGAAGATTGCAGATTTTTGGCCGAATGTAACATAGATTTCCTGTTAAACTCCTTTAAAGTAGTGAATGGAACCTCTTCAGTTCTCCCTACATTGCAAGCGGAAAATGTCCAGACGATGCTGAGTGCCATCTTAACAAACACTCAGACATGTGTGGATGGCCTCCAAGCAACATCTTCAACATGGAGTGTTAGAAATGGCATTGTGGCCCCACTTTCCAACGACACAAAAATCTTTAGTGTTTCCTTAGCCCTCTTCAAGAGAGGATGGGTTCCTAGGAACAGAAAGATCCCTTCTCCTCATCCCATCCCAAAACAGCTAGCGTTTACTAATAATGGCAACTTGCCGATGAGCATGTCGGAGCACCACCGACGAATTTATGAGACTGCAAGCAGGAGAAATCTTCTTCAGAGTACAGGTGGTGATCAGGTTCTGATTAGTGACGTCGTGATTGTCAGCCAGGATAAAAGCGGCAATTTTACCACCGTTAACGATGCCGTGGATGCAGCCCCAATCAATTCCGATGGTTCAAATGGCTATTTTTTGATATATATCACTAGAGGCGTATACGAGGAATATGTTTCCATTGCCAAGAACAAGAAATATGTGATGATGATTGGAGATGGCATCAATCAGACCATAATCACTGGCAATCACAGCTTCATTGATGGTTGGACAACTTTCAATTCGTCCACCTTTGGTATGCATCACCACCGTAATTATCTCTCATGATCAATTTTTCCATGCACCCATAATAGTTTCGCTTATCACTTTTCTATATCATTCTTGGCAGCCGTGGTTGGACTGGGATTTATCGGAGTAAACATAACCTTCCGTAACACAGCGGGGGCAATCAAGCACCAAGCAGTTGCAGTTCGAAACGGGGCAGATTTATCCACATTCTATAGTTGCAGCTTCGAAGGCTATCAAGATACGCTATACGCACATTCCCTTCGGCAATTCTATAGAGAATGCGATATTTATGGTACCGTAGATTTCATATTTGGTAATGCTGCCGCTGTTTTTCAAAATTGTAACTTGTATCCGCGGCGGCCAATGGACGGCCAGTTCAATGCAATTACAGCTCAAGGTAGGACAGACCCAAATCAAATAACTGGAATTTCTATCCAAAATTGTAATATTAGAGCTGCGGACGATTTGGCATCGAGCAATGTTAGCTTCCAGACGTTTCTGGGCAGGCCATGGAAGCAGTATTCGAGGACCATTTACATGCAAAGTTTCATAGATAATTCCATAAATCCATTGGGTTGGCACGAATGGGTTGGAGATTTTGGCTTTAACACTTCGTATTATGGCGAATATAACAATAGAGGACCTGGATCCAATACAAGCGGGAGAGTGTCTTGGCCTGGTTTCCACGTTATGGACGCTGCAGGAGCTGCTAATTTTACTGTATCTAATTTTTTACTAGGAGAAGATTGGATATGGCAAACCGGAGTTCCATACACCAGTGGATTGCTGTATTAATTACGTGGGTTTTTTTTTTTTTTTTTTTTTTTTTTCTCATTGTAGATTAGTTTATTATACAGATGGATTATTTCAATTGTTTTAACTGCCAGATTAACAAGCATATTAATATGCATGATATATGCAACCTCAAGCCTCAAGGCTATACCTTCCGGATCCAGCTAGCTCTTGGAGCAGATTGTTTTAATATATATGATTCTTTTATTTGTTGTGATATATTTTTCAATTGAGTAATGATTGGGATAATGAAAAAATAGAATTAAAATACAAAGTTAATAATGTGGCATGTCTGATTAATTAATTTTATTAAGTAATACATGTGAATCAGTAATACGTTATTATTTTCACTCTATATATATCATTACTTTGTTTCAATTCATGTGTGACCACTTCCTAAACCGTACATACATCAACTACCTTCTTATATAGATACTCACAGTCTTGTAAAAAATTAAAAAAAAAAAACTACTAAATTAATTAATTAAACTTAGTTTAATGCACCAAAAGTTTAAACTTGATTCTTAGCATTAATATATTTAACGTTTTTATAAAACTTAAACCATTGCTTTGCAGTTTGCACTGACCACTTGATGGAAATGTTCAAACTATATATATATCCTATAGCAATAAGATTTATTAATTGTTTATTATCTCCATCAACAATCAACATATATATTAAAGAAAAGATTGGCGAGAATGACAAAACTAAGCCACCGGACAGTTTAATTCTCATTATACATGCCATCATTTTCTTAAACTCAATTAATTAATTAAATGTTCTGTTGGGTTCATAATATATAAATTTGTAAATCCTTTGCTCGATGCTTCTTAATTACGAGACCATACAGGCACACGCGTACATATGATTTGTTTGGCTTCGTCCAAAATCTTGTAATTTTAGAATTTTAAAGATTAGAGATCTTCAAATGATATATATATATATAAATATAAAGAGTAAAATTCTTAGAATTAATTAATTAATTAATGAAGTGAGAACATATTCATAAATTAATTGCAAACAAGTTAAATTAGAAAAGGTGGATGGATGGATGGATTTGATGATGAGCGATCAATGCGATTTTGGAGTTGCAGAAGCAGTAATATTGGGAGAAGATGCAACATTTGCAGAAGCAGCAACATGGGCAATGCTCAAGGCAGTGTTAATTAACTGGCGAATAACGCGGTTCTGATTAGCAACCTCCATTGCACTAGGCACCCCTCGTTGTAGCTGTAAGCTTATATCACACGTATCAAGATCGGCAACTGCAGCTTTGGCCAAGTTTGTAACATCATTATATCCATCTGAAACCAATGCGCTGATTGAATCTTCAATCAGCTCCACAGCTGTTAGATAACGCTCACTGCATTCCGATATACCATCCGATGCACTCTGGGTTTTATCCAGCGTTTGCTTGATGAACAAGGATGTGGAGGTTGCATTTTTCTCTGCAACCCTGAGTGCAATGTATGCAAGGCCTCTCAGGTCTGCCTTTTGACTGCTACGGTCTGATTTTAAAAGATCAATGCAGAAATCTTTGTGAAGGGACTGTTGGCAGGCTTTCACAATTAGAGGAGGAACAGGGGATTGAGCCACCAGTAGTTGAGCCTGGAGAGCAAGGGAGATGGCAATAGGGAAAAGGAAGATTGACCAAGAGAAACCCGCCATGGCGTTAAGATTTTTGGTTTTAGTTTCCTGCGACTTTCTCTACGTCTTGAAATGGGATGATCCAATCCTTGAAGAGGAAGGGAGGAGATTTTAAACCAAATAAAGGCGAGCTCTGCTGGGCTGTATTGCGGTACTCCATTAATTTGCTTCTTCAGGTTTATGTCCAAGATTTGACTGGTGAATATGGTGCTTTTTAATATCAACCTTTAGGGAAAAATCAGTCATTTTATAGATACTTACGCTTCGCCATCCATTGCCATGAGTACATCATCACCATTGTCTGTCATCCAACCAAGTTTTGAATTCTTCTTTAATGGAACTAGGAGTAGGCTTTCTTCCGCATGGAATGGAGATTGAGCCCAAACTTCTACGATGCTCATTTGCGTCTTAATTGCATGTGAAGACATTTGAAGAATAAAAACACGATAACTTCTTTAAATTCTTTACATCAATAACAAATATTTAAGAAATTATATATTATTTTTTTCAAGATTTCGGTTATTAGAAAATAAATCGTATCGTACGTAGTTATTAGCGAGGTCGTGTGTACATTAAATCCTTGTTTACTGTATATATAGAAAAAAAAAATTAGTATATCATTGGTGGCTATGTATTACAATTAAGACCTTATAAAGATACAGTTTCGAATTTGCTTAAAAACTTTTTTGACACCATCTTTTATATATATATATATAATACTTCCGTATAAATTTTATTTTAGATATAAATATTAGAGTATAAATTATAACAATAGAATGTCCTTGGATTAATTTTAATTTTGATGTTTCGTTTTATTACAATAATACATAGGGAACAAACAAAAAAAACACAAACATGAAAAAGACAGTGCATTTTCAACCACTATGCAGAAATTTTAGAATGATTCAATGATTGGGTCGATCTTACAAAATAAAAATGATTATTTTAAGCATTTTCTATCAGAGTCGCAATTTCGCATTTACAAGACCGCTCACTTGGTGTGTGGATGTAACATTATGTGTTTTTTCTTCTAATGGAAAGGGAAAAAAAAAGGAATTCAAGAACCACCGACACCGAGTCATTTACAAACGGGCGACCGGGCACCCCCGGCAGCAGAACTTCCCTGGGCTTCGCTTATCACCGGATTTTCCACGGTTATAATGGTTAATTCGGGTATCTTCCTATCTTGAACCAAAGACGGCGACGCTGTTGGGACTGCAGAATTATGGAAGCGGCCAACTTGGTCTTGCACGACTTCAACTCTTTGATAAGTCGGAGAGAATCCAGAATAATTTGCATCAGTTTCTTCAGGTTGAATTTGAACAATTATGAGCACAGTTCCGTCTGGGTTTTGAACCGGAGCTCTGCAAAGTGGGCAGTTAGAGTGAGTCCGAAACCACATGTCAATGCAATCCAAGTGAAAGGAGTGTTTACAGTTTGGTAAAATCCGGCCGGTCTCATCTTCCTGAAACTCGGATAAGCACACGGCGCACTCAAGCGAAGCTGCATGAGTTGTAGGTGAGTAAAGAAAGGTTGGAAGTGCTTTGAGGAGTGAGGGTCCCAGTCCATGGTGGGGTTGAGAGATGGAATTGGAATTTAAGGGCAAGTCATGATGATCATGATCAGCACGGCGGAGACGTTGGTTATGGAGGCTGAGACGAGAGCGGCGAACCAGAAACCAGCGGGTGTACATGTGAAAGAAAGCTATAATGAGTAATGCTACAAATAGAATGAGTACTGAAATCACCATAATTCTTCCGTTAGAGGCATAGTTGGTTGGAATTGGTCTGATGACGATGCTATCCTCTTTGCCTACCCTTACGAAGTTATCATCCATTACTTTGTGTTTAGAATTTAGAGTTTGGAGGTTGGAGGATTGATTGAATGTTTTTTGTTTGGACTTTGGAAACAAGAGAATTAATGAGAGAGACGTAGAGAAAGACAGATAGGGTCCAGGGAAACAAGGGGCGCTAGCTGATGAAATAGGAGAGGAAGCTTCCTTTGAATTAAGTTGATCAACTTCAAACTGGGGATCACTGAATACTGAGATGCACTGGGCACTCAGTTTTTAAACTTCTCTGGATTACCCAACACCCAACAACTACTGCTACTACTAAACCAAGTCAGCAACAACACATATATATATATATATATATATATATAGATACTTCATGCTTTACAAATTGGAAGATGCATTTAACTTTGCTCCCAAAAATAAATTGACATATTGGAGGAGGAAGATGCTTAATTGCTTTTTCAGATGCTCGTACATCCATATTTACGGAAACTCAACTATCCATTTCTTATCCACTCACTTTTATTTATCCCCTCCCTACTAATTATATCATTCAAACTATGAACTATACACACACACACACACACACAAGCAAAAAAACAACTGGAGAGTGGAGTAAGTGATGTTATATATCCAGACTGAAGCTAATATTGCTTAAGTAAACTAAATAATATATATATATATATATATATATACAAGTAGTTGGTCCAGGAAGATGCATGGAGAAAGAATAATGAGCTTAAACTGGGGTGGGGTGGGGTGGGGTGGTCACTGGTCCGTGGTCGGTCGCAGTTGTCCAACTTGATCCTTAATTACGTACCACCAGCATGCATGTTGGAGACGTTAGACAACTTTGGCAAAAACGCAGAGATAAAGAGTACAATAAAATCTTGTTTGGGAGAATATATATAAAAAAAGTTTATGGATAAATTGATTTAAAAGGGACTTTTACAATTACAAAACTTGTAATATATAAGTATAATACTTTTCATCATTCATAGGAATTGCTTTTTAGTAAATGATGCATATTGTTTGGACAATTCAATTATGAATTACTCAAACCTTAACTTACTTCTTGCTTATTATTAAAAAAAAAAATGCTCATTAATTAAAAGATTAACAACATGTTAGGGGGAATTAATAAATTAATTCATGAGAAAATCTTAAAAATGCACGTGTTCAACTTTATTCTTTCATTTGGCAAAGGAGTACTATACATAAATATATCTGATTGATTTATATTTGTCTCTTTTTCTTTTTAAATTTTAAATTGTTTTGTTTTTCTTGATTGATTTATATAGAGAAAATAAAAAAGAAAGAAAAATTTTGTCCTATGCAGCATAAATTGATTGTTTGTTTGTTTGGATACGGTCGACCTTGTCTGCAATTTGGCTCTCTCAATTATTCCCTCCAATCCCCTTCGAAGGTAAGCACAAATTCAATGTATTGTTTGAAGATAAACACTAGGATATAATCTCAAACTATTTATTTAAACAAAAAAAAAAACGTGGCAACTAGTTGGGCTATTTAGGCCTGATCTTCCTGGGTTGTTTATAGTTTCCTTGTTGATTTTCAAGGCCTATATATATATGTTTCAACTTTTAGATAGACCATTGGACTTTTCTAGGAAGACACAGAAAAGAATTGGCCATAATGCAATCTCAAAATAATGGATTTGGTGCTGTGTAGAAAGCTCCCCTGCATATGCATTTCTAATAACTATGATTCTGCAAATGCAGAAAATCAAACCTTAAGCTTACACCCAACAACAAAAAGAGAGATTCCGAAAAACTTTTGGTAGATTTATATCATATGTTGAGGCAGAAGAATATTGTTGCGACAAGGTACAAGTAACTAAAACAAGTATAAACATATGATATATATAGTAAGATTTGGGCCGATTTATAATGCAAATCAAATATGATGGGTTTTGAAAGTTTTTATTTTTCTGAGAGGACCATAACATACGGCATCAACTGTTGACTATAGTAATGTTGAATTAATTTTAGTGATATTTATACATTTAATCACTAACTAAATCGTTTAAACAGAATAACAAATCATAAATATTGAACTTATTATAACATACGGCATAGTGTAAAGATATTTTGCATTCTATAATGGGTGACAGACAATGAGATAAATGTCTCTATCTAAGGACTGCTAATAATAAAAAGGGATGTATTGAAAGAAAAAAAAAATAAAAATTCAAACATCTTTCAGTTGCGGAATTTTTAAGTATGGAGAATATAAAACACAAAGTTGTATCAGTGAATGGCATAAACATGCACGTAGCTGAGATTGGTGAAGGCCCCGCAGTGTTGTTTCTGCATGGCTTCCCGGAGCTCTGGTACTCGTGGCGCCACCAGATGCTGTATCTTTCATCCAAAGGCTATCGAGCTATTGCTCCTGACCTGCGCGGCTACGGTGATACTGACGCGCCGTCCAACGCCACCGACTACACTGCCGTCCACGTTGTTGGGGATCTAGTGGCCCTTTTGGCCACTCTTGGCCTGGATAAGGTGTTCTTGGTGGGCAATAATTGGGGAGCTGTAATTGCATGGTATTTTTGCATGTTTCGCCCAGATCTAATCAAGGCCTTGGTCAACCTGAGAGTTGTTTTCGACCCAAGAAATCCTGCAACCAAACCTGTAGAAGGCTTTAGAAAATTATTTGGAGACGATTACTATGTTTGCAGATTTCAAGTACTAAATTACTAATGATCATAGTATTATTATTTAACATTTTTTTTTAATATTTAAAATAGTAGGACTAATTGTTGCAGGATCCGGGCGTGGCGGAAGCGGAGTTAGCGGAAATTGACACTGCAGAATTAATGATCGCATTTCTTACACTCCGCGATCCACGTCCACCCTGTATTCCTAAAGAAGTCGGTTTTGGAATCTTCGTTAAGAACCTTCCTCCTACTTTGCCCCCGTGGCTTACCATGAACGATGTTAATTACTATGCTGCAAAATTCAACAAGACGGGTTTCAGTGGCGGCTTGAACTATTATCGTGCTTTAGACTTGTGAGTTTACAACTACTCAACTCGAGTTGGATTTGATCGAACTTGTGTTCTTAATTTAGTTTTTAATAATAACTTATATTAGTAAATCATCATTTTATCATATTAAATTTAAAAAAATTATAAATAGAATTTATAATTTTAAATATATATATATAAATAAAATAAAAGAATAATAATATATATATAATAATTAACTCGAGCTCACGAAATAGAGGGGAGTAACTCGATTAAAGGCATACTTCTATCTATGATAATTGAAACGCTCTAAAAAATATAGTATGTTGGATAATGTTGATAGTATAATTGTTAAATGAGCAAACTGCAGGAAAAGATAATGTATGCAATAATGGAGAGAAGATAAGATATTGTGATTGGAAAAATCATTAATTCTTGTGGATGAGGTTTCAGAAATTGGGAGCTTTCGGGAGCATGGAGCGGAGCCCAAATTAAAGTGCCAGTTAAGTTCATGGTGGGTGAGTTGGATTTAACGTACCACATCCCCGGCGTCCAGGATTACATACATAAGGGTGGGTTTAAGGAAGATGTTCCTGGCTTGCAGGAAGTAGTGATCATTGAAGACGGTGCCCATTTTGTTAACCAAGAAAAGCCTGACGAAATCAATGCCCACATCTTCGATTTCATCAACAAGTTTTGACTTCCATCGATCTTTTAGTCTGTTGATGTACTTGTTCAACCATGATAAACTCTTCAAAATGAACCTGTTCAACTTTATTCTTGATTTGGCAATGGACTATACATAGATATATCTAATATTAGTCTTTTTTCTTTTTGAATTTTAAATTGTTTGCTTTTCTTGATTTACATAGAGAAGGAAAAAAAAAATAATGTCCTAAGCAGCGTAAATTTGGCTTTCTGAAATATCCCCTTTAATCCCCTTCAAACTTCAAAGGAGGTAAGCACAAGATCAATGTAAGGTTTGCAGGTAAAGATGTTATACAGAAGAGCTCAGGTCCGGTCCGGTCCGGTCCGGTCCATCTCTGTTATTGCGAAATGGTAAGACTGGTAATGTCAAAATATATATTTATTTATTTAAACCACTTGGGCTAGACCCTGAAAGGCCTTAAACGCTCAACATGTTTTCATTGTTCTAATTTGATACACAACCTCTAATGCTCAAGCTCATCTGTTTAGGTTGCCTATGTTTAGACTATCCTTGCATGAGCCAATCCACCGACGCACCACTGCAGTTTTCAAGGAAAGACGCGGATAGGCCGCTCGCTGCATTTTCATTTCTAGTAACTATGAAAGCCCAAACTCAAGCCCAACAAAAAATGAGATTCCAATAATGGAAGGAAAACTTTTGGTAGATTTATTATATTTTATAGTAATTTTTTTTAGCAAAGACGAAGGTCCCAGTTAAAAATAATAGTAATATTGCTTGTTTAGATGGCCTCAATATAACACCAACATAAAAAAAGGTTTGGTTTTCTATAGCTACATGCCGACCGATAGCTAACTAAATTTGCAAAACAAACCCATCCATCCTCATGATTCTTAATTGCCTAATAATGTAAACAATAATGCTGATACGAGGGATGATCCAAAACCCTATCTTGAAAGATCCCGCAAGAAATAGTCAAATAATACGACATTTATACAGCTTGCTTTGCTGCATAGTTTCATGCATTTTTTTCTTTTGTTAAAATAGTAAGTATTTAAGAATGGAGTATTGAAAGCTTTACAGTTTAATACAAACATTATTTGGTGACATATATGTCGTTATATACGTAAAATATTCTTTGCTGAACAAATGGGATCGATAGAGACAGAGTCACATAGGTTTTCTTCTTCCCATACGTTACTTATCTTGTTGTCACGCTGAAGCTGTTCTTTTCGTCAAATGCATACATCAAATCAAACTCTTGAATGGGCTCATTTGGTTGGCAGTAAAGTAATGTTTAATGGGAATGTGATTATTGGGATTTTAATTTTGAGGAAAATGAATATTTTTCCTGGTCATCCGATTCCTAGGAATTTAATTGTGAGGAATCTGAATACTTATCATCTGTTTGGATAGATTTTTAAAAAAGTTAGTATGATTCTTATTTCATTATTTGATTTAAATTATTGAACCAAATAATGTTATTTGAATTCCATTGGTGTGTTATACTTATACATAACCATTTATATAGTTTTATTTTAAATCATATCATGAAACGTAATTATATATTTTTACCTTATAATAAATGTTTTAATATTATGTTTTATATTTTTATCATTGTAAAAATTATTATTTTTAATTTAATTAAATAATTAAGCTATTAACTAAAACTTATAAAAAAGTGTTAAAATAAAAAAATTTCTTTGTAAATATTATTAAAAAAAGAATAGTTGATTAAATAAATGAAAAATAATTTTACAAATTAATATTAATAAAAATAACTCAAAATTTATTAAACAGTAAGTATTGAAAATTAATTAAGTAAAAATATGATAGAAAAAGTCTAAAGCAACATAAATACAATTTTGAGTTTTTAGAAAAAATATATAAAGCCCCCATAATGTTAATAATTTTAATAATAAAAAAATAACATACCATCCATTTATTTAACTCTTTTTACATTGAATTACCTTTTTAAAGTCAATATAAAGACATTTAAAACTACTAAAATTTTAATTTCAGTTAAGTAGTAAAGTTAATAAGAAAATATCAAACTAAAAATAAAATAAAATTATTTGACCAAATGAATTAGACTTTAGTATAAGAAGCATATGAAACTCAAAATATAAATAATAAATATAAACAAAAAGCTACATAGTCAAAATCCTCAATAGAGGAATCAGAATACCAACTTTTAAAGAGGATTCATAATCCTGGAATCTTGCAGTTATTTTCCTTGGTTCAGGATTATTTTTACTTTCCCTAGATGAAACAAATGTAGGAATTTAATAATTAGGAAAATGATTAATTTCCCAATTTGAAACAAACACAGGAATCTGGAAATTAGGAAAAAGATTAATTTTTCAACCCAGATTCCCTGCCAACCAAACGAGCCCTTGAATCTTGATAATATTTTTGTTCCAATTCTAGCCTCTATGCGTGCACTGATTTATAACGTAGGTTGACGAAGAAGGAAGTTTCAGTAGTAAAGGATGAAAAAAGTATTGGAGGGTTAAAAAAAATTATCTTATCAGTCAAGTTGATAATTAATTTTTGAGTAATTTTTCACAATGTATACAATATGACCCTCTATAATAACAGAGTATGTGAATTTGTGCGTTAACTAAAGAGTTAATCCCACATTATATTATATATTGCACACATGGTTATAAATTATTAGTACTTATTATGGACTCAAATGTCTTTCAAGAATTCTACATGTTTGCAATAAATTATAATATTTGTTGAAAAAAAATAATAAAAATGAAGTTGCAGTGTTAAATAAAGGATAAAGAGAGAGATTTAGTAGAAGCAATAAAATATTAGATATCGGAACAACAAGAACAAGATATTGAGTTAAAATAAGAAATTAGAAAAACGATAAAAACAAAGAAAATAATAAAAATATGATGGTTAATATTTTTGAAGAGTGTACAGATATTACATTCTATAATTGGCGACACAGAATGAACAAATGTCCCAACCCAAATAATGAATGTATTGAAACTCAAAGAATGCAATTCAAACATCTTTCAGCTGTGGAATTTGAAAGGACATTGAAGACTAATTAAGTATGGAGAATATAAAGCACAAAGTTGTATCAGTGAATGGCATACACATGCACGTTGCTGAGATTGGTGAAGGCCCTGCAGTGTTGTTTCTGCATGGCTTCCCGGAGCTCTGGTACTCGTGGCGCCACCAGATGCTGTATCTTTCATCCAAAGGCTATCGAGCTATTGCTCCTGACCTGCGTGGCTACGGTGATAGTGACGCGCCGCCCTGTGCCACCGACTACACTGCCTTTCACGTCGTTGGAGATCTAGTGGCCCTTTTGGCCACTCTTGGCCTGGATAAGGTGTTCTTGGTGGGTCATGATTGGGGAGCTGCAATTGCATGGTACTTTTGCATGTTTCGTCCAGATCTAATCAAGGCCTTGGTCAACCTCAGCGTTGTGTTCCGCCCAAGAAATCCTGCAACCAAACCCGTGGATGGGTTCAGAAAATTATTTGGAGACGATTACTATGTTTGCAGATTCCAAGTAAAAATAATGATATTAATTAATAGTATCCTTTGTGTAATTTTGGTGGAGTATTTAAAACAGTAGTAGTAGTAATTGTTGCAGGATCCGGGGGCGGCGGAAATGGAGTTGTCGGAAATTGACACTGCAGAATTACTCAAGGCATTTCTTACAAGCCGCGATCCACGTCCACCCTGTATTCCCAAAGAAGTTGGTTTCGGGATCTTCGTCAAGAACCTTCCTCATACTTTGCCCCCATGGCTTACGGTGGACGATGTCAATTACTATGCTGCAAAATTCAAAAAGACGGGTTTCAGTGGCGGCTTGAACTATTATCGCGCTTTAGACTTGTGAGTTTTACTCTCTCATCCTACCTTTCCTGTAAATTATAAACTTACATTTGAAGTTTTAACTCTCCAACAAACGACGAAACCGAGGCTCCACTAAGAAAAATGATACACTGTCTGACCAAACCTTACCGGCAAAAACAATAATTGATTAATTATTAACGAGTGATGTATGACACATTCTTATCTTATTATTCTTGTCTTGTTTAATAAAAGTAAGGGATTCTTTTTATTTAGTTGATTTAAAAATGCGGACTCATATCACGAGAATTTCTAATGCTATATTATTATTAAGATTGAAACACTCTGAAAAGTATTGTTGATGTCAATCCATAATTGACAATAATAATATTTCAAGAGAGAAAAATTCTTGAAATCGATCACAATTAATTAATGATGTTTGAAATCGTAATTTTGTAATTTTTATTGTGCATTCCCTTAAATGATGGGGGTGAGTTTTCAGAAACTGGGAGCTTTTAGGGGCATGGAGCGGAGCACAAATTGAAGTGCCAGTTAAGTTCATGGTGGGGGAGCTGGATATAACGTATCACATACCGGGCGTGCAGGATTACATACACAAGGGTGGATTTAAGAAAGATGTTCCAGATTTGCAGGAAGTAGTGATCGTTGAAGACGCTGCACATTTTGTTAACCAAGAAAAGCCTGACGAAATCAATGCCCACATCTTCGATTTCATCAACAAGTTTTAATTATGCAGCAAATGTTATCCACGAATCAACTTAAATTTTCCTCAACCTAAGCATCTAGTTGTATTAATGAGCATGGTCTCTTCATGTTTCCTGAAACACATTTTATTATTATGTAATTTTTCAGTTTGAATATATCAAGAATAACATTATTGCAACTATTCTAGATCGTGCATTCTGGATTTTATTAGAAACTACGCAAGACAAGTTGCAATTGCATCGAGGAAGGATAATTATAATAACACAAAAAAAACAAAGGAAAGGTAAAACTAAAAGAGACTGATGCAAATATTGAATTGGAGATAGAAGGGAGGCTTACGATTATTATTTGACTTTGCTACTACTACAAGTTAACATCAAAATGCCAGTCAGCTTAGACCAAATTTGAATCCACAATTAGTTTAACCATAGAAAAACGAATCAACTTGGATTGTTCAAGTTCACCACCGACATAGAATTAAAGATTCCAATATTGTGGTAGTTTTGAGAGCAAATTTTAGAGATTTAAAACTCCAATGTTGAGGTAGGCTCTGAAATCAAATTTTAGTGATTGTATAATTTGCTACATTTATTTTGACACTAAATTTAGGTGGGTGCCAACTATCATTCTAATATGTGAGATGAGTTTTTCTTCTTCTCCTTCCCTTGATCTAATTAGATTAGCCCATAAATAGTTTGGGATAGAATAAAATAAGAAATATAACATAAAAGAATAAAAAAAAGAAAAATACACGGGAAATGTTGTGGACATGTTAGTTCTTGAGAAAAACTTCAAAAAGGACAAATTGTCAAGAAAACTTATTAGTGGCTCCCCGGAATCCGGATGATACCAAAAGGGGCGGCGAAACTATTCATCAGCTGATGTGAAAGGGCATTATCATTATTTACCATTTCCACCCTCCAAACTCATACAAAATAATTAAATTCCCCATTGACTAATTTAAACTTTACTCATGTGATTGAACAAACTAAGGGGTGAAATTGATATACACTTTTTCAGTTTGAAATGTGAAATTAAAAGTTTATTACTTTGAGGGAGTTAGTTGAGATACTTTGAAGGGGTTAAAATAAAATCAACAACGTTATTGTTATTAAAAGACATTTTAGTCACGAAATCATCTCCAATTCCTGAATAAGGGGGAATGTGTGTCTGTCTGTATCTCACTCACTGCATATATATATTGCGAGTGGACCATAACATAAACTCTCACATGTGATCGTACAAATAGAAATAGTGAGAGAAGAAAAGAAACAAAGCATATATTAGCTTAAGAAGTTGAGATGGATCGTATAAAGCACCAAAGCATATTGGTGAATGGAATTAACATGCACGTAGCTGAGATTGGTGAAGGCCCTGCTGTGCTGTTTCTTCATGGTTTCCCGGAGCTTTGGTACTCATGGCGTCATCAGATGCTCCATCTTTCCTCCAAAGGCTACCGGGCTATAGCTCCCGACCTCCGTGGCTATGGTGATACTGACGCGCCGCCCAACCCCAGCAGCTACACTGCCTTCCACATCGTCGGAGATCTTGTTGCCCTTTTAAACGCTCTGGGCCTGGACAAGGTGTTCTTGGTCGGCCACGATTGGGGGGCTATCATTGCGTGGTACTTGTGCTTATTCCGCCCCGATCGAATCAAGGCCTTGGTCAACTTTAGTTGTGCCTTCCACTATTTCGATCCCAAAAACCCATCCAAAAAACCTGTTGAGGAGATGAGGGAGATTTTTGGGGACGATTATTATGTTTGCAGATTTCAGGTAAACGCATATAGTGTGAGTTCTTGACATAAAAGATCCATTGCGTTGACGCAAATGTAAACCGAAAATGTAAAAATGTATGCACCTGAGCTGACCTGGGAAGAATGAAGGATTAATGATTTGTAAACATGGTTAATTAATTTGTTGCAGGCCGCAGGGGAAATGGAAGAGGAGTTTGCAGGGGTTGATACTGCAGCGCTTGTCAAGGCATTTTTAACAAGTCGGGAGTCACGGCCACTCTCTTTCCCCAAAGGGAGTATTCAGTATTTGGTTCAGCATGTCGCCACTACAATATTGCCTGAATGGCTGACAGAGGAAGACGTGAATTACTTCGCTGCCAAACACAAGAAGACTGGTTTCACCGGTGGAGTCAACTATTATCGAGCCATAGATCTGTAAGACTTGAATTATGACATCAATAAACCAAGAAAATTTACTTATCTAACTTTCTGCAACCCTCAAAGCTAATTGTATCCATCTCGATGTTTCAGAAACTGGGAGCTTTCAGTGCCATGGGCAGGAGCGCAGATTCAAGTGCCCGTTAAATTTGTGGTGGGTGATGCGGACCTGACCTATCATATACCCGGCATGCAGGATTACATACACAATGGGGGTTTCAAGAAAGATGTTCCCAATTTGCAGGAAGTTGTTGTAATCGAAGGAGCCGCTCATTTTATCAACCAAGAAAAGCCAGATGTTTGCAACGCCCACATCTATGATTTCATCCGCAACTTCTAATTTATCTGCATTTCTACCTTCCCGGTCCCAATCCAAATAAGACGGTTTCTCTCCTGCTTTTCTTTTAAAGCATTTTACATCTTTTCTATTAAGCAATTGATGTCCTCAAGTTTAAGCTTTACATATGAACTATTGTTTCCTTTGCGACATTGTCAAGTGCTTTGAGAACACTATTCTTAAAATGTAATAGCTTTAAACATCTTAGTCTCACTTGCAATATCCTCTGCATTACACACACGTACGAGTATCATTCTCACAAGAATCGAAAGAAATATTACTCCACAAGTATCTTAACTTGATAGTTAAATCTTGCAAATATGCTTGTCACATCTCAGACATACAAATTTAGGAATGTCATTTTGTTTTCCTCAGGGCAGCAAGCACTAGCTTCACATAATGGAGCACTACAATCCCATAAATATTCTCAGAAATACTATTCCAAACACGAAATACAATACAATAAGAAGATGCAGGAACATGGCAATTGCAAATAGCCAGATCTTTTTAAAACTTTTGAATGAAGTCATATATGTGTGCATTAACTTCCTCTGGCTTTTCTTGGTTAAGAAAGTGAGCCACTCCTTCCATTATAATTAGTTCCTGCAAGAATGGCACGTCTCTTTTGAAGCCACCATTGCTGATATATTCCTTCACACCTGGTGTAGTATAAGTTACATCAACATCTCCAACAATAAACATAACTGGAACCTTTATTTTCAACCCAGTCAAAGAAGCCGTCAGCTCCCAATTTCTGCAGAATTGCATAGAGAATATATAAGATCACTTTCATTTATACTTCAAGCAAACAGGAAATGCTGAAATTATACTTGTTATCAAGTGTGACTGAGATGATTATTAAGAGTAGGATTTAACTCAATCCAAGCTTTCCGGGATTACGAAGATATTACAAGTGAAAAAAGAAATTGAAGAAAGGATTTGAGATGCTTATAATTTGCAGTTAAACTTACAGGTCCATAGCTCTATAGTAGTTCAATCCACCCGTGAAGCCTTTTTTGCTGAATTTACTGGCATAATAGTTTACATCATCTTCAGACAACCAAGAGGGTAATGTAATTGGATTATGAGGTGAGCCTCCAAATCCTACCTCTTTTGGTACACAGAGGGGGCCTGGTTTTCGAGATGTCAAAAACTTTGTTATAATTCTTGCTGTGTCATGACGAGCAAATTCCTGTTCTGCTTCTCCAGGTTCCTGTAGAACCAATCTTAGGATTAGGAAATCAGCCAAAATACCATGAGACACAGAAGAATGAAGCTTTTAATCAACATCGCCATAAAAGAAAACCGATTGGATTGCTCGCTTGAAATGAAGAATCAATTCCCATCCCAAACATGACTATAGGCAGCTCTTATGGCTAAACACCAGAAAAGTATGACACTAAAATATCCTAAAAGATTACAAGAAACCAAAACTCCTGCTTTATTCTGAATTTACAATTCCCCAAGGAATAAGGATAGAATTGACCCATATATTGGTGTTGAAAAACAAAATCCCATAAGTATCTGCAAAATGTTTTGTAAATTGTTGTAAATTTGCAGCCCAGTATAGTTTCATTTTTGTCTTCCCAGTATAGATAAGCAACGAAAGAACTGCAACAAAGTCTTGTACGTTAAGCTACAAGCCTACAACCGATGAGTACTATTACCATTTTCGCTTATCAGTTATCAACAATCAAGACTAACAAAATAACAGAAAATCATAATAAATTTAATTCACAACAATTATATAGCCAAAACAAGAATTCAAGAGGGCAAGAATATTTATATATATATAGAACTGAATTCCTCAAATACATAAAATCGTGTTTAGAAAAAAAAGAAAGAAAGATATTATGGTATGGAGATATTAAAAAAAAAAAAAAGTAAACTAAAACCTGAAATCTGCAGATGTAGTAATCATTCCCAAAGTGAGCACGCATAGCTTCTAAAGGCTTCCTTTTGGGGTTCCTAGGGTTGAAGACGACGCTCATATTTACGAGGGCCTTGATCCTGTCGAATCGCAATAAGCAAAAATACCAGGCGATGATAGCCCCCCAATCGTGGCCGACGAGGAAGACCCGGTCAAGGCCCAACGAGTCGAGGAGGGAAACCAGGTCACCCACGATGTGGAAGACGGTGTAGCTGGTGGAGGAAGGGGGAGCGTCAGTATCACCATAACCGCGGAGGTCAGGAGCAATACAGCGGTAACCTTTGGCGGAAAGGGAAAGCATCTGATGGCGCCATGAATACCAGAGCTCCGGGAAACCGTGGAGGAACAAAATTGCGGGGCCCTTGGCCTATTTCAGCTACGTGCATATTTATTCCATTCACGTATATATTTCTGTGCTCAACTAGTTTCTCCATGGTTCCTCTGAATCTGAGATGACGGTTTTTCTTTCAGTACTTCCGTTTTACTTGTAAATAACTCGAGCGGGAGACTGGAATAGTGGAGTGAGACACTGAGTGTGGGCCGTTCACCAAATTTAACCCAAGGTTATATTTGCGATTTAAAAAAAAAAAAAAAACACACACACACACACAGGCCAAGAAAGGGTATCAGAACATGAGTTGTACCGTTGCTGCGGGAAGAATAATTACTTACTATATATATAAGTTCCAAATTATAATGTACAGCAGTATGAGCCAAACCAAACTTGACGGAAAACACGATAAGGTTTCTAACAATACAGGCGGTATTATAGTATTACTTCAAAAAGCATTTCTTGTCCAGATTTTTAACGATTCTATAACCTTGTTTATTGCTTTTAGTTTTGCCACGTTTAAATCGTTTTTATAATTATACTACTATCTAACCCAAAATTGCATATTAAGATACTTTCTTTAGTAGTATTCCAAGGAAACCCTGCGCAACTTATATAGTGCTGCAATCTTTTCTCCCTCGTATACCAACAATTTACGATAAATCAGCCAAATTAAACGATCGTATAAAAGCAAGGGGAAACAAATCATGCAAAATTTACTAAATGCCACCATTGCCAGCACGAAATATGAAATGTTTCCTCAAAATGTATTTTAGGCAGTGTCCCAGCATAAACGTTTTGGACGCAAATGAGATACTGTTACAGATTAAATCAAAAACAAATCAGAAACCAAGAAACAAAAAGGTCGACAAAACCTTTCCAAACACATATTTCTCAATAGCTTAGTATGTCTTTTAACCACTGACAACTCAGACACAGAATCCTCTGCTGTTTCTTCTTCCCTCTAGCTCGCTCAAATTTCCTTCCCTTGGCTCGAACATATGGCTTGGTATGACTGTGCGGAACACCAGGAGCAGGTCCAAAGTGCTTCACTGCTTCACGAGAATTCTTAGGACCTCTGAGAAGTACCTGCATCATGGGGCCACAAAAAATCAGGTCATCAAAATGAATTTGTATTTCCAGAACACTGATTTAAACGGTCACATAGTATATTTTTCCTAAACCTACCTCGACCATGACTATAAGTCTATAACTATCAGAGAGGCAGAAAAATAATTGTAAGCAGGTCAAACAAGACAGTCATGTATGCAGGTTTAATAAGAAAGATTGTAGGTAGCGTGTTTGGAATTAAACTTTCTGTACTACTGGTTCAAGGTTTTGCCAAAGCATCCTAAAATTCATTTACATGTTTGTCACAAATAGACATAAAATTCAAGTTCAAACATGTCTTTAGCAATTAAGTTGTGTTTCCGCCTTTCCATATGCAACATCCAAGTTGCATAGGATTTAAGGGGAACATTGATTTCTGGCTTTGCATTAAAAGTGTCATGAGTAAAGTAAAACAATTTATGCCATAAAAAGAAGATGTAAAGGCAACTAAAAATTTCCTCAACATGCTAAGAGGAATCCAGGATTGAAACAATTGTCAGGTTAATCCCATCTAGCTAAATAAACAAAATAGCCAAAAAAATAAAGACAAAATCCAATGCAGGCTCTGTCTGAACATAAAATACGATGACAAACACAACCATATTAATAATCAACAGACCAACGGGTAAACTAAATGGTTTAATGTGTTGAAGCATCCCAAGGCTAAAACACCCTCTGTAAGAGGGGTAAAGGTAACAGGAATAAGAAAGCATGACTAGCAGACAAAATTCAACATGACTATAGCAACTCTGCTCTCAGGGCACTATAACAGATAATTTGAGCATAAAGCATAATTCAAAGAAATAGTTTGCAATTATAAAGTTTCAGATATCTACTTATTGCACTTTCAAGAACCTTCACCACAATTTGTTACATCGCAACCCTGGAACACAGAAAATTAATGCAAGACAAACAAAGATATAAGAACAAGCAAACCTAGAGAGGTGCGCACTCTAGTAATTACTTTTGACAAATAACAAATGCGATAACACCTTCCTGGCCCTCAAGGACTATCCTATCCCAACTTCAATTTAAGAACTTCATAATGCAAATAACCGAAACTTGAGAAAACTAATTTTTAACTCAATCACAGAAAGGAGATAAGACAGCAAAAGAATATACGTCCACCACAGAGTAAAGAGATTATACCGTGTTTTGGCCAAGGGGCGCCCTAAGAGCAAGCTGGTCAAAAGTCAAGCACTCTCCTCCTGCCTTCTCAATCCTAGCCCTAGCTCTCTCGGTGAACCGTAGTGCAGTAACCTTGAGACACGGAACTTCGTACACGCGAGTATCATCAGTCACGGTCCCCACAACCACAGCAATCTTGTCCTCCTGGGTTTCATACAAATGGCAACATAATACAAAACAATGAAAAATGTAGCTTCGGAGGTCTTTGACATAAAGTCGCACCTCCCTGATTCCAATGCATACGAAAGGTTACTTAAAAAGGTTAAAACTCAGCAATCAGCAATAATAATGTATTTTCCAGGCAGCCACGCGAACATTTCAATCCTTCAACATATTTACTCGCACAAGCATTTCATTCATTTGTATGTAACGTAATACTTTCAAGCAATCGGATTAAAATCAAAATAGAAATGGGCCACGAGAAATTAGAACGAATTAACAATAATACACAACTTCCAAACAAAAGATAAGCAGCAGATGTGGTACCTTTCCATTGGTGTAAGTGATCAATCGGGAAAGGGAGAGAGCAGGCTTGTTGATCTTGCTCATGAACAATCTCTTGAGAATCACCGCATTGAACTTGCTACCGGTCCTCCTGACGAGGAATCGGTACAGCTTTACGAGCAACTTCAAGTAAATATCATCGGATTTAGGAGCAGTGCGCTTCGTCTTCTTCCTCTTACCTCCGGCTTTTAGATCGATACCCTATCAAGTATCAATCAAACCTCCCAAATTAATATACACATATATATAATACAAACCAATCTCAAGTGGAAAATGCAAGTGATTTTCGTGACAAATAATCTTTTCAGGAAGAGGAAATCGTACCATGGCGGCTGCTGCTGCTACTGCTGTTGCTCCTCCTCACCGCGGCGCCTGACAGGAACTCAAAATGAATGAACTGTGATAGAAAGGGTGTCTAGGGTTTTACGGTTTTATTTATTTCGGATAATAAACTAAATAAGATAAGAGGGTTTTGGCATAATGGACCTAGCCCTGAACCTTAACTCGGCCCAATTCGGGAATCAGTTTAGTAGACCCGAACTCCATTAATTAGTTATATATATGTTAATTTTGGATTTCAAATACACAAAACATTAAAAAAAAAAAAAAAAAACTTAGAGACTACTTTTCAACTCTTAAAATAAATTTTATTACTTTTAACATTATTTTTTTGCACTTAGTATCTTCAAAAGATGGTTATTGTGCAAAGAAATTGCAGACTTCAGTAAAAGAATAAAATAAATCGTTAATTTACTATTTTATGGCAAAACTAATTTCAAAAATAAATTGGCAAAGTGTGTATTTTCTAAAACTTGTTATTCCATGAATATAGTTAGCAAAAATACACACACTTGTTACTTGCCTCAATTTATCCCATTCAAACCAGTAAAATTTGGTTGGGGATGTTACTGAGTAGGGTAATAATGGGTGCATGTATGAGGGTCTTCGCATATAATACATAAATAGCAATTAATAAAGGGTATTATCAAATAGGGTAATAATAGGTACGGATAATTCACAAGTGTATATATATATATATATATGAGGATATCCGTTGATAATATATAAACGAGTATTAATAAATACTCAAAATTACCCTCATTTGGCTTTTTTCTTTTTTTTTAAATGAAACAATAAAAGTACTTATAATGCAAGTAGATGATTAAGACATTGTTTGGCCAATTTTTCATCTCTTCAAAAAATGCCTTGTTTTTTTATCTTCAATCCTTAAAACAATTTTTTTCAATTTCTCCAAATAGTAAACAAGAGCATTTTAAACTTTTGTAACTCTTTTAAAATGTTTAATTATTTTTATTTGTTGGGTTGACTAGCGGTGGTCAAAGGTTGTTCAGCGACCGAATTCCGACCAAATTCTAACCGGCCGACTTGATTGCCGCTGGTCAATTCAAAATATTATAAAATACATATTTCTTTAATCGTTCTTTAATAAATTAATTATTTTACACAAAATCAATAAAAGCAAAATTTATATACCAAAACAGTCCAATTTCAAAACCAAAATATTAAAACGTTACTTGAAAGCTCGTTTTTTCTAATTATTAAAATAAAACACATATAGAAACGGATCCTAAAAGACTGTAGTGCATTGAACAATGGAGGTATCGTCAGGTAGAATAATAATGGGTGCAAACAATTTACGATAAAAAATGAAGATACTAATGAATAAAGTAATAATGGGTGCAGGTAATTCACTTGTGGACATAAGAGTATCCATGGATAATACATGAATGAGTATTAACGAGTATTCAAAATCACCCTCATTAATTAATTTGTTTAAAAAATAAAAATATGGAAAAAAAGAAAACAAGACAAATGCTTTTGATGCACTAACAATAATTGGAGAATTGAACTCATTTATTCTTTTGTGACTAGTGCTTCTAATGTAGAGGAAGATTAAATGTGTGTTTTGGATAGGACTTTTTTTCTATTTTTCATATCATTAAAAAATAGCATTTTTGTTTATGTTTAATTATCAAAACAAATTTTTGTAACTTTTCAAACTATAAGGGCATTTTAGTACTTTAAATATATTTTAATTTTTTTATTTGTTTGGATCGATCCTTAGTGGTTAAATTGATGCTGACTATCACTAATTTGCCGAATTTTGATAAAAAATTGATCGTCGATAGTCAACGACCGTTGACTGCCTTTGACCACCACTGGGTGAAGATCTCATTTGTCAATGTGCAAAACAAAACACATGTCAAAATGGATCCTAAATGTTTTTTATAAATATTATTATTTTGTTTAAAAGAAAAGAAAAAAAGGAAACAAGACAAGTAGGAAGATTAAAGAAATTGAATGCACGACAAGAATTGAACTAAACATATATAATGGAAGAGTATAATTTTACAAATAGATCGTTAATACTATGTGAAATCAGTAAAAAAAAAATGAAAGAAAGAAAAATAGACAAGTAGAAGGATTTTAATGCTGAAAAAATTTGAAATTAGGAAGGAGGCAAATATGGGATTTTAATGGCGAAAAAAATTGAAATTTGGAAGGAGGCAAATATGGGTGTACCAAAATTACCAATAGCGCAAATTAACCCCCCATCATTTTTAAAAAAAAATTTTATTCTCAGCGAAGCATGACCACGCGCGGCAACATGAACCGATGAACGATTGAAATCAAGTTTAGCGGTTTAGCGGTGCAAACTGCAAAGTGGGAATGCTTAAAAAAACAAAAAAACACAATAATCTTTCTTTCTTTGACGGCTGACAAGTGAGTGAAGTGACAACCAAACGGCAAAGATAATAAAACAAAAAAGAAAAAAACTACTCCTTATCACTGTGATAGCGGAATTGGAGGGGAAAAAAAGAGGGAAGACGACGAGATGATGAAGAAGGGAAGTGGTATAGAGTCGCAAGTGGGAGACGATGGCGTGGCCGTCATCACGATCAACAACCCACCCGTTAATCTGCTCAATCTTCACCGTGCGTACTGTAATTTTGGTCCTCAAATAATTAGCATGGAGGACATCAACTTTTTTTTTTTTTGTTTTGTTTTCCTGTTTGTCGTCCATGGTTGGGGTTGATTTTGAGTGTTGCTTTTCTGCTTTCAGTGTTGTTCAACCTAAAGGAGCGCATTGAAGAGGCTTTGATTAGAGATGAAGTGAAAGCCATTGTATTAATTGGTAAGCTGGGCCTGGGCGGGATTTGGTAGAACCGTTAAAATATTGTGAAGCCACTGACAGTTTCAGCTATACAGGTTCGAATGGGAAGTTCTCAGGAGGCTTTGATGTTACAGCTTTTGGTGGCAGTCAACCAAGAAACCGTGAGATTATTGCTCAGCTATACCTATACGTTGTATTGTACCGTACTACTTTTTCAAATGGGCATGTCTAAAATAGTTTTATCAAAACATGTACAGGGCAAATGAAGCCCGGGTTCTTGTCAATAGACTTTTTGACTGATACTTTGGAAGGTGAGTATAACAGATCAAATTTAGATTTTCTTGGCTGTGTTTGATTAGGTTTATACTAATTATTTCTTCGCTGCAAAATGATTTTATCTCAGCCTCAAAGAAACCCATAGTAGCTGCTGTTGAAGGTCCTGCTTTCGGCGGTGGGCTAGAACTCGCACTTGTCCGTGTCCACTTCTATTCGCTCCAACTATTCAACGAGTTGTTGCTTTGTCTTTCCTGCTTATGATTTTCCCCCCTCTTCTCAGGCCTGTCATGCCCGGATATCAACTATTTCTGCAAAGTTAGGACTCACCGAACTTGAATATGGGGTTATCCCTGGACTGGGAGGTTCTGCTTTTGTGTCATTCACAGGGTTTCCCTGGATTTACTTGCTTGCAAATGCATTTTCGATTAGTGAATGAATTTTCCCTTTTTTCTTGTTGAACTTCATGCACAGTTGCATCACTAACCGTTTAGAAGATACCATCTATTACAGTGCGAATAAGTAAATAACGAGTCACCCACAATGCACTCTGCACAAGACACCCTTATTCAATGAGGATAAATGATCCTAGTCTACATAGGTATAGCTTACATTGCCAATTGAAGGCAAGCAATAATAACAAGCTGTAACTCTTTTCTGAACGTGGTGTTGGCTGTATTTTTTTCAATTTCACCGTGGTGCTCTCTTTCAGCTCTATCTGTTCCTGTGTTTTGTTATTTTGAAGATTCCTTTGAGTTCTGACTGGTTTTTAATCTGTATTGGCTGTACTTTTTTCTCAGGAACTCAACGGCTTCCAAGGCTTGTGGGCATTCGTAAGGCTCTTGAAATGATTCTTGTATGCCCAGCAATTGTTGTTACTTTCCAAAGTACTCTTGTGTCGTTTTTAAGTTTCTTAATCAGAACTTATGTATCACTGGTTTCCCCAGATGTCCAAACGAGTAAGCGGGGAGGAAGCTCTAAATATATTCCTTGTAGATGCCATAGTTCCGGCAGATATGTTGCTTGGGACAGCTCGACAATGGGCTTTGGATATGTCAGAGTGTCGAAGACCATGGTCTTTTAGCCTTTACAAAACTGACAGATTAGAACCTCTGGCAGAAGCTAGGCTAATATTTAGGTCTGCTAGAATTCAGACTCAGACTCAAACCCCAAACCTTGTGCACCCATTAATATGCATTGATGTTATGGAAGAGGGTATAGTTTCTGGTCCTCGTAACGGTTTATGGAAGGTAGAATATCGAAGCTTTCTTTTCCTAACAAACTGGTTTAGTGACTGGCTCAATGTCAATAGTGATGCCACCTTATTTTTTGCAGGAAGCAGAGGTTTTAGAAGAACTTCGAGTATCTAATACTTGCAAGAGTCTGGTCCATGTATTCTTTGCCCGATATAGAACTTCAAAGGTCCAAATAGCATTTTTTTTTATCTACATGAGCCATGTAGAGATTGCTTAAGCTTAGTCGCTGACAAGAGCTTAGTTACTTACAATGGTAACGTGCAGGCTTCCATCAGAATCCTACCCGGAGGAAATATAAGAATGGTTGAACTGCCATAAATGAAAAAGTGAAGATCAATTTTTTTTGGCATAAACATGTGTCCTCTACGAATTAAGTCGTTTATGACGGTTTAATTCTTTGATTCTTAAGTATGTATATCCACAGTTTTCTTGGGCTACACTATTTCTTCTGTCAGAAATCTTTCATCAAGAGTGGAGTGTCTCTCATGCTTGTTTGTTTTGCAATGATTGTTATGGATTTGGTCGTGACTTGACTATAGGAGTAGCTAATAGGCAAATTAGCCGTTGATCTATAATTGTTTGATTAGAACATGTTCTGAAAATGGAAAGAAGAAATAACAAGGGAACAATAATTAATGGAACAGTGCACATTAGTAACTTAGATCATGAAATAGAAATGCTTGTTTTCTCACCAAATTCAATTTTTGCATGATTATAACCTGTAAACTATTACCAGGTGCCTGGGGTCAACGACGACAGCTTGCTGCCGGGGAAAATGAAGAAAGTTGCTATATTGGGGGGAGGACAAGTTGGGTCTGGCATAGCAACAGTGTTGATATTAAGTAATTTTGACGTAATTATGAAAGAAGTAAATGAGAAGTCTCTATTAGATGGAATTGGTAGAGTTAAAGGTAACAAACCTGGTCTCCTTACAGTGAATTTTTCTCCAAGTTTATGTCATATAGATGTCTTCTGTTGCATGTTTTTTGTGTCCTATTCAAAATTCTTTCTTAATTTCTTCACAGCTAATTTGGAAAGGTATGTAAATGGAGGAAACATAAATTATCAGAAGCAGCAGGAAGCCTTCAAACATTTAAAGGGTGTTCTCAGCTATGATGACTTCAGTCATGTCGATTTAGTTATAGAGGTTGGACTGCACGGCTTAATTTATATGAATGTTAATTCATGTTCAATTGTTCATAATGTAGGTGAGCATACGCTTCCACTTACTCTTCTTTTCTTGTTTCCTCTTCTGACTTTTGGCAGGCTACACAAGAACTTGAGTATTTGAAGCAACATGTTTTTTCTGACGTTGAAAGATATTGCCCGAAAGATTGCATTTTTTCTGTTAGTAATTCATCCATGGATCTAAATTTGATTGGGGTGAGAACATCTCACAATCGGATTGTTGGAACCAACTTTTTAAGGTATTACTCTGCTTTCAGGATACCATTACGTTATTCTAGGTTGTAAATTTTGTTTTAATGATCTTTTGCTGATAAATGCAGTTCTACTCCTGTTCTGCCTCTCCTGGAAATAGTCTGCACAGATAAGACTTCTCCTCAAGCAATAGTTGACCTAATTGCTTTTGGGAGGAAGATTCGGAAAACAACCGTTCTATTTAGGAATTCATTTGCCATCAACCGTTTGTTTTCCTTGTACGTACAATCAGCAATCTTCCTTGTTGAACGTGGTGTAGATGTTTATCTAGTTGATCAGGCTATGACAAGATTTGGGATGCAGTTGGGTCCATTCAGGTTTGTTAACCATCTCAACTCTATATATGATCTCATTCAGATACACTTAAATTTATGTCCAGAGCTTGCTCTGTTGTGGAAATTTTACTCTGAATATTGTAAAGATTTAGAAAGTATCACAGAGTTGGACCGTGGATACTCAACCGTTTGAGCATAAGGGCCATGTTATTTTTGGTTCATTAATCGATCATTGGATGATCTCACATGGCTGTCTTCAGTTTTCACATTGTTTGAGCACAATTTATGCTGCATTCTTATCTTCTTTCTTGTTAAAGTTTACTCCTAATATGTTTTTCTTTTTTCTCTCCGCTTGTATGTAATAAAATCATACAGGATGGTTGACTTAGTGGGTTTGCGAACTACTACTATAATTGGTACGCACTTTGTTGAACATTATCCAGAGAGATCATACAAATCAAAGCTGATTCAAGTCATCATAGAAGATAACCGTGAAGGTAATTTTGCCCTTTTGGAATAGTTGAATAGTTGGAGAGGGATTTGTCAGGTCTTGTTCTTGAAATTACACGACCAGAGAAACTACCTTCTAGTGTTTTACCTTTGCCAGTTAACTTGTTACCACCACTCTAGTTATATTTACATGTATTTATACGTGCTGCTAATGACAATTAGGTGAAGCCAATCAGAAGGGCTTCTATGTGTATGATGACATGTACAAGGCTAGCCCAGATCCCAAAGTGACAGACTTGATAGATATCACAAGGAGTCAATCTGATATTACCATCAATACTGAGGTTCTCTCTCGCATTTTTCTTGCATTGAAATATCAGTGTTGTGTTGCTTTACTGGTCAAATATCTTATTGTCTTCGGTTGGTATGGTCGGGTTTCTGTCGTCTGACCAACTTTGGCAGTCAGTGGAGGTTCCTTTAGTGACTGCCGTAAGGGATGTAGAAATGGTTATTCTAATGCTTGTGTGATGACTAGACTTATATTTCTGTGCATGTTTGATAGTGGATTTTACTTCAACCTCAAACATGCAGGAAATGGCTGACCTCTTCTCTTTATACTAAATTCTCTCTCTGTGTTTTGGCACAGCTAACCAAATTGTCCGATGGAGACATTCCTGAGATGATACTTCTCGCTGTTGCGAATGAGGCATGCCGCATCATTGCTGAAGGAATTGCATTTAAGTCATCTGATCTTGATGTGGCTTCTGTTTCGGGCATGGGGTTCCCGGCATACAGGTTTTGGTTTTATGATCTTTTGATTTTCCTTTACTTTCTCTGGTTGAGTTGTAATGCTGAGTTCATCATGCAAAATTAGGGGTGGAATCGTTTTCTGGGCTGATTATCTTGGCGCTAGATACATTTGTTCGAGATTAGAGACATGGTCAAAGGAGTATGGAGATTTGTTCAAACCTTGTGCTTATTTACTACAACGAGCTTTGGATGGGACTTCACTGGTGAGAAATTTGAACTGCTGTCTCTCCACAAATTTACATTTTCTACCTCAGAGTGAAAATAAGGAAATTGCATGGAATTGAATTGGGATAATCTACGGCTTACACTAACAAAGTTAGTAGCAAAAGGATGTTGATAAGGATGTTTTAAAAAAGAAAAAGTAACAATTTGCTTAGCATGTACTTTGGCAGTTTTACAATTATGGTGCCCACAACAAGTTAATAATCACGAACTCATCAATCCCAAATTGAAGAAAAAGGAAAATGTGAATCAGTGATGCAGATTGTTTTTGTGTTGAAATGATTTCAATTGATGTTATGATTTTGTACCAGTAAATTGAGTGGACCAATAGAATGTGTTTCGATACCGTTGCATACAAAATTTGTAGGTTCCGAAGATTGAGCAGACGAAGTCCAAGCTGTGAACTATTTGGGATAACCTTTGATCCACTAGTTTGTACATGTCATGTGGCCATAAGGGTTCAATAATTTGCATTGCTATGCTGCTTCCCATTGTTGTCCCAGTTTCAAGATTTTGGATCAGGATAGAATGGCTGTTTTCTGTGTGTACAGGTTTTCTAGGAGTGAAGCTGTGAAGGTGAACAACACTCTTAGTGCATAATTATCACAATTATAGTCTTATTTGTTGCTTATCTTTTATCTTTTGATTGAGTTACTATCACATCTATTATTGGGATATGCTTACTTACATATACAATTGTGATGATATAAATATAACATATGATATAACATTATTACCTCAATATCTTATACTAAATAAATTATTAGTCTAATTATGGGATCTTAATTATTATTCCATATGTGACATCCTATGTTTTTTTTATCGTGTGTTGGCCTTGTTTGTACAATTTAAGTATGTATGATCCTTTGTTTAATACTGAATTGTAATAGGGTGTTATTTAAGTGCATTTTTTTCAGCTAGTTATCTGGTTTGGACATTTTCTTTGTTTATAATGAAATTATTGTTTTTGACAAAAAAAAAAAAAGAGACGAATTTCCCTGTTTCATCACTCTCATAATACAGTTTAACTAATTAAATGCATTGCTCGATTGACAAAAGGGATTCGTTTATCTCACATTGGCTGATTGGCAGGCAAGAGTTGCCCCAAACTTGATTGCTTGTGAATAGTTAGCTGTCCACTTGTCCAAAAAATTGAAAAATAGTGAGAAAAAAGTGAAAGAAAAGTAGAAAATGTCCAGATAACTTTTACCTACATATCACGTTAGATGGTGTTTGGTAAAAATGGAATACCAGTCAGTAATTTGACACAGTAGTTGCAAAAATAAATAAAATAAAATCCTCTAATTCTCCTTCAAATCAGTTATAATTGGCATGTATTTCTATGCATTATTAGCAATATATAATGCGTATTTTAACACCTCCACCCCCCCCCCCCCCAAAAAAAAAAAAAAAAACAGAAACTAAAATCTGCCGTAATTCCACCTCAATGTTCTTAACCGAAGAATCTTCATCCCTCAACGATCGTGTCTTTTATTTTATTATATTATTAAGAAATAAATAACAAATATGGTAAGATTACTGCTGTCGGCTGTAGCGATATTTTTCATCAAAACTCTTCCTTCCTAAATCCCCTCCATTTTTAACGGCTCCGTCACTCTAGCTGTTAAACCCGAGTCATGAACTCCTCCAAGACGCGCCGGAAAGTAGTTCCGGCCTCCACTGATAACGGAGATTCCGCCGACAAACAAGACCAGCTCCTCCTGTCCGTTGCCATCTGCAACGGCGAAGACTTAGGCCCCTTTGTTCGCAAGGCCTTCGTCTCCGGCAAACCGGAGACCCTCCTTCACCACCTCCGACACTTCTCCCGATCCAAAGAGTCCGAAATCGAGGACGTCTGCAGGGCCCACTATCAAGACTTTATCATGGCTGTCGATGACCTCCGTTCTCTCCTCTCCGACGTTGATTCCCTTAAATCCTCCCTCTCCAATTCCAACTCCCAACTCCAGTCGGTCGCCGTCCCTCTTCTCAACTCCTTGGATTCCTTCGTTGAGGCCCGAAATAAGTGCAGAAACATCTCCCTCGCCATTGAATCCCTCCGCTCGTGTTCTCATCTAGTTGAGCTTTGCTCCCGTGCCAACTTCCATCTTTCCAAGAACAATTTCTATATGGCCTTGAAGTGCGTGGACTCAATTGAGAGAGGTCTCTTGAGCAAAACGCCGTCGTCCACCCTCCGGCGTATGCTGGAGAAGCAGATCCCGGAGATTCGTGCCATCATAGAGAGGAAAGTCAGCAAGGAGTTCGGTGACTGGCTGGTGGAGATTCGCATCGTTAGTCGGAACCTGGGTCAACTCGCTATTGGACAAGCCTCGGCAGCCAGGCAGAGAGAGGAGGAGCTCAGGATGAAGCAGAGGCAAGCCGAGGAACAGAGCCGGCTCAGTCTTAGAGATTGCGTTTACGCTCTCGAAGAGGAAGACGACGACGGGCTCGATGGACTTGGCGCTGGTAACCGTGACGGCGGGGCAGGAGCTTTGGGGTTTGACTTGATGCCCTTGTACAGAGCTCATCATATTCATCAGACGCTGGGGCTTGAGGATCGCTTCCGGCAGTATTATTTCGAGAACCGGAAGCTTCAACTGACTTCGGATTTTCAGGTATCTTCAATGACTCCTTTTCTGGAATCGCATCAAACCTTTTTTGCTCAAATTGCCGGGTTCTTTATTGTTGAGGATCGGGTTTTAAGGACTGGTGGGGGTCTCATTTCGAAAATGGAGGTAGAGAATTTGTGGGACACTGCTGTGAGCAAGATGTGTTCTGTTTTAGAGGATCAATTCTCTAGGATGCAGACTGCCAACCATTTGCTTTTGATTAAGGATTATGTGAGTTTGCTAGGCGTCACCTTACGTAGATATGGGTATACTACTGATGCTCTGCTTGATGTTTTGAGCAAGCACAGGGATAAGTACCATGAGCTCTTGTTGTCTGACTGCCGCAAGCAGATTTCTGAGGCTCTTTCTGCGGATAAGTTTGAGCAGATGTATATGAAGAAAGAGTATGAATATTCCATGAATGTGCTGTCTTTTCAATTGCAAACCTCGAATAATATGCCTGCATTCCCTTATGTTGCGCCATTTTCCTCCACGGTGCCTGATTGTTGTAGAATCGTAAGGTCGTTTATCGAGGATTCGGTGAGTTTCATGTCGTATGGTGGGCAACTTGAATTCTATGATGTGGTGAAGAAGTATTTGGACAGGCTCTTGGCTGAGGTCTTGGACGGGGCTCTATTAAAGATCATTAATACTTCTGTTAACGGGGTTACTCAGGCAATGCAAATGGCTGCCAACATGGCTGTTTTTGAGCGTGCTTGTGACTTCTTTTTCCGTCACGCTGCACAACTTTCAGGGATTCCTTTAAGAATGACCGAGAGGGGCAGGAAGCAGTTTCCTCTAACGAAAGCTCGTGATGCAGCTGAAGACATGCTTTCTGGATTGCTTAAGCAGAAGGTTGATGGATTTCTGACGCTGATGGAGAATGTGAACTGGATGACTGATGACGTTCCCCAGGGTGGTAATGAGTATGTGAACGAGGTGATAATTTTCCTAGAAACTCTGGTTTCTACGGCTCAACAGATCTTGCCAGTTGAGGTTCTTAAGAGGGTTATGCAGGATGTTCTTTCTCACATATCTGAGATGATTGTTGGCTCTTTACTTGGGGAATCAGTGAAAAGATTTAACGTAAATGCTATTATGGGACTTGATGTGGATATCCGAATGTTGGAATCATTTGCGGAGAACCAAACTTCGCTTTTCAATGAAGGAGATCCAAATCAGTTGAAAACCGCACTTGTAGAGTCAAGGCAACTAATAAACTTGCTCTTGAGCAATCATCCTGAGAACTTCCTAAATCCAGTTATAAGAGAGAGAAGTTATAACTCTTTGGACTACAGGAAAGTAGTGGCCATTTCAGAGAAGTTAAGGGATCCATCAGACAGGCTATTTGGATCCTTTGGTACAAGGGGAACAAAGCCAAATACAAAGAAGAAATCTCTTGATGCATTGATAAAACGACTTAAAGACGTGAATTGAATTCGTTATAAGCAAAGCAAGCTCCATATATATATTCTTACTTATTTCTTCCATTAGTTTGCTGAGTTACTTAGTACAATGTGGAGTTAGTTTAATCGTTTGTATGTAGTGGTGAGATAATGATTCGTTGGTTGTTTTATTTGGTTCTTCACAATCAAAAGCAAGGAAATTTTCTGTACTTGTACTAAAGCACATTCTCTTTTGCGGCTTGAATGGTGTATTTTCATCTCCTATTGAGCCTGAGCCTGTGGCTGTGCTTGGATCGGTCCTCTATGTTGGTAGGTAAACTGTATTTGAATCTTTTTGCTTTGGTTTTTCTCCTTCTGTGTTTAGAAGAAAGATGCAGGAACTCATGAGAAAATCTGGAAGTGGCAGGCAGGAGAGGATTTTTGAATGGACCAGTTATAATTTTGAAGAACCCGGTCGATGCATCACAAACTATACCAATCCGCTACTGACAATGCATAGGTTAGGATTATATGTATTCATCAGTTTTTACTCTTTTTTTTTTTATGTGTATTCCTTATTATGTGATTATGAAAAAACTCAGTATAAATTATGCCATTAATTGGCATATCAAGTATGATTCGGATTTTGTTCTATCGTTTAATGTGGGATATGTTATGAATAATTATAAATGTTCATCCATATATTCCAAGTGTTACTTCATTATTTTATATTATTTAATGTAAATCATGTAATATTATTTTTTTTTTACTAATTACCCAATAGGTGTGAAGTTAAAGTTTATAAATACAGGCTTACGTAAAAAAAAAAAAAAAAAAAAATAGGACTAGAATTTTTATTACATTTTACTTTACTTTGCACTACTTTTATCTCTATTTTTTTAGTATTATCAGACTTATTTATATTCTATAGTGATAGACTATTACTCTTATAATAATAATAACAACATGAGATTATATCTCAATTGTAGTAATGATATAATAACTTCTTACATAATAATATAATATAACATTTTGTAATATTTTTATAACAGTATAATAATTAATTTTGACGGCACTTTTCTTTTGGTATTTTTGAGTTCCCATCTGATTATGTGCTGTAAAAAGCCCAACTTGTATGTGGGCATCTTTCTGAGTATTATGAAATGCAAATGGACAACTGAACGGCCCATGACAGCTAGATTTACAAATAATAAACTCAGTATACAAATATCCAACTTACACTAATAGTCAAATACCACTCAATCATTATTTGTATTCTCCCACCACTTCGCTGTCGCTGTCTTATAAGACGACATTTTTGTGACTTTTCAACTCCCTCCCTCCGTCCCTCCATTATTGCCCCGGAAATCGAAGATATTAGCAGCAGTAGCTTCTTAAGCAAATTAGCAAGTTCATCCATGTCTTGGCCGTTAGCGTTATTTTGCTTCCTCGCTCCTCTGTTCTTGCCTCGTGCTTATTCTTGGAAGGAGAAGCCTTCCGCCTACGAAACTCTTGAACAATACGACCTCCCCCCGGGCCTTCTTCCACAAGGTGCAACTGGCTATGATTTGAATCCCTCCACCGGTGAGTTCTCGGCTTATCTCAATGACACCTGCATCTTCACCCTCACCAACCTATTCCAGCTCAGGTACAAGAACACCATATCAGGACTCATTTCTAATGATCGCCTCAAGAAACTTAGAGGCGTTAGTGTTAAGGTCCTCAAGCTCTGGTTGAAAATTGTGGATGTAAGACGCAACGGAGAAAATCTTGAATTCTCTGTTGGCGTCACTTCCGCTGATTTTCCGGTCACCAATTTTTTGGTGTCTCCGCAGTGTGGATGTGGGTTTAAATGTGTTGCAGGTGACGACGACAGGATGAATCAGCCCAAACTTTTTTCTGCTTAATTATTGATGCTGCCTTCTCCCCCCCCTTCTTCTGTTTATGTTTACGGCATTTGAATATTGACACTTATTCTTATATATATTTTAAAAAAATAATCCTTTATTTTACTAACGTTAGTCGAATCCAACAACATTGCTCGAGAGAAAAACAGTGTATTGTGCTTAATTTGGGCGTGTAATTAGCTGTGCCTTCCAAATTATGTTAATTTCATTGCATTACAAAGTTGCTTAGGAAGTTTTAACAAAAAATATATATATCTCATATAATGTGCTTAGTTCTCGTGTGTTGGAATCGCCACAGGATAATTCCAAAGAAATACTATAGGCTCTGCAACTATATTCCAAAAATTGTTATTTTTTTTTTAGGATTCATTTGAAGTAACTATTTTATGAATGGTATACTATTACATCAATTCTATGGATTATACCTGGAGTCGTGTCCAACTCTTCTTTTGACGTTTGGTACTGATCGAAATCATTCATACGAGATTGTATACTAGACACAAGGCATTCGAACAAAGGATTGGGTAAATGCTAAGGATTGGGTAAATGGTGATGGGGTTCGAACCCCTTACCTCTTACCTAAAGAAAAATGTCATTTTGTTTTCTTAGAAAAAACTTCCAAGTGCAAGTGTTGGAAAGGCACAACTGAAAATGTCGTTTAATTAGTTACTGCCATTTTGTAACGCGAAGTAATTGTAAATTTATTTACCATAGCGTTCCTTCCGAGTAAACAGTTGTAATCACGTACATGTCAATAAAAACGTGGAATAGAACTCCTGCCAAATGTTGGACCAGTAGTACTACTTCCAGTTCCCTCAGGAAATTTAATACCGGTAAGTATACCTAATTTTGTCTTTTCTTTTCTTTGATGCTAAAAATCCTTATTAATGACAGTTATTAGACAAACAGGTCGTCCTCCACCTTACTTTAGGTATTCAACTAAACGCTGAAATCTGATTTAAACTCGTTAAAACCCATTTTTCTTCAGTAATAAACAAAAATCAAATCAAACTGCTCATTAGCATTGAATGCGAAAGAACGTAGTTGGGCATGCACACGCCAAACAAAAGGTTTGACTTGGACTTAAAACTTAAAAAGAAAACCATCCAGTCGAAGAGGAGGAGGAGTTCAAATTTTGAAATTTATAAAGTTTGGCATATCCTTAACATTATTATTCTTCCCACGAATACAACCTCCACACACCTACCACCATGTCTTTAGTAACAGCAAGAGGAATATGCCTTTTTTTCTTGCTCTTCTCAACTTCACCGGCGATCTGCCACGCGGACAGTGACTCTCCAACAGTTTACCAAACATTGGAAGATTACGGGTTTCCCGCGGGAATTCTCCCCAAGGGAGTTACTAACTATGAGCTGGACAAAAGCACGGGCAAGTTCACCGTTTACTTAAACAACACCTGCACTTTCACCATAAGCGGCTACAATCTCAAGTACAAGACCAAGGTCACTGGGATCATATCCAATCAAAGGCTTAGCAACTTAGATGGTGTCCAAGTCAAGGTCCTGTTTTTCTGGTTGAGCATTGACCGAGTGAGTGTTGATGGTGATGAGCTGGATTTTTCCGTGGGGATCGTTTCCGCTGATTTTCCTCTGGATAACTTTTACGAAAGCCCCCAGTGTGGCTGCGGCTTTGATTGCGTCAACAACGCTGCTGCTGCTATTGGTGAACAAGGCACAAACAACACGCCAAAGTTTGTGTTTGGGTTTGGCTGGAAGCAAATCTCGTCTCTTCTTCTTTATTAAAATAATATTCATCAATTTGGGCGAATCTAATTTACTTTATTTTTAGTTGCGCTGCAATTTAAATAAAAATAATTAAGGGGAGTTTTTTTTTTGTTGTTGAAATTCCTCAACTCTTTTCTAATGTTTAGGAATATTTTTGTTTCGTGAACATTTTCATTATCTACTGTTATTTATAATATTTATTATTATATTTATGTTATTGCTATTCTTCTGAAATTATTATTATTTTTATTTCCTATTCTACACTCGACAGAGAATTCTGCAAATCAAATATTAATTTGATTCTGTGAAAGCTTTGTGTTATTTTGTATTTATCCAATTACCAGTAAAACTAATCTTTAATTATCCCCCCACCAATCTGAGAGAAGAGTTATTGTCTCGATACTGCGTTGACCCGGATCCGAACAATTTACAACCCGTACACGGCAGCAGGCAGCGGGACAGCGTATACGATATGCCTTTGTAACACCGCCAAAAATTCAGCCGATTATATTATGCGAGGAAACTTCGGAGTTGCCATTTGCTTCCTTATTTGTATTCCCCAGCGATCGCGGTAACCTCCAAATCATACGACCCAATCGATTCTCAAACTTCTTCTTGTTTCGCTGCAAATTACAGACAAAAATATTTCTAAAACCTCATAATACATATATTATCTAATCTACACCAACTGCGGATCAAATAATGTCCAAATTTCATGAAATCAGAGCGATGAATCATCTGATAATTGCCCTCCTCTTTCTCTGTTCCGTTGTACTTAGCCCATTGATAGTCTCCGCAGCAGAAGGGGTAGGAGGCGATTCTAGCGTCTACGAAATCCTTAAATCCTACGACTTCCCGATGGGTCTCCTCCCGAAGGGCGTCACGGGCTATGATCTGGATCGGGAAACAGGCAGATTCAATGCTTATTTTAATCGCTCGTGCAGCTTTTCGCTGGAGGGCTCGTATCAGTTAAATTACAAATCCAAAATCAGTGGGAACATAGCCAAGGGTAAGCTTTCGAAGCTCAATGGAATTAGCGTCAAGGTCTTGTTTTTGTGGCTCAACATTGTGGACGTTCAGAGGAAAGGCGATGATCTTGAGTTCTCCGTTGGGCTTGCCTCCGCCGATTTCCCAATTGATAATTTCGACATTATTCCGCAATGTGGGTGTGGATTGAATTGCGCTGGACTTCGAGCAAAGAAGATTTTCAGAAGCCCTTCTCTCGTTTCTTCAATTTAGTAGCCTTTTGAATGGGATTTTGGCATTGGGATCACACCTCAGAAGGTTAGTTTTGGATTTGGATCATGGTGTGTTCTCTTTTAAAATCTCCTCCTATTGGTAATGGATGTACGCGCTCTTAATGGTCGTGAAAATGTTTTTAATCTTCGTTCTAATCAATATGGGTTTCTTATCCAACCATTTTGGCATCCTTGATTGTTTTCATTCTGAGCTGATTGTCATTGTGCTCATTGTGCCTGGTGGTTTATTGCTTTCCTGAATTTATAATACATAAATAATGTATTAATCATGGTTACCTTATAATGTTTCATGCTACCAATTACTGTAAAAGCCTCTTGGATAAACATAATATGGTCCATATGTTAATGTTCTGCTTGCAACTAATGAAGATATATCTCTTAATTAGGGAATTGTGCGATTGAGAACAATTCTAGGTGATGTTGATGATGTTGTCATGTTGACTTCTTGTTCTTTGAACGTCCATAGCTTCCTTGTTTATACTTTGTTGTGAGACTCGAAAGTTGGAGTTTTAAATGCTGCAAAAGTGGAGCAATTTAATTTGTTCATTATGCTGAATGATAGAAAGTAAATGCTTCTGGAATCTGTTTTCAACCAATAAGATTTAGTGCTTCTATTCATCCAAACAGAAATTTCTAACAGCCGCCTTGCTATTTATCCAGACTGGTAATTGTAAACCTTAATGGGTAACTTTAGAGCCTTGCTGGAAGGGAAGGTGGAACGATGGTAATTGGTGCTTGTTGATTGATTTGAAAGAGAGGATACAACATTTGCTTTCCCAACATTTGATTTCCTAACTTCAATCAGGAATTCTGTCACCAAAGAATTGGGGTATGATTGTTAGTGAAATATGGCACATTGCATTTGAGATCAGCTGTCGTCTTCCTTGAATTGTGCATGCAGAGTGAAAGCAAGAGACAATGTGTAGAACTAAATAGTCAACTCTTTGGTTTTGTGTTTTCATTTAAATATGATGGCAAAGACTGATTTTAGTATTTGTTTTTAATTATTAGACTCATAATCTCCTAATGTATTACTCCGTCTGGTGAAGTGTTCATCAGATTCTGGCTATGAAAATTTGAATTTGAATCCTGCTAATCTTCTTTGGATTCTTGAATGGATATTTCATCCCATTTGCCTGACACATGTGGTTTAAATTGCTGCAATTTTAGCTTAAAATGCTTGTAGTAAAGCATGAATTTGCAAAACATTCTATTTTTTCTGCGATTCGCTTGCAAGGGTGAAGATTGTTGTGATATATAATAGCCATGGAGAAGAAACTTTGCTCCATTATTTTGTCATGTATCACATTGTACCATCTTTGGTGCAAATAGTCCTTCTCTGGGTAAGGGTGGGGGGTGCTTTTCTTGTGCATTGAGCTACCAAGTCCGTTCTGTTACTTCTGTACATGAACAGACATGCATGTCCATATATGTTGCTACATTTAGGAGTTTTATTTTTGAAAAGGAGGTTTTCCATTGAGATTGAAACTTATTAGGAGTTCACAGACCCTGGAGGTAGGGTAAATGTTTTCTAAGAACATGTGATCTAAATGTCAAGAAACAGGAATGCGGATTCAAGATGTATATAGTTGTCCTGATGTCTTAGTAATTCCTCCAAACCACTGTCCAAGGTGTTCTATTTATGGGCATATCATGTTTGGAAGAAATGTTTTGGGGTTGATTTTATTGTGCAGTGCTGAAGCTGGATTCACTTTTGTGTTATTACTAGGATGAAAACAAGTTGAAAACAAGTTGAGGGTTTTTATTTGTCATCACCAACGATTTTGGCGTTTGTTGTGAAGTTGCAGAAACAAATAATGGTTTCTGTGTGATGCACGTAACAAATATTGTGTAAAATTTCAATCACTCTCATTATGCAACGGTGTTATAGTTGAGCGTAAGACATCAGTTCACGCCTTGCTTAAGAAAAAGAGCTCTAGCATGTGAGGTTGCGTCAATCTGCGACTTCACTTTCAAGATGCCGTAATAAAGCGTGCATCTATTTTGCCGCTTGTTTCCAGGAATTTACGATTTGTCTCTCTGCCGTGTGTCCATTTTCTATATAGATATAGTCATATAGATAGTGCAAGTAAAGAAAAACCTCTTGAGACGGCTTGAGCATTACTCCCTCCGTTCTTTTTTTTTAAATGTCGGTTGAGTCAATTTCACACTTATTAAGAAAATGGATAAATTATCTTATTTACCCTTATTTAATTTCTTATGGGAAAATGGACAAGTCTCTAATTAATATCATCATATCATGAAGATGAATGGAACAAAGGGTAAACTTAGTACTATATAGATTTTTTATATTGAAATCTGTAAAATTACACTTATTTAAGAACAGAAAAAGTTAGTCCAAACCACATTTATAAAAGAACGGAGGGAGTATCTTTTTCAGTGGAAAAGGTATCCTTGTTTACACTTTGTTTAGGTCCCAGTGTCGATTTGGTTCACTGTTTGTTTTAAAATAAATATCATTTTACAAATTTTAATGTAAAAAATCTAAAAGTTCTAATTTTACCTTTTCGTTTCATTGACCTGCGTAATGTTATTTAAAAGAAAAAAAGAAAGTTGTAATTATAAATATAGATAAATAAGAGAATCTATACATTTTTTTTAATTAGTGTACCAATTTTTAAAACAATACTTATTAAATAATTTAATGAAATACTTGTGTTGTGTGCCATTCCAATATCTAATGTCGTAACACTATACTATAGCAAAGGGAAAAGAGCCACTAATGTTGTAAAGGTTTGAGAATATGAGGACGACCGAACTTTCCTCATTTTGCATTTATTTGTTTAAAAGCCAAAAATGGAGGGCGGTTTAAGAATTAAGATGATGATCGATGATGCTGCTACACTCAAAAAAAACACTTTGCACTTTTCATCTCATGACGTATTTGTAATTCTTATTAGCTTTGGAATTTCATCTTATGTAGCTTTAGTGTTAACTCCTAAACAAGAATTTCCTTCGTTGCTTTCCAAATGTATTTCTTTATTTAGCTTCTTTTATTTTCTTTCCCTTCCCTTTTCAATAAAAAAGAAATAAAACTGACGTTTCTAGAATCTTTAATTGTTTGGGAAGTAAAATTCATGAGCTTCAAGAATTGAAAATATGTCCGTCTTTGGATTCTCTTCTGAATGGACTGGACCCCATTAGTATTTAGACCTAAATTCTCAACCGGTCCAGCAATCCAACATAAGATATTCCCTCCGCCGCTCCACTCAGAGTGGGGTGTCCAACTCTTTTTTTTTTTTTTTTTTTAATTCAAAGAGGATCAATAGTGAATTCCACTAACAGCTACACAAAAATAAAAAATGCAAACTATTTGATGATTCGAACAGTAACCTATTGGTTAAATAAACCACAGTTAAAAAAAAAAAACCCATAATTAAAGACGAATAATGAAATGGAAGGCGCAAAGTTTTGCAATAAACGGGTAACAATAACCGGTTATTCGAGAGGGATGGTATTAAGAAGTAACAGAGAGTACAAAGCTAAGACCACCAACATGATGATGCTATTAGTACAACAACAATATCAGTTTGAGTTTTGAGTTTCATTCATGGTTGAATGATGATACTACTAGCATTTTAATTTTAATTTGTAAGGAAGGAATCATCCCACAGCGCACACCCATTTTTAAGAGGGGAAAAGCCATGTCCATGTCCATGTCCAAGTCCATTCATTAATTCTTAATGCTTGTGGCTCAACAACGCATTGCGGAGCTCAGCGGGATCAATCTCGTTGGCGTGACCCTCTGGTCTGTAATAACCTGTGACTGGATCGGGAACCCAAGAGGTTGTTCTCTTGCTAGACTCTTCTCCTCCGCCTTTCTTCAACATCACGTTCACGTTGCTTCTCACCCCTCCTCCTCTTCCTCCTCTTACACCACTAGACACCGAGCCCTGTGATGCTGCAGCTGCATATCCACGCCTGTTACCAACAACAACAACAACGCTCGTTAATTATATATAATCCAAAACAAACAAACAAAAAAAGAATATTACTATATGACGATGACCCATCAACGAATGAACGAACGAGAGAAGATAAAAAGAAAGAAAATTATACCTGATGGCAATAGCAGAGATTTGGTCGGCAACGAAAGCTGATACAAGCTTAGCGTTGTTGAAAGAGCGAGCCATGTTTTTCCAGATATTAGATATGATAGTGTGTATGTGTATGGAAATGAAAGGCGAAAACCAAACAAAATAATATGTATAGACTATAGAAAGAAAGAGCTACTGCAGAATGTTTTTGGTTGATTCAAAAAAAAAAAAACTTCTGCAGCAGCGCCGGTGTGTGAATAGCTTTAACTCTCTCTTAGGGTTGCAAATGTGAAGAGGCTTCGTAAACAAGCTCCTCCTATTTATAGGAAAGGGAACGCGTTACACATCCCCATCCACTCCTCCTATTTATTTATTAATTAATTTTAAAAAAAATTACTGTAGGAATAAATAGTGGCCACTAGGTATTAAAGTTAATGTTGGCCCCGTCAAAGTCGGCTACTAATCATGCTTGAAGGTCATATTCTAGTTTGACACCTGGTCCTCCTTTTCAATAGCCATTTTCTGTCCTAATACTATATTACTACTTTTATCTTACTAATTTCATTGTCTCAAATTATTACTATTCGCGAACTGCTCGATCGATTGCCATTCCAAATATATTATTATTAATACTATATAAGCTAGACCTATGTGTGATATAATGCTAATATGAATATTTATTCAATGCAAAAAATTATTAATAAAAAACATTATGTTATTATGATGCTAATGTTATTTTATTATTTCATCAATGAATCGTGTTCTGTTAACCACCCAATCCCGATGACAAGAATTAGCAAGTGCAATGATTCATATATACTTGGTGAAATATGATACTGCTACGTGCATTCTAATGTTGCGTGTCGTTGGTTGATGATTAGTAGTGTTTGATCCGATGGCCTATATTTATTTCAAAGTTGGGTTGAGTGAACCATTTTTCCAACTTAATTTTGTTAATTATTAACTTCAATCAGTGTCAGTGAACACGAGAACCCAAGACGAAACCTCGTCCTGAAGACTCTTCTTCTCTCCTTTCTTGATTTCACGTTTTCACTGCACAAATGTGCAGTTTGATATATGGAACCATCCACGCGTCCTGGGGCAGTTGAATGACTTAGGCGGCGGAGTTTTCTTTATTCTTCACATATATATTTTTTTTAACTTTTCGGCGGTTTCCAATCTCGAAGTTGTACCTCTTCAAATCAAGACCTTACGAGGAGAAGGAAGAAGGAAGGAAGGCAAGCGCCAAATGGGTCCAATCTCAGTCCAGCTAAGTCAATGGGAAAATACAGCCCACCATCACCATGACAACTTGCTCTATATTCACCCGCTCACATTACATAGTATCTTTCCCTTTTGTTTTTTTTTTTCTATTCGTGTTAAACATGGTCTTACATACTACATATTTTTATGAACTTTCGTTGAGTATGATGTCAGGATGTTGCTCTGATTTCAATTTTAGCGAAATCGGAAAAAAAAAATAAACACACGCAGGAAAGAGAAAGAAAATGTCAAAAAGAGTTTTGTATATGACTCAGTCACAGACTGACTTTGACTTTTCGTGCATATCATCAATTTGTTCATCTTCATCTTTTGTAACTTGAAAACGAAGATGCAATGCATCTGTGGTAGGATTTGAATTAGACTTGTAGCAGTAGACGTACATGTCAAGAAGATTAATGCATGTAATACGTTATATGCAACAGCAGGATCATGCATGGAGCTAAATATCTCTAATCTTAATTTGTGTCATTAATTAATTGTAGCTGACCACCCACCCGATACATGCATTATAAACCAACTTTGTATTATTTGTTTGTTTGGAGGGTTTCGGACACGATCACCAGACAATATTCGTGGATTGAAATTTCTTGGTGGGTTCTACTCTATATTTCAGGCCACAATTAATTTAATGCCAACTGGAGATTTTATAGGTTGGCAAGTCGATCGTTTTAATTTGCAATGTACGTAGATTTTTTTACATGAAATATTATTGGAGATTGTCTCGACTCTCTCGACGGCAGTAGTGCTAGCTACACAAACAACCGGCCATGCACCAATAACAAAATATTCATATGTTTATAATCTTAACCAAGGGAAGATGTTAATTAGTACCCTACGGAAAATACACAACCCTCTTTAATAACTATATTTCTTCCTTAAATATCAAACAACCGAAAATAACAATAACCGGATAAAATAAACCAGTAAACTTTTTAGTGAATTTGGATGGATATAATTTGCATAGCTATTTATAATAGGCAGAGTGAAATTATAAGGTGGAAATGAAAGAGTTAATGACGTGACATGTATAAAAAGATAAAATTATTATTTCTTTTAAGTTTTGAGTGTTTTGTACCACTTTCATGTATCTATGTAATATTTTATAAAAATTTATATGCGTACAATTACTTATTCTTATGGTTCACTTATTATTTAGTTAAGACATTAATTTAATTTTTAAAAAATAAGATAATTAACTAAAAGAATACGTGTCAATTTTTTATAAAATGATACAACAAATTTAATTTTATATTTTTATATATGTCACACATCATTCACTATTTTATTTCACTTTATAATTTCGCTCTTCATTTTCGTTGTTACGCCCAATTATCAAGTTGAAATGTCATCGCTTTCCCTTCGTGTATGCCTATATTCATGTATTTTCTATATTGCAATTTAATGGAGTATAACAAATCATCACAAGTTGGAAATTCTGAATTAAATTACATCAAATCATAGATTAATATTGGATTGGTTATGCGTATAGATTTGCACCTTTGAAAGCGTATCTAAGACCAATTTGGCATATGTTTTTTGTTTCTTTTCCTAATCCGGTTTAAATCCTTATCATTTGGCATTCAATTTTTTCTTTTTTTTTTTTTTGGCAGGACGATGAATTTGCTGCTTTGCGATTCCACCACGCCGCGAAATGCAATTCTATGTCAAAAACTTGTTAACAGTAGCAAGCATCAACCGTGCGGTCCACTGCTTTTGATGTTGACGTTTTCTTAATTAATTTTCTCTGATTTTTAGGTCACCCAGTTGTCAGTCCTTTTTTTACTTTGGGAAAAGGCTGTCTGTAAGTTCAATGTATTTTTTTTTTTTTTTTATATATCAGGTTACTAACACTACAACTCCTTGTCTTCCCACCACTTCATTGTTGTTGAGTCAGACTAATCTTGGGCCTCAAACCAACCGTTCCCTAGCCAGCGCGGAATGTGCACGCAATGGGGTACTAATCTTACGGTAGTAGCCCAAGCTGGGTACCAGGGCCAGTCTTCAGTCATTGGTCACCAAGTCACACACCTCCCCACCCGAAGTGTTGACGATGCTCCTCCGAGGAATTCCGACCCCACACGGCCTCACTCCTGCGCACAAGCCACCATAATTTTTCTTCCATAGCAGTCCCCGGGGGAACTTAGAGCATTTCACAAATACTCCTTCTTCACCCATTTAAATGGGCGAAGATTGGTCCAGGTGGGATTAGAACCCTGGTTACCAGGGTGGAATCCCACCTGTGATACCAGTGAGCCAAGCTCAACCGGTAAATTCACTGTATTTTTAGCCTAGTTGTCAAGAGGTGAGTATTTCGTTAGAGGCTACGTCAATAAAAAATAAAAAAAAAAGAAAAAATAATGAATGATGGATGGAGAATAAAAAGATATTACTCACCAAGTATGATGAAGGGATAGACAGCAACTTGGGTTGGCCTAGCGGGCACCTCGAGAAAGGCTTAAGGTTTCACGCAGTAGAGGATGTATATATAATATAATTATTGTAATAGTTTCATCATTTTCTCTTCTATATGCTCGAATGACTTGACTTTAATGTACAAACTCGCTTGCTTGCAATAGTTATAATTAGCGTAAGATGTTAATAGAGGATTTAGAATAGAATTCTTATAATAGTTACAGCATTTTCTCTTTCCTTTGCTCAAATAGCCTATCTTTAGTATAAAAGCTCGTTAGGTTGCAGCAATTACAAATAGTACGGCCTAAAATAGAACCTAATAATTTAGGTGCTTATTCATTCACTCCTATAAAAACAAACATATCATTCATTCGCTCCTATGAAAACAAACATATCTTTAAAGAGTAGATTAGGATACTTAAAAGACAAAACACCACTCAGTGGCCATTTGAGGCTGCCAAGAGACAGAGGGGCATACATATATATAGAGAGAGTGTAAGTATAATGAAAATGATCAACTTGGAGGGTTCATATGGATAGCTATCACCTATTTATAATGAATTAATCATTGATATTGTTAGGTCATGTTCTCTGTTTCTTACTTCTCAAGACTCTAGAGAAAGGGAATTTAAAAAAAAAAAAAAAAGTAAGAATGGATTGTGGAATGGGCTGATTTTTGTTAACGAGATAGTGAGTTGAAGCCCGAAGATATTCACATAGAAGCGCAATCGAAGCCGAGTACCTCTGAAACAAGACGACCCAAATATTACTCCATCAGTATTCAAACTAACAGTGTTTTAAAAAAAAAGCCCATATAAGGCTCCCAATAAAACCTCCATAGCTTTGTCTTGGATTCTGAAACTCTGAGTATAGGTTCGTTATTTTTCCAATTTGCACTCATCTCTCCGACTCCGAGAGACCGAGTGGTTGGTTGATTGAGTTATTAATGGCGGAACTAACGGCAACCCCAGGGAGTGGGAGTGACATTCCTCAAAATCAGACTATTTACATTAACAATCTGAACGAGAAAATCAAGCTCGACGGTATTTGTTTTTCCCTTTCTCTTCTCTACATTTAGGTTTTGCACGCTCTCACTTCGCCCGCCCCCGCCCTAGCTTCACCTGAAAAATCTCTGCTTCAACTACTTTACGAATGCTTGTCTGTGTGTTTGATAATTTTGAAATTGAGATTGATGGGCAAGTTAATGTCTTATAGAGTTGAAGAAATCATTGAACGCTGTTTTCTCTCAATTCGGGAAGATACTGGAGGTTTTAGCTTTCAAAACCCTCAAACACAAAGGACAAGCTTGGGTTGTATTCGAAGACGCTTCCTCTGCTACAAATGCTCTTCGTCAGATGCAAGGCTTCCCATTTTATGACAAGCCTATGGTACTCTACAATCCTAAAGCTTTTCTCTTTCTTTTAATGCATACTCGTAAGTTTTTTTTACTTTGCTCATACAATTTTCTGTACCAGTTATCAGTTTCATGACTTGCATAGTTGTAGTTGTTGTAGTAGTAGTGCATTTGGATCTTAGCTCTAATTTACACTGAAATCAAGCATTTAACTTTTATTAATGCAATCGCGAGTTTTTTTTTTACCCTGACTGGTAAAATTTGTAGATTATTAGCATTGAGCCCTATTTCGTTATCAGTATTAATGAAGTGCTTTTGGGAAAATATGACAGAGAATACAGTACGCCAAGTCAAAATCAGATGTAGTAGCAAAGTCAGATGGCACTTTTGTACCTCGAGAAAAAAGAAAGAAGCATGATGATAGAGGTAAGACACCTACACTGTCGTGTATCCCATATTATATTCCCTGTGTGTATTATTAACTAAATCATGCTATACGCTTTTGTTTGTTCGGTTTTTCTGCCTTTTTATCCTAGTGATGGGGAGATTTTAATTTGATTTTAAGCTGTTTATGATTTTTGTTTGGTGAGTGAATTGCCTCCCTTTTGTGCGCATTTTAGGTCGCGTATCTAGAGTTTGTATATCCAGAAAGTGATATGTCAGGGAAAGATGCCTAAAGTCATTCTGACTGTACAAATTATTTGAAACCTATAGGTGTATGTTCATAATTATTTCGACGACAATATATGCCGTCCCATCTTGCTAATTTATTATATTCGAAAGGAGATTGTGCTGAAGAAAATAATCTTTGACTTCTGGACAGCACAATAATTTACTTGAAGGCTTTCAGCTTGAGAATATCCCTTGATTTATGATGATAAAGAATAGTATAATATTGTAAAGAAGAGGAAATAGTATCATGGTTAAGAAGACATTTAAATTTAATGAGAAAGGCCAATGTATATTTTGCAAAGCTTGGTACAGTTTTCTACCTACTGTTTATAGTTACTGTGTTCATCATATTTGAGATCCATTCATCATTATCTGGTACAGGTCGGAAGAAAAAGGAGCAGCATGATGCAAACCAAGCTGGGATGGGTCTCAATCCTGCATATGCCGGTCCCTATGGTGCAACACCTCCTGTAAGCATACTCTCATTGGAAATCTATTTTACATTTCTTCTATTTTTTCTGATTTCAATATTTTTCTTTCGGTTGTTTTTTTCGTTTTGGTAATTATTTTCCTGTTTGTTTGATGTAATGAAACTTAACCAGAATAAACTTGGTAAAATAGTGGAGTAAGGCGAAATCAAAGAAGATAACCTGGAAATTTGTCATGAAAGGATTGCTACTGTACAATTACTGACAAAATCAATAATGAATCCAAGTTTCATTGGTTACCAAACCATATTACTTTTCATAATAAAGGTTGATCTATTAGAAAATGAAACAGAATGCGCTCCTTTCTACTAACCAGACTTGTCATTTTAGTACTGTACTTCTTGTTTAAAAGAATCCATATTCAAAATTCTCGATGTTTATCCATTTCTCATTTTGAGATCAATGATACATTTCTTAGCTTTTAATTCTGTGATACAATTTAAGATTTAAGATCGTATCTTAGTAAAGCTACTTTGAGAGAAGAAACAAACCAGCAACACAGTGGATCAGGCGTTGATATTTGACCATAGTACAATTTTAACCTTCCTCACTACACGTTGTGAATTTCGCGTATTTGTCTGCCCTTTTGTGCACATAGTAGCTTCTCCATTGTTGACAGGCATGAGTCTATGGCCAAGCTAGTCTTGATACTTGTTCCCAAGGTAATTGTGAGGCGTCACTTCTTTCTACGCATAACTGCTTAAATGTTTATATACTTGTTCCCCTTTCCTTTGGTTCTGGTGTGTTCGGAATGGCTTCTTGCCGAAGCCTTCTATGCTGTCTGTGTCACAGAAGTCTTCTGTGCAGCCTGTGCTACAATTTTGACTTCCCTACAGAACTGTATAGGTTAAAGCAATTTTATTGACTCTCTTTCCAAATATTGCAGTTGTCGCAGATACCGTATGTGGCTGGTGTAAAAGCTGCTATCCCTGAGGCTCCTGCACCTCCAAATAATATTCTGTTTGTCCAGAATCTTCCTCAACAGACAAATTCAATGATGCTGCAGATGCTTTTCTGTCAATATCCTGGATTTAAGGAAGTTAGGATGATTGAAGCAAAACCAGGGATTTCTTTTGTAGAATATGAGAATGAGATGCAATCAACTGTTGCAATGCAGGGACTTCAGGGTTTCAAGATTACACCAGAGAACCCAATGGTAATTACTTATGCAAAGAAGTAGATGGATGGCTGTACCCTTTGTTTTTGTTTTTTTTTTGGTTAGTTAAGTCGTACCTGAAGAAGGAAAGGATGGTAGAATTTTCATCAGATTATTTACTATTTATGATTATCTGCAATTTTAATCTATCTCTAGATGACCAGGCCTACTAGGTGTATAATATACGTGTAAGAGTAAGGATAGGAAGTAAGAAATTTTTCGCATGCCGCGGTAACTTTACCAATCTCAAGATTAGTAAAAGAAAAGTTAGGAAAGCAGCTACAACTACGAGTGGAAGGTGTCTAGGACAAAGCCTCCTTAGCCCCCTTCTCAGGTAAAGATGTCTCTCACACTACTCTTCTGGCAAGAACTTTTCTATCCTGGATTATTTTTTGGCTAATTCGAGGCAAAACGAAAAGACTCGTACAAACTTATCATTAGTGTACGTGAATGTATAATTGGTTTGTGCTATTATACTTGATGTTTTCATTGGGTTTTTTTGGTGACAAGCTCTTTCCGTTTCCGCTTTCTCATAATATTTAAGTGCACTGGCAATTGTGATCGTGTGCAAGATGCATCTAGAGTCTTATTATCAGATCAAAACCAGAGGTGATTCCGTGGTTGTGAACGGTTGGAATGAGAGAGATGATTGTACTTTTGCAGGTAAGAAATAAATTTCATTTTTTTTAATACAATTCATTAGAATGCATGTCGACAATTAAGGTGTGCTAAAAAAAAAGTAGGAAAAAAAATCAAAATCAGTACATTTTTTGACTTTATAATTTTTGATCAAAATGCGTGGGTTATAACTCATGAAAAATAGAGATTTGGCGAAAATTTTAATTTTTACTTTTTTTTAATTATTTTTACTAAAATGCATGTTTATTATCTAAGGTGGTTGCAAAAAACGATAAAAAAAAGGCAAAATTATTACGATTTTAAATTTTTACACATTTGGTTAAAATACGGGTGTTATAATCCATGAAAAACGTAAATTTTGTGAAAAATTTAAATTTCACTTTTTTGAAAAACGTTTATTAGAATGCATGTTGATAATTGAGATGCGTGTGTTATAACCCATGAAAATGAAGGTTTGGTGAAAATTAATTTTCACATTTTTAACAATATTCATTAGAACGCATGTTTACAATTGAGGTGACTGCGAAAAATGCCATTTTTGGCTAAACTACTTGTGTTATAACTTGTGAAAAATGAAAATTTGACGAAAAATCTAAATTTCACTTTTTTTTGACACAATTCATTAGAATGCATATTGACAATTGAGGTGTGTGTAAAAAACAATAGGGAAAAAGTCAAAATCAACACATTTTTTACTTTATCATTTTTGTTACCAAATTTCGTGTGTAATAACCCACAAAAAATGGAAGTTGGGTAAAATTTTAATTTTTACTTTTTTTGATAATATTCACTAGAATGCATATTTACAGCCAGGATGAGTGCAAAAAACGGTGCAAACGAATTAAAAATAATCGGATTTTTAGATTTTGCAATTTTTGGTTAAAATACTTGTGTATGACCTATGAAAAATGAAAAATTTGTAAAAAATTTAAATATTATTTTTTTGACACCGTTCATTAGAATGCATGTTGATAATTGAGGTGTGTGTAAAAAACAATAGTGAAAAAACTAAAATCAACATATATTTTGACTTTGTCATTTTTTACCAAATTTCGTGTATTATAATCCATGAAAAATGGAGGTTATGTGAAAATTATAATTTTCATTGTTTTTTATAACATTCATTAGGATGCATGTTCACAATTTTGGATGAGCGCAAAAAACGGCGCAAATAGAGTCAAATTCATTGCGTTCTTAAATTTTGTCATTTTTGCCTAAAATAGTGTGTTATAATTCATGAAAAATGGAAATTTTGTGAAAAATCTCAATTTCACTTTTTTAACACCATTCATTCGAATGCATGTTGACAATTAAGGTGTGTAAAAAATAGTGCGAAAAAAGGCAAAATCAATACATTTTTTTACTTTACATTTTTTATTAAAATGCGTGTCATAACTCATGAAAAATGGTGGTTTGGTGAAAATTTTTATTTTCATTTTTTTGATAATATTTACTATAATGCATGTTCACAATCGAGGTAAGTGCAAAAAAGTTAAAATGATCTCGATTTCGAATTTTGTCATTTTTGGTTAAAATACGAGTGACCAATAAAAAATAGAAATTTGGTGAAAATTTTTAATTTCACTTTTTTGGCACTGTTCATTAGAGTGCGTGTTAATAATTGAGGTGGTATGTAAAAAAAAGTAAGGGAAAAGGCAAAATAAACACCTTTTTTGACTTTTGTCATTTTTTACCAAAATGCTTGAGTTATAACACATAAAAAATAGAGTTTTGGTGGAATTTTTTATTTCTATTTTTTGGACAATATTAAGAAGAATTCATATTCACAATTTGGGTCGATGCAACAAATAGTGCTAAAAAAGTCAAAATCATCGCGTTTTTGAATTTTGCTATATGACTGTACGTTCGCAGGTGAGAAATAAATGTTTCTTAGAAGATAATTACAATGGAATTGCGCATTGCCGGGATATCTCATAATCAAACAATACAAATAGAGTCTTCTTCATTTCATCAAAGCCAAAAGATATTATCCTGATTAGTCGTCACGGCCACAAGTAATGACAAGCTGATCCAGCAAATTAGATAGTAGTATAGCCTAACAACTGACTATACTCTTTCTAACTCAATATTGTGCTTGTCTAATTGATCCTTTAACTCCTTCATCCAACCTTGAATCAGCCTCTCTTGCTGTTGGATAAGCTCATTCTTCGATTTCAACTCTTCTTCCATCATGGCAATTTCCTGTTTGATTAGAAAACTTTTAAGCCATTTCATAACCAAAACCAGAAAAGAGTCACCAGCCTCGAATGCAATCTGCATCATACCTTTTGAAGGGTTTCTGCTCTTGTAGGCTGATCCTCTCGTTGCAAACCAACAAAATAGAGTTGAAGGTTCTTCGCAGCCTCCATAAAATCTCTGGCATGGCGTTCCACATCAACTGAAGCAAAAATGATATTATCTCTTTTAGCAAGATATATTTGATCATCAGAATGACAATCGAATCAATTAAAGCTTAAAAAACAGTACTTTTTCAACCACTTTAACCCCATCTAATTTCTCTATCTCACATGATCTACCATTTTCCCAACCCACTCTTCAGGAACATTTAAGACGGTAAGTAAACTTGCAGAGCCCTGATTTTTTCAAGAAAAGTTTGATGCCTTGGAAAGAAACTAGACTCACTCTGATGAGAAGGATGAGGGGAACGATCTATGGCTTGTAGTTCTCTGGCAGGCAAGCACGGAAGCAAAGCAGCCTCCAATGCCATGACCCAGCCAATCATATCTTCCTTGGACCCGGCAGGAGAGTGTGAATCGAGTCCATGCTGTTGATCAAGTGATTGCCTCTCGGTCATAATGTAATATTATTAGTCTGAAGCTACAGAAGAAATACTTCCAGTGCCAATCACAGACTCTAAAACTGCAAGAAGGAAGTGCTAAATTATCTAAGAATTCGTGAAAATTGCATACAAAATAAAGCCCCCAGATATGTTTACAGAAGGAAACGAAGAAGGAAATTGCATACAAATACAGCGGATCACTCTCCACAAACCTTTCAACTCCCGAAATACGAACGATTACTTAGACATTTCAACAAACATCAGTCGTGCAATATGAACACTAATCGACGGGTTTGTCTCCGAAAAGGAAAATAAACAATAAACAATAATTATTAACCCGAAAATCTCAAAACTTGCGCAAAACGATTGGCAACAAAAAAATTACGGTGACGGAATAGATTTAACAGTGGAAAAAAAAAAGCGTAGAATGAAAAATTACGGGCGATAGGAGGGTGACGGTCTTCAAAACAATAGCCTGTGGACTTAGGAATTGAATGAAAACGAAGATCACCAATTCATTCATCAGTATTGAGAGTTGAGACTACGGTAACAGCGCCTTTAACATTTAAAAGCAATTTTTTATACATAATTAATATTTCATAGATAAGAGTACCAATAAAAACACCACCAAAATAATTTTTCCGTTTTTTTTTCCAGAAAATTAAAATAAGAAGATTGTGGCCAACCTCGGATTCGTGAATTTTCTCTTTTTCTAATGGATTATGAAACTACCATAATTCGTGATCGTGAATCTGAATTGCTCCGACACTTGACACATTGTGGAAAGATCAAGTTTTTTTTTTTTTAAAAAAAAGTCGCATTTTGATTTAAGTAGTAATTCAGGACATAATATACCGCATACTCATGATAATGTATCTTTTGTACCATCTGATTTTGACACTGCACAAATTAGTAAATATTTTTTAAATTTTATCTAAAAAAAACCCATGTCAGAATCATATACATACAGTAATACACTAAATGATAATGAAGATACAAAGCACTCACTAATTGGGGTATAATATTACTTAGCATAATTTAGTTTTGTGGAGAAAGGAAAAATGTCCAAATAAGTTAAAAAAATCCATCACTTTATATCATACTCATAGCAATAGTATGAGGGGAGAAATCGATCCTCTTGTCAGCGGTTCGGTTTTCTTCCGTAGTTGAAATTTACTTGCAAAACATAACGCATCTTAATCTGCTCCACATTGTAAACAATGTACTCATTGTACAAAAGGCAACGGCCACCCTGCAAGTAACAAACTTGAGTCGTAAAATCACCCATTCATATTTATAACAATCTGTTTTAACTCATACAAAGCTCAACCTTGGGGCTTCCTAGCTCTTTTGGCCTTCCTAGGGGAACAATTACACCGTCATCAAGCATTTGGGCCTCTGAAATGTCTGGTGCTGTGCCACCAACTCCTTTGGTGCTGCCATTGTTATACAGCACGAGTCAGTCATCTCCAATCAATTCAACAACTTAATGGGAAGAAGACCCAAAACGCATTGGCTTTGGTTAAATAGAAGACTGCAATGAAAACAATTATCCAAACCTCAGCTTCCCCTCAGGCAACTTGTCAGCATTATAGTCTGCAGTCAGCAACTCGGCCATGTCTCCCAGTGCAACCTGAAGCAAACGGTTGGTTTTTTAGGATAATTCAAACTTTTTCTACATCTACAAGCAAATGATCTGAATAAAACATATAAATCTGCATTTATTGAAATCATTTCTTGACACACGCAAGCTTGCATTATTCAGCAGCAAAATCTCAAGGAGCAAATCTCCTGCTACAAATGGAAGTTGCATAGAGGAATACACAAAAGATAAAACTTCTGTTTTCTCCGGTTCGAGATCAATTATGAAGCATGTATGTAATGGTAGACTAACTTCATTGGAAACCAACACAGGTACGGGGACGAATAGTAAGAAACTAACCTCGCACAAAAGCAGCACACCAGCAGCTGATGGAGGAGACGGATAGCAATAATTTGCACTTTTGGAGAACATATCAGCAAAATAAACACCTTTCCCGAACATATAGCCTGTAGCAGGTGCTTCCGGAGGAGCAATTCTCAAACCTGGTGATTTGCGTGACACATTTCCAGTCAATTATTTGCTAATAGATAAGTAAGTGTACTAGTACACAAAAGAACAAACGGAATAACCTTGGGAAAGAATTCCAGTCCAGTTTGTGAGCCGAGAACCATGCCATAAGAGCATTCTATTCCCTGTCGTAGAGAACTGCTTGGAAAAGCATGAAAAGTTTTACATCACGTTTTCAGTGTACTAGTCTACAAAAGGATAGAGATTGGACACAAATAACAAAATGAACAAATACAGGAAAGGAAGGGGAAAAAGAAAAATCTTTTATATGATATTTACCTTGTTGAAACGTTCAGCTTCACCTTCTCTTGAAGCTCTAAATATTTGAACAATATCAACAGTATAGTTTGAATGGGTCTTTGCATGGGTGTTCTTCAAATACTTCTCAATCTGAGGTGCCAAAAACACATTTGTTTTCTGTGAGGTGACTAAATAAGGCAAAGAGAAGGGTTCTATGTGCATATCATTTGTATGATGACCTTCTGTACAACGCAAAAATAAACATAAAGAAATTTATTTAAATTCCATCATTCTTAGCCAATTGGGACCTCAGAACATAAGAAGGCCATTCCATGATTTTTGGAAGACCAAAAACTTCAGAAGAAATCTGGCAAGGTGAAAAAAATACCATAGTATGTTCAACGGAATCAACTTCAATTGGAGTCAGTCCACAATGAAGCCGCTGATAATGAGCATGCAAAGGATCCTCCTAATAACAAGCAGAAGGAAAACAAGACTATTACCAGTGCAAATCAACATCGTAGGCAAATGCCCAATGAAGCAAATAATGATGCCATACACAAAGGAACTAAATCTTGTATGAGTCAAATTTGCTAACAGACAATTCACATTCATAAGCAATTTAAACAGATATCTGTGATCTGGATTTTCAATTTCTTGCCCAGAGAGAGAGGAGATGAACCTACTGATTCAATTTCTTCGTCTGACATCCTTTTCTTTTTTCACCTTTCTGACATTATCAGTTGTTCCAACAGATCCTCATCATTCTCATTTGGAATGCTATAGCACGGAGCATTATTCGAGTGCCAATTGTTTAATATCTATTTTGGGATGTGATTTTGTAAGTCTGCTAGATATAAAAGTTCTAACCAGATAAAAATGAAAAATCATCCTTGACAGAGAGAAAATCGGAAGAAATATCATCAAAATCATATTCTATTTGAATATGAAGTAAACTATCATATCTACATCTTCCTTCTCCAAAATGTCCACAATACTAAACCTAATTACTGTTGGGAATCAGCACCAAGATCATCCATTCATATTAAAACTTACTAACTTCAACAATTGCTAGGCAAGGCACATATGTTCAAGTAAAAACTATCCCATTTAATTACTTTCAAGGGGGTCAAAATGGCTAGTGACTGGTACCTGTTTCCCAATATCATCCTCCAACAATTTCGTTGCAACCTCTATCTCCCCAAGAGCTTCAACCTGTGTATCATTTAAGGTGCAGAAACTATTATCATTGAGAAAATATACAAAAAAAAAAAAAAAAACTTTCACATAGACATTAAGCATGAACATAAGATAACAGCAGGTTGCATTTGAAAATTTCCGATTAGCTAAACCACGGTAAACATGATCATTCAGTATGAGGAACGCTACGACCATGCTCATAGCAATCTTGATGGAGAATCATATGTTTTCAAGTACATAAACAAGAATTTAAATGACAAAAGAATAATCACCATTTCCAATTTGGATTTTAACTTTTGAGGGGTATCGATGACAAACTCACCTGCAACCGAGTACAATGATAAGTTAATAGAAGCCTACCAAACAAAAGGAAAAAAATGACCACAAGAGATAAAAGAGATGTTTAATTCATATTTGGAGAATTTTCGGCGCTAACAGTAGGATCACAAAACCATACATTGGTGGGGAGGCAGCAGAAGAGAGAAAACTTACGCATCTTTCTAAATCCAAAATCATGAGGTATAACCGTGTAAAACTCCCTGCAGAGAACACTCATAACATGTTAATACAAAAGTTATATCTTTAAAACAGTGGCTATGAAAGCCATGTTAACAGTGGTTAGGAAACCAATGCTAGAACTTGCAGCAAAGATAGTGAAGCAAATTCTTACAATGTCTTACCCACTTAATTGTTCAAGTGTTTTCCTGTCTGACTGCCCAATCACATCTGATATTCTTTTCAGTACATTATATCCCTATTCGTAGCAAGAAAATGTTATGAGCCAAAAATAGATGGAAAGTGATAAACAAAGGTTCAAGTTAAAGCAGCAAGACATCAACCAGAATCATCAACAAAATCCTTTGGTCATAGCAAAGTTACGAGATAGATTACGAGAAAAAAAATTCTGTAAAATCTCAATTTTTGTGGTAGGGAAAAAAATGCAATTTTTTCAAAAAAATTGCCTATCTGATTCTTTTGTCTCAATGCAATAAGAAATGTGTAAACTAATATATAATGGCCAAAAAATGAAAAATAAAAATTGAAAAAAATGAGTTATAGCCTTAGAAACATTCATACTAATGTATTATAGCCAAAATAATGGAAAAATAAAAATTTTGAAAAATGAGTAGTCTTGGATTTTCAGGAGAAAATTGACCCTAATTCAATGGATAATGCATGAACTAATAGATTAAGGCGGAAAAAAAATGAAAAATCTCAATTTTTGTTGGCTATAGCCTTAGATTTTGGGGACAAAATGGATTTTTGAAAAATTATTTATACATGCTTTTAATTTTTACAAACATCAAGTTTGAGAAAAAACATGTCAAGGATAAGACTTATTGGATGGACATTGAATTTGGTTTTGTGGTCTTTACATTGACTTCCTTAAGCAATGGTTTTTTGATAGACAAGGTTTGCCTCTTGGCATATTGACGAGAATATGTAACAAAGCAGGCAATAATTAAAACCTAAGCAGTAGACCCTATTGTCTCCATTACTCTTTCGTCTTTTATCTTTGTTTACTAGATAACTTCTTAAACATTAGTCTCATCCATTCACTTCTATCCTCTAAATTTGCCTGGTTTTCCATTTCTAAACAATCATGAAAGATAAATGAAAAGACAACTTACCTTCAAAATTGTTGATTTGCTTAGTTTACCAAGAGGTAACTTTTCAGCATTGTATCCTATTAATAGTAAACAAATGTTATGCATCATATTCACCAACACGGCATCAAACAAAGTGAACTGATATAGAATGTGTAGTGGCAGGACTAATAGAGTATCAAATGCAGTCATGAAATAATGAGCAAAATACAGATGCTTGGGTGGTAACTACCGTCTCATTTTCAAACCAAACACGCTATATGAGTTATTTGCATCTCATTTTAGAAAACAAGTATATTTCGTTGACCTCTCATATCTATAACATAAAGAAAGCCAACTTGGTGTCCAAAATGACAAAAGAAAAAAAATTGAGGAAAAAAATGCATATTAGACCATTGAACTTGAACGAAGAAATAGAATATAAACAGGAAAATAAGGGCAGGGGAGGATGTGAAGTAGGCAAATAAGCAAGTATTATTTGATTTAAGGATTTCAGTTACAAGAAACTATATACGAGATTCATAAACCAACCTATTTCTATCATTTGTTGCTTCATCATGCTGATGCTACAGATAAGAGAGATGAATTTTGCAATCCTTGCATCCAGCTTTGTCTCACGAGATTGCATGTCAATTTTAGGCTTAGATGGTTCTTGGACCTGGAATTGTCACCAGAGTCTCACCAGAAGTGAATACCAGTATCATGTTAAAGTTTGTCGCAATAAGTTATTTGTAGTTAACAGTGCAATCTTTTTGCCTTGGTTGGATACCAAGTATCTAAAGTATATAAGAAAACTGGAAATGGGAAAGCACTGGATCTGTATAACAAGGCATCCGGTTGAATTATATATACTTCTATATAATGAATTAGTTCGACGAAGGGAAAAAATGGGGATGGATCCGAAATTTTTTGTTTGAGTCTAAAAGAAAAACATGAATATATCCCAGAATTTGAAGCTTTCAAGAGTGAGAATAAATTCAATATTAGTGTTAAACAACTCACAGATGATTCTTGGTTGGTTTTACTGTAGTCCATTTCCAACCAAGTATAGCTCTTGGGATGAGCAGCAAACTGATGCCGATCATGCCAACTGTTCCTAGTCTTGCCATAGAACTTGCCTGTGAACTCATCGATGGCAGTCTGTTTCGACAGGAAGGGGCCACTTAAGTTATTCTGACCCTTTGAACCAACTCTACCCCATCTGTTAAAAACCATAAATCTTCCACCATCATCGGATTCTGTAATGATTAAACAGAAGCAAATTCAAACAACAAGATAGGAGGGGAGTGAGCATTCCTATTTTAATCAAGATCAGGACAACAGAATTTGAATGAATCAATAACAACCAAAAAAAAAAACAATAAACCGATTAGGCACTAAGAATCAATCAAAAATTTGCTAGGAACAATGTAATGTCTATGTTAAAGAGTTGAATACCTACCCAGAACTTGGATGATATAGAACTTGTTATTGTTATCCCCAACATTTGTTTGGTTCAAAGTAGCATCATAAATATCATCACCCTATTTGATGAAACAAACCAGGAATTAACTTTGGAGGAGTAAAACGAGAAGAACTAGAAAAGAAGCTAGGATTAGAAAATAATTGCCTCCTGCAGAACATGGTATATTGACTTGATTTCATCCGGGAGATACTGATCCAAAACAGCTCCACCCTTCTTGGTCGCTGTAATTTGTTTCTCCTTCTTGCTTTCTTCTTCCTCTGCCACCCATCATCCATCACAACATAGCCAAAGTTATGGTCTTTTACACATAATAATATGTGTGAACTATATAAGAACACCCCAATTGATTAATTCACAAAAATAGTTTTGCAATTGATTAATTCACAAATCTGAGCTCGAATATAAAAAATATATACTATTAACTATGAACCTTTGAGAAGATTGCCATCGGAGTTGTTATCTGCAACATTAGAGAGCCTTTCAAGGAGTTCTTTCTTAGACCCAGTGGCTGAAATCCCCAGAAGACTAGCCTGCTCACGAAGTTCTTTAACGCTCATTTTTTTAAAATCTTCGATGGCTTTGATTTTCTGGGACCCATTATTAGAATCCCCATTCTCATCATCCCTTTGTCTTTTCCTACCAATTTTATCGCATTCTGCATCCGTCGATTGCTTGCTCTTCTCCTCTTCATTGAGAGCCGACTCAAGTCGCCGAACCTACAAATCGTTCATACAACTCAAACACTTCAAAAAAAAACGACAAGGCAAACAGAAAGGGCGGGAAAATGGGGAGGTTCAGAGTTAGAGACGAGTGTGGGCTTGATTCCAGCAGTTCTAAGGCCTCGTTTGGATAACTCGGCTCGGAGTTCATCCACTTTGAGTTGACTTGCCATTAAAGAGTTGTATCTGTACTGTACGTCGTCCGAATGTCTAAATAAGACTGAAGAACTTGAGAGTGAGATTCCCAAGTTTATAGGAAATTTTTCTGGGAAGCTTCTCAAGGAAGGGAATTGAAGTTTTATGTTATGTTCGGGTGTGCACTGCACGATTTTTGGCGCCTCAATGCTCAAAGCTCAAAGCTCACAGTTTCGTATTGCCCCCATCAACAGGCACAGGCCATGGCCAAACCCACGGTTTCGTTCCGGTTACGGTTCCAAACCGTGAATTTTTTTTATTTTTTTTTATAAATATTTTTATTAAACTTCATTTTCATCACATAATTTCTTAGTTTTCTAATCTTTATATTCTAAGTTTTAAACTATAAAGCCCTTTGGGTATCAATTTTTTTAATTAATTATTCTAATTATATTATTATATTGTTCAATCATTCTTTCAATACTCTTATCATTTATTTATTTTTATTTCTCACTTATCTAATCCTTCATAATCATAATTCTATTTTTCTAAAACCTCCATATATTAATTCAATTTCAACTATTAATCCAATTATATTATGTATCAACTTAATTTTCTAATTTATATTATCCTAATCCTATTATTATATTATGCTAATATACTATTTAAATTCCAATTAATAGTTCGATCATTCTCTCAATACTCTAATTCTTTCTATATATCTTTCTTTCTCACTTATCTAATATTCATAATTCTATTATTCTAAAAAGTTCATATACTAATTTAATTTTAACTACTATTCTAATTATGTTATTATATTATACTAGTTGAATTGTAATTAATAATTAAAATATTAAAATATTCTTATTATTTTTATTTCCTTGAATCTCATTTATCTAATTCTTCCTAGTTCTATTATCTAAAAACTATATATTAATTAAGTTCAATTGTAACTATTATTATTCTAATTATGTTATTATGTTGTATTATTTGAGTTTTAATTAATATTTTAATCATTATTTCAATAGAAATCAAATTTAAAAGTTGGATTACAATCGAAATTTGAAACTAAAAATCGGAAAAAAAAATCGAAATTGGAACAAAACCGGAACCGGAACCGGAACCTGAACCGCCCCTCGGCGGTTCGGTTAACCGTGGCCATGGCCGCACAGCATACGGCGTCGCGCTGGAGTGTGTATTTTATAAACTTTTTTTTGTCCTTTCCATCTCTATTTCCTCCCTTTCAAATGGTCAAATTCTTGAATTTTTTTTTTGCTTTTCATATCTATTTCCTACCTTTTAAATGGTCAATTTGTAGATTTTTTTTTCCAACCATCCAAGGAATACAAAATGTTTTTGACTGATTCTCTAGAAAAGTTTTTCAAACTTAAATAATAATATTATATATCCTGTGACATTTCATGTGCATCAAGAAAAAGTATTCAGAGCATGATCAAGTTAAAAATAAGAGATCCCACAAATCTCAATTATTTGTTAATACATCACAACTATTTGAAAAGAGAAATCCCAACAACCACATACAATTTGATTGAAATCCATACATGTCCAATAAGCTTTAGCTTAACTTGGCCAGATTTGTCATTTAAATCCTTTCCATGGCTGTTGGTGGGCAAGTTTGGCTATTTGATTTACAAATCTTTTGCGAGTGCCTCAACACTGAGATGACCTCCATGCAATTCTGGCTGTGTATTTAAATCCTTTCCATGGCGAAGTTGTCTGCATGGCTGCTGAGGTTGTCTACATGCATGGCTGCAGTTTTGAATAAAATCACATTCAATAACATGCTCACAATTCGCCCCCAACTAAGGCTCCTGAAATTAAAACCAATCATGCATGGCTGTTACAGCTCCTCAAAGCCTTCTTCATCCGCTTCATCCTCTATCCTCTGGAATTCTCTTCTCCAGGTTTCCATCTGTTCAAATTGCCATATAAGATAGCTGGACATTTTAAACAGACGAAATACAGTTCAGCTGAGTTTTGCCTAAGTTCTGGACATGAATAATTGGATCCAACAACAACGATATTATCTAATACAAAACCACTCCAGCACCCAACCTTTTGGCAATTTCAGATCACCTTTCTGGAAATAACAGGAATATTTTACCTGGTCATCAGAAAATCGCAGTTGTTCCGCAATAAAGAGCATATTCATGTTGTCATCTTTTTCAGGTTCTTTCATGAAATCTCTTGCAACTTCGTCGTACCCAATTATATCCACTCGGAAACCATTGCTCATGAAAAGTTTGTCAATCCATTGGGTTTTGGTTGACTGATGAGAAGCAGATGCATCTTCATAATATAAGGAGATTGAAATAAACAAGAAATGACAATGCAAAATTTGGGATTGCTAACCTCGGTACTCACTTCAGTTTCTAAAAGCCAAGAAGGCAATTCCCCCAGAAAAATACATCCCTTTGTGGCTAAATTACTGATAACGTATAAAATCTCTTTAAAGCTTGACAAATTCACCACAGGCAGTCCCTAGAATATGACGACAACAAATGTGATCATAGTTAAGAACTCAAGTCTCTGAAGCATAAATACAATAGCCAACACAACCAAATCATATCAGTTGACAACTTGATTCTGAAACTAAAAGCATTGCCAATTTTACTAATCTCCTTTGTCATGATGAACAGTTAGCAAAAAATAAAAATCAAATAGCATAATTTCAACAAGGAAGCTTGCATTCTTTCAGAGACATGATCATCCAACAGTCATAATTTGGGCTTTATAGAAAAGGAAGTGACTTCTCCTCAAACAATAAGAAAGTGCGGCTGGTAGTTTGAAAACTAAACAGTATTTGGGTGGGGGAACCTAGTTTCTAATCAGCTCAGAGTTTAAGCAGATCAGCACATCTTAAAAATGTGTAAATCACCTGGAAAACCCATAAACTCGGCCTGGTACTATTAAATCCTTTTTGACGCAGCATGTCTTCTATATCAGAGGACTCTGATGGTATATGAATAAACAAGCAGCTTCTTCCAGCCTTGGCCCCTATCTCTGTTGGTTTCTCAAGAAAACATTGTTAGGATATGTTCGACGGTAACTATCTAACTTTACTTAAATATGCACAGATAAAGAATCTAGAGAGGAGAATCAAAATTGACGAGAGCCAAAAAGAAAAAACTAAGAAAAATGCTACCTATGAATGAATGCAAGGAATAAGAACATATACGGGCATTTGTTTCAAAAAAAGGTAAACAGTAAAAATACCTTGAAGCTTGAGAGTTGCTCCCCTGAATACCCTTTCGGGAGATACATCGAATATTAAGGTTGATCTGGGCCAGTTGAGTCTATAAGGACGAGTATCCATCCCATCTGTCAACAAAATAACCTGGACAACTTTAGTAGATAATCATTAACACAAGTTTAGAACAGCAACGGGTTAAGTATGCCATCATTGAGCATATAGGCTATTACCTGTCTAAGCTCGTCATCCTTCTTTAGACAACTCAACAACTTATCATCAATAAACTTGGTTGCAAGACAATATGAAGGCACTTGTGGTTTCATATCTAACCCAATATGATTAGAAGAAACAAGACAGTCAGCATAGGGATCGATAAAGAGAGGATCTGCAGCATATGTAGCAGAACTCGTAAATTCTCTTAATTGATCGGAATGTATAAATCACGTAAACAGGATATTCTAGAAAGGAAATGGAAAGCTAAAATAATGCAAATAAAACATCTGCGAAAAATCAAATCTTGGAAGAAAAAATAAAAATTTAGAACAAAATGACTGATGAACATTTACTTATTCCAGAGCGTAATTTCAGAATGAGCAGTCATTTTACTACTAAATCTGAGTAGCGATGAAGGGATTTTTGCTTGCCTGGTTTATGAGTCTCCTGAAAACGAAGGGAAGCGCGTTCAATTGCGGCTTCCAACAATGGGTCAATTCCATCATCGTCGAGTGTGGACCTCGGTCGCATATTCCTCCTTTTAATGGAGGAAGCGTACCAATGTGACCGGCGGTGAATAGCAACAGCCGGTATGGTTGAGATGCCCACCAAAATTTCCATGGTTTTAAGTTTCCCCGCCGCCACAACGACACTCCCTCCGTTCCGATATAACTGTCCGAAGTTTTCATAAACTCTGTGAGAAACGACGACGTTGAGGACGGGACGATTCCTTTTACAGTATTACCTTTGCAAAATGGTCCTCCAAATTGTCCTAAAATCTTAATTAAGCCCTTCAATGTGAATTTCAACTAATTGGCTCTTAAAAAATATATAATTATTTTAACTTAACCACTTAGAAATTCTAATCCAACAAGTTTAGTTCTAATTCGGTTGACAAAGTTCTAAGCTTAGTAGTAAACTATCGTAGTAATTCCAGGGCATATAAAAACATACAAGTAATGATACACATAACATAATAGGTAGTATATTGTGAAACGGATTCAAAAGTGATAAGAAACTAAAATCACGATTTTAACTGTTATTAATTATTTATTTCATATATGAATATTGTTTAGTATGTGTACTTGTCTTATAAGAGTTTTTGTGAAAGATAAATAATAAATTTAATATAATACTTACATCATAAATGTATACGTAGGATATGTTCAATGATAATGATAATAGTGGCAATGGAAATGATTAACAATACAATAGTACACATATTACGATTATTTACAAAACCCCCATCGTTCACACGTGTGTCTTTCTTTGTGCATTGTTGTTTTTTCGTAGTTTAATTACATTAATTTAATTTTTATCTTCTAAATTTGTATATAGTATAAAGTAAAAAAAAATCAACGTACCAAATATCAAGAATTAAGAATTAGCGTATCAAATATAATAAAATTCGCATATCATATCGTATATATAAACCCGTCTTAAAGGAGTTTTCATGTCATTAATATATATTAGGTGAATGTAGCGAATTAAAATTTTACAAATTTATAACTTTTTTGTCCATAGTAATAATAGGCAAAGTGAAAAAAATAGGTAAATGATGTGGACCATAAATATGTGTCGGTAATTGGTCCAATTAAGTAATAGATGTTTATGACAAATTAAAAGTATAATTAAATTCACGATTTTTACTTTTAGGGGTAGAATTTTATAATTAAAACTATGAAGATGATGCTAATGGAGACCAGATCCTCTGTCTAATATTTATCATGTCTAATGTTTAAAACGACGTAGTTTCATTAAAACTAGGGACTAAATGCATAAATATCATTACAATTACTTTACAATTATTAGACCCTAACCAAGAGATTAGTCAACCTACGACATAGTTTTAATTAAGATAGAATAAGACAGATAAAATTTTGGAGATAAACTCTGTTGTCATGCTAATACCACCAACCCTAACAATTGTGATTGAGGAGGAGAAGGCTGTGATTGTGAATTTGGAGGATGGAGGTAGGTGGAAACAAGTTTGGTGTATTGTGCATTTGCGCTGAAACCATCCATGTCCCCATCACATGCTTAATACTACACACCATTACTGACTTTAGACTATTTGAGAAATGCTGAGAATCCTACATAGAGAGACTTAAGAAAACATTTTTAATTGAGAAAACAAACCCAACTTATTAGCTTATTAGCACAAGCCAAATTACAAGGCTGCTTACTGCTTTAGAGTTAACCCACATTCTTCATTCTTCAAAGACCCCGCCAAACACACACACCACACATTACAACCCGCCAACCAAACTCCCAATCCAACCCAACAACAAGGGCCAGCACCACCACCAAGCAAATCCCTCCAGAGGAAAGGAGAGGAGAGGAGAGGAGAAGAGAAGGAACAAACCCACCACACTCTTCAAGCTCCATTTTTCTCGGCCAATAAATCTAAACAGAATGGATACTTCTTGCAAATCCCAAACCCCTGAACACCCAGAAAATCAAACACCTTTAGATGACCAAAACTCCCAGCTAATCGCTGCGCCCGCACCTTCCCAATTCCCACACCATCATCTACCGATTGCCTCAATCTCCCTCTCTCTCTCCACAATCCTTCCCTCCCATTTCCTTTCCCCAACTTCCAAACTTACCTCCCTTCTCAACCCGCAAGCTACCAAAGTTAAAATCCCCACTCAAATCTCATCTCTCTCCCACCTCTCACTCTCTTCTTATCTCGCCCCTCCAAAACTCTTCCTCAAGTCCTCTATCTCCGCCAAACCTCTTCAGAACCCCCTCTCTCTCAACCCCCGCCGCCCTTCTGATCCCTCCAACGCCGCCGCCCTCCGCCGAGCCTCCATCGTTTGGTTCCGCAACGATCTCCGCGTCCAGGATAATGAGTGTCTCAACTCAGCAAACAACGAGTCCGTGTCGGTTTTACCGGTCTACTGTTTCGACCCGAGAGATTATGGGAAATCCTCATCCGGGTTTGATAAGACCGGCCCCTACAGGGCCACTTTCTTGCTCGAATCGGTTTCTGACTTGAGAAAAACTCTCCAAGCTAAAGGGTCTGATCTTGTTGTGAGAATTGGGAAGCCCGAGACGGTGCTGGTGGAGTTGGCCCAGGCTGTTGGGGCAGAAGCTGTCTATGCCCACAGGGAGGTTACGCACGATGAAGTTAAGGCTGAGGATAATATTGAGGCGGTTCTGAAAGATGAGGGGGTTGAGGTGAAGTACTTTTGGGGAAGTACATTGTATCATGTTGATGATTTGCCCTTTAAATTAACCGAAATGCCAACGAATTACGGTGGGTTCAAGGAGAAAGTGCAAGGTTTGGAGGTTAGGAAGACAATTGAAGCATTGGATCAGTTGAAAGGTTTGCCTGCAAAAGGAGATGTGGAGCCCGGGGAGATTCCGTCCTTGGTTGATCTGGGTCTCAACCCAAGTGCAACTTTGGCTCAGGTATCAAATCATGTTAGTAGCATTTCACTGCGTATGAATGTGATTGTGTTGTTAAATCCTTTGACATTTTTCTTTGAGCAATGTAGGCTTGCAGTGACAATGTAATTTTCGTTCATTTTTCGTCTGCTTTACTTTTGAGCTGTGAATTTGGTGCAGGCACTCTTCTGTTTTTGCGATATTTAGTATTGAGTAGCACTAGTCCCTTTGCATCATGAGATCAACAAATTTATCTTTCTTTTTTCATATGGTATATATTTGAAAAGGGGATTATTCCTTGTTGCAAGCTTGATTTTTTGTGGGTTTTGGAGAGCAAACTGTAGTGGAATGTAATCTGTTGATTCCTGTTTTTTTCACTCCACCAAAAAAATGTCTTGTAGTTCACAGCAGATAATCAATTGTGTGTTTTGTATCTGGTTTGGCTAGTTAAGTATAATTCATTCTTAACTTGCCAGCAAAACTTAGATAGCTTTTGGTTATGGTGAACTGTTTTCTTTGATATAGTGTGGGTTTGGGAAGATTGTGGTAAGAGAAGCATGGAAGGTTGTAACTTCGGTCTTTACATTGACAATATTGACAATTTAACTCCTTGCAGAATGGAAAGCCAGCAGTAAATGCCTCTCTCGTAGGAGGGGAGACTGAAGCATTGGAGAGGCTTAGAAGATTTGCAGCTGAATGCCAAGCGCAACCACATAAGGGAAGCAAGGATGGCAATAATGATAGCATATATGGTGCAAACTTTTCTTGCAAGATATCTCCCTGGCTTGCTATGGGTTGCCTTTCTCCCCGTTCCATGTTTGACGAACTGAAAAAATCAGTCTCAAGGTGTGGGATAATCAAGTTTTAGTTTCCTGCTGATAGTCAGGCTTTTACGTTGTCTTAAAGGGTTCAAATCTATATGCTATGATTTTCTGCAGGACAATTTCTAGCCAGAAAAATGGTGGTAATAGCTCATCTGGCACTGGATTGAACTGGTTGATGTACGAGTTGATGTGGAGGGACTTTTTCAGGTGACTAAACCCTTCGCATGCATTTAAAGTTTTGTGATGTGATGTTGAAATTGTTACTTTGATTCATTAAATCTAATTTGATCCACTGGATTATACACCTGTGAATTGTTTTGCCAGATTTATCACCAAGAAATACAGTTCTGCAAAACAACATTCTACTGCTCCTGTGACTGCTTGTACTGGTGCTGCCGCTTGAAGTTCAGCCGCTGTGGTGGAGATATAAAGATGCAGATTAAGGTTACATTTGTATTATTTTCGGAAATTTAAGCTGCATAGCTAGCGATTCTTCTGCCCTAGTCACAGTCTTCCTGCTGGCAAGTCTCAAGTTCACTGGGTGTAGTTTTTTCATTTCAGTTTTCATTCCTCCAGTTCTTGGGACAGATTCTTGTTGATTTATTAATTGTTACCGTGATAATCTTTTGTGAGCATTGCTAAGGATGTTCAGGAAATTATTTTCCTAATCTGTGATTTTGAATTTTCAAAGGAAAATGTGATTATTTAAAAAATATTTTGTACATATTTCTAAACAGTCTTTTTGTTTTGTTTTTAGCTTAATAAAAAAAATAAAATAAATTGTAGTAAAAAAAATTATAACTTTGAATTTCTCAAAAAATATACGATTTTATAAAAAATGATTTAAGCACAAACGCTTCTAACTCAAAACATAACGTGTGAATTATGAAATAAAATAAATTGTTTCAATTTTTTTTTTATTATAGTTTTGAACTTTCGTAAAAGATCAATTTTTTGAAAATTATATATACAAGCTTCTAACTATCTATTTTTTTTGCTTTTAATACAATGAAAAATATGCAAAGTAAAACTAATTTTTTGACAAAATAATAAAATATCAAATAAATTGTTTTACAGTCTGTTTTAGGAGAGAGTGTAATTTTCTATAAAACTAATTAGGCATGCTTTTAACGATTTAATTTTTGTTCTCAACTTAATGAATAATTATGAATCGTGATTTGTACAAAAATTTCGTTAGCCATTGAAAATTGCAATTTCTTTGAACAATATTATGTACATCAACATCTAGCGGCCCTTTTATTTATTCGCATCTCAATAAAATAAACATGTAAATTTCCAGATTATGACAAAAAAAAAAAAAAAAAAAAACTTTAAACAAAAAATCTCAATTTCTATAGATTATATTCTTAAATTTTCAGAAAAAAAACATTATATTTTTAAAAAATTATATACACATGAAAAAAAAAACATTGCAGAATTGTGAAAGTAGGTAAAGGAATAGGGCTCAGATAATGGCAGAAACTTTAAGGGAGGACAAGACAACAAAAATAAGCCATAGCAACAAAAAATACACGCACGTTATCCAGGCCCAATGTTTTGGGCCCCCAAGCTCAGCACCCAACGTTAGTCGCCTAAATACCAAAACTCCTATACAGCCAACAGATGTACAGAAAAAAACAAGCAAAGAAAAGCTAAGACCTTCAGCATTCTCTACATACAGCGGCTTGTTGTATGCAATGAAGTTGTATAATGTGTCAATGAGCCATGGGATGCCAATTCCCACGTATATGTTCACCGAATTGCTACAACAACAAACAACACCAATGCGTTTTTAGCCTAAAACATTCATCAAAAACAGAGAGAAGATAAAAAAAAACCTGCAAGTTATGTTCGCAATAGCAGAGTCTGCAGTAATCTGCCGTTCAGCTGCAATCTTGCTTGCCACTAAATCTGGCCACGAGGTTCCGGCAGCCAATGCTGTAAAAGCTATGACATAAGCATTTATCCCTGCACCGGATACATGTCATGCAAACATTACCACTAATTGATGGAATCACATTACCGAAATGCTCTAGATCAAGTTTATTACCCGTGACACAGGTTATTAGGTCAGTGAGCTTTGTTACAACATAAGCTATTCCACTTATGAAGACTAAGGAACAAATGAAGGCGATCCACCCGTGAGCAATCTGATATGGAGGTACAAACGCAAATAGAACTCTCGATGGCACAAGAAGAGACTGCCACACAATTCTTGCTGCCCACAAGTATTTACTGTTCAATTTTCTTGGTTTTTGTCTTCCCAGCTGTTAAAAAAATGAAACCACTATGATAACTGTTCTTTATATATCAAGCTGGTGAGTTGTTCATCAATGCGAACAGAAGGAATAACTGGAGAAAGTAAGTCGTGACTGGAAAATGAACAGTTTAAACATCATAGATATGTATACAAGATAACCAAGCTTATGCACATCAAACACATTCATCTTTGATTTGAAGTTTGTTAACATTTCACGAAGTATAAGCTCTCTGTAAATGCCGGCTGTCATGTCATTATCTGGAACCATAAGTAGTTACAAGCTTTACATCCGCATATATAAATATTTTCTCTTTTCCATTGACTACTGTATGAAACCACAAAATAATTAAGCTATAAGCTGTTCGAGTGTAGTCATTGCAAAGAGAGACCAAACACCAACTGCTCAACTTAGATCAAGAAATTGAATCACAAAACTGAAACTATAAGAACTGTACAAAAAGAAGCAGCATGAAAAGCGTACTGTAAGTGCATCTGCAAACTGCTGCTTCCAAATTGCGAATAAACAGGGTTCTTCAACAATGACATCACTTTTCCAATTACGGGCCGTTGATGATTCAGAAACATCACTAGCAGGCAAATTATGATATAGAGGTTCTGAACATTAGATGTTGAAAGAGCGTAATCAGATGATACATAGATGAAATGAGGAGAACACAGAACAAAGGAGGAAACAACACGTGGAATGGAGATTCATTCAATTTATCAATTGTCTCAGTAGTTCCTAATAATCACAGTACTCATAAATCTTGTAATGTGCAATTAAAAGTCCTTTTGCTTTTTAATATTCATCACGGTATCATTACAGCCAAACCAACTGGAAGCACTTTTAAAAAGGTCAAGACAAATACCCAAGGAGTTTCAAGATTTTCATCTTTGCATTGTTATTTCTACATGAAGATTTTGAGACACGCATATATCTCGGTTAATTATAACATGAGCACTCAGATTGAGCAACTCTTTTATTTCACAGGGTTTGTTGTTTCAACTCTTTTGACAATCTAGGTTTCAAGCAGAGGTACAACAAGGTCATGCACCCACTTTCAGAGACAACTGCCATTATAAATTTAAAAAAAAAAACAAACTACGTAGTCCTTCAGAGAGTACAACAAAGTGTTACCTGTCGAATTCTCTGAATGGATTGAGGAGATGTCACTTGTTTGCGTGTTTCTATCTTCTTCATCCTCAATGATTTCAGAGGACCCATCATAAATCTCATTCACTTGTCCATATGAAATATCCTCAGCAGGCACCCAATCCTCTGGCCTCTCACTTCTTCCTCTGGTACACAAAGGTCATCAGAAAGAGTTAAATACTATTGCTTTTTAGTGGAAAGCTCCATTTATATGGAGATGGAGGACAGATTGGGCAAAGTAAATAAGACAAAGACCAAAACTAAACCGCAAACCAGAAACATACAGCGGAAGGGATAACCATGGCCACCGCTTATCTTGTGCATAAGCATGTATCAGCAATAGCCCAAATTGTAGTACTGTTAACAAAGCCTCCCACAAAGTAACAACATTTGGAGTCCATACCTGCGAAGTTGATACAGCTACATCTTAGCACATAAGTAGTATCCTTGTTCTACAATCTCAACATTTGAGACTACAACTACTTACACTGAGAATAATAATAATAATATGTTAAAGAAAAGCACCAAACATGAGTTGGAGAAAAAAGATTCATCAGTTACAAAGCATCTTTCAATAGGGAATCAAATATTATCCTTCAAGGAGAATCCTGTGTGACGTATAAATCCACCAGCCCTCAACTGTATGCTGGATCTTACATGGATACAACCATAAGCGCATCAAACACTAGATTCATATCAATCTTCCACTCTTTCAAGAGTGGAAATGAATGTATATTCAGTCTTCCCACACAAAATGATCCTTGCAAAATTAACTGAGCAACCTATTAAGTAACAAGCAGGTATATTTTGAGATGAGCAATTAAACAAGAAATATTAGGAGTTGAATACAGATATAAATTACCTCCAATATAATGTAGAGCCAGATGTAAGCCCAGAAGGACCAAAAGAGCTCTACCAGCCAAACACCCAGATCTGATATCTTTTTCTTTTCTTCAGCTTTAGGAACCACAACACAAACAGCATGAATGGGAAATAGATCAAAAGCAGCTGAACCAACAAGTGTCCCAGGACCCAAACCTGACATTAGAGTATATGTCAAACTCCCTTGTCACGCGGGTCAAGAAACAGAAGGTTCTAAAACTAAAACCAGACTGTTTCCAGGAAATCATAAGAATGAATGATATAACAAATTCAAATTTCTCCAAACTGCAGAAGCATCAGAGTAATAACCGATAATTCATTTAGAGCAGAATTATAAACGAGTATTTTGTCTAGTAATTGTGAGCTTAGGCTATTCAAAGCATAAAACTGGATTCAGTTTTCCCTCCCTTTCTCCTTTCTCTAATTATAAGCGTTTTGGCAAGAAAATTGCAATATTCACAGCCTGAAATGTGAAGTACAGATAAATTCTCAACATTGCTACATCAGCCATGTCAGAACTCAGCCAATCGACAAAGAGGCCCCAATTCCAAATCATCCATTGTGCATTGACCGCTTTGAGCTACTAATAGATGACAATACAATCGTATCTTCTGGATTGGCAAGTTTGCATTAGAACTAAAGTAAATGCCAATACTCCTATATCATTAGGAAAACTATAGTACATTAATAACGTCGGTGCAGTGGGTTGAAGTTTATACAGTTCCCGCATTCAACTCGAAATCATTAAGTACAAGTAATCTCATGAAAACTCAATCAACCCCCCAGGCACAAGACAACGAACAAAAGTATAAAGAAGAATGTATATCGAAAAAGTAGAGTCTACATGTTGCCATGTTTATCCGGATCAAAAGAGTAATCTAGTCCTAAATGCATCCCATGAAATGAAAAGGGTAGACTACCTCCAGCATATAAGTTTCCGAGATTTCGTATAGCATCGATTGTGGCTAAAGAGATCTGGGGAAAACTTGTTCCGAAAGCGAGCAGAGTGATGTCCGCAATGGTATAATTCCAGACTTTTTCGTGTTGGATGGTTTCAGCCCCCGTCTTAGGATGTATCTTCACTACCCTGCGACTATGCTTAACAACAGCTTCCATTGATCGGAAAAATCGAGCAGTAATGGCTGACAGCCCAATAAAACAGTAGGCAAAACCCAGAAAATACAAGAATGTCCGGAAAGCATCCCCAAAGGTAGTTTCCAGATGGGAAATCAAATAAGCTTCGCACTTTTCATTCCCAATATTATTATAATAAACCTCATGCATACTGTGAGCGCTGTTATTCTGAAAAGAATCCATCTTTTTAAGGGTTGCAGCTCAAAAACAACACACCCACAAGCAATCCTTCTAAAACATTACAGTTTGTCAATCAAGGGAGAGAGAGGGAGATTGTAGCGTAGGAGAACATCTCCAAATTACCACTGCTGGTGAATGCCGATATACAGTTTATGCCCATTGAATAAAGTCGTAATTGGGACGAAAAGGACTCTTACCACTCATGAAGCAGCAGCTCATTATCAATGCCAGTGAGCTTCAAGATTCATAATTGACGCCAAGACCTTGACACGTGAGTCATATAATAGTGTTTTGAATTTTGATTAACGAATGTTAGGGCCTCAGGGAGTCAGACCGATGTGTAACTTGATAAGCCAAATGAATTATACTACTAGTACTTGTAATTCCGCACTTTGGCTTATATAGTTATATATATATATATATATATATATATATATATATTTGGTAGGAATTACTAAATATCATATTATTATATTAGTTGGGTGCAAAAAATGACATGAAAAAAATTTACAATAACATGTTTTTTAATCTTGCCGTTTTAAACCGAAAAAACGTGGGTTATAGATTATCAAAAATTGTGATTTTTCAAAAAATTTACGTTTCTATTTTTTTAAGACCGTTCACTAGATATCATATTATCCATCTAGGTGGGTGCAAAAATTGACAAGAAAAAAAGTTTACAATAGCCAGTTTTTTAGTCTTGCCGTTTTCAGCTAAAATACGTGGGTTATAATTTACGAAAAATGATGATTTTTATAAAATAAAGAAAATGTAATTTGATTATACATTCACTAGATAGGATAGGGTATATCTCACATATTTTTGTCAAAATATGGTACAGTCCTTATGCATACATTGTTTCATTATATTCGTTACCCAAAAAAAATGAATTTTTCGGGAGTTGGCTCTTCCTAAATGCTATCCCAAGATCCATAGACTAGCAGTACCCATCAACGTTGTTTTAGTCAACTTACGAGAAGAGGAGGAGAATGGACAAAAGGACAAAATCTCAAAATCTCAAAATGAAAAGCTAAGGCTCCGTTTGGATGAGCTATTTTTGGATTATATCATGAAATTTTTTTTCTTGGGATTTGTTATAAGAAAAGAATATTTTGAGAGTGTTTGGAATGAATGATTTTATTTTGTTGAGATTTGTATTGAAGATTTTTTTATTAATAAAAGTTTGAAATTTAAATTTGAATTAGTATTTTATTAGTTTATTTTGGTGGGAAGTGTGTTAGGAAGAATTGTTTATTATTAAAATTTAAAATTTAAAATTTAAAATTCAAATTCAATATTTTATTTATAAAAATTACTGTAGCATTGTTTTGTGTTTTAAAAATTTTGATGAAAAAGTTGAACAAAACAAACACCTCATTTTGCAATTGTAAAATAAATCACAAATTTTTGGACAACCAAACAGACCCTAAACATTTGTGGTGTATGTGCGATGATGATGAAGAATATCGGCTTTGAAAAATTGAATGTTGGATCGGGCCTTTCAGCTGAAAAGCTAAAAGGCCCGAAGACGAATTTCAGATTTTAGAGAGAAGGAGGAGAAATTTTTTTAGAGAGATGAACTTAACCCGGCAATAACCCACCTTTTTTTGGGTGAAAATGGTAAAGTTCAAAAACTAGCGATTTTGCATTGTTTTCATTTTATTTTTTGCACTCACTTTTATTGGTAATGTGCTATCTATTGAACGGTGTTAAAAAAATATAAATGTAAATTTTTTGAAAAATCATCAATTTTCGTGTGTTAAAACCTACGTTTTTTGGGTGAAAATGGCAAAATTAAAAAACTAGCAATTTTGCATTGCTTTCATTTCATTTTTTGCATTCACCTTTACTGGAAATGTGCTATCTACTGAATAGTGTTAAAAAAATAAAAATGTAAATTTTTTTAAAATTCATCATTTTTCGTGAGCTATAACCCATTTTTTTTGGGTGAAAATGGCAAAATTAAAAAATTAGCAATTTTTTATTGTTTTCATTTCGTTATTTGCACTCACCTTTACTGGTAATGTGCTATCTACTGAACGGTGTTAAAAAAATAGAAATGTAATTTTTTTGAAAAATCATCATTTTTTGTGGGCTATAAGGCTTTTTGAATGAAAATGGAAAAATTCAAAAACTAGCGAATTTGCATTGTTTTCATTTCATTTTTTGGACTCACCTTTACTGGTAATGTGCTATCTACTGAATAGTGTTAAAAAAATAAAAATGTAATTTTTTTAAAAATTATCATTTTTTGTGGGCTATAACCCACGCTTTTTGAATGAAAATGAAAAAATTCAAAAACTAGCGAATTTGCATTGTTTTCATTTCATTTTTTGCACTCACCTTTACTGGTAATGTGCTATCTACTGAATAGTGTTAAAAAAATAAAAATGTAATTTTTTTTGAAAATTCATTATTTTTTGTGGGCTATAACCCACGTTTTTGGGTGAAAATGGCAAAATTAAAAAACTAGCGATTTTACATTGTTTTCATTTCATTTTTTGCACTCACCATTATTTGTAATTTGATATCTACTGAACGGTGTTAAAAAAAAAGAAATGTATTTTTTTTAAAAATTATCATTTTTCGTGGGTTATAACCCACGTTTTTGGGGTGAAAATTGCAAAATTCAAAAATTAACGATTTTGCATTGTTTTCATTTAATTTTTGCACTCACCTTTACTGAGAATGTGATATCTACTGAACAATGTTAAAAAAAATAGAAATATAAGTTTTTTGAAAAATTATTATTTTTCATTGAGCTATAACTCACATTTTTTTGGGTGAACAAAATTGAAAAACTAACGATTTTACATTGTTTTAATTTTATTTTTTGTACTCACCTATACTGGTAATATTCTATATATTTAACTGTATTAAAAAAATAGAAATTTATTTTTTAAAAAAAATCATCATTTTTCGTAGGCTATATCCCACGTTTTTTGGGTGAAAATGGTAAAATTCAAAAACTAGCGATTTTGCATTGTTTTAATTTCTTTTTTTGCTCTCACCTTTACTGATAATGTGCTATGTGTTTAACGGTGTTAAAAAAATAGAAATGTAAATTTTTTGAAAATTCATTATTTTTCGTGAGCTATAACCCACATTTTTTGGGTGCAAATGGTAAAATTAAAAAACAAGCGATTTTGCATTGTTTTCATTTCACTTTTTTGCCCTCACCTTTGCTGGTAATGTGCTATCTAGAAAACGGTGTTAAAAAAATAGAAATGTATTTTTTTTTAAAAATCATCATTTTTCGTAGGCTACAACCCACGTTTTTTGGGTGAAAATGGCAAAATTCAAAAACTAGCGATTTTGCATTGTTTTCATTTCATTTTTTTGCACTCACCATTATTTGTAATTTGCTATCTACTGAACAGTGTTAACAAAATAGAAATATTAAATTTTTGAAAAATCATCATTTTTCGTGGGCTATAACCCACTTTTTTTTGAGTGAAAATGGCAAAATTCAAAAACCAGCGAATTTGCATTGTTTTTTTTGAAAATTCAAAAACCTTTACTGGTAATGTGCTATCTACTGAATAGTGTTAAAAAAACATAAATGTAATTTTTTTTTGAAAATTCATTATTTTTTGTGGGTTATAACCAACATTTTTGGGTGAAAAAGGCAAAATTCAAAAACTAGCGATTTTGAATTGTTTTCATTTCATTTTTTGCACTCACCTTTATTGACAATGTGCTATCTATTGAACGGTGTTAAAAAAATAAAAATGTAAATTTTTTAAAAAATCATCAATTTTCGTGTGTTATAACCCACGTTTTTTGGGTGAAAATGGCAAAATTCAAAAACTAACGATTTTGCATTGCTTTCATTTCATTTTTTGCATTCACCTTTATTGGAAATGTGCTATCTACTGAATAGTGTTAAAAAAAATAAAAATGTAATTTTTTTTAAAATTTATTATTTTTCGTGAGCTATAACCCTATTTTTTTGGGTGAAAATGGCAAAATTCAAAAACTAGCAATTTTGCATTGTTTCTATTTCGTTTTTTGCACTCACCTTTACTGGTAATGTACTATCTACTGAACGGTGTTAAAAAAATAGAAATGTATTTTTTTTAAAAAATCATCATTTTTCTTGGGCTATAACCCACATTTTTTTGGGAGAAAAAGGCAAAATTCAAAAACTATCGATTTTGCATTGTTTTCATTTAATTTTTTGTACTCACCGTTATTTCTAATTTGCTATCTACTGAATGGTGTCAAAAAAATAGAAATGTAATTTTTTTGAATAATCATCATTTTTGGGTGAACAAAATTCAAAAACTAGTGATTTTGCATTGTTTTCATTTCATTCTTTGTACTCACCTTTACTGGTAATGTGCTATATATTTAACTGTGTTAAAAAAATAAAAAGGTATTTTTTTAAAAAAATCATTATTTTTCGTGGGCTATAACCCACGTTTTTTGTGTGAAAATGGCAAAATTAAAAAACTAGCAATTTTGTATTGTTTTAATTTCATTTTTTGCACTCACCTTTACTGATAATGTGCTATGTGTTTAACGGTGTTAAAGAAATAGAAATAATTTTTTTTTGAAAATTCATAATTTTTCGTGAGCTACAACCCACATTTTTTGGGTGAAAATGGTAAAATTCAAAAACTAGCGATTTTGCATTGTTTTCATTTCATTTTTTGCCCACTTTTTTTGGGTAAAAATGGCAAAATTAAAAAACTAGCGATTTTGGATAAAAATGGCAAAATTGAAAATTCATTACTGATAATGTGCTATTTATTGAATGGTGTTAAAAAAATAAAAATGTGAATATTTTGGAAAATCATTATTTTTCGTAGGCTATAAACCACGTTTTTTGGAGAAAAAGGCAAATTTTAAAAACTTGCGATTTTGCATTGTTTTCATTTCATTTTTGTACTCACCATTATTTCTAATTTGCTATCTACTGAACGGTGTCAAAAAAATAGAAATATAAATTTTTTGAATAATCATCATTTTTTGTGGGTTATAACCCACATTTTTTTGGGTGAAAAAGTCAAAATTCAAAAACTAGCAAATTTTCATTGTTTTCATTTCATTTTTTGCACTCACCTTCACTGGTAATGTGCTATTTATTTAAATGTGTTAAAAAAAATAGAAATGAAACTTTTTTAAAAAATCATCATTTGTCGTGGGCTATATCCTACGTTTTTTGGGTGAAAATTGAAAAATTAAAAAACTAGCGATTTTGCATTGTTTTAATTTCATTTTTTGCACTCACCTTTACTGATAATTTGCTATGTGTTTAACGGTGTTAAAAAATAGAAATAATTTTTTTTTAAAATTTATTATTTTCGTGAGCTATAACCCACGTTTTTGTGGTGAAAATGGTAAAATTAAAAAACTAGTGATTTTGCATTGTTTTCATTTCATTTTTTGCCCTCACCTTTGCTGGTAATGTGCTATCTAGTAAACGGTGTTAAAAAAAATAGAAATGTAATTTTTTTAAAATTCATCAGTTTTCGAGGGCTACAACCCACGTTTTTTTGGGTAAAAATGGTTAAATTCAAAAACTAGTGATTTGGCATTGTTTTCATTTCATTTTTTGCACTCAACATTATTTGTAATTTGCTATCTACTGAACAGTGTTAACAAAATAGAAATATAAATTTTTTAAAAAATCATCATTTTTCATGGGCTATAACCCACGTTTTTTTGAATGAAAATGGCAAAATTAAAAAACTAGCGAATTTGCATTGTTTTCATTTTATTTTTTGCACTCACCTTTACTAAAAATGTGTTATCTACTGAATAATGTTAAAAAAATAGAAATGTATTTTTTTTGAAAATTTATTATTTTTTGTGGGCTATAACCCACGTTTTTGGGTGAAAACGACAAAATTCAAAAACAAGCGATTTTTCATTGTTTTGATTTCATTTTTCGCACTCACCATTATTTGTAATTTGCTATCTATTGAATGGTGCTCAAAAAATAGAAATGTAATTTTTTAAAAATCATAATTTTTCATGGGTTATAACCCACGTTTTTTGGGTAAAAATTGCAAAATTCAAAAATCAAAGATTTTGCATTGTTTTCATTTCATTTCTTGCACTCACCTTTACTGAAAATCTGCTATCTACTGAATGGTGTTAGAAAATTCAATATGTAAATTTTTTGAAAAATTATTATTTTTCATGGGCAATAACCCACGTTTTTTTGGGTGAAAATGGTAAAATTCAAAAACTAGCGATTTTGCATTGTTTTCATTTGAGTTTTTGCATTCACCTTTATTCTTAACGTGCTATCTATTGAACGGCGTTAAAAAAATAGATATGTAAATTTTTTGAAAGATCATCAATTTTCGTGTGTTATAACCCACATTTTTTGGGTGAAAATGGTAAAATTTAAAAACTAACGATTTTGCATTGTTTTAATTTAATTTTTTGCGCTCACCTTTATTGATAATGTGATATGTGTTTAACGGTGTAAAAAAATTAGAAATGTAAATTTTTGAAAATTCATTATTTTTCGTGAGTTATAACCCCACGTTTTTTGGGTGAAAATGGCAAAATTCAGAAATTAGCAATTTTGCATTGTTTTCATTTCGTTTTTTGCACTCACCTTTACTGGTAATGTGCTATCTACTGAACGGTGTTAAAAAAATAGAAATGTAAATTTTTTAAAAAATCATCATTTTTCGTGGGTTATAACCAACGTTTTTTTGGAGAAAAAAGTAAAAGTCAAAAACTAGCGATTTTGCATTGTTTTCATTTCATTTTTTGTACTCACCATTATTTCTAATTTACTATCTACTGAACGGTGTCAAAAATATAGAAATGTAAATTTTTTGAATAATCATCGTTTTTTATGGGCTATAACATATGTTTTTTGGGTGAAAAAGGCAAAATTTAAAAACTAGCGATTTTGCATTATTTTCATTTAATTTTTGCACTCACCTTTATTGGGAATGTGATATCTACTGAACAGTGTTAAAAAAATAGAAATGTAAGTTTTTTGAAAAATTATTATTTTTCATGAGTTATAACTCACGTTTTTTTGGGTGAACAAAATTGAAAAACTAGCGATTTTGCATTGTTTTCATTTCATTTTTTTCACTCACCTTTACTGATAATGTGCTATATATTTAACTATGTTAAAAAATAGAAATTTATTTTTTTTAAAAAATCATCATTTTTCGTGGGCTGTATCCTCGTTTTTTGGGTGAAAAATGGCAACATTAAAAAACTAGCGATTTTGCATTATTTTTATTTCTTTTTTTGCACTCACCTTACTGATAATGTGCTATGTGTTTAACGGTGTTAAAAAAATAGAAATATAATTTTTTTAAAAATTCATTATTTTTCGTGAGCTATAACCCACGTTTTTTGTGTGAAAATGGTAAAATTAAAAAACTAACGATTTTGCATTGTTTTCATTTCATTTTTTGCACTCACCATTATTTGTAATTTGCTATCTACTGAACAATGTTAACAAAATAGAAATAAATTTTTTTTGAAAAATTATCATTTTTCGTGGGTTATAACCCACGTTTTTTGAATGAAAATGGCAAAATTAAAAAACTAGCGAATTTGCATTGTTTTCATTTCATTTATTGCACTCACCTTTACTGGTAATGTGCTATCTACTGAATAGTGTTAAAAAAAATGTAATTTTTTTTGAAAATTCATTATTTTTTGTGGGCTATAACCCACATTTTTGGGTGAAAATGGCAAAATTCAAAAACTAGCGATTTTGCATTGTTTTTATTTCATTTTTTGCACTCACTTTTACTGGTAATGTGCTATCTATTGAATAGTGTTAAAAAAAGAAATGTAATTTTTTTTTGAAAATTCATTATTTTTTGTGGGTTATAACCCATATTTTTTGGTGAAAATGACAAAATTAAAAAACTAGCGATTTTGCATTGTTTTCATTTCATTTTTTGCACTCACCTTTATTGAAAATCTGCTATTTACTAAATGGTGTTAGAAAATTCAACATGTAAATTTTTTGAAAAATCATTATTTTTCGTGGGCAATAACCCACGTTTTTTGGGTGAAAATGGTAAAATTTAAAAACTAGCGATTTTGCATTGTTTTCATTTGATTTTTTGCACTCACCTTTATTGGTAATGTGCTATCTATTGAACGGTGTTAAAAAAATAGATATATAAATTTCTTGAAAAATCATCAATTTTCGTGTGTTATATCCACATTTTTTTTAGTTTGGCATAACCTCCTTTTGAGGTAGGTCGTCACTCCCTATTTTATTAGATGCGTTAGTGGGTGATGGACATACCCTAAAACCACCCTTACACGTAAGAAGCCCCTTGAACTTAACCCCATTTACAAGCCTATGGCCTAATGGAGCTAAGTTCAATGGGGTATTAAAAGCACATAAACTTGGAGGACTTTCTCCATTTAAAGCCTTGCAATTTACGCCTCTCCTACAATACTTTATGCAAAAGACTCCTTTGTGCACCAGGAGTGACAAAAGATCCCCTCTAAATGGGACAAAGTATATATAGGTTCTAAAAGCAAAATCAGAGGACTCTAGTTTGCCCCCACTCCAGTTCTTGTTTCTACTCGTGGTTGCAGTGATCTCTTTAAGTCGTTGAGGTAGTACTGAATTCACGAGATTTACATAGTCTAATGTAACAGAATTTCCTGGGATAACTGGGCTACTTTCCCTAACTGACAAAGTGGCTACATAATTCAAAAACTGGCCAAACAGGCTGGGATTTATCTGGAAGCAGCATTCCTGTCCTTCGAACCCTATACAAAATCGATAACCCATAGCTGGCAATCCATCCCTAACTTCTGCAGGTTGGGGCCATTTACGATATTTTAGCAAACCAGCCCTAACATCGGCAGGCTGGGCCATTCACCAAACAAAGCTATAATTACCTGAGCCTTCGAGGACCAGCTTGTCATTACTTTTTGAAGGCTTACCTGAATATTGTGATTAAGGTTTGCTGAGCCTCTCATCAACTCTTCTCAGGAAGGAAGTAGCATTTGGATTTTTTTCTAATGATTTGAGGGAGGTTCAGAAGATCTGATCTCAATAGCCTAGAGAGTTCTTTACCCTCCTGGTTCGTTGGTGCATTTGTAGTCAGCCACTGTGCTGTCTTATTGGTTTCTTTTTGGATGAGTGTCAGGTTTGCCTGGCTCCTAACTGATTCCAACATTTCCTTCCATTGCCAGTGTGTTCCAGTTCTATTTTTCACACTAAACACTATGTCCTGAACATCATTTTCTAGGACAATATTGTAAGGTCTCATCTCCTTGCATATTGCAATTCCTTTCCTGCAAACCATGGCTGCTGCCTGCACATTAGACTCACCAACAAGGATAGGAACATAGAGTAGAACTTTACCTTGGCAGTCTCTGGCCACTCCACTTGCTTGGAATATGCTGCCTACCTTAGATACTGCCACATTTACCTTTACTGAATCCTGGTCTGGAGGGTTCCACTTAATATAGGACAAGAAAACTTTCCTCCTTATTCTAAAAACTGTGGTCCAGAAATGGTTCCAGTCCAAATCCCTTAAATGGCTGATCTGGAATTTAATGCTAGCAATATCCTTAAGCATTTTAAATATGTTTAAAATAATTGCATCCAGATTAAACTTCTCATTATCAAACACTAATTTATTTTTGAGTTTCCATATGTGCCAACAAATCAAAGAAGGACAGATTTTCAGAATAAAGGATTGAGGTTCATTCATACCTTTCAAGCTCCACCAACAGTTAAGGGAGCTTGTAATGCTGTGTGGATGGTTAGAAATGCCCATCTATGCCCCAAAGACTCTCCAAACTTTATTAATGCTAGGGCAGTTATTAAACACATGACTGATTGACTCAGCATTGCTGTTACAAAATGAGCAAACAAAAGGACCCAATATGCCGACCCTATACAGGTTATATCCAATTGGGATTCTGTTTGAGACCGATCTAAGCATGAAGAATGAGACTTTAGTGGGTAGTGAAGGATCCCAACAATGTTTAGGGAAAGGAGCAGGGGGAGGTTGTGGTTCTCTAATGTGTCTATATGCAGATTGGTTGGAAAATATACCTGAATCTGACAGTCTTCAGATTAGAATATCTTCTTTGTCAGGATACAAGGCATATGAAGAAGGGAAGAAATCCATTGGGACCTAAGGGCAGAGATGTTTCAGCCTAGTTTAGTTCCAACCTGATTGGTCTAGGACATCTCTTACTCTGACAGGGCCTGATAAATTGAAAAGTTCGGATATGCTACCTCTAGGATTCCATTTGTCAAAGAAAAGACATTCCCCAAATCCCAGCTGCACTGCTATATGATTTTCTGCTTCATGAGCTACCATGAGCATTCTTTTCCAAGTGGAAGACATACCTCTATGTGGGACACATTCAAGGGGATGTGTGGATGGACAATATTTAGCCTTCAAAAACTTGGACCATAAGGTATTCCCTGACCTAAATCTCCACCATAACCTGTAAGATTGAGCTAGAGCTGTGGCATTTAGGTTCCTAAAACCTAGACCCCCCTGAGCCTTATCAGAACATAGTTTATCCCATTTAATCTAGTGATGTTTAGGGCTTCTATCCATTGCAAACCACAGGAAGTTGGACAACAGAGCCTCAATCTGATTTATGGTTTGCTTTGGTGGGTATAGACTCATGAGGGTAAAAAAAGGGAAGTGAGGAAAGAACACTATTAATTAGGGTAATTCTCCTACCCATGGAAATGAACTTCACACCCCATGATCTGATTTTCTGGGTTATTTTCTGTGTAATAGCCCCATAACTAGCTGAAGCGATCCTTTTGTAGTTAAGAGGGATTCCTAGGTACTGGATTGGGAAGGTGCCTCTAGTGTTATATCCACATTTTTGGATGAAAATGGAAAAATTTAAAAACTAGTGATTTTGCATTGTTTTAATTTCTTTTTTTGCGCTCACCTTTACTACTAATGTGCTATGTGTTTAACGGTGTTAAAAAATAGAAATTTAAATTTTTTAAAAATTCATTATTTTTCGTGAGCTATAACCCACGTTTTTTGGGTGAAAATAGCAAAATTCAAAAACTAGCAATTTTGCATTGTTTTCATTTTGTTTTTTGCACTCACCTTTACTAGTAATGTGCTATTTACTGAACGGTGTTAAAAAAATAGAAATGTAAATTTTTTAAAAAATTATTATTTTTCATGAGTTATAACACACGTTTTTTTGGGTGAACAAAATTGAAAAACTAGTGATTTTGCATTGCTTTCATTTCATTTTTTGCACTCACCTTTACTGGAAACGTGCTATCTACTAAATAGTGTTAAAAAAAATAAATGAAATTTTTTTGAAAATTCATCATTTTTCGTGGGTTATAACCCACGTTTCTAAGGTGAAAATTGCAAAATTCAAAAATCAACGATTTTGCATTGTTTTCATTTTATTTTTTGCACTCGCCTTTACTGGAAATCTGCTATCTACTGAATGGTGTTAGAAAATTCAACATGTAAATTTTTTGAAAAATCATTACTTTTCGTGGGCAATAACCCACGTTTTTTGAGTGAAAATGCTAAAATTAAAAAACTAGCGATTTTGCATTGTTTTCGTTTGATTTTTTGCACTGGCCTTTATTGGTAATGTGCTATCTATTGAACGGTGTTAAAAAAATAGATATGTAATTTTTTTGGAAAATCATCAATTTTCGCGTGTTATAACCCACATTTTTTGGATGAAAATGGCAAAATTTAAAAACTAGCGATTTTGCATTGTTATAATTTCTTTTTTTGTGCTCACCTTTACTACTAATGTGCTATGTGTTTAACAGTGTTAAAAAAATAGAAATATAAATTTTTTGAAAATTTATTATTTTTCGTGAGCTATAACCCACGTTTTTTGGGTGAAAATAACAAAATTCAAAAACTAGCAATTTTGCATTGTTTTCATTTCGTTTTTTGCACTCACCTTTACTGGTAATGTGCAATTTAATGAACGGTGTTAAAAAAATAGAAATGTAAATTTTTTGAAAAATTATCATTTTTCGTGGGCTATAACCAACGTTTTTTTTGGAGAAAAAAGCAAAAGTAAAAAACTAGCGATTTTGCATTGTTTTCATTTCATTTTTTGTACTCACCATTATTTCTAATTTGCTATCTACAGAACGGTGCCAAAAATATAGAAATATAAATTTTTTGAATAATCATCATTTTTTAATGGGCTATAACCCACGTTTTTTTTGGGTGAAAAAGGCAAAATTCAAAAATTAGCGATTTTGCATTGTTTTCATTTTAATTTTTGCACTCACCTTTTCTAAAAATGTGATATCTACTGAACAGTGTTAAAAAAACAGAAATGCAAGTTTTTTGAAAAATTATTATTCTTCATGAGTTATAACACACGTTTTTTTAGGGAAACAAAATTGAAAAACTAGCGATTTTGCATTGCTTTCATTTCATTTTTTGCACTCACCTTTACTGGAAATGTGCTATTTACTGAATAGTGTTAAAAAAACAGAAATGTAATTTTTTTGAAAATTCATCATTTTTCGTGGGTTATAACCCACGTTTCTTGGGTGAAAATTGCAAAATTCAAAAATCAACGATTTTGCATTGTTTTCATTTTATTTTTTGCACTTGCCTTTACTAGAAATCTGCTATCTACTGAATAGTGTTAAAAAAACAGAAATGTAATTTTTTTGAAAATTCATCATTTTTCGTGGGTTATAGCCCACGTTTTTTGGGTGAAAATGGTAAAATTAAAAAACTAGCGATTTTGCATTGTTTTCATTTGATTTTTTGCACTCGCCTTTATTGGTAATGTGCTATCTATTGAACGGTGTTAAAAAAAATAGATATGTAATTTTTTTGAAAAATCATCAATTTTCGTGTGTTATGACCCACATTTTTTGGATGAAAATGGCAAAATTTAAAAACTAACGATTTTGCATAGTTTTAATTTCTTTTTTTGCGCTTATCTTTACTACTAATGTGCTATGTGTTTAACGGTGTTAAAAAAATAGAAATATAAATTTTTTGAAAATTTATTATTTTTCGTGAGCTATAACCTCCGTTTTTTGGGTGAAAATAACAAAATTCAAAAACTAGCAATTTTGCATTGTTTTCATTTCGTTTTTTGCACTCACCTTTACTGGTAATGTGCAATTTACTGAACGGTGCTAAAAAAAATAGAAATGTATATTTTTTGAAAAATTATCATTTTTCGTGGGCTATAACCAACGTTTTTTTTGGAGAAAAAAGCAAAAGTCAAAAACTTGCGATTTTGCATTGTTTTCATTTCATTTTTTGTACTCACCATTATTTCTAATTTGCTATCTACAGAACGGTGCCAAAAATATAGAAATATAAATTTTTTGAATAATCATCATTTTTTAATGGGCTATAACCCACGTTTTTTTTGGGTGAAAAAGGTAAAATTCAAAAATTAGCGATTTTGCATTGTTTTCATTTTAATTTTTGCACTCACCTTTTCTAGAAATGTGATATCTACTGAACAGTGTTAAAAAAAATAAAATGCAAGTTTTTTGAAAAATTATTATTTTTCATGAGTTAACACACGTTTTTTTAGGGAAACAAAATTGAAAAACTAGCGATTTTGCATTGCTTTCATTTCATTTTTTGCACTCACCTTTACTGAAAATGTGCTATTTACTGAATAGTGTTAAAAAAACAGAAATGTAATTTTTTTGAAAATTCATCATTTTTCGTGGGTTATAACCCACGTTTCTTGGGTGAAAATTGCAAAATTCAAAAATCAACGATTTTGCATTGTTTTCATTTTATTTTTTGCACTCGCCTTTACTGGAAATCTGCTATTTACTAAATGGTGTTAGAAAATTCAACATGTAATTTTTTTGAAAAATCATTACTTTTCGTGGGCAATAACCCACGTTTTTTGGGTGAAAATGATAAAATTAAAAAACTAGCGATTTTGCATTGTTTTCATTTGATTTTTTGCACTCGCCTTTTTTGGTAATGTGCTATCTATTGAACGGTGTTAAAAAAAATAGATATGTAAATTTTTTGAAAAATCATCAATTTTCGTGTGTTATGACCCACATTTTTTGGATGAAAATGGCAAAATTTAAAAACTAGCGATTTTGCATAGTTTTAATTTCTTTTTTTGCGCTTATCTTTACTACTAATGTGCTATGTGTTTTAATTTCTTTTTTTGCGCTTATCTTTACTACTAATGTGCTATGTGTTTAACGGTGTTAAAAAAATAGAAATATAAATTTTTTGAAAATTTATTATTTTTCGTGAGCTATAACCTCCGTTTTTTGGGTGAAAATAACAAAATTCAAAAACTAGCAATTTTGCATTGTTTTCATTTCGTTTTTTGCACTCACCTTTACTGGTAATGTGCAATTTACTGAACGGTTCTAAAAAAAATAGAAATGTATATTTTTTGAAAAATTATCATTTTTCGTGGGCTATAACCAACGTTTTTTTTGGAGAAAAAAGCAAAAGTCAAAAACTTGCGATTTTGCATTGTTTTCATTTCATTTTTTGTACTCACCATTATTTCTAATTTGCTATCTACAGAACGGTGCCAAAAATATAGAAATATAAATTTTTTGAATAATCATCATTTTTATGGGCTATAACCCACGTTTTTTTTTGGGTGAAAAAGGCAAAATTCAAAAACTAGCGATTTTGCATTGTTTTCATTTTAATTTTTGCACTCACCTTTTCTGAAAATGTGATATCTACTGAACAGTGTTAAAAAAACAGAAATGCAAGTTTTTTGAAAAATTATTATTTTTCATGAGTTATAACACACGTTTTTTTAGGGAAACAAAATTGAAAAACTAGCGATTTTGCATTGCTTTCATTTCATTTTTTGCACTCACCTTTACTGGAAATGTGCTATTTACTGAATAGTGTTAAAAAAACAGAAATGTAATTTTTTTGAAAATTCATCATTTTTCGTGGGTTATAACCCACGTTTCTTGGGTGAAAATTGCAAAATTCAAAAATCAACGATTTTGCATTGTTTTCATTTTATTTTTTGCACTCGCCTTTACTGGAAATCTGCTATCTACTAAATGGTGTTAGAAAATTCAACATGTAATTTTTTTGAAAAAACATTACTTTTCGTGGGCAATAACCCACGTTTTTTTGGTGAAAATGATAAAATTAAAAAACAAGCGATTTTGCATTGTTTTCATTTGATTTTTTGCACTCGCCTTTTTTGGTAATGTGCTATCTATTGAACGGTGTTAAAAAAAATAGATATGTAAATTTTTTGAAAAATCATCGATTTTCGTGTGTTATGACCCACATTTTTGGATGAAAATGGCAAAATTTAAAAACTAGCGATTTTGCATAGTTTTAATTTCTTGTTTTGCGCTTATCTTTACTACTAATGTGCTATGTGTTTAACGGTGTTAAAAAAATAGAAATATAAATTTTTTGAAAATTTATTATTTTTCGTGAGCTATAACCTCCGTTTTTTGGGTGAAAATAACAAAATTCAAAAACTAGCAATTTTGCATTGTTTTCATTTCGTTTTTTGCACTCACCTTTACTGGTAATGTGCAATTTACTGAACGGTGCTAAAAAAAAATAGAAATGTATATTTTTTGAAAAATTATCATTTTTCGTGGGCTATAACCAACGTTTTTTTTGGAGAAAAAAGCAAAAGTCAAAAACTTGCGATTTTGCATTGTTTTCATTTCATTTTTTGTACTCACCATTATTTCTAATTTGCTATCTACAGAACGGTGCCAAAAATATAGAAATATAAATTTTTTGAATAATCATCATTTTTATGGGCTATAACCCACGTTTTTTTTTGGGTGAAAAAGGTAAAATTCAAAAACTAGCGATTTTGCATTGTTTTCATTTTAATTTTTGCACTCACCTTTTCTGAAAATGTGATATCTACTGAACAGTGTTAAAAAACCAGAAATGCAAGTTTTTTGAAAAATTATTATTTTTCATGAGTTATAACACACGTTTTTTTAGGGAAACAAAATTGAAAAACTAGCGATTTTGCATTGCTTTCATTTCATTTTTTGCACTCACCTTTACTGGAAATGTGCTATTTACTGAATAGTGTTAAAAAAATAGAAATGTAATTTTTTTGAAAATTCATAATTTTTCGTGGGTTATAACCCACGTTTCTTGGGTGAAAATTGCAAAATTCAAAAATCAACGATTTTGCATTGTTTTAATTTGATTTTTTGCACTCGCCTTTATTGGTAATGTGCTATCTATTGAACGGTGTTAAAAAAAATAGATATGTAAATTTTTTGGAAAATCATCAATTTTCGCGTGTTATAACCCACATTTTTTTGAATGAAAATGGCAAAATTTAAAAACTAGCGATTTTGCATTGTTTTAATTTCTTTTTTTGCGCTCACCTTTACTACTAATGTGCTATGTGTTTAACGGTGTTAAAAAAATAGAAATATAAATTTTTTGAAAATTCATTATTTTTCGTGAGCTATAACCTACGTTTTTTGGGTGAAAATAGCAAAATTCAAAAACTAGCAATTTTGCATTGTTTTCATTTCGTTTTTTGCACTCACCTTTACTGGTAATGTGCAATTTAATTAACTGTGTTAAAAAAATAGAAATGTAAATTTTTTGAAAAATTATCATTTTTCGTGGGCTATAACCAACATTTTTTTTGGAGAAAAAGGCAAATGTCAAAAACTTGCGATTTTGCATTGTTTTCATTTCATTTTTTGTACTCACCATTATTTCTAATTTTCTATCTACAGAACGGTGTCAAAAATATAGAAATGTAAATTTTTTGAATAATCATCGTTTTTTATGGGCTATAACCCACGTTTTTTTTTGGGTGAAAAGCGGCAAAATTCAAAAACTAGCGATTTTGCATTATTTCCGTTTAATTTTTGCACTCACCTTTACTGGGAATGTGATATCTACTGAACAGTGTTAAAAAAACAGAAATGCAAGTTTTTTGAAAAATTATTATTTTTCATGAGTTATAACACACATTTTTTTGGGTGAACAAAATTGAAAAACTAGCGATTTTGCATTGCTGACAGGTATGTCGCGTACTTGCCCAATTTAACCCTTGAAACTACTGTAGTAGTGGAAGTAGGGATCGTATCCACAGGGAAGGTATAGTGTTTCAAGAATTTGAAGTGTTTCTCAAGAATGTAACAAAAGTTTCACAGTATCAACTCAGTAAAGTAAAAGCAGTACTCAACACTCAAAGCAGAAGTTAACTTGCGAGAATGACAGATGAGATTCACAGGAATTCAAGTAGATGTCTTAGAGTTTCTGAATCAGACTACTGAGAGTTCAAATCGTTTACTATGCAATTGACCTCATGAAATACTAATTAGGAAGAGATCGTTGTTGCCTAGGAGTCTAGCTAACACTTAGTATGACGACCACAGTGTTTTCTGTACCCCTTAACACTCCACTTTTCCTATGTCGAGGCCTAAGCGAAATGAAATCAAACCGCAACATCTCAACTTCATGTTTCTAGCTATTAATCATGCAATTTCTCAAGTATCCTATGGCGAGGCCTAACTTGAGTGTCTTCAGATAAGCTAGCTTCATGAAGTCTTCCTTTACCTAATTCTGAAGATTCAACGATTTTCGATTAGCATGTCGACCACATCTCGGATCGTGTACAAGAACAAACAGGCAAATGAACTCCATATCGTTCATCATGTATATTATTTACACTATTTCCACTTTTAATGTTGTTTCACACCTTGAACTGGCATGGCGACCTCAAACAAATTGTAATTCAATCAAACACAAGTGAAATTGCATGAAACTTCTCGTATTTCAACAATTCAAACAAGTATGAACAATTCTTTAAAGATTAGGTCAATTGCTTTGCTTTTCCCGGTTCAAATTCACAGTAATGCGATCATAACCCTAGGACATCACTAATTTAGCCAGAAAATTCCATATTCAACTCGTAAGCATTAAATTCCAACATTAAACAATTGAATTCCATCAAATTGAGAAATTTCACCGATTGAAGTGTAGAGGAAGGTCCAATGTTGCTTCGATTGAGTTCAATATGTGATCTCCGGTACAAATTCGCGATCAGAATTGAATTCGGAGAAGAAACTCTAGAGAGAGAAAATAGATCTAGAGAGAAAAATGAGAGATAAGAACTCCCGCTCTAAATTCAAAAAATGAGAGAAAAATGAGATATTCGTCTCCTTTACATGTTTAGCTACATCCCCTTTATATAGAGAATCATGAAAATGTAACTAATACGCAACCGTAAAATAACTAGATTATTACAAAAGTACCCTCGTAAGGAATGACAAAATCAGCACAAATGAAATTCCAAGTAGATTATTAAAAATGTAAATATTTTTAAAAATCATTAATTTTTGTGGCTATAATCCATGTTTTTTGGCTGAAAATGGTAGGACTAGCAAATAAGATATAGTGGAGTTTTTTCTTGGCATTTTTTTTACCCACCTATATGAATAATGTGCTATCTCCTGAATGGTATTAAAAATAGAAATATAATTTTTTTAAAAAATCATAATTTTTGGTGGGCTATAACCTACATTTTTTTTGTTAAAAATGGCAAGATTTAAAAACATGCTATTGTGGACTATTTTCATGTCATTTTTTGTACCCACCTATATGAGTAATGTGCTATCTAATGAATGGAGTAAAAAAAATAGAAATTTAATTTTTTTGAAAAAACATAATTTTTCGAGGGCTATAACATCGTTTTTTTGGTTCAAATGGCTAGATTCAAAAAAATGTTATTGTGGACTGTTTTCATGTCTTTTTTGTGCCTACCTATATGGGTAATGTTCTATCTAGTGAAAAGTGTTAAAATAATGGAAATTTAAATTTTTTGAAAAAATATAATTTTTCATGGACTATAATCCACTTTTTCGGTTGAAAATGTCAAGATTCAAAAACATGCTATTGTGGACTATTTTCATGTCATTTTTTGCACCTACCAATATAGTTATTATGCTATCTATTGAATGCTGTTAAAAAAATATAATTGTAAATTTTTTTAAAAATCACCATTTTTCGTGTGCTATAATCCATATTTTTTAGTTGAAAACGGCAAGATTCAAAAATTGGCTATAGTGGACTTTTTTCTTGTCACTTTTTACACCCATCTAAATAGGTAATTTGCTATCTAGTAAACAGTGTTAATGTGCTATCTAGTAAACAGTGTTAAAAAAATAAAATTGTAAATTTTTTTAAAAACCATCATTTATCGTGGGCTACAACCCATGTTTTTTGGTTGAAAACGGCAATACTCAAAATCTAACTATTGTGAACTGTTTTCATGTTATTTTCTGCACTCACCTGTATGGGTATAGTGTTATCTAGTGTACTATGTTAAAAAAATATAAATATAGTTGTTTTGAAAAATTATTAATTTTCATAGGCTATAACCCACGTTTTTTGCTAAAAATAACAAGAATAGAAAATTAGCTGTAGTGGAGTTTTTCCTTGTCATTTTTGCACCCACCTATATGCGTAATGTGCTATATATTGAAGGTGTTAATAAAATAGAAATATTTTTTTAAAAAAAATCATAATTTTCGTGGGCTATAACCAACGTTTTTTCGGTTGAAAATGGCAAGATTCGAAAACATGCTATTATGGATTGTTTTCATGTCATTTTTTGCACTCACCTATATGAGTAATGTGTTATCTAGTGAACAATGTTAAAAAATATAAATGTAAATTTTTTAAAAAATCATAATTTTTCGTTGGCTATAACTCACGTTTTTTCGGTTGACAATGGCAAGATTCAAAAGCATGCTATTGTGGACTATTTTCATATGATTTTTTTCGTTTACCTATATGGGTAATATGCTATCTAGTTAACAGTGTTAAAAAATGGAATTGTAAATTTTTTTAAAAATTATCATTTTTCGTGTGCTATAACCACGTTTTTTGCCTAAAAACAGAAAGACTAAAAAATTGGCTGTAGTGGACTTTTTTCTTGTTATTTTTTGCACCCGCCTAGATGGGTAATGTGCTATCTAGTGAACGGTGTTAAAAATGAAATTGCAAATTTTTTTAAAAATCATCATTTTTCGTGAGTTATAACCCTCATTTTTTGGTTGAAAAAAGGCAAGATTCAAAATCTAACTATTGTCGATTGTTTTCATGTCATTTATTTTACCCACCTATATGGGTATTGTGCTATCCAGTGAACTATGTTAAAAAAATAGAAATGTAAATATTTTGAAAAATCAATAATTTTTGTGGGCTATAACCCACGTTTTTTAGCTGAAAACGGCAAGACTAGAAAAGTAGATATAGTGGAGTTTTTTCTTGGCATTTTTTGCACCTACCTTTATGGGTAATGTGCTATCTAGTGAACAATGTTAAAAAAATTAAAATATAAATTTTTTGAAAAGTCATAATTTTTTGTGGGCTATAACCTACGTTTTTTCGGTTGAAAATGGCAAGATTCAAAAACATGCTATTGTGGACCGTTTTAATGTCAATTTTTGCGCTCACCTATATGAGTAATGTGCTATCTAGTGAATGGTGTTAAAAAATAAAAATCTATTTTTTTTGAAAAATCATAATTTTTCGTGGGCTATATATAACCCACGTTTTTTAGTTCAAAATGGCTAGATTTAAAAATATGTTATTGTGGACTGTTTTGATGTCTTTTTTGTACCCACCTATATGAGTAATGTGCTATCTTGTGAATGGTATTAAAAAAATATAAATCTATTTTTTTTTAAACTCATAATTTTTCGTGGGCTATAACCCACGTTTTTTTGATTCAAAATGGCTAGATTTAAAAATAAGTTATTGTGGACCTATATGGGTAATGTTCTATCTGGTGAAAAGTGTTAAAATAATAGAAATTAAATTTTTTGAAAAAACATAATTTTTATTCGAAAACATGCTACTATGGATTGTTTTCATGTCATTTTTTGCACTCACTTATATGCGTAATGTTTTATCTAGTGAACGATGTTAAAAATAGAAAGTAAATTTTTTGAAAAATCATAATATTTCGTAGGCTATAACCCACGTTATTTCGGTTGACAATAGCAAGATTCAAAAGAATGTTATTGTAGACTATTTTCATATGATTTTTTTCGCCTACCTATATGGGTAATATGCTATCTAGGAACAGTGTTAAAAAAATAGAATTGTAAATTTTTTTTAAAATCATCATTTTTCGGGTGCTGTAACTACGTTTTTTGCCTGAAAATAGAAAGACTCAAAAATTGGCTGTAGTGGACTTTTTTCTTGTTATTTTTTGCACCCACGTAGATGGGTAATGCGCTATCTAGTAAACGGTGTTAAAAAATAGATTTGTAAATTTTTTTAAAAATCATCATTTTTCGTGGGTTATAACCCACGTTTTTTGGCTAAAAAAAGGCAAGATTCAAAATCTAACTATTGTGGATTGTTTTCATTTCATTTATTTTTCCCACCTATTTGGGTATTGTGTTATCTAGTGAATTGTGTTAAAAAAATAGAAATATAAATGTTTTGAAAAATCAATAATTTTTGTGTGCTATAACCCACGTTTTTTGGCTGAAAACGACAAGACTAGACAATTAGATATAGTGGAGTTTTATCTTGGCATTTTTTGCACCCACCTATATGGGTAATGTGTTATCTAGTGAACGGCGTTAAAAAAATTGAAATATAAATTTTTGAAAAGTCATAATTTTTTGTGGGCTATAACCTACGTTTTTTCGGTTGAAAATGGCAAAATTCAAAAACATGCTATTGTGGACTGTTTTAATGTCAATTTTTGCGCTCACCTATATGAGTAATGTGCTATCTAGTGAATGGTGTTAAAAAATAAAAATCTATTTTTTTTGAAAAATCATAATTTTTCGTGGGCTATATATAACCCACGTTTTTTAGTTCAAAAAGGCTAGATTTAAAAATATGTTATTGTGGACTGTTTTCATGTCTTTTTTGTGCCCACCTATATAGATAATGTTCTATCTAGTGAAAAGTGTTAAAATAATGGAAATTTAAATTTTTTGAAAAAACATAATATTTCATGGGCTATAATCCACGTTTTTTCGCTTAAAAACGGCAAGATTAAAAAACATGTCATTGTAGACTGTTTTCATGTTATTTTTTGCACCTACCAATGTGAGTAATGCGCTATCTAGAAAACGGTGTTAAAAAAATTAGAATATCAAAAAAAATTAAAATCATCATTTTTCGTGGGCAATAGCCCACGTTTTTTTATTGAAAATGGCAAGTCTCAAAATTTAATTATTGTGGACTATTTTAATGTAATTTTTTACACTCACCTATATGGGTAATGTTCTATCTAGTGAACGGTGTTAAAAAGGTGAACTGTAATTTTTTTGAAAAGTCATAATTTTTCGTGGGCTACAACCCACGTTTTTCGATTGAAAATGGCAAGATTCAAAAACATGCTATTGTGGACAGTTTTCATGTCATTTTTTGCACCTACCAATATAGTTATTATGCTATCTAGTCAATGGTGTTAAAAAAATAGAATTGTAAATTTTTTTAAAAATCATTTTTCGTGTAATATAACCCACGTTTTTTACTTGAAAACGGCAAGACTAAAAAATTGGCTATAGTGGACTTTTTCTTGTCATTTTTTGCACCCACCTAGATAGGTAATATGCTGTCTAGTAAACGGTATTAAAAAAATAAAATTATAAATTTTTTTAAAAACCATCATTTAAAAAAACGGCTATAACCCATGTTTTTTTGCTGAAAACGACAAGACTCAAAATCTAACTATTGTGGACTGTTTTTATGTCATTTTCTGCACCCACATGTATGGTAATTGTGCTATCTAGTGTACTCTGTTAAAAAAAATATAAATAGAGGTTTTTTGAAAAATCATTAATTTTCTTGGGCTATAACCAAGGTTTTTGGCTAAAAATGGCAAAAATAGAAAATTGGCTAAAGTGGAGTTTAACCTTATCATTTTTGCACCCACCTATATGCGTAATGTGCTATCTATTGAAAGGTGATAAGGTGATGATTTTCACCTTATTGTATTCGTTTTACTCACCTCTTGAGCATCCTTATAACATGTTTTCATGTCATTTTTAAGTGTTTTTAACATATTTGTAGGACATTAGGGCGTGGGAGGAGCAACGGAGCAAAAGATTGATGAAAAGAGCTTTCGGAGGTTGGACTTCTCCGGCGCGACGAAAAATGCAATATAAACACGCCAAGATCAATTTCCAGAGAGTTAAGGCGCGTTGGAGAAAATCTCTCCTACGCGCCGCAGAGCTCTCCGGCTGAGGCGCGCCGGAGAAGTTTTCCGGCACGCTGCTGGCGATCGCGACAGGCCAACATTTTACTTGTTTGCCCTTCATTTTGAGAAGACTTCAAGTGTATTTTGGAGACATTTGAGACACACATTTTCCAACCCTAATCTCTCCCATATAATGAAGAAATCTGCAGCCAAGAAAAGAGGGAAGAAGGAGGAGACCAAAAAGGGGGAAGGAGAAGAAGAAGAAGAAATCCTAGTCTAGATTCTTTCTTTTACAACCTCTTGGGGGCACCATCTTGTACTAGTAGATTAGAGTAGGTCTTGGTACCCCCCATTTGTGGAAGAACTTCTTGTAATCCTCATGTACTCAAGAGCTTAGAATTAATGTAAAGCTTGGATATTTGCTTGGAATCAACATTTGGAAAGTTTTTTCAAGATACGAATGGAGTAGCTTTTGAGTTCTATTCCACACGTTTTCCACAACCTTTGGATCGTTGTTTCACAATTAATCCGAACAAGCACGAATCACAGAAGAACAATGCGAAAACAAGACAACAAAACAATAAAGGATATTAAACGAGAAGGATTGGAAGAAATCAACCAAACCCCAACGTTAACACGAATAGATTCAGCCCAACTAATGTAAATCAAAAGTTAAACTTCCTCAGTTCGGCGTGTTCTATAAATCTAGAACGGGTAAGCTCAACCTAAAGCTCCTCACTTAAGGTTTTCGCGGGTCTTATGATTGTTCAACTAAACTTAGAAGAACTCTCACGTTTTCTCTCAACTTATCACAGCTGGAAGAAGGTTTTAGCAAAGCTAAACTTTATCAAATTTCATATATGTGAAAAACGTTACAATGGCCACCCTTAAATAGGGAAGAATTCGGCCATGCCCAAACAGGAAAAGGAAACAAGAAGCAAATTACGATTTGACTTCTTGACTAACAAGAAAGTTTCCTAAAAGACTACTTTCCAAATTACCATGCAAGGCAATTGGACAAGTACTGGACTTATTAATCAACGAAAGTAAAGCCCAATTAATTAATGTTAATGGACTTATTATTACAACACAAAAGTAAATCCTAAAATTAACAATGGCGTGATCCATAATAAATCCAAGAACACGCTTCTTCATGGACTTCTTCAAAATCGGCCTTTGTGATGTTTCTTCAAGGTGGATCATGAATTGTTAATGAAGAAACATGCAACAAAACTCCTCCTTGAGATGATTGAGATGATTCGGCCTTAATAGCTTCAAAATGTGAAGACAATAAATTGTGCAAGGCTGCCTTCATCTTTGAACTCCTTGATCTCGTCATTGGTCCATCAAGATTCACCAAAGGGTCTTGAGAACTCGGCCTTGGCACCACGGACATGGGTGGATTTCCATCATTCCCTCCCTCCTCGAAAGGATTCGTCCTCGAATCACCTACATCAAACAAAGATAAATCAGTAACATTAAAGGTAAATGAAACATTGTCATACTCACTAGGAAGTTCAATCTTGTAAGCATTATCTCCAATCCTTTCCAAGACCCGAAAAGGACCATCTCCTCTTGGATGAAGCTTAGTTTTCCTTTTGTCAGGAAACCTCTCTTTCCTCATGTGAATCCAAACCCAATCTCCTGGTTCGAAAATCACTTGTCGTTTACCCTTATTAGCTTGCTTAGCATATTGCTCATTACGCCTCTCAATGTTAGCTCGAACCCTTTCATGCAACTCCCTAACAAAATTAGCTTTCTGTTTACCTTCAACACTAACAAACTCATTAGTAGGCAAAGGCAAAATATCCAAAGGAGTTACAGGATTGAAACCATACACAATCTCAAAAGGTGAACAATTAGTAGAGCTATGCACAGTGCGATTGTAAGCAAACTCAATGTGTGGTAAACACCCTTCCCAATTCTTTAAGTTTTTCTGAATAAGTGCACGAAGTATGGTAGACAAAGTCCTATTAACTACTTCAGTTTGTCCATCAGTCTGTGGATGTGCAACAGTAGAAAACAACAACTTAGTACCCAACTTATTCCAAAGAGTACGCCAAAAATGAGACAGAAATTTAACATCTCTATCACTAACAATACTCTTAGGCATTCCATGCAATCTTACAACCTCCTTAAAGAACAAATCAGCAATATGTGTAGCATCATTAGACTTAGAACAAGCAATAAAATGTGACATTTTGCTAAATCTATCAACTACAACAAATATGCTATCATGACCATTGCGTGACCTAGGCAAACCAAGCACAAAATCCATAGAAATATCAATCCAATGATGACTAGGAACAGGCAAAGGTTGATACAAACCATGAGGCATCACTTTAGATTTTGATTGTTTACACACAATGCATTTATCACAAACACCTTTAACATCTTTAATCATGTTAGGCCAATAAAAGTGCTCATTCAAAATAGCAAGTGTTTTAGCAATACCAAAGTGCCACATTAACCCTCCCCCATGGGTTTCCTTAACAAGTAAAACACGAATGGAACTTTGGGGAATGCACAATTTATCTTTTCGAAACAAGAAACTATCATGCACATAAAAATCACCATTCGGTTTGGTCTTACAAATCTCATAGGCGGTGGAAAAATCATGATCATGCTCATACAAGTCTTTAATCAAATCAAAACCAAGTAACTTAGCATGCAAGTAAGTAAACAAAGTATACCTTCTAGACAGTGCATCAGCTACAACATTATCTTTACCAGACTTATACTTAATCACATATGGAAAAGACTCAATGAATTCTAACCATTTAGCATGCCTCTTATTCAACTTACCTTGAGTCTTCAAGAATTTAAGGCTTTCATGATCAGAATGTATTATGAATTCTTTAGGCCATAAATAATGTTGCCAAACCTGTAAAGACCTTACCAAAGCATACAACTCCTTGTCATAAGTTGCATACTTCAAAGCTGCCCCATTAAGCTTTTCACTAAAGTAAGCCACGGGCCTTGATTCCTACATCAAAACAGCACCAATACCAATCCCGGAGGCATCACAGTGTATCTCAAAAGCTTTATGAAAATCCGGCAATGCAAGCACAGGGGCATGAGTCAATTTATCTTTTAAAGTGTTAAAAGCATTTTCATGTTCCTTATTCCATACAAAGGTGACATTCTTTTTAACAAGTTCATTCAAAGGTGCAGCTATAGAACTAAAGTCCTTAACAAACCTCCTATAAAAACTTGCCAATCCATGAAAGCTTCTAACATCACTAGCATTTTGTGGTCTCGGCCAATCCATGATTGCCTTGACTTTTGACTCATCAACAGAAATACCTTGAGAACTAACAACATAACCCAAAAAGATAATAGATTCCATGCAAAAAGAACACTTTTTGAGATTAGCATAAAGTTTGTTCTCACGTAAAACAACAAACACTAGCTTAAATAAGGATGGAGTAGCTTTTGAGTTCTATTCCACACATTTCACAATTAATCCGAACAAGCACGAATCACAGAAGAACAATGCGAAAACAAGACAACAAAACAATAAAGGATATTAAACGAGAAGGATTGGAAGAAATCAACCAAACCCCAACGTTAACACGAATAGATTCAGCCCAACTAATGTAAATCAAAAGTTAAACTTCCTCAGTTCGGCGTGTTCTATAAATCTAGAACGGGTAAGCTCAACCTAAAGCTCCTCACTTAAGGTTTTCGCGGGTCTTATGATTGTTCAACTAAACTTAGAAGAACTCTCACGTTTTCTCTCAACTTATCACAGCTGGAAGAAGGTTTTAGCAAAGCTAAACTTTATCAAATTTCATATATATGAAAAACGTTACAATGGCCACCCTTAAATAGGGAAGAATTCGGCCATGCCCAAACAGGAAAAGGAAACAAGAAGCAAATTACGATTTGACTTCTTGACTAACAAGAAAGTTTCCTAAAAGACTACTTTCCAAATTACCATGCAAGGCAATTGGACAAGTACTGGACTTATTAATCAACGAAAGTAAAGCCCAAATAATTAATGTTAATGGACTTATTATTACAACACAAAAGTAAATCCTAAAATTAACAATGGCGTGATCCATAATAAATCCAAGAACACGCCTCTTCATGGACTTCTTCAAAATCGGCCTTTGTGATGTTTCTTCAAGGTGGATCATGAATTGTTAATGAAGAAACATGCAACAAAACTCCTCCTTGAGATGATTGAGATGATTCGGCCTTAATAGCTTCAAAATGTGAAGACAATAAATTGTGCAAGGCTGCCTTCATCTTTGAACTCCTTGATCTCGTCATTGGTCCATCAAGATTCACCAAAGGGTCTTGAGAACTCGGCCTTGGCACCACGGACATGGGTGGATTTCCATCATTCCCTCCCTCCTCGAAGGATTCGTCCTCGAATCACCTACATCAAACAAAGATAAATCAGTAACATTAAAGGTAAATGAAACATTGTCATACTCACTAGGAAGTTCAATCTTGTAAGCATTATCTCCAATCCTTTCCAAGACCCGAAAAGGACCATCTCCTCTTGGATGAAGCTTAGTTTTCCTTTTGTCAGGAAACCTCTCTTTCCTCATGTGAATCCAAACCCAATCTCCTGGTTCGAAAATCACTTGTCGTTTACCCTTATTAGCTTGCTTAGCATATTGCTCATTACGCCTCTCAATGTTAGCTCGAACCCTTTCATGCAACTCCCTAACAAAATTAGCTTTCTGTTTACCTTCAACACTAACAAACTCATTAGTAGGCAAAGGCAAAATATCCAAAGGAGTTACAGGATTGAAACCATACACAATCTCAAAAGGTGAACAATTAGTAGAGCTATGCACAGTGCGATTGTAAGCAAACTCAATGTGTGGTAAACACCCTTCCCAATTCTTTAAGTTTTTCTGAATAAGTGCACGAAGTATGGTAGACAAAGTCCTATTAACTACTTCAGTTTGTCCATCAGTCTGTGGATGTGCAACAGTAGAAAACAACAACTTAGTACCCAACTTATTCCAAAGAGTACGCCAAAAATGAGACAGAAATTTAACATCTCTATCACTAACAATACTCTTAGGCATTCCATGCAATCTTACAACCTCCTTAAAGAACAAATCAGCAATATGTGTAGCATCATTAGACTTAGAACAAGCAATAAAATGTGACATTTTGCTAAATCTATCAACTACAACAAATATGCTATCATGACCATTGCGTGACCTAGGCAAACCAAGCACAAAATCCATAGAAATATCAATCCAATGATGACTAGGAACAGGCAAAGGTTGATACAAACCATGAGGCATCACTTTAGATTTTGATTGTTTACACACAATGCATTTATCACAAACACCTTTAACATCTTTAATCATGTTAGGCCAATAAAAGTGCTCATTCAAAACAGCAAGTGTTTTAGCAATACCAAAGTGCCCCATTAACCCTCCCCCATGGGTTTCCTTAACAAGTAAAACACGAATGGAACTTTGGGGAATGCACAATTTATCTTTTCGAAACAAGAAACCATCATGCACATAAAAATCACCATTCGGTTTGGTCTTACAAATCTCATAGGCGGTGGAAAAATCATGATCATGCTCATACAAGTCTTTAATCAAATCAAAACCAAGTAACTTAGCATGCAAGTAAGTAAACAAAGTATACCTTCTAGACAGTGCATCAGCTACAACATTATCTTTACCAGACTTATACTTAATCACATATGGAAAAGACTCAATGAATTCTAACCATTTAGCATGCCTCTTATTCAACTTACCTTGAGTCTTCAAGAATTTAAGGCTTTCATGATTAGAATGTATTATGAATTCTTTAGGCCATAAATAATATTGCCAAACCTGTAAAGACCTTACCAAAGCATACAACTCCTTGTCATAAGTTGCATACTTCAAAGCTGCCCCATTAAGCTTTTCACTAAAGTAAGCCACGGGCCTTGATTCCTACATCAAAACAGCACCAATACCAATCCCGGAGGCATCACAGTGTATCTCAAAAGCTTTATGAAAATCCGGCAATGCAAGCACAGGGGCATGAGTCAATTTATCTTTTAAAGTGTTAAAAGCATTTTCATGTTCCTTATTCCATACAAAGGTGACATTCTTTTTAACAAGTTCATTCAAAGGTGCAGCTATAGAACTAAAGTCCTTAACAAACCTCCTATAAAAACTTGCCAATCCATGAAAGCTTCTAACATCACTAGCATTTTGTGGTCTCGGCCAATCCATGATTGCCTTGACTTTTGACTCATCAACAGAAATACCTTGAGAACTAACAACATAACCCAAAAAGATAATAGATTCCATGCAAAAAGAACACTTTTTGAGATTAGCATAAAGTTTGTTCTCACGTAAAACAACAAACACTAGCTTAAATAAGGATGGAGTAGCTTTTGAGTTCTATTCCACACATTTCACAATTAATCCGAACAAGCACGAATCACAGAAGAACAATGCGAAAACAAGACAACAAAACAATAAAGGATATTAAACGAGAAGGATTGGAAGAAATCAACCAAACCCCAACGTTAACACGAATAGATTCAGCCCAACTAATGTAAATCAAAAGTTAAACTTCCTCAGTTCGGCGTGTTCTATAAATCTAGAACGGGTAAGCTCAACCTAAAGCTCCTCACTTAAGGTTTTCGCGGGTCTTATGATTGTTCAACTAAACTTAGAAGAACTCTCACGTTTTCTCTCAACTTATCACAGCTGGAAGAAGGTTTTAGCAAAGCTAAACTTTATCAAATTTCATATATGTGAAAAACGTTACAATGGCCACCCTTAAATAGGGAAGAATTCGGCCATGCCCAAACAGGAAAAGGAAACAAGAAGCAAATTATGATTTGACTTCTTGACTAACAAGAAAGCTTCCTAAAAGACTACTTTCCAAATTACCATGCAAGGCAATTGGACAAGTACTGGACTTATTAATCAACGAAAGTAAAGCCCAATTAATTAATGTTAATGGACTTATTATTACAACACAAAAGTAAATCCTAAAATTAACAATGGCGTGTTCCATAATAAATCCAAGAACACGCCTCTTCATGGACTTCTTCAAAATCGGCCTTTGTGATGTTTCTTCAAGGTGGATCATGAATTGTTAATGAAGAAACATGCAACAAAACTCCTCCTTGAGATGATTGAGATGATTCGGCCTCCATAGCTTCAAAATGTGAAGACAATAAATTGTGCAAGGCTGCCTTCATCTTTGAACTCCTTGATCTCGTCATTGGTCCATCAAGATTCACCAAAGGGTCTTGAGAACTCGGCCTTGGCACCACGGACATGGGTGGATTTCCATCATCTTTGGTTTAATCAAATGGGTAGTCTCTTTTCCTTGCACTTATTTGATTATTTCCTTGCTTGTCCATATATATATGTGAAGTTCTTGTATGCCATGAGAGGCTAAATTGCAATTAGCCTTGGATTGTGGTTATGTGTTGTTGATTTATTGTGTTAAATGTGTGGTTTTATGCTATGGATAGCTAGGAATTAAGAACTACAAACTAATTATTATCCCATATTAGTAATGCTAATGGTAGACTACTATGTGGGTGATGGATTAGTGGAGATATCTTAGTCCGTTCTTGCCTCCGCCATAAAGGGGGAATTGATTGGGATATTAAGATACCAATGTAGGTTTGATGAACTTGCTAGACATGAACTAGTTTAGTCATTGCCTCCGCCATAAAGGAGGGGTAAATTAGGGAGTGATTTCCAAGGGAGTGACTACGTTCGACCCTTGCCTCCGCCATAAAGGAGGGGTTGGATTGAGAGTTGGAATATTAGAGAGTCATTGGGATTTTGGTTGACATTAGTTAGTTAGTTCTTGCCTCCGCCATAATGGGGGGATTGGTTAATTGGTCGATTTCTGGTAGGAGACAGTGCATTTAGGTCCTTGCCTCCGCCATAAAGGGGGGACTTAGTTGAATTGGCTCACTCTTAGTCGTAGTAATTCCATAGGATAAACCACACATAACACTATCATTTGAGATAACCAAATCCAAGGGTATACTTTAATTACTTAATTTCTCTTCCACACAATTTCATGTTTATTTGATAGTATTAGCATAGTTTAGGTTATTTTCCTTCCTTGTTTATACTTTCACTACTTCACACACGTTTACACTAATTCCATAGACTCATCCCCTCCATGTGGGTTCGACCCCTACTTCCTCTAGCTACAAAAACGTCGGTGTCTTGATGTACCTTAAATATCGTGAGGATTAGGGTTATAAATTTATTTGATTCGGTTAAACCTTAGCTTTTGACCCTAACTCCAAAACCGCTATCAAAAGGTGTTAAGAAAATAGAAATATATATTTTTTTTAAAATTATAATTTTTCGTGGGGTATAACCTACCTTTTTTCGGTTGAAAAATGGCAAGATTCGAAAACATGCTATTATCGATTAATTCCATGTCATTTTTTGCACTCACCTATATGAGTAGTATGTTATCTAGTGAATGACGTTAAAAAAAATAGAAATGTATATTTTTAAAAAAATTGTAATTTTTCGTGGTCCATAACCCACGTTTTTTCGGATGACAATGGCAAGATTCAAAAACATGCTATTGTGAACTATTTTCATATGATTTTTTGCGCCTACCTTTTTGGGTAATATGCTATCTAGTGAACAGTGTTAAAAAATGAAATTGTAAATTTTTTTAAAAATCATCATTTTTCGTGTGCTAATAACTTACGTTTTTTGCCTGAAAACGGAAAGATTAAAAAATTGGCTGTAGTGGACTTTTTTCTTGTCATTTTTTGCACTCACCTAGATGGGTAATGTGCTATCTATTGAACGGTGTTAAAAAAATGGAATTGTAAATTTTTTAAAAAATCATCATTTTTCGTGGGTTATATAACCCACGTTTTTTGACTGAAAACGGCAAGATTCAAAATCTAACTATTGTAGATTGTTTTCATGTCATTTATTTTACCCAGCTATATAGGTATTGTGCTATATAGTGAACTATGTTAAAAAAATAGAAATGTAAATATTTTAAAAAATCATTAATTTTTGTGTGCTATAACCCACATTTTTTTGCTGAAAACGTCAAGACTAGAAAATTAGATATAGTGGAGTTTTTTCTTGGCATTTTTTGCACCCACTTATATGGGTAATGTGCTATCTAGTGAATGGTGTTAGAAAAATAGAAATATAAAATTTTTGAAAAGTCATAATTTTTGGTGGGCTATAACCTACGTTTTTTCGGTTGAAAATGGCAAGATTCAAAAATATGCTATTGTGGACTGTTTTAATGTAAGTTTTTTGCGCCTACCTATATGAGTAATGTGCTATCTAGTGAATGGTGTTAAAAAAATATAAATATATTTTTTTTGAAAAATCATAATTTTTCGTGGGCTATACCCACGTTTTTTTTGGTTCAAAATGGCTTGATTCAAAAATATGTTATTGTAGACTATTTTCAGGTCTTTTTTGTACCCACCTATATGGGTAATTTTCTATCTAGTGAAAAGTGTTAAAATAATGGAATTTTAAATTTTTTGAAAAAACATAATTTTTTATTGGCTATAATCCACGTTTTTTTGTTGAAAACGGCAAAATTAAAAAACATGTCATTGTGGACTGTTTTCATGTTATTTTTTGCACCTACCAATGTGAGTAATGCGCTATCTAGATAAGGGTGTTAAAAAAATAGAATAGCAAATTTTTTTTAAAATCATCATTTTTTGTGGGCTATAACCCACGTTTTTTTGTTGAAAACGGTAAGACTCAAAATATAACTATTGTGGACTATTTTAATGTAATTTTTTACACCCACCTATATGGGTAATGTTTTATCTAGTGAATGGTGTTAAAAAAATAGAATTATAAATTTTTATAAAAATCATCATCTTACGTGGACAATAACCCACGTTTTTTTGCTGAAAACGGCAAGACACAAAAATTGGCTATAGTGGACATTTTTCTTGTCATTTTTTGCTCCCACCTAGATGGTAACATGGTATCCTTTTAACGGTCTTAAAAAAACAGAAATATAAATTTTTTAAAAAATCATAATTTGTCGTAAGCTATAACCCCTATTTTTTCGATTGAAAACGGCAATATTCAAACATGCTATTATGGATAGTTTTCCGATCATTTTTTGCACTCATCTATATGGGTAATGTGCAATCTAGTGAACAGTGTTAAAAAAATGAAATTGTAAATTTTTTGAAAAATCATAATTTTTCCGTAGGTTTTAACCCATGTTTTTTCGGTAAAAAACCAGCAAGATTCAAAAACATACTCATAAAATTATAAACATTTTTTATGTCATTTTTTACAACCACCTATATCGGGAATGTTTTATCTAGTGAATTGTGTTAAAAAATTAAAAATGTAATTTTCTTTTAAATAATAATTTTTGGTTAGCTATAACCCATATTTTTTAAAATGACGAGATTCAAAAATATGCTATTGTGGACTGATTTTATTTCATTTTTTGCACCTATCTATGCATGAATGGTGTTAAAAAAATTAAATTGTAAATTTTTTTAAAAATCACAATTTTTCACTTACCATATTACCTAAGTTTTTTTTGGCTGAAAACAGCATATTACCTACGGTTTTTTTGGCCGAAAACAGTAAGACTCAAGAAAACGGCAAGACTCAAGAAATTGGCCTACGAGAATATTTAGAGCAAAAACCATTTGAAGACTGCAATAATACTAACTCCTGAATTTTGATTCTCAGAAAAAAAACAAGCTACTGTATTACATGTCCTCTTGCAAGTAAACCAAAATCATAATATGAAAAAATAACGACAGGTCAAACGGTAACAAGAGTAACCAAAAGAGAGTTCCAAAATATGCAGGCCAAAGGCAAGAACAAACACAAAATACCATCCAACTGCAGCTTCAGTCTTCGTCCTCGCCCTCACCCTCAGCAATATTAAAGTACCGCAGCTCATAAACATTTCGCTCTTTGTTAGAGGCAATCACCCGAAGCCAATCCCTCACATTGTGCTTCTTCAAGTATTTCTTTGTCAAGTATTTGAGATATCTAAAATAAAAAGTATCACATAAACCAAATCAAACTACAGGAAGTAATTCACCCACGGCAACGTATGTGGAGGCTGAAAACGTGATGATGACCAAAAAAACCTCAAAAAAACCCGTATGGGTAAATCATGTAGATGAGAACATATCCATAGACATCATTTAGTAAGGTAAACCATCTTGCACAAGCATCAAAACCAGTGTCCTGGCGTATCAGGCAATAGATGACTGAAAGGTGGGAAAGACCAAAATGGAATGCTTTAGCAGTGACAGAAAAGAATAATGAAGAATAATGATTGAGCAGGACAAGAAATGTAATTGACACAATATTATACAGTTTTCAAGCATGTAAAATCTCTAACAGACTCCGAGACCAAAAGCAAAAGCAAAGGTAAATAAAGAAATGAAGACAAATTAACCATTCCACCCATCACAATAGCAAAAGAATTTCATTTGTAGATTGCTACCAATTCAAATCTTACTGCAACCAGCAACGATTGATGTTAAACAAATATGGGTTTGACAGAGCAATTATGTCGGATGTTCGACGCAAACTTTCCAGCAATTGGAAATAGAACGGGCAAAAGATTAGTAATATCCAATTAGTAAGTTGCACTACTAATATTATACAACAAATAGATTATCAAAGAAATTAAATTCTTTATAAGGATAACAAAACCAAATGGATTAATAATGAAGCTTTTCATTTCAAAAATTAAATTAACCAAATTCCCCGGCCTCAGTAAACTCTCGTTCACTTCCAATTGTGGGGAAAAAAAACATGAGTTGAAAGTAGTACCTTTTGGAAAAGGCGGAATCGGAGGTGACGGTGATCTTGTTCTTGTCCCGGCTAACAGTGACTGAGTCGCCGAGAGCACCGGCCTTGCCACCGACCTTGATTCTCTCCTGGAGGAACTTCTCCAGCGACGCAATTTCCATGATCTTGTCTTCGACGGGCTTTCCGCAGTCGATGACGAAGGTGGCTCCCTTCTTCTTCCCGCCCTTGGCTCCAGCTGCTCCTCCTCCTACACCGCGGCTCATTTTCACTTCTCTTCAATCACTCTCTCTGCATAGCTTTCACAACAACTAATTAGCAATCAAAAACACCCACACAACTAATTAGCAATCAAAAACTTGTCATCAATGGATCTTTCAAAAGCAAAAGAAGCATACCAATACTCAAGTTGACGGATGACGGTCACTGTCACTGCCTGCCTCTGCCTCTGGCTGGACGGGAACGCTGTTGCAGCACTTGTGCCCCTAAGCCGATTTAAAATGCCTGAAGATACATCAGATAGGGTTTTTAGTTTTAGGGCAGCTCTAGAGTGAGTACGATGGGCTCATCAACTCTGTATTGGGCTTATTGAAGAAGAGCCATATTTAAGCCTTTATTTCCCGACTAATAATATGTGGGCTTGAATATAATTTTAGTCTGAGGCCGAAACTCGCTGCTAAAGCTTATCGAAGTGTATATATATATAGGGTGACAACAAACTCGTACATTACTGAAGAATCTCAGGTTCGACTCAATTAAAACCGGGCTCAAGAACACTAACAGAATTTTAGGTTAGATTAATAAATGAACACATCGGTGAAAGCTCGTTTACATTCATGAACAGCTTGTTAAATAACTCGATTAAAGCTCGTTAAAACTCGATTAAAATATTAATCATATAATATATATTGAACTTATATACTAAATAATATAAATAATTAGTTTTTTATTTATTTTTATTAAAACACAAATCAGTGTTTGAATTGTTATACGAAACTTATGTCTCTTTGAATTGATGTATGTTTTTGGTTTATAAGAATTTATATATTTTTTGAGTTATTTAGTTGTGTTGTTCTTTAAACAATATATGTTGTAATTTGTTTTATTTACGTTTGAATATAACTAATAGATTGTCTTGATTATTATCAAAATATTTGAAATATTTGATAAGTTATTGTATCGTGATAGAAAAATCTTATTTGTATAAAAAAATTAAAAAATAAAGGTAAAAAAAAATCTGAACTCAACCTCGTGCTCAAATATAATTTAAAATATATAAGCGAGCTAAGCCCGATCCGAGCTCAAGCTTAAAATTTTTATTCGAGTTCGAGTTTACTAAAGTTTCGGTTCGGCTCGGCTCGAGCTCAGCCCTAGATTTGTTATATGTGAAGGCTTTTCTGGGCCGAAAGGCAAAGCCCATGTTTAACCCATTGCAGGAAAAGTCGGGCCCTTATTGAATAACGGTAGCTTGGACTGAATAAGAGAGATGGAGGGAAACATCTCCGGTGAAGTCCCCTGCTCTTCCATCGCCGTCGACGCCATCTTACGCATAGGCACCGTAGGAGACGTTTTTTAATTTCAACCCTTTTTTGGTCTGCTTTTTAGTGAATAATACTTGCATCGATTTTCTTTATCACTAACTTCTGATGGATCACTGCAACTGTAGGCTGGTTTAATCTGGGGTTCTTGTTCTGGATCATATGATGCTCGAAACTTGGGTATTTTATATCATTTGTTATGTCGCAAATTTATTTCTATTTCAATGGTTATTTGCTGAGCTTCTTTCATGTATGATGAAAACTTCTTGTAGGTTTAAAGGGCATTGCTCGTACTTCTTTCTTGGTAAGTCATTCATTTGCTCGTGTATTTCGATTTCAAGCAATATCTGTGATTTTGTAGTAACTCTATTATTATTTCTGTACGATTTCAGGCTAAGTCAGCCGGTCGATTTGGGTTTCAATGGGGTAATTACATAGAAATGAAGAATCTTTTCTCTCTAAATTTTGCATGCTAATAATTGTCTTTTAAGATTCTCTTAGCTGTATTTATAGGCTTCGTTTCAAAAATGTTTTTCAGGGTTGCTAAATTATATTTATGAGCCGTATCTATGATTGACAAGATGAGAAAGCAAGCAATCCCGTTGTAATTGTATACAACTAATTAAGTGTCCACCATTATCAGAAGCAGCTAAACTGAATTTTTTGCCTCAATGGACGGAGTGGACCGAACATTTTACAGCTCTAACCAAAAGGGTTGAGATTGCAGAAAGTTGACAGGGTAAATCAGTAAGAACTAGGAGGAAATGGAAGCTAAAGAAACATAAACTTGAAAGCCTCTATAACTATGTGTCTCAATTTGTAATGCGATCCATTAGCCAGTGTTCTACTTCTATGCTCAATCTTTTGGACAATGTGAAGCTTAAGGGGTATAGAAGAATAAGATTCTATTATTCTCTGCAAATATATAAAAGATTGTATCTTTTATCTTTATATTGCTAAAATATGGTTATGGTGTAGCTTCTATTATTCTCTTGACATGGAAATGTCTATTGACTTCCATCATTCTTCAACCTTGTTGCTTTTATTGAGTTTCTATTCCTTTGGTTCTTTTCCAAAATTTTCCCCTGGTTACCAGAATTTTCCTTTTTTTCTTTTCCTCAATGCAGTCTGATTTCAAAATGCTTGGTTGAGTCTTTTGCTTTTGTTTCTAGGATGAATTGTCTTTTTCCATCTTAAAATTTCTACTTCTAAGGTGGCTAACGTGATTTTGATTGATTTATGCTTTCAGATCTTATTTATGCAATTTACTCTCTGTTGTCATCTTTAGGACTCTTTGCTGCAATTTTTTCTTTTACTAGCTGTGGGATACAAAGGTATCGAAGGAAGAAGGATTGGGTTAGTCTATCATCATAGATCTCTATATTTCTTTCTTTCTTTCCTTTTTTTTCTTTTCTCGTTAAAATTCTTACTTCTATCTTTTCATGTGTGAGTGTACAACAAATCATGAAGTAGCAATTTATGTTTCATCAAGATTTACCTATTGATGATACATTCAGATAGTTGGATACCATTTTTGTCCATGTATACGCCCATCTGTTTCTGATCCACGTTGATCATGCTCTAGAATGTGATATGTTGCTCTAAACTTGACGAGATAATGGTAAAGCTCCAACATTAATTACTCAATCTTTCTGCAGGTAAATGCTCTAGTAGGGGGTGCTGTAGCTGGGGCTGCTATTGCTTCTGGGACCCGTAATTGGAAGCAAGTTGCTGGAGTTTCTGGTCTTGTTTGTGCCTTGTATCAGGCTGCTGATGAAATCAAATCGATTTGAAATATCTCGTCTGGGTAATTTCAGTTACAAGGTGAATGTCCATACTTGGATGCATTCTTCTTCTCCAGAAGAGGTTAACCTGAGTGGACTATATCTTTAAATTAGTTTAGGCAAGCTTGACTGTGCAAGAAAGCATTTCAAACCGCATTTTTTGGTGTGGTGATTAGGATGGTTTGTGCGGTGATTTTTTTGTGTAATTGTAGTTAGTAGAATCCCTCTAGAATAGGCTGATGATGATGCAAATATGTCAACTGGCACACAGTTCATTGAGTTCAAAAAAATTATGGTTTTCATTGAAACCCCTGCATTGATTAGAAGAGTAGATTTTGAACTTGGATCAATGTGGAGTTATATTTTACTTGATATGATTGCTTCTGAAGTAAATCAGTGGTAATTTAAGGTGGATGGTGGATGGTTGGCTAATTTGAATGCATATCAGTGTGGTTGGTGAGTGCTCAGGAGTTTTAATACTTGCTGTCCCACCTCTTTCTTTCTACATGTCTCTTTGAGTTCTATTATATTTGGTTCTATATATATGGTAGAAATGGAATATAATATATATGGTAGAAATGGAATATAGGTGTAAATGTATAGTGCATCTCTTTTGTATGTGTTTGGTGGAAAAATCTGCAGATTAAGCACACCACTGAAAGAAAATCTTAGAGTCCTACAATTCCTTCTTAGAGTAAAAGTTTCTTGAACTGAGATGGTTATTTTCATTGGAAAAAGCATGCTTATTTAGAGAACCGCGCATCGGGACAAGTTGTGCTATTAATGATAGATGAGTGTTTGCCTCTATCTGTGTGGAAGAATAGCAAGGGAATTAACATCATTGGTTTTGCTCATTTTCTAGATATATCATGAATGAAGGCATAAAAAAATTTCCTATTTGGATCGAGTCCCACGATTATGATTTGTTTAGACGTAAAATGCGATGTAAATTAAACTATGATTTGTTTGGATGTACTTACAGACAATTATTATACGGGAAGATACATAAGGCAAACAAATCTTGGAGCCAAATATAAAAGGATTTGTTTTAATTAATACAGCATAATGTCCTTTATTTCAAAACTTTTTAGTGTCACGGAACAAACATTTACAAGAGATAAAAACATTAACTTTTGCTAAATACATAAGTAGTACTACACAAGAAGAGATTAAAAGTACATTAGCTCATGCTTAATTAAACATTCTAAAAACCCCAAAGAGTGCACAATTCATTGAATGGGGGATGGTATATATTGATTATGTTGGGAGAAAAATCTTTATTTGAATCTCTTAAATGCATACAAAATAATGTTTGTCAACTATCATCATGTCCCTTACTGCAGACCAATAATAAATTGGTTATTGAGGATCCATCTCTATCTAAACAATTCTAGAATAGGTTATGGGCTTGTCTTAGCCCACAACTAACCAAGTCAGCATAATTTGGAACCTTCTAAATCTCGGCTCTCATGTGAAGGAGAATGGAGGCCACCAAAACCAAATCAAACCAAACCATAGCCTATTCCTTTGCTCTTTCCATTCTCCCATTCCTATATTTAGACTCACGCCATTTCCCACCTTAAAATTTCTTTCTTTCGACTTTTATAGATCTGAACCAAACTACGAGCATGCTGAGTTTCATTTCTTCTTTGCTCATCCACGTATAGTTGAGACTTAAGATGGATGTCAAATATCATGAGGTGGGTCGTCCTCTTTAATTTCATGCAAATCATTCCCTCCCTCTGTGTTATCTTGCACCTTCTCAAGTAAATATTATCTGCAAGCTTTGTCTTCGCTTTGAAATTAAATAGTTTTCTTACGCTGTTGATAATAGGAGATACAAGGAACTCCAGAGGAGTGCAGCTCTTTACTTGCAGATGGTTGCCTTTTTCTTCGCCCAAGGCCTTAGTTTTCCTTTGCCATGGTCTCTCTCTCTGACTAATTCCCTTGTTGAGTATATAGATTTTAGAGCCTTGTTCTTCTTCTTTTTTCTTTTTTTTTGGATAATAATGATTGATAGTTTTGCAGGTTATGGGATGGAATGCAGCGAGTTTATGAAAGGTAATGAATGTACTTCTATGTAATCAGTTTCCCTAATTATTCACCTTAATTTAACTAACTAACTTTTACTCGAAACTTTCTTTAATGCTCTTGTTCAAGCAGAACCATCGGACCATAAATGAAAACACTCCCATAGTCTATGAAGTGAATAAGCACTGTCTGGTTCCAGTTCCACTGCAGTATTTAATTCCAATAAATTTCATGAAACAATCCAAGAAAGTGGAAACATATGATAGTGATACCTTATTAGGAAGGCATATATGCCGTTGTTTCATTGTAACTTTGAAATATCTCTACGTTCTTGAATTCATTGACTTATGCTTCTTTTTTTGGTTTTTCACCCTCATCCCTCGTTTTCTATCGTTGTTTAAACGATATAGAGTATGTTGTAGGACATGAAAGAGTTAGTCGTTGGAAAGCAAGTAGGTGCGTGATGGGTTGGGTCTTTACTACTGACCACAAAGAAGAAATTAATTAACCATTCTACATAAATATTAGTGGGTGGCACTGGGAGTGCCTACGAAAACACAGTACTAGTAACTAAATGATGATACTAGCTTTTATATATATATATATATATATTACAGGCCTGTTCCACACTTCCACTTGTCCTCTTCCTCTTCCTGTGAAATGATCAAACCGACCCAGGCTACCCATATCTATGCCCATTTCTCTATCTTTATTATAATTATTGACATTCATCGTCTTCTTTTTACAATCACATGTTTGCTGCTGGTTGTGTAACATCATATTCACATCAGTCAGAAGCTTTTAACTTCCTTGCTTTTACAGTGCTCATTGTTTGTACTAAGTAAGTAGAATTACTCAAAGTTCTTTGAGGATTACGCACACATCACAAAAGATCAAATATAGATAACTGTCAACCCCATTAGAGCGTACAATAATGCTCCCTTGTCTCACTCTGGTCCCAGCCTGAACAGCTTAATAGACTAAACGATGCCCACATGTTATTCAGTACTAATCATTTAAAACATCATTCTAGTGTTATCACAAATGTTCAAGATTTAATTTTTAGGCATATAAGAATTCGTTTAGGAGATAAGACCATAAGAAATAGTAGAAATTACGAGTCAGGTAACCTGCAAATGCATAATATATAAAAGAAAATGTACAAATAATAAATGGTTCAAAGATTGGATTACCGTTAGTTAAACAACTACAGATGAAGCAACGCCCTCCTGGCTTTAGTTTAGGTGGCTGTTTTCTTCATGCCACCTGGGATTTGGGATGCAAAATAATAAAAATCTTGACAAGTATCTGCTTGGAAATGGTCGGAAATGGTCGACAATCATGGGATGTCACTTGCATGACAATTGACACCGACACCTGCCAAACTTAATTACTTAATTAGTCTGCCAAATTCAAAATGAATGGTTGATTTTAGGTTAGCAAACACTGAAACAGAAACACATACCAAAACCAAAAAGTTCAAACATTTCTGCAATTAATTATCATTGTATTACTGTATCTCTGAGCCAGCTATATATATATATGAGCTTTCATATATATTGTGGTAATTAATTTCCCATGATTCTAAATTGGCTTTGTGACATGTGTGATCATTTTAGGTGTTGGGAGCAGGTTAGCAACTGACGGGTACGCTGTGTTTGGAATTGATTACGAAGGCCATGGAAAATCCATGGGTGCACGCTGTTACATTAAAAAGTTTGACAACATTGTCAATGACTGCACTAGTTTCTTCAAATCCGTTTGCAGTAAGTCAACTAATTTCTTGCCCTGGAAGTTTGGATTAATATAGCTACTAAAATGTTGGATGCACATCATGCAACAAAGTTAACGTCTGAAATCTCCTTTCAAGTTTCTAATTGCGTTAATGACGATCGAGCTTGAAATATTTTACTTTTTCTATGTGACCAATAACGATTTAGCATCCTCTCTAAAAAAATGGATAAGAATAGTAGTGTCTAGGAGCAATAAAAATGGTCTTTAATTAATAAAATCTTATATGCGTCATCCGTGAGTTGACATTCTTTTGGATGAATCAGATGTCGAAGAATACAGGGAGAAGAAAAGGTTCTTGTACGGGGAGTCCATGGGAGGGGCTGTGGCCCTATTGATACACAAGAAAGACCCTTGTTATTGGCATGGTGCAGTTCTTGTAGCACCAATGTGTAAGGTACGTAATTGCTATGGAAAGTTGATTTTGTTGCTTTGATGGGCTTTTTATGGTTTTTGTGTTTATCAACGAGGCTCCAATTATTGGAAATGAACTGCGAAAAGAGTTTGCATTGTTGTAGCTGGAATTCATTATAAACTCAATTAAACAATGCTGCAGTACTTTGAGATGGATGACTAACGTGACACTTTAAATAGAACCATTCAATAGAATTTGGCAATGCCACCCTTCTTGGAGAATCAAACAATCTCGTTTGTTTGTGTGAGCATGGAGCAATGTGTTAAAAATTAGACGCACTAATCCAACCTGTTTTGAAACGATTAATAATGCGAAAATATGAACAAACAGATTTATAGTGGTTCACTCTCAATGCGAGATTTACGTCCCCTCAATCGCTACCAGATTTCAATACGATAAAAACTGAGTTATAATTGTATCTGTGCTTCTCACCCTCTAATTAAACATTCGAAAGTAGATCCACGAATTTCTCTACGTAAGGTCTTCAAACGTAGTAAGCTCCACAACTCAACAAAATGTGCTAATTTTTTTGTTTCCTGCTGATGTTTGGAATATTTGGACGTAGTCAGATATCTGAAAAGGTGAAGCCACATCCGCTGGTGATAAGTGTGTTGACAAAAGTTGAAGACCTCATACCCAGGTGGAAGATTGTTCCTACCAAAGACGTTATTGATTCCGCTTTTAAGGACCCTCTTAAAAGGGAAGAGGTAATTAATATGAATGCCAAATGCAAAAGTCAATATGTCCCTTAATTTACTCTCAGAAGAATAGACTATAAATTATGCATCACAATCATGAATTGGATGTGCGTCCATGGCTCTATTTGTTGTGCAGATTCGTGGCAACAAGTTCATATACCAAGAGAAGCCCAGGTTGAAAACAGCTTTGGAAATGCTAAGAACGAGCTTGAGCCTTGAAGATAAGTTGAATGAGGTTTGTGATAATTGAAAGTATATATATATATATAGTATTTTGTTTGTATGAGTGGATTAATTTATTAAATGGCAGCATGCATGTCACGTATTATGAACAGGTCACACTTCCATTCTTCGTGTTGCATGGTGAAGCAGATATAGTAACAGACCCGGAAGTGAGCCAAGCATTATACGAACAAGCCAGCAGCAAAGACAAGACCATCAAATTGTATCAAGGGATGTGGCACGGTTTGACATCGGGAGAGCCCGATACTAACATTGAGATCGTGTTTAGCGATATCATATCGTGGCTGAACAAGCGATCATCATCTGCTGGTGCACAACATCAGGCAGCCAACTCCCAGAAATCGACCTTTAAATCAATTTTGGAGTCGCCAATCACTGAAGAGGTAGAACAAGTTAATAGGGTAAAGGCAAACACAAGGAGAAGTAGTGTGCATGGGAATTACTTGTGTGGGTGGAAAGGACGTCGCATGCACCATCACTCACCCATGTAGATTAAATTCTCTCATTTGTACTGTACGATTACGTACATTCTGTATTACTCATATTATATATATTTCTATTTTCAACTTCATTTGATCAGCCGCAATCACTAGAATTCAAAAATCAAACCGGAATGAATTATATAGAGATGGCCAAACCCATGGTTCCGGTTCCGGTTCCGGAACCGTGGGCCCCCCAAACCGGAACCGTAACCGAACGGTTCCTATTTTTGAGTTTTGGAACCGGAACCGGCGGTTCCGGTTCCGGTTCCAAACCGTGATTTTTTTTTTTTTTTTTTTTTTTTTTTTTTTTTTACAATTTCTAATCTATAAATACCCCTTAATTTTTCATTTTCCCCACACAATTTCTACTCCTCTTTTTCAATATTCTAATTCTCTTAATCTCACTTTCTCAAGCATCAAAATTCTATAAAATTCAATTCTATTTATTATTTCTATTATAATTATTAGTTAAATTATTTATTATTGTTTTAATATATTATTCTTTCAATATTTCTATAAACAGTGGCCATGCTTTAATTTCTTAGTTTTCCACTTCATTTTTATCACATAATTTCTTAGTTTCTAATCTTTATATTGTAAGTTTTAACGTTTATAGTTTACGGTTTAGGGTATCAATTTTTTTAATTAATTATTCTAATTATATTGTTCAATCATTCTTTCAATACTCTTAATCTCTTATGAGTCTTATCATTTATATATTATATTATATATCAACTTAATTTTCTAATCTAAACCCTAAACCCTAAACCCTAAACCCTAATCCCTAATCCAATTATATTATACTCTAATCTAAACCCTAAACCCTAATTCAATTATATTATGTATCAACTTAATTTTCTAATTTATATTATCCTAATTCTATTATTATATTATGCTAATATACTATTTGAATTCCAATTAATAGTTCGATAATTCTCTCAATACTCTTATTCTTTCTATATCTTTCTTTCTCACTTATCTAATATTCATAATTCTATTATTTAAAAAATTCATATATTAGTTTAATTTTAACTACTATTCTAATTATGTTATTATATTATACTAGTTGAATTCTAATTAATAATTCAAATGTTCTTTTAATATTCTTAATTATTTTATATCCTTGAATCTCACTTATCTAATTCTTCCTAGTTCTATTATCTAAAAACTATATATTAATTTAGTTCAATTGTAACTATTATTATTCTAAGTATATTATTATGTTGTATTATTTGAGTTTCAATTAATAGTTTAATCATTATTTCAATAGAAATCAAATTTAAAAGTGGGATTATAATCGAAATTCGAAACTAAAAATCAAAAACAAAAACGAAAATGGAACAAAACCGGAACCGGAACCGGAACCGGGACGGAACCGGGATGGAACCGGAACCGGAACCGGAACCGGGGCGGAACCGGAACCGTGGCCACCACTAGAATTATAGAAGGTCTTTATTCTCGTGGTGTAATACTTTCTCTAAATATGATAAGTATTTTTTAAATAATATTAAAATTTTATTTAGTAATTAGTGAATCTTAAGAATAAATAATTGTATGAGTGACAAATTGTTATTGAGTGATAAACAAAAGTAATACAGAATCATATTTATTTTCTTTTGCATAATTTTAAACTTTACGGTCAAAGAGTCAAGACTTCATTTGGAGTTGATAATCATCAAATATAAAGAAAAAAAAAACCCAACAAATTAAATAAAATCACTATGTTTGGCTTGCATACAATATCATGAATATGTTCAAATTAATTGATGATTTCATCGTATAAATTGAGCACAGACTGAGGAACATTTATTAGTTTTGAATTTTCACAATTTTCTAAAACAGTAACAACAACTTACATAATAGATCTATAAAATATTTTAAATTCCTATATTTGTATATTTAAAAAAAATCAAATCACAGATAAATAATTAATAAGCGTACAAACCATGCATGCATTGATAACCTGAACATATTCCAATTTTTGACGAGGACTTTTTATAATCTTAGCCTTTTTTTCAATTTAATGATTATATCTATTTTCACAAAATACTTGTACTATCTATAGCCACAGAAACGGTGTCGTCTAGTGTATACTGCTCTATTAGATTTACTTATAGGTTTTCTTTTGTTTTTTTTTTTAAATCTTTCTATTAGACTTATATTTATTACTACCCAAACAGAGAAGAGAGAGAAATTTGATAGTGTTCCAGTTTCATGTGTTGGCTCATTTTTATTTTGGCGGTGAATTTCAAGAAATCGAGAGTTTGAAAAAGAAAAGAAAAAAAAAATCCATACTTGATAAACCCGTATTCTACTCTGGTGAGCTCGCTTAAACCCTTTGGTTTTATTCCGTTTGTGGAGAAAGTTCAATTGATTTCTGAATAATTGTCTTAAACTCGTTCGTTTTTGAACCCTAACTTTTATCGTTGTAGACTTGGATTATTAATTGAATCGCACTGGAATTGTATTTTTGGTTCTTTCTTCTCGCAGATTCTTTTTTTTACATTACTCTGTCGGAAAATATGAGATTAGTAAACACATTCGTCTTTTACGCATCTTGTTTTGTGTAATTTTTTGTACTCTAATTTGTCAATTTAAAGATTTAAACTTTTTGGCCAATTTGGAAAACCGTAATGAGCAGCAAATGATTCGACTCGTATTCTTTATTTTTGCAATTTAAGCATTTAGATTGAAAATTTATACTATTATGATAGTATTAAATATTTCCTCCATTTCATTTTTTTAGTTCTTCATTTGTAAAAAAGTTTTACTAATCTTTGCGTAATACTGTACTGTTGCAGTCGGCCAATGGAGGAGGATGTTCCTGTAAGTCAGCATACTTTCTTTGCTCTTTTGTTATGTAGATTTTCTTTTCCCAGAAATTGTAGTTTAAATGGTAAAATTCGTGGATTACTTCCAAAGATTGAGGGATAAAAGCATATGATGTTTCTAGTTGGTTTTTGTCGAGTAGCCTGCTGAAGTGATACTAATTAAGTTGTAATTCCTGAAATATCAATTATATTACAATTATTGGCCTGCGAATATCTTGTTCATTATTTGTGTTAAATCAATGCTTGAGCCTGTAATGTAGTTCATTGTTGCCTTTTTTTTGGGGGGGGGGGGGGGGGGGGGGGGGGGGGGGGGGGTCCTAAAGAATGTTCTTGCTTATCTTAATTGGTGTAGAATGTGTTAATGTTGCTCTGACTTGTATGTGATAGGGGAAGAATGAGGAAGAGGAGTTCAACACAGGCCCTCTTTCTGTTTTGATGATGAGCGTTAAGAATAATACTCAGGTATTTGATATTTTCATGGATGTCAAGATGCACTGTTATAGAGAAATCAATTCAGGGGTTAGCTATATCTGTTGTTCAGTAAAGGCCTTGACTAGGGCATTTCATTTACGTAAAATATTGCGAAACCTTCGTCTGACAAACAATATTGGATGAGCTGTAAACTCTTCATTTTCTGAAACTATGTCAGATTTCTCTGCGTTTTGCATGTCTGGAATTGGTGTAACTTATTAATTTATTTTGAGTGAACAGGTGCTTATCAACTGTAGGAACAATAGAAAACTCCTTGGGCGTGTGAGGGCATTTGATCGGCATTGCAACATGGTGCTGGAAAATGTTAGAGAGATGTGGACTGAGGTCTGTTTATTTCTTGAAGTAGTATGCTGTCTTTAACTCCTTGTAACGATGCTGGAATGACGCTTCTCACCTATATTTTACGCACTGTGCTATGATTTTTCTCAGGTGCCCAAGACCGGGAAAGGCAAGAAGAAAGCTCTTCCAGTCAACAAGGATAGGTTTATCAGCAAAATGTTCCTTCGCGGGGATTCTGTGATTATAGTCCTAAGGAACCCCAAGTGAGAGGTATTCTTCCTTATCTCTAATAAATTTTACTCGAGTAATGTAGTTTGGGTAGAATGTGTAAACCGACCATTAGAAGATTGAATGTTAGCATAGCTGGATTCTACTCCATAAGTCATGATCTATACTCGTGACGATGATCCTTTACTGAGTCCATGTTTCCTTTAGTGGATTATAGTGATGGTTGATTGCTCTTGAGTGTTTGTTCCTGAGAGAACCATTAATTTATTATTGCTGTCTTCTGGAGTATTTCACAAGTTGGTTGCTTAGGAGTGATGATAATGGCTAATTTACTCTTAAATTTGTCTTTGTGCATGTATCCTGTTGTATTGAATTGAAATTTTGTTATAGTAGTTTTGGTCCCCAGTGGCTCTAAGTTCAAGTTTTAAGTATCCATAATGACGTTGTGATTTCGGCTAGCTCTTTGATATTCTGTCAGGAAAAATTCTATTTTTGCTGGTTGCTTCCTAACCAAACACGATGGGAAGTGTGATCTATATAAGGACAAAAGTTTGGTGGTGGTTGTTGTAGCTGCATCCTAACTGTATATTTGTGCAGATATGATAATCCTATATTTAGTTTTTTTTTTTTTTTGCAGTATTACTTCACTTGTGTCATACAGGTTATTTTGCTGTGCAGGCTTTAGTCAGGCTATATGGATGCTATGACCGATTGATGTGGTAGCTCAATAACTTCATCATTTTGGAATTGGGATTTGAAAAACACAACTTCTGCAACCTGTTTTGCTTTTAAAAGTTCCGGTAGTGGAGTAGCCTTTTTAGTTCCTTATTCTAATTGCCTCGTGATATTTAGATGTAATTGTTGATCAGTTTAGATCTTATGCGGCTTGATTCGATGGAATTTTACAACTATATGATATGCAGAGATTGTCTTGATTTGGCATAATGTTATATTTTTGTCTTGCATTTTATCTTTTATGTGGGGTTTCTTGATGATTTTCACCCGCTGATTAATGTGGTTAATTCAGCTGGTAGCTTGTGCATTATAGTTGGTAGTGGCAAAAGTGAAACAAATAAGCAAATTATAATTTTCAATTGCATTAGCATTTTTTTTTTTTTTTTTTTTTTTTGTAATTGCCAAGCTGAGGATCTATAAAGAGGATTTCCTGATATTGGACTTAAAATGGGACTATAAAGAGAATTTGCTGATAGAGGACAAAAATTACAAAAATGCGAAGAAAGAAATACATTTGTTTTTTGAGTACTATACTGAGGGGAAAACAAGGGTACTGTTCTTCCACCATTTCCCTTAGTAAGACTAGTCAGCCATGTGAACCGAATTGAAAAAATTCGGTCGACAAATCTCCAATTCTCTCTGCCCCGGCCACTAAATAAAGGCACTCTGGCTGTCTGGCATGCTTAGGACACTGAAGTGCCATCTTCCTTGTGGTCACCAAAGATGCGTTCTCTAAAATCGGCAACCATTAAAGGAAGACCCTTCCGGAGTGGAACTTTGGGTTCCCAACCCAGGAATTCTTTAGCCTTGGAGATGTCCGGCTTTCTCTTGTGTGGATCATCCTCCGTGTTCGGCTTGAACGCAATCTCAGCATTTGGATCCACGACTTCTTGGACAACCTGTACAAGTTACATATATAGCTCACCAGAAATTTCAAATAATCCGCATTTTCGTGTTCACAGTGCACTGAAATTTAACTAATCAATATCAAAGATGGCCAAACATATGAATGGCAGGGGTCGGACAAGTTCATCAAATTTTTATCGTTACAACTGAGGTCACTCCATCGTGTAGATACTAAGATAATGTCAGGAAAAAGATGAAGCCTAGGAAACCTTATTTGATTCGAATGGAGACGAGAACGAGAGAGCGTGTCATACCTGAGCAAGTTCAAGCATGGTGAATTCACCAGGGTTCCCAAGATTGAAAGGCCCAACATGGTCTCCTTCCATCAACCGTATCAGACCCTCAACCTTTTAAATTGAGAGGAAACATGCGACGTCATTAATGTATTCAACAGAAAGAATAAACCACAAGTAATACAAAACGAAGATAATGCAGGATCACCAAGTAACCTATTTATTATAACTTAAAGAGAATCACAACTGGTTTCTTATCTCAAACCAGGCATCCATTTTCACATATAATATGCTTTCAGACATCTTTATATGTTGCAGATGTATACACAGTCAAGAGCATAAGACAACAGTATGAAATGCAATCTGAAACCTGCAACCTGATTACTCTCTTAAACATGGAGGCGCATGCACACATTAACATCCAAATACATTGGACATCATTTGCTGGCCATAGAACTTTGTTGATTTACATGATGTATAACGGTGCATGAATGTCGATTTATTAGTTCCCTCATCTAAATCCTTCCTAGTAACAACAGTCAGCAACAAATGAGGAGATATACCACAAAGCACAAGTCACACAACTATACAGCTCATTTCTAATCTAAGAATGAATTCTACTCCCCTTGAAATTAAAATAGATGCACCAACAGCATTCACAAAGAATTGCTACTCTATGGATTCAAAGCTAGAATTACCATGAGAAAAGTTGCCAAGGAGTTACTAAAATGTGCAATCGGAATGACTTTCTAGCTAAGAGATGCTCTCGAGAAATGATAGCTATAAGTAAGGTAATCCACAATACTCCTTGAAGACTTGACCTCAATGGTGGTTATTAGTAAATACCAAAAGGCTCATACACTGAGGTTCAAATATAAACTAGTTATAGAATCAAGTACTGATAATATCATAAGCAGGCTAAGGCGAATCACACACACAATGTAGCAGAAAGAGACCGAAGCATGTTGAAGCTAAAATCCACGAAATTCCTCACCAAATCTGAAACGTATTGGAAACTTCTTGTCTGTTTCCCATCACCATAAACTGTTAACGGCTCCTTCCTCAATGCCTGCACAAGACAAATTTAGGTAACACAATGCCTATTGAATTCCTCTAGTTATCCAAAAAGATACAACAAAAGAACAAAGAGAGTTACCTGAGCAACAAAATTACTGACAACACGGCCATCATCAATGAACATTCGTGGTCCATAGGTGTTAAAGATCCTAGCAATCCTAACCTGTCACAAGTTAATGATGCACGATCAAGAAACAAAACCCGTAATACACTTAATTTTGAATTGTGTATTTCATTGTGCAAAATCAAGAAAACCATATTATATTATATAGGGTGAATACTACTAGTACTCTAAGCGTTGGTTAGGAAACAAAACAAATATTGCCGACTTCATGTAAAGTATAATAATAATAATAATAATACGAAACAAACCTCAACATTTGCACCCCTGTGGTAATCCATTGTGAGTGTTTCAGCAGTGCGCTTTCCCTCATCGTAACAACTTCGGACACCTGTCATTCATTAACTTAATATATCAGAAAACACGCCAAACTCCAACTAAATTGGTATGTGATTATACTGGAAAAGCATCCCAATTACACATTCAAAAATTGCATTTTGGACTTGGTATAGCCTAAGCTTTAGCAGCTACTCAAAATTTGTCCTGTAACATTTGTCCCACCCTCTCAAACTCACAAGATGCTAGCCTGCTACACAATGGTTTACTGCTACTAAATTAATTCAAAATCGCTTGTCAAAGCAACACGTGGCGCGACGCAGGGAAAAGGAATGTGAGAAACGAAATTAAAAAAAAAAAAAGACCGGAAAGTAAGGCATAAATAATTGAGCATACAAAACGTTCCTCAACCCACACATGCAAAGTTAATAAAATAATTAAGGTTTTTAAGTACGATTCCCATCCAACATCGTTAACAAGTAACAACTACCACTCACAATGTAAGTCTGGCTCACGTTAGTCACGAAACCCAATCCCATGCTAACGAGAACCCACACTCTTCCCCAACCCAGTCCAAGGTTAAGATTTCCAGTGCTACCCACATGTCCGTCCTTGTCGATGCGAAATTAGGCCGAGAAGAAAATCCCAAACAATTGTAATTAAAAGTTTCAAAATATTAAAAAATAATAAAAAGAAAAAGAAAAAGAAAAGTCATAGGACATTAGTACTAGGGTAGCATGCAGATGCAGTGAGAAAGTGGGGAAAGAGAAAGGAGTGAAGAAAAAGAGAAAAAATCAAAAGGGCGGCTCGCGGGCGGTTACCGATAGGGTTGACATTTCCCCAGTAAGTCTCCACTTGTGGATGTTGCAGAGGGTCACCGTACACCTCGCTTGTGCTCGTTAGCAAAAACCGGGCTCCCACTCTCTTGGCCAATCCCAGCATGTTAAGAGTCCCCACTACATTTGTCTTGTGAACCCCATCACCAAATCACAACAACAATTTTTTAATTAAGGAATCAATTGCTACTTCAAAGTTCAAATCAATTAATCATTAACAAGAAAGAAAATCAAGATTACTGAAAATGAATAAAATTGATTCATGCATGCTACTCCAATCAGTAAAAAGGATATAATTGTCTTGACTGGATTGTGCTTGTAATGAACCGGAGATGCCGGACAAGCCAAGTGATAGATCTGGTCGACCTCTAACAGCAGCGGCTCCACCACGTCGTGTCTGATCAGCTCAAATCTGGGATTCCCAAAATGATGCATCACATTCTCCTTCCTTCCGGTGAAGTAGTTGTCAACCACTATCACACTATCTCCCCTTGCAATCAAACGGTCCACCAGATGACTACCCACGAACCCCGCCCCACCGGTCACCACGATCCTCAGACCCTTCCTTTTAAGCCCCAGTGGGATTTTCCCCGTTCCGAATTCCACGCGGCTCTGGTAGATCATCCGGTGAGTCGACTCGGCGTTGGATAAGAACTCGCCGGAAGAGATCGCATCGCTGTGTCTGCTGGTGTAACCAGAACCACCAGCTGGGACAACGCTGTAATTGAGGGAATTGGAGGAGGAGGGGAGGAGAGCAAAAACCAAGGTGGCAATTGCAATGCCAACGAAAACAAAAATCAGTCGCTGCTCTCTCAGCATGTAACGAACAGGCCGAATCACACTCAGCCATGGCTTGGGCGGTTTTGGCGAATACTCATCTGTTGCTGGCTGGGGTTCGTGTCCCCTGTAGATCAACTCCGAACCCATAATAGTACTACAATCACAATTCACGCACACAATGATAAAACTCCTCTGCCTCTTTCTCTTTCCCTCTTCCAATATACGCAGATATATGTATGTACGAATATAGTAACTGTTAGTATTATATAAAATAAGCTAAAAAACAAAAACTATTTTATGTCTAGGAAAGAAGAGGAAAAGTGGGAGTGGGGCGATTCGTTTGTATGCGGTGCGAGTTGAGTATATAAATATGATCTGGATTGTTGAAGAAGATAGGACTGATGAGAGAGAGAGAGAGAGAGAGAGAACGGAGGAATTGTCGCCGGGAAATGATGAAGTCAGGGTGTCCGGCGTGCGGGGAGCTGAAGAAATGTTCACTTTGGTGGGGGATTATATAAAGGTGTTGAATACGGGATTTAAATATGTAATGGGTTGTTTTGCCAATGTTGTCCTCATCATAGACTTACAAAAGTTTCAAAGTTTGGTGGGGTGACTCATCACTGGATGCGGTAATAATCACATTTACTATAAGCAAATTGAAGTTTTGTAATGAAATAATATAGTAATTGACGGTACAATTTTAAAAAGAAAAAATTATTCATTATTTTATATTTTGAATTTCTTATATTTCTGTATCACTTTATAAAAAACTTAACGTGTATAATTATTTATTCTCTATAATTTACTTATTATTTGATTCAAGTATTATTTTAATTTTAAAAAATTATTACATAATTAATTAAAATAACACGTATAAATTTTTTATAAAATAAAAAATATATGAGATACCTTATTTTGTTTTTTCATATATATCACATGATAGATGTTTTGTTAAAATTCTCAAGAGCCACACAATTAGACTTAAATTTTGAAAATGAAAATTTCCTCTTTATCCTTATTAAGCATGTATAATATTTTTCACATCTAGAAGAAGTTTAATAAAAAAAAAAAACAATAACCATGATATGTCAACCCGTTCTTCATGTACATGCATGTTTATTACATGTAATTAAAAGGTTTTTGGCAACAATTTATTGGTGTTAAATTGTTAATAGCGAATTATAATTCAAAGTGAATCAGCAATTAAATATAGTAACACTTGATTTAACCATTTGTTGGTGAAATCGAATTACTATTTCAAAATCGACCTATCAATTTGAGGTGTTATAATTCTTATTATTATTTTTGGGTCAAAAACGATAATTTTCATTGTCATTAAACATAAAAATAGTACACAATTTAGAATACATTATCTCCTCAATAAATATTGAGATTATCAAATAGTAAATGTATTGTTGTAGTTTGGTTATCGTCCCTTTGATCTTTTTTTCACTTTCAAGTAATTAAGACAAATTAATTAGCAGCCCATTATACTTTTACGATCAATTGATTTTTGTATTGCAATTAATGTTGACTCGTGAATCGTGATTGAAGACACTTAGTATATGAATTTTAAGTTTAAACATTGTCTATCTTTAGAGAACAGAGCATTGAAATAACAAAATCGAAAATTGCTTGTGCTTTAATTTGTGTGTCAAAACTGTACTATGATGACATATTGGCTCTGGCTGCTTTTTTTTTAACCATCCCATAATTGTCAGAATGCCAAATGGTAAATTACTCCATCGTTCGTTCGAGGAAAATATTACGTTTTTCGTTTGCCTAAAAATCCAGTTAATTGAATTTGGCATCACAGAACACATAATTCACGCACTTGTTTTGTGATAATTTATTGTTAGATTAGGATTCATTCTTTATACGAATCAAAGAAGGAATAATTAATCTTTTATTGCCAAACAAGGAGTTCAATTTTCAAGAATAATAGTTTTAAAGTCAAGGAAAAGCATTAGACTTAACAGACTAATTAAGGTACTATACTTATTAAATTGTCTATTTACTTTTACTGATTTGGACATAATTGTAAATCAACCAATGCAAGATTTAAAAAATTTCCCAAAAGCCATAAATATTTCAACATCGGAAAAAATATCTCACGTCTATTCTGTAGTTTTTTTTTCTATTATTACAACGGAACTACATATCCCTTATTTTCTCCCAACATTGATTGGCATTACTAAATACAAGAAACATATAACTTATTTAATTTATACGAACCACAATTGCATTGGGATGGAAATCAATAAAAAAAAGAGTATATATATCAATAAAAAAACAAACTCTTTCATGAATTTGGACATTAAAGCAATTAATAGACAGCTAGTATTTTCTCCGTTAATAATACCAAACCTTAGTTAATACTGCACCAGATTGCCTCAAATTAAGTCCTCAGTTACTCCTACATTCTAATGATTAAATTGTTAATGCATAATATCTCCTGTTCTTATTTTGTATTGAAATGTTACGTTATTTTATATTGTTACCTGCCCAGGTTCCAAACTCACCTAGGAGTAATAATGGAGTTTGGAGACGCTAATCGAATAAAAAATAAATTTATGGCCGTATGGCCTCAGTTTGATTAATGGGCAACTTGTAAGTATAGCGAAGACTTTGAGTGATTTAAACGTTCATTGTCAAAAAAAAAAAAAAAAAAATTCAAAACGCCATAGTATTATTACTTCATTTGTTTTGAAAGTTGAATGTCATGCTTCACTAAGATTTTGTGTAATATGCTAGTCTGTACACCACTTATCAATTAATGTCATGGAACTTGGCACATCACCATGTGTTTACATATTAACCCAATAGAATAAGGATGTGTTTGATTCCATAATGTTATTGTTTAATATCATAAATATTATTATCGTTTTTTGAGTGCAAGATTGTTTTGTAATATGATAGTAAAGAAAATATTTTATAAAATAAGAAATTAATAATAGGAAATACATTTATTTTTTTTAAGAGGTAGCATTTTAATTTGTACTTGTATAGAGTTATAACCTGTCTATTCAATAAATACTCATCTATTAAGTGGAGTGGAGTGGAGTGGAGTGCAATGATATGGAGCTATGACATTTATTTTTAAAAAAAAAACACTCATAACGTAAATAAAGAAGGAGATTGATATAGGGGAAAAGTGGTTAATATTTTGGGATGTTTCCTAATAATAATAGATTTTACAATTAGGTGCCATATTTGTTGGTTGATATACAATAATACATACACGAGGAAAGCCGTCGGCCCGGGAGAAATGGAAACCGGTCAATGGTCATAACTTCATCTCTCCTTTTGCTTTTGCCCTTTCTTTTCACTTGCTAAAAAAAAAAAATGCCGGCTTATGCATTTACTCCTAAGTCCTAAGTAAAGTAAATTATAGATCATAGATGGAAAACGGGACAAGTGGGTTGGATTGGGTTATTTATTTGTCATTAATTAAGAATCAAGGCATAATATTAATTGTTTATCTCCAATATTAAAATCCATGCCTTCACTACTCTTTCTTTTTTCAATTACATAAGGCATGTTATGCAAAGATTTGATACTCAATTCATCATAGCAGTAAATAATTAATGTTAAGGTTAGTATTAATTAATGGCCAAATTGATAGTATGACAGTTGTTAGTTTGCACGTCGTTCTAGGTTCGATTTTAAGCAATGTTATTTCTCTGCCATCTTTAACTATTTCCCACGTTTCTTCATTTTTTTTATTTTTCCAAACCAATCCCCTCCACTTTGACCGCTTCTTCAAATTATTAAATTATAAACAACCCGGATCGGATCCTTCCTATGCAAATTCTGATTAATCATTCAACACAAACTCTCAAAAAAAATCAACCGCTGTCATTTCACTATCAATATTGCTATCCAACTAATATTTAGTTAATTATTCAGCTGCATTTTCAAAATTAGCCACCTCCTCTTCCTCCATTGTTTACTCTGTTTAGACGTTCCTATTCTCCGCCTAACTATGTATTAATTTAATTCAAAAGTTCTTACCAATCAAAATGTAATTAGTATATTGGTGGTTTGCTTGAAAAAACATCCAAACTTCATTGATTCATTTAGGCCACTCTTTACTACATGATATCTGCTCTTAAATATTTTGTTTGTCTTATTATGTCCTAATTAAAATGTTCACTAATCTTTTGGTTAGGGTTTAATAATTGTAAAGTAAGTTTAGTGATATTTATGCATTTTGATCCCTAGTTTTAATGAAACTACATCGTCTTTTTGAACGTTAGACAGAATAAGACATCATAAATATTGGACAGAGAATCTGGTCTCCACTCCTTACATAGTTGATAAAGTAGAAGGAAGGCCCTCGGGGCATAGCCTAGCTGGTAAGTGGCAAGGAGATAAGGTGTGGATAAATTGCTTTCCATGCGGGTTCGACTCCGTGTGGGTGCGTTGCCTGGGTGAAATATTCCTGGGGGCGCACCTGGAGCTCGGGTCCCGTTGGATATCCTTGCAGCCTGCTAGTTAGGGCACATCCCGCGATTTACCTATCACGTGCAGGCCCAGGGCAGGGCTAGCGTGGCCCGGTTTGGGTGTCCGGAATTTACAACCTTTGGAGAGATAAAGTAGAAGTAAGGTACGATATATAACAATAGTAATAATAATAATTGTGTCGATGACTTTTTTTGATTGACTAAAGTTTTTGTTTGTTTATAATGATAATAACTCATAACCGATTACCAACTTTACACCATTTTTCTTCATCTATTTCCCTCCATACTTTTCAGTAGTCAGATTTTTTTTCTATATACCCAATTAATACCATATGATTTTTTTTTTCTTTATAGATCAAGTAAAAAATGAAAATTATCCACATGTTAATCAGCCTCTGTGGTCCGGATTCAACAAAACCATCAATTGGTGGGTTGAGCAAAAATTTCAATAAGAAAATAGGAGTTGATAATATAATTGTAACAAGTAGGAGACCTTAAAAGAAAAATAAAAAACAAATGTTGCTCTTAGAATTCTTTAGACAAGCTAATTAAAAACAACGTAACATCCTATATTCCTATGGATAAAAAATAAAAATAAAAAAAAGAACCAATACATCTTTTTGAGTGGCCCAAAAAAAAAAGGGTACAATGGACCTAGACAGCTATATTTGTCTATTAACCTGCTAATTCTTACATTCAATGCGGGAGAATTTGATGGTTGGAGGAGAGTCCAATCCTAATATGATGTGACTTTGGACCTAAGGCCCATTTACCTGTCAGTCCGTCCATTGCCCTAAAATAATAAAATGTGGAATTAAAGCAATATGAAGAACAAAAGATTTTAGGAGACAACAGGACAAGGACAACAACAAAGAGTGAGTGATCAGTTTAGTCCTAACTCGTAATCAAAGCATTTGCGTAGTCAAGTCATTGTTATTTTATTTCATTCATTGCTAGTGAAAGGGATGCATTACTTGAATTAACGATATGATTACTGTTTCTCAAAAGATTTACACATTATTAATATGCAAACTGTGTGTGTGCGTGTTTTTTTTTTTTAAATAATAATTTCAAGGGAAATAAACATGCATATGCCCTTTAGCTGTACCAACCAGGACTTGTAGTTGTAGAATGTATGATTTTATATTTTTATCAGGAAAAAGGACAAGGGTTCCGGTGATCAAGATTGGTCGGAAATTTCAGCTGATGCCAGCACAACTGTTCTTCTTCAGTCCCTTCTATTTATTGATTTATGAACTCTGTCAAGCAAAGACTACTTTGAGTGCTTACAATACGAACGAATCCTTCCATGGACATTATTAACTTAAAGCATTCGGGGTACCAGTGGTGGCTAGTTTGTTGACCAGAGCCAGTGCATTACTCGTCATATAAGTCAAGTTTAAGACTCTATTTTGCATCGACCGAAACCGTTTCACCTTCTGTATGATCTGGCTGCTAAACCCTTCCAAACAAGTGTCTTCATCAGTCAGTGCAGCGCTGAGCCATGACATGACGTCTTCCATTTGCGAACTAAAATCTTGGCCGGTAAAATTTCTGAGAACATCAAGTGAGCTATGAAGATTGTCGAGCGTGTCTTGAAACAACTCAACGCAGTCGGAAAGAGCAACCCGGTTTCTCTCCCCGATGTTGGTGGTGGTAGTGCAACTTTTCAGCTTGGCCAAGAACCTAGCTAAAAGTTTTGCTTCATCGATGGTTACGGAGACCCCTGCTCGTGCCCATTTACTGGGATCTCTCTTGGCCGTGTTGGAATAAGGCATGAGAGAGTGAATGCATATGTCTTGGTAGCGAGTTATGCTACATGCATCTTGAACATTGCTGTCTATCCCTTGAGGCGACGAGGAGCACAAGGATCCAAACCATGCTCCGATGAGCATGCCTATGAGAAAAATGGCTTCGCCAAATGTCATTTCAATTCTTTAACTTTTGCTACTGTACTACTTACATGCGCAAAAGGATAGACTAAACAAAAGCATATATAGATGTCATCAAATTCTAGGGCTATGGGCTACGAATTGTGTAGAGGTTCACGAAGAACATGCTTTTAAAAGAATCATCACGGAGTAAGGTTTTAGATGAGTTTGGCAATGACGGAGGGCTTATTGCTTATTGGAGGAGCGGAGTTGACAGTTAGAAAAAAGGCAGAATGTGGCGAGAGTCTGGTGACTGCCATAATAATAATAATAATAATAATAAAGGATGAGAACAGATGACGGCTACATGCCATTGCCACGAGCACCAAAAGATATATTGTAAAACATATATCAAACGGTGACTTTTTTTTTTTTTGGTTGCATTTGAATACCAAAACAAACGTTAATAATTAGTTTTTCCATTAAAAGAAAAACCACATATATATACATTCTTAGCTTGACAATTAGATAACATGAGTTTTAACTTTTAAGCATATAATTATTTGTAATCTGATGAAAACAAAATAAAAAGATTGAAAAGGAGAGATGAAGCAGCAGAACCCAAAATGCTTAATTGGATCAAATACAGTGAGAACAGGTTATTAGCAGTAATGTGTTTGCAATATTGGTAATGGAATAATGGCGTGTTACTTTCACATCTGGTTGTATAAATTGCTCGTGAAAACGAGACCGAAAAGTGTGTAAATTTATAGCTTCTTTTGTCATTTTGTGAGTCCGGAAGAGTTCCATTTGTTGATGCTTTGTACCTCTTTGTGCAAATTACTTAAAAAAAAAAGGACAATCCCGGTCGTGTTAAACTAAGTAGGATTCACTCATATCTTAGTTAAGATCAGATTTAAAAAAAAAAAAAGAACAATTCCGGTTGTGTTAAACTAAGTAGGATTCACTCATCTCTTAGTTAAGACCAGATTTTCTATCTAATACTATCACGTCTTATTATTATATCTAATATTCAAAATAATGTAATTTTGCTAAAATTATGGATTAAAATTATAAATATCGCTAAAATTATTTTACAATTATTGGTTTTAATATAAAACAAGATAATACAAGATAATCTTGAACAGACGATCCCATATTCTCATTCTAATAATTGTAAATTAATTTAAGTGATATTTATACAATTAATTCATAATTTTAGTAAAACCAACTTGTTTTCATACAACAAATAAATAATAAATAAATAAAGGCGCTTATTAAACAAGGGCAAATGTGTAAATGTAATATTTTATAGTGGTTTTATTATCTCCCAATTACTAAAACCCTACTGAGCTGAGCCTAAACCCCCAAATTGTTTCACCGTCTCCGACAGCGCCACCGCCAACACCACTCATTATTCAAACTGTGAGTCTCCTTTTTGCTAAGTATTTCTCTTTTATCTGCTTGGAATGTGCTTTGTTAATTGTTAATTCAATTTCAACCCCTGTCTGTTTACGCAGTAAAACGAAAAACTCCGACACTGAATTCAATTGAGAGAAGAAGCGTGTTTTGTTTGCGATCTTTTGTATCCGGGTGGTGGTTGGTGATTACTGATTGCAATGGCTCGTTTCCGGAATGTAAGTATCTGTATTTGTCTTCCTCTGCTCTATTCATTGCCTTTTGAGTGTGCTTATCGATCATAATGTTAAATTTGATTCAGAAAAAAAGGAATGTTTTCGTGAAGAACGTGGCAAAGAAGCAGCCGAGTCAAAGTGTGGGTGTAGATCCTGTAACGGGAGATAAGATTCCAAGAAGTTTTGTGTTTGCCAGGGGAAAGTTGCCTCCTCCTCTGAGACAACTGCAAATGGACTTGAGAAAGTTGATGCTTCCTTTTACTGCTCTCAAGCTCAGGGTATGTTTTGCTCAAACAAATTCATGGTTTTTTTTAGAAGCATCACTCGTTTTTGTTTTCAATTTTGGTCTGCTGTATGATCTATTTCTTTTATTTCGTTGTTTTACTGCCACAGGAAAAGAAGCGGAACAATCTCAAGGACTTCTTGAATGTTGCTGGGCCTATGGGTGTCACACATTTCCTCATCCTATCAAAGTCAGAATCTTTGCCTTGCTTGAGGGTTGCCAGAACTCCCCAGGGACCAACTCTTACTTTCAAGATACACCATTACTCTCTGGCTGCTGATATTGCACAATCTCAACTTCGCCCGCGATGCCCACAAGATCTCTTCAAGAATTCACCCTTGGTATATATTTCTTTCTTAAACTGCTGGTTGTTACTTCACTTTATGTGTCTAAAGTATGACATTTTTAATTGTTCATTTTTTTATTCAGTGCAATTGTTTCCAACTTAGCTTGTTGAATTGATATGCAGATTGTGCTTTCTGGTTTTGGTACCGGAGAGCAACATCTAAAGCTTACCACCATTATGTTCCAGAACATTTTTCCCGCCATTGATGTAAACACGGCAAGTAAAGAAACACTACTTAGTTAATTTCTGCTATTGATTCTGTTGCCCTTTTACTTACAACATGTCCATCCCATTGCAGGTCAAGCTTTCCTCTTGCCAAAGGATCGTGTTACTTAATTATAATAAAGAGACAAAGCTTATAGATTTTCGGCATTACTCAATCCGATTACAACCTGTTGATGTGTCTCGCAGAATCAGGAAATTTGTGCAGAACCATCAAGTGCCTGATTTAAGAAGTCTTCAAGATGTCAGCGATTTTGTGACCAAGTCTGTCTCTTACTCTCTCTTCTCTTTCTGTGTGTGTGTGAGACTCCCATTCATATTGAATGAAACTGAGGATGTGAGTGGCAAGTGATATGCAGTATTTACCACTCTAGACTAGAGACGAATAAAAAGTTATATCTAGTATTTACCAACATTAGATGAGACCAATAAAAATGTATTTGAATATGTAAGAGAGACTCAAATAGATTTCTTGAACAACAACTTCGCTGGTAAGGAATAATGTATAAAACCTGAAAAGATAATAGGAAACATAAAATCAACAACCCTTGCCATTATAAACACTTTGATTCTCTTATTTCTGATTTTATTTTGACTTTTTCCATATCTCAAGGGCTGGTTATGGTTCAGAAAGTGAGGCAGACGATGAAGCGGCTACTGTTAGTCTGGCAACTGATCTTGGTAGAGTAAATCGGGTATCTTCAAAAAGCGCGGTGAAGCTCCAAGAGATTGGGCCTAGCATGACACTGCAGCTCATAAAAATTGAGGAAGGGTTGTGTTCTGGTGTAGTCATATTCGATGAATACGGTATTTACTTGACATCCTATTTTCTTAAATCCCATTGGATGATTTGGATGCAACCTGCCAATTTTCATGCACATCTTCTAAAACATCTTGTTTTATAGATTGTGTGAATTGACATTTTCTAGTCCTGATTGACTTAATCTTGTATGAGATTTCATATAAACAGTGTGTGCATATCCAAATTGTCTGAACTTGACAAGCTGGTGCTTGACACCTCACTCTGTCACATCTCTGTTTAGGATGTTGCTGATGCCGATTCTTCAATTAGTGCTGCATTATTTTTTTCCTGTCAAATGAATTCTTTGCCATTAGTGCAATCATGCAGGTGAATCACTATTTGGTTCTTGATCCTTTCTTCTTTTCAGGAAGTTGTGATGCAAGAAAGAAGCAGAAAACTAAAGAAGAAGAAGAAGAAGAGGAAGAGGAGGAGGAGCTCGAAATTGAGGAAAACTAATCTCTATTGGTCTTCAAATTTAAGATTTAAGTTTGTGAACGAACATGTTTGATCCATGGCCTTCTTGTTACAGTAAATTCTCCATTGTTCTTTACATATGGTGATCTTTACGTATGTAATATTTTTGCTGATTGTAAAATTTAGGCAGATCCAAATCAGTTCACATATATGATTTGTCACTTAAGGGGCTATAATTTATTTGGTGTTACAATCGTTTTATTCCTTTTTTTTTTTTGAAAATGCTTCTTATTGTCAACCGTTCTGTCTAATACTGCGGATGAATTCAATTCAAGAAACTGCGCATGTTATGTTTGGACAGGGTACGGGGGGGGGATGCATTCCAAATGCAACTTAAAAATGTTTGCTGGTACTTTACTGCAATCAAGAAAAGTCAAGAAAAGCTTTGTCATTAGGGAACAACAATGTAATTCTGGGGAGAATAGTTCCAGTAAAGAAAATAGACAGAGGGTTCTGGAAATGAAAACAAGGATATAAAAAATGCGTGGATCGGTTGAGATCCCATGTAACTGAGTAGTTAGGAAAAAAAAAGAAAGAAATGAGCTCAACCAGGCATTTTTGTGACTTGTATGCAGATGATTTCGTGTGTTTTAACTTGAACGAGAGTTTTTGAGAAGCTCTTCAGATGGTACTTCCAGTGTTGCATCGGCATGCTCCTTATCCAGCTTTACTTCTGCACCAAATGACAAAACACCAAATCTCACGGTGATTGCGTTCCCACTTTTGCATGAATTATAATAACAAAATCCAAGCACATTATTGCCATCACCGGGAATCAGCCATATATTTAGCTCCAAAAAAAAACACAACGCAATGATGTCTGATATTTAACAGGACAAGGTAAGAGATGGACAACAAAAGAACCAAGTTAAGTTTGTTTTACTAAAAACAAATAAAAAAATTGATTATAATAGAAAGTATCGTTGCTGAAAATGCTCCTAACAAACAATGCCATACCTATACTTATACTTATTGGGTTTTTCTGCAATTTTCATGTTTTGTATAAACAAAGATTTACACAGACAGATGATTTGTTGTACATATAAACAAACAGCTGATGGGCGCTCTACCAGCTGTTGCATGAACTTAAGCAGCCGCGCCAGGATTGCTCATTAGTGACTAGGTGTACTAGGATTACTCAGTAGTATCACACAGAAACTGACAAAAGTTAGAAAAATAGAAACAAACCGTAACCACCGCGGTCAGTGAGCTTGGCCTGGACAATCATTGTCGTGATGAAGTTAGACGCCTCTCGCGCCTCCTCCAGCAGCCTCTGGACCTCCGCCTCAGAGGTCACATGACGGTTCTCCTCGAATTTCTTTCTAACCTCCTCGGCTGATCCCCTAAGCATCACGGTGTCCCCGGCGAATGTTTTCCGGGTGGCTCTCAGAACCGCTCTGTAAGCCCTCAGTGCTTCTGCTGCTCTCCCACTTGCCATATTGCTATTGCGCCCTCTCTCTCTTCTCCCTCTCTGACTTAAAAGATTCAACCACGTCGTTTTGATAATGCAAATTCATCCTATAATCGTTTAGCTTAGAGGCTTAAATTAGAAATTCGAAGCAAATATGAATTAAATTAAATAGTAGTTTTTAAGTATTATATATACTCTTCAAAATAAAAGAAATTATCCCGCATTCGTCTAAACTTTTGCATCATAACATTCTTTCATTCCTTGTGTATTTAATATTTATTTATAGGGGTATATTATAAAGATATTGACTGAATGTTAATTGGGAAGGAGCAGAAAAATGAACGATCATATCCATTTCAGGAGAAAAACAACCATTTGGATTTGCATCTCATTTCATCAAAATTGCTGGGGTTGTCCATTCTGTATGTATACAGGATCATGTAGGTATGCTTTCTCTGTGTTTGTTTCACTTTTGGAACTCTTGCACCGTCTGGTTGCCGAAGCAATTTAGACATCAGATGAAACATTGCTTGGAAACCATCTCATCAAATCAAAGACAAAAAAGTAATAATAGTATTAGTATAAATCTTACTGTACAATTCTACATCCTCACAACCAAAGCATATTTATACAAATTCATGACCACATCTGATTCCTTTCATTTATACAAATTGCTCACATAAGGGTGTCTAAAATCCAGAATTCAGCGCATGAAAGAGCTGAAATACCAGAGCTCAAATCTCTGTTTTGATGTTAAACAAAACAGCTGTTCAACTCGAGGAGATTTCATGCCAAAGTTGATATCTGCCAATTGGGAAGGAAGCTGATGATGTTGAAATATCATATCTACTGTGGCCAGCTACCTCAAAGCATCAATCATTCTCATGTCATGTTTCTTACGACGGCATCTATGATGAGTTTTCTGCAACGTTTTCTCTCGCACCCTCTCCAATTTGGAAATAGAATCTGCTGCATGATATGTTGGACGACATATTAGAACTGAATAACAAACTTCAGAACTGCTAATAATTTTCACAAACAAGTCTGATCACCTATAACCAGAGCAAATAAAAGACGATGAATTAGGTATAGCAGCCTGATTACTGGACTAATTTGATAAGTTGCTTAGAAGCCAAAAAGTTTGATAAAAAACCACCTGCAATGCATATAGAGCATTGGTTGCATTTGCACTATCGTTCACAGAACATCAAGGAGAATGGAATCTAGGATATTAAAGTCAACCAAAATACTCAAGTTTTGTGAATAGATAATGTATTAATCATATTGCATCTGCCACTTGATAACCTTCATCTGGAGTTACTTTTCCAGAAGGGAATGATCTGGTAATGATGTTGTGGTTTTTAGCAAGATAGAACTAGGAATAAACTGTGACCATGACTGACTGAAGTAGCAACTAGCAACCATCCAAATTGCAAAGATGCTAACATTTAAAATGCATCTGTTAAAATTGAATTCAAAATTAAACTGATTAGTAAAGAAGAAAACTAGCCTCCTGTTGACAACATGATATTTAAAGCTAAACAAGCATAGGGAAATATTGTCTAATAAGGATCACAGGAGCATTTCCAAACCGTATGCCGAATCTAAATCTGTTAAGCTGGTCTCTACTCTGATTTCATCTTGTTTAAGAATCTCTTTCCGTTAGCTATGCATCAAGTACAAAGTTCTCAAACTTGTATTTAGCACACTTTCTTTGAAAACTTCAAATTCACTGGTCATTTCTCATTTTTCTAAGCACTTCCATTCATTGATGTACTCCCTCCTTGATTTTGCACACAAGAAGTACTTACTCCTCCTTGCAACTTAAAAAGTTAAATGTGGCATAAAGTAGTCCTGAATACCTATATATGAGACTCATTTCTTCTGCACTTTTCTAAATTTATCCTCCAAATCAATTGAAAGAGCAACTACATATCCTTTTAATGTCTTAATGAGCTCATAAAGAGGCAGGACAAATCAATCATAGAAAACATAATGCTAGCCAGTAAGTTAATAAAAGAACAAAATTTATAACTTGAAGTTTAACTTAACTGGTGTAAAGGCTCAACTAGGCTTTCAAAGTGTTAAAGGAGCAAGATCAAACAAGGTCAAGGAAGGTTAATCAAGAATTTTGCAATAGGTAATCTAATTTTTATGTTATTAGGGTAGTCAAACTTTAAGTTACCACACATTATCTGGGCACTAGAAAATTATATGTTCCACATACTGACAATTTGATGTGTCCAAGAGTGTGCTCTCAATGATTTCTAATATGGTCCATGTCATTTGAATGGCAAAATATTTACACTGGTTGCCTACCTGATGCAATCCTCATACTTTTCCGGGCTTGGGATTGCCTACTTATAGGTCGGTAAGCTACTTATAAGCAAGCAGTGAGCTCTCAATGATCTCCAAAAAAAAAAAAAGCACAAATTTCCTGATCTTGACTATGGCACTGGCTTAGGTTCAAAGCCTTCTATAATCACCACAAAATACAAAGTAATTCAGGTCTACAGATTTGAAAACCTTGTCTATAAGAAATGATTTGCCTTTAACTGACACTTTAGTAGTCAATCACCAGGAGCACAGGTCAAGTATGAGTTCTACCTGGAGCTTACACGTTAAGAGATTCATCTTCTGACAGAACCTTTATCTTTTAATCGATATTTTGTGTGATTTTTGAACAAACAACCATGGCAGTAATAGAGAAAGCGCATGTGACGTGCATAATATCGCTTCAGTGTCATTGATAAAACTCATCAGCCTAAGAAGGCCTGAAATAACAATAATAATCTAAATTACTTCTAATAATAATCCTGAAGCATCATCCGGAAAAGTGTTGACAATCTAGTGATCTATAAGTATAAACAAATGACATTCTCAAAAGCGACATTCTCAAAGTTCAGAGTACCTCCAAAATGCTCCCCCCAGAATGGAAGTCGCGGATCATCCTCTTCTTCATCAACCTCATCGCCGTAACCAAACTCAGCATCGCCCCTATAACCCGGTTCACTGCCATAACCTGAATCATTCCCCTGGCCCTGGTTGTCAGAATTCCCGGTATGCCCAAACCCAGAACTCAAATTCTCTTTCTCGCCACTCCCATTATCCCTTTCCCTCCTAGTATTCCTGGCGGCCTCGCTCACGTCCGACGACCAATTGGAATCCCCGTTGACAAACAGCTCCCCACTTGAATCGGTACCCGCTGCCACAGGAAAATCGGAGCAAGTAGCATAAGCCGCAGACGCACCAACGGAGCAGCAACGCCGGCGATGAGTGCCGCTCCGATCACTGCTCCTCTCAGATACGGACCTAGAGCCGCGGCGGCGACGCTTCCTGGCGAACCAGCGCATTCCCTCGCTCTTGTGAGCCGATGATAAGGGGCGATCATCATCGAACAGGCTTAGCCTGGAGATAAGGGTTTCAATTGCAAAGGACGTCCCGCGATCGGCCCGGCAGGGACGCTTGGTATGGAAGCCATTAGTGGTGGTGTTGTAGGATTTAGAGGGATCAGAATCGAGGGTTCTAGGAATTATGGTCGGAAGCTGAAAGGGTCTCCAGCTGTGTAGCTGCAAGGTGCAGGATTTAATGGAGTTCCGGGATTCCCTAGTTCTGTGGGACATTGCATTCTTTCTTTACTTTCTCTAAAGTAACCTGCTGGATTTTAGATTGAATAAAGCTAGGAGTAGAAGAATTAATAATGAAGAAAGTAGACTAGTGCTCATTCTTCAATTCACTAACCACCTAAATACTGGTCTGGACTCTGGACTCTGGACTCTGGACTCCCCAAAAGGATTGCAGAGTTGAGGAATATTTTTAAATAATGAATTATTGGAGTGGGGTCGAGAATGAATTTGTACGATATTTGGAAATAACGCTGTTGCGGCGTTGCCCCGCATTTAGCCATTTGGGAATTGGGACATTATCTGGACACACAGGTTCCGTTTTATGTTGGGCTATGAAGATTGAAGAGCGATCCCTCCACAACACACAACATGTATAGCCGTCGACATCCAATACTGAGCTTTGGGTATCCATTTACCAAGGAGGAGACCAAGCAAAGCTGCAAAGCTGCAAAGCTGCAAGCCTGCAAGCAGCATATTTTAATTTACTTTTCACCCGTAACAGCCAACAACCAAAATATGAGCAGTACAAATGGTACAATTGCCAATACCAATTAGTTTGGGAAAGAAATATATATCCCTCTATACTTACCCAAACAATTTAAAAGCCTCTGGCTAAGCATAAATACAGAAATTTTTAGATTTTATAATCCTCTCCAAGTACTTCTTTCATCTGGAAAAATGCCCTACAAAGGCCAATCTCTGTGATTTAAAGGGCATTACGTAAATGCTTGTGAAGCACAGTCCTATAATCACCGAACTGAATGTTTGTGGGAGGATGCACATTGAAGACATACGTAATAGGCTTAGACATTGACATCGTCTTCTTTGTGGTGATTTCATCACACAGCTTCCCAAAGCTTTGTTCATCATAGGGAAACGACTCCTTAAGAAAGAAGAAGGCGTCCCTGGCCAGCTTTTCCACCTGAAGCAACATTCATAAAGAACCATAATAAATGAGCTTCGTCAATTAAACAAACAAGGCTGCAAAGTGCAAACATTCTGTAGAAAAACTACTAGGGGAAAGGTGCCTTTTGTATCCTTTTTTTTTTATATTCAGTTTTTTCACTCAAAAGAAGCAAGTGCAGAGCAATAAGGGAAAAGACAGAATATAACTGATAGGCTGCCCAGATGGAAGTTTGAACTAAAACAATCTTGTCAATTAATTAATTTCTAATTATAGAATGCGTTCAGTTACCTGCAACTGAGAAAATCGAATATTGTTCATTGTGATAATTAATTGCACTTCAAACAGGGCATCTGCCAACAGCCGGATAGATAAATACTCAAAAAAAGTCTTAATGTGGCCTCTCTGTACTTCCAAATATACAGTATCAAACTGAGGAAACCACAGAATGCACTTTACTTCATTCCATGGAACTGAGATCTCCCCTGCTTTGCATATGATTGTCTCATAAGGGTGAGAAAGGCCCCACAGAATTTTGACACCCATTAGTGACGGGTCAACGGTAGATTCACTCGGCAAAGGAGTTGTGGTAATTATAGAGGATGGATCATAGTAACGAGCAAGATTCATAGAAAAATGAAAATCAGCATCGTCCAATAATAGGATACATCCATCAGGAGATTTAGGAAATAATTGCAGAAGTGAATGTGCATCAGCACTGTCATCTTCCGGCACGCATAAGCTTACCCCCCTAACTGATGACGACAATCTCGAAGCATGAGAAAAGAAACAAAATTCTCCGTTACGACAGCCCTGCATATACATCAAATAGAAGGAAAATAGGTGGAACACATTGAAGAGAAAAATTAACAAGTTGGGATGATCCACATGTTAATGAGACTTATAAAAAATACTCTTAAAATCTCAAGTTTGTCTAACACTCCTGTCCCATTCATAGTACTTAGATGGGGCAGATATTCCAGAGATCAAGTCATCTTGCTTTAGCAAGTTATTGTTTATTTCGATTCACTTGATAATTCAGGCTCCATGGTCAACGTTTGATCATTTGTTTTCCACAATGAAAACTTCCCAGTAGTTGCTACTAGATCATCATTTTCGACTGTTTAGATCAATGATTAAATGCCATAGGAAGGGAAATCAGTTCAACATAGATTTATCAAAATCACATCTTTTGTGTCCTAAACAACTGTACTACCTCATACACGATAAGGAGATCTATTTCCTTAGTTAACCACCAATTGCACGAGAAATAAACATCCATCATTTCACATGGGTATATATTTACCAGTTAAGACGGGAGAAGATTGTGGAAACCTGTCTCTTTGCGGGGACAAAATGTGAAGAATGATAAAGCATTTCAAGCCACAGAAAAAGATTCAGCAAACACTTGTCTTTATTAAGTTCAAGACTGAAGATAAAGCAACCAGCAGTTACCTGTAGAGAGAAGAAAAATTTGCAAAGCGGTCTTTTTGCTTCGAGCGAATGAGAATACATACATTGGCTGCCCCTGTTGCAGAGCCCATTTACGAAAAATTTACATAGAGAACCCTCTGTGACAGCACCAGAATCACGACCAACAGCAGATCTATTGTTATCTCCAGATATATCTTCTGAGTGCTTAACTCTCATCTATCTCATATGGAAAGCGAAAGGCAACACTTAATTTCATGCTAAAGGTAACCACTGCAACTACAAGCCAAAAATTTACCTCTTTGACTGCAATGGCCAACTTTTCAGCAACCTCAGACGTTCGAAAGTGATTGAAAGAAACAAAAGGCACATCAATGCAGCTCCTCATACCAATGTCAAGCCCTAGATCGTCATCATTTACAACTGCATCATCATCCTCATTTTGGTCATAGTTGAGGGAACATGTATGCCGATATTCATGAGGTTCATAATACAACGGTAGACTATTCGATTTTACTAAAACATTGGGTCGAAAACGGTGCAGCAAATTTAGGATTTCATCATCTGCAAAAGAATTTCCATTTTCTTTAAGTGAAGAGTCTTCTACAATGTATGCTATTAGATAAACCAAAGACAAGTTTCTGACAATTACGACCATACATGTCTCGGCAACTTGATGGAGGGCTGACTGAACAAGATAGTGAAATGAACACCACTCTTCCTCAATTTTAGGCAGCATACCATTTTCACCTTCTATTCCATCTGATTTAAGAAGCTGTTCCAACTTTTCAAGACGATATTTGTCCTTCAAAAGAAGATAACAGGCAACAGTACAGTGCTTATTTATAACGTCAAACACACAACATGAAAAGAAGAATAAAAGAAAATGTAAAAGGCTATATACATGATACCTTGAACACGAGTTGCCAAAACTGGAACGCGCACAAATTTCCCATATACAGGACCTCCTTTCTGCCCGTATTCCTGCTATCTCCAGTATAATAGTTACTAGCATACTCCACATGCTGAAATATAATATATCCTAGTCAGTAAAAAATTGTTGTTGGAGCAACAAGTTCATATTCATATTCTAAAACTCCAGAGTACCAAAATTTCTTGTCCAAAGGGGCGAAGAATAGGAAGCGGCTGCAGATCCATCAGTATGCCTACAAGGATGCCTTCACGTAGCAAACCTAGTTCCCCAAGCTTGAGTATAAGGACCGAAGCATCAAATGACAGAGTGAAACTGGAGAGCAGCCGTCCATAAAATGTAGGCTCATAGCGGCTCCTAGATGATGTTCTTTCTAATGCATGGATGTGTACAAGCAAATTCAGTGCATCCTCAACAACTTGATGGTGTGGAGGATCCAAGGCTTTCTGTAACAAGACTAAAATGAAAAGCCACCAGCTTAGGCTCCTTCCTTTTGAAATTCATGACTATATTACTAAACCAACATATGGAGGCAACAAACTTTATCTAAATTTGTGGAAGTACGGCATCAAAGGAAACTGTATTTTCCTTGGCTAGAGATATTAGAGAGGATTAGAAACCAAATACAGAAGCCAACTCGTCAAGCTCAGAGGAAAGCACAAACATATAAGCATCCAGCAATACATCTATGCCCAAACTCAGAGGAAACATGAGACCTGATGGAATTACTAAATATGCAGATATTTTGGAAACCTAACCAATTTGGAAGCATTACTCTTTCGAAATAACTGTAGGGTACTTACACAAAATAGTTAGAAATTCAGAGTTACAAAGAAACCACATTAAACATCAGCCACAGAAGCAAGGTTGCTGATAGAATATAGCGGCATAAAGGCCACTCAGTGTAATATAAATGTTATCATCACATTCTGATATAGTGGACTTAGTCGAGATCAACTGAAACAGCTCATCTTTGTGTCAACATTGGTTCTTTATCCCACATCAGGTCAGATACATAAGAAGTTACTCCCAAAATTGGTTATCAAATTAGTCAGAGAAACTCCAACAAAATACAGACATTCATATTCTGTCAAGTAAATTGCAATGAAACATTAAAGTGGAACTACCAAAAGATAAAAATTGTATTTCCTTTTCAAGTTCAAGCTCTAAAAATTTAGAGGCAAATTTCATAGTGTATCAAATACAAAATATAGTAGGATACTACCTTTCGGGTCATTTATAGCTTTAGATTCAGAACAGCAGAGGAGAAGTACTTGCTGCCTCAATGACAACCTTAGTATCGCTGGAGGTTCATACTCTTCCAGTTGATTGAAGAAGGATCCTGTAACCAATCGGTACACATGCCCGTCACAAGTCCGACCTGTTCTCCCCTTTCGCTGGTCGGCCTATTGCATATTATTTTACAAGTCATGAAAGGAAATCAGAAAAGAATTAAAATCAAACGGTAATGATCCATATAATAATACCTGAGATCGGGAAACCCAGACAAGTTCTGCGGACTCTCCTTTACGGTTATTGTCCCAAAAAACTTGTAAAGAACGGCACGAATCAATGACATAGCCTACTTGAGGAATTGTAACTGATGATTCAGCAATATTTGTGGCCAATATTACCTGCATAGTTGCATGAGGAGAAGATAGTACATTACATATTTCAATTGTAATTGCAACAAGAAGTTCATCAAAGCATATTGAAAATCAAATCCCATAGATGGGAACAAATTAGGTATGTTTGGTAAAAACTAGCTTTTCTTGTCCATGTCATTAATTTAGGCACTGAATAATTAGCTCTAATCAATTTATGAGGCAAGATCCAAAACCAAAGAGAAGAAGAATAGTCACCTTCCGGTGGGACTTCCAAATTTTCATGGCTTTCAGAGCTTGTCCAGTGTCCACACTGCGATGTAGAATGTGAACCTTGAATATTCTACTGAATGGCTTCAGGAGAAACCATTGCTGTTCCAGCGAATGGTAGGTTGGGAGGAAAACAAGAATGCTCTTTTCAATATCTGGTTCATTTTTATGAATGTGCAACACCAAATTATGTATGAGCTGGTGCACTTCAGCTTTAATACCAGCATCAGCCATCAATGGGCTTGGTCCAGAACAATATTTCAAAGATAAGTGCTCAGATTCTAGTCCAAGAAGTTCAGTCACCTATTGAAAAAAAATAAATAAGTTAACATTTATAGAACGAAAGGAAAATTTTCAAGAAAAATATATGATAAATTCAAAAGACCTGAATTTGAAAATATCTCTATAGCATCTCAATTTTACAGCTTAATGTAGCATCATATTGGCAAAAACTAAAAAACAAGGAAACAGGATGCAGTAGAATTTTTTTTTTTTATAAAAAAAAAAACTTAATTGAGAACCAGATTTTCACAAAGAATATTATACGCCACCTGTTCAAGATACAGAACTTTCCGCTGAAACACATTGTGTTGGCTGATACTAGGAATTGCCAACACTTTTACCCTTTCACCCCTTCCTAGATCCCTGAAGTAATCCCGATATTTGGCTATATCAGCAGTCGCAGACATCAACACAAGCCTGGAAAAGCAAAGAATCTATTACACCATCAAACAGTAATGCAATCAATGTATCAACGTCTTAAGTCATCTTGTACCTGTGTATGGTTCTAATCAAACAAAACATAAAGGAAAATGGAAAGAGGAGATTGATCAGTAGGAAAAGAACAATAAAGAAGATTAAAACAGATGAAACTGCGTGAGATTTTAATATTTACCTCAAGCTAGAATTTTTAAGCAAAAACTGCTTGACACAAACAAGCACAAGATCAGACTCTACTGATCTTTCATGCACTTCATCCAAAATAATAACCTTGTACTTCAGTGCATTCAATCCCTTCTCTCGCATTTCATCCAACAAAACTCCAGCAGTTTTGAATACAATCTTTGATCTGTGACAGGACTGTAACGTGATTACTCACTGATTAGACAAATGACAAGCAAGGCAAGACAAGCAAAATAAATGGTGAAAACCAGCATGCAAATACAAATAACGATATATGCAAATAAACTTATTTCACTTCAAGGAACTTTAAAATGGTTTTGACTGATTTAAGGTCGGGTGATTCATGTGTGTCTGTGCGTAGCATTTTCTTCAAATGACACCACATCCAAATGGATGAAACTTTTAGAAGCCAATTATGGACATCCTGAATAGGGGACAAGTACTTGGACATCCTGAATAGGGGACAAGTAGTGGCGATTTTCCTCTTGGAAATTTTCCTTCTTTATTCTCACTTCAACGAAATAACCACTTGACCAAAAGTTCATCCATGCACAGCGAACTCAAAAGTTGAAATGGAAGCATTACATGATATAAATCACATTGTGGTTATAAGTTCAGTCAAGCAAAAGTTAATATTGCGCTAAACTGAAGCCATAATCACAAAAATCTTAAAAGCAGTTGCACGGAAAAAGAATTTAATCTGACTTAAAATGGTAACCATCATTAGCCTTGCAGATTATAGAGCAGTTTTGACTGGACTCAATCAATCAATTCAGCCCTAGACCTAATTAATTACTTTTATAAGTTAATCATGTAACTTCATGCTGGTTACCACCTGGAAAGGGGAACTCAATCAGACAACATGGAAACATGAAATCAATGCATAAAAACTTTGATTGACTTCTGGTTCTCATACAATTAAATTTTCAGTTTGTGATTCAATCCTTGTCTTCTTTGTTATAAAACTGCCCCGAGGGAATGAACTGCCAGTGGGCCCAGATGGAATCCTAGTTGCAAGCTTGTGACAAGAGGCCCCATGGAGATGCAGGAGTAACCAGCCAAAAGTTGGACAAAAGAAAAGATTATCAACCCCCAAGGGCAACATAAAGCTAAAGCAACGGCAAAAATTAAGTTATATTTAAATGTTGACTACCAAAAGAAAACTCTTGCCAGACTTGAGCAGCTGCACAATGTAAAATCAATACTGAGGCACTGATGCAAAACTACCTTGTTGAGAAGACCCTTGAGTGACCAATGTGGTATCCGATCTCTCCACCAACTTCGCAATTTCGAGCCTTTGAAACCATGGTGGCAACTGCAACGACTGCAAATCTCCTCGGCTGAGTACAAAGTATGGGTTCCATGTTTTCTTCTAGTAAAAACTGAGGAACTTGTGAGCTCTTCCCTATTTTACCAAAGAAAAATGAATAACAAAATCACACATATTAAAGAAAGGCTAAAAAAATCATAATCATCTTCTCTCTCTGTGCATTTCCACTATATCACCACTTCTATGCTAGCATCTATATAAAAAATGAAAAAGAAAATGAAACTTTCACACATTTCTCTTGGTACATCAAAATTATCATAAGAAACACAGAAGGGCGTTAAAAGCAGGTTCCAAAACTGAACAAATTGATGTAGGGCTGACTCGTTTAAACACAATCAGTATCTGTTTCACGACCTTTCAAATAGACATTTTTTGTCCTATAACATGAAATATAAAGTACCAGTAAAGCGTACAACTCATAAATCATATTTCTTTTGTTAATGCTGATCAAAGGCATGAATGCAGCAGAAACTCGCAGACATGAAAGGAAATACTACGAAGACGAAGCGCGTTAGTTCCTTTCCTCTAATTAAAAAACGATACGATACAAGTAGGACGAGGCAACATGCAAGTATGAAGTATAGTAACAAGTACACATCTAAACCCGCAAATCCTCGAGCTCCATAAAAAAATAGTTAAATGATTTAAATTTTAGAACCAATTAAACCAGCGGAAGAAATAACGACAATTAGTGAAATTAAACAATTCTCCGGAATCACTAAGAAATAAATAAACTTAAACGCAGTGATCAAAAACTGAAAAAAAAAACGATAACAATATCAATGAGGAATTACCGCAACCAGGTTCGCCAACGATGAGTGTGACGCGATTCTCCTGAATTTTTTCGACAATTTTGTCTCTCATTGTCGATATTGGAAGAGTAGCAAAATTGGACGACGAGGACGAAGCGAATGAAGAGTAACATGATGAAGTCGGAGACGACGCCATTTCTTCAAACTCCAAACCCTAGCTACTCTGTATTTTTATGCTACTAGCCTACCTCTACTGTTCTCCAGCGGCAGCCCCCCAAGTTAAAAGTGTTCGTTTCTGGCTCCCTCCCGCCCCTACTACGCAACCTGTCCTTTTCGCGCAGAAGAAGAAAATATAATAAAAAAGAAAAGAAAGAAAGACCCCTCGTGTGACTGCAATTTGGTACAACTCGCGTCATTTATCCGCTGGTCGTGGTCAATGTCTGTTTGACTATTCATCACTATTTTACGGTCGATACAGTGAGAATAGACTAATTTATAATTGCCAAACTCGCTGCTATGATACAACCTAAAAGGGTGCTCTAAAAATTGTTTGAAATTAAATTGATCCGTTTGGATGAGCTATGTTTTAATTTTTTTTTTTTTATTTGTTGTGAGAAAATAATATTTTGCGAGTGTTTGGAATAAATAATTTTATTTTGTTGAGATTTATATTGAATATTTTTTTATTAATAAAAGTTTGAAATTTAAATTTGAATTAGTATTTTATTAGTTTATTTTGATGGCAATTGTGTTAGTAAGAATTGTTTATTATTAAAATTTAAAATTCAAAATTCAAATTTAAATTCATTATTTTATTTATAAAAATTACTGTAGCAAAAATAATTACTGTAACATTGTTTTATGTTATAAAATTTTGAAAAAAAAGTTGAGCAAAACAAACACCTCATTTTGCAATTGTGAAATAAATAGCAAAATTAAGCTTGTACAAACAGACCCTTATGTATTTCTTATATGAACAAAGTTACTAGAAAATTATAATTATAATTTCAGCAACTATCAATTGTTCGTTTGATATATGAACAATATTGATATAAAATTATAATTATAATTTCAAAGTCGATTAACTGTCTATTTTATATATGAACAATATTTATATGAACCGATTTCATATAATTTTTTGTGGTACTTAAATACAACTTAAATAATTCGTATGTGTAATCTATAAAAGCAATAGCTTGCATGCGAGTTCATTTACATAATACTAAGTTAATCGTGGTTTAATCGTAATTTCATTTATAATGTGTGTGATTTTACACACATTATACATATTTTATATATCACAAAAAAAGCTCATTTAAACATAATTATAACTTGTACAAATATTTTTACACTCTACATATTAAAATACACATTTGACACGCATTTTTGTATGCCATGCACTTTACACTAAGCATAAAAATGTATGTGTTCACACATTAAGCATAATATAAATCCTAACACAATTTACACTTTACAGAAAATTTCACACACTATAAACATATTCATATATTACTCATATTTTTTCACATAGCACATATATTTATACGTACTATATTTATACTTCTATACAGTTTACATACAAATAAACAAAATTTACCCACTATATATATTTATATACAGTACATAACAATATAATTTTACCCTTTTATAAACATTAACTAAAGCATTTTAGTCTCTAACATTAATTACAGCTTTAATCTTTATCAATATTAATAACAAGGTTTTTAGTCATTTTATACCCTCCTTAATAAATGTGCAAATGTCTATAACAACACTTAAAATTTGATAGTATAAATTTACACATATGTACTCATATTTATACGCTCACACCCTACTTTTACTTAAACAAATTTATCAAAGGTACAAAATTAAAAATAATTTTTTTTACTTTTTAAATAACACACTCAATACAATAAACATGATATATGTTAAATTCTACAACACAAAATGAATTGTTATATTACTATAAGTTTCAAAATAGGTATAATTCACATGTGAAATTCAATTGAATTATAAAATATATATAATTTATGAATTTAACTACTTATCACTTTCAAACTTCAAACTTTATATTTCAATTAGTTGTCAATTTTATCAAACAAACCTTAATACTTTGCTATAAAACTGATAAATTATTTGAAATTCAATATCATTAGAAATAAAAAAATTATTTAATTTTGTGGGATAAAAGCTAGTTATTGTTTGTTGACTCATTGAAAATTTCCAAATCAAAGTACATGAAAGCTACCTAACTGTGATGAGTGTAAATAGTAATATATTTACATAAATATAGTTGCGGGAATAACACTATTATATACATCAGTGTATATACAATCTTTTTTTGCATATTCATTTTGTTTTCAAAAGAAACGAGCATAAAAAGTAGAGAAAATATGCGATTTCTAAATCCGCATATGTCCCTTCAAAAGTACAAAAAAAAAAAAAAAATTCAATTTCACAATTCAAACAAAAAAAAGTTTAAATTTGGCTTCTCCATATGGTTAATTATGTTGACTAACTCCAGGTTAGTATCTTTAATGGGTCAAAATGACATTATTTTTTTTTTACGAATGAAATTGAGAATGTAAATTTTAGAAGTTCAATAAGAAACAGTTTTTTAATTTAAAAAATAAATTCATTAATTATAACACCAACCTTTTTAGTTTTATAATTTTTAAAATACTGTTTGCCCACAGCCCACTACCAAATTCGAAAAAATTCCCAAAACTCAAAAATTGGAGCCGCTATTTAATTTGAAACCTACACACGTGCAATGTGACACCGTACAGGCGATAACACTGTACACTCGCCTTACTATATAAATGTCATATTGTTAGCTCACTTATACTTTTGGCCTGGACTGACCCGAAAACCCTAATTTGAAGTTTTCTCGTCAGTAACGAATCTGGACAACCTCGGCGCCACCGTCAATCCTTCGTAAGTGATTTTACTCTGATCTACGAGCTTTGAAATGTTATACCGTCTGCGGTTTTGTTCGTTCCGCTCTGACTACATAAAAGTAATTGTTTTTCCCTTGCTTTTGTTTGCTCTATCTATCCCATTCTAACAGCGCCTCAATTGTTAAAGTCCACCTGAACCCCAATTTGCTCTAGCTTAATTTATACTTCCGACGGTTTTTTGTAGAAATGGCTGAGATAATTGAGATTATTGTAGAACGTTTTCATTAAGTACTTGTTGGTGCATATTATTGTAATTTTTTTCAATGGTTGAACTTCTTACCATGTTATATATTTTTTTTTTGTCGCTCCAAAATTTATATCTCAATTCGCTTGACTGGTTGAAAACGTAGACTTGCTCCTACGCTAACAATATTTATTGAGCTAACCTATTTATTTATTTTTTGGTAAACCTGGATAAGCAGGGTTGTCAGTTTTGAATTGTATTGGGGAGAATGAGTCGCTCAAGTAGAACCCTCTATGTTGGTAATCTTCCTGGCGATATCCGCGAGCGTGAAGTGGAAGATTTGTTCTACAAGGTAATTTTTTTTTGTTTTACTACCCGCTTTTGCCCATTTCTTATGCTCTCGTAGCATATAGGAAGATAAGATCTAGCTAAGATATGAGGTAAACTTTGACGTTTGAGCACCAGAATCTTACTCGTAGGTTTTGATGTTTGTTTTTTTTTTAAAGGAAGCAGAAAAATTCACGACCACGTTAGTTTGATAGTTACTGATATTTTAGAACATGAATTCTAGTCATTAAGGGCCGCCCTTCTTTTATTATTTTCATGCTTGATGTCATTTATTTCATTGGATTTTAACTGCAGTATGGACCAATAGCACATATTGATTTGAAAATCCCACCAAGGCCTCCAGGTTATGCTTTTGTTGAGGTGAGTTTAAAGCTGCTTAGGATGCATTGTCTTGAATGTTCAAGATGTTTATTTGATGTAATCTTTCACTACAGTTTGAGGAGGCCCGTGATGCTGAAGACGCCATTCGTGGTCGCGATGGTTATGATTTTGATGGAAATCGCTTACGGGTATTTTATGCATTTTGCATAGCTGCTGTAAATTATGCATACTATGCTCCTATGTTATTGGTGCCTAAAGTGCAAACTATTTGATTCACAGGTAGAACTGGCACATGGTGGGCGTGGTCACTCATCCTCAACTGATCGCCATAGTAACCATAGTAGTGGCAGAGGGCCTCGTGGTGGAGTGTCCAGGCGGTCTGATTACAGGGGTATGTGATGTGTTGGTGTATGATTTCTGGTTAATTTCAAGTCTTTTGGTTTTGTAGCATATTATCCAACTCGTCCTTGTTGTATCAGTTTTAGTCTCTGGATTACCCCCTTCTGCTTCATGGCAAGACCTTAAGGTGTGCACTAGTGTCCTTGTCTGATTTATTTTGTTATATTTATATGTTCACTTTTTGTTCCTCTCTATAATTAATTTTTTGCTAAATTTTATGATTATCAATATTTTTTATGTCCAATCTATCAAATTAGTTACAGCTTTTTTATTTTATGTAGGATCACATGCGGCGAGCTGGGGATGTTTGTTTCTCCCAAGTTTTTCGTGAGGGAAGTGGTAAGAAATTAAGGAAGAGAATTTTGGGATTTTGTTTCACCAGTCTTATTAGTATAAGTTTTATGCAAGCTTTTTCGTCAACAACATTGAATAAAGATATCTTGGAAAGGTAGTTTGGGGGGGGGGGTTGGGGTGGAGTGTGCCGGTGTTTGGTGGGTGGTATGATTTGATGCAGTGTTTCACAAGTCATTTTGGTTTAGGATATTTATGGGGTCTTGTCTCTTTATTTGATTTGATCTTGCAGGCACTACAGGGATTGTGGATTACACAAATTATGATGACATGAAATATTCTGTGAGTTATTATTTCTGAAACCATATTCATATGGATCGAACTTTCATTTCATTTGTGCTCACATGCAGCTGTCTTTTTCTGATGTGCACTCTTATATTATATACAGATCCGGAAACTCGACGAGTCTGAGTTTCGTAATTCCTATTCTCGGGCGACAATTCGTGTATGAGTTAAGCAATTGCATATATGGTTTTTAGCTGTCATACCGGTATGAAGATATGTGCAGTTGCATCCAAGTTTACTATTACTTCAATCCTTTTGCAGGTGAAGGAATATGATTCTAGCAAGTCAAGGAGTCGCAGCCGCAGTCGTTCTAAATCTAGAGGAAAGAGTGGTAGCCGCAGCCCAAGTAAAAGCCGGAGTAGGAGCAGAAGGTTGGTTAATGCTTTGGAAGGATTTTCTTGGGTAGTTTGTTTGGTCAAATAGTTTCATGAAATATTAACTTGGTTAATATTCTTGCAGCAAGTCTCCTAAACCTAAATCTGTCCGGCCTTCAAGATCCCCCTCGAAGTCTGTGTCATCAAGGTCTCGTTCCAGGTCAAGAGCAAAATCTTTATCAAGGTAGAGGTAGCTTGGTGGTTATTTCTAGATTCTGATGTTGTACTTGATTTTCACCATTATGCTGGGTTGTGAATGGGACTAGTTTTGGCATCTCATAAAATTTAACTTTTTTGTGCTTTTTATGGACAAAACACTAGCATAGAGAATTGTTTTCGGTGTTTTTGTTATTATGCATAATCTATAATATTAATCAGGATTTTTCCCTTTTGAAATACTTATACTTTGCCACTGTGCTAGTTTGTTCTGTATGTACTTGTGCATAAAATAGCTCTGTTATTGACACTCATGTAATTGCATTAATAGACATTCAATTTCTGAAAAGGCCTTGCTTTTGCTTGTTGGGTTTGGTAATGCGCGCATGTGAATTTGCATTCATATGTTTTTTCCCCTGAACGATACTTGTGGCATTAATGTGATTGTTCTTTGGTTTGTTGGTTGGTACGTGTGGCATTCTTTATTCAATGGCTCATTGACTTGTACTTATTTGTTTCTCTTTAAGATATTCATTGGCACATATGTGGTTGTTTTTCCCCTTTATTGTCCTGGTTGTTTGTAATGGGGCAGCCGTGCCTGGTTTGGCATTTTATACACTCTATGACAGGTCATTTTGACGATCTAGCAATTCTAAACATTTCTTCAAATTTGCTAGTTTTAAACTATGAACTTTCGAAGTACTCCAGCCTTCATACAAAAGGGCTAACTTCCTACTTTAATTGTTTGAAATTGGTTCTGGACATTAAATGATCTATTGTGCTAAAGAATTGTGTCTTTTATGAGGCAAGTTATCTGGCTTTATACCTTTTACCACAGGAAACTTTCTTCTGGTGTTTTCCTTTTGGTTCTCGGTCTGGTATATCTTAGTAGGCTAGAATCTTGAGGCCTTTTTTCTCTCAAACTAGTTACTAGTATGGAGTTTCTGATATTACATTGGCATACACATGGCCTAAAGTTTATTGTTCTGTTTGCCATCCGATTCAGTCGTTACTCAGTTCAAACTATGCTTCACGGACTGATATATCTGTTTCAATCTGCAAGCTCTGATTATTGAGCTGGAGGATTACCATGTTTACCACTGTTATTCCTGATTCGAGGGCTAAGGCGCATGGTCTTGGATCCTTCCATTTTATGAGGCCTGCTGATCTTGGCGAACATTGAACAGTTTGCTGCTATATATTATCGTCCGTTCCTCTAACCCTCGTTTCTATTCCTTCACCTGTGTTCATGTTTTCTAGGGAGTTCAGTTTCGAGAAAAGACCGTTTTTTAAGAGTATCGTCATTTTTATTACTTTATTTTTCAAATATGGAATCACCTTCTGTGTTTTTCTAGATATGGATATATGCAGCGATATGGGGATTGCATATTATGATCTTCTTGGGATATGGTTCAGTTGCCTACAACTCTTTTGGTTGTGGAGGTATGATGTCTTTTAGATGGCAGCTTTGGAATCCTTGATGGTGTCTCTTCTAATAAGTATCATAAATGTCCATGGGTGCTAGATATGGGAACAAGAAGATCATGGATGTTTGATGGTGAAGCTGGACTATGAACTAATTGCCATTTGAATTTTGGGATCGCCATCTATATGTGGTAGAAACGTTTTTTAACTTTCTCCAATGCTGACAAGCTAATAAAGTACTGTCTGAAAACATTAGCTTGATTCTGGTTGTTGGTACTTTAAGGAGCTTTGTTGGCTTTTTGAAGGTTTTGTCCTAAGTTAAGTGGGTTAATTATTTAGGTTGAATTATGTTGGTTTTTCCCGTTGTTATGCTAAATGTTTGTGTACTTCTTCTTATCCATTTTGATTGTGGTAACTCTGACGTGGAAGTGGCATTCAAGGCTCTTGGATCACTTGTTAAGAGGAACATGTGGATATTAAATTGGGTTGTTTCTGGAACTTTTGCAGATCTCCATCAAGATCCAGATCCCCAGCACCATCTGTAAGTAAATCTTCCACTCATTTAACTTTTTTTGCTTGATCCCCTTCAGCTGGATTCTATCAGTGCATAGAATATGGATGTTCATGTAATGTTACAACTTTCTTTGTTACGTGGTTTTCTTGTTTTGTTTTGTTTGTTTTTTCTTTATTTTAGCGCCAGAAACGTGTGAGCAAGAGTCCAAAAAGGCGTAGCACTAGTAAGAGTGAGAGCAGGAGTCGAAGCCGGAGTCGGAGCAAAAGTCCATTGAGGTTGTAACCTTTTGTTTGGTAACCTAGTACTTAAACATTGTGAGGAATGTGTGTCCTCCCTTTCTTTTCTTCATGTCTGATTCCTTGAACTGTATTCAGCAGGTGAGATCTGGTTCTTTCTGCTATACTGGATCCTAGATTTGCAAATAAGGTGCCTTTCTGCCGGATTGGAATTATATTGGTTTCTGCAGTTGGTCATCAATTGTGCTTGACCGGGTTATTGATGCATTTGGAACCATCACATTTTGTGTTTTGTTGTGTGGACAAGTTTTGGGACATTTCGAAGAAGAATGATGTTGTTTAGAACTAAGCATATCACCGTATTTATTCATATTCTGTTTCTTGGATGGTCTTAGTATTTAGGTAAATTGAAGATATTTGAAGGGCACCAAGGACTCTGGTTTTTTTCCTTATTACTTGTTGAATTGTTTTATGTGTTTCCTGCATTGCTATTTATTCTGCTAGATGATTCTGTTAGTACATGATGTGGTTTGAATTTCTGAAAATTTATTGTTTTCGGCTTTTTATCAGCCATAAAGCTTGTTGGCATGTTTAGAAGCTTGCCTGCCCCGTGTCTTTCCGGGAATGTGTGATCGTTTCTTGACAAGTATCAACAACCGCCTTTAATCATCTTAAATTTGTTTGGTAGTCACCTTGCCGCGCTATAATTGCCTCCATCAGGTTCTACCTCGCCAACCTTTTTATGTTGGGTCATTCCAGTAGTCTTCCATCGATGGCACCATAGTTGTCCTATCTTTCTCGAGAGTCTGTACCTTTTTCTGTTTAGGAAGCCAGATCAAATTCTACACTGGAGTGTGTATATTTTGGTGGTTAGAATGGGAAGTCGATCATTAAATAGCTGCCCTTAACATGGCGTGAGACGGGGAACTGTTGTTTGGCTCGTAAGCCATGAGAATATCATCATTTGTAAAGTGGAATGCTGTTATCTGGGAAACAATTAGAAGCTCAGGCACATGGATGGAGTGTGGGTTTTCAATGTGTGGTGGACATTAATATGGGTTGTTCCAATTGCATTGCCTTTTCTCGTGGCAATGTAAAAACCGCAATGATATCTCGCCCTTTTTGGGGGCGGCAAAGGTGCCCTTGAGATAAAGGAATCTGCAGTTGGAGCAATGGTTTCTTTACAAGTGGATAAAATGATGGGTAGCGTTTCGAGTTGGTGCATCAAGAAAAAACGCGAAAAGGCCAAGAATCGTTCACCATTGATATATTCAAACCTCAAACCAAGAAATCAAATGGGTTGTTGCTAAATAGGGATAAAACCCAACCAGTTTGGTTTGCGTCCAGCCAGACACTCCTACTCTCAAGGTATAAAGAAAAGACGATAGATGAACATGATAAAAACCCTTTCGTTTTCTGCAACAAATGGATGAGAAACGATTAACTCTATGTACCTCTATGGCTCTATCTCGTTTATGTACAACCCAAACTAAATCTGTGGTTGTACCGTGTATTTTGGGATTAGCAATCTGACATTCACAAATTGCGCAACGGGTCAGTGTACATAAACAATTCACTAATTTAGTCCATAGCAATAGTAACGAATAAAAAAACAGTGTAAAGCGCAATGGTACACAGTTCCAGAGAGAGAGAGAGAGAGAGACAAGAAAGGAGTGTCGCTCACTGCTCACTGCTCACCGCTCACCGCTCACCGCTCAGCGCCTCCTTGTGCCGCTCTTCTGGTCTTCTCGATACTATAACACTTCTATTACTCTCCTCTTAAATCTCTTTCAAACAGTGATGAGTGAATAGTGATGACTGAGCTGGACAGCTGTACTGACTCTTTCTCAACCACCAAACGCTCTCTCTTCCCCGGCGCTTTTGCTCTTCAAAATAATTCTATCCTAATTCCTAATCTAAACGAAACACCTCACCGACGATAAAATCCTAATAAATAATTCATTGTCAGTTTTTATTAAACCATCCTTTCTCAAAATCCATACCAATTCACATCTTCGTTTTCTTCCTTTTGGCGGAATTTTATTTTTATTTCGTTATGTCTGAAAGCGTGTTCTCGAAGCTCTCCGATGATGTTGTTCTCAACATATTCTTCAAGCTCGAGGACGATCCTCGCAACTGGGCTCGCCTCGCCTGCGTCTCCACTAAATTCTCTTCTCTGATCTGGAACGTTTGCTGCAAATCTAAGTGTTCTCAGACCATTCCCTCTGTTGTCAACGATCTCCTCTCCGGCTCCGCCTCTCCTCCCGGTGGCTGGGCCGCCATGTACAAGCTCGCCGTTTCTTGTCCTGGCATCCTCCAAGCTGGCGTCCTCTTGGAAAATTCTGATTTCGGGCTCCAGCGCGAGCTTGGACCCGACGAGAATTACCACCGAACTGCTGTCTCGGCCCCCTGTGGTTCGAGCAACAGAGATGGCAATTCGGAGGTAAATGTTTCTGGGTCTGATTGTTGTTGGTCTTTGTTTGATGATTTGTTCTTTGATACTGTTTATGATGCTTCTGAATCGTCGTCCGAAGTCCGGGGCCTCCTAGTGGTTGAGGAGGAGGAGCCCGAGAGACAAAATGTTGCGGTGAGAACCCCCGCGCGTGAGTTTCCTGTTTGTAAGAGGAGGAAGACTTATAGATCTCTCAAGTCTCATTTGGCTAAAGGGGTCTGGAATTTGAGCAGGGAGCAAGGGAATAAATTGCTTGCCAGTCGATTCAAAGGAGATTGCTTGTACATTTGCGATTGGCCCGGTTGTGTTCACATGGAGGAGAAGCGAAATTATATGCTTTTCAGGGGGATTTTCAAGAATTTCAAGCAGTCGAGGGTTTGGAGGACGATAAATGATGGGCACAGGAGCAAGATTGATCTGAATTGTGCCTTCTGCTCTTGTAAAGAAACCTGGGATCTCCATTCTGCCTTCTGTTTGCGGAGGCATTTTGGCTACCACGATGATGGCGAGCCAGTCGTCCGAGCTTATGTCTGTGAAAACGGTCATGTTTCTGGGGCGTGGACTGATTGGCCTCTTTACACCTGAACTCTTCAGTGTATGCGCAACAGAGAATTAGTTTGATTTCAATACATGGTATGAAATCGGTTTCTCATCTCTTTATGTATCAACTAATATTAATATTATTTGTTTTCATGTCATTTGCTTTAGTCTTTCATTTGTTGTTGTTTGAAACCTATTAACTGTTTGATTTCTTGTAATCCAGTTAGAAATGATGATGTTATTTGGAAACTTTTAATCTTTTATCCTTTCATGAAATGTTTGTCACTGATGGTTTCATTCTGTCAAATGTTGTGATGAAGCATAGCAAACTAGCTTCATAATCACTCAGGAGGTAGTAAGATAGGGGTAACTATATATATATAGATATATTCTCTAGCCCTCAATCACTCAGTATTCTCTAGCCCTTTCTCAGCCCCGGCAGTGAGCTGCTATACTCTTAAACAATCTGGAGATAGTTTACTTTGCCTCTCTTGATGCAGAGAATACTGTGATTGCACGTTTGGACCACTTGTTTAGATTCAGAAGTCCTAAGAAGTTAAAGATGCTGCCAAGTATTTTTTTGGATCATCATGTGGTCTAGATGAATAATTTTTGTATCACTATCTTTGCCTATGCACCGAAGAGATCATTGAAGGGAGACTTGGAAATTGAGAAGAAGTAAAAGAAAGCAAGAAGGAACTGGTATCTGATGGAATCTGCATTATCTGCGCAGCTCAAAGTCAATGATGGGCTTTTTAAGGATAGCTAGCTCATGGCTGGATGTTTGCTTTAGGATTTGAATTTGCATGCTGCTTAATCAGGACTAGTAGCCTGTAGGTTTTGTACTGGATTATTCTTGTTTTCGGTGAATGATTTATACTTAGATGTATGGTTTAGAGATTCTTTTGTTTGGGATGGTTTCAATTGGGCTACTAGTTCAACCCTTTTTTGCCTTGATTGAAATCACAAGAGGGCATATATCTTCTTCTACCGTAGGGAGCATTTCTAGTGGAGTTATTGTTTATAACCAAGTATTGGGCTTGAGGTGTGACTGTATGTTGAGCTATGAATGTTGAGAACAGGAGAGCTAAGACAGTAGATGATCCTGATTTGATATCTTGGAGAAGCTATTGCATCTGGATTCTGGCGTTTGGCCTGCCTTGGCTTATTTTCTCTCCTTAGCTTTTTTGATCATCAATTGAATACTTGTTAGCCTTGGTTGTGAGTTATGGAGTCAAATTGCTTGAGAGACAGAAAACTGAAAGGACTTGTACAACTTGTTCAGGATGCTGGTGTTATTGCATCAAGTCATTCTAGTAAAGAGAATGAGAATCTCCAAGCAGCTTTGAGCATACCGGATTTTACTGGAGGTCTTGTACTACTACACTAACGATTTGTTGATTGTCATTATTAAGTTACAAATCATTACATTTTGGACAAACAATAAATGTCGTTTGTTTTATTTATTTACAATTTTCTCTCTCGCATTATGCATGACGACATAACGTGAAATCTAAATGCAAAATGATGTTATAAAGTCCCTCCAAAACTTTCCCAATAATAATAAATCCTCCAATTTTAAATCTAAACAAGTATATATTTTCTTTCACAAGATGTTGATTTCAGGATAGCTTACATTTCACATGAGCAATAAATATTTCTCCAAATTCAGGCCACTCAACATAGTTTCTTGGGAATAAATCTCTACACTTTTGGGTTTGTTCCCTGTACAGACGCTGCAGCCGATGTTATTGCCGATCAAAGAGCCATTGACTAGTAATATATCTGGTGGTGGGTTCACCGTTCACCAATTTTTTCTTCGTGAGAACCTGTAACTCCATGGTTCTGGGCAAAAGGCTTTGCTTATTTATTATTATTTTTTTAATTTCAATTTTGGCTGCAGGATTATGTCAACCCATTGATTTATGGTGACTATCCCGAGATAATGAAGAAGAACGGTGGCACCAAAATTCCAGCCTTCACCCCAGCCGAATCCAAGCTAGTTAGAAGGAACTGAATCATTATATTACCCTTTGTGTGGAGGACAATCCAAGCAAACCTTGACTACGATATCAGGGACGTCTTCGATGACATGGCTATCAAGATTTGTCAATAAAAGTTTCAACTTCATTTACTTTTGGCTGCCCAAAGGCCACAAACTTAGTCAGGCCCGCGGACTCAAGCGCCTATATCTTTCACCCGAAAATGCCCACCCACCTCCCCTTTTTTCTTGTGCTATGTGCCTCCCCTCCTTTGATGATCTTTGAAGCTAATTTACTCGCTATAGGGTACTTATTCATCCTGTTCCTAAGCTTTCAGGAGTCTGGACTGGTACTCCAACTTCTTGAAGGGAAGAAACAGCGCCGCCGCCATGACTCTGAGGCCATAATTGATGGTGCAGAACAAATATCTGCTTCATGATTATATTTGAGTTTTCAATGAATATTGTTGTTTATATTTTCTTTGGGAATTGGGCATGTTGATGTTGCTATTTGCTGCTTCTTCTTCTTCTTCTTCCTTTGTGGAATTTGAAGTAGTCGTGTTGCAGTAAAATTAATACTTACACTGTATGAGGTGACGTTGACTAACGATAAAGATGAGGTCCCACAACTACCATGAAGGCGTGAATACAGAAAAAAAAAAGGCTACTACTATTGTCTCGAGTCTTGACAGATTCCTTGATTTGAAACAGTTGCCGGAAACGATGTCGATTGATGATGCCCAGATTGATTGGTTGATTCAAAACAAAAAAAATTCTAGGGAAGAAATTCTTCTTCTATCGTTTTAAAAATAAACACACTAATTAATAAAAATTATAAATTTATTTATTTATTTATATTTATAATCACAATTTTTTTTAAATAATATTATATAAATAAATAATACAAAAAGTAAAATTAAAAGTTTTAAATTTTTTACATTTATATTTATAAAATGCCGCTTATTTGAATAAAAAAAAAACTTTAAACATTATTTTTATTTATACATGGAAGAAAACCATCCAAAACAATAAAAAGGATGCTAATATTTCCACGTAGTAAAGACTTATTATGCTCAGGTTACTAGAAAAGCCCATGTAATAGTAATATTAATGACTAATACAACTATTACGGCTAGTACAGTGATTAAAAAATTAGCGTATCCATTTGAATGCTGATGCAGTGGTTAACAAATTAGCATATCCATTTGAGAAATTACCATATCTATTTGAGGGCTACGCAGTGGTTAAGAAATTTGCGTATCCATTTGAGGGCAGTGATTTAGAAATTAGGGTATTCATTTTAAGGGTAACTTAGGCTACGTTTGAATGAGCTATTTTTGGATTATATTATGAAATTTTTTTTCTTCGGATTTGTTATGAGAAAAGAATATTTTGAGATTTATTGGAATAAATGATTTTATTTTGTTGGGATTTGTATTGAATATTTTTTTATTAATAAAAATTTGAAATAGTATTTTATTAGTTTATTTTGTTGGAAATTGTGTTAGGAAGAATTGTTTATTATTAAAATTTAAAATTCAAATTTAAATTCATTATTTTATTTATAAAAATTACTGTAGCATTGTTTTGTGTTTTAAAAATTTTGAAAGAAAATTTAAACAAAACGAACACCTCATTTTGCAATTGTGAAATAAATCACAAAATTAAGCTTGTACAAACAAATAATCACTAAAGAAAAGACAGGCAATAATATTATGACTTTCTCTCTGTTTTTGGCATTATTCCTTGGACGGCTGAATTCTTCTGCATGACCGGTTAATTGCTATGTAGTCAAGATTTTTGCAATAGTTTTATATGTTTCCTATGAATTAACGGCCAAGCCAAGAGCCGTTTATTAAATGATAACTGCCAAAGAAGCTTTCTTGAACTCTGCGCATATATTAAACATTCGACCGTCCCTTAGCAGGAGGCATCAATCATCAATGAAACCTCAACAGCACTCAGGGAGTAGTATTGAGTGAGTGAGTGAGCGTCAACCCACGTACAAGATACACGACACGATGTCGATGTGGAATCATAGGAGTTTGATGCATAATGTTCCTGTGATTACAATAAAACTGGTTTTGATACTGATGATAGTGTTACAATTGTCGGCGATAATGGTCTGGAGCGAGGAGAATTATAGTAGAACAGACTTCCCGGCTGACTTTGTTTTTGGAGCTGGAACTTCCGCATATCAAGTCTGTTTTAATTTTTATTCCTTTTTCTGTTCTGAAAAGATCTTTTTATATTCATGTTTTAAGTGCCATAGATTTGATTTATGTAACTTATCAAGTCTTGCAATACATAAATTATAGGTAGAGGGTGCTGCTTTTGAAGATGGAAGGACGCCTAGCATTTGGGATACGTTTGTTCATTCTGACACGGGTTGGTTTGTTTTTAGTATTTCTTTGTTCCGACTTATTTAAAAGCCATCTCCCCCTGTAGTCACGACTCACGATGTCAATGCAATTGTCTTTTCATTTTACGGAATCTGTTCTGTCTCCAGGCCATAACACAAAACAGATTTTGGAATTTACAGAGGAGTTCTATTCTGTTATCTTGGTGTTCTCAATCTTCTGTGGTCGTGTCTTTTCTTGATTTCTTGAAACCTGATTAGAGCAAGGATTTGTTTATTTTGTTCTTTTGGGTCCGTTAAACCATGAATATATATGACCATTGAGATGCACTAAACCTGGCAGAATTTTCGGAATTCTTTAATGGAGCCACTGGAGATATAGCATGTGATCAGTATCACAAATACAAGGTAGACATCTCTTTCCTGGCTTTATGTTGTGGTGTACTGATACCATTGCAATCCCACGAGCAAATGAATGAAAACTCTTCTTTTATTCAGTTCAATGTCAATCTTTGTTTACAGCAAGTGAATGAAAACTCACAATATCTAGTTAAATTAGGATTGCATTTCACTTGAGAAAATTTCTCTGTTTCAGGAAGATGTACAACTCATGGTTGACGCAGGTTTGGAGGCCTACAGGTTTTCTATTTCATGGTCAAGACTTATTCCTAGTATGTAAATTCCAATTTGCGTTGCCTGCACTGAAATCCTACATTTTCTTTCTGCCTTTCTTCTCAAACTTAGTATTTATCTTTTGCTTTCAGATGGAAGAGGCCCTGTCAACCCTATGGGATTACAATACTACAACAATCTCATTAATGAACTAATCATGCATGGTAACTAAATCTGCATGTTTTTGTGAAATCTTGCTTAACTAAAGTGATTATTGAAACAAACCTCCAATTTTTTAGTTTTTTTCCATCTTAACGCATTTGTGTCGAATATCTTTACTTTTCAACCAACAAAAAAACAGGAATTCAACCACACGTCACATTGTATCACATGGATACCCCGCAAGCTCTTGAAGATGAATATGGTGGATGGCTTAGTCCAAAAATGGTGTAAGCATTTTTTGATTATTGTTGTTATTCTGATCTAATCACTTTTGAACTTGTTTCCATGGTTTGTGTTTGACTTTCTTGTGGCTTCAGGAGAGACTTTACCAGCTATGTTGATGTGTGCTTCAAGGAGTTTGGTGACCGAGTATTGAAATGGACCACCTTAAATGAGGCCAATGTATTCGCAATTGGTGGTTATGACAACGGAATTATTCCCCCAGGTCGCTGCTCTGCGCCATTTGGATTGGTTTGTACAAAGGGTAACTCCTCAACTGAGCCATATATTGCTGCTCATAACTTGTTGCTGGCACATTCGTCTGCTGTAAAGCTGTACAACACAAAGTATAAGGTATCTCTATTATTTCTTTTTCCACCACTCTCTTCTTGGTTTTATTAGCTAAAAACATAGAAATGAAGAGATTTATTGAAGTGAGTCGATTAATGGAAATAGTATGTCCTTGTTGCAGGCCATCCAACATGGTTTGGTGGGACTAAACATCTATGCTCCTTGGTTCTCTCCATACACTAATGCTACTGAAGATGTAATTGCAACTCAAAGAGCTATTGATTTTTATATTGGTTGGTAAGTTGTGCATCTTCTAGGCTAAGTGTGTTTATATATATATATTTCTCCATACCTGGCAAGCAGCAAAGATGCTTTCTTTGTTTTACTGCTTGAAGCAAAATGTACTCCAACTACAGGTTTCTCCATCCATTGGTGTTCGGAGACTATCCTGACATAATAAAGAAGAATGCTGGAACAAGAATTCCAGTCCTCACTGCGCGTGAATCTAATCTTGTTAAGGGCTCCTTTGATTTTGTGGGGCTTAACCATTATTCGACATTCTACATCAAGGATAATCCTAGCATCTTTCAAATGGATATCAGGGACATTAACGCTGACATGGGAATAACCTTGTTGTGTAAGCATCCTGCAATTGCTTGATTCTTTTACTTGTTGCTTCTTGAATTTGAGTTGGCCAAGTGTACCTCACATCCTTTCCTTTCCTGAAGTCTGTGTTTGTCCTTTGCTACCGTGTGACTTTTGCACTGCTATAGGTTTTGTGATTGAATTAAACTAACTGCTGTCATCTGTTTTTGGTTTCTGTAGTTGAGCCTAGTAGTGATACTCCGCCGGATCAGGTTGGGCTTCAAAACTAATTGCATAAGATATTTTGATTATCTTTTCCACTCCCATTGTGTTAAATTAACCATTGTTTTCGACACAGAATGATGTGAGGTCATCTGGTCTTTATGGAATTCTGGATTATGTCAAGACAGTTTATGCAAATCCACCTACTTATATACACGAAAATGGTTCTCTCTCTCAACACCCAACACCATTGCTTATGTATTTTAGTTCATCTTCTGCTTCAGTTGTCTGTAGACTTCTAGTATGTCTGCTTTTCCCTTTTTTTGGTTTATGACTCTTGAATGATGACAGGTCTAGGGGTACTGCGAAATGGAACACTACAGGATACACCAAGAGTGAAATATATGCGTGCATATATTGGGACTTTGCTTGATGCGTTAAGGTAGGCCGAAGGCACTATGCAGCATTTCTTTCTGAAATCATTCTTCTCTCCATTTTATTATTCAACTTTCCTGACATTTTCATCTTCAAATGTGGGAAGAAATGGATCAAATACCAAAGGCTACTTCCTCTGGTCATTCCTAGACGGTTTTGAGTTATTGGGTGGCTATCGGACAGGTTACGGCCTGTACTACGTGGATTTGAATGACAAGCAATTAACAAGATACCCAAAGCTCTCTGCAAACTGGTACTCCAATTTCCTCAAGGGAAGAATTGAAAATCAAACTTTTGTATCTCCAATATCCAGAGCTTCTCAGTAGATAACGGTATAAGTTTTAGCTCTCCATAGCTTGTTTAGAATGAATAACGGGGGCAGCTGAACTATCCTTAGGCCTGAGAGACTGAGATTGTTATTCTTAGGCTACTTGCTGTTATTGTGTACTCTGTACACTTCATTTGCAGATGACGCACCTTTGTATACTAGAAGGTGTTTAGTTTAATCTTTAAAACAACTAAAGCAAGAAATCAAAGTTTCATAGCTGATTTTGCATCATTTGATTTAAGCTATTTGGTTGAAATTTGGGAACTACAACAAAGTGTTGAGAAGATTCTCTGCAAAAACAAGGCAGAAAGCCACAAGTTTACATCATGGTGTATGTAATATCAAATAACTACAGGAATAATTTAAGAGCAGCAATGATCATGTCTGCAGTTTGCTGCAAGTTATTGGTATCAGAACATATTAGTAGAAGTGGGAAGCAAAGCAGCTTAGTGTTTGATCTTAGGCTTCTTGACAATCATCACGGTGCAGTGGGCATGATGTGCACAATAATCACTCACACTGCCCAAAACAGCCCTGTAGAACAAGTCAAGTAGCGAATTGAATCAAAGACAAAACTCCTTTGTACATGAAAAGAAGTGGAAATAAATAAATTGGAATGATGTTGAATACCTCTTTATGGCTCCATAACCATGACTGCCAACAACCAACATAGAAGCATGATGTTTTTCCACAGCCTCACAAAGAACATTCCTGGCATCACCTTCTATCACTTCAACCGCCACATCATTCACCTGTAAACAATCGCAAAATCCGAGAAAAATTAAAAAAAAAAAATCATCATAATTATTGGGCACCCTTGTATGCAAATGTAGTGTCTTTTCCTGTTTAATATATTTGGTGGTCGTAAAAAAATCCGATAAAAAAAAAACATCAGCGCAAATCTCCTTTGCAATAACATGGAGTAAGTAAAAAGGCATGGAATTATGAATATGAAAAGAGAATTAGTAACAATACAGATTTAGCAGCGCAAATCTCCTTTGCAGTTTGAAGGACTCTGGCAGCAATCTTCTTCAAATCCATATCCACATACGGATAGACATCAGCAGCCCCTAATCGTTTTAGCTTTAACCATAAGAATCAGAATTAACCAATTAAGAAAAAAAAAAAAACCCATCAAACTAAAGTCTAACTCTCCAGTCTCCACAAATGACATTAAAAGTGAAGGAGCAGACAAAGTTTAAAAGAAAACAATGGGCGGGCTATGATATGAATAACTCCTGTACGTTAGTAGTAGTTGTATAATTAATATACCAGGGCCGGCGAGGCCGATGGCTAAAGAAGGAGAAGGCTTGGCATGAACTAAGACCAGCTTGAATGATGAGGGTTGTGGGGATCGGGTGAAGAAGTGATCAAGCGTCCATTCCAAAGCATAGAAACTGTGCTCGCTGTCATCAATTCCGACCACCGTCACCGATTTATCGTCAGTCGCCATGACACTTGTCTTTCTTTTACTTTCAACGTTATCTTGAAACGAATTCCTTTCTCTACCGGTCAACTTACGTAGTTATAAAAACAGAGGGAAGATCTAAGGTGTAGGATAATAATTGGATTAATGATTGTTGACGAGTTGTTTGTCGGGTGTCTGGATCGATATTTAAAGAGTTTTGAGTTGGGCAATGCTGCATTGCCACGCGCTCTCTCCATACGTAAACTCTCTGGGATTCCAGAAATTGGTCTGCTTGCATTGGTCGATATTTCTAGACCATTCCAAATTTAATTATATATATATATATATTATAGTATAGCCCACAGAAAATGGAAGGGAATTTGCAGAGCATTGATTATGCGTGGTATTCATAATACACAGAGAATCTTTTAATGTATTATTGATTGTGAGTAGTAATTTGTAATATCGTCTGCCTAAATTTAGAAATTATACAAACAACTTTTGGTGCCATACTTGATACTACCATGGAAGATGGAACAAATAAAGATGTGCCAAGTGCTAAACAAGAATATATAGTAATGGACTTTGTTTTGGTGTGTTTTGTGTGCTACGCAAGAATATATAGTCTGGCAAGAATTGGGTTCCATTCTCATCCAACTTTTTTATTCGGCTTCTACATTTTAATGCTTATACTGCATCTCCAAATGCCTTAAAGCAAAATTGATATATATAATAGGTAATAGATATTTCTATTATTTCGTGTATCACTTTGTAAGATTTTGATACGTGTATAATTATTAATAATTTAGAATTCATTAATCACTTGATATAGTTTTAGTATTATCTAAAAAGATACGTGTGTCACATTTATAAAGAATGATATAGAGATCTGTATCACTTTTTATATTACTCCATTTTTATATTACTCTATAAGATTTTGACACGTATATTTAATATTTATCCTTTAAAGTTCACTAATCACTTAATAAAGTAAGGTTCACTAAAATTACACGTGTCACATGTATAAGGAGCGATACATCCATTAAATGCTACAAAAGATCCAAATCGTATAATATGCGCACAAGAAGACTAATTATGGAGGGCAATATTTTTCAGTATCAACATGCACTGTTAAGTACGCAAGCAAGCTTGTAATCATTTTTGAGCCAAGAAAAATAAATAAGCACTCATTCAACTTCCAGTCGAAACAATGGGCTTGAATACGACAATCATCAAAGACAAAATTGTTATTGGCCCATTTGAGTTTGGGTCCTTTAAATGCTCTTTTTAAAACAATAAAATAAAATTAACATAACTAATGCAATTAGCAACATATTATCAAGAAGATGGATGAGTTGTAGCAACACGAAAGCTTGAGGTTGCATGGCTTAGGTTGGGCTGGCTTAATTTCGAATCAACGTCGTCCTAACTCCGGAAAGCCCGTTAATCCACCGGTATTTTTTTTAATGGCGTATTCTAACTTACTTCTCCTTTTAACGTCTATCTATAAGTTAACCCAACTTGTTCATGGGGTTGGAGTTAGAGAACCCATCTCACATACGAGAGCATAACACAAACTCTGAAGTTTCAAGCAACTAAATTTTAAGGTTTGATTTGGGACAACCCATAGGTTTATTCAAAATCCAAATCTATTCTCCTGGCTTATCGTGTCCTAAGTTGGAATAAATAAACGGAATTTAAATTCATGTAAAAATCTACGTAGGTTACGGTTTTGTCATAATAAGGTTCGTTTTAAGTTGTAACCAACTCCTAAACAATCTGGTGAAGACGAAGACGTTTGGGAATTGGATTAGCAAAAAAATATTGTTTTCGCTTCATCTCAATTATCCAAATTAAATCATCTAAAATCAAATGTCCCTCTCCATCATCATCAAGTTGGATATGCCCTTTTTGGAGTGAAGTTAATTGTTTGCCAATGCACACTTTATAAAGAATATTTGAGAATCATCCATACACCATATCATAATTCATATCATTATACAAAGGAAAACAGACGAAAGCTTCAAAAAGACAAAAAACTATGGCTCATTAGATTGCCCCTGGTTTAACCACTAATTCCACTCATCTTCAGAGTGGACAATGGTTTTAAAGTCAGTTAATTTTTAACAAATTTTTAATAAGATGATGATGATGTGTGGAAGTTGGAACATTCACGTAAACCTTCATTATTAATAATAATAACAACAACCATTCACCATTTAATTTATGGTAATAAAGAAAACACCAAACAAAATGTAATGTACTCAGTATGTTTGTCCTTTTCTCAATGCATCAATCTGAATCAAACACAAGTTATGAGGCAAATACATCGTCATCATTATTTATAAAAAGATTGAATAAATGGAAAGCAATAACCAGACAGTGCTTAGTGGACTTCCCACCATTGATGGATTGATGGGTTTCCATAAAAAGGTGTAAACCAGTTGTTAGCCACCACGACAAAGTCCAACGAAGCTTTGATTTTTTACTGGATGAATGAATTCATGGTGCTTTTGCTTTGGTTTTAATTACATTAATGAAAGGAACAAGATCATAATTAATGACCCACCCCAACCAACCATCTATGAATGATCGATCTTCTTCAGATTTACAATAATAGAATCGCAACTTTACGGTGGAAATCTTGAAAGATCTACTTGTATTTCACAAGTTTTGTGCGGCAATATTTACATATCAAAACATAGTTGAGATTTAGTGAATCGACTCTTTTTTTTTAAGGTCCATTTTGGCCAACAAACTCCTTTTTCTTAGGTACAATTAGTAACTAAATGGAGTTTCTGGGTGTGCAAAGCAAATGCTGCATAAAACTCACACAAACATGTGAGGGGAAAGAAAATTCCAAAAAGGCAATAATACCAGTATTGCGTGAATATCGTGATAAACATCACCCTAAATTTGACTCTTTTTTTTTTTACTTTAGGGAATAGGGACTAAGGCTATTGCTTTGTAAGCACGGAAGGTGTCTCTTTTACAAGTCTAAAAAGATTTTCAGCGGAGAGAGAAACTGAGACAGATGAAATTGGAGTTCTGCATTCGATTTGTACATTTTAGTACTTCTATTACTTTTGTTAGTACTAAATTATACTATTCGCCACCCCCATCTATATAAGCAGTATTTTTAAAGTGCCAGCAAAACAAAAGAGGGGTTTTCATAAATTTTTCAGTGAGGAATCGTGACGCTTCTATGCAAGGTTCAAGATGAAATTCTGCAAGAAGTACGAGGAATACATGCAGGTTCAATCCCAGAATAAGAAGAAACTTCCTGGGGTTGGCTTCAAGAAACTCAAGAAGATCCTCAAAAGGTGTCCAAGAGATGTTCAGTCCGACAATGTCCTCGTTAATCATCATTTAGGAGGTGCCACTACATCCTGCTCGGGTTCCTGTCCAGGTGTTATCAAATTCTAGTAATTTTTTCAATCCAATTATTGATGTCTACTCTTTTTAATCAGCAATATGGTATAGCTAAACTACTAGCAGATGCCAATTTCGTGTCATTGGATTTCCCAGCAAGTTTAATTTTTCTGTATTTGTATCGGGTTGTATTTCGTTTCTTGTTCTGTTCCTAAAATTGTCTCTTAATTAAACTCATCAAGCCATAATCTTCTTGTTCCATCACATGAACATGCGGGTTTCTCTCTCTCTTTTTCTTTTTGAATTGGGAAACCCCAATAATTGCTTTTAATTATGGTTAATTACTGGTACAAGAATTTGATACCCGTGCCTTGATGATATATGCATGCAATTGGAGGCTTTTGGAGCTAACTATAGTACTAACAGGTTGCTCAAATTCTTTGCTTTCTGAGTCGTCAATGGTTAATATGTAGCATTAACTCAAATTTGAAGGTTTCCTTGTAAATAGGATCATGATCCATGATGTTCAAGCTTTTCTTCACCTTTTCTCTCCCGAATTATGTAAATCTTGATTGATTTTGGAATGGTTCCTTCTATCTCCTAAGTTCTCACTGCATGAAATAGCATTCTTTTCGTTTGATATAGATAAAACTCTGCACTTGCATATAAAAAGTGTCCTGTGGATTAGATTCGATTTTAATGAGACTTACTGTGCTCTGCAGTATGTGATGGTACCTTTTTCCCTTCGCTCCTCAAGGAAATGTCTCAGGTTGTTGGCTTCTTCAATGAACAGGCTCAGAGATTGCTTGAGCTGCATCTGGGATCAGGTTTTTGTAAATGCTTTTTCTGGTTGAAAGAGAAACTACAAGGGAACCATGTTGTATTGGTTGAAGAAGGCAAGGACCTGGTGACTTATGCATTAATTAACGCCCTTGCCATGCGTAAGATACTTAAGAAATATGATAAGGTATCCTTGTGATAGTACTTGATTAGCTTGTTCTCTAGTCGATATGTGGATTCAACTGTTTCTTTTTTTGTGTTTTTTTACTTGTAGATTCACTACTCCAAGCAAGGACAAGTGTTCAAATCTCAAGCTCACAGTATGAACATTGAGATTCTCCAGTCACCATGGCTAGGTGAGCTCATTGCGTTTCACATAAATTTGAGAGCCACAAAGGGCAACACAAGGAAGATTCCTGCATTGTTCGAGGGATGCTCCCTCATGTTCAAAGATGGAAAGCCTTCACTTTCTTGTGAACTCTTTGATTCAGTGAAGCTGGAAATAGACCTCACTTGTTCTATATGCCTGGTTAGTTGCTATTCCTCTTTCATTTGTGTACAGAATATTACATTACAGGAGTCAAAATGATTCCTTTTTCTCTTGTCAAGTCATGACTACTCTTACTTAAAACTCAAGTAGAAGCACTGCATCATGTGTATTTTCTTCCCCAGGATACAGTCTTTGATCCAGTATCTTTGACGTGTGGACATATATTCTGCTTCATGTGTGCTTGCAAGGCTGGATCAGTGACCATAGTGGATGGCTTAGAGGCGGCAAGTGCCATGGAAAAGTGCCCTCTTTGCCGAGAGGTAAATGCTACAAATTTTCAGTCCAAGTCCTTCCCTCGCTCCCAAAACCCAAAATAGAACTTTCCTTTTCTCAGTATTGGCCTACAGAATGAAATCTTGATAATGGATTGGATGCATTTATTGCACTTCTATTCACGTCCTGATGTGTTCAATCTAATCGTGAATGAGAAGACAAATAGTAATATGTTTGAATTTTCATAGAAAGTTATCCCTGATTTTAAACTTAAATGAGTTGGAATTGCAGGCAGGAGTTTATGAAGGTGCTGTGCATTTGGGGGAGCTAAACATTCTGTTAAGCCAAAGGTATGAAGTTTTTGGCCTTATGCACTTACAATTTTAAACGAAGTACTGCAATTGCCTATAGCAAAATTAGTTAGTTCATTTTACTCCTGGGACAGAAGGATTATTGTCTTCCCATTTTTAACTGAAAATTGCATCATTGAACAGTTGTCCCCAGTATTGGGAGGAGCGAACTAAGACTGAAAGAGTGGAACGAGTTAGGCAGGCAAAGGAGCACTGGGAATTACAGTGTCGGGCATTCATGGGGATTTAAAAGGACAATCTTTAATTTCCTATGAAGACATTCCAATGTATTCCGTGTACAGGGTTATATTCAGGGCTCTCAACAGTTAACTGGAAGGAGAGCAACTTGTACTGATGGTTTCTACTTTATATTTGTACTTCTAATTTCAATTGTGAAGTTAAATTTTGCCAAGATTCCCAGTTCCTCCACACGGCTATTTGGACGATTCGTGAGCAAATTCGGGTGTTTAAAGATTACATTCACTGCTTCTAAGGGCATATAACACTTGGAACAAACTTTTTTCACCCAAATTTACGAGTATTTTCAACACAATCCTATGAATATTCCTGCAATCCATGGCAGGATATGATCTTGACTAACCTGTCTGAACAAAAGCTGATAACCAACAAAATATCCTAAAACGATTAGTTAGGTAAAGAATCAAAACTACTTGACTATTATTATTGAAGTTTTTTTTTTTTTTTGGCTAAACTCATAAATTGATAAATTATGGAAAAAAAAAATGACAAATATAAACTCTTCAAAAGATTGTCCTAAGAAACACAAACACAAATCAATTCTGCATCCAACACATCCACCAACAGAGGTGCCTACAATTTCAATTGGTGCAGACTGTTGCCGGGATAAACCAAACGGGTATTCGGTATACAATACTTGTCCTCAACTTACTAAACAGCAAGCAAAGGATTTCTACCTTTGCACATATGATATCGTTTGCACAAGTTCTTGAGTGCTCCAACTGAATGCTGCATCTTGTTCAATTTTGTATCCATGAACATGCTCTGGAAAGCAAGAAGGCTTAATAAGAAAAGAAACATAAAACCCACAAATGATAGGCTAGTCTGATATTTGAACTTCCTCACCTGATAATCATCTCCGTATTCATCAATCAGTCGACCAATGTAACTGCGCTGCATGGTAGTTAGAGGCTGCAAAGGCGCACTTTTACCGTCATTTCGCTTCTTCCCAAGTGCAGACTTCAAATCTAAGAGAATCCAAGCCTACCAATGTCAGCAATGCTTCATATATATACAGAAAATGTGACTGGACAGTGGACACTTGAAGCTACACGGATATGAATCCTACGATGCATTTTAATGATATAAATAAGGGGAAAATTACTAAAATAATTCAGTTTATCCATCTCCATTCATTCATTGTTGTTACCTCGCCAAACAGTTGTTTATAGGAGCACTAAGTAGCAGTACATCAAAAAAAAAAAAAAATCACAACTTTTTAAGGAACAAGTTAAAAATAGATGCTTACCATCCTCCTCGAGGTCGCTGCCGGAGTCCAAGTCGTCGTCATCGTAGTCGGACGGAGGAGGCGGTGGGACCTGAAGGGAATCGTTTTGTATAATGTGAGGCGTTCGAGAGCGAACGCTGAGTAAGTTAGGGTTAGAAACGAAGCCGAATGACTTGTAATTAACGATGGCGCTGGCTTTATCGTCCCACTCGGAATGGGGATGAATTAGTGATCGGAGCTTGGGTGGGAGATTGAAAGCTGGCTTGAAGACGCGAGGATGCTTCTTAGGCAGTCCAACTTGTACCTTGGCCCTTGACCTCTTGTACTTCCGCCGTGACCTCCCCATCTCCCGCGTGTTTTTCCTTCCTCCGCCAAGCAGACGTACGTTTTTAGGGTTTTATAAATTTTAATTATTAAAGCCTTTGTTAGGGACAAAGACAAACCCAAGAGAGAAGGCTACTTTTGACTCTTTCAACTTTTTAATCGAGTATGACGACGTCGTACTCAACAAACTGGCACTGGCATATATTGGAGTATTTTTCTTAAGATCAATGATAGGGGACTGAAATTCTGGAGTCAAATTGTGGAGTGACTGAGCGTGGCATGTGTAAAAATATAAATTAATACCCTAACCAAATGATGAGTGAACCCTATTAGATAAGGTATTAATTTGTCTTTTTATACATGCCAAGTCAATCGCTCCACAATTTCACTCTAAAATTTCATTCTCCCTATCATTTCTCTTTTATTAAATACGATTGGCCTTCTTCTGTATCGTACTTTGCATCGGAGTTCAGGTAGGCTTTAGCGAGTTTTTACTGAACCAATTGAGAAAATATTATTTTATTGAAGGTAGCAAGTGTTTTAAGAATTTGTTGGGTAGATGACAAGTTCCTGCCTAGTGTGTAGTGTGTACCATAACATTAATTATATTTATCATAGTTTTGGTAAAACAACGTTGTTTTTGTTTTAATGTGTACGACAGAAATCTGGAATCACAACGTTTTTTTAATGAAACAACATTGTTTTAATGTGTTCTACAGAATTCTAACATCACAACATTATTTTAATGTGTTCGACCGAATAGAATAATGCAAAAAAACAGCTGCTTAGAAGATAAAATACATATTGATACATACAAGCAGTACTAGTTTATACAAGAGCATTGTGAGCAATTGAGTAGGTCAGGACATTCATATCTATCAATCAACTTCACTCTCTGTTATCAAGAATTGGTTTCCTCCTTTGTCTAAGTGTGAATATTGCTGCTGCTACTGTCCTATGCTACATATTAAAATCTGATCATCTGCCATCTCTTCTGCTTCTTAATACTAAGTTTTCTCCAAGGAACAAATCCGAGGTGTTGCCAATTGGATCGAGAAAAATCTGCAGTCCATGAATTTGTAGCAACTTCCAAGAACAACAATATAATAGCTCTTAGAGTTCAGAAGCACGGTTGGCATATTCCTGAACCAACGCACCAAATAGCGACGGCCTCTCAAGCAAACTAGATGGCTTGTCAAATTCTTTTGCTCTTCCTGTTCACCCCACCAACAAATTCAAAAAGATTATATACTTCAATTTCATTCAATCAAAATGTTGAGATAAAAAGAAACATAAAGTGGGGAGAATAATGAGATAAAATACTAGTTTCCTGAAAAACAATTTGCTCAACTGATGAAAACAAAAGAGACGAGAATAATAGTTACACACCAGCATCGATGACCAGAACTCTTTCACAGTCCATTACTGTTGGTATTCTGTGGGCAATGCTGATTATTGTACACGAAGAGAAGTCCTCCCTGATTATTTTCTGGATGACACCATCCGTTTGTGAATCAACCGAGGCAGTTGCCTCATCCATGAACAAAACTCTGCTGTGTTTTAGCATTACTCGTCCCAAGCAGAGAAGTTGCCTCTGCCCCACACTCCAATTTTCTCCATTATCAACAACTAAAAACATTAGCGAAAAAAGAAAATTAACAAGATTCCCAGTCAAACTAGTAGTTAACTCACAGCAGCGACTGAAACACAGATTGAATAGTCAAGACGAAAGGAGGACTTCCATACCTAAAGAATCAAGCTTATCAGGTTTTGCAGAAACTACCTCCTTAAGCTGGCAGCGTTCAAGACTCTGTAGTTTGAAAGTTCACAGATCAATGAATCTCACTACAGAAAAACGCGAGGGTTGGAGAAAACTGAAACATATTTCACTAAATATCCGCCGAATGACTGTTTCCCAGTATAGCATTAACATCACAAAATCTTATTAATACCAAACTTAACTGAACGAGTCAGAAAAAAGATGCTGCATAAATCAAAACAAGAAAAGAACAACAAAGTATGCATGTACTTTGCGGGCAGGCAAAATTTAACATCTCAAGATCTGAAAGCAACTACTTACAATATAACAGTATTACCTTCCATATGTCTTCGTCTGTGTACTGTCCAAGTGGATCAATGTTACTTCTCACAGTTCCTTCAAAAAGAACAGGTTCTTGAGGGATTATCCCAAATCGAGACCTAAGATCATGAAGCCCGAATCTGCTAATATCAATGTCATCAACGATGATTTTTCCTCCTGAAGGCTCCACCAACCTAAAGAAAACCTGGATCAAAGTTGATTTTCCACCCCCAGTTCGACCAACAACACCAATCTTCTCTCCTCCTTTTATGCTGAGTGTTATTCCTTTGATAACTAGAGGGGTATTTGCACGATATCTAACCTGCGATCACAGATTCAAAAGAAACTCAGCAACAAGTTCCACAATCACATATCGAAGAAGCAGCGTGCTTACCTCACATGTAACTGTTCTATGTTGCTTTTGTAGGCTTAGGATTTTTATAATGTTGTAATTGTTGTCTCATGAGAAACTTCACAAATGATGTTATATTCTTCCATAAGAACAGTCTTGCAATTAACTCCAAATGTAATTGGTAACTTTAATAACAATATACCTGCAAGTCCTGGAGCTCAATGTTGCCCCTGTTTGGCCACTCTGACGGAGGAAGAAAATCTTCTCTCTTCCACTTTGCTTCTGACTCTATGTTTGTAAATTGTTTTATCCTCTCAACAGAAACCATTTTATTTTCTAAAAAGCAACTGACATAAATTGCCCAGAACAGTACACTGTTGAGAGACAGCCCATATGATAGAGACAAGCCAACATTCTCTGCAGAGTGAAGTATAGATAAGTAATCCCTCGATATAAATATTTAGGAACCTCAAAGGGAAGGAGATAACTGAACCATCATTGGAAGTCATGAGATATTTGCATGACGTGTTATCTATTACACACTTCATTTGCCTCAGCTTTTAAGTATGCTAAATTGTAATTTATGAGATATGGGATAGTGAAATCAAAGAAGAGCAATTCGCATGTGAGGCAATGCAATACTAGATCTAGGATGCTTGATGGCCTCTTTTAGTGATGGACCCAAGGAAGACAGTTAAATTCTACGAAAAAATTCATAATCGAGTTGACCAGCAAAAATTATTTCAAGGAAGATGGAACTATGTCATTCAATTTTAGTAGTTCGTTGTCCCTTCTTCTGGGTTATATACCAACCAGATGTCCAACAAAAATTTTCAAATTTAGATGAATAATCTGAGAATCTGAATCTCTAATATTTGATGGGATGCGATGAGAAGAAAATATTGAAGTAGATTACGTACCAGGCTTGATGATACTGCTTGGTAACACAATCATTAGCAATGCAGAAATGCAGAGGATGAAGCACCCCATGAGTTCCAAGCGAAAACCCAACCATTCATTGGAACCGTTATTGTGAAAATCCATACGCAGGTTTGCGTTCACACGACTGATATTTTCCTGGCAAAACCTTTCCTGCTTCCTGAAGCAACGAATTGTTATAACCCCCGATATGCTTTCTGAGAAGTGATGAATTACAGGTGCTTTCGTGATTGAGTCGAGCCGAGTCAATTCACGAGAAGTTGCAAGATAGTATCCCTGGAACCCAAAAAGGAGAATACAGCTTAGTTTCATTCCGTTTGTTCATAGCATGGTGGTATGATAGTAGCTATATCTGGCATAGTCATTACGAAGAATATTGTAAACAAAGAAATTCAGCAGCTTAGACAAATGCCCATACCCGAAACCAGTAATTCAGCAAGCCAAGTGGAATCAGTAGGAAAACAGTGGGCCAAGCATTTTGACATGTGATGATAATGATCCCAAAAAGTGTGATATACATGGTAATGAAAAAATTCACAAAAAGTGGGAGGAACACATCAATATTGGTCTGATCATTCGATGCCTGCAAATTTTATATAAACAACACATTAGAGAAAATAGTAACCGAAACATCTTTAAATACTTCTTGAACCTCCACTGCATATCAATATTCTTTTAGCTACATTATGTTGTTTGCTGTCTTTCCCAGATGCGAGCTTAAATGCCAAAGTACCAATCTGGAAGCCTCAAAAAATTTACCCGACTTAATATTCTTCCAGAAGGCGTAGTATCAAAAAATGACATAGGAGCATGCAGTATACTGTGAAGAATTCCTCTGAAGAATATCTGTGAAGTCTTAAGCCCCATGAATACAAGTAAAATGATTCTTATCAGAATCAGCACAAAAGAAGCAGCTCCAATGATAGCATAGATCTCAATGAATAGAGAAGGATTGAATGACATAGCACGATCTTCTGAAGTTTCATAAGCCAACCAATAGTCACCTGCCATTAATGATCCTTGCCATAAAATAGATATCAGCAATACTGTAACTACACCCCACCAGCCTAAAGATTCAGTGCAATACATCTTGTAAACATGCAAACTAACTTTCCCAGTTTCTCGCTCTTCTTCTTTGATAAGTTTGGAAGTTCTCCTAGAAGAATTGGATTTCTCTAGAGATTTACGAGGACTCAAAGATGCTTGAGGGGATTCTGGAGGTTCGGCCGAAGTTTTGATTTCTTTGGAGCTTTCCGCCTCAACTAGTTCAAGAGATGACTCGTGGGCAGCCACCAATGCTTTGAAATCCATTCCAGTTTCAAGTAGATCATGATACTTTCCTGATTGAACAATCACTCCATCTCGCATAACCTAGTTTTGAGATTCAGAGGTCAGGTCCGCTAAGCCAAAATACAGATATGCATTTGGTGAAAACTATAGAAACTGATTAACTGAAATTAAATGAAATTAGGGAAGAAGAAGAAACAAGCAAAGCACATACTAGGATCAGATCAACATTATGCAAGAAGTCAACTTGGTGGGTAACAAGTAAAATTGTCTTCTCCCTAAGGGCTCCCCTAACACATTCCTGCAAAAGAGATAGATGCTGTTAAATGGCGATACTAACAACTGGTACTGGAATAGAGTGGATTAAGCTAAAACTATAAACCATACAATCTTATCATCAGATAAACATGTTTCTTGAAGCTTAGTGACTATGCCATCAAACAAACAAGTTACACAAAGCCCAAGAAAATGAACTTAAGCAGTCAACAAAGGTAATCCTAACAAAAGCATTTGATTATGACAAATCAAATATGACAGCCACCATAATTTGGCGTATATTAGAGGTAAGTAATATAATTGTATCAGCACCTTCTTGCACTTAAATACATGTGAACCCCAAACCTCAAGGAGACAAGTCCCAGCTTGCTTTTGAATGTTTCTTTCACATTTTCTTTGAACTGGTCCCGGAGGTTATATTGGGCCAGTACAGTGGTTCTCATTTATCAGTTATAAACAATAAAAAGAAGAATAAGATCATTAAACAGATAATGCTTCACAATCAGAACTGCAGCTTCTATATACATAAGCTTATCACCTTAAATATTTCAGAACCAGTGTGAGCATCAACAGCACTAAAGACGTCGTCGAGTAGATAGATATCGCAATCTTGGTAAACAGCCCTGGCAAGTTGAATACGCTGCTTTTGGCCGCCACTGAGATTTATGCCACGCTCTCCAATTTCAGTCTGATCTCCAAACTCCATCATTTCCAAGTCCTTCTCCAAACAACAAACCCTGAGAACTTCCTTGTATCTCTCTTGGTTCATTGGCGCACCAAACAGGATATTTTCTTGTATCGTTCCATTCTGAATCCATGATGTTTGTGCAACATAGGCCGTAGTACCACAAACCCTGATCTGTAGCAACAATATTAGGCAAGCAATTTTGATTACGATAAAGTGAAGAGCTTTAGGGTTCATAAGATTTTGTGAACAACAAACATAGGGGAAGAAGAAAATCAATAACAGCCATGGATACAATTTGTTGCATATTAAAGTTAGTGAATTAAAATGTGTTTCAGGGATTGAAGTTTTGGGATGAGAAGAGGCCAAATAATCCCTAATAATTCAATAAATAAGTCATAATACAAGAATAGAGCTGAGTAGGAATGACATGCATACAGGCCATGCTTGAAGGTAGTGTGTATAGGTCATGAACTGAAATTATAAATAAATAAAAAAAGATTACTCATCTCTAAATACACTTACAAATAATGTTTCCAGTATTTTTTGCCAACTGGGCAAACGAGCAGCAAAAGACAGAAATAACAGATACCAAACAGGACGCACAAGTAAAAAGTTCAGCGGAATCAAACTCTCTCTGCTCCTACTGTAGGCTGGATGATGCAGTAACGATAAAGGAGGGAAGGACATCTGAATTGTGTGCTACTTGGACAAATTATCGACTATGAAAGAAGACAGTCTAATATATACCATAAAAGCAACAGAAAATGGTAATACTTAACAATTAATACACAACAAAAGATGTATTTACCGGCGAGAAAATAGCGTTGACCAATCTCACACTAGCACAAAACCCAAAAGCTTTTAGCAATATTTACCTTTCCTGATATTTTATGCATCTCGCCAAGAATCGATGCCAGAAGTGAAGACTTTCCTGATCCTACAGTCCCAACAATGGCTGCAAGCTCACCTTTTCTAATTGTAATATGTAGATCTTTCACCACTTCTTCCCTGCTTTCTTCATCCCAACTAAAAGCCCCATCTTTCATCTCAACAGCAATCTCACCCCCGCAACCTTCTACTCTCTCCACTGAATCATCAATTAATTCCTTGCTCATCATATATCTATCCAACCTGTCTAGTGAAATCATTGCCTGTGAAAGTGAAATCATAGACTGTGGGAAGGTCCTGATTGGTTCCTGCAACATCTTAAAGAGAGAGGTAGCAGTAAACACCGTCCCTGCATCAAGTGGGAATCCAAGCAGAATCGCACTTCCAAATGTCAATGTAGCCATCAGTATTGGTGTGGTCCATAGCACAACGACATTTGCAGAAAATGAATACAAGAACCTGGATAGCCATGCATACTCTGTATCACGGAAAGACTGAATTCTCTTGTTAAAATGTTCTTCCCAAGCCTGGAACTTGATTACGCGCATGTAGTTTAGCATCTCATTTGTTGCTTTCATCCTGGAATCCCTGTTTTTCATGATATTAAACTGGAACTTGTTATTCCTTCGAGCCCCAAACACCACAAACACTATAACAGAAAGTAGTCCAAGTAGTGCTACAAAAGTAGAAATGCCCAGGTAACTATAGAGGATGGATAAAGCAACAGTAATTTGCAATGGCATCAGCCATAAAGCGTGTAGCTGTAGCATCATATCAGAGAGCTGCTGAGCATCCACAGCCATGTAGTTTACAATCTGTCCAACACCATGGGCTTGCCTAGCGGAGCATGAAAGTCTTAAACCCTTCTTGTACAAAGAAGTAATGAGTGTGGAACGAATAAGCATCCCAAGTTTTTGGGAGTTGAAATTGAATTGGTGTGAACTCAAAACTTCCACAAATTTGGCTATCAAGAGAATCCCCACAAGGTAGTATCCCTCGTAGGGTGAAGTCCTCTTCCCAGCTGTGTAATCTACAAACCGCTGGATTAGTGTAGGCCCTACATACATGACACAAAGCCTCAGAATTGCAAGGAAGGCAGTGAAGGCAATTTCCTTCCTGAAGCAGCGAAACAATGTAGTTCGAACAGGGTGCTTTGATTTTTCTTCAGGCTTCGGCCAATTCCTTTCAAAAAGCTCCGACATTCTCTCAGCTCTATGGTCAGGTGAGAGGGTAGGGACGTCATCAGTCTTCAGAGGGGCTTTGTACCCTTTCACCAGCAGAGGATTAACCCATAGCCAAAAAGCTTTTGATACAAGAGATGCTGAAGCAAATCCACTGACATTGGAATTATCCTGAAGCGGTTCAAACAATTTGGCCTCTCCTTCCGTTATAGATTCAGAATATCTACTTACTATGATCCCAGTAGACCCATTTATGGCAATAGTTAAAAGAATAATCGAGAAAGGAAATACAACTAGTGAAACTATGTCATCTAATCTTAATGCTGAACCATTTTCCAGAGTTATTAAACGGATAAGCCCTGAAGTGAAGAACAGAGCTTGAAGAATGAAGTATGCAATCCAATATAGTCGAAGAGTTAATGGATGAGTAACTGCTTTGAATCTCTTCAAATGGGCAATCAATATTGTGATTACCGCGTGAATTATTGCCTGAAGCAACCAAAATAGTCCATCTCTAACCCTCCATGGCCACTGGCTACTTCCACTAAAAGCCAGAATGCATAATGCTAAGGAAGATATAGATAAAAGAAGAGTCACAATCAGAGTCAACTTAAACCAAATGTTAGCTTTAGCAGAGGTACTTGTTTGGCTCTCAATCAGAGGCTTATTGACATCAGAACCCGAATGGCTAGCAGAGCTGAATCTCGAGCAGAACTTTTGTATAGCGAACACAAGCAAGGCAAGCAACAGCAGAATGTTAATTAAAGCTAGCAGAGCTCTCTGAGGACATGGGGAAAGGAATAAGAATAATAACCATTGAACAAAGCCCGGAACAGATTTCTCAGCCGAGGATTGGAACACAGAAGTTGAACAAGAAAGCGATGTGATCCAAGTAGCTGAAGAAGACATATTAGCTACAAATTTTGCCATTCTATAGTTTCTTCTCAAAAAGATTCGTCCTTTTAAGTTCCTGGAGAAGGTAAATGGAACAATTGAGAAAACATTGAATCACAATGTAAAACGAAACTAAAGATTATTGTTTCTTTATTTAATTATTAAAAAAAAATACTATCTTTAATTATTGGAAATTGTGAAGGCTATACTGTTAACATAAACCTTGGACAAGAGGTAAAGGTAAATCCGTGGAAAGAGGCGAAAAGGGGAGTAATAGGAATGGCCTAGCAGGATTCTTTATGATTCTCAAAGATTTGATCAGTCAACAATAGTAAATAAATCTTGATCATTAATAATGCCTACATACCTATCTATACACAAATAAATAATTCTGCAACTCTAAGAGAAGGAAGTGATAATAGTTATCCAGGACGCAAGGAAATGTCAGTGGGTGAAAAACTAAAATAAAAAAAGAAAGAGAGCAGAATCAAGTTAGAAGAAGAAGAAGAAGAAGATGGAAAAGAAAGCAAAATAAAACAAAAGGAACTTTTCCAAATTAAATTAATCATCATATACTTGGAGGGCTAGAATCAAAGGGTTCAGACATGAACAATTGTGAAGGCCAAGGTATGCAGCGAGTTGGACAGAAGAAGAAACATAGAGTTGTGAAGACCAAAGTTATGCAGCACGTCGAAAAGTCTTTACGTTTGAGAACAAGCATATACTGACCTCTGTAGTTGAATTCTGCTGAGAAAGTCCACATCTCAGTGTAAGAATCCAGAAATACTTGAGCAAGATCGACCTGGACAACAAGTTATACAATCCTCATCATATGAAAATGGCGCCGGTTTTTCTTATACGTGGATTGCTGGGAGTTATTTGTTAGACTGTGAGCGGAAGACGAATGAATGTTGGCCGGTTTGGACTCTATAAATACTGCTAATCAGTCGCCACGGAGGAGTAAGTGTTGACAAATCAAAGACTCAAATATTAAAAAAAATAAATTATATAAATAAATGAACTTTTTGTAATTAAAAATGGAAATCAACGACAAAATTTGTTTTGGGATCGTAAAAGGCGTGCACGAAATGCTAAATCCTAATTATTGGTGACCGTATCTTAGTGAAATCATTTTAAAAAAAGGTTTTGTTTAGGTGGGATAGTTTAGCGGAAATTGCTAATTATTGCAAACTTATAAATATTTATTTCTCAAACTTGAGATTTTAACCAACCAAATTTTTAGTATTTTTAACTAGATCAATGATAGGGAGAGTGAAATTATATAATGAATGATGTGGCAGTGATAAAAATAAAAATTAATACTCTAACCAAATGATGAGTGAACACTAATAGGTAAGTAATAAATTTGTACTTTAATCACTGACACGTAATTCACTACATAATTTCAATCCCTTTATCTTTTCTCTTTAACTATTAGGGCCTTTCTTTATTTGGGTTTACCATGAAAATGATTAGATTTTTCGTTATTAATATGATTATATTAATGATTATAGTTTCGTTTTGAACTAAGTTGTGATTTGTGAACTTCACCCTAAAAATAAAAAAAAAAAAAAACAGTTGTGTGTTGAACTTGAAACAAACACGCCAGCGTAGCAAGAGACGTGGCACCAAATTTAGAACCGGAGGTGTACACAACCCATGAACGAACGAATAAATGAATGTAAGATTTACTATGCGTTACTTCCTACGCATGTCCTGACGTATACAAATGATTATGAACATCGGGTTTCACAATTGAGTACGTCTTGTGGGCTTTTGTTTTCGCCCACCTTTTTTGAAACCACAATCCTCCACTCGTCCGATTGCCAATTTTAATCAAACAAGGGAAAAAAAATGAAATTTATATATTTGAAGAATCTATTTTAAGAATTTTCTCCCCACTTTTTCCCTTGAAAATATTATATTATTAATGAATTGCATTTTGAACAAATAAATCCAGACAATAAAACAGGCACAATGTGAAGGTGTGGAGGAGAAAATGGTATTGAAAGTGAGGAAGAGAAAACAAGAATGAAATGCCTCAATCAAATTTCAAAGTTGTAGTTGACTGATTGCTCTACTTGATTTTTCAATTATTCTGATAAATGATGAAAGTAAATTAGGCTATGATTGGATGTAGTTTCTCACATGTATTCTTAAAGAATCAAACTCTAAACTTCAATAGTTATGTTTCTTTTATTTTTCTACAAAATTTTTAAAATAAAAAATAATATTACAGTAATTATTTTTACTATAATTAATTTTAATAATAAATAATTATTCCTAACACAAATTTTCTCTCAAACCAAATTTATAAAATATTAATTTAAATTTAAATTTAAAAATTTTATTGATAAAAAATTCTTTAATATAAATCTCAATAAAAACAACTTATCAATCCAAACACTTTCAAAACACTTATTTTTTATAATAAATTCCAATAAAAAATATTCCATCATAAAACTAAAAAAATACTCCATTTAAAGGAACCCTAAACTTACTACTCTACATATAAGAGAACAATATATGACTTATTAATGCTTTTGGGAATCACCAAATTAGTAGGAACTAGTAGTAGTACTATAATTAATTACTCCCTGTGTTATTTAATTAAGAAAATTAATAAATTATTTTATTTATTCTTAATTTTTTATTAAAAAATAAACAAGTGCAATTAATGTTATACTATGTTAGATAAATTGAATAAATGATAAAATTTTTGTATTGAAATATGTAAAATAATAATTATTTGAAAATCAAAAAAAATTGAATAATTGATACTCTCTCTCTCTCTTCTTTTTTAGATGTCCTCAAGTAGGAAAAATACATAAATTAAGAAAATGAGAGATTTGACTGATTTACTTTTAATAATGATGAACGCACAAATTTTTACAACTTCAATTAATACTATTAGATATTTACAAATAAAATAAGAGTAGAATTGTATTTTTCGTATATTTTGTATTAAAATGTGAAAAATGACACTTATTTAACAAAAAAAATAGTAGTTAGATCATTTAAAAAAAACACGGGAGTATTTATTAAAAAAGAGAGAGAGGATGTTTTTTGAGCATGTGAAATTTTACATATTGTGAACTTTATAGCATGCGGAAAGAAGAATCAACAACAAGCCAATTAAAGATACACCACTGGAGAACAAAGATAAAAGAAAAGTCTGGGAATCTAGAAAGGTCACTTTTATAGCCCCAAAATGAAGAAGAAAAGGACTTGTATTATGACTACTCTCAAGGGAAAAAAACAAAAGCTTCTTTCTATATTTAGAAAAATTCAATTTGTATCTATGCCTATATTTTCTCCAAAAGTTGTAAATTCCGGACACCCAAACCGGGCCACGCTAGTCCTGCCCTGGCCCTGCACGTGACAGGTAAATCACGGGATGTGCACTAACTGGCAGGCTGAAAGTATATACAACGGAACCCACAGGCTGAAAGAATATACAACGGGACCCGAGCTCCCAGGTGCACCCCAGTAATATCTATGCCTATATTTTCAACTTGCCTAACAGCGATCCTACACGGAAATACCAATTAGTCTTTTAACAAATAATAATAATAATAATAACAAAAAAAAGGGGGGCAGTACCATTAAATTTTTCGCTAAATCCAAAGCAATAAAAGTTCTACCTTCCCACTGTCCAACTTCCATCTTCCGAGGCATCTTAGAGTGTTGCTTTTCGCATCATGCATATACATTTCCAATATATTCATCTCTCATTGGGACTTGGAAGGATTTCAATAATGTGTGAGATGTTAAGAGTAAATAAATTGTGTAGAAAATTATAATTTTGGTCCTCGAAATTTAGGAGTTTAGCACTTTTGACCTTTAATATTTTCAGTCTATCCAATTTGATCATGAATATTTTAATTTGTGATAAATTTAAGATAATTAATAGATGTTCTTCCTTGAGTAATGGAAATAGTCACGTGATAAATACGTGTTTGTTAATTGTCAAACCATTAGAAACCAAAAGTATCATAATATGAAACTTTGAGTATCAAAATTATAATTTTTCTTTTCTTAATTAGAAATGGAAAAGTTATTAATGCATATTTTTAATTATCACTTTTAAAAACTCTATTGTCACTTTTAAAAATTGATATAATATGAGAATCAATTTCATTACTGGCAATCTAATTAATTGAAATATTGGAAATTGGAATGGATCATCCAAAAATATCCTATAGGATCTCTCGATAGATTCCTAATGTTTGTAACCTCTATTCCACTTTTATACGTATACGTATTTAATACTAATAACTTAAGATTTACTGATCAATTAATAAAATTTTAATTAAATATATTGACATCTATTTATAAATTGCAATATTGATTGCAACAAGAAATGAAACTAAATATCTGAAGCAATTATATTGAGGATTGAAAGTCATTTTAAGGACCAAAAATGCTTTTTACATGGCGCACATGGAGGGTTTTTTGTCATCTATAACTCCATGTCCATGCTAATGGAGGGAAGCGGGAAAAAGACCGTTTGTCCTTACGGTGGTTGGCACTGCACGTATAGCAGTATATTCCAAAATCTAAAGAAAGATTTCGATGAGGATTGTTTTTCCTTCCCAGATCATGCACAAATCGTACGTGGCTTTGACCAATACGGATGGACGTGAGAGAGAGAGAGACGAAATCATGAAACGAATGAAACAATTCACATGCCGTTCATTCCAAAACTAAGTCCGCCGAGTCGCTGTGGTCACGACTGATTTCACTCATGAGTCCTGAGGTTCTTTCAAGATTCCGTTTTGAACTGGAACTCCCACGATTGCTGCTGCTGTCCCAGGTCCATGCATCAAGAAAAAACACTGATCATCAGTGTTTTTTCAATAATAGCCCTTGTTAATTTTGGATCCATCGTTAATCCTTTTATTTTCTTGCGGTAAACAGTAAAACACTGATCATCAGTGTTCTCCATAATGGTTTATTAGGGTACTGGTTGTCGTTGATGCCAAGCTAGAGCAGTGAGTACTGGATTTTAGTCAGTAAAAGTAAATCCAGGAACGAAGCTCTCCAGATGATCTAAGTACATTATCCACGTGAAATAAAATATCACTTTTGTTGTCTCTACATAAAATATCCACTTGAATATGTCCACTCTCTAGACAACAGTAAAACCATAAACCATGTCCTATACTATATAGTCCATAAGGACCATAATCGTAACAACACGAGAAAGATTTCTCATAACCATAGCAACAAGAGCAAGGGAACATGGGCTTCAAAATTTATAATATTTAATCATGTGGCTGGACGGACAGTAAAGACTGAGGATACAACCACAGATTGCTCAATCACAGCGGGCGATGTATATGAGACCAAAACACTTTATACATTGTCATTTCATTTGTCAAATCCAGGAAGTTGCATGAAGAGGGCCAACATAAATGATAAATGGAGATTTGTTTTTGTTTTGCTATCATTTGTGAGTCCAACCATTAGTTATCCTATACAGTATCTGAGATGGTCCACATGCAGAGATAATAAAAAAAAAAACTGAAGAAATAAATCGCCATTAATTATGATATGTGAGTACGCCTCCCATTGTCAAGACAAGAAAAGAAAACTCATGAATGCTTGTGTTTTGTTTATTTTTTTTTTATTTGGAGATTTTGAACAGTATAGCTGTTAGATTCACAATTTTGAGTTTTGTTCATAACAAATTTGAATGGCTTTAAATCTTTGGATTAAATGCCTGCGCATTGCATGTATCCGTTTGGACAAGCTATTTTGGATTGTATCATGAAATTTTTTTTTTGATAATTTGTTATGAGAAAAGAATATTTTGAAAGTGTTTGGAATGAATGATTTTATTTTGTTGGGATTTGTATTGAAGATTTTTTTATTAATAAAAGTTTGAAATTTAAATTTGAATTAGTATTTTATTAGTTTATTTTGGTGGGAAGTGTGTTAGGAAGAATTGTTTATTATTAAAATTTAAAATTCAAATTCAAATATATTATTTTATTTATAAAAATTACTGTAACAAAAATAATTACTGTAGTATTGTTTTGTGTTTTAAAAATTTTGATGAAAAAGTTGAACAAAACAAACACCTCATTTTGCAATTGTAAAATAAATCACAAAAAAACGACTTTCCAAACAGTTTGCACTAAAGATTTGAATTTACCTTACTCATCTAAGTGTAGTTATTATCAGCTATTCAGCGTGTTATATTGTAATTTAATTTGATTAAGTAATAAAATTATACCTTTTGAGTTAAAAAAAAAATAGCTGTCAGATTCAGAAACTGGAAATTATTGCTCCCTAGTCCTAGTTTCACACCTTCTTTTTCTGGGTTGCCCACTGATAGAGTTAGTTATATTTATCAGAGTTGAGCCCATCGAAAGCCCCAAATATGAAACCCAAAGGAATCTGGTAGACCATTTGACCCAAATGTAATAGACCTATGATCCATCCATCCAGTATTAAAATGTGCAGACACAACCCTAGAGGTTTAAAAGTGGAGTAATATTATAATAAAAAAATAAAATAAAACACTAGTTGCAACCAACAGTTTTAAGCACGCATCGCATCGCATAGGCAGAGTTGAGTTGTGCCCTCTGCTTCTAGGGTTTTCCTCTTCTTCTACCGACCGACCGACCGACCGAACAAACAAACAAACAAAGAGATGAGGTAATTTTTACTTTGCGTTGCGTCGCGTTTTGAATTTGGTTCTCGCTTTCTACTTTGAAATGGATTACTCACTCCCTGTCTCTTCAGTGATTTTGCTAGGGTTTAGTCTTTGATTTCGTTCCAGTTTTTAATATTTATTTTTAGTTACTTTACAAACTCTTTTTTCGATTCCTGTTTCTGGGATTTCTAAATATGTTGAGTGTAAAACATAGGCGAGGGCCGTTTTGGTGTGCAATCAATTCTGCAAATCTATTTGAAGAAGACTTTTGTGTAGAAAATGAAAATTATAAATTTGGGGCCATTTTTTTTTTCTAGTTTTAGAGGGAGTTTCTCTTTGAGAAATGTTTTTTTTTTTTAAACCTTGTTGGATTGAGATTTAATAAATCTTTTGCAATATATTTGCCAATTGATAATTGTTTTGCTGACTTTAATATTTATTGTCATTGCGGGGGGGTTTAGATAGAGGGATCATGATGGGCCAAAAGAGCTACCATCTAGAAGATTTTACTTTCTTGTAATGCTATTATCCACAAGAAAGCTAATTGACTGAGTTAGTGATAGTAGTTTATTCTTTGTACTAATTCTACTATACCCGTGAATTGAATTGTAGTAGTGATGGTTTTGAGACACATTAAAGAAGGTAGCCTTTTGTCTTTTAAGTTAATGGAGTACCAATGTTTCTCTAGGTTAACTGATTCCGGATATAATGGTAACACTCCTAAGACACCACTATGACATCCGATTGACATTACTTCTTGGTGTGTAACTCTGACAAGATGAACACTGTCATGTGTGGGTTTGCATGAGCATGTTTAAATACGTACCTTCAACTCATGTGGTGTCGAAATTGCTCTTACAATGATTTTAGGCTGTGAAAGCTTTTGAATTGAATAGGGTTATCTGCTTTCCTTTTAAATGACAAAATTACGTACTACAGATGCATGCTACTTGTCTTGTTAATCGTTTTACATTTCTGTTGGGTGGGTTTGCTATAAGCTACCATTAAGAAAGGGGTCTCATTTTGTAGCCGGCATCCTGAGGTGAAATGGGCCGAAAGGTTGGACAAGGTATATCTTACTGTGCTACTGCAAGATGCTAAAAATGCAAAGGTTAACCTTGATCCAGAAGGCATTTTTACATTCTCTGGATCAGCCGGAGCTGAAAACCATGTCTACGAGCTGAAACTTGATCTTCACGATAAAGTTAATGTAGAGGTGAGTGTTTCTGCTTGTACAAACTTTGATTAATTATGCAGGTTCTAGGCTCCAACTGCAATGAGTTTTATCATGGCCAGTTGATTCTGATTTAGGATCTTGTTCCTGTTTACTGCATTAATAGATAAACTCAGCAACAATAGAAGATACACTAGTGGATCTTTTCTTGTGATTTACCTGAAATTATATATTGATTCCTATAAATTTGTAGCAGATAATGGAACAGTCTTTTAACTCTTGGGCTTAAAGGCAATGCCAGAATTTGTTCTATGCTCACAGGCTGTTAATTAACATAGTTGTACTTTGTCTAGATTTTTACACATTTTGCATTATTATTTATTAATTATTTTTCATTCTCAGGAAAGTAAAATAAACATTGGCGTGAGAAACATATTCTGTGTTTTGGAGAAAGCTGAGAAGAAGTGGTGGAAGAAACTATTACGGGGAGAAGGGAAGGCCCCTCACAATGTCAAAGTAGATTGGGATAAGTGGGCAGATGAGGATGATGATGCTGGTATCTCTTATTTTTGTGATATCCAGGTTTTCTCTGTGGTTTTCATAAAGGTGACCAATGTAATAAAGCTCTATTTCTCTATCTTTTGATTAGGTCCTGCAGACTTAGATTTGGGTGGAATGGACTTCTCGGTAAGGATGTATTTCTCACTTGGGATTTTATCATTTAAAGTTCTGTTCTGCAGATCCATCCTGATGTTTTTATTTGTTGACATGCATTTCAGAAATTTGGTGACATGGGAGGCATGGGAGGCATGGGAGGCATGGGTGGCATGGGTGGCATGGGTGGCATGGGTGGCATGGGTGGCTTTGGTGGCATGGATGGTATGGGTGGCTTTGGTGGCATGGATGGTATGGGTGGCATGAATTTTGATGCTATGGGTGACGATGATAGCGACGATGAAGGTATTGAACCAAATATCAATTCTTTTAGCTTGATGAAACTGTTCTGCTACTTGGTTCTGATGTCTTGATGTGGTGCTATATCTTGTTCTATTCGCCAGTCTAAGAAGTCATGCATCTTTGTCAAACAGCAGTTTTTTTTATTGCATGCTTTGTTTTTTTCCAGCTGATTCCACGATTTACTTGCATACTTTCAGATTCTTTCTTCCTTGTATTTAGTTAGTTAGAGATGCTAATTTAATATGTTCAGTGACGTCATTGTTTTCTCGCATCGAATGAAAGAAATAAAGTAAAATTGGAGCCTATGAATCAGTCAATCTAGCATTACTTTAGTGTAGATCGGTTTGGCGTAATTCTCAACCATTCAAGTAGAAATTAATGTAAGCATTAGGCATTTTACAGGGTGTCCATATTTGATTTTTCTTAAACTTAATAGTTGGTTATGTTCTGAATGTTTCTAATTCATTGGCTGTTTTATGAAAAAGCGTGCATTATGTCTCCTGGAACATACACAGGGAGGGATCTAATTAACCATATTATGCTTCTGAGTTTTGATGTGTTATTTAGAGAGACTTTGGTGAGGTTATAGATATTCTGCGGCGAGAGCTGCAGGAATTCCATTTTTCTGCTCCACTTGTCTTTTTTGATGTCAGCATGATGGCTCTACTGCAGGGCAAGAGGTCACGAAGCCCGCAGAGAAAGCTGATGACAAGGCAGGTCAGGAGGTGAAGGCTGCAGGAGAACCAAGCTCTTGAGGGCTTTGTCAGTGGGAAATTTTGAATTATAGTCCTTACCTTCTTGGCTTGGTATCAAATCTAATGCATGCTTTTCTTAACAAGAGTGAAAGTCTTCTATCCAGATTTAGTGTTGACAAAACTGTTATTTAATTCCTGCTATCTGGGCAGGAAACTGTAATTCTATCTTCTTCGATGCAAGAGTGTTGTACTTTAGCAACTTTGATTGACAAACACGAAAGACATTAAAAAAAATGCATGTAATTTTGGTTGGGACTTGGGAATGACATCCTTACTTGAATGCGATATTGTACGGTTAGCAATTTTAGGTATCAGCATTAGAAACTTTGATGTGCGATCATGTGAGGTGCATATTGAATTGAGCTACAATACCAATTTCCATCTGGCTGGTATCATTAGAAACTTAGTTTCACTTTACAATCGAGGTGTGTAAAGAATATCACAAAAAAGTCAAAATCATTGCGAATTTGAATTTTGCTATTTTTTTGTGGCTAAAATATGTTATAATCTATAAAAAATGATAATTTTGTAAGAAATTTAAATTTCACTTTTTTTGACATCATTCATTAGAAGCTGGAAAAAAAATTCAAATTAACACCATTTTTTAATTGTTATTAGGTTTGGTGAAAATTTTAATTTTCATGTTTTTTACAACCAACTTGAGTGGCGCCCGGGTGCTTCTATCACATTTTACTTAAACTTTAGTTATATGATCAACACTGTAAATACTTAAACTTTAGTTATATGATCAACACTGTAAATGTGGAATTCTCTCAAGGGTGATGATAGACAGAGTGAAAAATATTAGTGAAAATCAATAGTGATTGACGTGGTAAGTATAAAAAGATAAAATTGGGTGGTAAGTATAAAAAGATAAAATTGGGTTAGTTGTACAACTTTCATGTAGCACTTTATAAAAAATTGACACGTGTCATTTTAGTTAGTTTTCTAATTTTAAAAATAAACTAATAACTTAACCAAATGATAAGTGAACCATAAGGGCTCGTTTGTTTGGCAGGAAAGTAATGCTTAATGGGAGCGTGATTCTTGGGATTTTAATTTTGAGGAAAATGAATATTTTTCCTGGTCATCTGATTCCTAGGAATTTAATTCTGAAGAATCTGAATACTTACCCTGTGTTTGGATAGATTTTTAAAAAAGTTAGTATCATTCTTATGTCATTATTTGATTTAAATTATTGAACCAAATAATGTTATTTGAATTCCTTTTGTATGTTATACTTATACATAACCATTTTTAGTAGTTTTATTTTAAATCATATGATGAAACTTAATTATATATTTTTACCTTATAATAAATGTTTTAATATTATTTTTTATATTTTCATCATTGTAAAAATTATCATTTTTAATTTAATTAAATAATTAAGCTATTAATTACAACTTATAAAAAAGTGTTAAAATAAAAATTTTCTTTGTTAATATTATTAAAAAAAAGAATAGATGATTAAATAAATAAAAAATAAATTTACAAATTAATATTAATAAAAATAGCTCAAATTTATTAAACAATAAGTATTGAAAATTAATTAAGTAAAAATATGATAGAAAAAGTCTAAAGCAACATAAATACAATTTTGAGTTTTTAGAAAAAAATATATAAAACCCCCATGATGCTAATAATTTTAATAATAAAAAAATAATATAACAGCAATTTATTTAACTCTTTTTACATTGAATTACTTTTTAAAGTCAATATAAAGACATTTAAAACTACTAAAATTTTAATTTCAGTTAAGTAGTAAAGTCAATAAAAAAATATTAAACTAAAAATAAAATAAAATTATTTGACCAAATGAATTAGACTTTAACATAAGAAGCATATGAAACTCAAAATATAAATAATAAACATAAACAAAGAGCTACATAGTCAAAATCCTCAAGAGAGGAATCAGAATACCAACTTTTAAAGAGGATTCATAATCTTGGAATCTTGCAATTATTTTCCTTAGTTCAGGATTCTTTTTACTTTCCCTGGATGAAACAAACGCAGGAATTTAATAATTAGAAAAATGATTACTTTCCCAATTTGAAACAAACACAGAAATCTGGAAATTAGGAAAAAGATTACTTTCCCAACCCAGATTCCCTGCCAACCAAACAAGCCCTAAGGGATAAGTGTTTGTGCACGTGTCAGTTTTTTATAAGTTGGTACATAATTTTGTATTTTTATACCTAATGGATAATTTTGTCTTTTATAATTGCCACGTCAATCACTATTAGTTTTTACTAATATTTTTCACTTTGTTTATCATTAATCTTCTATCAATTTATGACTTTTCATTTTGTCCATGTTGATATTTCCGCCTCTTGTAACTGAATTTCCTATCAATAAAATTAGGGAGCGAAGCCCGTACCAGAATGATTAGCCATAGCCTAATCGGAGAACCTGGTATCCTCCAAACAACATAGCAAGTTCATCCGAGAGGCAACAAATCAGGCAAATAGTTTTGATAGTTTTATACATTGGACGGCAGATTAGGGCCCCGGTCATCTGACCCAGAGACCCTTAGAGTAAATGATTGCACTGGAAGACTCCCGGTGGACTTTGATAAAGACTTCAGAGGAATCCCAGATCCGATCAAGCTCAGATCTTTTCCGGTGACCATTTTCGTGCCTTTTTGCACTTATATGTACTGGTGGTGTGCTATCTAATGAATTGTTCAATTAAAAGGCAAATTTATAAAATTTGAATAATGACCATTTTTTGTGGATTATAGCACACGTTTTTTTACGAAAAACGTCAAATTTGAATAATTTGCTGTCGGTGGTCATTTTCGTGCCATTTTTGTACTCATATTAAATGGTGATGTGCTATCTAATTAATGGTGTAAAAATGTGAAAAATTAAAAATTTTGAAAAATGGTCATTTTTTTTGGGTTATAACACACGTTTTTTTGCCCAAAATTGAAATTTTCAAAAACTTGTTGTCGGTGGCCGTTTTCCTGCCCTTTTTTGCAATCATAAGAAATCGTGACTTTCTATCTAATGAATTGTGCAATAAAAAGGAAAATTTATAAATTTTTAAAAATGACAATTTTTTGTGGGTTTAACACACGTTTTTTTTTGCGAAAAAACGTCGAATTTGAAAATTTTGCCATCAGTGGCCATTTTTTTGCTGTTTTTTCACTGATATGAAATTGTGATGTGTTATCCAGTGAATGGTGTTGAAAAAGTGAAAAATTAAAAATTTTTAAAAATGACCATTTTTTGTGGGTTACAATACATGTTTTCCTGTCCTTTTTTGCAATCATAAGAAATCGTGACTTTCTATCTAATGAATTGTGCAATAAAAAGGAAAATTTATAAATTTTTAAAAATGACCATTTTTTTGGGGTTATAGCACACGTTTTTTTTTGCGAAAAAACGTCGAATTTGAAAATTTTGCCATCAGTGGCCATTTTTTTGCTGTTTTTTCACTGATATGAAATTGTGATGTGTTATCCAGTGAATGGTGTTGAAAAAGTGAAAAATTAAAAATTTTTAAAAATGACTATTTTTTGTGGGTTACAATACATGTTTTCCTGCCCTTTTTTGCAATCATAAGAAATCGTGACTTTCTATCTAATGAATTGTGCAATAAAAAGGAAAATTTATAAATTTTTAAAAATGACCATTTTTTGTGCGTTATAGCACACGTTTTTTTTTGCGAAAAAACGTCGAATTTGAAAATTTTGCCATCAGTGGCCATTTTTTTGCTGTTTTTTCACTGATATGAAATTGTGATGTGTTATCCAGTGAAAGGTGTTGAAAAAGTGAAAAATTAAAATTTTTTAAAAATGACCATTTTTTGTGGGTTACAACACATGTTTTGTTGCCCAAAACAGAAAATTTCGAAAACTTGCCGTTTGTGGCCGTTTTCGTGCCCCTTTTTGCAATCATAAGAAATGGTGATGTTCTGTCTAATGAATTGTGTAATAAAAATTAAAATTTTAAAATTTTAAAAATGGCCATTTTCGTGGGTTATAGCACACGTTTTTTTGCCAAATATGCCAAATTTTAAAATCTTGCCGTTGGTGGCCATTTTCGTGTCGTTTTTACACTCATAAGAAATGATGATGTGCTATCTAATCAATGGTGTGAAAATGTGAAAAATTAAAAATTTTCAAAAATGACCATTTTTTGTGGGTTATAATACACATTTTTTGCGCAAAACGAAAATTTTTTGAAAATTGCCGACGATGGCCATTTTCGTGCCTTTTTTGCACTCATATGAAATGGTGGTGTACTATCTAATGAATTGTTCAATTAAAAGGCAAATTTATAGCACACATTTTTTTGCGAAAAACATCAAATTTGAAAAATTTGTTGTCGGTGGTCATTTTCGTGCCGTTTAATTTCATTGTACTTCACAAGTTCATCACAGTTTCAAGCCATAATAGCATATTGCATACTTTGGACTTTCCATTGTTGCCTCTTAAACCTCTTGGGATTTACAACTATTTTTCCTGTGATTCTGTAAATATTGGGATCACTTGCTGCTGAACTTAGGCAAATTTAGTCTAAAACTTTCAAATTGAAGCATAATACATATAGAGCATTGCATATTTTCCTTGTGCATAATTCGTATGATGCAGACAAGCACGTTTCTTTGTCTCATTTTTTTGTCACTCCTAGTGATTTATAGACATATCGTAGGGAGTTTTTTTGTAAGGGTGGATCCTTCTTGTGGCTGCAGAGTGATGCTTGATTTTGGGATTATATAAAGGTTTTTAATCTCCAGACGGCTTTGATATAATCCCCAAATTCTTACATTCTGCACAGGTAGATGCACTCCCCTTTTCACCCCAATCGAGATGCCTCCACCCAGGAACAGCTCCATCACACCAGACGAGTTGCCACGAATAGAGCTCATGAATAGTGACCACGTCGGCAGACCCAAATCAGTTGAGACTTCAGTAGATTTGGTTGAGGCTCTTGCTCAGCTGCCAATTGACGAAATTCTAAGTATTCTTGGTGAAGAACAATCACTAAGTGATGCAATCCAGCTCCTAGCTTCTTCAGACCAGGCTGTGGAAGCTGCCACACTACTTCAGGAGGGTGAGCCACAACGACCTCCCAGTGTATCAAACCGTAACCTCATGGAGCCGTCAGTTGTTATACTACCCCAAGACAATCGCAAGGAGCTGGCAATTGAGGATTGTCAGCAGCAAAATTTGGAAGGAGAAGCTGGTCTACAAAATGTTGTGAACTTGAGCTCAGAACCAGAGGTACAACAAGCCACCGAGCTCCTTCCCCAAATGCTGGAGCAGGGAGAAAAAGAAGCTCAAAGCCTGTCTCGATTTGTTTCATTTATATCCTTCACTTTTCCAAGGTCTGACTCAGCTCCGTTCCTGCGTATTCACTGGCTTGAAAAGGAACGGCCAAAACCTGAACTCCCTGATTTTGATGTTGGACAAAACGAAAACATAAACGTGCAAGTCCATTTTGAGGAGCAAGTGCTTTGCCAGGAACTCCAAATCCAAACTCCAGCCAAAACAAGCAGGTATAACCTTCGCTCCCTATCCAAAGAGGAGATCTTTTATAAACAGAGTTCAAGGAAAAATAAAAAGAAAGAGGCAAGGAGGAATGCTCTGGAGTTTTGCTACTCTGATTCCGATACCCATATTGATGTTGAGGAGTGTCTACCTTTTGAGATGTGTAGTTAGCCGTTCGCCATTGCTTGATACTTGATTGGTAAGGACTACATTTTCTTAAACTGCATGTGCTGAATGTACTTTGAAGGTTCTTAATGCCCTGTGTTCATGTGCTGAAATTTTGGAGGATCTTTGCGATGAAATGGTTTGATGGCTACTGTGGTGCTTCCTTGTCCCAATTTTTTGGATATGGCTGCTACTTTCAGTATACTAGTTGGTACAAAATAAACTGCATGCTTTGTTTGGTCTTGATAGAGATAATACCATGAATATTGTTAGCTTGATCAGCTTTGCTGCATATGATGGCTACATTGACAGGCTAAAGCTTTTGCATTTTTTGATATGGCTGCATATGATATGTGCTTCTGTTATATTGTTTGTGATGTTGGATGTGGCCTTTGGAAATGGAAAGGTTTGAATTGGAAAGCTTGATCTTGGAGGGTGAAGTGATTTTGCAGATTGGTTTGGTGGGCCCACCGTTTCAAGATCTTCCTATTTTTCTTTGGAGGATTTTGTGAGTACAATTGATTAAGTGCTTTGGTGCCGTTGACTCAACTTGATGTTTCTATTTACATCTCTTTTATTAATTCCCCACAAGACTTGTTTGGAAATAGAAACCATTACTCTAGGATTGTCTAGAGTAGAATTTTCTTTATTTCATATGTCATTTGCTCAGTAACTCATGTAATGGAGTAGTACTCCAAGTTCACAGCTTTTTCTTTTGTAACGATGCATTTGAGTATATCCAACATCATCTTTTGCCCTCCTTTGTATATAAGATTGACTGAAAAAAAAACTCTATATTTGCAACTGTAAATGAGGAAGTACTCCTTATTTCTTTTCTTAACATTAAGACAAGTGCTCCAATGTAAGGAAGGAGTTCTCCCGATTTATAGCTTTTCAAATGTACTAATAGTGTTGTTAAATCCGCCATTGACTTTTGTAACCTTTAATTCTATCAATAAAATAGGGAGTTGAGCCCCCTCGTAAATGGGATGATTAGCCAACCAAAAAAACGACAATATTCACTAGAATGCATGTTCATAATCGGTGTGGGGGCAAAAAAACGGTGTAAGAAAAGTCAAAATTAAGCCATTTTTGGCTAAAATATGTGTTTTATAACCCATGAAAAATGAAAATTTTGTGAAAAATTTAAATTTCACTTTTTTTGACACCATTCATTAGAATGCATGTTTACAATTTAGGAGTGTGTAAAAAATACTAAGAAAAAAAGTCAAAATTAACATCGTTTTTTTTATTTTATCATTTTTACCAAAATGCGTGTGTTATAACTCATGAAAAATTGAAGTTTGGTGAAAATTTTAATTTTCATTTTTTTTTACAATATTTACTAGAATGCATGTTCATAATTGGGGTGGGTGCAAAAACTGGGGTAAGAAAAGTCAAAATTAAGTCATTTTTGAATTTTGCCATTTTTAGCTAAAATATGTGTGTTATAATCAATGAAAAATGAAAACTTTGTGAAAAATTTAAATTTCACTTTTTTTGACACCATTCATTAGAATGCATGTTTACAATTTAGGGGTGTGCGAAAAATAGTAGGGAAAAAACTAATATTAACACCGTTTTTTTATTTTGTCATTTTTTATCAAAATGCGTGTGTTATAACTCATAAAAAATAGAAGTTTGTTGAAAATTTTAATTTTATCTTTTTTTGACAATATTCACTAGAATGCATATTCATGATTGAGGTGGGTGCAAAAAAAGTGTAAGAAAAGTCAAAATCAACGTGTTTTAAAATTTTGTTATTTTTTGCTAAAATATGTGTTATAACCCATGAAATGGAGATTTGGTGAAAATTTAACTTTGAATTTGAAGGACGATTATGAATAGAATTCTAATTTGATGATGAGTAGATGATCATCATCTACTACCAAAGGGCGGACTTAAAGGGCTGGAAAAAGAGGGGCTTGGAATTGGTGGAAGAATTGAAAATGTTAGCCTGCTTGTTGTACGGCCACTATATCATATATTCCCTTGGAAATATGTTTCAGACCTGTACTTATACCTAGTCTTTCCCCACCCCCACCCACACCCACATCCACATGTTTTCCCTATCCTTTTTTTTTTTTTTTAAACACACACACACTCACATGCATCTTACAGGAATCGAACTCTAGACCTGTAAGTCGGGAAGCTAACTCCCTAACCACTGGGCTAGCCCCAATGGCTTCCCCTATCCTTATTTATTGATTAGGAAGTCGTTTATTTACGGATGTAGAACTTTTATAATTTGGTCTTGTTGGCCAAATTAGACTAACCCCTCATGTATTTAGGAAGTATATGCAATGGAGTAGTACTTAAATTAAATTTTTTATTTTTGTAAAGGTATGATTGGATATATTCAGCACCTTATTTTGTTCACTATTTATATAAGCTCGATTTGGCTTTAAAAAAAAATGATGAGTAGATGATCATTTTACTCAACTAAAACTATTGACGAAATGATACTCAATTCAAAGTCTCAAACTATTGAGTGTATTCGCATGGTGTCAATTACTGTTTTTTATTTTGATGATGAGTAAATGATCATTTTACTCAACTAAAACTATTGACGAAATGATACTCAACTCAAACTATTGAGTGTATTCGCATGGTGTCAATCACGGATCCCGTTTTGAAATATTACTCTGAAATATTTTGAATATTTTATTATTACAAAATTAATTATTATTTAACAAAGGATTATATTCAATTAGCTATTGGGGCTAGCCCTGTGGTTAGGGATTTAGCTTTCCGACCTAGATCTACAGATCTAGGATTTCTGTGAGTTGGCTTCCCAGGTCTATAGTTCGATTCCTGTAGTATGTATGTTATATTCGAGGGAAATGGAACGGTGAGTCTACTGTTGCGTTGTTTTTTAATTCCATTTCAAGGGACGTTGAGGTGAATTACTATTGCTTCGTTAAATCCGATTCCGCGGAATTGCGCCATACGGCGTCGTTTCATACGATCCGCGAACTCCTAAAACCCAAAATAGGAGGAAAAGTGCTAAAACCCTAAATAGGAGGCAGCCAGCAAGAGCCAAGAGGCGGCCATGGAAGGCACCGCCGCCGAAGACATGGAGATGGAGCCACCATTACCAGAATCATCATCTTCCAATTCCATAAGAACAGCAACAGCAAAGCGCTTCGGCCTCAAAAGCTCTATTCAAACTAACTTCGGCGACGACTATGTCTTTCAAATCGTCGCCAAGTATGTCATTTCCGTCCGTCCATTTCAATTTAACGTAAACTATGTAGCTTAACTTGGATAAATAATTGATGAATGAAATAAATAATACTACTATTAGGGATGATTGGACATCGATGGCGGTATCACTCTCAACGAACGCGGTCAAATTGTACTCGCCGGTGACGGGACAGTACGTCGGTGAGTTGAGGGGCCACACCGATACAGTAAATCACATGTCTTTCCAAGTTCCGTCTTCTCCGCACATATTGTGCTCTTCCTCCTCCGATGCTACTATCAGATTGTGGGACACTAGGTCTTCTCAGCAGGCCTGTCTTTCTCTCGATTTCTCTCTCTCCCTCCACCATATGGGAGCTATAATCTATTATTTCCGTTTTCACTCTTTCAATATTTTATGAAATGCAGGTATCTAGCATGGATGCTGGTCCATCGCAGCAAGTGTTTAGTTTTTCTTTTGGTGGAGCTGCTGATAATCTTCTGGCGGCAGGCTGCAAGTCTCAGGTAAAAGATCATACTTGCACCGACAATGGTTAAGAAATTTTGTTAAATTGATATGTTTAGCGACTTTTATGCAAGTATAGTGGGGTGTGGGTCTTGGGCTCTTGGCAGATTTATAGGTGATTACTTGCTTGAGTTGGGCTACTTTCTGGAAGTACTTTTCTTAAATAAAATATTACTGAAATATGCATGGGTTTCTTGTCTATGTTGATTTCCTTTCTATGTACAAATTGTGCTTATTTTCCAATTAATTGTCCTGATGCAGGTTCTTTTATGGGATTGGAGGAACAAGAAAGAGGTTGCGCGATTGGAGGAATCCCATACCGAGGACGTTACTCAGGTTGCTTTTGATGAATGTTCAAGTTCCTTTCAACTACAACGCTGTAGTAATCTAATAGCCGTAATTAGATTTCTGATTGACTAGAGGTGGAAAAAGATATATCAACATCAACTGTTTATTGAATCAACATTTTCACTTGATAACTGAATATCTTGGCTAAATCATCCATGTTAAAAGCTCCATGCAAGTTGATACCAAAGAGAGGTTGACATGTATCTTACCTTATAACAGAACCAGTTTACTCTTTCCTAATAACGAGATGTCGACATTTCACCCCACATCTGCTGCTGGTATCAGATTTCTTTCTTATTTTGGGATAGATAAATGAACAGTTCTGAACCTTTTCAATACTCAAGCTTGTCATGAGCTATTGGCTTGACTGGTGGTTTTATCAGGTCCACTTTGTTCCTGGACACCAGAACAAGCTTCTCTCTGCTTCGGTTGATGGATTGATGTGTCTGTTTGACACCAGTGGAGATATAAATGATGACGATAATTTGGAGTCAGTAAGTAAGATAAAACCTACACCGTTTGCTCTTCCTGTATTCTGTTCTTTTGTTGAGTGACGTGCATTGGCAGTGGTATGGCAACCACAGTATAATGTAAACTTATTGTCATTCCAGGGTTTAAGAAGGAATTCTTTTCTTCATTTTTTTTTTCCCTGCATTTTGCTTCAACTCATTCAATGGACTCAATCTGCAGGTGCTTAATGTTGGAACGTCAATCGGAAAAGTTGGTTTCCTTGGAGCTACTAATCAAAAAATTTGGTGTTTGACACACATTGAAACTTTAAGGTATGCAAATTACAACCTGTTTGGCCACAAAGCAATGTATGATCATTTTAATTTTCTTTTTTGGCATACATTTTATAACTCTTTTTGGTAGACATCCATGCATATCTTGATGTTTTTACTAGGATTTTCAACTTTAGTTTCTCTTTAGTGTTTGGGACTGGAAAGAATCACGTATGGAAAGCAATTTTGAGGATGCTCGATCCTTGGCTTCTAACAGCTGGACACTAAGTAATGTACGTGAATTCATATGTTTTTTACAACCTGTTTAAATTTGCAACACGTCAAAGCATTAAGTTACATTTCTTAGAATCGTGACTTAATTTTTGTTATTAATGTTCTTCGATGAAGTTTTACAGAAGTTCGTTGCCATGTTCTTATTCACAGGTTGACTACTTTGTTGACTGCCACTACTCAATGGAGGAGAATCGTCTGTGGGTGATTGGCGGTACTAATGGTGGCACCTTAGGCTATTTCCCGTTGTATTGCAGAAGCAGTCCAGGAGAAACGTCTGCAATTGGGTCAGCAGAAGCTGTTCTCCTTGGAGGCCATGCAGGTGTTGTAAGAAGTGTATTGCCTGTGTCCCCCATGCAAGGAAGAATCTGCCAAGACCAAGGCATCTTCGGATGGACGGGGGGTGAAGATGGCCGATTATGTTGTTGGTTGTCTGATGAATCATTTGATACCAATTGCTCATTTACAGCAGGTGCCCTGGTTGCCAGGTCACCAAAGTATAGCAGGAAATGCCGGCATAGTCCATATTAGTACTTTATTAGTGTAACTACCATGCTGTAATTTTGTTGTACGCATTAATTTTTAGCTTTGTACGTTTTTCTTGTTTGGGGCCATCAATGTTTACTTTCTTACAAGGCCAAACTTTTTTTGTTGTTTATTATTTCTATTTTTTTTATTCTGAAATTATTACCTTGTATTTCAATGTTACCTTAACACTAAAGTTACACTGCAAAACAGTTTCATGAAATAAATTACATTTAACATTACTTTTGCGGAAGAAGAATCAATTATGGACATTACAATTTTTGTGAGTCATGCCTTTAAGAAAATCGTTACCCTTTTTTTTACATATCTACTTATGTTTTATACCATTATTTTTTTTAATTTCTGATTCAATATGATACATGTATCCTCTTATATAATAAGAAAAATTAAAAAATTTAAAAAAAAATTGAAAATTTTCAGCTTTCTTACCTTATATAAAACTCTTTGTGGTTCAGGAAAAAAATTGTAATTGAAAGAAAAAAGAATTTTGGAAAAAAAAAATAGTAATTAAAAAAAGGGGAACTTTGGAAAAATAACGTGGTGGGGCAGCGAACTTAGTGAGCCTATGGCAGTGTTGGGAGGGAGAGGGTTGGAAGAAAATCATCAAATTCCATTTGGTTATAGTATCAACATAGCATCATCACCCATATTTACTTTCTCAGGTGTTTTGTTGGCCCAGATAGAGATACTAATCTGACAATGAATAAGTGAAAATGGGAAGGAAAATTGGAAAAGAGGATCCACCTTCGACAAAGAAGATTAGTCAAACTAATTTTCAACTTCTGTAAATTTTCAGTCATTGTCCTTCAATCTTCAAAATTTGCACCTCAAAGAATCGAAGGCAAAATACTAAGAGGAAAACCAATTGATCATTGTTCTATGGGATTTAATGAAACCGTCCAAGAAAATCCTAGTTTGGGAAGTCAATGCCAACAAGAAGGATGTACATTGAGAGTTGAGATTTATGATAACAAGGAAGCTTACTAACTGCAATGGTACAAGCATATTTATGTCAAATACAGAAAAATCTCTGAAATCAAAAAATTGAAAAAAAAAAAAAAAAAACCTTCAAAATTAAAAGAATACAAAATGGGAAATAGGTTTGGTGAGGGGTGGTCAAATTCTCCTCTACAATACCAAACCCCTCTAATTTTATCCAGCTCCTTGTAACATTTAACAATATGAAATCCTACACATCTCTCTATCTGATCCAAATACACAGTAACATTTCTATCTGATCCTCTCCATATCTTGCCGTCTTGAATAACAGGATCCAAGCGTTTATAAATCTTCGCACAACTCCAAGAGGTATGAAATGAAATAGAACGAAAAACAGAATGCTTATTAAATTTAAAAAGCATATTTACAGACATCAAGAGAAGCCTAAGGGGCAAGTTTTAGTAAGATGAGGTTGAGAAAATTTTTGTGGATTTCTAACCACAGAGCCAAAATATCCATTAAATTATGATACAAACTCAGGTAGGAGGGTAGAGTTTTGGAAGAGAGGAGGAACCTGTAAATGGGATTTTCCCACAAGGTCAGGGTCCCAATGCCGGGTGTATGTTGAAAAGGGCTTTAGAAAGTAAAGAAATGGCACTATACACAAGTCACACTCTACATGAAGTAACTAAGCGATCTTTTTTTCCTTGAACCACCCTCTCCATAAAGTTCATTCCATTGGAGAAGCTCATTCATATTTGCTGACTCTGATGACACACTAGCACAAACCTACATTCAAAGAAATAACATTTAGCATCATATGAACTCAGTCAAACACCAAAGTCAAGACTCTGACTTCACATACAATATGGTTAATCTGTGACACAAATATCAATAAGCACATATCACGATCCAAAACCATTAGAAAACAATGAGCCACAGAAATCCATATATGAAACTAAATAGATGGGTAAAATTAAAAGGAAAAGACCACTCCGCTCTTCCTGCAAGTAAACCTACCTGGTCATGTGCATACTTAAAATCCTCCATGCTGACCGGTCGAACATCCGAACTGCTATACAATGCAGGTAAAGGTCTACTCTCAGCCAATGCCAATGTTTTCTCCTACAAATCATGCAATTGCACAATCAAATCAACCACAACTTGGAAAGATCAAATGTGCACAAAAAGTCGCACCCGACGGTATGTTACCAATAGTCACTCCCAGCAAATAAAAATAAAGAACAAATGAAAATCAAGCCATCTCATAAATACAAGTGAAAGAGGTGAAGAAGGTAGAAAAGATAGATCATATGCGGGTCAGAAAAGAAATAGACATCTGCAAATTACAATAAATAGCTCGGTACCCGTAACAATTACACAAAATAAAACATAATAATTCAGTAGCTGAGGAACTCACCTTCTTCTCCTTCTCCAAAATTTCTCTTATGGGACAATGAGCAGCGGTCACACATAGATTCTGAAAATAAAACATAATAATTTAGCAGCTGGAGAGTCCTCAAACAGAAAAATAAAATGAGAAACAATAACAAAAACCAGAAAGTAAAAGTAGGCAAAACAAGGATTGCACAGAAAACTTGCAGACAAACCTTTAAATCGCTTCCTGAGTATCCTTCAGTCATGTTAGCAATTGCTTCCAGATCGACATTGGGCAACAATTCTTCTTTAGATAATATAACTTTTAGAATCTTCTCCCGGTTAGGTGCATCTGGTAGGTTTACCATCAACCTGTACCAAAACAAACAGATAAGAATCTCATGAGCAATTTGTGAAAAGGAAAAGTGGAAAGGACCTTGTGATGGGAAAGGATTTACCTTCGAGGAAGCCTCCTAATAACCGCCTCATCAAGGTCAAAAGGCCTATTGGTTGCAGCCAGTACTAGGACCCGTTCCTTGTCTTTTGTTCGCAGACCATCCCAATTCACCATAAATTCATTCTTCATTTTGCGCATTGCTTCATGTTCTCCAGGATTTTCCCGCCGTCCTAACATGCTGTCAACCTATAACATTGATATACAAGTCTTCTTACAGCAATACGCAAGGGAAAGGAAAGAAATTAAAAACAAACGAAAAAAGCAGAAAAATAACAAGAAGAATTCGAAGATGCTATTGTTGTTATTTTCTTTTACTAAGTGTATAATGAGCAATAAACCATCGCCAAAGAGAGAATTTAAGAGATAATCAATGCTGTGACCAAAGATCCAAAGCTTTTATGCATTAAAGAGTCAAATAGGAAACTAGCTCATAGAAAACCCAAAATAAACACATTAGTACATCGGTGAAACAAACTCTTTCCACTGACCTCATCAACAAAGACAACACTAGGAGCAATTTTACTCGCCAACGTAAAGACTGCTTTCACATACTTCTCGCCCTCGCCAAACCACTGTAAGCAGTAAGAACAACAAGTTGAGAGACAGAAATCAACAAGAAAAGCTGTAAGTCAAGAGTGAAATATAGAAGCACCTTTGAAGTGATGCTTGACATTGATATGTTAATAAAGTTAGCACCAGCTTCCGTGGCAACAGCTTTGGCAAGCATTGTCTTCCCAGTACCAGGAGGTCCAAAGAGCAATATTCCCTTGCAAGGCTGTCAGAAACAACTTGGCTCAGCAATCCAACACAGTTGTAGCACATTGCCAGTATACAAACAAAAGCACTGTTTTATTCAAAGCAGTTGATTCCAAACCTTTGTCAGCTGCCCTTTGCAGAATAATTCTGGCCTTTGCAGAGGAAGCATAACCAATTCTTTCAGAGTATCCTTCACATTTTCCAATGCTCCAATGTCATCGAAAGTAACTCCAATGTCAGTCGGTGGAATAACATCAGCAAGGAGTCTCTTCTCAAATTCATTCTCTGTAACCACATCCTGTAAAGTACGTGTCGTTAGAACTAAGGCAAATATTTCATAAAACTAACTTGTAATTAGACACCTCAAAGACAAACAATTTTTACCTTGAGAGATTTCTTCGAACTCTTTGTCTCATTCTGAACGCTCTGCAGGATGTTGAGCCCATATCGAATGCTGCAAATTGTTTAGATAAACAATGTTAACAATTTTGCACTAACTGTAAAAAGCAATGTAGAAATGTATTGTGGTAACCTTTCACTGGTTATACAAAGTTTTGCATCTTTCCCAGAAGCTTCAGAAGAACGCATAAAGTGATGACTTACAGCCCAACCGATAACTTTTTCCACATCTACCAAAACAAGAAGGGCAAATTATCAAGCATCCCCATCTAATGAATTATCTTCAGTAACAGACGCGTCAATTTAAATTGAAACTGCTTACTTTCACTTGTCAATGCCTGATCTTTAATACACAGTTCATCAAGGTCGGTGCACTCAATCCCAATTCGATTTAGCAACTGAAATGATTAAGACTGTGAGAAAACAAGAAAGAAGAAACCGAATATAGTAGTACACCCATTTAAGTTCTAAATACTTTTTCAGACATCAGAAGCATTCACTAAATCAAAATTTTAAAGCCGTTTTTGGTAAATAGGAGCAAAATAACAAACTATGCTATATAACTCATTTCTTGTAGCTATACAAGTATAAACATAAACTTTAGAGGAAAATGCTTTTCAAACAGCCTAATTAGTGAATATATGCCAAAAAAAAAAATCCACAGTAGGGCAGAATTAATTTTTTCCAGAAATAAAAATGCAAAATATAGCCGACCCTACTTAGTGGGATAAAGACTTAGTTGTTGTAATACATAGGCTGGAAAATATTTTTGGCGGTAAGACTAGTGATTGAGTTTTTGCTAGGGAAAAAAGAGTACTATCACTCTATAATTAATTCTATCATTCATAGTGAAACGATAAAGAAAAAACAGGGATTAATATAGCACAAGCTCTACTCTCAACTAACACAATTTTCCAGCTACATTCAGCAATGGAAAGCAAGCACCAAAAACATGCAGATGGCTCTCACTTTTGCTCAAATAAACACCAGCAGCTATGCTCCAAAACACAAATAAAGTACCAGAGGAAACAGAGAATTCCAAATAACAAACTTGGAGAGTTGAGGTTGAGGTTACTACTTACTGTGCGAATGCTGACAATGTTTGACTGAGACTTCAAAGTTTCAACATCACGGTCCAATTGTTGTTTCCAATCAGACAGTAGTGTTTCATCCTGTCATAATTGAAACAAAGTAGACTCATCACATTTAACCAACCAAGGGACAACAGCATTCATGATAAAGACAGGCTAATTACAAGTACCTGGGGAAGCTGTATGGTCACTTTATTAGGGAAAAGGCGGGAAAGTTGCTTCATTGCCTTGGGCGTTTCTTTGCTTCTGTCATGCAATCTACCAAAGTTATCCTGGAATAAGGAAAACAGTATGGCTTCCAACGTTCAGCAAAATCAGCTTTCAAAAGCTGAAGGAGAAAAGACTAAGAAAGGGATACTTGTTGTATTAGAGCACACATAAACATTGACAAGGAGACGGTAAATAAATTACTATAACATTCTTGCAGCACTCTCCACCAAATAGTCAAATCTCAATAAATAATTATAGACAGACGTGTACTCAGAGTATTACATGAGTATCGGCTTATATGTTCGTCTCATAGAACAAGGTGGGAAAAGACGAATGCTATCAAAACCAAAGACTAATGCAGATCACGCACAAGATTCCCCTGCATTAATCAATCTAACCACCCATTCCTTCCAGTAGGAAAAAGGTAGGGAAAAAAATACAAGAAAATTGGAATTCATTAAAAATGACATACCGGAAAAGCAAGATCAAGTAATGCTGTTTGATTGCTTCCTAACTTTGTAAACAGAAGACCACCAGGTTGGGACTGCAAAATATGCGTTCAATAGCATCAAATACAAAAGACTGTCAAATGATTTAGGACAGTAAACAGACCACCAATATTTACCTTCTCCTTTCGATTATCTGTCTGGGTATTAGAAGCTATGACGACGACATTCTTTGGCAATCTCTCAAGCTTAACTTTAAAGGTTGCAAATGCCTCAGTATTTCCTATCATGGATTTCTCTGTTTCTTTCACAAAAATAATCAATGGACTGCTTTTACTTTCTTTTAGAGCAACCTACAAACACAAAATATGCAAGAAATTTTTAAGAGAAACCAATATGATACCCAAGATAACATCTCATGACAGAAAAGCTGAAAGTCCTAAACAATTACAACACCTCGAAGAGTTCGCTAATAGCAAGCTTGTCAATATCATCAGAGGAGCTATCTAGGCGAAGCAGGTCAGCTGCATATTAAGACATAAAAGGTAAACAAGTGAAAGTACATGAAGTTCAAAGAAAGAAGGTATCCAATTAAGTGAACTGAAAGAGAGAAAAAAAGAAGACAAGTACCAGCACAAAAGAAACCATGATCCTCTTCACAGTAGCCCCCAAGATCGTTGCCTTCTGGTATTGATTTATCAAATCTCACCCCAATTTTTGAAGCACCATTTCCCTCAAATGCCAGAACCACTTTGCCTCTGTAACCATATGCTGGCCCCCTACAAAAGAGGCTCGGAAACAATAACCTCACAAATCCACAAAATGGGCTAAATCATGACTTAAGGAATACTTTGACCAAAACAAAGACAGCATAATGGGCAGGTGGACAAGCAAGCTAGGATAGGAATTGACTCTTTTATGATATCATTCCATCAGAAATTACCAAGATCACTTTCACTATATCCCATTATCCAAGACAAATGAATACTACATAATATTATCACATTCAAGCATCATTTTCAATTTTCAATTCATTATATATAATCCTTAATATGGCAATATTCAATGGTCTGAAGTATCACACAAACAGGAGTACTATGTGAAGTTCAAGAAACAATTCTAGCTGCAATTCACAGTCATACAAAATGGCTCTACATCAACCATACCAGGATTATAACAAACAACAAATATGGCAAGTTTCAACGGAAACCTAGCATTACAAAACTGAAATTAATGGAAATTCATACATACACCCCATTACTGGTAAATAAACCTAATAAAGGAAATCAGCTTGACAAACAATGAAGACATATGCGAGCACTTCAAAACCTAGTTCCTATGAGGTTAAACGGATTATAAGCTATCCAGAGGTGTCCAAGAAACCATTGGAACCTAGAAAGTGTAGACCACGTTGATGAAGCATTTACCTCAAAGGCGTTTGCATAGTAGAAAACCCTGCTGGCAAAGAACCTACATACTTTACTCTGTCACCTGCAGGAAAAAAATAACAAGAAAAAAAAAACTTCAGCTTCTTATGTTTAAGTCATTCTTAACAAACTGATAAAATCCAAATAATTGCAAGACAATTCTGATCTGAACCATGACTCATGGGACACAAAGGCGTAAAAATCCTACAAATCTAGCTACCTTTCTTAAAAGTATAGGTTTTAGATGATGCAGTAGATGCCTCCTGCTTTGGCTGAGCCTGAGAGCTTATTGTAGAACCCCCAGTTATTTCAGCCTCAACACTCGAGGCTGGTTTCTTAAGATGTAAAGTAGCGGTATGAACAGACCGTTTAGCAAACACACTAGCTCTTTCAGGCTTTGAAGCTTCTTTCACGGGATCAACTTCCTTTGCTATTGATCCCTGTATTGATTTCAAATCAAATTTCAGAAAAACAGGTAAAAAAGGAAAATAGAAAAGAGCACCCAAGAGGAAATATAGGGGAATCTTACACCAGGTAACATAAGTGAATCCACAATGAGCAGTTTAGCACTAAAATGTTTTGCCAGGGCCTTGGTCAGCGTCTCCTGATATATTTCTGACCCTAAAAGGAATTTCAAAAAAATATATACTATTGCTGAAAAGAGGAATAAGATAACAGAAAATACAAGGAAAACTTGCAAATAGAGAGGATACACTACCTGCAGGTCCGGACAATAAGATTCTGGGACACACGGTGGGGAGATCAGAGGTGTACTTGGCAAATTCATTGCACTTTAAAGGTATGTATGTAGAAGCAATCAGAACATTCTTTGTCGTCTCACTGTCACCAAGCATAGTATAAGTTGACACAAACTGTAAGTAGAAGATAAGAACCACATGATAGAACCCATATTGGAAAGAAAAGGAGACAAAAATATTCAGCTCCTCAGGCAGGAAGAAGGATCTATCCCAAGAAATAAAAAGCTTGTATACCATATTGTGAAGACCATTCAAAAAGCATTCCCACATAAGGCTCATGTACAATAACCATGCTTATTTGACCCAGGTTTTTCTTTCATTCAAACAACATACAAGAAGTTAGACAGGCACGACACTGAATCAAAAAGGAAAATCCACCACTTAAGCAAACGCCGATCATTAAACAAGAAATACCAATGATGTACATAAATTACATAAAATTTAATACGCTATTTTTTTCCCTGGGTATTTAAGTATTGACCACAAGATTTTACTATCCAACCACCCCCCCCCCCCCTCCCCCCCAAAAAAAAAGTTAATGTAAAAACAGATGGAACAGCATTCAGCCAATGTCAGCTTCACTTCATAGTCTTGCCACATAATTCTTGATAGATAAACTACAACAAAAGTTAATTCTGCAAAATATATAAAAATTTGATCAAGACTCAGATCAATCGTCACCTCAAATAATATGGAAAATTTTCGAATGAGACTTCAATACTGTTTGGATCAAGCACCCCTTGCTGTAACACATCTTTAAATGCTTGCCGCCTGGTTGATGTCAAAATTGGAGGATCTAAATCCTTGAGCAGCTCTCTGATTTCCCTTTGATCAAAAATTTTAGCACTACAACCAAACTCACCAGCAGCTGATCCAGAAATTAATCTCAGGATTGTATCAGGCAATGAAGTTGCTACTTTCCCAATTTCTGGATCAACAGAATCCATTTCAATACTGTCAAGATTCAACTTCTCATTAGCAGCATTAGAAGATGGAACATTTGTCTTATCACCCAAGTCTGGACTGTCATTATCATCAGCAGTGTCCTTCATTTCAGCATCAACGATATGGTTATCTGACACTTCACATGCAGAAGGAAGTGCAGGCATTTCTGTACCATGTGTTACATCCTCATCATTTGCAGATGATGGAGGAAGCAAAGGTAACTCTTTCCTAAAATCAGATAAAGACGCCAGAGTAGATGCCACCGCAACAGCAGATGAATCTCCTGACCTGGCCTCCAAATGCAACCCCTTGATTGGCCCACCATGGGATTCTAATATGTTGACAGAAGGTGGGATCCCAGCACCAGATGCATTATCACCATTGAGTCGTTGAAAGATCTAATGTTAGGTTAAGGGAGCATATCTTTCTCTTTAGAATTAACAATTCTTTGAAAAATCAAAGTGAAATAAGAAAGTCAAATTTGTTGGAAATGAGAAATCTTTCTATTAAAAAGGAAATAAACAGATAATATTTAAATCAACATTACATATTTTTCAACTATATATTTCTCAACCAGAGAGAGAGAGAGAGAGAGAGTGATAAATAACATTATTCCAACCAAAACCTGACATAAATTGACTTAGAGAGTCTCTTCCTTGAACATTTTCATACCAAGACTCCTGGCTAAAACAGCACAAAACTACTAAGTCTTTTCTACAACTACCACAGATGTCACTTAATCTCCATGTCGAACATGAGTATTAGACACAGTATTAAGCTTCAATTATTCCTTCATAGGACAAGATAGTTAGCAGAGATCTCTAAATCAAATGAAATAACATACATGACTTTCTTGTCATCCCTTTTCTCCAAAATATAGCTTATACACACAAGTTATGAATGCCAGTAGAAGGATACATAAGCATGTTTTCCAGATGAGCTAAAAATCACCTCATCACCTCCTTTTAGTAGCACAGTAGAATTCTGCGGGTATATCTTGCCATTTACTTGGACAGAACCTTTTTTACCAGTGATTTCAAGTACAGTGGCCGGGCATCCTCTCTGGGCATGATTATAGAAGAAATAAAACTAATAAGCATGTAAGACTTCGGTAAATCACTATATCAATACAAATTTATTATTTGCAAGACGTATGTTCACAGACCATTGACCACTTCATACCTCTGAATCTTGTAGTTTCAGAATACACAGAGATTTACTGACAGCTGGATCTCCAACATACAAGTCACAATCTGGGCCCTTCCCAACAGTGAAAGTAGAACTATTCATAACAACATGACGATTCTGGGAGGACAAGTAACCAAATAAAGTAAAAACGAATAAGAAACTTTCCGGCATAAAAAAAAATCAAAGCGTCAGTTTTTCCTAAGACAGAGACAGAGTCAAAGATGTTCCTTACCCTCATAAAGGTTTGATACTATTACCAAGATATATGCAAACCACCACTCAATAACCGACCAATCACCAACCTTCTAAATGCATAGAATGAAGCAATCCATAACAATGCTACTTAGCAGAAGTAAAATCTTCTTCAAATTTATTAGAAGACCAAAACAAGTATTTTCCTAGACTTAGGCCTGTAAGACAACATACAGAAGGGGTCTCCAATGAGTCTAATAATTCACACAGACAAAAGTCAGTAAAGTCACAGCTCAGAGAGCTTCCTACCACAGGCTATACATGCAACCAACTAGAACACTTGACCATAAGAAGATGAAAGGCAACGAGCATTTAGTGAAATAAACTTCGGAATGTAAAAAGATTAAACACTCAGATCAAGAAAATTAGCAGTTATATATGAGTTGAACCTGCCAACACACAAAAAATTGTTAGTTCACGAATTAAGCACATTTTAAATAATAATTTGCCGTGTTGCACCAAAAATATGGATTCTTTACACGAAATAAAATTATACCAAAATAACTTCAGGAATTACGAGAAAAATATGCCCAAAAAGATCCCAAAATTCCATCTTCTGTTCTTTCTTTCTAGAGAGTAGCATAACGCATAAAGCAACAAAACTCCCAAATAATGGGATTAGGGGACAGCCAACCTGAGAGCACTGCGAAAGAAGCTTCCCCCAGGCAACCCCAGAGTTAGAAGATTTCAGCTGCCGCTTCTTGCCGCGATTGTTAGGTTTTGCTTTCCCCCCATTCAGAACTGAATCACCTAAAAGGGATCATCAAGAAAGTCAAGAAACCCCAAAATTCTATAAGAAACAGCAAAAAGGAGCAGTCTTTAACGCAGCCAGGAACATGCAAGATCGCACCTAGAGACATAGGCGACACCAAGGGCTCAATTTCAACTTGAGCCGATGGCAATTTCCCCGGCACGCCCACATCAGACAGCTTCAAATCGTCGGCATCCGCCAGATCAGCCGAACGAACCTCGTGGTCTCGAGCATCTCTACTGCTTTCCTTTGCAGCGCCTATATTCATCTCTTGCAGCGCATCATTAGTTGACGACGATTCCTCCGCCGCCTATTCCCCAACCCAGAAATCACATTAACTCGCATAATTCGAAAACAATTATACAAACGAATAATAATAATAACAAAATCTATCGTCATATCCAAGGGGAAAAAATGAAGAATCACATGCATGGAGAAGAAAAAAGAACCCGAAATTGAAACCGGAACCCTAACCCTAACCTTGGATCGTTTGCCGTTGGGGAGGGGAGAAGAGGCGGACGGCAGAGGGCGTTTGGAAGAAGAAGAGCTTCTTCTGGTTTCAACCATGATATCAGCTTTGTTGGGTTAGATTTCAAGAAATGATCTTGAAAATGAAAAAAATTCAATTAATTTTGAAAGAAGAGAGAGAGAGAGATTGAAAAAAGAGAAGAAAAAAAATAAGAACAAAGGGAGGAAAAGAAATGGTGAATAATTGCGGAAGATCAGTTATCGACTCAACTTCGGCTTCTTCTGTTTGTTTTTTCATATACACACACTGGGAGGACTAGTATTTATATAACATCAGTTTCTATAATTTTATACTATTAGAAAAATGTAGGCAAAAAATGGTAAGTTTTTACAAGGGAGAATGAAGACCAATGTACCTTACATATTTACTTTTAAGTAATTTTGTCCCAATGCAAGAAATTTACCCCTAACACTTTCAATGCGTAAAATAAATTTGAATCCTTCGTCAGACTTCCGTTAAATTTCCTGTTAAAACATGTCACGAACTTCCGTTAAATTTCCTGTTAAAACATGTCACGAGAAGATCACGTTACCCTTTTTAAAGGGTAAAAAAGGTATAACATACACATTTTTAGGGCATTTTTACCCTTCATCTCTTCTACCAATTTTCTCACTCACCACCTCCACGTTTCTCCAACAACTTCATCTCAACCTCCACCTCTATATTCTCCCCTTCCCTCCATCTCCTTCCAAATGCAAATCCTGATAAATTCAACCACTCCAATGGAGAAGATGATCAAACGCTCCAAGAAGCAAGACGCGGCCCATGCCCTCCTCTTCGACAAGATCCATAGGTATCGACTATCGAGGACTTATCCTCGTCATTTCCCTCCCTCTACTTCTCGTCACCTTTGTACTCTTTCTCATGCCCGCCCGCTCCCCTACTTTCGATTCCCTCCCTCGTAAGTTCTCTCCCTTGTTCACAAACCTGTATAGGAGCCGCCGTAAATGTTTTTGTTTTCCTTTTCTAAAGGGAATGCGGATACCGATGCCAACTGCAGGTCTGAGGCAACTGGAAGGAGATGCCTCTGACAGGATTTTGCAAGCGGTAAACTTAGGACTTCTTTTACTCTTAATATTTGCTTTTTTTGGCGCTCTTCAATTCTGCTAATTATTACTCTCTACCTTTCAAAATTCAATGATCAAGGTCAGGGATTTTTTGAAGCACCAAAGCTCTCTAAAGTCCAAGAGTGATTGGGTCACCGTTATTGACAGAAACCAGGAAGGTGCTTATCAGTGGGTATGTCATCCCCTTTCAATTGGATTGGGTTCTGTTCAGCATTATTCCATATGCATAAAACATGGTTTGACATTGAGCAAGAATCAAATTGATTCAGCACTCGATAACCTTACTGATTGGGTGTATGAATGTTGTGGGACAGTGTCATCTTCTGGTTTTGAGCATACAAAATTAATGCATTCCTTAACCAGGTCAGGATGCTTATTGTGTCAAGAAGGGATTTTTCCGGGTCCATATTGGATGTGAAGTATGGGGAAGCTAAGGCTGAATTTGATGCCAAAATTAGGGATGCCATATTTTTTTAGATTGCTTCTGATGATTGGAAGTCGATGGATTACGATTATGAATTTAGTGAATTTGGCTGTGAATCTTCCCAATTGTGAATTTGGTTATGAATCTTCCTCAACGTATTTGGTAGGAGAGTGGGGGAGAGGAGAAGGTGGAGGTAATGGTGTCTAATTTAGAAGGTGGGGTAGTGACGGGAGTAGATTCGGAAAGAAAAGGTGTATGTCGCCTTGTCGGTCACTTTTTACCCCTAAAAAATTACTAACATGGTGGTCACGTGACATGTTTTAAATGTTAGAAAATTTAACAGAAGTCGGAAGAAGGATTCAAATTTTACACATTGAAAGTGTGAGGGGTAAATTTCTTACATTTTAAATGTGAGGGACAAAATTGCTTAAAAGTCAATATGAGAGGAACATTTCTGTTCATTCTCCCTTTTTACAATAATAATTTTAACTATATTGCATCCTTAAAAAATCTAACTTCGTAATTTTAGTAACCTTTTCCTCTCTTCTCATGTTTCCTTTTTGGTATATACATACCATATACTTTGTTGAAACCATTTCCTTTTTTTTTTTTTTTCTGTTTTGCTTATTGTTCTACCTATTTTGAAATGGTTGCCTAATTAATTTTTACTCCTACCTAGATAGTGTTCCTAAGTATTGTTTAACAAGTTTTTTTTTTTTTTTTTTGCATGAAATGGATCTTCTGTATCACTTTATAAAATTCTAACACGAATATTTAACATTTGTATCCTTAAAGTTCACTAACTGCTTGATAATATTTAATATTAATTAAAAGTACATATGTCACGCCTATAGAAAATGTTATAGTAAATAATAAAAAAAAAAATCCAAAGCAATTTTTGCTTTGGTGGCGCTACCAAAAGATTGAAGGGTTTAAAGATTTGATCATGCATCATCAAGATTACTCTTTTTATTTAATAATAATAATAATAATAATAAACTTAGAAACGCATTTATCATTTGTGGTCAATGAAGTTTGTGATAGGAAGGTACATCATGAGAGTGAAATTCAAATAATAAGATTAGATATATAGCCTGTATTCACATTGGGTGGTACGTACGTATGCTTCCTTTGCAACGAAAACGAAACAATTGGTGAGAGTAAAGGATGTTTTTGATCAACAAATCAAACGGAGCACTCCAAACTTCAAACATGGAGAATTGAATTAGGGACAAGTGACAACAATGGGTTAGTTCAGCAACTACAAATAAATCTTAAAAGTATTAATCTCTCTGTCTATGGGCTCTATGCAGCCCATGATACATATATATATGAGGCACTAGGCTGTTTCAAGTTTGATGAATCTGGGAATGTTGCCTACTTGACCAACGTTGCGATAAAGCAATGTTCCGACACATGAAAACAGATGTTGTATTTTTACGACCGTAGATATATATTTACTTCATAGGACAAACCCAGTGCCAGTAGCCGTAAAAAATGTTTCTCTTAATTTAAATCTTTTGGTTTTAGAGAGCATTACATATATACCCAACTCCAAATGCGACTAAACTGAATTTTCTACTCACCCCCTCTTGGATCTTAACAACAACAGCCTGGAAATTAGGCGGACCACCAAAAGCCACAAGCCTCCACGACTTAAATCTAACGAAATTGGGCAAGCGCAAAATGATAATTTATGTTGGGCTCTGAGGCCTCAATTCATCATCAAGGTTAAAATGCTGGGCCGGTTTTGGTAACCCAATGAAAAGCGTGAAAGAGTAAGCAAGGCAACCGCCATCCGCGATCTGTCTTTAGCGAACAAGTCCTCCTTGTCCTGGATATTTTATAAAAAGGTTGAATGAATGAGGAAGATTATCCATCCGGGTAAGGATTTGGTGGGATGTAAAAGTTTGGCCACCCGTTGTAGATGAGGCACAAGAGGGGAGGGAGCCAGGAACTGCACGAATTTTTTTGCAGAAAAAAAGAGAGAAACATCCAACGGCCTTGAACATTATTTATCTTACTACACACTCAATTTTCAAACAAATGCATTGTTTTTTCAATAACATTGACAACAACAACAATGAAGTTTTCTTAAAAATATTTCTATCATTTTTTGTGAGCCTTATTCTTTCTACTATATTGGTGCAAGTCATTAACTCTGCAATTATCACGAGTTGTTAATGTACAGTTGCAATCGAATCCAAAACGAGAACCGAAAACCAAAAAGGATATGCACTAACTTCTCTTGTTGAGGCTCAAACCAGCAATGTTAACAATCTTAGAATCAAGCTCCATTTGAGCTTTGCTTGTGTAATATCGTGTTTACTCCTAAATTATGATCAACTAATTTTTGTCCATAAAAACAACCAAGTCTATCGAAAGAATTTTACTCATTACATAATTCTAATTGCAGAGTGACTACCATTTATTTAAAAAAAAAACATTTTTTTGGTGTACAAATTTATTATTGTCACACTCGAAATCCGAAAGCCCAATGAACCCATAGGCCTACATCACTTTTCCTATCTTATTCTGTATTAATTAAATTAATTAAAAACTACGTGGTTCACACATCTCTTTGTTAGGGTCTAATAATTGTAGAGTAATTTTAGTATATTTATGCATTTAGTCCATAATTTAGTAAAATTACGTCATTTTGAACGTTAAACAAAATAAAACAAGATAAATATTGGACAATCTGTATGTTAGACTCTCACTTTATTATCTTATGGATTATTACAATTATAGCGAGCTTCACATGTCAATAATTTTAAATGGCAAAATAAGGTTATCATCTTTGTTTTTCCATCTTCCAAGGGTTAAAAAATAAAAATTACAATTGACAGGAATAAATATATACCTTTGTTACTTTGTAATTAAAAGAAGCCGAATAATAGGGTTTGTTTCTGCATTTTCTTCAAAAGAAAAAGGGAAAAAAAAAAAAAAGAAAAATCCTCAAAACCCAGCCAAAATCCTCTTCGTCTAGCTACGGAACTCTCTCTCTCATATAAAGCTTGCTCCAACGCTCTTTCTCTCAGAACCTTATCACTTTCTCCGTTCTGCCTCCTTATCATCCCGCCCTCCTCTTCTCGACCCGCTTTCATTCGTCCAATCCCTTATTGCAAAATCACGCTTTTAACCCATAAAGCCCCTCAGTTTCTCGGCCTTCATTATCTTAGTTTTCGAAGGAAAGGCTCTGTGACTCCATGGACTCAAAGGAAGCAACGTCGTCTCCAGTCTCCATCAATGGCTCAGGTTTTTCTCCTTTCAACACCTCTTCCACTTCTTATAATAACTTTGAAATTGAAACTGTTCCTAAAGTTAGTAATTTGAATACAGATATCCAGCCTGTTACTGATAATACCAGTAGTCGTAGCAATGGTAAAATTAGTTCTATCAGTGTTTCTGATGATGAGGGTTTCATGAGCGGTGAGGAAGAGTTTGAAACGGCTCCCGAGAAGCCAATCGATGAAAAGGGCCTCGGAATTGTAGGGGAGAATTCTGGTGATACCCCTTTTTCGGCTTCTTCGGAAGTATCGATGCCAAACGATGCAAATACGGCAGTTTCTGAGGTTTTAATAGATGATGATGTCGAAAAGGATAATAAAGTTGGAGTCTTGGAGGGTAGGAAGGTTGTTGAAGGAGATGAGGGTGGTGAGCTGGTGAACGATTCCATTGGTGTTGAAGACTCGGGCGGTTCTAGAACTGTTGGTGGGGATGGTGTTAGCATCATTGCTGATGATTCCAAGGAATCTCCGGTTGAGGAATTGAATTTGAATGGAAGCGGTGGTGAGATTCAAGGTTACACATTTGAAGGTTTGGGAGACCAGGAAGCTGAGGTGTCAAAATTAGCTGAGAATGTGAGTAGTGTGAAGGACGAGGAAGCTAGACAGGGTGAAGTGATGGACACTGCAGCTCTTAATAGCTACAATGGTGGAATAGTTGAAGAGAAGGAGAAATCTGTTGAAGCTGATGGTCTTAAACTTACGCCAGAAGGAGATTCAATTGTGAAAGCTATTAATATCGATGTGGCTGCACCGAGGGTTGCTGTTGTTGGAGAGTCAGCTGAATGTGAGGCTGGCAAACGCAAAGAATCAGAGCTTCCAGTGGTTGAGGATCAAAATGTTGGCAATACAAAAAGTGAAATTGTTGAAGACACCATGGTTGATACCCCTAGCATCCCTCAAACAGTGGACCAGAAGAATGTTGAAGGGATGCCTGAAAAGGAAATTGAGCACTTCGATGCTTATAATACCAAAGAGAATGGGACTGCCTTGATTGACAATTATGGAACAGTACTTGGTGGAGATGGAAATCAGGCTGGCAACTCTGTTAATGAACACACAGATGTTAGCCCTCAGGATGGCGGATTAGAGGATAGTGAAGCTGGGATGACTCGTTTGCCTGACGATACAGAACCAAGATCAATTCATGATGATCTAGAGATAATAGAAGCAGAGCACAAAGCCAAAATTCAGATGGAGGAAGAAGTTGACCTTGAAGGTTCAGTTACAGATGGGGAGAATGATGGAATGATCTTTGGAAGCTCTGAAGCAGCTAAACAGTTCATTGAGGAGTTGGAACGAGGATCAGGTGGTGATTCTCTTTCGGGTGCAGATAATTCTCATGACCATCCACAGAGAATTGATGGCCAAGTTGTAACAGACTCGGAGGAGGAGGTGGACACCGACGAAGAAGGAGAAGGCAAAGAATTATTTGATTCAGCTGCCTTAGCAGCCCTCTTGAAAGCTGCTACTGGTGCTGACTCAGATGGTGGCAATATCACAATAACATCCCAAGATGGATCTAGGCTTTTCTCAGTTGAGCGTCCTGCTGGTCTGGGATCTTCACTCCGGTCTTTGCGGCCCACTCCTAGGTCAAACCGCCCTAACATATTTGCCCCATCCACTCTATCACACAGTGGAGATTCTGAGAATAACTTGTCTGATGAAGAGAAGAAAAAATTGGAGAAGTTACAAAACATCCGAGTGAAATTTTTGAGGATTTTGCATAGGTTAGGCGTTTCTCCGGATGAGTCTGTAGCAGCACAAGTTCTATATCGTTTGGCCCTTGTTGCGGGAAGGCAAAGTGGTCAACTTTTTAGCATTGATACTGCTAAAATGATGGCTTTGCAGCTCGAAACAGAAGAGAAAGATGATTTGGACTTCTCTTTGAACATCCTAGTTCTTGGAAAATGTGGAGTGGGAAAGAGTGCCACAATAAATTCGGTTTTTGGGGAGGACAAAACTCAGATTGATGCATTTCAACCTGGCACTACTACTGTGAAGGAAATTACTGGATTTGTAGATGGAGTGAAGATTCGAGTTTTTGATACACCTGGCCTCAAATGTTCTGTAATGGAGCAGTCTTTCAACCGAAGTATCTTGTCTTCTGTGAAGAAATTCACTAAGAAAAATCCACCAGATATTGTCCTTTATGTGGATCGCCTGGATGCTCAAACTCGAGATCTCAATGATCAACCACTACTGAGGACTATCACCAGTTCTCTTGGATCTTCAATCTGGCGAAGTGCTATAGTGACCCTCACACATGCTGCTTCGGCCCCTCCAGATGGGCCTTCTGGTTCCTCTTTGAGCTATGAGGCTTTTGTTACTCAAAGATCTCATGTCGTTCAGCAGTCTATTGGGCAAGCTGTTGGTGATCTACGCATGATGACTCCTAGTATGATGAATCCTGTGTCACTTGTTGAAAACCATCCTTCATGTCGGAAGAACAGAGAAGGTCAGAAGGTGCTTCCTAATGGCCAGAGTTGGAGACCTCAGTTGTTGTTGTTGTGCTATTCGATGAAGATCTTGTCAGAAGCAAGTTCCCTGTCTAAGCCTCAAGAACCATTTGACCACCGGAAGCTCTTTGGATTCCGTGTTCGCTCACCGCCTCTTCCATATATGTTGTCTTCAATGTTACAGTCCCGTCCACATCCGAAGCTTCCCACTGAGATGGGTGTGGACAATGGCGATTCTGATGTAGACTTGGATGATCTGTCGGACATAGACAATGATGAAGAAGATGAGTATGATCAGCTTCCTCCGTTCAAGCCTCTTAGGAAAGCTCAAATTGAGAAGCTCAGCAGAGAGCAGAGGAAGGCATACTTTGAGGAGTATAACTACAGGGTGAAGCTCCTTCAGAAGAAGCAGTGGAAAGAGGAATTGAGGAGAATAAGAATGATGAAAATGAAGGGAAAGGATGCAGCAGTAGACAATGGTTTCATGGACGAAGATACAGATTCAGGAGCTGCTGCTCCTGTGGCAGTTCCATTACCTGACATGGTGCTACCTCCTACTTTTGATGGTGACAATCCTGCTTACAGATACCGATTCTTAGAACCAACTTCACAGTTTCTGGCCAGGCCGGTTTTGGATACCCATGGTTGGGACCATGATTGTGGGTACGATGGTGTCAATATCGAACACAATCTAGCTATAGCCAGTCGTTTTCCAGCAGCTGTGACTGTTCAAATCACTAAAGATAAGAAAGATTTCAGCATTAGTTTGGATTCCTCTATTTCTAAAAAACATGGGGAGAATGGATCAAGCATGGCAGGATTTGATATTCAAAGTATTGGAAAGCAGCTTGCATATATTGTCCGAGGTGAGACCAAATTAAAAAATTTGAAGAAGAACAAGACATCTGGTGGGATATCTGTAACATTCCTGGGGGAAAACGTGGTCCCTGGTCTGAAACTTGAAGACCAGATTACTCTGGGAAAGCAGTATGTTTTGGTTGGCAGTGCTGGGGCTGTTAGAGCACAGAATGATACAGCTTATGGAGCCAACTTCGAATTGCAGCGGAGGGAGCAGGATTTTCCTATTGGTCAGGTCCAATCTACTTTCAGTATGTCAGTTGTTAAATGGAGAGGAGACACTGCTCTAGGCTTCAACGGTCTTGCTCAGGTCTCCGTTGGGCGTAACTCGAAAGTTGCCGTCCGAGCAGGAATTAATAATAAGATGAGCGGGCAGATTACTGTAAGGACAAGCAGTTCAGACCATCTTTCTCTTGCACTGGCAGCAATCATCCCAACTGCAATTTCCATCTATAAGAAACTACTGGTGCCTGGTGTTAGTGACAAGTACTCAATGTACTAGTTCGTCCTCCATGCACTTTGATTGTGCATTGCTTGATGTGGCACAGCACAGCATCGAATTTGTTGTCATCTTTTTCTATGCATTTATTTCATCTAAATCAGAGCAGCTGCTGGTGTTGAATCAAATGTTTTTCGCATGATAGTGTATTATCGAAATGTGAGATGGAAGTAAGAGGGTATGACTTCATTTTTCTGCTCTTTTACCAATTTTTGTACCGAATTCGATATAATTCTTGAAGGCATTGATTTCCTCAAGGGTTCTCTTGATCTCAGGCCACTGAACTGTCTCTGTGCATTGATCATGCTGTAACTTCTCTTTTTAGTGTGGGAACTTCGTGAGATTATTTCGCTTTTGAGGGAGAAGCAACAAAATGGTGGGATGCTTGTGCTGGAGTTTTCTTTTTCTTTTTCTTTTTTTTTTTTGGAGAGAGGAAAATTTTGAACACAAGCAATTGAGAAACAAATCTCACGTAGAGCCATTCCAGCATTCAGATATCTTGTATGTCAATTTTTTTATCATAATAATTCTAGTTTTGTTATTTCATTTACTCGTAATATGAGCATCAAGCAAGAATAGTTTGTGCATCAAGTAAGAATAGATTGTTATTATTTCATTCAATCGTAATATGAGCATCAAGCAAGAACGGTGGCTCTGATTGTATCACTATTCGAGCAAGTAGCAAAGCAATGGAGCATCAAGAAAAATCATCAAAATGAAGGCACAGTAATCCGAATATCCATTCAACAAATGAAGGCACAATAATGTCATATCCATTCAACAGAGAGGCGGCCGGAGTTATAAAGCGATGATTGATGGATGCATATTAGAATGTTAAAACGTTGGAATACCAATATTGCAACAGGAGTTGAATTCATTGACTACTTCTAACTTTAACTTGTACCTAAAAGTAAATTAAAGAGCTAAACAACACACAAAAAGAAATCTCTAGCCTTCCAACCAGAAACAGACACACACACACACCACTGGTTAAATCAATTTTACTTGCTAGTAATAACAAATGGAGGCACAATAATGTCAATAATACGAATATCCACTCAACAAATAGGCGCCCGGAGTTGTAAAATATAAAGCGATGATTGATGGATGCATATTAGTTATTACCCTAGAATGTTAACAAGTTGGAATGAGGCAAACACACCTTCATACTAATATTGCAACAGAAGCTGAATTCATTGACTACTTTTTAACTTTAACTTGTACCTAAAAGTAAATTAAAAAGCTAAACAACACACAAAAAGAAATCTCCAGCCTTCCAACCAGAAACAGACACACACACACACACACACACACAAACAAACCACTGGTTAAATCAACTTGACTTGCTAGTAATAACAATATAATACTGGTAGCCAGTTGCAAGTGATTGGAGTATTTGATCAGGTTGAGACGGCAAGGGGCTCTTCCTCCTCCTCCTCATTGGTTGACACAGTGGGCCCATTCTCAAACATTTTGCTTATCCTCTCAATCGGCACAGTCGGCAGGTAATGCGACACCCTATACCCCTTCCCTGCACTGTAACTCACCGCCTCATTGTATTTTTCGCACCAATAAGCAGCTGTGGGGACCATTATTTGAGCCACTTGTGGAAACAATGGAAGCTGGTTCAGCGACCTCCAACCTGAAACTGCGTACTGCTCCGCCACCGGCTCGTACTTCAAATAAACTTGTTTCGCTGCCGGCTCGTACTTCGCGTATACTGTCTTCCCGATGTTTGTAGCCGCATCCACCAAGCCGGCGCGTTGCACTTCCGATACCACTTCTCGAGCCACCTCAGGAGCCTTCAGAGCCGCCACGAGTAGTTGATGTGAAGCTTGCTTCAATACGGAGGGCACTTGGCCGTCCAACTTGTTCATCGAATCGTCCACCTGCAAAATTACACGTGAGCCAGTAAATTAAATTCAGAAAATAAATAAACCAGGAAGGACCAGAAGCTTCTTCTCCGTATACCTTGCGATCGACGAACTTGAGAAGCTCCAAAGGAACATCGCGAAATTTCTCGTACACAGGTCCGATGACGGTTTTGACTGTTCCTTCAACGGTCTGAACTCCCGGTCTCAACGGACCGGAGTTTTCTTTAGCGTAGTCGTAAAGCGACGAGAAGCAAACGACCATGTAGATAGCCGCAGCTTGGACGAAATCGAGATGCTTGAGTCCCTTCTTCTCATCACCTTCAACCTTTTGGTTAAAAGTTAATACAATATACTACTAAACACTATTTGAGGAGAAAATAAGTCCAATTTTTGCATAATGAATTAATAATACTGCAGCTACAATCAAAAAACACAAGTGATTGGAATTACGCCACTTGAACGAGTATCACTACATCACGATAGAAAGCAAAGTAGATGATGAAAAAATCATGCTCACCGTCACAGTCACCGTCGGCTGTTTGACTTCCGATTCGGCCATCTTTTTAGCTTCCGATTCGGCCATCTTTTTCGCTTCCAAACCCTTCTCTTCGGAAAGTAGAATAGAAAGATGCGAATGGAGAGAATTGAAGGAAGGAAAGAATTGGTTTGATTGATCGATACTCAGTTTGTAACGACTCCGCCTTTTTTTTATAGAGGTGGTTCCCGATCTTCTGCTGAGAATTCGATGTAACGTACCCTTATTCTATGCTAGAGTCACTGCAGTGGAGAGTTTCTACAACATGCGGCCCGCGCGTAAGCGACAGAATGTGTCTTTCTTCTTTTTTTTTTTTCTTTTGCTATAATTGCACTAATCTTTTCCTGATTTTGCCCCCAAAAAAATGGTGTATTATTTATGATAATTATTTTCTAATTATAGAAATATTAATTGGCTCTGTTTGGATGAACTATTTTTGAATTATATCATGAATTTTTTTTTTTGGAATTTTTTATGAGAAAATAATATTTTGAGAGTGTTTGGAATGAATGATTTTATTTTGTTGGAATTTGTATTGAAATTTTTTTTATTAATAAAAGTTTGAAATTTAAATTTGAATTGGTATTTTATTAGTTTATTTTGGTAGGAATTGTGCTAGGAAGAATTGTTTATCATTAAAATTTAAAATTCAAATTCAAATTCAATATTTTATTTATAAAAATTACTGTAGCAAAAATAATTACTGTAGCATTGTTTTGTGTTTTAAAATTTTTGATGAAAAAGTTGAACAAAACAAACACCTCATTTTGTAATTGTGAAATAAATCACAAATTTTTAGTCATCCAAACATACTATCATAGTCTGTTTGGGTGTTTACCTAACACATCAGTAATTATAATAAAAAGTTAAAATCATAAAAGTAAATTTTAGAAAACAATCCTGTATATTTATTGATTATAGTCAAGTTTCAAATAATTTGTTTTATCTTTGAGCTGGGAATATCAAAAATAGCAAAAGTATAACTATTTGTTGTAAAAAAAATTTATGTAATATGACATGAAATTAACTTAAGAAACAATAGTAATGAAAGTACTACATTTTGTGTTTTGAAAATATGATGCAAAGACAAAAAAATGTTAGTGTTTAAAAAGAGAGTGTGTCGTGAACAAATGTATTACAAATTTTATACTAGCTTTTTGCCACATTAAATTCAATTTATCTTCTACATTTTTTTTTTATTATTATTAAACAATAAATTTATGTGTGGTTGATTGGTAAGCTCTTTGTAAAATTCAAAGTAAGCATTTCCATGTATTTCAAGAAAAATCTAATAAAACTTATAATTATCATGTGGCAAAAATATCCATGATTGTTACGCACCTACAATAAAACTCGTATAAATCAACAAAATTTTGACTTCGAGTATTATTGAGTATGGTAATAAGTAAGTATAAAAAATAAGTGGGCGGTCAATATAATAGTAGAATACTAATTTACCGTTAGACCATTAGCACTACATGAAATAAGAAAAAAAATAGAAAAATAGATAAATGTTTAAAGAATGTCAATGCAACACCAATAGGATTCAAACTCAAACAAGAATACTAAGAGAACACTATTTTACCACTAAACCACCTCTAGTTTTGTATAAATTATAATGTTTAAAAATTTTGAAATTAGAAAGTAGGCAAATATGAGTATACATATTATTCAATGAGAGTACTTCCACTAATAGTACCCACAAATTACTCGCTTATTACCCTCAAATCACCTCAAATTACCCGTTTATTATCCTCAAATCAATTAATGAGGGTACCCGCGAGTACTATTGAATTTATCACTTACTCCGTTATTTTTACCCTTCAATTAAACTAGTATGAACGAGTATATGCATATTTTTTTTCAAACACATTTAATACATGTTCACTAACTTCCAAACCCGCCTATTACCACCACTCATAATTGTACAAATAATCACAGTTAAAATTGTAATTTATGAATTGTCAAAACATTTGATAATGATGTGATGGCTAATTTATCTAACACAAAAATTTATGTGGAACGAATTGATATATAAAATGTATTTTATAATTAAAACAAATAATTAATTACTAATTAAAACTGTGTTTTATATATGAAATGAATAATTAATTTAAAATCATTGAAATCCACATAAACCCCCGATCACGATGTCAAGAAATCAGCTTTAGCGTGGACAGGTTTGGGTGTCCGGAATTTAAAACTTTTGGAGAAATCAGCTTTAGTTTTAATTTTTAAATACAAAAAAAGCATATAGCGGACCCTTGAGTCTTGTTAAACTAATCAAATTGATCACACGCGCAGATGTGTAGAGTTGTAATACACGGAAAAGCATGGGCAGGTTTGGGTCCTTTGGGATATGAATCTTGAGGGCACACCTCTCAAGGATGAGTCTCACATTTTGTTTGTTTGTTTGTTTTTCTCTTCCAATTTAATATATTTTAAAAGCTTTATTTTGGGCCTACTATTGTTCCAGATTAATGGGCCTACTATTGTTCCAGATTTTAATGGGCTTCTAATAACAATCGATGGGTCCAAGTTGCTCGGTTTTATCGGGTTAGAAAGGCGGGGAAGTTCGTTAACGGCGTCAAGAACGTAAGGTTTAACAGCGTTAGCAGCGGAGGTAGGGAGGAAGCGCGCCAACACAGATCTGAGATGGATGAGGAGGAAGTGAAGAAGCTTCTCAAGGACGTTTTCGGTGAATCATCAGATGAGAATGAGTTAGAAGATTTAAAAAGTGGATCGATCTTTGAATGGGAAAGAATCAGTGAGATCAACGGTTTATGGATATGCAGAGACTTCCTGTGTTCTGAACAACAATCTTCATTGCTGTCATCAATTCAGAAAGGTACTCTTCATTTCTTAAATTTACACAAACGTGCATTTACATTGGGGAGATGAGAAAATTCCAGAAAAATTTCCCATAGAGGTTGTGGTAATTGATCTTTTTCATTTTTGTTTATGAGAAGACAATGTTTTAGGGATGAAATTAAGTGTCAAATTTATACGTAAAAGTTCTTTTACAGAATCAATTTACTTATAATTACGAGTTTACAATCAATTACAATAAATTACAATATCATAATTAATGCACACTATTCAATCATTAATCAATCGTCCAATAGTTTTTTCAATTAATGTAGGATTTTGATACACTTTTTTTTTTTTATTACTTTTGGTGCAGAAGGATGGTTGAGTGACGCCTCTCGCAATCAGGTATTATAACAAACAAAAGAGAAGCGATGCACCTTCATGTTACATTGTTTTGTTATATGCAACATATTGTTTAGTTTGCATTTCTTTTGCTTTCAGGCTATGAAATTTGGGGATCTTCCTGCCTGGGCTGTTGAACTTTCCAACTCTATCCGTGAGGCTGTTTTCTTCAGTCATCATTTCTCTGAATCCACAAATATAACTTGCTGTGACGAAAGTAAAGCGGCCTCTCCCTCTCCCTTTCCCTTTCCATCCGATTTGCTCGGGAGGGAACCACTGTTTGATCAACTTATTATGAACACTTATCAACCAGGTGAGGTGCGACATACTCCTTTCTAGTTTTTCTATTATTGGCTCATTAAGTTGTAGACATTTGAAAAAGATACTGAAGGAATAAATCAACTGAACCAACTTCCCCGTACTAATTAAAACTGGTTCTTGGGATCAATCCAAACTAACGCAAAACTTATAGTAAGGCCAAATTAAAATCAGAAAAGAATCTCTGGAAACATTTTTGAGTTTCGCTTCTTAGGCGACTGCAGTCTGTAGATTTCGCATCCATTTTTGGTTGCTAGGATCTGGGCCATTTTGTTGATTAAAACAAGTTAGCATGAGCTAGGTGATTGTTTGGCTGTCGACTGTCTTGTGTTTTTTCCTGCATCTGAAGACTGTTGGAGACGAGCTACTCACATCTTGCTTAGCATGCAGGGAATTTGTGCACATGTTGATCTTATGCGCTTTGAAGATGGAATTGCTATTGTCTCTTTGGAATCGTCCTGTATCATGCATTTTACTCGAGTTGAGAATGAGCATTCTGATAATAGAGATGACTTGATGAGTTCTTCCGCAAAAATTCCTATATATTTGACCCAAGGATCTCTTGTCCTAATGTCTGGAGAAGCACGCTACCTTTGGAAGCATGAGATCAATCGCAAGCCTGGGTTTCAAAAGTGGAAGGGACGAGAAATTGAGCAGAGAAAGCGAACCTCTATAACATTGAGGAAGCTTTGCCATACTGTTTGATCTTCCCAAGCATTTCTCAGCACCATCTTTATTTTTCAGGACCTTGATTGTACTTACTTGGAATAGAGTCAGTATCATGTGTTCATCTCCATCTCCCACTGACCTACAATGCTCTAGTCGATGCCTTTTAAATCCCAGTTTGGTTCAGATGAGATTGAAGCTGAAATAAGGTTGCAGACTTGCAGGCGAGTCATTTTTCCTGCACACATTTAATTGGCGACACTGCGCATGGCCAAATATCATTATGTACTTATGAAGCCATGAAGGGCGGGCCAAATATCATTCATTATTTACTTGTTCCAAAAAAAAAGGTGGAATTTGGCCAGACAGGATTGTAGATGGTGTAAATTTGATACAACTTATTAAAAGATACTAGACCTTTACGAGGTTGTTCCCACACTGCACATTTTGGCCTGACAGGATCGTGGAGTGTGTAAATCTATTGAGACTCGATCCTTGATTTCTTGTTCCAAACTTTATCTCTACGATCCTTGATTTCTTGCTCCAAACTTTATCTCTCCTATCAGCTGAGCTGTGCATGCGGCATCATTCATTATTTACTGATGAAGCGGAGTGCAGAGATGCCTCAACCGAGGGAGCAATATCATTTACTGAAAAGATAGGTTGAACCATTGTCACGCTTTATTGTTATTTTGCTTTAAAAACTGTTTGGGTCTGAGACTGTTTAGGTGACTGCTGTTAAGCGAACCGGAATACTGGCAAATGAATTCCCATGAATACTAGTATATTTTACACCGTACGTCAAATCTTTCTTCCTTGGGTTCTGATTTCCTAGCCAAAGTTACATGGTCCAGAATCCAGCCGTTAAGTCATAGAAAGGAAAAAAAAAAAAAACTAATCGTCATGGAAATCATAGCAGAACGAAAGGCTAAAGAAACAGAAACCTCATCAACTTAGGAAGTGTATAACATGTTTGCATGCAAAATATTGGCACAAGTTTTTGCAAATACTTGCTCATTCATTACATGTATCGATTTAATTCACATAACTAGAAATAAAAAGGAAACATACAACTCTAAGAAATGTATCGTAATTTAAGAACATATACATCATCTTTTCAGAAGCCAGAAAACAAAAAATTCAAGACAACTACAACGACGACAACAACAACATTAAGGTAAAGGAGAAAATGTTATCCGTCAATGGTATACAAGCTTAAAATTTACAAGCGATAGCATAAGAGCCCACAATAGACAGGGCTTTACTAGATCACCAGCAATGGGATTCAGACTCCGAAAGATCCGAGCACAGCCAATCAAAGCCCCAAACAACGCAACACACAGCAGCAACCCGATCCTTTCTGCACCAGCTCGAAAAACGATCGGGTCCCATGCTAAGCCTAAAGCGAACTGCCCCAAATACAAAAGCAAAGCCGTAGGGTTCTTATGGAACCCACCTTCCGCCCAGACTAGCCAAGCTGAGAGACCCATAAGAAAAGAAGAGACTAGATAAGCCAAGTGCAACGCCCACAAAGGCGGATACCAGAAGGGCTTCTTCATGGTAGCATACTGGAGACTAGAACCGAAAAGGGAGATGTCTAACAAGGTTAAAGAAAGCGGGAGAGCAACGGCAAGGCCTAGTGAGCGTAGGCCACGTTTAGCCATGGCCGTTCTCTTCTGTTTTCTTGTTTTGATATTGTTCATGGTGGCGGAGGTGGTGTCAGTAGCTTGTTCTTGATGTTCTTGTTCTTGTTCTTGTGTGGCTCTGTGTTTTAGTTCCTGGGAAGCCATGATGATGACAAAAGTTAGTTAGTTTCGTTTTAGGCTCAAGAGAGAAGGAAAAGGAATGAATGGTTTGGGAGTGAATTAAGGGAAGGTACTTATAGAAAAGAGCGTGTTTTTCTGATGGATTTGTTTGGAGGAAGATGGTGGAAGAAGCAGGACACATGGCCGAAACAGATGTCTGAACAATATGGGGATTGCATACACGTGGGCAAAATTATTGCCAGCACTGCTAAGAGGATTTGGTCATCTTCTTTCTTTGTTTATTCGATGGGGTTAAGCTGAAGCATCATATCTTCTGAGAGTTCTTCTGAATGACTTTGGTTTAACAATAATAAATCATCATCTTGCCCACTACATTTGCTACTCTCTCTACTACTGCTATTCATTGACAGATGTTCAATAAAGATTCAGTTGTTTCATCACTCGTGTGTATCAAACATTTAAAGCATCACAATTCAATCGTTTTTTCTTATTTTCGTGGACCAGAAACTGTCACAATATTTGCACTATATCAACGTACAAACAGTACACTGAACATAACGATATTATTATGTAAACAATCCAGAAGAATATTTTACAAGTATTTAAACAAAGATCAACTGATTTTACACTAAAAATATATATTATAGACTACAATCAACAGCCACTTCATGGTTTATAGCCTTTCACACAAAAGTAGTGCTAATAGAAAAAAAGGGGTAAAAAGAAAAAGACAAATATTTAAAACAAATAAAGAAAAGAAAATTAATATCATTACAGATTCAACCGAAATATCTTCTTGAAACTATGATAAAGAAGTCAATAGCATCATTCCTAAGTACTTGAGAATTGAGAATTGAGAATTGATAAAACAATTTGAGCAAAAACTGATTGAATTTGAGGGTCAAAGCAGACAACAATAATTTGTTTAGAGAGCATCAGCTAAATAAATCTTGGGAATGTATAGAAAAAAAAAAAAAACAAAAAAGCCAAACTGAAACGGCGCCGTATTAAAAATTTATAATTTCAGGATGTTGCGGACCAATTTGAGCTTTAAAGGCTGGCGGCGTAAGACAGACTCCGCAGCAGCTGTTTAAGGTTGAATTCAATCAAGCGAATGCGAAGCCCCATGGCTGTCCGATCAGCCACCAAACGGAGGACCATAAAGAAACCTGGATCGTCGATTCATCAACTTATCAAAAACCCACAAGTCCCCTTCGCCTTCGCTTTGCTCTTCGCCGATGCTATCCTCGTTGCATTCATTATAGCCTATGTTCCATGTAAAAAATATCAAACTCTTTAACTCTTTATTTAGTCCTTTTAAGCAGCATCTGCAGTTAATTGAAGATTAGTAATGGAATGCTATTTGCAGATACAAAGATTGATTGGGACGCATACATGTCACAGGTACTTAATTAATTACTTGGACCTGCCTTTGATTATTATGAATAATGAATAATTCTTGACCTTTAGATTGAAATGGGTTTTAATGGGGAAATGCTAGGTGAGTGGGTTCCTTGAAGGAGAGAGAGATTACGGAAACTTGAAAGGCGACACGGGTCCTCTGGTTTACCCTGCTGGATTTCTTTACATATATTCGGCCATCAAATATGTAACGGGCGGTCTGGTTTTTCCTGCCCAGGTTTCTATCAATTTCCTTTTTGTATTTCTTGACAACTAATAGTAGTACAGTGAGTAATTAAACAAAGAAAAAGTTCGTATCTTGAATATGTGTGTGACAAATAACTGGATTACGTTGTTCTTTGATGCATTTGTTTTCTATTACTGCTGCTAAGTTTTCACTTTATTCCCTTCCGTGTCTTGTGCAGATTCTCTTTGGTTTTCTATACATTGTCAATCTTGGAATCGTGATGTCCATCTATTTGAAGACCGACGTGGTATGAAGCTAACTTTTTTAGCTACTAAAGTTCATGGATAGCTCTCTAATATATATAGTTTTCGCTAGAGCAGTAGTCTCTCGAATCTTAAGGTGTGTGTATATGTATAGGATAAATCTCTTTTGGCAAGAGTGAACTGTTTGCAAAGTCTATCTTAGGTAGATCTGTGTATCATGATTATGCTTTACAAGCAAGGACCAGAAATTTTTTGATGACCCATTACGATGCTTTGCTGAAAATCTTGGTGAAGGTTGTCTATTTGTTTCAATATATTATGTGCTGGTTGAGCCACCATATCATTAGTTTGATTGCTTTGAGAAGAAATATAACTAAAGCTCCCCGCATCATCTAATCAAGCATTTCTCCTGCAGTATTTGTGAAGGGTAACAGTATAGAAGGAAAAATATAGATTCGTACTTCTTTATCTCTCAAAGGATGCATACAAATCTTTGTTACCCATATTTTGTTACTTCTTTAATAAATGACAGGTCTAGTCTTACTGACAATAGGACATTTTTCTTCATGGCTGTTTTATTTGTGTAACTTTTTTTTTTTTTTTTTTTTTTAAACACACACACACTCACATGCATCTTACAGGAATCAAACTCTAGACCTGTAAGTCGGGAAGCTAACTCCCTAACCACTGGGCTAGCCCCAATGGTTGTGTAACTTAAATCTTAAATATGGCACATTGCTGATCTTTGTATATATTGCTTATTATGGCTTCCTTTCTTTCAATTTGATAGATGCCTACATTCATCTATAATTTATTACCCTTGCAGGTTCCTTGGTGGGCACTTTCCTTACTCTCTTTGTCTAAGAGAGTTCACTCTATCTTTGTTCTTCGCTTATTCAATGACTGTTTCGCAATGACTCTCCTTCATGCTGCTTTTCTCTTACTTTTCAAACAAAAATGGCATCTAGGTCTCATGATTTTCAGGTAGAGTCTATAGTTTGTGACTTGATTATCTGTGCAAGTATTCAGTCATACCTTATTTGAGGCACTATATTGGTTAAGATGGAGGTGGTTCCTGTTCTTGTTAGTACAGCGCAGCTGTGTCTGTAAAGATGAATGTGCTTCTTTATGCTCCGCCTTTGCTAATCCTCATGATGCAGGTATACTAGCTTTGGTCACTTGAGAAATTTTGTATTTCTTTAAAACATTACAGAGATATGCTAATGCTACTTTGATGAAACTTGAAATGCAGGCTATGGATGTTTTTGGAGTAATATCTGCTTTAGCAGGTGCAGCACTAGTGCAGGTGCTCATGCTTTGATTATGTTACTCTGGATGATAACAATTGTACAGTTTGCAGTTTTGAAAATTTTTGTGATGCTCTCAATTATCTGGATATACAATCATTCATTCATTGTTTGTCATGCTAGGTGAGTTGAATTTGAACTTCATTTCTAATCATGGAGACCTCTCCAGCTGAAATCTACAAATGCTTCTGCTTTTCACTACGAGATGGTTCTGCAGATACTCTTGGGGCTGCCATTTCTGTTGACTCATCCTGTTGCGTATCTATCAAGAGCTTTTAATCTTGGACGTGTCTTTATCCACTTCTGGTACTTTTTTTAGTTCATCAACCTCATCAAAATAGTGGGAACTATCTTGCCCTTAATTCCTAATGCATATCGAGATTGATCTTTCTTTTTAGAGTGTTAAATTTTGCTCAGTCTTTTCTATATCGAAAGGAGCAGTTGATTTTTGTAGTAGGCGTGCAGGCACTTCCAACATAATTGTTAATTTGAGGCTATTGTACTTCCTGATTCTTTTTGGTCATATTGTCTCATTACAGCTATATGAAGAGTGCTGTATATTACTTGTTTTTTACTTAATCTACCTTGGAGTGCTTATTGGATACTAACATCATTGCTTCGCAGGTCTGTTAACTTCAAATTTGTTCCCGAATCGATTTTTGTATCGAGAGAATTTGCTATTGCTCTGCTGGTTGCTCATCTTGGTTTGCTCATTGCTTTTGCCCATTTTAGATGGTGCACGTGAGTAACGTTCTTCTTAATTTGGTTCTTCTGTTGACCTTTTAGAGAGTACAGTGGTAGGGAAAGGCGGTCATGTTTCTCATTTTGAGGTATAGTAGATAATTAGTATATTAGCTATAGGTAACTTGCCTTGTATTGTTTCCAAAGTCAGTATGATTGAAGGAGGGTGGGGAAACATTTTGGCTTATATCTCCCCTGAGCTATTAGCTGAACTCAAAAAGTTGTCTGCTGCTTGGCGAATTATATTACTGCCTTGGGGACTGGTTTAAGAGATGCAATCTGAATTCTCACTATTCAGATGCAAGTTGCTACTTAAATGATGTTTGCAGGCTTTGGATTTGAATGTTTTATCTGATTTATCCAAAATATAATATTGACAGGCACGAAGGAGGATTACTTTCTCTATTGCGACGGAGAATTGTTGATCTACGTTCCTTTTCTATGACAAAGTTTTTCAATATTAGTTCAACCTTGAAATTCATCAGAACTGAGTGTAAGTGACACCTTATTTCTGTACTCCTTTCTCTTTCACTTTTCTTCTACTTTAGGGCGCTCGGTGTTTCTGTCATTATAGAAATTTCGGATGTTTAATAGTTATTTGCTTTCTTGAATTTTCATTCAGATATTGCAACTACTATGTTTGTTGGGAATTTCATTGGCATTGTATGTGCACGATCCCTGCATTATCAATTTTATTCCTGGTGAGTTGTGCTGGATTTTCTTTTTGTTCTATCTTTCAAGTTGCGTTAATTTGTTTTATTTTTATGTGCAGGTACTTTTATAGCCTGCCATACTTATTGTGGAAAACGCCCTTCCCTACATGGATTCGGTATGTCGGCAAAAATCCAGTCTCTAGTTTTTACTATTCCTGATCGTTTGTCCATTTTAAGAAGAAAATCTTTTTGTGCAGTTTAATTTTGTTTGCGGCAGTGGAGTTGTGCTGGAATGTGTATCCTTCCAACATTTATTCATCTGTCCTGCTTTTGGTTGTCCACATAGTTGTGTTAGGGGGCATCTGGACTGCTTCAGGTGGAAATCCATACGTCGATGATGCAAATGATAGATTAACGACCAAAAAGAAGCAAAGATGAAGATCGGCGGCTGTTTGCAATTTTGTAAACCTAGATAGATATAAGCTCATAGAAGAGAATTCTCAACATTTATTTTGTTAAAATCCTTCCTGATTGGTGAATATGAAAAATGTATGTTCACACGTTCCTTGTTGGTTGTTTACTAACTCGTATGTGTGTGCCGTATTCAAAGAACAAAAGAAAAAAAAAACTCCAAATTTGTATTTGTATTTTAGAGTAAAGAACCAAAATTGAATCTGGGAATGCTCCGGCGAGTGAATAAAATTGTTTTTAACGGAACCAGAGAACTCCAAAAATTCCAATTTAATAAATTGGAACAAAACTTAGAAAATAAATAAACGGGCGGCATGACGCATCTGATCTGAGTCATCTGACCAATATAAAATGAAATGCTATATATAGAGAGAGAAACTGCAAGAATGATTCCTAGGCTAATGTGGTCATTGCAGTCGAGTTAAAAAACGATCACGGCCGGAACCCGAATACTCAAAATTTAAATAAACGCGATTGGATTTTCATTTCTGTCCTCAAACTCCCAAAAAATTGGAAGACGGACAGAGTGTGAGTGAAGTTTTGACTTTTGAGAACAGCGCAAAGCAGAAAAAGGATTACAGAATGGTAAGAATCATTTCCTTCATCTCTATTATGCCTTTTTGTTCATCGGAACTGGTTCCACTTTCTTAATCAATAATTCCATGGTCATCCATTTTTATTATTTCATCTTTTTTTTTTTGTCGAAAGTAGGTTTATTTAATATAGGTCTCCTTGACTCGTTTGATTCCAGTTTTTATTTTTAATCAAAGACTTTTGGGTGTTGCATTGCCAAAATTTTCACCCAGAAGGCGAACTGTATTTGTAGAACAAGTTTTTAATTTTTTGCGAGTGATTATGTAAAGCCTCCATTACTTATTTTGTACTCCATAATCCATATGACAACACACATTTCTTGTCCTTCCACTTTCTCTTAGTTGATGTTTTATGTTGCTGCAGTTGTGCTCTGCTAATTCCTTTGGTGATGACATCTACAAGAAAATTGTCTCAGCTTTAGACACCCTTTCGACTCTAGGGGAAAAAAAAGAAGAAAACTAACGAGAAACATTAAAGTTTGGAGCTTTATGAAATATCACGAATCCCATTTGGTTGGAGATGGTGAATGTGGAATATATACTTGTGTGATGATGATAAATAGAAAAGCATAAAATATATCTTTTCCTGGTTTATGAATTTGGAATCTATGCATGTATATATCTTTTGGTGTGTTTGTTGTATCAAATGAGTTGTTTTGGATGTCTTAAACAGCCATATAGCATGCGCCTTCCATATTATTATGTTATTGAACTATGTCCTTTGTTGTTGCATTTTGGATAATGCTAAAATCTGTTTTTTTGGGATTATTGTGGCAGGATAAACAAGATTCTGGAAACCCAAAGCAAAGCACTGCTGATATGACTACTTTTGTGAGTTACTCCTTCTGTCTTTTGCTTTAGTGGGAACATATGAGGTTGTTTTTCCAGTCTATCTGTAGCCTAGCATTGGCTTAGTGAATTTGATGGTAGCATCAATGCATAAAGGATCTATATTTAATGGTATTATCAATGAGCAACATGTTGCTGAAAAGCAAGCGTTTAGGGGCCCCCTCTCCCGCTTTCCCTAAAACCAAGCATTGATATTTTCCCCTTCTGATGGTTTCAAAAGCTTTGAAGATATCAGTGATTGTTTTCTTTGTATTTATAGGTACAAAGTCTCCTGGAGCAAATGGTGAGTATGTAGATCTTTGGTAATGAAGATTACAATTTCTATTGATTCTTGATTATTATTTTTCTTCTGGGCTCTTTTAGTTTCAGTTGCTGATTGCTATTATTTTGCAGCAAGCCAGGTTCAACACGATGTCAGAAAATATTGTTTCAAAGGATATCCTTTTAACACTTTTTTTTTTCAATTTGCTTGGTTTATCTCTGTTGGGTATCTTTTTCTCCATGAACACGACTTTAAACTGATTAATCTCTTTTGTCTCTTTTGCAAGTTTTTCATACCTTAACGTATCTACCTGGTTGAAGGTCACTAATTCAAAAGCTAACAAATGATCCTAATCACAAAGAATCTTCAATTAATTTGAGTTGGTTCACAAAATCAATATACTTGTATTTTGAAATGATAGACATGGTGCGTGCTCCTTAACTGCAATATACTCGATGAAATGGGCAGTCGGATCAATGAACTGGAGGAAAGCATTAATGGCCTGAGAACAGAAATGGGGGCAGAGGGCTCTCCATCTCCTCTTGCAGCCAAGCAGAAGCCTGATGAAGTGAAGCCCGAGGAAGGTCCTCCTGCATTATAGCATAGGGGGTTCTGTGTTGTTTGTGTGGCTCTTTTTGTGTTTTTTCCTAAACTGATCAATAGCTGGAACTGCTATGTTTCTCCAGGGCACACAAATGGTGTCTCATCCATGGCATTAGTCTTATTTTCTTTCAGATAGAGCTACTGGCAAAGTGAGCAGATGCAGCTTCATTTTAGTTGTTACGAACATTTTGTCCACCAATTTAGCTTAGATTATCAAGTTGAATGAATGATGTTTGTTTCTTGTTAAAGGCATGTGGAGAGTCATCCGCATTGTAATACAGAGGAATTCAGATTTCCTATTCCTGCCTTCCTGCTAGCTGTAAGTGATATGAGAAGTAATTAAACACAGCTCTGTCAAGATGTTATCGACAAACCCCGCCTGCAACCTCTCCTATTCACATACCAAACTCACCCCCCCACCCTCCACCAATCCAATTATTATGATTATTGTGATAATTATAAAAACACCACCGGAGTAATCATATTGATGCACACACAACATACATAGGGATAGGGCTGGAGTACATAGTACTACTCACACACTTTAAACACGCACAGAAATATTTTTAAAAACTATGTATGTGCTGCTGCTGCTACTACTGTGCAGTACTTGTACTAGTGTACTTAGAAAGTAGAAACTGATCAATGCATAGCTAACTCCGGCAACGAGTAATGGCGATGCAGCCGCGGGTATAGGGGTTAACCTCAGCACCAGGCTTGCAGTTGTAGTAGGACACTCCCCGTCTAGAGCATGGCACGGTGTTCCTCTGGAGAGCACCATAGCTTATGTAATTATTATTGCTGCTGGCTAATATGCGTCTGTTGGTCTCCCTATCCATCGTGTCAAATTCTTCACTGCCCATAATACACTCCTCTATTGATGAAGAACTTTGGCAGGACGCAGTCAACGGCATCCAAGCATTCAAGCCTTGGTCCATGCTGGCGTCCGCGAATGAGATGACGAGAGCTGTGCCTGTGATGAACAAGAAACTACACAGGGTAATAATGGTTTTGAGAGAATGAGAGTTTTTGGCCATTGTTTTTTGAAGTTTATGATCAATGTTGATGCTTCTTCCTTCCGCGCTATCGAAGTTGGAACTACACAGACGTAACATAACTAGCCACTATTTATATTACTTTGAACAGTGACAGTAACATTACTCACAAATTGATCTTGTTGTTTTGCAATGATAGCTGGACGGGTTTTTTTCTTTTCTTTTTTTTTATTAGCTTCTAAGAATTAACTATACAATATATTGTTGTTGAAGTCACTTGTGATTAATAATTATGGTTATTTATGGTTTATTTGAAATGAAAGATGTGAGAACCAAGATGTCAATAATGGTTATGGATGTAGATATGACCACTATCCTATCTTTTGGACTGATTTAATTTTCTATCAATATGCAACAGGACCTAATTATAGACATAGCTTGATATAAAGAGAAGAATAAGAGTAGGCAACAGAAAATGCATGCCCTTTAATGATGATGAGTAAGAAAGTTGTTGTTTTTTTTTTTTTTTTTTGGAAATTATCATTCTAATTTTTAATCTATTATAAATGAATCATATACTATTATACCCTTTCCAACTTTATGCTGCAAGAACCGTTCTGAATTTGGGACCTCTTGCTAACGACTTTCGCGTAGATTTTGCTAACGCCCTTGGTGTAGATTTGAAATTGCATGCGTTGAAACATTAGAGGCAAAGCGTTCGAACTCGCGTAGATTTTGCTAACGCCTTTCACGTAGATTTGAAACTGCATGCGTTGAAACATTAGAGTCAAATTTCAAACAAACAACGTTGATAAAATGGTTGACAACTTGGATAAACCCATACTGGTCTGGTTTTGCACCTAAAACCAAGAATTTACATCTACTAGAGTTTTAGTTGTCTTCACCTAACACAAAATTATAACTGAAACAAAAGAATTATACAAGAAAAAAAGATAGAAGATTAGGCTGGAAAACATATACATAATCATACAGTCAATAGAACTTGGTGGTGAATGATTCTTCATTAATTTTTTTTACTATTATTTTTAACAAGTTCAATCGAGTCTTAATTGCTGTGATGAAGTTTGATACCTCTCATCCATTATCCACCACGGCACTATAAGAAGAAGTTACAGTGTAGCGTGAACTTTTGATCTTTTCAAAACCTACCACAGAAAACGATGTAAATTGCTCAAATTCACAATGTTACGGCTTACCATACTCTATTACCAATCCTAAAAGTGACCCAGTTGGTCAAAAGTAAATTTGAATGGTTAATTTGTTACCGACTTAGTTCGTCATGTTTCGTAAGAGAGAAATTATGCCAACACCAGAGCTAACCAAATAGTAGCAGGTTTAGTATTGTTTTGCTATAAAGGAAGATGCCCTTTCCAATATTGAGATCGACTGCAATATTGGTTCCAACTTGTTTTGGAGCTAACATCGATTGCTTCGAGAATGCAAAAACCAAGTGCCAGTTTGTAAAAGCAAAAATTGAAGAGCTGTAGCTTAAACGTATTCGGTATTTCTTGGTTGATTCAACTGTGGCATCTTCCATCCCTGAATCCGGCTGGCTGTCTTTTCAATGGAACACTTAGGACGGTGTCGGGGAGTGCGGGACTGGTGCTTTTCTCAGAAAATAACTTTAAAACTTTTTATTAGTCTCGTGTTCCGACATAAACTTAAGGAAAGTTCATGAAAAATGGGTTATGGGTTATTACACATGTACTACAAGTCTACAAGAAGATAACCACCCATGACCCAACATAAAAAGATCCACGAAATTACAGCCAGTAGGAGTAGGGGAAACAAAATTCAAGACTAAATGACAACAACAGTGATCCCCTCTTGGCAGTTATGTTCTCTAAGTTTAAAAAAAAAAAAAATGGATACAAAGAAGAACGAGTTCTGTATCTTACAAATGTTGTCCTCTCAGCATCACCGTCAAAGCATTTAATGTTATCTTTCTAGTTTGCTTAACAGTGCTTCCATTTCTGGCAACTCCTTCGCAATTTGTTGCCAGTCAGGCATGCCCTGTGACAGAAACAAAGAAATCTTCTAACATATTTACATAGAACTTGGCACATTCGGTTAGGAAACTGGCTTTTTGTGCAGCAAAAACTGCCACAATGTTCTACTAAATCAATCAGATGATCCAAAAGATGATAAAACATGTAAAGGCTAACGTCATATTCTGCTGTATTCATTCAATACTAAAATTGCACACTATGAAATTTCAAACATCATTATTTAAAATAATATAGATTTCAATTCACTCTTAATATCATAATGCAAATATTTGGAGGAGGCCATTTACGAGTAAGACAACGGTTGTTTCCATTTAAACATCATGCCCAACCAAATATGTACAACTATTTCATTTTGACATCAAGCAACAAAAAAGGAGTCCATTTCAATCACTGATAAAAAGGGAAACGCAGAAGAAGAGAATGATAAGAAATGCAACTTATTTCATAATCAACACTTACCTTTCCTGATCGGCGAACACGGCCATCTAGACGAAGTATAATGTAGACATCTTCACCAGGAGTAACACCTTCTGACTTCTGTTGATCTTTAATCCACCTTAAGAAAACAAAAGCAAACTGAGATCAGTGATTAAGTAACAGCAACCTAGGACTAATTTGGCTAAGTGCATATAGGACGAGAAGAAATAAAAGAGCACAGTGCAGGAAAACCAGGCGGACAATAAATTTTACTTTGCGTATCTAGGAGGCAGAATACATTTTAGATGCCAAGACCAAACTGCTAAGAAAAAATTGAGCTCAGCAAAAGAAAAAGTTGTTCAATAATAGAAAGCGTTCAAGTTAAAAGAGCAGAGTAACCTTTCCCACTCCACAGGTGATACCACCTCTGCCTTGAAACGAATCTCTGCCTTTAATTTTGATTTGGAAACTATGGACTGTGCTCGTTTGTCAAAATCTTCCTACAATGGTCCAAAATACAGTATCAAACTAAATGTAGCGGATTAAATATGGAAGAGAAGCGGCTGCTTTTGAATGTGAAACTTTATTATGAAAACTTTTCAATGTTACCCCTAAAGATGGAAGAGAGGCGGCTGCTTTTTGAGGAAGACCAAATCCTTTCTTCTCCAAAGGTTTGTCACTACTTTGACCCCAAATAACCGGAATGAGAAGAACGCCTCTTCTAAGGAGCTCAGTCCGGAATCTTTCAGCCTTCTGGAGGGCTAAGGAGACTGTCTCCTTTTTCCCAGCCAAAATAACCTACAGCCAAACATCAAGCAGAGCATTCTTCATATATTGGAATCTTTAGACAGAATTTGGTCACAAATCTAAACATCCAGGATGGCTGATGCCCGGTGGGAAATCCGTAAACTCTATTTCAGGTGAGGGCATTATGATCACAAGAGTAGATGAAAATTGAGTTTTATTTGCAACTTACTGGCCTAACAGTGTCCCGTAACTGTACAAGCTCAACCACCCTGTTAGTTGACAGACGCAAAGGAAGCCTTGAAAGTGTTTCATCACGAGAAATTTGTGCAAGCTGTTCCTCCTCCTTTTTGTTGTCCCAAAGAAACAAAGCCACCAGAACAATGATACCTGCAAAATGCTGATCCAAAGCTTAATCAATTAAAAAAGCAAGTTTTAATATGGGTATATTTAGTGCACACGTTACCGGAGAAGTACATGTGAAAGATGCAATGAAATGGGACTAGGACGAAAATCGGAAGTTACTTACCGCCAATATTTATTCCAGCATTTCCTGCAGTCTCCCAGAGATCAGGAGCTCCATCACCACCTTTAATCGCACGGTATAGCCTGGGTAATGTAAAAAACAACGATATTCCAGCTGCTGCAGTAAATGCCACATAAAAAAATCTACGAACACCCCGGAATGGTGCTTGGACCTCACTAATGAGTTTAAGGTCCCTACGAAAACTGTAGCCTATATCTTCTCCACCTAGCCTAGCCTGCAAGGTTTACATTAAAATACCACATTGAGTTGCATCTGATACCCATTCAATAAAGTGAAAAGCCAGACAACCAGAAGAATGCTACATTTAGCTGCTTGATGTAAGATTTTCACAGTCACGGAAAGAACAAAAGAAACATATTACTATGAGTAAGAAGTCTACCTCTTCTTGCAATTCCTTAAATTCAGGCAATGCTCTGAAAGAGGCCAAGTCTGGATCATTCAGAATTGTGCCAAACTTGAGTTTATATTCTCGCAAGGCTGTACGCAGACACTCAGCTGCTTGCTTTCCTTCCCCTCTTACTCAAAAAAGTGAACAAAAAGATAAGAACCTTTAGTCTAGCTTCTAAAGGTTCAACAAGATGTATCGTTCTAATCTCAATTGCAAATGCAAAATGAAATGTAAATGCATCAAAGCAAAAGCTGAACTATGAAAGGTAAACTGCATGAGAAAAAGGTTGAATACACTCCTGACAATTTACTTTATAATATCCAAATATCACCTCAATATAACATACGGATAGTGAGAAGCAGAGGGATCGTTTTCTAAAATTTGTACCTGTAGGCATGACAACATGCTTTGTTGTAAAGAGCAGCTTGAGACTCCACTGGATTGGGATTAAGAGTAAGTGCAGTGTCAAACTGTAACAGAGCATCTTTAACCTGTAAAGTCCACCCCATGGACATGCTTATATGAGTATTAATATATGAGAAGATAATAATGTGCACAACTATAGATGATCCAAATTAGGCAGAAAGCTGCAATTTTTAAACTCTAAACAAATACTACTAACATAGCAGCAAAGAATCTTGCAGAGAATTTGCTTTTTGGCATAAGAAGATTGTCCTATTTTTACAAGATCAGGGAGGTTTTCAAATAGCAGCATGTAATCCCAGAAAAAAAACATTTCCTTAATGATCTCCAAATTATTGCAATCATCGAATAACCAAAAACCAAATTTTTTTCATTCAGTACGAGGTCAAGATTCCCCTTTTGGTTCACCTATACTGAGCTATTCTTTGTTTTGATTCATAAGCTCCTCGGGGTGTGTCATTTCTCTCCTAGCATCCATAAGGCTAGTTATAGTCTGGAGTCTCTGGACATGAACTCCAGTTCAAAGAAGACTACACACAAACAGAAATAGAGCAAGAAAGAAAATTGCCACTTATAACAAATAGAACAAAAAACACAGGCACTAACAAGATAAACAATGACTGAATCAAAGACGAAAAACATTATATACCCGTCCTTTGGAAAAGAGGGAGAGTCCCAAGTTGATGCAAGACTCGGCAGTCGAAGGTGTAGTCACTTCCGGCGATGACGAGGGTCCGGAAGAAGAGAGACAAATGAGTGAAGATTGAGCTCTTTCTGACTCAGCTAAAGTCCAAGTCCAAAACGGTGTTGCTCTATTGGGGAGTGGAAGCCATGCTCGAACCGAAGACGACGGCGATGGCGATGATGATGATGTATGTAGGACGGAATAATGAAGGTGGAGGGCAAGACATGCCACAGCCATAACCGGAGATTCTTCAAAAATATAATATAAAAATAAAAAATGCTACGGTTTATCCATTCTCCTAATTCTACGATGGTTTTTGCTTCAATTTCCGGACAGAACAGAACTCGTGAGTACGCTGTCGTTTGGTTGGTCATCTTTATTTTAACTATTAATTATTTTTTCATTTCAATAAATGGTTAGGATTTGTGTTATTAATTAAACCTATTCGTATCATCGTATGAACTTTCTCATCAATTATTTTTACTTTTAACATTTTCAATTGCATATTGTTTCTAAATTTTTTTTTATTGAAAACAAATACTTCGATGGTATTGGCTTTTTTTTTTTTAATCTTCTTTACCATTTTTATTTTATCCATATTTGGCTACACATATTTTAGTCTTTTAAAAAAAATCTCTAATATATTTTTAAATTTTCAATAATAAAAAAATCTTTAAAAATATTTTCCGACAAACAAATATTATTATTGGAACCAGCTCAACTGAATCAAATTGACTGTTTTGATGAATTTTCTCAATTATTTAGTGTAACACTCCCTACAGATGTGATAAGTAGCTTTGTAGATAAAATTAAATGTTATCAAATTATTAGTAAATTCTAAACTATAAGTATTAAAGAATGTTATAGAAAATAATAGACAAAAGTGATTCAAATCATACAAGTGAACTTCATCCAACGGGTTCATCCTTTTGGGAATCCGTGGATATGCCACCCAAGCTCACGAACCTGGGCTGTAGAATGGAATTTCACTGCCTTATACTCAAGATCACATGGCCTAGATATTGGTCTATTGCTAGGGCCTGCTTATCAGTTCACCTTTCGGGCTGCATATTAATATAACCCAAATTTACCCTACCATCTTCGGGTTCGAAAGCGTAAACAAGCACCCTCAGCGCCACGGACGCTCAGTTGAGAAGGTGGGATGATGTGGAAAAAATTCGAAGATTGATGAAAGAAAGGGAACTGGAATACTGTGAAGATGTGTCCAAGTGGCTGGCAGACAAAAGGGTACAATGTTCATAAGCAATCTTAAATTGCTTTTGAGTGTTGCAATCACAATGCAGAAGGACGATGATGAAATGATAAGCTCAATGTTGCGTTATAATTTCACTGTTGGTTTTATGGTCTCAACAGAAGCACTAAAACAAAGTTTCAACTTTTACCAAAGATGGAGCTTCAAATTTCCGTCTTCAAAAGCTGGTGTTAGACCAAATTGCTGCATTGGTTAAGAGTAACGACCATTAGGAAATAAAGAGGAAGGGCAATTGAAGAGCGCTATCCTTCTTTTTGCCTCAGGTAAAGAATAGAATTCACTTATATGGTGATGCTTGTTAGTTTAAGCTCATTTTAAGTTTGCGTGCATTGAGGGAAAGGTATGCCTAATGCCTCCCTTTTGTGATCTCCCGGTAGGCCGGTACCATGCATGTTGATGCGAACGTTCTCATATTCCAACTCTTTCTCAGCAAGGCATGCAAAAACTTCATTGATGGCCAGAGAAGACATTGCCATTGATCCTAATTGCTATCGTCACAACACGAGCTAATGATCATTACTATAGCCTTGTTAGATTCTTAACCTTATCAGACAAATTATGTGCTTATTATGACACATTTGGCATCACCTTCAGCCAATAGAAACAGCATAAATTAGAGATACGCTGGCGTGAATACCATCCATCGATCTTATTCAACTTACTTGAACATATAGCTATTGGTATTAGCCTAGCGATTAAAGAGGTAGCATTCAGAGATAGTGCGTGCCTCCACGGTTCTACAAGTTTTTTATTGCAATAAGGGCGAAATGCAAAATTAGTCCCCAATGTTATAGGCAGTGACAAAATTAGTCCCAATGTTATTTTTTTACTAGTAAAGTCCCCAATGTTTCAAAATTTGTCGAATTAAAGACATTTGACAAAAAAATTTTTATTATATTTAACAGATCTAACATGTGAATATCACGTGCTCCGTTAGTAATCCCTCTTTGCTTTCTTCCACCGGCGCAGGATAATAGTTACCCAGATTTTCATCTTCTTCATCGATTGCACATGTTTACTCACCAAAGTCATTTTGCACTAATATCCTAGTTTTGTTATGGATGGACCTATGGCCACCTAATACTTGATGAGTGGGAAAACACTTGTCACAAGTGGTACATCTGAATTTCTCAAGAAAATTTGTCATTGTCGAAGTTTGATTTTGACAGACCGAAGTACTAGTAGTATCATGAACTGATTCAAGATCCCTTAGTTTCATCTTTATCCTCTTCTTCTTTTTCTTGACAATCACCAAATTCCTATGGAAACTCTTATAATTCTTATGATTCTACAGCTTATCATGAGTGTTCTTGATTCCCGACGATTCATCACCGGAGAAATCCTTGCTTTCACCATATTCTTTTGGCCACTTAATGTCCTCCCATTTATGACTCTCGTATTTGCCAGGTAAAAAGTCAGTTTCTTTTGCAGCTTTTGCATTGAATATATGAATCACATTATTCAATTGAATACCATCGATTTTGTTGTCTTCATTTCTCAGCTCTTTCACGGTATTATCATTCATATATCCATATGAAATTTCCTCATTAGGGAATTGCTATTTGTTGTCTCAAATCCCTCAGCACCATGACCATGATCATTGGCCAGCTTAGCTTCAAATGAATCCTCCTGGGCTAAACTCATTAGATGGAAAACAGCTTTACGCATCCCTTCATCTTCTAAATTGTACCAAATGGATTTACGCCCTCTTAGTAGACCAACCACCCAATGACTTTGTTGAATTCCCCTCCATTCCCTGTCAGGATGACATCTCATGTGCCCAAACAATGACTTCATGGAAGTAAAATATCGGTACCACTTTGTGACTTGTAATTGAGATGCTTTGTCTTGGCAAAATCTTATCTTTCTCGTTTTTGTTTCTTGAACTTTTTGATGGGTTGGCTTGGCTCGTTTTGCTCAACTTTTTGCTAAAGATCAAATCTTTATTAGTCTTGAAAATGAACCCCTCATGCGACCTCCAATGCTTTACCAGATCTAAAACCTTTGATGCACACTTGACAAATCCTAGTAATAATATTAGCACTGCTATTGTTGTTGTGGTTGAATTGATGTGTGAATTATCGTTAAAAGATTGTTTGTATTTTTTAATTATCGTTAAAGAGGAATTACTAACGGAGCACATGATATTCACATGTTGGATCTGTTAAATATAAAAAAATCCTGTCTTTAATTCGACAAATTTTGAAATATTAGGGACTTTCTTAATCAAAAAATAACAGTAGAGACTAATTTTGACATTGACTATGATATTGATAACTAAAATTACCTCTCCACCCTTGCAATAATGATGAAAAATAGCCCTATTGGAAAAAGTTAGGAGGAAAAGTTAAGGATATTGCATTATCAATAAAATTACCTCTCCACCCTTGCAATAATGATGAAAAAGAGCCCTATTGGAAAAAGATAGGAGGAAAAGTTAAGGATATTGCATTTGAAAATGAAACGCGTTGAGACTGCAATGTTAAGACAAGCAAATAGCAACAAGATTTGGGCCGATTCCCTGTTGTCATCTTTTGCGCGTTGTGAAGGAAAACAACTCGCAACTTCACATAGAAAAAGAAACTAAGCGCAATTTTTAATGTACTAATCTTTGGAAATCGTCAAATCAAATGGGTAGTTTCGCATTGGAAAAGAAATACTAATTTAAGGTCTACAGCGAGTGGGAAAATATACAGTACTAATTTAGTGGCCTTTGTGGCCCAATAAAGAACCAACAAAGTAAGGAAGCTAATGGCCTCGCATTACAAAAAGGAGTGCTTAAGTTGGGTTAAACTTTTCTCAAATTGATAAAAAGAAAAGGTGATATCATTTTAAAAAGATTAATGATTGGGGGAGTGAGATCATCATTTTAAAAAGAGTAATGATTGGGGTACTGAAAAATTAGAGTGAAAATCCAACTGACGTGACAGGTATAAAAATACAAGCTAATTCATTACCCATTAGGTTCACTCATCATTTGGTTAGGGTATTAGTTTGTCTTTTTATAACTGCCACGTTAGTCACTTTGGGTTTTCACTCTAATTTTTCACTACCCTATTATTGCTCTTTTAAAAATAAAAAGTCGTTTGAAAAAATAAATAGAAAATTTATTTAATTAAAATCTTGAAAAGAGACAGTGGTCTTTCGAGAACAATTTGTTTATCGTAAAGTATAAATTAAAAGTAAGAGCATAGGTAGTAAAGATTAAAAAGAAAAAAAAAACTATATGAATTTATTTTATTAATTGAAAGAAAAAGAAATCTTGAACGAAGTTTGTTTTAGTCACAGCAAGAAGGGAAGTATTTCATCAGCCTTTTACAACATTTATGCTACAATGCATGTAATTTTTACCATTTCCTTTCAAAAATCACAATCTCCGCTGTGCTTCTTTTCTAATCATAGCTCCAAACTTTTCTCTTCTCATTACATTCCTATCGCTTTAACTTTAAGAAAAGGAGAAAGGAAATGAAAGTTTTCTACTTTTTTAAACAAATTGAGACGGCATATATAGTTTTCAGATTCATGTGGGACAAACACATAAATTGAAAATTGCATGACACAACTTTTAGATTTTTTTTCAAATAGCGCTTGTGCTGATGACCAACTTGTCTTACATTGATTTGACTGAAATTAGGAATAGTTCAATTAGGAATAGTAGGATTTTTGGATGAAAGAAAGTTAAGGTAGTCAAGATTGTACAAGAGTACCTCGGCCACCTTTGCTTGCTAATGCTTGGTTGACCAATTATTACAAGACGTTTTCACAAACAACAGAACAAGGGGTGGGGGATTTGGGATACACCACTCTTCCAACAAGTCTCAAAAAATGATGAATTTATTCAGTTCCCAGAAGTCATTTCAAGATATTGGTCAAGAATAATTTGAACTCTGCTGATTGCAATTAGCAGAGCATGCAAGCGTACCTTAAAGATATAAAATTTGAGTAATTAAAAGAATAACAAGTCCCGAATCAGCCTCCCTCGGTTCCAACTTTTACAACATGACATTTGTTTTGTTTAAAACTGGACAAGTTTTAGTGATTGAGGAAAGTTGCGGGGTGGGTGCGGGTGGCTTCTTAAATCTTAATTCTTAACCAGGCATGCACGAAGGCGTTGCTTATATTTCCCAAGCCACGACTTTTAATGCCTTGGAGGAGTGGATGCGCATATGATAATTCGTACTTGGAGTGTATTAGATGAAATGCAAATTATATGTATAAAATAATAATAAAAAGCCCATTTTATATTAATATGCGGAGTAACCATAAAAGATGAACTGGGACAGATCACGGTTGACCCTTCTCTCACAATGGAGTTGTTTATTCTATCGAAGACATCCCACAATGAAGCTCTTTTCAGAGCTCCCCCACAAGGACCAGAAACGAAGACGAAGACGAATACGAATACGAAGACAAAACTCGACAAACAAGACCAACCAAAACAACGTACGGTGGTGATATGTACGGAATTTAGTGCTGCTTCTTCAGCAACGCGGCCACCTTAACCCATGCTGGCCTTGCCAAGATATCAGCACACCAAGCACTCACGTGTGGACGTGCATCGAACACTGCCTTGGCCCTCGTACCCATCAAATAGTTGATTGCTGGTAGATGATTGAGATCCGCCAAGGTGTAGGAATCTCCGCCCAAGTACTTTGTGCGCGTCAATCGAGCTTCGTACTTATCAAGAACCTCACCCAGCTTTCCCTCGTACTCTGCCACAACGGCATCATCTGTGGTCCTGCCCAGCAATGGCTTGATAGAAAGCTCGGAAACCAGCTTCGAAGCTGCTGGATCAAACCTCTGGGATTCCACTTCCAATCCTATATACACCGGAGCCATCTTCTTTGGATCTTCGAATATCAGTTGTTGGTTTCCTTTGTAAGCGTAAGCAATATACTGAACTATGGCCCTCGACTCGAAGAGCTTCAAATCACCATCTTGGAATGCTGGGACTTGACCAAATGGCTGTATTTCAAATTGTACATAAAAGATTAGATTTAGTGTATAAGATTAAATATTCATTGATAGAGTAAAAGGTAGGCGGCATTAATATGTTATGACAGACAAATAGCTACGAGGGTTAATTGCTTACGTTAAGGGAGAGAAAGGCTTCCTTCTTGTGCTCTCCATTAGCCATATCAACCGGAACAAACTCATATTCCAAGTCTTTCTCAGCCAGACAGGCCAAGACACGCAATACATAGGGGGAGAGAACATTGCCTTGAACCTTAATTGCCATCACGATTATTGCAGATGAATGAGCTAGCTTGCTTATAAGTCAACCGACCAATTTGTGAGTTTCTTTTTACTTTAGAGGAAATGATATTGTGGGATTGTGAGGAAGAACTGAGTGGGTACTTAGATTATATATAAGGCCTTATTTTCTAGAATGATCCATTTTTTTGGCAGTACTAATGCATTATTAAATGGCAATAAAAGAAAAAAAAAAACATTGAGGAGGAAAAATGTGAGTATATGACGTATGAGCGTGCATGTGAAAAACTGAAAATTGAAAATCATACAGTGCTAACAGTCTAATAATACCATTAAGAATAGAAAAAAAAAAAAAAAAAAAAACCCCACCAGCGTGCCTTGTTTCCTTATTGCATACAAGTAAGTAAAGTAATAATCTATCTAATTTTATCATGTTTCATTTATTTAAAATTAAAATTACATTGAATTTACTACTTATATCTTGATTATAATTTAATAATTATAAATTTAATTTTAATAATATATACATTCAATTCATAATTTTAGTAAAAGCAAGTGATTTTCAACATTGGACTATTAGATAAAATGATACATGAAAATATTAAAAATTGATATTATCTCTACCAAATCGCACCGACCATACCAAACATTTGTAAATTTTATATTCTGGTAAAATGTTTATTGACCAAGACGGCGTTGGCCTCGACGGTCCACACAATCTCCGCATATATATTTCATTTGCGACCAATATTACATCTCTGCAAACGTCATATACTCACATTATTTCTTTTACTAATACTGCAAATGAAATATATTCTAGTCACGCCTCACCTTTCTGTTCATCATATCACACATTTTTTTTTTGACCTTTCAGCTCCCCATGGGTCCAATTCGTGTTTGGCCAAATTACGTTCTGTTGCACAGAACTCGTGAGTACGCTGTCGTTTGGTTGGTCATCTTTATTTTAACTATTAATTATTTTTTCATTTCAGTAAATGGTTAGGATTTGTGTTATTAATTAAACCTATTCGTATTATCGTATGAACTTTCTCATCAATTATTTTTACTTTTAACATTTTCAATTGCATATTGTTTCTATTTTTTTTTTTTATTGAAAACAAAAACATCGATGGGCAGTGGCGGATCTAGAACTAAATCTTAGAGGGGGCTGATTTTAAAATAATTTTGGGGCTAATGGGGTTGGCCTTGTTGGGTCTATTATGTTGTTGTCAAGAATGAATGAAAGTTTTATGCTTCTAGGTGTTGGTTCTTTTTCCTCCTTGATGACCATTATCTTGTTTAGGTTTAAAAAGCCAAGATTGTTTATGGACTCTGTGTGGTATTTGAGCAAAATCAGGGCCTCGTCAGATAATGTTGGCACATGTGAGGGTGGGTTCACTAGATAAGGGCCTCATCAGACAATCAGGCCCAATTTTTTTTAAATCACTCACTTATCAAAACGACGTCGTTTTGATAAGTGAGTGATTTAAAAAATTTTTGTCAAAAACACAAGCAACCCTTTGTCTTCTCCAGTTCTCCTCTACTCCATTTGCTGCAACTTTGACCGTGGTGTTGGAACTTGGTGGCCGCCGGTGGTGGAAGGCTCTGATGAGCTTGGCGGGGGCTGAAGTCCCCGCCAGACCCCACCTAGATCCGCCCCTGGGATTGGCTTTTTTTTTAGTCTTCTTTACCATTTTTATTTTATCCATATTTGGCTACACATATTTTAGCCTTTTAAAAAAAATCTCTACTATATTTTTAAATTTTCAATAATAGAAAAATATCTAAAACAATTTTTCCACAAACAAATATTATTATTGGAACCAGCTCAATTGAACTCAATCGGCCATCAAATTGACTGTTTTGATGAATTTTCACAATCATTTGGTGTAACATTCCTTATAGATGACAAGTATCTTTTTAAATAAAATTAAATGCTATTAAATTATTAGTAAATTTTAAACGATAAACCATGTGAGAATCTTAAAGAATATTATAAAAAATAATAGACAAAGTGATACAAATCATACCATGAACTTCATTCAACGGGTTCATCCTTTTTGGAATGCGACCCAAGCTCACGTACCTGGGCTGTATAATGGACTTTTACTGCCTTATACTCAAGATCACATGGCCTAGATATTGGTCTATTGCTAGGGCCTGCTTATCAGTTCACCTTTCGGGCTGCATATTAATATAACCCAAATTTACCCTACCATCTTCGGGTTCGAAAGCGTAAACAAGCACTCTCAGCGCAACGGACGTTCAAATGACAACTACAAAGTCTGCATGCATGCTTGTGCTAAATTTTTTTTATGATTGTTTAGCTTCGTTTACTGGCATTTGCTGAAACATTATTATTCGAATACATTTTCTTAGTTAGTTTCTAACCATGCCAAAGAAGCAGTGGGCAGTAAATGAAACTCAAATATCTTTACTTCTTTGCTAAAATGAAAGGAATTAATGAATGTTCACTTTACCACACTGATGATGAAACAATTTTTTTTAAATAGGATCAACAGTAAACTCCATCTGCCCTTTTGATGACTTGAACTTTACTACACTGATGATGAACCAATTTTATTTTTTTTAAAAAGAGGATCAACACTGAACTTTTCTCTTGTCGTAGTCTCTGAGTGAGTTAATGCTGGCAATGTAGGCTTTTTCATTTCATGCCCAGACCCAGAGGGGAGTACTAGAGAATTGAACTTTGTTTAGTGGGTGACTGTGCGCATCGATCCAATTGTTTCTTAAAAATTTTGATGAGTAATTTGTTGACACAAATGGTCCATGCCTTGTGCTTTTACTAATAGTGCGAATAAGGTAGCTGTTCCTTGTCTGCTCTTTGTTTTTGGCCCTTCTGAACAAAGAGAAGAATGGGAATCTAACGAACCTCACATGGACATAACTTTTTGGGTGAAACTGAAACCGACTTACTAAGGAGAAGGCTTACGTACAAAAACATTGAGACATTTGCAAAAACGTGGATGAGCCGACGAGTGAATATATATATGCTAAAATCTTCAAGGATATGATGCTTTCTTTATTAATTAGACATCAGGGTATTGTAATACGGAGGAATACGTCCAAGGAGGTAATGGAGGACACCATGATTTGGGTGACGGCATGCGATGTCCTTGCTCCAGTCTAGTCATCAAAAGCGAAGCTCTGTAAAGTTTGCTTTCTTGTGCACTATGGCAAATTTTTCCATGGATGGGAAAAGTTTTTGGTGCTATTATCTATATGTCTTGCAACATTTGTCAAGCCAGGAGAAGTGAAGAGTCATTGGCAACAACGTACGTATCCTCCGTCACTTGGTGAATAAAGGCAACAAATCAAGGCAGATGCGGCGGACACAAACCTCAGGATAAGTGATAAGACTTGGGTGTAGATCATGAATACCTTCCCCTTTTGAGATGATATTGGATAAGGCTTAAGAGGGGATCATGTTAGGGCAAAAATTTCACACAGTTGATCATCTCTTGGGGGCAAATGTATAAAATTAACATACATTGTTGTCGTACATAGATTTTTAGTACAGGAATGAATTCAAACTCGTGAAAATTACAAAAATAATGTGGTAAACTGGGCCATGCATGGATTGTTGGATATAGTTGTTGCAGATAATTATTGAAGCCTCTCATGTACAAACGTTGGTCGCAAGTGTACATGTTTTCTTGCCAACATCCTGTCAAGCATCTCGAATTTGCTGTATGGCCCATTATATTTTGGTGGTAATTCATGTGATATATCAGCAGAGGAGAGTAACGTAAGAGGGAGTGATGATCAACATTCCATTAGACAGGAAGAAAAGATAAACCCCTATTAATCCCATCAGATTTTTGCTTTGGAAGACGGTTTTATTCCTCTTGTCTTGACCCAATCAAATTTTGATAATGTGCATGCATGTTAAGAATAACTTTAGCTTAATGGTTAATGTCTTGTTTTGATGTGTGTGTATTAATGCAATAAGTTCAGAAATGGACATGAATGACCATTAACAAGCCAACAACCCCATTCAGTTGTTTTTCGTAAAGTACAACTTCTTTGCCACAAGATTTTCTGTCATAGAAAAGGATTATGGGTTCGTCTTTTTTCATAATGTGTTACACGTCATGACTCGTAAAGGTCTGAATGAAGCCATAGAGAAAATTAAAATCAAAATCCTTTTTTGTTTAACAAAGAAAGAGCTATAGCCTGTGAAGAAATTCAGTCGACATCAAGAATATACATAGGGCAAGACGCGAGTATGTATGTCTCTGGACTCTGTGGATTTTTACGGTGGAAATCCATCACGACAATCATTAAGTAGTGTCTGGTGGCTTTTTTCTCTCTTCTCCAAGCGCCAGATTTAGCTGCATGCATATAACTTGATTGGTGACATGAACTCTTATATTTGCTCAAACATTTTTCAATAACATATTTGTTTGTTTACACACAGCTGCCAACAGTTTTTACGCGATCGATTCCACTCAAATGAACAAATTAATAAGTACTAATAAAACTTCTGTGAAACAATATATGAAACGCGTTTCATAATAACAGTTAAATTGTGATTCTAATTTTCATAGTGACAGTTAAATCGTGATTCTAATTCTAATTTCATACCATTTTTATATTTTTTTTGAAATTATGATTTGAGTGAAACAAAACATTGAAAGGAGTATATATTATTAGGTGAAACAAAACATTGTATTCAGGATAGTATCGGAACCAAACGGTCCAAACCATCACGATCAATTGTTTTAAATAATTAGCTAGGCACTAATAATTAAAATGAAGATTGAAAATTTATACTGTGGCCACATCTCTTTTTTTTATCAAAAGCAATATTTTCATTAATAATAATATATATTTACACATATATACAAGTCAGTTAAATAGCTAAAAATTCAATTACACCATCAAAATTTACCATCTAATAGTGTATTATAAGCATCAAAAGTATCTAACTCAGATTAAAATTGAGTTGAACTCACAACTATTCAATTTCCAAAGAAGTATTGTTTACTCCCAATATTTTTCAATCAGCTAAAACTGGATTAAATTCCTCTTTCCTAATAGAGGAATGCTAAAACTGAAAGAGTATTATTCTCCTTATGGAAATATGAAACGAAGCATTTTTGTGCTCTGACAAGGAAAGTATAAACAATCAAGTAAATATGGAGTTTAAAAAAAGAAAAGAAAAGAAAATTTTCTTTCGAGCATTGTATTACTTGTCTTTATATAGCTACAAACTGAAGTGCTTCACCTTCACATATTCAACAGGGAACTGTTTTTAAGAATGGCTCTGTGTCTCGTAGCTAAGTCATAGTGCATTCTCCTGTTTCCTGGATCATTTTGTTTTTAACTAGTCAAACCCAAAATCCCCAATATAAACATAAGTACACATAATCACCAGCTAGAGCTCTCATGGACGGGAAAAAATTAGAGTACAGAGGTGAGAATGCATTGAAGGAGCTTGAGAAGCTCACAGTAAATACTGGTGAGGTTCAAGAGGATATTTTGAAAAGGATCTTGACGCAGAATAAGGGGACTGAGTATCTACAGAAATACATGGCTGCGGGCACGGTATCAAAATTGGATGTAGCACAATACAAACGTTGTCTGCCTGTAATAACGTACAAGGATATCCAACCCTACATCCAACGTATTGCCAATGGAGAAAACTCTAACGTTATTACTTCTCAACCTTTAACCGAGATGCTTTGCAGGTCTACGTCCGCATTAATTTGTTATATATTCATCTTCAGTTTCTCATGCACAACTAACATGCAAAGTTACCATTTTTTTTGTATGTGTTTGCAGCTCTGGCACGTCTGCGGGAGAGCCCAAGTTGATGCCATCAATTGAAGAAGATCTTGACCGTCGAACCTTTCTTTATAATCTCATCATGCCAATAATGAACCAGTTAGATGTCATTGATCATTTGTTTTCTTTTTCTTCTTCTTCTTTGATTAAAACAAATGTTTAACAACAAGAAACATTAGTTTCTGGGGTAGAATGAGTTGCAAATTAAAGCAAATTTTGTTGTTCTACAAATGGTGCAATCAAATTTTGTTGTTCTTTTCCAGGCAATATCTGACCATTGATCCTTACTCCCATAGTAACTATGTATGCATGATCATGACTTCTTCCAAAAAAAAAACCTTAAGATGACTTACAAATGGAAGATTTATCGTTTCATGAATCATAAATTGTGACCAGTGGCGTACATGATATTCAATTATTATTCATGCATAGACGCAATTTAATTGATTCCTCGATCTACTAGGTACATTGGCGGGCTTGATGAGGGTAAAGCCATGTTTCTGTACTTCGTCAAGGCAGAAAAGTCAACTCCTTGTGGCCTACCGGCACGGACCGTCCTAACTAGTTACTACAAGAGCCAGCATTTCAAGAATCGCAACCACCACGATCCTTACAATAATTTCACTAGCCCAGATGAGGCCATCCTTTGCTGCGACAGCAACCAAAGCATGTATTGTCAGTTACTAGCCGGTCTCATTCACCGCCACCAAGTCCTCCGACTTGGAGCTGTATTTGCATCCGCATTCCTCCGAGCCGTCTCCTTCCTCGAACGCAATTGGCCCAACTTGTGCCGCGATATCCGCACTGGAAAACTTGATGTCATGATCACTGATCCCGAGTGTCAATCGGCCATGTCTAGCTTGCTTTCTTTGCCACAGCCGCATCTGGCGGATGAGATTGAGAGCATTTGCAAGAGGGGCCAGTCGTGGAAGGGAATTCTGTGCCGCCTTTGGCCTCAAGCCAAGTACATTGAGGCTGTTATTACGGGGTCCATGTCACAGTATATTCCATCCCTGGAATACTACAGCGATGGGAAACTGCCCTTGGTATGTACCATGTATGCTTCCTCGGAGTGCTATTTTGGTGTAAATTTGAAGCCCTTGTGCAAGCCGGCAGATGTTTCGTTTACGCTTCTGCCTAACATGGCTTACTTCGAATTCATTCCTTTGGGAGAGAATGGGACATTGTCAATTGACCTGGATGATGAAGAAGAAGAAGTGCCCCCACATAAGCTTGTTGATCTCGTCCACGTCAAGATTGGTTCATACTATGAGCTGGTGGTTACGACATTTGCAGGCAAGCAATTCTTCTTCGATTAATATTCCAGCCTTTGTTCTTTAACTTGTTCACAGTACTTAATTCGGACTGGATTTTGAAAATGGGCATCTTAAACTTGACTAGACATTTCAATATTTATGAAGACTTGAGAAACTATGCAATTCAAAGAGAAAAAACAAATACTATGATAGCTATATTTGTACTTGAAATATAAACACTGGAGCACAGGTGACCATCTTGTTCTTGAAGGTTTAGACAAGCAAAAATATGATACTAGTATCTCCTAAGAGTCAAGAGTATGGTAACTCATAATTTGGTTTGGTAAAATTGAAGCAGGATTATATCGGTACCGTATCGGCGATGTGCTCCAAGTGACAGGATTTCACAATCAGGCGCCACAATTTAGATTCATCTGCAGGAGAAACGTTGTCCTCAGCATCGACATTGACAAGACCAATGAAGTAGACCTGCACAAGAGCATCACTGCAGCAAAGAAACTTTTGGAGCCCTACAATGCTTTCCTTGTGGAATACACAAGCTGTGCTGATACATCGACCTTGCCAGGCCACTACGTGATTTATTGGGAGATCGTGAAGAATAATGGATTGGTAGACAAAGTGGATCCGATTGATCCAGCAGTCCTTCAAGAATGTTGTGCTGCCGTGGAGGAAGAACTTGACTACATATACCGGCGATGCCGCACTCTTGAAAATTCAATTGGCCCGCTGGAGATACGATTAGTGGAAGACGGAACTTTTGAGATGTTGATGGACTTGTTCATCAATCAAGGAGCTTCCATTAATCAGTATAAAACTCCAAGGTGCATCAAATCTAAATCTGCCCTCAAACTCCTAAACTCTAATGTGAGAGCTTCCTATTTTAGCCCGAGGGATCCTTCCTGGAATGCTTGAACTATAACATCCTGTCAACATCCAATAAAACTCACCAAAATAACTCGTTTCTTCCAGTAATGTTCAAGACAGGATTAGCTTGCAGGACTTTAGTGACTCGCAAGCTGCAGTGAGAACAAACTCCTAGTTAACCTTTTCCTTTCAAAACCTCTCCTGTGTTACTCAAATCAATCTTCTATTACTTAGTATTTGCTAAAGAGGAGCACTTCAACCTTCAGTCTTGTTTAAGAGAGAGAACTTCGACCTTTACTCCTGTTTTATCCAATAAATTCGACTGATCCGGTTATTCATCCTAAGGTATTCTTGCAGCAATTTTGGCATGCTTTAGTTGATTTATGGCCTCGATCTGCAACTACCAAGGAAATCTCCCCCCTTCCGTCTTTTGAATAGATGTCTTGTGTTGTCAGCGCGACCTATCCTCCTTTACGAGGGGGCTTGAGTATCATCATTCATCATTAATCAAACCTCCAAATGAGAATGCAGCTTCACATTTTGCTAGTTCTAATATAATCAGGAAAAAGAAAAGAAAAAAATGCAAGCATTGACTAATTAAAAGGATGTACCATGAAGTAAACTGTATAATGGAAAAAGGAAATGTTCGATAGATCAACGAAATCTCAATACAAGGAACTAATGATTGATACTGAAAAGCATTCTAGAACAACATAGAAGATTGTGAACACGTTAGAGCACATTATATAGAACACCTTTCTTCTCAAAATGACAAATGATTCACACTGTATTCTGCTGAGTAACATGAAAGAAAATTTAATGTTCGATCACCCGCTTAGCTCCATCTAAGGTATTCTTGAGTAGCATTGCCACAGTCATTGGTCCAACACCTCCAGGAACTGGAGTTATCCACCCAGCTACTTTACTTGCTTCTTTGTAATCAACATCTCCAACAAGCCTATAACCTGATTTCTTAGTTCGGTCTTCTACAGCGTTTGTCCCCACATCAATAACTGCAGCACCAGGTTTGATCCAGCTGCCCTTGATCTGAATTTTCAAGTTATTAGTTAGTTTTTTAACCTTAAAACCAAGGATTTTAACTTCCAATTAGAAGATGCTGCTGTGATTTACTATCAAGTTGGCTTTACAAAAGGTTGGCTAAAAAAGAATGTTAAAAGACAGCAGCTATGCAAAAGCTCTAAATTTGCATATACTAGGGTCCAGTAATCCGGATTCTCCAGATTCTGGTGTGTTATTGGTCAAACAGAGGTATATTTCCAACGTTCAGATCTCTACATTTACCTACAAGATATGGGGTTATTCACGAATAATAAGTCAATCCACAGTGTTGTTCACCCACAATCAGAAGATACAGGGGAAGGAAAATGACAATGACAAAGATGCATCACCAGCAGAATAATGCAACATAATTACACGAAAGGAAAACAGAAAAAATGAGAAAATATCTGCGGACCATCATTGCTTGTCCTGCTGCAGCAATAACAATGTCTGCCTCACGAATAATATTCTCTGGTTCCTTGGTACGAGAATGCACTATAGTCACAGTGGCATCTTCCTTAAGTAGTAGTAGGGAGACAGGTAATCCAACTATATTGCTTCGACCAACCACAACTGCATTCTTGCCCTTCATGCTAATGCCACTCCGTGACAGAAGTTCAATACAGCCCTGCTTACAAAACACTGCCCCTCAGAGAAGATCCAACCCATGATATAGTTGCATTACTTGAGTATTTGTATGTCCACTAATTGAAAGTTACTAATTTTCCATGTGAAGGCAAATAAATTAATCAAGAAGCTCAAGAACAAACACATTGCCTTGGGAGTGCAAGGAAGGAATAGAGGTTCTCTGCCTTTCATTGCAAGCTTGCCTATGTTCAAAGGATGAAAGCCATCCACATCTTTCTCCAAGCTAATTTCACCCAATACATTCTCTTCATTAATATGCTTTGGAAGCGGAAGCTGCACCAATATGCCTGCAAATGCAAATTAATATGCTTGACTATTACAGTCAGTTCCTCTCAATCTCTTTGGTTTCAGCACAACTATCTCACAAAGACATAACCCTTCCTTAGGCATCAATAAATTTAAAAAAACTCATCCTAAACCTTAAAAGAATGCCGAGAAAGAAAACCGAATGAAAAGAATAGTAAATTCCTCAACTAAGTTCATAGAACCAACCAACCATGAACATCAGGATTTTCATTCAAATCGTGAACCTTTCTTATCAAGTCGGCTTGAGCAACGTCCTCGGGAAGATCAATGTCGAAAGACTTGATCCCAAGCTCAGCACATGCCTTCCTCTTCATACTTACATAGCTCTGTGAGTCCTTCCTATTCCCTACAATCACTACAGCCAATCCCGGGACCTATAAAACAAATCATAACCGCAAGTTATGAATTCCTTAGCTTTCTCAACATAGCGAATTCAGATAAGTGTCAGGCTCCTCACTTTCAAGTTGAGCATCTATGTAAATAAACGTTGCTGAACACAAATTTACTCAGCTTTGGATAATTCAAAATCGTTTTCCATCTTCAACAATTAAGAGAAACAATTAATCTGAAAGAGTTGTAGTGAACGTAAGTTAAAACTTTCTCAAACAATATATATACAGATTAAAAAGAAAAAAAAACAAAAAGAGAAAGAGAAAGAGTGGCGCCGGAGGACCTTGCCGTACTTCTCGGAAAGGAGACGGACTTCAGCGGCAATTTCAGATCGGATTGTTTGGGCGATTGCTTTGCCGTCGATGACGGTGGCCTTGTGATCCAACGGCAACGCCATTTCTGTTCCAAATCAAAAAAAATTCAGAGGCCTTCCTTATTATTCCTGCGTCTTCCGCCAAATTATAACGGGTCGGATTGGCTGGGCCTTCCTATATGGGGAGGAGTTAAGTAACTATACCCTTCACTGTAGGCCTATCTGAATATATGTAACAACCTTTTCAGGTATGCTCACCATAACCCAATCATTAAGTTCGGCCCAAATACCAAAACAAATTAATAGTTTATACTACGTTAATTTTTAATAATTTATATACTAATATTTCATACTTTATAGTTTAACATTTAACGTTTTAACTTATTTAAGTATGATATGATATATTAACTTATTCAATTATTTGAATAAAATTAATAAAAGAAACTACGCAAAAACTCTCATAAGACGTGATACATTAATTATATTTTATACGCTCATTTTTTATACGTTATACGCTAATATTTGATAGTTTATGTGCTAATACACTAATTTTTTATACTTTATATGTTGAAGTTAAATTCATTCCCAAATCTCATATAATATATTATATGGTTTCATGGTGAATGCCCAAGAAACTCATTCATTTCAAATTTAAAAAAAAAAAAAACAAGAGTTAAATATTAAATGTTGTAAAAGTCATTCAGTTGGTTAGTGTCATTATTAATAATTATAATTGCCGAATGAAACTCGTGAATGACCATGATTAAGATTTACTGTAACTATTAACACCACATAAACAGAAGCAACTCAAGCAAGCAAAGAACAAAAGTAGTCTTCAAAATGCTGTGAAGAAACTTTATACGCTTTATATTCAGAATCCTTGTCATTAGGCAAATACATTACAGATGAAATTACACAAATCTACGAACTTTGATCATGATTTTTTTATTGTACAAACAACAAGCCATGCATACTGTGGTTGAAGATTAAGGTCTTGATTATGAAATTGTAAGTTCCAATCCAAGTTAAAATGGCCTGTTAGAGGCTTAGAGCAGTTCATGTGTGGCTCCAAGATCCCAAGAAGATCATAGTCCTGATGGGATCTTCAATGCCGGAACGCTGGTTTCGTCTTTCAAGTTCCCTGGAAATGTAACGCCGGCCTCCCTGTCCTTTTATAGTTTGATTTCCAGCCATGGCTACCATAGCTGTCTCATAAACTCTCCTTAGCTTCTCTTCTATGATGATCCTTCTCTTTGGTTCACGATGATTAACCGGCCAAGAGTCATGATGAGTATCGCCAGTGAACTCTTGAGGTTTCATCCTCAAATTCAAATCAATCTTTCTTGTTGCAACTTGCACGCAAGAAAAAAAAATTACCATAGTGAAGTGAACTCAAATGACGTGAGTACAAATTTATAGACGAAAAAAAGGAAGAGAACAAGACATGATATTATCCAACCAAGGTTGCATTTTGATCTTTATTCTGAATAAGAACCTGTCAAACATATTCCAAAAAAAAAAAATCCCTTTTATGCCAATATGGTGCCACATACCAATTAATATATGCACATTTACACACATGTAGACTTAGATTCCTAAGTTTGTGGACGGCAGCCAAACTCCACCCAGATTAGTGGCAGACAAAAATGATTTAGTGGCCAGTGAGTCAGTGACAACCACTGATATGGTTCTTTCTGTACAGTGTACACACAGTACAATATTCATGGTGAATCTAATAGTAGAAGATAACGTATCCAAAAATTTGTCAGATAAAGAATCAGATTCGTGTAGACGAGGATTTGATAAGCAGTGGAAGCATAAGAGCATCTTTCTTTTCTTTGTGGTCATTTGAGCATAATAGCTAGCATTTTTTATGGAGTACATCAAACAACAGTTTTCTAACACAATTGCAGTTTGGACACAACACAAACAACTGATTCTCTTCTCTAACCTTTGTTTCTTGTCTTTTAGACTTTTACTATTAGTTCCCACAGGCGTCAGCTCAACCCAATAAACATCTTATACGCAATTTTCTTACTTCAAAGAGAAGCAAATTATAAATTTCTTAAAGCGTTTTTCCTTATTGGAACACAATTTACTACTTCATTGGAAAATTTTGTTTTAACTCTACTTCGCTTGTTAAGTATAACTACACAAATTGAAAACCGGTGATTATTCAGAAAAATTTTTGTAATCATGATTTCAACGGCCATTAATTGTGTATCGTATATGAGACCGACTCAAGCTTTTCTTTTGTTCTTTTTATGCATTATTATTCCATTTTGTGCTTAAAACTAGAGACCAAATAGCAGTAACATGAACAACCATGTTGAGATTTGGTCAGCTAAACTCCAACGCCGTGGCAAGCTGGATTGTCCATCTCCTAAGATCCCACTGCAGCTCACCCAGTCATCTTAACCAAATCCAAGCCCAGCTCATCCTCCACAACCTCTATCCGAATACCACCATTGCATCCCACTTCATCTCTGCCTGCCGATCACTGGGTTTATTGAACTCGGCTTTCCTCCTATACACGGTTAATCTCCAAAGGCCTCACACTTTCATTTGCAACCAACTCCTCAGAGCCTTCTCTCATTCGTATGCCCATCATCATTCTGTGTCTATTTACTCCCACATGCACAAGAACTGCGTCTCTCCAAATAATTACACCTTCCCTTTTATTCTCAAGTCTTTGTCAGACCTAAAGAACCTCGAACAAGGCAAATGCATACATGCCCACATTGTTAAATTGGGTCATTTTAATGATATTTACGTTCAGAATTCGTTACTGAACTTGTATGCTTCTTGTGGAGATATGCTGTTGTGCAACTACGTGTTCGATGAAATGCCTCAAAGAGACGTGGTCTCGTGGACAATCATGATCACCGGATATAGAGAATCTGGGAAGTTTGATGATGCTATTATTGCCTTCGAAAAAATGCGTAATGCTGGTGTGGATCCCAATCAGGTAACAATGGTGAATGCATTGGCCGCCTGCGCGAGCTTTGGGGAACTTGATATGGGTTTGTGGATAGACGAGTTTATAAAGAAGAAAGGGTGGAAATTGGATGTAATTCTGGGGACCTCTTTGATTGATATGTATGGTAGGTGTGGACGAATTGAAGAAGGTTTAAAGGTTTTCAAATGCATGGAAGAGAAGAATGTGTTCACTTGGAATGCCCTGATTAAAGGGTTCGCTTTAGCAAAAAGCGGTGAGGAGGCAGTGTGGTGGTTTTCTACGATGAATCAAGAAGGATTTAAGCCAGATGATGTAACCTTGATGGCGGTGTTATGTGCTTGTGTTCATTCTGGTTTGGTAGGTACTGGACGTGAAATATTTACCTCATTATTAAATAAAGAATATGGATTTCCACCTGGTGTCGGACACTATGGTTGTATGGTTGATCTTTTGGCGCGCAATGGGCATTTAGAGGAGGCTCTTAGGATCATTACGGAAATGCCATTTCAGGCTACCAAGACTATCTGGGGAGCTTTCTTTTCTGGCTGTAGAGCGCATGGAAACCTAGAGTTGAGTGAGTTTTCAGCTTGGAAATTAGTGGACCTGGAGCAAGATAATGGTGCTTACTACGTGATCTTGTCTAATTTGTACGCAGAAATGAGAAGGTGGGATGATGTGGAAAAAATTCGAAGATTGATGAAAGAAAGGGAACTTAAGAAGGACTCCGGTAGCAGTTCAGTTGAACTCGAATACTGTGAAGATGTGTCCAAGTGGCTGGCAGACAAAAGGGTACAATGTTCATAAGCAATCTTAAATTGCTTTTGAGTGTTGCAATCACAATGCAGAAGGACGATGATGAAATGATAAGCTCAATGTTGCGTTATAATTTCACTGTTGGTTTTATGGTCTCAACAGAAGCACTAAAACAAAGTTTCAACTTTTACCAAAGATGGAGCTTCAAATTTCCGTCTTCAAAAGCTGGTGTTAGACCAAATTGCTGCATTGGTTAAGAGTAACGACCATTAGGAAATAAAGAGGAAGGGCAATTGAAGAGCGGTATCCTTCTTTTTGCCTCAGGTAAAGAATAGAATTCACTTATATGGTGATGCTTGTTAGTTTAAGCTCATTTTAAGTTTGCGTGCATTGAGGGAAAGGTATGCCTAATGCCTCCCTTTTGTGATCTCCCGGTAGGCCGGTACCATGCATGTTGATGCGAACGTTCTCATATTCCAACTCTTTCTCAGCAAGGCATGCAAAAACTTCATTGATGGCGCAGAGAAGACATTGCCATGGATCCTAATTGCTATCATCACAACACGAGCTAATGATCATTACTATAGCCTTGTTAGATTCTTAACCTTATCAGACAAATTATGTGCTTATTATGACACATTTGGCATCACTTCAGCCAATAGAAACAGCATAAATTAGAGATACGCTGGCGTGAATACCATCCATCGATCTTATTCAACTTACTTGAACATATAGCTATTGGTATTAGCCTAGCGATTAAAGAGGTAGCATTCAGAGATAGTGCGTTTTCTGCCTCCACGGTTCTACAAGTTTTTTATTGCAATAACCTCGAAATGCAAAATTAATCCCCAATGTTATAGGCAGTGACAAAATTAGTCCCCAATGTTATTTTTTTACTAGGAAAGTCCCCAATGTTTCAAAATTTCTCGAATTAAAGACATTTGACAGATTTTTTTTTATATTTAACAATCTAACACGTGAATATCACGTGCTCCATTAATAATCCCTCTTTGCTTTCTTCCACCTGCGCAGGATAATAGTTACCCAGATTTTCATCTTCTTCATCGGTTGCACATGTTTACTCACCAAAGTCATTTTGCACTAATATCCTCGTTTTGTTATGGATGGACTTATGGCCACCTAATGCTTGATGAGTGGGAAAACATTTGTCACAAGTGGTACATCTGAATTTCTCAAGAAAATTTGTCAATGTCGAAACTTGATTTTGACAGACCGAAGTACTAGTAGTATCATTAACTGATTCAAGATCCCTTAGTTTCATCTTTATCCTCTTCTTCTTTTTCTTGACAATCACCAAATTCCTATGGAAACTCTTATAATTCTTATGATTCTACAGCTTATCATGAGTGTTCTTGATTCCCGACGATTCATCACCGGAGAAATCCTTGCTTTCACCATATTCTTTTGGCCATTTAATGTCCTCCCATTTATGACTCTCGTATTTGCCACGTAAAAAGTCAGTTTCTTTTGCAGCTTTTGCATTGAATATATGAATCACATTATTCAATTGAATACCATCGATTTTGTTGTCTTCATTTCTCAGCTCTTTCACGGTATTATCATTCATATATCCATATGAAATTTCCTCATTAGGGAATTGCTATTTGTTGTCTCAAATCCCTCAGCACCATGACCATGATCATTGGCCAGCTTAGCTTCAAATGAATCCTCCTGGGCTAAACTCATTAGATGGAAAACAGCTTTACGCATCCCTTCATCTTCTAAATTGTACCAAATGGATTTACGCCCTCTTAGTAGACCAACCACCCAATGACTTTGTTGAATTCCCCTCCATTCCCTGTCAGGATGACATCTCATGTGCCCAAACAATGACTTCATGGAAGTAAAATATCGGTACCACTTTGTGACTTGTAATTGAGATGCTTTGTCTTGGCAAAATCTTATCTTTCTCGTTTTTGTTTCTTGAACTTTTTGATGGGTTGGCTTGGCTCGTTTTGCTCAACTTTTTGCTAAAGATCAAATCTTTATTAGTCTTGAAAATGAACCCCTCATGCGACCTCCAATGCTTTACCAGATCTAAAACCTTTGATGCACACTTGACAAATCCTAGTAATAATATTAGCACTGCTATTGTTGTTGTGGTTGAATTGATGTGTGAATTATCGTTAAAAGATTGTTTGTATTTTTTAATTATCGTTAAAGAGGAATTACTAACGGACCACATGATATTCACATGTTGGATCTGTTAAATATAAAAAAATCCTGTCAAATGTCTTTAATTCGACAAATTTTGAAATATTAGGGACTTTCTTAATCAAAAAATAACAGTAGAGACTAATTTTGACATTGCCTATAATATTGATAACTAAAATTACCTCTCCACCCTTGCAATAATGATGAAAAAGAGCCCTATTGGAAAAAGATAGAAGGAAAAGTTAAGGATATTGCATTATCAATAAAATTACCTCTCCACCCTTGCAATAATGATGAAAAAGAGCCCTATTGGAAAAAGATAGGAGGAAAAGTTAAGGATATTGCATTTGAAAATGAAACGCGTTGAGACTGCAATGTTAAGACAAGCAAATAGCAACAAGATTTGGGCCGATTCCCTGTTGTCATCTTTTGCGCGTTGTGAAGGAAAACAACTCGCAACTTCACATAGAAAAAGAAACTAAGCGCAATTTTTAATGTACTAATCTTTGGAAATCGTCAAATCAAATGGGTAGTTTCGCATTGGAAAAGAAATACTAATTTAAGGTCTACAGCGAGTGGGAAAATATACAGTACTAATTTAGTGGCCTTTGTGGCCCAATAAAGAACCAACAAAGTAAGGAAGCTAATGGCCTCGCATTACAAAAAGGAGTGCTTAAGTTGGATTAAACTTTTCTCAAATTGATAAAAAGAAAAGGTGATCATCATTTTAAAAAGATTAATGATTGGGGGAGTGAGATCATCATTTTAAAAAGAGTAATGATTGGGGTACTGAAAAATTAGAGTGAAAATCCAAAGTGACTGACGTGACAGTTATAAAAATACAAGCTAATTCATTAACCATTAGGTTCACTCATCATTTGGTTAGGGTATTAGTTTGTCTTTTTATAACTGCCACGTCAGTCACTTTAGGTTTTCACTCTAATTTTTCACTCCCCTATTATTGCTCTTTTAAAAATAAAAAGTCGTTTGAAAAAATAAATAGAAAATTTATTTAATTAAAATCTTGAAAAGAGACAGTGGTCTTTCGAGAACAATTTGTTTATGAATTTATTTTATTCATTGAAAGAAAAAGAAATCTTGAACGAAGTTTGTTTTAGTCAAAGCAAGAAGGGAAGTATTTCATCAGCCTTTTACAACATTTATGCTACAATGCATGTAATTTTTACCATTTCCTTTCAAAAATCACAATCTCCGCTGTGCTTCTTTTCTAATCATAGCTCCAAACTTTTCTCTTCTCATTACATTCCTATCGCTTTAACTTTAAGAAAAGGAGAAAGGAAATGAAAGTTTTCTACTTTTTGAAACAAATTGAGACGGCATATATAGTTTTCAGATTCATGTGGGACAAACACATAAATTGAAAATTGCATGACACAACTTTTAGATTTTTTTTCAAATAGCGCTTGTGCTGATGACCAACTTGTCTTACATTGATTTGACTGAAATTAGGAATAGTTCAATTAGGAATAGTAGGATTTTTGGATGAAAGAAAGTTAAGGTAGTCAAGATTGTACAAGAGTACCTCGGCCACCTTTGCTTGCTAATGCTTGGTTGACCAATTATTACAAGACGTTTTCACAAACAACTGAACAAGGGGTGGGGGACTTGGGATACACCACTCTTCCAACAAGTCTCAAAAAATGATGAATTTATTCAGTTCCCACAAGTCATTTCAAGATATTGGCCAAGAATAATTTGAACTCTGCGGATTGCAATTAGCAGAGCATGCAAGCGTACCTTAAAGATATAAAATTTGAGTAATTAAAAGAATAACAAGTCCCGAATCAGCCTCCCTTGGTTCCAACTTTTACAATATGACATTTGTTTTGTTTAAAACTGGACAAGTTTTAGTGATTGAGGAAAGTTGCGGGGTGGGTGCGGGTGGCTTCTTAAATCTTAATTCTTAACCAGGCATGCACGAAGGCGTTGCTTATATTTCCCAAGCCACGACTTTTAATGCCTTGGAGGAGTGGATGCGCATATGATAATTCGTACTTGGAGTGTATTAGATGAAATGCAAATTATATGTATAAAATAATAATAAAAAGCCCATTTTATATTAATATGCGGAGTAACCATAAAAGATGAACTGGGACAGATCACGGTTGACCCTTCTCTCACAATGGAGTTGTTTATTCTATCGAAGACATCCCACAATGAAGCTCTTTTCAGAGCTCCCCCACAAGTACCAGAAACGAAGACGAAGACGAAGACAAAGACGAAACTCGACAAACAAGACCAACCAAAACAACGTACGGTGGTGATATGTACGGAATTTAGTGCTGCTTCTTCAGCAACGCGGCCACCTTAACCCATGCTGGCCTTGCCAAGATATCAGCACACCAGGCACTCACGTGTGGACGTGCATCGAACACTGCCTTGGCCCTCGTACCCATCAAATAGTTGATTGCTGGTAGATGATTGAGATCCGCCACGGTGTAGGAATCTCCGCCCAAGTACTTTGTGCGCGTCAATCGAGCTTCGTACTTATCAAGAACCTCACCCAGCTTTCCCTCGTACTCTGCCACAACGGCATCATCTGTGGTCCTGCCCATCAATGGCTTGATACAAAGCTCGGAAACCAGCTTCGAAGCTGCTGGATCAAACCTCTGGGATTCCACTTCCAATCCTATATACACCGGAGCCATCTTCTTTGGATCTTCGAATATCAGTTGTTGGTTTCCTTTGTAAGCGTAAGCAATATACTGAACTATGGCCCTCGACTCGAAGAGCTTCAAATCACCATCTTGGAATGCTGGGACTTGACCAAATGGCTGTATTTCAAATTGTACATAAAAGATTAGATTTAGTGTATAAGATTAAATATTCATTGATAGAGTAAAAGGTAGGCGGCATTAATATGTTATGACAGACAAATAGCTACGAGGGTTAATTGCTTACGTTAAGGGAGAGAAAGGCTTCCTTCTTGTGCTCTCCATTAGCCATATCAACCGGAACAAACTCATATTCCAAGTCTTTCTCAGCCAGACAGGCCAAGACACGCAATACATAGGGGGAGAGAACATTGCCTTGAACCTTAATTGCCATCACGATTATTGCAGATGAGCTTATAAGTCAACCGACCAATTTGTGAGTTTCTTTTTAGTTTAGAGGAAATGATATTGTGGGATTGTGAGGAAGAACTGAGTGGGTACTTAGATTATATATAAGGCCTTAGTTTCTAGAATGATCCATTTTTTTGGCAGTACTAATGCATTATTAAATGGCAATAAAAGAAAAAAAAAAAACATTGAGGAGGAAAAATGCGAGAATATGACGTATGAGCTGAAGCTGTTAGTCTAACTACTTCTCGACAATAATAAGGAAACAACGCACGCAGTAGGCAGTACGCACCTACCGAAACATTTTTAAATTTTACTAAATCCGTTTCAATTTAATTGACTTTTAGCATCTTTTGTTTTGTTTCAATACAAGTAACATTTTAGCATGATAAGCAAGTTAGTTACAATTTTATCCTTACTTGATAAGATGAGAGAGAAAACTTTTATTAGTCTAAACGAATTTCAACAAAAATTAATTACTCTTTATTAATGACATTAATTAGGGATTTTTTAGTCTTTGTAAAATATTGAAAAACTATAAAACGATAATTAAATTGAAACGGAGGGAGCATATTCTAGTAAAATGTTATTGACCAACTCCACGGTCCACACCGACTCCGCATATATTTCATTTGCTTCCAATATTACATATCTGCACACGTCATTTACTCACATTTCTCCTCTATAATACTATTAACTTCTTTTATTAATACTGCAAATGAAATATATTCTACTCACAAGTCACAACCTAACCTTTCCGTTCATCATTTCTTCATGTTTCCAATTCGCGTTTCTCGCTTTCGTTGCACTATTTCTTAATAAAGAAAGATATTCTAGACATGAACTGGTCTATGCCCCCATTTGAAGGAAAAAACACATGCTTTCATATAATTGAAAGCTGGTACTCTCTCACAATTTCAACCCTGCAAAATTAAGCAAGGCTTAGACCCTATTGTTATTATATTTTCCCCTTGTAAAATAATATGAACAAAGAAGCGAAAGCTTTCAAACAATTGCCCAACTATAAACTTCACAGTAGGAGCTCCTTCTCTTTTTCTTTGTTCCTTTCTCTCCATATTACCATTGTTTTGTTTTTTTTTTTTTTTTAATTATATAAAATAATGTTAACTTGTCCAACTACGACAGTCATAAATCGCAGATATACATCTAGTTATTTACATTTTACACCATATGCCCGCTTATCAAATAAAAGGACCGAATCTTCTAAATGGATAACAAGATAATTATGCGCGAAAAAAAGACATATACATCTCCAGAATATCCATTAGAAACACTCCTCGGGCTTAAGAAAATTGTGGTATTCCAACTGCGTCATTTCTCCACCGGTTACTGGGTCAAACTTGCATCTGTAAAAGCTGCATAAAAGGCAAAAATATAATATATCGTTAACTCCCGCATAAATCCAGACGCGAATGTCTCGCCTCACACAAACAGGTTGGTCATTGGTGTAGGGGCGACAGATCACTCATACAACGTAGGCACATACATGCAGGTGGCTGTATCATGTTATACAAAGGTTGCTATTACTCATCCAATCACCAAAGCAGGTCAATTACTCAATCATGATACAGTTAAAAGTGTGCACAATTCTGACTTACCTTCCATCCAATCCAAGTATTACCACTGTATTCTTTTGATGACCAAAGGAAACAACATATTGAGATCCTTCGAGCAAACGAAACTGAGCCACGGACCATTCTGAGCTGAAATACTTGGGCAAAACACCTGCAAAATATAAGCTATCTTTTGAGATACAATACTGAACAAAATAACTAAACCAAGGAACGAGCTTGGTAATCATTGTCGTTTTTTAGTTATTAGACACGAAACAACTTAATCACCAAAGCAATAGGTCAATTACTCAATCAACAGTAAAGAGTAAACGGAAATATGAAACAGGGTTGGCATCCAAACAATTGTCTACTTGAAACTCACATAGCAGTTAAATGACATTCTAAATACTAATTACCAAAATTAATTCTCAAACTCCACAAACATTTAACAGAACAATTGTCTACTTGAAACTCACATAGCAGTTAAATGACATTCTAAATACTAATTACCAAAATTAATTCTCAAACTCCACAAACATTTAACAGAACACCACAAGAGAATGGTAGTCAAGAATGGAATGAGAATAAAATGTGCAGTGAATACCCAAATGTCTCTGTTCATAACAGAAGACCCACAAGCAAAAATAAAACTAACTGTATTCGAGAAAATTATATAATTGAAACTTCAAGAAATAGCCGATGACTTTAAACTAACCAAGGTTCCCTGCCCATTCAGTTACCTAGGTTACACAAGTGAGGATACAGTTCCTAGAATTTCTAATAGATAAATCATTTGAGTTCACCGATGCTCTATAACAAATGCCACAAGCTTATCAAAATGCAAATAACCACAAGCTTTCCTAAATAGCTTCTTACAAGTTTCAGCCCCTCTGTTCCTCTTTTGGTAACAGGGATAACACAATAGAAGTGATAGGAGACAAAGTTCAATTGGATAACACAATAGAAGTTATAAGAGACAAAGTTCAATGATAGGATAAAATCTCAGTAAAAGCACAATTTTTCATCTTCCAGAGATTTACCACCAAGAAAGAAAGTTGCCACAACAAAGATGAGTCCAGAATGACATCAATAATACAATAGGTTACTCCATCTCATGTATACCTCAAGCTCTTTGCTATTTACTATCTGAGTTGCAAGAATTGGGAAATGTTGTTCATTGTCTTACAGCATGCAGTTTCTTCCCACATATCGTATAGTCACTGAATGCACATTGACAATACATCGTCATTAGATGTAAAAAATGCAATTAACACCTCCAGACATGGCAAATGGTATATGCCATCAACCAATACAACAAAACAGCGGTCATCGCAATGGGTGAAATACAAACTCCCAAATATTGACGAATATCCCAGAATTCCTCATTCATTCAACAGTCCCCAAATACAAGCTATAAAATCCGGACTTAACCTTTACAGTGCAACCAAGAAAGTATATGCATACATGCATATGCGTGTGTGCCCGCTCATGATATTTCTAGCAAATACAGCTAAAATTTTTCAAAATACTAACATAATTTAAAAAGTAACAAGCAAATAAATCAATGACAAAAGAATGTCATCACTGGACTTACTTCAAGAAGGCAATATACCTTTCATAAAAGATAGAGATGAGCCTGATGCCGTCCTTGAAAGATCAGATTCCGGTGGACTACTCAAATTTTCACTCCCCATATTCCCGGAATGGGTCTTAAGGCTAAAAACATGAACAGTGCCCTTGTCACTTGAGACTGCCAACCACTGGGCAGAGGAAGAGAAGGAAAGACTGTAAATTTCAGCTCTATCTGCACCCCTCCTTACCTGCACCAGACGGGAGAGTCATTTGCTAGATAACAGCACTCAACAGAAATGGCCAATCGAGCAGAATTACATTTAAAAGACATATCCAGACATTTGAATGCAAGATTATCAGACAAATGAACTTCACATACCAATCATAGCTCCAAGCAAACTAATTATGCTCAAAAAGATATCGAAATGATGTGTGTGATCAATGGCAGACCAAAAAAAAAAAAACAAAATTTAACACATACAAGAAACTAAAGAAGCTGGAAAAAGCACTATACCTCCTGCAATAGCGTCCCATCATGCGTATTGAATATCCTAACCAAAGTCCCTTTGGTGCTTGCAGTAGCCAGCAATTGCCCGTCCTGAGAGAGTGTAAAACACGCGATCCTGGAATCATGCGCCAGAATAAACTTAGTCCTCTTGGATGCGTAATGCTCAACCCTAACCTGACCCTTCTGCAGCCCTGGACACACCAGTACGAAGGATCCCGCAGCCTGCGACACAGCACAGAGCCCCTTAGGATTGGCAATGGTCTCAATTTGATGCAACGATTTCAGGTCTGCAAAATTGTATACGAAAATCTTCTGCTCCAACACCACAACAATACGATCACGTCGAAGCCTGACCCCTCGGACCTCCGACCTGAAGGAGAGCTCGCCAATGCAACGGCTCTGATGGTCGTCCCAGATCATGACTTTGTTGAGAGGATACTGAGGGTTGTCCCTGCCGCCGACTAGGGCGAGTATATTGCAGCGGAATAGCATCTCGACCGTACCAATGCCGCTGGAGTTGTCAAAATCTCTGCGGAATAGCTCGCGGAAGGGGTCGCAGTTGTAGATTCGGAAGCCTCGGTCAGTTCCGGTGGCGAAACAGCCAGAGTCTTGGTTGAATGAGACGTGGAGTAGCCTAAGAGGAGACCGATCCACGGAATTGTTAGAATTAGGAGCGGTATTGATTTTAGGGACAACAGGGTTATGAGGAGGGCGGTCGTCGTCGGCATCGGTTTCGGGCGGGCCGATGTGCTGCTGGTGTTGTTGCTGCTCTAAGTAAGGCTGAAGCATGGGGGACATGAATTTCGAATTAGGGTTAGGGTTTGAGATAGGAGGGGAAGGGAAGCTTGAAAGACTGGCCATGGGAGGAAGTTTCGCGCAAAAATTCCGAGGGGAAGAGAGATAAGAGTGCAAACTGGAAAGTGGATAGGAATGCTGATTCGAGAGAGGGATGTGCCAATTTTTGAACGTGAAATTACGAAATGGGACTGGAGCCTTTACATTTTGAAAGTTGTGCTTATTGGGGATGAATCGAGGTTGTATCGGTAATTTGGTTAAGGATTCGAAATTGTACTTTTTCTTTGTCTTGTCTTTGGAACTATTAACTGTTAATGAACTATACTACTAACGGTGCCGTGCCATGGTGACGGCGGGGGCGGGGGCGGGGCATTAATAATAAAAATTGTAAATCCTTCTTTTTCTTTTTATCATTCTCAGGATCATTTGGTATTCGTTGATTAGAATACACTCATCGTGCATAACAAGTTCTTTTCTTTGGATAGACAAGAAATTGAGAGACTAATACAGTTAATGACGTGCGATTTTTTGACAGCTTCCATGACTTAAATCCTACGCAAAGGCAATTCTTTTTATTTGTTTAATTAATTTAGATGCAATAGTGACTCCATATGTTATGTACAATATTTATTCAGTTTTATTTTGTGTAACATTTAAAACTATATAGTTTCATTAAAAGTAGGGATTAAATGCATAAATATCATTAAAATTACTTTACAATTATTACACCCTAACCGAAAGATTAGTAAATCATTTTTTAATTATGACATAAAAAGACAGACAAAATCTTGGACATAATATCTCTATCTGCAATAGTTGACAAGTCAATAGCTGATAAAATCTTATATGTGTTATAAGAACTGATACACAATATTTATTGGAGTTTGAGATACTTTCTATTTTTTAATCTTATTTGATGTATCACTTGTTTTTTAGATAATGTTAAAACTCTATCGAGTATTTAAGTTATTAATGAACTTTAGAAGATACATAATTATACATGTGTCAAAATCTTATATAGTATTATATAAAGTGATATAAAATACCAAAATTCCATTTTAACGGGCAATGAATCTTCTATATCTATCACTCTATATAAATGCCACATGTGTATTTTTAGTTATTAGTGAATCCTAATGGATGAGTTTCAAATACACATGTCAAAATCTTATAAAGCGGTACACTAAATGATACAAAAGATCCATTGCCATTCTAATGCCAATAGATCTTCTGTTAGTGTATTACTCTCTGTATCGCACCATAAAATTTTAACACATATATATTTACTTATTACTTAGCGTTTATTAATCATTCGATAAACTTTTGTGTCACATCTAAAAAAAAAATGTAACAATGCATCAAATGTACAAAATGCAAAGTCCATTCTAATCCAACTTTTGGTTCCAATGACCCGTACTTTTATAAATTGTTACCCAACCAAGTACCTATCTAGCACCTACCTGCCTACCTCAAGATAAGGTTTGATGATTATTAACATTGGAGGATAGGTCATATAGATTATCGGCGGGCAATGCTCTAATGGGCTTAGATATTGGCGGTCCATTATAGTTTTGCAATCCATCCGGAGGATGTATAATGGACGGGATATGATGGTAAACACAAGTCCAATCAATATTATTATTCCAGAAAAATCTATAATAAGGAAGGAGCCCGTGGAGCCGTGGAGGTGTATTATTTTTAATTTTTTAATCAGACCCATCCGTGAAACCCTACGGCTCAGACTCAGTCCACCAATTCAAATCTCGCTTTTTTCCCCGCTAAGCCAACGCGCGCAATTTTGAACCCTCTTTACTTTTTATTGATTTGATTGATTGATGATACCTAAAAAATATATATATATATATATATATAAAATAGAGTAGCACAACATCATGGTATAAGCGGTGGTGGGAGTGTTGGTGCTGCAAAATCAAATGTAAATCATCCTAAATATATTATATATAAGAGAAGAGTGAAGAGTGAAGAGTGAAGAGTGAAGAGTGAAGAGTGAAGAGAGAGTGTGGGGGACTGGGAAATGGGAATCCAGTGAAGTGAATGAAGAGGAAAAACATTAAGAAGAGCAATCGGATTAAGATAAACAACAACGATAAAATGAAGGGTTCATTAGCAAGGCACTTGACTCTTCAGCTTGGCCTTGGCCAAGTAGCTTTTCAGCAACAACAGAGCTCTTCTCGATTCCAGAACCTTCTTGATTCCGATTCCGATGATGCCGGCTTCCCCATCTCAACTTCTTCTGCCCTGGACGTTGACGCCGATGTCTCTACTATCATGGATGACAAGGATTTCATTCTCAGCCAAGATTTCTTTTGGTTTTCAAATTTTCTCCCCTCCCTTCCTTTTGCTTATTATTATTATTGATTTGGTTATTAGAATTCAAAGGATTCTTTCTGTTTGGATATTTAATTTTGCTAATTTTGCTTTCTGTAGCACTCCCGACTACATTACTCCGGATGTTCCGGCTATTCCAACTACTTTGGGTTGTAATAGTCAGGTAATAATAACAATAATAATGAATGAATCGATCATAATTAGCTCTATTTGCTTCTTCAACCATTGTTTCACTACTTGTTAATATTTTGTTTATCATCCTTGTTATCATCAGGAAAGCATCCCCTGTCCAAAGTCACCGGAGAAACTTAAAACTGCCGGAAGCAAGCGACAGAGACTGGGTAAGTAAAATTAATCTACAGCCTCTTGCTTACACTTGTCTGTAAATTTAAATTGAACATCCTCATTTATGGTCCTATGAGCATTGCAATTTTGCTTAATGCGCATCAATTACCCCTCCTGTCAATTTGGAATTGTTTTGTTGTCCGATGGGGAATTTTGCTATCATTTTCATTAGATTTTATGTTTTGTCTACCTCGATCGGTTGTTTTATTGGTATTGTGAATTAGGAGTTTTAATTGCACATTTTTGCAACCAAATCTTAAATTACCGTGACTTTTGTTTAGTTCAAAGAGATATGTGCTGCATCAGGTTAACTCCTTGTTTCCAGTTATGTACTGTCAAAATTTTGAGCATTATATGTTGAACACCAAAAGAGCATAAATAGTAAACTTCATTGAACTTTTCCAAAGATCGCTGGAAGCCATCTTCAACACAATATTACATATTGCCTGTAACTGCAATTTGCATCTGTATTGAGCCTCTTTTTTTTTTGGGTAACAAACTGCTCCAAGAAGTAAGTACTTCTTAACAGTTATTTTGTAAATAATAGTTGTAAATATATATATTTTTATTGTTATTACTAGTTTCATAATTTATTAGTTTGCTTAGTTTCTGTATCAACTTCCTTTTACTGATTAATGACCTTAAGGTTCTGGAGAATTTTACTTCGTCTTAATGATAAAGTAGTGATTTGGGATATGGTTCTGTAATTGTGCACTGTTGCTACTCTAGATGGTTCTCTTGTAATGTTTGCTCCTGGTTTTTAGTTTATTGTACTAATCTCAATTTGTATGCCTTGAGATTCTTCTAGTCTTAATGAAGCAGATATGAAATTCCATAAGTTCCAACGTTTTTAGTCATACTGGTACACTTAAGATCTCATAACTTTGATATCATAGCAGATTGTACCCCAGAGGACTCTTTCGCCATGCAGCAAATGTCAGAACTTCCAATTGACACTTTGGCAAATGATGACATTAGGACAACTGAAACATATGAATCAACAAAGATTCCCAGTTATGTTTCACAGTCTGCTGTGGCTTTAAGGTGTCGAGTGATGCCACCTCCCTGCATAAAGAACCCATACACTAAGGATTCTTCTGTATTAGATGTAGATCCTTTTGACCATCATCGATCTAAATGTGCAGGTACCTTTTTATTTTTTCCATCTGAAATATTAAGCAGCTAGGCCTTTTTTTCCCTGAAAAATATTGCAGTTTTTGGATGAAAACAGGATGATTTTAGGTCAACTTAGATGTTCATTCTATCATACATAGTAGACTTTAAGTTGTGAAACTCTATGTGATTTTTATTTATTCTTTTCCGTGAATATGCAGGCGTTTACCCTGCAGTAATTGGTGGTGATGGTCTTTCGAGATACCGGACGGATTTCCACGAAATTGAAGTATATTTTGACACTGATTTTTCCTTTGGTTCTAGACATCCTTGTTTTCCATTCCAGAATTTCATGGCATCTATAATTTCTTATTATTGTTTTGTTTTCTTCAGAGAATCGGTGATGGAAACTTCAGTTGTGTTTTCAAAGCCTTGAAGAGGATTGAAGGCTGCATGTATGCCGTCAAACATAGCATGAGGCAGTTACACAAGGACACAGAAAGGTAGTGTATCTATTCCTTGACTGCAGAAGGATCGCTTGTATATTTTTTGGGTTCTATGTGCAATTTGCTCACTTGTTCTTCATTTTAGGAGAAAGGCTTTAATGGAGGTTCAAGCTTTAGCGGCATTAGGTTTGTATACCAATATGCTTTTGTCATATTTGCCCTAATTTTTGTTGGGACATTCAGATCATGGTAGATTTTTGTTTCATGTCCAGGATCACATGAAAATATAGTTGGCTACTATTCTTCTTGGTTTGAAAATGAGAAACTATACATCCAGATGGAGCTCTGTGATCATAGTCTCTCTATCAATAAATACTCTAAATTATTCACGGAGGCAGAAGTTTTGGACGCAATGCATCAGGTCAGTCTTCTTTAGCATGCACCATTACAAAAAAGTGAAACTTTTAGTGCTTCACGCACTCATGTTAACTTCTGTGTAATTCTTTCCTGCTAAAAGATTTTAGGTTTCAAAGATACGAAGTTTTGCTAACCTTTCTTTCAAAAACATCTAATTTGCACTCTACTTGTCGTCTAAAATTAAAATGAATTGTTTTCATTCTCTATGTTTCATTGAGAAATGCAATGAAGATGTAGAGTGCAGTTACATCACTATCATTAAATTAATCTATTTATCGGGATATGTGCATTAGTGACTTGGCCAGTTCCTGAATAACCAGATGGAGTGCTATTGTATTTTTCATGAAGTTGAAGGTCATTTAGCAAACTACAAATATGAAAAAAAAGTGATATCATTGATAGCAATAAAGGTTTTTAATGTTTTTTTCCGTATTGTTGTTTGGATGAGTTCATGCTGAATTACCTTTGTTGCTCTCATTTAAGTACTTCTATGTTTTATTTATTATCTTTAATTCTCTTGACAATTGTCTCTTTTCAGTATGAATATTGCAAATATGTTTTTGTAGTCATAGATATCAAGTCATAGATATCAATCAATGACTTCGTGAATTACCAAGTAGAAAACTTGCGCCTGCTGAATGTCAATATCACCAAGTTTAGGGTCTGTCATAATCTACAGGTCATGGAAATAAAATTACGTTGTTAATGCCAACAGCTTTTGAATTAGGTTGTCTTTGTTTGATTAGGTTATGCTGTCCCATGATTCTTCGCTTTCCTTTGTAAGGATTTCAAACACTCTTTGAGTTTATGAAAATTGAGATTTTCATATTCGCAGATTGCAAAGGCATTGCAGTTCATACATGAACGAGGAATAGCTCATTTAGATGTAAAACCAGATAATATTTATGTCAAAAATGGTATGTACAGAGCTTGTGGACGTTGGGTTGTGCAACCCTTCTTGATCGGAGCCTGCCTGTGAAGAGGGTGATGCACGCTATGCCCCAAAGAAATCCTAAATGAAAAGTATATGATTGCCTTGACAAAGTTGACATCTTCTCTTTGGGGGTTACCATTTACGAATTGTCAGAGGATATGTCCTACTTGAGTCGGGCCTCAACGTCTGCATCTTAGAGACAGGGAAAAACTGGCTCTTCTTTCCTCGCCTGCGGTCATATCCATTGCAGTTTCAGGAATTTACTGAAGGTATGAAACTTCTTCTTCTCCAAGTAAAATTGAAATACTTTTTGAACGAGTGCTTATGTTTCTTCTCCATTCCTGCTCATTCTGACTTTAATCAACTTATATTGGCCAATTAGTTCATGTTTGTTAATAAGAGATTTTCTAGATTTATTTTTGTTAACATAGGATGGGTAGGATGGCTTTATCTATAACTAAGAATGTTCGTTAAGCAAAAGTAAATTGGTAAATCATGCAAGTAAATGATGTACTCTTTTTCTTTTGCAAATGCCATCTCATGCTAACTATGCTGCTGTTTCCCTTTTGATGTTATCAACCCTTATAGGTTATGATGGACCCTGATCCAACCCGGAGACCTTCTGCTAGAGAACTATTGAATAATCCAATATTTGACAGAGCCATAAAAGCTGCAAAAAAATAAGTAAGGCTATCATCTTAGGCTTAGAGTTGTGTTATTTTGTTAGAGGAGTACTGACGGCAATCTTTTGGGGGTAAAATTGCATGGCAGTAACTTCATTCTGTGCTGAAGTAAGTAGCACTTCTTCCCAGTTTTGGACCAAAATTTAGTGGTGCTATTCTGTTTAAAATAGGAGATGCATTCTGAGGAGGGATGGTGGGGAAGAATGTATAAAGAAAAACTATTGTAATACTATTTATTTTTGCAAGTATGTCAATCTAGCAAACACTTGGGTATCACTATCAAGTATCAAGTGTCATCCCTCTACTTTTCTTTTTGACTATTAAAAGTTGTAAATGCTACTGGCTTAGAAATGGTGCCTGTGAAGGGTAACATATATGATTGGCCAAGGAGTCTGAAAAAACAACGGTAAAGGAAAATGCTCTCTTGGTTGGCTTGGAGGTGGAGGGTGGTTAATTTGGATACGTAGAAAAATCAAATCTGAATGTTTTTGGTTCATGCTTGCGGACAGAATGGTCGAAGGTGACTGAAGTCTATAACCATGATGATGTCAGCAGTACACCTCCCCCCCTCCACATTGTCTCCTAATACTCATCGGCATATTATTCCGTGACTTAGTTTTTAAATCTTGCAAAAGTTGCCGTCCCTGTTTTGTGCCTAAACTCTGTTGGGCTCAAGAAAATAGGCTACTTGTTACTAATTAACAATATATTGACCTAATTTACGAAGCAAAAGAAAGGTTAAGAAAATGAGCATTCAGTGTCAGACAACCATTGGCAAAATATCGAGACAGAGAGAGAAGAAGGGAGATGTAACGAATCTTTTTGATTGATTCCCTGTCGACTTTGAAAATATTCTAAGGGGACAGCTAATTTGCTCGGATCCATACGAGAGTCCCCAGGCATTTCGCTGCTGAGATGGTTACATTGCCATCAATTCCTTTCTGCCAATTTGGCTATAGTCCAACATTGAAAGGTAAAAACAATCGACAAAGAATAAAACGAAAAATCCTCCTACGACGCATTTGCATAATTGCATTTGCAGGAGGAGCAAAATGTAGAAAATTTGGAAATTAGTGGGGGTATTTGGCCGACAAATATGACATGGTAGAGTTTTGGTTAGTGTCTAATAAAGATTGATTTTAGTGATATTTATGTTTTTAATTCATAATTTTAGTAAAACGTTTTGAATCGTAAACAAAATAAAATAGAATAATATTGGACAGATAATATATCAAAATTATGTGCGTAATACATATGTAATTTTACAAGAATCTTTGTCTCTAACAAAAAATAAAATAGTAAATCAAAATATTCTATTGCCAATTAACTTGACTAATCTAAATCCCAAGCAACAGACTAATACTACCATTCATCTCTAACAGAGAATGTAAAATTTCAAACTAAAACAGTCTACAGTCTACACAATTGCATTATGCAGGGAAGCAAATTATAGATTCGTAATCGATTTGTCTGTTGTCATTCATGCTGCTAATCTAAACGGGTCAAACTGAGGGAGGTTTCCCGTGTCACACATTCCAGAATAATGACAAATTAAGTTACAAATTTATCAACTTGTGTTTTGGCACTTAACAATAATTGCATAGTCTTCCAGCCAAAAGCCAAAAGCCAAAAGTGTCTTTCTTTCAATCTGTCTTCATATATGAAATCAGCTAATTAGAATATCTGGACACTTTTTTTCTTTCCTCCGTTCATCTTATACTCTAAAAAGAGTTTAAAGACTAAAAACTGTACTTTATTTTAAGAAAAAGGTTTCAATACGTTCAATGACTCTCATGTCAGGACAATGTCTATACAAATAAATTAGGCTATATAACTACTCCCTTAATATATATATTAAAATCCAGCGCCAACGATGAATGAAGTAGATATATTCATTAGATATTTATATTTATTTTGTTAGCGAGATTACTGCATGGAGGATACATGGGTAATGGTAATGTTTTCCCAGAGAAGCGTGTGCGAATGTTAACAATCGGAGAATATCTGATGACATATTCCGCTTCTCGTGTGACTTTGCTGCCACTTTTGAAAATATGTCACATGGATGAAGAAAGCAGTAGAAAACTGATTCTTGATTTCTTGGGACTTTCGGGAACTGTGATCCAAAATGTTGGGGAGTCTTATCGAACATGATGATGTACGTATATAATTTTTGGGAATCTCAGCTCCAGCCTCCAGGGAAAAACGTGATCAGTTGCCACAAGAGACTTTTCTGCTCTTCCGTTAACTTGAACTTTATATTAATTAAAGTCCACACGTGATCATAACCAACATCTTCATCTTAATTGATTCCTGCTGATGATTATTAACCACATCAAAAGGTTGGTAAGTTTGAATTTATTTTAGCAGAATTAATACAGATCATGCATGGTTAACCCTTCATATACCTCAAAAATGTTTTTACAGCTAAAAATTCAAGTTGATGACAGTGACATTAATTTTGCATTAATGCAAGCATCATAAATTCATATGGTCGTTTAAAGTTTAAACCTTTGATTGAAACTGCATGTACTTAAGAGTCGAGAATTTTTACGAAAATTTAATACATACATTATGATCACTCGAGTGCCCAAGTTTTTAAAAACGTTTGATGTTCAATGAATTCTGGAGTATTTGGAATGAGTAATTGAGAATGTTATATGCCATGCCGCGTTTGATAAACTACTGTTAAAGACCACAATCCTGCATTCACTTTCTGCCCCCAGGATATAAGTATTTAGGACTGTCGGCTGCCATAAGATTTGAAACGTAGGATATCAGTATTAGCAAACATTACATAAAATTAAATTACAATTACCCACCCTCACATGCACCTCTAAGAAAGGTCGGAATGCTAACCCTCTAATCATTAGACTCATAGAATTAGACTCATAGATCACGGAGTATAGCAGTCAGACAAAAATGCAGCCTATCTGAAAAATGATTTATTCATATATAATCTCGTCCCATCACGACTGAACGAGGGGCTTATAAAATCCGGCAATGTCATTTCCAAATCTACGGTGACTTCTCTTGTAATTTTCATTTGATAATAAGGAGTGATAAACCAAATTTGAGATGGAGGATACAAAAGGCGGACAAGTTTGGAGTGGAGGTCAAAATTACGCACTCTATAAATATGAGTCATGAAAGATGGTTTGGCGGGAGCACAATGAATAGACACGTGTAAGAGATCAAGCATGCATGTATCCCCGAAATTCTATGCCTATAAATACCTGCATGACAGCCTCTGTGCTTCCTCGTTAGTACTTCCCTAGACTTGAACTGCCTCTGTCCAGTCAAAGACTTCCCCAGATACGCATTTTGCTGTGTGACTGTGTGAGTTCTACAGACTATATTAATTCTATCATTTGTTGTTATATCTATCAACTTAATTACAACATTATAGTACAAGTAGTGCAATGTCTAGGAGTATTGAAGATGATCATCGTGCATTGGAAGATTCAAATAACTTCACCTCCCATGAACAATTACAAGTACAAGTAAGCAACCATGACATTCCTCCACAATTTAATGGGAGTGAACTTTCTCGCCACAAGCTCGGAAGATTTGACTCTTTAGACCTCGAATCTCGCCGTTTTCATGCAACTAATTGCCATGGCTCCAAGGTTTGCATGCCGATTGCCGCCTCCTCTTCTTAATTCATTTTGATTCACTTAATTTCCACACCACAATAGTTCTTAAATCTTTAATTTCAAATTCAAAACCATCATTAATTGCTTCTATATATATATATATATATATATGATTTGATTTGTTGATGATCGATGATGTTAATTAATTGTTAAATGTAAATGATGAAGAATGGTGGAGAGTACTGGTGGAGTATATTGCAGCTAGCCTTCCAGAGCATAGGGGTGGTGTATGGAGATATTGGAACCTCGCCTCTTTATGTGTATGCCAGCACTTTTACCTCTCCTATTAAGCATAATGATGATATTCTCGGAGTTCTCTCTTTAATCCTCTATACTATCACTTTGATTCCTCTCCTCAAGTACGTCTTCGTTGTTCTGCGTGCCAATGATAACGGCGATGGTAACCCCCTCTTCTTCTTCTTTTTCACTATTTAAATTCTTCACTAATATAATTCTTATGTGTGGGTTACTCTGCTAATAATACAGTCCTTAAATGTACAAATTAATTATTTACCGAAATTAATAGTTAAATTTTTTTATTGTTTTATTGCGAGTTAATTTTGAAGAAATGCATGCATATGCATGTAGGTGGGACATTTGCTATGTATTCGTTGATATGTCGTTATGCAAAGGTTGGTTTAATTCCCAGTGAAGAAGCAACGGATGAAGATGTTTCCACTTTTCATCTTCAATTACCCAATAATCGAATGCGAAGAGCATCCAAACTCAAATCCAAACTTGAGAACAGTAAACTGGCTAAGTTTTTCCTACTTTTTGCAACCATGCTTGGTACGTCCATGGTTATCGGGGATGGGGTCCTCACTCCATGTATTTCAGGTACATTTTTTAATATTATTATTGCTTTGAAAAACTTGCGGGCTTGGGCACTTAAAATTTGATTTGATGCTGCTTTTTGACTGTGGATGATCAACTTTTGACTATTTTTACAGTCCTTATAAGAGCCCATATTATTCCTCCACTTTACTATTGGTCAAGCTCACTCTCAAATTGGGCTATAGATCATTCATAATTGTCCACACAACACCTAGTGGATTGGCCCAAATTGGGCTATATTTTCAAAATCTTAGGCACTGTTTTAGACGTGTGTTCTGTTTTGAAAATTACGAAAAACACGAGGTTTTTAGTTGCGTTTAACAAGAATAATATTTTTTGGTTTTGAAAATTGAATGTTTGGATTGATAAGTTTTGTTTTTATTGATTTTTGTGTAGAAGAATTATTTTATTAAATAAAGTTGAAAATAAAAATTTTTCTTATTAAATTGTTTGGGTTGACAATGACGGTCAAAGGTTGACTATTGTCGGTTAATCGCCATTGACCGTCACGGTCAAATGACCGAAATTCGGATGACCAGTGGTGGTGGTGGCAGCGGCGATGAACCGGTGGCAGTCAAACTTTGACCGTCACTGGTAAACTCAAACAAGTAAAAAAATATAAAATTAAAAAATGTTGAAAAAGCTAAAATATTCTTATTTTGTTTAGAGAAGTTGGAAATTTTTGATTTGAAAATTGAATATAAAAAAACATGTCTTTTTGGAAGGAGATGAGAAATGGACTAAAAAGTCTTGTACAAACAAACTTTAAAATTTTCGCTTCACTAAACCTCCATTTTTCATGGGTTATAAAACACGTATTTTGGTAAAAAAATGTCAAAGTAAAAAAACGTTGATTTTTGACTTTTTCCCTACTATTTTTTCACCCACCTCAATTGTGAACATGCATCCTTATGAATGGTGTAAAAAAAGTGAAATTTAATTTTTTTTAATCAAATTTTCATTGGCTATACACACATATTTTAGCCAAAATGGCAAAATCCAAAAACGAGTTGACTTTGACTTTTTTTGTATCGTTTTCAGCACACACCTTAATTGTGAACATGCATTCTAGTGAATATTGTCAATAAAGTGAAAACTAAAATTTTCACTAAACCTCCATTTTTCATGGGTTATAACACACTTATTTTGGTAAAAAATGACAAAGTCAAAAAACGTGTTGATTTTCGGCTTTTTTTCTATTGTTTTTTCACCTACATCAATTGTGAGCTTGCATCATTGTGAATGGTGTAAAAAAGTGAAAATTAGATTTTTCATCAAATTTTCATTTTTCATGGGTTATAACACGTATTTTAGCAAAAAATGGCAAGATTCAAAAATGCGTGGATTTTGACCTTTTTGTACCATTTTTGCATACACCCCAATTGTGAACATACATTATAGTGAATACTGTCCAAAAAAGTAAAAATTAAAATTTTCATCAAACCTCCATTTTTTATGGGTTAGAACACAAATATTTTGGTAAAAAATGTGGTTATTTTGGCTTTTCTCTTATTTTTTTTATACATACATCAATTGTTAACATGCATTTTAATGAACAGTGTCAAAAAAGTAAAAATTAGATTTTCACCAAATTTTTATTTTTCATGGGTTATAACACATATATTTTAGCCAAAAATGGCAAAATAAAAAATGAGTGGATTTCGACTTTTTTGTGATGTTTTTTACACCCACCTCGATTGTGAACATGCATTTCAGTGAACGTTGTAAAAAAAGTAAAATTTAAGGTTCTTTTTGGATATGTGTTTTGTTTTGAGAATTGCGTAAAACGAGGTATCGTGTTGTATTTTACTAAAGGAATATTTTGGTTTTGAAAATTGTGTGTTTGAATTGATAAGTTTTGTTTTTATTTATTTTTGTGTAAAAGAATTATTTTATTAAATAAAGTTTAAAATAAGAATTTTTTATTAAATTGTTTAGACTAAAGGTGGCCGTCAAATGTTGACTACTGCCAGTCAACCGCCATTGACCGCCGTGGCCACCACCGGTCGGTCGGATTCTGTCCCAATGGTTGGAATTCGACTGGCCGGTGGTGAGTCAACCTTTTACCGTCACCGATCAACTAAAACAAATAAAAAATTTTAAAAAATTAAATTTTTTTGAAACGAATTAAATGACATTATTTGGTGGTTAGAAAAGTTAAAAGTTTTATTTTAAAAATTGAATATAAACATAGATATTGTTTTAAAATCAGTTGAGAAATAGAATAAAAATCCCTATTCAAACTAATCCTTACTTTTGAACTCACAAACTAATTTTTGTAAATTTTAACTGATGTAGTTTTATCTGCCGTTGCGGGGATCAAAGAAGCCACTGATACCATGACGGAAGGTACTTTCAAAGACCACAAATTACTTCCTTCCACAGTTTGCAAAGAGCACATCTTCGCATTTTTTTTTTCTCTCTGTTAATAACCTTCTTGTTTGTGAGTACATATAATCATCGTAATACTGATACGTATGGAAGTGGTTGTCCCTTGTCCGCTCAGTTTAGCGGTGGAAATATTGACACACTCCTGAATTGCTTTTTTATTTTTGGAAGAAACATGCAAAATTAATGTTGAATTTATGGCTACTTCAGTCTTGAGTTGTGATTTTTTTTCCCTTAGCAATTGCATCATAACTGCATGGATAATGAGTCGGTTATTTACATTTGGAGGATTTCAGGTAGGATTGTTTGGATATCGGTCACCATTTTGGTATGCCTATTCACGTTTCAGAGACTTGGGACGGACAAAGTGGGCTACACTTTTGCTCCCATAATTTTCGTTTGGTTCACATTCATTGCTGGTATTGGCGTCTTCAATTTCATCAAATACGATCCAACAGTAGTAAAAGCTATAAATCCAGCATACATTGTAGATTACTTCAGAAGGAATAAAAAGGATGCATGGATTTCTCTTGGGGGAGTAGTTCTTGCAATAACAGGTGCGCTAGCTCATGATTATTTCATCTTCACCAAATATACCATTCAAAATAACTGGTGTTATGTTTACAGTTAATTAAATTGCTAAATCCTCGTTGAAACCTATAATGCAAATGCAGGAACTGAAGCATTATTTGCTGATGTTGGTCACTTCAGTGTTCTATCCATACAAATAAGCATGTGTAGTGTGACTTATCCAGCACTCATATTGGCATACACTGGACAAGCTTCATATCTTCGCAAGCACAACCTAGATGTTTCCGATACCTTCTACAAATCAATTCCTGGTCGGTTTGTTTATAACCATTTTCCTGTCTTTTTGTTAGTTTTCCGTATTCTTATAGTTGCTGCTAAATGCTAATCGGGCTATCAAATTTTGATTTGCAGGGCCTATGTATTGGCCAATGTTTGTAGTGGCTGTCTTTGCGTCTATCATTGCCAGTCAAGCCATGATATCTGGGACATTTTCCATAATTCAACAATCTCTTTCACTAGGATGCTTTCCTCGCGTAAAAGTTATTCACACATCAACAAAGTATGAAGGCCAAGTTTACATACCTGAAATCAATTATCTTTTGATGCTGGCATGTGTTGCTGTGACTATTGGATTTAAAACTACCCAAAAGATTGGCAATGCATATGGTAATTAAATTAAGCAACTAATCATTTCAATCTTCCCCACTTGTTGTGACTGATTAATCAATGTGTTCGTTTCAAATGCAGGAATAGCAGTGGTTTTTGTGATGACACTTACATCAGCATTTCTGGTGCTCATCATGATTATGATTTGGAAAACCAATATTATTCTTGTGATCTCGTATATCCTTATCATTGGTTCAATGGAGCTTCTCTACCTAAGTTCTGTTCTTTACAAGTTTGATCAGGGAGGTTACTTGCCATTAGCTTTTGCAATGGTCCTAATGTTTATCATGTTTGTTTGGAACAATGTATATCGGAAGAAGTATTACTTTGAGTTGGATCACAAGGTTTCACCTGAAAAGCTCAAGGAGATCATCACGGAAACAAATTCTAGTCGTATGCCTGGCCTTGCTGTTTTCTATTCGGAGCTTGTTCACGGCATCCCACCTATTTTCAAGCATTATGTGGCAAATGTGCCGGCAATCCACTCAGTCTTGGTTTTTGTATCCATCAAATCATTACCAATTAGTAAAGTTCCGGTAGAAGAGAGGTTCCTCTTTCGAAGAGTTCGGCCAAATGATCTTAATGTGTACCGTTGTGTGGTGAGATACGGATATACGGATGCGCGCAACGAGCAAGAGCCCTTTGAGAGAATGCTGGTGGAAAGGTTGAAGGATTTTGTGAGGGAGGACTCCATGTTTTGTGTATTGGAGAAACAGAAGGAAGAGCACTGTTCGGAAAAAGAAGAATTAAATGATGGTTCAGCCGCGATTGGTGAAAATATTGAAACCGAAGATGCAAAACGAATTGAATACATGAAGCAAGAGGAAACAATGGCAAGAGACATTGAGTTGCTGGACAAGGCATGGTGGGCAGGCATTGTTCACTTAGTAGGAGAGAATGAAGTTATTGCAGGAAAAGGGTCTAGCATTGGAAAAAGAATATTGATAAATTATGCTTACAGTTTTTTGGAGAGGAATTTAAGGCAAAGCAATAAGGTAATCGATATACCTCATAGGCGAATGCTCAAAGTAGGAATGACATACGAGCTATAAGAATATGAATCTAGATAAGATAACCGAGTGTTTCTTAATTTGCTCACTTCTTGTATAAAATGTTGCCAAGCAACTTTGGTCTCGGACAATGTCATATGATATAGCCACACCTGCTGATGCTATTCATTATCATAACGGTGCAAAATCGTAACAATCTGCTTGAATTAATAAGTTTTAGACATCAAATTAAACTAGTTGTGAGTTGTGACAAGTTTAAAGCGAATTTGGATTGTTTCAAGCTCAAAAAATCTCTTGGCAAATGCGGGGACTGGCGTTTCATTTCTCCCCAAGGCATATCGTTTTGTGAAGGAAAAAAAAAAGATCCTTACTTTAGCACGACTACTGATATGATTTACCAAATGCAAAAATCAAAAGATAAGTCAATATATAGCGAAACACCTAAGGGCTAAGGTGGTCGAGGAAATAGAAGATGCTCCAATTTTCAAACCTATATATGGTCAAAGAAAAGCTACCTGAATTAATGTATAATAGATAATTTTGTCTTTTTATAACTGCTACGTTAGCCACTTTAGGCTTTCACTCCCCCTATCATTACTCATATATATATATATATATATACACGTTTTTGGCTTTTAAATTTTATTTTTTTGAAGTGAAATCATGCATAATTGGAATTCAAAGAAAGAAACAAAATAGCGAAAATTGGTGTAGTTAACTCATGGTCATAGTAGATCTCTCATAAAGTCATAATATTCATGGTCTAAGCCTGATTATCACGTTTAACCACTCAAAAAAGAGAAGAATCGAGAGAGAAATCTGCCTATTAATACTAACTAATACATATTATATCTGCCTATTAACACTAATTACCGTGTATTACAAAAACGTGAATTATTACTCTAAAATCGTGACAAATCTTGATATTACAAAAACGTGAATTATAACTCTAAAATCACGACAGGCATGCATTCAGCAAGATATATAACTCGTGCAGGCTTGGTTTAGTATTTAAAAGATAAAAGATAAATATATAACAAACCCTACATAACGTTTTGGGTCTCCTCCGTGTGTCTTATTCGAATCTGTCCATATATATATATATATAGGACTACTGTTAACCATAGACATTTAAACCATGCACCCTCAGTCATGGGAAGATCCATGATCCAGAGACTGTTTGGACTTGGAATAGAAAGAAAGTGGCAGCCAGCTCCATAAAGACCGGATCAGGATGCATGGATGGGGTTTTCAGTTTTCACTACAAACTAAGCATGAATTGTTTGGAATAAGTTATTAGTGGTCCCAGTGTCTAGGGTTCCAAAACTACTCCAATCTTTCATTGCAGATGATCATGTGTCCTAGAGTAATATATACAGTTAATTTCCCAACATCACAACATAGTACAATATACAAATGGAAGCTAACCAAGAAAAGTTCGATTACAACGTACATTAATGTAAAGGCGAATCTGCATACTCTTTCCATCGTGCTTGACTACTTTGAGTTGAAGTTGCCATGAATCTGCATAGTCTTTCAATATATTGCACTTGACTACTTTGAGTGAAGTTGCCATGATTGCAAAAGTTAATGAGATTTGAACAGGGTTAATGCGATAATCTAGAATATCTTTGATTCACTCCTGCTTTAATTTATAGCTACATATAAGTTCTTTACTTCCATTTATACTAACCACTCGAATTATTTTTACAGTCTGAGAACTCAAAACAAGTCTGGATTAGATCATCCCTATTAAGTACATCATAATACATTTCAAATCCTAACCATCTTTCTCAATTAAGTCAACTCCAACTGCACCATTAGAGATCATCATTAGTCTCCAATTTATGGCCAGATTCAGGAAGGCATATAGATGTAGGAGTAAGCTAGGGACATAAAGAAGAAGGAAGCCTCAAAAGTTATTTTACAAGCTAGCAAGGAGGAAGCTTGAGTTTTGAGCGAAAAAAAAAAAAAAAAAAAGGACGAAGCTTGAGTTGAGTATAATGGTCCTCAGTTATCCTTTTGCTTCAGTTTGATGGAATCAAATTAATTGCCAACCATTCAAAACTATATATATAAGCTCCATCAATACCCTATTTAGACAATCCATTACAAACTATATATAGTTTATTGAGACAAATCAATTAGTAGATTGAACACAAGAAACCACACTCGTAGAAATAGCAATTTTTCAAGATACATAAGTTATGCAGTCAGGAAGTAATTCACAGAAAGCAAACTGAAGATTTATACTGGGATAGTGTAAACTTCACTATAAATGTTCTCTTCCCTAGCTCCCTCTTGATCTCTTTTCCCCTGATCCAATTCAAAAGAACATTGAAAGAAAAAAAAAAAGAAACAAATTATATATGACACTCATCTAGACAGCACGCAAGACAGATTTGAACTTACTACTTGAAGGAGACCCCTACAACCTCCTGGATGGCGAGCTTCTTCTCTCATCCATAAGACTGAACTTAATTGGAGTTAATCGGGGAAACTGTCGATTTCCTCCGTTGTAGTTCACTTGTAAATTTTGATTCGTCATCCCTTTCTTCATGATTGTTTCCAATTTTGTTTTGATTGATTCTCTCCCCTTCTAATTCTCTATACCTGTTCAAGTACCTTTTTAATGGTTGGGCATATTCATCAAAACCGAGACTTCCCAAAGCCCAACATATGTCGTCCCCGTTTACAGTTTTCCTCTTTTCTTTGTGACACTTGTCAGATGCTTCTCCAGTAACAAAACTAATGAACTCAGATGCACATTCTTGCATAGTTTCTTTAGCTTCTTTGGAGATTTTGGCGTTTGGGGGCAGGATCTGCTTCATTATCCGGCCTACATTAGCTATAGGAAGCAAGCGATCTTGCTCTCTAATTACCGCATCATCCCCCCCTTCAGTGCTGTAGTTGAGGGCTTCTCCCTCTATGTTATCAACCATGACTTCTATAAAGAGAAAACCTCAACTCCCCCAAGCCTGTTAAACAAAGACACGTTGCTCTCTCGGGTTGTTAACTTGCCTCTTTATAGACATATATCCGCATATATACCAGTACTGTACTCTTGATCTTGTGTAATAAGTGCGCATCATGACTAGGTTACTATGTATGCAAAGACTTCACTTTGGTGTATTATACTATATTAATTAGTACCAAGTAATTACTAAAATCATATAAAAGTGGGTTACGTGGCTCAATCAATCAAGATTCTTTCGCATAGTCACACAGTGGCAGGCAAAATTCAAGTCATTGTACGCATAATATGGTACGAGTAAGCTCACTTTTTCTAAGCCTATATTAATTCAAGGTTGTCGAGATTAATGTAATTAACTTAATACTATATAGTTTTACTTGCAAACCCAAAAAACCCTAAAAAGAAAGCCTTACTCTTATAAATTAAGTACGGATCTTAAATATATTATATGCTCTCCCCCAACCCCCCCACCCCCCACACACATTATAATTATGTCATTAATCTCTAATGCTCTCAATAAGTCTGATAAGACTCTTTTAATAATATTGTGAGTCTGAAAGTTGTGGTTGATAGAAATGCACATGTGCCCGTGATACCAAACAAAACCTAAAAAGTACCTTAACTAGGAAGATGATCAAGAGATGAAGAATAGATTATATAAGGATTAACAAATTAATCTAGTTTGGTTAGACTTTTTATATTGACGTTACTTGCCATGAATATCTAGCTAGTCAAATAAGGTATGAAATGGACACAACCCTAGCTCTCCACGAACTCCGGAATAAACAACATTATTAATAAAAAGAAATACTAGCATAATCCTCAGTGTGGTGAGCAGTGGTTTAATTTATGCATGAATGGATAATCGATCGATCTACTGCAATTCAGGGCAGTAATTATATATATTATTGGTGCAAATTAATTAAATGATATAATTAATGTCATTATCCTGTCAGTGCTAGCTTGACAAAGCATTGTGGCACTCGCACATAATGAAAATGACTTGTTCAGGTTAAGTTCAGGTATTCTGCTAAAAAAGCATGCATCAAAGATTTTCTAATATTGCACATAATTGTTTGTTAATCAAAATTTACTTTTCCTTAATTTAATCGGTAAGACATCAGTCATCGATCATGCTCATATATACTTTAGAAAATCTAAAACAATTATTTATGATGTCCCCAAATCGAACAGAAACAATATTCTTGATATATGTAGTTAAAAGCCCCTAAAGGACGCAGGTTAATTGGGAAACACTAGTTAAGCGGATAGTAATCCGAGTGACGCAATGATTTCCATTAGCGTCTGTGTTGGAATTAAACCAAGTTTACAATTAGGAAATTATATTTTAGTAGAATTTAGTAATTACTTGTTATATTAATTTCCTACTAGTATTTATTTTCTAATTAGTTATTGGTAGGTATTAAAAAAGTATGAAATTAAAAAATCTCTTATAATATAAATAGAGAGTGATAGGGTCTTAATTTGTAATAAGAGGAGTTGGAGAGAGGCCTCAAAGAGGTATGTGAAAAAAGCTATTTCGGGTTTGGAGAAATTTCAAAGATCAACGGATTGTGTTATTGTATGACGATTGTACCATATGTATGACTTTGTTAATTTCTCTCATCTCAAACATATTATTTTAAGATAAATAAATATCACTTCTGTTGTATTATCAAATTTGTATAAGCACTATTATCTAGTTCTACAAGCTGAACTAATGAATTTACTTGTGCACGAGGTCATACTTTCATATAATTAACATATATAAAAAGTAAAACCACTTAAATGAAGTAGAATAAAAAGTAAAGCCCATATATATATATATATGTATATATATGTATACATATAACTCGATCATTTCATTTTAACTTATCTTGGGTTTGCATTTCTCGAGTACTAATATCATAGATCATGTTCCAAGGTAAATGGTGATGGGATCGTTTGTTCAACATTATCCCGTCTTATCTTATTTTAGATTAAAATTACGATAGGTTCACTTATATTTTGGTTAGGGTCTATTAATTGTAAATTAATTTTACTTTTAGTCCATAGTTTTAGTAAAATTACGTCGTTTTGAACATTAGACAGATTATGACAGAATAATATTGGATAGAGAATCTAATCTCAGGTAAATGTTAATCCAAAAAGGCAATAATCATGAGATCAGATCCTCTGTCCAATATTATCCTGTTTTATTCTATTTAATGTTCAAAACAACGTAGTTTGACTAAAGTTAGGGACTAAAAGCATAAAATATCATTAAAATTATTTTACAATTATAAGACCCTAAGTAAGAGATGATGAACCCTAGTACATAATTTTAGTTTAAGACATGATAATCTACGATAGAGAATCCCATCTCAATAATCACTTGTCTCTCCACACTCCACAACACCAGCTTACAACTATATATTTTGATGACCCCCTTCTCTAAATTGGCAGTGGATTCTACATTATTTTTATTTTCCTAAACCCTTTTTAATTATTTTATATTTGGTAATATATGTTCAGAAGAAGCCCTACGGCCCCTACCTATATTTATTGCCAAGACGGTTGTTTAGTTTCTGAATAATAATCAAAAATTAACTAAACTTACCTACCTATCACTGTGCAGGAACATGGATCAGATGTGGTCCAGCTTGCTAGCGTTGGTTAAACAAAACCAAAAGTCCTCTATTTTATTAATTCAGCGCACTAAGGTGGGGAATAATTAATTAGAAAGAGAGAGAAAGAGAGATTAACATTGAAGATAAATTCAAATGCATGTTTCTGCTTGTTTGGTAAAATAAATGTTAAAGGGTACAAGAATTAACTTCAATGAACATTTGCAAGCCTTTCCATGAATTTAGGAAAGAATGCAAACACTGAACTAAACCGCCAAAAAAAATATATTCTGAATCACCCTAAACGCATGCATGCATGCATGCACCAAGTTAGGAATTTATTAACAGGGTTTGACAAATATTACTGTAGAACACGCAGCATAAGTACTCATGGGAGCCATGCAATCAATTTACTGACAATCTCCATCTGCCCTAACATTTTTCTGCAGAAATCACGAGTCTATATATGGCTGGTGTGGGGGTACGTAATGAAGGAAAAATTCACCATAAAATTCTTCTGAGGTTCCTCGAGAGAACAGACCTAGCTAGATAAGGTCTGGGGACTGTACTCTTGTACTTAGAAAATTTCCTTTTTTATTTTTCCAAAGTGAATAGACGGATTCCATACCAATTAGTGCAATGATAATTAGGACGAATTCCCTAACAAATTAAGTTGGTGTACGTATACTATGTTCGATGGAGGGCAGTGGGCATAAAACCCTTGGGAGTTTCCAGAAAGGTTCTCTTTCTTGAAGACATTAAGAAAATCTTTTTTTTTTTTTTCATGTTAATTCTTTTATTTAAAGGGTCATATATAAGTTCAGCTTTAGTTGAGATTCCCCCCCCCCCCCCCCCCCCCCCCCCCCCCCCAACCCCACTGCATCAAACAGTACTCTTTGCTTTAGTGGGCATCTGATATCCACCACCAGATATTTTTAAAAATCTGGAGATTTGGCATATTGGCTTTATTGTACGTTTAGACCAATCTTAACGAAGTCTTATGAACGCAAAGTCTCACCTTCAAACTTTATCGATACTGCTTTTTTGTTTTTTAATATATACCTCAGCTAATATTCTATTTTTAGAAAATCATTTGTTTTGCTTCTTTCTTTTCTAGTTTTTTCATATTCATTTTTAGTACTCCTTCCTTAATCCTTACCCACTTTATCTGTTTAGTATTTTTCCCAAATAACTAGCGCGTTTTGTAAGGGGAATATAAGGTGTTAATGGTAATCAATAAAAGTGATTCCAATGTTTGAAAAGAGATAATGGAAATAAATATTCATTAATGATTACACTAAAATAAGTCAATAGATAATTCTCTAATCATCTATTATCCTGTATTGGGTAATCAATTTTACCAATTTCTATCAAATAACTCCCTGCTCCAATGCGTACTCTAATAATAATAATATTTTTAATACGTGTGTTATATAACCCATTCAAAATGGAGATTTTGTGAAAATTTTATTTTAATTTTTTTTGACATTATTCACTAGAATGCATGTCCATAATTAGGGTGGGTGCAAAAAATGATACAAAAATAGTCAAAATCAATGTGTTTTTGAATTTTTTTCTATTTTTTCTTAAAATACGCGTTTGATAACCCATGATAAATGTTGGTTTGGTGAAAATTTTAATTTTCAACTTTTTGACATTATTCACCAGAATGCATGTTCACAATCGGGATGAGTGCAAAAAATGACACAAAAATGTCAAAATCAATGCGCTTTTAGATTTTGTCATTTTTTTACTAAAACACGTGTGTTATAACCTATGAAAAATAGAGGTTTGGTGAAAATATTAATTTTTAATTTTTTTAACATCATTCACTAGAATGCATGTTCATAATTGGGGTGGAGGATAAAAAAAGGGTACAAAAAAGTTAAAATCAATGCGTTTTTGGATTTAGCAAATTTTTACTAAAATACTTGTTTTATAACCCATGAAAAATGGAGGTTAATTTTGAAATTTTTTGACATTATTCACTAGAATACATGTTCACAATCGGGGTGGGTGCAAAAAAAGGTACAAAAAAGTCAAAATCAATGCATTTTTTGATTATGCAATTTTTTTGTTAAAATATATGTATTATAACCTATGAAAAATGGAGGTTTCGTGAAAATATTATTATTATTTTTTTGACATTATTCACTAGAATGCATGTACATAATCGGGGTGGATGTAAAAAACGGTGCAAAAAAAGTTAAAATCAACCTGTCTTTGGATTTTGTCATTTTTTTTGCTAAAATACTTGTGTTATAATCCATGAAAAATGGAGATTTGGCTAAACTTTTAATTCTCAAATTTTTTGACATTATTTACTAGAATGCATGTTCACAATCTGGGTGAGTGCAAAAAATGGTACAAAAAAGTCAAAATCAATACATTTTTTTGATTTTGCCATTTGTTGCTAAAATACGTCTGTTATAACCCATGAAAAATGGAGGTTTGGTGAAAATTTTATTTTCAATTTTTTGACATTATTCACCAGAATGCATGTCCACAGTTAGGGTGGGCGCAAAAAATGGCACAAAAAAGTCAAAATCCATGCTTTTTTATACTATGCAATTTTTTGCTAAAATACTTGTGTTATACCCATGAAAAATTGAGTTTTCGTGAAAAATTTAATTTTCAATTTTTTTGACATTATACACAAGAATGCATGTTCTCAATCGGCGTGGGTGCAAAAATGGTAAAAAAAATTCAAAATAAAAGCATTTTTGGATTTTATCTTTTTTTTGCTAAAATACGTGTGTTATAACCCATTAAAAATGGAGATTTGGTGAAAATTTTATTTAAATTTTTTTGATATTATTCACTTGAATGCATATTCACAATCGGGGTAGGTGCAAAAAATGGTACCAAAACAATCAAAATCAATGCGTTTTTCGATTATACAATTATTTTGCTAAAATAAGTGTGTTATAACTCATGATAAATGGTGGTTTGGTGAAACTTATAAATTTCAATTTTTTGACATTATTTACTAGAGTACATGTTCACAATCGGGATGAGTGCAAAAAAAGACACAAAAAGGTTAAAATCATTGCGTTTTTTGATCTTATCATTTTTTTTGCTAAAATACGTGTGTTATAACCCATGAAAAATGGAGGTTTGGTGAAAGTTTTAATTTTAAATTTTTTTGACATTATTAATTAGAATGCATATTCACAATCAGGGTGAGTGCCAAAAACAGTAAAAAAAAAGTCACAATCAATGAGTTTTTGTATTCTGCAATTTTTTTTGCTAAAATACGTATGTTATTACCCATGAAAGTGGAGGTTTCGTGAATATTTGAATTTTCAATTTTTTTGACATTATTCACTATAATGCAAGTTCTTGATCGGGGTGGGTGCAAAAAAAGTCAAAATCAAGGCGTTTTTCGATTCTGCAATTTTTTTTGCTAAAATTCGTGTTTTATAACCCATGAAAAATGGAGGTTTGGTGAAAATTTTAATTTTAATTTTTTTGACATTATTCACTCTCAATCGGGTAGGGTGCAAAAAATGGTACAAAAAATTAAAATCAATGCATTTTTAGATTCCCCAAATTTTTGCTAAAATACGTAGGTTATAGCCCATGAAAAATGGAGGTTTGGTGAAAATTTTAATTTTCAATTTTTTTTGTAATTATTCACTAGAATGCATGTTCACAATCGGAGTAAGTGCAAAAAATGGTACAAAAAAATCAAAACAATGCATTTTTGGATTCTGCAATTTTTTGCTAAAATACGTGTGTTATAACCCATAAAAAATGGAGGTTTGGTGAAAATTTTAATTTTCAATTTTTTTGACATTATTCACTAGAATTCATATTCTCAGTCAGGGTGGGTGCAACAAACGGTACAAAAACAAACTAAAATCAATGGAATTTTGATTTTGACATTTTTTGCTATAATATGTGTTTTATAACCCAGGAAAATGGAGGTTTTGGTGAAAATTTTAATTTTCAATTTTTTCGACATTATTTACTAGAATGCATGTTTACAATCGGGGTTGGAGCAAAAAACGGCACAAAAAAATCATAATCAATGCGTTTTTGATTATGCATTTTTTTTAGTTAAAATACGTGTGTATACCCATGAAAAATGAAGGTATGGTGAAAATTTTATTATCAATTTTTTGACATTATTCACTAGAATGCAGGTCTACAATCGGGGTGGGTGCAAAAAACGTTGCAAAAAATTTAAAATCAATGTGTTTTTTGATTTTGTCATTTTGTTTTACTAAAATAAGTGTGTTATAATCCATGAAAAATGGAGATTTGGGTAAAAATTTAATTCTCAAATCTTTTGATATTATTTACAAGAATGCATGTTCACAATCACATTGGGTGCAGAAAAGGGTACAAAAATGTCAAAATAATTGCAATTTTGGATTCTGCAAATTTTTGCTAAAATACGTTAGTTGAAACCAATGAAAAATGGAGGTCTGGTGAATATTTTAATTTTTAATTTTTTTTGATATTATTCACTATAATGCAAGTTCTCAGACGGTGTGGCTGCAAAAAATGGTACAAAAAATCAAAATCAAAGCATTTTTAAATTTTGATATTTTTTTTGCTAAAATACGTGTGTTATAACCCATGAAAAATCGAGGTTTGGTGAAAATTTTAATTTTCAATTTTTTGACATTATTTACTAGAATACATGTTCACAATTGGGGTGAGTGCAAAAAACGGTACAAAATAGTTAGAATCAATGCGTTTTTGGATCCTCCAAATTTTTGCTAAAATACGTATGTTATAACCCATGAAAAATGGAAGTTTGGTGAGAATTTTAATTTTTAATTTTTTTTACATTATTCACTAGAATGCATATTTTCAATCGGGGTGGGTTCAAAAAAAGGTACAAAAAACTCAAAATCAATGCATTTTTTGCTAAATTACGTGCTTTATATCTCATGAAAAATGGAGGTTTGATGAAACTTTTTTTTTTCCAATTTTTTTGATATTATTCACTACATAATCAGGGCGGGAGCAAAAAAGGTAAAAAAAGGTCAAAATCAATACGTTTTTTGATTCTGCAATTTTTTGGTAAAATACATGTGTTATAATCTGTTAAAAATGGAGGTTTTGTGAAAATTTAATTATTCATTTTTAACATTATTCACTAGAATGCATGTTCTCAACTGCGGTGGGTGCAAAAAACTATAAAAAAGTCAAAATCAAAGAGATTTTGGAATTCGCCTTTTTTTTGCTAAAAAATGTGTGTTTTAACCCATTAAAAATGGAGATTTGGTGAAAATTTTATTTTAATTTTTTTGACATTATTCACTAGAATGCATGCCTAATATCTAGGTGGGTGCTAAAAATGGTACAAAAACAGTCAAAATCAATGCGTTTTTAGATTTTTCTATTTTTTGCTAAAATACGTGTTTTATAACCTTGATAAATGGTGGTTTGGTAAAAATTTTAATTTTCAAATTTTGGGAAATCATTCCTTAGACTGCATTTTCACAATTTGGGTAAAAAAAGGTATAAAAAAGTTAAAATCAAAGCGTTTTTGGATTCAGCAAATTTGTGCTAAAATACGTGTGTTATAACCCATGAAAAATAGAGGTTTGGTGAAAATTTAGTTTTCAAATTTTTTGACATTATTCACTAGAATGCATGTTTACAATCGGGGTGGGTGCAAAAAATGGCACAAAAAAAGTTAAAATCAATGCGTTTTTAAATTTTGTCATTTTTTTGCTAAAATATGTATGTTCTTACTCATGAAAAATGAAGGTTTGATAAAAAATTTAATTTTCAATATTTCTCATATCATTCACTAGAAAGCATGTTCACAATTGGGGTGAGTGTAAAACATTTTTGGCAAAAAACTTGGGCTATAACTCACGAAAATGGTCATTTTTTAAAATTTAAAATTTTTAATTTTTATTGCACAATTCATTAGACAGAACATCACAATTTCTTATGTTTGCAAAAAATGGCAAGTTTTTTAAATTTTCCGTTTTGGACAAAAAAACGTGTATTATAATCCACAAAATATGGTCGTTTTTAAAAAATTTTAATTTTTCACTTTTTAAACACCATTCATTGGATAGTACATCACCATTTTATATCAGTGAAAAAACGGCACGAAAATGACCACTGACGGCAAATTTTTCAAATTTGACGTTTTTTCGCAAAAAACGTGTGCTATAACCCACGAAAAATGGTCATTTTTAAAAATTTAAAAATTTTAATTTTTATTGCACAATTCATTAGAAAGAACATTACCATTTCTTATGATTGCAAAATAGGCACGAAAAAGGCCACAGACGGCAAGTTTTTGAAACTTTCCGTTTGGGCAAAAAAACGTGTGTTATAACCCACAAAAAATGGTCATTTTTTAAATTTTTTAAATTTTCACTTTTTAAACACTATTCATTGGATAGCACATCACCATTTCATATCAGTGAAAAAATGACACGAAAATGGCCACTCACGGCAAATTTTTCAAATTCGACGTTTTTCGCAAAAAAACTTGTGCTATAACCCAAGTTTATGGCTTTCTGAACCCATATGAACAATATCCCATTAGGCCTTGGCATGTAGATGGGACTTTGTTCATTTGGTTTTTTGCTGTAAGGATGATATTAGGGTATATCCATAACTCAAAAAGAGTATTAATAAATTGGGAGTGGCAACCCACCTCACAATGAGGTTATGCCAAATAAAAATAAAAAAAAAACGTTTGCTATATAACCCACGAAAAATGGTCATTTTTAAAAATTTATAAATTTTCGTTTTTATCGCACAATTCATTAGATAACACATCACTATTTCTAATGATTGCAAAAAACGGTACGAAAACGGCCACCGACGGCAAGTTTTTGAAAATTTCAATTTTAGACAAAAAAATGTGTATTATAACTCACAAAAAATGGCCATTTTTAAAAATTTTTAATTTTTCGCTTTTTTACACCATTAATTAGATAGCACATCACCATTTCATATGAGTGCGAAAACGGCACGAAAATGACCCCCGACAGCAAATTTTTCAAATTTGACATTTTTCGCAAAATTGCTCTCCAGTCTATTGAAGAACCAGTCCCCATAAATATGGAGGGGTAGTGTGTTGCTACAATGAAGGAAAGCAGTGAGGAAGGGTTGGACTCTTCCTACCAAACAGCCATAGAAGACAAGGAGAGAGGGCTTCCACAGTTGAATAATGATGCCATAAATGTGGTGGTGAACTGGGAGGAAGTAATGACTTCCACAATGGCCAAAAGTGGATCATTATCCGACCTTACAAGACTCCAAAGTGTTCCAACCGAATCAGAATCTGAGGATGACGGGGACGACCAATGGACTGAAAACAGTTACGAGGAGAAATCCGAAGATGAATTATCCAAGTACCATGAAAAAATGGAGAAATCCCATAAATCGTCAAAGAAATCGAAACACATTGACGTGCTAGTCAGCCCCAAAGCTCATTCTTATTCAGGGAGGAAGCTTAGGGACAGGAACCCATTCATATGCTATTCAGAAGGCAAGCGCTGGCACCCGGGGTAAGTCTTCTTACCCCACTGGCCCCTGATTACCAGCGTTATATCAGTTTGGCCATATGTCATTGTGTGTTTTACAATGATTTTGGAATGGCTGGTTATAATAGTTTGATTATTCATGAGCCACCATTCATTTTGATTTTGGGATTTGTTGGGTTTGGAACTATTACGGAGAGGTGGTGAAACTCGTAAGGGGCTGCCTTGCTTCAGATTGTGGTGAAATCGTGTTGAATTGCTGCTCAACAATGGTAGTCCTTACTCATTTCATTAGGAGATTTTTGATGCTGTCATATGGTAGTTTACTATTGGTCTTGAGGTTGACTGGAAGATTTGGATTAGGAGACCACCAACATGCTAAATTAGTAGCTTAGCAGCTCTGAATAGATCGATTACTTGATCCTGGCCCTGCTGTCGATCTTGATTGAGGCTTGTACACTACAGTGGGGAGTATGCTGCCCAAGTGATGCATGATCCGATATTTTTTTTTTGTGTAAAGTTAGTAATGTGATTAGATGAAGAACATTTTCTGGCTTGAAATGGAAATCTGTATATTGATGCCATCTAGATTAGGAACTTATGTCATACAGATCTTTTGTAATGGGATAGGAGTTGTATACTTGTGGAAAATAGAAAGAATTACTCTAGTTCGTCTAGAGTAAACACTTTCTTATTTCCCGATTTACTTTTAATCATATCCTATGTAATGGAGTAGTACTCCACATTTACTGTTTTCACATATGTTATGATGCTGTGGGTATGTTCGGCATCGTCTTTTGCCTACTTGGTATATAAAATCAGTTTTTCCAAAAAAAAAGTGTGCTATAACCAACAAAAAATGGTCTTTTTTTTATTTTTTTATTTGGCTAATCATCCCATTTACGGGGGGCGCCACTCCCTATTTTATTTATATAAAGTTAAGGTACAAAACGATAATGGCAGAAATATCCGCATCATTAGTACATCTGGAAAGAGATAAATAGGGAGGACTCCTTCCTTACATAGCAAGCCATTGTCTTGATTTTTAGAATATAAACTAGGAGTATTTCTTCCTTTACACAAACCTAATATGAAATTACTGTTGGACGGAGGAGAAACAACATCTCCTTTACAATGTGTCCATAATGCGTCTTTGATCATCCAAATATATGCAAGCACAAAAAATGGTCATTATTCAAATTTTATAAATTTGTCTTTTAATTGAACAATTAATTAGATAGCACACCACCATTTCAAATGAATGCAAAAATTGGCACAAAAACGCCCCCCGTCGGCAATTTTTTAAAAATTTCCATTTTGGGCAAAAAACGTGTATTATAACCCACAAAAATGGTCATTTATGAAAAATTTTAATTTTTCACTTTTCTACACCTTAGATAGCACATCACCATTTCCTATGAGTGTAAAAACGACACGAAAATGGCCACCGACAGGAAGATTTCAAAATTTAACATTTTTGGCAAAAAAACGTATGCTATAACCTGCGAAAATGGTCATTTTTAAAAATTTAAAAATTTTAATTTTTATTTCACAATTTATTAGACAGAACATCACCATTTCTTATTATTGCAAAAAAGGGCACGAAAACGGCCAAAGACAGCAAGTTTTTGAAATTTTCCGATTTGGGCAAAAAAACGTGTGTTATAACCCACAAAAAATGGTTATTTTTAATTTTTCACTTTTTAAACACCATTTATTAAATAGCACATCACCATTTCATATCAGTGAAAAAACGGCAAGAAAATGGCCACTGACAGCAAATTTTAAAATTCGACATTTTTCGCATCTTGTACTGAAACTGATTCCCAGATACCGAAACTGGACTGTACTACCTCTTTTTTTAGCAGGAAAGACATAAGTGGACTACGATTGTTTTTCAAGGATCGATTCCAATCTCGGATAATCATTTGCAGCTTTGTATACAACAAATTTTTGGGAGTTGAACAGGAAATAGAATGTTAGGTTTCACTGCCTTTCTTTTGTCTCATTTGATCAGATTGATATTAAGGTATGGGGTAAAGATCGTTGCTACTTGGGTTGATCCATAAGTAGCGATTCTCTAAATTTCATCTCTTAATCGTTTCAAATCGCATGTAATGGAGTAGTACTCCAAATTTATGGCTTTTGTTTTGTTGTAATGGTGCGACGGGTATATCTGGCATCGTTTTTTGTTCATGGTGGTATGTAGTTCGGATTTAAAAAAAAAGTGTGCTATAACCCACGAAAAACTGGTCATTTTTAAAAATTTATAAATTTTTATTTCTATCGTACAATTCATTAGATAGCACATCACAGTTTCTTATGATTGCAAAAAAGGGCACGAAAACGGCCACCGACAGCAATTTTTTGTAAATTTCAATTTTGGGCAAAAAACGTGTGTTATAACCCACAAAAAATGGCCATTTTTCAAATTTTTTAATTTTTTACTTTTTTACACCATTAATTAAATAGCACATCACCATTTCATATGAGTGCGAAAAGCAACAAAAATGGCCACCGACAGCAAATTTTTCAAATTTGACATTTTTCGCAAAAAACCGTGTGCTATAACACACAAAAAAATGGTCATTATTCAAATTTTATAAATTTGCCTTTTAATTGAACAATTCATTAGATAGCACACCACCATTTCAAATGAGTGCAAAAAAGGAAACAAAAACGCCTATTGTCGGCAATTTTTAAAAAATTTTCATTTTGGGCAAAAAAATGTGTAATATAACCCATAAAAAATGGTCATTTTTGAAATTTTATAATTTTTCACTTTTTTACACCATTGATTAGATAGCACGAAACCATTTCCTATGAGTGTAAAAACGACACGAAAATGGCCACCGACAGCAAGATTTCAAAATTTGATATTTTTGGCAAAATAACCCACAAAAATGGTCATTTTTAAACATTTAAAAATTTTAATTTTTATTGCACAATATATTAGACAGAAAATCACCATTTCTTGTGATTGCAAAAAGGGCACGAAAATGGCCACAGATGACAAGTTTTTTCAAATTCCCGGTTTGGGCAAAAAAACGTGTGTTATAACCCAAAAAAATGGTCATTTTTAATTTTTTACTTTTTAGACACCATTCATTGGATAGCAGATCACCATTTTATATCAGTGAAAAATGGCACGAAAATGGCCACTGACGGTAAATTTTTCAAATTTGACATCTTTTCGCAAAAAAAGTGTGCTATAACCCACGAAAAATAATCATTTTTAAAAATTTAAAAATTTTAATTTTTATTGTACAATTCCATAGAAAGAACATTACCATTTCTTATGATTGCAAAAAAGGCAAGAAAACGGCCACAGACGGCAAGTTTTTGAAACTTTCCGTTTTGGGCAAGAAAACGTGTTTTATAACCCACAAAAAATGGTCATTTTTAAAATTTTTTAATTTTTCACTTTTTAAACACTATTCATTGGATAGCACATTCATATTAGTGAAAAAGCGACACGAAAATGGCCACTAACGTCAAATTTTTCAAATTCGACGATTTTCGTAAAAAAACGTGTGCTATTGCCCACGAAAAATAGTTATTTTTAAAAATTTAAAAATTTTCTTTTTCATCGCACAATTCGTTAGATAGCACATCACTATTTCTAATGATTGCAAAAAAAGGCACGAAAACGGCCACCGACGGCAGGTTTTTGAAAATTTCAATTTTAGACAAAAAAAACGTGTGTTAATAACTCACAAAAAATGGCCATTTTTCAAAATTTTTAACTTTTCACTTTTTTACACGATTAATTAGATAGCACATCACCATTTCATATAAGTGCGAAAAGCCATAAAAATGACCACCGACTGCAAATTTTTCAAATTTGACGTTTTTCACAAAAAAGTGTGCTACAACCCACAAAAAATGGTCATTATTCAAATTTTATAAATTTGTCTTTTAATTGAACAATTCATTAGATAGCACACCACCATTTCAAATGAATGCAAAAAACGGCACAAAAACGCCCCCCGTCGGCAATGTTTTAAAAATTTCCATTTTGGGCAAAAAACGTGTATTATAACCCACAAAAATGGTCATTTATGAAAAATTTTAATTTTTCACTTTTTTAAACCTTAGATTGCACATCACCATTTCCTATGAGTGTAAAAACGACACGAAAATGGCCACCGACAGGAAGATTTCAAAATTTAACATTTTTGGCAAAAAAAGTATGCTATTACCCACGAAAATGGTCATTTTTAAAATTTTAAAAATTTTAATTTTTATTGCACAATTTATTAGACAGAACATCACCATTTCTTATTATTGCAAAAAAGGGCACGAAAACGGCCAAAGACAGCAAGTTTTTGAAATTTTCCGATTTGGGCAAAAAAACGTGTGTATAACCCACAAAAAATGGTTATTTTTAATTTTTCACTTTTTAAACACCATTTATTAAATAGCACATCACCATTTCATATCAGTGAAAAAACGGCAAGAAAATGGCCACTGACGGCAAATTTTTCAAATTCGACGTTTTTCGCATCTTGTACTGAAACTGATTCCTAGAGACCGAAACTGGACTGTACTACCTCTTTTTTTAGCAGGAAAGACATAAGTGGACTATGATTGTTTTTCTAGGATCGATTCCAATCTCTGATAATCATTTGCAGCTTTGTATACAACAAATTTTTGGGAGTTGAACAGGAAATAGAATGTTAGGTTTCACTGCCTTTCTTTTGTCTCATTTGATCAGATTGATATTAAGGTATGGGGTAAAGATCGTTGCTACTTGGGTTGATCCATAAGTAGCGATTCTCTAAATTTCATCTCTTAATCGTTTCAAATCGCATGTAATGGAGTAGTACTCCAAATTTATGGCTTTTGTTTTGTTGTAATGGTGCGACGGGTATATCCGACATCGTTTTTTATTCATGGTGGTATGTAGTTCGGATTTAAAAAAAACGTGTGCTATAACCCACGAAAAACTGGTCATTTTTAAAAATTTATAAATTTTTATTTCTATCGTACAATTCATTAGATAGCACATCACAATTTCTTATGATGTAAAAAACGGCACGAAAACGGCCACCGACAGCAATTTTTTGTAAATTTCAATTTTGGTCAAAAAAACGTGTGTTATAACCCACAAAAAATGGTCATTTTTAAAATTTTTTAATTTTTCACTTTTTAGACACTATCATTGGATTGCACATCACCGTTTCATATCAGTGAAAAAGCGAAACGAAAATGTCCACCCACGGCAAATTTTTCAAATTCGATGTTTTTCGCAAAAAAAACTTGTGCTATTACACACGAAAAATAGTCATTTTTAAAAATTTATAAATTTTTGTTTTTATCGCACAATTCATTAGATAGCACATCACCATTTCTTAAAATGCTTATTTACAATTGAGGTGGGTACAAAAAAGTAAAAATCAAGGCATTTTTCAATTCTTCAATTTTTTGCTAAAATACGTATGTTTATTACCCATGAAAAATGGAGGTTCGTGAAAATTTTAATTTTTAATTATTTTACATTATTCACTAAAATGCATGTTCACAATCGGGGTGAGTGCAAAAAATGGCAAAAAAAACAAAATCAATGCATTTTTTTTATTTTGTCCTTTTTTGCTAAAATACGTGTGTTATAACCCACGAATAATAGAGGTTTTGTGAAAATTTTAATTTTCAATTTTTTTGACATTATTCACTAGAATGCATGTTCACAATCGGAGTGGAGGCAAAAAACGGTACAAAAAAGTCAAAATCAATGTGTTTTTAGATTCTACAAATTTATGCTAAAATACGTGTGTTATAACCCATGAAAAATGAAGGTTTGGTGAAAATTTTTAATTTTTAATTTTTAATTTTTTTGACAGAATTAACCACAAAGCATGTTCTTAATCGGGGTGGGTGCAAAAAACGGTACCAAGAAATTAAAATCAATGCATTTTTGGATTTTGACATTTTTTGCAAAAATACATGTGTTATAACCCATAAAAAATAGAGGTTTGTTGAAAATTTTAATTTTCATTTTTTTCACATTATTCACTAGAATGCATGTTCACAATCGGGTGGGTACAAAAAACGTTAAAAAAAGTCAAAATTAATGCCTTCTTTAATTCTGCAATTTTTTTGCTAAAATACGTGTGTACGAAAAATGGTGGTTTTGTGAAAATTTTATTTTCAATTTTTTTGACATTATTCACTAGAATACATGTCCATAATCGGGGTGGGTGCAAAAAACGTTGTAAAAAAAGTCAAAATCAATGTGTTTTTAATTTTGTCATTTTTTTGCTAAAATATGTGGATTATAACGCATGAAAATGGAGGTTTGGTGAAATTTTTAATTTTCAATTTTTTTAATATTATTCACTAGAATTCATGTTCTTAATTAGGGTGGGTGCAAAAAACGGTCCAAAAAAATCAAAATCAATGCACTTTTGAATTTTGGCATTTTTTGCTAAAATACATGTGTTATAACCCTTGAAAAATGAAGGTTTGGTGAAATCTTAATTTTCAATTTTTTTTGGCGTTATTCACTAGAATGTATGTCCATAATCGGGGTGAATGCAAAAAATAGTGCAAAAAAGTCAAAATCAATGCATTTTTTTATTTTTGCCATTTTTTTGCTAAAATACGTGTGTTATAATCCATGAAAAATGGAGATTTAGCTAAAATTTTAATTCTCAAATTTTTTGACATTATTTACTAGAATGCATGTTCACAATTAGGGTGAGTGCAAAAAACGGTACAAAAATGTCAAAATCAATGCGTTTTTGGATTCTGAAATTTTTTGCTAAAATACGTGTGTTAAAAACTCATGAAAAATGGAGGCTTGGTCAAAATTTTAATTTTTAATTTTTTTGACATCATTTACTATAATATATGTTCACAGTTGGGGTGGGTGCAAAAAAGGGTACAAAAAAAACTCAAAATCAATGCATGTTTTTGATAAAATACGTGTTATATTACATAAAATATGGAGGTTTGGTGAAAATTTTAATTTTCAATTTTTTGACATTATTCACTAGAATGCATGTTCACAATCAAGGTGGGTGCAAAAAACGATACAAAAAAAATTAAAATCAATGCATTTTTTTATTTTGGCATTTTTTGCTTAAATACGTGTGTTATAACCCATGAAATTGGAGATTTTGTGAAAATTTTAATTTTTTTTATATTATTCACTAGAATGCATGTTTACACTCGGGGTGGGTACAAAAAACGTTACAAAAGAAGTCAAAATCAATGCATTTTTGGATTCTGTAATTTTTGCTAAAATACGTGTGTTTACCCATGAAAAATGGATATTTTGGGAAAATTTTAATTTTTAATTTTTTTTGACATTATTCACTTGAATGTATGTTCTCAATCGGGGTGGTGCAAAAAATGGTAAAAAAAAATCAAAATCAATGCGTTTTTTTTTATTTTTACTTTATTTTAAAATACGTGTATTATAATAACCTATTAAAAATGGAGATTAAGTGAAAATTTTATTTTAATTTTTTTACATTATTAACTGGAACGCATGTCCACAATCATTGTGATTGCAAAAAACGGTACAAAAAAAGTCAAAATAAATGCGTTTTTAGATTGTGCAAATTTTGCTAAAATACGTGTCTTATAACCCATGAAAAATAGAGGTTTGGTGAAAATTTTAATTTTCAATTTTTTTGACATTATTCACTAGAATTCACGTTCTCAATTCGAGTGGGTGCAAAAAAGGTACAAAAAAACTCAAAGTCAACGCATTTTTTATTTTGGCATTTTTTGCTAAAATACGTGTGTTATAACCCATGAAAAATGGAGATTTGGTGAAATTTTAAATTTTAAATTTTTTTGACATTATTAACTATAATGCATATTCTCAATCGGGGTGGATGAAAAAAATAGTACAAAAAATCAAAATCAATGGATTTTTAGATTCTGCAATTTTTTGTTAAAATACGTGTGTTATAACTCATGAAAAATGGTAGTTTGGTGAAAATTTAAATTTTCAATTTTTTTGACATAATTCACTAGAATGCATATTCACAATCAGGGTGGGTGCAAAACAAAATACAAAAAAAGTCAAAATCAAGGCGTTTTTCGATTCTGCAATTTTTTGTTAAAATAAGTGTGTTATAACCCATGAAAAATGGTAGTTTGGTGAAAATTTTAGTTCTAGTTTTTTTGACATTATTGACTAGAATGCATGTTTACAATCGGGGAGGGTGCAAAATCCGGTACAAAAAAATCAAAATCAATGCATTTTTGGATTCTGCAATTTTTTGCTAAAATACGGGTGTTATAACCCATGAAAAATGGAGGTTTGGTGAAAATTTAATTTTCAATTTTTTTGATATCATTCACTAAAATGCATGTTCACAATCGGGGTAGGTGCAAAAAATGGTACAAAAAAGTCAAAATCAATACGTTTTTGGATTCTGCAAAATTTTTCTAAAATACGTGTGTTTTAACCTTTGAAAAATTGAGGTTTGATGGAAATTTTAATTTTCAATTTTTTGACATTATTCACTAGAATGCATGTTCTAAATTGGGGTAGGTGCAAAAAACGGTACAAAAAATCAAAATCAAAGTTTTTTTGGATTATGGCCTTTTTTGCTAAAATATGTGCGTAACTCATGAAAAATGGAGATTTTGTGAAAATTTTATTTTCAATTTTTTTTGACATTATTCACTAGAATGCATGTCCATAATCGGGGTGGGTGTAAAAAATGGTGCAAAAAAAAGTCAAAATCAATGCGTTTTTTTATTTTGTCATTTTTTTATAAAATACGTGTGTTATAATCTATGAAAAATAGAGATTTGGCTAAAATTTTAATTCTCAATTTTTTTTGACATTATTCACTATAATGCATGTCCTCAATCGGGATGGGTGCAAAAAATGGGAAAAAAATCAAAATCAATGCGTTTTTGGATTTTGCCTTTTTTTGCTGAAATACTTAATAATATTGTTATTATTAATTATTAGTAATAGTAATTAATAATAATAATAGTAATATTCATAATATTAATATTAATAATATTAATATTATTATTAATAAATATGTGAACTCCTAATAAGGGTATAATTGAAATTTTGACTAATTCATATTACTATTGTTGATTAGAACCAAACAGTATCAATCATAATATTACCCATTTTAGGATTTAAATCAAACATTAACAATGCAATCATAATTCACATTATCATTGACCTCTCAATCAAACTCATTGTAATTGGTATTAAAGAATTTGAGCCAAACGCCCTAAAACACTTATATTGATATATTCTAGGCACTGATCTCAACAAAATTTTCAATTAAATCACTCAAAAATTCAATGGATATTAATTATACCTCGTTGTTGTCTCAAGCTGTTGGTCTATTATTCACATGATCTATTCTATATTTACTTTCTTGATAAGGCTTAATTTTATTTTGACAAAAGGACGAATTTTTTTTTGGAAAAACTCAGAACTCGTCCGGTGTTGAGATCCTGGAAATTCCCGCCAACCGTCTATCGTTGTAGGTAATCAATCGCGACGACTGAAATGATGAAGTCCAAGTTCTCATAGCTTTTGATGGGCTGGAGCGGTTCTCCATTTCATTGGCCTTAGGGGACTATACAAGTTGCACTCAATACTCACTACTCAGTACTAACTAGTGGGACTATTGGATAACGAAAGCTATAGTCTTCCAAATTGTTACGATTCTCATGGGCTGGGTGCAATTTGATATTCTACTTTAACAACGTTGATTTGAAGCCCAAGCTTGTAATTGCATCCGGGACTGAGCCTAGAATGAAAATTTAGGTTATGTCTTTTGTTTTGAAAATTAAGAAAAATAAGGTATCGAGTTGCGTTTTACAAAAGGAATATTTTTATTTTGATAATTAAGTATTTGAATTGATAAATTTTGTTTCTATTGGTTTTTGTGTAAAAAATTATTTTATTCCAGAAAGTTCAAAATTAAAATGTTTTGGATTAACGGTGACGGTCAAATGTTAACTGCTGCCAGTCAATCGTCATTGACCGTAGCGGGCACCACCGGTCGACCGAATTTTAGTAAGATTTCGGGCAACCGATAAGTGGTGGTGGCTGGCGGAGGTTAAACGGCGGCAATCAACTTTTGATCGCCACCGGTCAATTCAACTGAATAAAATAAAAAATTTAAAAGATGTAGAAAAGATTAAAATACCCTTATTTAGTAGGTAGAGAAGTTGGTAATTTTTGTTTTGAGAATTAAATATAAACAAACATGTTGTTTTGGATTGAGATGAGAAATGGGCTAAAAAATCATATTCAAACAGACCTAATTATCACCAAACCTCTATTTTTCATTAGTTATATAAAATATTTATTTTGGTCAAAATAGTAAAGTCAAAAAACGTGTTGATTTTTTCTTTTTTTCCTATTGTTTTTTCACTCACCCAATTATAAATATGCATACTTGTGAACAATATAAAAAAAAGTAAAAATTAGATTTTTTTTTGACCAAATTTCTATTTTTCATAGGCTATAACATATATTTTTGCAAAAAAATGTCAAAATGTAAAAACACGTAGATTTTGACATTTTTGTATCGTTTTTTGCACCCACCCCGATTGTGAACGTGCATTCTAGTAAACATTGTCAAAGAATTCTGTTTTTCATGGGCTATAAAACACACATATTTTTGCCAAAAATTGCAAAATTTGAAAATGCATTGATTTTGACTTTTTTGAATTGTTTTTTGCACCTACTCCGATTGTGACCTTGCATTCTAGAGAATTATAACAAAAAAGTAAAATTAAAATTTTCACCAAATCTCCATTTTTCATGAATTATTATAATATACGTATTTTGGTTAAAAATAACAAAGTAAAAAATTGTGTTGAGTTTTGTTTTTTTCCTATTGTTTTTTCACCCACCTCAATTGTGAACATGAACTCTTGGAACGGTGTAAAAAAATAAAATTTAGATTTTTTACCAACTTTCTGTTTTTCATGGGCTATAACACATGTATTTTGCCTAAAATGGAAAAATCTAAAAACGCTTTAATTTTAACCTTTTTTGTATCTTTTTTGCACCCACTCCGATTGTGAATGTGCATTCTAGTTAATATTGTCAAAAAAATTAAAATTAAAATTTTTGTCAAACCTCCATTTTTCATAGGTTATAACACATCTATTTTGGTCAAAAATGGAAAAGTAAAAAAATGTGTCGGTTTTTTCTTTTTTTCCTATTATTTTTTCATCCACCTCAATTGTGAACATGTATCCTTCTGAACGGTGTAAAAAAGTGAAAGTTAAAATTTTTTTTACCAAATTTCTGTTTTCCATGGGCTATAACACAAGTATTTTTGCCAAAATTGGCAAAATCTAAAAACGCGTTGATTTTGATTTTTTTTGTACTATTTTTTGCACCCACTCCTATTTTGAACTTGCATCCTAGTTAATATTGTCAAAAAAAGTGAAAATTAAAATTTTCACCAAACCTCCATTTTCAATGGATTATAACACACGTATTTTGTTCAAAAATTGCAAAGTAAAAAATGTATTAATTTTTGGTTTTTTCCTATTATTTTTTCACCCACCTCAATTGTGAATATGAACCCTTGTGAACGGAGTAAAAAAAGTGAAATTTAGATTTTTTACCAAATTTCTGTTTTTCATGGGTTATAACACACGTATTTTTGCCTAAAATGGGAAAATCCAAAATGCGTTGATTTTAACTTTTTTTGTACCGTTTTTTTCACCCACTCTGATTGTGAGCGTGCATTCTAGTTAATATTGTCAGAAAAATTGAAAATTAAAATTTTCGCCAAACATCTATTTTTCATAGGTTGTAAACACATGTATTTTTGTCAAAAATTGCAAAGTAAAAAAAAATATTGATTTTTACCTTTTTCCTATTATTTTTTCACCCACCTCAATTGTAAACATGCATTCTTGTGATAAGTGTAAAAAAAGTGAAATTTTAAAAAAAAATTACCAAATTTCTGTTTTTCATAGGTTGTAGCACACGTATTTTTGCCAAAAATGGCAAAATTAAAAAACGTTTTAATTTTGACTTTTTTTGTGCCATTTTATACATCCACCTCGATTATAAACGTGCATTCTAGTGAATATTGTCAAAAAGAGTGAAAATTAAAAATTTCACAAAATCTCTATTTTTCATGGGTTTAACACACATGTATTTTGGTCAAAAATGGCAAAGTAAAAAAATTTGTTGATTTTTGCTTTTTCCTTTTTTTTTACCAACCTCAATTGTAAACATGTATCCTTGTAAATGGTGTAAAAAAGTGAAATTTAAATTTTTTACCAAATTTCTATTTTTCATGGGCTATAACACACTTATTTTTGCCAAAAATAGCAAAATCCAAAAACACGGTTATTTTGACTTTTTTAGTACCTTTTTTGCACCCACCCCAATTGTGAACCTGCATTCTAGTGAATATATTAAAAAAAAAAGTGAAAATTAAAATTTTCAACAAACCTCCATTTTTCATGGGTTATAACACGTATTTTTATCAAAAATAATAAAGTAAAAAAATGTGTTGATGTTTGCTTTTTTTTTCTATTATTTTTTTACTCACCTCAATTGTAAACATGCATCCTAATGAACAGTGTAAAAAAAAGTAAAATTTTATTTTTTACCAAATTTCTATATTTAATGGGCTATGACACACGTATTTTTGCAAAAAAATGGCAAAATCTAAAAACGTTGTTCTTTTGACTTTTTTTGTACTGCTTTGTGCACCCACCTCGATTGTGAACTTGCATTCTAGTGAATATTGTCAAAAAAATTGAAAATTAAAATTTTCACAAAACCTAAATTTTTCATGGGTTATAACACACGTATTTTGGTCAAAAATGGCAAAGTTAAAAAATGTGTTGATTTTTGATTTTTTTCTATTACTTTTTCATTCACCTCAATTATGAACATGCATCCTTGTGAACTGTGTATAAAAAAGTGAAATTTATATTTTTTTACAAAACTTCTGTTTTTCATGGGTTATAACACACGTATTTTGTCAAAAATGGCAAAATCAAAAAACGCAGTTATTTGACATTTTTGTTACTGTTTTTGCACCCACCCCAATTCGGAACGTGCATTCTAGTGAATATTATAAAAAATGTAAATTAAAATTTTCATTAAACCTTCATTTTTCATGAGTTATAATACACTTATTTTTGTCAAAAATGGCAAAATCAAAAAACGTGTTGATTTTTACTTTTTTCTTACTATTCTTTTACTTACCTCAATTGTGAACATGCATCATTGTGAATGGCGTAAAAAAAGTGAAATTTAGATTTTTTTTTTACCAAATTTCTATTTTTCATGGGATATAACACATTTATTTTTGTCAAAAATAGCAAAATCCAAAAGAGCGTTGATTTTGACATATTTTGTATTGTTTTTTGCACTCATCCCGATTTCGACCGTACATTCTAGTGAATATTGTCAAAAAAAAAAAGTAAAAACTAATATTTTCACCAAACCTCCATATTAAAAGGTCTGTTGATGATGTTGGTGATGATGATGATAATGATTAGTGCTTTTAATTCGTTTTTACTGTGTATCCAAATTTGTTGTTTTCAATTGAGTTAGCTTAAGATTTTATTTTGTACGCCCTCACTTTATGGATTGATTATCCAAACAACCAAAAAAATCAAACCACACCCTAATTGCCTCCTTTGATCACCACACTTTACACTCACGATTAATGTCTCCCAAGAAAGGATTTTTATACTTTGACCCCAAGTACAGCTTAATTTAAATCTCATTTATTAGTGTTATTACCACCGTATTTTTAGACTTCATGTTGTGGGATTTCTATATATATATCGTGTTTATACTGTCAAGAATTTTATTCTTTCATTAATTAATTAATTAAGGTCATTGTCCCGTCCTAAACATCAACATGTCTTAATCTTGACAAGTTTTCTAACCCTTTGCTATACCAACATTTTAATAATATCAATTTGGATAGCAACATTGAACTACAAACCAAGATATGGAGTTGTACATGAATGAGATTATTTCTAACGGCCTGTCTTTCACTCTACAAATTTTCTTAATTAATTAGACGGGTCGCTTTTTTAATTTTTAATTTTAATTTTTTTGCCTTAGACCGAATAATTTGATTCTAAAATCATATGAGACGATATATATTTTCAGCGTACGAAATCCAGATAGATGTCTGCTAATTAAACAGGAAAACAAGGTGGCATGGTTAATCTAATTAATTAACCAATGCTCCTGCTGCTCAAATTAAAGATATATATCCTATTAATTAATTGCTGGAATTAATAGTATAATAAAATAAATATAAAAATTAAGGTCCACATCATAAAGGAAAGGAGATCAAGGGATTGTGCATGAATAAGTTAAAAAATAGTTTTAAAAAAAATCAAATATCTTAATCACGAGGAAACAATTAATATATATACATATATATATATTAAAAAAAAAAAAAAAGTGTTAGGAAAAGGGTGGCCGTCCTTTTGGTTGGTTTTATCCCAAGGATTGCTTTGCGTTGCGTCCATTAGCAAATGGACTGACTTCGCTCGCACAAAACTAACAAAATATTGAGAGCTACAGTGCTCATACAAAAGCTTGTCCCTTCCTCTGTAATTTGGCTTTACCGTTTAGTGACCAAGAAAAGAAAAGAACTTGTATCTGGAATGGCATTGTGTTTTTATGTACCTGTCATTACATTCACAATATTATATAAATAATTTGTTGCATCAAACGCATCGAAATTAAACTTTCGATGAAACCCACGCAAATTATAGTTTTTGTTTTGTATTTAACAACTAATGATGGAGAAACAGCAGCATTACAAACACTAATTCTAGCTAGCTATATATTGGCCTTTTCTTAATTATTATAATAGTAAAATTGTTTTGACCAAAAACTCGGAGGTTAGCTTATGTTTTCATATTCTAAATCCTGTCTTGTTGTTGTTTCTGTTATTTAGCCGGACTGCTCCAATTTATTTATTATTATTGTTTTGAATGATGAGCTCAATGGAGCTCCTTAGTTCATGATCGAGTCCAAAAAAAAATTCTTTTGTTACTTCTCTTTGTTTAGACACGCTATGGATTATCGGCAATCCAATTCCGAATTTTGTTGTGGAGTATAAAGATCATTTTTGTCTTGCCGTTGAAATGGTACGTACCACGTCTGAATCACTGATATTGATCCCTTACCTGGGTTGAGAGTTCTCTCTCTTCATCGTCGCAATTAATTAACACACCTTAATTCTAAAACTCACTTCCAAACTTTGACTCAAATTAATAAGAACTGTCGCCCAAACCACAAGTATTATGCATGCAGTTTCCCAGATCGACAGTGCGTACTTCAGTTTAATTACTACAAATTCAGTAGACATTTTTTTACACGTTGACAATATTATTAAATAATCATATATATTAGCCTAGTTCAATAAATTAAGAAACCGATTGGAAATCATATATATAATTAAGAGTTTTCTCTTCCCTACAAACTCCCAATTAATTAACCAGCAGGCTTTAAATAAACATCCAAATTAGTACTTTAATTTTAGTGCTTCACGCTGATCGATTTTACCATAGTAATTAAAAGGAAATTTACCATAGGGATGGGTGTTGCCGTGTTGGTTCTCAATTAAACTCTTTGATGATGAAGCTCCGGTCAAAGCCTTGTGGCCGTCTAAGCGGTAACTCCATTCATGCATGTCCAAACCCAAACCAAAATATGTTCGAGTAAAACTATTTGATGAAAGCGTACGTTAATGGAGTTTCTATTTTAGGGATACCTTGGACGTACAATTTACCAGATTGTAGCCATGCATGCATGCATGATTATCAAGAAATTAAATATCTCTTCTTTAATTTTCTTTATCCATTAATTACTCATCCAACCTTTGTAATTAGTTCAAAGCATCTTATGGTGCCATTACCAAATTATATAGTACATGTCGTTTTATGTAACAAAAAATTCCCAACAGTTTGGAAACTTCAATATTTCGATTTATATAAGACGATACATAGAATTCGGCAGTGTCGATCGGCCGCTCCAAAATTCTAACCTTTTTACAATCAGTTAAAACTAAATTGATGTCGTTTGGTTTCTTACAGTTACTTTTTAGCGAGTCATTTCCGGGCGAACATGTATATGGACCTACAAATGTTGAATGAGTCAAATGAATTATGGCACATCCCAAAAAAAAAAAAAAAAAAAAAGGCTTACTCAACGGCATGCATGCATGGTGGAAGACCGTTCAGTTTCCAGGGAAAAAAAATGGTGGAGGGACCTTTCAGTCTTCACTCCCAAAAACAAACAAAACAGAACGATCGATGCTTATTGGGACCCAAAAAGAAAAAAAATAAAAACTTAAAATTAAAGATATGGTAATACAAATTAAGTAATTAATTAAGCAAATATTAGTCTAATTAATGTTACCTCCACGGCTAAACTGAAAACTCTTTATCTTATAATAACAATCTGTACAGAGGACTATATTTGATATTTCTCAAATTAATATATTTATAAAATTAGATGCCAGTGTTTCATACATTTTAGCATTATTTGGGATGTCAACATCCTGCTGGTGCTGGCCCGTCATTGAACATCAAACATTCATTTTTTATTTGCATGACAGCAGGAATTAATCAAATGTATCTTTTTTCATTCTTAAATATTTACGTTTCATTTGAATTATTTCTGTTTTTCTAACCTTAAATTTCATTTTCATTTGCTTGAAAGTAGCCATGGACGATTTCCGTGGCAGCTGAAAGTTACAATCATCCACCGCGGTCACCATGTGTATAGACCCTAAACAGAAATTTAAGGTTTCAATATACCCAATCCTTTATCTTTATCAAAGTTTAACACAAATTTTCTCATGATAGGAGTGACTATATATATATATATATAAATAGTGAAGGGATAAAGAAACAGCAACCACCTTGGCTTTTGGTGTATCATCTTAATTATCACAACCAACTATATAGGCAAGTTGACAAGATAATTTGCAGTTGGAATTTAATAAGGAATAAAGTAGTAACATGATGAATATCAACTTTTCTTTCTTCAATTTCTATTTTAAGTTACAAACATGATCAAGTTAAACAAGATCGAGCAACCTTTTCTGACTAAAAAAATTTCTCATTTTAATGGTTTTTGCCTCTTAATTAATTATCTTCCATCATGTATTTTAATTTCAGTAGTAAGTGAATAAGAATTAGAGTAAATTTTGTGTTTGAGTACACTTTAATTTGCACACCATTTATCTTTAGAGTCATTTCCCTTTCATTAATTAGTTACATTCACAAGGTGATTTTTTTTCTTGATTATTTTTTTAACCCAGGGAGAGTGGGCGTTTGCTCTGAGACCAGATCGTGTGTCAAATATTCTCATATATTATTTTGTCTTATGTTCAAAACAACGTAGTTTTACTAAAACTATGGATTAAAGACATAAATATCACTAAAATTACTTTACAATTAATGAGCCCTAACCAGTAAATGAGTGAACCTAGTTTTAATCTAAAACAGAATAACTTTGTACAGAGAATCCCATATGGTTTGCTCTACATTCGTGGATTATTATTTATTATCTTCCATCATGTAATTTAATTTCAGTAGTAAGTGAATAAGAACTAGAGTAAATTTTGTGTTTGAGTACACTTTAATTTGCGCCCCATTTATCTTAAGGGTCATTTCCCTTTTCTTGATTGAGTGTGGGCGTTTGCTCTCAGACCAGATCCTCTACTTAATATTATATTGTTCTATTTTGTCTAATGTTTAAAACGACGTAGTTTTACTAAAAATATATAAATATCACTAAAATTACTTTACAATTAATAAAATTTAACCAAGAAATGAACAGAATAATGAGAATTATTTATTATGGAGTATTATTATTTCGAATAAACAAAGTTAGAGCCTTTACCTACCTATCATTCTCTCTTAGCAGTACTATATATATTATATAGAAGCCAAAGTAATTGTAGCAAAGATCGATCGAATGTTCATTCTGTGGCAGCAAGAGTTCACTCTTCACCAGAAATAGAGGAGAATTACATGGTTTTTGTCTTCCTCAAGTGAGAACAAATTCCTGAATTTATGTTCTCCAGATAAAAAGCCCAAGTTTGATTACACCATACCAACGTTAGCAGAGAGAGAGAGGAAGAAAACAATATCACAAAGTCTTAAAGAAAGAAAAGACGCAATAATTTATAACCGTATCAATTAAGACAGTGTTTATCAGATGTCAAACCTTTCGGCAGGTGATGAGGGCAGCTTCTCTTCAGGTGATGAAGTCCACCAACAGCATCAAGATAAGCAGCCCCAACAGCTTCGAGGCTCAAATTCCACTGCTGCAAATAATGGTTCAAGCTCCCTGCAGCATGGCAAGAAGAAAAGAAATTTACCAGGAACTCCAGGTGATCATTCATTTCAAGTTTAAACACCCCACCCCACCCCACCACTAATTCCCCTAGTTTTCCTTGTTTCTAAAATTATTTTTGTGATCGGATGAAACTATTGCCATCACTACTTAAACAAACACCAAATATGCTTGATCGAGGTGTGTCTCAGATGGTATTCCAATATTTTATGTATATCTCTTTATTAATTGGGAACCAACATTTTGGAGTGTACTTAATTAAGTAGAACACGTTCTTTCCTGCCTTGGATTTACGGTAAGCACCATCGTTATGTATGGTTGATCCGCAATGTAGTTATAGACAAGAACATCTCATAAACTTAGGATCGAGTTCGAATAATCTTTGAGAGTTTATTTGAGCCAAAGATCAATGTATTTATCAAGCTGGCCGGAGTTGATCATCTTTGTAGAGTGATCAATGGAATTAGAATTTTAGTCATAAATAAAAGGCAAAGAGAAATTCAAATGTCATTTGAGAGATCAGATCAAATAATTGGTTCGAGGAAATGACAATAATTGCTAGACACTGTGCCTGATTGCACCTTTCTCTTTCCTTTTTCTATTTAACTGTTTTATTTGGCTATGATGGGGGCCTTCAATACAGTAGTACTGGTTGAATTTGCTGAATAATATTTTATAGTCTCTAATATTCAATGAAACGCACGTACATATTGTCCTAGTATGTATTCAAGGTCAAGCCTGCCAACACACATGAACTTGTATTATTAGATTTAGAGCTCACCAGAATGAGTAATGTTATTTTGAACTTATTTTTATGGTGCAGATCCAGCAGCAGAGGTTGTTGCTCTTTCACCAACGACGCTCATGGCAACAAACAGATTCGTATGCGAAATTTGCAACAAAGGATTTCAGAGGGACCAGAACCTCCAATTGCATCGAAGAGGTCACAATCTTCCTTGGAAGCTTAGACAAAGAACAACCACTGAGGTGCGTAAGCGTGTCTACATATGTCCCGAGCCAACCTGTGTGCACCACAACCCTGCTCGTGCATTAGGGGATCTTACGGGAATCAAGAAGCACTATAGCCGGAAACATGGGGAAAAAAAATGGAAATGTGACAAGTGCTCAAAGAAATATGCAGTGCAATCCGACTGGAAGGCTCATCAAAAGACTTGTGGCACGAGGGAGTACAAATGTGACTGTGGAACCATCTTCTCAAGGTAAAAAAAAAATGCTGTGATCGAACTTTCGACAATAGGGATCGATGATCAAATTAATGGTTTTAGATCTTTGTATGATTTAGTATATCACTCTCTATAAATGTGACATGTGTTCTTTTAGTTAAAAATAAAATCCTAACAAATTAATTAGCGAACATAAGGGATAAGTTATTGTACACATCAAAATCTTTTAGAGTGATACACAAAATTGATACAAAATATCTATTACCTCAAATTAATTTACTAAAAAAAATGTCATCTTATATGTCATGATAGGTTAGGAATTTGTTGATTATTTATAGTGCATGATAGATTGTTGCTCGAGCATTGAGTTAAAAAAGGAACTTCTATCTTTTGGGACTTCGTTTTTGCTTTTTTTGTTTTTTATTAAGCAGTTTTAGTGAATATATATATGTACGTGTGCCCGCAGGAGAGACAGCTTCATCACTCATAGAGCATTCTGTGATGCACTGGCCGAAGAGAACAACAAGGTAAACCAAGGCATGATGAACGGCATGCAAGGTCAAATGCCTGACTTCATTTCCACACTGCCTATAAACGGCAATGCCAACACATCCATGGGACTATCCGAATTCAACAACTTTGACCCCAAAAACCCACTGAAATCACTCCCTCAGGACCTCGTTCCGATGCCATTCAAACCCATGAACATGGTAGGTGGCATGTTCTCAAGCAGTTCAGGAACTCTTTTCGGCAGCCCAAAAGGCATATCATCATCATCATCTGGCCTTCAGCTAAGTTCAAATAGTCCTTCAAGCTTTAACTATCTCCAAGATGGCAAAAACGGTAGTCAACTTTCGGGATCTCCCCACATGTCCGCAACCGCATTGTTGCAAAAAGCAGCCCAGATGGGAGCAACGGCAACCAACAGCATTAACTCTCCAATGATGCAAAAGAGCTTCGTCAGTAGCATGGCCGGTCCGGATCATCAAATTTCAGCACCCAAAACATCAGCTTATGGTTCAATTCAACAACAGAACACTAATTCATTCGAAAACTTCCAGACTCAGGCCGATCAATCAAATATAGTTGGGCTTGGTGGAGGGTTTAACCACCAGCAACTATTCCAGAAGGGCCCGCAAGAAACCAATCATCATCAGTTTTTTGAAGCTGGGACTTCAGCCATGAATGATATGGCAATGTACAGTGGGATGCTAATGGGTAGCGATCAGAACCCGGGATTCATAAAGAATTTGGATCGTGACATGGATAGTGATAATAGTGGTGGGTTCATGCAGGGGAGAGGGCAGATGGGTAGAAGTGGTGCAGGGACATCAAGGATGAGAGGAAATGGGAATGACGTGACGACTGTGGATTTCTTGGGGGTTGGAGGAACAAGACCACCAAATCTTCATCATCACGATGAGCAACAGAGATTGGAGTTGGAAGCATTGAGCCAGCACAGAATGCATGTAATGGATCCTTTTCATCAACAACTCTCCCATGGAGAAACTGCGGGCGAAAAGCCTTTATGGGATGTTTAATTGAGAGAAAGATACATATCATAGATTGCATACAAAGGATCAACCAAACGGTAGCTAATTAATGGGAGTTTCACACAAGACAAATAGAGATGTCAGGAATTAAAATAGGGAAAGAAATTTGGAATTAGTAAAGGACGTGACTTGTGCCTTGATGTTCAAGACTTTAAAGTTTAAACTGATGAGCTACCTAGGTGACCCAAGTTCTGTTCCCTACGTCTGTGGTGTAATGCTTCCAAATGAAATAAGTCCCGCTCTAGTCTCCCAAGTCAATTGAAAGATATAGTTGTTTCTATATAGAGTAATATGGCCTTTTTATTTCTCCAATCATTACATATTCATTTGCAGTTGGCTATGAATTTTGTTTTTTAATATGAGCAAAAAATTGAAAATAGGAAATTAAAATAAGAAAATGGGAAGAAAGGAACCCTTTAACTCAAGGCTTACTCTAGTAGTGAAATAAAACACAGTTTAAGCCGATTCTTGCTAATTATCGAGAAATTAAGAAGGAATTGAATTACATCGGAGCTGGTTCTCAGTAACCTATAATTAATTGGTTTAAGAACATTAATTAATTTTTAAGTCGATGATCAATGATTATGTAATTAGTGTGGATTTGCTTATGTGCCGGAACTTTAATTTCTTGAGATTTTATTTAATTTTGGGTTTATTTGTTTTAATTAAAAAAATTAATTATCTTGGTTTGATAAAAAAAATTGTGACACCTTATTGAATTAACCAAACTAAACTGTGCTCCGTTCTCTGTGGGATTAAAGTAAAGTAAGGGTAATGTATCTTTTGTATCACTTTATAATATTTTCGACACGTTTATTTAACATTTACCCTGAAGTTCACTAACCACTTCATAGGGTTTTAGTATTATTTAAAATTGATCGTGTCACATTTATAGGGAGTGATACATATAGGTTCACTATCCACCTGATAGGGTTTTAGTATTATCTAAAAGTACACGCCTCACATTTAGGGCTGATATCGAGCCGAACCGAGCCCGAGGTAAGCTCGAGCTCGGCTAGTTTATTTTCCTTTAGGCTCGAGCTCGAGTCGAGCCTAGAACTCGAGCTCGAGCTCGAGCTCGAGTGAAAAATTTCGAGCTCGGGCTCGGCTAGTTTAGTGATTATTCGAGCTCGACCTCTATTTCGAGCCCAAATTCGAGCTCGATCTCAAGCACGAGCTCGAGCTCGATTTCAATTTTTTTTATCACTTTTTAGTTTTTTTTCTTTTTGCACAAATAAGATTATTCAATCACGACACAATAACTTATCAAATATATTGATAATAGTTAACACAATCTATTAGTTATATTCAAATGTAAATAAAATAAATTACAACATACATTGTTCAAAGAAACAACACAAACTAAATAATTCAAAAAATAACATACATTATAAGTTCTCACAAAAAATAACTTTTTTACAATTGTATAATTTTTTAACAAAATTTTCACTCAAATAAATACATCAATTCAAACGCCTATAAAAGATTAGGTTATTATAGCAATTCAAACACTCGTATATTGTTATTTGTGTCTTAATAAATATACATAAAAATATAATTATTTCTAGTATTTAGTATATAAGTACAATATATATTATATAATTAATATTTTAATCGAGCTTTTAATGAGTTTTAATCGAGCTATAAACGAGCTTTTTAACGACCTGTTCATAAACGTCAACGAGCTTTTACCAATGTGTTCATTTATTAATCGAGCCTAAAATCTTGTTCGTGTTCGTTTATTTATTAAATAAACGAGTTCGAGCCGATCCCAAGCTTGTTCGTGAATGTTCATATTCATTCTCAGCCTTAGTCACATTTATATGGAGTGATACATATCCCTTAGGTTCACTAACTATCTGATAGGGTTTTAGTATTATCTAAAAGTACACGTGTCACATTTATAAGGAATGATACATAGAGTGATACAATAAATAGTACACGAGATCCAAAGCTATAAGAAAGTGTGTTTTGTATAGCTTTGGATCTTCTGGACCATATATTTAGTATATGTATCACTCCTTATAAATGTGACATGTGTATTCATAGATAATACTAAAACCCTATCAAGTACTCAATGAAACCTAAGGAATAAATGTTAAATACGTATGTCAAAATCTTATAGAATAAGATAAGAAGTGACACACAAAAGTGATACAGAAGATCCATTGTCGTCCCATGTGCATGAGTGCATAATTGCTTTGGATCTTTTGTACTATTTAGTGTATCATTCTCAAGTGGTTAGTAAAACTTAAAAGATAAGTGTTAAATACACATATCAAAATCGTTAGATAGAAAGTGATACACAAAATTGATATACACGATCCATGCATAATGCTGTAGAATGTAGACCCGCTGGTCTCCATGCATGCTCAACTGGACTAGGCAACCCACAACGAGTTTGGATAGCCGAAATGGCAGAAGCACATGAAGGCCCACGATCCAGAACACCTAAACCCTAATTTCAATGTCGAAATTACATGTATAAATATGAGCCTCGCAGGAGGGCAGCCAGCAATTTCCTTTATATGTTGCCAAGAGACGAACGAACGCCAATTTAATTCGCCGTCTCTTCTTCTATACCGCTTATTAATTCTCCAATATTTCCCCTCCAACCTCCCTGTTTGCTGTGAGTTTTTCTTGTATGTTTTGTTTTTGTAAATTTCATCAACACTACTGCAGAGGCTATGATGTTGAAAAACTACCTATTTTCTGAGGGAAAAACATCCCTTATGATTATAGAAATACCAATGGATCCTTCTGAGCCTCGTTCCTTTGTAATTTTATCTTATATTTGGTATAGAAATACAAATGGACTGCTGAATCCGATTCATAAAATGTGGAATTTTTCCGGGCTATAATTAACTGATCAAATGGTTCAGCTTAAGCCTTATTTAATCCACTACTATTTATCTGTTTTTAATTTAGTAGTCCCGCATTCATTTTATTTCATATGCTATAGAAAACTATAGCGAAATTAACCTTTGTTAGTTTTACGATTTTTGACCTTCAAAAGAAAATGGTTTATCCTTTCAAAACTAAGAAACAAAATTGGTTTGAAGAAACGTACCTCTTTTCACACCCCCAACCCAGACTATAGACCTTGTTAATTTTTTGCATTTGCACCCATACTAGAGACCTTGTGAATTTGCATTTGCAGTTTAGATGGGAGGGGTTAACCACTACACTGAGATACAAAAGAATAATCGGCTGAAAACAACTTTAGGTGCCTTCCAATTTCCAAAATAGTTAAAGCCATGCCAGCAAATGCATCTATTTTTTGCGGGCAAGACAGAACCCTTGAGATTCTTAAATATAACAGAACCCACATCCTGTCATCATCACAAGTAAGACGCACCGTAACTGAACTAGATTACGGCACGAGTATCTCGGGTGCCAAAATATATTAGAGCTCAAAATGCCCGTTAGACCATCACTGTACTGAATTACGGTTGCTACGCAAGGGTAATGTTGCATGTCCAAGTTGTAACTGCATTGAAATGTCGACGTTGTTTGGCACTGCCCCCAGGATATGTTTCTTTGCCTCTTCTGCAACTTTGATAGCATACCTGGGTAGTTAAACACCACCCCCAACCCAAAGAAAAACCGATTAAGAGTTAAAAAGGAAGGGTGAAAGAACACCAATGAGATCGAGTCATGAGGTAAGTTTTACCCAATCAACATATCCGGATGCATAGAAACCTCGATCTGAAGTAAAATTTGCCCTCGCAACACGTGACGAGTTATCCGCTTAACTGCCAATTTCTGAAAAACCCAAAACAAATTGGTCAAATACCTCACCTTAAGGACTACAAAAAGGAAATATCACCCTAGATTTCTGTAACAGCATTAGATTCTTATTTTATATGCGTTTTCTTAAAGATCATCAGCAAATGGAAGGTAGAACACAACATTGCCAGAAACCATGAATCATGAATCATAAACCTATTAATTAAAGTTGCAAAGCCATATAGATCTTCACAATCATAGAGATTAACCTCTGAGAACTTAGATGACAAAATATCGCAGACTGTTTCCTCCGCATCCGAGCAATCCAAAGAAACAGCATCATGTCCATAGCCCACGCTCCTGGACTTCCCACCTTGCTCTCTCACGCCCCGGACAGGTGGAATATGGGACGTTGAAGGCTCTATTAAAAGTACAAGTATGGGTGAAAGAAGTCAAATCACAGGGCAAACTTGGACACGTATCCCCTCCTCAATAAGGCGAATAATGAATAAAAGGTAGTCCAAATTAGGTTTAAAATCCATACATCCTTTGCCCTAACTAACAAGATGAATAACGAGCAAATCCAAAGTCCAAACCCTTCTTTTGCCCACCCAGAGCTAACAATTCTAGAATAATAAGAGACGTTGCAGCTCATATGACACAATAACAAGTCCTTTACCCCCTAACAGAGGGATAAATGTTGGAACCCATCACACACAATGTGCTGTGCTACATGATGCAAGAATGAGGTATACTGATACATGGACCCAGAAACAATTATAACCAGCAAGAAATAGTTACTAAAATAATCTGCAGACAGTATCGCGCCAAACTTCTCGTTTGAAGATCAGATACCAACTTCGTTCATTAACATTTCTTGTCATGATTTCATGTCTAACTGCAGTTCCGGTTCCTCGGACAATAAGAAGGTTAAAACAATGCATTTTACCTTCCTCCAATCAGTAAATCAGATACAATTGCAATTTTTTCCTCTGGTTCTAGATAGAGTGATAGACAAGTAGTTTACCAATATGAATGAAGACTTCAGCAATTTCAGGATGGAGCTGCTGGATATTGCGACGAACATTTTCACCAACATCATGTGCAGCACTAACACTAGAAAAAGGATCAACCTGAAAGAGAAAAGTTGTAAGATATAGTATGGCAAAAAATTACCATGAAAGTGGATCAAGGAAAACAATGTTGAAGATCATATGATGTGCATCATAAGGTGACCCAACATACCTCTACATTTACATCAAGATACAGAAAAGAGCCAGCCCTCCGTCCTCTCAAATGATTGCAGCCCTACAGTTTTCAGTGGAAAAGCTTTACACATATATGTCAACTTTTTCTTTCTTTTTTTATTTTAAACCCACACACGCTTACATCACATTCATACACCAAGTCTCGAAACTCTGGACTTGGGAAGATCCCTCCCTGGCCAACCCACTGTTGGTTATATATGTCAACAACTTAATCAGATTGCCTAAGAATTTCTCAAATTCCCACAAGTAACAAAGTAACAGAGATAAAACAAGTACAATAGCCTGTCCAAATCAATCAAATTAGAATTTCGTCATCCCAATTGGTAATTGAAATTGACTTGCCTTAACTCCCTCAACTTCTAGAATTGCATGTTTGTAAGGTTCCATTAGATGTGATGGAACAGCAGCATCCACCAGTTCTAGGACACTGAAAGAAATAAAAAAAATCAGAATTGAAAGATTAAAAAGGATAATTAGTTAAATCTTTTAAGAAATACCAGATAAATGCATAGCTTGTTGGTATTCAAAATTCCACAAAAAAACTGTTATGCAAAATTGTTAAAACAGAATTTTACAAGGATTTTTCTTTTAGGATAAGTTTCAAAAGTCAGTTTCAGACAACAAACTATATAGTGCTTCGTAGTGGAAATCGAAATCAAGGGGAGTTGAATGTTCTGCACAAGATAAAAGCCATCCTTTTCCTAGAATGATCTGCAAGTCATCTCTCGCTGCTACAGTTTATAAGCTTTTGAGGACAAGAAATCTTAAGAGTTTCAATGAAACTAACGTGCTTCCAGTTGTGGTGGTGGAGGCATAGCAGCTCATATGCTTGCTAGTGTTGCTTTGGGAAAGGAATTGAAAAACCCAGGACTAATTTGAGGATTGCTTTTAAGTGGGGATATGATACTAGGATTTTCAGATGATGGATGTGGTAGTGTTGGTTTGCTGTTGTGGGTAGAAGTATGCTAGTATGCTGATAAGCACTATGTAAACAACTTCAGTTTTATACTTCTTTAATAAAAGTTTTACATTTCACGTCAAGGAAAGAAAAAAAAAAAAGCTTTCGCTCATGTAGAAATCAGTTTGGCACAGATGTACAGAAACTTCAAGTTCTTGAATTTCATTTCCTTATTCAGTAGCATGACCCAAATTGCATTATATGGTGAAAAAGCTTCAACAGATTACCTAAGATAACCAGTTTCAAGCCCAGCTTTCAGGATCATGCCTGAGACAACTAGTCCTGCAAGAGGATCTAGGAACCTCACTCCAAGAATAGACCCTCCTGAACACAAAAGGCATCCATAGTTAATCAATGATCATGCCACCATATTAGGTTGAAGAGGAGTTAATGAGTATAGTACTAAAAGTGAAGTCAATTGACATAATTTGAAGTGAGAAACTATACGTTAAGGAACTTAAATGAAAAAAGAAAAAGGTTGAGAAAGACTGATACAAGAAAGAGAAAATGGTTATTACCAACGCCTACAAGAGCAACAACAGATGAAACAGCATCTGCACGATGATGCCAAGCATTGGCTTTCATCAGCCCACTGCCTGCCTTTTCGCCAGCTCTCTTTGTAATCCAGTATAATCTTAAGCACACAAATAACCAAACAAAATACTGATCAGAATCATAAGGAAAAAGCATACACTTATTATTCTTTGATAAGACATGATTGCTATTCTATGAGAACAAACTTCAAGATGACACCTGAATAGAAAATCAACAGACGAAGGAACCAAAGGTAGGATTCCTCTTTTTATTGCTACATAACGCCCTAACACAAGAATAATTACAAAGATATCAATGAAAGGAAAAAAATGAAAATTTCATGCAAGTAAAATAAGGACATGGAGAAAAAAAATGTGTTTCGTCAGGTTAAAAAGAAATTGCACTACCCTGAAAGGGCATACTTGAAAAGGCAGTGAAGAGAAAAATATAATTAGTCGCTCTCCGGAATGGTTGTCGACTGAGTTCATTTCACAAGTTGCTATCTACCCAATTAAAAGACCAGAAAAGGAAAGAAATCCTGACATTCTCACATATCTATTTCTCAGATATTCAAATATCCACCCCTCAATTATGGACAGTCATTTGTGCCAAGCAAACATCATAAAAAATGAACCTGTAATCTATATAGAGAGTGACATGAGGTCAAGACTTTCAAGAAACAAGAGGATTTTTTTTTTTTTAAATCTTTGGAAAACCAACATAGAAGAACAAAGTTTGATTGAAGAATATTTCCAGTTCTGGCGTCCTTCATACCCTTCTTTTACAGCTATAGACACCACAGTCATACTCAAAGCTAGGACAGGATGTGCCATATCAATTCCGTGGTGATGTCCATCATGATCATGTCCATGCATGTGCTCATTAGCCAATGATTCATTAACTATGTCAGGAGCTGCTGAGCACAATCCCTACATATCATATATGAAAAGTTAGAAAAAAAAAGCAATATAAAGATAATTAACATACATGTGCCCGTAGTTTCATTTCTGCACAATGCAAAAACTTTCAAGGACTTACTAATTAGTTAAGAACAAAAGGAATACCAGTAAAACGTCCATAGCATGCCATGCAATACCTCCAGCAGTAACCAAAAGCATACCCGAAATTCCAAGGGCTCCAAGTGTCTCAAATTTACCATGACCTGAAGGATGGCATAGTAAGGTCAATACCAAAATGCAGAAGCATGACTGTGCAGAAAACTAACAAACTCTCCAGTTGTCCTCCTATTAAGTATGATCAATAATCTTAGATACGATGCAACAACAAACTCCAAAACAGAGAACAATATTTTACAAGTTGGGTAAGAAAAGAACATGAATGCATCCTTTACGGAAACAGGACAAATTTGTAGAATTGAACCATAAACTCCATTAACACCAAAGTTGCACGATGCAAATCAGTAAATTTAAGATTCACTAATTTAATTCTTCAGAAGCATCTTTCATACATCAACAAACTGTAAACTCACAATAAATTACAGCACCATTAACTAATTTGGAGTTTTCAACTTCACAAAAGAGAAGACAAAGTAACTTCATTATTGGTGAAATAACTAGTTTAGGAAAGAAACTTGTATCGCACAAAAAGTTCAACCACATAACCTAAAATGTAAAGCCCCAATGGAGTAGCCATAAAGAGTGCAGATACAGATTAAGAGTAACCATATGGGTGTTCTTTGTCCTTGGGAATCCTTGCAGCTTTAAAGGACAACAAGGCCACACCACTGAGAACCTAAAACATCAAACACCAACATCGGAGCTTAGAGATAGAAGGGGGGAAAGGGAGGAGCGAGAGACATTAAAAAATGTACCACGTCGGAGACAGAGTGTGCGGCATCGGCAATAATGGCGGTGCTACCACAGAGATAACCGGTGAAGGCTTTACCGACAGACAAGCCAACATCTGCGGCGAGTCCCAGCCGGAAAATCCTCTCGCCTTCCTTGGCGGAGCTGATGTCCTGGTGATCGCGAGGGTGAGAGTGGCCAATGTGCCAGCGCTTCGAAATCTTAAAGCCAGAGTTTTCAAAGTAGGCGACCGAGTGATTGTTTGACGGGGGACAGTACAGAGCTCCGACGAGCGGAGTAAGGTTGTTGCGGGCGCTTCTGGAAACCAAGCTTTTGTGAATGGGCATGAAATTTTTCAAGAATTTAAATCCCATTTTTACAACTTTTGGCCTAACATCGAAATCAATGTTTGTCTTGTCTTCCTTCAATTCTCCATTTGATTTTCTTGTTATGATTTCTACATTTGGAAAGGATGCTCAAACTTGATTGAATTAAAGCGGTGACTGAAGCAACAAATAGGTCTGTGTGTGTGTGTGTGTGTGAGAGAGAGAGAGAGAGAGAGTGTTTCTGTGCGCTGACTGTTACTTATGAGTCGCGTACGAAACAAGTCAAACGGGTACAGTAACCGACTTTAGGGCGTTTTAGTAATTTGAGGAATGACGCTTCAAGTTAAGAGTCAAATACACTCATAAGATTAATCTTGTTATGGACTTTACTGGAGGCCCACCATGGAGCCCAATACACTTGAGCAATCAAAACTTTTTCCTCTCGATGGGGCTAAATATGCCATTTGCCTTTCAATCTGATACTGATACCCATCTTAATTCAGTTCCAACAAATATGAATGATTACTCCAAATACAAGAATTTTTAAGAGTAAAATGCAGTAAAATTGCATCGGAGTCTCTCTCTCTCAAAGTCTCATCTCTTCGATTCTTCCTTTAAAACAACAAATCGTCCTATGAAGGCCCATGTGAATTAACGGATTAATGGAGGTTTACATATTTCAAAGCTAAATCACCTCTTTCTTTTTTTTTTCCCTTTAAAGTTTCCTTTTAAAGTAGAGAATAGGAAGCTACAACAAATGTTGAACAGTGCTTCACCCAGAAAACCGAAGCAAATTGGGGAAATGAAAATGCTGTTTCACATCCCGCACGTAAGTGAAGTCTGAAAGCGCCTAAACCATCAACCAACAGAAATCTTACCCCGCCCATTTGAAAAGCCTAGCTCTCTCTATCTTCTCCTATCGCGCCACCTCTTGCTCTCATTCATACCCAGTTCCTGGTACCCCGAACTAGATGGATACCCAGAATGCCGAGATATTTGCCTTTCTGATCTATAATTGTGAGCCTGGTTCGCCCTAGGTTCCTGGAAATTCCATCCGGGCATGTACCTATGGGATCTCATAGGACTATTCTCCGGGCTCCATGATTCGAAATCCGGCTCATCCATCAAATCATTTTTCTCCCAGGAACCTGGTGGCACTGGAGCCCTCACTGCTGCTCCTTCAAATGTGTTATACTCGTTTGGATTCACATTACTCTGATATCGGCGAATTGGATCCACACCCTGCCTAGGCCACCAATTATGAGCCAGTGGAGCCTCTGGCGTATAAGATGGCTGCAGCTGGGTTTGTGGGCGAAGGTTGGTGGTTGTCAACATAGGTACCGAAGGATTAATGATTCCCATGGTGTCAATATGTATTGCAGGTGTTACTACTGCATTAAGTGGGTTAGTTATTTGAGGTAATCCAGAGACAGAGGCATGGTTTGTGTTTAGAAACAGTTCCGAAGCAGGTCTCAGTTGCGTACTGGAGGTATATGCAGGGATATTCTGGTACAATGAGGATGATGTTACAGGCGGTGCTAACCGTTGTTCATGTAACCCATACACTTGGGGGAGCATTTGTTGGGCCATTTGTTCCAGAGTTGCGGACTGTTGGGCTCCGACAACAGTAGCAGCTAGCATCTGCGGTGGTACCAGGCTGGTAGCTCGCAGCTTTTCTTCGGGACGGAGGGCAGGAGCAATTGCATGTTGCTCCATTTGTAGGAACATCGAAGACTGTTCAGCAACCATAGATCTGGCAGGCATTCCCCGGCACCGTACCATGTTACTTGATGGAGTTTTTTCTAGTGAAGGGACGGCAGCAGAATTTGTGGGTATGTTAAATACTTCGTCAATCATTGTCTTCTGTTGGGAAAAAGGATTTTTTGCGTAGTCTGGCTTCCATGCACTCTGCAAAAGAAAATTAGAAAAAAAAAAAAAATAAGCATAGGATTTGCATAAACGAAAAAAGTTCACAACTTGCCCGACCACAATCGGAATATCATAGTGCTGACGACATTGCAAATGCCCAGAACAGTTTAAAGCAAGCGGACAGTCATGGCAGATTGCTGAGTTAAGAAACCTATATGCACACTAGGATATACCGCATTGTCTAGTTTTTCATTTCATTTTATTTCCGCTCATATTATCATATTGAACTCGAGTCCAAGAGCATTGACTTCAGAGCAATTGGTGATTGGATTCCTTATTGTTTATTCAACTGTTGATCCGACTTATACTTTCTTCTTACTTTTATCTTTTTTGGTGCAGCAGGTAACTCATTCCCTGAAATTCAAATATACGAAATTCCCTCTCTTGCAATTGCACTCGGTGTCGTAAAGCTAAATTTAGGACATTCCGACACTCAGCAATCCAGACACATGATGGAGAGAATGGTTCACGTAGTATAGATGAGGCAGAGAAACCAGTAATAGTTCCATGAATTTTCCATGAAAGTGCTACAAAATATTTTAAATAACGCACCGTTACAGCATCGTTGGAAGGAGTAGGGGATGGTAGAGAAACTTCAACCTTCTCCTCGAGTTTCCATTTCTCAGTCGAAGCACTTAAACTACCCAATGCATTTGTCTCATTAGCCTTTATCATGTCAAGCAACTTTACAGTTTCCTCATTTGAAAGATTACCGGCTTGGCCAGAAGTCAAGGCAAAAACTAATTCGGGATTTTTCAGCAATGCAGCAAGGAGTTCAAGGTCAGGTTCAGGCATTCCAACAGCATTTTGAGATGACAAGCCACCTGAAGTACCAGCAGTTCGTTCATCTTCACGAGAGGACACTGAAGCTTCTGCACATTCAACATCGGGCAGTTGCTCAACTGGAATTTCGGGAGTTAAACTGTCATCATAGTCTATTTCACGGTCCCAAGGATCCTTGGGGTCTGATGGAATCTCCTGCAATGTCTTGTAAACAGTTTCCCGCTCGCGGTGAATTCTGTTTTTCTGAACTTCTACTTCTTTGCTATGCTCCCCTGAACCAACACTCCAGGAGACATTGATACGAATTTCTGCATGAAAAGGGAAAGAGGTAGAAAAAGCGAATGTCATAATAAAACAAGGTGGACCCATAGGCTAAATTAAGGACAAGAATACTAGCATATTGACACAAATGGAAGAAAGAACCGTTTAACATCTAAAGAGTCAATAACTTCAAACTGATTCTATGCATTAATCATTCCATTCAAACAAAACAAGCTCATATTTTTCCCTTTAACTGGCAGGGCAGGGTAGAGCTGCAGAAGGCAATTGTTTGCTCTTCCTACCACTAAAAGCAGTCATCATCACTATAATACTTCCCAAAATAGGTTCATGCGAATGGCAAGAGCACTTCAGTTTACATGCAAAAGAGGACTATACCAAAAGCCCCAAAGAGGCTAAAAATCATCTCACTCATAGGCCCCAGTTTATACCAGGACAACTCGAGATAGAGGAGCTAGAAGTTAATTAAGAATATTTCATTGTGAAACAAAGGAATCTCTTCATTTAATCAAACCATATTAGCCATTCAATTGGAAATGTTCAAGATTAGTGACAATGAAGATTTTCCAAGCAAAGCCTTTTCAACTAAATATCTATGCTATGTTAACTGAACTGCACAAACAGTTCATGTGGAGGTTGTAGATTGTCCAATTGCCGCGGTATAATGAAAACAAGAATTATGGATTGCCCTGATTTGAACAACTAGGCCAAAGTTTCTCCTGCAGGTTGTAAAGGTAATTGCCTTGCACACACTCTCACAACATTGATGTCCAGTAGCCCGCTCATCACAGGATCTTCAAACATGCAGCTTTAGCGATTTAACTTCCAATCAAAAAGTGAACCAAGGTCAAAAGACTAAACCTCAACATTTTTCAACAGCACTGCATTAGAACAGAACTGAAATCTGGCAATCCAATTAAACCAGCACTAGTAATGATTCTGCTGCAAGACAACAATTCAAATTCCAATTACCAATGTGGACCCACACCAGTGAAAAAGTTTGAGGCAACCACCCACCAGAAAACAAGAAAAAGAAAGAATGGGAAAAACAACACAAATCATTTTGACAATCCTGTACAATACATGTAGTTCAATGACCAGTGAGCTTGTTGGGTAAAGCTGGAGCCCGCAACAAAATTCCATGATCCCTTAGTTTGTTACAGATTACTTCAATAAGGTTCACTCAGGGAGCCTCATGAGGCTAAAAATAATTTCCGAGAGAATTTTCCTTTAATTAGTATTCCATTTCCTTTATGAGCTTCTGAGCACTAAGAATCTCCAAGGTCATATTTTAGCAGGCTGAAAAACAAGGACTTCATAAAGCTTACAATTGAACTTTCGCTCATTGGAGTTTTTTGTGATACTTTCCTCAGTCAGTTGTTAATGGCAACCAAGTAGGCTCCCGAAATGCAAATAATAAAAGCTTAATGCTCAAAGGCAATTTTCTCGATGCCACTAATGGGTAAGTCATGGAGTGTACAAGTTGTTAAGTTCATCTTCATTTGCCAAGTAGCCAACTCGAGAAATAAAGTCTTAGCCCCCAAAAAGCTTACACCAGTTAAACATAAAGAGCCGGGGGGGTGGAAGAAGCAGTAGTAAAACGCAGTAACAGATAAGTGGCAGTTTACTCGGGAAAAAAAGAAGCAGCAGCATTTTTTTTCATTTCAATGAACTGACAGTGAAGTCTTGTTCCATCTAAATTGGCAATACAATCTTATAAATTTGAGCATGTAAGACATTGAAAAAGGGTTAATCATTAGTCATTTGACACTAGAACCATCAAGAATCTTAAATGGCTAAACCATGGAAATGAAAAGCAAATTACCGGGAGGTGTCATCCATGGGATTTGAAATCTCTTGCACTTTTTCCATGGAGGTTCATCTGAATGGGAATTAATCTTGTTATCTACAGAAGCATTCTGTGGATTGGCTACTCCTAATGGAAGAACCTCAGATTTTCTGGGTTCCTCAATTTCGTCGAGTGCATTTGTTTTAGGTGCGGGCAGCAACATGCTGGTGTGAGAAGAGACGTTCTTATTTGCGCCTTCTGGCTGCACCTGAGGGCTTGCATCTGAAGTTGTATTAGTTTTACTGTATTTACTCTGCATGAATTGAGCACGCATCTTTGCTTTCTGTATATCATCAGCAGAAAGTGGGCGGCCTTGAGTTGCATTAGTAGATCTTGCAATCTGTGAAGTCCTTCCGGTAGACTTCTGCCCAGGTTGCTCCACCAATAATACTTTTCTGCGCTCTCTATTTTCTGTGATAAGCTAAGGAAATCAACCATCATGCCAATCCTATACACTTCAAATCCGAACATATTATGGTTCTCATTCAGCTAGTCTTGCAAAGCAAAAGAAGAATTACTGCATATAATAGCTGATACTGCACATGCTTTTGTATGCATTCACGTTTCTCACGTCATTAAGCTCAAGATTATTTACTTCCAAATCATTTCCTCAATTAATAGTTAATATTCTTGCTTTAGTTTCAAGTCTTAGAACGACTACAATGAAGATAAAATTACTATCAAAATAGGTAAATCAGCAACGATAAGGATACGAGATGACAAAGAACCACGAACAAGCTTCTTGTTTGGGTCATCAGCAGAAGCTGTAAGTAACTTTACTGGCTGGAACTCTAACCTCCTGGAAAAAATACTTGCTTAAGATCTCCACCTTCCCTCAAATAAACATTTCCAGCTGGACCACAAGCAAGTGGACAGACAAACAAGTACCTGAAAATTCCAGGGCTCTCATCCATAGGAGTAGAATTATCATCCTGCAGCAAGAATAGAAGCCAATAAGAAACAGTAACATGCTTCAAGCAATTATATCAAATGGCTCTCCTTAAACACTTACAAGGTTATTAATATTGGCATGCCAAGATTCAATATCCATAACTTCGCTGATGCTGCATGGGATATCCTTGCATAAGTATGAAACATTTGAAAGCGGAAAAAAAAGGGGAAGTAAAGCAGATATTTGAAACAAGGAGCTTACCTCTGCTTCAATAGCATTTCATCCTGTGTATCATTTGCAGATTTTGTTCCATTAGATTTCCTTAAAGCCTGGCTCCTGGCAAACGTTTTGCTCCACCTTGTTAAGAGAATCCTTGCCCTGTTTGAAACGTCTGATGTTCAAATCAGATAAAGGGGAATTAAAACATAAATGAGACATAAAAGGTTCTATCTTCATCTTTGTATCAATAATATTTACAATTTTTAAGTTGGGATTAAAAGAGAGTATGGATAATTGTGCAGCAAAATTTCTCAGTAAAGAGGCTCTCTGTTTCCAACTGCAATTAGAATTTAAGGCAGTTACCAAATGTGATTGATATGTTAATAATTTCAGTTAAGATTGGGTTCTTTATTTTATGTCACCTAGTCTTCATTCAGGTTTAGGACCCAAAAAAAAGCTCTATTTTCTGTATTGAAAGAGTACAGTGTCAGAAAAGTTTTGGAAAACAATAGTTATAAAAAAAGCATATTGACACAGAGCTTTACAGGTTTTTTCATTAAAACAAGCAAATCAGAACGCCAAAACTAGTTTTTAGCTCAAAAAAGAAAACAGAAAGTTGGAATGAGGTCACTTAAGCAAATCAGGACAAAACAGCATATATCCCCAAACTGAATCCTAACAACTAAAACCCAACCATCAATAAGTAGGAAAAAAAGGAGTAAGGAAAGATCAAGGAATTCCAATAGATTATGAAATATATCCTGCAACAGAAACTTTTGACATTCACATATAGTACAAGTGACATGTATTTCAAAGGGATAAATATTTGGGACAAGCAAAAGGTAGAAGTACGATAATTGGGCGGAGGGTGTTTTAGCTTCAATATTACAAGTGACAAGCGAAATGGCAGAACCACCAATATTTTACAATGAGATATGGACAAAATATTAATAGAGATTGCACTTTTTGTAAAAGATCTGAAGAACAACCTCACTAAAGCAAACATCATCATTAAGTTATATAGCAATTCCAGCACATTGTATTTGTTAAAAGTTTCTGGAATTGGTTGGCTTAGGCACAAACTTTCCAAGATGTTTTATATGAATTAGTTTACAACTTACAAATTTTCTTCAATATTGAGTTATCAGCAGACAATTATCATATGGTTCAAGAGATACAAGAGCAATTATGGCAATAACATCACACCTGATACCCTATAAAACCGCAGACTATTTACACTTTGCAGTATAGCTGACATATGGACAGGGAGAGCTTTCTGCAGTGGCAGATGACACAAGACCTGAAAATGACAAACCAACCATTAAACTGGAGCAATTTTCTAAATACAAAGCAAAATCGATCATCGAAACTTTACATAAATGTGAACATTGTGTACCTTGAGAATAACACGAAGAACACTTGTCTGTTCTTCGAATAAAGCTTGAGTCAACCAAGTCGCTAAAATCATAACACCACCATTGGTTAAAAACCTACAGATGCATCAGAAAATTTCTTTGTCAGGAAAGACAATCAACAGCCACATGCTTCTTTTGCTTAGCAAATGAACTAAGCCACTAAGTCAGGTTAAAAATACCAGTATAGTAATGCAGCAGTTTGGATTTGCATAATCCACTCCATCAACTTGACCTGCCCGGAGAATGATTCTTCCTTCCTCATCAAACTAAATATATTTTCAAGAAAGTATTTATCCGACTGATCCTCAGTGGGAAGGACATCATCTTGGGTTGAACAAGTAGATACTTGCTCCGTGCTGGTTGGAGCAACACTAGCCAGAGGAACTAGAGTCAGAGGATCATTAGAATCGCAGCTCAGAGGAACCCCATTATTCACTTCTTTACAAGAACTGGATCTATTTGCCTTCTCTTGTGACAACCTGACAAATTTTTTCACTCTTGCTCGTTGACTAGTAAAAAATTCTCGAACCTGAAAACACATGAGAAAAGAGGGCCAGATAAGTTACTGAACATCAGATGGCGATCAGCTAAAATTGTCATCATTATATGCAAGACAGAGCTGCTATATTATATGTGAATACTTAAAAAATCTTCTTTAGGAATACCATTCTCACACTTAGATTAAAGAAGAGACAAATTTCTCATCCAGTTTTCTAGCAATATCCATCTACAAAAACTGATGTCAACTTTAAAGAATTCTTTTCCTTTTTTTCCACATGTACCACTCAATTGGATAACAGCAAAAGAAGGCCCAGAAACACTAGAAATTTGGTCAACACAGTGAGACACCTTATCACTGTGAGGACATTGAATGGTGTCATCCAAAAGGTGCCAAATTTGTAGGGGTACAAACACAAAATGCAGCAGTTGAAGTTCCCAATCATGTAAATTTATCCTAAATCATGGCTCCCAAGAGATATCCAGCATATACTATCAGGTCATAACAAACATTATAACTCTGCTCTAAGCTTGGCAAAGATCCAAATCACAGCATGGTATAGTCCTAACATATACTGATGAAATGGAAACAAATAAACAGAACAGCATTTCCATTACCCAACCCCCAAAAGGTAAAAACAGAAAAACAGAAGGAAACAGGAAAAGCATTGGTAAAAATAAGATAGACCTGTGAGGCTGTTACACCATAGAGAGCACTGATCTCACGAGTTTCCTTCTTGGTAATTGCATCTTTGACAGAAAAAACAGATTGCATATATTTTATAGACTTGGGATTCAATAAATCTCTTGGCCTTTTTCCTGTAAAAAATAGTCAAAAAAGAGACAGCATTTAACATATGACCTTTTGTGGCAACCGTCATTTAACACTGTTATTAAGGAATATGATTAGCAGCGGATGGAATGGTCAGTTAGCACGTTAAGGTAGGCAACATGGTTGAAAAACTTAACCATCATGATTATCATCTCTGTAGTCCTGATAACCAATTGCCGTGAGGAAAGGATAATTCATAAGCACAATAACATTCAACAAACATTCACTTAAAACAGAACGAAGACTCACCGATTTTAATTGATAAAGCTCCTGCAGCCTGCACTTGAATAATAAAATTTGGATGAGTAATCAAGCCGAGCGGAAAAAATACATTATGAATACCAGGTCTATGCTCTAACAATTCAGTCGAAACTAAAGTTTATGAAATTCAGGAGAATTGTTTCCTTATTGACCCAATCTTGCAAGCTAAAAAACCAATAACCTCAAATAGATAGATCGCAAGCATAATTACATAATAATTATTATTAGATTAATAAATGCAAACACTTATTTATCAGCCTTCTCGCCAAATAAAAACAGGCAAGTGAAAAAGAATAAACAGAATAAAATCCGTAATCAAAAAAAATTATCCAAAGCTTCCTTTACCCTTCTGTGAAGAAAATCATCTAAAATTCTATTTAGATAATCAAAGAAAATAACAATTAGCCGAGGAAAACATGCAGAGACGCGTTCATTAATTAGAAACTAACCATCTCTTGAGAAAGGGGGTTGACCCCAGTGAGCTCGCATTGGGTGAAAACGATGTTCTCGAGCTCATCGATCTGACCACGGAAGAGGTCCTTTTGAGAAAGGAACAAGTCCTGAAATGAAGACCCAGAGTTGGAAACCAGCTCCAATTGATTTTCATTAGCAAGCTGAAGCTCCATTATTTATTCCGGTGAAGGGACGGAGTCTTCAGCGGTTAGATTAAACATCAAAACAATCCACGCGTAATGAAAAAATAGAAGAAAAACTAGGGCTACGGCGGAACCAAATCAAGATTTGAGCTCTGTACAATTCAATTAAGGTTCGGTTAGGGTTAGGGTTAGGGTTAGGGTTTGTGAAAAAAGGGGCAGTTATTGGCGTGGAACTCAGAAATAGTACTGACGTAGAAGAACACCATATTTTTCTTGTTCTTTTTTTCGAAGCATTCTTTCTTCTACACCGAAGAGCGTTGATCTGTGACGACTCGGCCCGAGTGCCTGCCCGGTTTTCAGTTTTCACTCCTTTTTTTGTGTGTGTTAATGTTTCTTTTTTTTTATTATTTATTTATTCGTGAGATCCATTCTAATTTTCACCATCAGTTGTCAAAATCCGGCCTTTCATCCGTTTTATTACTAGTTTTCTACTAAAAAGCATGCTTTTATTTTAATTCTTGGAAGATATAAATAATAATTATATCTTTTGTGATTTTATGTCTTCTTGTTGTGACATAGTTTCATTAAAATTAGAAATTAAAATAACTATATAATTATTAAATTTCAAAAAAAAAATAAGTGAATCTAATTTTAAAAAAGGATCCCATATATTTTTATAAGTGTCCCTTTTCTTTTTTTTTTTAAAAATACCTATTTACAAATGGACTATTTACACTTTTATATTTTAACATTTATTGGGTCGGCGCTCCTATTGATCTCCATGCTACATTTGTTGTAATGAAAACTTGAAGTTATACAAAGGAGAAAAAGAAAGGGCGAATGTTTATGTAACTAATGATGTAAAAGTGTAGTTGAATGCAATAAGCAAATGTCTTTAAAAGAAATCATCAATGGTAATCAGGTAATGGTAATAATATATTCCCACTACTGGCCTATTTGCATATATATATGATATGTATATATCCTATGACTCCCCTACTAAAGCAACTACGAACCCAATAATATGATGTTATTGGTAATCATATCTACAAAAATATTTCAATAGAGGAGAAAGACAAGGAGCGAACGCTATACGAATGCCCAAAACATGTAGATTAATGATGATGATGCGAGGTTGGTTGGTTGGTTGGTTGGTTGGATATGGATGGTCCAAATTCACAACTGCAAATTGACTGCTTCATGTAATGTACCAGCTGATCACGAAATTAGGCCAAGTATTTGTACATGTTTGGGTTCTCCTTATCTCTTTCCAGGTAGTCTCTAGTGATGAGATCTTCAATCCGCTTCTTGATTGCCTTGATATCAGGCTGCACAAAAATAACAATACAACAGCATTTAAATTAATTGGGGTTATCAATCAAGACAGTCAAGGAAATACTTTAGATGTTAAACAGACAAAATAAATACTATACCTTAAACATGCGGCTTAGCTGCTCAACACACTCTTGGACCAAGTGCAGATGACCTAGAACTTTCCTACTCTTCATTATGCGCACAATTGAGGCATCAATTGCATATCTTCTGTCCTTGTCCACATCTTCTACTACCTTTTTCCTTTCATCCACTGGAGGCAAAGGAATCTGCAATACACAAGTTACCAACAAATCAACAGCTGTAAGTTGTTCAAGCCCTTGAAGAAAGATAATGTCTAACAAACATGAAAATATAAACGTTATCTAACCCTGATCCGCCTCATTCGGTCTGTAAACCTGGAATTGAACTCGAAAACATCATTATGAGACACATTTTTACTACTAGGTTCCTTTTTCAGAATTTTATACTTTGAGCATGAGAGAGAGTGAAGCACTCTGACTAGATCATCATCCCCCAAGTTCAACTGTGTCTTAATCTCAGAGTAACTCAATCTATCTGAAGCATTAAACAGCAACAAGGCTGCCGCCTGAGAAAAAGGAACGCAACAACATTGTGAGTTTTTACATTCAGTGGTAATATAAGATGCAACATCAAACAAATTCTCAGGTTATTTACCTGAAATGTCCCAACAACCAGTTCAATAGTTTTTGACTCAAACTTGCCATTTATGTTGCACGTTCCCAAAGAATAAATCCATGTAAGTTTGCGGTGTTTTGTCTTTTCCTCATAAAATTCCTTGAAGACTTCAACACACTTCACCTATAGTTGTTTTACAGAAAAGTTAAAAAGTATCGTAATCATGGTCGAAAGATTTGTTCAAAGCAGTCGCACAAGTTAGCAGTTCTATCAACAGTTGAGAAGTAACATCTTACCATTTCTGTTGGGAGGCTAAGATCAGAAGATCTATAAGTAGGCCAGAATCCAGTAGTGAGAACTGTAACAGTCAAATCAATCCCAGGAGTGGCAGCAGGTTTAGTTCTGAGGTGGTCTTGAAATTGGTTTTGATTTTCCTTTGCCAATGTCAAGTCCGTCACCTAGAAGAGTTAACAGTATCAGTGACTAATTATTAAACTATATCCAACAGGGAGGATAAACTCCATAGTAATTACAGCCAACTCACCATTCCCTCCATTTTGGATGTGAACTGTCCACCACACTGTTGCTTTAGCTTTGTTAAAATCAGTCTTTCATGATCATCATTGGCACTTTTGTCAAAAAGCAGTCTTCGAGAAAGCTTCTTCCTGCCAGCAATCAAGGCAACATATAAACTCTAATGCCTCTTAAATGCATGTAAAATTTAATTTGCTTGGCTAACACATGAAAAGTAAAGTAGAAAATCTCTTTAGAAAGTAGAAGTCTTACCTGTAGAATTCAGCAAACAGATCCTTGTCACCAATATAAGCAAGGAGCTTCACAACCTGCCAAACAAGAAGGTCGAAATACATTTAGTAACAGCCAAATACCACCAGAATGAAGGGTAAGATATGCAGCACCACCTTATCTAGGGTTTCTTCAATAGATTCATCACTCAATTTTTCGCTACCACCCTTCTTTAGGACATTGTCACAATATGAAGCCAAAAGCTCTGCACTTGAGCTGCCAGCAACCACTTTATTGCAAAAGACTTCAAATGCCTCCTTAAGTGCCTGAATGATTTAAAGAAATTGATGCTTAAATATAAACAGCGGCAATGACCCAACAATAAGAGAAAATTTTAACGTGATGAAACCTGCCTTGTGAAATAGAGTATTGTTTGAGAAGCAGTCAATCACACGAGCCATGTATTTATCATGTAGTTCAATAACTTTCCTCACGAAAACCTGTAGGAAATTACCAGTTAATGAACAGGTAACAGACAATTGTGCAAATAATTCTCATAAACAGGTAAGAATTTGTTCACCTGCTCCAGTGAGCCACCCAGAGTTGTTTCTGCCTGTTAAAGAACTGGTATTAGCATTATCAGGAAGAAAAAGAAGTGATAAAACTGAAGCAATGACAACAGTACAAACTAAGTAGGAAACTCTTTCCACCACCTAAAAATTTTTAATTTTCTTTCCAGGAGTTTCTTTTCAAATGATGCTTACACACTTGGAAGAGAAGGATAGGTTAGGAGGCTTTGAAACCAAAAGACACTTGTTTGGAATCCTAAAGCTTATATAGCTGACCTTCTGATCAACACAAACAATTTCTATTGACAAATTATAAGCAGACTGCTTCAGTAAGCTACACTCTTTAAATATTTTCATACTGGTATTATGCAATTACAGCCTTCATATTTTAAGATTGACTAAATGTTGAACAATCAATCCTCTAAACCCAGCTAAATACAACAGCAGTTGATGGTTCACAAAATAAGCCAAGATGTGATGACAGGCACGCCTCTCACTTTGCTTAGTTTATGCGGCACTTTGGGATGAAGAGTAGATAGGATAATAAGTTAAAATCACCCTCAAATTAACATTTACTCTTCTACTTTAGAGAGATTATTTTGTGCCTGCTTGGTTGGAGTAAAGAGGTAATGAAAGGACACAAAAACTCTAACTCCTTGTTCTGCATGCCAGAACGAAGATTACTGACCTTGTTACTTGCAGCCTCTTCAGCTTGTTGCACTAAGACCATACCTTCATCAGTGACATGCTGCACCATGCAACCTCAAAAGTTTAAGGCCACAATTAATTAACAAAATAAAAGCTTACAATATCCACCACCTACCATTTCCAAGTAAACTCCTGTTCAACAAATCAATGGAAAGCTATACCTGCTTAAACATGTTTGCAACTGGATCCAGTCCTTTTGGAACTTTATGAAAGAGTCTATACATCCTAGAAAGATCGTCAACCTGATATCACATAGGAATGTGTGTCTTCATTTTGCCAAACAAGTAACAAAAGAGTTTCAACAATCAAATAGAACTACAATATACCTTATCTTCTCTAAGCAATGCACGACATCCAGAATGCTCCTTCTCAAGCAATTGGTTGGTGTATGTGACCAACAATTCATTTTGTGTTTTCTACAGAAAGCAGACAGCACTTAAGTGAACCTAATAGGCACATAAATCAAGAAATCATGCATGCCAATCTATGTCACCAACCAAGGATACAGAGACAAGTGAAACATACCCTAAACAAGACAAATGTTACACTCTATCACATACAAACATTAAGAATAAGTTGCACTGTAAGCATGTACTAAACTGGATGACTGTAACTTTTCGCATTCTTTTGCCAAAAAGAAACAATGTCTACTTCATAAAAAATAAAAAGTACAACTATAAAATTCCAAAAAAGAAAAAATTGATTTACAAGTTCAAATGAAAATGAGCATTAAACAATAAAGATAATAAATTGAACTGCAAATGTCAAATAAAAAACTAAGACTCTCCTTTCATTAAAAAAAAAGGTCAGAACCCTATTAATTGAAAACATCAGATATACAACACTTCAAACACTCTAATAAGAATGTACTAAGAATCCACACATTTCACCAATAATCTTGTGAATGCTCAATCGAAATAACAATTCACATGGTATATCTGTAAATTCCAACCACTGAAGCATCAAAATAAAAAGAAAAAGCTTACCTCCAAAAGTTTTATCTCACTAGTTGAATGCAGATAATGAGATACTCTATCCTTCTCCCTTCTTAAACACTCTTCAACCTGTTTTACATGAAAAAGGTATTAAGATCCATCATACCGTATTCCAACTTTGGTGAGGTCAGGTAAAACAGTGTGTAATTGATGCTTGCCTTTATCATATAATCTGGACAAGAATATTGAACGATCCAGTTGGATGCTTTTATTGAGTAATAAGAGGCCGTATCTATAAGCATGTATGCTTCAAAGTCATTTTCATAGCAATCCATCGATCCCATCCCAATTTCAACAAACATATGTAATACATTCTTCAGCAAAGCTCTGTCAATCTGATCTCCTTCACGTTCGCGCTCAATCTGGTCAAAAAAAATTATTGATCTAAGCTAAAGACCATATGCAAAAGCAAAAGGAAATTGTATGAAGACAATGCAGAAGACTTGCCAGAGCCACAACAGCATCTCTAAATTTTGCGTTTAACTCCTGGTAGACCTATTACAACATAAAACATATCTCAGCACTAAAGATGATAACACAACTTTTCGGTGCACCATTAAAAGTTAATTACAAGAAAAGTAATAAGTATTGTGAGAAAAGGAAACCGCCAAATAATACAACAGTTGTGATTAACATACCAAATCTCGGAAGCAAGTGAGCCCAACTTCATTCAGAGAAGGAACTGACCTCCGGGATATAAAATACCGATCAAGATAATAGAAAAAGCGTGAAAGCCATCTGACCATAACCTTATGGTTTTCCCACCTAAAAACAAGTTCTCTCAACAAGAATTCATGATGCTTTTCTCTTAGAGATGGCAATACCTGGTATGGGAGACAATAGGTGTCAGAGTAAGCAAATAGTGACAGATTGTGCTGGAATAGTAACCTGGAAACTACTATAATGCACAACCGATTCGAGTGAGGCACACTTTGATAAACAAACATGCGAACTGAAGGCCAGACCATGCCCCATGTGTCGTATACCAAAACGGTTCAAAGTGCAAACCATATAAAAACAGTATGTAAAGAGTCAACGGACTCCAAGCCAGGTATATTATAACCCATACATAATCTAGGATTGGAAATCTATAATTAATTGTATGAATGAATGTCTAGCCACATTAACCCACCATCCCATCATATCAAACTTGATCATTCCCCAATGACTTGAATAACATGATCGATTGCTTAATTACCATCATGAACCCTCTATTGCTACAAGTCATTCTTCAATATTAAAATCAGATACTCACACATACCTTCTCTTGTCCTGGAAATATCAGTTTAACATATTCAACAAGAGTGATACATAGAGTAATTACATTTTTATCACGTTATTCTCCCGTACATGACAAAAAGGAGAAGAAAAAGAGCAAATCATATCCTTGTCCTATATTCTCTTTCAACATAAGCATTGCCAAAAATCTACCGAAAAGAAACATGCAATTTCACAAAGAATTTATACAGATATCACTCTATACAACTTGCTCCAAGGAGGTTCTGTATCATCTGAATCAAAGAGGTTGGATTCTTACAGATGACAAAAGGTAGTCATCAAATGCTTCCTTGTACTTCTCATACAGCTGCTGAGAATAATCATGAGGAGGTTTCTGGGTACACATATTATAGATAGTTCTGTATTTCAAAATTAAGAGGAAACTCAATCGTTTAAGCAGCAAAATTTAAACAAAAAAAAATCAAATCAAATAGTAAAAATCACGGATAAAAATTCCAAAACCTCAATTCAACAATAAAAAGCCACAAATACAATCATTATAACTGGAATTTCTCCCAATAAAGGATACGTATACAGCATCATGTACTCTTCTGAACTAAATGGGATGCTTTCCTTCTGTTCTAAAATGTTCTTTAATTTCTTAATACCCCGTTGCATGTACTCCCATCCCTCTTCCAGCTCTATGGTCTTCATATGAGCCGTTGGCATCTTGAAAATCCGTTAACTACAATCAGCAACTAAATATAGTCAAAATCACAAATAAACTTCATACATGAGTTGCAAAATTTGAAATCCATAGTATCGAGTCGCTGATTTAGCAGCGGTCGTTTTAAAAATAAAGTGCCAACACGCGTAAACAAATTTTTCAATCAATCAGAAAGATGACGTCCAACATAAATGCTTATATGTACATGCGTCACCAAGTTTATTCGTACAAGCACGCATATGAACACGTCTCACCAATTTGAGACAGGTCTCACAGATATCTGAAGCGGTCGACGAAACCCTAGAATTATCCTAGGGTTTTAGGATGAAATATCCGAAAAATCCGATTACAATGCGATACGAGAAGGCGGTGGTCGTGCGTATGTGATCATTGAAGTTAACGAAGTAGTTCCTAAATGGATTTAGGAAGAGAGAGAACAAAAGATGAACCCTACCTAGAAATCGCTTGATCAAACTCCAAACACAAATAACAATGTGTATTGATGAGGCGGTAAAGGAGAAAAAGCAGAGTCCGTTCGGAGTTTGAAGACTCACAGTCACGTACTACTCCACTGCTGCCTACACTGCTGCTGCGTAGAGCTCTTATAATAACAGGGGATCATTAAATTGCCCTTTTCCTACGTTTTCTTTTTATTTTTTATTTAGGTTTTCATTCTTTTTCTTAACTTTAAAATATATATATATATATTATTATATAGTGAAAAATAAATATTAATTAATTTAATATATATATATATGCCAATAAGTAATCGTAAAGCATCTATCTTGGTTTTAGATTATAATTTAAAAAATATATATAATTATATTATAAATTTTGCATGGTGATAATATAAATGTGTATGTGATAAAATTAAATGGCATAGCAAGAAAAATATCAAAAATATTTTGTTGAACAATTATATATCCTAGTTGCTCTTATTTATTTTTTTTTCCTTTTTAAACGTTTTCATCATTTCGTTAATGATTAATGATTTTAGTTTATTTATTACTTCAAGATTTGGAAGTTTAATTATACTTTCTATAGAAATTTAATTTTATAACTAGTTAACTAACATTTTAATCCCTCATTACTAGTAGTCAATCAAACCTTATAATGTAAATATAAATATAATACATATATATATATAGGAAGAAAAAATACATATAAAAAGGAAAAATAGCAAACAAGAGAAGAAATGAAATTGTTAATGGCGAATAATGTAATATCTATTAAAGAATGGATTAAATAAAACAGATAAAATTCCAAAATTTTGCTGTTGCTAATTTTTATAGAGAGAAATAGCGATGGCCAACAAAAATGCCATGACATTATCCATAAAACTCTTATTTATTAATCCATTAATCTTTCTATTTCCTTCCCCTTGGATTCAATTATGTCCCCAGTCAAAGAATTTATGCTTCCAAAACATATATAAAATACTAACTCTAGGCTGTAACTCTAAATCTGTAAACCAGAAAGATTAAGAAAGAAAGCACAGAAAAGATAGAGAGAAAATAGGAAGAGATAAAGAAGCAAACTGAATTGATAATTTTGCCAAATGATATCCCATCTACAGTGCTCTTCTACTATTACTTATTACTAACACTTTGAAGAAAGCGTGACTTATAATTTGAATGCGTGACACAAACAAAGCAAAAGTTAAAGCTTTAGACAAAAGTTTCAAACAATCATCCAAGACAATTATTATGAAGAAAGGAAAAAAAAAAATAGATTTATAGATTTGATAAAATTACGTAATTTTTAATTCCTAATTATATTTTGTTCATAATTATATTTGTTTAGGAAAATCTTGAAATTATTAATAATCATAATAAACAACCTTAATAAGTGTAGGAAAAGTATTGGATATAATTTGTTTAATGATGTATGGCAGTATGGGTGGAAGTCTAATTGAGAACTTTAACGAGGGGAGCGCGTTTATAAATTATAAAATAACAATTTTATTAAAAACAATCATAATATATAATAACTCAAAAATAGTATTATTGCCTTTTAATTTTTTGCTTTGGATATCGTACAATAGACGCTTTTATTTATAGTATAGTATAACCAAAAGTTTAAAATATATTTTTCACCCTAAACCAAACAAATAAATTCTAATACCGAAACAAAAACTGTATCGGCTGTAGTAAAGATTGGGCATGACAATTGCAATAAGCCAAACCCAATAATCCCTTGGGTCCTTTACTCTCTTCTGGATGCCATAGACTCTTGCCAGAATCTAATCAACATACATTTGATTTTAGTGATATTTATATTTTAAATCCCTAATTTTAATTAAATTACATCATTTTTTAACATTTGCAAAATAAGATAAAAATAATTTTGAACAGAAGAAGACGGTATCAAAAAGTGATGAATAACCAGAGAAACAGAAAATACCACAAAATCCAAATTCTATTACAAATATTGATTAATAATTAAACACTGGGAAACCATGGGAATGAAAGGAGCTATGAATGAAAAGGAAATCGGAAATCGGAAAAGTAGTTCAGTTTGTTTGAACTTTGAAGAAACTCTCTTATTGGCAGTGATTGAAATGATTTCCAGTTCAACCATGTGAGTTATAAACCAACCAAGCGGGAATGGGATTTCAGGACTAACAATAAATGATAAAAGTAGCACCAAATATTGATGCATGAAAAACAAACAAAATTCAAATAACATGTAGAAAAATAATAATGCCTAGTCAGTCAATCCAATTTATTCATCTTTCAGCTGTTGCACTAGTTATAAAGGTACTATTCTGTAAAAAAGCTAAAACTCCCTCCTGCTGCAAATTGTGGACCAATTTTCCTGTACACATTTAATATTCTGTTAACACCAACTAGCTAATAAGTAACAAACATAAAAGTTAAAACCCATCTTCAACAGAACAAGTTGTTTCAAGAAAAGGATTCAGTTTGTATAAGAATGAAGATTTGACTTCTGCCAAAGCCAATGTGGGAGGAGGTAAAAAAACTTCCTCCACAACATATAAAAAGGGAGAAAAGTTTCTTAAAGAGTAAAGAGAAATCTCACCAATCACTTTTGCTGGAGGATAATGAAGTATATATGGAACTGTGGTAGAGGAAGAGTGACGACACAAGCAAATGAAAAATTGAGCTTTTGCTACATGCAGTTACAAACAGAACAGCTGCAGCCCAGATCACAAAAACAATTTCAGAAGAAAATCTAATCAAAAAAATCATGAACCGTTAGGCATTTTTACATCTTGTATACCATCTCAGAGAACCAATTCTTGGAATCCACCCATCAAACTAAGAAAAATACAACAACAGATCTCAACCTCGTGGTATGCTTATATATACATGCTCCAACTATGTATTACTACTTGTCTACATAATCACAAAAGAGATATCCTGCAAAAGCAAAAACTGGGATTAAGTAAATAGAAGAGCTCTGGAAACACATTCTGTAACAAGGCATGAGCAAAGAACAATTGTACCTGAGCCAATTACTATCTCTTCTGTTTGCTAAAACTGTTCCTTTGTCTGAGTTCAAAATTCTCTCAGCTCTTCATCCCTATTCTCCCAAAGATGAGAAACACAACAAATTGACAGGTCACGGAAGCTCGTCACCTTCAGATACAATGACGGCGATGCAACTGCAACAAAATTTAACTTGTCTTGAGCTGATCCTGATTGAAGTCTGACTTTCCTTTGCAATTGTTCTTCTATCTTCTTCTGATAATCAGGAAGTGGCACATTTACATAAATTGTTATCCTCAGGCTTATGCCTTGATTAATACTTTCACTTCCTCTGGAATTCGGGAATCCTTATTATTTGACAAAAGCAGCCACAGCCACAGCCGCATCAAAAAATCCATGAGAAAATGCATATCGTACTACTATACTGTACAGATGTACAAGATCACTGAACAGGTGGAACTCATTGTTCAGTAGATGTATAGCATTTTGCCACCAACCAAAAGATCCACTTCGGTTTCGATTTTCCTTAATCAGGAAATGGAGTAAATAGAAAGCGCGCGTTTTTTTTTTCACGATTACCATTACTTCCACTGTAACTGAAACTCAACGGTAAATTGCTTCCATTGCCACCCGAACAAGGCGTAGTAATCCGTCAACATCTTGGAAGTTAAAATCAAGGGCCTTTTTAACGGAAGAGATACCCTCTTTATGTTGGGCCCCATCCGATCTTGGATTAGCAGCAAAAGCATTTCGCGATTTTCTAGAGGCTTCCATGGCATTATTAACATCCTGTGCCTAAAAATAAGAATATCCTTGAGATATCAATATAAGAAGGGAATACGCCAAACCTAACTCGTAAAATTCTACAAAGTTGTAGTAAATGGTGCCCAAAAAAGAAAAAGAGAAAAAAAAAGATGGAATTGATGGTTGATGCAAGGCAACTGGCTAGTCTACAAGCAGGATCAAAATGATGTAATACTTAATTCAAGACCAAAATATACATAGTCCATTAAAAGCCTTGTACAACTCAAACAACCTTTAGTTATCCAAATAGCAACTGGTTGACCAAATCTAGCAACAGAAAAAAAGTAATATATAACACTTAAGTGGATGTCCTAGAATTGTTCTGGAGAAGATGGGTCCAAAAAGAATTCATCCTACAATCGATGCTGTAAGAGGCAAACTATTGTCAGATATTACTAAAGAAAGCTCGAAAGCTATCATGCCTTCACACTGAGGAGAAATCTGTTTCCCCTATCATCCTCTACTTTTCAAAATAAGGATGTGTTTCTTAAATTATGTGGTACATCGTCTTTCATGTTCCCCATTTCCAAATAGTTGATCCTACTAACTTCAATGGAAACACAATCCAGGGCATCTAGTTTTCTTTCTCATAAATTCTACAAGAGCATTTATGATAAAGCAAAGTTTCTAGTTGTACTTACATAGTTAATTAGCCGCAAAAAACTAGAACGGTTTCGGGCTGTCAAGACATGATTCCCAGCAACTTGAGGAGAACCAACACTCTTGGTTTGCACAGCCTTGTCCGCCACTGTTGGGTTGTTCAAATTGTCAATATCAGAGGCAGAAGAGGAAGGAGACTCACCTAATTAGTGGTAACAAAAGGTGTCATAAGAGGTGATGTCAAAGCCAAAATGAAGGAGGTATCTTGCTAATATCTATCATCAAAAAAGAGAAATAGAGGTACTCTTCCAACATATAACTTAGATCTCCATCCACTAATTTTACTAATTAAAATATATAGTAGCAAAATTTCTAGAATCAGAACAGTGTTATCTAATGATGGTTTCTGTTCAGTCATTCATGATAGATTTGTTTCAGCACACATGGAACACAAGAAAAAGGAGAAAACAATTTGAACTCTTCCATGTGCAGAAATTTTCAAACTTCTTGCATTATCTTCCATAAACTGCAAGCATGAAATGATAACATTTCACTGTTTGCAACCATTAAAAACTCCAAAGCAGGTCCTCAAGGAAAAATTGTAATCAACTTCAGATATAGATCCCAATCAAAAAGTCAACAGTTGTGCAACTGGACCTTGTAGTTCACCCACACCACACTGATGACTTGTCCATTACTTCAGCATGCAGTCAGAGAAGCCAGCCAGATTCACAAATTTATTCTCATACCTGTAGGAGTAATTTGTAGAGCAGCCTGCAACTCATTCCGATCTCTGCTTGCACTGTTATGTGAGGTATAAATTACTCGCATGTATGCAACCTCCATGCACTTATAAGCTAGAGCAGCAGCAGCCATATCTTTGGATTTCTCATATTCATGGGCACAAAACCTATTCAGAATAGAAGGGAGAAACCAAGAAGAAAGCTAGATAAGTGCTTTGACGCTTACAAAATACAGTTAATTTTCCTGCAAGAAAGAAACTCCAGATAACAAGCACACCTTAAGACCAGAGTAGTGGGAGAAGGGAAGTAAACAAAACAGAAATTTTGCCTGTTGTCGTGAAATCATCAAATATTTATTCCCAGTTACAAGAGGTAGCTTCAGAATAAAGATAGCATATTGTTTGCCTCATCCATGGTCAATCAAAGTTTTTCTTTCTCAGAAAATAAGCTACAAAAACAAAAATACTATGCAGCTTGTTTTGCCACAATAGGTTATTCTGCAAAACTAGAATTAATATGATGGTTTGTCCATTCAAGAGAAAGTAAAACCAACCAACATTTCTCCAACAAAGACACATTAAACTAAAGACCCAAAGGTCCACATGTGAAGTATGAAAATTGAAAACAAACCAAGTACAGAGGCACCAGATACAGAGAATGAGAGAGTACTTTGTGAATCAAATGTGTAATGCTCCAACAGAAGAAAGCCTTACAGAAATAAAAAGGACTAAGTTCTCTCAGTACCTTTACTAAAACAAATCAGCCAATATTCAAGTTACTCCAGTCAACTGAAAGTCTGAAAAGAGCACCACTAAAGACAACATTCGAAATAGTTGGATGTTTCCACTCACAGTACTCTAGCTTGTGTGGAAATAAGAAAAAGACCGACTGAATAGGAGTTGATTTTCACATTTAAACATTTAAATTATTTCAGTTAACAAACTTGGAGTTTGACATAAACGTTTTAATCAAAATTGTCCATAGATAAAACTATCCAACTAAACTACGTTAACCAATGAACCATTCAAAGACCAGAACAAGTACATCAGGATTTGAGCAAATCATCACCAAAAGGAAAAAATTGAACCATATAGCTTCGAATTCAACATACTCGCAGAGTTTTGCAGTGCTGCTATACATTTGCATGGACTGAATCATCTCATTGTGCTTGGTGTTCTCACTATTGCCAGATTCTAACAAAGAGGCTCCATGAAGAAATTTAAGAGCAGCTTGGAAATAAAGTCCTGTGCTTTCAGTTGATCCAGAATTCTGCAACAGAGAGGCATGTTGGTACAATAAGACAATGCCTGGAACAAACCATAAATCAAAATTAGAATAGAAAGTAGAAACCTTGAGACGGTCAGCCAAATGTTTGAGGTCCTTTGCCTCTTTAACAGCATTGGTAACAGCTTGACTAGAGGAATCCTTGCGAACAGGACTTGGGGCTTCAATGTCCCGGCCCTTGTGTGAAGGGGGAGTGGGACGTCTCAAATTAATATGTGGGTTTCCATTTTGCTTTTCAGCTTTTTTGCACTGTTTTGATGTCTTCAATAGAGCATCATGTTCTTTATATTCTCCATTTTCTTTGTGTGATTCAGCAATCGTCTGAAGACGTGTCATTGTGTCAGTATGAGCTCTCACTGAAGGTGGTAAAGAGTGCGACTTCCCCCTTCCAGAAACCTCAGATCCTGTCTTATCTGAAGACAACTTCCTTGACAATCTATCGTTATCAGAGTCCTGAGGCGCATTCTGCTTCGTATCATGGCTGGTGACAACATCAGGTCCAATTAATGAACCATCACGACCAACAACTTGTGTTTGATTCTCCACCTTACAATCCTCCTCCACTAGTTTCCCAGCAGATTCTTTCTTATAAACAGATTGTTTTTCAGTTCTATCAAAGCCAGTGCCAAATTTTTCCTGAATTTTGTTCCTTCCAGCCTTCACGTTTTCCTCGTGTGAAGTTTCATTACCATTCTCAAATCCAGATATTGATCCACAAATCTTTTCCTTAGACTTTGAAGAGGATCCCTTTCCAACCTTCTTTGTATGAGCACCATTACTGGGAGACTGCTGGTCATTCACCTTTCCTAAAGTTCTAATTTGCTCTGAAGCCTGTGTCTGGGAAGAATTTTGACTGCCTCGACCTAGTGCATCAATTTTGTTATCAGGATCACACTGAGATACAAAGTCAGTTGAAGATACACACTCTACCTTACCTATGACACTTCCATGATCCAAATCCCTCCCCTGGAAATCAAGTACGGTGGATTCCGCAGACCCACGATGGATGACATTGAGAGAACTCTCCTTCATTTTCACTGATTGATCATCCATCCCAGCATCTTCACCATCTAAAGATCTTCTTGGACTAGCCGTGACAAAGAAGCCAGCATCTTGAGAATCATCTTTTGCAGCAATTTTCCTTCTTACCTGTGTTAATTTTTCTGTACCAGACATCCTGAATGGAGATGAAGACACTGATTCTACTGGTGAGCCTTTCGTTTCATGAAGGCTGGTTTTACTTTTACGTGAACCAGAAACCTTTGAAGAGCTTGAGGTAGCAGCAAGAGAAGGTTGTCCAGAACCTAAATCTCTTCTTAAAGAATCTGCAGCATCCATGCTCCGCCGTGATGGAGTGCAATCTAGATCTTGCCTCATTTTCTGATCTGTCATGCCTCTACCCTTTTTTCCAGATACACTACCATCCCTGCTCCCAATGGCCTCTTTTCCCTCGGACTTTGATATTCTTGCTTTCTTGTCTTTCCTACGCTCATTTTTCCGAGTCTCGTCCAAGTAGGCCCTGCTTCCTTGGGAATGATGTTGTGAACTCTGCAGTGGCACACTGTCAAAATCACCATTTTGATGTTCATTCCCTTTTCTCTTCTTCACAGAACCGTCATTACCAGACTTGTCCATCTGCAGTAAACCATCATCTGAAATAATTGACGTTTGAACTTCTAACTTCTGAGATGGGACTGACCACTTCTTCGTCGTATCACCTTTTGAATCCTTAGAATCATTGCTACATTTGTGAGAATCCTTCCCTGATACACTATTTGAACTTTGACCAGCTTTTGAGGAAGCCCCTCCAGGATCAGAAGTGCGATTTTCATCTCTATTTCGTACATCTTCTGTCTTTATCTTCTTAGAAACTCTCAGGGCATCTATATCCTTCTCTCTTCGGTCCTTCATCTTTGATTTCGTTTCGTCACCTGTTAATACAAATATATAACAGCTAGTACTCTAAAACGAAATGACTGATTTAATAGAAGTAGAGTCCCTAAATTTATACCTTCATCAGAATTACTAGCAAGCAGGATTCTCTTCTCCTTTTCTGTACAATATCTATCTACGAATGATCCACCAGGCTGGCCCATATATTGGGATCCATATTCCTCAACTGTGGAGGGGTCCGCTTCACTGAAATTTATACTTTTTGCACATGCCTGAAGGTTCTTTTTCAGATTTGAAGATTGCATTGGACCATCCTGGCTAGTGGTACTCGTTACATCTTTTGATCCACTTTTCCTCTTGCCACCAGAAGCTATAACTTGTAATCCAGAATTATGAAAATCTTCATTGGATTTCCTACTATCACCTGGAGATACTCCCAAGAAAGTCCTACCAGGATGAGCAAGCTGATCAAGTTGACGGCCAGAAGCAGCAGGAAGAGGCGCCACAGAGGCCTGGGTTTGGTAAAGGGCCCTTACAGCATTTGTCGTCTCCTCATCGCTGATACCGCAACGATTCATTCCATGCCTAGAGACAAGTTGAACAACATAAAGCAAAGTACATTATAGAAACGTACCTGCACAATTATGACAGAGAGGGAGGAATAGAAACATGCATTATTTTCTTATGTTAAGCACTGCCGTCAATTAGCTTCATAAGGAGATTTGGCAATATTTACCCATCCGGTGCATATGTTGGTCAAGTTACTCAGTTTAACAATAGAATAAAAATTGTGTAATAACTTGACACAATGAGGTTTTCAACTTTTTCACGGTAATAAAAAAAATTGAATACTTTATGGCGCAAACTCTTTACAGGCTGCAATGGTCATTTTGGATAAAAACTAACCACAGATACTTCAAACAACTGTGATATAAAGCAAGTGCCAGACAGAATGACAGAACTTACAGCCAGTCCAGCATACTACACTGCCACTTCTCAGGAAGACTCTCAGGATTTGTACCAAGTGGAAGAAGCCTCCAAGTCTGACACTTGTCACAACAGACCCAATCTTCATTAACCAAAGGAGCCATCATTGGAATAGCTGCATCATGGTTTGGCCATTTTCCATTGAGAAGTGGCCTATATGCAGGTAACTTTGGATGGCTCCCAGTATCACTAAGTCTCTCATCAGCAACATTACATCCAGAGATACCTCTCTTTTCAACTAAGACAGAGTCTTTGACCCCCTGTACTGAAGTCATTTCCTCAGAAGCAATTTCCCCGTCATCCTGTTCAAGTTCTATGTCCCCAAAAAAATCTTTGTATTTATCAGTGACTTTCCCAAGCCCCTTCTTCTGACCATCTGAATTAGAAATCTTCTTACTTTTAGGTACTGTAGAAGAACTAATAATTGAGCCAGTTTCCTGAAATTCTGTGCTAGGGACGTATTGGCTTTGGCTTCCTTTTGATTTCTTTTTGCCCCCAGACAATGACTGCACCTCCCCAGGTGCTGATTTTGAACCATCCACATTATGAGATGCAACTTTCTGATCAAAATTCTGCTTTGAACCATCCTCATTATGAGATGTAGCTTTCTGACCAATCTTCTCTTTTGAAAGATCATCTAACTTGACAGATTTTCTTTCTTCCAAGGCATTTGACTCAGTTTTTATTGAAAACTCAGCTTTCGTTTGATAAACTGAATTTTCATCAACAGAATTTGATTTTCTACCTTCCTTTACCTTTTCAAATAAATTAACCTTTCTATTAAACTTCTCGACCCCACCATTCTGTGACACAGACTCCAAAAGTTCCTCTTCTACCACATTATTCAGGGAATCAGTTTTTACAGAATTTTTAAAGACATTTTTGGAAGTAGTAACAGGCTTTGCCGTGTCTTTTGATGAATGAGAAACATCATAGAATGAATTGGATAAAAGTGGGAGTTTCAAAGCATTAGAAACAAGTTCTTCACATGCTGAAGTATCTAAATCATCCTTCTTCACAACAATACCTAAACCATCTCGATTATCTTTAGCACTATTGTTTGATGGTTCTAATGAAACAGCAGATTCCTCAAGTAATTTTGGTTTCCTTTCTCCTGAAGTAGTAAGATCTGACCCACTCCTCGCCAACCTAGAACTCCCCAAGTTAAATTTATGAACAGTTTTAGATTGACTGTCCCCGAAAAACTTTCCATTTTCAGTCAATCGAGTCACATCATCAGAAAGTGGGGACAAGAGCAGCCCTCCAAACAATCTGACCGATGTCATAATCTGTAACAGTAAGCAGACAAACAAACAAAATATGCATTATTAGATCAATTAAAACATAGAAAGTCAGAAAGTGGATGCTGATACAGGATAAAGTTAACCTGAAGAATACTAGTAGGAGATTCATCTGGGATATCCTGAAGGTCATGATACAACCCTTCACTATAAGTGGGACTGTCATCCAAAGACGATGAAGGAGAGACGTCAAGACCAAGCCCACTATAGATTTCAGCATTTTTACGAGTCGACAAATTGTCTACACCAACTTTGATGCGAAACTTTAGAGCTTTCTGATCAGAAAAATTGGTTGCTTTCTCAAGTTCAACATTGGAGGCCAACTCATCACCATTATTAGACAGCATGCACACACCCTGATTCACTTGATCATTACCACATGAGGCTTTTAACTCACGCCCATTTGAAGATTTTACTATGGGCCTGGCTGATAGGGAAGTACTTGATGCAGAAATAGAATTTCGCCGACCACCCTGTAAATAACCCAGCTTAAACCGCTCAAGTTAATGAGTGTTTTTAGATACACAAAACACCCACACTAATGCTGACAAAAACTTCTACCTCAAGGTGCGTATTGTTTGGAGATCTTGGTCTGTTCTGGTTAATTACTTCCGAAGGAGTCCTTGGACGAGACCAGGAAGGAGACTGCTGGTTGGGAGGTAAAAAAGAACCATATCCGCCAAACTTAGCACCTGTTAAGGCATTAAAGTCTCTAATCATCACCTCATAATGTTAATCCGCTTACTATAGTACTATTTTGCATGAGTTCTTGTGTAACTTACCCAAATTTTCAGCTGATACCCCTCCTTCAAAATCTTTTTGGAAGTGTCCCAAAACATGTTGAAGTTTTTCATCCTGGAAGCATACAAAGCTTGGTGAAAGGTATTACATCTTATAACCCAAAAAAAAGAGCAATAAAATAATTATTAAGAAACCATTGCATGCACAAATTTCTGCTCTCTTAGCCGTTCTTAGAACCTTTATTACGAATTTATATGTAGAAACCGAAACTGCAACCAAACCAAAATGATTGCATGACCAAGTCATTATAAGTAATTTTCTACATCAAATGGATAAACCACCCGGAGTTAAATGGAATGTTATGAAACATGCCAATTTGTGATTTTCATTTCTGAAAGAAATACCATAACTCATAAGTAGTGAACTACAGGCCTTTCAATCAAAAATAAATTGTTCAGACCATATTAATAAGCCTAAAACCAAGTGGCAGCAAATGCCTGACGAGTTAAAATCTGTCCAACACATTACATAAAGTTGCTAATCCGAATGCCTAACATGTTAAAAAAAATTTTTAGCACATCAGTAGAAGTTATATTAAGTATTACCCAAATCCTAAAATTCAAAATCAATCAAAAACACCACTACTGTTGAACAACTCAAAATCACTACACTACTTAAAATATCAAACTTGGAAAAGAAACTTGAAAAGTCAAAGGCAAATTTGCATTGCGGACAAGTGCAAAAAAAACTTTGAACACATAATATCCACAGAGAACGTGTCAAACACTATGGACCAAAGATTAAGTGAACCAAAAATAAAAATAGCTTACGAGGTAGGAGAGGGCAATATCAGGGTCAATTGTCGAATCAAGCGAAGCTTCTCCTTCTTCAAGCTCGGTTTCTTCCATACCTCCGTTTCGAAACCCTAACCCCGTCCCCTTCCTCCCATTTCTACCTCTACTACCTCCACTAACAGAAATCATCCAAACAAAACAATAAAAATAAAATAATTACAACTCAAATATAACTTCTAACAAGTTCTCTACAGTCTCTAAACCAAGGAAGAAATCTCAAAAACTCCATCTCACAAAATTAAAAACTCCAAAAGAACTCACCAAGGATATAATCCCTGACTCGATCGGAACCTCGATACAACCAACCAAAACAGACTTTTATTCAATAGTATAATATTTTATTGAAAAGGAAAATAAATAAATAATTGAAAATTCTGGAGCTGAGCAACAAGATCCTCGGTCAAAACTCTTTGGCTTTGTTATTTCATAGCTCGGATCGTTATTTTTTATCAAAATTTGAAGCTCAAATCGATGAGCTGATACGGAAGAGGAGAGAGAAAGGAAGGAGGAAGAGAGAGAGGAGTGGTATGTTTTGGTGTATTGCAACCGCGTTTTGTTTTTCTTTATTTAATTTTCTATATTTTAGGATTTTTTATAAAATAAAAATAAATAAAAACATGGTAAGTGTAATAGTAAAATAAATATATATATATATATACACATAAATGGATAGATAGAGCCGATCTAAACTGAGGGAGACGGAGAATATGGAAACGAATAATTTCTTTACTTTTGGCGTTTTATTTCTGAGTCTCTTTTGGCGATCCAACTTTTTTAACAGCAGTAGATTTTCTGTCAAACAGACAACGGCTTTCGCATTTTGCATACTTAACAAACTAACCACAATGTACCACAGTACCAGTCGAGACGGTGGAGCGTAAAAGCTACGCGAAGATAAACGATCCGCATTATGATTATCAAATATCAACTTGTGTATTTCTATATTTTATTGCAAATAAATTACATAAATAAAATTTTTACCAAGTTGGAAATTTCTTTGGAGACATTCATACATAAATAGTTTGTGTTACATTGTAATGAGTTTGTCCCATTTGTATCATCGAGTAATATATTTTACAAAAAAAATTTATTCATTCAATTAAGGTAGCGATAAAGGTGGGCTCATTAATATATCGTGATTTCAATATACATATGCAGTAACCATTACATGAAATTATAATTAATTATAATTTCAATGACAACTAATTATCATTTAACCACGTATTATATTTGAATTACTTTCGCATGAGTTTTACCCGTATCATATCATATATGTTTTATGTATGCCTTAAGTCACTTTAAGAAATAGTGTTCATTTACTTATTTTCCATCCAAATATTACTCAACATTTATTATAATTCATCGACTTTCATTATTTAACTTAGTTATTGTTTTATGTCATTGCATGTATCATAATATTCATTAATGCTTCGTACATATCTCATTATTCGCAACATAATACAATTTAGTGGCATGCCATATTGCTAACTCCAAGTTTTTAAGATAAACGTTCTCCCTTAACATTAAAAACATATAATATGCAACAACAAAAAAATGTGAAACATATGATGAAAGTAATTATGAGCATGCTTTGAGAGTTGATTGTGTTTTAGATTGAGATATGAAAATGTATTTAATAAAAAACATAGACGAATAAACATATAATTGAAACATAAATCTTAAGATGAAATCACATTGTTAAAATGCATTTATCTACAATTATTAGGCCATAACTTACATGTGATTGAACCTTACAATATGATTTTAATCATAATTTTAATGAAATCACATTGTTAAAATCACATTCACTCACATATAGGTTAGGGCTTAATAATTGTAAATGTGATTTAGGTGATTTAGGTGATATTAATGATTTTAGTCACTAGTTTGTAATTTTGATTATATTTAAAAAAAAATTTGTCACTTGTAAACAATTAAAGGTTTGAGTTAATTATATTGTATAAGATGGGGTGCATGATTATTACTGTGGGAAAAAAAGTTGACATGGTACTCAATAATTGGATGTGATAAAAAAATAAATTTGAACTCTTTATACAAACTGAGACAAATTATCTCTCCTATTTGATGCAAATTATGACTACACATAGCTGGAGCTCTCATTTCATGTAAAACTTATATTACTCTCTATCATTACTCTTTTTAATAATACAACTGTAATTTAATTTTAAATTCACATTCAATTATAGAAAATAAAAATGGTGAATGTGATATTGAAAATAACGAGACAGGTGGCATAAAATTGGATGATTACCCATCAAGAAAATTAAATTAAAAAGAAATGATTTGTCCATCCAATTCCAGGGTGGTACTTGGTAGCATAAATATAATAATAAGAAACTAAAAACAAACAGCCATAAGAGCGCGTGGGAACAGCTTCTATTCAAGTCTGACACTTGGCATGTTAAGTGAGGCCAAATTACTTGATTTATCAGCATTCGTTTTTTTTTTTTTTTTTTTTTTTATAAATTTTTTGGGGGTTAAATGCTGGTAGTAGTTTATGTAGAGCGTAGAAATAATTAACAAACTTTGATTGCAAAAAAAAAACAAGTTGTCAATAAACCACTCCACTAATCTTAATTAGTAAAAAACAAAAATTAAGTGTAGCGGTGAAAGTGAAGACGATCATAATAAGGATATTTTTTAAAACCTTTTTGAAAGCTAAAATAACTTACTACTGAAATTCTGATATATATGTTAGTATTTTCGTAGCAAAAGAAACAGATGGAATTTTAAAAAATAAAAATAAAAGTAAAAGGATATCCATATTGGACTGGTCTGGTGATGTGCAATATATATTACAAACAATTTGACATTTGAAGTAAAGAATGGAATTTTTCATAATTGGACTGGCTTGCCCTGCATCCTACAATTTGAAAGGGTCGACATATAAGTCAATTATACTTATCCACATTTGATTGCACTAATGCCCACCTCTGCATTTTTAAGTACCAAATACTGTTTACCAAACTACTATAATTCTGTTTCTGTCTCACTCTTTCTCTTTTTTAATCAAAAAATAATATTTCAGATATTATGGGTTAAATACAATACAAAGTGTTGGTGTTTTTTTTTCCTAGTACACGTACTTCACCTGACTTTCTCTTCGTACTTAACTTGGTAGTTCTAAACTTAGTTTGTGGTCAAAGACAAAAACTATGGGAAATGATTTCCTCGGCATTTAGGGAATCATGCAAGTGTTGAATTTGGTCTTTAATATCAAACCATTGAAAAAGAATGAGACTTGAATATAAAGTTATTAGATTTTTAATATTCAAATTCAATTTAATATGTCCATTTTTAAAATTAACTTAAATTTAAAGCCTCAGCCAGCCGCCTCGGATACAACTACACAACCATTCGTCGAATCACGTCGGGTGGATATAACTAGTTACTCTTGACCAACGATTGTTATTCTTTCCTTCATTTTTTGTAATTTTATCTTTTAACAAACGAAAATTTCGTGTTTTCTAGATTTTATAGAATGCAGAAATTAATAAAAGAAAGAAAAAACAGGACACAAGTGTCAAAAGAGTAGTAGACTACTCAGCGTTGTAAACATGCATGGGTAAGTGCTAACGTTGTTGACAGGAGGGGAATATACTATTACTGGGAAAGAAGAAAGTGCCCCGTTGGAAAGTCCCTGCTTTTATACGTTACTTGTTCACCTACTAAACTCGCGATTTGGCGGCTGCCAACCATCCTCAACTTTTGGAGACCCGGAAGAAGAATGTGAGCTTGGGGCATCACAACTCCGAAGATGTTCGGAGGGAGAAAGTATTGGTAGTTACCACCAACTCAGCTCAGTGTATTAACCACCTAATACTTTCTTCTCAAAAATGCGGACGCAATTCAATTTTGCAGCTACTAAAGAATCTTTTGGGTTGTTTATGCTCTCACAGCAATTTAAAGATAAAAAAAAAAATTGAAGGGCGCTTAAATCAACTGCTTAACTGCGCAAGCGCAACTTGTATTCAATGGGAAAAAAAATTAAAATCCTAACATAGTTCCCAGAATTAGCAATCAGTCACGACTCAGACTAGTGAATGGAGAACAATATCACCCGGCAAATGCTATAATAAGAAGATGGGTATGTCTGTGAATAACTATAACTGGATCCAAAAGTCATCGCATCATCCTATACCTACCTACCTCTAATAAAAAAGCCTTTTGACGCAGCAAAACTCCAAAATAAAATGGTTTTGATTATTTACACATACTCAAATCTGTGACCAAAAATACGATAATCTTTCTATATTAGTCTTGATGATATTCTTGGTCTTAACCTATATCTATTAAAAAATAGGAAACTGTGATTCTACTGTACTATCTGAATATCCATCCTATAAGTACATTTCAAACCGTTCATCTTGATGCTCCTTCAAATTGATCTCGCAACATTTCATATTTCTTGAGTTCCGCAATCGAAAGGGAAGGAGACAGCTCTCCTAAAACCTTTAAGAAACTTAATATGTTAGATAACTGAAAATATATGTCATTCAAGAAAATCCCAACCATCTTGGTTATTGTCATCCTATGATACGGACATCCTACAGGTCCTACAACATATGTTCTGGCCCTAATTGACAGACATTCCCAAGGATCTGTGCACTATACTTCTCTTTCCAGGAGGTTTTTTATTTTTCAGCAAGCAGAACCCTTCACCTCTTTCTTTTTTCACACAATTATGTAAACCGAGGGCATAAATTTCTTAAAATATCCAAGAGAAACTGGGTCCATACCTTGATGAAATCACTATATCCAACAACGACCGAGTCGCTCTGATCATTGGAGCTATTTGTATCTGAACCAGCAGCTAATACCTACAGTAAAAGAATTACCATTAAAAATTAGATTACCAGCGATACAGACGAGGGGTCATCTTTTAGGAATTTTGTGAGGAGTAAAATAGGGGGAGACTGGAGTTTTCCAACAAATAATATTATTCCAATGGTCATGTCACGTAATACCACTGGAGCAGCTGACTGCAAGATGTAGTAGACTCGACTCACCTTGCGTTTTGCGGCATGAAACCAAGCATCGGCACACAAGGCATACATGTCAGCGCCAGTAAAGTTTGGAGGGCATCTTTTGGCTACAGAATACAGAGATACATCTTCATGCAGTTTGAATTTCCGAGTGAGTGCTTTAAGAACCCTGAGGAAATAAAAAGAGAAAAAAAAAACATTAATAGTCAAGTGTTAATGCAAATTACAACTACATATGGTATAAAAAAATGGAAATAACCTTTCCCTGTAAGATGTTTCAGAATTAACACCAACATAAAGAAGCTTATCAAATCTTCCAGGCCTCAAAAGTGCTGGGTCAATGAGATCTGGTCTATTGCTTGCCCCTATAATAAACAAGTCCTAGTGACCAGAAGAATTAAGAGTTCAAGGAATTAGATGTAGGAGGAGAAAAAAGAGCCAACGGTCACAAGTGGTATAACTAACCTGAGAAGAGTCATTCAGGCCATCTATCTCTGCAAGCATCTACAGGTAGTAGACTTCAAATATTCAGTAAAAGTAAGGAACAAAGCAGAGCAATTGGAAAATGTACAGTAAAGCACTCTTTACCTGAGAAACAACCCGGTCCATAACCCCTCCAGAATCTCCAGAAGCACCTCTAGCTGGAGCAAGAGAATCAAGTTCATCAAAGAAAATAACACAGGGACGAGCTGATCTGGCCTGCAAACAAGTTGCAATCCAATTCAAATCTCGTACAGGAAATAGCATCTTTCCTTCACTCAAGATTACACAACCAGGAAGAACAATACATCACCTTTTCAAAAATGTCTCTTACGTTCTTTTCTGACTCTCCTATGTACATGTTAATTAATTCAGGTCCTTTCACGCTAAGAAAATTCAGGGAGCATTCGGTAGCAACAGCTTTTGCTAGTAAAGTCTGACATTTGCAATAGATAAGAGAAATGGTTATGGTACTGAATAGTTCTTATTCAAGATGATAAAGTAGGGGTATACTTTTCCTGTCCCCGGAGGTCCATAAAGAAGAACTCCTGATCGTTTGCGCAACCCAGATGAAAACAAATCCTTATGCAGGAGAGGCAACTGCAAGTAAGATTCAGAAGAATTAATATATAAAACCAACAGATGAACATTGATTTTTTAAAAATAAAATCAAATAAAGGAGAACAATTAATTAGAAACTCTTCTATCATCTTGATTTTGTGAGGTACAAGTTTTACCCACTATTTTATTCCTTTAATTTTTCACATACAGATGTTCAAGAGATATCAAATCCAGAAGTAATCAGCTTCAGTTAACAAACATTTCTTACGTAAGCTTTGAGTATGCAAAATTACCACACCATAAAACATCCACAGTGAGCTTCAAAGAAAATTTGACAAACAGAAGAAATAAAAACACTTTATGAGCTTAACCTGCACGGTATCCAGAATTGATTTCTTAACATCCTCAAGCCCACCAACATCTTCCCATTTGACATCAGGAACCTGCAGATATAACCAGAATCATTAACAGAACCATATTTCTCCACGGAGAGGAAGTCACTGCCAGTTCATTGCAATTTTTTATATCCAAACAAAAAACACTGATGACAAGCAAACGTACAAAAAATACTTTTAAACAAAAACTGCTTGTTATACTCGGTGCATCAAGATGCCCAATAAAATGTATGTAAGAGGGGAAAACAACAGTAAGTACCAAAAGAAGCAAAACTCAAGGATTATAACAGTCAACAGCTTTAGTATTACCTTAGGAGTACCAAGCGCTGAAGCATTCCTTTTCTTGGATTGCTCCAGTGCTTTGAGTAAGTCTTCTTTCTCTAAAATCCTCAGTGCTCCATTGGTTGATTGGCAGCCCTCCACAGGCTTCGACTCAAATGAGTTATTATGCATGTTTTCGGGCTGGTGAGAAGAAACTAAATTTACACCTGCATCAGCAATTAAAGCTTGCAGATCCCTGGGCATAAAACCTGACGTCTGTCCAACTAGCTCTTTTACAAAATCCTCTGCAGAAATCTGCAACAAAGAATGATCTGATCCATCAAAGTCAACAGTCACGATAAATAACAACCACCATGCAAGATGGAAATAAACTCACTCCATATCCCCTTGTTTTCTTTTTTTCTCTTTCTTTTGCATTTGGCTTTTCCAGCTTGGAGTTTATATAATGTATTACGAGCATGACTAAATAAACATAAAGAACAATCCACAAACAAATTTCACTTACATTTTGGAGCATTTCAGGAACCTGTTGAAGCAAACAGGAAAGCATTTGAATCCTCTGTTCTTCAGTCAAAGGTCCCATACTAATCTCATGACTAAAGCAACGTCTAATAGTTGGTGGCAACCCTTCAGAACTGTCGGCTGCAGCAACTAATAACAATGGGTGCCTGTAAATCCTTTCAGAATCCTTCTGTAAGATGCAAAAACAACCAGAAAATATAGATAGTCAAACATTTTTTTTTTTTTGAAAATCTCAGATAAGAAAAATAATTGTTGTCTCAACACAGAGAGCAGATCAATGCCCCATTGAAACAGAGATTTTCCAGCAGTTCAGTTCTTACTCCGCTATGATATCTAAGTTCCATGTTTTTATTCTCATTTATTCTGGTGGTGAAACCATTCTTTCAAATTAAAAATTTCCCTCTAGTCCACGGTGGTTCCGCTAAGGCTGGCAACTAAACATACTGCCAAAATTCAACCAAATGTGGAAGCAAATATTAACACAGAAGAGTGGCATAAAGAAGCCCGTGCATGTGCACAGCTTTCACTGGAATGTCTTTTGGTGGCAGAAATCTCCTTTAGTGTCCATATCAATCTTTCCAGTACCTTCCCCCAGCCATCTGTTTAAAGGCCCTCTTGAGGGATCAGTTTGGGGTTTCAGGGATTGTCTTTGAAAATTTAGGGGAACAATGGTGGCCATTAATTGATAATAGGGGGAGATAAGGAAATTTTATTTGATAAACTGCACAGAATCCATCAGATATATTTACAGGAGAGGTTCAAGTTCGCATATGAAAAAAGATTAATAACAGTAATTAAGGAACTGAATAGCAAAGAACAGCATCTTACATTATAACAATCCAATCTTCCTACAGATTTTTCATTTTCATCATCAATAACTGGTTCCGTAAATTCTTTAATAACAGCTGCAACTTCTGTGTTAACACCAAATTGCTGGTGTGGGGATCCTTCATGAGCTAGATCTTGGAAAACATCAAAATGGCGAAGAAGAAGAATTGTGGGCGAGTATCTGTATCAATATTTCAAAGGAAGAAGAAGGTATCTTGGTCAATGTTGTGAAGAAAGAAAAAAATTACAACTGCAAGATCATACTAATGAACCGAAAAGTAACGCTTCTGAAATATTTCCAATCTTGTAATTTCCTAATACACATATTTGAGTCCAAGAATCTTCCCCCTAACTTCTGAAAAAACTGTTGGAAGCGCATTTCTGTGATAAAACACAAAAAACTAAAAGTAGAAAATATTCATACCCTCAGCATGACATAGAACACTAAGTTTACAACAGATAAAAAAAAATGAACCAATATATAATCCATCAACCCAAGTCATGGGAGGGGAGATATTTCAACCAAGTTCAAAAAATTGATAGTGCATCTAAAATGCTTTAAATTTTAAGATATAACTCATAGCAGTGAAAAATGAGGAGGCATTAAATTCACCAATACATTTATATAAAACAAAAGATTAAAAAAAAATCTTGAAAGGAAGTGACTGAAGGACTGCCAGAATCTCTTTCCACGAATTACAGGGGTTTTATGGTCTTCTAGCAGAAAATATTACAAAGAGCTCAGCACAAAAGTACCTGTAAGCTGTATTAAAGGCTTGAGCTAGTACAGCAGATAGCTTACGTTCCGAAGATGACAATAGATTATGACAATTGTACTCTACCACATGCAGGCCCAATTGACGAGCAACATATTTCACAACAGTCCTTTTACCGCAACCTGCAGTAAACTTAGTATCAGTAGTCAACAGCACAAAAGTCCTCGGTTTGTCATCCTTTATATTTAAAAGAAAGACCCGTGATATTAAACATAAATAAATAAATAGGAACCACTTCCCACTGTTTGAATTTGTTCAGGCAAAGCAGAAAAGAAAAAATTTATCTTTCAGAAAAATCTGCATCTGCAAAGGTAATTACAAACCACGTAAACCATGCAGCAGGATAGCAACTCTAAATTTGGATGAAAGGGCTGAAGGACACAAAGGTGGTGCAAGTATGGAGGCCAACAGCTTCACAATACTTTGCTGTACAGGGACAGAAACTTTTGGCCCACGAACCAAAATTGCTGGGAGAACAGCAGAAGCAACATTTCCTCCAAGTACAAGGGCAGTTTGAGTACGGTTCACTCTAAGAACAGGTTCTTCCGATGGTTCCATAGCCACAACCTGAGAAGCAAAATTACTTACTGATAGAATGAGTTCTTGTACCATTCTTAAGATCTAAACAACAGGAAAAAGAATCAAAGAATATTAACCTTGAAGTATATCATGTCGCTACTTCCACTTTGCAACTTTTGGCTGCAACAAATGCACAGAGCCGATTTGCAATTCCAATTTATTGAGATGCTGAAGAGGTCACCCCTGGAAAGAAATCTGTCAACAGTGAAGTAGTTGTTCAACTCTCGATCAATCAATTCTTGACGATCCACATCATCAACATAGGGACTTCTTTTAAGAGATTCAAGTGTACCACATTCCGGTATCCTCACAAAAGCAACTCTGAGGTGTGAGGCATACTTTGGTAAATGTGTCCAAGGTTCAAGTGTCAGGCTAATAGCAGGGGCATCATTTCCTTTGGCATTTTCCTCTCCCTCTATTTGAAATCCAAAGAAAGATGACAAAGTTTCTTTTCCCCGATAAACAACAGATTTCAAGCATGACAAGTGCAACTGAAGGTTAAACAACAAAATAGGTGATAAATAGGCAACTTCTGAATTCAATTGAATAGGACGATTTTGTGGATAATCGTATGCTGGAAACAGTAACACTGTTTGAGGAGAATGGGATGATAGTACTTCATTCACAGGTAAGTTGCAATCACGGTAAGGAGCATCTAGAGCCAAAACCTGGCCAACCCTACAGACATTGCCATCAGCATTATGTAAACGTACCTGCACATCAAAAGGACACAAAAAGTGGAAAAATTTTATTCCTTCAACTAAACAAAATCTGCTTCAAACTTAACTCAATAACTGTTAAAGGGAGACTGCAAGGAAAGAGTTTCCACAAAGATGTGGATTTTCATCGGCGAGAGGGGGAAAGTGCGGAGGCGACTAAGAATGAACCTCCAATGACTAACCTAGAGATATTATTATGGATAATAGCAATGAGCATGATCTAGCAGTGCTATACTAGCATAATTCATAAACAGACAAAAAAGAGAAAAATAGTACCAATGAGCCTGAAGTAATGGATAATCTTTTGAGGATAGATATTGAAAGCCCAACCAAGACAGAGCCATCGAGCGAGGATATCTTACTTTTGTCAGCGAGGGAATTGTCAATTCCGGTGGTCTCCGATAACCGAAGAACACCCGGCTTCAAATGCAGAATGGAGTTGGAGTCCTTGGCAGAAAGAGGTGGGTGAATTAGGATTCGATCATCTCCATGTAGGTCTCTCGAAGCGCTCAGTAAAGAGTCGACGAGCGCCTTTGTGGAAGAAAGAACCAGAGGCTTCCTTCTCTCCACCACCATCGCCTCTCGATTCACGCCGTTCTCCCACTGAAGCCCTAGGATTAGACGACGCAGATGAGCAGAACAAAGTCAATAATAGGAATGGAATGAGTTTTACTGTTTGTTTACTTTGCTCTCTCAGTCATCAGTCAGTCAGAGTGAAGTCAACAGAGATAACGAAATTGAGCAAAACAAGACAATCGCGGAAGCCTTACGCGATGCTTACGTTTATGCGATGATAGGGCGTATTTTAACTATTATTTTACTGTTTTCTCGTAAAAAATAATGCATCTGCTTGCCTTTTTTTTTCCCCTATTTTCTTTTCTTTTTAACCCTTCGAAATGAGACAATGTCTCAATTAAGCCCCTCTAAGTGTAAAAAAACATAAAAACCAAAATCAATTTCAACCTTCAGATTGAAAACATTGTTTCCATTTTACCTCTGTATTTGGTCAATAATGTTGGCTAAATTTCATTTAGATTTGGTAATAAAAGGCTTTTATTATTCGAGGAGTAAAAAAATTGTGACAATAATAACAATCATTGACTTAATAACTTTTTTTTTTATGTGCTTGTGTTTATGTAACTATTACGTAAATCCTATTCCATTAGATCAATTCTATGAATTACTATTGGAATCTTGTTCATTGTGAATTTTGTTCGGATCTTCTGTTGGCGTCTGACACTGACTTGAATTACTGCATTTGAATTACTGCATGCGAGTTGTATACTAAATATCGGGTTTGTTTGGGTTTTCGAGCAAAGGATATGTGTATTTTCAATTATTATTAAAAAGAATGTGATATGTAGGTTACTTTTCATGCCTATACAGTAGATATTGAATTCCTTCGTGCTGAGCCATGCTGTATATGGAATGTTAATCATACAAGGCGCAAGATTTTGATCCAATATTTTAGAACGCATTCTGGATTGTTAAAGAAGAGGCAACAACTTCATAGAAACATCACAGACAGAAATCCCGCAAGCAGCAAAAAGTAGCAAGTTTTTAATTTCTTGGCACATTCCATTTTCAACTGTCTTTGTTACTTTCAGTTAATGAAAATTCTATTGCAGTGTACTATCGTCGAAGGGGGAAAAAACATCGTAGAATCACACATGATATTGAGGTAATAACTCAGAACGACAAGTAGGGTCCTGGTGTCCAGTTAGTGTTGCAGTTTCCATGGTGCTTGTCCAACAACACAACAAATAAAATCCCCCAGTCCAAGTACACAAAAAGAATCAAATGGAAAAAAATGCGAACTCTATTGTACCATGATTTGGAGCATTGCATGTCTTCAAGGTTTAGAGAAAGAGGAAAAAGGTTCAAGTTCAAAGCTTCTGCATGACATTTTAGCATATCAAACCAACAGTTAGTATCCCACATATTATTGTACATCACATCTTCCTTGCATTTTCTCTCGTTACATTATTCAAGTTCATGTGGTTTCTTTAAAGGTTAAACATGACCTTGATAGCCTTACCACCATGAGCACTAGTTTCAAAGGCTTCTACAACCTCTTGCTGAGAGAAGCCAAACCTGTGGGTTATTAAGGGCTTCACATCAATCTTACCACTGCTTATAAACTCGAGACACAGGGGCCATGTGTTTTTGTAACGAAATATTCCGATGACATCAACTTCCCTGGATAAAAATTTTCAAGGGTCAACAAGCAAAGATCAGATATGCAATGCAAGAATATTAATTAATAGAGATGAACAAAAACTTGAGATTAATAGCATGAAATTTTACCTTGCAGCTGCAGGGGTGAGAGGAACTGTCATCTCATTATGACCCATACCAACAAGACAAACTTTGCCACCTGGACGTGTGGCACCAAGGGCTGTAGACATGGTTTTATCGAATCCGGCACAGTCAAGACTCACATCAATATCAGCCCCCATAGCTTTCTGGATCTGTTCGATTTCAACCGAGACATCCTACATTTCAAATTTGTGTCAGAGCTTTGCAACTCAAGAAGTATGAATAATCTGGCTAGAATCTTAGGAATGTTTTCAAATTTTAAATCTTCTTTCACTAATTGGGACCTAGGATACTCTTTAGTTCAGAGAAATTCTGTGTTTTGAACCACACCATTATCAGGAAAACAGATGTTTTTCTTGCAAAGAGCAAAACCTGTTTGTTGGTGGAAACTTTGACAATTTCATCTGCACCAAGGTTTTTGGCAACTGATAAACGGTAATCATCTACATCCACTATTATAACTCTGGGAGCTCCAAAAGCACGAGCTGCGAGCATCGTAACAAGCCCTATGGGTCCTGCTCCCATCACCAATACGCGAGTCTCTGGACCAACTTCAGCACGACGACAAGCATGAACACCAACACTCAAGGGCTCACACATTGCCCCTTCCTCCAGGCTCACGTTATCAGGTAGCTTGAAGCATAAATTTGCAGGATGCACAACCTGTTGCAGGAGAAAAGAATTTTAAACATTGCATATTGATGTAGTGCATAATGAAATATCATTAGTGCATGCGACCTTGCAAACCATAATTTCAGGTTTTTTTTCTCGATATCTGAGTTAAAATGAAGGCCACAAGCCAGAAGTAGAACAAACAAAAAGTGCACGAAGTCATTTACATTTTGATAAAGATAATGTCTACAGTTATAAAGCAGCAACAATCTATGAGAACCTGATTGGCAAGAGAGCCATGGACCGGGGGAGTAGCGAAAAACTTCATTTCTGGACACAGGTTATATCGGCCTTCCTTGCAGCGATCACATCGCCAACAACTGATTCCAGGTTCTAATGCTACACGATCACCGGGCACCAATGACTTCACTTCACCACCTACTTCTGCAATGACCCCAGCACACTCGTGCCCAATCACCATTGGTTCCTTAACAACAAAATGTGCGCACTGCAAGGTCTGAAAATTCTACAAGTTTTAGACTCTTAATATAAGTCCTTGACAAATACCGCTTAATCTTGTTTCTTTAACAGTAACAGAAAGTTACTGTCCCATCAGTTGACCTTACTGAATTATTTTAATTTCCTTCAGGTTTTGGCTGTGTTAAGCGAGCTCAGATTATCTATCCATGGAGATTTGATTGGGGATATCGCATAAAAAATCAGACATTTAGAATCTACAAACACGCATAATCAGTGTCAAACAAGAACCCGAATAAAGAAATTCACTCACCTTGAGATAATGAACATCACTTCCGCAGATACCAACAGCTTTCATTCTGACTCTAACATCATGGGGTCCTTGAATCACGCATAACAAACAATAGAGCAATAAATTGATTGAAAGAATTACAAGAAAACAACTACAAGCTGAATTAAGCTTATCAAATCGAAGCCAGAGAAAGCAAGAAAGTATCTTTACAAGAAAAGAAATGGATAGTGAAGTAAATGAGAAAATAATGGAGTGATGATACCAAGAGGAGGGAGATTGAAAGGCTGAATCTTGAGTGTGTTAATGGCCACAAGCCAAGCAGCCATATTCTCTTCTCCACCATCTTGGTTCTCCGGACCACTCCCATGGGACATGCCACCCTTTCCCATGTCTGCTCTCCCTTTTCTTTACTAGCTAACGTGCGGGAAATTAGTGAATAGTGAGCGTGAGTTGAAGGTCAAGGATCAGACAACAGCATCCATTTTCATAGCGCACAAATGACAAATATATTGCGGTGACCGGCGTAGGATATTCGATTCGATATGGTTAAGGTCCTTAAGGACATCGATCAAAGTCAAGCGGTGGAGGACCCCACAGGTCAAAATTAAACGAGTAGCTGTGCCTGTGGATAATGCTGATTTTTATTTTATTTTCTCTGCTGATTCAAGTTCAACTCAACTTGCGGATCCTGTCGTCAATGGATTAATTGGACCTTAAAGAAATCATTCATTCATTTATTAGGGCAAATCCTATAATCATATCACCAAATTTGCATGAGAAAGTCCTTTTCCTTTCTGAAATGAAAGAATCATGTTTTATACCATTTTTACGTATACCAACAGTAATAGTAATAATGTTGTGTGTGTGTGTGCGTGTTTTTTTGAAGGACGGGGAAGAATGTGAAGAATCGTGAGACCATAAGAAATAACAGTTGGGAGCAGAATCGACAAGTCCAAGGCGACCACATACTGAATTTAATACAAAAGAAATATAGAGCAAATATTGATCCTGATGTGATCTATACAAAAGACACAATTTATACTTAAAAAACTTTACATGGAAAAAACTACGGAACTAACCAATGCATGCTCATCATAGCTGACATCCTTAATTACAACAAATCAGCCAAAGTCTTCCAGTCAAAAATTCAGTTCACTAGAGGAGGAAGAGGAGGAGGAGGGGAGTGCTGGCCCGGAGAGCAGAGCATAGACTCGAGAGATTTTGGGTCACTAACTGGAGGACTGCATGTGAAGTTGTGGCATACCAGAGCAACCACCTTGTCCGGACTAAAATTCCTTTTCGCCATTTGAGCAATATTTGGATTATTGTCCTCCCAAAATCCAATCTCTTCTTCATCAGTTGGGTCAATGTGAATCACCTGTGGTAAATTGGAAAGATGGGTGTTATGGGTACGAATCAGATTCAGAGATTAATCAGAACCACCACGGCTTACTTACGGTCTCATTAGGATTATATGATGAGTGTGCAGCAGCCAACATGCTATCGAACTCACTGGAAGCCTTGTTTCCAACCACCACGACTTGCTTTTTGGATGGAACGGAGAGCTTATCAGCAGCACAGCACATCAAAGGCACAGCAACCGCTGTCTCTTTCAGTCTCTTCTCAAAAACGGCCTGCATTGAATTCACACGAACGAATGTACATTAGGTACCTAGCAAAGATATAGGATTACAAGTAAGATGTACGCATTTTGAAGGAGATAATACAAACCAGAAGACGTTCTGCATTGCTTTTGTAGTAATCAGACTTATTTCCAGAAACTATTGAAGCCAGTCTTATGAGATTAATCGCTGAAACAGAATTCCCTGAAGGTTCTGCTCCGTCGTGATCTTCTTTTACCCGGAGGAGAATTGAAGGATCTTCCCCTGGAGTGTTGAAGTAACCTCCTCCATTTTTATCAAGAAAAACCTCATCCTAGAAGAAGTTCAATACATGAAACTGACAAGACACAGTGGCCATGATTGAATAGCAGAAATATGTAGGCTGTGCAGTTCCTACCTGGGTTTCCTGAAGCTCCGTTGCCCATACAAGCCAAAAAATTGAGCCTCCGGATTCATACAGATCCAATAGACCAGATATGAGAAATGCATAATCATCTAAAAAACCTGGTGCTTTAGATGGACCATTTCTGAAGCAATGCTGCAATCTGCGTTTGTGTGGATCATAAAGACGTTTCCTAATGAAAGATGCCGCCTTCTCTGCAGCTTCCAAGTATTCTTCAGGCTTCATCAAGAAAAAGGCAAAACATCTAAAATGGCATTCAAGATTCAAGAACTCAGGCAAATAACAGATAATCCAGCTCCAAGAATCAAATTCTCAGGCAAACCTGAGGAGTAGGAAATGATAGCAATATGAAATTACTAACAAATTGCAGCTCCATGTTTCTTTTGGCAACAGAAAGCCATTATCTTGTGTCTCCAGTTAGTTACATTAGGTATGGCAAGACGATAATAAATAACTGAGAGATCTGCAGCACAAAATTCTAAACTGCTCTTGTATAATGTAATAGTATCTTGTGAAGGATAGGACTGCCTATTTCTCAGCAGCAACCAAGCCAACACACTTTCTACATCGCAGTAACCAGGAGATGCAGTTCTCATTACGACAGCACAGCCTTTTTTTAGCAGCAGCATGCACATGAAGCCAAATTCCACAAAAAGCAGAAACGAGAATTAAAGGAAGATGGGAGAGAAAAGGGCAATCTAGAATATATACATGCAAGCAGTCAAGTACCTAGATGCATGATTTACATCATACTTGCAAATATAAAACTCCACCAAAGAGAATTCTGAGAGGGGTAAAAATGTAAAAGAATGGCAAGATATGACTTTTTCTTTCTTTTATTTAGCATACAAGACAAGAGGTGGAAAAAAAATCGTACCTTAGTTTCCATGACTGGAAAGTAGAATGTCCCTCCCTCAGACTCGCACTTCAGAATTTTGGAAGCTCTGGCAAAAGATGAGATTGCGAGGCCATTCCAAGACACAATTACCTATGAAAAATCCGGAAGGTCATATTCCATAACAAATAACAAAAAAAATCCGGGCACTCTCTTAATACCCCTTCCAAAATATAGATAATACCTTATCATCCAAATGCGGTCTAGGGCGTTTTGACCGCAAATCAAAAAGCTTGCGACGACATGTACCCAGTATCTCAAGGTATTTCTCAATAGGCATACCATATTTTGAGGACATGGCAGATGTGTTATTTCTCTCAATTAGCACATTTTTACCCTTAAATTCGTTGTGAGGGTCACTCATCCTTGATAAGTCACAATTGCCTGTAGGTTTTACGTAGTAATGATCCTTAAAAAGAGTTGCATGCTCTCCCACTGTTTTGTCGACCTTCAAAGAAAGAAAGAAAGAAAGCAAGTTATATAAAATATTGGACTGAGAAAGTTTCTCCAAAGATACAAAAATTGTGCTGCATCTATGTTTTATTAAAAGAAGAAAATAGCACAAACTCATTGAGGAATAAGAAGAGTACATAGGTTACAACAGACTAAGAGAAGTTCTAAAGAGCAATTGGTGTAAGTGTCTTTGATTGAAAGCTAGATAGCTCTTAAGGCAGTAGGACCATATATAATTGAATAGCAGAATGTTGAAAGAGTTATAAGGTGAAAAGGGTTTTTCTATATAACTGTGGTTGAATACACTCGCGGACAATATACCTCTTCAGTGGTCCAAACGTAGTAAGCACCCTCCTTTTTCCTTGGCGCACCCTCATATTCTGCACTGTCTGCATCCTCTGCTGAAAAGATCTCTCCTTCAGGACCAGTCATATCTCTCCTCAAGTAGTCCAGAATATCCCGAGAAATATTTGAATAGAATATATCTTTTGTAATGGAAAAAACATCCAAAAAAGCATTGGCAAGCTGCCCTTGGTCATATAACATTTTCTCAAAATGTGGAACTGCAGGGATGAAATGGATGTATCATTGACATACGATCAGTTATTTATTCCTCAAGATTGATATGTGCGAGAAACGAAATGAACCAAGACTGACCGTGCCAGCACTCATCCACACTGTATCGATGAAAACCTCCACCAACATGGTCATGGATGCCTCCCTTTGCCATGCCCTGTAATGTGACGATCACCATTTCAAGAGCTTTCTTTGCTTCACTAGGTTTTTGTGTCACTTCTAACTTTTTAGAATAATAAAGCATTAGTTCGATCTCAACAGGTCTTGGAAACTTTGGGGCTGAACCAAATCCTCCGTACTTTGAATCATAGGTCTCAGCTAACTATTGAACAATGAAACAGAAGAATCAGTTGTATCAAGCCATAAAATTGTTCACTGAAAGAGCACACGAATATGAAGTACGCTGAGTATTAGTATACTAAATAAATGCTGGAAATATGAGATATCTGATAATAGATGTTCCTTTGTGGCCTGTGACGTCAAAAAATCCAATACAGGACTTATGGAAGTCTGATATACTGAAGAAAGTTCAAATGTACGTATCAAACTGGACATACATACAGCAGTCGTTTTATAGCTATTACATGACAAAATAACTTGGGCAAGATTAATGTCGTAGCCTTATAAAAATACATAATGGCACACAAATCATGCATCTTAACCAAAAACCACAATTAGCAAAGACAGAGTAGAAGAAGTTCTGCCACTCCAAAAAAAAAAGACCTGTTCTCCACACTGTTGCAATGCCATCTGTGGAAGCCCATCTGGCAGTTTATCTGACCTAGCAGTGGCAGTCAATGCTTCAGCTAATTGCTCCATTGCAAAAGCCCCGCTAGTTATAAGCATATCCTTTTTCTTGTCCCAAGCTTCTTTAACTTTTCTGTAACAATCACAATTGAGCAATAGAAATATCAATCCAAGAAACTCTTATACATATATATTACCCACTTCTTCAGTCCTCCTAAAATCCTTTATCAGGGGACTGTATTCAGTTTTCATATAAGAATTAACACTTGCTTGACCGGAAAATACATTTTGCTTAATCTCTCGCACGGATGCAACCCACACAAACACCAGAATTATGCCTTCGAACCTTGGGTTCTCACCTTAGTATGGTTTTGAATCCTGGTCTTCCATAGTTATCTTCAGGAGGGAAGTAAGTCCCGCCCATCAATGGCTTCAGATCAGGAGAAAGAAAGACAGACAGTGGCCAACCACCACCACCGTATAAAGCTTGCACGTATGTCATGTATACCTGCAAAGGCGGCAAAAGGTTCTTAGCTGTCCAAAACTGAAATATAAACAAGAGAAGCAAGTGAAGGGAATGTCATTTCCGGCAAGGAAAAAAACAGCCTGCAAGTAAGAACCCAAAAACATTCGCAGTCGACTCAAGTTAACATTGTCTATGAGAGAAAAGATCTTTTGGAATGTCTCAAAATCAGGGACGTGTAGGTGAAAAATCAGTATAACAAAATCGAACTACAAAATCATTGTTTGGCTATAACCAAAATCTATTCAAAAGCAATGCAGTACCACTCATGCAAGTTTTTACCTTGTCAACATCTGGTCGCTCTTCTCGATCAACCTGTTGAAAACTGATCATCATTAATGTTTCAAATTGAAATGGCTATTCTGACAAAAGACGGGTCTGAGTTACATAAGAATACATGAGCAGGAGTAACTAAATTACAACAAACCTTGATGCTGACAAACCAATCGTTGAGCAATTTGGCAACTCCCTCATCCTCAAAGGATTCAACCTCCATGACATGACACCTAATCATCACTATTTTCAAAAGTTTCTAGCCACCCAAGGTAAAGAATTCAATTCCTAAACAGAAGGATGACAAACTTACCAATGGCACGTGCTGTAGCCAACTGCAAGCGTAAACGCACCAAGAATTCCCACCAACCCGAGCAATTAGTTCAAGACACCAAATGACAATAAAGTCATAACAATCTAGGTGGGTTTGAAATGAAAAACACCAATTGCGTACAGAAGAAAAGGAACATATTGGGGGTGGTATTTACTTGATAAGAAGATGGGCACGTCTCTCTTTTGAGCTTCAGCAAATGCCTCCTCGCCCCATGGATACCAATCAACCTTTGATATCATTGATGACGGTGAAACAAGATATAAAGGTCAGCCCTTTTTGGCAGGAAGAGCCCAGAGGATAGTAGAAGTTAAGTAATTCAAAGTTTTAAATTGCCTAGAAAGCTAACGAATAATAGGAAGTTCAAAAAAGAACATAAAAAAAAAAGGCGAATATATACAAATGATTGTATAGCATACTGGGTTATGGGCGTGTTGGAGAAGGTAGGGGCTGTGTTCAGCAGCAAGACGATTGGTGTGCTCGTGGGACTGCTGCGAGGTCGTCTTGGAGGAGGACTGCTCCGCCATAGCTAAAACTCTGTGAGAGTGTATAAGACGACGATAAGTTATGATCACCGAAGGCCCAGAAAATTTCGAATCAGCGCAGCTCCTAAATCTGCGAGAGAATACTCCAGCTGTTCTTTTATCAATACAACCAGAAAAGTTCTTCTTGCTAATATCACCAGTTTTATGAAGGAGAAAATGGGAAGCAGAGGAAGAAGAAGATAGCAGCCTTTTGAACATAGAAAAACTGGGAAGAGAAGTTAAAGAAATGGAAAATAACGGTTTGGGGTTGAATTTGGAGTGTGTATATGTATGAAACCGTAGCATAGGACTGTGAGAAGCTTGGAGAAAAGTTGCACGATACATGGAGAAGTGGGAGGGATGAGTCAATGGTGCCACGTGGGTTTCCTTTCCTTTCCTTTCCTTTCCTTAGTCCTTACATTTCTGACTTCTATCTTCCAATATCCATGGGAGGGGGCCGGCTGGGTAAATCATAAATCATAAATGTAAATCCCACCCAAATCACAGTCTCAGCGCCGTCAGCGGTGGTGCATGGAAGCTTTTTCCTTTCATTTCGTTTTTTCCCAGTGGGGTCAAAACTCAAAAAGCTCTTTCTTTCTTTTCCGCATTTCATCCCCAATTTCGCATTTTGCCGTGGGATTGATAAATCTAGTACGCACAGCACAGCACAATACAACTTTTCCGGCACACGGATACAAGGGGAGAAAAAAAAAAAAATCAGTGATGTTTGGGAGAGTAAAATATTTTTGGGGATGATTTCTTTGTAGTTAAAGTTATGCATCCCAGAATAAGATGGTACTGCGTCCCACTTCCCAGAAAGAAGACATACTTAATTTCCAGACAATAAAATCAATGATCCAACAAATTTATTCAACGCAATTGAGTGTAGAGTGTAATTGCAGCATATGCAGTCTTCATGCATTAACTAACCAAAACGTGATATGCTGCTTTTATGCACTATCAATCTAACAATTTGAGGACGCATCAGTCGTTTCAACTATACAATCAATCCAATGGTCATTCTACTTTTCACAGGAATTTGAATGACTCGATTAGATTAACTGGCCAGTGCCCCAATCGATAAGGCTATTTCTTCCAGCAATTCCTTCTGTTCCATGGCAACGCAGGACTGAAGAAAGCAGTGACAAGGCAATTATTATTATTAGTCATACTAAACCCTAAGTTCAACGTCCACAAAAAAAAAAAAAAAAAAAAAAAAAAAACCCATAACCAGCTTTACAGGATCCTAGAACGGAACAAAGGGGGCAGAGCACACAAAAAAAAAAAAAAGAGCAAAAGAAACTCAAGTTTCTGATCAAGCTAACTAATTGAAGCTAAAGTTTACCTGAACAGCGGCTTCTATGTCACCATTAAGAAAGGATGTGAGCTCAAAGTTCATTTTCAACCGGTGATCCGTAACCCTATTGTCCTAAATGCAAAAGTAACATAATTTTCAGCACTTCCTAACCTCTTCAATAATAATATTGTATTGAATATACAGGCATTTTTCATCCTCTCCATTGATTAACCACTATACAGAAATGTCAGGCAGGGCAGCTACCTTATAGTTGTAGGTGCGAATCTTTTCAGCGCGTGCACCAGTGCCAACCTGCATTTTGTGAGGGCGGGGAGTGGAATAAGAAGCAGAGATTAAGAAGTAAAGACCGTATCTGGATACGAAACTTGAACCAAAATGGTAAAAACAGATGAGTATGGAAATTGAATTCTCGCCACTATTCAGAATGTAAATTTAATTAGATAGTCAAAGGCAAAGCACAAGATTTCTTAAAAGCTTTAAGCAGTGGCTGAGAAAGATACCAAACCTGTAACTTCCTCTGATTACTTATAGACTCTTGCTGCTCCCTCACTTTTATCTCGTACCTAGAAAAACCACCAAAAATCATGCTGCAAACTATCTGGAGTACCAACCATAAGCAAAAGCTCAAAATTTAACACTATCAATTTGTTGCATGCATGACCATTTACCATTTTTTTCACACGTGTCAATTCCCTAATATGAGCATAATTCATAAACCGAATGAAAAACTATATCCCAGCTGAGTATAAAGCACCAAATGTTTACTCTGAGCTCAGATATCACCCAGAATGCCTAACCCAAACTCAGAAAGAAACCCTTACAATTTTGCTCGAAGCAATTGAAGAGCACGACTCTTGTTTTTAAGCTGAGTTCTTTCCTCTGTGCAAAAAATCCTAATTCCTGTAGGCTTATGGAAAAGATCAACTGCTGTCTCCACCTTATTGACATTCTGGCCTGCACCACAAACTCAATGAATGACAATCAAGAATAGTGTATTTTGAGTCAGAAGTTCTTCATGACAAGACATTGTTTTGATCAATACCTCCTGCACCACCAGAACGAGCAGTTGTAAGCTCAATATCCTTTGGATCAATTTCCACTTCAACTTCATCAGCCTGGACCAACAAACATTTATCAGAAGTGTCAATAGAGACAAATGAAGAGCACCGAAAAAGAAAAAAAAGAAAACCAGATAGTTTCGAGATAATGAATGCCACATGCCAATGCATTCTATCAATTGGAACATCTGAAAATGAAAAGGCAATCTATCATAATGTTTTGAAGATGCAATGGCTTGTATCAAGATTAAGTCAGCAATTATTAGAAGTTCAATGCAATTCAAGTATGATTTCGGCAACTAACACATGCATTGATTAATTGTGTATAGTTTAACCAATATGAAGGCTGCTACATGCAACCAATTTGAACCAAATATAAAGTATAGACAATCTACCAGACATAGACTTACCTCTGGCATGATTGCAACAGTTGCAGTTGATGTGTGAACACGGCCTTGTGCTTCCGTTTGGGGAACACGTTGAACTCTATGGACACCAGATTCGTACTTCAATTTGCTATACACACGATTTCCTTTGATTTCCATGACATATGTCTTAAATCCACCTTTTTCCGTCTAATAACATATTAAAATCAGTCTGGTTGCAGAATAAAATGCCTTTATAACGTTTAGGCAATTATTACCTCAGAACTTGAAAGTGGGGAGAATTTCCATGAGTTTTGCTCACTGTACTTCTGATACATGCGTACCTAAAAGGCACTCAGCAGTTAGTACCGACAGCAAAGCACAACTAAAACTACAACTGAATAGAAGGGAAACTCTTCAAATGCCCTTGTTACCATTAGTAGCCTTGTCCCCTTGAAACAAAAACAGCAAGCACTCACGAACAAGCAACAAATGACAAAGCGAAGGCTTGCAGCCCAAGCCATGACAATGGACCGGCAATCCAATAGTGCTTTTGAAAAATTAAAAGCTAAATAGTAACTTCATAAATAAAAATTTAAGGACACAAAGATCTTGAAATAAAAGTTTTATTCATCTACATATCAAGAAATAAGAGTCCTTCCCCTGCCATAAATTAGATAGGTACAAAATGCATCAACTGATCTGTTATAATTGAAATTCATGCCATGCTATGAATCGATTATTACACAAAGGACAAAAGAAGCATGTACCTACAAGATCACCAGCCCAAATTCCAGCCTCATCACCACCAGTTCCAGCCCTCACTGCAATTCAGCCCAATCAACATATAAATGTTTGTCATTAAACACTATAAATACTCAAGAGTATAGTAAAATGATTGGTAAAAACTCCTAAGTAAAACACCACATGCAACTTACAAATTTTTATCTCCTCTAGTGCAAGCCAATAAGAAATTAATGATAGCCATTTGATCAACATCATCTTAGAACTGATTACACTCAATTAATTACTATTTCTTACACTTGATCCTTGTTATCAGTTTAAAAGATATGCCTGAATTATAGAACAAAATCCACCATAGAAACATATCCAGTCATCATATAGCACATATGAAAGGAAAGATATATCACCTTCAAGCATAATATTTCTTGCATCAAGAGGGTCACTAGGAAGTAGTAGCGCCTACCATTGTATAACAAGATAAAAACATCAAGAGGGTCAGTAGGAAGAAGTAGCACCTATCATTGTATGACAAGATAAAAACTTTTAAGAAATCAACTTAAAGAGAGAGAAACGGAAATTGCTATATATCATACGACCTTGAGCCCCTCTTCAAGAACTTTAATTTGACTGTTTAAAGTTTCAATTTCAGAAGCTATCATCTGAGCCATTTCTTCGTCAGTGCCTTCTTCTTTAGCCAAAGCTGACATTAACAAGGACAGGAAACATATTAAGATTGGTACACAATCAGTATCAACAGACACATGCAAACACTCAATATCCAGTCGCCAATTTTGAACATCTTAAAGAGAGATTGAACAAGTGAACAAAAACCTTTCGTTTCTTCTAACTGCTTCTCGCAAGTCTTAAATTTCCTATACGTCAGCACAACCTACAATTTCAAATGGTTCAAAGTAAACTATCAGGGAAAGAACAAGATTGCCATCAATATACCATGAATGTTATTTAAGGTTAAAAAAAAACGAGCTAACACACATTAGATATGCAGCACCTCATCAAGCTCTGCCACAGATTGTGCCAGCTTTTGATATTCACTGGGATTCGATACTACATCTGGATCGGCCAACTTAACCTGTAGCTTTAGATTGTAAGTAAAACAATGGTACTTGACTGACAGCATAAATAATCTGAAGAACGGAGCAGCAAGATCATATTTTGATATACCATTTGGGTCAACTTTTTAGTTTAGAAAGCAGTCAGCAATCAACCAAAATGGAATCCCATTCCAACAAACGGTACAACAGTAATCACTAAACAGTATGGAAATTAAAAATGCAAAAATGCATACCGATAACTCTTGCCATGTCCTCTCAGCTGAATCCAACTTCGTGATTAGATAAGGTTCCTGCAATTTTATCAAAAACGGGAAATGACGATTTTCTTTTATTAAATTTCAAGAAAAGAAGAAAAGCAGCGGACGTTGTTACGAACGGCCATGCAGACAATTCGTCTAGTTGGGATAGTTGCAGGTAACATTCTTGATGGGCATAAGGAAAGGCGTGGCAGTGGGATTTGCATCGAACGTGCGGTGGATACCAGGGAGGTGAAGCTAGTTGGCAAGGTGTTCATGCCTCCAAATTCCAGTGTTGAAAACTCCAACCACCACCGGACCACCAACAGTTTTTAGTGGCAGAGTAGTCGTCCAGCAATAACCACCGGTTTGGGTTTAGATAACGATCCTTGCTTGGTTTTGGACTGGATTCTGGGTTCTCGATTCTTGGAACCACACTTTCATTTACTTGTTACTTTTTGGTCTGTTTTGTTTCCTTATATATACGACTTCGCTAAAAAAAAATTGGTGAGTAGCAAATTCGTTAATTGGGCTAAACAAAGAAATAAAATCGGGCCTGAGAGGATGGTATATAAAGTCAATTAAAGGCTGGGCTTTATTCCAATATTGAGCAGGCAGGTACGATTAGTCATCGTTGACGAGCCCAGATTGCTCCTTTAAGGCTTTAGGCAAATCTCAAGAGAAACCGAATTTGTGCTTACATGAATTAGAGCAAAAGATGCCTAATATTGATATAAAGAGAGTCATTTTCACGTGAGATCGTCTCATATATTAAACTTATATATGAATTTTACTTTAACGTAAAAAGTATAAAAAATTAATATATGTATAAAAAATCAAATATTAGTGTATAAAATATAAAAATTATATAGCGTATAAAAAAATTAGTGTATTAATATATAAAACATAATTCACGTATCTCACGGTCTCACAAGAGTTGTTACGTAAACTAAAATAGACAAATTACAAAAATGAAATGAAAATGAAAAATGTGCTTCAATTATAGTTTTTTTTGTTTGTTTGTTTATCTGAAGTTTACTTGAATTAATATTGAACAATGTTGACGTATTTGTCAAACCTTAAATTGAGTTCATTTGAGCGTAGGAAATCGATTTTAGGTGTTTCAATAAAAGCTTGAAACGAGAGTGTTGGTGAGTTAGAGATTGCAAAAACATTTCCAGGTGAGGCAGCAAATTAATGAGGGAATGTCCAATAAATGGTGATGAGGATTTGCTTCCCAAAATGGTGATAGTTTGGCATTCATAAAAGCCATCCAATTAGGAATCAATGGAATCATCATTACACACGGAACGGTTAACGTAGATTGACTTAAGCCCATGATTATTCCCAGTGTTATTGCAAATTATAAAATGTAAAGAATGTTACAAATTAAAAGAGGGTTTGTATGTGCCATACATATTGGCAATGGGCATGATGAGTATGTATGATTAGATGATCTGTACACATTTTTATGGCGTTTTTTTAAGTCTAAAGAACAATCATGTTTGTGCCCCCCTGTTAAAATGAAGCGTGCGTTCATGAATATGGCCCATTCTCCACCTACAGCCGCTCGCTTCCTCCAAAGATATTGCCATTTCTTCCAGAACTCCATTTGCATTTTCTACCGCAATTCATGGTTTGCTTCCTAATTCTTGTTGAGTTTCATTAATAATGCATCAAGACAAGACTTCAATGGCATACTCACTCAAAAATTTACCAAGAAACAAAAGTTCAACGTACCGCACTGGGAAAACATGAGAGTCCCATCATATTTGTGCTGCAAGCAACTAAGCAAGTGAAAATGGTGAAAATGTACTTTAACCCGAGTTTTAAAGGCCAAAAAATGGGAGGTGCCATAATGAAATGGCATTAATCAAAGGCCCGCCAGACATTTAACCTAATTATTTTACTGTGCTGCTAATTATGAACTCTAATCGGACCTCATCATCTTATGGCTTTCCACTTTAATAAGCTTTACACATAATTTGGGAATACTTTAAGGTAATCTTTATGCGGTGGCTTTCACTAGCTATGATTACAGACCCCAAAAGCAATGCAACCCTGAAGGAATCCTGCGAAAATCTCTCAAAAAAACAAAACATTTGTGAGAAAGTCATTCCCTCCTCCGTCCTCATCTCCCACCTTTCACCGAAAAGTTGACACCAAGGCAACATATTCTTGACTTTTTGAGTTTAAGCAAATTGAAATGCACTCATTAAAGCGCCACATATTTCAACCCTTTTGATATTGCATGAGTTCATGTGCCTTTCTCCTCACTCTTTTAACATTCTCTTTCCCTCCTAAGTAATTAGTCCTTCCACACGCGATCGCAAAACGTTTTCTTAATTGGTTACTGTGTGTCTGTCTGCCTGTATAACTACTGCATATGTAAGAAACAAAAGATATGCCAGTCAAACATATCTACCTCTGCAAAGAAAATCGTTAATCTCTACCTCTCAAGTAGTGGAGGGTGAACTAAGTACTGGGTTTTTTTTAGAGTTGGAAGGAGATGGGAGTTGTTACTGTGGGTGAGCTGAAGACAAGCATATCAGGAAAAAGATCATTCCGCCCCAGTTCCAGTTCCAATGCAAGTGCAAGCGCGAGGCATGTCACAGAATGGTAACTTTTTCCTTTCCAATATTCCAATGCTGTTTCCTATAGAATTATAGTACAGTTGGATGACTGTATATATGAGAATATTAAGCATTGCAAGAATCGAATCTGAAGTGCCTAGCTCAGACAAATCAAACAAGTATTTTTTTATATTTATTTGAGTGCTGCTCTCTGATACTAGCTAGTTATTTCAGTTCTCCTTGTTTTGCTTATTTGGATTGTCGGTCAAGTGGATTAATGATAGGCAGACGATGCTGATGGATGTGTACGTCTCATAGTCAAATGTTATTCAACCGCACTTGCCGACTTTTTTTTTTACTGTTTCCCAATAGTTTAGCTGCAATTTAAATGTCTCTCAGCTATATATAGTACATAATTCCCTCATTCTGAAATATGCTGATGGTTGAATGGGTGGTATTTTTCTTGTTATTCAAGTAACGTAGCTTTGTTTATTACTCTGGGGATTAGTAAAACTCTGAATTTTCGTGTGCTTTACAGCTTTAATTTATCCTGCCCAAGATGCATGTAATCCCAAGAAACTATAAATTGTGGATATTTATTTGGGGCAGATGTGCATATTAATGATTGAACAACGTAAGAACAGTTTTTTCAAGGGACTTCTCGCATTTGAACAGCATCACATCGTAGTCTTGTTGTTTTCAAGATGAATTTGAGGTGAGCATACTTCTAATTTTCTGGAAGCTTTTAATTTGCTTCACCTTAAAATCCCAGAACCAAGAGTTTTCTTTGTAGCTGGCTCCCAAAAATTTTATTCCATGTTCCATGAGATTTATCATAAGTCTCTGTCGCAGGTCCAGCCAACATCATGAAAGAGAACAACATCCCATGACACTTCTCGTAGTAGTGAAGACCATGGAATATAACACGTCATCCTATAGCTTTGGAACTTTGGCAATTACATATTAAATGCCATAACTTGATCATGTTAGGAACAGATTAACAACTGTTGCCCAAAATCCCCTGAAGAATTTACTGCTATACCTACCCAATAGCTGTTGTAAGAAGGTTTAATTTTCAAGATTTGTCAAAATCTAAACAAAGAAACAAGTTTAGTTTTAAAGGTTAGGTACAGCATACTAAATTGGAGTCTATTTGATCTCATAGTACTTTGAAATACTATGGCTGAATCACCAGAAGGATTGGGTAAAATGTCCCACTGTCCTTCTTCTGTTATTAATATACGTCATGTCTTTAAGTTTTCAGATGGGGCCTTCCATGTGTAGGTAACAGTTACCATCAAAGGATGATGACAAAGAACTCGGGTTTAAGGTGTTTTTAGGCTTTGGAAGTCATACAAATCTTGATATGACGTTGTTCCAATCAAGTGGTTTGATATGGAGTTCGTGCGGTAACAAAAGAAACCCATGATGCATGTTTAATCTTTTAGGCTATTGATTGAAGTTTAAAAACATGTATATGCGAAAGACGACCCTTTCTTTGTTGAATTATGAACTTGTATCGTCTGCTCATTTCACCCCCTTTTTTTTCCATGCAGGCCTATCTCTGACGTTTCCAGTGATCTTACAATTGAGGTCGGTGGAAAAAGCTTCTCACTTCACAAGGTAAGATCAACATGTTTTGGAAATTAATCCCTCCTGGATTTACAATACTTTTGTTTAAGAAAGGCCATCGTAGCATAAATCGACGAAGAAAACTAATTATCTGCCAGAGTAATTTTGAAATTGATCGTTTAAAAACAAGCAGTTTGTCTTCTTGAGAGAAAAAACATTCATAAGTAGAATATGATGATCACTCTTTTGTAGGAGTCGTATATAATGAAAGATCACTCTTTTTGCAGTTCCCTGTAGTTTCTCGAAGTGGAAGAATTCGGAAATTGTTACTTGAAGCTAAGGATTCAAAATTTTCAAGACTGACTTTCCACGGTGTTCCTGGTGGATCAGAGGCATTTGAGCTGGCTGCAAAGTTCTGTTATGGAGTGAACACTGAGATTACACAATCAAATGTTGCCATGCTACGATGCGTGGCACAGTTTCTGGAAATGACAGAAGAAGTTTCTGAGAAGAACTTGGAAGCAAGAGCTGAAGTATATTTGCGGGAAACAGTTTTCCAGAATATTTCCAACTCAATATCCGTGCTTCACCACTGTGAAACTCTCCTACCCATATCAGAAGAAGTCAACCTGGCTGGCAGGCTGATTAATGCAATTGCAAATAATGCTTGTAAAGAGCAGCTGACCTCCGGCCTATCCAAGCTGGAATACAATTACCCTTCAAAACCTACAAGAACCATGGAGGCTGAAACACCATCGGATTGGTGGGGAAAGTCCCTAGCGGTGCTGAATCTTGATTTCTTCCAGAGGGTTTTATCTGCAGTTAAGACCAAGGGTCTGAAACCGGACGTAATTAGCAGGATTTTGATTAACTACGCTCAAAACTCTCTTCAGGGGCTTGTTGTCAGGGACCCTCAAATCAATAAAGGAACTTTCCTGGATTCGGACTTGCAGAAGAAACAAAGGGTCACGGTTGAAGCATTAGTAAGCTTACTACCAACTCAGTCGAGGAAAAGTGTGGTCCCAATGGCGTTTCTTTCGAGTTTGTTGAAATCTGCAATAGCAGCATCAGCATCCACAGCCTGCAGATCTGACCTGGAAAGGAGGATTGGGCTCCAGCTAGATCAGGCTATTCTCGAGGATATTCTGATTCCTGCAAATTCAAATGGAATCAGCCACACACCACTGTACGACACGGATTCAATTGTGAGGATTTTCTCATTTTTCTTGAATTTGGACGAGGATGATGAAGAGGATAATCAAATGAGGGACGAAAGTGAAATGGTTTATGACTTTGATAGCCCTGGGTCTCCCAAACAAAGCTCAATGCTCAAAGTCTCAAAACTATTGGACAATTATCTTGCAGAAGTTACACTGGACTCAAACTTGACACCTTCCAAATTTATAGCATTAGCAGAGTTGCTTCCAGACCATGCTCGTTTAGTCTACGATGGATTGTATCGAGCCGTTGATATATTTCTCAAGGTGAGCAATGCAGTTAATCTCAATATATTCTACTGAAAAAAACTCACCCTTGTGAAATTTTCTTGACAAGAACGTAATCTCTGGACATGGACAAGAATATTGATTAATTCGTGGATTGTGATGATAGGTTCATCCCAACATAAAGGACTCAGAACGGTATAGACTATGCAAGACAATCGATTGTCAGAAACTGTCTCAAGAAGCCTGCAGCCATGCTGCTCAGAATGAGCGATTACCAGTGCAGATGGCAGTCCAAGTGCTATACTTCGAGCAAATCAGGCTGCGAAACGCAATGAACGGAGGCCATAATCAGATGTTCTTTGGGTCAATGAATGGGCAGTTCCCGCCGCAGCGTTCAGGGAGCGGTGCAGGAAGCGGATGCATATCACCAAGAGACAACTATGCATCAGTGAGAAGAGAAAACAGAGAACTGAAGCTTGAAGTAGCAAGAATGAGAATGAGGTTAACAGATTTAGAAAAGGATCACGTCTCAATGAAACAAGAGCTTGTTAAAACGCATCCGGCCAACAAATTATTCAAATCTTTCACTAAAAAGTTAAGCAAGCTCAATTCTTTATTCCGCATTATAGATATTAAGCCCATTGGAGGCAAAGCACATTCAGAAGCAAGATTTCCTTTTCCAAAGAGAAGACGCCACTCTGTTTCGTGATCATCAATGCGTGATTTTTTCTTTTTATTGTTTAAAACTCTGTATAGTTCAGCTTTGTGATTTTCACATTTTGTGTCTAGTGTTGCCTCTATCCTCTGTATCCATACATGATCCATGTTGAGTTGAGTGGAATTCTCTCTTGTCCTCTTTTTTTTTTTCTTTTTCTAATTCATTTTTACCGAATATATGAAAAAAAAAAGCCTATTAAATTTTGTGGTCTTCGCTTCCTATTGTATTTGGACTTGATGAGATGGCTTTGTTGAGATTATATTATGTCGGATATTATTCTGTTTTAACTTTTGTAATGTTCAAAACAATCTCTATCACTAAAATTAGAGAATAAACTATATGAGTGAAACCTAATATATACGTAGGTTTAATTTTGAAGGTGAAAGATCCCATCTCGATTTTGTTTAGTTTCCTTTTTATTTTTGTGCTCTGCATTTTTAGCAATATAAATAGGCAAGTAATTCTCTGTCTCACTTTTATATTCCATTGCATGTTTTATTGTTTCAAGAAATTTATATGTATTCATTCATTAAAATTATTTCGCTAAGAAATACTTTTAAAAGCCTTGATTACTTGATTAAAGCCAAATTGATAGCTGTTGGTTATTTCAACAAATGAAGATACATAGTTGATGTAAATAAATAAAATAATAAAAGATTGATGATATAGAGTGAAAAATATTAGTGATAATCAATAGTGGCTGGCGTGTGGCAGGTATAAAAAGACAAAATTGGGTATGTTGTCTTATTTTTATGTAGCACTTTATAAAAAGTTGACGCGTGTAATTTTAGTTAGTTTATTATTTTTTAAAATAAACTAATACGCTAACCAAATGATAAGTTAACCCTAATAGATAAATGATTGTACACATGTCAGTTTTTTATAAGTTGGTACATAATTTTGCATTTTTATATATTATGGATAATTTTATATTTTTATAATTACCATGTCAATCACTATTAATTTTCACTAATATTTTTCACTCTATATATCATTACTAATAATAAAATATCTACTCTCACGTGAAACGATTTATATGAAACATAATTTATATAGTTGAGATAATCATGCACATAATAAAAATTTTAAAAAATTATAATTATAATTTTAACATGAGATTTTATATATCAAACATGTCTCATAAGTTCATCTCACAAGATTTTTTTTGTCGTAATAAAATATGAAATGAGACAACAGAGTGAGAGACAAGATCCATATTTTCTTATGGGACTCAATTTCGAAAACCCACCATATAAATGGGTCAATCAGAGTCCACATTTAGTGGGTTGAGTAAAACGATTATGTTTAAAGCGTTTAACATTGGGCGTCCAGATTCTTGATATCCTAGTCCTCTTCCTGTCTTCCAGTCTCTCTAGTCTACTGGCTCCGCCGCTCGTTCGGTCGTCCCGTCCGTCGTCATCTGTGGAGAAAATGGAATTGAAACGGGAGTAGGTGGGTGGGTGGTTTTGGAGTTTTGATTGTTTAGAGTTATTATTAATTGTATAAGAATGCGAAACTCATTAAGGAGGGTAGCCAACTCTTTACCCTTGTCCGGACTTTTCAGGTATCGATCTTTCACTTCGTAAATACGTATATTTTGCTGTTTAGAACGACAATTTCGAATTTTCTGCAAATTGCTATTATGCTGTATGCTGCATTTGGAAGGCAAAGAACTTCATATAATGATGGGTTCAGATACCTGTCTGCTTTTGCTTAACAAAAGATTGCTCTTGTATGCTCTATGGATAGGATTAAGTTTGGTGGCAGCCCCAAAGGTTGTTTGTTTCTCGCATTTTTACGTGCTGTATCCTGTATGATGTATCCACTGAATGTACTTGCAATAATTACTGCGACAATTCTGTAGTTTGATGTCTGTCAGCAAATAAATGTTAAAGTGTACCCTCTTCAACCACGAGTAAAATGCAGTAGAAAGAACAATCTTGAGAGTAGAGTCGGTTGGATCGTTCTTATGCTAATAGGGTTGTTCTCTGTTTGTAGGCAACTGGAGCAGGATATGGAAACTGTGGTTAAGGTTCTGCAACCAGGGCCAGTTGGGATAGTAGAACACAAGTTTTCCTCAGAGGAGATACACAAGGCTAATGCTACGGTCAAGATGGCAGTGGACAAATGGCGGAGGAACGCCCAAGTTGAGCAGCACAGCCCCATCTTGAAAGATTTTATTAGCAAATAAATCTTTGTTATTGTGTTCATTTAGTATTGAATTTACATTTTGAACGACTATCTATATGCATGCTTTTGGTAAAACAGTTCTTATTCAGTGCAAAGAAAGGCCTGTGTATCCCGGGAATTACTTGGATTCAGGATGACATTCCTTTTCCCTTATATCACTTATTTATTGCTTGCTTGCTTGATGAGATACTTTTCTGTGCTGCACTTTATTTCAGTCTTGAACCTTTCATGTTTAGTCATTGAGCGGTACATTCAACTCCCACGGAAATTGGACAAAGCTTCAGTGTCAATTATTTCATATACTGCAGTATATATTTGAGTGTAAACTGGTTTCAGGTCAACTTAGTATTCTTTAAAGAATATAGCGTATGTAATACAACAAACTGAGAAAATAATGGCAAAAATATCAAAGGTGAGAGCTGATTTTGCCTGATCACTGAGCTCCATGTTTCTCCCTCCAAGACGATCTACTGTGTCTGGAACAGGCACCCAATTTTCTACCTCTTTCATGTATGGATCTTCAAGCTTCTTTCTCATTTTGTCAGCTTCACGGCTTGCTGCATCCTGAGCAAGCGTCCAATCATAAAACTTGCGCTTTTCCTCATTGCTTAGGATGTCGTAGATTTCCTTAAGTTTCATGAATTTGTCGGATGCTGCTTTTAGAGGAAGTGATGTCGTGTCTGGATGGTATTCCTTTGATAGTCTACGGTAAGCAGCCTTAATCTCCTCTATATCTGCTTCAGCGGATACGCCTAAGAACCTGTACACAATCACACAACAATTATTTGAACCCATTCTCAGCATCCTATATTCCTATGCGATCCGGGTGCCATTTAAACTTAAGGTTTTCAGTGTATTTATGCCGATATGGATGAATATCTTGGTAGGATACTCAACTGATGGATAAATATTTGGTGCTAGTACGAAAATTGTCCAACTGAACAACTCTGTTAAAACAGTGCACCAAGCGGAAGAAAAAGGCCAAAACTGGATGATGAATGTTAGCCACAGAAAAAGAGGGAAGGCATTTAAGGCAACAAGGAAAACCATAGAATAATCATTAAAGTGCAGGAAAGGACAGAATCAAGACTTACTGGTAATGAGAATTGGATGAACTATTCAGCAAGTCTGAGAAATTTTGATCCAGAAGGTTATGCTCGTCTTTGAGCTGCTCTTCTGCTGACTGTGATTTAGTACCACCTCCTATCCACCCTTCATCCTCGTTCTCCCAATGAATTCTCGTGTCAACTCCAGGAGGTGCCCTTTGTTCTGATTTTGGATCTTGTGCTGCCGCTGCTGCAGCTATGTAAATGCGCATGTGTACGTGGTTTGTTCCTGTTTTGGGTTTTGCTACTAACCAACCCCAAGTTCGATGAGTGTGGCTCTGGTCCTTTAATAAGGGAAAAAATGGAGTTGGAGGAGCTGTTGGTGCAGCCATAGGAATCGAAACTTGCAGTCTAGTACTAGAAGTCGCGAAGAAGAAGAGGGGCGTGAGGGGATGGTTGTTTCATCACCACATACCTTGTTGTGTGGTTGAGGATTATTTTCAATTTAGTATATTAGTATTGCAAGTGGAAATCGCCGGGTTGGACGAGAGAATTACTGACATGAACGCTGAAGTTGAGACGAACAATTTTCTAATAAGACAATTGCGGAACCCAATATTACGGTCCATGTCATTCTCTCGAGTTTTCTTGTTCTGTTGTGGAGGCAAAAGAGTCGGTTAGCTCTGGTGTGACTTGGTCTGCCGGCTTGTCCTGGCTTGGTAGGCGAGTCAAAATATGTCTTTTGGCGTTGGAATCTTTGGTCTTTAACATGTACAAGTTTCTTCAAGCGCAAAACTATCTCGACAAATTTCATAGGTTATTGCATCTCTCTGTTCTAGGTGCCACTTTCATATTACACAGACATTTTGTTGTTTGTAGTTTCAAATAAAATTGATTCTTCATGAGCAACATTTGTAAGTGTTTCCCTCCACGCCATATACTGATAAAAGTAGATTTATTGTATTCTGACGCATTGTAGCAAACCGTAACTTTGTTGGAATTTATAGTTTTCTTGAACATGAACATGAAGTGAATATTGAGATTGGGAGCACCGCTTCTATCCTTTGGAACTCGTAGTTTAGCATACAACTAATACTTGATCAATGGTAATCATCCAAGACATTATTTTAAACTGATAAAAGACAGATGATTAAATAGAATGGACGTGTGGACATTGAATGCTGAAGAAAAAGGCGATCAATGACCACTGTAATTCTGTGAAGTGCCTACTTTGATTTAGTTCTTGATCACTGTTACATAATCCCTTTTAATTGCTGCTACATTTCTCACAAAACAGAGTCATGCAGAGCATTCCTTGTTGGCATTCATGTTAACTTATACCCATATAGCTTTAGCCTGCTTCAGCAACGAGACAAGCATTCCCTTGACATGAAGACTCATGACTTCATTTGGCCCGCCGACTAATTCTTGCCCTATGTATACAACAGGCACGCTTGGCCTTCTGCCTGATGCTAGCAGTGCCCTCTCCAGTTGGTGTCCATTTGGAAGCTCATCAAGTTCATACACAGTAGGGTTTGCACCAAAACTGCAAATCAGCGTCTTGATGGTGTAGCACATGCAGCAAGAGGATTTGCTGAAGATCACCACTGGCTTGTCAGCTGTCATTCTGGTTATTGAATCCATTGCTCCGTTATGGGTAGATTAATTGTGGCTATCTGTTTGTCGTCAAATGCTCACTGGAACAATTAAGCTGTGAAGAACCTCAGTCGCCTTAACGTTTATATATATACAATTAAGGGTACGGATGGATGCGTTGCCCTTCTTTCAAAATGCATGGACAAGTCTAAAAGGATTGTTTTGAAAGATATTTATCAGATTCTACATTGGTTCATTTTTTCTTTGGATAAATTGCCAGCTCATTTTTTCAAGAACTGTATCTATCGTTTACAAAGGAATAAATGAGGATTATTCCCGGAGGCAACTTGATATTCAAAAATTGGAAACTATTTGTCCTACTTCTAATACATTCTCGTAGGACATCGTTAGCGATTCAGCCTCAATATCAACCTTAAAACGTGAAAACTTATTACTTGATCATCCCCCAAACACAAAGATTTAGAATTGTTTCCTACTCTTTGTGGTTTATCTTCGTGTTTTGAGTATTGAATGCGTTATTTACTGATCATATTCTGCATTTTTTTTACAACCGTGCATGGTGCGAGGGTGCATACTTTTATTAGTTGCTTGGGGTATTTTGCCCATATCATTATCGTTTCATTTCTCTTTTCCTGGTAATTTTAGTGCCGAATTGGGTTTGTGTAAGAATTCTTGATGGAACCCAAAATCCGAGGCATCTTCTGAGGTGGACAAAGATGTTGTTGTTATCCAATTGGTCTATCTTTTGCTAATCTTGGAGAAGAGAACCGAAAGAAAAACTATGACGAGAAAAGATAAAAGATTTTTGCTGGAAACACTAGTAGAAAACGGGGATTTTACACCGGTTAAATCTTATTATTTACACCGGTTATTATAAAAATGACCCGGTGTTGATACATGTGGGGTAAAAGGTATAAATTGATTACACTGGTTTATAAAACCGGTGTAAAAAAGTTTATTTTACACCGGTTATTAAATAACCGGTGTATTAAATTAAATAATACATTGGAGATGAGGACGTTGTTGGCTACGGGGTTCCTCTCCCGGCGGTCCTCCAGAAATTTGGCGGCTTTGGCTACGGGGTTCCTCTCCCGGCGGTCATCCAGAACTTTGGCGGATTTCTTAAGTACTAGAATCATGACGGTGACCAAGTTTCCTGGATCTAGTCCTTCTATTCTCCTTCATCTTTCGAGCCTAACCACAAAAGATATGCTTTCAGAGACAAAAAAAAAGACGCCGTTCTAAAGAACACAAAGTTCAACTAGCAAGCAATAGTGGCACCAATGGACAGTAGAGACAGGCACTTCAAATTCAATGTGAAAAAATTTACAGGCTTAAAGTTTCAATTCTTTCCTTAATTTTCTCATCATTGCCGAGTAAACCCAAATTGAGGAACAGCACTGATAGAGCCAAAACGTAATTGAGACAAAGTTTAGATTCAGCATTGGGTCACCAAGAAAACAATGATAAACCAAAAACGACAAAAAGAAAAGATAATTACCTTATTGAACAAATCCCAACGATCGTACTAGAATCATGAAAAATAGCCACATTAAATTGAATGAAAAAACAAAATTGATGACTTAAAGTTTCAATCTTTCCCCTTAATCTTACAAGAACACAATCAAGGAGACGGAATTAATCAGTCAAAGCCTCAATCAATCGAAAAAGTGGAAAATCCACACTAAAACTAACTAGTAAAGCATTTAATCACAAATAAAGAAAAAATTCCACGGTAGATTCTTAATCATCTATGCAAGAATCATATGTAGGAGACAAACCCGAGAAGAAAGTTTGGAACTTTTCATCTTTGAAGATTTTCTTTTGGAGGAAGAAGCCATATCACCAATCTGGGCTTTGATTTTCTTATCCGCTCTTCCTCTCCTTCTACCTGCAATAAAACTGAAAAAAAGAAACCCAAATCGAAAAGAAAATAAAGTTTATGGGATTTGCAGATAAAAGTGAAATCTAAGCAATATGCAAAAATGGCCGACAACAAGGGGAAGTGCAGCTTTGTATGGGTTTGGACGATACGGATATGCGCGCGGGGGAGAGAGAGTTTTGAGACTTTCAACTTCTTACACCGGTTAAAATCGGTGTAAAAAAATACAAATTCTTACACCGATTTTTATTTAACCGCTGTAACAAAACTTATTACACCGGTTAAAATAATAACCGGTGTAAAAAAGTACAACTTCTTACCCCGGTTATTATTTATCACCGGTGTAAAAAAACCTTCTTACCCCGGTTATAATAATAACCGATGTAAAAAATTTACATCAAATTCAAAGTGTACACTAAAGACTCGTCTTGTTGTACTAATTTTCCATTTAAACTTATATTTAATCAAAGTTTCACTTCATAACAAAATAAATAAACAATAATAAATATTAACCAATAAATTTATATGTTAAAAAACATTACTACTATCATTATTTTTACTATGAGTTTATCTTTAACACTACTCATATTTATTAAAAATAAAAAATTACAAACCTCAAAAAATACCTCAAAAATTGAGATGTACCCCTACCTAATATTGACTCAATGGCAACGTGTAAACTAAGTAGAATTGATATGTACCCCTACCTTATTATTATTGACATAATGAGAAGAATGTATATTAGTAAGTTATGACAAAAAAATAAAAATAAAAGTAACATTTTTAGAAATTTTAAATTTTTGGTAGACATCAAACTTTCTAAGAAAAATCATTATAAAAAACTATATTACTATACCTTTGATAACCAACTTTTGGTTCCAGATTCAACCAAGAAAATGTAATATTTTGGGTAAAAAAAATTAAGCATTTTAAAAAATGTATGGTATTGTTATTTACACCGGTTATAAGAAAATCGGTGTAAAAAGTATACTATTTTACACCGGTTTTTTTATAACCGGTGTAAATAGTATACTTTTTACACCGGTTTTTTTATAACCGGTGTAAATAGTATACTTTTTACACCGGTTTTCTTATAACCGGTGTAAAAAATTATACTATTTACACCGGTTATTATATAACCGGTGTAAATAGTTCTCATGTCACTTTAATATTACGATAATGCCACCGCGTTTTTATAAATTACATCGGTTTTTGTTTAACCGCTTTAAAAAGGGCGGTTTAAATTCGTTATTTTGTAGTAGTGAAAGCTTAGGACTGAGATTTAATTGGTGATTGAGAAAATAGTAAAAGCTTGGAAAGATTTTCATTTCATCAGTGGATGCCTACGAGTCCCCTTCCGAACGTTTACTTCTTTTAATTGCACTATAATTAGAGTAATGAGGCAAATGCTTCACAAAATATTCTCGATTTCGCTTTTTTTTGGCCTATAACCGGTGTAAATAGTATACTTTTTACACCGGTTTTTTTTATAACCGGTGTAAATAGTATACTTTTTACATTTGTTTTCTTATAACCGGTGTAAAAAATTATATTATAGTTCTCATGTCACTTTAATATTACGATAATGCCATCGCGTTTTTATAAATTACACCGGTTTTTGTTTAACTGCTTTAAAAATGGCGGTTTAAATCCGTTATTTTATAGTAGTGAAAGCTTAGGACTGAGATTTAATTGCTGATTGAGAAAATAGTAAAAGCTTGGAAATATTTTCATTTCATCAGTGGATGCCTACGAGTCCCCTTCCGAACGTTTACTTCTTTTAATTGCACTATAATTAGAGTAATGAGGCAAATGCTTCACAAAATATTCTCGATTTCGCTTTTTTTTGGCCTTTCAGGATTGCTGCATTTAACAATGCGAGCATTATTATTAGTAAGAATTGTTTGGGAGAACTTCTCATTGCCCCACTTAACTAGGCATCAAATGTCGGCTACTAAGATGATTAAAGTAGCAAATTGGCGCTCATGATCATCATCAGCACCAACCGTCCAATAAAGGCCCAATATTGTGGTCGGTGATATGGTTAAAACATTGTCACAAATGCTCTCAATTCTTAAGAAGATGCTAATCTTGGGGATTAGATCCTTAACCTTTCTTGGGAAGTTTATCAGAAGTTAAAAAGGAACGCATAATGACAGAGCCTAGAAAAGAAAAGAGAGAAAAACTATAGGGGACATGAACGTGGAAGAATATTTGGCCTATGACTAAAGGAATCAGTTAAAAGTGGTTCGTTACACAATCCTACTCCAAAATAAATTCCCAATACTGAGTCCTAGGGCTGATATCGAGCCGAGCCGAGCCCGAGCTTTAGCGGGCTCGAGCTCGGCTCGTGTATTTTTCTTCAGGCTCGAGCTTAAGTCGAGCCTAGAACTCGAGCTCGAGTAAAAAATTTCGAGCTCGAGCTCGACTCGTTAGTGTTTAGTCGAGCTCGATCTCGAGCCCGAGCCCGAGCTTGTTTCAGTTTTTATTTTATTTTTTTTATTTTTTCACAAATAAAGATTATTCAATCACGACACAATAACTTATCAAATATTTTGATAATAGTTAACACAATCTATTAGTTATATTCAAATGTAAATAAAATAAATTACAACATACATTGTTTAAAGAAACAACACCAACTAAATAATTCAAAACATAACATACATTATAAATTCTCACAAAAAAATAACTTTTTTACAATTGTATAATTTTTTAACATAAATTTCCACTCAAATAAAGACATCAATTCAAACGCCTATAAACGATTAACTTATTATAATAATTCAAACACTCGTATATCGTGATTTGTGTATTAATAAATATATATAAAAATAAAATTATTTCTAGTATTTAGTATATAAGTACAATATATATTATATAATTAATATTTTAATCGAGTTTTTAACGAGTTTTAATCGAGCTATAAACGAGCTTTTTATCGAGCTGTTCATGAACGTAAACGAGCTTTCACCAATGTGTTCATTTAATATTCATTTATTAATCGAGCCTAAAATCTTGTTCGTGTTCGTTTATTTATTAAATAAACGAGCTCGAGTCGAGCTTTAATCGAGCCGATCCTGAACTTGTTCGTGAATGTTCGTGTTCGTTCTCAGCCCTGAGTGCTGTATAGTAGTATTCTTGATACTTTTTGAAAAGTTTAGTCTGACATTCCTTCGCTCTGAATACCATTACTTAATTGTTAATAATTGTTAACACTACTACTTTCTGACTTAAAAAGAATTGACTCTGATTTCATATAATCAACTTTCTGACCCTTCATACATATTATTAAGTCAAACACTCTACTTAGAGGAAACTTTTTGATGATCCTTGACAAGAAGTAGGAAATTCTTTTAGTCTTGCAGAAAATAAAAGGTAAAAACTATTAAGTCAAAAGAATTTACTCTTTTTTTTTTTAATTTTATTTTGGGCAGCTGTTGTTATGTATCAGGGATAATATGCATCCCTGTTTCTTGCCTTGTATTATCTGTAGGTAAGTGAAAAAAAAAATGCATCAAGCTTTCACGAACTTGACAGTGCGGGAATATTGTGTACGTTTCAGGTGCTGCTACCGCCAGCACGCCCCATATGGCCATATGTGTATCCTTCTGCGGTAGCGACTTGGCAGTTCTTGGTAGGTAGATAAAGAAGGATATATGTAGAAAGAAGCAGCAATTTGCATGTCCAGCAAACTGGATAAAGGTAGAAAGCTGGCATGCATTTTACTCTTTATCGTCGATCCATCTACTTTTTCCCAGAAATCACTTTCAGTGCCCTTCTATGCTCCTATAGAGCCAAGGACAGTTTACTCAGACTAGCCTTCAATTTTGTGAATTCTATCCACTTTGAATTGATGAACATTGACTCGTTGCTAACAAGCACATTTAAGATTCATAGTTAAACAACACTTCAAATTTCGTTAATATATATTAAGTTGTAAATCTGCCAAAACAAAGTTAACAAGTGTTTGCGTTTTCCTGTATTCATCAGTTCTTGGAAGTTGGAAATCATTTTATAGAAATGTAATTTGGAAGGGTAAAAACTTTGCAATACTTCAACTATATATTGACTGTCATATTTGCAAAACAAGCAGAAATTTTTGCGTTCCCTTCAAAATCCGTTGCTCTCCCATACCACAAAAATCATTGTTCAAGAAGAGCGCGCACACACACACACACACACATATATATATATATATATATATCACTTGATGACAGTATTAATTAGGTATTGCTGCAATTCACAAATTTAGTTCGTTTTCAAAAGTTAAGAAGAGAGTTTCAGTTACAATATGTTTAAGTGCTAGCTCTTGGGGATCCTGATCAGTACTCTTTCCATATCATTGCTAGCTAATTAACTAGAATATATGCATCATTGCTCCATCTCAAACAAAACCAATTCCCAATTCCCACTACTAGATCGACACGGGTGATAGCGAATATGGGAAAGTGATTCCATCGCGTCGAGTTATATATTGATTGGATATACACATTATGAGCTGATGACATGCAAATGTGCCGAGAGAATTCGGCGAATTTCAAACTTTTTGCAACCCCGATTCTGCAACATCATCCAGAACAAGCATTTGTACCTTACATCTTTCTTTCTTGTTCATGATGGCTATTCACATACATTGCAACTAGATAAGAAGATTTTGAACTCAATTATGTGATTTGATGTCAACGAAACACGCATATACTACTTACGCTGGTGGCAGTTATTACTGTGTATCATGAATAATTCATTCTGTTCATAGTTTTTTTAATGGCCAGCTAGTTGATTTCTTGATTCTCTTATTCGCTTTTTGCCTGAATTTTATGCCATGACTTTGAGAGGGGACCAATGCCAAAAAGTAAAACGATTGGATAAACTCTGATCTCTTTCCACCTCAGATGATTGAACCTTTCTACAGAAACAACACCAGAAGAAGATGCACGGAGAGAAGGCGAAGCAGACTCTAGCAATACTACTGCAATACAAGCATGCATGAACCTCTCTGATACTGCATGTATTTTAGATGTGGTTCAACCAAAAACGGTGATTCTTCACTATTTGATTAAGATTTAAAAACCCACAGCATATATTAAGATTAGTACATTACAAGTATTATTATCGTACAGGATTGACATTGCAAACGATGTCTTCGAAAAACCAAAACTTAAAACGTTGCTTGCCTTCCTCCATTGTGTCCTGGAATGATTATGCTGGCTACAATCATAAAGCGGATAGTAGATAATCAAGTTGCCAATTCAAAACCCTCTACGATTTTAATATTCCCATTGTATCTGGACCTTTTCTGCCTAGATTTCTAAATCAACCGACGATCTTTGCGCTATATATATAATATAATGAGAGAATATATCCTACTGCATGCATGCTTTGCCAACCCTGATCAGTAGATTATAGATATCTATAAAAAAAATTTAATATTGCAGGAAATCCATCAGATGTTGAAGCATTTAATCATTAGTTGTACGGACACACATTTAAGGATATTGTGGGATTATCGTGTGAGTCATACTATGTGTCAACTAGTGTGTATCAGCACAAAGGGTCAGTATCAAGCAAAAATCATCAGGGCATTTTTTTTTATCCAACCAAATATCTTAAGGAACTTCCCCTTTTCATTTTCTGTGAGTATTTTTTTGTTTTCCAGTCACCTTTTTAGTCTGGATAGACTACGTAATCTGCAACTGTCAACTGCCACTATAAATAAGGATGATGAGAGCTTCAACTTCTCAGAGGTATGCCTCAGAGTCTCACACACACACACGCAAGAAAGCATAGATATACTCAATCCTTGAGATTGCTTGCTTGCTTACTTTAGCTCTTCCAACTCCCATCAAACCTTATAAAGTTTCTTACTTTACACGTTAAATTGAACTTGTGGTTACATTATTACAGCATTAGTCGCTGTTTTAGTCATTACACTTGCACCCCTTTTTTGTATATTCACATTTTCTCCAGCAGATCGAACTTGTTGGAATGGACAAGATCAGAGACTTGGCTTCAAAGAAGGCAGCGGTGATCTTTACAAAGAGCTCTTGTTGCATGTGCCACAGCATCAAGGCACTATTCTATGAACTTGGTGCAAGTCCGGCCATTCATGAACTAGACCATGATGCTAGTGGAAGAGAAATGGAGAGGGCCTTGAGAAGCTTAGGTTGCAATCCTACTATTCCTGCAGTGTTTATTGGTGGTGAATTTGTAGGATCAGCAAAGGATGTTATCTCCCTCCATGTCGATGGATCTCTAAAACAAATGCTCATCAATGCCAGAGCCATTTGGTTCTAGCATGCATATTATAATTGCACAGGCAGCCTGATAGACAAATTGTGTGTGTGTTTTATGTTAACAAGTACCGTGATTAAAAGCTGTACTAAGGTACTTTGTTTGGTTTTTCGTTTTTTTTTTTTTTTGTCAAGATGCCAAACTTTTAAAGAATTGGCTCATTGGAAAAGTTTGCTGTTAGTCGTTTTCCTTTCACTACTGTAAGTTGTTTATCCAAGTTTGTATGAAGTTTTCCAGGAATAGCTTCCTCCCTCCACCATCTTTCTACTGCTTTTGGACATACGCTAACCGTCCAAAAAAAAGAAACCAAATATTGAAGTACCATTACACAAAAGGAAATCAGAATCAGACTGGTGTAAAGAAGAAACTGTAGCTTAATATGAGATATTGCCTCCCTCCCCAGCTCCCCTAACCCAAACCACAACTTCCGCCCAGCAAAACAAACACGAAAACGAGTGCAGCCTCAGTAACCAATTCTAGAGTAACAGATCTTGTTTTTCAAAAGAGGCGAGTCAATTTGACTGACAGGAAAAAAGAAAAATGATTGGACTCTCAGTCTCCAACCAACTTGATATATATATAGAAGCTAGAAAATTAACATTGTATCTTCCATTGTCCAGCAATACGATGAAAAGTTTCTTAAGGAAGAAATATTCCCAGCTTATTTAATTGCTTGTAGAAAATCATGTGTTTTTTTAGAAAGAAATCGTTTAATACGGTTCTTGATAAATCAATTGAGCTCTCAATCAGCCGAAGTCTAATACTACAGGAATAAACATATACTTGTCTTTTTTTCCTGACCTACATTTGCATGCTGTATACATAATAAAATAAAATATATGCACACATTTCATGTCAGCAGAGAAGAAAAACAGCATTTTGGTTGGTTCTGCTTGAATACTATGGAGCTAGCCTTCCTGCTCATGCAGACACATAATTAATAAATTAAAATCGGTAATTGTATATGCAATTAAGAATTAGCACGTGAAGGCTACTCGATCGTGCAGTATTTCCGCTAGCTTGTGGGAAGGCAATATGCCAGTTAGTGGGCAAAGAATCAGAGCCACCGAAAGTTATCGCATTCTGATCTTTCTAGCAAACGGTAGAATATATTAAAGGGGAAGATTGGAAGGCAGAATCTAGTGGAAATAGACCACCCATGATCAAGAATTTTCTGCTTTTGCAAGTTATTTTACCCAGAACTTTAATCTTCACAGTGATCATCGGTTATTATTGTACTTTTAATATTTGCTTGTTCAGTACTGCTATAATAGGCATACAAAAGGCAGTGAATTGAACACGTGTATTGTAAAGTATAGTACTTTTTTGAATTGAAAATATGAATTCTTAATAACCGACAATTTTAACCAAGAAAGATCGAAACAGATACTAGTTGGCAAATCAATCATCAGTATATAGTCCATAAAAGTTATCTATTTAGTCTGACTCTGAGTCTCCACTCTCCTCCACCCGTATATGGATCTGTTCAAAGGTGACGGGATATATGATAATATCAGAAATGTGTACGAACCAACTTGTTTGGTCTGCGTCGAACAATATAGTATCTGTGTTGAAAGTAACTTTATCAGTTTTCGCATCTTGGTAAAGACCACCATCTTTTGAATGTTGTTTCTTTTGTTTAGACCAGAGAGAAGTACTACTCCACTTTTGAAGTTGTTCATTTATAAATAGAGAGTAGAACGAGAACTCCACATTTCAAGCAGCCATTCCATCAGCTTTGAAATCCACCAGTCCAGTAGTAGTACGGTAATACTTCAAACCATCCCTTTACCGCCGGCCTCCTCTCCATCTGATATAAGACCTCCCATCAGGGTCAAGTATCAAGTTGGAAAGGGGGGATCGATCTCTGATGATATAAGACCTCCAAAATCTAGAACAAGGCACCAATATATCTTTAGTGAAACAATTCTAACACCCACACAAGGGGCGGCCGGGACATATAATTGATCTCTCTCTCTCTGGAAATGGACAAGGTACTAAGGCTGGCCTCAGAGAACGGACTAGTGATTTTCAGCAAAAGCACATGTTGCTTGTGCTATGCAGTTAACATTCTGTTTCGGGATCTTGGGGTTAGTGCTTATGTTCATGAAATTGATCGTGATCCAGAAGGGAAGGAAATGGAAAAAGCTCTGATGAGGATGGGGTGTAATGCGCCCATCCCAGCTGTGTTCATAAGCGGGAAGCTTGTTGGATCCACCAATGAAGTCATGTCTCTCCACCTAAGTGGTTCCCTCGTTCCGCTTCTCAAGCCGTACCAGCAGGCTTTGAATTAATATATAACTCTTAATTTCCTGCTGAAATTAAAGTTTCGTTCTAGTACTAGAAGAAGAAGACAATAAACGTACTTTGCTCTCTCGCCTGTGTTGAGCTCTCCATTGAACTAGTAGTCGCTAGTAATATAATTCTATCCAAATTAATACTCCTCTCTATATATATGGTGTTGAAATTTAGTGGTTTCCATTAGCTTAAAAGCATGTAGCTTAGCCATGCAAATTATTATTATTATTATTATTGAAAAAAAAATTGTTGTATGTTTAATTGCCTAGTCAAATAATATTTGTGTATTTGATCTATTCGCTTTTCTTAATGTCGTAATGACTTTATTTTGGTAATTAATTATTTTTTGTATCACTCTATAAAATTTTAATATGTGTATATATAATCAATTGTCCTCAAGGTTCACTAGACATTAGATAAAATTTTACTTTTATATAAAAAAATACGTATCATATTTATATACATTGATACACATAGTGATACAAACCAACGCTAAATTCTTCTCTCATTAAATAAATATAAGGAGAGAAGATGTATACATGCATATATCACCTCGCGCTAGGATAATACATGAGTATCTCTCTGTGTTATTTGATATTGCATGCATGGACGACTGATAATGCGGCTGCATGCAGCGTTTCCTATTCTCTCCAGCACGCATGCAGTGTAATTATAACATCTGATCAGCTTGGAATGAACAGAACCCGGCAACGGCAAGCGCGCCCCGGTCATTTGGACTAACACGATGAAGAGAAAATCAATGGGTTACTTTTGGTAGAATCGAATCAAAAGCGTGGAATGCATACAATAGAAAGATATTTTCATGTACGTACGGGTAAATAATTCAAAAATTGCAAGAACACAAAGTACTGATGCTTTCTTCAGCTGTCAACATTCCTGCGGCATTGCTCAATTTGCATAAAGTTTGAAAAGAAAATGCTCTTCCACTTTTTTGTTAGTGTTTATCAAGAGCGGCTGCATGCATGCCACTGATTCTTCCACTTTGATGTAGATAAGCAAATCTACCCAACTTTATTCTTGAATCTTTGGATTCCCAATTTAGATCACGTTATGATCATTTGTCGTGTCTTGTCGGGCCATATAAGATTTGATAAAGCACTTAATTACTTGTTGAATTTCACATTAATTAATTTGGTGCATATATATATATATATGATCAGCAATGCTGCCTGCGTGTTTTATCGATAACTTATTCAAATCACAAACTAACTATTAGACTCTGTTTGTTTGTATGGGGTGTTTTTAGATTTTATTATAAACTTTTTTTTTTTTGGATTTGTTATGAGAAAGAAATATTTTGGAAGTGTTTGGATTAATTATTTTGTTTTGTTGGAATTTGTATAAGAGATTATTTTATTGATAAAAAGTTTGAAATTTAAATTTGAATTAATATTTTATTAGTTTGTTTATGTGGTAATTGTGTTAGAAAGAATTGTTTATTATTAAAATTTAATATTTTGTTTATAAAAAACACTGTAGCAAAAATAATTATTGTAACATTATTTTTAATTTTAAAAAGTTTTGTAGAAAGATTAAAAAAAACAAACAAATTATTTTATAATTGTGAAATAAAAAAATAAAAAAATGTAACAGCCAAATAGAGGCTTAATAACCTAGTTAATTAGAACATGCATCAACTGGTTGTGTTGTTGGTGATGTGTGCGATCAAATTCTTATAAACATACGCTTTACGCACCACTTGGACATGCAACTATGAGCGCAGATTCTTCCCTTGCAGAAAAAGCTTTTTAAGTTACACAACTGAAAACTCTCGCGTGAAGCCAGGAAGATTTGGTGATAAAAGGCTGAAAGGGAAAGGATCCACATGCATCTTGGGTCAAGAATCTCCTTCGCAGTCTACACCATTTCAAACTTGTAACTTCGTTAATACGTCACATGGACATGGCTGCTTTTCAGCTGTCGAATTTTCAAAACTTTTTAAGATAAATTAATTTTGGATATTTTTGTGCAATCGAAAATTACTAGTTTGCCAATTTAATATTGTTGATTCCTTTAATATTAATTCTAGGAATCAAAATACACATTTACACTAATTGACGCGGTAGTTCGGAAGTTTTAGGTATGAGTAAATTAAAAACTTAATAAGAGATAAATTGTTAAACACATAAGGGATGAAACACAAAATATACCAGAAGATCTATTACGATAAACGATTCAAAACTTACTCCATCAAATTTCTTTTGATTAAAATTAAATTCCATCTACTTATTGAAGATTATTAATTGGAATTAGAATTTTATGTTAAAATATGCATGGCCTGCTGCTTGAGGAGAAATTGTTGGAATTCATAGTAATATGTAAAAATTTAACGTGAAAAAAGATAAGGATTTAAAAGTTGTTGATTAAACATTGAGTTTCATCTTCGTATTGAATTTAGGTTTGATCTATATTTATTCAACTTCCAACGAGTAACAAGTGTTCCATTGCAAATATTATAATCAAAGCCTAAAAATATAACTCAAAAATGAAATCCACTATTAAGTATAATTTACTTAGGGTATTTTCCTATCATACTATCACTCATATATATTAGGTTTGCATATAAATTTAACCTTTTTTTTATACTACATATTAAGTTTGCCTTTTTATAAAGTATAAAAAATTAACTAACATATCAATAATTAGCATTGACATAATAGGAATATTTATACCTGAAATAAAGATGATCATAGAAAATGTAAAATATTTGATAATAAATTAAAAATTGTTAACATATAAAATTTAAATAATTAATATATTAGCACCTACTACAACAGATCTGGCAAGAGTTTTACTTAAATTAATTTTGTTTTTGTTTGATGATGATAGTTTGAATCCAAAGACACCTGTCGGCCCAAACGGTATCCGGATCTAGTTACGGTGGTCGGAGTTCCAACATGTTTACGTCTACTTTGCTTTAGTATAAAAATAAAATGACTGAAAAGTACAGTTTGAAAATAAAAACGAAACGAAGGAGCAGACAAGCCAACCGTCAAAAGAATTACTAGCGATAAACTATTTTTTTTCTTCTTTTATTGTCTCTGGCATTTTCTCTGATGTTAAGTTGACAGCATCTCAGCACCCAGAGGCTCTCCGACTCACTAACCCTAATCGCATTGAATCGCTACCACTCTCACTTTCACCAATGGCGTCTTCACCCTTTATCCGGTAGCTTTCATTTTTATTTTTTTTTACAAAAATAAGATCTTATTTAGTATCCGTTCAAATGGAAGTTTTTTTTTTTTTTCAAAATAATAATCATAATATGGGAAATAATAGAAAGTTGCAGAGAAACAGCACATTCTAGACTATATTGAACGCTCTCGTTGTTGGTTTATTTTCTTCTTTCTTCGCTTTTTTTTTTTTCCCATTTTTATTGAATTTTATTCGTTGATGAGAACACCGAAAGCTAGGGTTTTAGTTGCAGTTTGTTGAGTATATTGTTGGAATACAGAAACTCAACTCAAATTTATATTTCTGTCAATCTAATTTTCGTTCGTGATTTTTAATTTGTTTAGTGAGACTCTATATTTGTGGCATTGAACTTGTCAATTTATTGGGCAGGTAAATTTGGAAAGGCGTGTATTTAGGAGCAATAAAGTTGGGATCTTTGGCATTTGAATTTAAGCGGAGCTGAAGGCTTTGTATATCTGTAAATTTATAATGGCTGAGGGTGAAGGGGTGGAGCAAGTTGAACTTAAGTTCAGAATCTATGATGGGACAGATATAGGACATGGCACTTATTTATCATCAACTTGTATTGCCATGCTCAAGCAACGACTTGTTGATACGTGGCCTCAAGGTTATTCCTCCGTTTCAGATCATTTTTGGTAAATTGAAGTGTCCTGTTTATTCTGCTTATGGGGCTTTATCATTCCAATTGTTTAGTTTTCTCTCCCTTTTCCCCCCAGTTATATGCTTACTTTGAATATCTGGTGATTCCAGCCTGTTGCAACTGGTGCCAATGAAGTTTTATCTCATATTTTCTGAGGCTCGCGTGCTTTAAATATGTGATATCCACTTGTTATATGTGCATGTGTTTTTTTGTTTGACTTACTTCTTATGAGTGTACCTGCAAAATGCGATTTGTTACGAGTTCCAAATCAAGTCTCTGTTACTTGTCCTACATTGTTAATGGTCGGAAGTTGTGCCTTTAGACTGTTCTAATTGAAAAGTAAATATTTCTCATACATTGACGAAGAAACTAACCATAAGATGAGGGTGCAAACTTTATCATTTTGCCATCAATGGAGATAAGGGGTTAGGCATAATATTAAAAGTAGAAAAGAATGCAATGATTGTCAATTTTGGGCTACCTTTTGGTATTTAGTTTGTTACGGCACAGGCTATCTCGTTACATCTGTATTGGAACAGCAATTTTTTTGAGGTAGTTTGGCATATCCAAAGGCCATTTGGTGCATATTTTGATAAGTGAGTGTGATGCAAATTGAAAAAGGCTGGAGAGGTATATGGGCATTAAAAGTTACTCGTTTGGATGGATTTATTGATTTACAATGATGGTATGATACTTTTGCGGTACTTCATTATTGTGCATCTTATACTGTTCAATGCTGTTGAGTCTGCATTGTAATCCTCGTTCGGTTTAAAGAAGCTGTTTTACACATATTAAGATATTTTTCTCTTCTTATTCAAATCTTCTGGTTGTTATCTCAAAGACGGATTTTGCCTTTTATGGCATGATTGAGAGTGCTATCATTCACAAGGGAATTTTTTTTCTAAGGTGTCCACATTTTGAGGAACCTGTTTGAAGTGGTGGCAAAGGTACAGGAAAAAGAAGTTTTATTAATAATTCTTGACTATTGGATGTCTATTGGGGAGTTGTTTAGCACTTATCAAATAGGCTAAGTTATGACTATAGCTAGCTCATCTAGCTTGAGGCAATCAAAATTGATACCCTCTCCCTGCTGTATTAGGGAGAATTGGAATTTCGATAGAATGCTTAAAAATATTTATCCTATTTTGAGATTGTGGTTTTTTTTTGTTTTTTTAATAAAGTGTGATAATGGCTTGTTATTTGCTAATAATCTTATACAATTTCATTTCATATGTTCTTTTATCAGTTGGATTGACTGGAGTTTTCTTGAATTTGATATCTTTTAAGGTGATACTTGTTGTGGCAAAATCTGATAATCAAAATGGTGTCTGCATTCTCAATGAGAACCCTTGCTTGCATTTAGTTATTTGCGAATCTTCCTTGCAGAAAAAAATCTCTTGCACTTGTTTGTTAAAGGTTATGCAATGAACCATGAATGTCACTTGGTTTTTGTCAATGCATTGCGGGTTGATCTTTTGCTACACTTTTTGCAGCACTTCATATGGTTCTATTCTCAATCTCTGCATTTACAGATAAATCTGTCACACCAAAATCAGTTGGTGATATCAAACTTATACATGCCGGAAGAGTTTTGGATGATGGAAGGACACTTGCAGAGTCAAGAGTACACATTGCTGATGTCCCTGGAGGGTTCATGACAATGCATGTGGTGGTGCAACCTCCAAATAACAAAAAAAAGACAGGTTAGTTGGGTAATACGGACTCTTAAGTATGCAGGTGCTCTAGAATTTCATACATGCGTGCTATGGATTGTTTGTGTTGATGCTTTCTTGAAATGAACATGGTGTTACTAACATTTCAATTTTTCGTTATATGGCTAACTTAGTCATGCTTTAACTCTATCAATATCCTGCTTCTATTTTTCCGCACTCCCCCTCTTTCTTTTGTGATAATTTTTGTAGATATAAGCTAGAATGCTTATTTTTTGTGATTACAATGGAGAAAGTTAATCAAGTATGCATAATGAATGTAAATTTAGATAATGTTACTTCTCGTCATTGACGTTTTATATTTCAGTATTTATATATGTTTATTTCAGTTTGTAACTGTAATCACTTTGTTTTGTCTAAAATTTTGCCTCCTAATGCTGCAGACAAGAACCCAAGCGAGACACAAACATGCTTGTGCGTTGTCCTTTAGAGTGAAGATTCTGGTTGGAGAGGAGGACTACGCTTGTACATATGTACTTTTCGCAATGTAAAGTAGAGGTAGCATTTGTTTTTGGAAAAGGGGAATGATTGGCATTCGTAATTTACACATTTACATTCTTATGTTAGAGTCTGCAGTTGTCCAATTTGTAATCATTCTTCTGGAAAATGAAATGACTACTACCATGGCATCCCTCATCACCTGGTTTATATATATGCCAGTGCTTTGTGCAAATCATTGTTTGCTTTGCCCAGTGCTATTCCTACTAAAATAAATGATATATGGGTTGAAGAGAAGTTCATTAAGATTTAAACAATAAAGAAAGATAATAGATTTAGATTTACGAATTCTACGAGAATAGAGTTACCAAATTGGACCAAAACCGGGCCTTATTGATGAATGATAAGTGGGCTACATTACAGCAATCCTGACCCAGTGTTGGTCAGGTATCGCGAGCCCGCTTATTTAACCAGTCGCTTAGACATTCTAGGGCCAGTGGTGGAATTTTGCCCTTTAATCGACTTGACATTAGAAGGCGCAAGGATTAATCAGAACAAAAGGTCACGCCTTGATGCTTCCCCATCCCGATTCGCTGCAGTGCCGTCTCGTGGGTGGCTGTCTGCATTGACCCTTCTTTTCATCATCAATTTTGGATTGTTTTTGTTGATTGGTTCTTGTAAAAGGAAGGAACGTTATCATAAATTGCTCACTCTATTTTTAGATTTAAGTTACGGTGAAAAAAAAAAAAAAGAGAAGGAAACCCCTAACTCTAGTCCTCGGGCAATTTTCCAAATCAGTTATCCGCCATGAATGCTGAAGAAAACGATGCTAGTACACCCGCCGACGAACGACATCAGGAGAGCCAAGAAAGTGGCAATGGTGTTACAGAAAATGATGAACCCAGGAGAGAAGATTTTGGAAAGTTGGATTATGGGTATGCCACTCTCTTTTTTATTTTTATTTTTTATGCACTGTTCTTGGCTCTGAATCGCCCTCGCCCAATTTGATACTCTTTATTAATCATCGACGCATGTTTTATCGACCGTTTTGTATTTGGGTTGATAATTTTATATGTTACGGTTGAGTATAGATGTATACATTATAAAAGACGGTGCAACCTCCGGACCCCTTGCTGCAATCGGATTTTCACCTGCCGTCACTGTCATAACGAAGCAATGGTGATGAATTTTTCCTTCAACTTTGTTAATACCGGTTAACACAGCCATTGTCTTAGTCGACTTCATTCTTTTTTTTTTTGCCTTTTGCAATACAGAGCGCTCTGAGCAATCCGAAGGACCGCCATGAGCTTGTTCGACAGGACGTCAACCAAGTACTTCTTGTCCCTCTTTACCTGTTGTGAGCTTTTTCGTGTGACCCTTTTGTTTTTTCTCTCTTCCTACTTTTAGTTACGACTTTTGTCTTCAATTTATTGTTTCTTGTAGGTTATCTGTGCAGTTTGCGACACTGAGCAAGAGGTTTGACATTTTAACATTCCTGGCTAGAGACCTAGAGTACATGCAGTTATGAGATGTTTGTAATTCGATTATGTACTTCTGTTTCTGTACTCTATTGTTTCATAGGTTTCTGGGCTTTGTTCAAATTGTGGCATTAAGTTTGGAGAATATTTCTGCGAGATTTGTAGATTTTATGATGATGATGTAAGGCTATATCCACATTTCACTCCTCTGAATTATTAAGGTTGTACATACTTGATAATCATCAGTGATACTCCTTTGGTTGCAGACAACAAAGGATCAATTTCACTGTCAAGATTGTGGGATTTGTAGGTGAGTCAGCTTTTAAATATGCCTACTTATTTGGTACATGGTTATCTTAGTCCTCATAAGAATAACTCTCTCACTTACTATGTGCTTACCATGGTTTCCGCAAAATGTGGCTCTGCAGAGTTGGTGGTCGTGAAAATTTTTTTCATTGCCCTAAGTGTGGTATGATTTCGTTCACTCTTGTATAATCTGTATTTCTTTAGATAAGTTTCAGTTTTTTATGTTCCATAATATCATGGTTGTCCCTTGTGTGGCAAAGTTTCGGTTTTTGACGTTCTGTAATATCATTGCTGTGGCTTTTGTTGTCGTCCTGTTAATGTATTTCCCAGAATATGTTATGGTTTGGTGAAATAACATGTAATTAATCCATCTGAACCTTAGTTGGGGCTTATGGAAGGTGAAAAAGAGGCTAAAAAAGGGAGGTAATAAATTCAGTTACTTATAATAGACAACATAGAGTATTATCCGATTTTACATTATGAAAACCGTAATAGTAGTATTTTCAATATCCTCTTGAAAATCTGGGTCAATTCTGTTTGTCAGTCTTTTTCGTATTTTGCAACATTAATTTGATTCGTTTGTTTGAACGTTGGATACCATTGAAAGGGTTTGCTATTTCATACTAAAACAGTTAAGGCATAAATGTGACAAAAGGTTCTGATGAATAGGATTGAAAAGAGAAAGCTAGCCATTGAATGTGAGTCCGTAATTATCTCCTTTTCTGGAAAATGGGAGCAAAATGGGACAGCTTGACTTTGGAAAATGACATGCGCTACTCTTTTAGTTTCTACCATTTCTAAAGAAATTTCTGCCAAAAATTCTTTGAGCATCCTTTCATCAATTTTTTGGCCTATATTGTGATCTTTCTTTAAACTCGAAAGATTTTTCCAGATTCAGTAGCACAAATATCTAGTGTCCCTGCAACGGATTTTTTCTCTTGTGTATGTTAGTCACTTTTTTGATTTATGAAAGAACAGGATCTTGCTATTCAATGGATTTGCGCGACAATCACTCATGTGTGGAGAACTCTATGAAGAATTCCTGTCCAATCTGTTATGAGGTTTGAATCTAAACCATATATCCGTTATCTGAAGTTCCAATATTGTTATGCGTGAATAACAAAATTGGTGTGCACTATTGCTAGTTTCTTTTTGATTCGGTGAAACGCACAACAATTATGAAATGCGGACATACAATGCACATGGATTGCTATTCTGAGATGATCTGCCAAAACCAGTAAAGTCCCATGTGCTCGTAAAATCTCATATTTTTCTATTTAGTTCGATGAGCAAGTGGCTATTTGTGTTCCTTTCTATCTTTTTCCTTTTTCTTTGCTCCCTCATTACTACATCATAACATATACTGTTTCATTGGATTCATGATTTAGGTATCGATGCCCCATCTGCTCGAAGTCAGCTCTCAACATGTCAAGAACCTGGGAAAGATTAGATGAGGAAGTATGGCAATCTTTTCTTCTTGCTGTATATATGTGTATGTAATGTCCTTGTGGTGCTCTGGTGCTGTCTCTTGTTCTGGAACACTTTATGTGGTTTTTGTTAAATGTAAAACTTCTTGATTTTATGCCAAAGTTCTATGTCCAGCAGAATGGCGGGAAATGACAAACTTAACATTATGAAGTTTATTAGAAACATAAGCAGTGCTTTATCTATATGATGAACAACCAGTTCGAGGTGCAAGAGGAAAATTTAAAGAATGCACAGGACCAGATCAATTTGCCTTAGCTAGGTTCAGATAATGTTTGAGAATTATACTGTTTGCTTTTTGGGACGGATGCGGGATATGTAACTCATTTCTGGCTTATCTGGAACTTAAGTTATGCACTTGGGCAATTCTTTGCAGCAATAAAAGTTATTGGTGATATTTTTGCTGGTCCATATTAGACATTATCACAGTTTTCTTCATTATATAAGAATGTAATGGCTTGTAAGTAGACATTGATGATAATGCCTTTCCTGGACTTTTATTGATGGAGTTTTTCTTGGGACAGATTGAAGCTACAGCCATGCCAGAGGAATACCGATATGAAGTAAGTCAAACTTTGCCTGTGCTCTTTTCTCTTTCCAATAGATTGGGACAGCTCTACATCTCCCTCATGGATAATGATGGTTCATTTTGAGCTGCTGTTAGTCTTTTATTTGTGCATGGTTGACAACCTTTTTACTGAAATTCGCCAATAGTGGAGAATTTCTGTATCCAGAAACAGTTTGGATACTTCACAAACTGGTGCCTGCTATGACCTGGTTTTCTCCAAGTGTCATCTCTGAGTGCATGACATTTGTTTATCGTAGTCGTTTATCTGCCATTAATGTTAGCATCTGCAGTTTTGTTTTGTTTCTCCTTGAGAAGCTTGACTTGCTCTTACTTGAAGTTAGCTTTGATTCGAATTGTCTTTAAATGATTAATTATTGGTGTTTATTGACTGACTTGACACGCAGGTTCCAATCCTATGTAACGACTGCAATAGTAGCAGTAAAGCATTTTTTCACATATTTGGGCACAAGTGCAGGCATTGTAATTCATATAATACCCGCGTGATCTCCAATGCTGGGAATCTCCAATGATTGATTATATTCAACTTACTGGGATAGCAGATAGCTCCATCATCCATGGTTATAATTGCTGACTCCCCTTGTTAGTTGTACTTTGCTATTATTGTTTGTGACTCTTTTTTTTTTTGTTATTTTTTTGGCCACTGCTTTCTCTATTGTGTGTTTGGCTAATTACCCTTACTTTCTTCGGACGACTAAATTGAGATGATAATAGATTTTTCTGGGATTTATTTGGCATGAGAAAAAATTGGTTTTCTCAGATTTATTGCTCCAAAAATTGCTATTTAAGCAAAAGAGGGTCCGCAACTTGAATGTTGCCATATTCCATTCCATTCCATTCCATTCAATTCAATTCAATTCAATTCAATTCAATTCATCCCTCATAATTTCTCACTTGACCTTTCCATTTTGCCACTCACTTTCCCATCAATTTAAAAACCCCGGAATCATCGGAACCAGAAACACGAGGGATGTGCTACTGCAACTGCCTACTTCTTTACGAATCTTTCCTTGTAATTACATTTTATGTTTTAACAACCTAATAATGAAGAATTTCTCACAACGCTGAATAACTATCATCATTTAAAAAAAAGAAAAAGAAAAAAAAGAAGAAGTCGAGTTTTGCTTCCTTTTGCGGTCCAGAGGAGTAGGAAAGTGATTGAAAATGATATAATGAGAATTGAAGTGTGAAAAGGCTGATTTAGCTGTGTTCCTTCTTTCTTATTCTTGATTCTACTCGAAAGTTCCCCTTAAAAATTAGTAAGAAATTGAAATGTTTTTTTTTTTTCAATTTAATAATTTTCTTGGTTCCCACTAGTCATTACCCAAGATAAATAAAATAAAAAATATAAAAGAGCAAAATCTTGAATGGAAAGGGGAAACAAAGTTGAAAGATTCAACGCATCCATTCCAAGATTCTTGCAAGTTATTTCTTTTCTTTTTATTAGTCTTTTAACCATTAATTCCACCACCTCAACTCAAGTCTCAAATGTGATAAGGTTTTTCTAACTTGGGAGTTGGGACCTTGAAAGTTGAATATTTTCTTCCATTCCCCTCCGGCTCCGTCTTTCTTCCTCAACAACCTACAGTCAATTACTACTATATGTGCTAATTATGGTGATAGTTAACCAACAACAACAACAACAACATGCTGAGAGTGAGAGTGTGACTGTGAGTGGACGGCGGCTCTGTGAATTCTGTGGAGATGCCACTGCTGTGCTCTACTGCAGAGCTGACTCCGCTAAGCTCTGCCTCGCTTGTGATCGCCAAGTCCACGCCACTAACCTTCTCTTCACTAAGCACACTCGCTGGCTGCTCTGCGACTCCTGTGATTCCACTCCCGCCACCATCTTCTGCTGCACCCACACCTCTGTGCTCTGCCAAAACTGCGATTGGGAGACCCATCCCAATCTCTCCTTGCCTGCTCTACACGATCGTAGGCCTCTTGAGGGCTTCACTGGGTGCCCTTCTGTCACCGAGCTCTTGGGTTTTCTTGGAATTGATCACCTCGGCAAGAAAGCCCCCCTTCTAGTTACTGATGATTCTGCACCTGTTGTCGAAATTGATGATGATAATATTGGTAAAGATGCTGAAAATATTTATGGGTTTTCGGATTTTTTGGTTTGGGAGACTCCTTCGATGGTGAGTATTGATGATCTCATTACGCCTCCTTCAGGCGGCCGTACCTTCCAAGCCTTGGGGGTTCCTCCACTGCCTAAGGTTTGTCCCACCCCCCTCTCTCTCTCTCTCTTTTAACCCAAAATGAGCTCTTTTCTTTTCAGATTGATTGTTAAAGGAGGTATTTTTGGCAGTTTCAAACGCATTTTGGTTCGTTTCCGGCTTACATAGCCCTTATTTCTTTAATTGAGTTGCCTACGTTAATTCCACAAAGCCGGAAGCTTTTTGTTGGTTCCTGTATGATTCATTTTTAAGCCCCACTATTATGCAGCTTAGATATGTTGTGATCTGATCGATTTGTTCTTGTTACCTCTTAAGTTTTTTGGCCCTCGGGTGTATTTTGTTGCCTTTTGCAGCAATTGTCTGTCTGTGAGATTTGTTATGCCTCTGGATTATACGCATTTTTTATAATGTCGCGGGAGAATCTGCCTTTGGCGTGTAATTAACTCCTGTACACGTTATGTTAGAGAGATCTTAAGCTGGTTTACTCACTTCGGCACTTGGCTTTTTGATCATAGTTGTGGCTGCATTCATCAAAATTTTGGTACTTATTTTTGAAATGAATGACTTTCATGCTGTGATTGTCTAAAAAGCTTTTCTGCTGCCAAATTTGAATGTTTTGAACAACCCGAGGCTGTTCTTTGTAGAATCGAAATGCCACATGCGGACAACACAAGGAGGAAATACTATTCCAAATACGCGAAATGTCTAAATTGGAACCTAATTTGAATGATGAACAAGCGGATGTTGGATCTCTGAATGGATTTCCAGCCCTCGTACCTGAGCAAAACCGCCACCTTGAGCAGAAAGATGAAAGTCTCGATCAAGATGCACTGCCAACATTAGCTCATTCATGTGAGGTATATGCTCCTCTTATCTGTTGTTGATTGGATTTGTTGTATTATTGTAGTTAGTAGGCATATCAAGACAAGCGGAAGATTTTAGGACGTCTTAACTGAAGGAATCACTTACATTTGTAAAATGTTATTGGGATTTAGTGGTGCCTACAACCTATTCCTAGACATATTTATTTCGTCTCCTTTACCTACTTTGGGCCAGAGTTATGGGCCGTGGAGGCGTACATGTAGGATCACGTTTCATTAATTTATCTTGATGAGAGCAAAATTCCTACAACCCTGAGAGGGTTGGCATTCTAATTTTTGCAATATAAGCATTTACTCGTTACTCGTGCAAATGCTGATTGAACATGTACAAGGATATACTCCTCAGAATCACTGGTATTGGAATAATCTTTTCTCCTGGGTGGGTTATTTGCGAGAAGAATATGTGATCATGAATACACAATATATCTGACCAAAGAACCATTAGGCCTATTGTTGTCAAACAAATTCTAAATCCGGCATTACGTGATGAAGTCAAAATTCTATCTTTTTATGCTACGGTTGCTAAGCTTTTGGTTGTCTATTTCTGAAGCTTCATTCCTGAAAGAAAAATCCCACCTGAAGAGAAGAATAGAAAATTAAATATCTGTAAATACAAAAATAAACCAAGAAAATAAAGTGATCGTGTTGCTTGCCTGCAGGCTAACTCATTTGGATGGTGTGGTGATAAAGTTGATGTTGCAGATCAAGGGTTTTCTCCTACGTTACTAGATGGCTACATTGAGACGAATATTTTAGTTCCTGACAAAGATTCAGAAGTTGGTGACGGCTCAGGGCAAATTAATGACAGTCATGAAGACCACTTACTTCCTACTGGACGCTTCCAAATCCTTCCTAGAGCCTCTATTCGTGAATTAAACAGCCAGGAAAGAGACTCTGCAATTTCACGTTATAAGGAGAAGAAGAAGACTAGGAGGTAATCTTTGTCCGTGATATGGCCTTCCCAGGCTTAGTGTTGTTTTTACATGTTGATAGTAAGAGACATTCTGACTCTTCCTTCAGTTCCTTTCCTGATATGTGAACTCCCTGCATTATAAGATGCAAATGTGAGAAATTTTGGATTAATAAAACTTTCACATCAATGTGTGGTAATAATATATAGGTCTTATTTCGCATCAATACTTGGTATATACACTTTCTTTTCTTTTCTTTTTTTTTACCCTTTTTTGGGGATTAACCAGCCCCCTCTCCCAGGGATGTTGTATCATTGGGCATCTTGTGTATCACAACATGACTTGGAATTTATTGAATATTTTGAGAGAGATGTTGTGGAGTACATTTTAACATAATTTGGCCTGAGTTCTTAAAAGAGGTTGATGTATCTCATGTCTTTAGATCTTTCATTGAATTCAGCATAATATTCAGCTGTGTTGGTGAGACTTTTTTGTTGTATTCAGGTGTCCCTCTCTTACTTACATGTGATAGTTCTATATCAATAGTAGTAGTAATTATTAAGCCTTTGGTATTAATTTGTCATAAGATAAGACATGTACCTCCCTTTAATCTAAATGTGGCTGAGATCTTTACAACCATCAGGTATGACAAGCACATCAGATACGAAACACGGAAGGCTCGTGCAGAAAGTAGGACAAGAATTAGGGGACGTTTTGCTAAGATTGAACGTTGAGAACCTGAAATGCCTGAACTGTGATATTGGGCAAGACAGCCATCTAAAGCTCTGGGTTCAAAGTAGTGCCACAGTGACAGTCTGAAGGATTATTTATGAAATGGACCACTGCGTGTGGCTGGCATGCAGCTGTTTCATTAACTGCAAGTTCCTCGGACTAATATGGTGTGCTTCCGTTTCCAGGCAACTTTGTCATCTTTTTATCTTCCTTAGTTTGCTAATAGCCTTAATAGATGGTTTCTAAAGACAAATATTGGAGCACATTAAGCCTTACCTGGTTCAAATGTCAGTATTAGTGTAGTTATTCCTTGTGTGCACACCTGTATTTGTTGTACAAAACATAGCTTGTTGAAATGTAAAATCCTCATTTGCAGCATTGTGAATTCTTTTTCCAGTTAAAAGTCTTGAATCTTTGCTAGTGTGGACTTGACTTTTCTTTTTTTTTTTTAAATAAATGTTTGGGGATTGAGAATATTCAAGTGAATTCATGAGACTGGAATGTCAAGTTGGTGATTTCTGAAGACGCATTAGCTCCTCGTTGTTCATTTGGATAACGGAAGAAATGGCTGGGGGTATAATGCACAATTAACATTGAGGGATTGACTTGCAGTTGAAATGGGTGAAAAAAATAATGGTGAAAAAGTCACAACCAATAAGTTTTTTTACTTTGTCATTTTTTTACTAAAATGTGTCGTGTTATGTAAGTTGTGAAAAATGAAGATTTGGTGAATTTGTTTGACAATATTTTACTAGAATGCAAGTTCACAATTTATCACAAAAAAAAGTTAAAGACAAACGCAGTTTTGCATTTTACCATTTTTGGCTAAAATACTTATAACTAGTGAAAAATATAAATTTGGTGAAAAATCAGAATTTCATTTTTTTTGGACACTATGAATGTTTACAATTGATGTGTGTGTAAAAAGTAATAGGGAAAAAGCCAATTCAATATTTTTTTCTATATCATTTTTTATCGAAATACGTGTGTTATAACTCATGAAAAATGGAAGTTGTGTTATATAACCCACAAAAATGGTCATTTTTCAAAATTTTTAACTTTCCATTTTTTTAAAACCATTCTTTAGATAGCTTATAGCCATTTTGATTGAGTGCAAAAAAGGCACGACAACGGTCACTAGCGGTAAGTTTTTTAAATATACCGTTTTAAGCAAAAAAACGTGTGTTATAACCCATAAAAATTGGTCATTTTTAAAATTTCTAACTATCCCTTTTTTTACACATTTCATTAGATAGGACATCGCCATTTGATATAAGTGAAGAAACGACACGAAAACAGCCATCAATGACGATTTTTGAAATTTGCCATTTTGGGCAAAAAACGTATGCTATAACCCACAAAAAAAATGTCATTTTTCAAAATTTTTAACTTTCCCTTTTTTCTACACCATTCTTTAGTTTACATTGCGTAATTCAATATCAGTGCAAAAAACGGAACGAAAACGGCCACTGACGTAAGTTTTTGAAACTTGCCGTTTTTGAAAAAAAACGTGTGCTATAACCCACAAAATGGTAATTTTTCAAAATTTCTAACTTTCTATTTTTTTAAAACCATTCTTTAGATAGCTCATCGCCATTTTGTTTGTTTGCAAAAAACGGCACAAAAAAGGTCACAAGCGGCATGTTTTTTAAATTTGCCATTTAAAGCTAAAAAACGTGTGCTATAACCCACAAAATTGATAATTTTTAAAAATTTATAACTTTCCATTTTTTACACCTTTCAGTAGATAGGACATCGCCATTTCATATCAGTGAAGAAACGGCACGAAAACAGCCACCGATGAAATTTTTTGAAAATTTCCTTTTTGGACAAAAAAACGTGTCCTATAACCCACAAAAAATGCCATTTTTCAAAAATTTTAACTTCCCCCTTTTTATACACCATTCATTAGTTTACAGTGCATAATTCAATATCAGTGCAAAAAAGGAACTAAAACGGCCATCGACGGCAAGTTTTTGAAATTGCCGTTTTTGGAAAAAAAATGTGTGCTATAACCCGCTGAGTATCTACATATGGAAAATACATGTAATGGAGTAGTACTCCAAATTTAATTTGTATACTCTTGTAATGGTGTGTTGGGTGTATCCTGCACCGTCTTTTGTCCATATCTATATAAAGTAGTTCTGTTAAAAAAAAAAGAAGTGTGTTATAACCCACAAAATGATAATTTTTCAAAATTTCTAACTTTCCATTTTTTTAAAACTATTCTCTAGATAGCTCATCGTCATTTTGATTGAGTGCAAAAAATGGCACAAAAATGGTCAATAGCGGCAAGTTTTTTAAATTTGCTATTTAAAACTAAAAAACGTGTGCTATAAGCCTATAACCCACAAAATAGTTAATTTTTAAAAATTTATAACTTTACCTTTTTACACCTTTCAGTAGGTAGGACATCGCCATATCATATCAGTGAAGAAACGGCACAAAAACAGCCACATATGACAATTTTTGAAATTTGTGATTTTGGGCAAAACAGTGTGTGCTATAAACCGACGTGTGCTATAGCCATTTTTTTCAAATGCTTACAACGGTTACATAACGGTTACAGAACCGCCACCAACGGTCATTACCCACTTCCACTGAACCACTGACTTCGCTCTACGCTGCCGGAAAACTTAAACCCAAACCACCACGCACTGTAATACTACACAAGTTCACCATTTTCATGTTATATTACTTCTAGGTCATCCAATTTCTAGATCAGAATTCTCTTCAACACTTTACCTTCATAGATTAACAGAGCATAACCCTCAACTGATATCCTAAGATCGGATCTGGTAGATCCTCTTCAAACAATGGAGGAAACAACCAAACCCCCAGATCCCCCTCCTAAAACACTCAAGGATGCAATGGGAATTAGAAATAGGCCTTCAAATGTCAACATCTCCTTCACCAAATACGGCTGAAAATGCCAAGCCACTATCCAGCTTCAAAGGGGAACCGGCTTTATTTCTTTCACATCAGGAAGAGGAGGCTTTGGCAGATAGATTCAAACTCACCTTAGTTGGTAAATTTTCTTGTGGTCGTTCTCAAATGCCAGTTATAAGGAAAGAAATCTTGGTTGCAAGTTTCAAGGGTGAAGTTCATACCGGTTTGCTGGACCACAGACGCATTTTGTTCAAATTCACCTGGAGGAAGATTTTCAAAGACTTTGGTTGAAGAAAATCTGGGGCTTTGCAGGATTTCAAGCGAGGATCCTTCGCTGGACAAAGGATTTCGATCCACAGAAGGAACCTTCAATCGCACCGGTATGGATTAGACATCCAATGCTGCCACTCTATCTATTTGAAAAGGAAAGACTATACTCAATAGAATCTTGTGTTGGAAAACCATTAAAATTGGATTTGGCAACAGCTTCGGTAGATATTCTTTTGAGGCCAAGTGAAGCTCGTATATGTGTGGAGTTAGATGTTTTACAAGTAAGCCCTACACGAATCTGGATTGGCAACAAGGATAAGGGGTTATGGCAGGAAATTGAGATAGAAGACAAGCCAAAATATACTCAATCTGTAATAAGATGGGGCACAATCAAGAGAGTTGTAACCCCAGTAAAGCCAAAGCAAATGAAACTGAAGTTGTACCGAAGCAGCAGATGAAAACTCAGAAGGAATGGGTGCCAATAAAGAATCACACAGGAGGCAGAGTAGGAGGGACAAGCGTACACAGGATCAATGATAATATCACTGAAGTAAAAGAAAAAGGTAAAGATAAATTTCCAACGGATTTTGAGAAGGAAGAATTTCAAGATCTCAATGACAATCCGGAATGCTCCAAGGAGGCAGAAATTAGAGGAAATTGAAATCAGACTATCTTAGCAACTGATGATCAGAATCCAGAAGGTCCAAAAATGACTAAGGATAAGATTTCCATAAGCCAACATAATCAGACAGAAGCCACAAAGAAATCTTTAACAGATTGTTCTCAGGTGAACATGTCCAGTATTTATTCAAAGTCAGCTTTTTCTTCAGATGATCCAGTTATAATATTACAGGATTCGGAGAAGGTATCAGAGGAGTTAATCCAAGAACCCGAGGATCAGAACATGAAGGAGGGATATATTGCAAAAGGCAAATCAAAAGAAGCAGAAGACACTTCAGAGGTGCTTGAGGAATTAACTGAATCAGAAGTTGAAGGCTCCAAAGAAGTTCTACTAGACAAGGAGGAAGAGACTTACAAGATTGTGGAGTCAAAAAGTGCAAAAAGAAGAAAAGCAAGACAGAAAAAGCTGGCAGAATGCAGCCCAACAACACAGCCTATGCCTTCTGCCAGACAGCTCAGGAAAAAAGGTACAAATAATAGTAGAGTAGAAATTTGTTTTAATGATTAGATTGCTTTTCTGGAATATAAGAAGCTTAAGGAAAAAACCCAATTTAACTAGACTGAAAAAAATAATAAGGAAAGAAAGGATCAATATCATTGCAATTGCAGAACCTTTTTGTGATAAAGATAAGATGGACATGATTATGAGAAAATTGAGATTTGAGAAAGGAATAACAAATGCAGAAAGTTCAATTTGGATATTTAGTAGGAGACCTTTTGAGTGTGATTTAGTAGAGTCGCATACACAACACATCACTTTGAGAATGGAACACCCACAATCACCATCTACATTCATGTTCTCTGCAATTTATGCCAAGTGCTCTGTTGCTGAAAGAAAAGAACTTTGGTCTTCTTTATCTAAATACAGAAATTGCTCTATTCCCTGGATTCTATGTGGGGATTGGAATTGCATAATAGATAAAGAAGATAAAAAGGGGGGGGGGAGAGGGGAAACCTTTCAATATCAATGAGGGCCAAGAACTAATAGAACTAGTGAACAATGAGAAGCTCACTGAGATGAGAACTCAGGGGGCCAAATTCACATGGTGTAATAATAGATTGGGAAAAGCAAGAATCTGGAAAAGACTTGATAGAGCCTTCACTAATTCCCATTTCTTAAACACCAAATTTCAGGGTATTATTCAGCATCTACCTAGGTCACCCTCGGACCACTCCCCATTGGTAATAGACATTAGTTTGATAGAGGAGGTGACAACCAAAAGTTTTAGGTTTCAAGATTTTTGGACCCATCATGAAACATTTCTTCAGGTAGGTGCAGCAGAATTGGAATTTAGATATAGCAGGCAACCCTCTTAGAGTGTTTACTGGAAAATTGAAAAGACTGAAAATAGCCTTAAAAGTCTGAAATACTTCAACTTTTGGTAATATTTTCAGTAAAGTAGAGGAAACAGAGAATAGATTGAAAGACCTTAAAAGAGAGGATGAAGAAAAGCCAGTTTCTAGAGCTTTAATGAGTAAGTGGCTGCTGAGCATAAATTAGCTCTCAGAAATGTGGAGCTTTTTTGGGCACAAAAGGGCTAGGATGAAATGGATCAAATAAGGAGATAAAAATACATCCCTTTTTCATGCCTCTGTCAAACAGAGACATAATGCTAATTACATATATAGAATAAAAGATGCAAAACGGGACTTTTGGTAATATTTTCAGTAAAGTAGAGGAAACAGAGAATAGATTGAAAGACCTTAAAAGAGAGGATGAAGAAAAGCCAGTTTCTAGAGCTTTAATGCGTAAGTGGCTGCTGAGCATAAATTAGCTCTCAGAAATGAGGAGCTTTTTTGGGCACAAAAGGATGAAATGGATCAAATAAGGAGATAAAAATACATCCCTTTTTCATGCCTCTGTCAAACAGAGACATAATGCTAATTACATATATAGAATAAAAGATGCAAAACGGGACTGGGTTAAGGGTCAAGAAAAAATTGGTTTAGAAGCTGAAGCTTATTTTCAGAATCTATTTACAGCCTCTAATCACTCCCTACATGAATTAGATGAAGCAGATTTCAACAAACTGTCAGAAGACGAACGGAATAGCCTACGTGAAATGCCAACATTGTTAGACATCAAAACAGGGGTTTTTGCCATGAGTAGTGATAGTGCTCCCCGCCCGGATGGATTTAATGGTACATTTTACCAAAAGGCATGGGAAATCATAAAATGGGACCTCTTAAATAAAATAAAACATAGCTCATTGTCAATTTGATTGAGTGCAAAAAACGGCACAAAAAAGGGTCACTAGCGGCAAGTTTTTTAAATTTGCTATTTAAAGCTAAAAAACGTGTGCTATAACCCTCAAAAATTGGTAATTTTTAAAAATTTATAACTTTCCCTTTTTTTACACCTTTCAGTAGATAGGACATCGCCATTTCATATCAGTGAAGAAACGGCACGAAAACAGCCACCGATGACAATTTTTTAAATTTGCCGTTTTGGGCAAAAAAACTTGTGCTATAATCCATAAAAGAATGTCATTTTTCAAAATTTTTAACTTTCCCTTTTTTTATCACCATTCATTAGTTTACAATGCGTAATTCAATATCAGTGCAAAAAACAGAACGAAAATGGCCACCGACGGCAAGTTTTTGAAACCGTTTTTGAAAAAAAAGATGTGCTATAACCCACAAAATGGTAATTTTTCAAAATTTATAACTTTCTATTTTTTTAAAAACATTCTTTAGATAGCTCATCGCCATTTTGATTGAGTTCAAAAAAGGGCAGAAAAACGGCCACAAGCGACATGTTTTTTAAATTTGCCATTTAAAGCTAAAAAATGTGTGTTATAAGCCACAAAAATTGGTAATTTTTAAAAATTTATAACTTTTCCTTTTTTTACACCTTTCAGTAGATAGGACATCGGCATTTCATATCAGTGAAGAAACAGCAAAAAAACAGCCGCCGATGACAAGTTTTGAAATTTGCCATTTTGGGCAAAATAACGTGTGCTATACCCACAAAAAAATGTCATTTTTCAAAATTTTTAACTTTCCCTTTTTGCATCACCATTCATTAGTTTACAATGCGTAATTCAATATCAGTGCAAAACATGGAACGAAAACGGCCATCGACGGCAAGTTTTGAAACTTGCCGTTTTTGAAAAAAAACGTGTGCTATAACCCGCTGAGTATCTATATATGGAAAATACATGTAATGGAGTAGTATTCCAAATTTAATTCGTATACTCTTGTAACGGTGTGTTAGGTATATCCTGCATCGTCTTTTGTCCATATCTATATCAAGTAGTTCTGTTAAAAAAAAAAAGGGTGTTATAACCCACAAAATGATAATTTTTCAAAATTTCTAACTTTCCATTTTTTTAAAACTATTCTCTAGATAGCTCATCGTCATTTTGATTGAGTGCAAAAAATGGCACAAAAATGGTCAATAGCGCAAGTTTTTTAAATTTGCCATTTAAAACTAAAAAACGTGTGCTATAAACCACAAAATAGGTAATTTTGAAAAATTTATAACTTTACCTTTTTACACCTTTCAGTAGATAGGACATCGCCATATCATATCAGTGAAGAAACAACACGAAAACAGCCATCGATGACAATTTTTAAAATTTGTCGTTTTGGGAAGAAAACGTGTGCTAAAATCCACAAAAAATGTCATTCAAAATTTTTAACTTTCCCTTTTTTCATCACCATTCATTAGTTTATAGTGCGTAATTCAATATCAGTGCAAAAAACGGAACGAAAACGGCCACAGACGGCAAGTTTTTGAAACTTATCGTTTATGGAAAAAACGTGTGCTATAACCCACAAAATGGTAATTTTTCAAAATTTTTAACTTTCCATTTTTTTAAAAACCATTATTTAGATAGCTCATCGCCATTTTGATTGAGTGCAAAAAACGGCACAAAAACGGTCACAGGCTGCATGTTTTTTAAATTTGCCATTTAAAGCTAAAAAACGTGTGCTATAACTCACAAAAATTGATAATTTTTAAAAATTTATATCTTTCTCTTTTTTTACACCTTTCAGTATATTGGACATCGCCATTTCATATCAGTGGAAAAACAACACGAAAAAAGCCACTGATGGCAATTTTTGAAATTTGCTGTTTTGGGCAAAAAACCGTGTGCTATAACCCACAAAAAAAATGTCATTTTTCAAAATTTTTAACTTTCCCTTTTTTCTACTCCATTCATTAGTTTACAATGCATAATTCAATATCAGTGCAAACAACAGAACAAAAACGGCCACCGACAGCAAGTTTTTGAAACTTGCCGTTTTTGGAAAAATACGTGCGCTGTAACCCGTTGAGTATCTACATATGGAAAATACATGTAATGGAGTAGTACTCCAAATTTAATTCGTATACTCTTGTAACTGTGTGTTGGGTATATCCTGCACCGTATTTTGTCCATATTTATATAAAGTAATTCTGTTAAAAAAAACGTGTGTTATAACCCACAAAATGGTAATTTTTAACAAATTTCTAACTTTCTATTTTTTAAAACCATTCTTTAGATAGCTCATCGCTATTTTGATTGAGTTCAAAAAACTGTACAAAAATAGTCACTAGCGGCAAGTTTTTGAAATTTGCCATTTAAAGCTAAAAAACGTGTAGTATAACCCACAAAAATTGGTAATTTTTAAAAATTCATAACATTGCCTTTTTTTCACCTTTCAGTAGATAGGTCATCGCCATTTCATATCATTGAAGGAACGACACAAAAATAGCCACCAATGACAATTTTTGAAATTTGCCGTTTTGGGCAAGAAAACGTGTGCTATAACCCACAAAAAATATCATTTTTCGAAATTTTAACTTTCCCTTTTTTCATCATCATTCATTAGTTTACAATGCTTAATTCAAATATCAGTGCAAAAAACGGCCTCCGTCGGCAGATTTTTGAAACTTGGCGTTTTTTGAAAAAAAATGTGTGCTATAACCCGCTGAGTATCTACATATGAAAAATACATGTAATGGAGTAGTACTCAAAATTTAATTCGTATACTCTTGTAACGTTGTTTTGGGTATATCCTGTACAGTCTTTTGTACATATCTATATAAAGTAGTTCTGTTAAAAAAACGTGTGCTACAACCCACAAAATGGTAATTTTTCAAAATTTCTAACTTTCCATTTTTTTAAAACCATTCTTTAAGTAGCGCATCGCCATTTTTATTGAGTGCAAAAAACGACACAAAAACAATCACTAGCGGCAAGTTTTTTAAATTTGGCATTCAAAGCTAAAAAACGTGTACTATAAATTTTCAAAAATTGGTAATTTTTGAAAATTAATAACTTTATATTTTTTTACACCTTTCAGTAGATAGGACATCGGGCATTTCATATCAGTGAAAAAATGGCACGAAAATAGCAACTGATTATAATTTTTGAAATTTGCCGTTTTGGGCAAAAAAACGTGTGCTATAACCCACAAAAAATGTCATTTTTCAAAAATTTTAACTTTTTCTTTTTTATCACCATTCATTAGTTTACTGTGCGTAATTCAATCTCAGTGCAAAAAAGGAACGAAAAACGGCCATCGACGACAAGTTTTTGAAACTTTCCGTTTTTGGAAAAAAAAACGTTTGTTATAACCCGCTAAGTATCTACATATGAAAAATACATGTAACGGAGTAGTACTCCAAATTTAATTCGTATACTCTTGTAACGGTGTGTTGGGTATATCCTGCATCGTCTTTTTTCCATATCTATATAAAGTAGTTCTGTTAAAAAAATGTGTGGCTATAACCAACAAAATAGTAATTTTTCAAAATTTCTAACTTTTCATTTTTTTAAAACCATTCTTTTGATAGCTCATCGCCATTTTGATTGAGTGCAAAAAACGGCACAAAAACGGTCAGTAGCGGCATGTTTTTTAAATTTTCTATTTAAAGCTAAAAAACGTGTGTTATAACCCACAAAAATTGGTAATTTTTAATATTTTATAACTTTGCCTTTTTTTTACACTTTTCGGAAAATAGGACATTGTCAGTTTATATCAGTGAAGAAACGGCACGAAAACAGCCATTGATGACAATTTTTAAAATTTGCCGTTTTGGGCAAAAAAACATGTGCTATTACTCACAAAAAAATGCCATTTTTCAAAAATTTTAACTTTCCTTTTTTTCATCACCATTCATTAGTTTACAGTGCGTAATTCAATATTAGTGCAAAAAATCGAACGAAAATGTCCACTGACCGTTTTTGGAAAAAAAATGTGTGCTGTAACTCGTTGAGTATATACATATGGAAAATACATGTAATGAAGTAGTACTCCAAATTTAATTCGGATACTCTTGTAACGGTGTGTTGGGTACATCCTGAACCGTCTTTTGTCCATATTTATGTAAAGTAGTTCTGTTAAAAAACAACGTGTGCTATAACCCATAAAATGGTAGTTTTTCAAAATTTCTAACTTTCTATTTTTTTAAAACCATTCTTTCGATAGCTCATCACCATTTTGATTTAGTGCAAAAAAAGGCACAAAAATAGTCACTAGCGGCAAGTTTTTTAAAAAAAGCCATGAAAATAACAATCGATTACAATTTTTGAAATATGCCATTTTGGGCAAAAAAACGTGTGCTATAACCCACAAAAAAATGTCATTTTTCAAAAATTTTAACTTTCTATTTATTCTGCACCATTCATTAGTTTACAGTGCGTAATTCAATATCAGTGCAAAAAAGGAACGAAAATGGCAGGTTTTTGAAACTTGCACGTTTTTGGAAAAAAAACGTGTGATGTAACCTACAAAATTGTAATTTCTCAAAATTTTTAGGTTTCCCTTTTTTTAAAACCATTCTTTATATAGCTCATCGCCATTTTCATTGAGTGCAAAAAACGGTACAAAAACAGTCACTAGCAGCAAGTTTTTTAAATTTGACATTTAAAGCTATAAAACGTGTACTATAACCCACAAAAATTGGTAATTTTTAAAAATTTATAACTTTATCTTTTTTTACACCTTTCAGTAAATAGGACATCGCCATTTCATATCATAAAAAAATGGCACGAAAATAGCAACCGATTACAATTTTTGAAATTTGCCGTTTTTGGCAAAAAAAACGTGTGCTATAACCCACAAAAAAATGTCATTTTTCAAAAATTTTAACTTTCTATTTTTTCTGCACCATTCATTAGTTTACAGTGCGTAATTCAATATCAGTGCAAAAAAGGAACGAAAATGGCAAGTTTTTGAAACTTGCACGTTTTTGGAAAAAAAAAACGTGTGATGTAACCCACAAAATTGTAATTTCTCAAAATTTCTAGGTTTTCATTTTTTTAAAACCATTCTTTATATAGCTCATCGCCATTTTGATTGAGTGCAAAAAAGGCACAAAAACGGTCACAAGCGGCAAGTTTTCTAAATTTTCCATTTAAATCTAAAAAACGTGTGCTATAACTCACAAAAATTGGTAATTTTTAAAATTTTATAACTTTGCCTTTTTTTACACTTTTCGGTAGATAGGAGATCGTCATTTTATATCAGTGAGGAAACGGCACGAAAACAGCCACCGATGACAATTTTTGAAATTTGCCGTTTTGGGCAAAAAAAACATGTGCTATAACACATAAAAAAATGTCATTTTTCAAAAATTTTGACTTTCCATTTTTTCATCACCATTTAATAGTTTACAGTGCGTAATTCAATATCAGTGCAAAAAACAGAACGAAAACGTCCACTGACCGTTTTTGGAAAAAAAACATGTGCTGTAACCCGCTGAGTATCTACATATGGAAAATACATGTAATGGAGTAGTACTCCAAATTTAATTCGGATACTCCTGTAACGGTTTGTTGGGTATATCCTGAACCGTCTTTTGTCCATATCTATATAATGTAGTTCTGTTAAAAAAATCGTATGCTATAATCCAGAAAATGGTAATTTTTCAAAATTTCTAATTTTCTATTTTTTTAAAACCATTCTTTAGATAGCTCATCACCATTTTGATTGAGTGCAAAAAAGGGCACAAAAACAGTCACTAGCGGCAAGTTTTTTAAATTTGCCATTTAAAGCTAAAAAATGTGTACTATAACCAACAAAAATTGGTTATTTTTAACAATTTATAACTTTATCTTTTTTACACCTTTCAGTAGATAGGACATCACCATTTTATATCAGTGAAAAAACGGCACGAAAATAGCCATTGATTACAATTTTTGAAATTTGCTGTTTTGGGCAAAAAAAGCGTGTGCTATAACCCACAAAAAATGTCATTTTCAAAAATTTTTAACTTTCCCCATTTTTCTACACCATTCATTAGTTTACAGTGCGTAATTCAATATCAGTGCATAAAATGGAACTAAAATGGCAAGTTTTTTAAACTTACCATTTTTGTAAAAACAAAACGTGTGATGTAACCCACAAAATTGTAATTTTTCAAAATTTCTAACATTCCATTTTTTTTAAAACCATTCTTTAGATCGCTCATCGCCATTTTGATTGAGTGCAAAAAACGGCAAAAAAACCGTCACTAGCGGTAGGTTTTTTAAATTTGCCATTTAAAGCTAAAAAACGTGTACTATAACCCACAAAAATTGGTAATTTTTAAAAATTTATAACTTTCCATTTTTACACCTTTCAGTAGATAGGTCATCGCCATTTCATATCAGTGAAGAAATGGCACGGAAACAGTCACTGATGACAATTTTTGAAATTTGCCGTTTTGGGAAAAACACGTGTGCGTAATTCACAAAAAAAATGCCATTTTTCAAAATTTGTAACTTTCACTATTTTTATCACCATTCATTAGTTTACAGTGCGTAATTCAATATAAGTGCAAAAAACGAACGAAAACGGCCACCGACGGCAATTTTTTAGAACTTGCCGTTTTTGGATAAAAAACGTGTGCTATAACCCACAAAATTGTAATTTTTCAAAATTTCTAACATTTTATTTTTTTAAAACCATTCTTTAGATAGCTCATCGCCATTTTGATTGAGTATAAAAAATGGCACAAAAACAGTCACTAGTGGCAAGTTTTTTAAATTTGCCATTTAAAGCTAAAAGACGTGTACTATAACCCGCAAAATTGGTAGTTTTTAGAAATTTATTACTTTCCATTTTTTACACCTTTCAGCAGATAGGACATCACCATTTCATATCAGTTAAGAAACGGCACGAAAACAGCCACAGATGAAAATTTTTGAAATTTGACATTTTTGGCAAAAAAAACCTTTGCTATAACCCAAAAAAAATGTCATTTTTCAAAATTTTTAATTTTAAATTTTTTATTACCATTCATTAGTTTACATTGCATAATTCAATATTAATGCAAAGAACACAACGAAAATGGCCAAAACTTGCCTTTTTGGAAAAAAACGTGTGCTATAACCCATAAGATGGTAATTTTTCAAAATTTCTAACTTTCCATTTTTTTAAAATCATTCTTTAGATAGCTCATCACCATTTTGATTGAGTGCAAAAAAGGGCACAAAAACTGTCACTAGTGGCAAATTTTTTATATTTGCTATTTAAAGCTAAAAAACGTGTGCTTTAACCCACAAAAATTGGTAATTTTTAAAAATTTATAACTTTCCCTATTTTACACCTTTCAATAGGTAGGACATCGCCATTTCATATCAGTGAAAAAATGGCATGAAAATAGCCACCAATGACAATTTTTGAAATTTGCCGTTTTAGGTATAAAAAAACGTGTGCAATAACCCACAAAAAAATGTTATTTTTCAAAGATTTTAACTTTCTATTTTTTTCTAAACCATTCATTAGTTTACAGTGTGTAATTCAATATCAGTGCAAAAAAGGGAATGAAAATGGCAAGATTTTTAAACTTGCACGTTTTTGGAAAAAAAAGTGTGATGTAACCCACAAAATTGTAATTTCTCAAAATTTCTAGGTTTCCATTTTTTTAAAACTATTCTTTTGATAGCTCATCGCCATTTTGATTGAGTGCAAAAAATGGCAAAAAAACCGTCATTAGCGGTAGGTTTTTCAAATTTGCCATTTTAAACTAAAAAACGTGTGTTATAACCCACAAAAATTGGTAATTTTAAAATTTTATAACTTTCCCTTTTTTAACAACTTTCAGTAGGTAGAACATTGCCATTTCATATCAGTGAAGAAAAGGCACGAAAACAGCCATCAATGACAATTTTTGAAATTTGTCATTTTGGGCAAAAAAACGTGTACTATAACCCACAAAAAATGTCATTTTTCAAAAAATTTAACCTTTCCATTTTTCTACACCATTCATTAGTTTGGAGTGCATAATTCAATATTAGTGCAAAAAATGAAACGATACCGGCCACCGACAGCAAGTTTTTGACACTTGTCGTATCTACTTATGGAAAATACATGTAATGGAGTAGTACTATAAATTTAATTCGTATACTCTTGTAACGGTGTGTCGGGTATATCCTGCACCGTCTTTTGTACACATCTATATAAAGTAGTTTTGTTTAAAAAAAATGTGTGCTATAACCCACAAAATGGTAATTTTTCAAAATTTCTGATAGCGGTTTTGGAGCTAGGGTCAAAAGCTAAGGATTAACAGAATCAAATAAATTTATAACCCTAATCCTCACGACATTTCATGTGCATCAAGACATCGACATTTTGTAGCTAGAGGAAGTAGGGGTCGAACCCACAGGAAGGGGATAAGTTTATGGATATAGTGTAAACGTGTGTGAAGTAGTGGAATTATAAACAAGCAAGTAAATGAACTAAACTATACTAATACTATAACATAAATATGAAAATGTGTGGAAGAGAAATCAAGTAATTAAAGTATACCCTTGGATGTAATTATCTCAAATGTTAGTGTTATGTGTGGTTTATCCTATGGAATTACTACGACTAAGATTGAGCCAATTCAACTAATTAACCAATCAACTGGAAATCGACCAATTAACCAATCCCCTCTTTATGGCGGAGGCAAAGACTAGCTAACTAAATCAACCGAAACTCCAATGTCTCTCCAACATTCACTCTCTAATCCAACCCCTCCTTTATGGCGGAGGCAAAGGTTGAACCTAGTCACTCCCTTGGAAATCATTCCCTAATTCACTCCCCCCTTTATGGCGGAGGCAAGAACGGACTATGATATCTCCACTATTCCATCACCCACGCACTAATCTACTATAAGCATTACTAATGTGAGGTAATAACTAGATTGTAATTCCTAATTCCTAGCTATCCACAACACAAAACTACACATTAACATAATATATCAACAACACATAACCACAATCCAAGGGTAATAAACAATTTAGCCTCTCATGGCACACAAGAATTTCACATATATATATGGACAAGCAAGGAAATAATCAAAGAAGTGCAAAGAAAGGAAACTACCCATTTGATTTAACCAAAGAGGAAGCCCTCCAAATGTTGATTCCAAGTAAATATCCAATCTTTACAATGATTACAAGCTCTTGAGCACATGAGGATTACATGAATTTCTTTCACAAATGGGGCTATTTACACCAAGAACACACACTAATTGTGTGCTCTTGTGGAGAAGCTAGAGAGAAAAACCCTAAAATCTAACAAATCTAACCTAACTAGAAAATGGCTTTCTTCTCTTGGCTCCCTTCCTTCTTCCCCTCTCATTCTTCTCCTTCTTGGCTGCAGATTCATATATGGGATGGATTAGGGCTGAAAATGTGTGTGCCAGACGTCCCCAAAATGCCCTTGAAGTCTTCTTAAAACGGAGGCCAAAATTGTCCAGGAGAACCTGCAGCGCTGCTGAACGTCGCGACGTTCAGCGTGAGGCGCGCAGGAGAGGTTTATCTCTGGCGTGCAGGCGATCTCTGTCACTTTTTGAAAATTCATTAATTCAGCATTTTTCGGCGCGCCGGAGAAGTTGTGCGGTGCGCTTGAGAGGTTGTGAGTCGTTTTTCTATATGATTCACAACGAATTAAGAAAAATCCAAAACATGAAAGTTGTAGATCTTTCTCTTAGATTTTCAATGGCACCTGAATCATTCCATTCGAACGTAAATTGAGAGAGATATGATCAAAATATTAAACCTTGACAGATTTCTTCAAGCATTTGTTCTTCATCGCCTTTTTGACATAAATCACATCTTTATTGATCTTTCTCAATCTTTTCTTCTCATTTTAGCATCCATAATTAATAACCTCCGAAAATGCTTTTCATCGTTCTTTTGCTCCGTTGCTCCTTACACGCCATAATGTCCTACAAATACGTTTAAAACACGTAAAAACAACATAAAAACATGTTACAAGGAAGCTCAAAAGGTAAGTAAAACGATTACAATAAGGTGAAAATCATCACCTTATCAATTTCTTACTTCACATTTTTTTAAAACCATTCTTTAGACAGCTCATTGCTATTTTTATTGTGTGCAGAAAAGGGCACAAAAATGGTCACTAGCGGCAAGTTTTTTAAATTTGCCATTTAAAGCTAAAACACGTGTAATCTAACCCACAAAAATTGGTAATTTTTAAAAATTTATAACTTTCCATTTTTTTTAAACGTTTCAGTAGATAGGACATCTTCATTTCATATCAGTGAAAAAAGGCACGAAAACGGCCACCGATTACAATTTTTGAAACTTGTCGTTTTGGGAAAAAAAATGTGCTATAATGTCATTTTTCAAAAAATATAACTTTCCAGTTTTTCCTCACCATTCATTAGTTTACAGTGCGTAATTCAATATCAGTGCAAAAAACGGAACGAAAATGGCAAGTTTTTGAAAATTGCCATTTTTTGAAAAAAAACGTGTGCTATAACCCGCTAATTATCTACATATGAAAAATACATGTAATGGAGAAGTACTCCAAATTTAATTCGTATACTCTTGTAATGGTTTGTTGGGTATATCATGCACCGTCTTTTGTCCATATCTATATAAAGTAGTTCTGTTTAAAAAAAAAAAGTTTGCTATAACCCACAAAATGGTAATTTTTCAAAATTTCTAACATTCCATTTCTTTAAAACCATTCGTTAGATAGCTCATCGCCATTTCGATTGAGTGCAAAATATGGCACAAAAACGGTCACTAACGGCAAGTTTTTTAAATTTGCCATTTAAAGCTAAAAAATGTGTGCTATAACCCACAAAAATTGGTAATTTTTAAAAATTTATAACTTTCCCTTTTTTTACACATTTCATTAGATAGGACATCTCAATTTCATATCAGTGAAGAAACGGCATGAAAACAGCCACCGATGATAATTTTTGAAATTTACCGTTTTGGGCAAAAAAATGTGTGCTATAACCCACAAAAAAATGTCATTTTTCAAAAATTTAAAATTTCCCTTTTTTTATCACCATTTATTACTTTACAGTGCGTAATTCAATATCAGTGCAAAAAAGAACGAAAAACGGTCACCGACGATAAGTTTTTGAAATTTACCGTTTTTGGAAAAAAAACGTTTTCAATAACCCGTTGAGTATCTACATATGGAAAATACATGTAATGGAGTAGTACTCCAAATTTAATTCGTATACTCTTGTAACGTTGTTTTGGGTATATCCTGCACAGTCTTTTGTCCATATCTATATAAATTAGTTCTGTTAGAAAAATGTGTGCTATAACCCACAAAATAGTAATTTTTAGGTAGCTCATCGCAATTTTGATTGAGTGCAAAAAACGACACAAAAACAGTCACTAGCAGCAAGTTTTAAATTTTCCATTTAAACCTAAAAAACGTGTACTATAACCCACAAAAATTGGTAATTTTTAAAATTTTATAACTTTATCTTTTTTACACTTTTCAGTAGATAGGACATCGCCATTTCATATCAGTGAAAAAACGGCACGAAAATAGCCATTGATTACAATTTTTGAAATTTCCCGTTTTGGGCAAAAAAAGAGTGTGCTATCTATAACCCACAAAAAATGTCATTTTTCAAAATTTTTAACTTTTCCTTTTTTCTACATCATTCATTAGTTTACGGTGCGTAATTCAATATCAGTGCAAAAAATGGAACTAAAACGGCAAGTTGTTTAAACTTGCTATTTTTGGAAAAAAAATGTGATCGATTTTCGGTTTAAACCGAATTCGAATTTCGGTTTTCGATTCGGTTTTCGAATTGGGCTTCCAATTCGAAAACCGAACCGAAAACCGAATTCAATATATATATAATATAATTTTTATAAATATAAAATATATAATAATAATAATAATAATACAACTTAAACTTAATAGACATAATTAGGTCATTCTTTTATGTATTATTTGATTTAATTGAATGTTTGTAAATTTTAATATAATTTATGTAATTTAATGATTTAATTAGGATTTAAACAAAGCCGAATTCGGTTTATTCGAATAAAACAGAATTCGAACCGAAAACCGAATTCGAATTCGGTTCGGTTTGTTCGAATTATATTCGAATTCGGTTCGGTTTGTTCGAATTATATTCGAATTCGGTTCGGTTTGTTCGAATTATATTCGAATTCGTTTCGGTTTTCGAATTCGAGTTCAGAAATGTCCAAACCGAATAAACTGAATCGAATAACTCGAATAACCCAAAAACCGACTCGAAGAACACCCATAGTTATAGCACACGTTTTCTTGCCCCAAATGGCAAATTTCAAAAATTGTCGTCGGTGGCTGTTTTCGTGTCGTTTCTTCATTGATATGAAATGGTAATGTCCTATCTACTGAAAGGTGTAAAAAAAGGCAAAGTTATAAATTTTTAAAAATTACCAATTTTTGTGGGTTATAGTACACGTTTTTTACTTTAAATGGCAAATTTTAAAAACTTGCCACTAGTGACTGTTTTTGTGCCATTTTTTGCACTCAATCAAAATAGCGATGAGCTATCTAAAGAATGGTTTTAAAAAAATAAAAAGTTAATTTTTTTAAAAAATTACCATTTTGTGGGTTATAACACACGTTTTTTTTAACAGAACTACTTTATATAAATATGGACAAAAGACGGTGCAGGATATACCCAACACACCGTTACAAGAGTATAAGAATTAAATTTGGAGTACTACTCCATTACATGTATTTTCCATATGTAGATACTCAACGGGTTATAGAAAACGTTTTTTTTCCAAAAATGGTAAGTTTTATAAACTTGTCGTCGGTTGCCGTTTTTCGTTCCTTTTTTGCACTGATATTGAATTACGCACTGTAAACTAATGAATGGTGATAAAAAAGGGAAAGTTAAAATTTTTGAAAAATGACATTTTTTTGTGGGTTATAGCTCACGTTTTTTTGACCAAAACAACAAATTTCAAAAATTGTCATCGGTGGCTGTTTTCGTGCCGTTTCTACACTGATATGAAATGGAGATGTCCTATCTACTGAAAGGTGTAAAAAGGGAAAGTTATAAATTTTTAAAAATTACCAATTTTTGTGGGTTATAGCACACATTTTTTAGCTTTAAATGGTAAATTTAAAAAACTTGCCGCTAGTGACCGTTTTTGTGCCCTTTTTTTGCACTCAATCAAAATGGCGATGAGCTATCTAAACGAAAAACGAATTCGAATATTTGAATTCGAATTCGGTTTTCGAATTTTCGAATTGGTTTTCGGTTTTGACCGTATATTGAACACCCCTAGCTATAACCCACAAAAAAATGTCACTTTTATAAATTTTAACTTTCCCTTTTTTCATCACCATTCATTAGTTTACAGTGCGTAATTCAATATCAGTGCACAAAACGGAACGAAAACGGCCTCCGACGGCAAGTTTTTGAATCTTGCCGTTTTTGGAAAAAAAAACGTGTGCTATAACCAGCTGAGTATCTACATATGGAAAATACATGTAATGGATTAGTACTCCAAATTTAATTTGTATACTCTTGTAACGTTGTTTTGGGTATATCCTGCACAGTCTTTTGTCCACATCTATATAAAGTAGTTCTGTTAAAAAAAACGTGTATTATAATCCACAAAATGGTAATTTTTCAAAATTTCTAACTTTCCATTTTTTTAAAACCATTCTTTAGGTAGCTCATCGCCATTTTGATTGAGTGCAAAAAATGACACAAAAACAGTCACTAGCGGTAAGTTTTTTAAATTTGCCATTTAAAGCTAAAAAACGTGTACTATAACCCACAAAAATTGGTAATTTTTAAAAATTTATAACTTTATCTTTTTTTATACCTTTCAGTAGATAGGACATCACCATTTCATATCAATGAAAAAACGGCACGAAAATAGCAACCGATTACAATTTTTGAAATTTGCCGTTTTGGGCAAAAAAATGTGTGCTATAACCCACAATAAATGTCATTTTTTAAAAATTTTAACTTTCCCTTTTTTCTACACCATTTATTAGTTAAAGTGCATAATTCAATATCAGTGCGAAAAACGGAACGAAAACGCCCACCGACGGCAAGTTTTTGAAACTTGCCGTTTTTTGAAAAGCAACGTGTGCTATAACCCGCTAAGTATCTACATATAGAAAATGCATATAATGGAGTAGTACTCCAAATTTAATTCGTATACTCTTGTAACGGTTTGTTGGTTATATCCTGCACCGTCTTTTGTCCATATCTATATAAAGTAGTTCTGTTAAAAAAAAACGCATGGTATAACCAACAAAATGGTAATTTTTCAAAATTTCTAACTTTCCATTTTTTAAAAACCATTCTTTTGATAACTCATCGCCATTTTGATTGAGTGCAAAAAAGGCACAAAAACGGTCACTAGCGGCAAGTTTTTTAAATTTGCCATTTAAAGCTAAAAAACGTGTGTTATAACCCACAAAAATTGGTAAGTTTTAAAATTTTATAACTTTGCCTTTTTTTACACTTTTCGGTAGATGTATTGTCATTTCATATCAGTGAAGAAACGGCACGAAAACAGCCAACGATGACAATTTTTGAAATTTGCCGTTTTGGGCAAAAAAACATGTGCTATAACCCAAAAAAAAATGTCATTTTTACAAAAATTTAACTTTCCCTTTTTTTCATCACGTTTCATTAGTTTACAGTGCGTAATTCAATATCAGTGCAAAAAACATAACGAAAACGTCCATTGACCGTTTTTGGAAAAAAAACGTGTGCTGTAACCCGTTGAGTATCTATATATGGAAAATATATGTAATGGAATAGTACTCCAAATTTAATTTGGATACTCTTGTAACAGTGTGTTGGGTATATCCTGAACCGTCTTTTGTCCATATCTATATAAAGTAGCTCTGTTAAAAAAAACGTGTACTATAATCCACAAAATGGTAATTTTTCAAAATTTCTAACTTTCCATTTTTTTAAAACCATTCTTTATGTAGCTCATCGCCATTTTGATTGAGTGCAAAAAACGACACAAAAACAGTCACTAGCGGTAAGTTTTTTAAATTTGCCATTTAAAGCTAAAAAACGTGTACTATAACCCACAAAAATTGGTAATTTTTAAAAATTTATAACTTTATCTTTTTTTATACCTTTCAGTAGATAGGATATCGCCATTTCATATCAATGAAAAAACGGCACGAAAATAGCAACCGATTACAATTTTTGAAATTTGCCGTTTTGGGCAAAAAAATGTGTGTTATAACCCACAAAAAATGTCATTTTTCAAAAATTTTAACTTTCCCTTTTTGTCTACACCATTCATTAGTTTACAGTGCGTAATTCAGTATCAGTGCAAAAAACGGAACTAAAACGGAAAGTTTTTTAAACTTGCCATTTTTGGAAGAAAAAAAACGTGTGATGTAACCCACAAAATGGTAATTTTTCAAAATTTCTAACATTCCATTTTTTTTAAAACCATTTTTTAGATAGATCATCGCCATTTTGATTGAGTGCAAAAAACGGCAAAAAAACCGTCACTAGCGGTAGGTTTTTAATTTTGCCATTTAAAGCTAAAAAACGTGTGCTATTACCTACAAAAATTGGTATTTTTTAAAAATTTATAACTTTTCCTTTTTTTACACCTTTCAGTAGATAGAACAAGAAACGGCACGAAAACAGCCATTGATGACAATTTTTGAAATTTGCCGTTTTGGGCAAAAAAACGTGTGCTATAACCCACAAAAAAATGTCATTTTTCAAAAATTTTAACTTTCACTTTTTTTATCACCATTCATTAGTTTGCAGTGCGTAATTCAATATCAGTGCAAAAAAGGAACGAAAACGGCCATCGACAGCAATTTTTTGAAACTTGCCGTTTTTGGAAAAAAAAACGTGTGCTATAACCCACAAAATGGTAATTTTTCAAAATTTATAACTTTCTATTTTTTTAATACAATTCTTTAGATAGCTCATCGTCATTTTGATTAAGTGCAAAAAACGGTACAAAAACGGTCACAAGCGGCATGTTTTTTAAATTTGCCATTTAAGGCTAAAAAACGTGTGCTATAACCCACAAAAATTGGTAATTTTTCAAAATTCATAACTTTCCCTTTTTTACACCTTTCAGTAGATAGGACGTCGTCATTTCATATCAGAGAAAAAACAGCAATTGATGACAATTTTTTAAATTTACCGTTTTAGGGAAAAAAACGTGTGCTAGACCCACAAAAAAATGTCATTTTTCAAAATTTTAACTTTCCCTTTTTTCTACACCATTCAATAGTTTATAGTGCGTAATTCAATATCAGTGCAAAAAAGGAACGAAAACGGCCACCGACGGCTAGTTTTTTAAACTTTCCGTTTTTTTAAAAAAAAACGTGTGTTATAACTTGCTGAGTATCTACATATGGAAAATACATGTAATAGAGTAGTACTCCAAATTCACTTTTTTTAACAATATTCACTATAATACATGTTGACAATCGTGATGGGTACAAAAAACGATACAAAAAAATCAAAATCAATGTGTTTTTGAATTTTGTCATTTTTAGCTAAAATACGTGTGGTATAACCCATGAAAAATAGAAATTTAGTAAAAAATTTAAATTTCAATTTTTTTGAGACCATTCGCAAGGATGCATGTTCACAGTTGAGGGTGGGTGAAAAAATAGTAGAGAAAAAGTCAAAATCAATATATGTTTTTGAATTTCCCTTTTTTTTACCCAAATACATGTGTTATAACCCATGAAAAATAGAGATTTTGTGCAAATTTCAATTGTCACTTTTTTGATAATATTCGCTAATGCATATTTACAACTGTGGTGGGTGCAAAAAACGATAGAAAAAAAAGTAAAAAATCAACGTTTTTTTTTATTTTGCCATTTTTAGCTAAAATATGTGTTGTATAACCCATGAAAAATAGAAATTTAGTAAAAAAAACTAAATTTCAATTTTTTTGAGACCATTCGTAATTATGCATGTTCACAGTTGAGGTCGGTGAAAAAAAACAGTTGTGAAAAAACCAAAATCAATACGTTTTTTAACTTTGTCATTTTTTACCCAGATACGAGTGTGTTATAAACAGTGAAAAATGAACGCTTGGTGAATATTATATTTTCTCAATTTTCTATTACAATCTAAATAACAAATTAAGTATTTATGGCTTGTGAATAATTGTGATGTACGTTTTGGAGAAAGAACAACGGATGACATTGAGGGATGATGATTTATGTTCCAGTTCTTGAATGTCCTCAAACTAACATTTTAGCCACATTTAACAAGGGAGAAGACAAGGGTAGTTTTTCCCTTTGCCCTTTGCTAATATCAGCTTTCTTTATCATGAATCAATTCAGGTTTTGGTAAATAACAACTTTAGCTTATATTTTTCTCTAATTGCCTGAACATGTCCATGATCAAACGCGAACCAAGAAACGTTTCATCATCGATAATAAAGCTATAACTTTTTCTTCCAACTTCAGTCCAACTGCATCCTACATCCTTCTGTATTCCTATTTCTTTCATTCTTCCTCTAGTCCTTCTCACATCATCCCATTTTCTAAAACCAGCAAAGAAGTTTGAAACTAGAACATAACTTTCAGCTCCGTTTGGAGCCTGTTCTAACAACTTGTCGGCAAATTTCTTTCCCAAATTAAACTCCCGGTATGTTCTACAAGAACTAAGCAATGAGCTCCAAATTCTTGCATCTGGTTCAACAGGCATCTTAGTAATAAACTCTAAAGCATCAGCAAATCGTCCTGCACGAGCAAGCATGTCCACTGCACATGCATAATATTGCTCGATTTTAGGCTCTATGTTGTGCAAAGCTTGCATTTCAGTCAAATACGTGAGACCATCTTCACTTCAATCAATCCAGCATGGTTACAAGCTTTTAGAATACCAATAAAAGTGGAGTGGTCAGGCTTCAAGCCCTGTTCCTCCATTTTCCAAAATAGCGTATCAGCTTCCTTCCCATGTCCATGAATTGCATTGCCTGAAATCATAGCTGAATATGTCGCTGTATTTTTATCCTGTAACTTTTCTTTTTTTTATAAATGTTTGAGGATTGAGAATATTCAAGTGGGTTAATGAGATTGGAATTAATGTCTAGTTGGTGATTTCTGAAGACGTATGTGCTCCTCGTTGTTAATTTGGATGACGGAAGAAAAGGCATATTGAACCTTGAGGAATTGAGTTGCAGTTGCTCGTTCTCTACTGCTAATTGTTTATGTTCATCAGTGCATGGGCTTGTCATTTTTGCATGCAGTTTCTCTCTCGTATGTATATGGCAATATGCATATAGTTGTTCCATTTTGCCAAATTTTGTAAGAGTTTAAAACATTTTTGAATCGGATGCTGATCATCTATTTATTCAGTTACAAGCTAAAAAAATTTGCATGTATTGCGTTGATAGTTCCTTATGCTTTTGTTTTACACTTTGATCAGATGCTACCTCTGTTTTTTTTAAGAAAATCATATTCCTTGAACTCCCCCACCCACCCCTAGTAGTAGTTGTATCAACAGCGAGAAGTGAGAATTGAAACATCACTACAGTCCTAACACTGCATATTAAGTCGAAGAAGAAATACATTACATAATAACCCAAAAAAAATGTAAGACTGAGAGCAAATTTTGACCCTGCAAATCATACATATAACGGAGTTGATATTTGTTTAAGGCTTTGGATCTTCTCTATTGTATCACTATGTGTATTCTCCTCATAAATGTAACATTATATACTTTTAGATAATATTAAAACTCTTTCAATTAGTTAGTAAACCTTAAGAGATATAAAAATCTTATAAAGTGATATAGAAGATCCGCCTTTAATTACCCTGGTTCATCCTTCACCCATCATATTTAAATACTAGCATACGACATGCATATATGTGATGTATAATTACGTGAAAAATGCACAACTAAAAGATAAAATATAGGGAAAATTGCAAAAAAGCCCCTCACATTTGCATGAAAAACTTTTTTTTGTTCAAATGATGCAAATTCGTCCCTCACATTTGCTTGAAAAAAAATTTTAGTCCCTGACATTTTAAATGACGCAAATTCGTCCCTCACATTTGCTTGAAAAAAAATTTAGTCCCTGACAATAAACTTTTGTACCAAATTGGTCGTTCCATCTATTTTCTTATCTTTTTTTTCAAACATAAAGAAGTGAAGTGCTTGTCTTGTAATAATTTTTAAGGGCCCAAAAATGTAGTTGATAAATGAAAAATTAGGGGAATGAATTGTAATTCGAAATTTTTTCGTGAAAAATTGTCACAAGACAGACACTTGCCCTCTTTTTGTTAAAAAAATATACATAAATAGATGGAATTACCAATTTGATACACTATTTTAATGCGATGGACGGATTTGCATTATTTGAAATGTCAGAGACGAAAAAAAGTTTTTCAAACAAATGTGAGTGCTGGATTTGCATCATTTGAAATGTTAAGGACGAAAAAAGTTTTTCAAACAAATATATGGGACGGTTTTTGCAATTTTTCCTAAAATATATATAGTTGGATTATTGCGTTAGTGTGGTTGGTAAAATAAAATAAAATAAGATGTTGCATGGCGTAACCTAAGAAGCGCAGTATGGGTTTCCGCTCTCTCCAGTCCTGTCGGTTCTTGTTCTTGTATGAATGAATATTCGATCAGTCAAATGCATATACTGCTTAATAACGAATTATTTGTTGATAGAAGATGGATACTAATAATCTGCCAAAGCCAAATAGTTTGTTGGTATAATTATTGTGTGCGTGTGTGTGTTTTCCCGCTGGCCTTGAGGATTCAAAGTATGAACGATCGAGTTTGCTATTTGGACGCAAGCAAGCAAACAAGATGGAGCAGAAACAAACAGCTTGCATTGGAACAGCACAATCTCAATATCTCATGCATTGCATCAAATCAATCAATACTTTCACTTTATTAAGTTTATTTGCACAATAGAATAATACAAATATCTCACCACTTCAACTAATTGATGACTAAAGATACCTGAACAAGAAAAATAGCAAAAGGGTCCAGTGAGCTTAAAAATGCCATATTTATTTGAACATCGTCGATCAAATCCAACATGCACGATATAATAATATTCTAACGAGTTGTTGTAATATTCTAACGAGTCAACAACAACAACAACAACAACAACAAAAGGTTATGCAGTTTGGCACACTTTTTCTCTCCTATGATTGATTGAATTGGCATCACAAATATTTGTACTTTATAGCTGTCATGCATGCATGCTATGATGAGTTAGTACAAAGTTGCAAGCATCCTATTCATGATCATTAATCAGTTAATCTCCATCTACATTATGATCACGTATACATTACTTGGATGAACTTCACCCCTTCCCTGTTCTTTTTTTGTTAATTTGTATCTTAGTTAGATTCCTTCTTAAGGTCAAACACCTAATTCTGGTAACATTCTGAATCCATTCAAACATCCCCCGTTGTTCCTTAATGCTCTATAGCTAAATCTTTGCATTTTTAGTTGCAAATTTTGCAAGAAAAATTCAAACAAACGTTCCTGTCCACTAGCAAGTATAGTGGAAGATATATCAAGATTCTTAATTTGGTTTTGATGATAAATTATTAATTAGGCCTGCTTGAACAGATGGAAACCAAATTAGACTATACCGCCAATATTATTGCCATTGCGTGATCCGTGGGACAAAAAACAAGTCTAGATTTTTCTATCCCTACTAAAACATGCATGTACTTATTTTTCGTTCAGTGAATAGCAATATTATCGAATGGAACTCACACTTGTAATTTTTCTGATGGTTTTGGTTTGTGTCACTAAATTTTCAAAGGACACACATGCTGTGTTTTCTCTTCTATCTGTTGCCTGACTGCGATTACTGACTGATCCCCTAATCAATGAAACAGTAGTACAGTAGTAGTGGATTAATGCCCTAAGATTAATAATTTGAAAATGATGAAAAAACATGCGGAAAGACTTCAATATATATACCAATCGATTGACAAATATCCTCCCTATCTTGTGTTATTCATGTGATATTAATTGTTCAAACAATATTAATTAAATGTAAGCGTCCTCTAGCTTAAATTTTGAAGCAGCAATTAATCAAATTGTTTTGATGAACAATAATAGCATTCATGATGCAGTACTGTCGAAGGTTCCCTAGTTGATTTTTCTCATAATTACTAAGGCTCCGTTTGGACGAGCTATTTTTGAATTATATCATTAAAAAAAAAATTAGGATGTGTTATGAGAAAAGAATATTTTAGGAGTATTTGGAATGAATGATTTTATTTTGTTGGATTTGTATTGAAGATTTTTTTATTAAAAAAAGTTTGAAATTTAAATTTGAATTAGTATTTTATTAGTTTATTTTGGTGGGAATATTAATTGTTAGGAAGAATTATATATTATTAAAATTTAAAATTCAAATTCAAATTCAATATTTTATTTATAAAAATTAGTGTATCAAAAATAATTACTGTAGCATTGTTTTGTGTTTTAAAAATTTTGATGAGAAAGTTGAACAAAACAAACACCCCATTTTGCAATTGTGAAATAAATCACAAATTTAAGTGGATCCAAACATACCCAACATTTTAAAGTTACATAATAAATTGTAGTAAACAAACGATTAATTAATTTCAGCCAAAAAGAAGAAACAATGAAAGATGAAGATGAATGATAAGTTGAGAATTAGGAAGATATCCATATTGCATTGTGGAACAAAAAAGCATTAGTTCATCAGTATCACATCCTCCCTGTATTAAACAAATACAAAAGTTGTATTATTTGAGAATTCAAGTGCCAACAAAAAGGCTTAGACCCTCATCAGCGATGGAGGAAGCTAGGGCAGCGGTTGTAGACAATATTAAGTGGGAGTCCGTTAAAAGAAACGTAACGGATGGTAAATCTCACGTGCAAAGTGCAAACCCACTAGTCTACAACCCCTTTCCATTCTCTAAAAGCATTACACGCATTCCTTTTTCATTCGCCTTTTAATTTGTCTTTATTGTGAAAAAAACACACACCACACCAATTGGCTTCACGTAACCGACCGAAATGGCTTCATCACTTAAGCCACATTCATAACCAAACCAAGCTGCTGCTTAATTAATTAATTACCTTCCCTGCAGATTCCATCATCATCATCAAACTTGATCAAATCCTAAAAAAAAACCAAACCTTTTATATATGTATTAATTGAACAAGTTCGAATATCAACTTTAATTCCAGCACTGTCGTTGTGATTGTTTTATTATATAGTATATATATATATTTCAAAATATGAGCAAAGAAGGAAATGTTTTCGTCCATTATTGAAGCTTTTTTTTTTAATGTATAAGACGGGTTTTAATGAAAAGAACGAGCCTATTAATTTGAGTTGTAATTAATCATCAAAGCAAAACATGGATACGTACGTGAAAACAGATAATTATTGCTAAAATATGAGCTTAAAACTTGTTACACGAAATTAATTAAATGGAAGACCATTAATTATATATGTTGTAAGTGTAATAAAGTTTGAGCAATGATAGCGGGAGTGAAAAATTGGAGTGACTGACGTGGCAATGATAAAAAGACAAACTAATACCCTAACCAAATGATGATTGAACCCTAATGGGTAAGGGTTAAGTTTGTCTTTTTATCACTTCCACGTCAGTCACTCTAATTTTTCACTCCAGAATTTCACTCTCCCTATCATTTCTCATAAAGTTTTAAGAAGAAGGGTGCCGAGCATTTCCTTTCTAGGAGTATAAAATGATGTCGTATCCTGAGTTAATTCCTCAACAGACAAAAATAGCATGTGAGAATCAGCGATGACTAACCATTAGAGGTAAAAAGAGAAGAGAGATGGGATGATGGATTGAATTTGCTTTTTAATTATTCAACTGACGTAACGAAGAATTAACATTCACATTTTTTTAACCTGATGCTTAGTCAGCTCATCCTAAGCCAAATGTCAGGAACAAGCTTGCCTTCCTAATTATTATCACTACGTACTATGAATGAGGATTTTGATTAGACTGCCCACTTTTGATCCCTCGCTCGCACCACTGTATATAAACCTACCCATCCCAGTACTAAACAAGAGTTCAAAGGCGTCTTCGAAGTTGGACATTGGTGGTGCCTCAGTCCAAGAACTTCCACGCCAAGAATAATGGCTACTTTCTCTGCTGCTCACATGGCTAATGCCTTTGGCATTCTTGGTACATATATATATCTCGTCATCTCTCCATCCATCCATGATCCATTTCTAATTAAGTTGATCTTTGGCACAAGTGTTTTGATAATTCCTTCATCTTTTTTTCCAGGCAACATTGTGTCGTTCTTGGTGTACTTGGCACCACTGTAAGTAGTACTAGTGCTAGCTTAATCTTTTTCCGGTAACGAATATCGCAAGTCTAATTATTAAATAGTAAGGAGTGAATTTTGTGTTTTACAGGCCAACATTTTACAGGATTTACAAGAAGAAATCAACTCAAGGATTTCAATCAATACCTTATTCCGTATCTCTATTCAGCGCCATGCTGTATCTGTATTACGCATATCTGAAGAAGAACATGATCATTTTGGTAACCATCAACACCACTGGCTGCGCCATCCAGACATTTTATCTCGTACTTTTCATGATATATGCAACAAAAGAGGCTAAGGTAACTTATAAGATCAGTTCAACTCATCTGCATGCTCGCTAGCTCTTTCTACCGACGTACTACATCTCTATTAATTTAAGCATTAAATTCCAGTTACATCATCATAATATTTGATTGAAATGCAGATCTTCACCTCTAAGCTGCTGATATCGTTCAACTTTGGAGCTTACGGTATAATCTTGGTTTCAACATTCCTATTCTCACAAGGGCAAAACCGAGTTGCTGTGGTGGGATGGATTTGCTCTGTTTTCTCTGTCTGCGTATTCGCCGCTCCACTTAGCATTATGGTGAAAGTTATAAAAACAAAGAGCGTTGAGTTCATGCCATTTTCATTATCATTCTTCCTCACGCTTTGTGCTGTAATGTGGTTCTTCTATGGCTTCCTGATTAAGGATTATTACGTTGCTGTAAGTAATATTAATTAATACTCTATTATTTTATTTCTTCATTAAATTCTCTTTCTTTCTTTTGATTTATATATATATATATATGTTGAAGTAACGAAGTTTTTTTTTTTTTTTTTGTTTGAAAACATAGACCCCAAACATCTTAGGGTTTGCATTTGGAATAGTGCAAATGATGCTGTATGCAATATACAAGGGGAGTAAGCAGCAAGTTCTTCCTGAAACTAATGTGAAAGAGTTACCGGTGACTGTTATTGTTATGCAAGATGAAACTGCGGACACGCAACAACCAAATTCCAATGCTTGCGCCAAACCCATTCAGCAGCACCACCACCCAACAGAATCCAACTCGCCTTAAAACAAGAAAGTGATCATCCCATGCTTTCTTTCTAACATTAGTATCCCATTCCATCCCATCCCATCCCATCGCATCCGCTTAATTTACACAGTTTGGAAATTAATAATAGTAAAAAGAGAAGAAATCTTCTGATCATATTCAGATATGGGAAGATCATCATCATCATCATCTAAGCTCCACTGCCGTTAACAAATTAATATTTATGAAGATGCATGTACTGAATTTGATGTGTCAAAAGTTCATCCATCTTTAATTCTCTTATATATTACTGGTGGATCCAATCCATCTTTTGTAACTATACATAATTTCAATTATGTAACTGGATGGGAGTAGATATATATGCATTATTTCAATTGTGTTTTCTCGTATCAAATTCATTCATCTATGCGCCGCACATTGCATGATTAATTGATGGGCACGAGGATCACCTTTCATAACTTTAATTAGTTTATGAGTATATCATCATGTTTGTTCATCAAATGAAAATAACTTGATTAGTTCTCTAATTAATAATCCAAGCGCTCATCTTCTCCCCATTGGTTGCTTAATATATCCTTTTGAATTCAGGGAATTGAGTCAACGACACGAATCCAGCTATGAATATTGAGAGTTAAAATAAATTCCGTCATACATTTCTCTCCCAAAATGTCCAAACTTTATCATTTAACCAACTCATTGGGAAGTGGGTAGTATTAGGAAGGTAGAGTACAAACGAAATGATGTTTGCTAAACCAAAGTTGCATGAAAACAGCTGGATCATACGTTTACTCACTACTCTTTTTAACTATTTCAAATTCTCACTCAATAAAAAAAAGGGGATCAAAAGAAACCTCAAAAACCGTAACGTCTCTACCCACCAAGATATGTCAAATGCTTTCACATATGTACATTAAAAAAAAACTCTTGTTAAACAAGTTTATATTTAAGAGAGAATCAATTTTTGTTGAATTTTTTGTTACTGATTCTAGTTTACTGCGTTGAAATTCTGATTATGTCAATTGCCAATATATATGTGGGCAAAATTAGGACAAAGTAATTGTAGAAACCATACCAAAATCTTTTTATGAGTCCTCTTCCAAGACTTGTACGTGTTCCCAACCAACGATATTAGAAACAATGGGCATGGGGCTCACTTGCTCCTATCTAGAGACAAATCCAAGTTTTAAGAAGTGGGCCTATTCAATGGACACGTGCGTTATTGGGCTTGGGTTAGTTTTTGACATTTATGTGTAATTGGACTCGTAAGAAAGAAAATATGAGAAAGTTCACAATCGACGCACGCAGTACTAATTTGATAGTTCTTAAACACACACTGACACCGCTGCTTCCAAATTAGGGTTTTGGGATTTACTGAATCGCACAACTCAACTGAGATTGAGGAATACATTTACCATTGACGTTGTAAAGCTTGGGAAGATGAAGAAAATAACTACGGGTTCAAACAACGATGGCGGCGTTGCGAAGAGGGAAGAGAGAAGATTCAACGGGCAATATTCGAAGGCCAAGATAGAGAAGAGGAACAGGCAGAGATTGGGCGGGAGAGGGCTTTCTCTTCAAGCTTTCGCCAATGCCAAATCACGGACCAATGATGTTTATAATCCCGCCTTCATCAGTAGGTGTTTTTGTCTCTTAATTTGAAGTCTTATGTTTCTGCGATTCTTATGGTTTTTTGAGCTTTCCGTTATGTAGTTGAATAGGAAAAGTAGGAGATAAACTTACAAGGAGAAGGTGGCACATCCTAAAGGAGTAAAATATGTGATTTAATGCACTTAACCCGTTATAATCCGTAAATTAACCAATAGTTCCATCGCTTTGGATTTAGCATTAACCATACCTTCTGTTGTTCTTCTATAGCGCTACAGAAAACTGGAAACCATAATACATGTATTTGGTGATGGTGATACTAATCTTGTGATAGATTTGAAATTTTGTGAGTGTAGCTCATCATTAATATGTGCTAAAATTGCTTGAGATTGCCAACAACTGCAATCCTACCTATCTATGTGAATTGGGTCTTAGATTATGGTTAAATTGTCCTCAAAATGAACTTTAGCTTTTTAAATGAGTCAAGCCTTGATAAAGATTGAACAAGTTTCGTAATGTGTAGCTCTTCTTATTTTTCCAGAGAAGCAAAGGGAGTTTTACAAGAATGCTAAGTATGTTAGCAAATATAAGAGGTCATTAAAGCAACAAGAACCACAGACTCAATTCCCAATGCCCACAAGTCACTTGGAGGTTTGAATTCTCTTACTCACTTGTGTTGCTTATCTGCATTCATAGCCTTTTATATATGTAGCTTATCTGCATTCATAGCAAATATAAGAGGTCATTAGAGCAACAAGAACCACAGACTGAATTCCCAATGGCCACAAGTCACTTGCAGCTCTGCACATGATTGCATATTGCATCTGAATGTGCTTTATTATTGGTGATGATATCATATGAACACTAAAGTCTTATGGATTTGTGCTGGTTTCCATTGTTATTCCAGGGGGAAAATGAGAATGAAGAAGCAACTAAAGTGAACCAGGACACTAAGAAAAATAGTAAGAGCAGAGGACGGAGTCTTAAAGAATTGTATGAAAAGAAGCACGAAGAGAAAGAGAAAGCCAGGATAGAGAGGGAGCAATCTATTGAGGCAAAGAAGGATGAAAAGCAGAGAGCCGAAGCCCAAAGAAAATGTTTGAAGCAGAAGATGTTCAAGAAAACAAAGTCTGGGCAACCTGTGATGAAGTACAGAATCGAACATCTTCTGGAAACAATTCAAGTTTCAGCGATGTAGATTATTTGTTGTGAAATTTATACATTGAAAATACTGCTTCTGCTCCCCTGTTCTTTATATGGTCGAAGCTTCTGATAGTTGAATGAGAATCGCTAGCAATTTTGTTTATTAGACGATCCTCTAAGTGTATTTCTTGAAGCAAATGCGGAAAGCAGATCTTCGTTTGTGTGTTTTGTGCATGTTTTCAAAGTAGCTGATTTCATTTTGATATTGGCTTTTAGATGTGATATTGAAATTTGAAGGAAGCCCTCTTACAAATGGCCCATTAATTTACATTCAGTTTCTGATGTTAGCAGCCCCAACTCCCAATTTCCCTCACGCGTGAATTTAGAAAGCGAGGAATATCGATAAAAATCATTATTATAGTCTAATCAAAGTTAAAAAAGATGCATAAAAAGATGCATAAACGACATAGTTTCATTAGACAGACAAAATATTGGATATAAGATCCCATATCATCAATGGCTGTTTGTCAAAACAGCTTTGCGCAATTTTGAGAGAATATTGTAATTTTTTTTAAAAATATGTGCTCATATTTTTATTTCTTTCTTATGAAAGGATATAATAAATTTTGTGAGATTATTAAGAAATGAAGCAATCACGGAATAAAAAAAAATTAAAACTTACAAATTGGATAGGATTGCAGAATTTTTATTTTATTTTATTTTTTTGAAGAATTTGTTTGTAATCTACTCCTTCTGATTCATAATATAGGTCATTTTAGGGAATAGTATAATTTATAAAATATAAGTCGTTTTAGCTGTAGAAATAATTTACTTCCAAGTTTACCCATATTAAAATACCATCAATTCACGATGAAGTTTCCACCTTCCCAACTCGAGACTGTATTTACCCAAAAAAAATTTAAATTTAATACTCAAATGAAAGGAGTACCAAATAAACAATGTCAACTACAAATTTATTATTGATAGATAAATAAAAATTGAATTTCGTGTAAAGTTGCATAGAATAAGTAAAAAATTAATAAGATTACACTTGTTTCAATAAATTTATTATAGTTAATGAATGGTAATTAAGGATATTTTAGTCATTTAAAACCTTTCTTAATAAGTGTAAAAAGTTGTTAAACGACTTATATTATGCATAAGAGGGAGTAATTTTTTATGAAAGAATTGTTATGGCCCTATAATTTTGGGGTTACCTAAAATAATACCCTTGTTTTGTTTTTATCTTTTCTTTCTCTTCTCAACACATATTTTTGCTTCCTTTTTATAGTTCTTACTCATTGAGTAAATTGCCATTATGTTACTCTTTTTTAACTTTAAACTCACAATCCGTTAGTTCCATATACAACTCAAATTTCTCAAAAAAATAAAAATAAAAATGACCGAATTTTACGAGGTAGTAATTTTGAACGAAGCCAACCCAAATCGATATAACTCGAGAAATTAAATTTATTTTGTTGCAAACAAAATTGTACGAATACGTAATAAATTGATAATAATTAACATCATTGATAGTCTAGAGGATTTTTATTTTTTTAATATGAATCTTAGGGAAAAAAAATTAAGAATTGAATCGTTCGTTCTTGGCGGCCAGAGAAGGTCTAAAAATGATAATGATTTCTCGTGTATTATACGTAAAGTTGTGGTTTACGACCAAAGAAATAAGAGTTGTGTAGCTTAAGTCAAAGTCCGTACTGGTGAGTGGTTAGTGTTGAGGAGTGAGGGCCATATTTGTTGCACAGTCCATCCGTCAGATAGAGAAGATGGGCAATGGGTGCGGTGAGTTTTATTATCTCCAATTCCAAACTCTCTCTCAAAATGTTAAAACTTAAATCCATTCATTCATTCATTCATTCATTGGTTTCCTGGGAAAAGTTTGGTCTAATGTTCCATCTCACTCATTGACTCTATTGACAGTCTCAGACCCTTTGGCTGAACAAAAAAGAAAAGTTCATTTGTTGAATGGTCTAATCAAATCAAAATCCTGCGACTGGGAGAGCCCCCTCGGCCCCTCCTTCTTTATTACTTTTACTTACCTTTCCTCAGTAAAAATATATTTCTTGCTATCATTCTGCTTATGATTCTCCTCCAAATCCAATCAGTCATCAGTAGTACAAAAGAAAAAGATGATCTGTATTAATACACACAGAAACAGGTCCGAATCCAAATAAAGGCGATAATCCAAGTAGTACAAGTCTACTTTGCATCAAAATGAGAGAAAAAACTATGTTCTCAATGAGTGCCAAGTACGATCCTATTCCTAGAAAGAATAGATTTTGCATGAAATTGACGGATCCATTTCTGATTATTGAACTTATAGAGTTTGCCCACTGAATAATCAAACTTATAGTATTATCCAAAGTGTATTCGCTATTGATGACTTACAGTTACAGTAGTAGATGATACATTGATACTGATCTGAACCCAAAATTTAAATATGCGGATCCAGACTACGATAATGTTGAAAAGAAACACAAAGTAGCGTAGCAATCAAGAAAGGAAAACATACAAATTGTAAAATTATATCAAGGGAGAAAAATAGATATTGCCTACCTAGTGATTATTACTGGTAATAGGCTGGATATACTGCCACAAATCTCCTCCGCTGCCGTGGTGGCGGTTGTGCGCATATTATCACGAGTATGAGAGCTATAACAACCGCCATAAAGAAGCCCATCATATCAATTCCATTGGCTCCTCTTCCAAGATCCGTACATACCATGTTGCTCATGAGCTCAGAAGAGCAAACAACACTGCAACTAATAAAATGCTTTGTTTTCTTGGCTGTTTTCTGCCTTTAAATTTAAAATTACTGCGTGCACGTTGATTTTTGAATCAACGGAGAAGGAAAACATCATAATTCGGAAATTGAGAGACCGATAAATTTCATACAAAAACAAAAGGATTATTGTATCCAAAAAAAGAAAATATTTTAGTAGTAGAAGATCAAAAGACGAGAACAAATAGAATCTCCAAATTCACTCGAGTCAAGTCAGTGTCACTCCTGTAAATCTTCGGGGCAGAATTTGGGTGAAAGATAAACCAAACATTACAGTTTGACGGAAATTTGAAAATTTATCATCATTTTTCACTCGTGTTATGTTTGCATTTTTAAGTTGCTTAAGAGTATGCTTAGATTTTTATTTTGTTTTTTGTTTTTTCAATAATTCTAATTTGGATGTTTGTTTCGTTCCCTCTTCAATACAGTAAATTCTAAAAGTAACTGTGATGCCCTTTTAGTATATTCATTTATGGGGATGACACGCTATTTAATTTACCCAATGTAATTGTAATGTACTCAAATAACCTGAATTGCTAAATGAATCAATTGTAATGGGCGTAGTACAAACTACAAAGACTACAAAGACTACAAAGGTGGACGGTGGTGAGTGGTGAGTGGTGAGTGGTGAGAGCGTGAATAAGAGCAGATGTTATGAGCACTCTCTGCAATCCATACGAATCTGTCAATTGGCACAACAGTCGACGCACCCCTCTTTTATTTACCTCTCTCTCTGCTACAAATTCTTTTACCTAGTTGCTTTTTTTTTTTTGGTACACTTGATTGCCCATGGCTTTTTCCCGCGATCTTTTTCCTGCTTCTAAGAATCCAATTTCTATCTCTGCTTCTTTCACGGTCTTGTCTCCTTGAACTTTTCAGTTGCACACGGAAACGGACAAGTTTTTGCCTCTATTACTCATTTATTCTCTCTTGTATGGAAAACACCAGTCTACTATAAACCTGCATATTCATGTTCAAAATCTTGCTCTTTATGTCTGCAGTACAATATTTGATTCAATCTCAGGGATCCAAAACAGACGAAATATTAGCTTAAAACTGGAAACAACTCACGGACCTAGATTTCCCTTTTCTTGGCGTGTGATTAAGGTGACCAACTGGTTAAGTCCCAAGGTTGGCCAACTAAACTGTCTAGTGAGGCAAAGGAAACCACTAGTTCAAGTAGTGTACTAAGATGGAGAGTCATATCGATGCATCCAAACCAACAATCAACTTATTCACATATGTAAACTTAGTTATCCAAAAGGGTATATCCTAGTTGAGTTAAATGACAAAGCATTCTTCTTGCACGTATAAAACAGAAAACAGCAACCAAAGACCCTTGCAAGAAAGACAGACAATCAAGTGAAACACATTGTTAATTATTAAAGAATTTATTGCCAAGATATCTGAAAATGATACAAGGGGTACACTGAATTCATTGCTACAAACAACACAGACCAGCTGCATAAAGTTGAAATAGCCTACAAATAGTATACACGTGATTAAGGATTAAGCCCGGGTACAATGGCTACATGATACACAAAAATAACAAGAGCTTCAACTCTTTATTAATATCTAATTACTATAAAATTGCTCAGCCAACAGTAAAATAGATGGCATTTGAGCTCTTGAGCTTCTTATACCCTGAATTGCTTTGTTTCCACTTCCACAGGTGCTGCAACTATATAAAACATCACTTAAAAGAACGTAGAGCAACCACAATCACATAGGCAATGTACCTGCTTTATAGATACACGGCATTCAGGAGGCATTTGGCACTGATGCAACAACACTCAAGAGAACCTCAAACCTGCATCCTCATCCATTGTCCAAACAAAAGCAGGCATGTCAAACCTGGGCCCAGAAACTGTACGGTAAATGTAGAGTTTCTCAACAGGACAGTTTTCGGGCCTTGAATCTGGGGGTCCCCTTTCATCTATAACTTCAACGTTGAGCCTAGGCATCTTCTGGCCTAGAAGCTTACATGCTCCAAAACTTACCGAGCAAGAAGACATCCAAAGGGATCGCATTGTCTCCAGTTTTGCAGCATTGGCCAAGAGAGCCTTGTCCCCAAATGTGCAGTCTCGGATCTCAAGCTTCCGGAGGTTTTCACACCCAGACAGCACGTGATGGAGGCCCAAATCACTATCCCCAGCGAAAGCCACAGAAAGCATCTCTAGTTTTTTAGCATGTCTTCCAATGTAATCAAATACTCGATCAGAAAGAAGTCCAGACATGGAAAGCCTACGAAGTTCCTTGCAGCGTTCTACAATGGCCCCGAAACCAGTATCAAGTGGTTCAAGGGTTAAATAATCAGGAACACGGGGTTCAATTATACATAGGCGGAAACAGACAAAGTTAGGACAATTCCGAGCAATGGCAACTAAAGCAGCATTTGACATCCGTCGACAGAAGTAGAGAACTGACTGGAGCTTGGGGCAGCCCTCTGAGACAGAAACAAGGCCTCGTTCAGTCAATGAAACGTTTTGTTCTGCAGCATAAGGATCCGAAGGAAATACCCTCAGTTCTTGCAAGTCTTTACAAGATCTGGCAAGGATCTCAAGACCAGCATCTTCAATGTAATCCAATACCTGAAATTACGAGTTTAATCAACACAGGGTGCATGCTCCAAGAAAAAAAAGACAGGACTAGACAAATTATGGATATTAGAAGTGAAGACGGATCTCAGTCCCAGTTACACCAAAAGATGATGAACAGGAACCAAAGAGAATCTTAAATCAACAAAATGATCATGCAGTTGCTCAACTTATAAAGGGAAGTTCATTCAGAACATGTACAATATCAAAATTTAAATAGCACCTATTCACAAATCTAATTTTCGAAGCACTATGCTTTATATTCTCCACCCAGATGACAATATTGCACTACATAGATAAGCTACGTGGCAACCTGTAAACACGAGGGAACAACAAAAAGAAATGAGCAGTACCCATAGACGCTGCAAACTATGACATTGGCTAAGAAGCTTTATGAGATCAGTGCTTTGAACAGTGGCATAACTCAAGTTCAGAGAAGTGAGCCTAGAGCAAACCGAGTACATTGCTGGAAGATAAGCAGGAACAAGGTCCCAAAACCCAGACAAGCCTTTGAGATTTTTGCACACTGAAAAAGCTTCTGCCAAGTTTGAGAAGACATCAGGCCTGATCTCAGCTGAATAGGCACCAGTACCAAACTCAACTAACTGGGGGGCACGGCGCAATAGAGTGGGAAGCTTCTCAAGTGGCACAGTACGATTGAGACGGAGGGTCCTCAGATTAGGACTCCGAGCAACCAGACGTTCCAGAGCTGAAAAGCTGACCTCTGATCCTAAGCAAGCAATGTTTAGCGACACCAACGATGTGTAAGTATCAGGGAAATGGCTCAACCAATGCCCACTCAGGTCCTCAACATCGCTCTCGCGCAAGTCTAGCTCTCTCAGATTCCTACACCAATGTATGAGAACAATGGGACATATATCAAGCACTAAAGAAGGCAATTACTGAAGAATAAACACTCTAAAGCCCGTAATTAGAAAAAAAAAACATAGTAAATAAGCAATGAATAACGGTTCTTTAGAAGTGGCAGAAAGAAAATGATAAATTTTAAACTTGAGCATCAATATTCAAACTCGGCCAGTTTTCCATAATAACTGAAATGGGAAGCCGTAAAACTATGCAGAAGAATTAGAACTCTCACTAAATATTTTATGTCACCACAAAGCTGCATTTCTAGCAAATCCCTCTTCCCACTTTCTATTCACTCTAAAGGGCAAAATTTCAAACGGGCATGTTCCCACAACAAACACAAAAATTTTCAAAATCTACCAAGAAACTCAAAGCAACCATTAGAATGCAAGTGCTAAAAGTAAACCAACGGAATGGCAAGCATCAAGAAGGATATCTTGTGTCCAGAAAAAGAACAGTTTCCAGCTACTCAATAAAATACACTGACCACCGAACTGAAACTAACACATGGAACATCATTCAAGGAAAACTAGCATGCCAAACATGAACTAAGCTTCCATGATCTGTGGCAAAAAAAAAACGAAAAAAACAGACATCCAGTCATAAAGGAACAAGACTTCCCAGATTTAGAAAGCTCTCTTGAAGTACGGACTAGAATCAAGGCACTTCACTAACAAAAAGAAGAAGAAAGCTAGATTCTTGTCTCGAATTCACTAAGTCAAAACAAAAACATCCACATCAATCGAAACTCATTAGCCAAATGGAATCTCAAAGAACAAAAATGCTCAATCTTCGAAGCCAAAGTCATGTCTTCTAGTTTGCAAACCTTCATTGAAAATTATTTTCAAGAAAACCTCTTCGGCTACGTTTTAGTTTTCTAGTACAGTCATAAAGAACTAAATTTGCAAAAAGAAAATATGGCACCGAGGCAGGACCCAAAGAAAAGGACCTAAAACTAATGGCATTGCCAAGAAAATGATCTTTAGATTCCAAAACTCATTCACGGATTAGCAAACAATGAGGACCAAAAACCATAAAAAAGATTCAAACTTTCTTCGCCTACACAACAAAAACAAAGATGGTGCATTTCCAAAACAACTTATAAAAAAAAAAAAAAAAAACCAGACCTGCAATTAGCAGCAATGGCGGCTAAGCCATCTGTGCTGAACCCCTCACAAGACGACAAAACCAAGACCTTGAAGTTCTTAAAGCTCTTAGAGATCAACTCCAAGGTCTCATCGGTGACCACCATGCGCTTAAGCCTGATTTCTTCAAGCCACGGGTAGGCCCCAGCCATGGCGACAATCCAAGGATAAACATACCCTCCCCACCCCTCCGGTACCAAATTAAAGTCAGCAAAATGCGGCTTACCCTTGAGCTCCACCGATCTCACCTCCGGGAACCTCTGGATCAAGATCGCAGGGCTCACCGCATAGCAGTTCCCTATGAATATTGTCCTCCTACACCACCTCTCTAATTCGTACCACGACTTGCACACCAGCGAAACAGCGTTCCTGTCCTTGTCCGTGCTAAGAAACGAGAACACGTGCTCCAAAACCTCCTCCGGGAACGACGACGTCGACGAGGAGTACGCCATTCTTTTCTGTGAGATACGAAAGCTCAAAACTGAAGGTAAAACACCAAACGACCAAGGTCACGACGGTAAAATTGACAAGCTCAGTAGCTTTATCAGATCTAAAACACCATTGACGACGAGCTTGGAAGTTATTTAATTTTATTACTATTATTATTATTTTCTTTTTTTATTACGAATACAAATGCATACACAAACAACTAGTATGAAAAGATTTGTTTTTATTGCGGAAGAGAGAGAGAGAGAGAGAGAGAGAGAGAGAGAGAGAAAGTGCGTGTTTGTGTGAAAATATAGCACAAGAGTACTGCTGAGAAGATAAGGTTTTTATTATTATTATGTTAACTTCATGGTGAGGTCAAACGTTAACCAGGGTTAAAAATTGGTCAAGTGGTTTTGTGGATCGACGGCTAGGCGTTTGACACGTCTATGGTAGTATCAAGATGTGCGGTGCACCATGGGGAAGAGGAAAGGGTAGCAACTAGCAAGACAGTGAGTGAGTGAGTGAGTGAGTGGTAGGCTTATCCGTTCGCGACGAGGCGCAACCGCATAAAACGGGTGTGGGCGGCCGGGTCGAGACGATTCTGACGGTAATTTGAGATTACCCCTTGTGGTCGCAGATGATGTTATCATGAAAAAATGGAAGTTTTAAATGCAAATACCGGTGGTTTTTGCCGGATCAAATGCTTATGATGGTAACGATACAACTTTTTTTTTTTTTGGTTATTAACGATCATAACTTATGCTATTTATAGATTGATTCAATTGGATTAAAGTTATTGAAGTAAAACAATCTAACTTTAATTGGGAGAGAATCAATAAATTTTTTTTGGATGCCCATTTAACTACTTAACTAGAGGAGATTAATATGTAGGAATGGGGTTTTTCTGTTTAGAAATGATGGCGATGTGATGGATTTAATTAATCAATGATATCCTAGTTAATCATGATATCAGGGCCGTCTAATCATCTCTGCTTGTTTTTTCTTTCTTTCTTTTCATGCCATACCACCATAGCTTCCGGTGGGGTGGGTATAATTGTTGTTGACTGTATGTAAGTAAGAGAAAATCTAATATCAGGAGGAAAAGGTAAAAGAATTTTTTTTTCTTGTAAAAGTAAAAAAAAAAATTCAAAAAGGCCAAGCAGCAGCAGCATAGAGAAAACGCACTATTTACAAAGTAAACAAAAAAATGTGATAAAACACAGAGATTTTTACTACTTTAGTAGAACAAAGACTACAAAGTTACTTAAAAAGGTTTTTTCTTGAATGATTATATTATATGTTATAATAACCCAAGTTATTAACAACATTAGCCGAAGAAGGAGCCTCCGACTGACTGTGTGTGTGTGTGTGTGTGTGAAGAAGGAGGAGGACGTGGGTTTGGGCCCTCAGAGAGGGAGAGGGGGATTTATCATTTATCCCCAAAAACAAAATAATAATAAAAAGGGAAACGACTGCGAGAGGGTTGTACTATTTGTCAGTGAGGGAAAGGGACATGATAATATGGAGGGGGGCACTCCTTGAGTATGGAGTCCATGGACCTGTCCTTTTTATGTCGAAAGCTGAAGCTGCTCGGTAAAATTTTTATGGTCCTGTTTCAAAAGTTGTTCTTACAAAATATCACCACCGTCCGTCCGTTTGAGCTTTTTTATCTCTCTCTCTCTCTCTCTCTCTCTCTCTCATCATCGTCCTCTCCTTATTCATAATAATTACTACTATTCTGCAAAAGCATTGTCTATATAGTCTCCCACCCCTCCACACTAGTATAGTATACATTGGCATTGCTCCCAAATAAATTAATATATAATATATAGACACAGATATTCATATGAATGAGAGCAATAATCAATGTAAGCAAGGGATTGTTTCTGGCCATTTCCAAGCAAATTTCTGAACAGCTAAACTTAATGTATACACTGAAATTTTGTTAGTTTTCAACATTAATTAGTAATGCTCTGATTGTGCTAAAGAGAGAGATTTTTAATGTAGAGCTGAGCTGTCTTGCACGTAAAGCACAGATAGTTTAATGGCAAGAAATCAAGATGGAGATTAAATTATGAATTTGTATTGCATCTAAACAAAGGGATTTGAGTGGTAAGCCCACGCTTGGCTCTCCGGGAATCTCTCTTTCTCTCTAAGTTCATTCAACCGCTTGGACTTTGCTGTAACATCTTTGCATTTTTTATTTTCTTTTGTGTGTGTGGAGATTCAGGACGTACTATGCCAGGGCAAACTCTCCAGCTATCAAATTTTACAAATTTGGAATACGAATGACGGTCAGGTGGGTAAGAAAATTATGTACTTGTTTGCCCAAATCGATGTATAGTTGTATACATTTACAAGTTCTAGTGACTAGTGCAGACTGTGCAGTCCAAGCAATTCACACAATTTTTATTCCTTTTATTGTTACTTTCCTCGGCTACAGATTTAAACTATTGGTTGAATGAACTTAGACGAGACATTCGTAGAATACGACAATTATAAGTCACTAGCTGCAGCAGTCTCCCTCTATTCGTTTTGAATTTTCTCACCAAGTTGGCATGCGTCCATTTCTAAGTTCAAAAATGTGCTGCAAAACTCATGACTTAATTTTCAAATTAAGCTTGTGGTTTAACGTAAAGTTTATAGTTTAATTATTCTCTCTTTCTTCTGCTTCTTTTCTTCTTTTCATTTTTTTTTCCTATTAATTACCATTGTATCATAGATAGATCTGAAATGTAAATTAAGGTTGAGTGCTTCATCACTGTCTCTATTTTGGTAGACGGATTATTGGCTTGAAATTAGGTGTACCATGATCATAAAGCTAAGTTGGATTACGTCAACGTCGATGATAGTGGGAGAAAGTATTTTTATTAAACTCGATCTATCTTAGTCAGCAATCATTTTTAATCACTACTTCCTCTCGCTATCTCTCTCTCTCTCTCACACACACACGCAGTTTCATGAGATAATAAAGTCATGCATATTGCATCCTTTGCATAGTCAGGTAACCTTTTTATTGTCTATACATGCAAGAGGGAGAATGTGCAGCAAACCGCTTTGACATATCATTGTATTAATTAGTAACAATTATGTATATATATATATATATGCTGCTACTATAGTTTTTTTTTTTTTTTTTTTTGCTACTATAGTCTATACTTATTGTATTATAGATGCATTCTGGGGAATAATTAAAAAGATTAATTCAGTCATCATGGAACAATTATCCAAAATGATTTTATTATATTTTGTTTAATGTTCAAAATTATATAATTTAACTAAAACTATGAACTAAAAGTAAATATCAATAAAACCACTTTACAATTATTAGACTCTAACAAAGAAATGAGTGAATCTTCTATAATTTTAATTTTGAAAATAATAAGATAAAAAAAAGTTGGACATAATATTTTATATCCATAAATACCCTGTGATGTGTGGATTTTCAGAAATTGGTTTTAATTTGATAACTTGCCTAGAAAGTTTGATCGTGACATTATCAAGGTAAGACTTATTCTACAAATATTGATTGTGTGCAATTAATGAGAGGACCCGTTAAACTCTTAATTTAAATTCATTCTTATTATTATCAAGAAAATAATAAGATAAAAAAATGTTGTACAGAATATCTTATATCCATAAATACCCTGTGATGTGTGGATTTTCATAAATTAGTTTTAATTTGATAACTTGCCTAGAAAGTTTGCTGGTGACATTATCAAGGTAAGACTTCTATAAATATTGATTGTGTGCAATTAATGAGAGAACCCCGCTAAACTCTTAATTTAAATTCATTCTTATTATTATTAAGACCTACTTATGACCTAGGGATGGAGTGAATCTCCCTAGGACTACCTAGGTGTTTTACTAATTAACTATTTATCTTTTGTAGATTGGCTATTTATCTTTTGTAGATTGGCTCATTTGCAAATGGGCTTTGGAGATAGACTCATATGGAGATGCGCTCATTCGGAGATTGACTTAATTGGAATTGTAACCTTTCTGCTATCTATTAAAGTCGACCCGTCATTTATTCATGGTGAATGTGGGAGTTGAGCATTTCTTGAAATGAGGTCAAGGCCTCTGTCTCGTGCTCTCAGTATGGACAATTTTCACACTTCATCACCCTGCTAGCCAAAATACTTGCTTGGGGAATTAGATCGATGAACCAATATTGCAATACACAATTTCTGGTTATAATTAAGCTGGATCCCTTTTACATTTTTGGTTTTGGGGTTCCTGTTTAAAACTTTTATATATATATATATATATCCATGCTGCATGATCCAGGTCTTGTGAGTCCCTGATGCATGATTGGTAGGGCAGGGTGGTTGGTAATCAATAGCCAAGACATGATGCATTTGCAACAAAAAGTCTAATTGATCATAAAGCAAATCGCCGCAACTCCAAGAAATGGTTGTACCGTGCATGTTCTCTACACAGTCAGTTAAATTAGTTCATATCCAATGATACAATCTTTCTTTCTTTCTTTCTTTTCTTTCTTAGAGCTGCTGGTCAATATTTTCTCTCCATCATTGGCATCAGCCTCTATCATATATATTACAAGAATTTCTTAATCTGCATGCGCTGCAATAATAGCACTAATATTAAGATTGTGATATTGTAAAGGTTTAGAGGCTCTGACTGAAACTTACATTTTAGATTTCAGGGAAATCATGAGTCTCTTGCATGCATGTACATCCCGATTCATTCACTTCATTGTACAAGTAGAAGAAGTGCGTAATCATTCATCAAATTAGTGCTTCAAGAATATATGTCAATTTGTCTAAATATATACTGATTGCTAACTAACTTTGGGTGTTTTTTAATGAATATGAATTCAGTATGCGATTCAACATTTATTTCAATTATTTGACGCGAGGGGGAAAAATTGTCGGTAATTAAGAAGGTTAATACTGAAAACAATGGCCTTTGAAATGTTAAATTGATCAAAATGAATTTTCCCCTTGGCGAAAGTGGATAATTTTTTTGTTTTTTTTTTGGCGGAAAGTGAAGCCGAAGAATCCAAGAGAGTGATGATTCAGCCAATTGTTGGCCTTGACTATTTTGAGCACTTAATCAATCAAACGAGTTAAACATGCAATTATTATTATTTTATTATTTTTTATAGAGTATTTTTAAATTTTGGAAATACTCATCTTTTATTATTATTAAAATTTTAAAATTAATATTTGATTATTAAAAGACAGTGAGAACATATAATTACTGTAACTTTATTTTAAATTTTCATAATTATTGTATAAAAAATAACAAAACAAATATACCAAATTATATCATAATTATCTCGTTGCTTTTTAATTAATGGAGGGTTTATTTTTATGCGCTTTGATTCTTCTACGTAAAAGTACGAGAGATAAACTTGGACTTTTTAACAAAAAAACATGACTTTTACGTAGTTGTAGTTATGCCTGCGCCTAATTTCCCAATTTCTTCTCCTAATCTTCTACGTAGTTGTGGCTGCGCCTAATTTCCCAATTCCTTCTCCTAATCTTCTCTTAATTTAAACATAGAGAGAGAGAGAGTTGACGCCATTTTTAAACTCTTAAATTAGCCAATGTCCCTCTTACTGTCTTACATATTGTGCAGTGCACTCATGAGGTCCAGATCCGATCATAAATTTGGTGAAGAAAATGGTTAATATTGTAAGATAATTTATTTTACGATCCCTTTCATGATATTGAGATGAAATGATGAAATTTGATACTAGTACAACGTTACATACGAAGAGTTAATGATGATTCTTTCATCCCAACAGAAATTGGACAAAAAATGGTGGTAAAATAAAATCCAAAATGATCAACGTACTGCCACCTCAAAACACAATGTCTGATTAGAAGTGTTGATGTCGACTCTCATGTCATGAGCATGGCTGATGGCACAGCTGATTTTAGAAGAACCCAACAGCATACCGCTCATCTTTTTTGACGGTGTGGAAGCTTTCGGTTTATGTCAAAAGATTTGTGATTTCAACATCTTTACTTTTTTTCTTCTTTTTTTTATAGTTGACACCGGCCCTAATGAGTTGTCTATTTTTTTCCCCTCTTAAAAATCCTTTTTTTTTTTCATTTTCTTTTTAAACAAAAGCTTGCACTTTCAATTCTATTGTCAGCAATATGCTCATCCCCGTCGTCTTCATTATCATTGGGCTTTTTCACAAAGTAGTATATATGCGAGTAAATTAAAAGAGACTCGATGATGGACCATTAATGGATATTGTCATTGACAATTTGTAATTAATGAATGTGATCAAATTATTTGACTAATTTATTATCCCTGCATGCAACTATTTTCAAAAATATTTCACATGCAAAGAAAGAAACAATCATACAACTGACTGAAAGTATATGAAAAAACAAAAGAGAGGTGGTCGGGTTGATGCAAATCAATTCATGCATGCCACTATGTAGGCATTAATGGAGAAAATACGCGGACAATTTGCTTGGAGTTTATCCATTGAAATAATCAGCATTGATTTGAATATTAGGAATATTAAGTTAGGGTACGTACGTAGAATGGCAGATGTTGGAAATGGATCGATCGGCTTTTGATTTGAAGATTAGGTTGGGATTTGGGAAGAATTTGAGATGTTATGAATGTTAGGTGTGAGTTCAATGAATGCCAATATGCCATGCAAACACAAAGCTGGTAGATACATTAGGGAGAGCCATGAAAATTATTTATATATATCTGCTAGACTGCTTCTGCTTCTGGTTCACTTTCAACTGCATGTCTTCACACACACACACACACTGACACACACATATATTTCAATACTCCGGCATTGCTGAACTAGTTTTTAAACTTGGAGCAGTAGCAGTGCACACTTTTGCCTTTCCTGATCAAAGAGTTTTGGAAATCTTTTTTGGCCGGGCAGGGCATTGGCCGATCGAGTAGCTGTCCATATATATAATATAAATGGGACCTGGAGGACCTGGTTGGGGTCCGACGCCACCCGGTTTCCTTCCTGGCCCAGGAGGATTTTTTGGTGGGTTCGCCGATGGTCTTTGCGGTGCCATAGGTGCTTGGTAAGCGGGCGTAGCGTTTTCATGCACAAAAAAATTATCATCAATTAATTTCCGTAGGTGATCATTTGGCTTTATTATTATGCTTAAAAATTGAGCCCGTTTGAGGTTGTATTATTTGTTGCTTTTTATGGAGTAAAGTGAAGGATAAATGGGGTGGGTGGGGATTTTGGTTGTGGCTGATTCTTGCTTCTTGAAATTTCTTAGTATGTATGCTAAAGTGCTAATGTGAAAATGAAACTGATTTGGGAGCGTGTTTGGTGGTGGTGCAGCTTGTCCTGCCTGTGTTGTTGCTGCTTATTCCGAGATTGTTTTGGTGGTGGAGGAGGAGGAGGACCACCACCACCACCCCCATTCTGACGAGACTGCTACTGTCTATCTTATTTTACTTTTCTATGCATGGTTGCTTTTGGACTTTGATTTATAATAAGAGGCTGCTCCCAAGCCCACTTGTCTACTTCAACTTTTCAAGTGGATTTTGTTTTGTTCTGTAACGTGGGCTTTCATTCTCATTTTATAATCAGACTTTCCAGCCCACAAGGCTATATATAATAAGAATACCCATCATTCTAAATTGCAAACCGATGCCAGCTCCTCCCTCTTCTTTCTTTAATAAACTGTGTAGTCCGGATTTCAATATTATGATCAAACTGTCTAAAATTAAAATAAAAGAGATGAAGAATATTTTAAATTTACTTTAATCTCAAAATAAAATTAAAAAAAAAGTCAAAACGTTTCCAATTAATAAAAACATTTATTACAATTCCTTTAATAAATGCCAAGTTCATTAAACAAGTCCCAAGTTTCATCTCAAAGAGGGCCAATTTTTTGACAACTTTCTTGCCAAGACCAATGTCTATAGTGTTCTCAAACAAATACTGTGCCTACCAGGCATTTGCGGCAGGCAACCTAACCAAATTTCAAAAGCTCAGTAGTTCAATGTCTTCGTACAAACAATTAAAAAATAAATTAAGGAAAAAAAAAAACTCAGGTCCTTGCGCCAACACAAAACAGAAAGGGGTTGAAATACCACCAACCAAAATAAGTAGCCAGTGAACAATCCAAAAACATAAAGACATCCAAGTAAAGAAGAAAAGGAGAATATGTTAGTCAGAGATTAACCAGACAGGCCAGGCCAGACCTGTTCTTCAACAATACTAAACACTTTGTATGTACAGGAAATGAGTAGCAGAGGTCTCACGGTTACTAGTACCAGCACACCACTGTCAAACGGCATAATGCAGTAACGCTAATATTTCCATCCACATTGTACTCGGCAAGAGTCTGCGATGACCTACCAGCGATGCCACTGTGTTCAGCATCTCCTCTGACAAAAGGTAAATGAACAGTGTGTTGCATGTTAGAATCCTTATTGTAGCAATAGGTGGTGCAAACAAATGTTCTATATTATCTTTATGCAGCATTACTTTGGGACCGACTTCCCAAAAAATGAGGCCTGTTAGCTACTGCAAGATTCATAAAAATTATGATCCCAATGTCACCCAATAAAACCATATTCTAGTAATTTGCTCAGAAAAAAAAATCCAGCAAGAATATGCATTTCTACACTACAACTGATACGCCAATCTTCACATTATGGGTTTGCAAGAAAGTATAAGCAGCAACAAAGAAACATAAGATTTTTTATACTAGGAAAAAAATAAAAATAAGGGTAATGAAACACCTGCTTATCATTCACAAGCAATTTTGGTGTCAAAGCTGCTGAGGCATATGGCAAATGCCTGGAATGCAGATATTGGATATTTGTAATCCATAGTGAAAACGTCCTTTCCAACTTTTCCAAACTGGAGGATAACATCATCCTGCTCTTGTCCACCATCTAAGGAAGCTACCAGCTGAAAGTTCTTCACAGAAGCCACTGTTACCCGTCCATTGAAGTTGAGGCACCAACACTGAAGTTGCTCGTGCCACCTAGGAGCCTTATTTTTCAATACTAGCATATCATCTTTATCTGTTGAGCTAGGCCTGGCATTAAAACTATCCATGCGAGAGGATTTTGATCTGAAGAACGCGAGGGAAGGAAAGGAATCACTACCCCCAGGAAGGAATTCAGTTTGTGTAGGGGCAACACCTCCAGGTTCAATAGCAGAAGCTGGGATTGCATCCATAACACAGTGCATTCTCCTGGGTCCCCTAATTTCCAGAGTGCACATCTTTATTAGTCAGTAAAAGAACATAATTGGTTGACCAACTAAAAATCAATAGTATAGGATGAACAAAAAATAGCAACTTAAAAGCAATACTATTAAACCTGCTGGGGTACATAAGTAATATCACATAATCAAATCTCATTTGAAAGTGTCAGCTTCAAGAACACTACTATAAACACGAATCTTTTCCATGAAACATTGTCCCACAAACACATTTCTTACCTTGAACCCAAGACATTTAACTCGTATGCTATGTGAGCTACAGGAAAGTTCCCAGCAGGTATCCTTGGAGCAACTTGCTTCGTTCCAACTAATTTTGTGGAACAAGATTTAGTAACCCTAGCCCTAGCACTGGGAGGTTGTGCATCATAGATTGTGAATTTAGTTCCCAGAAAGTTGGATCTGCTAAAAGATAAACCAGAGTAAGGCAATCGCAGTCTTGAAGTGGTTTACCTATGACTGCTGTCAAATTCCAGCAAAACTTACCTCAACTTCCCAATGTAGGTGCTACTACTCTTTGAGACATCTTCTGCATTTAGAGAGAGAATGTAATCTGTACATGTTGGGCGCCTACATCTCCGAGCAGAAAGGAGAAACTTGCCATCATCGTTTGAAGCTGTTAGAAAACCACAAGATAATATCTTAGAAAAGTTATTACATAGTGCAACTTAGGGCTTAGAATCACCTTGCACCTTCAAGAAAGGAAAACCAATGAAATCATTCTTTAAGCAGTAAGTTAGGCACCAATCACACACAGGAAATCCCAAGGATTATATAGTTATTGAATCCTTTATGCACATGAAAAACAAATTTCTGAACACCATCAATTACCTTGATTGAAGCTAAGGAAAAGATGATATGTCTGGTTGCCGCGGTTCCTTTTTATGAAACACTGAATCAGTGTACCTCTTGAACCAGGCTGCAAAAGACAATATGCTTTCAGAAATATTAAAAATCCGCCAAACAAATGCATACATTAGTTATGAACAGTGTCCATTTGATGTATCAGTGGAGCATTTCCACAATACTAATATTTCCATAGATTCAACACAGACAGCTGAAAGAACTTCGGTATGAGTGAGAAAAACTAAATCATTATCAGCTTCACAGCATCTGCATGCTAATTCCAAAATGACCACAAAAGAAGTTACACAGCAATTCTAAAACAGATGGACTGGATTATAAAGCTATAAGACCTAATTAAGGGCGCTGCTCCTGCCACTGAACTCTGGATATCAGGTATTCACCCTTGGATTGAGTGCATATGAAAACAGTCCTACCAATCTAAAATCCATGAAATGTCCAATGCTCAGATGCAAATAAAGTTACCCTTGTCAACTTAGGCTTTTTATTTTTAGGATAAATTCATGTCTGCCAAGAGTAACATTGCCAAAATAGCACCACAATACCATGAAATTGGCATAGTGGTTCTCAACAATACTTCTCAATTATAAATAATTTCACAATAATTAAACCAAAAAGCCATCTAAGACAGAAAAACAGGAAACCTCTGAAGAGACACCACTGATGGCAACATAATATAAAAGCATAATCCAAGATGTACAAAATTTCACCTTCCTTGAGTTGAATATTGCCAATTTTGTTTTCAATACACTATCTCACAGTGATGCCCATTATTTAATGGGACAGGAATGAAGTCATAGGTTCACTCTGAGAAGGGTTTATCATGATAAGCATTTACGGTGGTCCATCTACAAGTTTGTCCAGAGAGCTTAGAAAAAGATAAAAGAATCCTCCAATGATTTGCTAAGATCTTTGATGCAAAGACCGGGTTAAGCTTTCAAGCAAGTTTATTTTTTTGACTCACTATGTTCTTCTATTGCCTTTCCACTCCATCTGCACAAGTGACTAAATTCAACATTGCAACTTTTGTCTTTTCATTCTGCCAAGGATATAATATGCAGATTAGGAAGCATCTCTTCTTTATACGCATTATGTTTGATACAATTTCTCATGCATGAAGTACAAATCAAGAAAACACAGATACACAAATCTTTCCCTCATCCTCGAACTTGTTTGAACTGAGTGACAACATCAGCCTCAACCCAAAATATAATGATTCTCACTAGCACTAGATCCATCAGATGTTCTGTATTGTGCCAATTGGCACCGAATTGCATAGCAAGGTTATGCAATCAATGTATATTGCATAAAATTTGGAAGTAAAACTTTGAAAATACCCAGAAGAATAAAGACAGGACAGTTTAGAAGCTCCAAAAATTCTACCGAGCATGACATTATAATATGTGAACTAATTGAATGTTGATGTAAAATAACAGAGAAACATGCTTCGTAGTTATATTCTTTGCATTATCAGAGGTTTGGGGAATAAAATATGCGTCATCAACATAGACAAACAAGAAGCATGTGCTCATACTTCGTTTCTCTTGAACTTCCTTGACAGAAGTGATATATTTTGAGTGAAGATGCCAACTAAAAGCATGTTAAACCATCAATGTTGCATTCATGTTCGATTTGGCTTTCTTCCTAAACTATTGCAGATTGAAACTGACAAAAAACATCAGAACCATGAGAATAACAGAACCATTCCTTTACTAAAAGAACACAAAAAGAATACGAACCAATTAGCAATGCCAAAAACACCATATCATTCAATCACGTTGGCTCACTGACTAAATAGAATAGAGCAAATATCAACATTAACATTATAATTGCAAGTATACATGATTCCGTGGACCCAAGGCTTCATACCTGCTTGAGCGAGATGGGGAACGTCAACTGGCCAGAAATTTCTGGGGTCCTGACGAGTTCCTTGATGATGTCTCTCCAACTCGTACAAACACCAGCACAGGCAACCACACTCTTTCTGAGGGGCCATGTACCCTCAGTTTCCTCTATCCTCATTAACACGTCTCTCAGAAGCTCTAGCGGCACGTTAGCCCAACAACTTTGCTTCAAAGCATCTACAGCCACAAGATAACTATCCTGAACCACCCTTTGTGATCTTGATCTCACGTATCCAAACTTCATGTCAAACCCTTTTCTGGAAATGCTTCCAAACTCACCCTTCATGTCCTGAATTATACTCCTAAGAGACATTTTTCACCACATATACACGAGATTACAGCGGTCCCATGCAAGCCCAAATTGTCAAACCCGTAGATAGAGATTGGTCTGAGTTTAAGACTTTTCCGACAGGAACAAAAAAAATTCCAGCTGAGATCCCCAAATCCAGAAAAGATCCAATCTTTAATGTTATTTCTGCAAACCCAATCCAAAAAAAATCTTAACACCCATGATGCAGTAAGGTTACATATCACAAAACCATTTTCTCGAATTGATCAATCAATTAATTAACTATCAGCAAAATTAAAACGTCTGCCAATGAAAATCACCTTGCCCAGCATCCAAGTAAGGCAAACCCAGATCTGTAACAATTCAACAAACCAAACTCACTCCATACAAGTAACACAACCACTCCGTAGATTGTGGGTAACAGTATCCAACAACTCGTAACATTCTTGATAAGAGTTTAAGGGTAGAGCTTGGAGCCCATTTTGGATTAATTAAGGATTAAGTATGACGGGAAGAGGGATCATTGGGATTAGGGTTGGTAAGTATGTCGTGATGTGTGCGTTTTTTTGCGCTGAGAAATGCGGGGTGGGGGTGGGGTCGGGGAACTGAACTTCTTCGGTTTGGCAGCGACAGTGTGTGAAACGGTTGTCAGTCGAGTAGCTGAGTCCTTGTGGCCTTTTGACTTGTATCCAAAGTTAGATTGTATCCTAAGCTTTACTCTAATCCTAACCTGAACTTATTTGGTGCTGCCGGATTTTACCATTTTTACTTCTCTCTACAGAGTTCAGATATTGAATCTGCAAAGCAACAGCTGAAAACATTTGGCCATTTGGGTGGTGCCAAGAAAATTCGGTGCTTTCTAAAACGATTACAGCTTTCGAATTATTAAATTACGTTTACTGAGGTAATGTTTAAGTAGGTTATTCTCTCTCTTTGTTTTAACTACAAGTTAGTTAAAAGTACCAAATTAAACATGTTTGAAATTGTGGAATTAGTGCTTAATTTAAAATATATATATTTGAAGGAAAAGAAACGTCAACATTGGTACTTTTGTTAAACCCAAAAGGCAATATTATAATTATAATCTCATTTTTTATTCGTTATATGCTAATATTTGACACTTTATACGTTAATATTTTAATTTTTTATATGTTATACGCTAATGTTTTATATTTTATACGTTAATTTTTTATATTTTGTACGTGAAATTCATGCGCAATTTTCATATATGAAACAGTGTAAGAGGATAATGACCCTTTGTTAAATGTTGTAACATACTTTTATCACTTTAAAGTTTGTCAATATTATTGTGATAAACTCTTTATCAAGTATCAATTATTAAACATCACGTAAACCTTTTTTTTAGTGTTTCGCAATAATAATAATACACTTAACTTGTACTATATATTGTTCAATACTCAAAACAACATCGTTTCACTAAAATCAATATTAAAATCATGTCATTCACTCGCATTTGGGTTAGAGGTTTAATAATTATAAATTTAATTTTATTAATAAACATAATAAAGACAAAATCAAAATTAAAACCATATAGTATGTTCACTCACATATGGGTTAAGCCTTCATATTTGTAAGTTTGATTTTTATGATAGACATAATAAATATCACATAATCTTAGACTAAATCACAAATGAGTTATAGAGAGATTTGCTCCGTCATATAAGTATGTGTATTATTATTATGATGATAAAATATTAAAAAAAAATCATTCAATAATTGGTGTTTGATAAATAGTTTATCGTGATTATATTACACCATTGTATCGTTATAGAGTATTAAACTGATGAATTTTGAAATTGGTTATTTGAACTTGAAATATTGAAGAACAAAGACATTTGTATCATTTATTTCTCAAATGAAGTTTGATGTATTATTCGATTAAATTGAATATTTGTAAATTACAATGTAATTTGATGATTTGATTGAGATTCAAACCAAACTTGGATTTAGTTTTGTGCGAATTGCATTAATTGACTTGGACTTTAGTCAATTTATTAAAATAAATTTGAATTCGAATTGAAAACGAAATATCGATTTTAGTTAAATTTGTTATAATTTAATCGAATTCGATTCAATATTTGAATTGGGTTAAAAACTTAAACATGGCAAATTGAACCTATTAACTTGAAGGATTCGAATCGAAATCGATGAACACTAGCACACTACTGGTGTAAAAAGGTTTTAGTGTCTATTAAAGTATTAATAACTTGTGAACGAAGATGTATCTTGGGTATGTTTGGAAGCGCCTATTTTTGTGATTTATTTCACATATGCAAAATGAGTTGTTTGTTTTGTTCAACTTTTTCATCAAAAGTTTTAAAACAAAAAACAATTTTACAGTAATTATTTTTGCTACAGTATTTTTTATAAACAAAATATTGAATTTAAATTTTAATAATAAACAATTATTCATAACACAATTCCCACAAAAACAAAATAATAAAATACTAATTCAAATTTAAATTTCAAAATTTTATTAATAAAAAAATATTCAATACAAATACCAACAAAACAAAAATCATTCGTTCCAAACACTCTCAAAATATTCTTTACTCATAACAAATAAAAAAAATCATTATATAATAAAAAAATACATCATACAAACGGAGGGTATTGTACTTAATTTTGATATCGTTGTTCTGAACATGATTGACATTACAAATTAATTGTGGAGTCATGAATAATATCATAAGCCATCGTTTCATACTCATTTAGGAGCCAAATTATGATGATCATTATTTATAGGATCCGAATCTAAATCAGTAGTACCAAAGATACCGATAAAGAGTAAAAAAGAAGGGCGAAACAAAATAAAAAGATTCCATCAAAGGGACCCACTGCGAGCAAAGTGAAAAGCAAACAAACTTGAGCTTCGAATCAATCCAAAGGCAAAGAAAGAACCCACGCAGTTTCCTTAACCCGCAAGAAGATGATAGTCCAAATATTAAAACTTGGCGCTATTGTTCTGATGACAGTGGCAGGACTTAGCTTGCTTTCTCCGCAATATTTCGACTCTCTTTCCCTGCATTCACACAAACATTCTCAATTTTCTTCATCATTAGCCAAAACTTCACCAAATTAAACCCTAATATATATTACTACTGCGATTCTCTTCATCGTTTTTGATCCACCAAAACTAAGGTAACTTCCAACTTAAAACCCAACACACCGTACGTGCAATTTGTTGTTATTTTTTTTTATTTAGATTTGTATGCATAGTTAAGAACCTCTGGCTCTACTCTTCAGGAGACAACAAAGGGTCACGAACGTTTTTTTCCACTTCTTGTTGCTTTTGTTTGAATTGTATGTATAATTGTGATGGATAGATAAGAGTTGAAATGTTGTTGGTTTTGCAGTAGGAGCAGAGAAGGGAGAGCTAATTTGGGGTCGCCTGGGAGTGTTGCTATAAGTATATGATATGGGGCTGATGAATATAACAGATACTGATCAATATTTTATTGATTCAATCACGTTGTTTGTGGCCCTTCTTTGCGCCTGCATTGTCATTGGCCATTTACTGGAAGAAAATCGATGGATTAATGACTCAATTACTGCTCTCCTAATTGTAAGTTTGTATTTTGCTTTTTGTGTTTTTGGGTAATTGCACGAGAAAAGATGATTAATTGCGCGTGTTCGCTGGATGTTAAGAGTGATTAAACTTGGTGTTGATTTCAGGGCTTGTGCAGTGGGATATTTATTTTGCTATTTACAAAAGGGAAGAGTTCCCGCATCTTAGAGTTCGACGAGCAACTTTTTTTCATATATCTTCTCCCACCTATTATATTTAATGCTGGGTAATCTTTGTGTTTTTATTGCTCATTTATTAGAATTTTGCAAGTTTGTAAGTTGTACAATGCTTGCCATCTGAATACATTATGTTTGCCCATCACCTTATTGTTTTGTTCAATGTTCTTATACTTGTCAGGTTTCAAGTGAAAAAGAAGCAGTTCTTTCGGAATTTTTCGACCATCATTTTGTTTGGTGCTGCTGGTACTCTGATGTCTTTCTGTATTGTATCACTTGGTATGTTCTCATTTTTTATTTTGCTTCTAGGTATGTGCATTATATTTTCTTCTGTAGGAGATGCTTAACCTTTTCCTGAGGTCGGTGACACAAACATTTTGTTGGTGGTTTTTATGACCTTCAAGTTGAATGTAACCGTTACAGCGGAGAGAGTTGGATATGTAGTAAATCTTATATGGGTCAATTAGTTGCAATGTTCTATTTTACTGTTCTGAAAACTAGCTAATGTAGAAAATCAAAATTGGCGGCATGGCATTTGCAAATAATTGCTTAAGCGCTTATGAGTTATTGGTGACATTCACTGAATGAAATCCACTATTTTGAGCTATATCCAGTACTCATTTTCTTTAAATGATTTTATGTTAATCACATGCTTTGTTCCTGCTATTTGATTTGTCAATTATCATGATATTAACTTAAGACTAATGATGCAGGTGCAAAATTTTTGTTTGCAAATCTGAATGTTGGATCCCTGGAGTTACGGGATTATCTTGGTAAATTCACCTTCTTTTCTTAACGCTTCTTATTTCCTTTCTTTCTTCCCATTTTTTGTGTTTTACATGATACCATTTTGTCGTGGACAGTAATTCCCTGAACTCCGAACTTCCTGCCACTATACAGTAATTAAAACTTTGGGTTTTATGCTCAGATTGAGTTTGTCATCTGGTAGTCATTAGCCCTAAGATAAAATTATAAGAATTTTTTCTAGTAATTCTTTGGCATAAAAAGGCTTCTTGTCAGGGTTGTACCTCTTTTTATATTATTTCAGTTGTTGTAAATTATTATTAGTCAGTCTAGATTACCATTTGTCATTCTTCTGACCATGTCGATAGAAAATTGAATTGAAACTGCATCACCAAGTGTTCTCAGAGCGATAACTAGTCAAAATACTGGCATTGAACTTTTCTCTTTTAGCGTCAATTGGTACTTCAGAGGGCAAAGATATCCCCTATCATTTGCTGCTTGTTTATGGAAGTTCTAGTAATCATGCAATTATTTAACCTCATTTGCAGCAATTGGAGCTATATTTTCGGCGACCGACTCTGTTTGCACGTTACAGGTATTGAAGCATACAGTTTTTTTGTTAGACAAGGACGATTGATGCCCACAAACTAACTTTGTTCTCTTTCTTTTGGACTGTCATAGGTGCTTAAACAGGATGAGACACCTTTACTCTACAGTCTGGTTTTTGGTGAAGGAGTCGTAAATGATGCAACAGCTGTGGTACTTTTCAATGCAATCCAGAGATTTGACCTCTCTCACAAGAACTCAAAAATTGCTGCACAGTTTGTGGGCAATTTTTTGACTTTGTTCATTGCTAGCACATTTCTAGGGATAGTGGTATGTCTCTATTATATTTAGGTCTGCATCCTTGATTTTTAACTTAGGTGGTTAGAATCCTGCAACTCTTGGTGCCTTTTCTTAATTTCAAAATTTTTTCCCTGTTGGGGAAACATAAATTTCAGCTTTTTTGAGCTTGTTAAAATTGAACTCTGGTGAATACTAGAAAAAGTCCTTTGCAAGGTTTGTGCTACATGCTAATTTCTTGTTGCAGGCCAATCTTATACTAGTTTTACTACGCAGTCCTTTGAGACTTCCCTAATTGTTTTCTCCCATTGACTTGTTAAAACTTGTTCAAAGCAGGACAGTAGAATCCCCCCCAATTCTCAGATTTTGTAAGATTTTCTCAAAAAGTTATACTTAGGCCAGTCAATTTCTAAAACATAGTACTTGTGAGAGCTCAGCAAATTCTTAGAGATATATGTCCAAGTTGTTATATTGCTGCTACCTACATGATATAGAAAATATTGGAGCTTTCTTTTCATATGTCATATGAAGAGCTTTTTATTAGATCAAATTATCTTGACATGTTATCATGCTGAATGCAGATTGGATTGCTCTGTGCATACATCATCAAAGAGTTGTATTTCGGCAGGTACACGACTCCAGCAGTTTTTCTCTTGTGTTTAAGTTGATTCTCAACTTTTCATGATTTAATTCGAGAAATTTTCACCAACATGAAAGTTCTCAGTACATATGATTGATACTGGGAATGAAGAATATGAATATCTGGATAGTTCTATTTGATCATACAAAGAGTGGACAACCAATATCTCGTGGCAGGGAAGAATGGCAACTTCCTTGCTTCCACCCCCAATACTTAGGAAATTGATTTGGAGGAAATTTTCATAGATGTCATATATATGAGATAATGCAATATTTGCTCATTTGTTTGATATCTCCTATTTTAAATCTTGTGGCTTTATGTACAATTCAGGCACTCAACAGATCGTGAAGTTGCTCTTATGATGCTCATGGCCTACCTTTCTTATGTGATCGCTGAAGTAAGTTTACTTTCATGTGATATGGTATTACAGGCGCTTATTGGCAACTATGATTTCTTTTATGTGTTTATTTCTTCTTAAGTCAATATATTGAACTTGATGAAGATCTTTTGTTTGAGGGGCTCATTCCCTTTACAGATTACAGCTTGCAGAAGCTGCATATTGCTACATATATCTGTTGTTATTTCTCTAGCTATCCAGTGTACATCAGCATTTGAGTTTTATTTGATTTCATCATATCTGATTGAAATTTTACATTCCTTGAGTTACAAAAAGTAAATGGAGAAAGGGTTTTAGTTGCCTTCATGGTATATGGAATGAGCTACTACTTTCAGTTTTTCATTGTCTTTGCTTTAGAAGGAGGCTAGGTTAGGATTGAATCTGAAAATTTGAGCTTGAGCTCTAATTCAAGCTACACATTCTTTTCAAGTTCAGAAAAAGAGCTAACAACTTTCACATATAAGCCAAACTTGAGCATCATAAGATCTCTCTGTTTCATCTTGTAAATTTCATGCAGTTTATTTTATACTCACTGGATCAACAATTCTAAATATGCCGGAGGTCAGGAATTTTTTTTTTGCCATTTTATGATTTAGTTTCTTTTTCAGGTGTTTAACCTAAGTGGAATCCTTACAGTGTTCTTCTGTGGGATAGTCATGTCACACTATACTTGGCATAATGTTACTCACAGTTCTAGAACAACTACCAAGTATGTGATTGTGTTCATGAATCTCTTTCTCCCTCACAAACACATGCACACACGGCGCACATATTTTTCGATCTCTGTGCCAATATTATCCTCCTTTAAGTGATGTTGTTGTTGCTCACACAATATGATATTTTTCGACAGGCACGCTTTTGCAACATTGTCATATGTTGCAGAGATTTTTATCTTCCTTTATGTTGGAATGGATGCATTAGACATTGAAAAGTGGAAATTTGTGAGTGACAGGTAAGATATACATGGCTGAAATTTTCCTAAATGAAGTAGAGTCTTTATTCAGGCACCACGTTTCCCCGACTTCAAAATATAATTACTGTTTGGATCTTGTGGAAATAATTTCATTGTACATTTTCTGATTACTTGTTCAAAAATCATACTTATGTTTCTTATCATTCAAATCTTGCAGTCCACTAAAATCTATTGCCGTGAGCGCAATTTTGTTTGGACTGGTTTTGGTTGGCAGAGCATCGTTTGTATTCCCTCTGTCCTTCTTATCCAATTTGACCAGGAAGTCAGAGAGTGACAAAATTAATTTGAAGCAGCAGGTATACTTTGGAGTTTCTTCAAGTTCTTTGGCCTCTTGAGTCTAATTGTATACGCTTTAATAATTTGAACCACACAGGTAACAATTTGGTGGGCTGGACTGATGAGAGGGTCTGTTTCTATGGCATTGGCTTATAATCAGGTGAGCTTTTGGTCCTCTTATTTAATTTCTTTAACAATGGTTAGTGGGTTTGGATTTTTGTATTAATCTGGGGTGGGGGTGTTTGGAGGAGTTCAAACCCCACGGATTTTGACTTTATTTGCTAATGTCAAGAAGGATAGAGTGATTTCATCTTTGCAGCCAGTCATATTTTGCTCTTTATCCCACAAAAGAATGTATACACCATAACCTTATTTTGAAAAAATTGCAGTTTGCGAGGTCTGGTCATACTCAACAGCTGGGGAATGCCATTATGATCACTAGCACCATCACAATTGTTCTATTCAGTACCATGGTGAAGTGCAAGCCTCTGTCTATTAACGGATACTAATTTTCTTTGCATTAAAGCTTTCCATCTTTTAGTGTAGAGGTTTCCTGCAGAGCTATTTTCAATCTATTTTCTTCACAAAAGCAATTCAATGGCAAATGATTATTTCAATTGCTGGCTTAGTTAGTATAGAGTATAAGAATCATCATTGCATTTCCCTACTATTTTGTACAAGGTACATCAAGGATCATTTTCTTCCTTGTTTTTGAATTTCATAAACCTCTGTTTCTGTGCAATGACCTAGAATTCAGAATGATCCCCCAATTGTTGCATTGAGACTAGCATGTAAATTCTTGGAAGTTTTGTCTTGCGATTCTTTAAATGCTAGCTTGTGTAAGTTCGGTCACAGTACTGCTTAGGTTGAAGTATGTGCATTTGAAATTTAAGAAACTCTTGTTGGGTGACATGGGTCAACTGGTTCAAAATAGATTGAGCAGGAGTGTGCTTGTTCTTGTCCTCACGACTGTGAAAGATAAACTACCATGACAAAACATTTTCTGGATATTTCTGATCATCATTTGGACTATAATGTGACTGAACATTCACTGCAAAACGCAACTATTGAGTGGTTGAAAACTGAATTTTTAAATTTGATGTTTTTTCAGGTTTTTGGGTTGGTGACAAAGCCCCTTGTAAGGTTCTTGCAGCCTCCAGCCATATTGCCCGGGATTTCCTCTGAGCCAGGTAGTCCAAAATCCTTTGTGGTACCGCTTCTTGAAAAAGATGAAGAATCAGAGGTTGGCACAGAAGGTAGCAATGTCCGCCGTCCCTCCAGTTTGCGCATGCTTCTCACGAAACCGACAAACACAATTCACTACTATTGGAGAAGATTTGATGATGCTGTAATGCGGCCTGTGTTCGGTGGGAGGGGGTTCACTAGACAAACTTGGGGTGCTTGAGAGGAAGCAAGCCTCCATTAACTGCAAATACTTGTAATTCACCGATGGACGATTGATTCCTTGCTGCAAATACTTATTGATCAAGTATACCATACGGGGAAGCATGTTGTTGGAAATTGGAAGGCTGTATGTATTTTGGTGGTAAGCCAGTGCAATAGCTGACATGGTGCTATTTTGGGTGTCTATATATATAGTAAAATAAGTTGATATAGCGATGAATGTTGTTAGCAGTAGCAGCATGCAAGGTCTCGCTGCAGCTCATCAGTTGTTGTTGTTGTTGTAGGCTTGTAAATGCACTAAACTATCTATTAATTCTACTAATTTCTGCAAAAAGTTACTCTACATCTCTCGTGCTACTATTGTACTGTTTATTTGCTCAACTTTGGAGGCTGTAGTCGTGTACAGGGAGGGGCAAGAAATCGAAATCAAAATCAAAATCAAAGTAAAAAAAAAGTATTGTCCCAACTCCCAACACCCAACTCATCATATTCGACCGTTGTGTCATGGCCCATTGTTCCTCAGTCCCATCCCATAGGCTCCTTCCCTTCTGAGTTCTGACTGTGGCTTACACAAGTAGAGTACAACTCTGATTTCCTTTTCTGACAAAGAATAAATAAATAAAGCGCAGTTGTTGTATATGAAATTCAAATTTATTTTTGGATTTGTATTATATTAGAATAAATTGTAGCTCAGCCTCAAGGTAGCAACGTTAGTAGTATTTGACAAAGACAAAGAATTGTATAGTACTCTGTTGTCCGTCCTTCTCGGGCAGCTTCCGGAATTCTAACGAGGCAGCTTTGTTGTATAAGGCAAAAGTACAAATCTCGAGAAGTCGGTATTTAAATTGTTCCACACTCATCCTCACCGCACCGCATTGTTATTTGTAGTTTTGCAAGAGACTTGCAGGAAGTGCATGTGATGTGAGTGACGGAGCAAGTGCGTTCGAGTGCGTGTGTGTGTGTGCGTTTTTCAGGAGGTTGAAGTACTATTCATACCGCCGGCGTTTCAGCTTCATCGTTGACCAACAGGTATGCCTGATCTCTTCCACTTTTTCTCTCTTTGCCCTTTCAAATTCTCTCTACCAGTGTCTCGAGGTTCATCAAATTCCTGAGGGTGATATAGTCATTATTGCTACACTGTCACTGTCTCATAACTTTGGGCCGTTGAGCCCAAAGATTTCTTACCCGTCTTAGTAATACCCGGCTGTTTTGGCGCTTTGTTGAGCTTTCAAAATTCGTGCAATCAAAAACAACCTTACAATTTGTACTCAATAGTTCATTCAATAGATAATTCGCATTGTTGTCGTTTCTCTCAAGGTGATTCTGCCCTGACTTTGTTCATTTTTATTTTTATTTTTTAGTTTTCCTGTGATGATGATTAAATTGCTTTGAGTTTGTGTGTGTGTGTGTGTGTTTGTTTTTTTTTTTTTTTTTTTTTTAAATTGATGATTAGAAATTGGAAAGGTTGAAGAAAGAACATGGTGGAATCAAAGAAGCAGCGGGGATCGTCGCAGTGGTGGTGGTTTGACCGTCTGGGTGACAGCAACCAAAAGCGTTCCCCATGGCTCCAATTAACCCTTGCTGGTAAGTTCATTTTCAATCATATTAGGCCTCTAATTTACTATCCCCAATAAAAATACACAGCTTTCACTTCCCCCTGTTCATAGATGAGCAATTAGTATTAGAAGAATATCATTGGACTGTTGGGTTTTTTGGTTTTCTAAAATTATCCAATTTTTAAAGCATTTTCGTTGTTTTCCTTAACGATTTATAGTCTCTGATTCATTTACAGAGGAGTTGTGTGTGGTGCGAAATATTTACTTTTGCTGAAGACTTCACCTACTGGGTATTGGACTACAAATTTTGCTACCCGAAAAATTGCTAATGCCATATTCAAATATAGGAAAAGGTTGCTAGAAACACTACATATTGTGCTAATATTCACAGAAAACAGAAGATGCTTTAAGACTGATGACTTGATCTGGTAAAGCATGTGTCTAAGTGAATGCAAGGTCCGCCACTTTGCTGGCCATGGCCATTCTCTAGGTGGAAAGCCACTTGTTTAGCATGCATACAAGTAAAGGGCTTATGGGTAGATGGTGCAGGGATCCACAACCATTATGAATGCATGGACTAGGATTGTCTTGAATATTTTACCCAGGCTAGTAAAATGGCTTCAAAGTTAGGAAGACGACTCATGTATTTTAGGTAATTTCATGTTTTACTTTTGGTCAAATAGAAATAATTGTTTCCATTTATGTAAAAATGGGCCGACTTGATGATGGATGATATAATGGCAATAACCTTCGAGATGCAGAAATGACCTTTTCTACGCACTTTTAAGGGTAGGAAATATTAATGTTTTCTGATTCGTCTTGGTTTCTTTACCTTCTAAAAGTGCTCTTTGTTGATATTCTAATATTGGAGCTGACTCACTAGAATAGAATCTACTTTAAACATCAAAGCAGAAACTTTTAGGCTGCAGTTCAATGGTCTGTATTTGCCGAACATTTATAGTGCTTTGCTTTGGTTAGCTTTCGCATTGGCACTAAATTGACTGCTTGCTTCACGAATTATACAAGGCCACTTGTTGGTGTCTGATATAGACTTATAGTAACTGCTCAAGGGAAGAACTTTACCTCCCTCCCTGTGCTTTCACTACACTGCTCCTCTTTTTATAACCTTTACAGGGTTAAGTGCTCTTTACTGATGATGATAATACAATGTTATTAATTAACCATTTTGGCAGATTTGAACGAGAAGACGAAAGCCATGCTAAAACTGATTGAGGAAGATGCAGATTCCTTTGCTCAACGAGCAGAGATGTATTACAAAAAGAGACCAGAGCTCATTAGCATGGTTGAAGAATTTTATAGGACCCATCGCTCATTAGCCGAGCGATATGATCAATTCAAGTCTGAATCTGGAACCCGCCTCGTGACACCATGGGCATCACCATTATCTGCAACCAAATGTGGACCAGAGAAGTTGATGAGCTTGAATTCTATGGACGAAACCTATGATAGCTATTCTGAAACCTATGAAACTGAGGAGGAGTACGAGGAGTCTGATGTGGAGGACCCTGAACCAGAGGAGGAACAAGTAGTGCAGCTTAACAAAGAAACTGAAAGAAAGGAGGTTTCAAGTGGTGGTGATGGAAACAATCAAGTGTTGAAACTCATGGAGGAAATGGAGAGACTTGAAGAAGAGAACAGGGTTCAAAAGGAGCAGCTGGTTCAGAAGGATGAAGAGAAAAGGGACGTCATCAGGCAGCTGAGTTTAGCCATGGACTTGCTCAAGGAGGAGAACCTGGAACTAAGGAAGAGATTAGTTGTTAGAGACTCTCCTAAGAAGAAACAGACTCATTTTGAATTGAACAAATTGGACTTGTTCTGGAGGAGGCTGTTCAACTAATCCTCACCAGAAATCAAAAAGCTAGTATTTTGTCTCCCTACGTATTAAATACAAACAGACATGTGTAATTGACTAGATTTTGGTATTTGCATGTAAGTCATTATCTAAATATTCATTATACTTCTATTTGCAACGTTGTGAGTTACTTCTTGTGTTGGTCATCAATCTGTTCTTCTCCGTTGTAAACACAATTTTAAAGCAAATGATTCTGTCCAAAATGTTTAATTTCGTTTTTGCATTACTTGTAGAGTTGTTTTTATATATCCAGTCATAAGAATAATTTGCTAATCTTTATGCGGGCTATTATTAAAATAAAGTGAAGAACAATCTTAAAAGAAGATAAAATCAAGGTTTAGGGGGACCTTTAGAGTAAAAGTTACCAGAAAAGAAAAAAAAGCAGCAGGAATTGATTATTTACTTGTAAAAGTTTGATAATCATCAGCTCATGATTGTTGACTGTAATAAATAACAAGGAAAAGCACATTTCTATACCCAACCTCCCACTATAACATTTTTGTAATACACACTAAAGTTTCAAATAATTAAGAAAAAAGAGGAAAACTTTGTACACAGAGGGCTTAAAAGTGAAATCTGAACAAACAATTTAAGCTCACAATCAGAAAATTCTTTATTATCTCATGTTCCAACAGCTGCATTGCATTCGCACCTCTACACAACGGGAAATCGGCATTCACCAACATAATGCTAATAAAGCTGAAACAATGGTTGCACTTGTAAAGCCTGAAACAACTTTAAGCTGATATGAGGACGAAAGTGGCAACGACCCAAATGGTGAAAACGCCAAGACAGGCCCTGGAGCAGACATTGCATCCGGGTTTGGAGGACTTGGGCTAGAAGGAATTGTGGGCAATGAGGACTCACTTGGAGAAAGCTCTGAACCACCTGGTGATGGAAACAGGGGAGTAATGTCCGGAGATAAGGCGGGTGGTGAAGCTAAAGGAGAATCTGGTAATAATGCTGGAGCAGAAGAAATTGTTGAGGTTGGTAACTGTGGATGATCAGCTACAGCTACAGCTACCCGTGCTGATACGGCCGGTAAAGACGGTCTTGACAAGGAAATCATAAGTAGCATCAAAAGTGGCCACATTGAAGCCATTAATGATAAGGAAATCAGTGCCATTACTGGGAACTGAAATAAATGTTGTTGTGTCTTTTCGAGAGAGAGAGAGAGAGAGAGTGCGGAAGTGTGTGAGTGCGTGCTGCTGTGTGTGTTGGATAATTGAATAATTTGAATGGAAGAATGTATGTATGAGGGTATGAGGGTATGAGTGAAGGATTAAAGGAAGCAGTAGATTTTGAGGTTGGTGGTGGGGGGTGGAATGGCAAGTGTCAGGTGATAATTGGAGTATCATCTGAGGAGACAGCTTGTAATGTTGAGCAAAGAGACAATTCCTCAATTGAATTTTTATTTGGAAACACATGAAGCTGATTTGGCTGCTTCTGTCCATTTCCTAAATGTCTGTTATTGATCGATCCCATCGTATACAGCCCGTGAAGTTCCTGTTTGTTTATGAGATCATAAATATAATTAGTCAAATTGCGCGACTTGCGCTCCAATTTTTGGATGTTTTTGAATGTCTCTATCTGTTTGTTTCTGGGCTGGGATCCGTGATCCAATTGGGTTTCTTGTAGTACTTTCATATGATATTCGGTGTACCAATTTATAAAAAATTATTACGTATATAATTAGCTATTTCTTAAGTTTCACCAATTATTTAGTTAGAATTTTAGGTTGATTTTTAGAAATTAGATAACTAAGTAAAATAACACTTGTCAATTTTTTATGATTAATAATGTGCAGACCATAGTTGTTAGTATCGTACGATATGCGATACGTATCGTACGATACGTATAAAAAAACAAGTAATTTCGATACGAATCGCATGTATGAATCGGTCTAAATAGTGAATCGTTATTTTTTTTTGTATCGTACGATACGATACACGATACGATACGCGATTATGAAACATTTTGATTTTGAAGATGACTTTCAATTATGAAACATTTTCACTTTTACATTATATTATGTTTTTTGTTTGCCTTTTGATTTTGAAACAGTGAATTCGTACACGAGTAAGGTTATAGATTGGAGATCAATAGCTTTTTTGTGACTGTTGCTTTTGAGGTAAACACTTTAGACAGTGATTTGAAAATGATACTTCACTTGCTAATTGATATCATAGTGAAGTAATGTACAGTTTATATGCTTATTTAGTACTGGTGTTCCAATTATATAATAATATATTTATTTTATTAATATATAATATTAATTAACGTATCGTACGATTCGATACACGGTTCGATACGCGTATCATAAAATTAGATTTACGATACACGAATCATATCACGATTCGACAACTATGGTGCAGACCAATTGGTGATAAATATGTATTACCAATTACCCACACATGTTTATCACCAATTAGTCCACGTTATTCACTTTTATCTCTTCATTTTATTTTTTTACTGTACCTATCATTACTCGTTTTATATGAAGTAGTGCACGGTGTGGTACTGTGGTACATGAAAGTGATACATGAGACCCAAAGCTAATCGATGTGTCCTGAGGTTGATGGAATGCTTTTTAAAAACTTGAAACTAGACTTTAGTATTGTTTGAACTTCCATAAGAGCCCAATAGACGACGCCTAATCGTATATCTTCGTTAATTAATTGGATAGCGGCCCAAATTGCGTTATATTTGGATTGTCCAAAGTCATTTCAAAAAGGGCCCCACGCTTTTTAAAGCCCGAAGCTTGATAAAGTGATGTTTGGATATTGGTTGTTTGATTCTCTCTTGGTCCTTCTCAGAGAAAAAAGGAATGGACTACTAAACATACTATTCAAGTTAAAATGCAGCGATTTACCTTTTAGCAATCTCATTCTTTTGGAATGTAACTTACAACAACGACGCTTCTTTCTCCCTTCGTCTATGGTGGGTTATAAGGATTTTTTTTAAGGTTAATTATATTGATCTCCCTTAAAATTTGAACTTTGGAATTTAATCAAAACACAAAATAAATTTTGATGTTTGGATATTTATAAAAAAAATAAAAAATAGCTATTTATTGTTTTCGGTGGCTACATGTTCGACTCCCCAAACATCATTTCCCAATTCACTAACTCGAAAATCAGTAGAGGTCCAGATGCAGTCTAGCAAAAAAATATATATATATATATATAAGGTTTTCAAAGTATCCATAGGATTAATAATTATATGTGTTTTCCAACAAATGATTAATCTTATTAATAGTTTAAAAATAACATTGTATTTTCTCTCATTTACAACTACTAGGGTTGATTGTAATTTGACTAAATTTCAAAATTAATTTTGTAGTTTGACGGTCTTCACAGTTATTCTATTCCATGACTAAAAAATGTATGATAATTTGAAAATGTGGGAGTTTTATAATCTTAGGAATGAGGTGCAGTCAAAACCAGCAAATTACAAGGTTATGGACGAAGTAGAACTGACATTAATTTTTCATATCTTGCGGCTACTGATAACTAATTCAGCGAGAAATCCCATTCACAAAGAAAACAAAGGATTAAGGAAAGAAATGACGATATATTGTCTGTCTCCAGTCCCTCAAATTTTCCTTATCCAAAGGATTGTCGTCGTTCAAGATGGATCGATGTTAAATATTTCTACTTAATTGACCTTACTTAGCTTTGAATGAAGAAATGTCATTAGTATTTTCTTTTAAGGATTAGGAACAGAAGGTCAAAAGAGCTCGTTGTCTACTACTTTTTGATTATTTCAATGATGCGGAAAGAGGTTGGGAATGTATTTAATTAAGAAAAACCAGCAACTACAGACTAACTAATTACTATTAGTTACTAGTATACTAAGTGTCGAATAAATGACATTTTACAAATATCAATGTAAAAAGTCTAAAAGTTTCCAAATTTACCTTTTATTTTATTTATTTATATGAGATTATTTAAAAAAATATATATATATATTAATAAATACATGTAAATAAGAGAATTTATTATTATTTTTATTTAATGTTCCATATTTAAATTATTTAGAGAATAGAGCCTCTTCAATTCCATGGGGCCGTGGATTTTCAATTATACTTTCCAGTCACGAAAAGAAAGACAGCCCAACAAAAGTATGAATTTCTCTTTAAGATCGATCATGGCAGCTAAAAGTTTTTTTTTTTTCTTTTTCATTTTTGTAATAATAAATGAATTAATCCGTAGTATCGATCTTTAGTGATGGCCATTTCATTTGTTTTGATGGAATTAATCAAATTAAGAATTAGTGGAATAATGGGTTTGTTTTTAGAGGACGGTGCAAGTTGTAGATCCTTCCACGCAACGCTTTTTATTGAAATCAACCAACGACACCGATCGATGATATATTTTTTTTTGTGTGTATTCTGCTAAGCTAAGCGCTAACGTAAAATCCAGTTTAGTATATATATTAAGGCTCTTCGATCAGTTGAATTCGTCAAATGTTGTCGTCGTGTAGATCGAGTGTTCCGCACTTTTTGATTTCTTAAACTCTATCTCTATGCTTTTGTTTTTTTTTATTGTTTACTTGGTTACCAATGATTGTAACCAGATTGGGCTACTATAAGTTTGTAACATTGCGTGTATATCCGCGCTTTACATCCTCAGTTGGCTTGAAGCGCAAGATTAGTCTGACTCAACAACAATGAAGTAGCGGGAAGACATAGAGTTGTAGAGTTAGGAACTTGAGACATCAAAAAAAAAAAATATATATATATATATATATATACACACTATAAGATGCGCTATTAATTCACTCAACAATTTTGAATGTCTCGTTTACTCCACAGGAAGCTAAGCTACACTTTTCATCATCCTATATTTAGTTTGATCTTCTCACTTTTAGCCCACTTTTTTAACTCCACCTAAATGGGTTTTTTTTTTTTCTAGTTAATTCATATTCAATTCCCTCAAAAAGAAGAAAAAAAAAATGGTTGATGAATTCAAGCATTAGGTAAATTAAACCTCTTTAGTTTTCACATACCATTTTTACCTATATTCAATCTGCACTAGCAGCGATCATTTTTTATTTCTTATTTTACCATTTTAAAAGTTGGCGTGTATTTATTTATTAGACTAAAAAACCAAATCACACACACATTATTACCAATATACGGGATAATTAGCCATATGTTGACAATGTATGTATTGAACTTTTAATTTATATATAAACGCACTATCTATCATTTTCTGAAGTGGTATGTTACAAGTACAAAATTTTGAAAAATAGAGAGTTGCGTAGGATATCGCATGTATGAGTTGCTAAACGAAAGCAAATAAAATGTAATTAATTATGGGAAAGACTAGTAAGTACAAACCTAGAAGTCGTTTGAGAAATTTGGGTTTCGATCCATTCAGGATTGAGCCTATAGATAGACTCCAATATACCATTAATTACTTTAATTAATTAAGAAAAGAAAACTAATTATATTATATATATATATATATATAGATGCAGCCTGCAGGGTGAGCTTTCACATACCTCATCTACTTTCTTTCTTTCTTAGTTTAATTAATTTGGACTTTGAACATCATTTTCATTACATCCATCATCACATTAACTCTCACAAAGTCTTGTTAATGTGTGAAGAAAGCTTAACTAATAATTTGGATCAGATTAAATCTTTTCACTATTATAACTGATCCCTTATTTATGTCATGTATGTAGCCAATACATACGTTCATATATGTTCATGCTGCAAACAGAAATTGAGAGAACAAATTAACAATATTAATCAACAGGAAAGAAAAGGTGCATGCGTGGCGAGTACTCTTGTAGACTCCGGCCAGCCCTTTAATCACTATTACGGAGGCTATTGCATTATAGATAAAGAGTCAACCCTACATAATAATAATAATAGATCATCGTATACACATGAATAAAAAGTATTAATTCTTACTCACTCGTTCAACAGATAAGTTGGTAATTATTAATCACATAATACTTTCTCTTTATGCGACACTTCAAACTAGACAACTGACATTGATCTCATATGCAAGAAATTAAAGTTGGTTAGAAGAAGAAGAAGAAGACCAGATTTAATTTGATAACATAAGTAATAATCAAGGTGTATGCTGGAAGGAGACATTAATTTTCCTTTTTCATTACTTGTTCATCAGAAAGACTTCACAAAGTCACATCCCAACCGACCCCATCAATGGAAACAATTAATACCGCATGCAACCCTGAAGGGAGACATATTTACAGTCCTTTTTGGAGAGGTAAAGGTTTGTATTGTATTATTTCCAATTGCCAAGTGCCAAGGAGAGAGATGAGCAAGTCCATCCATCACCATCTTTCAGACAACAAACCCCACCCCAAAAGCTTGATCCGGGAGAGGAAGACTGCAACCTATATATTCACAACTCACAAGCATGCATGGACAAATTCATAACTTTGAAACTTCAAAATAGATACACAAGCACAAGCGTAAAGTTTTAGCGTTATATATCTAACTTGACCAAAGATTAAAAGTTAAAGCAGACAAAACTTAAGACTTGCAACTCTCGTGCTAATGATTATGTATTCCCAGTAGTCAGCAAAACACAGAAACAAAACTAAATTTTATGACGAAAAGTGCACTCTGGTCATCAAACCAACTATATAATGTTAGTTCTCCTCCCTAACTGGATATATAATACAACGAAATTAAACTGTGGTTAAAGCATCGAGAATTGAAATGTTTGTATTCATGATGAAATGGGAGTACTAAAAGAATAGTGAACCATGCATGTGTGCAGCAGCACATTAATTATATATACAGAATGCCCCGCTGTGCTTAACGTAGTAGTAGATCAAACGGCAAGAACGGTGCTGATAGTAATAACAATGGGATTTAATTAATTGTTGAGCAGGCTGCTGCTTGCCCCTCACCCTCAGCCCCATGCATATAAATATAATGCTGGTACAACTCAGTACCGTTGCAAGCTCATTTTCATAGTTTTCTTCCAAACTGCTCATTATTAATAACTTGGTATTACTTCGTTGGAATGGTAAAAAATATTTTTACAATCTGAGACTCACGTAATGGGATAATGTCTCTTTGCTCAATATACTCCATCTGATTTTTTTAAATGTCCTTTTAGGTAAATTTTAGTATTGAAAGTTTTACTTTTATCCTTCACCCTATTTTTTAAAATCAATGCCATTAATTACTTTATTTATTTTGTAATAAAAAGTAAAAGATTAAAAAGATAAATTATTGATTTCCTTAATAACTGGATATTGAGACAAAACATCACTTAAAATTTATGAGAGAGAGTATTTATTTTTGGATGAAAGTTTGTTTACGTTGTCCACTTGTCCTAGAAGATAAACATAATTTTCTTTAAGCGTTGACCTACATTTTCATTCTGCTAATTAATTTATTACAGGAAACGCCAAGATGGCTCATGTTAGTTAGTTTCCTGGATTTTTGCGATGACAACGCCATGGGATCCCACTCTCCCACATTTTAACCTACACAAACAATTAATTAAACCATTAATCTACCATCAAAGTTTGACCGGTACTCCCATGCCACCATCAACTTTTATTTTTCAGGGAAACGACAAATATTATAGAAGCCTTCTCTTTTTATCTAACTTTTTATTTAAAAATTAAAATTTTGTTGTCAGGTGTTGATCCGGTAAGAGTGCCGGATTTCACAAATGTTTAATAAAACGGTTGACAAAACAAATTAAACATTTGTGTTAAGTAATCCTGCTATACATGTATATATTCCTAGTTTTAATGTACTTTGTATCAATTGGTTTAGTTGTCGAATGATAATGACAAATTGAGGTGGGAATTGATTAGGATTTTGCTTATTAGGTAATATATAATAACTAATGAAAGTGAGTTTTTTTGGATGAGTGAGTGTGACTGAGATTAGCATTGAGTTGGGGGCTATTTATGAGTTTATGACCATGAGTCCATGGCTTAGGGGAAAAATTATGGTATTTTATTGATACACATTAATTAGTCTATGGACGATAGGAAAAATGATGGTGTTTTATTAATATGCATTAATTACTAAACCATATATTTGGTAGTAAATAATGTGTTATGTCTAGAGTAATGGATGATATTTCATTAATATTAATTATTTTGCACATTATAATTATATTCTAATGATCATTTAGATTTATATTCTAATTATTTTGCACATTATATGTTTAGTTCTAAATGATACTTAATTTTTAAGTGAATGACCAATATTTTATTAAATTATATATTTTATTTATGATTTAGTAAATATTAATGGTTGGATATAAAAAAATTAATCATTAATATATTTATAATTTAAATTTATTTATGATATTAGGATAACATTATTCGATTTCCTAATTCGATCTATTTGACCAAGTGACTCATTGACTCAATAGCTTGTCCGTTTTCAAAACATTGGTTTGACCGACACAAAGTTTTAAGTTTCATCTCATCAGTGGTTACGTAACCAAAAGAAAAAGTTTAATCATGGGGGCAACAAAATCCCTATAAAAAGTCACATATATTTCTCTACTTGTTCATTCGTCAACTACGGAATTCCTTCATCGATCCATCCTCCTTTTGTCATCAGTACTGTCTATCATCTTCTTCTTCTTTTTGTTTAGCACAAGACACAAGCCATATATATGGCAGAGGAAGAACCAGTGGTAATAGTCGTGGGTGCTGGTCCATCAGGGCTGACAACAGCAGCGTGCTTAAACAATCTCTCCATTCCAAACTTAGTTCTGGAAAGGGAAGATTGTTTTGCTTCCTTGTGGAAGAAATATTCTTACGATCGCCTGAATCTCCACTTGGCTAAACCATTTTGTGAACTGGCCCTCAAGCCATTTCCAAGCTCTTATCCAACTTACGTCTCGAGGGACCAGTTCTTAAGCTATTTGGACGACTATGTTTCGCATTTCAAGATCAGTCCGTTGTACCAAAGATCAGTAGAGTCGGCAGAGTACGATGAAGTCGCCAATCTATGGAAGGTTAAGGCCAGAAATTTGACCACCAATGAAACAGAGGAGTATTCAAGCAAGTCCCTGGTGGTGGCAACGGGAGAAACTAGCGATGCGTTTATTCCGGAGGTACAAGGTTTCGACACTTACGTTGGAGATGTTATTCACTCCACTCGATATAAAAATGGCAAGTCTTACGAAAACAAAAATGTTTTGGTTGTCGGGTCTGGAAATTCAGGGATGGAAATCGCGCTCGATCTATCCAACTACGGTGCTAAGACCTCCATCGCTGTCCGTAGCCCGGTAGGTGACACACATTAATATACACATGGTATCTTCTTGTGTTTCTTAATTACTAGTAATACGTAACTACATATATACCAATTAACTGTGTGTGTTGGGATGGAATGATGATGCAGCTTCACGTTTTGTCAAGGCAAATGGCATCCACAGGATTGGTTTTATTAAAATATCTTTCTTTAAACGTTGTTGACTCGTTGTTGGTACTGCTAAGCAAGATATGGTTCGGAGACTTGACCAAATACGGAATGAAAAGGCCAGAAGAAGGCCCCTTCATTTCCAAAGTCAAGTACGGGAAATACCCAGTCATTGATGTGGGAACCTACCAGAAAATAAAGTCCGGCGAGATTCAGGTGTGTGTGTGTGTGTGTGTGTCATGATCAATGTTAATCTCATGATGTTGTTGTTGCATGCAATAGTTTAATCGATGTTTGTAGGTGGGATATGTTGCGTTGCGTGAATGAAATCCATTTCCAGTAGTGATATGCACAAATATACAAGTATTCCTTACGTTAGAAGCATGCATGCTACTATTACTATATATGCAAATGCAAGTAGTAATTAGTAAAAGAATGATTAAGCAGGTGTTGCCGGGTGTAGCAAGCGTAAGAGGCAATGATGTGGTGTTTGAGGACGGCAAGTCTCACCCTTTTGATGCCATTATCTTTGCTACCGGTTTTAAAAGATCCACAAATAAGTGGCTCAAGGTACTACTATCCATCGTCTGGATCGCCATTCAATTCATCATTGTTAATTTATTTTCCCATGCCTGGATCCACAATCCACATGGCCAGGACCATGCGGAGATGAATATATTGTATTGCTGATTACTTAACGTCCCACTTGCCTCACAGGGGGATGACTATCTTCTGAACGACGATGGACTTCCAAAGCCAACTTTCCCCAACCACTGGAAAGGTACCAAGGGACTGTATTGCGCTGGTTTGGCTAGAAGAGGATTGTATGGAGCTGCCATGGATGCCCAAAACATAGCCAATCACATCAAAGACTCTTTATTACATTGAGTTATACTTAGTTTTGGGAATCTGTCAAGATTTACCTTCACATTTACAGATTTACTGCACCTACAGAATAAGAACACTGCAGTATCCATTTTATTGATTTTCCTGAGTTCTTACTCGTCCCCCCCTGTTGACCGAATCTAATACATTGCTAGCAGTTTCTGCAGTTTTTTTCTTCTTGTATTCTAAAATGAAAAATCTACACTTTGGAATTTCTGAATTCATGATTCCACTCCAATAAAAGTAAATATAAGACAAGGAATTCTTTCCCCTTTTTGAAGCCTCTTCTCCACTAGAGAAAACCCAAGGTAATGATTTGGCACGTATAAATACTCCATCTATTAGTAAGTTAACAAATCTAATTATCTAAATCTACCCAGGGAAAAGTAAAGTTTAAGATCATTATGAACATTTCTCCAATACAACCATTGGCATTTCCTTCACGTTTTACTTTACTTCCCCAACTGTTCAAAAGATATAGTTTTACATTATTCTAATCCTTCCTCCAATCTGTTTCTCTGACAGCTACATTTTATCATACTTCCTAGCATAAATTAAATGAATTGGAGAATGTTCATTCTCGCTACTAATACAACACCACTTCCTTCCGGAGGCTTTCAAAAAATTTCACTATGACCTATATGCGTTCTAAGAATTACTCAAGCCCCCAGTTTTAAAAAATTTCTGGGCACCTCAGCAGTGACCAAACAGGTTAGCCAAATCTGAGTTCGTTGAATATGAACTCCCGCTTCTTATGAATAGTTGAAGATATCCCTGACTGATTTTATTGGTTAAACCCAAAGAAGACCCTCGAAGCCAAAGTCTGAATTTGAAACAGGACTATCTCCAAATTCACATCGTTCTATTGGATGATTTTCATCAATCACATCAATGTATGGCTCTGAAAGATCAGGAGACCTTTCAGATGGAATCCCATAATCTTTGAGGATGCGAGCAGAGGCAGATAAAGCAGCCTTTCTTTCCAAAACGACCAAATAATTATCTTCAAACTCAAAAATCAAATACTTATCCTTGCAAGCTGAGCAAAGATAGAAGTAAGAACCAAAAGGAGAGAAAATCAATCAAGGAAATTAACAAGCAAAAGCTAAGACTTACAATCAACAAGATGAGCAAGATGCTGAATGTTTTTTATGCGAGTTCCATTTAATTTCAAAACCTGCGAATGATTGTTAATTAAGGTCAAAATATTTCGGAGTAAAGACACATACAGCCTATCCAACATGAATGACTGAATATTATTTATAATAACAAATTTTGAGAAACCCCACCCCCCCCCCCCTTTCCTTCCCTCTCAAGTAGTATATATTATGAGATGTTCCAATTATTATTTCTAACAACTCTCTCGAACTATATGAGGTTTAACTTCAATATGCTCAGTCTGAAGCAGAAACTGACTCCACTGGAGATTCTAAAACTGAACAAGTAACCAAAACAAAGTGAATTTAATGAAACTGACAAAAGATAATATGCTTACAGTGGCAGGGCCATATCAAACCCAAAGTGACAGAAAGAATAAATACTTGCCTGCTCATTACTCATATCTTCATATCCAATATTTACTTCATTTGCTAAGACCTGCAAGTGAAGTAAATATAAAGGAGTGGAAAAAGGAAAATGTTGAAAAAGAAAAATACCAGGGCATAATCTAACCATGTATCTCATTTTTCTGTCCGCCTTTAGTTATTTCACACTATCAATTAGCAAAACCTTTGGGATCATGGTTGCGAGTCACGATAAAGATAATTGGATTATTATTTTCATTCCAACACTTGCTAGTTGAAGAGAGGTCACATCCTCCAGTATAGTTTTCGGAGAAAAATGAGCAGTTTTTGCAATATTAGGTGCATCTACAAGTGAAGCAATTGCTGGTTTTGATATTACTGAAAGTGAATAATACACTTTTGGACATTTTCTGGATCAATCAAGGTGAATCCGACCACAAACCTGTGAAAGGATAACAATCTGTTCCCCCTTGAACCTAGCCAAGGAATACCGCGCCTTTGTCAATAGTTTTAACTGCGCAAAGAAAAGAAGCCAGTCATCCAACAAAGAGCTCCAAAGAAGTTATAATTTCATAATATTATCATAATGAACGCATCATTAGGTAAACAAAACCTACCCCTATATGGTCTTCACATTCTTCCCTGAAAAGATAAATATACATAGTATTTACTGTCAGGATGAAAGTTCCCCACTAAGTAATAGCAGAAAAGGTAAAGAAAGTTAAATAAAAAGGCATACTCTATTAGTGGTTCAGATAGTGGTGTGAAGACCAAGCCAGCAACTATTAAATATGAAGGCTGACCTCCTTCGATGTGATATGGGACCTAGAGTGCATAGCAGATTTTATGTTAGTCATCCAGATCTCAAGGCAAAATTACCAAAGGTTGAAGATCATGTAGACTTAATTTGCCTTTACGTACCAAATGCACACGGGTATTTAAAACTGCTTTAACTTTTGTGAACACCCCTGCTCTGATAATACCAAGTTCTGCCACATCCCCTGCAAATCTGAAATAGAATATCTTGATATCTAAGAGAGTGAATGACTTCTTATATAAATCAACAGGTAGTAACAGATCTAAGACCTATTCTTTGGAAAGGCAACAAAAATCAATAATACTCTTCAACAATGAAATAATATGTCAGTTCTAAAGACAAATTCAATTGAACTTAACATCATTCCAGAAAATTCGGAAATTTACTTCTGACTTATGAGGTAGCGAAATGCAATGCGTTCAGTCGATCGAAATGGCACTGTCCCCTCACACCCAACACGAATATCATCAAAGCTCACAATCACGTCCCCCTGAAGGAAACAATGTACCAACAAAATTCAATTTTCACAATTCAAATAGGCTATTTATAACCACTAATTCGATCATCCCTCACTTATACAAGAACCAAACCCATGTGTCTTTAGTAATACAGACTATCAGAAAGGAAAGGAGACATCTCATTCAAATAAACCTCGAAACTTTGTCACCAACCATAACCATGCGAACTGTGAATTCAGCAGTATATCAAACAGTCAACATCCAAGCAACTCAATAGAGAGTTTTATAAACTAATACAGTGGTTGGTTCCTTTTCTTTTTGATTTCATGGCCTTACTTATGGACACTTTTGATGGTGATTAATAACCAATGTGCAGTGTAGGTGCTGGCAATTGTGATTTTCAAAGGGTGTTGCAATTACTTGGAGAGGGTGTATCAAACAGCCTCAATATTGTACCCAGCTCAGTTTTATTTAGAACGGGATAAAAACCTCACTACTACATCCTCTCTATTTGGTATTTTAAACTTGTAAAAGGGGAAAAAAGAATCATGCAATTTAAGTAAACAAATTACAAATAGAATCTTCATTTTGCAGGTTTTACTACTAACAGGTATTACTTTCAAGATCCAAAGAGTTGGGAGAAGCTTAATTAGTAGAGGTGTATTTGATTTTCTCATCAAGAACCAAAAGAAAGAGGATAGTCAAAGCAGAAAAGATAGGGGGTTAATCAGGACCATTATCCACATTCACTGGGCAATGTAGAGAAGCTATCAGAATGATGCAAGCAACTCATTCTAGAGATTGATACATGTTGAGAGAAAAATATCAATCTGAGCTTTCTTAACATTAAAATGACAAGTGGAAGGTTTACCTCCTTCAAAACATGACTGGCATCAACAGTTGGCTCAACTTTTCGTACAAGTACACCCTGAAGAAACAATTATTGTAGGGAAAGATAGTGTTAGTGCGCAATTCTAAGAGAAATGTGTGCATTCAGACCAGAAAGTCTTAACTCCCTTTGGTTGAATTAGAGGTAGACTCACCTCGTTTGATGGTACTTTTAAGCACTCACGAAGAGCAGGATTCTCCAACTTTTGCAATAACACACCAAGGCAAGGGAAACCTGAAGATTCAAAGAGATGTTTATTCTAGATGATTCCATATGGCAGGAAAATGAATTTTAAGTTTTACAAAGAACTAAACTGCGGGAAATAGATGGTAAATTGACAGCCAGGAATGAATATGCACTAATTGCTGGTGACACTAGCATGAAGCATGCTCTCATGCCCACAAAGCCCTGTCTATCCTGAAGCCTCTTTTACCAGGGGAAAAAAAAGAACTCCCTTTGTGCAAGTGAAAGGTTACCCAAGTGTGTGCCTTGAATCTGTATCCAAAAATGAGAAGAATAACTGAACTTATATCGAGCTTACGGTAAAAATAGTCTTTCTTGATTATCATTAAAAAATATAAAAAATTCTGGACGGACTCACTGATTCCAGTAATCCTTCAAGAAAAAAAGTATGATGAAGGATCATTATTGTTCATCCTATGGAACTTATAGCATACAAATATGCTTATCATCAATGGCGTAAATATGTTTATATGAGCATTAGATAAGCAGTAATGATTCCCGAGTAATAAGACATATATACTGACCAGTGTACTTCCCATTTCTCTCGTAGTCATCCAGAAAATGTGACACAACTGTAGTTGGGATTACATAACCAATATTCTCAACTTCATCAGATCTGAAAACCTAAAAAGATTCTTCATAAGGTTATAGTAGACAAAGTAATACAGCATACCTACTATCAGAAATTCAGAGGGCATACAAATCTTTGATAATACCGCTAATTTTCTAAATGGTTAGATCATAACAGTCTCTTAACCTAAAAAAAAAGCAGGAAGGGAGAAGGCAAAACTAGTTAAACAAAAGTAACCAGGATCTATAACCTACTCTACCATCCAACAATAAATTTGGAACAAAATATTACCTGAAATGCCACACCGATACACTCTCCCTGGTCATTGAATGCAGGACCACCACTATTACCTACAATAAGCCATGGAAGGTAAGTATATGTTAATACACATAATCTCCATGAGTTGCCAACATGTTTCTCACACCACTAAAAAAAAACTGTTGGAAACAAATTTTTATAAAGATGGTCAGTCGATCTGTTAAGTCCTCTGATCCAGGATGCCAGAGTACTAGACTGAAATTTCTTACCAGGATTAATTGCAGCATCAATTTGAATTCCAAGTAAGTCTGAGGATCCATGAGCATAAGATGTGACCTGATGGCATAGACTAGGTAAGGAAGGTAAAACATTTTCCAGTAAATGCATGTCATTCTTTTTGCATGCCTCCAGGTGAAAATAGGATCACCAACCACAAGTCATAACACTGTGGACGCTAGGCATCAAAATTTTCAGCCATGGTATGCCAGAAAATGATGAACAACATGATTGAAGACTCCGTTAAACAAACCTCAATTCTTGATACCACCCCCTTAGTTACAGAAATGGTATCACCTCCAAGTGGATATCCTACAACAGTTACTGCATCCTGTCATATGAAAGCAAATCATTAAGTTCTACATTATGCCTATATGTGAAAATACAAGGACAAGCAAGTAGCTCTCTCATTCGATTATAAGCAGTTGTACTTGAAAGTTGATCATATCAGATAGCGTCCTACTAAAGAAGGCAAACCCTATGAAATCACTGTATTGATCAGTTATAAAACAAACAATGAAGTAGTAAAGGACTGCATCTGTTAATACCAGCAATGAGTGACTCTCTCAAGCAAATAAAAATAAGTGACTTATACCGACATAAGAATCCATAATATTCAAGAGAATAATCAGTTTAAAATGCACTCACGGGGTTGGTTGAGAGCCTCATTTTAATGCCTCCTAAGGAAGTGATCTCTGTTACACATACCAGATAATTGAAAATCCAAGAAATGACAAGAGTGACTCATTCATAGAGCAAATCTTAACCGGGAAAAAAAAACTATTTTTCTCTTTCAAATAAAATTGGCTAGGTGAGAATTGGACATATATTTCTGCAAACCAGATCAGACAAAGCTGAAAAACATAGTTCGCCAAACTTAGTAAATTAGAATCATCAGAACCTTAGACAAATATTTGCCAAATTATTGAAGCAGCACACACGTATGCATTGAATAACATGACAGTTAAGGGTCCTGTATTAGCTCAGCATTAAGTATGATAAGTTCAAATATTTCAGATAAAATGCCAAAATCAGATACCAAATTTATTCAAATATGAATACTCATAAAGGCATCTTGAACAAAAGTTCATCATGTGTAAAGCACAGTTACAGGATCACCAAAAGCAGGATGTAACTACACTTCCTTTCCATAAAAGGAGGCAAACGAAAAGCACCTGCAGACGAGGCAAGCGTCCAAAATGAAGGGGCTCGGCACCTTCCCAGAATTCCTTGCTCTCTACTGAAAGTAGAGCCATATCACACTCTATCCCTCTAGCCAGAACCTGTACATCAGATCATGAAGCCAGTGCCATTATCAAGATCCACAATCACTTCACCAGTCCTCCCCACACCCACTGGTCCTTCCCACACCCACACCCATTTTCCAAGGATTGTCCCCAGAAAATTTAAACCTCTAACAAAAAGGAAAACACTAAAATTCTTCAAGCTAAACATTTTGAGCAACCAACAAGAAATATCAACAGTTGGGAACATTATTCTCACAATTTTCTTCACAAACCACAATACAGATGTTCTATCATTCTTGACTCTAGAAAACTCAAATGTATAAAAAAGAGATATTAATTAACAAAAGACCCATTCAACATGAAGCGAATCACTTCTTGCTTATGCAATCAGTTAAGAAAAGTGTGACACACTTTACACTGAACCATGAATTATAGATGAAGGCTATAAAAACAAAAATATAATTTTTTTTTTTTTAAAAAGAAAGAAAAAGAAATCTTGCTTATTAAACCGTAAGTGAATGCTACCTTAGCCACATATTTGGTGTCATCACCCCTTCTCTTTACTTTGACCTGCAACCAAATGATACGCATAGGAAATGTCACTAAGTTTAGCACATCTGTCATGTTGATAGGATAGTAATCCAAACAGAAAACAGAAAAAAAGGAAATGAATTTGTTACACATCTTCACTCAAACTAATATCAGCTAATTTTATGGGTTCGTAGCTTATTTGAATAGATAAGTCTCTATCGAAATAAGAAAAATCATGACAAAAGGATAATGATGATATACAACTTTACGGGTAACAATAGTTACAATCTTTCACATCAATATTCCCAAGAAAAACATGCGAAAAGGGTTGAGGGAAGAAAAGCTACCTGTGTGTCATATTCAACACAATGCGCATTTGTCAAAAGCTTCCCATCGCCAATCATGAAGGCACTGTATACAAAATTAAAAAGCAAACAAATAAAGGAACTGGCAAGGGTCTTTTCAGGCCTGATATCACTTCACACAGCCATTGGAATAAAGGAATCCTTTCTCCACCATTTTCCAACAAATATCTAATTCTTAGCACATTTCCAAAAGAAAGCAAATAGATGAAGAGATGTACACCTGCCTTCCGGTACTTGTGTATTGTCGTTGTTTCTGCCAAGGAAGGGAATAATCTGGTGCAGTGTGCGTGCAATAAACCTAGACGAATTTAAACAGTCAAAAATATGATTAAGACTAACAAATTAAACTTGAGATAACACCAGTTTACACATTTACCTTTACAACAGCATTCAAAAAAGCTGAATCTTGAAAATTACTTGTTTCATCAACCTGAGAAAAGGAAGTAATTGAAAACCTGCTGGAAATGTCTCGCAGAAATGAATTGGAGAATATTTAATAGGACAAACTAGAGACAAAACAAAGAAGTTCCACCAGGCAAATGTCGAATTACGATTGGAAAATGAATCATTTAAACTATCACCAAACTGATTTAACCGAGGACACAATGAAAGAGTGAAGAAAAGTGATTCCAATTTTGGCGGAAAGAAAAGAGTCCAAGAGTTAAAGCTTTATAACTAAGTGCAGGTCATGCAAATATGTAATTAAAAAAAAATTAAAAAGTTTTAGAATGAAACAAATTTTACAGAAACACCAAATATCATCAACCTGAAAAACTTGTAGTCTTACTGCTGCAGTTACCTGCTGCTCTTTTATGTCAAATGCATTGCCCTTGTTCCCTTTTTTCTGAAGTCCAATTGATGATTTAAAGGCTGCAGATTGACACAGTCTTTTTTTACTCCTACAACTTCTGCCATCTGCACGCGAAAAATGTAGATCATCTTTTGAACTCCCAGGAAACTTCTGAGCGATAGCTTCTTTCTGAACTTAACAACGTGCAATCATTTAACAGCCCGGTATTAGCTACAAAGAACTCTGTGCTAGTTTAATTTGAGAGCCCCAAAATCAGAAAAAAAAACAAATAATTTAAGAGCCCATAAACAGAGCTAAATAAATAAGGGGATATGCATGTGTATCATCATAACAGCGACCCAAATAACAAAATGTTTGTTCGGAGCTATGGTTTTTCATCCTTGCACTGTAGGTTAAGAAATGGAAGCTAAGAGTAACAACTACAGTACAAAATTTCAAGTCGAATAAAGATTAAACCCATAGCGAACAAGCGATTGAGTAAAACAAAAGAAAATATAAGAAAATAAACAATACAAAATACCCTATGAAAATGATAAACAAATATAAGAGCCCAATTAAAAAAAAAACCGCCACAAGGTGGACTAGTAATACACAACAGGAAACATATTCTCGAAGATAAATCGAAGCAGTAATCAATAAATTCAGAAATTACTAATACTAAAAACATGAACACTAATAAGGTTAGGGTTTTGAAATTACCTCTGCGTTGGATTTACGCGGAGACGGTGGGAATTTCTTGGAATTACTTGTTTTGCGATTGGGATTACGAGTTTCGGCATTTTGACTAGCTTCAGACCTGGGAATGAATAAATGAGACGAGGGCCGCCTAAACGATGTAGCGAAGAAGCGCTGAGAATGTGAGCAAAGGGAATGACGGGAAGTAGCGGTGGAAGTGAACGCCGTGAACCAAAAGGATGCGGCGGCAATCGCCATTTATTCAACACAAATAAGATTGAAGTGAATGGAAAAGCCGATTGGAGTTTTAGTTTTAAGTGTTAAGCGAAGTACTGCTTTCTTACAAACAAACAAACGTTGGTTGTTGCCTCCTTATCCTCTCTGAGTCTGACGCGCTCCTTTGCCAATTTTATTTTTGGCGCCCCCCTTCTCTTTCTATATTTAACTTTTGAAATAGTTTCAACTTTCAAGTATACATAATCTTTAGGGTAAAATAACACTAGTCTCCCTTAGCTTTATTGTAATGCCAAAATACACTTAAAAAGTTCACACCTTATAATTTTAATCCCCTGCACTATTCTTCCTTTACAAGTTCACACCTTGTAATTTTAATTACAATATTTTGCCTCTCTTAATTTTTTTAATTTAAAATAATTAGTCTAAGATATTAATTACCATTAAAATGACTAAACGGAATACCAATTCATCAATCAACTATCCCTTCATTTTTTTCCTCTTCTTCCCAAATAGTTTGTTTTTAATGTTAAAAGTATTTGAACTGAAATTTTAATTGAGCAATTAGAGAGAGAAAAATCCTTTCATGTGTATTGAAACATACTACAAAAAAATTCTATTACTATACAAAAGACTTCAATTATAATATCAAGCGTTGAGTTTTGAAAATCTTTATTAACAAGTTCCATACTAGCTTATTTTATCTTACATTTTTAGAGTTTAATTGATTATTATAAGCATTGCATAATTCTAATATAATTAAAATTGTATTTTCATTTATTCTCTTTAGTGTTGTTATTGTGTTTTTTTTAGTTTGAAAAGCTAAAGAGGTCACTTGATGTGATTAAAACTATAAATAGCAATAGTATAACTATATAATATGAATTAAAGACATGGGATCTTCTTTTTAATGTTTTTCACGTTTTATTCTGTCTTAATCAAAATTATGTCATAGTTTAACTCATCTATTGGTTAGGGTCTAATAATTGTAAAGTAATTTTAGTGATATTTATACATTTAGTCAACAATTTTAGTAAAATTACGTCGTTTTTAAGGTTAAATATAATAACACATGAAAAATATTGAACATAATATTTTATCTATGAATTAAGTGTATTTTGCCCTTATCGTAGAAGTAAATTACCAATAACTTCATATACTTTATGAATTTAAAAAAAACTCATGTTAGTTAAAAAATCTAATAATAACCCCTATGTCGTTAAATGGAATTGGAAAATAGATGGAAACGCCTTTAATAATAGAGTTTTTAAATTTTTCATATTTATATAAATTATCAACAATGTTTAGACCTCGCTATTTTGTCATTTTTTCATGTTCAAAATTTAATATATATTATCCATTTTGCAGTAAATATTTTTCACTAAAATAATATAACCATATTCATTAGATATAAAAATTTTCAAATATCACGTTTCAGAAAAACTATCCAGTAAGCCAAGAGAAAGAAAGAGAAGAGGGAAAATTTTGAATTTTTATATTTTAGGGAATATTAAATGCAAAAAATATTAAGAGAAAATAAAAGATTGATTAGAATAATAAACTATTATGTCCAATATAGAGAGACGAACATCATGCCCCTTTTGGCTATGAAACATACATAAATAAAAAAAAAAACATTTAAACTACATACTCCCTTGATCCTAAGTGTCATTTTAGATTGAGTTTTTCGTTACAAAATAATTGTCATTTTAGATTAAACTTACAATTTTATACATACATTTATTTCTTTCATGTTTGTCTAGGCATTTTTTTTTGGTTTTACTATTAGTTTGTTTACAAAGTAATAATGAAAAAAATGAAAAGACACAACCATTATTATTGAATAAGATGAGAGATAAACGATTTTTTAATCCTTTTATGTATATTGATAAGCGTGAAAATCTCCTAAGACCAAACTCATGCAATATAAGAAGGATTATAAATTTTAGGTCATTTTCGTGTGAAACCGTCTCATATACGAGACTTGCGTATGAATTTCACTTTAACATATAAAGTATAAAAAATTACCACATATAGTATTAAAAATTAGTATATAAAGTATCAAATATTAGCGAATAACTTATAAAAAATTAAAGTAATAACATATGAAGTATAATTTATGTATTACGTCTCATAAATGAGGCTGTATCTAAAATCTAAATAGTTTTTGGGATAAATAATAAAAAAGTTGTAAGCATTTAAATCACATTTTCCTCCCACCGAACTTAAAATTTTATGAACTGAAACCTCCCAAAATACGAAAATTACTATCCCCCAAAAAAAAACGTGAACTCACAAATTTGCCGCAATATTTTATTATTATTATTATTTTCAAATAAAAAGAGTAAAATTCAGTTCACCGGTGGCAATAAACCGACTTCATTATTTATCCGTTTACATTTCTGATATCCAAATCACCAACTTATCGTTTGAAATGCATTTGCCCCTTATCCCAAATTAACGCGGGGAATTGGTCGGAAGAAATTTGCAAACTAATTCCGAAATTCAGATCCTTTTTCCCGCCAGGCGCCAGCAAAATTTGAACACTCTCTTTATTGAAAATTTGAAATCTCCCAGAATAATCGAACAAGGGCTGCCTGAGAAATGGGTTGTGTGACATTCTCAAGCACGACCATGATAATGGCGGGATTCAAGTATAAACGCCAGTCGAAGAACGATAATTCGTGTTCGTGTGTTAACCTTAAAACGGGACATATCGGTGAAGTCACGATTCTTAAATTTCAACCCACGTTCCCTTACGAAAATCACCGAAAATTTTCCAAAATCCCGAGACTTCTCACTAGTTCAAGGACACAATACAACGAGGGAAGCGACCCAGAAGAAAATTCCGTTGAAGACCTTAGGGTCCCAAACCATTGGTCAGACCCTTCAAAAGCCTCAGCGGTAAATCCCTTATCTTTACAGTAATGGTTATGTAGGTATATTGTACAATAGTTAGTTATACTTCCTGTGATATTCCTTTTTATTGGTAATTTTGGGACGATGATTTATTGATTAACCATTCCTCGTATTTATACATGAATCAGTTTGCTAGTCACGCTACTTGATTTGGGTGAATTACTTTCCGGTGAAATTGTTAAATTCCTATCTGTTCATCTTACTGCATTTTCTTTCCTGCATGAGTTGAGATAAATTTACTATAGCATATGGGTGGATTATATTTTGTTCAGAATATAGTTAATGATGGCTTTGTTTTTGCTTCCTTATTGGCAATTGAGGCTTCCATCCAGTGTGCTTTTGTGACCATGGATGGATATATTAGGGGAAAGAAAATATTTGTTTTGCTCATAAAATGCTGATGCGACTTTCATTTTTCCTTTATCCAATAAATCTAACCGAAGACAAATCCTAACTTATTGTGGGTTTTTCAACAAATCAATCTTAACTCATAGTGTTTTGTGTTCCCTTTTTTTTTGTTTAATTATATAATGCATTTTGTGGTGCTTTTTCAAGAAAATCTTAACATCGAATGTGTTTTCATTTCTGCGTTTGTAGATTTGTAAGCGCATTTTCTTTTGTGTTTCTAGTTCCTATTAGATCCTTTGGCTCTCAACAAGTTGTTAGGTCTTCTACTCTGTTCTTTCCCCCTTCAATCAATCATTTCAGTTAATGCTATCCCAATTGCGTCTTACACAATTGTTCATTTTCTTTACTATAGTCGAGTTAAGAGTCGTACCAAAAGCATTCTTTTTCTTGATTTTAACTTTTGAACGAACTACATAACTTAAAAAAAAATCTTATGATAGATTGTGGTTATGCTTCGAGCTGTTTGTGTACTTAAATATGTATTGTTAGGGGTTGTTTTTGCATAGAACTGGATTTCTGTCATTGTGCGACTTGCATGTTTTCATGCATTAGAATGTTGTAGAACTGTCAAGTTGGAGATTTTCCAAATAAATGTATCTTTTTCTTGCTAATGGGACATCAATCTCACCCATTGTTCATTTAAATTATGGAGAATTCAGAGAAATAATCTATCCAACTTCTGGTGAATTGGTGCAATGTTTTGTTAATTTATCAGTTGGTCGCCTATGCAATATGATCGATGACTTTGAGTAATCGATTACGTGTAGTTGTTGGCGGGGGGGAAATGTTTTTAGTTCAAATATTGTCTTTGAAAGGTTTCCTGGCCTTTATGGAATCATGCTTAACATGCGTGTAGGAATCAGAATGGCTAAGAGTGAGCCTGCATAAATGGTTGGATGATGAGTACTGTCCAGAGGAAACAAACATCAAAATTAGCGAGGTGGCTAGCCAATCGTTTTATAAATCACTAATGGAGAAGAAAACTGATCTAGGTGAGATATTGCTAGAAATGGTGCAGGAACTGAGCTCCATATCCTATCAGGAGAGCTTTCACGGTGCATTTTCATCAGCAAATGCAGCTGTTAATCTTATAATACAACGGATACAACAGGATTAGGCGTTTGGTCACTCAAAGGATCACGTCTAACATTGGCCACCTAAGCTCATTCAAAGGTACAGAATCACTTTTTACAAGCATCTGCAGTATTTCTTACTTACAACTCTTGGCTTTACTACTGTGAATTATTTTTTAGCAAACACAAAATGACAGTCTCGTTTAATTCCGAGTAAGTTTTGCTGATGGTAATTCTCCTTGTCTGTATTTCATAAGAGGACCTAACCAACTCTTGTGTCGCGCGTTTTTCTGTTTTCCCTAGAGAATTAATACATGAAAATACCATTTCTTATAATAAATTCTAAGAAAAAAGATTGTGGCGTGGTTATAGTCAGTAGGGATGAAACTGATGTGAAATGTTTTGTCGTTTGTGTTAATGGACTAAGAAGCCCAAATGTTAATTCTGGACGTCATGTTTGATATAAATAGAAAAAAATCATTTAATAGTTTGAGGAGAAACAGTTGATCTTTACCTGGACATGACAGAAAGAGAGAGCAGAGTAGAGTAGATGGAAGCAGTTGTGATTCGCCAATCTCTAGACCTCTTTGTTTGCACAGTTGGAATTTATATACTTAACCTGGCCCTGCTTGCTTGCGACTGTAGTTTTTGATGAGTGGATATGGCTATTAATTGTGGAAAATGCTTTGAATAGTGTGCCTTGCCTGCTTAAATATGATATAATGGCACCAAGAACAATTAAAAAGTATTGGATGTCTAAAAAACTCAATATTTTCGGACATATGTGTATAATGACTCGTTATACGTTGGAATAACTCTTTACGCCATGCAGAAGTCTTCATAATAATAAGATAATATTATTTTAGTGGATTATTATGTAGACACGGTGGAAAAATATTGAGTCGGTGATTATTAATCACCCAATACTTTTTTGAATACCGTTCTCAGAATTATTTGAATGTATGGGGAATCACATCAATTGTTGTTGAAGTATTTTTGGGAGTTCTTGAAGTATTAACCTAACTATTGAAAGTTCTTGTTCAGTTGTTCTCCTAACTCTCTAAGAGCAAATTGTAGTTGAGGTTTAAACAAGATGGTGATGAGCCTTTGAACACATTTGGGTATGTCTAAGTCTAAGACATGACAAATTCAGTCGTTTATGTTGTTACTTTCGTCATCTTGATTCGCTCATAAATAAAAAATTATGAAAAGATCTCAACATAAATTAAATTGTAAATCAAGAAACCTGAAACAAAGGATAGGAGGTGAAGAAGTCATAATTAAACAATATTTGGCATATAAATAGATAGATCGATCTATCTATGTTGAAATAGTTAGTATTAGTACAATAATTGGCTCAAATATTAATGATGGTGCCCTCCTCATGTCTGATTATGAATGAAAAGACGTGAATAATTCAATTTGGACCCATAACTTTACCTTACAACCTATCAAAATGTCACCTCTGATTATTATTTGACCGCGATGCCAATGCCATGCTACTACTACATCAATTCATCTCAAATTTACTGCACCGACAGCAACACATTGGAGATTCAAGTGTTTTAGTTTTATTTATTTATTTAAAACTTTGATGTTTTTTTTTTCCTATAATTAATAATATAACTCAGGCTGTTTTAACTTAGTTGATACTACATTTTTAATGCGTATTAAATTGTTCCTTTTATTTAATTCTATGCGTTTTTAATACTAAAAGATACGCACATTTTTAATTGGTGTACAGTAGTTTTTGATGCGAGTAAGAACCATCCGTTTGCTTTTAATTGAATTTTAGATAAACAATATATGTACCCCACCCCACATGTGTAGATGCTTCAAAATTATCGAGTGCTGATCATGTCATCTGTCAGTTTCCATCCTCAAACCGTGGAAGAATACAAGTTCGTAAAACTTGGTACAATAATGGAAAAAAAGGATTGGGCATTGTGTCTGTACGACTGTACCTACTCCAGCATCCTTAAACCTTTTGTTTTGTAGGAACGACCACAATTAGTGTGAATGACTTGAGTGTTAATTCTCTTAACTTTTTAAATTAAAGAAAATTAATAACAATGTTAAATATAGTTAATGAAAATATCATTTTAATTTAACTAAAACTCTTTAATTCATACGACAACCAATTAATTTATGAAAAGAAAATGAATAGAACCAATGCAAATATTATTTTAATCTTATGAGAATTGTTCAATATCTACAACACTAATTGTATTTATAGAAGATTTGTTCAATATTTAAAACACCCAATTAAACTTTAAAAAATATAAAATATAATTAATTGATATGAAACTAACTACCAATGAAAGAGATGTTTCAAGATATATCTTATAATATTTGTCATGATTTCTTCCTTAGCATGAAATGATTACTTCTCACTCTTTTGTCAGAATTTTAGATTTTTTGATTACTTTTATTAAATATTTTTTTGTTTTGAAGTTAATCTTGCCATTTTATTATCTTATAATAAAATCATGTATTCAATTTCATTTAATTATTTAAGTACAATTAATATATTAAAATAATTATTCTAAAATTAAAAAATTAAGGGAGTTAACTATTTCAATTAAAACTATAAGTGGTGATTATGAAACAAAGTAATAGTATAAGGAAATTAAGTGTATTTTATTCAAAATTTTAAAACAAAAAATAATGTTACAGAAATTATTTTTCCTACAGTATTTTTTATAAATAAAATTTTAAATTTAAATAACAAGCAATTCTTCTTAATACAATTTTCACAAAAATAAATTAACATAATATTAATTTAAATTTAAATTTCATAAAAAAAATTTAATATAAATTTTAACAAAATAAAATTTATTAATCCAAACTATCATAAATATTTCTTTCAAATAGCAAATCTCATTAGAAAAGATTATATCGTAAAATTAATAGCTAGGAGAAAGGGAGCCCAGCTGCCCTCTCTGTTGCTCCATTTGGTTTGACATTTTAACTGTGTTAAAATAGAATAATCGTGAAAAAGACTGCAGGACATTGCACGTGAATGAGAGAAGTATGGTCGTTGTTTCTTCTCCCAAAAAGTTACTCCAACAAGGAAGGATTCTATAATGTCCCGTGATGGAGCGCCATATCATGCATTCACCAACAAAATATTAAAATACTACCAAAATAAATGAGTATCGTATAAGCGGATTGCAGATCCCACCAAAAAAAAATCAATACTAGTACTGCAATTTACAATCAATTGTTGCTATTTGAGACCAAAATATTACATTAACCGCTTTCTTTTTAGTTTTTTTTTTTTTTTTTCTTTGAGTTCTTCTATATATGATCGGCTATACTATAAGTCTATAACTAAAAGAAAAGGAGCGGTGTTTTTGAATTTTAAACTTGCAAGAATTAGATTGTGAGGTTTAGTAGAATCAGGATGATACACCAACCAATAAACAAAACTAATACTAGAATGAAAAACAAACACGTGTAGAGGAAAACGTGCCCCTTTTGCCTTCCACAATTTCCACAAGTATAGTCTTGCCAGAATATGGTCAAATGTATTCTAGGAGGTCACTAATTCATTTGCAAACTGCAACAACCCCTACATATAATTTATGTTACTAACCATACTCCCAAAAGAAAAAAAAAACATATAAAATGACGCAGTCATCAATCAGATTTGCTAGCTAGGTTATGTATAGATGGCTAAATCTTGGACATGAAAAAATTGTACACTCAACAATCACCACAAACCATCCAAAACGTATAACTTTCAAACTTAATTCAATGGTCTTGGAATTAAAAATTACTCATTACTTGCAGCATCTGCGTGCACGATAATTTAGTATCTGGTTAATTATAACAATCAACTCATCACCTGAGTCGGTAATTAATTATCAATATCATAAAATCATGTGAGCTATAATGTTAACATAAATATTTACTCAATACAGTAATCCATAATAAGTATTATATTATGATGCACGTATAATTTTATTACTGGCGGTCATTAGATATATAATATTTTCTCCTACCTGCCCCCTTTCATTATTCAGGACTCTGGACTCAGGAGAGGAGAAAAATTAAAAAAGAAAAAGTAAAAAAAGTATTTGCACGTCATTTTCGTGTGGCTATGACTGAACAAGAAGTAGTAGTTGTAATTGATGAATGATGATACAGAATGTCGTAGTCAGATGATGATATTGCTTCTTATTAATGTTAGAGCTAGCTGCAGCTGCTGATACTTTTAGCTGTACAAATTAAGAAACAATCAATAGGCCTTCTTTTGTGCTGCTTCTACTTGTGCCTAATTGTTTCTTTTCTTTTCTTTTCTTTTCTTTTTACTATCCCAGACTACTGGGCAATGGGTTTTAGAAGCGACTTATTAATTTGCACGACCTTAGAATGTGAAACCAAGGAAGAAATGGTAGCTTCCATTCACAAAGCTAAGGAAGAAGGAGCTGATCTTTGGAGCTATGCATTGATTCCATGTCTTTTTCCCACATTTCAGAGGTGGAACAACTCTTAAGACTAAGAACTTTACCCTCCATCGTCACTTACAGGTATTCCACTCATCCCTTTTCCATCCATGCAAAACATTCACTGCTGGTCGGTCACGATGACTATATGTATAAGTTGGCATCATCTTGCTGTGATTCATTCATTAATCGATCAAAGGATTCCCTGTAAAATTATTATAAGTTTCTTTTTAACATGTCCATTAATTATGTGCATGGGAGCGAGGGTTTTTATTTTACTCATGAGCTAGCTTTTTGTTTAGTAAATACAAAATGTGGGCTGTAATATTTGCCCGAGTTCATGTTCTTGGTAGCAATGCGAAAATATAAAAGCTGTGAACTGGTGAACCAAAAAGATACACGACTTTTCATTTTTCTGTTCTTGTAGATGGCGGAGGAGGAGGAGGAGGAGGAGAGTAGAATTAATGTAGCATTTTCTTTGTATATAAGTATATTTTTTAAATTTTTTTTGAAGAATTAATAAATTTTCAATTATGTTTTGAGATTGAAGAATAAGCATGAGGATTATTAATTGAACAATAAATGAAGTGCATGATTGGTTGGTGAAAATATAGAAAAACGTGAAGAGGTAGGTGGAGGAGTGCATGCAATGTAGACCGTATAAAAGTAGGCCGTCGGGTGTGGGGTGCGGAGGAAAGTGGGAGTTTTTTCGGTGAGGCAAAAGAATTTGTCATCGAGATTTAGACGTAGCTTTGGTAAATCTTTAAGAAAAGTCGTATCATCATGGACTTAGGACTTGGCTATGCAATTCCAAAACCAAGACAAAAAGGAGTTTCTAAATCATCAATAAAATTCTCCAATAATTCTTCTGCAACTTCATAATTGCAGAAGTTCAAGGTAATAAATAAATAAATAACAAAGTCTTATTTGTTGCCGAATGTTTTGATGATTCTTGATTTAGTAAAGTTAGGAATCTGATTTAATTTGACATATTTTAAATGATGATGGGGGGGGGGCAGCAAGAGGAATTTGGACAGTGTCAATGAAATTGATAAGTCGGCTATGATTATATCTTTTCAGCACTCAAAAAGACCCATTGATAATGACAACTCCTAAAACGAAAACCATTAGTTGTACAGTAGGGTACAACATGTTATTATTATCATTGTTATTAACTTACCAAAACAAAAGGAAAATATTCTTATTTAGAATGTGATTGATGTTAGGACTAATTATATATATAATTTCAAATCAATTTTTTACCTTTTTTTTTATTGGGATCAAATAATTCTTTATGATAAAATCCATGTTAATTCTATAGGTTGGCAGATATTTCAAATATTATTTTATCTTTTTCTATCACTTTAGCTACATATTATAGTGAAATCTAAACGTTTTTTTATTTTTTTTTGGTTTGAAAATCTTAAAAAGAAAATTACCGATTTTTTTTGTCCCACTGGAAGCGATTTATTAACCCAAGAGGCCCAGACACCCCTTGAACATCTCACTGGACCTCTGATTATTGTTGGGGAGGGTGAAAAGTGAAAATACAGCCAAAAAAGAAAAAAAAAAACTCTTCACGAAGATAAAAGAAGAGAACGATGAAAATCTGAATTTGTGAAACTTGAACAATACAAAAAAAGAGAAAAATTTCCTGAACTGATGATAATGGTGTGTCCAATTCCAGGCCTTATTCGCGCAAGGGGAGAGGATGTTCGAAGAAAACATGTTTACAAATTCTCAGACTGGCATTGGAATTGGACGTAGAATTCATCGAGGTTGAATTCGAGGTTTGCTCATATTCGATATCATTTTTTTTTTCCGTTAGAATTCTCGAAGTTTTCCGATAATAGCTGCTTGAGATTTTTGAACGGAATATCATTCATTTCAGGTGGCTAGTGATGAGATTATGAATGAACTAATGAGCAAACGATCAAATAGCAAGATAATTATCTCAAGCTATATCAATGGTGGGATTCCTTGCAAAGAGAAGCTTGGTAACTTAGTTATATGCCTGCAATCTATTGGGGCAGATGTCATTAAACTTGTGGTTGATGTCGCTTATATCACTGACGTTGCTCCAGTGTTTCACATGCTTGCACATTCTCAGGTATTTCTTTCATCCCAGCTCCAGTGATCCTCCATGGCTTCACCATTATCTTGCCCAATCAAAGTTTCTTTTTTTAGAAAGATGTAGCCTTTTTTAAGTTGGCATTTTTATTTTCCTCTCCAGTTCTTTTGGGCTTTGTAAATTTAGAATATGTTGTTCGCTTGTACTGTTTTCTTGATGTAAATTTAGTAATGTTAAAAGAACCGAGTTTACTCCTCTCGTGTGCAGGTACCACTCATTGCAAGAGCTGCGGGAGATAGAGGTCTTATAAGCCAATTGTTGGGGCCAAAATATGGTGCCTTTGTAGTCTGGGGATCCTTGGGAGATAAAACTGTACCTGGGCTGCCTCCTTTACAAAGCATCAAAGGAGTCTATAAACTTGAACACTTGAATTCAGACACAAAAGTTTTTGGGGTCGTCTCAAATCCAGTAGGCCATAGTAAGGGACCCCTTCTTCACAACCCTTCCTTCAGGCATACTGGATATAATGGAATTTATGTGCCTATGCTAGTTGATAATATCAAGGAATTCTTTAGGGTATATTCATGCAGTGATTTTGCTGGTTTCAGGTATGTTCTGTACTCTGCCAGAAAGACTACATGAAAACATTTTGTGCACTTTTTTGATAGTTCATCTGTAGATTCCTTTGTTATGTTATTCAATGCAAGGTGAGCTAGTATCTGTTAAAGGCATTGAGAAAACTACCCAAAGTAGGTTTTGATTTTGATCTTTGTAGTTGTACTCTGCTTCATGTTCTTCCTTTGGTTTTTCAGTGTTGGAATTCCACATAAGGAAGCAGCAGTAGGGTGCTGTGATGAAGTTGATTCCCTGGCTAAGGTATGATAGTTCCACATCCATTGTATTTGGTGCAAATTGGCCCATTTGAAAGTGTATGCATTTCAGGTAGTATTTTTGCTCGGTCTCATGGTTAAATCTCTTTGATATTTTGCCTTCTTCATTCTGTTTAACTTGATATGTACTGAAAGTTGGGGACTGATAATGTTTCTAAGATGTATATTTTCAAATAACAGCCCTGTGTAATCCTGTGGAATTTTTAGCATGTCTCCGCTGTTTGTTTGTACACTGGCAGTCAGATGTCATAACTTCTTGAACTTCCAGATTAACTGTCTGACTAGATATGCCTATAAGATTAGCCTCTGTAGGAATGTTCCATGGTTCATTTTTTTATTATTTTACAGTTGTGTTGTATATGACGTATTTCTTTGTAAATCAAGTTGTGTTTTTGTAATCAGTCCATTGGAGCAGTAAACACCATTATTAGAAGGTCTACAGATGGGAAGCTGATTGGTTACAATACAGATTGTGACGCTTGTATAACTGCAATAGAAGAAGCAGTTAGAGGTAATTTGTTTTATTAAAGTTATGATATCTGTATAGTATAGTCACTAAGTTATAGAAAGTTTTTTGTCTTTGTTGAAATTTGATCCACTCCAGTAAGGTCACCTTTTGTAAATTCTGCGTTTCTGTGTGTGCGGTGTCCCTATGCGTATAACACTCGTATTAGAGATAATAAGAGCTTGTTTTTTCAATTTATGAGTTGACAGAAAGACGAATTACCGATGGGCAGGCATCACATGCATCTCCCCTTGCTGGGAAATTGTTTGTGTTGGTTGGAGCTGGTGGTGCCGGACGAGCAATGGCTTTTGGTGCCAAGAACAAGGGAGCAAGGGTTGTTATTTTCAACCGAAATTTTGGTAAAACTCTGTCCTTTTTATTTATTTATTTTTTCTGTTTTGAATTTGTGTTTTGACTAGCTGCCACTAATCTTTTGAAAGAGAGGGCAAAGGCTCTTGCTTCAGCAGTATCTGGTGAAGCTCTGCCATATGAACGTTTAAACACATATTGCCCAGAGAAGGGGATGATTCTGGCAAATGCTTCTGCAGTAGGCATGCAGCCAAACATTGATCAGACCCCCGTTTGCAAGGTTCTCATTCTTTAACACCTTGAATGCCTTTCTACACTCATAACAATTTGTACTAATACATCGACTATATCTCCACTTGTTTCTGAATATTAGGAGGCCTTGGGATCATATGAGCTGGTTTTCGATGCAGTTTACACACCAAGAAACACTCGGCTGTTGCAAGAAGCCGCAGAGGTTGGGGCGATTGTAGTGAGTGGTGTTGAGATGTTCATCAGGCAGGCGATTGGTCAGTTCAAATTGTTCACAGGTGGATTAGGTACTTGTTCTCTTCTAATCAGAGCAGTAATAACTTACCTAGACCAGCTAACTGATGCCTTGATTTACACATCCTGTCTTCAAAGTTTATACTGTTATAGGATGACAGGTTTCCTTGTAAAATCTCCGGGTTACTTTTGTCACTCTATACTCGTTGATTTAACCTTACGAAGTGTTTTCTAACTATTTCATTCTCTTACAGCACCAGAGGACTTCATACGCAAGACTGTATTGGAGAAATTTTGATTTGCATTGCATTGAAAAGATGGTTTTCTGGAATTTATTAACCAAACAGGCGAAGGGCTGTTGGGTCAGTTGTAAAGTTAGTCAAAGACTTGTTATACTGATAGAAGCTTTGCTCCTTGAGCTTACTTCCTTGCAGCCTGTTTTAGAGAAGTGACTGCTGGGTTAATAAAAAATATCGCAGTTTCTGCTCTTTCTTCCCTACTTAATTGTAAATCAGTTGTGCATGGTTGTCACAATAATGATCATCCTATGTTGATTCGTCTCTTTGCTAGATGTTACTTTTTACATGTTGAAATGATATGATTTTGCAAAAAAAAAAGAGGCTATGTTCTGGTTTACATGTCTGTTTTATCAATTTTCTTGAAGTTCAGCCCTCCGCAGATTATCATAGAATCGAAATAATGAGTATGAAATAGTTGACGAATGGCAGAGTATATATGCCTAACAACTCACTGCACTTGATCGGGTATGGCCAAGTTTAAGCTTTTGATTGACGTAAACCCACCATCCACCACCAGATTATGCCCGCTGATATATTTTGCATCATCGGAGGCGAGATAAAGTGCGGCATTTGCTACATCGCTAGGTTCACAATTAGACCCCTTGAGCACTCCTGCATTATGGATCATATCCGCAAGCCCCTGTTGATCCACTCCTGGAAAGTATTCTTTCATTTCCCCTATCACAAATGCAGTCGGAATGGCAAATGGGGATATGCAATTCACTCTAATTCCATGCTTGCACAACTCTGCTGCCACGGACTTCACTATTCCTATGACGCTGGATTTAGTAATAGAGTACGTATGTTGCGCCAGCCCACCCATTACGCCCGTGATGCTAGCCGTGCACAATATGCAGCCGGTTTCTCGGGGAATCATCACTCGCGATGCATGCTTGATTCCCGCAACAACACCTCGAACGTTGATAGCCATGACTCTGTCGAATATTGCAAGGTCAAGGTCCGCTATGCTCGGCGGAGTACGACATGCAACGCCGGCATTGTTGTACATAATATCAAGGTGACCGTATTTGGAGACGGTGTAATCCACTGCATCCGAGATGTCTGATTCTTTTGTAACGTCGCAGGTGACGAAGCTGGCGTTTGCTCCGAGTTTTGTTGCGGTTTCAAGTCCGAGTAGTTTGTGTATGTCGGCAATCACCACTTTAGCCCCGTTGTTGATGAATTTAGTGGCAGTTTCTTTACCAATTCCACCTGCTGCTCCTGTGATTAATGCTACCTTGCCTTCTAGTTTGCTGGGAAAAAAAAATGCACCATGATTCTAAAATGAGAAAAACTTCGGATGGTTACTGTATAAGACGCAATTAATGAAATCGTAATTCTAATTCTACTATTTTTATGGAGGAGACAGTATCGTGAAACGACGCAATTAATACCGTTGAACTCGTAATTCTAACTTTACTAATTTGATGAAAAGTCGAAAGTGAAATTAATTCTCATCTCATATTGAAATTGTAATTTCTAATTCTACTAATTTTACAAAACGTTTAAATTGTGATTAATTCTTATCTTCAATCTCATATAGGAAAGGGTAATTTTTCTCTTCTATAAATGATCGCGGGAGTATCGTGTAACAACTACACATGAGATGACATAACTAGTATCTGAATGAACTGTGCTTGACAGCAATTAAATATTCAAATATTTATGCCTTTTCCAGTTGAAAAACTTAAAGCCGTAAGTTCGTAACTTTCTATTAAAGATTCTGCCAATTCTTAATTCCGTTTACGTAATATCTCCGTGACTCCACATATAAAATTCGAAAAATCGGAATAACTACAAAATATGAAAGAAAACAAAAGAGTAACGCACAGGAATACATGCAAATGACGCAACCCAGTACCCATGTCATCTGGTATGGCCCCATATCCATAATCATGCATTGGTACATGGATAATGGATATATTATTTTAGTCGTATTCGTATATGAATTGCGTATATACGCCCGTATCTGTATCTGTATCTGTATGTATATTGATAGAAAGAGAAAGAGAGTAGTGGAGACCTTCCAAATTGGGCAGAGAAGTGTCTGTTGAAGCTTGGAGTGAACAAGGCTCTTGAAACAATGGCGCACATCCTACTTCTGAGCAAATTGCAAGAATAAGAGATAAGAAAAGAGCATCAAATTCATAGGTTTTTACAGATTATTGACAGATCTTCGTTTCATAATTAGGCAATGAATACATATATATATATATAGAGAGAGAGAGAGAGTGTGTGTGTGTGTTATTAGGAGGAGTTGTTTTTTCAAGTAGAAGCAAGCAGCCATGTCTTTGTTTTTACTACTGACCTTGATCTGATGCTCAACATATTGTGTTGAAGCTGGAAAACTAAAAGTAAGAAGAAAGCTGAAGCTGTATTTAATAAAATGTTTCAATTCTGTCTAATTGCCTCATAACTGACATTTACCTGTTTGTTTTTAAAGGCTTTAAAGAGAGAAAATGAAAAGTCAACAAGTAGCGGATATGTTCGTTCGTGGCTCGAATTTTGGTTGATTTGTAAATTATAATGAGGGTATTATGGGAAATTCACAAAATCATAGCTCTCTTTTTTTAATTTTTATTTGTGTTGGACTGAAAAATCTTGATGAGAAAGAAAACCAAACTGGAAATATTTTAAGTCATTAGCATCTTTGAAATTGGAAGCTCCTCCATTGATTTTTATATATAGATAAATGATAGAGGGAGTGAAATTCTGGAGTGACTGGCAGTGATAAAAACATAAACTTATCCCTTACCCATTAAGGTTCACTCATCATTTGGTTAGGATATTAGTTTGTATTTTTATCACTGCCACGTCAGTCACTCCATAATTTCACTCCCTCTATCATTACTCTTATATATATATATATTTTAATGGAATATTGTTCTTTAGGTCTTCTCTAACATTTGGTGTATCATTCTCGAATTCCTTCCTTTTGTTACCTCTAATTAATGTGAAGGGAATGTGTGGCTGGACTCCCTCCCTGCCTTCATCTATAATCATATAGTGAATGTTGCTTGCTGCAAAACAAGTATAATGCTGCTGCTGCTAATCCTAATCCTTTGCTTCTTGAAGATAACAGATATTATTAACTTTTAACTGTTGATTCGGTGAATTGCATAATCTTAATACAAGGCATAGTAGTTGTTCCCCCTCAACCTTTTAGTCGATATTTGCAGTGTAAAATTATGACCGCATCTGCACAACAGTATTTTAATTTTAATTTTAACTCAATTCTATTTCTAAACAATCACAATCATACATTCTTTTTAAAGGATTTTTCAAACGTAAATGTACATTTGCATAAACTGGGTAGTGTTTAATAAATTGCTAGTAATTTGGCCATTGCTTTCTGGATCATTCGTAACTGGAAAATAGTTTTAAATTGGATATCGTTATAATTATTAATATGGTTCTAATAAAGTAATATACAAATGTTTTTGCAGATGGGCGTTTGGTCTAGTGGTATGATTCTCGCTTTGGGTGCGAGAGGTCCCGAGTTCGATTCTCGGAACGCCCCTTGTTATAACTTTTTCAAAAAAAAAAAAAATTTACAATTTTTTTTTTAGTTTAATATAAATGCAATACAAATCTTTTCTTATATTATCTCTTTCATAATTAAATTAGATTAATTTTTTCGAAAAATCTTTCTTTTTACAATTTTTTTTAGTTTAATATAAATGCAATACAAATCTTTTCTTATATTATCTTTTTCATAATTCAATTAGATTAATTTGTCCATGATTCTTACGAGAAGGGATCCATTTTCAAAAAGAATCTTTCTTTTTACAATATTTTTTTTAGGTTACTAAAAATGTAATACAAATCTTTTTCTTATGTTATCTCTTTCATAATTCAATTAGATTAATTTCTCCTTGATTCTTACCAAATGAGATATTTTCTATAAGATTATCTAGTGTTGCTTTGTTTAATATTTAAAATGACGTCTCTTAACTAATATTATGGTACATAATAAGAAATAATATATTAGAGAGGATACAATCTCGATTCTTGCAAGATTTCCCTTCAAAAATATATTTCTATTATCTCGTGATAGTTCTTTTATGGTTTAATCGAATTTTGTCCCCAAAATTTTGAACTTTTTTATTCTATTACCTCTTTTGTAGTTCAATTACATTATTAGGAGATTTAAAAATAATTTGAAATAATCGATAACAAAATATATGATATGTTTAAATACAAATAAAAATATGTGTATGACGGTAAAATATGATTCATATAGTTAAACTCATGTAGCAAGATAAAGTTTAAATGTTGTTGAAAATTAGTCTTTTTTTTTATTAATTTTGATTATTATTTATTATTTTAATAATTAAATACCACTATGTGATTTGAGGTAGTGACATGGATACTTATCAATAATATTAAACTAAAAATAAAAAAAAAGTACATGGAGAGGACTTAAATGTTAAATTCAACCATCATTTAAAAAGAAATGAGAACGTTTTAAATTTGTACTTGTACTAATTATGTGACACCTAGAGCTTCCTCCAATAATTTAAGGGCTTTTAGATTACACTTCCAAACTTGTTTTAATGTTTGATTATCAATATTAGAAGCCAATTAAAGGCAGCCTTTGGCTTTGTTCATCTTAACTTATTATTTGAAAAATTCAATTCCACATATACAATCAAATCCAATATATGATTTGGAATTATAGAGTTCATTGTATTACATTGAAAAAAAATTGAAAAGTTAAAAAGCAAATTAATGAAATTGAACTATGAAGGGAATAATGCGAGAAGAGAAATATATTTTTAAGATGAGTTTATGAGAACCAAAAAAATTTAAAAAGGAAAATTGTAGGGGCATTCCGAGAATTGAACTCGGGACCTCTCGCACCCTAAGCGAGAATCATACCACTAGACCAAATGCCCTCGATGTTGAGCTTCTATTACAAAGTAGTTACTTATACTTAATACACGGGAAGCGACTTCCCTCCAAAATTTGGAAAGGGAAATGAATATTTCCCTCTACGATTTTTAGCAAAACGTATTAAACACACTACAGTCTACATACAGTGCTGCGATAAAATAGAAATTCCTTTCCTTTGCACTTCAAAGTTCAAACTCAAGGAAGCAAGAACGGCATCTCTTCAATCCATCATCATCGCATAGCATTAGCTTCGGTTAGTTTTGCCTCTCTTCATCTCCCAATTTCTAAATTTATTTATTTTTTAATTACTTCTGAAAAGACACGTGATCTTCATACAGTGAAATGCTTCACTCGCATTGATTGGTTTGAACTTTTTTCATTTTTTTGTTCCTCATCTTTTGCTTTCAATACTGGTTGCAGTTTGTGAATAGCTTCGTTGTGCAAATTCAATTTTATCTGTAGTTTTGGTAATGCGAGGGCGTATGATCACAATATCAGCGTCTAAATATTTAATTTAATGATAATAAAAAGATGTTTGCAGATTGAAACATTACTAATTTTTGTATTTTTTTTTTGTTTTTGCTTTTAATAAAATTTTTATTAGCACGAGAAATTGATTATCCTATACAATGTTTTTATAAATGCATAAATGCAGTGATGGTATTTTTGCTAGTTTTCTCTTGATTGATGCCGCGCGGAATTCTGCTGAGTCTAGGGACCGAGATCCAACATTTGAAACAAAAAATTGATGGAGGATGAGTATCATTGTGCCGTCCCTCTTGATGACATCGTTTTAATTGACAGATTCGGAATTGAAGCCGATATGGAAACTTTTGATATCGACACGAAGATTCTGGATTTCCCTGATTCTAGTGAATACATGACTGCTCAGATCATAGATGATTCTGTGAATGATATTGTGCTTGACAGTGATGAAGAAGGAACCGAAGCTGTTTGCTGTGCGCCATTTTTGAAGGAAACAAAGACAAGTGATAAATTGATGTTCAATACTCTCGGTAACTCCTTCTTGCTGTGTATCCACTGCTCTATTTCGTTATTTACCATTATGGAATTTTAATGCTTTCGCTGTAATCAATTCATCTATAATTTGCACCATAAGCAAATAAAATATTCATTCATGCACTGATATTTGAAATTTCCAAGTAATTAATGTGCTGTGATGAACTGTTGTATGGATATTTATGCTAATGTTGCATAATATGTTCTTTGTTTTCCAGTATACAGGAGGAGGCAAGGTAAAAATATCAGTGGGTATTCCGTTCAGTCTTTAGCTTCTGCTAAAAGAACAAATACTGTGAAACACGGTTATGTTGAGAAGGATGCCCCTGCCTCTTTTGGTGCTTCAGAAAGAGAAATTTCTGAACTTGAAGACGAAGTATCGCATGGTGCAAATAAAATTGTTGATAAGGGTAATGAGAGCTTGAAGTGCAGTAAGAAGATAATGAGGAGAAATTTGGCTGTAGACATTGATACAGAGAAGTTAGGTTCAAGTCACTGTGAGATCAAGCACGGGAAAAAAGATGTTCCAACTCTAACTTGTCATGGTGAGTTTGAGAGAGTTAGCAATACTGATTTTCAGAAACCTGGAGAGCCATCACATTTGGAAGTTCTGGACTTTGTCGATCACTTTCTGTCTTGTAACAATCTGGACATATTGGAGAAGATTGATGGTCAAAAAGTGGATCTGATCAAATCAACTCCCACTTTCAGTGCAAAGGGAGCCCAAACTTTGGCAAGAAGAGCCAGTCTTGCTGCCAAAGATAGATCATCAGCAATCTTTGAGTGGGATGAAAAACAAATAACTGAAGGCAATTCTGTTAAGTTGTTGGGTGAAGATTTTGATGTGGGATCAAGTGGACAGCCACCAGAAAAGAGTGTGAGTGAAACATACATCCCGGATACATTTGATGTTGGCTTTGACACTCAAATGGCTGCTGAAGCCATGGAAGCTTTAATCTATGCACCCTCACCGAACACTCAGGCAGAATATACTCGTCAAGTACCCAAAAGTGAGATCCACACCTCCTCTGAAGCTGCAACAGGGGGCAACGAATCAAAAATTTGTGTCAATCTTAAGATGCCTGCCTCAGTTTCTCAAATTAACAGGAAAAAGTCAGAGAAAAAGAAGACTACTGCTACCAAGTTGAATGACAATATGTCTTGCCCATATAACATGCATTCTGGAAACCTGAAAGAATACAATCTTCCCTCAGCATTCAAGATTGGGGCTATCAGCAGAAAGCCATTGGGTGCAAAATCTTTGAATTGTAAGCAGCCTCGCAGTATGAAGAAAAACATACATGGAAGAAATTCAAGGTTAATCAGCCAAGAAAATGAAGATGGAACTTCTGAACGAGAAAACTTGAAAGGAGCAAGTGACAAAGAGGACACCATTGTTATGAAGTTCAGGAAAATTTCAAATAACACAAAAAGGACCGAATGTAAACCATCAGAGAGATCCTCAAAAATATCTAAGGATCCAGTGAGTTGTTTCAAAAGAAGCATGAGCAATAATTTGGAGTTTAAAGTTTATAAGAGAAGAAGAAAGACTAGTAGTGTAGAAACTGATATCTGCAAGACCTTTGAAAGGAAAATTTTGAACTTCAATTGTGATGCATTAGCAGAGATTATGAATTCAAAATGTAATCAACAAGGGATAAGCAGGTCAGGTTTATTTGGCACTGGCATTCCAATGAAATTGGATCCATGGTGCTATGCAAAGAAGAAGAGAACACATAAAGGTGTGCCACGTCACTCTAAAGGGTTTCGTAACTCATCTGTCTTATTGACAGTAGCTGATGATGAAAACGGAAATAAGTATCCTCCACAAAATATAAAATCTCTAAAGCCGATGGGAGGGCCATTACTCTTTCGTCAAACGAAATGTCAGACCTTTCTGAAAAAAAGGCCATCAGTGAATGCTTCTTCAAAGCAGAAAGCTAAGGAAAGGAGTTTGCCTGGTGTTTACAAGTGTGGATCTGTGATAACAAGTGAACAAATGCTTCAGGTGGACCTTGATAGAGCTGCATTGTCAAATGTATCGGGAAAATCAAATATCAAGTTAGATACAGTATCAGGTGACTCTAAGGCCTCACAAACTAGCAAGAGCAATAAGGATTTCAAAGTACCATGCAAGAAAATCCTCTCAAGTTCATCTCTTATAAATGAGATTACTCGATTAGGATGTAGCAAATCTCTTCCCAACTTTCTTCCTAGAGAGTTGAGGAAATGTAGGAAAGAAAAGGTTTCTGTCTTATTCAGTCAGCACTTGGAGTCTAAAATACTTTATCATCAGAAGAAGGTGCTTTTACCACTTGTCAATGTTAATTTTACTGATGCTTAATTTGAATCACTTCACCTAGTGTGTTTACTAATGACTTTTTCTATTTCTTCTTTTTTGGGTGGGGGGGTTCCTCCAAAAGATTTTGGCTCGATTAGGCTTCTCGGTTGCATCTTGTTGCTCAGATGCTACACACTTCGTTACTGATAGATTTGTGCGTACAAGGAACATGTTGGAAGCCATTGCTTTTGGTAAGCCAGTGGTGACACATTCTTGGCTTGAGAGCTGTGGACAGGCGAACTGTGTCATTGATGAGAAGTGTTACATACTGAGAGATGCCAAAAAGGAAAAAGAAATTGGTTTTAGCATGCCTGTATCACTCGCTTGTGCTAGCCAGCATCCGCTTATGATGGTGAGATGAATTACATTTTACCTGCCCCTACTGTGACAGATTATAACAAATTGTTTCTTTCATGCTGAGGATTCTCACTGTGATCATCGAGTTACGTCTGATCTGCAGGGTCGAAGAGTTTTCATTACCCCAAATGTCAAACCTGGTATAGAGGTGGTTGAGAGTTTGGTCAAGGCTGTTCATGGCAAGGTACATAGTTCTCAAAGTGCCTTTGATCCTTTGATGGATCTTTAAATTTTGCACAATCAGGTTGGTTAGCCTTCCTTTAGAGAAGAGAAGTGAGTTTTAACTGTGAAACGTGGAAACTACATCCATGGAATATGATATATTTTGCATAATTTCAGGATTCCTTCAGTAACACTGTAACATTTGAACTTTCTGGGCGAACATTTGGTCCTAGGGACTGTACTTAGTGAAAATTTAACTTATGGTCACCAATACCTTATATGAATCCTCATTCGTTTGCATGATTTCTCCTCATTATTAAAAAGTCGAGAGCCAAGAAAGTATATTCTGATTAAGAATAGTAGTGATAGCTGGAGTAGATATAGTAAAACTTATCAGTTAATCATATTTTGTGTCTAATTATTGTTATGAAATACCCCTGAAACAATGTAATTCAGGCAGTCAAAAGAATTCCAAAGGCAGATCAGAATGATGATTTAGTACCAAGAGATTTACTAATTCTTTCCTCCAAAGAGGATTATGCCACCTGTGTGCCACTCCTTGAGAAAGGTATCTTTTTAACCTTTTGGTTTGAGTGAATCCCTGGTTTCTTAGACCGTATTGATGACTGCATGGTGTTCTCTGTCTGCAGGAGCTGAAATCTATGATTCAGAGCTATTGCTAAATGGGATAGTTATTCAGAAACTGGAATATGAGAGGTTAGTGTAAAAACCGCATAAATCTGCATGGTTCAATAGGCATAAACTTGGGATTCAGAATGCAGATGTCTAATTTTTCACCAGTTATTCCAGAATTTGGGTTTTACATTCTAGATTGCTTTAGCCATCATATTTAGCATGTGAATTGGAATGGGTACTTAGTTTCCAGAACGTAAACAGTTTATGACTTCCGATTTCTCCACTATCTTTCTCAATAGCAGACATCAGCTCTTCACGAATTACGTTGGGAGTAACTGCTACAGGAAGCGTCCAAGAAAGTGAGAGATCTCGTATATATCTATGTAGTTAAATGTGTGTGCTTAGATGGGAATTGGATTCTGGCGACATGCCAAGTGCAATTGACCATTGGTGGCCATTTTTGTACAGATAGAACCATGGTTAGTTTCTGTAATTATTCCTTAGTTACTCTTGGCTTTTGTTTTGTTTTTGGTTGGGTTGTCCGTTGTACTCTCTGAGGGTGAGGATTCAGAAAATAATTGAGAAATTCTGGCACATAAAACATGACTACGTGTACGAACATTTTAACCAATATCATTGAAAGTACAATGTAGAAGTACTGACTTGTTACAGTGATAGGAGAAGAATTTTTGTACGCTGATAAAATTGTCAAAGTTCATAAGAAGTCGGCTTTTGTTAGTGTAACACTCTAGCTGACAGTAATTGGGTTTTGGATTTTTGGATAGTAAGGTGTATCCAAAGCATTGTGTCAATTCCAAAGAAAAATGTATGTACTTTTTAAGTCATAGTTTGATTTAAACACAAATATTATTAGTGAGACATCTATTTGCAAAACGACCATTACTCTTTTTTCGTAAAAGTATTGGCGTACTACCTCATAAGATGAGTTGGTACGTAAATACAAGTATGTTTTCACCGTATTTACAATATGTCTCAATATAATAACACAATTTTTTATTACATTACGATGATATGTCATATATTGCACACATATAAAGAAACGTATTGATTCCTACCTAACCAACTCATGTAATGTGTTATTGGTTATTATCCTGGACAAGAAGAACTCAAACTAGTGTACTAAAAAGGCCACTGATGCTTTTAAGAGGGAGAGAATAACTTGCCAGTGAGTGGGCCCAGGCCTCTGATACCATTAAATGTCACGCCCCAAATCCGACATGACACGGTCACGCTTTTAGAATCCGTCTCTATAAGTGCGAAGCCTCCTGTTTACAAAGTTTACTATCCCAATGCTATATATACATAGGCCACATTTTTTTTATAATTCGACAATATATACATTTCTCAAATTCACATTTCCACAAGATCATATTCAAACCTAAGTCTTTAATATGCTGTACATTCTTTCATCAACAAAACATGATACATATATACGACTGATAACAAAATAACCTCATTTAAGATCAAAACTATGCATTTCCTTCAAAAATCATCTTAAGATATATACATCAAAACCAATATCCAAAGCTTCTAAGATCATTGTTCCCAAAACATCTACTTACCATTTATATTATCTATACAAAATGATATTATCCACAAAATAGCTCTCTCTCCACTTTTGATCATCCACGACCCTGTACATTAAACCTTACAATCTGCAAATATAACACAACGCACCTTCGGCCCAACCACGGGATATTTCTCGTTCACATATCTTTGAACCCAATTTTTTAAGTTTTCCGACTTTTAACAACCTCCTTTCCCGTCGCTCTATTACCGCAAAAATCCCCTCTTTCAGGCAGCCTACTCCGCCGTTGACCTCCGTTATCGCCTCACTGGGAATAGCGTTCACCATTCAAAATTTGAGGTAAATTCTTCGCTAATTTAGCTTTTCTTATCTTCCAAATTCGTATGTCTAATTTGTATTTCAAATCTGGATACTGTTTGTCTATCGTTCGATACTTTTTCTGTATAATAATTAAATCCATTCTCTATTCTAAATATTACTTGAATTTTGAACAACTCTGCGTTTTAACTTTTCTTTGTAATTCTCGCTCCTCAATGAACGAAAACCCAAACTCCATGCGATGGCAATAGGTTGGTGGGGGTGGGGGGAGAATTATTGAGTTTTCTGAAGGCGCTGCCTGTCTGTTTAGCGAGAAGTTTGGTTGTTTGAGTCGAATGCACAGAAATACATTTTGTCTGTAGTTATGTAGCTATAATTATGGTTACGATCTGATGATCGACATTGGAAACAAGTCAGTCTTCCTGTTGGTAGCGTGGATGTATGTAATGACAATTGCATACAAAGTAGATTGCTCATTCTTTTAGAATTTGAATGGAACTTAGTGAAGAAGGAGAGTTGGTCATGATTGCATAGGATTAAAACTTTCTGATTAGCATAAGGTTGATATGGTTATGGTGCAGACATAGCGATGGAGTTGAAAGGCTTATCAAATAATTTCTTTGTGGTTTTTCTTTTGCCCAAGGTGTTCTATTGGTGGGGTGGGGGTTGGGGGGAATATCATTTAGCCTTTCAGCAAGTATTTGAACTATGCCGATCTTCAAGTTTTTAACCTTGATGTCAGTGCGTAACAGAACTTACAAGTGCAGGCTCTTTGCTACAATGCTTCTTTCTTACTTGACAATAACACTGCTATTAAATGTACGATTGTGAACTGAAGTTACTGATTTGCCAAGCATGCCACTTGACATGCAACAGGGAAGCTATGGCTCCAAAAAAAATCAAGAAAAAGGATTGTGATAATTCTGATGCTACTGCTGCGGAACTAGTGCACTCTGACGAGAAAAATCCTCAATCTAAGGCAAAACTCAAAGTTGTGAGCAAATCTGACAGGGAAACTGTTGCACCAGGAATAATCAAAGAAAAGGATTGTGATATTGCTGATTCTGCTGAGGAACTAGTCCAGACTGACCAAAAAAATCCCAAGTCTTTAAAGCCAAAGCTAAAAAATTTGAGCAAATCCTTGTCTCAGGAGTTTGTGCAATCTAAAGAAGCCAAGACTGTTTCAGAAGTTAAAATTGAAAATAAAAATAAAAGGAAGAGAAAGAAAGAAGGAAAACAAGATATAAATGTTAGTAAAGATGCTGCAAAGCATCTAATTTCACATCATAGTAACAGAGAGAAGAAAATCATAGATGAAAAGCATGAAGAGAGAGAACAGAAATCTAGCAGAAGTATTGGTGGAATGATATTTATGTGTAATGCAAAAACAAAACCAGATTGTTTCCAGTATCGAGTAATGGGTGTCTCGGCAAGCAAGCAAGATGTTGTGATGCTCATTAAACCAGGCTTGAAGCTTTTCCTCTATGATTTTGATCTTAAGCTCATGTATGGAATATACGAGGCATCATCATTTGGTGGCATGAAACTTGAGCCTGCGGCCTTTGCTGGAGCCTTCCCTGCTCAGGTTGATTATACTCTTTACTTTATCACTGCTTTCTTTTATTCTCAAATGTTTGGGTGGTTGAATTGATCTTCACCATCTTGACAGGTGCGCTTCAGAATTCATAAGGAATGCCTTCCATTACCTGAGCGTATTTTTAAGAAGGCAATCAAAGACAGTTACGATGAGAAGACACGCAAGTTCAAGACAAAGTTGACAGTTGAACAAGTGAGAGGACATCTGTTGTTTCATTCACGAGTAGTATTATTTCGTTGACTACAAGAGTTGTTCCATTCAAATTTTAAGTTGACGTGTCATTGCAGGTAAAGAGACTGACAGAGTTGTTTCGTCCAGTCCCAAGGTTGCATTCAAATGCTAAATCTTCTCTTCCGGAGCTTGTGCCAGTTCCAATTGTGCAGCCTCCATCTGTATCTAATTTGCCACGTGAGGAAATACTTAGACAGCAAGTTCATAGAGAACAGTATGGTAATAAGCCACAACATGGATCTGTACCAATTGATCACAATGGTCCCAATATTGCGCATAATGGTGTACATTCTCCGCATCCTCTTTTTCTCACAGAGAAAGAATATAGAAGTTATGGTCTTCGTTCAGAAAGGCATCTCTTGCCAACTACTGCTCCTGTTGGTGCTCCGACCTGCCACACCTATGAGAATTACAGGTTTGATCATGGAAGGGAGCAGCTTCAAAGCAATCCTTCTTCCATAAACAATAATGTAGCTTCAGGGCAGAAAGAACCTGGTCGTCCAAATCTATTTTTTCTCAGCGAAAAGGAATATCGAGCTTATGGCCTTAAAGGTTGTCAGGAACTGCCTAATAGACAGACTCCCATCCTAGAAACTAATCGTGCTTTTGAAGATTCAGTGAAGGATGCATTTAATCCTTATGATGATAGCACTACCTCACTGGTTAATAGGTATCTCTCACTACCGGGGCCTGTTGTTGCAGCTTCTGCAGAACCTTATTATATGACAGGAAGAGGAGCTAGTGTAAATGGTTGCAGCTACAAAAGTGAGACAAAAGATCACTTGGTAAGATTGAATCCTGAAAGAGAAAGATCACATTCATGGTATCCTTCCCATGCTTTGTCAGATTACAACCATAATTACCACCGACTGGGCGGTGATTCTAATCTCACATCATCAACAGTCTCATCTCGTTACTCCTTTGGTGGACCTTCTTTGTCACGTCGATAATTAACATGCATGGCATCTTGAAACATTTTGAAAGAGCTTTGCGTGGAAATTTTTGTGGAGGAGCTGCAGTTCACAAGATGTTCGAATTGGCTATATTAGTTTTATCCTAGATATCAAGTTTGCCTGTGAGTTGTGACCCCTCTTTGTTGTGCATTAGATATCATTATGCTGGAACCGCAAGCTTTGTCACACCCAAAACACCAGTTCTAAGAATGTCTAATTTGTGGAATGCTGTGCCAGAAGTGGATGTGTTGGGTGAGGCTGAATTGGATGAATAACAGAAGGAGGCAGAAAATGGGAATGTAACTTAAGAAGGGCGGTGATGTAATACAGTCAGTAGAATTACGTCCAGATTGAGTGGGTTTGTTATGTATTGTATTCTTCGTAATGCCGGCGTTACTGCTGCATGACAAATAATAGCACATGCTGGCTAAAGATTGTTCACTAATGTAATGGCATAAGTTGATACATGTTAATCGATTTAACATTCATTTGAGAGACTATTTTAGCAATAAAAATTCCGCCATCTTATGCATCAAACAATTTCCCTTATCTTAACAGAAAAATTAAGAAAAGTATCCCATGTCCTTGGCAATTCTATGATAATAGTACAGCTGTTCACAATAACCAGGGAAAATTGCAAATCCTCCCAATCTTCTCTGAATCTTGGTCATGATTTACGCCATTTTGTCAGAGCATAAATATTAGACATGCCATTAGTTCGAAAACAAAAATAACACTTATCCTCTATTTTACCTATCAAAATTTTCTACACAAGGTTAATGCCCATTCACGTTTTGGTGATGCAATTACATTGCCGCCAACAAACATCATAGAGGTGATTAAATATCATTTCAACACACTACTGATTAGCCTCCGTGGGAGCATTCACATCAGAACTTTCATCACTGCCAGTTGATGGCGCAGCCATGTTCCCTTGATACACAGGAGTAAACATTGGAGGGGCACCACTAGGTGTAGGCATTCCAGCACTACCAGGTATCATTGGTGGAGGGCCGCTTAAGGGTCTAGGGAGACCATTCAATTGACCAGGCAGAGGAGCACTAGGTGGTGTCAGCATCTGTGGCATGTTAAAACCTGTCAGCATGACAAGGAAATCAGGATGCAATTTCCAAGGAATCATATTTTACAAATCTTGCACATATATGGGCAAATTGCAGATACCTTGTCGACTAAAACCTTGAACCTTCAAAAGTTGAGCCTAGAATGGAATCAGTCTATTCAATTGTTCTAAAAATTTGTACTCAGGGGACAGGTGTTGGTGGTTGTAATGCAGCATGTTACAGGTACAAGTGCAACTGAAACTAAAATAGTAGATAATAAGGTGTAAACAGAAATTTGGTCCCCAAAATCCTTAACATTTGATCTTGACCCATTAAAAACTTCAGACACTTTCCGAATAAGAAAATCCTTATATCTGACAAAGATTAGGTAAATGCACATTAATCCGTTCCATCCAAATGATAAGGCACATAAATCTGATTCTTCCTAAACACACCACCACTGAGGAACATAGATAAATACATAATGTTCCTTGTCTAAAAGTTGATCAAACATAATACAAGAGAAAAGTTGGTAATGAAATGACCAGATACTAATTAGACATACTTGAAAAGTGAAATAACTTGAACATCTTTAATCCCAGATTGTATAAAAAATATGTATTTAGTACCTGAAACCCCAGGTGGTGGCCTGGGCAAAACAGGAGGCCTCAATCCTGGCATTAATGGGGTAGTAGCAGGCAGTGGTGTGCTCCCATGTATGGGTATTGGCATTGGCATTGGCATTTGCATGTGCATTGGCATGGGCATTGACATCTGAGGTGTAGGTAGAACAGGAAGGCCAGGTCTAAGGGGGTTATTATAAGGTGGACCAACTGGTCTGTATGCACCAAGATGTTCCTTGACTTTCTGATCAATCAAACTCTGATTTAACTGTGCCTCGTATTGCTGATAATAACTTCTGACATTAGCCTGTTCAACACAACCACGTAAATTACATGATAAAAATTCTTATCAATCTCAACTGCATAAGTAATGGGCGAATGATTTTACCTTGTGTTTGTAACCTGCATTGTGCTGCTTTCTAACAGAAGGCTGGAAAAAACAAAAGAGAAGGAAGCACAGTGCATCAATAGTTGTTTATACAGCTCGAAAGATGATTTTTTTTTCTTTTCATGCAGAACAACAAACAATGATGATTTCGAAAGATACCAGTGATACTTAAGTTTCAAGTATGACTAAACAGCCCAAAAAGAGTGAAATTAAACTTCAAAAAAAAAAAAAAAAAAAAAAAAAAGAGAAGAAGAAGGAGAGAAGAACAAAATATGAAACAAAAGCTGCAGAGTATTCTGAAAAGAGAATTCTGCAAACAAAGACTGAAAAAAATCCCAAAAACCAGAACCAGTGCAACAGCTAGCTCTCAATTTCAAACAAAAAAGAAAGCCCAATACGAACAGTAAACAAAATCAATGTGATAACGTAATCATAAAAAAATAAGTAACTGGAGAAATTGTTGAGTATTGAGTAATAATAAGGAGCTCACAGAGTCGTGCGTCAAGTAAGTGTCACAGTAGTCACAGTAATACCTGAAATAAAAAAAACGAGTTTCACTAATTTTGTTAAAATCCCGGAGTAAACAACATGAGCCATTCCAGAAAAAAAAAAAGAAACAAATAAAATTTAAGAAAGATACCGAGGCATTCTGTTGGATTCTGTCTGGCTGGAAGTAATCTGCAAAAGCAATCAAAAATTAAAAAAAAAAAAAAAAACAGAACCTTTTATAAACAAAGTGAAGAACAAAAGCACAACCAAGGTGCTTGAGATATTGATAATGGTTGCTCCAGAGTATTTGGCAGAGAGAGAAAGATTAGCGCTACTATTTCGATAATCTAAGTAAGAAAACAAAAAATTACAAAATATGAATGAATGTAGTTCGTGGATTTCAGACCGAGGATCACCGATGAGAAAAGCCCTAGTCTCGGAGAGGGAAGATCGCCTGGGGTTTTTGTTGTTAAATATTTTTCTAAATTTCCCACTTTTTGTTTTTTCCGAAGTTGACTATATATATCGTATTCTTATTGTTTAGAGAGGGACCTAATTGCAAATCTACACCTTTTTCATTGGTTATCGAAGAAAGTTGAGAATTATAATTAAAACGCTATTGAGACCGTGTTAGAAGGGTGGAGATGGTATATTTTGTTTAAAATTATTTTATTTAAAATTAAAATTACGTTATAATTATTTAATGTCTAATAATTATAAATTGATTTTACTTTTAATTTTATACTTTTAGTGAATTTATGTTGTTTTAATATTAAACTGAATAAAATTAGATAATTTTGGATATAGTATCCGATTTCAAGATCGATACTAAATTTTCTGTTTAAAATTATCGTATTTTATTATGTCTTATATTAACACATATAAAATTACGTTCACTCATTTATTGATTAAAATATATTAATTGTAAAATAATTTTAATATTTAATTTTAATGACATTTTAAATATAAGATAGAATAATATTAGGTTAAAATTTTCAATCACCAAGTTCAATTTTTTTTTGTAACAACGACCGTATATTTGTAGGAAACTATCGCAATTACATCTTTCCTGTTTAATATTTTTTTGTTTTTTTTGGCGCAAACTGGTTCAAAGCATAATACTTTAAGATCGTTTTCGGTTATCCCATGTAAGTGCGCACTTGAGTTTAAGGAAAGTTATTGGTCCAATTTTGAGCTCACTGTCCAAATCAAACTCATTTCCTCTCTGTGAACACCGGAGTAAATTAAGAATGGCTGCCAGCTCAGCTTCCGGAGAAACTCCGATCTCAGGTTTTCCCTAATCATCCTTTCATCTGAATAACTTCCGGATTTCAGATTTGTTGAGGATGTACATTCGCTATACTCTTTTTGATGAAATTCCCACAAAATGGGAATATAACGTTCTTCTTTTTTCTGTTTTTTTTTTTTTTGGTTGGTTTTTCTAATTGATGTGTTATTTGGATCATTCAGGATCTAGGAAAGTGAGAGAGGGGCAAATATTTGGAATTCCCTTGTCTACTGTTGTTAATCACTTTGGCACCAGCGGTATTTCTGTTGCTGCTGCTACCGGCATCACGCACCCTTTAGGTTATTCCTCTTATTTACTTGTAAATTTTTACGTTCGTTTTTTGTTCATTTGTTGTAACTGGTCAGTAATTTGATTTTGCGATGCCTGAAGAGTATTGGTTGAGCTCCAGAGTGTTTCATGCTTCCTACATCGTTGCCATGAGTTATTATGTTGATTTTTCTGTAATTACACCGGGTTCATGCTGATTATGGTTGTTGTGAACAAAACACGGGTATACTCAGTTAATATGATAGCATGTGGTATTGTTTCTTTTGGCGTTATTGTTTAGATTAATCACAGGTAAAATTTTTACATTCTAGATACCCCTAAAAGTCAGAAGGCACTGCCTTTGAGCCAATGTCAATGCTTGGCATCATTATAGAGATTAAATAAAAATGCTCGATTGCTATGAGAATAGTGGCTTTAACGAGATGTTATGTCTGGATTCAAAGTCTACCATAGTGACTATGGGAACTTCTGCACAATCTTTTAGACTTGACATTTGGAAGTGTTGGAAAAAGAATTAGAAATGATAATATGATGAATTTAAACCCTACTCAATTTACTGCAACAATGATCGAGTGAGAATAGACATATTTAATGGTGGACAGTTGTGTGCTGTTGAATTGAAAGTGTGATTAAACTTGATTTGGGATGCAGATGTTCTCAAAGTTAGGCTGCAAATGCAACTTGTTGGCCAGAGAGGTCCTTTGGTTGGCATGGTACGAAATTTAACTATTTTCCTTTCTTAATTTTTAAATCTTATTTTATGCAGAAATTGCAACAACTTATTTCTTACTGGATGCTCGTAGGGAAGACTTTTTGTTCAATTAGTCAAAAGTGAGGGCCCGAAGTCCTTATATCTGGGATTAATACCTGCACTAACGAGGTCAGTTCTTTATGGTGGTCTCCGTTTAGGCTTATATGAACCATCAAAATATGTATGTGAATTGGCTTTTGAGTCCACCAATATCTTGGTGAAGATTGCATCTGGAGCATTTTCCGGTGCCGTCGCTACAGCTCTGACCAATCCGGTGGAAGTTTTGAAGGTATGATTACAAGAAGTATTTCCAGACTTTATTGAATGTATCTGATGTTCGTGCTCTTTCAGGTTCGCTTACAGATGAATGTAACATCAAGCAAAGGCCCGATACATGAACTTCAGAGAATTGCTCATGAAGAGGGAATGACAGCACTCTGGAAGGGAGTTGGCCCTGCTATGGCCAGAGCTGCTATATTGACTGCCTCTCAGCTGGCAACTTATGATGAATCCAAGCAGGTCAGATGCTAATGCTATATTTGCTTAAATATCCACGACACAACTAGCCTGGCTTGTGAGTTATTGAACTTTTCAGAATGAACCTTTACCTGTGACACTTTCTGGAGATTAAACTTGTGAATTAATGCAGGCGTTGACGAGGTGGACTTCTCTTGAAGAAGGATTTTATCTGCACCTCATGTAGGGCAGTTTCCTTATTTCTCCATGTCTAGTGCACATATAATCATCATTGTTGCAGTTCCCAAAGTAAAAGATAAAGACAAATGTGTGTGCAGTTTCTTTTAATATAAGATCGTATTCACTGTAAGATCAAAATGAGGTCGAATATGAGTTTGAACTAGTTGTGAAAGTAGCCAAACCTTTCTAAAGTGCACCAGCTCATTTTATACCTTTAACTCCCATGTCTAAACTGTATTCTGTTTATTTTTGCTACTTGTGTGGTATATATGGTCTTTGGAATATGCATTGCAGTTGCTTTGCGTATACATTACATAGTCATTTTCGAAGTCGAATTTTGGGCCTGTTTTTGAAGAAGATAACAATTTGAGAACAAAATTTAGATGACGAGAAAGTACAGAATGGAATCAACCATATGTTGATATCTTTGCCCTTGAATTTTTTGACGAAATTGATTCTTGATTCACAAGAACAATGAGTTTTTTGCTATAAGCTCTGATTTGTTTATTCCTGGTTTTTACATACACCAAGTGAAGTTATTTCTCGGTTATGATCCAGAAGACTGCCTTATCAATGTCTTCCATCAGGGATAATTAACTATATTTTGCATCTCATGAAGCTCGAGTACTATCGCAGGTGCTGTTAGCACCCTCATGACTGCTCCTATGGACATGGTTAAAACCCGTCTTATGTTGCAACGAGAATCCAAGCAAATCGGAATGTATAGAAATGGATTTCATTGTGCATATCAGGTTGAAACTTTACCTTCTATTTGTTTTAAGCCATTATATCTTCTCTTTTTTTTATTTTTCCAAATTGGCATTTCAATGACATGGAAATTAAAATTGCGTATATGGGCAGTTTACCTATGGCCGTCAACTTTTCAATTGACTCAGTGCTTGGATGAACAAATGAATGACTGAGAGTTAGCTTATGATAGGATGTTGCAAGCTTAAAAGTTTTACTTCAAAACTACATGCTAGATTTATCATTTATCCTAAAATTTCATCTAATGGGCTCATCATTATATAATTCCAGGTTCTGCATACAGAAGGTCCTCGAGGGCTTTACAAAGGGTGAGTTTTGTGTGTGCCTGAACTGTTTTCTTTAGCTTTAAAGTCATCTTACCACCAACTATGCAAAAAGCTGTTATGCTTTAAAAAATCTGAAAATTCAGTTCATGATGTGTTTGGCTAATTCATTACTTTTTTTCACTGTTAAAAATTGAAATTCTACCAGAGGGCTCACCCTTTTTGCAAGATTGGGCCCACAAACTACAATCACCTTCATAATCTGTGAAAAGCTGCGTGCGCTTGTAGGATTGAAGGCAATCTAATTCACGTTTGTGTTCTTTGCAATACGAGCTATTGTGTTCTTTGCAATACGAGCTAGTATTCACGCAACCTGGATTCAATGGTTGTATCCATCTTCAAGATAGGCAGATTGCAGTTATGGGTCATGATCAGGAGGAGTGAATACTTCTTCCAAGGTAATTCAGTGTTCTTGTTGAAGTTGCCATAGGGAACACACGGAGTAGCTTCCAGCTGCAGTAGCCCATTTTTGCTCTAGAATCTGATAGCATCGTCTTTTTTTAATGATTGCCGATCTATTCTAGGGCCTGGTAGGCTGTTAATGTCTACTTTGAGCATCAACATTTCCCATGTTGTACTTCCATTTTCTTTTTGTTTCATTATTGTAATGATTGATAATTGAATAAGTAGGGTGAAATGCTGACCTTCTCTTGGAGCTTTGATAAGATCTGGAAACTGTAGTATGGCACTTGAATGACACGTTTTGATTGTAAGGATTTGGTGAATTTTTACTCCTATTTTGACTTTAGGAGTTGCAAAAACCTGGATCCAGCTTCATTGGCGATTAGGAGGGATGGTGTCTTGTGCAGTTGTGCTCCAACTAGCATGGATAAGGGAATAATAGTCAAAATAGAGAGGCTTTGTATGTGTTTTAGCCATGCAGATAGGATAGGATGCCACCCTTTTCCACTCGTATGCCATGGCAAACTCATAGTTTCTTGGACAAAGAAAATGGATTTAACAAAATTACTGCCCATTGACTTGTGGAACATTGATGTCCTTTGCCTATCTTGCTAATTTCCATACCGTAGATCCCCAGGCAACCTGATTCCAACCTTTCAGTCCTCTCTCTACTCCTTTTCTTCGTGAAGGAAGTAGCAATGGGTTTTTATAGTATTTCAAAAGTTCTTGTTGTTCCTTTTGTCTTCATTTCTTTTAGCAGTTTTTCATCGTGTTTCTTTCTTAACAATGTTCCGGTTATTCACGGATTATCTATTGATTAAATCACGTTATTTAGTAAAATAAATTTAATTTAAATAAGTTATTAGTTAGTATTATTTAAGGGTTAATTACCGATAACCCCCATGTGGTTTGCCGATTTTTCATATAACCCCCATGTGTTGTCAAAACATACCAACAACCCCCACGTATTTTGGTTTTAATTGTAAAGTTGATGGAAAATAGTTGCACTCACGGCACCGTTAAAATTTCCAATAATACCCTCCCAACTTTTTCAATTCAAAACATTCAATCAAAAAATTACTAAAGTTTTGGGGTCATAGTTTAAATTAATAAAGTTTTGAGGTAAAAAATAAATTTAACATTTTTTTCTCTCTCTTCCATCGATTTTTCTCCCTTTTTATTTTTCTGGATTCCAATACCACCACCATCCTCCTCCGCCTCTTCATCCTCCTCCGCCGCCGCCACCACCACCACCACTAACACCACAACAACCATCCACCCACCACTTACTGAAATCTTCTGTGTTAGCTTTCAAGTTCTCATAAGAGTATATTGTAGGCAAATCTTACAGCTTTATTAGCTTCCAACTTGATGGATTGAAAGTAAGCCAAAACATTCTCATCAGCCAACCATGTCAGCGACTCACCAACCTATGAGCAATAAGTAAATGACGTTAAGATTGGGTCTATCTAAATTGCCCATGGGAAGAAATTCAAGACTCTTATCAGGTTAAACATATTTGCACAGGAGAAGAAATAGGAGGTAAACTAGGCAACAGAACAAGAAAAGATATACAAGCCAGATTTGAACAAGGGAGTTCTTGGTGAAAAGACACTCAAAATAGTGAGTTTATCTTAGAAAATTTTCATAATGAAATTAAAGCAACCAAACAAAACGTTTGTTTAGATTTCAACATCAACCACAGAAGGCTCTTCGTCTATAAAAAGGGGATCAAAGGATTTTCCACATGGGTTCATGGATTATCCAAGTGATATCATGTGCAAATTGATTCTCAGTAGTCAATCACTTTTCTCCATTTTTTATGTACAGAATTTTCAGTTTTATTCGTTCAAGATCCGATCACACAAAACAAAACAAATACAACAATCCACCACCACCCATCAACCCAGAAATGTCACCACCCTCCACCACCACCACCACCCATTTTCTTTTCTCTTTATTTCCCTTCATTTTTCTGGCACCACCACAACAACCCACCACCACCTATCAACCAGAAATGTCACCACCCTCCACCACTACCACCACCACCTATTTTCTTTTCTTTTTCTTTCCCTTCATTTTTCTGGCACTACCACAACAACCCACCACCACCCATCAACCCAGAAATGTCATCACCACCACCACAATCACAATCACAATTACCACCCACCCAATCAAATCTTGTATGGAATGATACTTACTTTATCTTAACGATTTCAAATTTTGTATGGAATTAATTTGATATATGATGAAATTAACTTTAATTTTGTAAGGAATGATACTTCTGGGTTTGATATCTTCATATGTGCGAAAAAAATAGAAAATAAAAGAAACAAAGAAAAAAGAAAGAAATAAAAAAGGAAAAGAAATCGAAATTTAAAAAAAATATATATTTGGAGTAATAGAGGTTATGATAGGAGTCTATTGAATGTAGATGGAGGGTATTTTAGGAATTTTACAATCATTTAATGAATTTGAATAATCACACCTTCAGAAATAGGTGCGTGTAAGTCAATCTCTGTTAACTAATTTATTTTTCGTTAATTTACAATTAAAACCAAAACACGTGGGGTTGTTGGTATGTTTTGACAACACATGGGGGTTATACGAAAAATCGACAAACCACACGGGGGTTATCGTTAATTAACCCATTATTTAATAGCTTAATGATGTGGTGAAATCAAAAGCAAATTTTACAACACAAAATGCAATGCTCACCATCATCATCATCATTATCGAGGAAGCTGAAATTACTAGCACAACTTGATTTGGTATTTTTGCAGTATCCTTTTGAAGATTATTGGAATTTGAGTTTTATAACTCATCGACTTTCTTACCAAATGCTTGTCCAAATATGGCACGTGGAAATGCAGACAAAAGGATACTGTTTCTGTTTCAGATCATTGCTCCAGTACCTCTGTTGTTTACTTTTTGGCCCGTTTAGATATGGAAAACTCCAATGCAATGAAACCTTCTCACTCACTCGCTCCCTCCGTACTTGATGATTGTGTAAAATACAGAGGTAGTGCAAGTATAAAGCGAAAATGTATCCTATCCCCTGCTTCATTTGGTAAAAAGTTCATAAAACCAAAAGAATGTAAGCATCAAATTTTATGTTCAAAAAAATACAAATAAAGAAATAGCTAGTAGTAGTGCATTTCCTTTCTTCTCTATTTTTTTTTTTTTATTTTAACTTTGTCTTTATTAGTGTGCCGTCCAACACTAGGACACCCAAAAAATAGTTAAGTTTACATAACTTTTGACTGTTTATTCCTTAAAAAGAAATGATGGGGATTAACTCATTACTCATCAACTATTGATGGAGTTGATGTCTTTTATTATTTTTTTATAAAAAATTCTTGTGAGATCGACGTGATACGTTAATTATACTTAATATTCTAATTTTTTATATATTTCATACGCTAAAGTTAAATTTATATTTAAGTTTCATATATTAAATGGTATTACGTGAGAATGTACATTTTTTTCACTCCATCATCCAATATTGAAGAATGACTGAGATTATTATTTTTTTTTTAAGTAAAATTGGTTGTCCTTGAAGATCTTCCATGCAAAAATTTGGTCGAGACTCGAGAGTAATTAGAATGGGACGTTAAGTCGGGTTAGGTTGACGGTTCACCTGTTGCTAATAAGTTGAATGGAATAATAAGTTAAAAAGATGACGCAACTTGACAAAATGTTAGAATCAAAATTTTTATCCGTTCCCTTCCCGCAGCTCCAAAGCTCACAGGTGGTGGTGACGATGCATAAATGTCTCAAAGTCTCAACGCTGCTGCGTTAAATTCATTGGAATGTGTCTTGGCGGGACAGTCTGGCTTACTTATCTTTAGGCCTCGTTCTTTACGCTTATCTACCATTCTACCCTTTTCCTCCTCGTTTCGCTGTCTCCAAACGCTTTGATATTCTCTTCCTTCCCCACAACAAAGCCAACTTTTGTCTTCACACTTTAAGATGGACTTTGCCCACTTGCTATTTCTTTCTCTCTACTTATCTTTTAAAACTCCTAAATATTGTACTATGGGAGACAGCTTCTCTGTGAGCAACCATGTGGCCTTATTATTCGGCACAATTTTTTTTTTTTTTTTTTTGTTTGAAATTGAATGTCACTCCCGTCCCGTCCAAATTACAAACATTTTTTTTTCCTTGTCTAAATTTGCGGCGTTACCGCTAAATTTATTTGCATTATTAAGTAAGCTAGTCAACTGCTAAAATTACTAATTAGACAATACTTAAATTTATAATAATATTAACTAAATTTTTATCATAATACTTTAGATCATCAGTATGAATTACAACTCGTCACCGTACTAATTCTAAATTTAATTTTATGGCGAGTAGTTATATTTGTGAAATTCGTCGTTATATTTAGCGACAAAACGAAAATATTTGTTGACTTGATCTAGAGACTACTTATAGTGGAGGTTAAGTGCACGGAATTCATAGAAAAATGAGTTTTGCAATAAAACTTGTTATAATGTCAACTATTGAATCGGTTTTGTTTATTCTTGAAAGAATGAGTCAATTAAAGTACAAAATATATACATTCTTCTTGATTTGTATCACTACTGCTTCAACTGGATTTCAACCTTTGCCCCGAGTAAGTACTCATCAATCATCAGCTAGTAGATATTTTTGTAATCTTTGATTGATATTTTTGTCACCTCTATGATATTCAGTTGAAAAAAGCCAGCTATAATTACTGGCGATTCTCTTTTGCATGTTTGAATTTTACAGTAACAGACAAAATTCAAACCCCGTATTGCTCTTTTTTGGTGTTTTCTTTTACAGTAGGGAATTTTTTAACTAATCATTAAAATCTTCACCATGGTATTACAATTGTCATACATTAATACGATTTACCTGTTTTTTTGGATGGAAAAGGAAAACTCTACGAAAATGTATCTTGCTATCCTGATGTTTCTCAAACATTTCCGGTTTTTTCGGTCAGGCTTGAGCAGTTCCTATAAATGTTAAACACAACCAACTTTCCTAATTTGACTTTTCAAGATCCTTTTTCAGACATCTTGTTCAAGGAATTTCTTAACATTTACCAAATCTTGTTGTCTTAATGATTGATTATGTCTTTAATAATTAGATAAGTTTCTAAAAATAGAAAGTTAGGGGAGTGAAATTTCTCTTTAATCCTTACCAAATGTCTAATCCACACATATTTGGGAAACTTCTCTAATATTGTCATTCTCATGCGTTTCCTTTCATTATCGTTTAGATGTGATCGAATTAGGAAGTCAAAAAAAGGGGGGAAAAAACAAAAATTAACAATTAAAAGCTCAATAATAAGCAAGGAAAGGAAGTCCATCTTTCCCTTTTTTAATTAAAAGCTCTTATTAAGGAAAAGGTTTTGAGTTCATCTTTCCCGTTAGTATTTTGTAACAGTGGAGTTTTAGTCCACGGATTCTATTGCAGCAAAGCATCGCCGACTTTGCCGTTTCGGGTTTTACCGTTTCATAAAACCTATAGTGGCACTTGCGTAAAAAAGAACAAGTATAGGGCTAGTAACGAAGGTTTCAATTATTTAGTATAGTAAAATCAGTGAAGATCCAAGTTTGCCATCAAGAAATTGCCCAATTTCCCCAAACAGGTCTACCAAGAGAGAGACGACTCAACGCAGAAGGAGAAAAGAGTGAGAAAAATTAGACAGAGACAAAAGTAGAAAGAGAAAGTATAGTTATAGAAAGAGAAAAGAGATCAGCAGCACGCAATTGTCAAAAACAAAGACTCCAAGGAGAAGAGAGAGAAAAACACACACACCACGTACTGTGCGTATATATATATATATATATAATTATACATATATATATTGGTAGAGAGAGAAAGTTCGTGTTGGTTTTGTGTGTGTTTTGCTGGCATTAATGGCGGAGGGGCAAAAGCCGCGAAAGCACAGCGAGGAAAGCGTGAAGCTATTTGTAGGTCAAGTGCCGAAGCATATGACGGAGGCGCAGCTTATGACATTGTTCAAAGAGTTTGCTGTCGTCGACGAAGTCAACATCATCAAAGACAAGACTACGCGAGCTTCTCGAGGTTCTCTCACCTCATTCATTGCCTCTTCAAATCCATCGATAATTTTTTCCTCAATTCTCTTTACTCCATTGCCTCTTCAAATCCATCGATAATTTTTTCCTCAATTCTCTTTACTCCGGATCGACAATGTGCGATTCGTGCTGTGCTATTTCAAGATTTGCGTATCTTCAATTACGTCCTGGTTTTCATTTTCTTTTTTCAAACCCTAATTGTTGTGTTGTTTGTTATATATAGGGTGTTGTTTTGTAATATGTCCGTCGAGGCAAGAAGCAGACAAGGCAGTAACTGCCTGTCACAACAAGAAGACTTTGCCTGGGGTAGTTATCTTTTAAACTTTTCTCCTTTTTGTGGGGTGTGGGGATTAATGGAGGATGACATTGTTGTTTTCTCTCTACTGTAAGTCGAAAAGATTGCATCTTTATTTAATGCTGCTTTGTGTTCTGTGTGATTGACTGAGTTTTGGGGAATTAATTGCTCTTTATTGCCACTCGTGCATTCTGTTTAATTGTTGTCTTTAATGGTAATTATTCATTGTAGGGAATCGAAAATTTACTAATTACTACTACGATCGTGATTATAAAGTTTCTTTAAACTTCCATGGATGTTAAACTTTATCTGCATTTATGCTGACTTTTTTATATTGCTAGTGCCATGCAGGTGTACTGGAATTCTGTTTGCATACTTTTTCAACCATGCACTTTTGCCCTATGCCGTAATAGTAGAATTGGTGTGCATTCTTGTCATAATGCAACTAAAATTGAAGTGCAAACTTTTTCATCAATTGCAATTGTCAATGCATAAGCTGTTAACTAATATGCTATACCACTTTGCTGAAAAGGTTAAGCTATGCCAATAATTCATATTATTATTATTTTCATAATAGATGACACAATAAGGAAGTTCTTGTGTAGTTCTAGCGGTAGATGAGCTATTTTCATGGTTTTCTTTCTGTATGGCTCTTAAAAAGTATTAATCTAACTTGTTTATGAATGACTTTTAGATTAGAAAAGCTAGAATCAACTAATTTAGTTTAACAGTGAAGAAACTCATAGAATCAAGACACATACGTTGAAAATAGATATTGAGTCTTAGAAAGATTGCTTTGGGCAATAGAAGATATTGACTCTGGAAACTGTAACAATTTTAAAGATTTCAACTTGAAACCCCTAAAAAATGACTATGCCCAGAAGACCTTGGTGCTGACGGGATTGGTTAATTGCTCTTTCATAAAGTGACTAAATTGATATTATCGGGGGCTGTTAGAGAGTGTGGTATGGGCCTTTTAAACTTTACCAGAAAAAAGAGTTTAGGTCAAACCATTTGATTTAGGTTAAAGATGCTATATATGGGTACAACAATGTTCAACCACACATTTTTAGTTCATTGGAAGCTCACTCTTGATGGCCTGAGTGAGAAAGTGGTGAAGAAAAGAAAATGCTTGGATAAATACATCTTCCCCTGGTGATCAAAAGCAAGTGTATGTAAATTATAGTTGAGCAAAACTTGATAATGTTTGCCTTTATCATTTCAGGCTTTGTAATCTCCACATAGTACATAGTATCTAAAGGAAATTACATTTTAATTCTTTTATAAGAAAAACACAAGCAATATCTTCCCTTCCCTTCCCTCCCAAACATTACCCAAAAATAAAAGCACTCTGACAGTCTGTATTGAAGAATAGAACTAGGGTACCTTTGGGTGTGACTAAGGAATCAGAATGAGCTTAACAAATAGGTTTTGATGAATGCTGTCTACCCGCATGCATGTGTCATAGTTAAATTGCGTTTGTAAATTTTGCTCGTCCCTCTGCAAGTGTTTTGTCTTTGCAAAAAAGTATTGTAGTTTTATTCTATTTCTGGTATAAAAGGATCCTGCTCTCCTTTCGTGATTCAGGCATCTAGTCCATTGCAAGTGAAGTATGCGGATGGCGAATTGGAAAGACTAGGTGGATTCCATATTTCCATGACTATAGTAAATTTTTTTGTTATAATGGTTCTTGAATTGTGACAATGCTGATTCTTTTTTTCCTTCCACTAATCTATTTGTTCTATTTATGATTTTAAATTGTTGTTACTTTTAATTTAAATTAGTAACTGTTTTCTCCTTTCTTTGTCTCTTCTTCACGATAAAACTCAGAGCACAAACTCTTTGTTGGTATGCTCCCAAAGAATGTTTCCGATGCTGAAGTCTCAGCTTTATTTTCTCAATTTGGAACAATCAAAGACACACAAATTCTCAGGGGTTCTCAGCAAACAAGCAAAGGTATAACTGGATAATACTTTTGTCTAGCTTGACCTCTGGCTGATATTCTGAAGCCATAAGATTTATACTTTTTCCCATGTTGTATGAAATATGGTAGGATGTGCTTTTCTGAAATATGAGACAAAGGAACAAGCCCTTGCAGCCATTGAAGCCCTTAATGGGAAACATAAGATGGAGGTTTGTGTGCTTTTACCAGTTTCTTTGATCAACAAGTGTGGAAGCTTGAATTAACATTACTTTTAATTTTGTCTGTGATCTTGCAAGAGGTACTTTTTAAGTGAGTAGCTCTTGTGATTGTTTATGCTTGACTTGCACCTTGACATTTGCCCTTTTACAGAGAAAATTTAACAAGGAAATTACCTTTGTGAAATTGTCAAAACTCTCCTCTGTATTTGTATAAAGTAGTCATTAAGTGTCAATGCTTGTTGTTAAGACGTGTCTTCCCTCCTCGTTCCTCAGTTTTTTCCTTGCATCTTGTAGTTGCTTGTGAAATAAGAAGTGTGCATGAGTATTGAGATGCATCCTGCGATAATCTAATGGCTATAAGCCTCAGTATCTTGCTTCTTTTTGAAAATTTTCACAACCATATTATATAAAACTAGGTCTCAGCTCCTTGTCAATAATTGATCTTAAAGGGCCTTGGCACTGCCACATAAAGTTCAGTCGTCAGCAGTTTGATTATCTGGATATCCCTGTTGATCTCACTGTGGCTTCATGAAGCATAGACAGTTTTGCATTCCTTACCTCGAATGAAATGCGAAGATGCTAATACATTTAACTCTTTCCATGATTTCATTGCCAAGCAATGGAATTAATGAATTCTGTTCTTGTTGCTATTTACTCATTGGCATTGCAGATAGATACTTTGTACTCCCCAAGATTGATAATTTGAACACTCATTAGACATCCAATTAATAACACTACCATCTTGTCTGATGAATGAATTATTTTTAACTTGGTAGCATTGATCAATTGTCCTTTTGTTTTCCATTTTGTATTAGGGTTCAACTGTCCCTTTGGTAGTCAAGTGGGCTGATACAGAAAAAGAAAGACAAGCTCGGAGGGCTCAGAAAGCTCTGTCACAGGCTTCTAGCGTTCCAAATGCTGAGTCTAGACAACATCCCTCTTTATTTGGAGCTTTACCAATGGGGTATATGCCGCCATACAATGGATATGGCTATCAGGTCTGTTTACTGGACTACACAAGGGGTGTAGAGTAGATAATGCTTCACCATTGTTCTACTGGCCCATAGAAACTCTTGACTATTAATTTTAATATTTTTTTTCATTATCGATTCTTTCTTTTAAGATGTTGCTCGTAAGTCTAATTTACGTGGTTATACTTGTAGACTCCTGGGACTTATGGACTCCTGCAGTATCGCATGCCTCCAGTGCAAAATCAACATGCTTTCCACAACATGATCTCTTCCCTGAACCAAGGAAGTACCTTACGAGGAGTCACACCTGATGTTTCACCCGGAATGGGCCCAAGAAATTATGCCATGACTCCTGCAAGTTATGTTGGATCTTCATACCCACCAGTACAGTATCCTGTGGCATATCCTGGAGGAATCATGACTAACAGGCCATTGAGTGGGTCCCCTGGTTCTGCACCACCTGCTAGTGCAAACAGCCCTTCTGCAGCATCTTCAAGTGTCACTGCAAGTTCTGGGAGTCAGGTTGAAGGTTTGTTGAAACTACTTGTCCAGTATCTTGTTTTCTCCCTGTTTTGTGTTGTCGTGGTTCCTATTTTGTTGAAAATCTAGTAGTATTTTATGATTTTATCCTGGATGGAATCTTTAAATATTTGCTATTTACATAAATCTCCTGGTTAATTGCAGGTCCACCTGGTGCAAACTTATTCATTTACCACATTCCTCAAGAATTTGGCGATCAGGAGCTTGCAAATGCCTTTCAACCGTTTGGTAGGGTCTTGAGTGCAAAGGTCTTTGTTGACAAGGCAACGGGTGTTAGCAAATGCTTTGGTATAAACTCAAACTTGCAGAAAATCTGAAATTGTCGTCTGTTATCTGCTTCTGAACCAGCTTGCGTTTGCAGGATTTGTCAGTTATGACTCCCCAACAGCCGCACAAGCTGCTATTAATATGATGAATGGTTGCCAATTAGGAGGGAAAAAGTTGAAAGTTCAACTGAAACGAGACAATAAACAAAGTAAACCTTATTGATATTCAGGTAAACATTGGAAGGAAGATGAACTTTCTACCCTAAGCAGTCACTCAGAAGCTGGCTTTCATTCAATATGAGCTATCAGGGTTGAATCTGAGATATGATTGCAATCGCCTTTTTGGGATTGAAGTCCCAAAAACTTGTAAAATTGTCGATTAATTCTGTGCAATTGTAATTTGTAATTTATTTTTACATGGAATATCATTGGACATTGATTATCAATTTATTGATTCTTCTCCAAGTCACCTTATTTCTGGTATAGCATTCTTGAAATTTCTACAAAAGGTTCTTTTCTGTTCATGGAAATTCTGTTGTTATTTCTTTGGTTCAGAAATTCTTGTATGTCTGTTCTATTTTCTCTTTTCGCTAGCTAAATATAACAGTGCTCCTTATACTTGTTCTTGGTCTCTTTTGGGAACTGTGAGATCCTCCATCCCTTGTTCACCAACCATTTCATTTTCAATAGGCATGCAGTCTGATGTTATAGATTTTCAGTAGCCACCGGAAGCAACCTTCTTGTTGACACAACATCTGCAAATTGTTGATTGAAAATTTTCAAAATTCTTGTCCATCGAATTGTTCTGCTGAAGATGTCTTTTACTTGTAAATTGGATCTTCAGGTACTGCTTTGCTAGTTTTTTAGTCTTTGTTTCTGTTGGGTGGTTCTATGGCATTTGCTGCTTCCTTTTCTTCCCTTTGCAGTGATTCCTCTTTCAGCTCTTCTAGTTTCAATGTGTAAGGATATTGCAGACTTTTCCATCTTTGTTGCACTTTATTCTAATTTTATTTTGCTGGTCCTGATCTTTTTCTTTTTCTGCAAACATAGGATGTCAGAGATGCATCATATATTTGACAGTTGTCATGATCGTGATCTTGTGTGCAACAAATCCTCTTTCAATACCTCTCAATGGTGATTTTCTGTGAACCTGTTATTTCTGTTAAGTTTTGTAAATAAAACTTCATCCTATCTTGCTAGTGCTAGGTTAGGGATGGTGCAAGTTCGTATCATGCTTATATGCAATTTAATGTTTCCTTTATGAGAGCTTTAGCATATCTTGAGTATCAAAACTCTAAATCTTGAAGACATTATGTAGCTTTGTGCAGCCTAAAGTTAGAAACTTCTGATTCCCGAACATGTCCTGTTCCCTTATAATTCAGCTAGAGATGATTTGGTTTAAAGATGTGTACAGATAGAGGTGGTTCTTTAAACTATTTGTGTGCAGAGTACTGGATTCTTTTCAGCCTTTTTTTGTGCCCATTTGAGATACATAATTACATATTACCGCACAAACTCCAGCTTATTTTATCATGTTGCATTACTAGATTGAATCCTCTCTAACTTCCTAGAAAGTCTCTTATTGAGATCCTTTACTTTTATATCTACTTATTTCACATCTCCTTGGAAAACCTTCAGTTTAGGGGATAGCATTTCCCTGTTGTTGATGCTTTATCAGATATCTGTACTGTGCATGAGTTTTTCTTGCCCTAGTCTGATGTTTGAACTGCATGGAAGAAATGTTACATAGTATACTAAAGAAAGTCACGACTGCTATTAGTAATAAAAAAATGGAGTACCAACTTTATTCTGTCTTTGTCACATGTTTGAACAAAAGCTTTATGTGCTGCTGCGGTTGTAGCATTCTTGGACAAACTTACGGAATATGGTTGTAGCATTCTTGGACAAACTTACGGAATATGTTTTTCTTCCTTCTCTTGCCTCTCTTTTCTATCTTTATTTATTTATTTATTTATTTTTATCACCGTGTCTTTTGCTTTTCAGGTGAAGATTGCATGCAGTAAGAGCGTGGACTTGAATTTGTTGTCCTTGGTCCCCGACCGCAATGGGATTGATGCCATTGTCAGTGCACTGATTCATTCTAATGAAGGTGCCAGTGAGGTAATTGAGGGGTTTTTAACCTTCGTTTTCATCTATATAAATGATGCATTGCTCCGTTTGAGGCCAGTTCCTCAAGTGTTGCTCCCCTTTTGCCTAAATTTGTATTCTTAAACACAGCTAATAACTAAATGCCCACTAATTTTGGCCCTCCATCAGTGGATTAATCGATTCTAGTGTCTTCAACAATCTGCATCTGTTTTCTAGTGGCAACATTTCTTCAATTATGATGAAAGCACCTGAGATTGCTTCGTAAAATCAATTTTCATTTTGTTAAAGTTGTGATATCTTGCATATGTCATTTAATGTTATTCCCATTGTTGGGACTGCTTGTTGACTTCATCAACTTCGGACTCTTTTGCCGTGATAAATTGATTCTTGGATAAGAACGAGAATGTGATATCATCATAAAGTTTTCTGATCTCCCACTCCACATTCGGAGCTATTGCAATGGATTGGTTTATTCAGAAACCAGAATGTCAGGATACAAAAATGAATTGGTATTCAATCTTTTAAAACATTTTAGGGGTCGTCTTTTTCAAGTTTTTGACTTGTGTGGCTTGATGAATGGGATTGGAGATGCCAGGTTGGTTGGGTAGCTGAAAGATCCTGTTTGCCCGCATTATGAGATTTCTGAATTGCTTAACACCTGTTAGTTCTCTTCTTCATTTGAATGTGAAGAATGTAATATAATTGTGCAAGTTTGAGATGATTCTGACTTTGGCAGCATCATTCATAAATCATAAGTAGTAGTAGTAGTAGTAGCATTATAGTATTCTTCCTTGAGCTGCGAAGGAGTTTGGTCTTCTACCTCTTTGAAACAAAGTAATGGTATCTCGCCAACTGGATCCCCCCCATAGTTTTCAGTGGCATTTACATATTTAGCCAAGTCATTGCCCCATGCTAGCGGTTATTAACCAAGATTGTTTAAATTCTGTGGTTCTCGATAAATTTATTAGATGTAATAATAATTAATATTAGAGTTATGGGTCTTAATACTGAATGATAGTAAGAGTAAAATTTTAATAATTAATATTAATATAAAGTGATCGTGTGTAATGAATTGGTGATTAATTATTACTGCCTGTTTATACTTATTTAAAAAAAAAAAAATCTTGATTAATCAGTTTGCTAAACAAATACAGTTTGTAGCTCTCTTTGTTTGGGATCCAGCCTAGAAGCAAAGCTGGTTGAACGAATTTTACATTGCAATTCACTTGATTGGTCAAGTGCTGCACTTGTGATGGCGATGGTTTTGGTCACCAGGCACCAGCTGTGAGCTGTGAGCTGTGGCCGCACTTAATTAAGAAAGCAACAGGAAAGGTAATAAAAGCACAGTGGCGGGCTGGGCTGGGGCATTGGGCGATAAGCAGGACTTGTACGACTTATATTTCACATTTGGGAATGGATATTGTATGGGTAGTGTATATTTTGTGTCTGCATTATTGTACTCAACAGTTGACTTGTCTAAAATAATAGTATGTCAAAAGCATAGTAGTACGGGTTAAGGTTTCTTAGTAGAGAATGAGTATAAGCATGATGTACGTCACCGTCGTGTGCCATTATTTATTTGCTCCACTGCCCACTGGTCCTCCAGTGCATGTGCTTTCCTCTTCTTCTGCTTGAAAATTTTAGGGGGGCGTTTGGTAAGGAAAAGAAGGGGTTAATAGTAATCAACAAAAATGATTGTCATTGTTAATGTTTGGGAAGGGATAATGGGAATAACTATTCATTAATGATTACCTTAAATGAGTCAATGTATGATTCCCTAGTTTCCCTCTATTAATCATCTATTATTCTGTATTGGGTAATCGATTTTACTCACCTCTACCAAATAATTCCTTACTTTAATATATACTTTAATAATAATAGTAATTATTATTATTAATAATTAAAATAATAATAGTAATATTAATAATATTATTATATTAATATATAATAATATTAATATTAAATAAATAATATTAATAATAATTCATTAATAATATTATTATTAATATAATTAATAATAATAACAATAATTAATAATTAGCAATAATAATATTAATAATGATAATAATATTAATAATATTAATAATGATAATAATAATATTAATAATTAATAATAATAATAATAATGATAAAGATGTTAATTCTGATAAAGCCAAAATAAAAATTTTGACTGATTCTTATTATTATTGTTGATTTGAACCAAACAACATCAATCACAATAATATTCATTATAGGATTTGAACCAAACATTAACAATGCAATCATAATTCCCTTGTCATTGACCATTTTCATTGACCCCTTAATTAAACCCAGTGTGATTGCCATTGAAGAATTTTAACCAAACGCCCCCTAAGACGGTCCTTTTTCTTCGTCTTATGGTTAGATTCCAAACTACTGCAGTTTTGGATGAACACCCAAACAAAAGTCCTAAGCATTATTAACTTTTTTTCTAAAAAAAAAAAAAAAGAAAATCTTGTGAGTATCACGTAGTAGTGGTTTCAATTTTGTTCCAGGCACAACAACTTGGGATTTTTTTTTTTGTTTTTTGTTTTTTTGTTTTGTTGGGTTAATGGCCATAGCGATGTATTCCAGACGTGGCGTTCTTGCGTGGACGGAACCAAAATGGCTGCCCAAACAGCACGCGTGGAAGTTTGCGAGAATAGTTGATAGACAAATACTATAAACTAAAGAGTAGCGTTTTAGATTGCTTATAATCCAATGGATCAAGGATTGCCAGAGTGGTGATCATCATGAATATGCATAACCTTACTTGCCCATTTATACTCTCACGCGAATTGTATTAATTTACAAATTCAACTTCATAGTATATCATTATAATTTTACAAATTCAACAAAAATGTTCCACTTCCACCGGTTTAAACTTTGTTATGAAATCATAGCCATTCAATTATCTCACAATTGTAGAAAGCTAACAAACATGCCGAGAGAGAGGGAGAGAGAGAGAGAGAGAGAAAGACGACACAAAGAAAACACGCTAAGACGTAGTCTCAAGTTTGATTTCGTCCAATTTAGAGTTTTGAGTACTTATTAAGTCCAAATTTCCTCCAGTTATGAACAGAAAAAGAAAAGTCATCCGCTATTTTAACCTCTTTTTTATTTTCTCTTGTTCACCCTTTCTTCTCAAAATCTATTTCCATTGGTGACCGGCAAATGTTCCTGCAAGACTTGGTCATTCTTCCACATGCGAGACATTTTGTGATGAAAAACTCGGAAAGGTTTGGTTAATTAACGCAAATTTTTTGTCCAGATGGATTATCTGTTTTATTATGTCCAAAATTAAAAGTAAGTAGTAAAGTTCACTCATATCTTTACTAAGGTATAATAATCACTAAAATTATTTTATTGATATTTATGTTTTTAGTCACTAATTTTAGACAAACTACGTCATTTTGAACACTGGATAAAATAAAACAGGATAATTTTGAAACCATATCCAATATTTATCCTGTCTTATTCAGTTAAACGTTCAAAACTACGTAATTTCATTAAAAGTAGGGAATAGATGCATAAATATCATTAAAATTATTTTACAATTATTATAATTTAATCAAGATATTAGTAAACTCTACTACGTAGTTTTAATTAATATAAAATAATACAGACATATAAAATTCAATCGCATTTTTCCCAAGTTGCCAAGTTGAGTGAATAATAAACTTAAATAATGGATTTTTCTATAGCAAGTCAACTACGAGTCAAACACACATATTTCGCATATTCCATTTATTTCCATGACTAATCAAAACTCAAAAGATCATCTATTCATCCAGGTCTCCGGCCAGCCGGACAATCATGATTTCTACACGTGTTACAACATTTCTTCTAGAAGAGCATGGCTGCTGAAATAACAACAATTGATTTTGGTCGTGGCCGTGGCCGTGGTCGTGGTTTACCCATTAATTCCTTCTAGAAGGACAAAGAAGAGGAGCATACCGCCATGCCGTCCATTAAGGTTTATTTTTCGAATCTCCTGCCAAATTTTAAAAAAAAAAAAAATGACAAATTCCCTTCACACACGTATGCAGATCTCTTGCTTACCTCTGCTCCTTGCCAATCTAATAATTAATATTCATTTTGTCCCTTCATCCATTTTAATTAATACTAATATCTTTATCTTGAATTTTCAAATAAATAATAGCGCTCATTTTTTTAATAATTGTGACTGATTAGTGTTAGCATTGAAATTCTAAGCATGCCAAAGTTCCCCACGAGTAAAATATGCAAAATGGAATTTTTCTTGAACAAAAATCCCTGATGCGTACAAGAAAGGCGCCCATCCCCCCACCCCCACCCCCAGTCCGGCCACAAGTGTCAAGTGTCAAGTGTCAAACAAAGACAGCCAGATTAAGATGGATAATACTTTTTCTTCCTTTCATTAATAATTAGACTTTTGTCTAATACAACAACGTATATCCACTTTTCTGTTTCTTTCGATCTTTACATTATAATCATGGCGTCCCATCCGTTCTCAATTTTACATTCACACTACTTCTAGACTCTCTCGATCGTCTTCTTCACTTAATTTGAGGGCTTTATAAATTAGGAATAAGCGAAATATTAAGTGTATTATGTATATGGATTATTATTGGAGGAATTATATTGATATTTCTTCTTGCATGCTCTTTGAAGCCACAGGTGATTCAGAGATCGATTCCGATATTAGTCCTACTGTTGCTAATCATGATATGGGTATGATAACATCGTCTTCAAATGATCCGGAGGATGTGCAAATGATGGGTTTAGACGAGGATGATGCATTTTCTTGCAGCTGCGAAAACGAGTGCTGTGACGATTTTCATCACCCTACGGATCAAGATTATGTTTTTGTTGACGGTGGCGATGAAGAGAAGGATGATCAGGATGATGAACGAGGAAAACTCGTGGGTGATATATGGGACCGTCATTTTCATGAATTTCACGAGGATGAGGACGAGGACGAGGACGAGGACGAGGATGCTGTTGATCAAGTTCGGAGGGTAAATAATATCTTGAAAAGCATCGATCGTGATCAAGGAGGAGGGATAGAGGTTGTGATGAATACGATGCAAGCGAAAGCTGGGCGTGGCAAGAAATTGAAAGTTTGTGGGAAACCTGAGTCGATTAATCAAAGGGACGATGATAGGCGCTTCTGGGAAACCTGTTTGTCGTCTTGATCATAACGCCGGGGCCGCCACCACTTTTTTTGTTGCGCTCCTTTGCAAAGATATCAAAGAATTACAAAGTTTTTTTGGGGGAGGCTGAAGAACAATGGAAGTTGTCCTCCTCCAATTTGGTACATTTGTTATTGTCGTTGTTTGATTCAATTATTGTTTTGTTTTTTAGTTTGTCTAAACAGAACTGTAGGTCGAAAGAAAGTTAATATGAAAAGAATTGTACATAAACCATAACAGAAAGACGATGTGTGCTTTATTTACTGCACCGCCGAATTCTCCTGTTTTCAATAATGTCAATCTATGACCAGCTCAAGTTAGACTGGATCCTTTGCTTTCGATCCCTTTCCAATTTGAATGTAAAAGTTGTCTGACAAATCTGCAATTTCTTCAAGTATTTTCTTTTTCATCACTACTGTTAGGCTGCCGAATTTCGCTCTCAATCATCCACTAACTCGTTATAATCTCTGCGTGATCTTGAGGATTTCAATTTTCAACCTCTAAACCATTTTCTACTTGATTGTTGTAGCATATGAGACTCTAATTTATTCCCTTTTTTTTTGGATTAATAATACTAATATGCCAGTAAATCAAATTAGGAGCTAAGAAGATTACAATAACATTACTTACTGACTGCTGCTAGAGTCAGTAATCAAATGAAGTCCTTGACTTTTTTCTTGAAAGTTGATGATTTTATTTTTATTTTTAACTCAACAACAACAAGCAAACAAAAACTGACTATGGTTTCGACCCTCCCCATTTTGTGTGTCCAGTGATATACATCCAAGAACTTTTTCTTGTTTGGCGACAAAAAGTATATTAGCCTACATTACAAAAGCTTTGATTTGTTTTTCTCTTTTCGTCTTATTTTGGGTGGTTGTGGGATGATATCTCATCTCTCTACTTTTGAGCACTTTTTTCTAGTGAGGGAATCAGTCACGGGAACGAGTTTGTCGTCCATCAATTGTTATCAGTCATAAATTACGGCTTTCACTTTTTCTTGGTGAAAATGTCTTTACTGGGACTAGAGAGACCAACATGGTGGAAGAAATGGTTCTTCCATATCTTAGAAAAACGTAAAATCTATTAATTGGAAGTGCTGACTGCAAACAAAGGAATTAGAATGTTGACACAGATGGAACTCAATACTAATTAATAGTTTGACAAGATAAATCATTTAAACAAAGATTTAGAACAAATGGCTACTTAAGGCGACCCATATCCTTCAGGTTCAGGGGGGGGGTTAACACAAAACAGAAACAATGACAGACTCAAGGGTCTGCACAACCACGAGTGGCATTCTTGCTTTCCTTTTCACTCTTGCTTTCTAGTCTAATCAACAACACCGGCATTGCTCACCGTTAGGAATCTTTGCCTAGCTAAAACATACAAGGCAAAGTAAATCAAGTTCAGCCCCAAGCTGAACAGCCTACCTTGCCATCAAAATCACTCCGTCAGACCAGAACCTAATTAAATCCAATTTACAGATGCAAACATTGGAGGAGAGTAGCTAAATTTAGAACTCCGAAAAACTAACACTTATCTTCTACATTCAGAGAGATTCATGCACAACCGACTCTTGCCTTGAAATTTTAGATTCCACCTTGTTCTCCGCCATCTCGACTTCCTTGCTATTATTACTGCAAACTGCTGGCACTTCGTTAACCTTAAGAATCGAACTTGTTTCTTCCCCATCGCTAGTGCTCAAACAAGAACTCCCTATTTTACTGTAAGATAAAGAAAGGCAAGAATCCCCATTGAAGTTGGAGCCACATAGGGGGCTACCGTGGTCTCGGCACAAAATCCCAGCCAACTGTTTCCGGAAGCCATTTTTTGCACTCTCATTCTCATCCAATTGCCTCAAGAAGCATTCTTCAATGTCGCTTAATGATTCAATTTCATCTTTTTCATCGCTGCTATGGTTGTAATGGGCAGGCTCGTCATCATCGGTTGCTGGACCTGTTGATTCACAGCTGGTATCCATATCCTCTTGTTGACTGTCAAATTTTTCACCAGCTGCCCTATCTGATGAACAAGATGACATAGGCGAGCATCCTTCAGTCACCGTCTCTTCCCGCTCTCTCAAGGTTCTCATGATGAGGGTCTTCATCAAATTCATAACTTGAACAGCATGCATAAGAGCTGTCAGCGGATCAGACATCTGAACCAAAGATCAGAAAACAAAATTTTCAGTTGGATAATGGACTATATTGATTGTTTCAGGATTATGTGATAGTTTCTGACGTTCAACCAACAAACACACCTGAGTCATGTTTGGGGCAAAAACCATTGCAATGTTCCTGGCATTCATTTTGTTGGACTCCTCATGCTCAACAACATCGGCCATGAGATCAATTGCCCAGCTAAGCAATGCACTCTCAGTGGGCTTTAATTGTTTCACAAGCTCAACTGACTCCTCTTCCGTGTGGCATTGTAAGACCTGCTCTGGAGAGAGCCCATCAAGCACACCTGATGGTAGCTCTCGAAACCAGGCCTTGATAAGACCAGACAAACAGTGAACATCAATGTCGTCCGGCACGTTGCCTCTGTTGAGCTGGTTCCTAACATGTTCCTCTTGGCTATTCTCTGGATTTATGCGAAAAATTCCTTCTGCCTATAATACCATTTCAAGAAATTGGGTAAAGCAACTCTGCAGCAGTAACCGACAAGGCAATACAAAGAGCATATTCAGAATAATAAAGAAGCTAATTAGTTATACCTTCAGGCCGTCTTGGGCATATAATCTTTCCTGTAGCAATAAGAGAATTGTTGGGACACTATTGCCTCTCGCGTCATAGGAGCACTGCATTGATTCTGCAGAGACTCCAAATACACTAACACTGAAAAAAAAAATGATAGAGCAAGCTCAGACATAGACATTAGGTGAAATAATATGTACAGTATATCACTTAAAGCAATCAACTTGAGATACAGAATATAATCATCAACTTGGTTTTTTCTTATGTTGATCATTATATAACAGGAGATTAATAAACGACTAGAAGGCGTGCTTGTATCCACATTACTCAAGATTCAATACCATGTCCAGCAGTCACAATCAATTCCACTGCCTGGATTTCTACAAACAAGATTATATGTACTGTTTGCAATTCTCAGAAACTTGTCACACACGGATTCATATCTTAAAAGATCAAGTAATGGTTATGCAGATGTGTAGTTTGAGGGCCTAGTTCAGTAATTCGAGAAAGAGAATGCCTTTGAAAGTTGAAAAGAGGGAATTGGATGAAAAAAAATAAAATCTTTTCTTTGATTGGAATTTGAAAAGACAGCAAAAGAAACAAAAATCTGCAGTAATTTTACAAGTTATGATATGCCTTCTTCTCTATTGTTAGATGAGGACATTCAACAGAAAAGTAGCTCTGTCGTCACGTTCATCTTATCTTCCCATCATTTAAGAAGAAAGTTGGGGCCTCCCGCAGCTCATCATCACAAACTAACATAATAGAGCTATAAGGGAACAGTGTAAAAATGACAACTTTCGAAAACGTCATGTGTTTGAGTAACACAATGCCGGGAGAGATTATGCCTCACCCACAACAGAGTCAGTCAACGGGCTAAGTTTTCTACCATTTCTTGCACACTCGCAAGAATATAAAAGTTGCTTTAAACCAGCAGAGAAGTAAGCCTCCTCCTTGAACTAAATAACTGCACTGGACACGATAGAGTTTGACAAAAATATTTGACAGAGTGTTTAGATCTAATCTCCAAAAGGGGCATCCTCCAAAGTCAAAGGAAAAAACAAAAAAGACAAGATTTTGAATTCATTACCCGTAGAGACTGGGCAAAAGAAAAGCAAAAAAAAAAAAAAAAGGTAAGATAAGATTAGCAGTGTTTGAAACCTGGCGCTGGGGACTCTACAGGGGATTTCAACTTCAAACTCGACGGGAAGACCCAGAAAGCCATGAAACCGGTCGAATGTGACGTGGGTTATGTGCTGGACGTTTGTTGGCCAGCCGATTTCCATTGGTTTGATGGCCGAGATTGCCTCCTCATGCCGATCCACACGGCAAGACACCATAGATTTTCTCAGTGCTGCCAGAAGTAACTCCAGCAACGACACCTGCTGCTGACTTTCCTCTTCTCGCCCAACAGCATCTCCTCCTCTCGAAGAAGGCTTACCGTGGCCACCGCAGCCGATTCCCTTTGATATCATCACCATCCCTGTCATTTTATTTTAGGAAACTGGTTTCCAAATATACTTTTTTGTTTTTTCCCACTCTTTCAAGAAAATCTTAGTAGGACTTAACTCTACAACTAAGACGTGACTTGCGCTTAACTAACTAGTTGAGTGAGGGAGTGAATGAGTTGATGATGAAGTTAAGTTAAAGGCTTAAAAGGGTGGTTGAGTTTTGATTAAGAGCGAGTGAACTGTGAACCCAACACAAAATAATACTGTAGGAGTGAATTCAAAGGAAAGAGTTATTAATGAATGATGAAGAAGATGGGATGGGTTTTTTTGTTTTATGTTTGGAATTTATGGAAGTTTTTTGAACTTCAAAATTTGCCTTTTTGTATTCTTCTATATTATAAGTAGTCTACATTTCCAATCCACTATTCCACTATTCCTCTGTGATGGTGTGATGTCCTACTGTACACTTCAAACGGCCACTCGTTTCAAATTTCTTTGCCTTACTTTATCGTTGCCGTCTCAATAACCAACCTTTCCTTTCCCATTTAATAACGAATTCGCCATCGGACTCGGTACCGGCGTACCCATGCCAAATTCTTATTCATTAATGAATGAATGATATGATTAAGGTTTTGTAATGAGATACTCGTAGATGACATATAAAATTATAAATGAGTCTTACCTCTCTCTCTCCAATTGAATATATTAGCCTTACCTCTCTATCAACACTAATTAAGTTGAGAGGATTTGTGTTTGATTCTCTCTTTTTATAAATGTCACTAGTAGTATTTGATACGGTTTTAATTAAATATATTGGCGGTATATTTATATACGAAAACACGAAACAGGGAATGAAATAGAAGATAGAGGATAAATTGGAGGAAAATCTTCAAACAATTACAAGAAATTGGATGGAAATTTTAAGATAATTACAAGTGGGATTTAGATGATCACTAAGAATGACGTTTTGAGAATCAATCTTGTTTACTAATGTAAATTACTCGTCATTAAGCGTAGAATAATAAATAGTTGTTCGATTTTCTTAAAGTATATCAAGAATACATGTCACTGGATCTGGATGGCTGGCTAATTTTTGTGGTTGTGATGAATGTTTTGGTACCTGAGATTCTGAGAAGGTGATTGGATAACGACACGAATATTGGTGAGTGGTCATTGGTGGTTTTACTGTCAATCCTCAAACGGACAGCTTCGATATTTCCCACAATTACGGTTTGCACCGTGACTTGTGGTGCTTTTAATGTTGTTGGACACTCTGGACCAAACTAAAACAGTTGGGAAGGATTTTTAGTAAACTTTGTTTTATCCTTCATCCTTTCTCCATGACCATGAGAAGCCAAAGTAACAAGGACCAAACAAATCAAAATTGAACTTAAATACAAAAAATTAAAAAAACCAATTAAGACCTTTCTAATTTTTCGAGTTTCGGTTTTCGATTAATGAAGCGTGAAATGGACGTTGGTTTCTCGAGTTTAGAGCATCTCCAATGGTGCGCTATAATAGCGCACCATTGCCTGAACAGTGTATGGCGCAGCGCTAAATGTAGCGCAGTACTGTTGCTACTCTATTTTTTTTTTTTTTGCTTTTTTTGATAGTTATATAAATTGCAATTTGGTCCTTTTTGTAATTTAGGGTTTTTTTTTCATTTTAAGTTAGTTTGATATTTTACTTAGTTCATTTTAAAATTATAAGTAATTAGTTATGAACAATTAATTATATTACTAAATTAAATAAAAACTATTATCAACTTAATTAATTAAAAAATATTATTAAAATAACTTAAATAAAAAGTGTGTCCTTATTAATATTAAGAAATTATTAATTCTTCATGACACTTGTTAATTGTTATTTTTTGTAATATTATTATTTCTTAAAAGCCAATGTCTTGGATTAATATATAAAAAAAAGAAAGATTGGAGTTTGTTTTGTTAAATAATAAAGTAGTATAAAAAGTAATAAAAATGAATATAAAATGAAAAGTATAAAGTATTTTGTATAGAATATTCTTTTAGAGTAAGAAATGAAGTTATGGTTGGAGTAAATTTACTGTAGGTATTGTAAAATAGAGTAAAAGTGTACTGTAAAATAGAGGGATGATTGGAGTTAAGACCTTTACATCTCACGGAGTATGGTCAACAAGCATTAATTATGGTCTTCGCACAAAAACAAAAAGAATTATTTATGTCTATATTTACTCTTTTTTTCTTTTGGATTATTGCTTTGACGGGGTTTTGGATCACCGTTTAATTTACTCGTAAACTTTAAAAGATACATATATCAAAATCTTTATAAAGTGATACAGAAAATAATACATAAATATAATAAATAAGATTCTTATTTAGTGTGTGTCTTGGTTATTGTTTTGTTTGAAAATTTCAAGTTCAAACAAAAAAATGTTAAAAAAAGAAGATGCAAATGCAAAGGGCGAATACTCGTATCTTTCGCACACACTCTTTTAGTATAAGAAAGGGAATAAACTATGGGCCTCAGGCCCACTGCTAAAGGTAACGCAAGCAACGACAGTATAATGATGACCAAACGGCCCAAGGCTCACCACTATTCAAATTTCAAATCCATTTCGTTACAACAATGCTGCCCCTGCATGGCTGCATCTCATCTCCATTCTTTAGTGGGCGTTTTTGTCCATCACAAATAAAGTTTGTACTTAAAAGTGACTTGTTTTATTTGCACATCAATATAGTCCTTGAGCATTATTTTATTTTAATTTTAATTTTTTAAACTCCAACACATTTACATCCATCTAATTTATACTCCAAGCTTCCAATTTTAAATTGGATCGTCAATAGTGACCTAAGTGATAATTTCTTGACCAACTCACCCGGACATTATTTAATTATATATGAATTTTTGTTTAAAATTTTATCTATCTTATTTTGTTTTAATTAAAATTACGTCCTATGGTTCATTAATCACTTAGTTAGGGTCTAATAATTATAAAGTAATTTCAGTGATATTTATGCATTTAGTACTTACTTTTAATGAAACTATGCCGTTTTGAACATTAGACAAAATAAGATATGATAAATATTTGACAGAATATCTGGTCTCTTATTTAACATAAAGTAACATGCAAAAACGAGTCTTAATATTTATTTAGTTAACAAAATTTGTTTTAGATAATAAATTTGGTACTCAATATCTTTCATTGAAACGAAAAGTAGACAATTGACACGTACCTTTACATATTAAAAATATAATTTATTTTTTCTCTTTATAAAAAGTATATTTTTTATTTATTTATTAGAAACCCAGTTCATTTTTTGGTTATTGAAAATATAGATTTTAATATTTTTAAATCAATATGAAGTTATATAATCCATCATGCTTTAAATGGAAAGATATATTTTTTTAGAAGATAAAAATTTAATTATATCGTCAATGTCCACTTTTTCTTCAAATTACAAATATCCAGGAGATGACATCACTGCACTTATACCACTACTATATTGGCTGCTATAGAGGAGATCCGAATCCAAATTAGCTTAGGACAAAGTAAATATTGTTGTGCATTTAGTTTTTTTTTTTATACAATTTAAATTTATATGACATATGGTGATTTGTTGAATTGTTTGCATGTAATGAGCTTATAAGTTTGAATAATATAACATCTAGTTAGCTAGTTACCAAATTGACTGGGAAAAAAAAACAAATATTAAGGACCAAATTTGTTATTGAATAAAAATATTTGAGACTAATTTTTTGACTTATGGAAACATTGGGGTACAACTCTTGGGATTAGACGAGACCAAACTCTCTGATCAATATTATTGTGTGTTATTTTATCTAATATTTAAAATGTTATAATTTTACTAAATTTAAAAATTAAAATCATAAATATTACTAAAATCACTTTATAATTATAAGACAAAATAGATGAGTGAATTCGACAATCTAGTTTTAATCAAAGATAGAATACAACGTAATAATTTTAAACAAAAAAAATCATATATCGAGATTACAAAAACATCTTAGTTGAGGCAACTCTTATTAGTATTTTTATTTTGGTTTTTGTACTTAGGTATTTGTTATAAGACTTATAAGTACAAGTACAAGAAAACGAGTTAACTTGTACGGCATTATTGCCACGTTCTATACTTCTTCCTGCTTCGCAAGATATTCCTCAGTAAAATTCTCCTCTTCCTCTTCTGCTTTGGTCATATAAGCTCAAACGGATTAGGAATCGACCTTAATACTTATATATAGACTTACTCAATTTATACACGGACACACCAGCGAACGTATTCATAGATTTACAGTTATTACTAACAACAAAAAGCTTGAGCCTGCGAAGATGATGCTTAGAATTCGAAGCAGAGATGGGCTTGAGAGAATCAAAATCGAAAACCCACAACAAGCCACGATCGGTCAACTCAAGTCCCAAATTGAATCCCAACTCCATGTTCCCGTTCAATCCCAAACCCTCTCCACCAATCAAAACCTCTTATTGGCTAAAACCCCCGAGGACATCTCCCGATTCACCGACATGTCCAATCCCCCAACTCCGCTATCCTCGCTCAACCTCACTCACGGCTCAATTATTTATCTAGCATACGAGGGGGAACGCACAGTCGCCGGTGGGCCTCCCGTCCAGCCTGCCGGCTCCTTCGGCAAGAAGATGACTATGGACGACCTCATCGCCAAACAAATGCGTATCACGCGGCAAGAGAACCCTCATTGTGAATTAGTGTCTTTCGATCGCGATTGCGCCAACGCGTTCCAGAATTATGTGAATGAAACCCTAGCCTTTGCCGTGAAGCGTGGGGGGTTTATGTACGGGACGGTGTCTCCCGAGGGTAAAGTGGAGGTGAATTTCATCTACGAGCCGCCGCAGCAGGGGACCGAGGAGAACTTAATCCTTCTGCGCGATCCCAATGAGGAAAGAATAGTGGAAGCCATAGCTATGGGGTTGGGGATGAGGAGGGTAGGATTTATATTTACGCAGACGATTAGTCAGGATAAGAAGGATTATACGCTGTCGAATGCGGAGATTTTACAGGCCGCGGAGCTCCACGCTGAGGGTGATTTGAAGGAATGGGTTACCGCGGTGGTGAAGCTGGAGGTGAATGAGGATGGAGGCGCTGACGTGCACTTTGAGGCGTTTCAAATGAGCGACTTGTGTATTAGACTTTTTAAGGAAGGGTGGTTTGAGACGGAGGTTGGGAATGGGGCTGATCCAAAGCTTTCTAAGATGAAGAAGGATGTTGTTGTTGGAGGAAAGGATACTAGGGAGGTTGATAATGATTTCTTCTTGGTGGTTGTGAAGATTTTTGATCACCAGGTATGTCTGACTACTTGTTTTAGTAGAGTTTAATTTATATCTGTCAAAAAGTTTTGATCTTTTTTCATTCTGCCAGTGGAGTTTGATTTATATTTGTCAAACAGTTTTGTTCTTTTTTCTTGAGGTGTAGATAAAATCCATAATGAGCTTTTGAATTTGAATTTGTGGTTGTATTGATGCTAGAGTTAGAAATAGAGTAAAGTTGTTCCATGAGGGTTTTGCTTGTGGAGGATTTTTTTTGCCCCTTTATTTTATAGGCATTTTGCATCACAGTAGGAAAAAGTAATGCCAATCAGAGGATGAACATTTGAAAATCTCTACTAGTCTTCATCTATGGAGAATTACAAGGATTTGCTACCTTGAAACTTGTATATAGCTTATGGAGTCCCATCTCAGCTTTGTAGTGCTTTTTTACTTCGTTTTCTCTTGAAAGATTTTCTTAGTCATCAATTATTGTGTTTCCTTTTGGTCGAACTAATTTAGCATTAGGCTCGTGGTTAGTTTTTCATTATGTTCTTGTTAAGCGAATTGTTTGGCTGACAAAACAAATCTAATTCAATTTATTGCGAATGTATGAAAGAAGTTATTAATTACTGCATTTATTTTCTGTTCGCACAAGACAATTTGAACTCAGGCACATGGGTAGCCCGGGCTAGGAAATCATAGAAAATATCATTTTCATCTAGTGAGCTGTTATTAACATATAAGTTGACAGCCAGCAAATAATTTCGTTATACTCATGATATAGATCATTTAGAAGCTGTTTTGAAACATGCATTTAGTTAGCCTTCGAAGAATTTTATTTTATTTTATCTTTCCATTTTCTCTCTTGGAAACACTTAGTGGGATAAAGGCTTATTTGTTATTTCTCTCTTGGAGTCATGTCGGGACAGACACACTGGTGATTAGATCAAGCATTACTAGTTTTTACCATGATGGTTGGTTTGGTACTTTTTTATTCTTATTATAAATGCTAACACAGCTGCATTATACACTTTGCAGCTTAGATTGTCATAAATTATGTGTGGCTTGAGTTATACCTTACACCTAATCAAAATTAGTGGGAGTACCCTTCTTCCTTTTCTGGTTGTAAAATGAGGGTTCTGCTGTTTTAACATGTGTGCTTTATTCTTTTCCAATTGTGCTATCCATGAGTTCAAGCAAGCTTGTATACTTTTTTTTTTCTTTCAAGCAAGCTTGTATACAATCAGTTGTTGTTGTTTCAAGCAAGCTTGTATACAATACTCTTTTCATCCCATTTCGTTTTGTCCTTAGTACTTCTCCTAGTTTGTTCTTTGCTGGTGTGCATTAACTTGGATGCTTGCCCTTATGTTTTTTGGTTGCTTGTTTGAGTTGAATAAATTGCAATTTTAATTTTGTTAGTATCATACATTTGCGTCTTCGATTTCTCATGATGCTTGTTAGTAAAGCCATTCTTTCTGTGATGCAGGGTCCTCTTTCCTCAACATTCCCAATTGAGAACAGAATGGTTACCGTCACCATGAGAGCCTTGAGAAACCACCTAGATCGTTCAAAGAATCTTTCATTTGCGAAGCGAATTTCTGACTTCCATCTGCTTCTCTTGCTGGCTAAGTTTTTGGACATTAATGCTGATGTCCCTGCATTGACAGAATGTGTACAGACACAATCAGCCGTTCCAGAAGGCTACCAGCTTTTAATCGAATCCATGGCTAGCGCCTCTTGATCATTATCCAACATGCCCGTTGCAGAACCAATATACCATCAGTCCTGGGAATCTTGAGAAAAGCAATGGTTGTCCACTGAAACCTCAAATGGTTTTTGGGAAAGCTTGGGGTTATATGTGAAATGACATTGTGCAATGCAACTCCAAACATTGTACTGCACAATTTGTTTGGATACCTAAAACAGTTCACCTTTAGTTGAATGTACTTTGTATTTAAAAGTTAAAATATGTGCACCCTAGGTTAATTGATGATGCCATTCATTTCATTTCTGTGAATGCTCTACTTCATTACAGAAAATCTCTTATCTTAAAAGATCAATTAACATGAAGGTTATTTATTTATTTATTTATTTTTTTGTAATTTTCTCTAATAGATAATAGCATGTTCAGTTATTCTGTATAGTATTAAAGCACATAAAATTAATGTTTGCCCAGCTTAAAATTGAAAACGAAGTCAATTTGGATGGTTCACCTCTACTTCAAACATGTTGAAGAATGGGTGTTTTGAGGGTCCTAAACTCCTTAAAAAAATTCACAAATATACCATATCATCAGTTCAGTATTATTTGTTTTATGATGTTTAATGTTCAAAACAACGTATTTTCACTAAAATTTTTAATATTATCATGTTTAATCATGTCAATTGTTCAAAACAATGTATTTTTAATAAAATTATGAATTAAAATCATAAGTATTACTTAAATTACTTTAACATTAACAAATCATAACCAAGAAATTATTGAATTTGAACTATTAAATTTTATAACGTAATTTTAATTTAAAATACAATAATCTTCAAATATCATGTCAGTTTTCTACAAGTCAAAATATACTGATCCACCAGTCTAATGAACACAATGATTGTTTTTTTTTTAATTTTTTTTATATTTAATTAGTTGACTTATTTGTTGATGGAACTGACAGTTATTTTGTCAAACTGTAGGGGTCTAGTTGTAGTATGGTCAAAATAAATGGAGGTCAATGTAATTCATCCAGAAAAAGTTCCTAAAATGTCAAAAAAAGCAATCAGGCAGAGGGCGGAGGCTTCAGTTGTAAGATATAGCGTTGTATGTAAGCTCACTGGGTTTTCCAGTGCTCCCTCGCTCTGGATTTCTTGGCGGGAGATTAGGAATTCACTCACTGTCAATACTCTCTCTCTCTCTCACACACACACACACACATTCAAATCATTTCCCTCACCATTACCAACCCTAAGGAAATCTTTTTACCCTCACTATCCAACCTACTATTCACTCTTTCTCTTCCCGGCACAGCACACGTTCGTAGAGAGTTGTGTGAGGCAAGTGTAGTTCATGGAAGACGAGCAAATGGCTTCGGACACCGTTACTCGGCGTTCTGTGAGTTTGATTAGGTTTTAAAACCTTTTTTTTCCCAGGTTTATCTGTCTATTTTTTAGTTCCTTTGAGTTTTTTCCCTAATTACTTAATTCCGATTGTGCGAATAGAAACGAACCAGGGCCCAAACTAGAGCGAACGATGAGCAAGGACAACCACAGCCACAGGGTAAGGCGACGAATAGTACTCGCAGAGAAACCAGTGAGAACGAGGATGAGGAGGAGGAAAGAGAGGAATCTTCTGACGACTTTGAAGAATCTGGCTCCAGAGCTAAACGAAATAGGGCTACTGACGGTGCTTCCGCTTCGGCACGAAAGCCAAATCAGCGCTTGATTGGTATAATTGAGTTTTTGCCATCGTATCTGTAGATTAATTGTGGATTAATTGTGGTTCGGTTCCTTGGGTTATTAGAAAGTTTGTGGAACTGCCTTAGAGGATTCCATCTTACTGAAAATGGATTTGTAGATTCACTGGATTGAATTGTCATTATGAATGCATTGTGGCTACTAAGATTGTGCTTCCTTGATCTTTAACTGGAATTCTTAGACTAGTAGCTGAATTTACTGATAAATTGGTTTGTAATCGGGGATTTGTTTTTCTTCTTCACCTATTATTTGATATAATTTGATTCGAGATAATAAATCAGTCAATGGAATCGATACGAGAACCATGCTGTTGTCCCTTGCAGCGTACATTTGAACTTGTAATTTTGCTATTAATGGCTTATGAGGTAGATATCTTGTATGGATGGGACTCATAGATGCTTTGTCTACTCTATTTTTCCATGAACATGGTACTTTTAACTAGCAAATTTAGAATTTTATTATGGCCAACTGATATTTCCAGTTATTATTTGCTAAACCAGTATAAATTGCTTGAAATTGAACTAAGGGTTTTTGTGTGCATTTCCCTTTTTTGTGTATTTATTTATTTTGTGTGCTAATATCCTATCATATTTATACCCCTCACGTGCATTCTATATTTTTTTACTGTCTTCTATAACTTGGTTGGTGGATTTCACTTGTTTTCGAACTGCAGAGATTATTAAAGGAAACGGGAAACAAATTCCCCAGGTGGTTAAATATTGGGTTGAAAGATATGAGAATGACCCAAAGCCTGCAACAGTTGAACTTTTAACAATGCTCTTTGAGGTGAATTGGTTTTGTTTTTTTTTGGCTTGTTGAGCTTGTTGCAATCTTCTTTTAGGGAAGGAGGGAAGTTTGGATCATAGCTTGATGTTACCATTTGATGATTTAACTAGAGATGAATTTTGTGACTATTTAGGCATGCGGAGCAAAGTATCACATTCAAGAAGATTTTTTGGATGAGACTGATGTTGACGATGTAGTAGTCGCTCTGGTTAATTTGGCTAGAAAAGTATCCTTCTTTATTTGATTCTTAATTTTGAACTCCATATGTAATCCATGTATAGTCTGAACAATCTGTTCCATATTGTGATACACTCGCACTTCTTTTGTTAAGTTCAGAACTCATATATATTGCACAGTACATTAATCTATGTGCGCAGTTTTCCTTTACAATCCTGAAAATCTTAGGGTGAAGTTGAAGATTATCAAAGTTCAAAGAAGGAATTCAAAAATTTCAAGGAAAATCTTGTCTCTTTATGGGACAGTTTAGTCGTCGAGTGTCAAAATGGACCCCTATTTGACCAGGTCTTGTTTGACAAGTGCATGGACTACATTATTGCATTATCATGGTAAGTATGTGAATTTTAACAGTTATCATATAGTCTACACAGTTCAGTTATCTAATCAATTTCATTATTTTTGCCTTTTGCATTTTAGTACTCCGCCAAGAGTTTATCGTCAGATTGCTTCATTAATGGGGCTTCAGCTTGTCACGTCCTTCATAAATGTTGCTAAAATGCTTGGTGCACAGCGAGAAACTACTCAGAGGCAATTGAATGCTGAAAAGAAAAAAAGAGCTGATGGGCCTCGTGTGGAATCGCTTAATAAGAGGCTATCCAGGACGCATGAAAGGATAACTGTGATAGAGGAGATGATGCGCAAACTGTTCACTGGGTAGGATTCACTTTTTTGTATGATCTGTGGTTTATTCCTGAAATTGCAACTGGGCTGATCTCGTGTATCTCAAAGTGAAATGTTTTAGTTTCACAAGGGATGAAAGTTATGGAAGAGTTTAAAACTTTACCTTTCAGGGATAATTTTTTTTTATGTAACTAGGTCTACTACTTTAGATTCACAGAGAACAAGGAGAAATGTGTGCATCTCGGCATCATTTAGAGAACATAGTACTTGGAGGGTCTGACAGTCAAGACTTTATATAAGATAAACTGAACAGTGCTGGGGAATAAACCAAGAACTCCATCCAAACTCGAGTGGAGTATTAATTTACCAGAGATGGGAATCTTGCTTTATCTTTAATTTAAAGTTTTTTGCCCTTTGCAGTTCTGTGCCTTTTATTCCTTATTTTGGTGGAGATGCCAGTTCAACTAATGGATCGTGGGATATTAAGATGATTAATTATTACGCTCTCATATTTCTGAGTTTGTCTTTTTTTGAGTTGTTAGTTAAAGCAGCCTTGTCTATTGAAAATACGTCACTGGTTTCCACTGTATAGCATCATGTTCTGTAACTGCCTAAACACAACTTTTGTTTTTTTTTTCTGTCTCTCCACTTTTCAGTTATGTTTTTCCTTTAAAGCGAAGTAATTATAAAAGGTATTCCATTAGGTTCATGTATTTTTTTTTTTGGCAAAGAGAACGGTTGTACATTTCGGTTAAAACTCTGTGGCACGTAATCTACATGTGTCTTTTGTCATTTACTTTAGATGAAGGAAATGGTGCCCTGGGTTACCTCTTCTTTTTTCCATTTTTGGTCCTCATTTTCGCTTAAATTAATCAACATATAATTTCTGTAGATTGTTCGTGCACCGCTACCGAGATATAGATCCTGATATCCGAATGTCATGTATTCAGTCTCTTGGTGTTTGGGTTTTGTCGTATCCCTCATTGTTTCTTCAGGATTTGTACTTGAAATATCTTGGGTGGACACTGAATGACAAAGTAAGCTGTAATTCTTAATGAAGCTTAATTTAAACTGCAAAATTCTTTAAGTAAATCAGCTGATTTTGCCCTGTATTTTGATTACATTTGAAGAGTGCTGGGGTTAGAAAGGTTTCTGTCCTTGCACTGCAAAATCTTTATGAAGCGGATGATAACGTGCCCTCCCTTGGCCTGTTTACTGAAAGATTCTATAAGCGGATGCTTGAACTTGCTGATGACATTGATATTTCTGTGGCTGTATGTGCTATAGGGCTTGTGAAACAACTGCTGAGGTATTCTCACTCTCAGATTACGAGTTACTGAATTTGGTTTCTGCCTTTTTTTTTTCTCCTGGGGGTGGGATAGGAATTGTGAGTCGATTGTTCTTTGAAGCTGGCGCATATTAAGTGATCTCTCGCTGTCTGCAGACATCAACTTGTTCCAGATGAAGAATTAGGTTCTTTATATGACTTATTAATTGATGATCCACCAGAGATCAGGCGTGCCATTGGGGCACTGGTGTATGATCATTTGATTGCTCAGAAATTCCACAGTTCCCAATCAACTGGTCTCATCTAACTCTGTTTTACTATTTTTGCTTTAAACACATATTGTTCAGTACTCACATGGATCAGAATTTTTTTTGCAGGTGGTGAAGATGATTCCTCAGAAGTTCATCTTAGTCGAATGTTACAGATATTGCGCGAATTTTCAACGGATCAAATTCTTAGTACATATGTCATTGATGACGTGTGGGAGTACATGGGTGCCATGAAGGTAAGTTACACAGCTTATTGGAGAATGACTACTTGTATTGCAGGTTCATATAGCCACATGTTATCCCGATTCCAATTGAATGGACTGACAAAGAATACTTTTATAATACAATTTTTTTGAGCCAAGGTCAGGTCGAAAAGTATGCCCTTCTGTCCTTTAAGCAATAATTCACAAAAGCGAGGGGCGGGGAAGTCAGGAAAAACAAAAAGTGGTCCTCTGAGGAAGTTAATGAGATGCTGACAAACAAACTAGGAAGCAACCCACTAAAATCTGAATGGCTGAGGGTTGGGATTCCACAGCACCTAAGGCTACTAGATTATAGCCCCATTTTATTCAGTGATCCTGTTGAGGCTAGGGTTCTAGGTTTTATATGTTGATGATAATATTCTAACATGAACCTTGTTGTAGGACTGGAAGTGTATCATTTCTATGCTCTTGGATGACAATCCATCTTCTGAACTTAGCGATGTGGATGCCACAAGCTTGATACGACTCATCTGCTCATCTATTAAAAAGGCAGTGGGAGAAAGGATTGTGCCAGCCACTGATAATAGAAAGCAGTATTTTACCAAAGCTCAACGAGTGAGTTTATTCTCAAAATCAATTAAGTGAACTGTAGTTACGGATACTTGATGATTCACTGTTCTGTGGTGCAACATCTTCCCTTCTCATTTTAAGTTGGGATTACAAGAATATTGTAGACTGCTTTAGTTAGAAAAACACTTGTTTGTCCTACAGTTTACCCCCATATTTTCCATCATCAGATGTCTAAGTCATGCGAATTCTTGACATGTGGTTTCATCTGGTTACATGAACTCATGAAGATTTAATTGGATCCAAAAGATTGATTAGACAGCGATATCTGAAGTTATCATTCTCAAATATGTATTTCTTGCTTCGTTCTTCTTGAATAAATGTTCTTTCTAGATGCATGGGAACAAAATCTGGGTCTGTTCTTTCTTCTTTTGTGCATTGAATAATGCTAGTCTTATGATTCAGGCCAACACATCTAAGAATGTCCAGATGTACTTTAGATTACTTAATCTGTGTAGAGTGACTTAAAGCAAGTTTATCAGGCTGAACATTTTCTTGATCCCATGCCAATGAATCTGCTAAGCTGTTGTAGGTGGTGAAGAATATAGGGGTACTTAAAGGGGAAAAAAATCACTGTTAAATGGTGGCAGACAGGAAGATCAAGTTTAGGGCTCTATTCAAGACAAACACAATGGCGTGGTTGTTTGAGTTATGGCACTCTCTTGTTGTTATATTTCTTTGGATCTGCATCGAACTAGGTCCAAGTAGCTTAAGTCCCAAGTTTATCTCATGTTAGAATAAACATATTAACGTAGAAGTATTGAATAGGTTACCCATAAACAACCTTCTTCCCCTTAAAAAAAAAAGAACAAAGGAAAAATGATGAACAAAGCAATAAAATGTGAATATCTAATTTTTTATTTTCTTCTTATTATCACAGGAAATGTTTGACACTAACAGGCGTGATGTAACTATTGCTATGATGAAGAACTATCCTCTGCTTCTACGTAAATTCATGGCTGACAAGGCAAAAGTACCATATCTGGTTGAAATCATTGTTCACATGAATCTTGAACTATATTCTCTAAAGAGACAAGAGCAGGTGGACTCATAAAATACGTTCACATAGTTAAGTCACTTTTGCTCATACTGACTTCTTGTTCTCACTTCTTATTTCAGAGTTTCAAGAATGTTCTCCAGCTTATTAGAGAAGCATTCTTCAAGCATGGCGAAAAAGATTCTCTGAGGTCTTGTGTGAAAGCTTTCAGTTTCTGTGCTACAGAGAGTCGAGGAGAGTTACAAGATTTTACCCAAAATCAGTTGACAGAGATTGCGGATGAGCTTATTATCAAACTTAAATCAGCAATGAAAGAAATTACGGTAAAATAGATACAATAAGTTATTACGTTCCCGAGTCTTGGAGCTTTTGTGGGAAGTTGAAGAGGTTTACTTCTGCAGGATGGTGATGATGAATACTCTCTTCTAGTAAATCTGAAAAGGCTGTATGAATTTCAGTTGTCAAGACAAATTGCCATCGAAAGCCTGTATGATGGTTTTTCCAAGATTCTTCAACGTTTCAGAAACATGGATGATGAGGTTAATTCATCAATCTCTCTTTCTCTCTCTCTCTCTCTCTCTCTCTCTCTCTCTCTGATGTTTGCCGGCTGTGTTCATCCAGGTCGTCTGTTTCCTTCTTCTTAACATGTATTTGCATGTTGCATGGACCCTGCATACAATTATAAAGAGTGAAAAAGTTTCTGAAGTGTCGCTGTCTTTCCTTCTGTTGAAACGTGCTACCTTGTTTCAACAACTTGACTACTTTCTACTTTACTCTCCCGAAGTTCCAGAAGGTGGTAAATGTGGAAATCAGTTGGCATGCAGGGTAAGCCCTTTTTTGATGGCACATAAATGCTGCCTTATTATGTATGTGCAGCTGTTTTTCTGGTGTAAAATTATTCACCCATTCTAGACTGTCTCTGGGCTGACTCATCTCATATTCCCTCAAGGTATGCACTATACTTGCAGAACTCTGGTGCTTATTCAGAAAGTCCAACTTTGCTTCAACAAAACTTGAAAGTCTAGGATTTTACCCATCTGAGCCCAATATTGATAAGTTTTGGAGAATGTGTGAGCAACTCCTCCAAGTTTCAGGTGGCTGTGGCTTTCTATCCTTTCCAGTGCTATAAATGTTCTGTTAGAGTACAACTAATTTGAAATAAAATCTTTTTTTTTTTGTGCTGTCCATGGATCAAATTATAGTCATTACATAGTTCCTCTTAGTGCCTTCTGCATTGTAACCAGCTTCTGGCAGTTCATGTTTAACAACAGAAAGAGGATTTTATAAGGCACATATTGTGTTCTTTGTGATGCTGAAGACATTGTAAGCACTTCCATCTTCCTCTTCCAAACTGCCACTCTCAGTTTATCACCAGGGATAAGGTTTTAATATGATGAGACATCGGCCAAATTTTCTTCACTTGTGTCTTGCCTTTTTGTAGTTGGCTTTTGCTTCATTGGTTTTTGGCCCCATAATTTGCTTTGTTTATTTGGCCAGAAGAACATCCCTTCATTAATGAATGTTTGCTTATTTTTTGTGGTCACTCATTTATCTTTCAGTGTTCATTTCAAGTTAATGTTTTCTTTTACAATATATCAAAGGTTCAAAGTAATATCTTAGATTCCTTCGTAGAACGGCATTATCTCTGATGTGTTTCTACTGTATTTATTGCATCTCTTTTTTATACATTTCTTAGAGATATACCAATACCTGTTGGTTAACTTTGTTGTGTCCGTCTGTAAACTGCATGTGTAGACAACATTTTTTCAGTTGTGAATTGAGACTTTTTATGTGATCTATAATACTCCAGCATTACCTTGCATTGATATTTTCAGAAGCCTGGGATAGACTACAAAAACATTTAGAAAGAGGTGCTCTGCCATTGTTATGAAATAAATTTGACCAAGAAAACGACAGATAATTAACATGTTTGGTGTCTTTTTGTGTATATATGGTGTGTGCAGTTTCAGAGGACATTTGAAGCTTTACAACATTTATTTGGAATTACTTTTTCGTGTAGATATTAGCATAGTTATGGAGGCCAAGTAGTTGAAACTGGTCTTTCTTCCTCTGACCAGAAAATGGCCAACATAAATTGATGGCTCGTGCACTAAGTTTCTAAAACATCATTCATCTGACACTTGTTATAGATGAGACGGAAGAAGAAGATGTAAACAAAGAATATGTTGAGGAGACCAACCGTGATGCAGTCATGATTGCTGCTGCCAAACTGGTTGCTACTGAAGCAGTTCCTAAGGTCAGTTTTAGTTGCAGCTATCTTAATTAATGTTGAAAATCATCTGGTTCTTCTCATTGTAGAACTGTGTTGGGAATTTGCATTTCTGTTCAAGGGTTTCTTATTTATCATTTCATAGTTTTCTGTGTTATGATTCCAGCATTTTTTGTTGATCTATTTTAAGAACTATGTCTGCAGGATTATCTTGGATCAGAGATTATCTCTCATTTTGTGATGCATGGAACAAGTGTGTCTGAGATTGTGAAGCATCTGATTTCAGTTTTGAGGAAAAAAGTGGATGATATTTCAGTTGTTTTCCTAGATTCTCTAAAAAGGGTGAGACTGGTATTCTGTTACTGAGAAACATGTTTCATTACAATTTTGTACTTTTTTACATGAATAATTTGTTTACTTCATTTCTTGACCATTTTGGGTACTTGTAAGAGTTCCTTTTGCGTGTGAGTGTTGATAGAAGTTTGTAACTAAGGAAAGAAATTAAAGAGATATTTGTTCTTCAGTCGATAGAGTATTTTTTCTGTGCTCATTTGTTTGTGATATCTTTATATAGTTAGTTCTTCTTTACATTCTTTAGGGTGAACGGGGGGGTGAGGGCAAGGGAAAGGACTCTCTGTGAATGTAATAACTTACCATGTATACGTGTGTGGATTAGAATAAGATGATTTAGATTTAAACTGAGAGAAAGAACAATCATACCAATAAACTTGCTGGAAACAAAGTATCTAGAATCTTTTTTTCACTTGTTCAGTGTCAATTGGCTGTAGACTGAAATAGATGGGCTACGTGTCGATTTATGTTTATGCACCAATAGATTGTAATGTTTAATGTAGAATATATTTGGTGAATGTAGGTCCTTAGTTGGAATACCATTATGAATAATCCGTAGTTTCTATGCCTTGGCAGATCCAGGACGTCAAGTTTTTTTTTTTTGGGGGGGGGGGCTGAATTTTAATTTTCTAAAGGATTTAACTGAAAATTTTAAATTTTTCATGGGAAAAAACATAAAATTTTATATCTTGGAGGGGTGATATTATATAAAATTATTTATAGAACTTATATTACATATATATATATTTTTTTTGGGGGGGGGGGGGGGGGGGGGAGGAGTGGGGGAGGAATGGTTTAGGGGAATACATTCTACATTAAATTATTTATATAGAAGATTGAACTGCAAGACTTTTTTTTTGGGGAATTGATTTTGTTTTACTAAAATTAACATAAATCTCGTCTATGGTGAGAGTAGGCCTATCAGCGGCATCTTCTAGTGGTTTCTACAAGCATTGATGAGTCCTTGTCAACCAAGACATTTCAGGATTGTAAAGATCTGGCCACTCGACTTTCAGGATTATTTGTGGGTGCGTCTAGAAACAAGCATAGGTTAGAGGTTCTCAATATTGTCACAGCTGGTGTTGAGTATGCATTTCTGGATGCACCAAAGCAATTGTCTTTCTTGGATGGTGCTGTGCTGCATTTTGTGTCCAAACTTCCAATAACCGATATTCTTGATGTGTAAGAGTTTCGTTCTTTACTACTGTTTCTGAACAAACGATTTCAAGGAGACTTCATGAAGACCATATTGATGCTTGACTTTGTTATGGGCAGGCTTAAAGATGTTCAAGAAAGAACTGAAAATGTTAACACTGATGAAGATCCCAGTGGCTGGCGCCCATATTATGCATTTGTTGACACTCTTAACGAGAAGTATGCCAAAAATGAAGACTTACAAGGTACCGTTATCCTTGCACATTAGATTTTTACTGCTGTGTTTCTGTTTGAATTAAGTTATTGAATCTTCATCTATCTTTTCTTATATTTTGACATGTGCACTTACTCTCTTCTTCTAATATAACCTTGGAATTTGTCATCAATTCTTGTATTTGCAAGAAATGGTTTTACCCGCTTCTAGCCTTTCCTGCTTTTGATTCTAAACCGAGTTATAAAACTGGCTCCTTTATGGTTTCTTTTGATATTAAGAAATGAAATATGGCCTATAAATTCGGAACGTAAGCGATCTGACGGGAATCCTGTACTTCTATCATGAGAATACAACTTTCTTTCAGATGAGAAAGAAGGGACAATAGTGAGACGACGTGGTCGCCCAAGGAAGAAGCAGAATGTACAAGGAAAGAAACTTTTTGATGAGAATAGTTCGAGTGAAGAAGAAGATTCAATCAGTGAATCAGACCAGCTTGCTGAAGGTGAAGAAGAGAAGCAAGAAGAAGATGACGAGGAGGCTCCATTGATACGGTCATTTAGATCGTCGGCTAAGCTAAGGTCACTTAGGGTATCAAAGGAGGAAAATAGAGGTCAGACAAAAACTGGGGACTCTAGTAGAGGTGCAGAGGACTTGGCTGCTTCCAGAACATAAGGTATATTTTTGTAATTATGTTTGAATTTTGCTTTGGATATACACCCATGTACATACAAGTGCACGCGTGTGTTTATGTGTAGTTGCCTATACGCCTTATGAATCAATTACTTGTTCTATTAAACATTGTCTAAAGAAATGGAAGCAAGGAGATATGCAAACTATGTGCAGCCTAACTTGCTAAGTTTTGGTATCTTGTACTTCTGTCTCAGGATTTGATTGGTGTTCTTCAATGCTTGATGAACCATGTTGGATAGCCCTTGCATAAGTCAAATTCAGAGGTTGATGACGATTCGCTTGTGCATTTCTTGTTCCGGTATAGATGTTGCGTGCTCTGACTTCCGTTATCCTAACTCCTAGATATGTAAATATAACACTTGGATAGAGTCGCAGATTTAATATTTCTTTTGTTAAGCAAGTTGGATTGAAGCTCGAACTGTTTCTACAAGTTCAGCGGTAATTATGCAATTGCCAGATTTTATTGTATACAATGGTGATTATTCTATTTTTGATAACTTTCACCTTCTGGAATGCTCTATGAGTAATTCTGGAATGCTCCAAGATGAATTGGAGAAACCCAAGTATTAGGATATATAATTTACCTCTACAGTGTTTGGATTGGATAACAAGGTTATTGCAACAAAATACAGGAACCAAGAATTGTAAATGGACGCCAAGAAGCAGCAAAGAGGAAAACGGAGAAAGTGTATCAACCACCCGACAATTAAAAAAAAAAAAGGTGACATCTCAGTATCAAGTCAACCAAACACAATCAAATACAGAGAAGGAAAATCTCATAATAATGAGTCGATTGATACAACAAATCATCTTCTGGCAGCAATTCTGAGTAAAGGACAAATTATACCCTGTATTTCTAGCAAAGATTGCTGTACTCTTATCTCTTCTTCAACATCTCGCTTGAGATTTCTGATGTGCCCTCTTAATGCGTTAGAAGATCTGATATCTTCAGCTCTCGAGTCCACAACTTTCTTTGACAAAACCATCAAAAATGCAGAGTACCTGGGCATGGTAGAGTACCTCTGCAGAAACCTCAACAGCAGCCCAAGCTCCTCCACGTCCAAACTCCATACACATTTGAGCAACTTTACCCGAGCCACTAATTCCTCCATAACAGCCACCACATTCTCAGGGTTCTTCCCATTCAGAGCAGACACCAGAGCCTCCTTGTGCCTGTACTTCTTTAACAGCTTATCATGTTCTGCCAACTTCACCTTCTTGGGTCTCATAATCAAGTAATCACTCTGGGCAGGCTTCTCACTCTGCCCTCGATGGAAGTACCTAAAATATGAGGGCCTCAACGCCTGCCTCTTGGGTTCATTCCTCTCATGCTCCCCTGCACTCTCCTCTTTCACTTTCCGCCTTCCAATGTACAATGCACCATTTGAGGTCCCAATCACCCTAGTTGAACAATCCGGCGAGAACCCAACAGAGAGCAAAGGATTCGGAAATCTCATGGTATGAGTTATCTTATACTTGGCATAATCTAAAACCTTCATATATCCATCTAATGAAACGCTCAAAATTCTATACTGATGTGCCTCCTCCCCACTCTCTTTCCCAATCTTCCCCACGCAAAGCGACGTCACTGTCTTATTGTGGCTCTCCATTGTATGCAGTAATCTCCCACCTCCAATAACATCCCAAATTTTCACATAGTTCCCACCTGCTGTGGCAATTAACCCCCCGGATGGGAGGTAAATTACATCTTCAACCGGCTTCCCATGATTAATTTCCATCACTGAACCCGAATTAGGAACCCGAACATCCCAAACACGAACTGTGTGGTCGTAAGACCCGGATATAAACATATCGTCGCTTACGGGAGAGGCGTCGCCGCACCGGACGTAGTCTTTGTGGCCCAAGAGATTGAGTAGTTGAGTTTCCGCGGTGACGTCCCAGTACTTGACGATCGCATCATCTCCACCGGAGAAGAGGTGGACCTTGTCGTCGCGGGGATACCGGACTAGGCGGACGGGACGGGAGTGGCCGAGGAGGTGGCGGAGGCGATTACGGGACTTTACATCGAAGACATGGACGGAGCCAGAAAGGTCACCGGCGGCGAGGAGGCGAGAGTCGGAGCGGAAGGAGGTGGAGGTGGCGGTGTCAGTAAAGCCCGAGGAAATGGTGGCCTTGGGCTCAAGGGATTGAGAGGAGAAGATCGTAACGGAGGCTGAGTGGGTGACGGCAAAGTCATGAGGGGGCGTTGGTGCAAAAGAAAGGGAAGTTATGGAGTAGACTAGGTTTTGAAGTTGGAGGTCTTTAGGGGCCTTAAACGAGCGCCAATATTTAGCTTCTGCAGTGAGGTTGGATTTATTGGAAGAGGTTTTGAGCTTTGGTTTTACAGGGAAGGTCTTGATTAAGCTGCTCCGATTGTCCTCTTCAGCCATTGTCGTGGCTGTGAATTGGTTGAAGAAGGGAAGGTGCGAGTGAACAAGAGACTGGCGACAAAGCCAATAGGGTTTTGGTTCAGGGTTTTTGAGGTTTATCAAGTTAGGCTGCCTTTACCGGTAACAATTTTATTAAGATGGGCCTTTTTTATCATTGGGTTTTCGCTTCTTTGAATAAACCTTGGTAACGCCATTACTTCACCATCAAATATGCAAATAAGCAATGGGCCTCTGAGGGCTCTTGGCCTAAGCGTTGTACAACTTATGCATTCAACTCTATAAACTCATTTGTAAAAGGGCAATTCTTTTTTGAAACACGAGACTTGCGTATGAATTTTATTTTAATGTGTTTGTCAAAATAGATATTAAATACTTTTTGATAAATTTTCTCCAAACCCCTGGTATGACTATCGAAATCGTGAGCATCAGCATGTAGATTCTAGATCCAAGTGGTAGTATCAAGTCCTTTCACTATTGTTCTTGATAAATTACCTGGTTTAGTATAAAAAATTTGTGAGCATCAAATATTAACGTATTAGCATATCAATTATCAAATATTAGCGTATAATTTATAAAAAATTAGCGTATAAAACGTATCATGTTTCATATATGAGACAGTATTACAAGAGTTGTGTGTTGTAAAAATAGTAAAATTCAAATTCAAGTGATACAAACATTAGAATACATAAGCAAAAGCTCCATATATTAACTCTTCATTGAGTTGACTCAATCACATTTAAAAACTATAATAATTAGTTTCCTTTCCAAGTGTTGAAAAGAGAAAACTATAACTAGGTTATTAATTTGGTTGAGTATATCCAACCCAAAACTCTCAAACGGATACTAAATAAAAGTATTTTTTTTTTTTGGTATTTACACGTAACCATGAACCTTTTGTTTTTTTAACACTCACAAACCTTTGCTTGGATTCCCTAATAATCAAACAATAGGGAAGCATTCTCTAATAAACGAACACTAAAATTAAAGATTGAAATGCTAATTCCGTAATTATTCTATTAGTCCCTGGCTAATCGTAAGCCTACATACAAGTGAAGGGGTGATGTTTCAAGTGGCAATCTGATTAAATCACCTTCATTTTATATGAAGATATATAAAAGAAAAAAAAAGTATTGTGAGTTTATTACTATACTATTTGAAGCAAGGAGAAGAGTTGAGAAAGAAGTTGTAGTTGTACTTATTTATGACGGTGGGGTTTTTAAAATATAAGTGGGGTCCCACTCCCATTCGGGACCTCAGACTCTCCGCTAAATTTTCCATTTACCCTCACTTTCAGTCTTTCACTGTTTTCTCATCACTCTTCTTTTTTACTTCAACGCTCTTCGTCAAGGTTAGTCTCGCGGTTTCTTTTTCCTTTTTATTTTCTTTAAATTTCTTTTGTTATTTTATTCTGTTTCCCTAAATTGATTGGTACGAAAATGGTTGAAGCTCCCATTTTTTTTTTAAGATTAGATAGACAGGAACGATTCGTGGGTAGAACTGCTTGCTTCCCCACAAAAGAGAGAAAAAAAAAAATGCTGCGCGCTGTAGGATGGATACAACGCAATTTAAATTTTGTATTCTTTGGTCTTCTTCTCTAGTTTTTTTTTTTTTTTTTGAAACCCTTGTTTTCTTTCTAGGGTTTTTTGAGGTTTTATTGATTTTTACTTGCTGCCAAGCTTGAGTCTTTGTATATATATATATTTAAAAAAATAAATAAAAGGGAGGGTTTATGATATTTTGAACGGAGTTAACGTAGAAAAATTAATGTTTTTGGGACAGAACTGAAATCTTTAAGTGTAAAATCGAACATTCATTGACACAGGGAAAAGCTGATATTAATTCGTAATCATGCTGCATGCATTTCTGCATTACTGATTCAGTGGACTCGTTTTTTTTGTGTGTGTGTGTTTGACTCGTCGATTGTTGCTGTATTTTTGTGTTAATAGGTTTGGTATTTCAGCTAATTTTGTTGGAAGAATGAGGAGTTCAAAGGAGGATGCATTTTTCAGCGTTGAACCCTTGAGCAGCTTAGTTAGAAGAAACGATCCGGTATGTGAGAAATTAATTGATGTATGTGGAGTTATATGTTGGTTGAGGGTTTTACTTTCCCAGATTCCATGAGGTTAAAATTTAATAGAGTGCGGTTTGTATAAATTTAGGGTTTGAATGTGAATTGCTTATTATTAATAACAGATAGGATTTTGGGTGTCCAATTAAATGGACATTTGTAACGGTAATGCCCCTTCAGCTTATGGTAACTGTTAATTTTTAACTGACTTTGTTCTCGTAATAATGAAACTGGATGGGTACATTGTGATTGTGTGACTATTTGCATGTGAGCCTATTGTCGTAATCTTGATTTTCAAACGGATATTAAACGTTAACTTTGAAAAAATAACGTTTAGCTGCTTTGAAAAGATACGGGCTGGCTGGCTCTCATGCAGAAAACCTAGTGCTTGTGAAATTGTGGAGACTTTGTGATTAGAGTGATGGGATTTACTGTCTTTCTGTTTGAGGTACCATTCATGATTTCAAGGAGTGGTCTCTGGACTTGTTTTTGTCAAAACGTTTTCGGTTCTTCCCTTGAGCTTTGACTTTGTTTTCCTGCAGGGGTTTGATTTACATAAATAAATATTATCCATAATTCTTTTAACCTGTACAAAATAAGTTTCTCCTGGTACCTATTCCCGAAAATTTTATTTTTTTTCTGTCGAAAATAATACCTAAATGGGTTGCATCCCAGATTCTGCTGTTTTTACACAACATGTTGTCAATGAACTTCTTATCACGTACGGTAATTTCTTTTCATAATTGAACTTCGGATTTTTTTTCACCCCAAAAGTTCTAGTATCACTGGTATTGAGACATAGTTGGTGTGAAAAAGAATGGGGAATCATTTGAAAAGTTAAGAGAGAAATGTTTCTTTGCTTGGAGTCCTGAGCCACCTAGAATTTTAGTGAATATTATCTGGTTCATAAAATTTTTTATCAAAGCATTAGAAGTAATTTTTGCATTTGCCTGCTTATTGCTGCTTTACGAACAGAGTTCTTATTTCAATTTAGTTGCTTCCATTGGAAATAGTAGTTAGCTTCATTGATATTTTTGGGATGTTGTGTCTCAAAATTGATAATCTGTTGAAAACTTTTTGTGATGGTATATTGCTTCATTGTCCTGCCTTGTGCTTTGTTTGAGGTTTTCAAATTCAATGTTTCGTCCATGCTTTCTGTTCTCTCACTGTAAAATGAAACATCAAATAGGCAATTATCGCGTTGAGCAATATTTCAGTACCCTTGCTTTCGAGTCCTGTGCAATTTAAATTCCTGTCATCTTCACCATTTTCTCCAAAACGTTTCTTGTTGAAATCACCTTGTCCTCTTTTTGGTTTGTAGGTTCTTGACTTTATTTCTGCTGTTAAAGGACTTCATGGCCTAACCTCTCAAGAGCTTGGCAGGCTAATCAGGGAGGCAGAAAGTAATGTAATTCGGTGCACCGCTGAAAATGGATTGCATGTACAGGTGGTTGTATTGGGAATCCTAATATCTGTGCCATTACAACGACAACAACTAAGCCTTCATCTGTGCCATTATTTCATCAAATAAATTTTCTTTTTCCTAACCTGCTGTCTCAACTTAATGACAAAATGATATCTAACAGATTGGCGTAGATAGGCTTGCAAGGTGTCTTGCTTTACACCTTATGTCAGCACTTAAGTTTTGGAGAGGAGACGAAGCATTGTTTGAATACTTGTTGTCTGGGTTCCGATTACTGCATTCGTTGTGTGATTTAGCACCTCGCCCGCCCAAAATTGAGCAGGTTAGTTACTGTGCTATTTTATCGAACAACCGAGAATCACTTGTTACTTTGATTTTTTTTTTTGGTCATTTGGTTTTCTTCTTTTGACCATATTAGAAATTGTATAAAGTCTTAGTTGTTGTTGTTGTATTTGGTTTTCTTCTTTTGTGATTTTCTCGTCATTTTGAGGGTTATCTTTTTAGCATGAGGACTAGGGTCAGAGAAAAATGAGGATAAATGAAACTTGTTGTTTATGAAGCCTACTAACAATTTTACTGGTTTCTGCATTCTGGCTTCAAATAGGGGACACACTGGCTCCCTATTTTTTACCCACTGCATTCTTATCTTCCACCTGGGTTTGTATTTTCCTTTCTACATTTTCTGTTTTGAGATCATTTTAAATCCCAAGTTGTCTTATACACACACATACACATATATAATGTATATCGGCTTTTCTTCTTTTGCATGTGTTATGGTTTTCTTCTTTGGAGCAGATATCCCAGAAAAGTAAATTTCTGGATGAATAAATGTTCTTGAATGGTTGATGTTCTCTTTCTGCTCTTTTTTTCCGCCCTTACTATTTGGACTTCATGGCTCTTACTCATACCATTTTCTTTCCCCAAAGTAATATCTAGTTACTAATATTTGTCAAGTCTTTTTCAGAACTGTTGTTCTTAGTCCTGTTCTTGGTCATCGCTTTCTTTATTAATTCTCCCATTTTCTCTTAAGCTGGGTTTAAAGTCATAAGAAACTTATGTAAGAATCAAAGTTCTCCTAATGTTCTTTTCATCTTTGTTTATGCAGATATTCATAGAAGATGCAAAAGTATTTGAGCAGATCGTTGACCTCATCTTTTATATGCTCACTTATCTTGCTGCTTGTAGACAGGTGGACCACATTCTCTAATTTGTTGGCTCTTTGTACTTTGTCCATACTAAGTTGTGTTTATTATCTAGGATCATCACTTGTCAAATCAGGCGGTTCATTTGCATTCAACTCTTGTTGCCTCCGGTCTGTATTTATTAACGGCTAGTGTCTCCTCGCAATGGCAAGAGCTTACTCAAGTTTTGCTACAGCACAGCAAGGTAATGTAAATTTGTAAAAGCTTTAAGGGACTCAAATCATATTGAGCAAAGTTTCAGAGCAAATTGTCACTTATCCCTATGTACATGACCCATGGGTTGGACTAGTTCAATTTGTTTGGGATAGTTGCTATGATGTTCTTTATGCTATTATTAGGCGAGCTTGGCTGAGCATAGATCCTTTTGTGGCAGGTTGACATATTTATGGATGTAGCTTTTAATGCGGTTCGAATTGATATTAAGTTTCTCCAAACCTGCTTATCAGCTGAAAATGTTGATGCCTTGACTAATTCTAGTCCTAATACCGAAGATACATTGAATCATCTGTGCCAGCAGTGCGAAGCTTCTCTGCAGTTTCTCCAGTCATGTTGTCAACAAAAGTTATTTCGGGAGCGCCTTGTTAAGAATAAGGTCTTTAGTCAAGAATTCTTGTTTTTGCTACCTGAAATGACATGCATAGAAGTGTTCCTTCCCCTCCCTTTCCCTTTTTTAATATACTTTTTCTATTTTGGAGTGAAGAAATGTGGATCCTTGTGCTTAACATTGTGAGTTCAAAATCTTCATGGCTATATGATGCATCAGCAGGACAACGTGGTTGGTTTTAATTTTATTTGATAGGGAAATTTTTTTTGCTTATCTTTTAATGGATTGGTTATTATTTATAGATCCATGTGTACTTTGTGAATAACTGTCATTAGATGTTACTGTGCACTGCCACCCCCATGGAAGCTGCATTTTGCAAATTGTTAACTTACTGGTCTGTTTTTCTCAATTGCTACTGTTCTTTGAAGTCATTTGAACTTATTAGAAAATTATGTATTCTCTATCTCTATTTCTGCAAATTGTGATATGTTTCTCCTTGTTCCTCAATTATCCTTTGTAAACAATTGGAGTCATCCCAAAAATTGTTTACTATATAACTTTAGTTACTGAATGTGAAACATTGGAACACTTTTGTGAGGTATGTTTTCTTTCCTTTTAAGTTTCACCTTTTTTAAATTTTTTTATCAGGAGTTATGCGGTAAAGGTGGTGTTCTTTTGCTGGCGCAAGCAGTTCTCGATTTAAATGGATCATCAGATTTTGTAGATTCCTCTGGGATTCTGGCTGCTATTTCCAGAATGAAGTCTAAGGTCTTATCTATTGTAAGTTTAAGTAATGGATATGTTTTTTGAGAATATTCCAGGAACCTCGTTGAAGCTTATGCTGTTGAATAAACTTTGAAATTATTTAAATTCTTGTAGTCAGCCAAAACTTACACTTTATGCAGCTATTGCATCTCTGTGAAGCGGAAAGTGTATCTTATCTGGATGAAGTTGCCAGCAATCCTGGAACCTTGGATTTAGCTAAGTTTATTGCATTAGAGGTTGGTCTTTGAAGCTGATATGGTATCTATGTTGTGACTTTTTCGTGCATATGAAAAAGAATAGGAGTTCGTGTGTGTGAACCGGGCACATGGCAGACTATTTGCATGATCAAAATATGATGTGAAGTACAACACATTTCTTGTAACTGGCATTGGCTGAGACTCATGTACATAATGAACGCATATTATTCTGTTAAAGACGGCTTATGTCAGCGCAGAGATCAAAAGTTAGTTTAACCGTTGAAGTAGAATAGGGCCTAAGATTGTTGGACAGCACTGGGTAAGGGAAGCTCGAATAAGTTGTCCTAGTTAATGGAAATTCAAATAGGATGTCGTTGCGAATAAAATCTATTTCAGCAATATGAGGAATAATAATTAAATTCATCTCTTCCTACCTTTTGTGTGATTAAATATGTAAGAGTTGAAATCAAGTTAAAGTGGAACCTCATGTCCATCTTCCTGATTTTGGAAGGAGGAGAAACTAGTTTAACAGCTAACTGATGAAACAAAAGTTTGGAAATCCTAAGCTTTTGTTTCATCAGTTAGCTGTCAAGATTGTGATCAATTTTCCAAACTTGCTTAGACTACAGAAATAATTAACTTTTGTTTTGAAACAATGTTCTTGGCTTAGGTTCTTGACTTGCTGAAAACAATGTTTGGTGGAGGTCCCAAACAATCAATTGCGTGCTCTGCCAATGTTTATCCAAAAGGTCAACTGCAACTCAATGGATTGCGTCTTGCAGACATATTTTCTGACGATTCCAATTTCCGATCTTACATCACAGCATATTTTGTAAGTTTATAAGCAGTACATATGGGTTGTGATTGTCTTTAATTTTACATGTTCTGTTTTAATGTATTGTAATGAAAAATACTGCAAAGTTTTGATGATATTGTTGTGCTCCTTATTCCTATGACTGATGGAACCATTTAAATCTTTTTTTTAGTTACTGGGTAGATCCATTCATTCTGTAAATATGTAGTATGTTATCTGCTCGAAAGTAGAATTGAATACTATTGTGACAGTGGTTGTGATACATTCCTTCAGACAGAAGTTTTGACAACCATCTTTTCACTTCCACATGGAGAGTTCTTGACCAGTTGGTGTTCATCAGAACTTCCAGTTTGGGAAGAAGATGCCACTCTGGAATATGATCCAAGTGCAGCTGCTGGATGGGCTTTGGATTTTTTGTCATCATCAGGACCACTGAATCGAAGCAGTTCGGTTCCCACTTTCCTTCCCTTCAATGTCCTCCGTTCCTCATATGCGCATCAGAGGACATCCCTACTCGTCAAAGTGATAGCCAACCTCCATTGTTTTGTACCTGACATATGTAAAGGTAAAAGACTAAGTCTCCTTGTCTTATACTGAATTTTTCTTATTGTCTTGGTCCTTGATAGCCTCTTTTTTATTTTAAATCACACTCTTTGTTTAATTACAGAGGAGAAAGATCTCTTCCTTAACAAGTTTCTTCAATGCTTGCAAAAGGAGGTCCCTAAAAACTTTGATGGCACTTCAGCTGTTTCTGAAGTTGAAAAGGCAGCCACTGTAAATCGTAACCTGGGTAAGTATGCATCTTTTACGTCTTGTTTGCTAATGAAATTTTAAATGGTTCTTTCTTGTTACTGTTACTTGCATGTGTAGGTTCACTATTGAGTCATGCGGAGTCTCTGATTCCTAGCTTTCTAAATGAGGAGGATGTGCAGCTTTTAAGGTGGTTTGGATCTCAATTTGTTCATTTATTGTTGTCCACTTTTATTTATGATTTGCAATTGATGCCTAGTACTTGACCTTAGGGCGTTAGGAACTTTGTTGTGTATTTTAGTGATTGAAATCCAAAGCAGTCATTCTTTGCTGATGTTTCAATTAGCCACACTTGTACTCATAGAACAAAAATGAAAGGATGCTTTACAGATGATTTTTGCAAAATTCTTTTCATCTTCAAATTTTCTTTTGGAAATTTAGAATTCTGTTTATACTGCAATTCTTTTTGGGTTTCTGGTTTGGGCATTAAGTACATTTACCCTTTGGAATTATCATCTATAAAGTAGCATCACTATCTTCGAAAAATGCTATGTTTGTGCATAAAATACGCCACTTCCTGAAGTATCTTTTCACATTTTTGTACTTATGCACTGTGGCTACTCTGTTCCTATATAAGAAGCTCCTGTACCCCTGGTTGACTTTGCATATTTACTGTGAGTTATGTGACATTCAGTTTTTATTACAGGGTATTCATTAATCAGCTGGAATCTCTGATTAAGCCTGCTGTATTTGTAGAGACTCAAGTTCAGGTGAATCTTTTCCCCATCGTCTATTGACATGGCTTTGGGTGTGGGATCATCTTTTCACTTAGCCTTAATAATAGTTTTGGAATTGTCATTTTTATACTCAATGTGATCAATCATGTACTTTGGAAATCAAATCTGTGGGCTTCTTATTGTGGAACAGATACTCAATATCATGAATATCATCAGGTTAATGTAGGATATCTGGTCGTGCTAATCCCAACAATTGGTCACCATTGTTAGTGGGTATTTAGTATTGGTTGGGCAGCACGAATTACACTTATTGTAGAACTTCTAAAATCTTTATGGCTTTTGTGTAGCATTTGAGACCTGCTGTGATAGAGTTTGAAATTTTCTTATGTAGTTACATGGTTTCTAGGATATAATGACATGACCAGTGATTGAGTAAACATTCATGTGAGTTCTAGGTTGCTTTTTATGTTGTTGTATCTCCATTAGTTGGATTAAATGAAGAAGAATTCGAAATTTTCAGGAGGCTCATAGTAAAGGACACTTGCCATCTATTGTGGAAGCTGCTGTTCTTAATAACAGAGCTGACAATTCAAAGAAGGATTTAGACAAGACCTTTGATTCTCGTGAAGTGGACCAATCCAATTGCAGGAGCAATGGCATGGATCAACTGGATGATGTTGTCGGCAAGCAATGTAACACTGATAAAGCTCAATACAACAGGGATGTGACAAGAGACGTAGGAGAAATTGAGAAAGATACTGGGATTTCTGGGTCAGATTTAAGCTCTATGCGTGGAAAGGATCGTGTTGACGAGATAGTCCACAATGCACCTGCCAAAGTTAGTAGGGCGGCAGAAGTCCAAAGGGAGGAAAAGATGGAAACTGTACATTACGAAGAGAAACACCAAAAAAAACGGAAGCGAACCATAATGAATGATAAACAGATTGTTCTTGTTGAGATGGCACTCAAAGATGAACCTGACATGCATAGAAATGCTGCTTCACTGCAATTGTGGGCTGATAAATTAAGTGGTCTGGTAAGAACTTTTCTGCACATGATTTGATTTTGTGTTCTTTTTTTAGCAGTAGTTGTTGATTTTATCTTGAAGAGTGCTAATTGTTCTCATTTTCCTTCTTTCCCAAGCAGGGTTCTGAGGTGACGACTTCCCAACTTAAAAATTGGTAATTCCTTAGTTTTTTGTTTGTTTGTGTGTGTGTGCGTGCATCACGAATTCAAGAAGGTTTTTCTACTTAAACATTAGTAGCAATTATTCAAGTGTGAACCAGTGCTGGTCGAAATTTGTTACTGGTGAGCATGGGTTTTCATCTATCTATCTTATTGACAGGCTGAATAATCGCAAAGCCAGGATGTCCCGTGTTTATCGTGTGCTCTCTGAAGCAGATACCTCTGATAGACAAGGTGGTTCCGGAATCCTTCCTTCATATGACTTACCTAGTTGTACTCTTGTAGATGTAAATGTCTCATCCACTGTAAAGGGGAATCAAACAAGTGGAATTGGGGATGCAATATTGAAAGTTTCTACTAATGAGAATGCAACACCGCATGAAATTGCACGGACTGAATCTGTTAACTGTGAGCCAGGGCAGTATGTTTTGCTCCTAGATCAAAATGCAAAAGAGATTGGCAAGGGGAAGGTGTATCAGACTCATGGCAGCTGGTGTGGAAAGAACTTGAGGGATTCAGGGACATGTGTTGTGGACATTATTGATCTTAGCATTGAGAAATTGGCTAAGCTTCCATACCCTTCTGAATTGACTGGCACTTCATTCGATCAAGCTGAAAAAAGATTTGGCTCAATGCTTGTCTTGTGGGATTTTACCAAACTTGCTGGGTTGCCATCTCTGTGAAATTTGGGATCCGACAACATTTTCTTGGTCACCTGCATACTGGCATTGGTGGTTTAATGTACTTGAGATGGGATGCAGGACGGATTTGTTATGTCATTTGCTTCCACAATTGGTAATCACTCGCTGTGCTTCGGATCTAAAGTGGAGGATGCATACCCAACAGATTTCTTGAAGCTTCATGTATGATTTATCTGCAAATGGGAGTATGCTAGATGTCCTTGGGATATGATGGTGAAACTGCTGCTTAATTCTCCCAGTGGCTAATATATTCATGAATATCGAATGGTGGTTAATGTTATTTGTCCTAGTCTTGAGTATGAAATAGCTTAAGGTTTTACTGATATCTGGCAGATGTATGGTTATCAAGCAAAAGGAAACCTGTTTATGGAACTGGATCAGTTGCAAGAAGATTATATCATAAGCCGTTTGAAATGCAGGAGACAAGGGGCCTTAAACCAGGTTTGGGAATCCTGTCTGGAAGACAGTGGGAGGTGAAGCTTGGAATTATAGATAGGTAAACAGACAGAGATCTCCTTGGTGGCAGAATTTTCCGTTTTTTTTTTTTGACAAATTTGACAGGCGGTGGAAGTTAGTGTAGTTAGATATGTGGCAGTTAAGACGTCCATCCATTGTACTCCAAAAAATATAAAGGAAAATTACAGCATGTATCATTTTCATTTGGTATTTCTGGGAATCAGAGTACCCCTTCATTAAAGTTTGCAGAAGAGACATTTGAACCCAAAATACATTTTATGGTGATGATTGAGAATCAAAATCAAGTATTGTGAAAATGCATGCTTTCTTTTGCTAGTGTTTTTCCTTTTCAACATAAAATCTTATACTCTACACACTAATCTTTGTGCTTGGGAAAGAAAAAATTGATCCTTAGTGAACCAAGGTTGATCAATCTCAAAAAAGTATATATATATATGTATGAATATATTTGGTCATTAGAGACATTTTCTATTTTACCTTAATTTACATTATTTATGGTTTGATCTAACTGGATTAATAAGGACAAAGAGAGAGATTCCACAGACCAAAAGAGGGTATGACACAGCTTCTCTTAATGCATCAAGGCGCCCTTCACCAAGTTGGCTCAATAAAAGTGTCACGATTGAAGTGTTGATTTTGACTTCCATTAAGGCAAGCTTGAGTGGTGACCAATTTGACAACACCAAATTGGCTCAATAATAGTGCCACGAGTGGAGTGTTGATTTTGATTTTGATTTACGCATTTAGAGTGGAGTGTTGATTTTGATGGATTTGATTTTGATTTACGCATTTAGAAAGGAGTGTTGATTTTGATTTACGCATTTAAAGTAGAAAGGATTAGCGTTTGATTTCACATCCATGGATAGCGGCCCTATCAAGGCTTTTTATAAATTACGTCCGACACCTATTGGGCCCCCACTTCGTTAACTGCCTTTCTCATTGTATCCAAATAAAAAATACCCTCCCACTCCATTACTCATAATTTTACATTCCCTACCCACACTCACTTTCACGCCATCCCATTCCATTCATCGATCTCTCGATCTTCGAAAGCTGGCCATCAATTCCCCGTTGGTAGAATCGCCCGTTTACTTAAGGCCGGTAAATACGCCGAACGCGTAGGGGCTGGTGCTCCCGTCTATCTCGCCGCCGTTCTTGAGTATCTCGCTGCCGAGGTATTTTTTTTTTGTTTTCCTTATTTTCGTTCATTGTTTGATAACCAGATATCGAATAGAAAACCTAGAAAAGTGAAAATGTTGACGTACCCTGTCGAATGGTATACTATTATATAAGATTTTCTTTATCCAAGTAAACTAGGGTTTCTGTATTTTCATCTAATCTTTATTTGTCCGGTTCCGGTTCTCAAGAATTTTAGGTTTTCTTCTTCAGATATTGTTTGTTAAACTGTCAATATATGCCAAAGACTGAGGGCTTTGTCCCATGTTTATGGCATTTGATTGCTTTGTAAAACCCTAATTATGGGAATTTTGACTCTCAATACATAAATCAACGAGGATTTTGTTCAACCCATTTATTATCTTTGACTGTTTATTTGGTTTAAAAATCCTTTATTCTGATTTGGTTGTGGTTTTGTTCTGTATGTTTACGGACCAAAACCCTGTGACAAAAGCCTTGTTGACGGAGACAAGTTGATTGTCTTTGATTATGATCGTTTGGTCCTTGACAGTGTTTACTGTTTTGTGACTTTCCAAATAGTCCTGGGTTTGCTACGGATGCTATTGTGGTGATGGTTTGCTCGTACATTGTATATACAGTCATTAGCGGCTTCCCTAGCTATCTTGGATTACTCCTGCATGTTAGGTTTTTTAGTGTTGAAGCTTCTTTTTTGTGCTCTATGATTACATGTGATTCAAGGGGGGCAGTAATTGATAAATTCGCAAGTTTGAATGAGTATATGCATGCCCTTCCTCAAACTTTGTATTTGTTCATGTGAAATGTGAGGGTGTTATTTTTGTTTGTCTATTTCTAGCCTTTTGACACCTGCAGTGATAAAAGGGTGTAATTGTCAATCTCATATCACATGCCCTTTTGTTATCTAAAAATGCTATGTGCTGCTGTTGTGTCATGTGTGGAGTGTGGACTTGCTTAGCTTTGAGACATCTACAATAAATTAATTGCTCAATGACACTAGTTGATATAGAAAACTTAAGTTGTGTTTGGATATGTATTTTGTTTTGAGAATGAGGAAAAATGAGATCTCGAATTGCCTTTTACAAAAGGAGTATTTTGGTTTTGAGAATGGAGTGCTTGGATTGAAAATTAAAATTTTTACCTAAATTTCATTTTTCATGGTTATAACACAAGTATTTGAGTAAAAAAATAACAAAATTAAAAAATGTGTTGATTTTAACATTTTTGGACCTTTTTTTGCACCCACCCCAATTGTAGACATGCATTCTAGTGAATATTGTCAATAAAGTGAAAATTAAAATTTTCACAAAACCTCAATTTTTCATGGGTTATAACACACTTATTTGAACAAAAAATAGTAAAATCTGAAAATGTATTCTAGTGAATATTATCAAAAAAGTGAAAATTAATTTTTTTTGCCAAACTTCCATTTTTAATGGGTTATAACACGTATTTGAGCCAAAAATGAAAACATAAAAAAAATGTGTTGATTTTGACTTTCTTGTACCGTTTTTTGTACCCACTTCAATTGTAAATATGTATTCTAGTGAATATTATAAAAAGAAGTGGATGTTAAATTTTTTAATAAACTTCAATTTCGCATGGGCACTTATTCTAGTGAATAATGACAATTTTTTCAGGGGCTATAACACCAAACCTCCATTTTGTACAATTTTTTGCACCCACCCTAATTGTTAATATGCATTCTAGTTAATAATGTCAAAAAAATTGATAATTAAATTTTTACAAAACCTCCTTTTTTTTCATTGGATATAACACAAGTATTTTAGTCAAGATTGGCAAAATAAAAAAATACATTGATTTTTGATTTTTTTGTACAATTTTTTGCACCCAACCCAATTGTTAACATGGATTATAGTGAATTATGTCAAAAAATTGAAAATTAAAATTTTTATCAAACTTTCATTTTTCATGGGTTATAACACACGTATATTAGATAAAAATAGCAAAATTCGAAGACGCATTTTGCAAAAAATGGTAAAATAAGAAAAACGCAATGATTCACTTTTTTTGTACTGTTTTTTTGCACCCACCACAATTATAAACATGCATTCTAGTGAAATATGTCAAAAAATTGAATTTCTTAAAACAAAAAATTTCAAAAATTTGTTTACCGTGGCCGTTTTTGTGCCATTTTCTGCACTCATATCAAATGGCGATTTGCTATCTAATGAATGGTGTAAAAAATGAAAAGTTAAAATTTTTGAAAAATATCCTTTTTTGTGCATTATAGCACACATTTTTTTGCTTAAAATGACAAAATTTCAGAAACTTGTTGTCAGAAGCAGTTTTCGTGCCCTTTTTTGCACTTACAAGAAATGACGATGAGCTGTCTGATGAATAGTGTAAAAAAAGGGGAAAGTTGTTTTTTTTGAAAAATGACCATTTTTGTGGGTTATAATACACGTTTTTTTTGCTTAAAATGGAAAAATTTTAAAAATTGTCATTGAAGGTCGTTTTCGTGCCGTTTTTGGCACTTATATGAAATAGTGATGAGAAATGTAATGAATGGTGTAAAAAAAAGAAAAAGTTAAAATTTTTGGAAAATGACCATTTTTGTGGGTTATAGTACAGGTTTTTTTTGCTTAAAACGGCAAAATTTTAAAAATTGTCACCGAATGCCGTTTTCATGCCGTTTTTGGCACCTATATGAAATAGTGATGAGAAATCTAATGAATGGTGTAAAAAAAAAAGAAAAATTAAATTTTCTGAAAAATGACCATTTTTATGGGTAAAAGTACATTTTTTTTATAACTAAAATGACAACTTTCAAAATCTTGCTTCTAGTGGCCGTATGCGTGCCGTATTTTGCAGTAATATCAAATGACGATTTGCAATCTAATGAAATGTGTATAAAAGAGAAATTTTAAAAATTTTAAAAATGACAATTTCTTGTGGGTTATAGCACACGTTTTTTCTTAAAATGACAAATTTCAAAAATTTGCCTTTAGCGGTCGTTTTTGTGCCGTTTTTTGCACTCATATCAAATGGCGATATGCTATCTAATGAATTGTGTAAAAAGAGAGAAAATTTGAAAATTTGAATTCTAACTGTCCTACTTTATTACTGAAAATTTGAAAAGTGCAAAAAAGGGCACGAAAACGGCTATCGACGGCAAGTTTTTAAAATTTGCAGTTTTGGGTAGAAAATCGTGTGCTATTATAACCCACTAGAAATGGTAATTTTTAAAAAATTTTAACTTTCCTATTTTATCATTTCATTCATTAGATAGCAAATCGCCATATGAAATGAGTGCAAAAAACGACACGAAAACGGCCATCGACGGCAAATTTTTAAAATTCGCAGTTTAGGGTAGAAAAGCGTGTGCAATAACTTACCAGAAATGGTCATTTTTCAAAAATTCTAACTTTCTTGTTTTATTACACTATTCATTAGATAGCACATCGACATATGATATGAGTGCAAAAAAAGTACGAAAATGGCCACCGACGGCAAAATTTTAAAAATTTGCAGTTTTCGATAGAAAATGGTTTGCTATAACCCTCCAGAAATGGTCATTTTTAAAAAATTCTAACTTTCATATTTTATTATACCATTCATTTGATAGCACATCGTCATATGATATCAGTGCAAAAAACAGCACGGAAATGGCCACCGAAGGAAAACTTTTAAAATTTGTAATTTTGGGTAGAAAATCGTGTGCTATAACCCACAAGAAATGATCATTTTTCAAAAATTCTAACTTTCCTATTTTATTACACAAATCATTAGATAGCACATCACCATATGATATGACTGCTAAAAACGGCACGAAAACAGCCACGGGCGACAAGTTTTTAAAATTTGCAGTTTTGGGTGGAAAATCGCATGCTATAACACACAAGAAATGGTCATTTTTAAAAAATTCTAACTTTTCTATTTTACTTCACCATCCATTAGAAATCACATCGCCATGTGATATGAGTGCAGAAAACGGTACGAAAATGGCCTCTGACGACAAGTTTTTAAAATTTGCAGTCTTGGGTAGAAAATCGTGTGCTATCACCCACAAAAAATGATCATTTTTCAAAAATTCTCACTTCCTATTTTATTACACCATTTATTAGATAGCACATCGCCATATGATATGAGTTCAAAAAAAGGCACGAAAACGACCACCGATGGCAAGTTTTTAAAATTTGAAGTTTTGGGTAGAAAATTGTGTGCTATAACCAACAAAAAAGGGTCATTTTTAAGAAATTTGAACTTTCCTATTTTATTACTCCATTCATTAGATAGCAAATCGTCATATGATATGAGTGCAATAAAAGGAACGAAAACGGCCACCGATGGCAAGTTTTTAAAATTTGCAGTTTTGGGTATAAAATCGTGTGCTATAACCCACCAGAAATGGATATTTTTCAAAAAGTTTAACTTTCCTATTTTTTTACACAATTTATTAGATAGCAAATCGCCATATGATATGAGTGCAAAAAACGGATAGAAAATGGCGCGCGCCACCAATGGCAAGTTTTTAAAATTTGTAGTGTTGGGAAGAAAATTGTGTACTATAACCCACCATAAATGGTAATTTTTCAAAAATTCTAACTTTCCTATTATATTACACCATTCATTAAATAGCAAATCACCATATGATATGAGTGCAAAAAACGGCACGAAAACGGCCACGATGGCAAGTTTTTAAAATTTGCAATTTTGGGTAGAAAATCGTGTGCTATAACCCACAAGAAATGGTCATTTTTCAAAAATTTTAAATTTTTTATTTTATTATAAATTCTTTAGATAGCACATCGCCATATGATATGAGTGCATAAAACGGCACGAAAACGGCCACCGACGAAAAGGTTTTAAAATTTGCAGTTTTGGGTAGAAAATCGTGTGCTATAACCCACCATAAAAGGTCATATTTAAAAAATTCTAATTTTCCTATTTTATCACACCATTCATTAGATATCACATCGCCATATGATATGAGTGCAAAAAACGGTACAAAAACTGCCATCGACGAAAAGTTTTTAAAATTTGCAGTTTTGGGTAAAATATCGTGAGCTATAAAACACCAAAAATGGTCATTTTTCAAAAATTATAACTTTCCTATTTTATCACTCCATTCATTAAAGAGCAAATCACCATATGATATGAGTGCAAAAAACGGCACGAAAACGGCCACGATGTCAAGTTTTTAAAATTTGCAATTTTGGGTAGAAAATCGTGTGCTATAACCCACCAGAAATTGTCATTTTTCAAAAATTCTAACTTTTTTATTTTATTATAAATTCTTTAGATATCACATCGCCATATGATATGAGTGCATAAAACGGCACGAAAACAGCCACCGACGAAAAGGTTTTAAACTTTGCAGTTTTGGGTAGAAAATCGTGTGCTATAACCCACCATAAATGGTAATATTTCGTAAATTCTAACTTTCCTATTTTATCACACCATTCATTAGATATCACATCGCCATATGATATGAGTGCAAAAAACGGCACAAAAATTGCCATCGACGACAAGTTTTTAAAATTTGCAGTTTTGGGTAAAATATCGTGAGCTATAACACACCAAAAATGGTCATTTTTCAAAAATTCTAACTTTCCTATTTTATCACTCCATTCATTAAAGAGCAAATCACCATATGATATGAGTGCATAAAACAGTACGAAAACGGCCACCGACGAAAAAATTTTAAACTTTGCAGTTTTGGGTAGAAAATCGTGTGCTATAAGCCACCATAAATGGTCATATTGCAAAAATTCTAACTTTCCGATTTTATCACACCATTCATTAGATATCACATCGCCATATGATATGAGTGCAAAAAACGGCACAAAAACTGCCATCGACGTCAAGTTTTAAAAATTTGCAGTTTTGGGTAGAAAATCGTGAGCTATAACACACCAAAATTGGTCATATTTCAAAAATTCTAACTTTTCCTTTTTATTACAGAATTCATTAGATAGCACATCGCGCCATCTGATATAAGTGCCAAAACAGAATGAAGATGGCCAACAATCGCAAGTTTTTAAAATTTGTAATTTTGGGTAGAAAATCGTGTGCTATAACCAACCAGAAATGGTCATTTTTCAAAAATTTTAACTTTTTTATTTTATTGTAAATTCTTTAGATAGCACATCGCCATATGATATGAGCGCATAAAACGGCACGAAAACTACCATCGACGACAAGGTTTTAAAATTTGCAGTTTTGGGTAAAATATCGTGAGCTATAACACACCAAAAATGGTCATTTTAAAAAAATTCTAACTTTCCTATTTTATCACTGCATTCATTAAAGAGAAAATCACCATATGATATGAGTGCAAAAAACGGCCACGATGGCAAGTTTTTAAAATTTGCAATTTTGGGTAGAAAATCGTGTGCTATAACCCACCAGAAATGGTCATTTTTCAAATATTCTAACTTTCTTATTTTATTATAAATTCTTTAGATAGCAGATCGCCATATGATATGAGTGCATAAAACGGCACGGAAACGGCCACCGACGAAAAGGTTTTAAAATTTGCAGTTTTGGGTAGAAAATCGTGTGCTATAACCCACCATAAATGGTAATATTTCAAAAATTCTAACTTTCCTATTTTATCACACCATTCATTAGATATCACATCGCCATATGATATGAGTGCAAAAAACGGCACGAAAACTAACATCGACGACAAGTTTTTAAAATTTGCAGTTTTTGGTAAAATATCTTGAGCTATAACACACCAAAAATGGTCATTTTTAAAAAATTATAACTTTCCTATTTTATCACTCCATTCATTAAAGAGCAAATCACTATATGATATGAGTGCAAAAAACGGCACGAAAACGGCCACGATGGCAAGTTTTTAAAATTTGTAATTTTGGGTAGAAAATCGTGTGCTATAACCCACCAGAAATGGTCATGTTTCAAAAATTCTAACTTTTTTATTTTATTATAAATTCTTTAGATAGCAGATCGCCATATGATATGAGTGCATAAAACGGCACGAAAACGGCCACCGACGAAAAGGTTTTAAACTTTGCAGTTTTGGGTAGAATTCGTGTGCTATAACCCACCATAAATTGTAATATTTCGTAAATTCTAACTTTCCTATTTTATCACACCATTCATTAGACATTACATCGCGCTATATGATATGAGTGCAAAAAACGGCACGAAAACTGCTATCGACGACAAGTTTTTAAAATTTGTACTTTTGGGTAAAATATCGTGAGCTATAACACACCAAAATTGGTCATATTACAAGAATTCTAACTTTTCCTTTTTATTACGCAATTCATTAGATAGCACATCGCGCCATCTGATATGAGTGCCAAAACAGAATGAAGATGGCCAACAATGGCAAGTTTTTAAAATTTGTAATTTTGGGTAGAAAATCGTGTGCTATAACCCACCAGAAATGGTAATTTTTCAAAAATTCTAACTTTTTTATTTTATTATAAATTCTTCAGATAGCACATCGCCATATGATATGAGTGCATAAAACGGCACGAAAACTGCCATCGACGACAAGTTTTTAAAATTTGCAGTTTTGGGTAAAATATCGTGAGCTATAACATACCAAAAATGGTCATTTTTCAAAAATTCTAACTTTCATATTTTATCACTCCATTCATTAAAGAGCAAATCACCATATGATATGAGTGCAAAAAACGGCACGAAAACGGCTACGATGGCAAGTTTTTAAAATTTGCAATTTTGGATAGAAAATCGTGTGCTATAACCCACCAGAAATGGTCATTTTTCAAAAATTCTAACTTTCCTATTTTATTATAAATTCTTTAGATAGCACATCGCCATATGATATGAGTGCATAAAACGGCACGAAAATTGCCATCGACGACAAGTTTTTAAAATTTGCAGTTTTTGGTAAAATATCGTGAGCTATAACACACCAAAAATGGTCATTTTTCAAAAATTCTAACTTTCCTATTTTATCACTCCATTCATTAAAGAGCAAATCACCATATGAAATGAGTGCAAAAAAGGCACGAAAACGGACACGATGGCATTTTTTAAAATTTGCAATTTTGGGTAGAAAATCGTGTGCTATAACCCACTAGAAATGGTCATTTTTCAAAAATTCTAACTTTCTTATTTTATTATAAATTCTTTAGATAGCACATCGCTATATGATATGAGTGCATAAAATGGCACGGAAACGGCCACCGACGAAAAGGTTTTAAAATTTGCATTTTTGGGTAGAAAGTCGTGTGCTATAACCCACCATAAATGGTAATATTTCAAAAATTCTAACTTTCCTATTTTATCACACCATTCATTAGATATCACATCTCCATATGATATGAGAGCAAAAAACGGCACAAAAACTGCCATCGACGACAAGTTTTTAAAATTTGCAGTTTTGGGTAAAATATCGTGAGCTATAACACACCAAATAAGGTGATTTTTCAAAAATTCTAACTTTCCTGTTTTATCAATCCATTCATTAAAGAGCAAATCACCATGTGATATGAGTGCATAAAAAAGCACGAAAACGGCCACCGACAAAAAGGTTTTAAACTTTGCAGTTTTGGGTAGAAAATCGCGTGCTATAACCCACCAGAAATGGTAATATATCAAAAATTCTAACTTTCCTATTTTATCACACTATTCATTAGATATCACATCGCCATATGATATGAGTGCAAAAAACGGCACGAAAACTGCCATCGACGTCAAGTTTTAAAAATTTGCAGTTTTGAGTAGAAAATCGTGAGCTATAACACACCAAAATTTAGAATTTACGAAATAGGAAAGTTAGAATTTACGAAATATTACAATTTAAGGTGGGTTATAGCACACGATTTTCTACCCAAAACTGCAAAGTTTAAAACCATTTCGTCGGTGGCCGTTTTCGTGCCGTTTTATGCACTCATATCATATGGCGATATGCTATCTAAAGAATTTATAATAAAATAAAAAAGTTAAATTTTTGAAACATGACCATTTCTGGTGGGTTATAGCACACGATTTTCTTCCCAAAATTGCAAATTTTAAAAACTTGCCATCGTGGCCGTTTTCGTGCCGTTTTTTGCACTCATATCATATAGTGATTTGCTTTATAATGAATGGAGTGATAAAATTGGAAAGTTATAATTTTCGAAAAATGACCATTTTTGGTGTGTTAGCTCAAGATATTTTACCAAAAACTGCAAATTTTAAAAACTTGTCGTCGATGTTAGTTTTCGTGCCGTTTTTTGCACTCATATCATATGGCGATGTGATATCTAATGAATGGTGTGATAAAATAGGAAAGTTAGAAATTTTGAAATATTACCATTTATGGTGGGTTATAGCACACGATTTTCTACCCAAAACTGCAAATTTTAAAACCTTTTCGTCGGTGGCCGTTTTCGTGCCGTTTTATGCACTCATATCATATGGCGATGTGCTATCGAAAGAATTTTTATTAAAATAAGAAAATTAGAATTTTTGAAAAATGACCATTTCTGGTGGGTTTTAGCATACGATTTGTTACCCAAAATTGCAAATTTAAAAACTTGCCATCGTGGCCGTATTCGTGCCGTTTTTTGCACTCATTTCATATGGTGATTTACTCTTTAATGAATGGAGTGATAAAATAGGAAAGTTAGAATTTTTGAAAAATGACCATTTTTGGTGTGTTATAGCTCACACGATATTTTACCCAAAACTGCAAATTTTAAAAACTTGTCGTCGATGGCAGTTTTCGTGCCGTTTTATGCACTCATATCATATGGCGATGTGCTATCTAAATAATTTGTATTAAAATAAAAAAGTTAGAATTTTTGAAAAATGACCATTTCTGGTGGGATATAGCACACGATTTTCTACCCAAAATTGCAAATTTTAAAAACTTGCGATTGTTGGCAATCTTCATTCTGTTTTGGCACTTATACCAGATGGCGCGATGTGCTATCTAATGAATTTTGTAATAAAAAGGAAAAGTTAGAATTTTTTAAATTTGACCAATTTTGGTGTGTTATAGCTCACGATTTTCTACCCAAAACTGCAAATTTTTAAAACTTGACGTCGATGGCAGTTTTTGTGCCGTTTTTTGCACTCATATCATATGGCGATCTGATATCTAATGAATGGTGTGATAAAATAGGAAAGTTAGAATTTTTGAAATATGACCATTTATGGTGGCTTATAGCACACGATTTTCTACCCAAAACTGCACAGTTTAAAAATTTTTCTTCGGTTGCCGTTTTCGTGCTGTTTTATGCACTCATATCATATGGTGATTTGCTCTTTAATGAATGGAGTGATAAAATAGGAAAGTTAGAATTTTAGAAAAATGACCATTTTTGGTGTGTATAGCTCACGATATTTTACCCAAAATTGCAAATTTTAAAAACTTGTCGTCGATGGCAGTTTTTGTGCCGTTTTTTGCACTCATATCATATGGCGATGTGATCTCTAATGAATGGTGTGATAAAATAGGAAAGTTAGAATTTATGAAATATTACCATTTATGGTGGGTTATAGCACACGATTTTCTACCCAAAACTGGAAAGTTTAAAACCTTTTCGTCGGTGGCCGTTTTCGTGCCGTTTTATGCACTCATATCATATGGCGATGTGCTATCAAAAGAATTTATAATAAAATAAAAAAGTTAGAATTTTTGAAAAATGACAATTTCTGGTGGGTTATAGCACACGATTTTCTACCCAAAATTGCAAATTTTAAAAACTTGACATCGTGACCGTTTTCGTGCCGTTTTTTGCACTCATATCATATGGTGATTTGCTCTTTAATGAATGGAGTGATAAAATAGAAAAGTTATAATTTTTGAAAAATGACCATTTTTGGTGTTTTATAGCTCACGATATTTTACCCAAAACTGCAAATTTTAAAAACTTGTCGTCGATGGCAGTTTTTGTGCCGTTTTTTGCACTCATATCATATGGCGATGTGATATCTAATGAATGGTGTGATAAAATAGGAAAATTAGAATTTTTGAAATATGACCTTTTATGGTGGGTTATAGCACACGATTTTCTACCCAAACTGCAAATTTTAAAACCTTTTCGTCGGTGGCCGTTTTCGTGCCGTTTAATGCACTCATATCATATGGCGATGTGCTATCTAAAGAATTTATAATAAAATAAAAAATTTAAAATTTTTGAAAAATGACCATTTCTTGTGGGTTATAGCACACGATTTTCTACCCAAAATTGCAAATTTTAAAAACTTGCCATCGTGGCCGTTTTCGTGCCGTTTTTTGCACTCATATCATATGGTGATTTTATATTTAATGAATGGTGTAATATAATAGAAAAGTTAGAATTTCTGAAAAATTACCATTTATGGTGGGTTATAGTACACAATTTTCTTTCCAACACTACAAATTTTAAAAACTTGCCATTGGTGGCGCGCCATCTTCTAACCGTTTTTTGCACCCATATCATATGGCGATTTGCTATCTAATAAATTGTGTAAAAAAATAGGAAAGTTAAACTTTTTGAAAAATATCCATTTCTGGTGGGTTATAGCACACGATTTTATACCCAAAACTGCAAATTTTAAAAACTTGCCATCGTTGGCCGTTTTCGTTCCTTTTATTGCACTCATATCATATGACGATTTGCTATCTAATGAATGGAGTAATAAAATAGGAAAGTTCAAATTTCTTAAAAATGACCTTTTTTTGTTGGTTATAGCACACGATTTTCTACCCAAAACTTCAAATTTTAAAAACTTGCCATCGGTGGTCGTTTTCGTGCCTTTTTTTGAACTCATATCATATGGTGATGTGATATCTATTGAATGGTGTGATAAAATAGGAAAGTTAGAATTTTTTAAATATTACCATTTATGATGGGTTATAGCACACGATTTTCTACCCAAAACTGCAAAGTTTAAAACCTTTTCGTCGGTGGCCGTTTTCGTGCCGTTTTATGAACTCATATCATATGGCGATGTGCTATCTAAAGAATATATAATAAAATAAAAAAGTTAGAATTTTTGAAAAATGACCATTTCTGGTGGGTTATAGCACACGATTTTCTACACAAAATTGCAAATTTTAAAAACTTGCCATTGTTGGCCATCTTCATTTTGTTTTGGCACTCATATCAGATGGCGCGATGAGCTATCTAATGAATTGCGTAATAAAAAGGAAACGTTAGAATTCTTGAAATATGACCAATTTTGGTGTGTTATAGCTCACGAAATTTTACCCAAAAGTGCAAAGTTTAAAAACTTGTCGTCGATGGCAGTTTTCGTGCCGTTTTTTGCACTCATATCATATAGCGATGTGATGTCTAATGAATGGTGTGATAAAATAGGAAAGTTAGAATTTACGAAATATTAGAATTTAAGGTGGGTTGTAGCACACGATTTTCTACCCAAAACTGCAAAGTTTAAAACCTTTTCGTCGGTGGCCGTTTTCATGCCGTTTTATGCACTCAAATCATATGGCGATCTGCTATCTAAAGAATTTATAATAAAATAAAAAAGTTAGAATTTTTGAAACATGAACATTTCTGGTGGGTTATAGCACAAGATTTTCTACCCAAATTTGCAAATTTTAAAAACTTGCCATCGTGGCCGTTTTCGTGCCGTTTTTTGCACTCATATCATATAGTGATTTGCTCTTTAATGAATGGAGTGATAAAATAGGAAAGTTATAATTTTTGAAAAATGACCATTTTTGGTGTGTTATAGCTCAAGATATTTTACCAAAAACTGAAAATTTTAAAAACTTGTCGTCGATGTTAGTTTTCGTGCCGTTTTTTGCACTCATATCATATGGCGATGTGATATCTAAAGAATTTATAATAAAATAAAAAATTTAGAATTTTTGAAAAATGACCATTTCTGGTGGGTTATAGCACACGATTTTCTACCCAAAATTGCAAATTTTAAAAACTTGCCATTGTTGGCCATCTTCATTCTGTTTTGGCACTCATATCAGATGGCGCGATGTGCTATCTAATGAATTGTGTATTAAAAAGGAAACGTTAGAATTCTTGAAATATGACCAGTTTTGGTGTGTTATAGCTCATGATAATTTACCCAAAAGTGCAAAGTTTAAAAACTTGTCGTCGATGGAAGTTTTCGAGCCGTTTTTTGCACTCATATCATATGGCGATGTGCTATCTAAAGAATTTATAATAAAATAAAAAAGTTAGAATTTTTGAAAAATGACCATTTCTGGTGGGTTATAGCACACAATTTTCTACCCAAAATTGCAAATTTTAAAAACTTGCAATTGTTGGCCATCTTCATTCTGTTTTGGCACTCATATCAGATGGCGCGATGTGCTATCTAATGAATTTCGTATTAAAAAGGAAACGTTAGAATTCTTGAAATATGACCAATTTTGGTGTGTTATAGCTCACGATATTTTACCCAAAAGTGCAAAGTTTAAAAACTTGTCGTCGATGGCAGTTTTCGTGCCGTTTTTTGCACTCATATCATTTGGTGATGTGATATCTAATGAATGGTGTGATAAAATAGGAAAGTTAGAATTTTCGAAATATTACCATTTATGATGGGTTATAGCACACGATTTTCTACCCAAAACTGCAAATTTTAAAACCTTTTCATCGGTGGCCGTTTTCGTGCCGTTTTATGCACTCATATCAAATGGCAATGTGCTATCTAAAGAATTCATAATAAAATAAAAAAGTTAGAATTTTTGAAAAATGACCATTTTTGAAGGGTTATAGCACACGATTTTCTACCCAAAATTGCAAATTTTAAAAACTTGCCATCGTGGCTGTTTTCGTGCCGTTTTTTGCACTAATATCAAATGGTGATTTGCTCTTTAATGAATGGAGTGATAAAATAGGAAAGTTAGAATTTTTGAAAAATGACCATTTTTGGTGTGTTATAGCTCACGATATTTTACCCAAAATTGCAAATTTTAAAAACTTGTCGTCGATGGCAGTTTTCGTGCCGTTTTTTGCACTCATATCATATTGCGATGTGATATCTATTGAATGGTGTGATAAAATAGGAAAATTAGAATTTTTTAAATATTACCATTTATGATGGGTTATAGGACACGATTTTCTACCCAAAACTGCAAATTTTAAAAACTTTTCGTCGGTGGCCGTTTTCGTGCCGTTTTATGCACTCATATCATATGGCGATGTGTTATCTAAAGAATTTATAATAAAATAAGAAAGTTAGAATTTTTGAAAAATGACCATTTCTGGTGGATTATATCACACGATTTTCTACCCAAAATTGCAAATTTTAAAAACTTGCCATCGTGTCCGTTTTCGTGCCGTTCTTTGCACTCATATAATATGGTGATTTGCTCTTTAATGAATGGAGTGATAAACTAGGAAAGTTAGAATTTTTTAAAAATGACCATTTTTGGTGTGTTATAGCTCACGATATTTTACCAAAAACTGCAAATTTTAAAACCTTGTCGTCGATGGCAGTTTTCGTGCCGTTTTATGCACTCATATCATATGGCGATGTGCTATCTAAAGAATTTACAATAAAATAAAAAAGTTAGAATTTTTGAAAAATGACCATTTCTGGTTGGTTGTAGCGCACGAATTTCTACCCAAAATTGCAATTTTTAAAAACTTGCCATTGTTGGCCATCTTCATTCTGTTTTGGCACTCATATCAGATGGCGCGATGTGCTATCTAATAAATTGTGTAATAAAAAGGAAAAGTTAGAATTTTTGAAATATGACCAATTTTGGTGTGTTAGCTCACGATTTTCTACTCAAAACTGCAAATTTTTAAAACTTGACGTCGATGGCAGTTTTCGTGCCGTTTTTTGCACTCATATCATATGGCGATGTGATATCTAATGAATAGTGTGATAAAATAGGAAAGTTAGAATTTTTGATATATTACCATTTCTGGTGGGTTATAGCACGCGATTTTCTACCCAAAACTGCAAAGTTTAAAACCTTTTTGTCGGTGGCCGTTTTCGTGCTTTTTTATGCACTCATATCACATGGTGATTTGCTCTTTAATGAATGGATTGATAAAACAGGAAAGTTAGAATTTTTGAAAAATCACCTTATTTGGTGTGTTATAGCTCACGATATTTTACCCAAAACTGCAAATTTTAAAAACTTGTCGTCGATGGCAGTTTTTGTGCCGTTTTTTGCACTCATATCATATGGAGATGTGATATCTAATGAATGGTGTGATAAAATAGGAAAGTTAGAATTTTTGAAATATTACCATTTATGGTGGGTTATAGCACACGACTTTCTACCCAAAAATGCAAATTTTAAAACCTTTTCGTCGGTGGCCGTTTCCGTGCCATTTTATGCACTCATATCATATAGCGATGTGCTATCTAAAGAATTTATAATAAAATAAGAAAGTTAGAATTTTTGAAAAATGACCATTTCTAGTGGGTTATAGCACACGATTTTCTACCCAAAATTGCAAATTTTAAAAAATGCCATCGTGTCCGTTTTCGTGCCTTTTTTGCATTCATATCATATGGTGATTTGCTCTTTAATGAATGGAGTCGTAAAATAGGAAAGTTAGAATTTTTTAAAAATGACCATTTTTGGTGTGTTATAGCTCACGATATTTTACAAAAAACTGCAAATTTTAAAACCTTGGCGTCGATGGTAGTTTTCGTGCCGTTTTATGCACTCATATCATATGGCGATGTGCTATCTAAAGAATTTACAATAAAATAAAAAATTTAGAATTTTTGAAAAATGACCATTTCTGATTGGTTATAGCACACGATTTTCTACCCAAAATTACAAATTTTAAAAACTTGCCATTGTTGGCCATCTTCATTCTGTTTTGGCACTTATATCAGATGGCGCGATGTTCTATCTAATAAATTGTGTAATAAAAAGGAAAAGTTAGAATTTTTGAAATATGACCAATTTTGGTGTGTTATAGCTCACGATTTTCTACTCAAAACTGCAAATTTTTAAAACTTGACGTCGATGGCAGTTTTCGTGCCGTTTTTTGCACTCATATCATATGGCGATGTGATATATAATGAATGGTGTGATAAAATAGGAAAGTTAGAATTTTTGAAATATTACCATTTATGGTGGGTTATAGCACACGACTTTCTACCCAAAAATGCAAATTTTAAAACCTTTTCGTCGGTGGCCGTTTCCGTGCCATTTTATGCACTCATATCATATAGCGATGTGCTATCTAAAGAATTTATAATAAAATAAGAAAGTTAGAATTTTTGAAAAATGACCATTTCTAGTGGGTTATAGCACACGATTTTCTACCCAAAATTGCAAATTTTAAAAACTTGCCATCGTGGCTGTTTTCGAGCCGTTTTTTGAACTCATATCAAATGGTGATTTGCTCTTTAATGAATGGAGTGATAAAATAGGAAAGTTAGAATTTTTGAAAAATGACCATTTTTGGTGTGTTATAGCTCACGATATTTTACCCAAAATTGCAAATTTTAAAAACTTGGCGTCGATGGCAGTTTTCGTGCCGTTTTTTGCACTCATATCATATGGCGATGTGATATCTATTGAATGGGGTGATAAAATAGGAAAGTTAGAATTTTTTAAATATTACCATTTATGATGGGTTATAGCACACGATTTTCTACCCAAAACTGCAAATTTTAAAACCTTTTCGTCGGTGGCCGTTTTCGTGCCGTTTTATGCACTCATTTCATATGGCGATGTGCTATCTAAAAAATTTATAATAAAATAAGAAAGTTAGAATATTTGAAAAATGACCATTTCTGGTGGGTTATAGCACACGATTTTCTACCAAAAATTGCAAATTTTAAAAACTTGCCATCTTGTCCGTTTTCGTGCCGTTTTTTGCACTCATATCATATGGTGATTTGCTCTTTAATGAATGGAATGATAAAATAGGGAAGTTAGAATTTAGGAAAAATGACCATTTTTGATGTGTTATAGCTCACGAAATTTTACCCAAAACTGCAAATTTTAAAAACTTGTCGTCGATGGCAGTTTTCGTGCCGTTTTTTGCACCCATATCATATGGCGATGTGATATCTAAAGAATTTATAATAAAATAAAAAAGTTAAAATTTTTGAAAAATTACCATTTCTGGTGGGTTATAGCACACGATTTTTTACCCAAAATTGCAAATTTTAAAAACTTGCCATTGTTGGCCATCTTCATTCTGTTTTGGCACTCATATCAGATGGCGCGATGTGCTATCTAATGAATTGCGTATTAAAAAGGAAACGTTAGAATTCTTGAAATATGACCAATTTTGGTGTGTTATAGCTCACGAAATTTTACCCAAAAGTGCAAAGTTTAAAAACTTGTCGTCGATAGCAGTTTTCGTGCCGTTTTTTGCACTCATATCATATAGCGATGTGATGTCTAATGAATGGTGTGATAAAATAGGAAAGTTAGAATTTACGAAATATTACAATTTAAGGTGGGTTATATCACACGATTTTCTACCCAAAACTGCAAAGTTTAAAACCTTTTCGTCGGTGGCCGTTTTCGTGCCGTTTTATGAACTCATATCATATGGCGATCTGCTATCTAAAGAATATATAATAAAATAAAAAAGTTAGAATTTTTGAAAAATGACCATTTCTGGTGGGTTATAGCACACGATGTTTTACCCAAAATTGCAAATTTTAAAAACTTGCCATTGTTGGCCATCTTCATTCTGTTTTGGCACTCATATAAGATGGCGCGATGTGCTATCAAATGAATTGCGTATTAAAAAGGAAACGTTAGAATTCTTGAAATATGACCAATTTTGGTGTGTTATAGCTCACGAAATTTTACTCAAAACTGCAAATTTTAAAAACTTGTCGTCGATGGCAGTTTTCGTGCCGTTTTTTGCACTCATATTATATTGCGATGTGATATCTATTGAATGGTGTGATAAAATAGGAAAATTAGAATTTTTTAAATATTACCATTTATGATGGGTTATAGGACACGATTTTCTACCCAAAACTGCAAATTTTAAAACCTTTTCTTCGGTGGCCGTTTTTGTGCCGTTTTATGCACTCATATCATATGGCGATGTGTTATCTAAAGAATTTATAGTAAAATAAGAAAGTTAGAATTTTTGAAAAATGGCCATTTCTGGTGGGTTATAGCACACGATTTTCTACCCAAAATTGCAAATTTTAAAAACTTGCCATCGTGTCCGTCTTCGTGCCGTTCTTTGCACTCATATCATATGGTGATTTGCTCTTTAATGAATGGAGTGATAAACTAGGAAAGTTAGAATTTTTTAAAAATGACCATTTTTGGTGTGTTATAGCTCACGATATTTTACCAAAAACTGCAAATTTTAAAACCTTGTCGTCGATGGCAGTTTTCGTGCCGTTTTATGCACTTATATCATATGGCGATGTGCTATCTAAAGAATTTACAATAAAATAAAAAAGTTAGAATTTTTGAAAAATGACCATTTCTGGTTGGTTATAGCACACGAATTTCTACCCAAAATTGCAATTTTTAAAAACTTGCCATTGTTGGCCATCTTCATTCTGTTTTGGCACTCATATCAGATGGCGCGATGTGCTATCTAATAAATTGTGTAATAAAAAGGAAAAGTTAGAAATTTTGAAATATGACCAATTTTGGTGTGTTATAGCTCACGATTTTCTACTCAAAACTGCAAATTTTTAAAACTTGACGTCGATGGCAGTTTTCGTGCCGTTTTTTGCACTCATATCATATGGCGATGTGATATCTAATGAATGGTGTGATAAAATAGGAAAGTTAGAATTTTTGAAATATTACCATTAATGGTGTGTTATAGCACACGATTTTCTACCCAAAACTGCAAAGTTTAAAACCTTTTCGTCGGTGGCCGTTTCGTGCTTTTTTATGCACTCATATCACATGGCGATGTGCTATCTAAAGAATTTATAATAAAATAAGAAAGTTAGAATTTTTGAAAAATAACCATTTCTGGTGGGTTATAACATACGATTTTCTACCCAAAATTGCAAATTTTAAAAACTTGCCATCGTGGCTGTTTTCGTGCCGTTTTTTGCACTCATATCAATTGGTGATTTGCTCTTTATTGAATGGAGTGATAAAATAGGAAAGTTAGAATTTTTGAAAAATGACCATTTTTGGTGTGTTATAGCTCACTATATTTTACCCAAAACTGCAAATTTTAAAAACTTGTCGTCGATGGCAGTTTTCGAGCCGTTTCTTGCACTCATATCATATGGCGATGTGATATCTATTGAATGGTGTCATAAAATAGGAAAATGAGAATTTTTTAAATATTACCATTTATGATGGGTTATAGCACACGATTTTTTACCCAAAACTGCTAATTTTAAAAACTTTTCGTCTGTGGCCGTTTTCGTGCCGTTTTATGCACTCATATCATATGGCGATGTGCTATCTAAATATTTTATAATAAAATAAAAAAGTTAGAATTTTTTGAAAAATGACCATTTCTGGTGGGTTATAGCACACGATATTCTACCCAAAATTGCAAATTTTAAAAACTTGCCATTGTGGGCCATCTTCTTTCTGTTTTGGCCCTCATATCAGATGGCGCGATGTGCTATCTAATGAATTGCGTATTAAAAAGGAAACGTTAGAATTCTTGAAATATGACCAATTTTGGTTTGTTCTAGCTCACGATATTTTACCCAAAAGTGCAAAGTTTAAAAACTTTTCGTCGATGGCAGTTTTCGTGCCGTTTTTTGCACTCATATCATATGGCGATGTGATATCTAATGAAGGGTGTGATAAAATAGGAAAGTTAGAATTTTTGAAATATTACCATTTATGATGGATTATAGCACACGATTTTCAACCCAAAACTGCAAATTTTAAATCCTTTTCGTCGGTGGCCGTATTCGTGCCGTTTTATGCACTCATATCATATGGCGATGTGCTATCTAAATAATTTATAATAAAATAAAAAAGTTATAATTTTTGAAAAATGACCATTTCTGGTGGGTTATAGCACACGATTTTCTACCCAAAATTGCAAATTTAAAAACTTGCCATTGTTGGCCATCTTCATTCTGTTTTGGCACTCATATCAGATGGCGCGATGTGCTATCTAATGAATTGCGTATTAAAAAGGAAACGTTAGAATTCTTGAAATATGACCAATTTTGGTGTGTTATAGCTCACGATATTTTACACAAAACTGCAAAGTTTAAAACCTTTTCGTCGGTGGCCGTTTTCGTGCCGTTTTATGCACTCATATCATATGGCGATCTGCTATCTAAATAATTTATAATAAAATAAAAAAGTTAGAATTTTTGAAACATGACCATTTCTGATGGGTTATAGCACACGATTTTCTACCCAAAATTGCAAATTTTAAAAACTTGCCATCGCGGCCGTTTTCGTGCCGTTTTTTGCACTCATATCAAATGGTGATTTGCTCTTTAATGAATGGAGTGATAAAATAGGAAAGTTAGAATTTTTGAAAAATGACCATTTTTGGTGTGTTATAGCTCACGATATTTTACACAAAACTGCAAATTTTAAAAACTTGTCGTAGATGGCAGTTTTCGTGCCGTTTTTTGCACTCATATCATATGGCGATGTGATATCTATTGAATGTTGTGATAAAATAGGAAAGTTAGACTTTTTGAAATATTACCATTTATGATGGGTTATAGCACACGATTTTCTACCCAAAACTGCAAATTTTAAAAACTTTTCGTCGAGGGACGTTTTCGTGCCGTTTTATGCACTCATATCATATGGCGATGTGCTATCTATAGAATTTATAATAAAATAAGAAAGTTAGAATTTTTGAAAAATGACCATTTCTGGTGGGTTATAGCACACGATTTTCAACCCAAAATTGCAAATTTTAAAAACTTGCCATCGCGTCCGTTTTCGTGCCGTTTTTTGCACAAATATCATATGGTGATTTGCTCTTTAATGAATGGTGTGATAAAATAGGAAAGTTAGAATTTTTTGAAAATGACCATTTTTGGTGTGTTATAGCTCACGATATTTTACCCAAAACTGCAAATTTTAAAAAAATGTCGTCGATGGCAGTTTTCGTGCCGTTTTATGCACTAATATCATATGGCGATGTGCTATCTAAATAATTTATAAGAAAATAAAAAAGTTAGAATTTTTGAAAAATGACCGTTTCTGGTGGGTTATAGCACACGATTTTCTACCCAAAATTGCAAATTTTAAAAACTTGCCATTGTTGGCCATCTTCATTTTGTTTTGGCACTCATATCAGATGGCGCGATGTGCTATCTAATGAATTGCGTAACAAAAAGGAAACGTTAGAATTCTTGAAATATGACCAAATGTTATAGCTCACGAAATTTTACTAAAAAGTGCAAAGTTTAAAAACTTGTCGTCGATGGCAGTTTTCGTGCCGTTTTTTGCACTCATATCATATAGCGATGTGATGTCTAATGAATGGTGTGATAAAATAGGAAAGTTAGAATTTACGAAATATTACAATTTAAGGTGGGTTATAGCACACGATTTTCTACCCAAAACTGCAAAGTTTAAAACCTTTCGTCGGTGGCCGTTTTCGTGCCGTTTTATGCACTCATATCATATGGCGATCTGCTATCTAAAGAATTTATAATAAAATAAAAAAGTTAGAATTTTTGAAACATGACCATTTCTGGTGGGTTATAGCACACGATTTTCTACCCAAAATTGCAAATTTTAAAAACTTGCCATCGTGGCCGTTTTCGTGCCGTTTTTTTCACTCATATCATATAGTGATTTGCTCTTTAATGAATGGAGTGATAAAATAAGAAAGTTATAATTTTTGAAAAATAACATTTTTGGTGTGTTATAGCTCAAGATATTTTACCAAAAACTGCAAATTTTAAAAACTTGTCGTCGATGTTAGTTTTCGTGCTGTTTTTTGCAATCATATCATATGGCGATGTGATATCTAATGAATGGTTTGATAAAATAGGAAAGTTAGAATTTTTGAAATATTACCATTAATGGTGGGTTATAGCACACGATTTTCTACCCAAAACTGCAAAGTTTAAAACCTTTTCGTCGGTGGCCGTTTTCGTGCTTTTTTATGCACTCATATCACATGGTGATTTGCTCTTTAATGAATGGAGTGATAAAACAGGAAAGTTAGAATTTTTGAAAAATCACCTTATTTGGCGTGTTATAGCTCACGATATTTAACCCAAAACTGTAAATTTTAAAAACTTGTCGTCGATGGCAGTTTTTGTGCCGTTTTTTGCACTCATATCATATGGAGATGTGATATCTAATGAATGGTGTGATAAAATAGGAAAGTTAGAATTTTTGAAATATTACCATTTATGGTGGGTTATAGCACACGACTTTCTACCCAAAAATGCAAATTTTAAAAACTTTTCGTCGGTGGCCGTTTTCGTGCCGTTTTATGCACTCATATCATATAGCGAAGTGCTATCTAAAGAATTTATAATAAAATAAGAAAGTTAGAATTTTTGAAAAATGACCATTTCTAGTGGGTTATAGCACACAATTTTCTACCCAAAATTGCAAATTTTAAAAACTTGCCATCGTGTCCGTTTTCGTGCCGTTTTTTGCATTCATATCATATGGTGATTTGCTCTTTAATGAATGGAGTCATAAAATAGGAAAGTTAGAATTTTTTAAAAATGACCATTTTAAATGTGTAGCTCGCGATATTTTACCAAAAACTGCAAATTTTAAAACCTTGGCGTCGATGGCAGTTTTCGTGCCGTTTTATGCACTCATATCATATGGCGATGTGCTATCTAAAGAATTTACAATAAAATAAAAAATTTAGAATTTTTGAAAAATGGCCATTTCTGATTAGTTATAGCACACGATTTTCTACCTAAAATTACAAATTTTAAAAACTTGCCATTGTTGGCCATTTTTATTCTGTTTTGGCACTTATATCAGATGGCGCGATGTTCCATCTAATAAATTGTGTAATAGAAAGGAAAAGTTAGAATTTTTGAAATATGACCAATTTTGGGGTGTTATAGCTCACGATTTTCTTCTCAAAACTGCAAATTTTTAAAACTTGACGTCGATGGCAGTTTTCGTGCCGTTTTTTGCACTCATATCATATGGCGATGTGATATCTAATGAATGGTGTGATAAAATAGGAAAGTTAGAATTTTTGAAATATTACCATTTATGATGGGTTATAGCACACGATTTTCTACCCAAAACTGCAAATTTTAAAACCTTTTCATCGGTGGCCGTTGTCGTGCCGTTTTATGCACTCATATCATATGGCGATGTGCTATTTAAATAATTTATAATAAAATAAAAAAGTTAGAATTTTTGAAAAATGACCATTTCTGGTGGGTTATAGCACACGATTTTCTACCCAAAATTGCAAATTTTAAAAACTTGCCATCGTGGCTGTTTTCGAGCCGTTTTTTGCACTCATATCAAATGGTGATTTGCTCTTTAATTAATGGAGTGATAAAATAGGAAAGTTAGAATTTTTGAAAAATGACCATTTTTGGTGTGTTATAGCTCACGATATTTTACCCAAAATTGCAAATTTTAAAAACTTGTCGTCGATGGCAGTTTTCGTGCCGTTTTTTGCACTCATATCATATGGCGATGTGATATCTATTGAATGGTGTGATAAAATAGGAAAGTTTGAATTTTTTAAATATTACCATTTATGGTGGGTTATAGCACACGACTTTCTACCCAAAAATGCAAATTTTAAAAACTTTTCGTCGGTGGCCGTTTTCGTGCCGTTTTATGCACTCATATCATATAGCGATGTGCTATCTAAAGAATTTATAATAAAATAAGAAAGTTAGAATTTTTGAAAAATGACCATTTCTAGTGGGTTATAGCACACAATTTTCTACCCAAAATTGCAAATTTTAAAAACTTGCCATCGTGTCTGTTTTCGTGCCGTTTTTTGCATTCATATCATATGGTGATTTGCTCTTTAATGAATGGAGTCATAAAATAGGAAAGTTAGAATTTTTTAAAAATGACCATTTTTGATGTGTAGCTCGCGATATTTTACCAAAAACTGCAAATTTTAAAACCTTGGCGTCGATGGCAGTTTTCGAGCCGTTTTATGCACTCATATCATATGGCGATGTGCTATCTAAAGAATTTACAATAAAATAAAAAATTTAGAATTTTTGAAAAATGGCCATTTCTGATTGGTTATAGCACACGATTTTCTACCTAAAATTACAAATTTTAAATACTTGCCATTGTTGGCCATTTTCATTCTATTTTGGCACTTATATCAGATGGCGCGATGTTCCATCTAATAAATTGTGTAATAAAAAGGAAAAGTTAGAATTTTTGAAATATGACCAATTTTGGGGTGTTATAGCTCACGATTTTCTTCTCAAAACTGCAAATTTTTAAAACTTGACGTCGATGGCAGTTTTCGTGCCGTTTTTTGCACTCATATCATATGGCGATGTGATATCTAATGAATGGTGTGATAAAATAGGAAAGTTAGAATTTTTGAAATATTACCATTTATGATGGGTTATAGCACACGATTTTCTACCCAAAACTGCAAATTTTAAAACCTTTTCATCGGTGGCCGTTGTCGTGCCGTTTTATGCACTCATATCATATGGCGATGTGCTATTTAAATAATTTATAATAAAATAAAAAAGTTAGAATTTTTGAAAAATGACCATTTCTGGTGGGTTATAGCACACGATTTTCTACCCAAAATTGCAAATTTTAAAAACTTGCCATCGTGGCTGTTTTCGAGCCGTTTTTTGCACTCATATCAAATGGTGATTTGCTCTTTAATTAATGGAGTGATAAAATAGGAAAGTTAGAATTTTTGAAAAATGACCATTTTTGGTGTGTTATAGCTCACGATATTTTACCCAAAATTGCAAATTCTAAAAACTTGTCGTCGATGGCAGTTTTCGTGCCGTTTTTTGCACTCATATCATATGGCGATGTGATATCTATTGAATGGTGTGATAAAATAGGAAAGTTTGAATTTTTTAAATATTACCATTTATGATGGGTTATAGCACACGATTTTCTACCCAAAACTGCAAATTTTAAAACCTTTTCGTCGGTGGCCGTTTTCGTGCCGTTTTATGCACTCATTTCATATGGCGATGTGCTATCTAAAGAATTTATAATAAAATAAGAAAGTTAGAATATTTGAAAAATGACCATTTCTGGTGGGTTATAGCACACGATTTTCTACCCAAAATTGCAAATTTTAAAAACTTGCCATCGTGTCCGTTTTCGTGCCGTTTTTTGCACTCATATCATATGGTGATTTGCTCTTTAATGAATGGAGTGATAAAATAGGAAAGTTAGAATTTTTGAAAAATGACCATTTTTGGTGTGTTATAGCTCACGATATTTTACCCAAAACTGCAAATTTTAAAAACTTGTCGTCGATGGCAGTTTTCGTGCCGTTTTTTGCACTAATATCATATGGCGATGTGCTATCTAAATAATTTATAATAAAATAAAAAAGTTAGAATTTTTGAAAAATGACTATTTCTGGTGGGTTATAGCACACGATTTTCTACCCAAAATTGCAAATTTTAAAAACTTGCCATTGTTGGCCATCTTCATTCTGTTTTGGCACTCATATCAGATGGCGCGATGTGCTATCTAATGAATTGCGTAATAAAAAGGAAACGTTAGAATTCTTGAAATATGACCAATTTTGGTGTGTTATAGCTCACGAAATTTTACCCAAAAGTGCAAAGTTTAAAAACTTGTCGTCGATAGCAGTTTTCGTGCCGTTTTTTGCACTCATATCATATAGCGATGTGATGTCTGATGAATGGTGTGATAAAATAGGAAAGTTAGAATTTACGAAATATTACAATTTAAGGTGGGTTATAGCACACGATTTTCTACCAAAAACTGCAAAGTTTAAACCTTTTCGTCGGTGGCCGTTTTCGTGCCGTTTTATGAACTCATATCATATGGCGATGTGCTATCTAAGGAATTTATAATAAAATAAGAAAGTTATAATTTTTGAAAAATGACCATTTCTGGTGGGTTATAGCACACGATTTTCTACCCAAAATAGGAAATTTTAAAAACTTGCCATCGTGGCCGTTTTCGTGCCGTTTTTTGCACTCATTTCATATGGTGATTTGCTCTTTAATGAATGGAGTGATAAAATAGGAAAGTTATAATTTTTGAAAAATGACCATTTTTGGTGTGTTATAGCTCACGATATTGTACCAAAAACTACAAATTTTAAAAACTTGTCATCGATGGCAATTTTCGTGCCATTTTTTGCACTCATATCATATGGCGATGTGATATCTAATGAATGGTGTGATAAAATAGGAAAGTTAGAATTTTTGAAATATTACCATTTATGATGGGATATAGCACACGATTTTCTACCCAAAACTGCAAATTTTAAAACCTTTTCGTCGGTGGCCGTTTTCGTGCCGTTTTATGCACTCATATCATATGGCGATGTGCTATATAAGGAATTTATAATAAAATAAAAAAGTTATAATTTTTGAAAAATGACCATTTCTGGTGGGTTATAGCACACGATTTTCTACCCAAAATTGCAAATTTTAAAAACTTGCCATCGTGGCCGTTTTCGTGCCGTTTTTTGCACTCATTTCATATGGTGATTTGCTCTTTAATGAATGGAGTGATAAAATAGGAAAGTTAGAATTTTTTAAAAATGACCATTTTTGGTGTGTTATAGCTCACGATATTTTACCAAAAACTGCAAATTTTAAAACCTTGTCGTCGATGGCAGTTTTCGTGCCGTTTTCTGCACTCATATCATATGGCGATCTGCAATCTAAAGAATTTATAATAAAATAAAAAAGTTAGAATTTTTGAAACATGACCATTTCTGGTGGGTTATAGCACACGATTTTCTACCCAAAATTGCAAATTTAAAAACTTGCCATCGTGGCCATTTTCGTGCCGTTTTTTGCACTTATATCATATGGTGATTTGCTCTTTAATGAATGGAGTGATAAAATAGGAAAGTTAGAATTTTTGAAAAATGACCATTTTTGGTGTGTTATAGCTCACGATATTTTACCAAAAACTGCAAATTTTAAAAACTTGTCGTCGATGGCAATTTTCGTGCCGTTTTTTGCACTCATATCATATTGCGATGTGATATCTAATGAATGGTGTGATAAAATAGGAAAGTTAGAATTTTTGAAATATTACCATTTATGAAGTGTTATATCCCACGATTTTCTACCCAAAACTGCAAATTTTAAAACCTTTTCGTCGGTGGCCGTTTTCGTGCCGTTTTATGCACTCATATCATATGGCGATGTGCTATCTAAGGAATTTATAATAAAATAAGAAAGTTAGAATTTTTGAAAAATGACCATTTCTGGTGGGTTATAGCACACGATTTTCTACCCAAAATTGCAAATTTTAAAAACTTGCCATTGTTGGCCATCTTCATTCTGTTTTGGCACTCATATCAGATGGCGCGATGTGCTATCTAATGAATTGCGTAATAAATAGGAAAAGTTAGAATTCTTGAAATATGACCAATTTTGGTGTGTTATAGCTCACGATATTTTACCCAAAAGTGCAAATTTTAAAAACTTGTCGTCGATGGCAGTTTTCGAGCCGTTTTTTGCACTCATATCATATAGCGATGTGATATCTAATGAATGGTGTGATAAAATAGGAAAGTTAGAATTTACAAAATTTTACAGTTTATGGTGGGTTATAGCAAACGATTTTCTACCCAAAACTGCAAAGTTTAAAACCTTTTCGTCGGTGGCCGTTTTCATGCCGTTTTATGCACTCATATCATATGGCGATCTGCAATCTAAAGAATTTATAATAAAATAAAAAAGTTAGAATTTTTGAAACATGACCATTTCTGGTGGGTTATAGCACGCGATTTTCTACCCAAAATTGCAAAGTTTAAAACCTTTTCGTTGGTGGCCGTTTTCGTGCTGTTTTATGCACTCATATCACATGGTGATTTGCTCTTTAATGAATGGAGTGATAAAATAGGAAAGTTATAATTTTTGAAAAATGACCATTTTTGGTGTGTAATAGCTCACGATATTTTACCCAAAACTGCAAATTTTAAAAACTTGTCGTCGATGTTAGTTTTCGTGCCGTTTTTTGCACTCATATCATATGGCGATGTGATATCTAATGAATGGTGTGATAAAATAGGAAAGTTAGAATTTTTGAAATATTACCATTTATGATGGGTATAGCCCACGATTTTCTACCCAAAACTGCAAATTTTAAAACCTTTTCGTCGGTGGCCGTTTTTGTGCCGTTTTATGCACTCATATCATATGGCGGTGTGCTATCTAAGGAATTTATAATAAAATAAGAAAGTTAGAATTTTTGAAAAATGACAATTTCTGGTGGGTTATAGCACACGATTTTCTACCCAAAATTGCAAATTTTAAAAACTTGCTATCGTGGCCGTTTTCGTGCCGTTTTTTGCACTCATATCATATGGTGATTTGCTCTTTAATGAATGGAGTGATAAAATAGGAATGAAGATGGCCGTTTTCGTGCCATTAGATATCACATCGCTATATGATATGAGTGCAAAAAACGGCACGAAAACTGCCATCGACGACAAGTTTTTAAACTTTGCACTTTTGGGTAAAATATCGTGAGCTATAACAAACCAAAATTGGTCATATTTCAAGAATTCTAACTTTTCTTTTTTATTACACAATTCATTAGATAGCAAATCGCCATATGATATGAGTGCAAAAAACAGAACGAAGATGGCCAACAATGACAAGGTTTTGAAATTAGAAGTTTTGGTTAAAAAATTGTGTGCTATAACCCATCAGAAATGGTTATTTTTAAATAATTCTAATTTTTCTATTTTATTACACCATCCATTAGATAGCACATCACTATATGATATGAGTGCAAAAAAAAGGCACGAAAACGACCATCGATTGCAAATTTTTAAAATTCGCAGTTTTGGGTAGGAAATTGTGTGATATTAATAACCCACCGGAAATGGTCATTTTTCGAAAATTCTAGTCTTTCTATTTTATTACACTATTTATTAGATAGCAAATCGCCATATGAAATGAGTGCAAAAACGGCACGAAAACGGCCATCGATTACAAGTTTTTAAAATTTGCAGTTTTGGGTAAAAAATCGTGAGCTATAACACACCAGAAATGGTCATTTTTAAAAAATTCTAACTTTCCAATTTTATTACTCCATTCATTAAATAGAAAATCACCATATGATATGAGTGCAACAAACGGCATGAAAACGGCCACGATGGCAAGTTTTTAAAATTTTTAGTTTTGGGTAGAAAATCGTGTGCTATAGCCCACCAGAAATCGTCATTTTTCAAAAATTCTAAATTTTTTTATTTTATTACAAAATTGTTTAGATCGCAAATCGCCATATGATATGAGTGCATAAAACGACACGAAAATGGCCACGATGGCAAGTTTTTAAAATTTGTTGTTTTGGGTAGAAAATCGTGTGCTATAACCCACCAGAAATCGTCTTTTTTCAAAAATTTCTAACTTTTTTATTTTATTATAAATTCTTTAGATAGAACATCGCCATATGATATGAGTGCATAAAATGGCACGAAAACGGCCACCGACGAAAAGGTTTTAAAATATGCAGTTTTGGGTAGAAAATCGTGTGCTATAACCCAACAGAAATGGTCATTTTTAAAAAATTCTAACTTTTCTTTTTTATTACACAACTTATTCGATAGCACCTTGCAATATGATATGAGTACAAAAAACAAAACGAAGAAGGCCAACAATGACAAGTTTTTAAAATATGCAGTTTTTGGTATAAAATCGTGTGTTATAACCCACAAGAAATGGTCATTTTCCCAAAATTCTAAATTTTCTATTTTATCACACAATTCATTAGATAGCACATCACCATATGATATAAGTGAAAAAAATGGCAAGAAAACGGCCATCGACGGCAAATTTTTAAAATTCTCAGTTTTTGGTAAAAAATCGTGTACTATTAATAACCCACCAGAAATTATCATTTTTCGAAATTTCTAACTTTCCTGTTTTGATGTAGCGTTCATTAGATAGCACATCTCCATATGATATTAGCACAAAAAATAGTTCGTAAATGGCCACTGATGGAAAGTTTTTAAAATTTGTAGTTTTGGGTAGAAAATCGTGTGTTATAACCCATCAGAAATGGTCATTTTTCAAAAATTTTAAATGTTCTATTTTATTACACAATTCATTAGATGGCACATTGCTATATGATATGAGTGCAAAAAATGGCACGAAAACGGCTATCAACGTCAAGTTTTTAAAATTTGCAGTTATAGTTAGAAAATCGTGTGCTATAACCCACCAGAAATGGTCATTTTTTCAAAAATTTTAACTTTCCTATTTTATTATTCAATTCATTAGATAGAAAATCGCACCATATAAAATGAGTGCAAAAAATGGCATGAAAACGGCCACCGATGGCAAGTTTTTAAAATTTGCTGTTTTGGTTTGAAAATCGTGTGCTATAACTAGGGGTGTTCCTCGGTTCGGTTTTCGAGTTATTCGAGTTGTTGGATTCGGTTTGTTCGGTTTGAACATCTCTAAACTTAAATTCGAATAAACCGAAATTGATGAATGAATTTAAAAATAAAGTTTTAATTCGAATTAACCGAATACAAGTAAATAAACTGGACTCAAATTTCGTTTTAACCTAAATCGAATTATTAAATTACATCACAATTTAGGATTCAAAACAATAATTTAATTAAATATTATATATTTTATAAAATATTTTATATTAATATATATTTTTAATATATGAATTCGGTTTTCGGTTTGGTTTTCGAATTGGAAGCTAAACTCGAAAACCAAACTATAACCAAAATTCGAATTTAGTTTATCGAAAACGAATTCGAATTCGAATTCGGTCGGATATTCGGTTTAACTCGAATATTGAACACCTCTAGTTATAACCCACCAGAAATGGTTATTTTTTCAAAAATTTTAACTTTTCTATTTTATTATTCCATTCATTAGATAGCAAATTTCCATTTAAACTGAGTGCAAAAAAGGCAAGAAAACGGCCACCGTTGGCGTGTTTTTAATATTTGCAGTTTTGGGTAGAAAATCGTGTGCTATAACGCACCAGAAATAGTAATTTTAAAAAAAAATTATCTTTTCTCTTTTACTTCACCATTTATTAGATATCACTTCACCATATGATATGAGTGCAGAAAACGGTACGAAAACGACCATCTATTACAAATTTTTAAAATTTGCAAATTTGGTTAAAAAATCGTGTGCAACAACCCACCAAAAATGGTCATTTTTCAAAACTTCTAACTTTTCTGTTTTATTATGGTATTGATTAGATAGCACATCTTTATATGATATGAGAGCAAAAAAGGGCACGAAAATGGCCATCGACGACAAGTTTTTAAAATTTGCAATTTTGGGTAAAAAATCGTGTGCTATAACCCACCAAAAATGGTCATTTTTCAAAAAATTCTAACTTTTCTATCTTATTATTCCATTCATTAGATAGCAAATAGCCATATAAAATGAGGGCAAAAAATGGCCATCGACGGCAAATTTTTTAAATTCACAGTTTTGAGTAGAAAATCGTGTGCGCAATAACTTACCAGAAATGTTCATTTTTCAAAAATTTTAACTTTCTTGTTTTATTACACCAATCATTAGATGGGCACATCGATATATGATATGAGTACGAAAATGGCCACCGACGGCAAGTTTTTAAAAATTTGCAGTTTTAGTGAGAAAATCGTGTGCTATAACCCAGCAGAAATGGTCATTTTTAAAAAATTCTAACTTTCATGTCTTATTATACTATTCATTTGATAGCACATCGTAATATGATATGAGCGCAAAAAACAGCAAAGAAATGGCCACCGAAGGAAAAGTTTTAAAATTTGTAGTTTTAGGTAGAAAATTGTGTGCTATAACCCACAAGAAATGGTCATTTTTAAAAAATTCTAACTTTCTTACTTTATTACACAAATCATTAGATAGCACATCACCATATGGTATGATTGCTAAAAACGGCATGAAAGCAGCCACCGACGGCAAGTTTTTAAAATTTGTAGTTTTGGGTGGAAAATCGTGTGCTATGACACAACCAGAAATAGTCATTTTTAAAAAATTCTAACTTTTCTATTTTACTTCACCATTCATTAGAAATGACATCGCCATGTGATATGAGTGCAGAAAACGGTACGAAAATGACCTATGACGGCAAGTTTTTAAACTTTACAGTTTTGGGTAGAAAATCTTACGCTATCACCCACCAAAAATGGTCAGTTTTCAAAATTCTAACTTCCTATTTTGTTACACCATTCATTAGATAGCACATCGCCATATGATATGAGTGCAAAAAATGGAATGAAAACGGTCATCGACGGCAAATTTTTAAAATTTGAAGTTTTGGGTAGAAAATCGTGTGCTACAACCCACAAAAATAGTCATTTTTCAAAAATTCTAACTTTCCTATTTTATCACTCCATTCATTAGATAGAAAATCGCTATATGATATGAGTGCAAAAAGCGGCACGAAAACGGCCACCGATAGCAAGTTTTTAATATTTGCAGTTTTGGGTATAAAATTGTGTGCTATAACCCACCGGAAATGGTCATTTTTCAAAAAGTCTAACTTTCCTATTTTTTTACACAATTTATTAGATAGAAAATCGCGCCATATGATATGAGTGCAAAAAACGATGAGAAAATGGCCACCAGCGGCAAGTTTTTAAAATTTGCAATGTTGGGAAGAAAATCGTGTACTATAACCCACCATAAATGGTAATTTTTAAAAAATTCTAACTTTCCTATTTTAATACACCATTCATTAAATAGCAAATCAGCATATGATATGAGTGCAAAAAAGGGCTCGAAAACGCCCACTGATAGAAAGTTTTTAAAATTTGTAGTTTTGAGTAGAAAATCGTGTGCTATAACCCACCAGAAAAGGTCATTTTTCAAAAATTACAACTTTTTTATTTTATTACACAATTCTTTAGATAGGACATCGCTGCCATATGATGTGAGTGCATAAAATGACACGAAAACAGCCACCGACGGAAAGGTTTTAAAATCTGCAGTTTTTGGTAGAAAATGATGTGCTATAACCGACCAGAAATGGTCATATTTCAAAAATTCTAACTTTCCTATTTTATTATAACATTAATTAGAGTGCAAAAAATATGAGTGCAAAAAATGGCACGAAAACGGCAACCGACGTCATGTTTTTAAAATTTGCAGTTTTGGCTAGAAAATCGTGTGCTATAATTCATCAGAAATCATCATTTTTCAAAAATTCTAACTTTTCTTTTTTATTACACAATTCATTAGATAGCACATCGCCATATGATATGAGTGCAAAAAACTGAACGAAGATGGCCAACAATGACAAGTTTTTGAAATTTGAAGTTTTGGGTAAAAAATCGTGTGCTATAACCCACCAGAAATGGTCATTTTAAATAATTCAAACTTTTCTATTTTATTACACCATCCATTAGATAGCATATCACTATATGATATGAGTGCAACAAAAGGCACGAAAAAGACCATCGATGGCAAATTTTTAAAATTCGCAGTTTTGGGTAGAAAATCGTTTGCTATTAATAACCTACCGGAAATGGTCATATTTCAAAACTTCGAACTTTCCTATTTTATCACACCATTCATTAGATATCACATCGGCCATATAATATGAGTGCAAAAAATGGCACGAAAACGGCTACCAATGACAAGTTTTTAAAATTTGCAGTTTTGGATAGAAAATCGTGTGCTATAACCCACCAGAAATGGTCATTTTTAAAAAATTCTAACTTTTCTATTTTATTACACAATTCATTAGATAGCACATCGAATATGATATGAGTGCAAAAAACGGCACGAAAACCTCCATCGACGGCAAATTTTTAAATATTGCAGTTTCGGGTAAAAAATTGGCGTGCTTTTAATGACCCACCAGAAATGGTCATTTTTCAAAAATTCTAACTTTCCTGTTTTGTTATAGCGTTCATTAAATAGAACATCTCCATATTATATGAGTGCAAAAAATAGTACGAAAATAGCCACCGATAGCAAGTTTTTTAAAATTTGCATTGTTGGGAAGAAAACGTGTGCTATAACCCACTAGTAATGGCCATTTTTTAAAATTTTTTACTTTCCTATTTTACAACACTATTCATTAAATAGCACAAATCATTAGATAGCACATCACCATATGATATGATTGCTAAAAACGGCATGAAAACAACCACCGACGGCAAGTTTTTAAAATTTGCAGTTTTGGGTGGAAAATTAATAACGATCTCCCCACGCTCCTCACGTAGATTGATAGTAGATGCGGAATAGCGTCCACGATCTTTTTGTAAATCAATTTGTACGGGTAGAATCATCCTATCTCTATAGGATGACAGTATGCACAAATATTTGATGGCTCCTCACCAACAAACAACTAGACAGTCGCGTAAGATTTAATCTCCTCCTCAGGAACTAAAACCCACAATGTAAATTGGAATTCCCTCCTCAGGAACACAACTTACGTAGAAAAAACAAATCTGTGTTTTTATTTCTCAAAATTCTTCTCACAATAATCAAATCATGCAAGGCTATGAATAACAACAATTTAGGGTTTCAATTTTAAGGTAAAACTGAAAAACCTGATTTCGAAAATCCCTTGATCTCTGATACCACTTGATACGGAATATTGGTCACGATCTTTTCGAGAATCAATGTGAGTAAAATCGAATCAATCTATCTCCGTAGACTGATAGTTTGCACGATTATTTGATGGCTCGTCACCAACAAATAACAAGACAGTCGTGTAAAGAGAACTCCCTACTCAGGAATAATCTTCACTAAGTAAATTGAATTTCCCTCCTCAGGAAAACAACTCACGTAAAAAAAACAACTCTGTGTTTTATTTCTCAAAATTCTACTCTATTAAAAACGTATGGAGTGTGCCCTTTAAATAGGCTACAAGAAGTGTTAATGTTTGGTATTTTCCCGATGTGGGATAATTGCCAATGTTTCCTAAAAACTACCCTTAATGAATTAAAGATCCATTAAGCCCATTACATGCCATTTATCATGCAAGATAATTTGGGCCATGTAATTAACGAATTAATCACGAAATTAATAAGCCCATAATTAACGTTTGGACTTAATCTTATTAAAACACAAATTAAACCCTAAAATTTAACAATCTATCGCGCGGCTGGACGTCGAAATTCATCCCTTTCTTCATTTTAGGCCTCCAAACTCGAACCATCCTTCTTAGACACCCCTTAATGCGCTCCAATGATCCCCGAGGCTTTGGTTTGGACTTCAAATTGCTATCAAAAATCGTGTGCTATAACACACCAGAAATGGTCATTTTTCAAAAATTCTAACTTTTCTATTTTATTTCACCATTCATTAGAAATCACATCGTCATGTAATATGAGTGCAGAAAACGGTACGAAAATGGCCGCTAACGGCAAGTTTTTAAAATTTGCAGTTTTGAGTAGAAAATCGTGTGCTATAACCCATAAAAATGGTCATTTTTCAAAAATTCTCGCTTCCTATTTTATTACACCATTCATTAGATAGCTAATCGTCATATGATATGAGTGCAAAAAAGTGCACAAAAACGGCAATCAACGGCAAGTTTTTAAAATTGAATTTTTAGGTAGAAAATCGTGTGCTATAACCCATAAAAATGGTCATTTTTCAAAAATTCGAACTTTCCTATTTTATTAGTCCATTCATTAGATAGCAAATCGCCATATGATACGAGTACAAAAAACGGCACGAAGACGGCCACCTATAGCAAGTTTTTAAAATTTGCAGTTTTGGTTAGAAAATCGTGTGCCATAACCCACCAGAAATGGTCATTTTTTCAAAATATTTAACTTTCCTATTTTATTCCGGTCATTAGATAGCAAATTGCCATATAAAATGAGTGCAAAAAAGGCACGAAAACAGCCACCGATGGCAAGTTTTAAAATTTGCAGTTTTGGGTAGAAAATCGTGTGCTATAATCCACCCAAAATGATAATTTTAAAAAAAATTAACTTTTCTATTTTACTTCACCATTCATTAGATATCACTTCACCATATGATATAAGTGCAGAAAACGGTGCGAAAACAGCCATCGATGCCAAATTTTTAAATTTCGCAAATTTGGTTAAAAATCGTGTGCAATAACCCACCAGAAATGGTCATTTTTAAAAAATTCTAACTTTTCTGTTTTATCATACATCGTTATATGATATGAGTGCAAAAAAGGCACGAAAACAGCCATCGACGGTAAGTTTTGAAAATTTCAGTTTTGGGTGGAAAATCGTGTACTATAACCCACCAGAAATGGTCATTTTTCAAAAAGTCTAACTTTCCTATTTTATTACACAATTCATTGGATAGCAAACCGCCATATGAAATGAGTGCAAAAAAGGCACGAAAATAGCTACCGATGGCAAGTTTTTAAAATTTGCAATTTTTGGTAGAAAATCGTGTGACCTACAAGAATTGGTCATTTTTCAAAAAGTTTAACATTCCTATTTTATTGCACAATTCATTAGATAGCACATCGTCATATGATATGAGTGCAAAAACCGGTAAGAAAATGGCCACCAACGGCAAATTTTTAAATTTGCAGTGTTGGGAAGAAAATCGTGTACTATCACCCACCATAAATGGTCATTTTTCAAAAATTCTAAATTTCCTATTTTATTACATCATTCATGAAATAGCAAATCGCCATATGATATGAGTGCAAAAAACGGCACGAAAATACCCACTGACCGAAAGTTTTTTAAAATTTGTAGTTTTTGGTAGAAAATCGTGTGCTATAACCCACTAGAAATGGTCATTTTTTAAAAAAATTCTAACTTTTTTGTTTTATTACACAATTCGTTAGGTAGCACATTGCCATATGATATAAGTGCAAAAAAGACACGAAAATGGCCACTGACGGCACCTTTTTCAAATTTGTAGTTTTCGGTAGAAAATCGTGCGCGCGCTATCACCCACAAAAAATGGTCATTTTTCAAAAATTCTAACTTTCCTATATTTTTTCACCATTCATTAGATATCACATCACCATATGATATGAGTGCAAAAAAGGATACGAAAATGGTACTTGACGGCAAGTTTTTAAAATTTACAGTTTTTGGTAGAAAAACGTATTCTATAACCCACCAAAAAGGTCATTTTTTAAAAAGTTTAACTTTCCTATTTTATTACACCATTCATTAGATAGCACATCGCTATATGATATGAGTACAAAAAACGGTATGAAAGCGGCCACTGATGCAAAGTATTTTAAAATTTGCAGTTTTGGGTATAAAATCGTGTGCTATAACTCACTAGAAATGGTCATTTTTTAAAAATTATAACTTTCCTATTTTATTATAGCATTCATTAGATAGCACATCTCCATATGATATGAGTGCAAAATACGATACGAAAATGGCCACTGATGTAAAGTTTTTAAAATGTGCAGTTTTGGGTAGAAAGACTTGTGCTATAACCCACTAGAAATGGTCATTTTTCAAAATTTCTATCTTTCCTATTTTATTACACTTTTCATTAGATAGCACAACGTCATATAATATGAGTGCAAAAAACAGCACGAAAACGGCCAATGACAGCAAATTTTTAAAATTCGCAGTTTTTGGTAGAAAATCTTGTGCAATAACCTACCAAAAATGGTCATTTTTTAAAAATTCTAACTTTTTTATTTTATTACACCATTCATTAGACAAAAACGGTCACCGACAATAAGTATTTTAAAATTTGCAGTTTTGGGTATAAAAACGTCTGCTATAACCCACTATAAATGGTCATTTTTAAAAAATTCTAACTTTTTTATTTTATTGTACAATTCATTAGATAGCACATCACCATATGATATGAGTGCAAAAAATGGCTCGAAAATGGCCATCGACGACAAATTTTTAAAATTCGCAATTTTGGGTAGAAAATCGTGTGCAATAACTTTTTCTTCTCCATAGTGAGGCTAGGGTTTGTGTCGAATTAGACGTCCTCAAGCTGATTCCTAAACGTTTGTGGATTGGTAGTAAAGAAAAGGGCCGTTGCCAAAGCATTGAAATCGAGGAGCTTTCGAAGTACTGTACTTTTGGAAATTAGGGCATGACTGTAAGGCTCTTCCTCCACTAAAACTAGTACACCAAGTTTTACATGTGCTCTTCCAGCAACTATGTGTGAGGTTCCTCAAGGGGAGAAGCTGGCTGAAGAGTCACACCCAATGGCAGTCTGGCAGGGAACTCGAGATGGTAGTGAATCTGCAAAAGAAGCAATGGAGATGCTGTCCAGTGCAGAGCAAGCAACTCAGTCGACTTCAGGGAAGATCCAGGCTGCACTCAGTCAGGGGGAAGGGGTCCTTACTGGCTCTGAACAAGGAGATACGCGGGGCACGGATAAGGTGTTGTTGCATTCTCAATTAATTTCCGTGGAAGAGCAGGTTATAGAACATCCCAAAAACTTAGTGGATAGTAATCAAAAGGTGGAAGTGAGCACCCAGAGTACATTGGAGAGGCTACTGATAGAATTAAAAAAAAAACCACATGCTTCCATTAGTGGAGCTCGGCTCAGCTGGAATAGCAAAGGTGAATCTGTCCAAGGCCATCCTGGAGGTTGAAGATACTTCTCCTCACCAAACTGCCAAAGAAGAGAAGGAGAGAAAGGTGATGATCAGGGAATCGTCCCCTTTGCTGGGGGCTGGCAATGACACAAAACAGCTCACTATACAGCCGAATGCTAAGGAGAGACATCCATGCCCAAATTCGGCTCGCTATCCGACCTTACCATATTTCAAAACATCCCAATCGAATCAGAATTTGAGGAAGACGGGAACGACCAATGGACTGAGAACACCTACGAGGAGTAATCCGAAGATGAATTATGCAAGTTCCTCACAAAAATGGAAAAATGCAAGAAACCGTCAAAACAATCAAAGTACATGGAGGCACTAGTCAGTCCCAAAACCCATGTTCAGTCTGGTAGAAGGCAAAGGGATAGGAATCCCTTCATCTGCTATTCGGAAGGTAAAAGGTGGAACCCTGGGTAAATTATGTTGTATCATGTTGGCCCCTGATCACTGGTGTTTGATCAGTTTAGCCGGTTGCTTAAATGATTGGTATTTGCTTGTGTGCTGATCGCTTATTGACTGGTTAGTGAATGTGGAGATAATTTTGGTGTGATGATGGTCCTGGAACCACTTGTCTACTTGCTGACTTGTGGAATATAGAGATAACAGTACGAAAGAAATAGTACGAAAATGGCTATGGAGAGAACATTAAATAGCACATCGCCATATGATATGAGTGCAAAAAACAGTACGAAAATGGCTATCGACGGCAAGTTTTTAAAAATTTACAGTTTTAGTTAGAAAATTGTGTGCTATAACCCACCAGAAATGGTCATTTTTCAAAAATTCTTACTTTCATATTTTATTATACCATTCATTTGATAGCACATCGTCTTATGATATGAGTGCAAAAAACAGCACGAAAATGGCTACCGAATGATAACTTTTAAAATTTGTAGTTTTGGGTATAAAATTGTGTGCCATAACCCACAAGAAATGGTCATTTTTCAAAAATTTTAACTTTCCTATTTTATTACACAAATCATTAGATAGCACAACACCATATGATATGAGTACTAAAAACAGCATGAAAACAGCCTCCGACGGCAAGTTTTTAAAATTTGCAGTTTTGAGTGGAAAATCGTGTGTTATAACTACGGGTGTTCAATATTCGAGTTAAACCGAATATTCGACCAAATTCGAATTCACCGAACTCGAATTATTCAAATTCGAATTCGTTTAAGGTAAACCGAATTCGAATTTCGGTTAATGGTTTGGTTTTCGAATTTAGTTTCCAATTCAAAAATCAAACCGAAAACCGAATTCATATATTAAAAATATATATTAATATAAAATATTTTATAAAATATATAATATTTAACTAAATTATTGTTTTGAATCCTAAATTGTGATGTAATTTGATAATTTGATTTAATTTAACACTAAATTCGAGTCCAATTTCTTTGCGTGAATTTGGTTAATTCGAATGAAGATATGATTTTTAAATTCAAATATCATTTTCGGTTTATTCGAATTCAATTCGAATTCGAATCGAAAACCGAATTCGAATTCAATTCAAATTGGTTTGGTTTTCGAATTTGAGTTTAGAGATGTTCAAACCGAACAAACCTAATCGAACAACTCGAATAACCCGAAAATCGAACCGATGAACACCCCTAGTTATAACACATCAGAAATGGTCATTTTTCAAAAATTCTAACTTTTCTATTTTACTTCACCATTCATTAGAAATCACATCGCCATATGATACGAGTGCAGAAAACGGTATGAAAATGGCCTCTGACGGCAAGTTTTTAAAATTTGCAGTTTTTGGTAGAAAATCGTGTACTATCACTCACCAAAAATGGTCATTTTTCAAAAATTCTAACTTCCTATTTTATTATACCATTCATTAGATAGCACATCGTCATATGATATGAGTTCAAAAAACAGCACGAAAACGGCCATCGACGGCAAGTTTTTAAATTTTGAAGTTTTGGGTAGAAATTCGTATGTTATAACCCACAAAAAATGGTCATTTCTCAAAAAATCTAACTTTTCTATTTTATTACTCCATTAATTAGATAGCAAATCGCCATATGATATAAGTGCAAAAATCGGCACAAAAACAGCCACCGATGGCAAGTTTTTAAAATTTGCTGTTTTAGGTAGAAAATCGTGTGCTATAACACAGAAATGGTCATTTTTCAAAAACTCTAACATTCCTATTTTATTACACAATTTATTAGATAGCACATCGCCATATGATATGAGTGCAAAAAAGGTAAGAAAATGGCCACCAACGGCAAGTTTTTAAAATTTGCAGTGTTGGGAAGAAAATCGTGTACTATAACCCACCATAAATGGAAATTTTTCAAAAATTTTAACTTTCCTATTTTATTACACCATTCATTAAATAGCAAATCGCCATATGATATGAGTGCAAAAAAGGGCACGAAAACGCCCACTGACAGAAAGTTTTTAAAATTTGTAGTTTTTGGTATAAAATCGTGTGCTATAACCTACCAGAAATGGTCATTTTTAAAAAATTTTAACTGTCCTATTTTATTACGCCACTAATTAGATAGCACATCGCCATATGATATGAGTGCATGTAGCACACGTTTTTGTGGCATGTAGCATACGTTTTTCTGCTTAAAATGGTAAAATTTTAAAAAAATTATCGAAGGTCATTTTTGTGCTGTTTTTGGCACCTATATGAAATACTGATGAGCTGTCTGATGAATGTGTTAGAAATAGGGAAAGTTAAAATTTTTGAAAAATGACCATTTTTTGTGGGTTATAATACACGTTTTTTATGCTTTAAATGACAAAATTTTAAAAATTATCATGAAGGCCGTTTCTGTGCCATTTTTGGCACTTATATGAAATGGTGATGAGCAATCTAATGAATGGTGTGTAAAAAAGATAAAATTAAAAATTTTGAAAAATGACCTTTTTGTGGGTTATAGCACACGTTTTTTTTACTAAAACAGCAAATTTTCAAAATTGTTATCGAATGCCGTTTTTTACCCATTTTTGGCACTTATATGAAATGGTGATGAGTGATCTAATGAATGGTGTGAAAAAACAAGGAAAGTTAAAAGTTTAAAAAAATGACCATTTTTGTGGCATATAGCACACGTTTTTTCTAAAAAAACATACTTATATACATGATGGCCAAAAGACAACGCTGGATATACCCAAACGCGTTGTTACAAAAGAGGAAATAAAATTTGGAGTACTGCTCCATTACACGATTACTAAGCAAAAGTAAATGCTGGAAATGAGAAAATGCCTACTTTAGATAAGACCAGAGTATACTTTTCTAGCTTCCAGGAGTGTATTCTCTGCATGCACAAAATCAGATATATGAGTAAATGAGGGTACTGGTCAGCCTACACAATTTTCAGTCGGTATCTAGCTAGCTTGTAGTGATCAACTCATTTATCAGTTCTTCAAAATAGGGAGTGATCCAAAAGATGGGGCAGTAAGGGTTGAGATCCTAATCCACTAAAGAGTTTGTTCAAATCATTTAACCTAAACTTCTAATCATTACAGCCCCATAACACTACTTCCTAGCCTGTTTTACAATAGCACCAAAAATATTCAAGAGGCCAGATTCAGATCATCCACTTATATCCAGCTTCCATCAATTCAATCCAAACCATGTAAATGAACAGGAAGCCAATCTCAAAGTTCCACGATCTGTCTAACCTATTATGTTGTGGCAACCACGATGTAATGTGAGAGCCACCACATTTAGACCATATTTACCGAATCACATCACTGCCTCAAATCAACTTGTAACAGCTCCGTCACATATATAACATGAATTCCAGACTATCCTCACGGCAAGATTATCTTCAGAATCAGTCAAGCAATAATGAGTGAGCAACACACCAAGAAACAACCACCAGTTTGCAAACCAAATTAACATGAATGTGAATATACATTTACATCCAACAGCTCCATTACTAGTTCCCTTCTGGCCAGTTCAAGAGGCAAAACATCCATACAATTCAAGTCCAGCATTGCAGCATTACTCTATAAGCTACCAATTCCCACATCAAATATATAGGTGCATAGATACCGAATCCATTTATATCTTCTGCATAACAGATTATGGAATTTCTCTTTCTGAGTTTCCTATCTGATGCGAGAGTAGCTCTGGGACTTACATTTATCTCCTTGTATTTCCTCATTGAATGCTGTCTTTTCTCCATTTTTGGGTAGACTTCAAGGAGCTGATCATGTTCTATCTCTACGAAGATTTTGTCATCCTAAGAGTCCTCTTCCTCTGATTCAGTAGGGATGTTTTGTAGCTGAGCTAGGTTTGATTGAGAGCTAACTCTACGAACATGCACACTAAGCTCACGACAGGACATCTCAAACTCTTCATCCTGCTCGGCCTCTGCCTTGCTTTGAGTCTGAGTAACATCCTCAACTGCAGATCTCTAAGTTACAACATGCTTAGATGTTTCCTCCGTATAAGGTTGTTGAGGTAAAATTTCCATTGGTCCCGTCAGCAGCAAGCTTAGTTCCCTCGCCTGATCATCAGGAGTCTCTTCTTCCCCAACCGTGAGCACCAAAAGCTGATTATCATTAGGGTTTGATTCAGTTGAAAAAGTTGGGGGAGAGAGATCGTGTACCTGCAGCTCTTCGCATATAGATTGAACTATGTCATTAGCAGCTCGTTCGGCCTCAGATGGTGTAGCGGGCCTTGGTTCACCTGCAGACCTTAAGGCCTCTATTGTCGATGCTAGGTCACTATTCCTCATCTCCCACCTCTGAGCTACTACAGTTGGAGACTTAGCAATCGATGGAGCCACATCAACTATAGCACCAGCATCCAAGTTTGATTTTAAGCTACAGGCTGGATCGCTGTATATCAACTCTATCCTCGACCGCTTCTCAGCTAACTGGTCACTATTCACCGTTGACAACTTCCCTTTTTGGGCATCGATCTGTACTACATCTTCCATAATTAGTTCATGTTTTTTACTTACTTCATAGCTGCCACTTAGATCTCGGTTGTTGACCTCTATTGTCAGCTCGATCTCAACCAAATGTTCACTGTTTTGATTGCTTTGATCGAGCGGGTCTGCAGCTTCAGTAGGGTGTTGACCTCAAAGCCTTGACTTTCCTTCATTTAAGTCTTTGAGCTGTTGGGAGCTGTCCTCACCAAGTCACCGCTCATGGTATTTGAAATCGATTTTGGATCAGCTTTGGTGCTACTCACTTGAACCCAAGCTGTAGTTGGTGTTTTCATTGGTTCTTCCATTCTCGGATCCTTACCCATTTTTAGAGGCTTACATTGAGCTGGAAAAATGTCCCATTTTATGGCAATCAGTGCAGTAGGAAGAAAGATCTTCCACTTTGATGTGTTGCCACCTTCCTTTTTCCTTGCTCCCAATCCAGATTCGGCTTGGTCTCTCCTTGAGCAAGTCTAATTCAACACAAATCCGAGCTTCACTAGGTCTCAGGATCTTGTTTGCAGCTGCTATTGCTTTGTCAATTTTCTGTGGTCTGCCTACTGCAGATGCTATTGAATAAAGCTTGGATTTGTCAAATAAGTGAATAAGTAGTATTGGGAGCTTTATCCAAACACGAGCAATTGAAGATTCGACTGAGGGACTAAAATCCTTGGACCACCTAAAGATTGTAGCTTGGAACCCACTGAAAGTCCAAGATTTTCTTAGCCATAGCCTGTGGAAATCCGACTCATCCTCACACTTGAAGAAAACATGTTGGTGGTCAAGAAGTCCCAAGTGAACTTCTTCATGGAAGGATGCAGCCAGGATATCTCGTCTAAGAGTGGCCATAGATGGCTGGCCATTAGAGAATTTGGCAACAAGTGTGAGCTAAAAAGTGGTGGTCAACTTTTCTTCTTCATCAGTTAATATGAGAGCTGGTTCACCCTTGAATATTGAGAGACAATTTTGGCTATTTGGGAGGAAAGTGACATCAATAACTCCAGTCCAATTTTTTGAGACAACATCTCTAAACGATTTTGGGTCAGGAGGTTTAGGGTTAGGGATTGGCATTGAAAGCTTAATAATATGGCATATTTTTAGAGAGAAGGCATAGATTTTTAGAGAGAAGGTGCATAGAGCACACGTTTTTTAACTAAAATGACAACTTTCAAAAACTTGCTGCTTGTGGCCGTATTCGTGCCGTATTTTGCAGTCATATCGAATAACGATGTGCAATCTAATGAATTGTGTATAAAAATAGAAATTTTGAAAATTTTAAAAATGATAATTTCTTGTGGGTTATAGCACACATTTTTTCTTAAAACGGCAAATTTCAAAAATATGCCTTCAGTGGTTGTTTTGTGCCATTTTTTGCGCTCATATTAAATGGCGATGTGATATCTAATGAATGAGGTAAAAAAGAGGGGAGGTTAAAATTTTTGAAAAATGTCCACTTTTGTGGGTTATAGCACACGTTTTTTTGTTTAAAAAGACAAAATTTTAAAAACTTGTCATTTAGGGCCGTTTCCTTGCCGTTTTTTGCACTAATAAGAAACGGTGATAAGCTATCTAATGAACGGCGTACAAAAAATGGAAAGTTAAAAATTTTGAAACATTACCATTTTTTGTGGGTTATTATACACGTTTTTCTTCTTAAAACGGTAAAATTTTAAAAATTGTCATCGAATGTCGTTTTCGTGCCGTTTTGGCACTTATATGAAATGGTGATGAGCTGTCTGATTAATGGTGTTAAAAAAATGAAAAGTTATAAATTTTAAAAAATGACCATTTTGTGGGTTATAGTACACGTTTTTTTTGCTTAAAACGGCAAAATTTTAAAAATTGACATGAACGTCATTTCCGTGCTATTTTTGGCACTTACATGAAATGGTGATGAGCAATCTAATGAATGGTATGTAAAAAAGACAAAATTGAAAATTTTGAAAAATGACCATTTTTGTGGGTTATAGCACACGCTTTTTTTACTTTTAAAAAAAATCAAAAGTAGATATATTCATAGCAAAAGTAAACAAAATACAGTGTCGGATATACCCGTCCATACTATTACAGAGCAAATGCATAAAATCTGGAGTACTACTCCATTACATGATAGAATTATCACAATATATGTAAGAAGAAATAGATATAATCTACTAAAAAGATTTTCAATAGATCAGCTCTATTTCCCTTTAACTTTAGAGTCCTAATCTATGGATTCAATCAGCAAGTGGAATGAGGAGCCAATAGTTATTTATAATGTTAGGGTAGCTCCAGAATGCCGGTGAAAGTTAACAATTATGGAACTTCTTCATCCACGATCAACTTGGGGGATTTGCGCAGCAAGTGAAAACTTCAGCCAAAGGACGGCAAGACCAACTTGTCTCACCAAGCCCATGAAAAATTACCAAGTACATGGCATTGTGGGAACGGACTCTCCACAATCAGTTCATCAGAAATTCCAAATTCAAACAAGCAAACAAGTCCGCAAATCTGCCTACAAATGAAGATAATTGAGAAATACTCAATGTCTTCGGCAAACCCCCACCATTATGGTGTAAAGTAGCTCGGCAGTTTAAGCACATTAAAAAAACTATACAATGCATCCAACCACTTTGGTGCTAGAGCCGCAATCTTTTAAATCCATCAGCAAGATCAATGCATCAGGACTCTCCACAATCAGTTCAGTTCATTCATACAAACAAACAAAATATTATGTGTACTAAAATTCAATTTACATCATTATCCCACCAAGGCAATAAACCACAAAGGAGCACATGATTAATTTCCATGTTCAACATCACATTCAATCAGGGGAGTACACGATGATTCACGAATCCGCCCAAAAAGTTCTCACTAATTTAAAAAAAGGTAACAGAATAATTGCAGCAACGCAAAATCTGGGATTTGAGACCAAGTTCCACATCAAAATTTTCAAAACAGCAAATTTTCAAAATTGTCATCGAAGGCCATTTTTTACCCATTTTTGGCACTTATATGAAATGGTGATGAGCGATCTAACGAATGGTGTGAAAAAAGAGGGAAAGATAAAATTTTTAAAAAAATGACCATTTTTGTGGCATATAGCACACGTTTTTTTTTACTAAAACAACAAAATTCAAAAACTTGCTGCTTGTGGCCGTATTCGTGCCGTATTTTGCAGTCATATCAAATGCCGATGTGCAATCTAATGAATTGTGTATATAAAGAGAAAATTTGAAATTTTAAAAATGACAATTTCTTGTGGGTTATAGTACACATTTTTTCTTAAAACGGTAAATTTCAAAAATATGCCTTCAGTGGTTGTTTGGTGCCATTTTTTACACTCATATTAAATGGCATGGCTATCTAATGAATGGGGTAAAAAAGAGGAAAGGTAAAAAATTTTGAAAAATGTCCCTTTTTTGTAGGTTATAGCGCACACATTTTTTTGTTTAAAATAGTAAAATTTCAAAAACTTGTCATTGATGGCCGTTTTTGTTCTGTTTTTTGCACTTATAAGAATAGCAATGAACTATCTAATAAACCGTGTACGAAAAAAGAAAAGTTATAAATTTTGAACAATGACCATTTTTTGTGGGTTATTTATACACGTTTTTCTTCTTAAAATGACAAAATTTAAAAAATTGTCATCGAATGTCATTTTCGTGCCGTTTTGGCACTTATATGAAATGGTAATGAGCTGTTTGATGAATGGTGTTAAAAAAAAGGAAAGTTAAAAATTTTTAAAAATGACCATTGTGTGGGTTATAGTACACGTTTTTTTTGCTTAAAACGGTAAAATTTTAAAAATTGTCATGAAGGCCGTTTTCGTGCCGTTTTTGGCACTTATATGAAATGGTGATGAGCAATCTAATGAATGGTGTGTAAAAAAAAGAAAATTAAAAATTTTAAAAAATGACCATTTTGTGGGTTATAGCACAAATTTTTTTTATACCGACCTTATATATACATTAGGCAAAATATGGTGCTGGATTTACCCAAACGCACCGCTACAAAAGTAAAAGTGATAAACTTGGAATACTACTCTATTACATGATTTCCTAGTTAATTATATGTGTGGGAAGTAAGAAAATGTCCACTTTAAACCTTTAAAGTAGCCCCTTTCTATTTTCCCAATCAAAAAATTCAGTACATAGTACATGAATGATCTAACCTAATTACATGTTTGAACTTTCCAAAAATATTAGGAAGTAATTCATGTACCACATTTGGTCCCCCTCCCTATATCAGGCAATATGTGGCCTTTCCTCCTGCCAAACAACTCCTTTTGCTAAAAAAACGTGTGGGTTATAGCACACATGTTTTTGATTAAAATGACAACTTTCAAAAACTTGTTACTAGTGGCCGTATTTGTGCTGTATTTTGCAGTCATATCAAATGGCGATGTGCAATCTAATGAAATGTGTATAAAAAGAGAAATTTTGAAAATTTTAAAAATGACCATTTCTTGTGGGTTATAGCACACGTTTTTTCTTAAAGCGGCAAATTTCAAAAATATTCCTTCAGTGGTCGTTTTTGTGCCATTTTTTTCACTCATATCAAATGGCGATGTGCCATTTAACTAATGGGGTAAAAAAGAGGGAAGGTTAAAAATTTTGAAAAATGTCCATTTTTTGTGGGTTATAGTACACGTTTTTTTGCTTAAAACGGCAAAATTTTAAAAATTTGTCGTTGAGGGCCATTTTCGTGCCCTTTTTTGCACTTATAAGAAATGGCAATGAAGCTATCTAATGAATGGTGTACAAAAAAGGGAAAGTTAAAAATTTTGAAAATGACCATTTTTTGTGGGTTATAGTACACGTTTTTCTGCTTAAAACGGCAAAATTTATAAAATTGTCAGCGAAGGTTGTTTTCATGCTATTTTTGGCACTTATATGAAATGGTGATGAGCTTTCTAATGAATAGTATTAAAAAAGGCAAAGTTAAAAATTTTTAAAAATGATCATTTTTGTGGGTTATAGTACACGTTTTTTTTTGCTTAAAACGGCAAAATTTTAAAAATTGTCATGAAGGCCGTTTTTGTGCCGTTTTTGGCACTTATATGAAATGGTGATGAGCAATCTAATGAATGGTGTGTAAAAAAAGAGAAAATTAAAAATTTTGAAAAATGAACATTTTTGTGGGTTATAGCACACGTTTTTTTTTTGTTTGGAACGGACCTTTATATATCTTGGACAAAATGCGATGCCGGCTATACCCGACCACATCGTTACAAAAGTGGAAAATCATAAATTTGGAGTACTACTCCATTACATGAGAATTCCCATAATTTAAAATAGATAAAGGCTACTGAAGAAACAAAGTCCAAAGTAGTCATGCTCTTTTTCCCAAAACTAGTATATGTCTTAAGCATTTAGATGTTACTACCATTCAACATTGGACAACCTCTCCACATTTAGATCCAAACCCACCATTTAAGTTCGAAGTGATTCAAATTTTTTGTGCTCACCTTACTTGGGGATCTACTTTCAGGGCAAACTTGCCAGAAGTCATTCATCAAAGATCAACATTTTAGCATCTAAGTCATAATCAATCTGTCATTAAGCCAAAACATGTATCTCATAGCTGCATAAAACCAACAACAGTCCCTTCCTGCCAATGCCTTCGCCACCATCCCCTTAACATCCATCCATATAAGTGATTCCAACATACTAAGGCTAGTGACCTCACCAAGCACATGAACTACTCAGCATTTGAAAAATGTTCAACAAAGAGGCGGCAAGACTAAACTATCTCACCAAGCACAAGACCAATTTACCAAGTACGTGAATGATTTCCCCCAACAAATTGAATTGGAGCTCTCCTCAAGCAGATCACACAGTTCACCAATGAATTCAATTCACCAAATATTTCACAATCATCCAAGATACGGCAAGACATAGCCCACCAAGCACAGGAATGAATAATATTGAACTAGTTTATACTTAGCAAACAGCAAGTTTAACCAGTTTAATCTCCAGATTTCATTGCAAATTCATTCAAGTTCAAGTTGGAAAATTCAATCAAATTCACCAAATCCGTGTTCCACACCCGAGCTGCAAATTATCTCTTTAGCAGCAGCAAGTATGCCAATGCAGTCCGGATCGATTCACATTCGAGTTCACAATGGTTCAGACAAGTTAAAGTTCCAAATTACAAAATCAGCAGCATCCTAGTCTCTATCTATACCGGCCCTTCGTTCAACATTACAGCCAGAAAGCACCACCCGATCAAAACCAGTCAATTGCCACAACAGTATCCACTAAAAGCCACATAAGTAAATGATTAAATACAAGGCCAACTGACCAAATGTCAGCAGTCAGGGCCAAGCTTACCTGCAGCTCTGAAGAACATTTGTATCTGAAGTACCTAGAGCTATGGCTGAAATTATTGAGGCAAAGGGGAGCTGAATCTGTTGGAGTGTTTCCGGCCGTCTCTCTGAAGTAGGAGACCCAAGCCAGACAGAAACCATTCAACCAAAGACATGAAAATTCTGAATCTTCAACCCATTGGCAACGCGACAGTAGCAAATTCCATTGTTTCCCTTCCTCAAAATGTTCACCACTATCCCACCAATGGAGCAAACCAAAATGTAACACTTTAAACAAATGAGCACCAAATCAACAAATCCGCACAAACAGCATAAGAGGAAATACCGCAAGGGCTAAATTGCAAACATCAGTGACTTCGGAGACCATAAAACCTCCACCATCACGGATGTCAACACCTCTGGCGTAGTGGTATCCCAGTAGTTGTTACCTTTTTTGGTCGCCTCTTCTGGTTTTATCTTGACGAATCTTACCATGGGTGGAAGAGAGGTAGCTTAAGAGAAGTGGGCTTGAGCTAATTCGTCGCTGGCTCAACTTGAACAGCCTTTGCAGTTGAAATAGATCCTTGTTTTCAGCTGCAGCATGAAGTTCCTACGTAGCTAGAGTAGCTGAACAGCTGGTGGCGGCAGCTGCCTCTAGCTGGAAGGTAGATGCTTCTTCTTCAAATGAGAACAGTGCTGAAGCCTATAGATCGAGCATCTACCGAACTGAACAGTGCTGGATCCAAGGACTGATGAATGCTGGCTGCCTTTCTTTTTCAAAGGAACAACTCGGATTTGCCTCGATCTACAGTAGATCTGAGAAGAGAAACTCAGTTTGACTCTGATTGGGGCTAAATATCTTTAGAGCTGCGCACCTTTTCCTTTCTCTCCAACAGGTTCTGAGTGAGAGAGAAATCCACTCGTGGCTGGATAGATTGAAAGAGACAATGTGGTTAAAGGTTGTGGAAGGTTGGAGGAAAGGGGTAATGGAGCGTTAGTGGGTGGTGGATAGGATGGAGAAGGTGGTGGTGGAACGGTGGTGGGTGGTGAATAGTGAGGAGGTTGGCCGGCTCTGGCCTTTTGGTGATGCGCTTTAGGGAGTAGAGAAAAGGCAGATAAAAATCAAGATAGAGAGATTTTTAACGTATACATCGTGTTATAGTACACGTTTTCCTGCTTAAAACACCAAAATTTATAAAATTGTCATCAGATGTCGTTTTCGTGCCGTTTTTGGCACTTATATGAAATGGTGATAAGCTATCTGATTAATGGTGTTAAAAAAAGGGAAAGCTAAAAAATTTTAAAAATGACTATTTTTTTGGGTTATAGTACACGTTTTTTTTTTTACTTAAAACGACAAATTTTAAAAATTGTCATCGAATGTCGTTTTTTACCCATTTTTGGCACTTATATGAAAAGGTGATGAGCGATCTAATGAATGGTGTGAAAAAATAGGGAAAGTTAAAAATTTTGAAAAATGACCATTTTGTGGCATATAGCACACGTTTTTTGACTAAAACTTGCTGCTAGTGACCGTATTTGTGCCATATTTTGCAGTCATATCAAATGGCGATGTGCAATCTAATGAAATGTGTATAAAAAAAGAAATTTTCAAAATTTTAAAAATGACCATTTCTTGTGGGTATAGCACACATTTTTTCTTAAAACGGCAAATTTCAAAAATATGCCTTCAGTGGTCGTTTTTGCCATTTTTTTGCACTCATGTCAAATGGGCAATATTTTATCTAACGAATGGGGTAAAAAAGAGGGAAGGTTAAAAATTTTCAAAAATGTCGATTTTTTGTGGGTTATAGCACACGTTTTTTTTTGCTTAAAACGGCAAATTTTCAAAAACTTGTCGTTGAGGGCCGTTTTCATGCCATTTTTTCCATTTATACGAAATGGAGATGAGCTATCTAATGAACGATGTACTTTTTTTCTTTTTTTTAAACAAGCCTTTATATACCATGGGCAAAATACGGTGCCGGATATACCCAACCACACCGTTACAAATATGAAAGCCGTAAATTTGGAGTACTACTCCATTACATGAGAATTTCTATGAGCTAATATTGGGAATTATAGAAGATTCCCATTGAGAATTATATGCCTGGCCAATGCAATTACTTGCTATCCAATTCCACCCTGGCCTTCTACCAACATATAGATGTTCAAAGTATATGAATCTATTGGAAGTCTTTAAGAGCACCTCCCTTAAGCAAATGAAGGCATTGTCTTTTATACAAGGAAGCCAATAATTAAAATGAACAAATGTGAGCATATATGCCTGATAAAGGAAGTGGTGCTTGACGCACAGTTCAATATCCAGGCTGAGTAAGACATCACAACGTGTGTGCTTTAATCCCTATCAACAATCTGTCCAAGCAACTTTCACACATTGTCCTAGCTTAGTAAATGGACCAATCCCACAGGCGTGTGCACCAGATTGAGCAAACTTAACTTGCCATTCCAAATCATTCAATCAATCCATAGCCAAACAGTTTGCCCATCAAGAAATCAATATCACCGAATCATCAACAAAGGCAGCACAGAACCATACTTTTAACACTCAAAGCAAATGTACAAAACTAGCCACAACAGGGCGTATTGAGAATCAAAAAAATAGAAGCAAGAGCAAGCAATGGCGTGTGATCTATAGACGTTAGCATAGCCACTATCCAATAATTCAATGACACAATCCAAGCAAATGTCCAAATATCCAAAAATGACCAAAAATTTAAATCAAAGCCAAGTGCCCTCAATCAAAGCAAATGAAATCAAAGCAAAGCCAAACTCACTCAAATAAAGTCGATGTCTAGAATTTCAATAAAGACCTTAACATGAACAAAGCTTCAGCAGCCGCATCAATGTAAGTCACTATGTGTCGATTTCAGCTTTCATCACTGTCACTGCTGAAATCAAACCAAATGTAAACCCTCATTTGCTGCAGCAAATCAGAGGAGCATTCGACCAAAAAACCATGAGAGCCACAGCACAACAATCATAAGAGCCACAGCTCAACAAATCCGCCCCAATTTGCCCAGAAAAATAAGTGCAAGTTAAAGCCAAGAATAGACCATGAGTTAGAGATTTTCAGTCGAAGTCAGCTGAGCTTATTTCCGCTTGTCTAATGAACGGTGTACAAAAAAGGAAAAGTTAAAAATTTTGAAAAATAACCATTTTTTGTGGGTTATTATACACTTTTTTCTGCTTAAATCAGCAAAATTTAAAAAATTGTCATCGAATGTCGTTTTCGTGCCGTTTTGGCACTTATATGAAATGGTGATGAGTTGTCTGATGAATGGTGTTAAAAAAAGGGAAAATTAAAAATTTTGAAAAATGACTATTTTGTGGCTTATAGTACACATTTTTTTTGCTTAAAACGAAAAAATTTTAAAAATATTCATGAAGGCCGTTTCCGTGCCGTTTTTGGCACTTATATAAAATGGTGATGAGCAATCTAATGTATTGTGTGTAAAAAAGAGAAAATTAAAAATTTTGAAAAATGGCCATTTTTGTGGGTTATAGCACACGTTTTTTTGACTAAAATGACAACTTTCAAAAACTTGATGCTAGTGGCCGTATTCGTGCCGTATTTTGCAGTCATATCAAATGGCGATGTGCAATCTAATGAAATGTGTATAAAAAGAGAAATTTTAAAAATGGCCATTTCTTGGGGTTATAGCACATGTTTTTTCTTAAAACGACAAATTTCAAAAATATGCCTTCAGTGGTCGTTTTTGTGCCTTTTTTGCACTCATATCAAATGCCGATGTGCTATCTAATGAATGGGGTAAAAAAGAGGGAATGTTAAAAATTTTGAAAAATGTCCATTTTCTGTGGGTTATATGCACACGTTTTTTTTGCTTAAAACGGCAAAATTTCAAACACTGTTTGTTGAGGACCGTTTTCGTGCCGTTTTTTGCACTTATAAGAAATGGCGATGAGCTATCTAATGAACGGTGTACAAAAACGAGAAAGTAAAAAAAATTTAAAAATGACCATTTTTTTGTTGGTTATAGTACACGTTTTTCTGCTTAAAATGGTAAAATTTTAAAAATTGTTATCAAAGGTCATTTTCGTGCCCTTTTTGGCACTTATATGAAATGGTGATGAGTTGTCTGATGAATGGTGTTAAAAAAATGGAAAGTTAAAAATTTTGAAAAATGACCATTTTTTGTGGGGTTATAGTCTATGGTTTTTTTTATTCAGCAGAACCTTTATTTCAAGGTGGGGCGCCACCCCCAATATATTAGCTAATTTTTGAGTGATGGATATACCCTAATATCACTCTTACACAAAAAAAAACCCTATGATCAAGGTTATAGTCTATATTTTTTTTTCTCAAAATGGCAAATTTTAAAAATTGTCATCGAAGGCCGTTTTTTACCCATTTTTGGCACTTAAATGAAATGGTGATGAGCAATCTAATGATTGGTGTGAAAAAACAGGGAAAGTTAAAAATTTTGAAAAATGACCATTTTTTGTGGGTTATAGCACACGTTTTTTTTTACTAAAACGACAACTTTCAAAAACTTGCTACTTGTGGCCGTATTCGTGTCGTATTTTGCAGTCATATCAAATGGCGATGTGCAATCTAATGAAATGTGTATAAAAAAAGAAATTTTGAAAATTTAAAAAATGACCATTTCTTGTGGGTTATAGCACACATTTTTTCTTAAAACGGCAAATTTCAAAAATATGCCTTCAGTGGTAGTTTTTTTGCTGTTTTTTGCACTCATATCAAATGGCGATGTGATATCTAATGAATGGGGTAAAAAAGATGGAAGGTTAAAAATTTTGAAAAATGTCCATTTTTTGTGGACATTTTTTTGCTTAAAATGGCAAAATTTCAAAAACTTGTCGTTGAGGGCCGTTTTCGTGCCCTTTTTTGCACTTATAAGAAATGGCGATGAGCTATCTAATGAATGGTGTACAAAAAAGGGAAAGTTAAAAATTTTTTAAAATGACCATTTTTTATGAGTTATAGTACACTTTTTTTTTTTTAATAAGTAGAAGCTTTCTACTCTCCCATTCAAAATATCTAGCACATAGTACATGAATGATCCTTATCACAGCATTATTCTCATTCCTTGTTATCTCCATGTCCAAAACACTAAACCTTAAAGTATCCAATTTAATTCTGTCATTAAACCATCCCCTTATATGGCATCTCAGCACCACCTCTGAGTCCTTGAATTTTCCAACAAAACAGCACATAGCAGCCTCCAACACTTTAGATTGTTCTATCCCTCAACTCCAGTTCCACTAATCGGACCACGAACCAAACTCTACCAGCAAACCCCCACTTCATCACTGTGTCCAAACAGTTACAGCACTCAAGAATCAAAACAAATTCCACTTGACAGCAGTCCGTGCATTATAGCGCAGCACACTATAAACAGAGCTTAAACTTATGATTCCTTTGTCACCGCATAATTCATCACCCAAATCATACCAAGACTATTACTTCAATCAAATCAGATAATGCACAAACCATAATACAAAAAGTACACTAACCATTCAAGAGAATGTTAAACCGCAACTAGACTTTGTATTCTACATAAGCTACCAAAAGTCCATTTGCACTCATACATAGGCCTATCTTGTTCCTTTCTGCCAAATCCATCCCAAAGTACACAAATGCATCCACATTATACAGCCAACATTCGGCAGCACTCCAGTATCCACATTTTTCTTATTAGAACGGAAAAATTTTAAAAATTGTCATGGAAAGACATTTTCGTGCCGTTTTTGGCACTTATATGAAATGGTAATGAGCTGTCTGTTGAATGGTGTTAAAAAAATGGAAAGTTAAAAATTTTAAAAATAACCATTATTTGTGAGTAATAATACATGTTTTTTTGCTCAAAACGGCAAATTTTAAAAATTGTCAACTAATGCCGTTTTTTACCCATTTTTGGCACTTTTATGAAATGGTAATGAGCAATCTAATGAATGGTGTGAAAAAATAGGGAAAGTTAAAAATTTTGAAAAATGACCATTTTATGGGTTATAACACACATTTTTTTTATTAAAACGAAAAGTTTAAAAATTTGCCTACAGTTGTCGTTATTGTGCCTTTTTTGCTCTCATATCAAATGGCAATATGTTATCAAAAGCCAAAATCCACACATTTTTTGGCTTTGTCATTTTTTACCAAAATACATGTGTTATAACCCGTGAAAAATGTAGATTTCGTGAAAATTTTAATTTTCTCTTTTTTTTACAATATTCACTTGAATGCATGTTCACAATTGGAGTGGGTGCAAAAAACAATTATATCATAATATACAAGTTTGAATTGAATATGAACATTTATGTACATTGAAAACGTAAATTATTTTAACTAAATTATATCCTTCTACGGAGAAGTGTTTACGAACAATGCTCGGACTTGTCTGGATTCACATGAAGTTCAGTTCGATCTCGTTTATTTAATAAATAATAGAGCACAAATAGAATTTTGTAGGGATTAATAAACAGAGTTTGAATACACAAAAGTTCGGGAGCGACCGGGTTTGATCTCACCCCTATATATAGCTGTAGTTACATTTACTATTTATCTCTTTTTAATTTACAGGCGTACAAGGTGTTTGACAATTTGATTGAAAGAAACTGAACCACCCTCGAGAGTTAAGAAATTATTTTCTAATACTTTTGGGTCGTAAGTTTTGACATAGGCCATTATTCATTGGTGGACGAAACAAGCAAGCATGCAATCCCTGAAAGACATAGTACCCGCGGCTCGGAACAATATAAACAGCAGGTTCATCTTATTGGACAAAAGTGAGGTGATGTTAGAAGGGCAACACAAGACATGCTTGGCACTGGTAGCCGATGGGACAGCTGCAATTCACTTTCAAATGTGGGGGGAGGAGTGCGATGCATTTGAGTCTGGAGACATTTTAAACCTTTGTAATGGGATATTCACTTACAACAACCGGAACAAACTTGTGCTGAGGGCAGGCAAGCGAGGCAATGTTGAAAAGGTGGGAGAGTTCACACTGGCCTTTGTCGAGACTCCTAATATGAGTGAGATCCGGTGGGTGCCGCATCCTCATAATTCTTGCAAAACTTACGTCCAAGGCGCCATATTCTAGACGTTGGCATGTTTGTTCTGCTAACATGTACTTTATCTGTTTGGATCATTATTAACGCAAGAGCACCTGCAATGTGCAAAATCAAAACCACCGGAAAGTGATTTAGACCGCAACGAGCGTCATCTGTTGTGCATGATCTTTGCTCCTTTCTAATCGTGACCTACTCTTATATCTTTTGTTTTTCCTTCTTGCAGTTACAAACAATGATCTTCGATCCTCGCTATACGCGACCCACTATCAAAACAAACGTTGCAAGAGATAAAACGTTCCTGTTTTGTTAGGTTATCGTTTTCTTCTTTTCATTTCCTAACAAAGATTCAATTAACATTAAGTTTCACAAAGAAACCAAATATTCAGGTTTTTCATTCTATGTTTTCTTGTATTTCTTTCATTACATGGCGAGCCTGCACACAATCCATTCGAGCCCGCGTCTCAGGCTGCCTCTTATTTAATTACCAAGAACCATATTTGAACGCCTAATAGAACTTGGAGAGCGCAAAGCCACAAACCAATCTTTACTGTATATCTTAAATAATAATTTCACACAAAAACAATCATCGGCTTTATTTTTCTACAGCTGTAGGTATTCACCCTCATTACTAAACACTAAAAATATGATGGGTACAAAATCACTATCTTTCTATATTACAGTACATACAACTCCACCGTGACTAAACTCCCTTTATTCACAAAGTTGTTTCATGCATCACAGTCGCCCACTCCACTGGTTTCTCTGGCTCCGGTTGTATATTAGCTACAAAGTTTTCTACTGACAAGCATCCACTTTTACAGCTAGTTCTCAACCATTCTCAAAGCTCTAATTCTCACTCGAATCAGTCAAATGATTGACACATACAGTCAATTTACCAGGTCGATCTATTCATCATGCAACCTTAGGAATTTGAGATTCTAGTGCGAGTATCATGCAGTGTACGTGTCATCAAATATAGGCTAGTGAACCCCGGTCAAGGTCAGGCTGTGGACGTCCTCTGGTAGGGGTTGGTGGCCGTTGAATATTGAGCTCCTGTAGACACCAGAAAACAAAAAAAAAATACTATAAACCGGCCTGAAAGAGTTGATTGTTTCTGAACAATACAAAATTTCCCAATATTGTTTGGGTTAAACTAAATAAATTGCAGGCAAAGCTGTAAAAAAGGAAATGGAAAAGATTAATGCTATTGTTTACCTGCATCCAAGTTTCCTCTGTCATGCGTTCCGGAGATGTCTCGGGAGATTGAAGTGGAGGAGGTAAAGGATGGATCAGTTTGGGAACAATGACCAAACCTCTGCCAACTACCAGAATAGCCCCAGCATTGTTGGCCGTTCCTGAGTAAATTTTCTGAATTAGACAGCAACTTAGCAGTAGAAAAGAAACCCAAAGAAGAAGGAAGCGATAAATCTTACCACAATAGTTAGTGGCAGAGAAAAGGGTGATTAACTGCCCCTGGGCAAACCGTTCAAATCCATCCATCACACATTCGTGTGCTCTTATAATGAGTTGTAGTTTGTTCTTCTTACAGAAGTCTGTTACTCGATCAGGCTGCAAGTATTTGGATTTCACAGCGATGTTAAGACCATGATGAACGAGAAGGTTTTTGTAACAAAATTTTCGTAAACAAAACCAGATAATGTAGGAAAATGTAGTGTGCTACAGATCACTGCAGTGACGACAGCTAAAAAGAACACTCCTACTACAGCCTGAGTACAGGTGCTTGGTAACCGTTCCTATGCACTTTTGATTGTTATTCTGACAAAAAATCACTTTCATTGAGTGCAGAAATTGGAAAGTCCATGGTCGGAAAATTTCTGCCAAAGGCCCCCCCAAATACAATAGACCTGGTATTTGAGGAACTTTACAACATATAGCATGTCATAGCACTCCTGGGGTAAACCATATTGAAACCTATGTCTTTAAAACTTCAAAATTACTAGACTACGAGCTAATACAAGCAGCGGTTTCTCCATAAAGTTAGAGCTGCAGAGTCGAAAGACAGAAGAATACCAAACAGAAGGCAATCAGCTTCTATCAATTAATTTTTAAGGAAAATTCACTCATGGAAAAATTTAGAATTTGAGTACCCCAAAGGTAACAAGACCAGGCCCTCTTGCATTTGGTCGCAGGCCCTCCACGCTATCATTTTCTGTGGGATCAGACCTGCACAGAGACTATGAGAAAGCATTCAATTGCAAAATAATTACATCACATAGACCATAACATACCACAGCAAATCCATCAGGACTATGGATCCAGCATCCATTGTTATGGGTCGCTCTATTTTCTCAATCTGTTCTACTGAATGTATTGACCTCCCTATGCCACCATGCATGCAGATAATTTTCTTCTCTATCAATGCAGCTAGTGGAAGATAGTTAAAAAGTTGATTAAAACGTGTCCAAGCCCATATCCCATCATTCTCTCCCTGCAGAAAACCAGCAATTAATATCCATAAATGTCACAAGAAAATGTACTCCACAAAGTGGTGCATACCATTCTCTCAATGCATTCAATCCGAAAACCAAAAAGTGCATTTATGTCAGCAGCCTCATGATTTCCACGTATCAAGTGAACACTCTCAGGATATTCAATCTGAAAGTCAACATCAGAAAAACAACTCATAACAATCAGCAATGGAAGCTACAACTGAAAGGGCAAATTGTTTATTTATTTAGGGAATGAAGGGCTAAATTATGAAATATAGAAGCCTGCCTTCAGCGCCAACAGCAAGGTAATGGTCTCCAAGCTGTGCTGCCCTCGATCAACATAATCTCCCAGGAAAAGGTAATCAATGTAACTGAAAAACAAAACCATATTATGGTCAATCCTATTTTTGAGAACGCAAAAAATGTCATTCAAATGGCAGGCAGACAGGGAGAAATGTACAAATTGCAAAGAGATTCCAATTGAAGGTACAGCTACTTGAATCACATAACTTATTACTTTCATTGAGAGTAACAAGCATCACAATAAAACCAAAAGCATTGGTTCCTGCCACTCATTATAGACATGTAACAAAATAAAACCACACGCAAGCACAAAATATTCACAAGCAAAACCACAGACAATAAAAATGAAGAATAAGAGTTCTCAGCCTCACTTCTCTATATGATTGAAATGAAACAATATGTAAATCGGCTTTCACACAGGCGACATTATCTAAAAAGGGTAAATTTTAGATTCTGCTTACGTTATGTCCCCTGCAGTAGAAGGAAACCCATATTCATCAAAAAGTCGCATTAGATCACCAAATTGCCCATGAAGATCACCAAACACTTTGACTGGAGCTTTCAGTTGGAGAACTGTTGGCTCATGCATGAAGATCTGCTCAGCAGCATAACAAAGTTCACCAACTTCATAAGAATCCAGAAAGAACTTCCTATTAGAAGGAGCTTTCCAGTTCCGGGCTCGAAGCAGAGTTGATATTATCTGAAATGAAAATGATAGTAATGTCACAACAGTGTCCATTTCTTTCTTAATTTTTCTGTTTACTATGAAGATACAAAAGAAAGATTCAGATTTTGTAAAGTTGCCTTTTTGTGCAATCCCTGAGGAGATTTCTGCCTCGTGAACTTTTTAGTTGGATTTGACAAATCACTCTGTGGTGTAACCATTCTTCTACTCTCATTCTCAAATTGATCCAACGACAACTGCCTTACCATTCCCCCTAGGCTTCCTACATTCTCTTTTGCCACTACAACCTGAAGAACCAAAACCAGCTTATTATCGTGAGACAAGAAGTGCAGAAAACATACAGCTCTAGGGCAAAGGGAAAACAGCACAACATAGAGGTGCAGAAAACATACAGCTCTAGGGTGAAGGCGAACATCGGCTTCATTGTCACTACCCTCTGAAGTAGTATCTGCAACTTGTGAGTTGTCATCTGATACAGATGTTTCTTCAGGAGTGGAGGATGCTGCCTGCACAGCTTGCCAGACAGCATTGGCAGCCTCGGCTTCAGCAGCAGAAGCCTCTGCTAATTTTTCCATTGAATGTCTGTCCATACTGTTAAAAAATCAAAATGAAAATGCTTTCAAAATTATGGGAGTATCCTATATGAATTTTTTAAACAAAGAAATAAAAGAAAGGCCACAGAGTGAAACCTAAAACTGCCAGATGAGAGGACCTCAGGTTCTCCATTTGTAGCTAGTGTAGGTGTTTGTAGAGTTCTTGGAATAGTAATTAGTGAGTTCTTCTCAGATGAAGTTATTGGGGAATTCATGTCAGACTGTGATGGAGAATTTTCTGCAACCAAAAAATCATCTAGCAGTATATCTGCACCAAGAAATGAAAAAACTTACAACAAATCCAATTTAAGACCTGAACTAATAAGGAAAAAACAGATAGATGGCAACAACAAATAGAATTTTATGATTCATTTAGTACCAGTTATCATCCTTACAAGGAAAAGTCTGGAAAATAGTAACATAGATGAGGTACAAGGTTTGACTATAATCTCATCAAAGCATCACAGATGCAAAATTGACATTGTCAATAAAGGCCTTTTCACCAAATGTCATTAACAAGAGTCAATACCATCAAACTATAAGCTATAAATTCCTCATTTCTAATTGAGACTAACTAAAGCCATTTTTAACAGTATCTTCACGAGTTACTTGAGCACTGGATAAGGTGCATGTAAATCTTAAAACAAGCCCGATGATCCAAAAAAGAATAGGCATCTGTATAGATTTACTTGTTAAATTTCAAGTCATAAAAACAAGACTTTTAATGTTGAAGACCAGCTCCATAGTAAAATTTTCCTTTTCAGTAGTTGAAAGTTAGACAATGGTACAAGAAATAAAAATTCCTCGTTCTTTTCCGTTCCAACTTTCAATAACCTAGAATAATGGTGACAACTTATGCTAGATATTGTAAAGCAAAGTCAAACCATTCATAGGTCTTACACTCATACTAAACATACAACTATTGTCTGACCACATTTTTGAGAAGCAAAATCTCATCAGCCACTGGAGGACATGTTCAACTATGGGCTTTCAGCATTACTTTCATTTGAACTGGACTTTGTATATCAGAGATATTGTAGCAAGTAAAAAAGTGGGAAAGAAAACTTTTGCACATAAATGTAGGGTAACTCTCCCATGGAAAAACGGGAGTGCTGAAGTCTTGTTCTAGCTACTAATTGTTACCTCCTTTGAGACCGCCATAAATATAAATTCGAACACCAACAGATGCAGCTGCATGACGACAGCGTCTCATGAGCTCCAATGAAGGATCATGATCTGTGTGTCCCTTGCTACCCCGTGAAGAAGTAACCAGCCCATTCCTATCTAACCAAACTCCAGCAGCAGTATCCAACACTATGAATATAAGCGGGTATTTGAAAGATTAGCAAGTACCTAATCAAACAGGAATGTAATACTAATCATTCAAATGATGAATTAAAAAGCAAACTTTCTAACCAACCTGCAACAGCAGCTTCCCCTTCAACTGCCCGTCCACCTCTAAGAACACCTCCAGTAACATGCAATCTAGCACCAACAAAAACCTGACAACGGAATGTAGTAAGTTCAATGAGCAGAGAGACTTGGGAAAAGAGTGGCAAGGAAGAGATAGATTCATAGAGTTCTTATAAGACGCATCATGTACTAGCATATCGAACTGCCCGTGACTTACCGCAGCATGTTGATACCTTGATGAAGGTGACACCCCAGGTGCAAGAGTCCATTCCCACTGACCAGTTCTATGCATAAGCAATCCATAAGCATCTCCCAGTGGCTGCAATGGTACATAAGATAAATAGCTTTAGAGGACAGTCCTCTTAAGAGAATTATGCCAGTAAGCTACAGAGCCGCATTAGTATTTAATGATAACAATGCACACATGAAATGTTTAAAAGCATAGCAATCTACTTGACAACTAGTCAGCCATTTGTATGATATACAATATAACTGAAAGCAAACTTACGATGCAGGAGAAGCAGGATACAACATTATAATAGTGAAAATAGGTTAAATGGTGGATCAAACACCCTAAGGCCTAATAATTTACTGATCTCAGGAACAACAGAAGGTAATAGAAAGCATAGAATGTAATACCAGAGTCCTCTACAAAAAAGAGGCCCTTCTTATTCTTAATTGGTTAAAAGAGCAACCCGTAGTTGTTTCATCTATTTCGAAGTATCTCATTAAACAATTACAAGATTTTTTCACCTTACCGTTCCAGAAGAATCTCTTCCACCACAAAGCAAAAACATGCCATCTGAGCGGGCACTAGCTGTCGCATACCTATCAACCAATCACAAACTTCATATATAAGTATATTCACCCTTGTGTACCTATTGATTATAAAAATGCATTCCCATGCTCAAACAGATTGAAAAGATGGAACTGGATTAATTGAGTATTTAGGACAAGACCCCCCCCCCCCCCCCCCCAAAAAAAAAAAAAAAAAGAAAACAAGATGAGCAAAAACTTTCACAAAACCAAACATAAAGGTTTTCTGTAAAAATATGTAACATCTCAAGAGTTTGTTCTTCAAACCAAAGACATTCAGCCTAAACATAAACCAGTACCACAAAAGAAAACACCTCAAAATAATTTTTCACTTTAAACAGCTAGAATCAGCTTTATTTCAAGTAAAGTACAGATGATTACCGGATATACAGAATATATGACAGGATGTCTCACCAAAACTAACTAACAAAGTGAGAATAAAAGGTTGCATACTTACATTCTAGCAGATGGCCTATCACCTTCAGGATTAAGCCTCTGCCATACATATGGCTTTTGAGCAGTATCCAAAGTCCAGGCATCTGACAACACTCTTTTCCCTGAAAACAATAAAAAAAGGATGACAAAACATAACCAAAAAGAAAATGATAAATTTGAATAGCATTTTCAGGAAAACTAGAAGCCCCAGTTCTGATTCTTGCACTACTTAATTTCAAAGAAAGTTCCATCAACACATTTAGTGGCATAAAAATTGCAAAGAATTGCTGCAAGATTGACAATATCTTATGCATTCAAGTGCTACAGTACAATGACAGTGTCATACAACATAGATATTTAGGTGTTTAGGAGTAGCTCTTTCACTTTTCAGAATTCAACCAACATTTTCTTCCACTTAAAAGATGAGGGAAACATCTTGACACAGTCCTAAAACCAGAAAAAATGTTCGCACCATCATTGCCGGTAACAGTTACAAGGTATCTTTGGGCAACCAAGTCCAATACATGTCCATATCGCGGCCCGGGACCCTGTCCTTGAACTACAACTCTACACTTGAAAACAATTTTCCCAAGTCAAATTCAAACTGGTTAGAAAAAAAAAAAGGAAACGTAACAAAGCCAGAAAAATTTTCAAAAAATTACAGAAGGATACCTGTGCCACTTGAATTTATCGTTGGTCAAGTCAAGCACAAACAAATCATCCGTTGAATGCCCAGCAGGACCTATTCCACCCTAAAGAAATCCACCATCAAATTTATATCTAGTATTGAAAAGAGAAAAAGGGAACTGAAAAATCAGCCTAAATTTTTGGTTTCTGTTTCTAATCACCTGAAACACAACCATAGTACCGACTGCTGCAGCAGCATGAGCAGCCCTGGGAGAAGGTGGCTCACCAGCTGGCCGAAGTCTGAGCAGTAGTTAGCAAGATATTAAATGGGTATCAACCAAAAAATATATATTAAAATGTGAAAGCTGAAATAGGAGATGACATGCCTGGTCCATTTCCTTGTAAGAACGTCATAGGAATGAATACAATTAGTTACCCCAGCTAACCCTGAATCAAAGAATAAACGCAAATATTCAGCAACTCCAAATTTATTATAAAAAAACTAGTCTTTTTAAGGGGTAAAAAAAAGGGAAAACAGAAGATACGGATGCCAGGAGCGCCACCAGTTCCGCCCTCGATGGCAGTGGCACCACCGAAGAGGATGAGGCGGGGACCATGAGTTTTAGTAGCGGCGACGGCAGTGAGAGTGTGACCGCAGCGTGGGCCAGGGGCGTCGTCGTCTGTAGCCCAAAAGGTCTCTAATGCACGATAGGTCGGAGCCGGATAGAGCCAGGGCTTCGAACCCATCAACAAAAAAACAGAGCTAACCTATTACCTACCCCACCCACTCTCAATCAATGATTTTAAAGTTGCTTTTAAGTGAGGAGGAGGCAGATCAAAGAAAAAGACTTGGAAGAGAGAAAAAAAGAATATATAATATAATTAATTAAAACCCTATCATATAAATCGTAAAAAAGAGAAAGAAAAAAGGATCAGAACAACCGGCGGACGCCGTGGAAGAGGGTGGCACCGGAATCCCCGTGGTATGAAGGAATTGGTTCGTTTGTTTTCCTAGGTCCGGAAAACAAATGAGAATAAAAGAGGCGGCGCAGCTGGCACTTTTATTAGAGTCTTTCGGGTTGGGTCGAGGAGTAGAATCTCTGAGCAATTCCGAGGAAAAGTGATGAGAAAGTGGGTAACAAAGATCGACGGCAGAAAGATAAAGAAGAAATTTTTCTGTATTTTTCTTTCTTTCCTTTTTTTTTTTGTTGGCTACGACTCTTTGGTCTTTTCTCTCGTAGTGTGAAACTCAGAATAGCAGTACAAGTGTGGTAAGTAGTAGTGGTGGGTATTACAAAAGTAGTAAGACTGTAAAAACTAATAAAGCCACGCTTCTGCTTCAACCCTTTAAAATTACTGCAAAACAAGTCAACAGTCACGACACGCTTTTTCAAATGTTTTGACAGAAAGGCGCAGTCTACACAGTCAACCCAACCTCTCCCCTCCAAAATTGGATGCCGTAAATACTACTAGAACGTCTCTCTACATGTTCATCTTCTTCAAAACCACGCCGGGTGTGGGGGAATGGAATCAACTGAAATATAATTTTTTTTTTAAAAAAATTATAAATTTTTGGATAGGGGACCAATCCAATTTAACAATTTAATTGAATTCAAATTTCACTTTTAACTACCAGTTGTCCTAGTCTTAACTTTTGGATGCTTGGCTTGCTTTAAATACCTTCATAGGCTTCATATTATCCATGCGTGGCAAATGACCTATACAGAAGTTGTTGTGGGGATGAAATCCTCTTTTCAATATTATCACATTTTATCGTGTTTTAGGCTAAATATACGGTTCCTCATCTCTTATTATGTTTTAGATTAAATCTCTTATTATGTGTTAGATTAAATCTACCTTGTACAGTTTCATCATCTCTAGTTAAGGTTTCCCTAATTGTAGTAAAATGTTTTAAATTAAATCTCTTATTATGTTTTAAATTAAATCTACTTTGTACGGTTCCATCATCTCTTGTTAATGTTTCCCTAATTGTAGTAAAATTAAGTCGTTTCAAACATTAAATAAAAAAAATAAGATAATATTGGACAAAAAATCAAATCTATTTTTTTCATGTATAGAGTTTGGGGACTTCCATTTTTATATATGGGTAATAATCATGGAGTTAATGTCTTGGAACAAACTTATATTTACAATAATAGCGAAGTGCCAATTTGGTCACCAAACTGTACGCAATTAGTAATTTTAGTTACTAAACTATTTTTTTAGCCAAAAACGTCACTCAACTATTATATTTTGGCAAAACAAGTCCTTCTGTCAATTCAAACCGTCAAATATATAACGGCGTGAATTTGAAAGTACAAAAATGTAAAATCAGCAGACTCATCGTCTTCTTCGTTGGGTAAATGCTGACAAAAAAGACCGACGGAGAACCAAGAACCCCATCATCAAATTCATGAATCTAATGTCAATTTTGGGTTAATCCACGATTGACATGAATTCAGATGAAAACCAAGAACCCCATCATCAAACTCACCGTTATTTCTTGAAATTGAAACCTCTTTATCTGGTGTCAATTTTGGTTCTAGTTCTGGCAATTTCATTCAGTATCCCAAAAACTTTTTTTTTTTTATTTCAAACACACGCAATTGCAAAATCATTTACAGCCTGATTTCAAAAATAACATCTTTCTCGATTCATCAATAAAATGCTAGATATTGAATTACACAATATGTGTTACTGACAATTCTTGCATTTAGTTTATGCACCAAAGCTACAAATGCAGATAAATGCGCTTCAACTTTCAATTCCCAAGGTGGTCTCTAATGGCCATACTTCTGGAATTCCCACTCACTGTTATCCAATGGGCAGACTTGACGAGTCTTGAGCCATCTGCTAATGCAGTGAAAATGAAAGGCATGGTTGCAAACACCCCAAGCAACTGAACCATTAGACGAATCCATGGAATTGAGAGTAACTCGCTGGAATCAGCACCCCATAATTCATTAAACCTTTCAGCTACCTGTTTCTGAAATGTCTCAAGCTCAAGCTCTTGGCTTGTTGCCCCATCATGAGGTGAATCCATAGAATGGACTTGATCCCTGCGAATATTCAAAATTGAACGCCCAAAATTCGCAAATGAAGATGTTGCTCCTTGAAAATCTGTTGCTGGCATTTCTTAACACACATCAATCAACCGAAATTTTTAAAGAAAAAAATTACCCTTTTCAAGAAAATCTTGAAAATGATAATTGCAAAAACAAACTTTCTTATCCCAGCTGAGAAACTCTCAAAGACTGCTTTTTTATTAGTCCCAATGATAAAAATCAAAACTTTGAAACAAAAATTTCAAAGCTAACCCACCAAAACGCACAAGCAAAACACCCTCAAAATTCAAGAATTTTGATCAAAATGCAAAAGGGTCCTAACAAAATTCAAACTCCTCAAGAACCCACGACTCTAAAAGAGTAATGAACAAAATCCCACAAGAAAAAAGAAGCAAGAAAAATCCAATCTTGAACGCAAAGAAGCTAGAGAGAGAAAGGGAAAGAGTGATGAAAGATTGGGAGAGTGATTATAGAAAGAGAGATGAAGGGGTGATGCTTGGAACCCTACGAGGAAGGGGAGGCTTATATTGTTGGTGTTTGCAACCGACTTTCATTTTGGTGAAGATTGGAAAGACGCAAAATGCTGCAGCGTGATGTTGTTAAGGAATTTGGCTCCTTTCTCAGTCGGGCTTTTTTGTCCGTGTTTACCCAATGAAGAAGACGATGAGATCGGTTGATTTTACATTTTTGTCCCTTCAAATTCATGCCGTTATGTATTTGACTGTTTAAATTGACAGAAGGACTTGTTCCGCCAAAATAAAATAGTTGAGTGACGTTTTTGGCTGAAAAAATAGTTCAGTGACTAAAATTACTAATTGCGTACAGTTTGGTGACCAAATTGGCACTTCGCTATTACAATAATTGGTTAGGTGTTTATCAATCACACTCTAGAGTATACTAACAGTCTAACACCGCATGATTGATGCCTAGTTTAATGTTATTTGTTGGGTTGTACAGTTGGCGCAGAAGCAGGAAATGTAACATGTGCACGAGTAACTCTAAAAAGTAATGTATTACTTACAGCCTGTTAAAACAACAAATCCCACCTCTCCGGAGACAAAAATTTATATCTAAACCACCTCTCGGATTATTTCCAGGAGACAATGTACAATCAACAGAGAAAAACTGGAAATTTCCAATAAGGATGCAGGGCAAATTAGATTTGTCACGGGCAGGGATTTGGGTACCTTGAATGCACCTTGTCAATATCTGCAATCATCTCAGAACTAAGATTGACTGTGCAGGCATCGAGGACCTCTTGGAGTTGCCACAGCTTTGTTGCTCCAAAAATGGTACTAGCAACAAGAGGGTGTCTCATAACAAAGGCTGCTGAATAAGAATTTCAGATTAGAAAGACGTGGATATCTTGATTGATAAGTAAAGAAACTTAGCACATACGGCCTGCAACGTTATAAACAGGAGACTTCTGTTAAGAGCCAGCACTGCTTAAAAATAAACCAACAGCATTGGCATGCTAACTGTGTATGAGGCCACTAGTAAACAAAACCACAGTGATCAGTTACAATTCAGTACTTTTCTTCAGCATCTTAAATCTTAGGTCAGAGATTTCCCCATCCAAGTGTAACATATGAACCCTAATTTGACAGGCATTATGTAATCAGAGAAGACTCCAGGAAACCATTCTACATAAAATGAAATATTTCAGTGATTCAAATTCTTTGAAAGGTATATCAAATTACAGCAAATTATGGCAAAATATGCCCAGATGACTAGACATGCAGTATAAAATAGCCTGCTAAGTTTTTACCTCGGGAACCAAAGACCCATTTTAAGTAAGCCTACAGCATGCCTTTAAGATAAGATAAGATAGATCGATAGATAGCCCGACTCAAAGATACAACTCTTGATTCTTTCTGAAGCTTGAAAATTATTTTTAGGACTTAAAAGGTCTTTATAGATTAATTAAGCTGGGGAAAAAAGAAAACAATCAAAGATGGCATGTGGAACTCACTTAAAAAGACGTGTAACAACTTCAAAGAAAATATGAGAGAGAGAATATCCTACCAATAGCGAAAGACACAGGATGGATATCATATTTGGCTGCAATTTCAAGATATGACTGCAACATAAGTAAAATTTTTCGTTAGGAGGTCATGATAAAGTAAAACCTGTACCATAGAAGAATCATCCTCAATGTTCGACAAAAGCCATAGAGACCATGATAACTTGTTCAATGTACTTCTCACTGTTGTTATCCACTAACCAAGAGTCTAGTAAAACTTATCAACACGCATCAAAGACAAAAACCCTAGATTTCCAGGAACTTTTTAATTGTTATAATCCAAATTCTCTGCCCTATCGACATCCATAATCAACATCCGCCAGCTCAGTCAAGAGAAGAACTGGAAAATGGTAAAACGAAAGAACCAAGCTAGTACTGCCAGATTATATGAAGCAACGAACCAAACTGCAAAAAGAAAGCAAAAGCAAATCCAGCAACACCAATATCTAGGCATATGCCCTTCAGGTTAAAAATTTTTTCAAGCTTGTCAACCAACTTCAAGATGACGATAGAAGTAGGTATTCCAACATTCAAGATGCTGATTGGTTTTACTAAAGAGTCAAGTAGAACTAGCTTGCTCATCCTGTGGAGAGTTGCCTTACTTTGGTGGCTTTCTGTAAATTGGTTCTTGACAGGTTGTATCTTGACTCTCCTTCAGTATATCTTCCTGAAAAGAGTAAGAGAAAACAACAATTTTATGAGGAAAAATAAAAAGTAGTCTGTCCAATCTTCAATTATGAAGTAGTCAGGTAACCTCTAAAAAGATTGAAACGAGCATCAGCCGGACCCTTGTCATGTGAGAGATACTTGCCAGAAAGAATACCCATTGCCAAAGGGCTGTATGCCAACAAGCTTACCCTAGACATGTGTAGAAGGGGAACACAGGCAAATATCACAAACAGGATAACTTTGATTCATCACATAAATTCATGCATAACACAGCATATTGTAGGAAGCAGAAAATGCTTCAAAACTCCAAAGGCAGGACAGAGACCTATATTCAAACTTACAAATGTAACTCTTTTCACATATTAAGCCTTTCTATCTGCAATGGTATAAGGAATTCTAAAGGCTACGTGCTCATTCCACTCAAAATTCACAGAAACTCTAAAACTCTCTGTTTTGTAACTTTAGAGGATCTTATGACATTATCTCCTTGTTAAAAAAGCTTACAATTCACTAACCATCATCAAAGGTTACATTGAATGCATAAGCTGGTATCATAATGGATATAATAAATAAGAGGTTTAACTCAGCTGTGCTCCACATAACATACAATTACGCAGGAATACCTCTCATGGTGACAGCATTCGGTCATCCCCAAATCAAAAATTTGGCAGAGCAAGTTGTATGAGTTCTGGAAAAAAGGGTAATAAATCACAAACTAGTTTCACATATACAGGTGCAACCACACACAAACACACATGAAAACAAGAACTCAAACCCTCAATTACCAAAAAGAAGTTAACCATCCAGCACCTGCACAGATACTATCCTTGGATAATGAGGTTCATTTTGGGCAACTTCAAGAAATTTCATGACCCCATATGGAGTTTCATTGCTTAGTCCAACATATCTGATCTACAAAGATAATCAGATTCAGAAACAGATATATCCTAGCACAGAGTAAAATAGGATGAATATATAGTGAACTTTTAAGTCATAATTACTAACCTTACCCGCTTCAACAGCTCTGCCTAAAGCATCAAGTTGTTCATTGAAACTTACATAGGGAATATAAAGGTCGGGGTCATACCGAGTTTCACCAAACATTGGAACATAACTGCAAGAAATTCCAGTGCACATTATCAAACAAAAGAAAATCAATACTTTCATTTCTTTTTCTTTACTTATTTTCTGCAGGTCTCTATTGCAGGTAACTACATTTTGGCTTGGGAGGAATTAGTACCAATTTAGTATGTCAAATCATGATTCTAAGAAGTAAATTTGTTCTACATGTTACTTGTTTGCCTGAAGAAAAATTAAGATCAACGTACAAACCGATCAGGCCAATGGATTTGATACAAGTCAATGTAATCAGTTTGCAAGCGCAACAAACTGCATCAATTCATCAAAATCTTGTCAGAAAGAATTCCAACAAATTCATCAAAAATGTACAAGCCTTACAGCAAATAACTGGCTACTAAAGCATCTGATTTTATAGGTATTCATAGGGATGATAACAAGAACATCACCAATAGGCACCCAGTGATAAAAGGTCAAAGTAAATAGGAGGACAAAAATATGGATGAGTATGCTCAACCTATTGTTTATGGCTTCTGTTATATTCCAAGCATCCAAGCTTTCTGGTCCATTTCGAATCCAACTCATCTGTCCAGATGGCCCACTGACCTATATCAAACAACCAAATCATCAGATGCACATACCATAAACATATTCATTGGAAATAAATATGCGAACAAGAGTCATAGAGGTTAATTCTTTCCAATCTGTTGCAATACTTGGATTTGGAAAAGAAAACAAAAGTGAAAATACCCAATTTAATTAATTTGGGGCCTAATCAACTGTTCGTACATCTGGAACTGATTAAGAGTGTCGCAGTAAAAGTGATGGATTGACATTTTGCAGGATTTTAGTTAAGGAGGAGCTATATCATTTCTTTCCCAAAGAATCAACAAAATAACCAAAAAAGATTTACTCTACTGTGATATTATGGCATTAGCTCTGATTTCTCAATAGTCACAGTAGTGAAGCAAGCAAAAAACAAAAAAAAAAAAAATCGATAAAAACAAATTAGTGTTTAAGTAGTACGATCAAAAGGAGAATTGCATCAAGGATGTAGCTAAACCTTGGTAGCAACTACCACGCGATCCCGAGGAATTTTTCTCTCTCTCATCCAACGGCCAAAATACTCCTCACTCCTTCCCTGAGTTTGTGCTCGCTGTGGCACCGGATACCTGCTAGGTTAATAAAAGTTTTAAGAAGTACGCAGCAAACTGACGCCGGACGATTCTCAGATGAAGAGAAAGACACAACAACAGCGGCGTAGGCTTAAAACAACTCAAAATATAAATAGGAAAATGGAAGAGAATGTGTAGGTACATTTCGGCGGAGTCGAAGAAGTTAATTCCAGAACCGAAAGCTTTGTCTAGCAATTGGAGAGACTGTGGTAACGTGTTTTGCTCACCAAATGTCATTGTCCCTGTCAATAACACAAAGCACAAGCAAAGGCATTAGCTAAATTGATAATGGAGAGTAAACTCCCGAAGCCAAACAAAACAATTAGTCGGAGTTAAAATTAAAAACCGGCAAACCTAAACAGAGTCTAGAAACCGTCAAATCTGCAGCGAGATTGAATAGCGGAACCACCGCCATATAGCACATTAGCACTATAGCTGGAAGAGAAGACACAAGTTATCGTGTTTGAAGTGAGAGTGAATGGGTCGTTCATTTCTATGAATATTGCAATGGAATATTTAATGGCAAGTATTAGGAGGGAGGATAACACGTATGGTAAATAATTTGAGTTAATTGAAAAAAACAACCTCAAACTAGGTTTCAATTTCAATTTACTCCTCAACATTTAATTTTGGTAATATGCTCGGTTAGTATGGCTCCGTTTGGACAAGCTATTTTTGGATTATATCATAAAAAAAAATTTCTTGGGATTTGTTATTAGAAAAGAATATTTTGAGAGTGTTTGGAATGAATGATTTTATTTTGTTGGGATTTGTATTGAAGATTTTTTTATTAATAAAAGTTTGAAATTTAAATTTGAATTAGTATTTTATCAGTTTATTTTGATGGGAAGTGTGTTAGGAAGAATTGTTTATTATTAAAATTTAAAATTCAAATTCAAATTCAATATTTTATTTATAAAAATTACTGTAGCAAAAATAATTACTGTAGCATTGTTTTGTGTTTTAAAAATTTTGATGAAAAAGTTGAACAAAACAAACACCTCATTTTGCAATTGTGAAATAAATCACTAATTTGCATGCTTCCAAACAGATTTGAGTCAGAAAAAAGGTAGTCATCTTTTAAGATTTTTTACCAAATTCTCATTTTTCATAGACTATGCAAATGTATTTTAACCAAAAATAATAAAATTTAAAAACACATTTATTTTGATTTTGACTAGTGAATATATTGTAAAAAAATTAAATTTTAAATTTTTTGTTAAATTTTCATTTTTAATAAGTTATAATACACTTATTTTCATAAAAAATGACAAAATTAAAAAAACGTATTAATTTTGTCTTTTTTCTACTATTTTTTATTCGCCTCAATTATGAATATAAATCCTTAAGAACGGTGTCAAAAAAAGTAAAATTTAAATTTTTTACTAAATTTTCATTTTTCATTAACTATAATACACAAAATCAAAAAAACGTGTTAATTTTGATTTTTCCCCTATTATTTTTTCATCCACCTCAATTGTGAAAACATCCTTATTATTGGTGTTAAAAAAAGTAAAAATTTAAATTTTTTACCACATTTCTATTTTTTATAAATTATAATATACATACTTTAACAAAAAATGACAAAATCAAAAAACACTTCAATTTTGACTTTTTTTCGTACCATTTTTGCACCCAACATCGTTGTTAACATTTCTAGTATATATTTTTTATAAAAAATGCAGATTAAAATTTTCACTAAAACTACCTTTCTCATAATTTATTAGTTATGAGATAGTAAAATAGCCCATAGAGATGAATGACTGATTATCTACTTATTTTAAGTCTTTAATCACTTTGATTGCTGGGCTCGCTTCAACAGAAAAACTTTTCTTCACTAGAATGTCAATTAATAAAACAATGTTTACATATCCACCAAAACAGACGATTGCCGTGACAATAATACTGAATCAACAAATTTTGTGAGTAGAAATTTCTACAACAATAGCACCTGCATTTCGTATAGAGAACTGTCTTCGAATGTCAACTTGCACTTTAATCAAAAAATAAATTTAACTGAATCACGAAAAAAGATTTAGGTATCTGGGAATAACTGTGTGTTTTGTTGAATGTAAACGAAACCCATGTTCAATACCAATCCATTTTATGTACGGCAGACTAAAAAGGTTAAAATAGCACCAAAAACCAAAAACAGCACTTTTGAACCAAACAAACAAAAGTAAAATGCAAGTTTACATAGAACAGTGTAGAAATTGAAACGCATTGTCTAAGACTGATTTTAATCTTACTTTCAAGTTCAAACTTAGAAAAATAAGTAACTGCAGCACGAATATTGTTGGGACAATAAGGAATTGGAAATTGAACTTTTCATTTCATTAAGGATCATATCCACCAGTTGTACTACTAGAAAATAGAGCTTACATCATATCAACAAAAAAAAAAATAACACAGTAATTAGATTCACAAAAGAGAAATCACAAACAAAGAAAAGAAACAATTACTAGAAACCTTTTGTGAACCCCCCACACCCACCAAAAAAGAATCCCTACTACAATCTTCTTCTGCTTGTTCTATTCTTCCTCCGTGACCCTAAAACTCCTGAGACAGAGATGCAATATCAGGCTTCCCATCCTTGCCAGACTTCTTTGGAAGTAGATTCTGATGAATTTTTGGGAGAACCCCTCCGTTAGCAATAGTCACTGCCCCCAACAACTTGCTTAATTCTTCATCATTCCTCACGGCCAACTGAATGTGCCTGGGTATGATTCTGTTCCTCTTGTTATCCCTCGCAGCATTCCCAGCAAGTTCCAACACCTTTAAGAAATAAAATATACCCAGAAAAAAATCAGCTCAGTTAATTATTACTGTATATTGAATCAAATGGTAAAAACATATTCCGCTGATCAGAAGACAGAAAATAAAAAACAATGAAAGAAAATATGGGTCATTGAGTAAAGAAGGAACCTCAGCAGCAAGGTATTCGAGAACGGCAGAGAGGTAAACAGGCGAACCGGAGCCAACACGCTGTGCATAACGACCTTTCTTCAGGAAACGAGCGATCCTACCCACAGGGAACTGGAGACCAGCCTTCTCAGATCTGGAAACCGATTTTGAGGCTTTGGGCCTGCCTCGACCACCGACTGTGGATTTGGCTGCTGCTGTACTCATGATTATGATGAGGGACTTGGAATTTTGAAGGAATAATTTGAAAGGAGAAAGTTCAGTAGATTTGCGCTTGGAATGGAGTTGAAGGGCAGACGCCAATTTATATATAGGAGAGACGTGGGAGTCTATCTCAGTTTTGATTGGTTACATTGCATTCACCCGGATTGCCAACGTGGACGCACCCCGACCTTGTTGACCACGTGTCTCCATATAATTGGCTATGACTACTTCACCCGGATTAAGAAGGCCTGATTTTGGCGGGGGTGCTTCCCCTATTCAAATTTCTAAACTTTTCAGTTTTCCGCCGAATGTGTGAAATTTTTGTACTGCCTTCCTTTTTTGGCAGTAAAATTTTTGCAGCATTACCGCCCTATTCCAAAATTGAATTGTAACTTGTAAAGCTATTTATGGGCCTAATCATCGTTTTTTTGGGGGTTATTTTGTCATGCATGCAGCCTTTCAATTCAAAATAGTCTCCCCCATACACAGCCCACATTCAAATTACAAAAAATATGTTGTTGATGGGATCTTAGGATTATATTAAAAAATTTGAATTTCTAGATTAAATCAGTTCGAATCTTATGTTTCATTTACTGTTTTAATTTATAAATAAACATCACACACGTATATTTAACTAAAATTCTATAAATAATTAATTAAATGGATAATCATTAAATACACATGTCGTGTGTTTATAAATTAAAATAGATAATGTAACAAAATATTCATATCTATTAGAGTTGAAATTGGTTGTTGATTCATAGTTGGGTTTTTTTTTCCTAATTGGGTTATTATCAAGTAAAATAACTTAATTTAAATGACTATTATTGGTATCAAATAAGAAGAAAATACAGAACAATGTTGGATATAAAATCTGAGACAAAGTATTAATTCAATGGACTTTTAAAGGAAATAAAACAGTAAAATGATTACTTCAAGTTTTCACCATTGGTATATGGCTGCTATTGGTTTATTGAAGTAGTCATAATTCATAACTGGGTTAATTACCAATGACCCCCATGTGCTCGGCCGAACTTCTTAAACTCCCTTATATGCTGAAAAAACCTACTAATAACCCCCATATAGTCCTGATTTAAGTGGAAAGTAAACGGTAACTAGACACACTAACGGAGAGTGTTGCACACGTGCTCCATATGAGAGTAGATTTAAATCCATTTAAGAATAATTGACAAAAATAACCCTTAGCTTCAAACTAATAATTTTTATTTATTTTTCCTTTTTCCTTCCTTCCTTCTTTTTTTTTTTCCTTTTCTCCTCTCTTTCCTATTTTATCTTCCTTTCTTCTTTTTGTCCCCATTTGATTGAATTGACAATTTTTTTAATAATTTTCCCATTTCCTTGTTAGCTTCAAACTAATAATTTTTATTTCTATTTCCTTTTTTCTTCCTTCCTTTTCTTTTTTTTTCTTTTCTCTTCTCTTTCTTGTTTTTTCCCCTTTGGATTGAATTGACATTTTTTTTTATAATTTTCATATTCCTTATTTTTTTCTTTCCTATTTTTTTCTTTCTCTTTTCCATTTTTCGATCTCTTTCATCACCACCAACCCAACTACCACCACCACCACCAACCCAACTAACACCACCACCACTACCACACCACAAACGCCTACTAACTCCACCCTTTTTCTAATACTCCATGCAATTGTCGAGCTGTCCACTCAGGCCATCAATTTCTCTCGCTCTATTTTTGTACCACAGAGAGAGAGAAGCAGTTGATGGCCACTGGAATCCTGTGCATTTCTTGAGAATTAGTTCAGTCCTAATCAGAATTCTGCTACTATGGTCGTCAGGAAGTATGTTGATAAATGAAATCATCTTATCACATTCAACCCAATCTTCTTCCCTTGTAGCAATACTTGCCAGAGGAGAATTCCCAGGAAGTAGCTGTGCATAAGTTTGCACTGGAACTGTCTCAGGAATAGCATCAAGGACCTCCAAAATGAAAGGACAGAGAATATGGATGACATTTGAAAAGAAGATTCAATGCTCCAATCTTCCCACTTTCTGCAAGGACTACAGCAGCTTCATTAATTGGTGAACCACGAAATTTCTTGTATTCCTGTGCAGAAAATCTGCAAAAGGGCCAAATCTCTAAATGAATAGTCAGTGGGAACCATCAGTATCGGCTAATAGCAAGATCAAACAATGCTAGGAGCCCAGGACAATGAAAAGACGTCCACATTCAGCTAGATGTTATAACCACACCAAAAATAATCATGCAACGGTAGGAAATATTTGCATCTATGTATAAACAATGTCAAGTACAGGACACAGTCCAGTATATTAATACAACAGACACATGCCAAAGATCTAAATTGCCATTTCCCATATGCATAATTTATGGATCCAACACAAACACAAAAACAAAAAATTTACTACTCTTATGCTTTTTGGAAATCTCCAAATGTTGATACGAGCAATTAACTCTACAACAGTCCCAAGTTTAACAAAAAAAATTGGCTGTAAACACACAATACATAAAAGCAGTAAATTATCCAATCAACGCCAAAACAGAACAAAATTTCAACTTCAACCATCTCAACACAGAAAAAAACTTGATTCCAATCGGTTCCATCAATCTCATCAACTCAATTGTGGCTAAAGCATAGGCAGGTATGGTTATGTTTTTGTTGAAATTGAATTGACCAAATGAGTTCTCACCACTGAGAATCCATTAAGTTACCAGTAGTGATGACAATTGCGGTGATGATGATGCCTAATTCAATTGCAATTACTGCATTCTCTTATATTGAAGGAGAGGTGGAGTAGAAAGGTGGAGTAGGGTAGTAGGTTGAAAAAGATGAAGTACGGTTGGTGGGTGGGCTGGTTGTTCTGTTTGTGGTGGTGGTGAAGGGCGGTTAAGGGAAGGAAAATTAATGAATCGACTTCAGTTTGTAATGAAAGAAATTAAAGAAAATTTTAAATTAATTTTTTACCTCAAAATTTTAATAATTTAAACTTTGACCCCAATATTTTAATAATTTAAAAATTTATGATGCCATCTGCTTTGAGACAACTATTTGCAACACTTCTTGTCTATTCAAATCCTAAAAATAGCAAACAACTGTGGACAGATTTCAAAGAATATCTTTCTAAAGATTTTGCTCGAGACAAAGCAATAAACAAGAGTTTGGTCAAGCAAAAGGCACTGCATGCACTAGATATCTGCTTATATTCGATGAACAGAGGCTTACAAGATTTTGATATTCTTGAAGATCCAAAAGAACTACAACAGTTTGATAATCTAACGAAAGAATTAGAAGCAGAGACCAATATTTTTGTCTCACCAGAAGAATTACAAGCAATCGGCCAGTTGAATGAGGATCAAAAAAAGGCTTATGATCTGATAATTTCTCATATAAATCAAGATTTATCGAAAGCATTTTTCATAGATGGGCCAGCAGGAACAGGCAAAACATTTCTTTACAAGTGTTTATTAGCGACTATTAGATCAAATGGGCATATAGCACTTGCCACAGCCAGTTCAGGGGTGGCTGCCTCAATCCTTCCACGAGGAAGAACAGCACATTCAAGATTTAAAATTCCGATTGATGAAGATATAAACAGATCATGCAACATAAGCAAACAGAGCACATTGGCTCATTTACTAAAAGTTGCAAAGCTAATTATTTGGGATGAGGCTACAATGATAAAAAGAAAAATCGTTGAGCATTTTGATGAAGCCTTAAGAGATCTGACAGACATTGACCAGCTATTTGGTGGTAAAGTTATAGTTTTGGGTGGTGATTTTAGACAAACTCTACCAGTAATTCCTAAAGGTTCCAAAGAAGATATTATAAATGCAAACATTGTTATGTCGCCACTCTGGGACAAATTTCAGAAGCTACAATTACACCAGAATATGAGAGTACAAACAGATCCTACATTTTGTGAGTATTTACTTCGGATTGGAAATGGTCTTGAAGAAATGAATGAAGACAATCAAATTCAGATCCCAACCAGCATGAATATTCCTTTTATAGATGAAGAAACATCTTTACATACTCTTATTGACACAGTTTTCCCGGATCTAAATCTTTTTAGTACCAATAGACAGATGGTTATTAACAGGGCTATTCTTACAACAAGAAATGATTTTGTTCATGAAATGAACACTATGTTGATAGGCAGGTTTCCAGGAGAGGAAATTAGCTATTATAGCACTGATGAAGCTACTAATTCTTTGGACCAATTGGACCAACAAGATTTGTTACACTCATTGACTCCTCAAGGTTTTCCACCTCGTGAACTTATTCTCAAAATCAGTTGTCCTATTATGCTATTGCGTAACATCAATCCAGGTAAGGGTTTATCTAATGGGACTCGGCTCATTTGCAAAGCATTCAAACCAAATATTATTCAGGCTGAAATTTCAAGCGGTTCATTTATTGGTACACCTGTTTTTATTCCACGAATTACAGTTGAATGTTCAAAATCTGATTTCATGTCTATACCTTTTAAAAGAACACAGTTCCCAGTTCGATTATGCTTTGCAATGACTATTAACAAGGCACAAGGACAGACTCTAGATTTTGTAGGCATCTATCTTAAAGAACCTGTTTTTTCACATGGCCAATTATATGTTGCTTTGTCAAGTGCAAAAAGCGCAGCTCAAGTGAAAGTTTTGATACGACTTATAACTATGGTTGATAGCTACAACAATTTAACTAGGAATGAAGTTTATACCGAAGTCTTATCAACAATTATTACAGATATAATTATCCATAGTAATATTGTATAACATATATATGTATAATTTTTAGTAATACTTCTGTTAGCATATTTAGATTGTTCTATTTAAGATCATTGATCTTAACTAACATAGCATCTTTAATTTATAAACATTAATAGAATGATTGTATATTTTGATGAGAATTCTCTATATTGACTATTATGTTTTAACATTATGAAACACAGTTTATAGCATATATTGATTTGTTTCATTCTATAAAATAGCTATTCATCTTCATATTTCAGAACAGCCTTAGTAATTGTATAATATAGAGTATTGTTCCAATTTTTGGTTGGTGTTTACGCCAAAATTCATCTCATATTCTTCTATAGGAAAATGGAAAAGAGGTGTGTTCAAATTCCAGCATTAACAGATGTGACTAAGGATTGGCTCTCAAAACTAATTTTAACAGAGAAGACTCCAATTCGCATTGGCAAAGAAAGAGGAGCGCCATACCAAAGATTCGTTTTTAACTACAGCCAGGTATTAACAAATAACTTTACAAACTTATTATTGTTTAACTTAGAATATTTAAACTCATATAAATTTATCCTGTTTTTGTAGAAAAATACCATAGAAGGTATTGCTTATAGTGAAGACGTGCACCAACTTGATAAAGTTCTACAGCTGTATAAAACATTCTATATCGGCAATGCTATGATAAGACCGATACTGGGAACTTTTCCGCGGTATGCCTCTTCTTCTTACCAACTAATACTAAAAAAGAGCGCTTTCATCAGGCAGGTCAGAGAGGCAGACGAATTGGCATTAAGCGATTATTATAGCCTGACCAAGTTTATGGATTTTGATACTAAAATGGACAACCCTGACCAAAAAATCAGTTATGTATATTTTTTTTCTTGCTCTTTCAGAATCTATATTAGCTTAAATCTTTAAAATCCCTATTTTAAACTTATAATATTTACATCATATTCGTAACTAATATTAGTTCATTTTCATATTCTATCATAGATGTTTTATGTGCTATAATCCATGTTCTTTCACCAAGAACTGTTCCAGTAAAAGGAAGAAGTGTGCCTATCCAAGAGTTCATCATCCTTAATGAGAAGTAATAATTGTTATTTCTTTACATATTTACATATTATACACCAATATAAATCAAGTCATAAAGCTAATTTATTCTTATTTTGCAGGTGCAGACCTTTAATATTAACTTTTTGGGAAGATTTCATACACATAGAGGCCCCATCTATTGTTAACACCGTTCATGAAATGCCAATCATATTGGCCATGCGCTTAGGAATTACCTCATTTCATGGTAATGCCTATTTCAAATTTAGATTAAATTCCTAGAAAAGCCTTAATATGAAAACTTTATTATATTGCAGGAATATCTGCGCGCACATTGTCAAACAGCACAATTTTATTTGATCCACATTTAGTACAGGCAGCAGAGCTCAAAAAATGGTAAGCCTACCTTTTAATATGTTTACAGATTTGCAGATTTATAGATATTATCCTTTGAACAATTTTAACAGCCTAATTTAATATTTATATAGGTTAGAGGCAAACAAGAAACATGTTGAGAAGATTGTAGTCGAAAAGCTGTATGAAAAACAGCACCAAGTTATTAGTACTCCTGCAGACACTCAAGTGCGCAAAATAAGCCAATTGCTAGCCTTGACTGAAACAGTAATTTCTCAAGGCACCATCCTTGATTTTTTTTATAATTAAACTATTAAATCTATCTATACATGTAGATATATATATATGTATAGATTTGCACATCCTCAAATCTATTTAAATGCTTGAAATTAAGATTGGCTTACCTGCAGATCAAATCATGCTGGATAAAAGCCGAAGTGAAAATCAAAAATCCAGCCCAAAAATTTTACAATCTTGTCTGCCCAAATTGCATGAAAACTACTGGTGCAGGCCTTGACATGGACTTCACTTGCTTATATTGTGCTGCCACATCTCCAGCGCCTCAGGCACAGTAAGTTGCACAAAAAAAAAATTAGATTCATTTATGAAGTTACCATGCAATTCAAACATACTTAATCAAATATTTGTCAGGTTCTGATTTAATGTTGAACTATCAGATGGCTCAGCAAATTTAGAAGCATCAATAGATAAAAAAAATGCTGAGATGTTACTTGGATTAACAATTGATGAACTCATAGATATGGAAAAAAAGGTCAGCAGAACCAATATACTTATATATTATTTATTTGTTTTATATTATACAAATATATATTACTGAAGAAATATTTCTATATGCAGCATGAAGAAATTGACCATACTGTTTTCAATGCCAAGTATGAAGGTCTTAAACTGCTTTTCCATTTAAGGATCAACAGTTTTATGACAAGAACAGGACAGGTTACGCGATATAATGTCATAACATATCTACCCATAGAAGACGAGCCTGCCAAAAGATTCCAAAGCATAGAAGCAGGGACATCTACAGACATACCCAAAATCTATGGGTCAGAAAAAGCAATGCCTGAAGGTATTTTGGCTGAAGTCTCAGGAAAATATCAAAAGCCAAGCTATGCTTTGGAAATAGATAGCACAAAGACTCCACCCCATGAAGGTATATCTGAAGAAAAAAAGACAGAAGCAAGTACTACTATTACAGGTATGACAGCAAAGAGAGGCTTGGAACAGCTCTTAGATAGAGCAGGTAAGCAAAGTAAGGGCGACAAATAAATCTTTACATAAAAAGTGACTTTTTTGAATTTCGGCCCGTTTCTTTATTGCACCAAATAGCTGGTTGAATTTTATACATTCCTTTTTTGATATTCAGCAACATAATAGGTGCACTTTTGTATTTTGGTATGTTATTTTGGTAAATATACAAAAAACTACTATCAGATACATACAGCTATTATTGTGATTAGCTCTTAACCAACATCATACATAATTTTATTACTTTTAGCAAGAAGATCCTAACAAAACTTTAATAGGATTACATAAAAACAAACTTTGCCAAATACTATGATTGAAAATATTCATAGCATCAGCTAAAAAAAACATAAAAAAACATTACATGTCTCACAAACAGATACTATACATATTCTAGTATATGAAATTATAATTACCAAAAAGAAAATAGAATAAAAAATTCCATCTATAAGCATTATAGCAAAAAAGGTTCTAAAACAAGGTCTACAACATTATCAAGCCAATTCCTTTAAACATTATAATTCATCTATTGATAACAATTTAACGCCCAAATTAACAGATTTATAAAGTTTATACAAAGAAGATTAATACGTGGCATTGTTTACACCAAGTCTACGGAAATAAAATTTCCTTTTCTTCTGACAGACATGGTTTCCAGCCGATATACTAATATCCTCATCAAATAATGTATTAAAATTGATGCTGCAAATAACCGGTTTTACAAAATCTATTTACACAATATTAATATCTACGGTTATTATACCAAGCTAACAAAAATAAAATTTCCTTCGGTTTTTATAAACATGCTTTCCAACCAATATTAATTTTTGCATCAATCAACAACTTAAAATTCATCAAGCAACTCAACAAATGTATAAAATCTATATACAAAAAATTAACACATCACATTAATATATTAAATCCATGCACACCAAATTTCCTCCTCTTTTGATAGACACAGTTAAAAACCAATATGCCAGTCTATACATAAACCCACAAATTACCTATCCATTTATACATGCTAAATTTTAGCTTATAGGGTAATAATTCGCGCTTAAGGCTCTTCCAAGCATATAATTCCAATCTAAAAATACTGATAAGTTAAATATGAAGCTCCATTCCGATTAAATCAGATCTCCTGAAAACTTGCCTACATCCTTTGCATATAATTTTTTTCTGAAAAATCTAATTGTTTACACATAATTTTAGAAATTTTCCGCCTTCCTGTGGTAATAAAATTATAATCATAACCATTTCCTTTTTCAAAACAAAACAATCAATAGCTACAATATTGCAAGGATTAATAGCTACATGACAAGAACAGGACAAGTGACACGCTACAATATCATAACATGTTTGCCCACAGATAATCAATCATCACAATTATTGCAAGGCAAAGAGGCAGGAACATCGACATATATTACACCACTATCAAAATCTCAGGATGATAGAGGTAAAAGTTTATGTATGGCATCTCCTACACAAATTGAAGAAAAAAGCTATGGTTTAGAACCTGATATTATACACACTCCAGTAAAAGAAATCATAGCTTCCAAAGCACAAATAGAGACACCAAGTAGTATACCAGGCATAGGGACAAAAAGAAGCTTGGAACCAACATTTGAAAAAGAAAGCAAACAAGATAAAACTGATAAATAAAAAACTTTGCTTCCAATCAATATGCTCTTCCTTAGTTGTGCTTTTACCTTACTACATACTTTTGTATAAACTAAGCCTACCATATCTTTTGTCTGTACTACTATACAGAGTGCTATCTTTTTGCTTAGCATAACTACTTTTAGAGCTTGACAACTACCTTGAATATATATATTATGTACTGCTTTTAACAGCTTTATAAAATATAACAAATATCAGTCTGTTCGAAAGTAGTTACATAGGTATTATAATGACTAATAATATTATAAAAAACCTATTTAGCTATATATATTAATAAATTTAACTATCTTTCAACAAAATTTATTAATTTATTCTTGCTATCTACTCTAAATTTAAAAACTAATATATTATCATACTCATTATAGCTGTAAATAAGTTTTCTTTATATAAACAAACAAAACAGATATAATAATCTGACAGTAAACTTGCCTTTGGTCTGTGCTTAAAAAAAACGCCTTTTACACAGCATAAACCTAAAGCTTGTTTAAAACCTATTCTCGCATATTACTAGCAAGGAAACGGCATAAGCAAGCGAAAAATTTAAAGGCTTTAACATATCTTTAAAAACAAACCTGTTATTTGTGATTTTAGCTTATTCTGAGCAACTTAAAACCCAATAACTTCGCCCAGCTTCTGATAAGTTTACAAATTAGATCTATCGGATAGCCTGTAGAACTAAAGTAAAATACGTTTCTATTTTACATCAGGCCATAGAAGTTTTGCAGCGGCAAACATTATCAAATCTGAACAAATGCCTGCAAAAAAAACAAACAAGATCTGAACAAAAACAGGTAGAAAATACATACAAATAAAATCAAGGTTTATTATTAAATATCACACAACTATTTCAAAATAAAAGCAAGGGAAAAAAAAACCTTACTTTAAAGAAGAAAAGCTATTTCCATCACCTACAGCATGTATACCACTTGCAGCTACCAAATTGCTTACAAAATCAATATATTTATACATGAAAACCAGCAATAATCAGATATACATCATTTTTATAAAATTAGGTTTCAGCAATTTCCCGCAATAGAAAAAGAGGAATTGTCGCCATATATGAAAAACCAACCAATATTCAAAGGTCTTCAAAACAAAAGACTATAGGCTGATTTAGTGCTAACAAATTGTCGCCATATATGAAATTCCAACGGCCGACCAATTGCAAAATATTTTTGCCGTACTATGTTAAAGCACCTATAAAAACATTTTAACCATCTCCATAAGTAAAAATGATGCCCTAATTCATATCTAATGTACCAAAAAAAAGCCCATCTATATGTCTAACCAACAGCACAAGCCCAATAACAAAACTAATTAAACTAAAGCCCAAATTATAGCCCTGGGCTGCCACACTTTGTGTGGCACCCCCATAACTAGTATAATATAATTGACAAGCTCTGCCAATGGTAAATGACTGCGGAAGAGGTCCACGCGTTCAGTTCATCCATTTATTCCTCCTCCTCATACTTGTTTTACATTTGCAAACTATTCGACTGTATTTGAACTGACAGACTAATCTAGAGTTTGTCATCTTTGATGCGACGATAATAAAGAGTGATTAGCTATAAATTTATAATTAATGATAGGACTTGCTTCCAATAATTGATCATTTAACAGCATATATATATATATATATATATATAAGCAATTGTTAACGTATGAGTTTAAAAGTACATAAAACCTAGCTAGCAACCCTTTTGGCAGAAAAAAAGATGCTGAAGATCAGTGAGATATGACAAACTAACATATGTAAATCGTTAACATTTTCATATATGCTTCAAGAAAACAGTAGAAACGGACACATCTCAAGTGTATCTTCTTCTTTTTTTTCCGACTTAAGGAATAAGTAGTTGTAAGTTTATCAAGCTGCAAAAGGTACCTGTTAACTCTTTCCTGCATGTCGATGTCAGGTCCAAACACAAAAAATACTGAGACCGTGGATTTAGTTGCTGGTATTACATCCGTAGACAAGTTTATAGCATTAATCTTTTGAAATAACCAACATTTGTATGGATGTATTTTCTGTTACATTCTCTATTTCAATCTTATTTCAATCCCTAGATACAATTAAATTGTATTTAACACTTATTTCTTTAAATTCAATAATGACTTTATAGGAGTGATTGAAACATAGCAATGAAATAGAAGACAATGGATACATTAAAGTTTGTATATTTGGGTTTCGTTAGTTCTGTAAACATATTTATTTTAATTTGCTTCAAAGTTTTAGAAACAAATCGAACACCAAAGAATTTTTTGTGTTGCAAAAGTATAGTCTTCTTTCTTTCTTTGTTTTTTTTTTAAGACAGTTAAACCGGTTTAGCCCATCATCCCATTAAAAAAAAAATCAATCCAAATAAAGATGAGATACATTCAGATAATTGATAGATGCAGCTACTTGAAAATTGCCCCTTAATTCTTTCAACTCATCAATGCTTCTTTGCAAGGGAGAGGAGAAGTTCAACGCGTAGCAATATATCCCTTGTTCTAGTCAATACTAATAAAGAAAGCCAAATGGTATAACTTGCCAAGAACATAATATTATTTCATTTGTTATCCCTTGAGGAGAAGGCGAGTTGTTTTTCTCTTTGGAATTTCGACATGAACGCGTGATGTGAATTCAGGACAAAAGTTCAGATTGAAGAAAATTGCAAGGTGGGGTATGGAATTTGAGGTGTTGCCATCTATCTGATTAGACCATAATATGGATGAGGCCGAAGAGGACAAATACTCAATTGAACTATTCAAGTGGTGTACTGCATTAGTAGTTGCACAACTTCAAAATGGTCATCGTTCATTCATCTTTTAAGAAATTTTTTAAACTTTTAGACAAGATATTTCTCTTCTATTTCAATATCGCTAGTGCTATGGTGGGGATCTTCAATCACTATATTCTTAAGTCTTCGTTCTACAAAATGAGATTGAATTTGCCAATTCTGCTGATTAAATTGCGGGGGAACACAAGTACACAACACAACAAAACAGATAAAATAATAGAAAGATTCGAGTTGTTCAAAACCAAAAAATAGTGATGTATAATGTGGCCGAAGCATGAGAATTACGTACAAGTAGAACACACTGTACCACCAGATCTCTAATAGCGGTATACACTATACACAAATGCGATTTACATTTTACAACCATAGAAGAAAAGCACGGCTGATAAAAAAATCAATCAATGAAATGTCATGAATGAAAATTTAAGCAATTTCTTTCTCTTGATAATATAGGTTTACAAGAGAATGATGGTTTTTCAAACAATCAAAGTCATGAGGAAATACAGCTTTAAGACTTTTAAGATTAGCTTTAGCCCCACGAGCCAAAAGGCACAATGCAACCTGCATATGACCAGCCTCAACTGCCAGGTGAAGTGGAGTGTATCCAATGTCATTAACAATATCAACATGAGCTCCATGGTTGAGAAGGGCATTCAAACTCTCAATTCTCCCCTTGAAAGCTGCTCTATGCAAAGGAGTCCAACCATTTTGATCCCTCGAGTTCACCTTAGCGCCTTCCGCCAAACAAGTCTTGATTGATTGAACATCATCAGTCATTGCCGCTGCGTGCAAAACGTCCCCCAAATGTAACATATTGTACAAATGATGGTGACCCTCATCCATTGCTATATCAAATGCAGTTTTCCCATCTTTCGTTATGGCATACTTGGCTGAAATTGAATGATCCAATAGGAACTCAACCGCCTCGATATGTCCTTCTTGTGTAGCATAATGAAGAGGTGCGCAACCTTTACAATCCACAATATCAGGATCACTTCCTACTGAGACGAGAAACTGAAGAACTCCAAGATGTCCCTGAATTGCAGCAAGATGAAGAGCAGTTTGACCCCGGAAATCAACTGAATTCAAATCAATATCTGCATAACCCAAACACAGAATTTCCACCAAGTCCAGACGGTTCGTAGCCGCGGCATCGTGTAAGACCAAATCAATCATACTGTCAAGTCTATAACCAGCCTCAATCAGAGCCTGAACAACATCGATGTTCCCTGACTCAACAGCCAGTGACATGGCAGATTGTTGCGACGCTGGGTCCCTACTATTTACATCCGCACCGGCCTCGATCACAGCCGAAACAAAGTATTTGTTCCCGCTCCTGGCAGCGCACATGAGCAGCGAATTAAGCTGCCCTTTGTCGCACCAAAATATGGCCTTGGATAAAAGAAAAGCAACTTCCAGGGACTTGCGCGATGATGACAGGATTAGAGACTCCACGACCTGGGGTCCTACGAAGGATATAGAGATGGTGGCATCCTTGAATACGTGTGCCCCTGGTTTGGAAAATAAGCGACGGAGATCATCCTGGTGGGCCTTTCCGGTCGGAAGCATGGCGGATCGAACTAGGATTGTGTCCAGAGGAGAACAGAGTGGAGGCTGATCAAAATTATTCTGAGACAGGAAAAGGGTATACGTTGAGGTGGAGAGAGGTGCGATGATTGACAAGGGTTGTGAAAAAGTGAAAAGAGACGGACTGGTGGTGGTGAGCGAGACGGCGACGGTCATGGTGTGCATCAAGTTAGTTAATTTGAAAGTTGCGCAACATTTTTGGCCTCTGGTGAAGGATACACTGAGTTCCTGCAAGTCCGGCTTCACTAGCCTGTCCATGGCTTTAGCCTTTAATGAATGAGGATTGCTATGTTCTTGTCAAAGGAAGAAAAAAATAAAAGGAATAGAAGAAGAAGAAGAAAGAAGATGATAATGATATGATGGCGATCTTGGATGATTACCGTAATCTGTCCGTTTTAGTATATTTTCTAGTCTAATTCAAACCTGTCTCCATTTCGATAGTATTTTAATAAATCATTGTAATACTATAATTGAATATAAAAATGCATCATAAATTGAATGACCTTTTCTTCAAATCAGAGAGTTAAAAAAAACGATGGCTATTTGTGCGCTTACACGTAATTGCAAGGCCCGGTTAATCAAACTAACTCGCCTTGAGTTTGACCTTTCCTTTCCTGAATATGAACAGGACATAAAACATATAATGAATGATTAGGTCAAATAATATACTTAAATCTTATTGGTAACTACAAGAAAATGAGACCAAAAGATCGTTTTTATAAATTAATATGTCTAGCATGAGTTACACCCCTTAAATTTGCCTTCGTTTAACTAAATCAGGAAGATGGAGTAGAAAAGTAACTCAAAAATTGCAACTGATGCACTAGTTTAGTTGTGCCCAGTATTTTTACCAACTCTTGCAGTTTGCGCCATGGCATCCTATTATGCACAGCTACAGCGATAGCTCATAAAATGCAATTGTAAGTATTATTATACTCAGAATGTTAAAAAGACAATACGATTGTGCTAGTCCAATCCAAACAAAGGTTCAGATGCGAAATGTTGAGGCAACACAAGTGAAAATAATGAAAAGTTGTGGAGTTTGACTTGCCGAACGTCAGAAATCAGAAAAAGTCGCGAGGAAGGACGGTTGAAGCACAGTTTGCCAATTTGGTGGCTTCCATAAAATCATCAACCACTGCATCCCATTGACCTGGCTTACCATCACCGTAACCCCTATTTTTTTTTTTTTGGCGTCATTATGCTTTGTGTAGAATTTCTTACGACACCGTTGCAAAGCATAAAAAAAAAAAAAGTAAATAAAAATATTTTTTTTATCCTTGAAAAATGTATCGGTATCTTGTAGCGGGGAAAACAACAAGATTATCTCATACTGATTCATTTCCAACATTTATGATTGCGTAATCCAATTACTCACAATTACAAAATCAGCAACCGATTTGTGATTGATAACTAGTGGTGGTATGCCTGCCTCCTCTTGAGTTCTGAGTCCTGATTTGGTGAATTGTTAATAGACTTATGGTCATAAGCTATTCATTATTTATATACTTTGTAGTGTGTGAAAAATGTGTACTATGTGTAAAATGTGTGTCGTGTGTGTAAAATATGTGTAGTGTGTGTAAAATATGTGTAAAATATGTGTAATGTGTGTACTATGTGTAAAATATGTGTATTGTGTGAAAATGTGTGTACTGTGTGTAAAATATGTGTTGTGTGTGAAAATGTGTGTACTATGTGTAAAAACTGTGCAGTGCTGTGTTGGGTTGGACTCGCGGGTAACTCACTACTGGTACCCGCAACTACCCGTAAACTAACCGTGAATTACCCTGTAACTATCCATAATTTACTAAATTAGGATACCCGCGGGTACCCACAAATTTATTATTACCCGCCCAAACCCGCCCATCAACAAAATAGGGTAGGAGCCGGTAGTGGTCTCTTTTCTCAATACCCGCTCACTACCCGCCCAAACCCGCCCGTATGCCACCCATAATTACAACTCATGTTGATGATCGATTAATAACCAAATATTAAAAATGTGTTATCTTACTAGTTATACACATTGCTGATCACATAGCATGAGGAGTAAGTATTCTTTTTTTTTTAATATAAAAAAAAGATCATCATCTCCTATGGAATATGGAATATGGAATATGGAATATGAAAGTGAGTTGATATGGACTAATTACCTGCTAATCACTTTTTTAAAATACAAAGGGATAAACTTGCGACATATGGACAATGAGTACAAGACCTATATCTTTATTTTCCAACCTATAATTATACATAATATTGATGCTGTGGTTGGTTTCGCATCTTACTTTTAGATTTAAGTTGCTCTCTCTGATTACTGCGTTTTTCATATCCTATTGTTGGAACATTGGAAGTTTGGAACTGAGTTTTCTGATAGTGATTTATATATATATTAATCAAAGCCCAAAAAGTTGTCTTTTGGTTGTAATACAGGAATAAAAGTATATGGAGTGGAGCTTTTATACCCTAAACAATGTCACGCTATCTTTCCTTCCAAGGGATCCAAATGGGCCAACACCCTCCTTATTCATTCATTATTTTGATAATCTTAATTAATTTGACTTTCCACCAAAATAAGCAAAACCAGTATTGACTCAAGATTTATCACTGATGAAGATTATCACGAAAATGGGCTTCGTTTGTTAACGCTCATTGTTGGGTTTCAAAGTTTAATCCATCAAAATTTTCTCAAAAACCTAGGATTGGGCTTTCGCAAGCCATGTTTTTGGATAAAACTGTTAGCTTTATATTTTTGGTTTGCAAACAATTTAATGTACAGCTTGGTCAATAATGATTTGATTTTAGAATTGGGTTATGCTGTACATATTTATCCATCTCAGGGATAATACATGGGCTTGAAAAATGGATCTTAACGTAAATGTCCAACCCAAAATTCCATTCCTTATTCCCCGATCCCCACATTTCCTCTGCTGAAAGCCTAAAACCAAAAAATACGTACTTGTACGTGGCCTTGCCAATGGGCTCCGATGCCGTAAGACTGTAAGAGTAGTAGTTATCTTTGTTTCCGTCATCGTCATCGTCATCGTGTCAGCATCACCACGCTACAGATCACCATTTATAATCTTTTGAAAATGAAAGGCAAATATTAGCGCTATGATTAGCACCATCTTTCTATTCTTTTCCATTGTTAAAAGAATGCGTGTATACGATGACACTGTACCCATTAACTCTTTACCACTTTCAATTCCATTTTTTCATTTGACAATTTGGTTGAGAGAAAAAAAAAAAAATTACATTTCTTATATATAGAGGGAGCCAGAAAGTGCGTATGGCTAATTGGCAATTCGCGGAGAAGTGTACATTGATGTTACGAAACAAATTAATATAACGATTTTGATTCACGATATAGCACTCTATAATAAGTGACGTTTTAACTTTTTATTACGAAATAATAATAGAACGGGGTTTTTCATTTTAGGGTTTCTTTCCACATTGTACTCCATTGACGTTTTAGCTTTTTATTATGAAATAGTAATAGAACGGGGATTCTTCATTTTAGGGTTTCTTTCCACATTTTATATGTCTTCATTGAAATCTGCTGCACCATACCTATATGATTATATGAAATCTATGTAAAGAATTACTCTGAATTAGCCGAAGCATGAGTGATTAAGAGGGTGCACGTTATAAAAAACTAAGGCAAACTTAAGTACTCATGGAAGTGAGAAAACATTTAATTTTTTATTCATGCATGCATGTATGTGCCGTTCCATTACTCCAATAAAATGCATTGCACACAACCTAAAAAAATGGCTCACATCATCACGAAACAAGAACCAACACTCACTAATTAGGATAACATTATCACATGTTGTTATGTGTTTGAGGCGAGAAGCCAAAAGAATCTTTCAGCTTGTTTACAAAAAAAAGGCCGGTGGAGGAAAGAGCATCAATCAAAGAGAGTGAAGACGAGAGTCACGCTTCTTGATTAATTGTCAAATAAAATAAACCCCTGAACCAAATATTTCAACGGAATCTGCGCTTTTTGTTGCTAAACTAATTAATTACAATGGATTGATCCATTCATCAACTGTTTAAGTTGGTTGTGTTTGCATACATGCATAGTATAGATTCCGTCTCCATATAAAATTAAAAGTTAAAGAGTAATTTACGGGAATCAGTTTCATATATTACTTATATCTGAGATGGGCTTTTTATCCTTAGTTTTGACCCTTTTGGTTTGGGGATGATTAGGTTTTCGATTTAAGTCGTATCGTTTGCTGGTGAATATATAAACATTAAAAGTCCATTAAATTAATTGTCACAAATGACAAAATGTCGTTAGTCAGATGAAAGAGTACAAGGAATTAATGCAGAGCAGGAATAACACCTTGAAATATATATATATATATATATATATTGAAAGTTTTGTCGAATGCAGAATTTTATTCCCATATATGGGTTAAAGGAAAATAAACAAATATTGAAGAAAGGTATAAGGTCAATCATGACTACGCAGTTTGGAGTGGCAATCATTACTCATAACTCGCGAGCCCAACCCAGTCGCCCATTATTTAAACTATTTGGGTTGATTCATATCCATCATGGGTGAAATGGATCATTGGTTAAAACTTAACCTTTATTTAATGGGTTTAGTCGGGTCAATTTATTTTATAGATTTATCACATTACATTAACACTTCTCACACATTTTCACACATTACGCTGCCTATTTTACAAATAGTACATAATTTTTCACATACTCCGCCGATTTTATGCATAGTAAATAATTTTTCACATACTCCGCCGATTTTACGCATAGTACATAATTTTTCACACACTGCGCCGATTTTACACACAGTATACATATTTTCACACACTGCGCCTATTTTATACATAGTACACACTTTTTCACACATTGCGCCTATTTTACACATAGTATACACTTTTCCACACACTACGCCAATTTAGTACACATTTTCTCACACACTACGCCAATTTAGTACACATTTTTGCACACACTGCGAATAATTTACACATAGTACACACTTTTTTACACACCACCTATTTTTCAAATAGTACACACTTTTTCACACACTGCGCCAATTTTAAACAAATAAGGTGTTATATGGATGAAAATCGCATTTTTCCTCCAAAACAACAATTTTAATCTAAAAACCTTTTTTTTAACTAAAAATTGGAGAATGTAAAAAAAACGTTCCAATAAGTGCGAATTTAGTTTTTTAAAAGAAAAAAGTATGTTTTAGACTTAAAAACAAATAGCAGGGTCAAAAAACTTACGTCGCAAAATAGCACTGTCAGAAAGCGTTTTCGTCCATCTTTTGGATCGCCTGTAGTTTTTTGGGCGAAAATGACGCTTTTCGGTCGAATGTGACATTTTTATAAAAATGTACCAATAACTGCGATTTTAGTATTTGTTTCATAAAAACCATGTTTTCGACTTAAAATAATAACATTAAGACCAAAAAACTCAAGCCACAAAATTAGCACCAACGGAGGGCATTTTCTCCCAACTTTAGATGTCCAAACGTTTTTTAGTCAAAAAATGGATTTTTCGGCCGAATTTAGTACTTTTTTTTAAAGAAAAAGTATGTTTTAGACTTAAAAACAAACAACAGGGTAAAAAACCTTACGTAGCAAAATGGCACTATCGGAAGGCGTTTTCATCCATCTTTTGGATCGCCATTAATTTTTTGGCCTAAAATGGAGCTTTTCAGCCGAATGTGACATTTTTATAAAAATCTGCCAATAAGTGTGATTTAGTCTTATTTTTCATAAAAACCCTGTTTTCGACTTAAAACAATAATATTATGGCCAAAAAACTCAAGTCACAAAATGACACCAACATATGACATTTTTCTCCATCTTTTGGATGGCCAGACGTTTTTTTAGCCAAAATGGCATTTTTCGGCCAAATGTTACTTTTTTACCCTAATGTTACACAAATATGGTATTATATGTGTGAAAATCACGTTTTTCCTCCAAAACAACATTTTTAATTTGAAAACCCTTTTTTGACTCAAAACTGGAAAATGCAAAAAAAAAAAAAAATTCATAATTGCGAATTTAGTAATTTTTTGAATAAAGCTCTGTTTTTAACTTAAAACCAAAGAGCAAGGCTAAAAAACTTACGAATCAAAATGACATTGTTAAAGGGCGTTTTCGTCCATCTTTTGGATTACATGTAGTTTTTTTGGCCGAAAATGGTGCTTTTCGGCCAAATGTGACATTTTTATAAAAATGTGCCAATAAGTGAGATTTTAGTTATGTTTTTCATAAAAACCATGTTTCGGCTTGAAACAATAATAGTAGGGCCAAAAACTCAACTCACAAAATGGAACCAATGGAGGGCATTTTCGTCTTTTTTGAATCGCCTGCAGTTTTTTGGCCAAAAATGGCGCTTTTCAGCCAAATGTGATATTTTCATAAAAACATGCCAATAAGTGCAATTTTAGTCATATTTTTCATAAAACCTCTATCTTCGACTTAAAACAATAATATTAGGGCAAAAAAACTTAAGTCGCAAAATGGCAACAACCGATGGCATTTCCGTCAATCTTTTGGATGGCCATACGTTTTTAGCCAAAAATGGCATTTTTCTGCCGATTGTGACATTTTTATAAAAATGTGCAAATAAGTGCGATTTTAGTCTTGTTTTTCATAAACAAAACTTGTTTTTCATAAAACAATCTTTTGGATGGCCAAAAAACTCAAGTCGCAAAATTGCACCAACGGAGGACATTTTCATCCATCTTTTGGATGGCAAGACGTTTTTAGTTAAAAATTGCATTTTTTTGCCTAAAAAAATGCTTTTTTTCGCCGAAGGTGACTTTTTTACTATAATGTTACACAAATATGGTGTTATATGGGTGAAATCGCATTTTTCTTCTAAAATAACATTTTTAATCTAAAAACCCTTTTTTTACTCAAATTTGGAGAATACAAATGTGCGATTTTAGTATTTTTTTTAAATAAAAACCCTATTTTAGACTTAAAACCAAACAGTTAAACTCATGTCGCAAAATGACACTGCCAGAGAGCGTTTTTATCCATCTTTTGGATCACCTGTTGTTTTTTTGCCAAAAATGGCACTTTTCGACTTAATATGATATTTTCATAAAAATGTGCCAATAAGTGCGATTTTTGTCATATTTTTCATAAAAACCCTATTTTCAACTTAAAACAATAACACATTGGGGCAAAAAAACTCATGTTTTAAAATGGCACTATCGGAGGGTGTTTTCGTCCAAAAAACTATGACTATTTTACACATAGTACACACTTTTTAGCACACTATACCTATTTTACACATAGTACACACTTTTTAACACACTATCCAATTTTACACATAATACGCAAATTTTCACATATTGTGCCAATTTTACATATAGTACACATATTTTCACATATTGCGCTTATTTTATACATAGTACACAAATTTTCATACATTACGCATATTTTCCGAGACTGCATATATTTTCCAAAGTTCACACATTTTCACACATTGCACATATTGTACACATAATATAATAATTTTCACACACTACACATTTTTTCCAAGTGTTAGAGTTGGATTTACAAGGCAGTGCAATAGTTGATGTGATATATAATTAAGGTATACATGGCATATCCATCCGTTGATTAAAAAAAAAAATTATGGATGCGGGATTTAAGAGAGAAAAAATATGGGCATATTCGTTTTGCGGTTTGTTGGGTTGCATAAAAACAAATTACGAAGAAACAGTGCTGATTCTATTTGTCTAATGCGGAAAATATGAAAGAAATGTTTATTCATTTCCTTCACAAAAGGTCTTTCTCATCATTTTCAAGAATGGTTAATTCTGTAGTTTGTGGTTGTGGACATGCATTTGTTGTTGACTCGTTCAGCATTGCGTTGCTTGTTAGAATTTGGGTAAAGTTTAAAAAGTCATGAAAATAATTCACGATGTAGGCCCAACTAACAAAGTTCTCCAAATTTTTTGTTTCTATTTTTGACTTAGGTTGCAGCGCTAACTTTTATTTTTTATTTTTTATTTTTTATTTTTTAAATGTTTGAATATACAGTCCCTCCTAGTTTTGTAGCTCGATCTCTCTTCCCCAAATTAAGCGATTGGTTTTTAGGGTAAGAATGAGTGTTGGAATTTGAGTAATTTGTTAAGAAAACATAATTAATCATTTTCACTTAAACAAACAATAATCTTTCAAGTCTAAAAATTTCTGAATGCACGCAAGAAAATTTAAATCCTCAAATATAGCAACGGATTATGAAGCATATCAGTAGTATTTCCATCCCAGTCAAAAGAAACAAGGAAAGAAACAAAAAAGCAAGGACAAAATGACAAACGCGGTGACAGGGAGGGAGGGAGGGAAAGAAAGGGGCGTGTGCGTGTGGTGTGTCGAGTGTGGACATTGGGGGGCAAGTAATTTGAAGAGAATGGCAATGCAATATTGAAAATGCAGAGAGAGTATTTGTTTAACTTATTGAACTTGGTGGGATTGACCCAATCAGCAAAAGAAGCCAAACGCTGTTCCTAGTTGTTGACCTAACGCAGAAAAGGCCAAACCAAATGTGGGGCGCACCATTTTTTTTTTCCTCCCATCGTTGTGAGCTTTCAGAAAACAAAAAGAAAACATTAATGCCGAGGCATGGAATTTTATGTGTCGATACGCAAGAAAGCGGAAAGGACAAAGAGAAAGAAAATCAAAACTATCAAAGTGGAGAAACTGCTGATGGATGAATGAATGAATGGGATGGGATGACTGATAATTAAGACTTTGTGAGCTTTCAGAAGACTTTGGGTTTTGGGGCAAAGGGGGAAGAGGTGGAGCTATCAGGGCAATAAGTTTATTATGCTTTGTGTGTGGCACATGCTTAGCCACCTTCGCATACGACAATCAACGCGTCCAATTTCGCAAAACCCATTGGCGATTGGCGATTGGCGTGCTACTTCTTTACTAATTCCCCACTCGTAAAATTTAAAATAAAAACAACTCTCTTTTTATATTATAAAACAAAAATGAATTATTGGTACGGAAAATTCAAATGGTGAATGACGTGACATATATAAAAAATAAAATTATTTTTTATTTTAAGTTTTAAATTTAAAATTTTTTGTATCACTTCACTATATTGTAAAAGAATAACAAATGTACAATTAATTATTCTTTATAGTTCATTTATCATTTAATTAGAATATTAATTTAATTTTTAAAAATAAAATAACTAACTAAAAAAATAAATGCCACATCATTCACATATATAATTTTATATTTTCATATATGCCACATCATTCACTTTTTCATCTCACTCATTACTCACATATTTATTAGTTTTGTCACTGGTGTTATCCTAATTCAGCATTACTTGTCCCATTTTCACTTTTTCCTTTCTCTCTTTTGAAATTAAATGAATTAAGAGTATCAATGCTAATTTTCTTATACTAATTAATTTGCTGCTGTTTTAATTTGCTATTTTTTTCACACAAGACAACTAGTCCACGAACTTATGGAGCACATATATGCTAAAGTTCTAGAATTGGAACTTTCTCAAAACCTTCTATAAGAAAAAAATAAAACAAAATTAAAATTTGTCAAAAAATCCATAATTGTCATTTTATTATGACTATTGTTATTGCCAGAGCAACTATTAGCTTCCAGAGCAATAAATCACACATCTTCTAATTTTACCCTTAATCAATCAACTATTTTATCTTTTCTCTATTTATCAAAACAGCTCATCTTTTATCTTCTTTCTACCTTACCAGTACAACTTATCAATTCTTTATATCATCTTCTCGTAACTTCTTCTTTCTTCTCCTTTATCTTTTCTTACAAAAATAATATGATACTTATTTCTATTAATAGTTTTTATTATTTTCTCAATTAAATTATAAAATATTTACCAATATATACTTCAAAAAATTTAGGCTCCATTTGTTTACCGTTGTTTTAGTGTTTTATTTCACAAATTCAATTTGATTTATCTGTTTTGTCCATTTTTTATCAAAATTTTAAAGAAAAGAAATAATGTTACAATAATTATTTTTAATACAATGTTTTTTTATATTTTTATAAATAAACTATTACATTTAAATTTGACTTTTAATTTTTTAATAATAAAAAATTAAAAGTCTCAACAAAAAAAATCTACTATAAAATTAAAAAAATACTCTATCCAATGTGAGTTATATTTTTTGTTAAAATACTAAACATAAACATATGGCAACTATAAATTATTTTTTTTAATAACGCTTCTCATACTAATATTTTATCAAAATAATTCGCATAACTTAAAAGGAAGACACCACCATATATATATTTCATGTATTTTTTATGCTACAATTTCATTCATAATTTTTAAATAATAAAACAGCAACGAATTTTATTTTAGAATGTGGATGCATATATTCACTTTTATTTTTATTCTGAGCAATTTTTTTCCTTGTGATCTATTATCATTTTAAAATGTTAATTTGCTCATAATATAATTAAGGCAACAAGAATTTTTTATTATCAAAATTTTAAAATTTAAACTGAAATTAATATTTTAAGTAAAAAAATGTCTTAGGAAGAATTTTTTATTATTAAAAATTTAAAAGTAAAATTTAAATTTAATAATTTATTTATAAAAAAATAACAAAAATAATTACTGTAACATTAATTTTTTTTATTTTACAAATTTTGATAAAAAATGGACAAAAAAATAATTTCATTTATGAAATAAAACACTAAAATAATGGTAAGCAAATGGAGTCTAAATTTTTTGACGTATATATTGGTAAATATTTTATAATTTAATTGAGAGAAAAATAAAATCTATTAATAGAAATAAGTGTCACATATATATTATATAATTTTTTCTTATAATTTTAGGGTGAAAATAAATATTATATTAATAAAAATTTGGGAGAAAATCAGTTTAAAGGAGAAGAAAACAAAAGTTACGGGAATATGCTATAAAGAATTGATAAGTTGTAATGATAAGGTAGAAAGAAGATAAAGATGAGTTGTAGAGATATATGAAGAAAAGATAAAAAGTTGATTGATTAAGGGTAAATTTGGAATATGTTGTAATTTATTGCTCTGGAAGCTAATAGTTGCTCTGGCAGTAACAGCAGCCTTTTATTATATGAATGAAAATTTGTCATAAAATATTATATCCTATATTAACTGATTGGGAATTGTTTTCTCATTTCTTTTGGTTTCTTTAGTTGGTAATATTTTGATTCTTAATACTAGGCCGTCGATGACTTAGTTTTAAGTCAAAGGTTGAACCAACTATTAGGTGTTTAATAATCACACAATGATTATTGTATAAAATTCATAAAAACCTACACAATCATAATAAACCTAATTTCATTTCAATTAAATCAATTTTGAAGTTTTACTTTCTTATTGAAATTAAAGACTATTTAAATCTATAATTTCTTCACAAATTCAATTAATCCAGAATATCACTGGATCTTCTGTTCCAAATTTCCAATGCATGTTTCAACAGATCTTTTGTTTCAATTTATTTGTTCAAAGGATCTTCTTTTCTTATTTTAATGTATCTGCTCCAATCCCTATTTCAATGGATCTTCTGTTCTATCTATGTTTTAATTTTTCTATTTGAGTCCATGTTTCAATGAATCTTCTCTTTCAATTTATCTGTTCAACGGATCTTCTCTTCCTATTTTAATTTATCTGTTCCAATCCATATTTCAATAGATTTTCTGTTCTATCTCTATTTCAATTATGTTTTAGTCCATGTTTCAACAAATCTTTTATTATATCCCTATTTCAATTTATTTATTTCAATCCATGTTTCAAGGGATCTTTTATTATTTCCGTGTTTCAAATTTTTATTATATCCGTGTTTCAAATCTTGTTCCCGTTTCAATTTATAAAATTCGCTTATATTTTACCACAAATCTATTAGGTGATTAGTTTCAATATTTATATATTAAAATAGAGATTTAAACATATAATTTAAAAGAAGGTCATTGGGCCCAAACACTGATTACACCCACATTTTATCACAAAACCCAAGCAAAATCCAACCTAAATCCAAATATTCTTTACATCCACATTTTATTTACAGTCTCATGGTAAAATATAATAATTGTTCTTATCGTTGAATTTTAAATTCAAACTTATCACTCTTCTAGCTATCTTTTAACTTTATTATTATTATTTCAACTTGAAATTAGTATACAGTAAACTATGAATGAAACCGGGCGGAAGCGTGTGGCATACTGAACCGAACTCCCCCTCCTCACAAGTCACAAGTCACAAGTTCGATGCCTGCCCCAAAGGAGAAAACCTAAAAGACTAGAAAATGGAGTGAACTGTTGAAACACTACTTGCTACAAAAACAATTGCGCACGTCTACAAAACAAAATCGTACTGTGTTTTCGTCTTTAAATTTTATTCGTTTTCGCATTCAATATCCATGCTTAATAACTATCACGATTGGCACCGAATAAAGCCATCCATTGTTGGTTTTGTACAAAAGCTAATTTAATTCTAAAATTATTATTTATATTTATTGCCAAGTGATTAGTAACCTAAAGGGTCACACACAATAGAATTACTTTTGGGTTAAAATGATTTACATAATTATATGATAATTATGGCATCTATTATACTCTTATTCACTTTTGGAAAGTGAATAGAGTTTGGTAATAATTCGTTTCTTGTTAGACAAGAATACCTTTTTTTGGAAGGTTGCATTATTATATATAGATCCTTAATGTTAGGTCAAAAGACAAAACACAACTCTCTCAATAAGAAATCACGTAAATAAGAAAAATGGTTTTTCTTATTAGATTTCTAAGGTGTTGTTTAGAGGGATCTAGCTTATTAACCTAACGTTAAAATCAATCCTTTGAGGATCCCGAAAGTAGTTCGTGTGGATTACCGTTAGAGGCCGGACACTTGTGCGGCTTGTTGGTTGATTAAACCTCGCTCAAGGATTTTGCTGGCATCTCTCAAGGTATATTTTGTATAGATTATCATTAAAGGTCCTATGGAAATCAATTATAATATAATTGTTATATTTTCCGCTGCGTTGTTGCTATGTTGATTTCCTTACAGTGGTATCAGAGCCTAATTTGATTTATCTATACATAATATACCATGTCATGAATGATAAATTGTTTATGTATGTATATTGGATTTAATTGATAAATTTGAGACATAAATATTGAAAAATTCGTTTTAAATATTATGGGTCAAATATGCAATTTTATTTTATTCAAAATTGTTTTGAAATTAAAAAAAACTGGGCGAGACCTGATCAGATCCGGAAACTCAGCCCAGATCTCGATCGAGCTACAGCCAGCAATTTCTTCTTTGTTGCCGAAACAACGCGAGATGTGATCTTGGCGTTTGTTATGACGAAGTCATGCAAAGAAAGAAAAAAGAAAAAAAAATAAATCAAAACAGAAGCTGAAGTTTTTTTTTCTGGATTCTTGCTGAAGAAGACGAGATGACGTCATCGTCAATTAAAAAATAAAAAAAAAAGGGATTGCCTGAAGGCGTGGTTTTGGAAACACGACTTCTGGAGCATAAAGGGAAGGGTTCTCTTTATTTCTGTTTTGACCCCACAAGTGTGCCTTCTTTTCTGATCAGTTGGCCTTGTATTTTTAAAAATTATATTTTGACCCCAAACGTTTCAAATAATTAAGTTAAATGATTTCTAATATAATTAGAAATAATATACATATAGATTCATGACAGAAAAATTATATATTCATTTAATGTGATTATTTGAATAATATGACATATGCAATTTATATTTTATATAAATTTATTTTATATTCATTTAATGTGATTATTTGAATAATATGACATATGCAATTTATATTTTATATAAATTTATTTTATATTCATTTAATGTGATTATTTGAATAATATGACATATGTAATTTATATTTGATATAAATACATTAAATATTCATTTAATGTGATTATTTGAATAAGATGACATGTAATTTATATTTGATATGAATCTATCATTTAATATGATTATTTGAATACATGTCATAAACAATTTATATTTGATATAAATTTATTATATATTCATTTAATATGATTATTTGAATAACATGTCATATATAATTTATATTTGATATAAATTTATTATATATTCATTTAATTTGATTATTTGAATAACATGTGTCATATATGATTTATATTTGATATAAATATATTAAATATTCATTTAATGTGATTATTTGAATAACATGTCAAATGTGATTTGTATTTGATAAAATAATATATTTATTTAATTGCATATTGTATGTTCAATTGATCAAATAATTTTCACATATGATATGTATGTATGATGAGACCATAAATTAATCCCTTAATTAAATATTAAATCATAATTAGTTGCCTTCCATTATTATAGTTTAAACAATTTTTATTCGAGCAACTTGTTGAGTTACCTCAAGGTTGTTTTACTTTAAATATGTTTATGCTATGAGATAAGATCTCTGAATAATGGGTTTGATTTAACAAAGACTTTTGATTTGTTGAGTTACCTCAAGGTCAAAATGTTTTTGAGGCAAAGAGTTAGGGGACATATGAGATATGTGTATCAAGAGTTGATGGCCTAACTATCTAAGAGTTACAATTTGTTGTAATTGGTAATTGTTACCTACTTGTTGAGATTATTTTTAACTTGTTGAGTTACCTCAAGGTTAAAAATAATTAAAATAAGAGTTACAATTTGTTGTAATTGGCAATTGTTACCTACTTGTTGAGATTATTTTTAACTTGTTGAGTTACCTCAAGGTTAAAAATAATTAAAATAAGATCTTAGCCACTAAGAATTTTGTGAAATTCTCGAATCAATTTATGGGATATTGATTTGAATAAAATAGTGGGAGCAAAATCAAAAAATTTCATAAGTCCATATTTATTTTATTTTGGTTTTGGTTATTGCATAAATATGAAATATTTTTATATCTTTATTTTCTGTTGTAGAAAATAATGTATAATATATTGTTTGACAATATATTAATTGCTCAAATTTTATGGATTAATTTTTACAACCTAAAATTATTTTTAGGTATGAGAAGTTATTTGATGTCTTTAAAATCTTTTTCTTAATGATGATATTGATCAAGTAATCAAAGATACATGTCAAAAACATAAAGATGATTTTGATAATGTATGTTGTTTTATACTAAAAAGCATCCATATATCTCAATTACAATAGTTGTATATGAATATGTATGCTTTAACAATACTTCATTAGATGAAGTGATTGTATGATATAAGAGTTAAAATGAGATATATGATATCTCTCACGAACTCATCTAAAGCAAAATGGCAAATAATCTTTAGTATCATCTAATGTGCTAAAGGTGATTAGTCTCATTAAAAATTAGATTTTTTAATCTTTGTTATAAACAAAGTTGAGATCTAAATATTTGCTTGAATTGCTTAATAAGACAACAAATGATTCAATCAAGAAGAAAAAGAAAATTGTGTTAATACTTGAGCTTTCCAAGAAACTGAAGTTGGATCTTGATTTTAAGAAAATTAATAAAGGGCGCTCAAACTTAACACAAAATAATAAGGACAAAAGTTTAAATGGTATTAAATTCTACTATGGTCTATTAAGATAGACATTAGAATTAGAATTAAAAGGTTCATTGAGGTTTTGAAGCAGAAGAAACTTGGTGAAGTTTCTACTTCAAATATGTTTATGATTGAAATAAATGTTTCTGCTTATAAATAAAATATTGGGTATTAGATACTGGATTTGGATCTCATATTTACATAAATATGCAAGATTTAAGGATAAGTAGAAAGTTGAGTAAAGAAAATGTATTCTTATATGTGGTAATTAAATGGGACAAAAGTTGTCACATTAACCATAGGAATATAGAGTTTTCTTTATTCAGAAGATTAATCCTTAATATAAAGGATTGTTATTATCAGTACTTACTAAAATATTATTTCTATTTCATGTTTGACATGAATAGATTTACAATAATTCAAAAGAATAAATGTTGTTCTTTTTATTGTGACAATATTTTAAGGTTCTGGTTAATTGGATAACAAACTTTATATATTTGATTTGGATAATCTCCTTTTCAAACATAAACACAAAGAAACAAAATTGATAATTTTATCTCTAACACTGTAGATATGGTTATATATATGAAAAACACATAGCCAAATTGCATAAAGATGTTTATTTGGAATCACTTGATTATGAATCAATTGATAAATATGAATCTTATTTATTAGAAATAACCAATTTACCTTTTAATTAAAAAGGTGAAAGATCTACTAAATTACTAAGCCTAATACATATTGATGTATGTAGACCTATGTTAATTGTAATTAGAGAAAGTTTTTCATACTTCAAATGATTATATTAAATATAGTCATATATGTACTTATTGAAGTATATAACTAAATTCTTTGAAGAGTTCAAAGAATACAAAATTGAAGTTGAAAAACAACTTGATAAAAGTATTAAAATATTTCGATTAGATCGAAATAGAGAATACTTGAGTCAAGAATTTATAATTATCTTAATAAAAATGAACTTGTTTCTTTATTAAAGTAATAATCGAATTTTATTAGATATTATTCGATTAATGATGAGCCATACAATTCTCTCAAAATTGTTTTGAGAATATACCATAAATATTGCAATTGATCTTTTAAATTATATTCCATTTAAACCTATCGATTCTACCTCATATGAGATATGGTATAGGAAATAACCAAAATATTTGGGAGTATCCTATATTTTATAAAAGGTAAAATCTGATAAGTTTGATACAAAATTATCATATATACTATTTTGTGGAAGGTCCAAAAGAAAGTTTTGGATATTATTTTTATGATCCCAATGAGCACAAAATGTTTGTCTCAAATTATGTTATATTTCTAGAAGAATAGTCTATTCTAGAAAAGGCAAGTGGGAGCATATAGAACTTGATGAAGTTCTTAAACCATAATTTAGTAATGAAAGAAAATTTAATTAGAGCTTGTACCTCATGGTGATGCGGTAGGACATGAAGCTCTCAACACACAAGTAAATTGTATGTTTAGTAGGATATATCGTCCACATGAGATGATGTGTTTATCATTAAGAATGATAAATCTACTATCTACAAAGAAGTCTTATTTGATAAGAAATCTAAAAGTGGTTTTGAACCATAAAATTTAAAATGGATTCCATGTATGACAACAAGGTATAGACCTTAGTCAATGCATCTAAAGGAATAAAACTCATAAGGTGCAAGTGGGTCTTCAAAAGAAGACAAACATGGATGGTAATGTTGTTACCCATAAAGCATGAATGTTGATCACTAAAGGTTACACAAAATCATAGTATTGACTATGATGAAACCTTTTCACCAATTGCCGTGTTAAAATCCATTAAGATTTTACTTGCTGTAATTTGCAAAGGGATATGTATATGATACAATCTAAGGTTTTTATTCAAAAATCCTAACAAAGTATGCAAATTATAAAAGCCTATTTATGGACTAAAGCGAGCTTTTAAGAGTTCAAATATTTGTTTTGATGAGATAATCAAAAAGTTTGATTTAATCAAAAAACAAATATGAATCTTGTGTATACAAAAGATTATTGGCAATATTATTGTATTTCTCATATTATATGTAGATGACATATTAATAATGAGAATTTACATAAATAATCTTAATTAGTTAAGGTGTAGTTGTTCAAAAACCTTCTCAATTAAAGATTTTGGAGAAACAACTTATGCATTGGGAAAAGTCTATAGAGATAGATTTGATAAGTTGTTTGGTCATATACAGTCAATATATATATTTGTATAGATATTGATAAGATGTTAAAACGTTTAACATGCATGGATCAGTTTAAAAGGTTTATATTCCTATATTTGATAGGATTTACCTTAGGACATGTGTCCAAAGACTGATATTAAGAAATATAATATGCAAAATATTCTTAAGAAGTAAGATCATTTATGTATATTATACAAGACCAAATGTCTCCTACGCTATAAGTTTTATGAGCATGTTTCAATCCAATTCCAGTGAGAGTCACTAGAAGTGGTCAAGAATTTTCTTAAGTACTTGAGAAGTATTAAGGATATATTCTTGAAAGTTGAGCTTAATATATATGGATTCATAAATACTAGTTTTCAATCTTATAAAGATGATTGCAAGTATCAAGATGGATACGTATTTATCTTACATATAAATGTTGTTATTTGAAAAGATTTCAAATAGATTATAACAACATATTCTACAATAGAGATTAAGTATATAGTTGCTTGAGAAGTTACTATAAGATTGTTTGGATGGAAATAGTTTCTTCAATAGTTGAGGAACTAAGGTCTCATCAATGATCCAAACATGTACTAAAATTTTATCATTTGATTAGAGTAATCACTGATAGAATTTAAGTAAAGATACAAAAGATTCCTGTAAAGGATAATATAATTATTCATTGACTAAACCATTATCCCAAAAGAAACTTGATGGTCATGTTTATTCATTTGGTTTGAAGTACTGAATGATTGGTTTGAGTCATAATGAAATAATGATTATGTAATTTTACGCAATAAAGATATGGCATATTTATCATTTTGTAACATATATATGTCGATATATATACAATATTATAAAGTCCTTATAATAATATTTATTATTCTTAAATTTCCCTGGTCATAGTATTGACAATAACAAGGACGTTGTTAATACGGATAGACTAGTATATATAGTGATATATAGGTGAATCATTGGAGAATGTGTTCACTGGAATGATCCGCTTAGAGATTTCCATATCGTTAACTATTTGAGTGCCAATGGTATAATCTCTACGTGACAGTAGTGTAAGCGATCCTTTGACTTGAGATCATAAGAGTATCTTTAGTGTGGATGTTATGTTTTGACTCTATTTGTCCATAACCGTAACAGGATATGCGAGCGGTAGATGTTGGATATAACAAGAAGCACGGATTGATAGTTTATGATCGATATAGGATTCATCACTCCTAATAGTGGGAGAGTATATTCCTTTCTGGTGCCACTTGTTGAAGTTCAACTCAAAGTGCACATATTTAGTAAGTAAATTTGGAAAAGTTCTAAATTTATTTACAAGGAGTTGAATTTCGGTACAAGAAAGAAATATAATTAGTACAATAAAGAGTTGGCACTTAGACTTTACTCTTGTACTAATTGGAATATAGGATAGTGAAAAGATGATAATTACATGGTACCTGGTTCATGGATAGGTGAAGTCGATCAATTGACTTTTTCTAACTCTTGGGTGGTCATGATGTCTTGGCTAGAGGCCGCTCTTGATCTATAAATATAAATGAATTAATTATTGAATTAATGATAAATTAAAGTTGTTTAATTTATTCTATTTTAGAAGCTCCGTGACTAAATTGTCTTTAGTCCAAGTGGGAGTTTGTTGGTTTTGTACAAAAGCCAATTTAATTCTAAGATTATTATTTATATTTATTTCCAAGTGATTAGGAACCTAAAGGGTCACACACAATAGAATTACTTTTGGGTTAAAATGATTTACATAATTATATGATAATTATGGCATCTATTATACTCTTGTTCACTTTTGGAAAGTGAATAGAGTTTGGTAATAATTCGTTTCTTGTTAGACAAGAATACCTTTTTGGAAGGTTGCATTATTATATATAGATGCTTAATGCTAGGTCAAAGACAAAACACAACTCTCTCAATAAGAAATCACGTAAATAAGAAAAATGGTTTTTCTTATTAGATTTCTAAGGTGTTGTTTAGAGGGATCTAGCTTATTAACCTAACGTTAAAATCAATCCTTTGAGGATCCCGAAAGTAGTTCGTGTGGATTACCGTTAGAGGCCGGACACTTGTACGGCTTGTTGGTTGATTAAACCTCGCTCAAGGATTTTGCTGGCATCTCTCAAGGTATATTTTGTATAGACATTAAAGGTCCTATGGAAATCAATTATAATATAATTGTTATATTTTCCGCTGCGTTGTTGCTATGTTGATTTCTTTACATCCATGATCCATCATCCCATCATTAACCTCTTTTTTTTTTTTTTTTTAATTCTCATTCTAAATTCTAAATATTAGTACAACATAGTACCATTCTGAATCCAAAACATATTGTCGATGACTTTGCATAGATATGGAACCGTTACAAATGCGATGAACCACTAAATTAGAACAATCAAAGGGATGAAAAATGTTGTTGGAGAAGTTCGAACCTATGAGACTTTCAGACCAAGATTGCCTTAACGCATCTCAAGTTGAAACTTTATTTTTACGAAGCGATTGTTAGCTAGCTTCCATGTAACTACTTAGTATTAATCAACTTACAATAATACTTTGGGAATATGCTCCCGTTTGTTTGTTTCCTTTCCCCCAATCGGTGTATCGTAATTCCTAAAATTTTTACTTGTCCTCTCGCCCTTTGATATTTTATTTTTACTAAAACCCAACCGACGGCTAACATTAATTCTCGCCTTCGGTCCCACTCCTTCCTCATTTATCTCTCCCAAGAAAAATCCAATCAATCAGTGCAATTTTCTACTTGTGTGTGGACACATGTCTAATTTAGCCAATGCGATGCCCGCAGGGTCCACCAAAATATGGGCCCCGCTATCCTCGTATCTACTCAAGTAGGATGTACCTTTGGAGCGGGACCTACATCACTGAAACGTGTCGATGCGGGTGAAGATAAAAGTCTGCAAACGCAAACAACGACAAATTCCAAAGCCCCCAACCCTAAGCTGAAAATAAATTTTGTAAGGGGAAAAAAAAAGAAAGTTCAAAAGATATTTCAACCCCTACAAATTGGCCAAACTGGCGATGCACCCACTCAGGTTTAACGAACTATAATTAGTATTTCTCCCTTGAGGTCTTCTTGGACCATAAATAAAACACATTTCCTAAACATGCGATAATTAACATATTAATCAATGCATTAGAGAGTATTCTAAAGATCCAAAAATAATTATTACGTTATTGTAAGAAATAAGAATATATATTGAAAAAATCTTTAAAAATTTATTAACTAAAATTATTGATAGGGTAAGGATAAACAGAGTGAAATCCCACCGTGAATGACGTGACAGATATAAAAAGACAAAATTGGGTATGTTGTATCATTTTCATGTAGCATTTTATAAAAAATTGGCACGTATCATTTAGTTAGTTATCTCATTTTTTAAAATTAAACTAATACCTTAATGATAAATGAACCATAAGACATAAATAATCGTACATGTATCAGTTTTGTATAGGTGGTGTATAATTTTGTCTTTTTATACATAATAGATATTTTTTTTTATATTTGGCACATCAGTTACTATGGGATTTCACTCAAAAATTTCATTCTAAGTATCATTACTCTTATTGATAATCACTATTGCCATTGATCTGCCTTTACTTTCTACTACCTCTTATCTCCCAAAAATATGATTAACATTAAATTAACCGTTGATATAATAATGCTATCAAGGTGTACAAAAAACCTAAGTCCCCTATTAGTTATATTAATTTCACAAGACTCTTTAAAGATAAATGTCTTTTATGCATATAAGAAAGATCATAGATAAATAAGGGAATGAGAAGGGGGAAGGCATCAGCTAATGGATCTTCTATATATTTTTGTGTATTACAATATAAGATTTTCATATAGATAATCAATTATCCATTTGGATTCACAATCCAAAACCGAAGTCATTAGAATTTTAGCATCGTTACACAAAGAAATATATGACATTTTTATGTTTGGTTGGAATAAAGGAAATTTCACAAAATGAAAACAACAATAATTTGTAGATTATATATACTTTTTATTCAAAGAACTTTTTAGTATTTTTGCTTTTGAGTAAGTTATTTTAGACATGATTTGAAGACATTCATGTATTTTTTACTATACGTTTCAATCTCTTTGGAAGCATTTAGTAATAGGGGGTGTAAATATTAATTTTTGAACTTCAGGGTGTATGAGAAGTTTAGTCAAATGTTAATTTTGTTCAAACGTAATTAACCAAAATACAAAAAAACAGAAAAGCCTAAGCCTCTGAGTTCTGACAAAAAACGTGCCATCACGCGCCTCATGCTAAATGACAAAACACGTGTCTTCCTTCTTGGCGCGGAGCGAGTTTGTTGGCGAATCAAGAGGGCATTTGGGTAATTCTAAAAAGAAGTTTGGCAAAGGAGTAGAGACGGAACCTTTTTGTCGCCACGTGCCTTGGCGTCGGCCGCACGCAGGAAAAGCCGATTGTCTTCGTCCTCTCTCAACTCTTCATTTATCTCTTTATTTTTATTTTTTAAATATTTTTTCGCAAAGTTCGCCTAACTACGCAGACAATTTGGCTAATTCCAAACCCCTTTTATCTTGTAGTATTTGGTTTTTAGTATATCAAATCCAGCTGTAAAAGAATCACCAACTATTCTACCAAAATTAATAAAAAAATAAAATAAACGCCTACTAACCCGTTCCTTCCGCTGATTTTTATTTATTTTTTCACTTTCGGGTTGAACAATGAAGTATCCAACTATCCAATTCCAATACAACCAATTTCACAAGTTACCTATGCAAACCATAGGCACGCTTCAAATTTTCTATTATAACGTATCTTGAATTAAAAACACTATCAAATTACGAGTGAATTATAAAGACAAGTGTTAAATAGATCACTCATCCTGATGGAATGAAACAATTTGAATTATAAGAATAAGTGTTGAAAGATCACTCATTTGAAATAATGTAACTAGAAATCGTATTTTCTACATGATAACGATTTGAAAAATAAGAATTAATATTTTCTATAGTAGATAGTTTTTCTTTAAAAAAAAAAAAAAATCTCCATTATGACTACATTTACATGATAATTCAAATTGTAAACACTAAACTTGAAGGTTAAAAAGATCACTCATTGCCAACTCACATTAAATTTTAAACACTATATTTAAAGGTTAAAAAGATCACCCTAGGCAATACACCTCAAATTTTAAACACTAGATTTTAAAGGTTAAATTCGCTCGTGGTCAACTCACTTCAAAATTTAAACACTACATTTAAAGGTTAAAGAAGATCACTGAATGCCAACTCAGCTCAAATTTTAAACACTAGAGTTAAAGGTTAAGAAGATCACTCATCATCGAGGCAACCTCAAATTTTAAATAAAGTTAAAGGTTAAGATGTAAATAAAGTTAAAGGTTAAGAAGATCACTCATCGCCAACTTGCCCCAAATTTTAAACCCTATACTTAAAGGTTAAGAAGATCAGTCAGTCAATGCTAACTCACCTCAAATTTAAAACACTGGATTTAACGGGTAAAAAGATTACTCAATGCCAACTCACCTCAAATATTAAACACTAAATTTAAAGGTTAAAAAGATCACTCATCGTGAACTCACCTCAAATTTTAAACACTAGATTTAATGGCTAAAAAGATCCGTCATTATCAACTCACTTTAAATTTTAAACACTTTGACTTAAAGATTAAAGAGATCACACTCATCGCCAACTTACCTTAAATTTTAAATATTATACTTAAAGGTTAAGAAGATCACTCATCGGTAACTCACTAAAATGAGTATATTAGATAGCTAAGTGATAAGTAGAGTTCATATTTTTAACGAATTTATCGGTTTTGACTAAAACTCAATGTATAGATTTATAATAGATAGCTAAGTGATAAGTAGTATTCATATTTTGAATGAATTTATCATCACTTATGACTAAAAAAAATATATGTATATATATTTATTTTTCTTTTTAATGGTGAAAATAGTCTTTATATATATAAATATATATATATATAAAAGAAAATTCACGTTGAGGCGAATGTTCCAAATTTTGTATCACGCTCATAGAATAGCGGTGATGCAAAAAAACAAAATGGAAGACGACAAAATGGAGTGGTTATTATTATCTTTCAGCAAATGTATAACTTAATAAAGTTAAAAAAAAAAAACAGAAGGAGAAAAGAGAAGTTGTGACAGTGAGACCGTTGAACGTGATGACTGGTATTCAGTATTTGTAATATTTGAGTAGTGGTATTAATTAGACGATGTAGATCTTGGAATTTTTTTTTTTTTTTTTTTGTGGGTAAATCATAAATGAGCTAAAATACTATTACTACTTTAACTATAAGAAAATAGTATTATTATTACAGAGGAAAAAAGAGAAAATAATTAATAAATAAAAAAATAAAATTGAGCAATACAGAAGTAGTGGTATACAAATACTCCTTCAAATGGTGGGTCATACCCAACAGTTTATTTCGGCCGCCCCCATTTGTCGTCTCTTTCGTCTCCGTCCACCACCGTCGTCCCATTGCGTTTGACTTCACGCCCTCTCCCCTCCCCTTCCCTTCTTCTCTCTCTCATCAGAACACTCTTATCCTTTACAACTTCACATCTCCTTTCTCACTCATCTCTTACTCTGATTTATTTACTAAATAATTTTTATCTGTGTCCCAGTTTTGGGGCTCTCTCTCTCTCTCGTAGTCTCGTGGTTTTGGGGGCTCAAACTTCAAATAGAGAAATATTTGGTGCTGCAATTTCGTTCTGAAGCCCTCTGTTGTTATTTCAGAAGTGTCTCTTCTTGTTCAGAAACTCTAAATAAACGAGGAATCAAACCAGCAAAGCTTAACATACTACACACAGTCACGCACTACGCCACTTACCTATCCAAAAAGGAAAGAAAGAGACCCGAGTCATTCATTCATTCATTCATTCGATCTTTGGGTCGCTCTGATACGGTATGAGTGGTCAAAGATTCATCTTTTTGAAGATCAGCTTGAGAATTTAAGGTTTTTAAAGGTTTGAATCTTGAACCAGTGTCATGGCTGGAAGTAATGAAATCAACGCCAGTGAATCCAAGGTTTACTTTTTTTCTTGGTTTATCTTCATTTTCCTCTTAATCTTAATATTATCTTGTTTAATTACTATTAATTCGATTATTACTTGTTAATATGCTTTATGGGTTTTGTTCCATTTTTGTTGCATCCACAATTTCTCTCGTGTTTTTGGCTTCTTGTTCAACAAAGGTCACTCCTTTGTTGCTAAAAGATTAATCCTCTACCGTTTTGATTTTAGGGCTCAAATTGTGGTTTATGCCTTCTTTTCCGTTTTCAGCAGAATTAGCAGCCTCAGGAAACTTTCTTTTTGTATCCTTGTTTGGGGCTTTTATGGTTTGGTTTCTAGACTTATCATTTACTTTCTTTTTCTGGATATGCAAGTAATGCTCCTCTGTCTTCCTTCTTTTGTTTTTTCTTTGGATGATTGCGATGGACTTCAATCTGAGATGCTCAGGAAAATACGGTCGATTTCAGTAATCTTTTGGGTGATTTCAAAGTTGATTAGGGCTTGTCATGTAGGCGTTTTGATTTGCTTTGAAAGACAGAATTTCTAATGGTATCCGGTATCTATTGTTTTTCTCCAGAGGGTTGTTCCGCTCAATACATGGATTCTCATTTCCAATTTCAAGTTAGCCTACAACATGCTACGCCGTCCTGACGGCACATTCAATCGTGAACTGGCTGAGTTTCTTGACAGGAAGGTCCCTGCTAACTCTATTCCTGTTGATGGGGTTTATTCTTTTGATGTTGTTGATCGCGCAACAAGCCTCCTGAATCGAGTCTACAGGCCTGCACCTGAAAATGAGGATCAATGGGGAAAAATAGAACTTGAGAAGCCCTTGAGCACTACCGAAATTGTTCCAGTTATTGTCTTCTTCCACGGTGGAAGCTTCGCACATTCATCAGCAAATAGTGCTATTTATGATACACTTTGTCGTCGGCTAGTTAATATTTGTAAAGCAGTTGTCGTATCTGTGAATTACCGGAGGTCGCCAGAGTATCGATATCCTTGTGCTTACGATGATGGATGGACAGCTCTAAAGTGGGTTCATTCAAGACCGTGGCTACAAAGTGGGAAGGATTTGAAGGTTCATGCGTACTTGGCTGGTGATAGTTCCGGTGGTAATATTGTACACCATGTTGCTGTGAAGGCAGCTGAATCTGGAGTTGAGGTATTGGGTAATATTCTCCTTCAACCATTGTTTGGTGGGGAAGAGAGAACAGAGTCGGAGAAGAGGTTAGATGGGAAGTACTTTGTAAAAATTCAAGACAGAGATTGGTACTGGAGAGCATTTTTACCGGAAGGAGAAGATAGAGATCATCCGGCCTGTAACATATTTGGCCCTAGGGGTACAAGTCTTGAGGATTTGAAGTTCCCAAAAAGCCTTGTTCTTGTACCTGGTTTAGATCTTGTCCAGGATTGGCAATTGGCTTATGTGGAAGGGCTCAAAAAATCTGGGAAAGATGTAAAACTCCTCCATCTCAAGGATGCAACTATTGGTTTCTTCTTCTTGCCAAATAATGATTATTTCTATTTGCTCATGGAGGAAATTAAAAGCTTTATCCATCCTAACTGTTAATAGATTAACTTCGATTACTGGCAGCCATACATAACAGAAGAAGTTTGACATTCTCGCGGGTTCCTTTTATTTCCCCTTTTGGCAGTGAAGGTGTGTAGTTTTATGGTTGTGTAGAATTACTACTTACTGTTGTTTTCAACTTGTTATTTCTCATGGTTATATAAGAATGGTGGATGTACTGGGGACTGGGTTTGTCCTCCCATCTGAAGATAATGGCCTTCCAAATATGGTTGTGCGTGAGGTTTCTCATATGAGGAGGTTGGTCTATCAGATATTGAAGATTGTTACTTATGGATTTGTATAAGCTCTTTAGCTCAAGCATTATCATATCCCACGTAAAACCTCTGACCATCAAGGAAGAGGGTGTAGTACTCAGGCATAATAGCTTCTGGTCGGTCATTCGGATGGTGGCAAAAGGCAGAAGTCTAATTCAGAACATGAATATGGAAATTCATGGAGCTGTTAAACCTGTATGTTATACTGTTCCCTAGAGATATATAAAGATTTTGTTTGTTTACTTTCTACTCAGATTACTCCTTCAATGAAGTTCAGCGTTGGTATATTGTATATGCTGACTTTATTTTTTAAGTATCTGTCTCTCGTGCTTAATACTTCTTAACTGTTGATTAGCAAAAGTTATTCCTGGATAAAATACTACAATCTGAAGTCATTCTTTTGTTTTCAATCTTTTTGACACACAATGGCGAATTACCACTGCACAAATGCAAATTTCCCTCCGTGTCACCAGGCATTTGTCTTCTGAACTAATTTTTTTTTGTTAACACTGTAAAAATTAAAATCTTTCTTGCTGGGTGCTGAGACTAGTGTTATGGTGGTTGTGTTGATTGTTTTCTTGGTAAGGATACTTCTTACCCTTTTCCACCATGATTTCTTTCTCGTTTGGACACTGAATTGATGGTATGAATTGAAAGGAAAATAAGGAAAGGTGCATCTGAATTAACATTTTGTCTACGTGCTCTATGTGTCAGCTGTTGAAACTGAAATGAATTTCTTGACACTTTGATTCGACATTTTCAACATCATCATATGGCTCTTTGTAATCAATCTAATTGTGGTTTTAAAGTTGACAAATTTACTGTCCTGATGATAATTTGTAAGAATTCCCAAATCGAGAGGCTAGTATGTTTAGAGTCAGTCCACTTTGAATTGAGAGCAACAGCCAACATGTATTTTATTTTTCGTCTCTCGCCTCCCTCGAAAGCGTATTTATTATTAGTCATCAGGGAAAAAGAGAAAGACGCACGACGGCACACGACTGCTGGGTGGTGTGGTGGACCATGAACGCATTGAAATCCCGTTGTCACCCTAAAGCTGAAACCAAACCCCGTCTACCAAAGGGACATCTCAAAAATTAAAATGTTTCGATTTTCAAAGGAAAGGAAGGAATGATTGGACCGGAGTCGAAATCATTGGGATATCGCCCATCTTGGGACGTTGATTATTTTCGGTTTAAAACTCTTTGTCAGCATTCGAATCGATTGCTTCTCTGTGTTCTAATCTACATAGGCTGAGTTTGGAGTTTGGGATAAATAGCAAATGATAGGAATTGGCTTTTGTTTTGTATTTCACTATTTTGATGGAAAGGAAAAGTCATCCACTTTGTGGTTGGGATTGGGAGTTTTGGAACTACTCTTTTAACTCCGAGGGACCACTTACTTATGCCCAGCCACAACCCCAACTCATTCAACTCTTATTTATTTTTAATCTTCCAAAAACAAAAAATTTGATATTTAGTTAGCGGTATGATAAGAATGGCACCAATAAGATTGGGAAAAGACAGAGGATGTTGCGAAGAGTACAATGTAGAAAAAGCCTAGATTGAGTTTGTTGGCCTTTCTGGTTTGTTTATAAATTACCAAATGAATCAAAAATACTATTACTTCATAATTAGTTGTGCATGTGGTCGACCATTGGGCTATGTAATGAGAAATCATTGGATTGTTAAATCTCAATACTTTCTCATAATGTGTGCATAGTAGCCCACATATTGTGGTATTAGTTCTTTACTCAATGCCTGGATTGTCACAATAGTAAAATATGACAGTCAGGATTATTAGTTTGAGTCAACATTAATGAAGTGGCGAAAAAACATAAAATTGTAAAGTTAGGACCCTAAAACAAAAAAAAAAAAAAACAATACTATAATAAGTCACTATGCACACACGGCGGAAAAATACTCAAACTTAACCACCGGGTGGTTATTAACTCATCAGCTGATGTGTATAAATATTTAGAATAGATTTGAAGTTTGTTAATTTGTTGTAGTCATTGTGTGTGGATGTGTACTTAAAGTAGTAGTAAGTATTGTTAGTATGATGGGTGGTGGTTGGTGGGTAGTGGAATTAGCTGGTTTAGCGTTTGCAAAATGTGGTTTAGCGCGACAAGGTGAGGTCACTGTTTCATTAGAATGGCCTCATTATTAACAGCGATCCGTAGACTGTTTTTTTTTTGTTTACTCATTTGTTTGTCAACATCTCACTGTTAAGCCATTAATCTATTTTAGTGGGTCGCCTGCGCCCTCCTTTTTATGTTCACACACACACACATTGATATACTTGAATTTGGTTATGTTGAGAGAGCATCTTTCTCACTCAATTACTCCATCATAATTTAAAGCCATTTTAGCTGCCTATTTTGTCAAATCGACTTCTCGTCATTTTCGATCCATCATCCAAAACTCCAAATTTAAAGACAGGAATTGAGCTCCTAACTTACAACTGTCCTAAGCACTTTAACTCCTCGGTGAGCCGAGGGCACATGTCAATTCCAAATTTTATTTGATTTCTCATTTTCGACTATGATCAGAAAATCCTTATCGAGGGAGGGCGGCTGCAGTTTGTCTCATTTACATATTTGAGACAGCAATGGTGACAAATTCATCCTAAGAAAATAATGAGAAAATGCTGTTTTTACTTTATTACTCTTTCAAAATCCAACAACAATAACAACAAGCATTACAAGTGGTCTTAGAGAATTGATTTACATAAATATAATTTAAACAAAGTACAAATAATGCTGAGCCTTTTTCACTTGTATATGCTATCTTCGTCATCGCAATGAAATCTCAAGGACCGATTCATTAAAGTGAATCGTCTCAAGATATTTTTCATGGAAAGCGTCATTTTTATATACAACACAATTTATGTTTGTTTTTCGTTTTCAAAGTCATAAATACAGAATCCGTAAAAATAAGTTGGTAATATATTCTCATCAGCCATGGAGAGAAGAAAAAAAAATCAAAGAGCATTATCGTAGGAGCTTTTTTCTTTTCGACATCAACAATCGGTCCTGGTGGTACTGGTTCACATTGCAGCCATTCTGCAAGACAATAACAATATAATAAAAATGAAAAAACCCAAAAGAAGTAAGAACACAAGCGATGAAATAGGACCATCCACAACAGAAGAAATGGTAAATAAACACTCACAACAGTAAAGAAATGGCAACTTCTGGCCTTGCTCAAGTTCGCAAAAGCACCTCTCCCAAGCATATTCGCATACAAAAGCATGCATTGATCGGTACTTGCAGGGTCTGGCTTCATTGCTAATCACATATAAAGCTGGTAAGCCACATTTACTTTTACCGTAAAATATAACCATGTCATTTTAGAGCAATCAAATTTATCAAATCCTTAGCAGTAGGGTTGCCAGAGGATATGACCACAAGATCACAAGGAAACCTCTAGCGCATTTAGTGGACTTAACGAACCAATAACTTTTCTTTGCTGAACTTCCACCAGAGTCGTTTTGCACAATCTATACAGCTAAATTAGCTGCTGCAGGCTAGAGTTGCTGAAGTACTTCAAAACTTTCAGCACATGGAGAGTATTGAATGAAATAATGCACTATGAACTGTTTGCACCGGAAGGAATTCCATAGCCATGTTTGCACATCATGCCTAAAACCTGCTCAAGTTTACTCTTTTCCCCCCATTGTGAGTAGGCCTTGTACAGTATCCAAAATGTTTTCTTTGACAGGTACAGATTCATTTGATCCATCTCATTCATAACTTTCTCCATGTCAGCAAGGCGCCTTTGTGATGAATACATGACCATTAAGCAGTGGTAAAGAGACCGGCAAATTTTCCAACCAGCAAGCTCTGCGCGCTTCACAAAATTAGCAAGCTTATCCACTGCATTCTGTCGGAAGTAACTCGAAGCTATGCATCGCATTATAGCAGTCGTCCTTACAGCAGTATTCCGATCGAATGCTTCACTAATAACATTTTCCATGGCCTCCAACAAATCTTCATTTGCATATACACAAATCAATAACACATTCAACCAGGGTCTATACTCATTTTCTGGAACCAACATCAACAATTCCTCAATCTTTTCAATTCTGTTTGAAACAGAACTCCTGCAGTAGGCACATATCATTGCACGGATCAAGGAAATTTCTTTATCATTTACATGATATTTTACTAGTTCATAGATCTCTTCCATCTTTTCCAACCTACCTGAGTGGGCATACCCTCGAAGCATGAGCAAGTGGGTCGCAAGGTCAGGCTGGATGTCATCCGCCTTCATGATCATATAGGTCTTTTCCATACTGTCCCACATCCAAGCAGTAACATATCCAGCAATTAGATTATTATACGTGCTCACATTAGGAGAGAGCTTCACATCGTCGATCTCTCTTAGAATTGTCTCCATGTGATCTACCAGCATCAACCGTCCAAAGACCGAGATAAGAATGTTATACGTAACAATGGTTGGTCTACATGTTGCTTCCTGCTTCAAATCCCTGAAGAGTAACTGACATTTTGCAGCCAAACCATTATACATATATGCACTCATTAGCGCATTATATAGCGAGGTTTCCTTTAGCTTTTTGTTTGCAGCTTCAGCAAAAAGCTCGTCCGCTAGATCAATATCCTTCAGTTTACCAGCCATAGTAATACCCTTGGCATACTCCTCCGATGTCATAGGTGCTCCATAATCGATTTGTTCTCTTCTCCAATTAAATATCTGAGAGAAAGTAGTTAAATGTAACCACGACTAAACTGCCCACAGTAACCGAATAATTGATGTTGCTGACAATCAAGCCAGCTTTTAACATACTGCTCAAAATGACACGAACAAGTAAGAAAAATAAAGAACTTCCGCTAAAATGAGAAACGAATAGACTTATACCGGAATATATCATTTTCGCTACATTCAGACCACATCACTCCAACTTCTACTGCCATCTAAACCATTGCCACAGTTTTGTACGCATCCATTAAAGGAACCTAAGAAACGACTACTTTAATTTGATTGTTTTCTAGGCAGTCCAACTATGCTCACATATCTAAAACATAGTAAGTTTAGCTAAAGGTTTACAAAACATTCAATGTATGCCCAATAGTATCACCATAAGCCCCTAACCTCCCTTCATTGCTTCAATTATAATCAGAAATGGAACAAATAAAGCTCGAACAGAAAGAGAGGTAAGAGGAAAAAAATGGTTTTGGTTTTACCCGAAGGGCTAAATGAGGAGAAGAAACCAACTGCTCTAACAGCTCAACAACAGCGGAGCCATCGTAATAACTCCTAAACAAAGGAACCCCTTTTTCTTGCAGAACCCTCTCAATATTCTCCACATCGCCACGGCATTCCAAGAGCTCGTCTTTCAACAAGGCGACCCTGTTCCTTTGATATTTCTTGGCAGCCGAATCATCGGTGGTGCGCCACTTGTCGATGAATAAAGCGGAGATATTTGGCCACGCGAACTGGGATGCCGAGTTATATGGGGATTGGGCAGTAGGAGTTTTACATGATGATGGATGTAGGTTTTGGGCAAGTAAGTTTGTTGGGGTTCCATGGAAACAGGACCTTCCATGGAGGAATAACTCTCTGGCTTGTGCTGCGTCTGAAGATAATTTCCAAGCTCGCCTCATACTTCTGCAATGGAGGCAGCGAAATTTATGAGCTTTTATTTCTAACAAAAGAGAGCGTTTATTGTTTTCCTGCCACTTTGATTCCGAGTTGTCAAAGGGTTTATGGTTCTACTAGTGAGACATCGCCATAACTTTCTTTTTCTTTTTTTTTTGGGTTGCAGATGACAGATTTGCAGTGAAGTACGATGATTTGACCAATTTGCTTTGGATTTTATCATTTCTTGGCCCAAATGTTAAAATGGGCTTCGGTTTGCTTCTCCTCACAAGGCAAATGAACTCACTACTCACTAGACCTTTGGTTCAGCTAACGAGATGAAAGGTTTTAAAATTTTATTTTAGAGATGTTGACATAAATTCTTATTATCTCATACCTTCGATCATTCATATCCATTAATTATTATTATTTTTTTTAAAAAAATGATGTTTTTTTTTTAAACCCCTATACACCCATGTAGGTTTCAAATCCCATTAATTACTTTCTCCTTCCATACACAATATTAAAGAAGTTTCTGTATTAAAGTTCTTAAGTTTAAAATAATTTGTTATGACATTTAACAATGATGAAAATTATGCAACAAACATTAAATGGTGACACCAAAGGAATGAATCAAATAATTATAAAAAGGGCTATTTGTCTGAAATGGTTTCATAAATTAGAGTTGCGTATGAATTTTATGTCGATGTGTAAAGTTATTATATAAAATGATTTCAGAAGAATTTATACATATTAGTAATAATATTATTTTAATGCATTGCATAATATTTATTAATAATAATGGCAAGTTTTTATAGCGCGAAAATGTCATAGTCAGAAGGATGGATTATTAGTATTAGATTCTCAGACAGACACGTAATGAGTAGACGATGAGTTACTGATTGCTTTGTATTAACTTCGAAAGAGTTAAAAGTGATGAAAGAGCAAAGTCTAAACTCTCCGCCTTAAACATCTCTACTAAGCACAGTCCACCGTTTACGGAAACTTCTTCAGCTTCAACAACCCACGTTACCCACCACCACCACCACCACGACGATGCCGTCCGTATTTCTCCCCGGTTCCACCGATTTATCATAGTATACGGATATTACTACGTTAAATTCGATTAAAAAAAACCCACTTGCGAAACACGCGCGGTGTTTTTTTTTTTAACTGCTGATAATCATCCATATTTGATTCTGTTGCCTTTGACTGTATCGCCAAACCAAACAAGGGAAGCCCACAAGATAGGAGGAAACCTTTGGGATTTGTTTGAAACATTCAGGTGAGTCACTGAAAGATTATTAAAGTTGTGAATTTTGTTTTCAATTCCTAATTTAGCTGCTCTTTTTCGTTGATTGATATTCAGTAGTAAGTTTGACTTTGATATCCATGTTCTTTAGATTGATCAACTCTTTTACCTTTGTAGTTTGATACTAATTCTGCTCTTATCAGTCCTGCCGTTGAAGTAGTAATAGAAAAAGATTAAAGCTTTGAATGTTTGGACTTAATAACAGAGGATGTAATAAGAAATGGTGCTGCATTCTGACCAACGAACTTCAGTAAGATAAGTACCTTTGCACTTGAATGGAGTATTAGTTTACTTCATTAATCAGGATCAGGGTCAATTTGCTCATTATCAACTTCGTTCCCAAAGAATGGGAATTTTCAGCAGCTGGTAATCTGAGACCATTTGTCATGGTCTTTCCAACACAACCCAGAAACAGTAAATCATTTTTCTCTATTATAGAAGAATTATTCGTCTTTATTATTGATACTTTAGATTAGATAAAAATCTTTTGAGGGGTGATTTTTTTTGGTGTAATCAACATTTTATGCAGGGTTGACCTGGTAAAAACCCTGTTTGGAGTGATTTGAAGAGACTGCAATGTCCGATATTTGTCAGGAACTTGCTCTGGCACTTTTAATGTAAAATGTATTTTGTATCCGAGGGGACTGCTGTTAACGACATGGGCCATTGGTTTAGTAGATTGGAACTTGAATCAGAACTTCTTGATGGTCTTACCTCCAATTACGAGGTTGTTGGCACTAAAAGACCATTAAGTTCTTTGGATCATGAAATTGCTCAGCTCACTAAGCTTAGATCAGGGCCGCATGAGAATTTAAGCCGTGTCCTTCCTGGGAAACGGGAGTCTACAATTTCAACCTTGAAGATGCTAGCTGGTCGTGAAGCAAATTATTCAGGAAGAGGGAGATTCTCAACGGCTGATCGCTGTCATGTTCTAAGTAAATACTTGCCAGTCTGTGGTCCTTGTGTTGTGGATCAGATGACCACCAGGGCTTATGTGTCACAGTTTTCAGCTGATGGTTCCCTTTTTGTGGCTGCATTTCAGGTAGTTCTTTCCGTCAGTTGATTTGGGTCTCAATTTACAATGAAACAGATCTGATTCTTACTTTTGGTTTGTTTTCCAATGAACAACGTAGCAACAAAGTGTTACTCATAGAGAACAGAAAAAGCAAGACAAAATGTTAAATAAAATATATCAATTGTTATGATGTTAAACGAACTTTCCACAAATGAAGTTGAATGCTGACAAAGTGGCCATTTCAATGGTGTTCTTACCATGTCCCACACGTATGAAAAGATCTCTCTGTACTAGGTTAATGTTATTTTAGGAGGTTAGTGCTGGAAATAATTCTTAGTGCCATATGTTGTGCCATGAACTTTTGAGTAAGCTGCATTTGTTTTCCTAAACAGGGAAGTCACATTAGAATATACGACGTGGAAAGAGGATGGAAAGTCCAGAAGAACATTCTTGCCAGAAGCTTGAGATGGACAGTTACTGATACGTCTCTTTCACCAGATAAAAGGAGTCTTGTGAGTTTCATGCTGCTAGCAATTGCCATTGGAAGTGCATATTGGATTTTGAGATGACTTCCTTGCCTATAAAATTGCCCTAACATTTTCAGCAACTTGTGCTTATATATCGCCTTGTTCTCGGATGCAGTATAGTTGCATTGAGATTTTATGTATCCAATTCTTATAAAAGAGCCTTCTCTTTTCTAAATTTCTGCCACTCTGATCTAAAATTCTTTCAAGTTATAGTCAGTGTTATGTTGGCATGAAGTGCATATATCATTTTCAAAGTTCTTTTGTATCATTTCGTGTCAATTTTGGCGTTGTAGGTCTATGCCACCATGTCGCCTACTGTCCACATTGTTAATATTGGATCTTCAACAACAGAATCTCTGGCAAACGTAACGGTATGAAGTTTTGAATTCTGTTTCTTTATGTCAATGTAGCCAAACTTTGACGTAATCCGTCTCCATATCTTATGCATGAAATACCTCTTCTACACTCATATGTTGGGCACCGTGCATAAATGCTAGTACTTTTGTCTGCTTGAGATTAACCAAAAGATTTCCTATTTGAGTTTTCTTAGTGCTACTGGTTTATTGTTTATTTCCTGATAATCCCTGTTTTTCTTTCTTCATAGTGACTGTTTTACTGTTGTTATTAACCAGGAGATCCATGATGGTTTGGATTTCTCTGATGACAGCAGTGGGGGATACTCTTTTGGAATATTTTCTGTGAAATTTTCCACAGATGGGCGTGAAATCGTAGCTGGAAGTAGTGATGATGCAATATATGTGTATGATCTTGAAGCAAACAAGCTAACTCTTCGAATATCAGCACACACGGTAACACTGCAATAACTTCATATGGATTCTCCTGGTTATGTATGTTACTTAAATAACTGCTATTTGCCTTACTACGTAGGAAGAATTGATTAAAACTGGCAAATTGAGAGCTTCATAACTGTGCTTCTAAGAGGCTGCAGTTCTCTCTTCTATTTGACTTGTATGATCTTAAAATGCTGTATGTTACATTTGTGATGCAGTCCGATGTTAATACAGTATGTTTTGCTGATGAAAGTAGCCATCTTATTTTCTCTGGGAGCGACGACAATTTGTGTAAGGTGAGTCTTCCAGCTGAAATTGTTTTTCAAGATGTACATTTCCATGTTTTTTATTGTAGTTATATAATTCTATATTCTTCCGTTTCCATTCTATTGATGTATGGTTTTTTAATTGAGCCTCAAATTTTGAGGGAATGGTCAATTGATCAATGGAAGCCAAGCTCTTCCTTTGCTTGGCAGTTGGATTTTTCAGCTCTGATTGGCGTGAACCTCCTTGTTTGCCCAAAGATATGATGGTGAATAAGTGAATGTTGAGTCTTTCTAAATGAGTTTCCTGAGTAGGGGAATGATATTGTAAGGAGGTTTGTCCTGTTTGTTAATAAAATTGGGCCACTCTGGAAAACAATTTTGATAATGTGAAACGCATCATTTGGTAACATTAAGGATTAAACTTCTCAAGTGAACTTCTTTATGTAACAAGTCATTTTGTGAAGCCAAATTCAACCACAATAATGCATATGGTATTTTCCCCCCAATATAGAATTGGTGAAACTCTCTTTTTGACTTAGGTTTGGGACAGGCGATGCTTCAGAGCCAAAGGAAAGCCAGCAGGGGTCCTAATTGGACACCTAGAAGGCATCACGTTTCTCGACAGTCGCGGAGATGGTCGCTATTTCATTTCGAATGGTAAAGATCAGGCCATCAAGCTTTGGGATGTACGGAAAATGTCTTCTAATGCTCCTCGGTATGCTTAGTTTCCTGCAAATAGTCATATATTCATGTTGTTTCTTCTGTTGCAGAGGTGAACTACAAACTTTTATTTGCCTTGGCAGTTATAAAATGTTGTAAAGCAACTGGTTCCAGTGTTGTCTTTGTGATATCAATAAAGATAGGGAAATGTGAAATTCAAAGTATATAAGCCTCTCATAAAGTCATTGTGGTTGTTCTTGGGATTCCTTCCTATCTCGGGGTACATTGTTTTGTAACCTCGGGACAGTTAAAAATACGAACGGAGTGACCTGCTTATGCTGCCTGTGATATGCATTTTTCATTTAAATTTGCACAGTGTGTTTACACACTTTTTTATAATGTACAGTTATTTGACATATGAAACTATTTTCAGTAGGGATTATAATTTGGAAACAGCATAACTATCTAGAAGCAGTGATGACAATAATACTTGCTGCACGATTGATATGTCCTTCGGCTGTACATGAACATTGTTTCCTTCGTGTCTATAACACGGCTCACTTTTATTGAACAAAAAACACAGCTCGCTTTGATGTTGTTCTGTGATAGTTTGGATTGGTTACAAGGTCATGCTTTTGTTATTCCTTTTCAGCGATACAGGGTTTAGGAATTATGAGTGGGACTATAGATGGATGGACTACCCACTTCAAGCAAGGGAGCTGAAGCATCCAGGTGATCAATCAGTGTCTACATACAGAGGTCACTCAGTCTTGCGTACTCTCATTCGCTGCTACTTCTCCCCTGAGTATAGGTGAGAGTTCACCATGAGCAACGATAATTAAAATCTGTATCTGGTCAGTTTTTTTGATGTACTTGGTTTGACTTGCTAAATATTAGTTTAGCTGGGTATGGAACTAACATGCTAAACTCATTCCTTTGTTGCAGCACTGGGCAGAAATATATTTACACTGGCTCGTTTGATTCTTGTGTTTATGTATATGATTTGGTACGTACAGAGTTTTATCAACGAATTACCATCATTAACTTTATCTTCTGAAAGGTAGAGTAAATAACTTTATCTACTCCAGAATAGGACTTCGATGTTGAAGTTTCCTGCATTCCAAATAGAATTGGACCTCCTGCATCATTTGGAATGGCATGTTTTGTGGAATATGAGATAAAGAGGTTAAAGGATGAATGGCATTGTGCTTTTGTGATTAGTTTTCAGCCGGTTAAGTTTGCTACTTTTGTTAGATATACTTAAAACAAAAACTATCAATGACAAGATCCATCTGATGACTGTTTTAGTAGCTAAGGAAATCCATCCTAAGATAACAACAAATGTTTCATTGGCATTCTTCCTTCTGCATCCATTATGCATTTTGCACTCGTAGATCTTGTACTTTCTCAAGAGTATCTGTTATATTGAGTGACATCACTGTTCGTTTAGGTAACTGGAGCTCAAGTTGCAAAACTTCAGTACCATAAGTCAACTATAAGAGATTGTAGCTGGCACCCTTATTATCCAATGCTTGTCAGTTCTTCTTGGGATGGAGATATTGCCAAATGGGAATTCCCTGGAAATGGAGAGGGACCTGTCTCGAACAAGAAGCAGCTCCGAAGACCGCTCCACTGAAGACTTTAGGCTGTAAAGAAATTGTGGTGATGTACCTCAAGATGGCTAGAATCCCCGCCCATGGAAAATGGTTAGTACTTGTACAATTGGTAGTGTATCTCAATAATTCAGATTCAATATGAATATAGACAAAATACGAATTCAGAGTTTAAAGGTAAAGATTGTTGCCTGCTGATTACAATACCCGAAATGACGGGGTTATCAAAAGATTTTTGGGAATGAAGTGTGTATATATTCATGATGTATGGTTGGCAGTAAGTTGAATTAATGCTCACGCACACACCATTGTTTTCATTTTCTGCTTCCTCCCTCCCTTTGAACCTATACTTGCAGAAGTTTCTCAAGAATTTTAATGTTTAGGGGTCTCTTAAGATTTGTTGATGAGTCTGACTTTGATGATTCATTCATGGCTAAACTTGTCTAGTGGAAATTCAGGGGGCGTCTCATTTTCCATGTAGTTAGGTAATAGTACAAGATTGTGTGCTGAATTGATTATCATCCTCAACGTAAAAATATGCACATTTTAAGTGAGTCAAAACTTGATTTCAATGCCTTCATCCAAGAATATTGGAAAGTGTGGCTGGATTCGAAATAATATGAAACTGCATGGGCCTCAATTGGGAACTTGAGTCGCACAATCCCCCATGGGGAATTGGTTTGAGGAAATATAGTGTTATGATTGAGAAATATGATGATAATTTAGAATTTAGAGAGTTGTTAATAAGCTCATCAGACCATAAAACTGGGGAAAAGCGATTACTTCTTCTCCCCAGCGCCCAAAAGGCCGCCGGAATCCTTTTACACCATGACCATGTCTTGTGATTACAAACTTACAAAAAGTACAGACATTCATATTCATATTCATATTCATTCATTTCAACAACCACGTGCTTGTTTCCCTTCATTTTTTCAATTAAAATGGTAGGAAACCGTAATCATTACTCCAACCACTATTTTTGTTACATGATTTTATATATCGCAAAAATTCTTGTGAGACGGTTTTATATATGAGACTTGATACGTGAATTATGTTTAATAAGCTAATATGTTAATTTTTTATATGTTATATACTAATATTTGATACTTCGTGCACTAATTTTTCGTATAATTCGTAAATCTAACTTTTTATATTTTATATTTTAAAGTGAAATTCATATTAAAATATCATATTAAGGTACACATAACAATGATCCTATATTATATATATATATATATATATATATAGTTATTGATGGTTAAAAAGGTTGACAAAAGGTTTTCAAAGACAGCTGAGCAAAAGAGGAGGTGGTGGGACCAAATCACAAGTACTTAAGCTCCAATCAGGATTTACAACAATATAAAAAGGATACACAAATCTTTAATAACTTTTTGACTCTCAATTAATTATTAATTAGTAAACGAAGAAAAGAGAACACAATTAACGTATCCTATTAGTATTTCAGTGGCATATGTGAGTTGCTTTTGATAACTTTTCTTCAATGCCCCTCCGATCAATCTCCGGACAGACATAATACCCAAACACTACCCAACACTTTGAACTTGGTGAAATCATGATTACATTTCATCTTTTGCTTTCTTCAATTAATAGAGTAAAGCCCAGCCCAACCCATGAAAAACCCATAAAAATGTAAAGTAGAAAATCCTAACCAAAATAAAAACTGAAAAAATATCAACACTACTTTTGTCAGTTGGATGAGCACGAGAAATACTCTTATTATGATGAACTGACATCCCAAATAATATATTGGGGCTTGGCCAGTTGGCCTTGGCCCTCCCTCCCCCTCTAAAACAAAAGCCTAAACATATAATGCATACTATACACTAGCCGTTATCAACAACGACACACACAGTAAGAGCGGGGAACATTCTCAGTGGTTAAAGCAGTCAGATGTTCCGACTCTGTGTGTTTTGTTTGTATATAAATTCATACATCTCTCGCATAAGTTGAAGAAAGAAAAAAACAAGATTCTGTTCTATTAATTAAAAATAAACTAATAAATGCATCGGACCAGGGATTAATAACCTTATCAATATACTAGCACACTTTGAGTAGTACAAATATTCACCTATTGTGTATCGACTGCGCCTTTCGCCTTATCTTACCTTCGGTTGATTAATCTTGCATCTTGCAGGGAACCCTTTCATTTTTGGGACATTGGATTCTCACCAATGTTTGCGTTACTCAAAGCGATATTCTCGCTTTCATTTTGTCCACCATTGCTCGGGCGAAGACGGAACGCTCAACTACCAACGTATATTTTGCTATTACGTTTCGTGTTTCAGTTTAGAAATAAAATATGAGTATATTAAACTAAAAGCTCTATCAAGTAATTAGTGAATCATAAGAAATATCTACACTAGCAGCTATCATAATATAAAATTATAAAAAAAAAAAACATTTGATGAATCTTTGCAACTCATACCAAAAAAGAAAGTTTCCGAATATCCACATTTTGCTTTTCATCAGTTATTACATCTACTTTGGACTTTTGACCTCCCAATTCCATAATGTCTCTCGCAAAAATAAATGAAATAAATCTCTCTATCTGATTTTGACTTCCCCTTCCAAAACAAAACAAAACCTAAAAAGCTATATGGTATGACCCGACCGCACCAACAAAAACTAGACCTATGAAATTAGAAGTGATGATTTTCCACTTTTGCCCTCGATAGAAGTAACTAATTCCTAGTTTTACCCTTCCACTCAATGCACTGTTCAGTAGGCCTTGTCTTCTGCAACCCGGCCTTTAACGGGCACGGCGTTTGCAATGGCAGCACCATGCAATTGTACTGCAGACACAGAGAACTGCTCAGCGGAATCTCAGCCGTCGGGTTGATGTCTATCCCCGTCAGAAAGTTATGCTGCAGGTACAGTATTTGTATACTAGCCGATAACAGCCGGTCCACAAAGCTGCTTGGGACCTGACCCATGAACCGGTTGTTGTTCAGATATAAGTTTTGAACCGTCGCGAACTGCGGTGATATTTCACCCGATAACCGGTTGTAACTGAGATCAACTGTGGGGATTGTCACCTGATCAACCGGCTGGACCGGACCCGAAAATGAGTTCCTCTGTAATTGGAGATTGGTAATGGGAAAAGTAAATAGACTACCCGGAATACAACCGGTGAAATGGTTCAAGCTCAGGTCTAAATAGTTCAACCTGTTTAAACGGGTTAGGAGCTGGTCAACTGGGCCAGTGAATTGGTTCCATGAAAGTGAGAGGTATTGAAGGGAGGGAGGAAGCGATTTCGGTGAGAACGACCCAGAAAGATCGTTATGCTTCAGGTCCAATCGGGTCAGGGTCTGCGAAACGAATGGAGGGACCCGACCCGACAGACGGTTGTGGCAGAATATTGCGTTGGACAACGCCGGCAATGCTCCCACCGACCAAGGTATACTTCCCGTAAGCTGATTGAAACTGAGGTCGATTGTCTGCAGCCGTCGGAGCTCGCCTAATGTAGCTGGGATTTGACCGGAGATGAAGTTACGGCTCACTGCAAGAAACCTGAGGTTCTTCAACTGGGACAGGGTTCCCGGCAACGCGCCGATGATCCTTCCGGGAACAACAGTGAACTCGGCGAGTGCAGAGAGCTTACCAATGGCGGGGTCGAGCCTACCCGTGAGGCCAGGCGAACCGGCTCTGGGATCACCCAGATTCAAGGTGATCACTTTATCTCCGTCGCAGTAAACTCCGGCGAAATTGCATGGGTCGGAAGTGAAATCCCAGGAAGCAAAATAATTAGAACCAGGCAAATCATCCAAGCTTTTACGGATAGACTGTAAAGCTAAAAAATCAATAGGGTCTAACATTGCATGTCCATGAAAACTGCATTGGAGTAGAAAAAAGCAATGGCAGATAAACAGCAACACGGTTGGAATCTTCCACACCCCTCGATAACCCATTATCGTTATATGATCGATGATGAAGCTATAATCTATAAAATATTGGAACGATTAAGTTGGGGTTATATAACGGAAAAAAATGGGGCTTTTGGAAAAGCTTTTCCGTGAAGAACAGAGAATTCTCGTGTGGGAAATTGGATTTGGGGTGGTGAAAGCTTTAATGAAGACAGCATGCATCAATCAAAGTCCCAATGAATCTAAAATAGAAAGAAATTAGCTTCGGTGAAAAGCTAACATATGGACCAAAAAAAAAAGAAAGAAAAATAGTCTTTTGAGTTTCTTGTTGATTCTTCCGGGACACTATACAATACTATAGAGATATAGACTGTACAAGTAAAAAAACAAAACAAAAAATGAGAAGTGGGTATTGGCTTCTTCAGGAAGATGAAGGAAGTTGTAGATTGTGGAGGAGTGAAGAGAGATGCAAAATGTGCAATCAGTACTTCCTATTACCACAGTGAGTCTAAGAGTCTAAGCAAAGCGGGTATTACAAGGTTTGTTTGTTTATTTACTCTTTCTATACTGTGAGTATTTTTTTATTTACTAGCAATTGGTTAATGGTGACGAAAATTAATGGCAAATTTTCTTTGTTTATTGGGAAGTGGCTCGGGAGGCTAAACGGTTGTCCGAGCCTACGTGGTGTATTCCGTAGCTGAGGTTGTGATTGACAGGTCAGCAAGGTTCGGGTCGAGCTTTAGTTTGATTCGGACGAGGACCACGTGAGCTGATGGTTACTGCCCACGCACCCACAATCCCACAACCACCTCCATCAAAACATCAAGACAGGTCCTTTTCTTTTCTTTTCTTTTCTTTTCTTGTTATATATTCACAATTAAATTCACCCCTCCATGTTCCCTGCTAAAAAACGGGAAAAAAAAAACTTTTAACTATCCCTCCTTATATCTTAAATAACGTAATTAAAAAAATCTTGTGAGACAGTGAATTATACTTATATGTTGATACTTATTTTTTTTGTATTATACAATAATATTTGTTATTTTATACATTAATATGTTAATTTTTTTATATTTTTAAATTCTAATTTTTAATATTTTTTACGATAAAATAAAATTTATATGCAAATTTCGTATATGAAACGGTATCACATGATAATGAATTCTTAAATAAATAGTATTATTATAGTATTAAAGTTTTGTAGCTAGGGTAACTTCACCAGCAAAAAAAATAATTTGTCCAGCCACAACTGTAACCTTTCTACCAATTTGGGCAAGTTTTGTTTGAGTTGGGTAATTCTCAACTACTAAAATGAATGCATCAATTATTATAATACTGGAAATGTCAACTAATCCCAGTTAGCTACTAAAGTATGTTTTAGGTACTATTTCATTATGGAAATGAATGTTTAGCAATTCTATCAATGGTTGATGCTTGTGAAGAAGTTGTGATACTGATCATATTAGGGTATTAGCAGTGGTGTTAGAGAAAGAGACACGTGTCCAACGGGTCAAATGAAAATGGTAGACATGGATGTCTGTAATTTGTAGACAGCTGGATGTTCTTCGATAAACCTTCCTATTGTCCTTTGCTTAATTGCTTTGTGGCGTGGTCAGACTCTGTTTCAGTTTCACAAGGCCAGAAAAGCGTGGGATGAAAGTTACTTGCCCTTGAAGACTTTTAGTCAACTGCAACTTTTGGACTTCTGAACCTTCCTTCCTGCATTTTTTTTTTATGACAAGGTTTGACGAGTATCCTCCAGATGCTCCTCGAACAAATTTTGGCTCACACGAAGTTGAATTCTTGACTTCCAATTTACCTGAATCAGGTGACCATTGAGCCAAGGCATATACGCTATTTTAATTTACTCTATGGAGGAGTGTGGAGTATTACTACATATGTTTTTTTCTTAGAAATTTTTCTAGTGTACATTAACTTTTATTTTTGGGTGAGTAAAAAGAGACCAAAAGCTCGTTTTTACAAATTAATATGTCTAGAATGAGATGAGTTGAAGCTATTAAACTTGCCCTCAATAGCGGTTTAACTATATCAAGAGAATCGGGTAAAAAAGTAACTCTCAATTTCATACATAAACTTATTTTTACTGAAGCACTGGTGCATGTATTTCATTTTTTTTCCTTTATATTTTGCATAAACGAATGATTTTACTTTTAGTTAAATGGCCTGTAACTGAGTGGCGATGACCCAATACAGTGACTGCAGATTTAACTGCGACAGCTCAGCTGTGCAGGCAAAGTTGTAAAAAGAAAATAATTAGTTTACTGGAGTCCAATAGGACATTGGGCCGGTTAACATCTCCTCTTAGGTCCACAAAGACCCTACATGATCGGGCTGTGGCTACTTGGCTATGGTCCGTCCAAACAGAAACAATGTTGTGCTTAAGTATTAATAAAAGTTTGGAAGAAAACTGTAATCATGTGGTGGGCACTTGGCACATACAAAATGAAAATGATACCCTGTCACTACTGGGAAACAAAAGCAAGGGGACAGCGGTAGTTATATTGCTTTCATAAGTCCTTGGAGTTGTTGATAAAACATCCGCATTTGACACAGAAATGTAGGAATGAATGTGCTAATTAAAGTAGCCGCTTCTACTAATCTACTATCATCATCATTTCTATAATACACATGCAGAGGAGTATTGCCTAATGCAAGTATTATGACATAATCATGTTCCTTTACACCCCAAACTCACTGCCTTTAATCATCATATTCAGGAATTAAAGATTTGCGATTTGGGACCAAGGATGGAGGTGGGGTTTGCATGTTTATCATCTTGTGGGATTCATCAATCTTTTTTTTTTTTTTTTTTTTAATCTTGTTGAATATGAAATACTCCCTCAGTTCTTTAATAAGTGTCGTTTTAGCTCACATTTTTTTGTTCTCAATTAAGTGTCATTTTATAAATATAAATGCAAAAAGTTTAAAAGTTCCAATTTTACTTTTCATCCCATTTATCTATGTTATGTTATTTAAAAGAAGAAATAGAAAGTTGTGATTATAAATACGGGTAAATAAGAAAATTTATTCATTTTTTTAATTAATGTGTCCACCTTTACAATGACAGTTATTAAAGAACGAATGGAAATGCTGCATAAGATTATGAGTATAGTCTCTTCTAACAAAATATCCCAATACCTCAAAGGTTACAACAAATATAATATACTTAGTAATAGTATTGTTAACTAATAAGTACAAGTTTAAATGGTTCCCAAATCCAACTCAATCTAATTAATGATAGATAGATGACACTTTTCTGGTCCCGCCCCCCACGAGTTATCTGTCACCACCTTCAATTATTAATTCTGATTAACAAACAAGACATAAACAGTTAACATTTTGGATTCTTGAGAGTACTAATGATGATGATTGAGTTTCAATAACAAGGTTGTCGCTTTAATATACATGAACTAAAAAAAGAAATGTGATATATAGAAACACGTAGCGTACAATTCAAGAACCACAATTATTACAATTTGTTGGTTGATACGTGAAATAAAAGCCCCTTAATCCGATTCTGCCAACCTTTGCCTTTACCGGCGGTTTCATTATTTCTATTACAGTCCGGGATGGAGCCATGCATGCATATGGACCGCAACAGTGCCACTCTTTAATTTGAGACCAGGGTTGGACAATACAATAATTTGCAACCCCATCAGAGATTAATGTTTTTGGATTGGGTTCTCCTCTGTTCTTGGCTTCTTCTCCAGAATACACACAGCCCAAATCAGAATGAGACGATGCCTGTATTTATAAGCTTAGGTGCACCGTCTCTTTCATCCAGCTACACTATTCAGTATTCTCATTATTCATTATATAGCTGCTGCTTCATGCGTTGCCACCGGTGCCCCCATTACTATGCGGAGATAGTGCATATATATATATATATATATGCATGGTTTACACTTTACAGTTTCGTTTGGTGTATGAATATAGTTGTTCTCCACTTGTTAATCACACCAAAGATCAATCATCACACCAAAAGCTTGGCAACACATTCAATTTAATTATAAATCTCCATCCTTAGCAGCTTGCTAGACAAACAGTTAACGAGAATACGCTCTAGATTTGAATTGAAAATTATACTCAAGATTCGTGGATTTGTGACTGGTCTTCCCATGTTTTGTTTCTTGTTTTTCATTTTAACATTATTCAAACGTTTGATGGATCGTCTTTTAATTATCTCTCCATCATTTTTTAGAAGAAAGATATTCTTGTTTGTTTTTTTTTTTTTTTTTGCCATTAACCATATATTCTAACGTACTCCTAGTCTACCAATCTATCTAGGGCTGATCGACCCCAACCAAGCACCAAGCGTTAAAACTTTCTGATGGTGACCAACTTGACGTTGGTATTCTTGTTGGGGTACCTCAAACTTTGCTCTTGGGAGTTGTAACACTTAATCCTTCAATGTGATTTGTAATTATACATCCATTTTCAATTCTTTCCTTTAATTTTTACCACTTCAACTGCAGGATGATGCAGCTAATTTCGACCGGGAAACTACTCCTTCATCTACACTCTCAGACAGAGTTACGGACCAGGTGGTTCATGATCAATGCTCAAGGCTGTTAACAACAAAATTAACCATGATCAACCATTAGTAGCTAGCGTATGTTATTATCACCCTCACCCTATATTCATTTACCAATGGATTATTACTCAGATGGCTTCTCGATTTCTTATCCTTATCTAGGAAGGCAGTCATCCATTCTTGAACCAAGTACCCTCACCTCACGCCTCAAATTAATTTTACCCAAAAAAAAAAAAATTGGGTGACAACCCACCCAACAACACTCATAAAACGATTCTTCTTTTGAGTCCACATAGTATTGTTTTCATGGAAGCCCAATCTTGTGTAGGATCAATTGGTAATGAAACGCCAAAAAGCAACCCATAAACAATAGACACGTTGTCACTGCAAAACTGGCCTTTTACTTGACATTCTTATGACAATCATTGATATACGACAATTTATCCTACACATTCAGGTGCCCGGGTATCATATGTTGTGCTTTTGAAAATAGTTCAGGTGGCGTTTGGGTCAAATTGGGTTTGATTGTATTGTTAATATTTGGTTTTAATCTTAAAATGGGTATTATTGTAGTTGATGTTATTTAATTTAAATTAATAATAGTAATTAAAATTAGTCAAAATTTCAATTCTACATTTTTCAAGATTCGCATCTTTATTATTATTATTAATTAGTTATTTGGTAAAAATGGTTAAATCAATTACCCAGAATAAGGTAATAAATGATTAATAGAAAGAATAGAGAATATAAGTTAAAAAAATTGGTGGCATTCCAGTCAAGAAATAGCACTGCAAATATGCCATTACATCAGGGTCCAAAACAAAATCGAATGTAATTTGATATATAACTACAATTGAATATACATAAATACTGCTTCTACAAGACTACAAGGCTTCATATATACCTATCTATAATATTATATTACATTACATGCATACATAGCAACCTAAAAAGAACTGATTAGAATAAATGCTTTTGGAACAAAATCTTCCACTGCAGGTTTACAAATTAATTACTAATAAAGAGCTTGCTTTTATTGATGCTTGGATTTGTTTTCTCAGCTTTTCAGGCATGTTCTTCAGTGATATGGGATTCTCCAGATCATATACAATTCTTATTATGTACAAGATGAAAGTTTATTGATGCGGCTAGTCTTTCCTTTGGCATGCATGCCAAGTTGAGAACACATCCTGATATTTTGATGTTGGTGATTGGCAGCAGAGATATGAAGCCTTACGTTTCACAAATCTCCAAAATCATCATTGAGTTCAAGACCACTTCTTCTCCGATGATGATCTAATGCCAATTCTTCAAGCAATTTTTGATTTCCAGAACTATATCAATATGGTAACTTTCTTTTCATGCTAACAGCTCTTTTGCTCTGGCTAAGTTCTAGTCTTCCGCGTGGAAAAGCTGTTCATAGTAACTCTTCCAATGAGATAGCTTTCTACCGTTGCTTACTAATTCTAGGCTGCCACAGCTGCCTCTGAGAAGCAGCAAGACCTGCAACCAGTGAAGGTCATAGGATGTTAACCAACCATTAAGGAGAAAATTAAGCAGAGGCAGACTGAAGGATAATTTTATCACATGCCTGACTCATTCGTGGCCGCCGAATCGAAGACTCTTGCACACACAGAAAAGCAACCAAGATCATCAGATTCATCTCTACGGGATCATATTCAGCAAGTAAAGGATCAACAAGCTCTCTAATTCTGTTCTTCTTCAGCTGTGGTTTTGCCTTTCAAAAGTAAATAAAAAAATTCAAATTTATCCTGGCCCTCTAATGGATTATTGCCCTGGTTACAATAAACAATTAGGTGCATAATGGAGGAAGGTTGAAGAATGCATACCCAAATGACAAGGCTTTGTTGTGAGTAATCCAAAGCTCTACGCCCAGTAATAAGTTCCAGCAGCAGCACGCCGAAGGCAAAGACATCAGTCTTTTCGTCCACTATGCCGTGCATCAAAAACTCAGGAGCAAGATAACTGAAATTACGAAGAACAACAGCAATATAAAGAAGATGCAATGTACAGATTTCCAAATAAATGGGAAGAAATTGGTGAAGGTCAAATCTGACGTACCCAAATGTGCCTTCAAATTTTGACACGGTGAGATGAGTCCATTGCCTTGGCAGCCATTTTGCGAGCCCAAAATCACATACCTGAATTGAGAAATATCAACTCTTTGATCAAGCAAGATCCCAAAATAACTGCCACTCTATTTCCAGTTTACCAAATAAATTTTATGTCAATTCAAAAGGGTTAAATGGCTTTGGTTGGATACTTATGGTTAAATCTAGGTAATACCTGAGGGTCGAAATCTTCTGTAAGAAGTATATTGGCTGCCTTAATGTCTCTATGAATGATTCTTCTTTGACAACCCTCGTGAAGGTATAGAAGCCCTCTAGCAGTCCCTAGCGCAATCTTGTACCTAATGTTCCATTTAAGCTTCTCCTTACAATCTGTGAATCGATCCTTCAATCAAAATAGAATATACTGCAGAAAACTAGAACATTTAGAGCTAATATTGACTCTTAGAGCTATCATGGAAGATTGTAAATTTTATTGAGCAATCTACTGCAAATACTTTCTACAACAGAAAGGGAGGGAGAAAAGTCATTAAGAGAGAGAGAGAATGCACTCACTATGAAGCAAAGAAGCAAGACTTCCATGGGGAGACAGTTCAAGGACAAGGAAGAATCCACCTTCAACCCCATAACCAATCAATTTAGCAGTATTGGGATGGTTGATGTGAGCCATAATTCCTAGCTCAGATAAAAAGTCTCCTGTTCTATCCTCCATTCGCGTGAGCCTCTTAATAGCAACAAGCTGCCCATCTCGCAAAGTTCCTCTGTAAACTTCAGCATAACCGCCCTTCCCAATCAGATGTTCTGGAGCCAAAAGGAGACAACTTTCCAGTCAGTAAAGTTTGTCAGCAGTTTGTGACATTAGAACTATGTGCAAAAGTGTAAATCTTGAAATCTCTGAAGCAATTTCTAACCTTGAGAAAAGTTCTTGGTGGCAGTTTGAAGGTCAGAAAGGCTGTAATTCTTCCACTGAGGCTTGAAATAATTCAAACTCGAATCAAGGATGGGATCTTGAGCTAGGCTGATTTCCTCTCTCATGCTACTACTAAACCTTTTATACAGTTTCAGAGGATGCAAAGTGGCCTGCATGTGTCGTCTTTTCGATTTACTTTTGAATAATTGCAAAAAATCTGCCCATCTAGAACTAGAAGAAGGCTTTGGATCCTTTGGAGCTTCAGAGTCTGAAGTGCTGGCTTTGGAGGAATCTGTTTCGGATTCTAAATTCCTTAGGTAGTCCTTGAGAACCGTGTCAGGGGAACAAAGATTCTCCTTTTGTTTCTCCATATCTAAGAAACAAAAAAAAAGCAGAAAATGATCGTAAGCCAAACAATTTAAAGAGAATAACCAATTAAATGTTGGAGGAACAAACAAAAAAAAAAAAAAACAGCCATGATTTTGAGGTTTTCAGGGAGACAGAACAGAGCAAACTCTGTGATTAAGACGTCAAATAATACGCTGCTTACAAGTGCTTAAAAGTTTTTGGAACTTAGAAATAGGAAACTAAAACCGGCTGGCAGAAGTGTATAGCATCCCGGGGACTGAGGAACATAATATAGATGCATAGAAGATTCATGTCCAGAAATTCATTACCCGGAAAACTAGGAATATGACAGAAGCAAACTCATCACAAGGACTTGTTCATAAGCAACAACAGAATTATTCGTCACAAACGAAACAGCAGTAGAAGACTTCAAAGTTAAGAAGCAACAAACGGAAACCCAATAATTAAAATTTAAAAAGGAATGAAAAATCAAGTGGAAATAAACAAAGAATCTAACTCATCACACAAAATGGAAATGGTCGAAGAACATCACCATATTCACCATGCACAAGTTCCATACAAGAAGTAACGGATACCGTATACGCATTAACTTATGCCAACAAAAAAAAAAATGTAAGGCTTACCACATAGACATAGACGAAGTTTGTTTGATCAGATGTCCCATGAAAAATGTTGATGATGCAAAAGGACAGACAAACACAACAGAGAAAATTAAAACAGAGGTGGACATGAAAGCAACGGATACTGCTTTTGAGAGCTACCCTCGGCCCCTTTACTGCCTTTACAAATATTCATCAGCGACTGAAAATCCAGGAGGTAGGTTTACCGCTTTGCAAATTGCAGACTCTTCTGTTTTGTCAACAAGTTCAGCCACCATTACCACCACCACCACCGCCATTGCTATGGAGGGATAATAATATAATCAGTCTCTGATTGCTTCTTTTCCACTTCTTTCATAAAAAAATAGCGTTAATAAAAACTGTAGATATTTATCAATCATTTTTATCTTTTTTGTGTCTTTTACTACAAGCGTTTAGCCGTCTTGGGCCTCTTGGCACGTCACCTCATGCCCCACGCCTACACCTACCTACACCTACAGCCTACTCATCCATATTGAGGGAAAAAAAAAACATAAATATAAAACAAAAACAACAAAACTAATGTTGTACCCTTAACTCCTAACGTTGTACCTTAATTCCTGTGCTTTGACGGTCGGATTCGGCTTCTCCTGGGACGAGAACGTGTCCGTTGGAGAGGCTGTCCTTGCTCTTTGGTTGACGATTGTTTTAGTTCATTTATGCCGCCATGCTTGCGGACACTAACTCTTGGAAATTTTCGCAAGAGATTATGGGAACTTTTGAAGTTTTTTGTTTGTTTATGCGTTTATTTCCGTGTCAAAACTCGAAATACGAACAAAATGATCATTTTTATGCGCAACAGTGCGTCACCTACTGCTACAAGTCCACAGATTTATGATACACCAAATTAAAGAGTTGTACATTCATTCTTATTATAACTTTCATGTAAGTTGGTGACAATTGCTTGGTTATGGCTTATCCAATCTAACGAGTGCAATTTCTGTTCATGTAGCCTTTTCTACCAAAATCTCACTACACGAAAAAATCACGGTTCTCTCCCTCTAGCCATAACCATGACCTACCTTTAAAAAAATTCAAAAGTGCTTTCATGCATTATGACAAAGAGATGGGTTCTTTCTCTCCAATTTCGACTCGGTTAGGTCACCCTCTAAACAAATTAGTAAAATAAGAGTAGAATCTTAACTCAATTGAATCATTCCTAAATAAATTTATAAAATAAAATATATCGCTAATGACAAAAAAAAAAATAACGAATTGATCATTATCATGTTTAAATGTCAAAATTTAAGCTACATTTTTGTTTCTGCCTTCCTGTTATAACAAGAAAAAAAAAATTCCGATGTAGATGTGTTGTTTCACTCCGCATTAGTAGTTTATATCAGAAATTGACTAAAGAGTGAGAGATGATCACTTAATTTACAAGCGTTTTACATAAAGAAATGGAGTACTTTTATATGAATATAATTACAAAGATTAATAATTAGGAATTTACCAAAAACTCTAAAATAGTCGTATTGTCAACATCTTCTTCCACCATCAACCCAACCAAACATAACGAATCAACAAACACTGTGTGCCCCGTCTGATTATTAATATATGGGATAATTACCGATAACCCCATGTGGTTTGCCGATTTTTTCTATAACCCCCATATTTTTTCAAAATATATCAACAACCCCCATGTGTTTCGCTTTTGATTGTAAACTGGATGGAAAATGGGTGCACTAATGGTACCGTTAAAATTTCCAATAATACCCTCCCAACTTTTTCAATTCAAAGCATTCAATCAAAAAATTACTAAAGTTTTTGGGTCATAATTAAAATTATTAAAGTTTTGAGGTCAAAAGTAAATTTAAAATTTCTTTTCTCTTCCTCAATCGTTTTTACTTCCTCTTTTATTTTTTTTAGGTTCCAGAACCACCACCCCTCTACCTCCTCTTCCTCCACCACCACCACCACCACCACCACCACCAGCACCACCTCCTCCATCAGTGGTTGGCACTCTGCCCTTTTCCCTCTTTTAAGATTTTGCAGATTTCCTCCAAATCCATAGAAAGCCCCCCCCCCCCCCCCCCCCGCGCCTTCCCCTCTCTAGATAAAACCCAGTTGGAGATTTCACAAAATTGTTTCTCACCCCCACTCGTAATTTTCAACCATTTAAGGAAATTACGCCTTGATTTGGCGGTCTAACAACTGCGCCACAGGATTTTTGACAGAATTTGATGAGTTAGTAGACCAGATGGTGTTATTCCTATCATCACAATCTACAAGAATTCCTGGCACGATGACCTTCAAGAAACCGGATTCATTGATGAGTGGAACTTGGCTATTAGCAACCCAAACAACAGTTTTAACTGAGATTTTCTTGTACCATATTCCAACGTATCGATTCCTCGAATTATTCGGGCTAAAAAATCCCATCTCAAAGCTCCCACCTGAAGAAGTGATGACTTCACCATCTCTAATGAACTGATCTGTTGTTATGGTATCATTCACACAACTAATCTTCTGAATTGAACACAGAAAAGAAAGAACAAGTAACAAATGAACAAGACTTCCCACTGATGTCTTCATCATGCTTTACTTTTGTGCAGCATTGCTCATTGAGTTTTCTGAATCTAAATATATATAATTATAGTTTTTCCTATATCCAGCAAGAAATCAGTTGCAGTGACAAGAGGGCATTCAACCAATAATTGATTTGATCGTTAAAACGAATATGAATCCGTTTTGTTGATATTTTCTTTATATAAATGGGAGATTTTCAATTTTGTGGCCTATTTTAAGTAGGTAAATATGGATATGGTTCGAATAGATACAGAATTTGGAAGAACAAAAAAGGGAATAGGAGAGAGGTAAATTGAAGAGAGAGTAAAAGAATATTTGTAACATAAATCTATTTATTTAAAACATAAATAAAAGGAAACAAACGAATTAGGCAAGTTAACACCATGTTTTTTTACAGGGATCGAGGTCCTGGAAGGAATGAGGGAGAAGAAGAGAAAGAGATAGAATGAGACAAACGAAAGAAAAAAAAATATAAAAAGAGTAATGATTGGGACAAGGAAAAAAAATGATAAATACATTGACAAAGATCAAGTGAGGCTAATTTAGTAAAAATACAAGGTTGGACAAAGCCTTATTTCTCACACGCGCATAATTAAGTGCGTGTTACACACTCCACGTTAACAGAATTGATTTCCATCCACTTTACAATTAAAAGCGAAACACATGGGGGTTGTTGATATATTTTGAAAAAACATGGGGTTTATAGGAAAAATCGACAAACCACATGGGGGTTATCGATAATTAACCCTTAATATATTGGATCCGTTTCTCAATGGTCGGAAAGAAAATCAAGGATTGGAATGATGTCCTATATATGAATTAATACTGAATGAGAGATAGTTGAGGTTGCACTGCGTTTGTGAAGTTTAATCAAAGATTACTTGGTAATCATATCAACTCAGTCCCAACTCCTCAATTATTATTACTTGCATATATAGACGGATTTCTCACTCAAACAATTCATAGTTGAGAAGGTACCTACCATCTACGTTGTTAGCCTCCATACCAACTCATAATCACTTAATATATTATTATCCATCCTTGATCCATGCAATTTTGTATATTATTTCTTTATTTTTTTTATTGTTTTTAAAATTAATTATATGAAACTAATATATTCTTATTTTTAATTAAGTACTCCCCTGTTCTCTATAATAAGTGTGTAGACTAATTTAAAAAAGTGATAAATTCTTTTATTTACCCATATTTATAATCATAACTTTTTTTATCTTCTCTTAAATAACATTACATAAATAAATGGGACTAAGGCTAAAATTGAAAGTTTTTAAACTTTTTGCATTGAAATTTGTAAAATGACACTTATTTGAGAACAAAAAATGAGAGTTAAAACGACACTTATTAAATAACAAAGTGGGTATATGATATTTTTTAGATTTTTTGTTTGGCAAAGGTAGGTAAACTAGCTCTAGTTAGTATGTCCGTTTAACTATCTTTGTGCATTAATATTGATCAACAAAAGATTAAACATGCCATGCCAATATTGGATCGCATACAAATGACCGAGGCTTTACGTGGTTCTTTGTCATTAAATCTTGTTTCATACATAGATTTTTTCTTACTTTGTTGGTGACAACAACTTCTCGGTTATAGAGTCGGATACGATTCATTGGAATCATTGGTTACATTTATTCAGTCATAAACTCACAATTAATGCAGAATTGATAGATTTCTAATTTCCTTATTTATATAGGGTATGATACATATTGTTTATATTTGGTCAAAGCTAAACAGGGTGTACGTGATTAAAATTGAAAATATACTACATGATCATTGTGCACAACGACATTATCCGATCCACGTTAATTGCCATATATTATCATATTGATTTTTGTTTTCTAGTTGATGGTTGAAATCAGGGTTCTCTTCAAACAACGTAATTCTATTGTTAAAGCTAAAATTGGAAAAAATAAATACATAAATAAGACAATAAGGCATGGCCGGGAAACAGACAGCCAACCTTGAGAGTTGAGAGGATGTGTGATTACATAAGACACGTAAGCGAGGAAATTGTCCAAAAAGATCATTAATTCAAAGACGTTACTATATGCCAATAGATATTCTCTATCGCTTTTTTTAATATTATTTTATAAAATTTTGGCATGTTTATTTAACAATTATCACTCATGGTTCACTAATAACTTAATATAATTTTAGTATTATTTTAAAGTACATGTGTTACATTTATAAAGAATGATACGCTAAAGCTATGTTTGGATTGATGGAAAAGAAAGGAAAATGACGAATTATAATTTGTGTGTTTGGATATTTTTTTAAGGAGGGAAAAGAAATGAAATGGATAGATTGGGAGGGATTAGATATACTTACTTTAGTCCATATCTATTTCCGTCCAAAAGACGGTGGAAACGGAATGAAAGGATAATTATTTTATAATTAATAATTTATCATTAAAAAATTATCCTTATAACGTAAACTTTGGTTTAAAAATTACAACGTACACTATATTCAAAACTTATAAGATAAACAATATGATAGTTGGAGAAAAACTTTCAATCCTAATACAATTGATATTATTATATACATTTATTAGAATTTTATTTAATATCTAAAATTTTATTAAGTTCTAATTCATTGCAAGATTATCAAATTATTATTTCATAACAAACTAGAGTTTCAATCTATTACTAATTATAGTCACCATAAAAATAATAATAAAGTTATACTCTATTAAAATTTGATTTAATTTATAAAATTTTACTAATCTCAATATTTGTTAATTTTAATAAACTTTGAACTACCAAATTTATGCTACAAGAATATCCAAACTCTAGAATACTTTACCCATAACAGAAAATTAATTTAATTTATGTTTCAATCATCATCCTATATAAAGATATAGATATATAATATCATACTATAAAACATCATAAAAACTATCCATAAATAATAACTTTAGATTTTTCACACAAAAATAACAAGTTTATTTAAAATAAATATATTTTATTTTATTGTTGTATCTACATATTTTTTATTTTATTGATTTTACGATATTTTTTCTTTTTTCCTAACTTATATGTAGATATTTCTTTCATTTTTTTTCCAATTTATCCAAACAGGTGAGAAGAAAACCATTTTTCTCTATTTTACTTTATTTTCCTTTCCACTCCTTTCTTTTCCTTTCCTTTCCTCTCCCTCCCTTTTCTTCAATCCAAACATAACCTAAAAGATCCAAAAGATCCAAAAAAATCCAAAAAATCCAAAGCCCTGCTATAATGCTACTATGGATTTAACGTAATATGTTCCAACTTCCAAATAAGTAGAGTACAATTTGTTCACTCCATTTGACAAATAAACAAAAAAACAGCCGGACAATAGCATTACTTCTTCGTAGCTTCTCTTATCCATCCAATACAAAAGTTTAAATATGAGAAAAACGTAAAGATATGATGAAACAACCCAGAAAAAGGAGTGCTGGCCCAAACAAAAAACGTCAAGGTCTGAGAACATTTATAAAATTTAATGCCCAATCACGAGAACTAATTCTTACTTTGTTTGACCAAAAAGAATTTAATTCCTCGGATTACAAAAACGACCCAAGATGGACGAACTAAAAGTCAGTGCTCACTCCAATCAGTTAATCATCATCAACACAAATATACATACATATTCAATGCTGCTTATCATCTGGATAGACTATGTATATTTACATATACGTATATTCATAATTTTTTTTAAAATAACATTATATAGATAAATGTATAAGAGAGTAAAATTGAAAGCTTTTAAACTTTTTATATTGAAATTTATAAAATAACACTTATTAAAAAAAATAAAAGGCAAAATAACACTTGTTACATAATAAAGAGAGTAATTTTTGGCATCCCTTTATTTGAATACACAGCTAATTATTGGCATCCCTTTATTTTTACACTTGCACATAGTACTAAAAGAGATTGGAGTATAAGTTTTGGGTGGGCAGTTACCAATATTGGAAACGACAACTAGAAACGAGGTTAATGCACTTAAATCATGCATTGTGCACACGGTGAATCCTAAAACCAAAAGTAAAAAAAGACACCACTTACCAAGAGAGCTCGTATCAATTGGTAACCATGGTTCGAATCTCACTTCCAACAATCTCCACCTATTTGCTCCAAGTTCCATCATCGGGACACATACGCAGTGGAGATCAATGATGGTGGTTGTGCGCAGGAGTGAGATCAATGATGGTGGTTGTGCACAGGAGTGAGATCAATGATGGTGGTTGTGCCCAGGAGCGAGTCCGTGTGGGGTCGAAATTCGTCGGAGTACCGTCATCAAATCATTGGGTCGGGAGTAGTGTGATCAATGATGGTGTTTGGGTTGAGACGCAGTATTAGTCTGAAAAAGATACCACTTTCTACGTCTCACTGATACTGACGTCTTGTTGCTCTCTCTCAATTTCTTAGAACCTCCCCAAGTGCCTTCTCCCCACCTTCATTTCAGTTACCTCACAGAATATCGAACAAAGAAAGAACCTCCACGGGCGGCTGCTGCTCATGCTGATGCTACTACTGCTCACTGCTAATTCGTTGCATAGAAAATTCAAACGCTCACTTTACCAGTTTACCATATCCCCCAAAATTTAAGCCCAGCTCCACTTATGATACTCCTCAATTCTACTACAGCTTCATCATCTGTGAGGGTCACAAATTTTTGTACACAAAAAAAGTTCAAACTTTCCATACTGCTGGTATAGTGTTATATCGATTGATGATATGTATCATTCTATTCTGTTCCTCGTCTTTCTCTCTTTACAAGCTCAATTCATTTGTCTCTCCGCTATCAGACAACAGCCGCCCCGTACCCTCCTCCAAAATGGCACCGCCTGCCCACTGGACTTCGACGTCCTCCGACGGTTGGTTCAGGGCTCAAAAAGACCCAATTTGGACACCAGTACTCAGTGCCAATACATCCGGCAAGGCCTTCGACTCGTTGAATCCGACTACATCAAACGCACGAACTCGTTCTTGCCCCCAGTCGACTCCGCCGAGTCATGCTGGCAAGCTTACCAGTCCTTAGTCAACGACTTCGTCCCCAATTTGGACATAAGGAGATCGTGCGGTTTTCAGACGAGCTGGATCTCGGAAGGGTGCATGGGGATCACCACGCGTGCAGAGTTTGAGTCCAATGTTACTCAAGCTGCTCTCGACGACGTAGTTTCCAACTGTAACCAGTCACTCGAGAACGGCTCCCCTTGTGCTGCGTGTACCACCAGTGTCTCCAGCCTCCTTGCCTCGTACCTCACCGGGCCCTCCGTGGGGAACCTCACCGACTGTACGTCCTACGGGTTAATCTACGCCGCTGCTTTCGCCAACCAATTTGGGCCCACCGATACAGGTACGGCAAAGTGCTTATTTTCACTGGATTTCACCCAGACTGGTTCGAGCAATAAGCAGAAAAAGATCATAATTGGTGTGGTGGTGGTAGTTGCGGCGGCGGCGGTTATTGTTCTAGTTTTTGCCGGGTTTTGTTTTTATCGCCGAAAAAAGGAGAGTAAATTGGGTGGAAAATGGAAATCACATAAGATAAACTCAGGTTCTGGTGGTCCTTCTTCTGGGTTGGATTCAATAAGCGGAAGTACTAATTTAGTTAGGTTCACCCTCGATGAAATTAAGGCAGCAACCAAGAACTTTACGAGGGAGAATATAATTGGGAGAGGAGGGTATGGAAACGTGTACAAGGGTGCATTGCCTGATGGCTCTGAAGTGGCATTGAAGAGATTCAAGAACTGTTCCGCGTCGGGTGACGCAATTTTTACGCATGAAGTGGAAGTTATTGCGAGTGTTAGGCATGTAAACCTTGTGTCATTGAGAGGGTACTGTGTTGCGACCACTCCTTATGAGGGTCACCAGAGGATTATAGTGTGCGATCTGATTAAGAATGGGAGTCTTTATGATCGCTTGTTTGGGTTGTTTGATCACAAGCTCAGCTGGCCAATTCGTCAAAAGATTGCACTTGGGACGGCGAGGGGTTTGGCCTATTTGCATTATGGGGTACAACCTGCCATAATTCATAGGGATATCAAAGCAAGTAATATACTTTTAGACGAGAACTTTGAGCCTAAAGTTGCTGATTTTGGACTCGCAAAGTTTAGTCCCGAAGGGATGAGTCATTTGAGCACCAGAGTGGCAGGGACAATGGGATATGTAGCTCCAGAGTATGCATTATACGGGCAGCTGACTGAGAGGAGTGATGTTTATAGCTTTGGGGTTCTGCTGCTTGAGCTTTTGAGTGGAAAGAAAGCCATTTTGGCAACTAACGATGGCCAACCCACTGTTGTGACTGATTGGGCGTGGTCATTGGTGAGGAATGGTAGAGCTCTGGATGTTATAGACGAGAATATGCCCGATTTGGGTCCTCCAGAAGTGTTGGAAAAGTATGTGTTGATTGCCGTTCTTTGTTCTCATCCCCAACTTTACGCCCGACCGACAATGGATCAAGTTGTTAAAATGTTAGAGAGTGAGGGGATACCTGTTCCATCAATACCTGAACGACCAATTCCTTTAACTGCCGATATTGATGATATTCAGAGATCTGCTAGTAGTAGTGGCTCTGGTCATCTGTCCACTGCTGCTGGGTACCAGCCATACACGTTAGATAAAGAAGAATTCCCTGAGACGACTAAGGAAGGTGAGGAGAGCCCTCTTGGCAGATAAAAGTTTTTCCGGTGGAAGGTTGCTTTGATGGCTTATTTTTGGCCTCATTCTTTGTGCATTGCTTGAATTGTTTGATTCCTAGAAATGAGAATCATCAAAACACACTGTAAACTAGATAAAGAGTAGTGAAATGTAGTTTCTTGATACGCTGGATGTAAATATTGTGGAGTTTAGATTAGGATATCTTCTGCAATTGTCCTGTAGGCGCATTTTGGAGGGCATGTTGAATCAGGAGGAATACTACGGTTGTAGATCCTTCAGGTTCCATACAGTTTTTAGTGGCATGCTCCTGCGACTACATTTGATGTTGTATACTGATTGTACTACTTGTAAATTCCATCAAGTTTCTGAACTTATGCAAGAAGTCGTTATTTTGGTTTTTTTTTCTCAATCAACATTTGAAAGAATTCTTTTGGGTCCTTAGTAAATTAATAGCAATTTGTGTGCGTATGTTTGCTCAAATGTATCTTGCATTTGAGAATTACTCTCTTCAATCTTTTAAACCTGTAAACCTGTCCATTTCTTACTCTGTCCTTTACATTTTCAATCCCCTGATGATTGATGATTTTGTTGTTGTGGTCCGTTCTCTTTCTCATTACTTTTTACCACTTTTGTCTCAACAAAAGCAGCCTCAAAAGCTATATTCTTTTAACATTTAACCAAAACAAAGCGTCTGTGAGGTTTTGCCAGGCTATGCCAAATAAATTTGTGCCTCAGTTTGGCAAATTCAACTGCTCTGTCAATTGTGATCCTCCTCACAATTACTAGTAAAATATGCTGCTGCTGAAAACTTGCTAATCTTTGAAATAAATGATAAATGGGTTTACGTACTTGTTTCAGTGTTTGATGCATTTTGGTAAACATAGTAAACTTGAAATACAAAGATAGTAAGAGGTAAAAGAGTGTGTTTATCTCTAAGATTTGCTAAACAAATTCCATTTATGAATTACCTCATCCACAAATCACATTCCCAACTTTGGCAATTCAATAACATTGGAAATACATACAGCATCTACACCAATTATTTTGTCCAACAATTCTTTATACATATATTTTTTTTTGGGGGGTTGTCGTAGTTTTGAGAAATCTTGCTTTCTTTGTCCATTGACTCCATTCATATTAAGTTCTGCGATGAAGTAACGAAGAGCAATGGTGAGGAAAGCAGAAAGAATCTCAACCTCGCCACTGCCTTTGAAGTTTGCCTCACTGGCGGCATTAGCATAATCACCCATTCTAATTCATTCCAAATCTTTGCCAACTTCAGAAGATCAAAAGGTACGTGAGTTTTCCAAATCTTCGTTGTTTATTATTATTATTATTTTTTCCGTTCGCCATTTTATTTCTTTACTTATCCCTTTTTCTGAAAAGGACTTATTTTGCATGAAGCGCAAAATCCCCAAAACGAACTCACAATTCGTATGGCAAACAAATCAAAACACAAACAAATATAATGGCAAGTGCGTGTTCAAAATAAGAAGTTATTTGTACGAAATGAAAGAGATGCTGCCCAAGTCAATTTAAACACAGCGAGAGAAAAATGACAGAGGAAAGGACACAAAAAAACCATAAAAAATGAGAGCCAACAAACATTAAAAGCTTGTTCTTGATGAGAGGATAGCCACGACCACGGGTCTGGTAGGTGAGGGTCCTGACTAGTGAGGGAGAGATATTTATTCCAACTTGCCTTTGCCTGCACAGCTGGACAGTTTAAGTATGAAGCTGCAATCTTGAATCTCCCCTGTATTCTGGGTCATAATCAGCAGTAATATTGTTGGATCCAATCATCAAAATGTGAGGAATAAAGAATGCATCCAGACAAGAGTAACACATGTGATTAAAGTGAACAAGCCAATAGCAGCTGGAGCTGTAATGAAACCAAATCCTCCTACTCTTCAACTGCATACAATGACAAGTAAATTTCACTAGTTTAAGTAGAAAACTCTGGAAAGCTTGTGGCCATCGTACATAAACCATCTTTTGTTGTCCTACAAAACTAAGAACAAGAATCAAATCAAATACCAAATCGTCTGTTTAACATCTAACGTTAAGTTTAAGATAACAAAACCAATATGCCATGCTGGATTTGATGCGTCTTAAGACTCTCAAAAACTAATTAAATTGCCCACTTGCTTCCCTGGTCATTTTCAGACATCGGTCAAGACCTAGACTATGGACCAATCACGAGGGATTTTTACAATTATGAGCTTTTGCTCATTTCTGTACAACACGTATCTCTTTAGCCTATTCCATCAGAGTTTTAATACATAAGAAGTCAGACAGACTGGCTGGCTGATCAGGAATAATTTCATTAAGAATTGGTAATCCCACTTGTTGTTGTTATTTTTGCTCTCTGCTGCTCCTCAGTTCCTTTGGCAGTCAGCACAAGTATACTTGGTTCAGTTCCACAAGGTATTTCAGGGAACCCGGAAAATTGCTGACAGGATATGGAGACTAGTGGGAAGAGAGTGGACGAAGAGATCAGGGCACCCTTTATTTTAACTGACAAGAAAGATGGATGCCGTGATGCAGAGCAAGCAAAGAAGATCACCAAGGAGGAAAGATGGATGGTTTACCTCACTACGTTCGTTGCAGTTTGTGGTTCTTATGAATTTGGATGCTGCGTAAGTGATTCATTTAGCTTCCACTGTGTTTAATTCTGCATCTTCATTTTTATCTGGATAGGAGGACAGTATTCGTACGTATTGATTGCTACATATACACTCGATTTCATCAATAAATTATGGTCATCAACTTTTCAGGCGGGCTATTCTTCACCCACGCAATTTGCCATCAGGGACGATCTGAATCTTTCTATACCAGAGGTTTGTCCACTTAAACTACACTTGTTGTGCAAGATGCATTTTCCTGTGATGCAAATATAATGAATGCTCTTTAAATCCTATTAAAAGAAGATAGATTATAAAAAGAAAAGAAAACTAGCAGTGCTAAGTTATCCTAGCATCAAACATCAATAGTTCAAATTAGCATGAACGAAGACAATTCCCAAAATTGACAATGCTAATGAATCGCTGAAACTTTTTAATATCTCAATGAAGATTTAAGTCCAATTCATGCAATACTTCCAATAGCCTAGAAATATTTCAGATTCTGTTACCATGCGCCAGTTAGTTTTGAGTTATGTACTCATAGAGTATATATCTTTACTTCAGCTCATATAATATATGTATGCAATGACATTTTGAACTCTCTTCTCATAATTATATGCAGTACTCACTGTTTGGTTCAATATTGACCTTTGGGGCAATGATTGGCGCTATTACAAGCGGTCCAATTGCAGATTTAATCGGTCGGAAAGGGGTAAGCTAGAGGGATCAAACTGAACTGAACCAGCTTGTATCAATCATTTTTCATACTTTCTTGAAACTGGTATTGGATAAATGATCATCTTTTTACTTCACTATCAAACGCTAATAGGCAATGAGAGTGGCAAGCGGTTTCTGTGTGGCAGGATGGCTAGCCATTTACTTTGCCAAGGTACAAACTAATCAACACCAGACAATTTCTGTTTTTTTGTATTGTGGGAGGAGTTAACTTACCCAAAAGATTTGCTGGACAACCTATTGTAAACAAGAAACTCTAATTGATATGTTACTTTCATGACTGCAGGGGGTTTTGCCTCTGGACATTGGAAGATTGGCAACAGGATATGGAATGGGAGTCTTTTCTTATGTGGTATATATGATTTCTGCACCATTTATCATAGCTTAAACGAAATATTTCTCAATGGCTTGATACCAATAGTTTTCCAATGATTAGGTGCCTGTCTTTATTGCTGAAATTGCACCCAAGGATTTAAGGGGGGCTTTGACCACTGTAAATCAGGTAAAAAGCAATGGACTCTGTTCACAAATGTTGATATAAAATAGTTCCAGGGGAGCCAGCAAAAACATTGTCATGGCTTGATGATCCTTTCTGATTTTACAGCTCATGATATGTACTGGAGTTTCCGTTTCCTTCATCATAGGGACCTTACTAACGTGGAGGACATTGGCATTAATCGGTAAAATTAGTGAAATCCGCATTTTCCACTATTACTACTTGGCACTGTGCAGGATTAGTCTAAACAAATTGAGGAGCTTGAGATGATAAAGGCTATTAAAGAATTTCATCTCTCGTGCGCTTGCAGGACTTGTACCATGCGCTGTTCTCCTGCTGGGGCTTTTCTTGATTCCAGAGTCTCCCAGATGGCTGGTAAGAAACATGTATTATTCTCTGCAGTTTCATAAAAAGTACACAAAGGAGATCAATTAAAATGATACTTGAAAAATTCAACAGGCAAAGAGAGGACATCGAAAAGAGTTTGAAGTAGCACTACAAACACTACGTGGTAGCAATGCTGACATATCTGAAGAGGCAGCTGAAATTCAAGTTTGTATTTTCTTAGTTATTGATTATAAGTTTCATTAAGAGTTTCCCGAATAAAAGACAATGACGACTTTTTGTGTTTAATGATTCACAGGATTACATAGAAACTCTTGAGCAGCTCCCAAAAGCTACAATAGTAGATTTATTTCAAAGAAGATACCTGCGATCTGTTATTGTGAGCAACTCTTTCCCAGTCCCCCCCATACGAAGTTGTTTTGTTTCTCTCCTTTCCTCTTCCAAATTTTAATGCCATTTTCTTCAGTTTTCATAACCTGTGCAAGTGATTCTGTGCTCAGATAGGAGTTGGACTCATGGTTATTCAACAGTTTGGAGGAATCAATGGCGTCTGCTTTTACACTAGCAGTATTTTTGAAACTGCAGGTAAAATTATACTCGTACTTTTTCTTGCAAATGGGCTCTATAGTCTCTTTATTGCCTCAAGATTTTCAAGTTGCAATTTATTTGGTTCATTTTCAATTTTCATTTCTAGGATTCGATCCTGCTGTGGGAACAATTACATATGCTATTCTTCAGGTTCCATTTCCTACTCTCCTATTCTCCAGAAAAATTTAGATATCATTTGTACAAGAAGCTAATTGCAATGCTTTTCCTCTGAATTTTGAAATGTTTTATTTACCAGGTTGTGATCACAGCATTAGGGGCTGCCGTAATAGACAGAGCTGGAAGAAAACCTCTTATATTGGTAAAATCTACATATGGACTCTATAAATGTACTTACTACAATATGTTTTCTGTCCATGGTGAATAAAAGACTAAACACCAGTCATTCTAGATTTCTGCAACAGGGCTGGTCATAGGCTGTCTATTAACCGCACTCTCATTCTATCTTAAGGTGAACTTACTGCAACTTTCTTAGCGGCTGTTAAATTTTCTTGTCCATTTTCAGATTTTGATGCTAAATGATCACTTTCTTGACAGTTGCATGAAATAGCACTGAATGCAGTACCAGTACTTGCAGTAACTGGAATACTGGTAAAATTGCCATATTCAGATTTATCCATAGATTCTCTTTTGTATATAATCCTAAACCCCCCTCCCCTCCCTTAGTTACTGCCCCTCAGTTGTTTGATAATTTCTTCATAAAATCAGGTTTACATTGGGTCCTTTTCAGTAGGAATGGGAGCAGTGCCATGGGTTGTGATGTCAGAGGTAAATTCTAATAGAATATTATTCATCATCATCATCCAAATATTACGTTCTGTCAAAAGTTCTTGCAACTGAGAATCGAGTTATTTTCCTTTTTTGTGTTCAAGATTTTCCCTATAAACATTAAAGGAGTAGCTGGAAGTCTAGCAACACTAGTGAACTGGTTTGGAGCATGGGCGTGTTCCTTCACTTTCAATTATCTGATGACTTGGAGCTCTCCTGGTAAGTAAATATAACAATTACTCTCCTCAAATCAAACCCAATAATCTATGCAAAATGGCATCAAAAGGGGTGAAGAAATCCTGGTTTAACTGCTATATCATAAACAGAGACGCAGTTTTCTTGAAAAGATCCGCATACTTTGCTCAAGTAATTCACCAATTTCGCATAATGAAATTGCAGAGACAACAGTAGCGCTCTCCAATTCTAAGACACGCGCTTACATTATCATTGTCATTCTGTTTGTAGGAACCTTCATCCTTTATGCTGCAATCAATGCACTTGCAATCTTGTTCGTGATCATTGTAGTACCTGAAACCAAAGGGAGAACGTTGGAACAAATTCAGTCTGCAATTAGTTCTTCACATTAGCCGCATACTTCTTAATTGTCTTCATTTTCGATTTTGAAAATTGAAAAAAAAAACCCACCGAAGGGCTCACATTAGATTAGTCCACAAGGACATCTTAATGTAATTTTTTCAGACGCATTGAACTATGAATCATCGAAATTTCAGAGGTTGTTGATTATGCTACAAAGCATATTTAATTTTTCATTACAATATCTGCTAAAAGCTGGACTATAAAAGTGATGGCTAGGGCAGGGTTAGCGTGGCCCGATTTGGGTGTCCGGAATTCACACATTTATCATAATAAAGAGACAATATTCCTTAAATGAGTTCATATTTGCGTATCAATACAAAAAAGTAAAGGATCAAGTATCAACTTTTATTTTAAAGAATCAATCTAAAAAAAATATAAAGTATAAAAATAGTAACATTCGTAACTTTTTAAATCAATAAGACATAGTTTATCCATTCAAAGCCCAAAATATTATTGTAAGGCATGAGAACAAACACAAATGATAATAGTAAACTCGGCTTTGATAACCTTGGGCTTGGCTCAAACAAAATGCCAAATTTACCTGTATACGAGGTGGACGGTTAAACCTAAAAGTCTTTATGACAAATAGCTTTGGGTATGTTTGGATAGGGTTTTTAGCATATTTATCATTTCATTCCAAATAATATATTTGTTTATATTCAATTTTCAAAACAAAAATTTCTAACTTCTCTCACTACAAAAATAAGGTCATTTAAGTCTTTTTCAACATCTTTTAATTTTATTTATTTATTTGAATTAACTGGTAACAGTCAAAAGTTGACTACCACCGATTACTGTTGATGACCGCCGCCGCCACCACTACTCATCATTCGGATTCTGACCATTTGGACAGAATTCCATCGGAATTCGACCAATCGTTGGTGGCCCCGACGGTTGACCAACAGCAGTCAACCTTTGACCACCACCATCAACCCAAACAATTTAATATAAATTTTTTTATTTTAAACATTATTTAATAAATTAATTCTCTATACAAAAATCAACAAAAATAAAACTTATCAATTCAAACACTCAATTTTCAAAACAAAAGTACTCTTTTTATAATACCAAACCCGAAATCTCATTTTTTCCAATTTTCAAAACGAATCACATATCAAAACATAGCCTAATTTCACATTTTTTTATAATATTCACTAAAATGCTGTTCACAATCGAGGTGGGTGTAAAAAACATCACAAAATAGTCAAAATTAACGCGTTTTTGGATTTTGCCATTTTTGTCTAGAATATGTGTGTTATAACAGATGAAAAATAGAAATTTGGTAAAAAATCTAAATTTTACTTTTTTTTCAACGGTCATTAGAACGCATGTTCATAATTGAGGCATGTGTAAAAAACAGTAAGAAAAAAACCAAACTCAAAACGTTTTTTAACTTTTATTTTGACCAAAATACGTGTGTTATAACCCATGAAAATAAAGGTTTGGTGAAAATTTTAATTTTCACTTTTTTTTACATTATTCACTAAAATGCATTTTACAATTTGGGTAGGTGCAAAAAATGGTACAAAAAAGTCAAAATTAACGAATTTTTAAATTTTGCCATTTTTTACTAAAATACATATGTTGTAACTTATGAAAAAAAAATATTATTCATTAGAATACTTGTTCACAATTGGGATAGGTGCAAAAAATGGTACAAAAAAGTCAAAATGAACGCATTTTTAGATTTTGTCATTTTTGGCTAAAATACATATGTTATAACCCATGAAAAATGAAGGTTTTGTGAAAATTAATTTTTACTTTTTTTGACATTATTCACTAAAATGTATGTTTGCAATTTGGCTAGTTGCAAAAAATAGTACAAAAATTCAAAATTAACGAATTTTTAGATTTTGCCATTTTTGGCTAAAATAAGCATGTTATAACCCATGAAAAATGGAAGTCTGGTGAAAATTTTAATTTTCACTTTTGTTGACATTAATCATTAGAATACATTTCAAATGATATGCATTTCAAACAAAACATCCATGGTTTAGTTAATGTAAGAAGAGAAGGGCTTGGAGGTGGAATTGTAAGAGATGATCAAAGCAAAATGATTTTTGCTTTTCACTTCAAATCAAGTGCTTCTGTTATTGATTGTAATGAAAAGGTCATGATTGAGGCAACCTTGTTTGGAATTCAAGAATGTCACAAAAAAGGAATCTCCTCAAATCTATGTGTGGAGTCAAGCTCCATAAACCTGATTTCATGGCTACAAAACAAAGCAAAGGTCCCTTGGAGGATAAGTGAACAGCTTCAAAGTTTAACTGAGATACTTCCTCAACCTCGATGGTCTCTATGTCCTAAACAGTCAAATTTTGCAGCAATACTTTTGGCAAAATGCACAGAAACTCATCCCCAAATGGCAGTCAATGCGGAAAACCTACTTCACCAGAAAATTCAGAACATTGTAAGAGCTGAAAGACTCGGCCTTCCTTACATCATCTCATCCAAGGTAAAACCGTAAGTACATCAGGTATGAAATTTTTTAATAGTTGTTGGCTGCTGATGTTAGGCCTATTTATCATTCATAAAGGTCATAAGTTGCCGATGTTAGGCTTATTTACCTCTTTCGAATTTCAGCTGCTTTCATTTCTTTTTCACTCATGTGTGTTTATGTCTTGAACTTGGTGCATTATTGAACAATGTATTACATTCATGTCATTTCTCAAGCTTGGAGTTTGTTGTTTGTTATGTTGGCATACGTGTTTTCTTCTGTACCAAACAGTGTAAAGTAGGAGTCCTCCTTATTTAGTAAGTAGAAAACACTCATATGTCACTTTCATATAAGCAAAGATAGGAGCTTCATTGTAAGGGAGGAGTCCTCCTTATTTATAGCTTTACATTTGTACTAATGGTGTGGATACTTCCGCCATTAACTCTGTAACTTTTTTCTATGAATAAAATTGGGAGTGGCGCCCCCCACACACGGGATGATTAGCCAACTTATAAAAAAAAAGACATTAATCATTAGAATGCATGTTCACAATCAGAGTAGGTGCAAAAAACGTTACAAAAAAAAGTCAAAATGAATGCATTTTTAGATTTTGTCATTTTTGGCTAAAATACGTGTTATAACCCATGAAAAATGGAGGTTTGGTGAAATTTTTAATTTTTAATTTTTTTTGACATTATTCACTAGAATGCATGTTCACAATCAGGGTACGTGCCAAAAACAGTACAAAAAAATCAAAATCAACTCATATTTAGATTTTACTATTTTTAGCTAAAATACATGTGTTATAACTCATGAAAATTTGAGGTTTGGTGAAAATTTAATTTTTTACTTTTTTTTACATTATTTACTAGAATGCATGTTCACAATCGAGGTAGCTGCAAAAAAAATAGTACAAAAAAGTCAAAATCAACTCATTTTTAGATTTTACTATTTTTGGCTAAAACAAGTGTGTTATAACCCGGTTAGGGAGTTAGCTTCCCGACCTACAGGTCTAGAGTTCGATTCCTGTAGGATGCATGTGAGGGTGTGTGTGTTAAAAAAAAAAGTATGTTATAACCCATGAAAAATGGAGGTTTGGTGAAAATTTTAATTTTCACTTTTTTTACATTATTTACTAGAATGCATGTTCACAATCGTGGTACGTGTAAAAAATGGTACAAAAAAGTTAAAATCAACACATTTTCATATTTTGCCATTTTTTATACGTGTGTTATAACCCATGAAAAATGGAGGTTTTGGGAAAATTTTAATTTTCACTTTTTTTGATATTATTCACTAGAATAAATGTTCACAATCGGAGTAGGTGCAAAAAACAGTACAAAAAAAGTTAAAATCAACTCATTTTTAGATTTTACTATTTTTGGCTAAAATACGTGTGTTATATAACCAATGAAAAATGGAGGTTTGGTGAAAATTTTAATTTTCACTTTTTTTTACATTATTCACCATAATACATGTTCACAATCGTTGTAGGTGCAAAAAACGTTACAAAAAGTTAAAATCGACACATTTCTAGATTTTGCCATTTTTTCCTAAAATACGTGTGTTATAACCCATGAAAAATGTAGTTTTTTTTATATTATTCACTAGAATGCATGTTCATAATCGAAGTAGATACAAAAAACAGTACAAAAAAGTTAAAATCAACTCATTTTTAGATTTTACTATTTTTGACTAAAATACGTATGTTATAACCCATGAAAAATGGAGGTTTGGTGAAAATTTAAAATTTCACTTTTTTTACATTATTCACTAGAATACATGTTCACAATCGTTGTAGGTACAAAAAAAGTCAAAATCAACGCATTTTTAGATTTTGCTATTTTTTTTGTTAAAACACGTGTATTATAACTCATGAAAAATGGAGGTTTGATAAAAATTTTAATTTTTACTTTTTTAACATTATACACTAGAATAACGGGGTAGGCGCAAAAAATAGTATAAAAAGTCTAAATAAACTCATTTTTAGATGTTGCTATTTTTAGTTAAAATACGTGTATTATAACCCATGAAAAATGGAGGTTTGGTGAAAATTTTAATTTTCACTTTTTTTATATTATTCACTAGAATGCATGTTTACAATCGTGGTAGGTGCAAAAAAAGGTACAAAAAAATCAAAATTAACGCATTTTTAGATTTTGCTATTTTTGGTTAAAATACATGTGTTATAACCCATGAAAAATTGAGGTTTTGTGAAAATTTTAATTTTAAATTTTTTTATATTATACACTGTAATGCATGTTCACAATCGGGGTAGGTGCAAAAAACAATACAAAAAAGTTAAAAATCAACCCATTTTTAGATTTTGTCATTTTTGGCTAAAATATGTGTGTTATAACCCATGAAAAATGAAGGTTTGGTGAAAATTTTAATTTTCACATTTTTTACATTATTCACTAGAATGCATGTTCACAATAGGGGTAGGTGCAAAAAACGGTACAAAAAAAAGTCAAAATCAACGTATTTTTTGATTTTGCAATTTTTGGTTAAAGTACGCGTGTTATAACCCATGAAAAACTCACCATAATGCATATTCACAATTTGTAGACAATAGTAAATAATTGATTTTTTTTACCATCAGCTTCTTTAATTTACACCATAGACTGCCAGCATGGAAGATCATCAATTAAAGAAAGAATTCATTTCCTGTTATCAATTATGATTAACGCCTTGAATTTTAATAAATGAAAATTTAACGAAAGCATTCAACAGTAAAGAAAATCAGTGAATTAAATCATGAACTCAAAATTAAAACACATGAATAGAAATTAGAAACAATATTACTAACACGCATATTATTAACTGCAATTACGAAATTGAGTTTGCTGTTCTCTGCATGCATGTATAACAAAGAAGAAATATCAAGTAATGTCCAATTCCTGAAAACGGCAGAGAGCATTATTCATGCATGCCTGCTTCAATTGTCTCAATTCATCCTGCATGATGATGGATTCGAGCCCTTATACTACTATACTATACTCTTCAATCTTCATGATGATCAGCTTCTTCTTTGACGGCCGCGGGACGCATGCATTTTTCTGCTGATTTCTTGATGGTTTTCCAGATTCTACATCTACTAAGCCCACTCATATATGCCTCTAAAACACACCTACTAATTAATGTTTCTTTTCCACGCCAATTCATATATTAAATCAAGTTCATCTTCGGTTTACATACGTACTTACATAAAAAACTAAAATGAAAATATGATGTCACATCACCAACGCCCACTGTAAGCCCTACTCCTCTTTGTATCCTCTTCATTAATTTTCACCAGTAATTCTTGTTCACATCTAGACCTCATCACGATCATCGTCCTTCATCTGTTGACTTCCGCATTTGAATGGAAGTAGGAGCATTTGTTTTATTCGTCTATCTTGTCGCATGGAAGGAGTCTGGAACACAACCACTTGTGGTCGTTCTCCTTCTACCGTGGTTACCTGTAGCCGTCCGTTTTTCCTAGTTCGAACGAACTCGTATCGAGGCCGCCCGTTCGAGTTCAAAGTTGACAGAAGCGGCGGGAGATCATTCTGCTCATTCTTGATCATCTTTCTTGATGTCCTTGATGATCTTGATGATTCAAGTTCCATTCTTCTTCTCGCAGCCTCCTCCGTCGCCTCTGCGTGAATGTGACTGGATTCAACAGCGGAGGACATGGCACTCTCACTTAAGCTCTCAAACCCTAAGATTTCAGTCTTTGTCGCGAACCTTTCCTCCAGCGTGTAATTTGGAATATTATTCATCATCGATCGGCGATTCTCATCATCACCACCGCCAGAAGAAAAACCCTCGCCGGATGCAGTGTTACTGGGGACATCGGACATGAGGGTAACTTTGGCAGGCAGTTAAAATGAAGATAATCACTTGGCCAAGAATTTAGTATGTGGATGTCAGAGATAAAAAATCTCTTATATTAAACTTAGAAAAAAAAAATAGTTGTTTTACAAAGAAAATATTACATGGAAACGCTTTGATTTATTTATTATAAGAATATGTGTTTGGAAGGAGATTAATACAATCACAACATTATTTATTTATCACAATAATATAAGTTTGGAAGGAGAAGAATACAAACACAATATTACGTGTATGACATAACCTCCACACAACAACAATCCGGGCATAACCTCCACACAACAACAATCCGTTAATCAATTTCTTCAAATTCGAAAAGTTTTTCTCCACAGTTCTTTGAGGTATCTAATCCTATTCATCTTTTTCTCTCACTAAGATCTCTAACACCCCTATATATAAGGAGTAATTACAAGTCTCTAAAACATGTAAGGATTTAGGTAGTATATCCCTAACAAATTATAAAGAAAACAATCTAATAAACAAATCCTATTGAAAATATAATTCTTAATTAATAAAATGTTAGTTTAATTTTCTAACCGTGGAGGGACGCTGGTAAGCAAATGTGGTGACTCCCCTATATATGCATACGAGGATTTGAGGTGTGTATCCTCACAAACTCTAATTCCTTAATGAAAATGATCTAATAAACAAATTATATTAAGAATATAATTCCTAATTAATAAAAGGTTAATTTAATTTTCTAACCGTGGAGGGATGGTTGGTCAACAAATGTGGTGACTTACTACTGCCACTGGAAATCAAAGTCAATCAAACTGAAGAATAATGAGGGATTGATGGATGATGAAGCAGCGATGAGGCGGCCCAAGGAAACTTAATTAATATCCCGGCGATTAATGTATGTTTGTCGGAGTTGGAGAAACAATTAAACAAAGCAAGGAATGAATGAATGAATTCTTCTTCTTGAATTCAACAGCTTTAATTTATTTTTTCTTTCTTTTGTTATATTTAGTGTAGAAAGAAATCTGATCGGTTACTGCTAACGAAAATATAAGACTTTATAAGCTTGAAACACAAAATGAAACACGACAGAGACTCACATAGTCACATTACAGTGTGAAAAACGCAAGTTGAAATTAAATAGTCCGGGCCAACTATCCATTCAAAATGCTTTGCTTTGCCGCTTAAAATAGTCCGGCCCAATTACAATAGTAGGTGAAAAAATCCAAACTAACACATTTTTTTACTTTATTATTTTTTATCAAAATACATGTCTTATAATCTATGAAAAATAGAGGTACGTTGAAAATTTTAATTTTTGCTCTTTTTTTATAATATTCACAAGAATCCATGTTTACAATGGGTATGGGTGAAAAAAACGATACAAAAAAAAAATCACAATCAACGCATTTTCGAATTTTGCAATTTTTGGTTAATATACATGTGTCATAGCCCGTGAAAAACAAAAATTCAATAAAAATCTAAATTTCACTTGTGAGGAGTTCATCTTCACTCATATAGTCGTACATTATCCTGTACTTGGTGAGCCATGTTTGGCGGAGTTGCACTGCTTTCATTCTGGAATTTGGAGAAAAGCCTAGACTGCTGTGGACTGGATAAAGTGTACAATTGCTCAACTTGGTAATCCATTCATTTTGATTGTTTTGATGAGTAAACTGGATTCGTGTGCCTAGTCTTGCTGTAGAATTGCACAAGCTTTGGTGATAGTGAGCTAATTTGAATTGGAATTTTAAACATTGGAGTATAGCTCTTGGCTGCACTGTTATTGTCATGTAATTGGTAGCTCAGTCATGAATTTGTTGCTGAATGGTTCGTGGTGACTAAGTTATACCTTGGAACTGATTTTGAATGTGGTCTCCTTGGTATATTTGAGGAGAATCTCCATGCCATTTGCTGTTGGTTTTCATGTATTTGATAAATGTTCCCGTGCCCTTGCCGCTTGGTGAGAAGTATTGGGTATGTTGAGGAAAGCTCCTGTTGTGATGCGAGGCCATATTTGCATGAGCGGATTATGGAGTCCTACACTTTAAAGAATGTGCTTGGATGGCTATGAGGTTTATTGTGGCAAAGCAGCTTCATTAGCTCGTAAATTCGATTACTTTGAACATTTTGCAAATTGCAATATGTTTGAGCTTATACTTTTGGGAGGGATTTAGAGCATTACTACTTTGGTTGCTCCAAAAGTAGTGTTTCTCTAAATTCCATTCTTAGCTTGCAAAAAATTTCATGTAATGCTTTTCATGTAATGGAGTAGTACTCCAAACTCAAGCTTTTTCAAGTTTTTCTTGTTGTAACGGTGTGATCGGGTATATCCGACACCGTCTTTTGCCCATGACTGAATATATATATATATTAAAAAAAAAAAAAAAAAAAAAAAAAAAAACACCAATCACAATTATGAATCTTTACAATTGAGGTAGGTGAAAAAACAGAAAGGAAAATGTCAAAATCAACTAATTTTTTTTACTTCAATATTTTTAACAAAAATACTTGAAAAATGGACGTTTGATAAAAAAATTTAAATTTTACTTTTTCCTGACAACATTCAATGGAATGCAAATCCACAATCGAGCAGGTATAAAAAACATCACAAAAATATCAAAATAAACATAGTTTTGGATTTTGCCATTTTTTGCTAAAATACAGAGTGTCATAACCCATGAAAAACTGAAATTTTGTGAAAAAAATAAAATTTACTTTTATTGACACCATTAATGAGAAGGTTATACATATTTACAATTGAGGCATGTGTAAAAAATAGTAAAAAAAATCAAAATAAATACGTTTTTTTACTTTGTTATTTTTTACCAAAATATATGTGTTATATTCCACGAAAAAATGGAGGTTTAGTGAAATTTTTAACTTTTAATTTTTTTGATATTATTGACTAGAATACATGTTTACGATTAGGGTAGGTGCAAAAAATGGTACAAAAAAGTCAAAATCAACACATTTTTAAATTTTGCCATTTTTTGTTAAAATACGTGTGTTAAAACCCATAAAACATGGAAATTTAACAAAAAATTTATAATTCAATTTTTTGACACCATTCACAAGAACACATGTTCACAATTGAGGTGGGTAAAAAATAGTAGGAAAAATGTCAAAATCGATATTTTTTTATTTTGCCATTTTGACAAAAATACATGTGTTATAGCCAGTGAAAAATGGAGGTTTGATGAAAATTTTAAAATTTCTCTCTTTCCTGATAATATTCACTAAAATGCATGTTCACAAACAATACATGTGTAAAAAAAATTATAAAAACGTCAAATTCAACAAGTTTGAATTTTGCAATTTTTTTGCTAAAATACGAATGTCATAACCCATGAAAAATAAAAATTTGGTGAACATTTTATATTTTATTTTTTTGACTCCGTTCATTATAATGTATGTCATTAATTGAGGTGTGTGTAAAAAACAGTAGGAAAAAAGCAAAATCAACACATTTTTTTACTTTGCCATTTTTGACAAAAATATGTGTATTATAACCCATGAAAAAGGAGGGCTATGTGAAATTTTAAATTTTCACTTTTTTGACAATGTTCACTATAATGCATATTTACAATGGTGTGGATGCAAAAATCAGTAAAAAAAAAGTTAAAATTAACGCGTTTTATGATTTTGTCATTTTTGGTTAAAATACGTCTGTTATAACCTATGAAAAATGAAAATTTTATAAATTTTTTTTCTAAATTTTACTTTTTATATGGTTGTATATTTACGGGATGTTATAAATTATCGCTTTTTAAAATAAAAAAAAACAAAAATGCATCCAAAATTGTTAGTATAGAATTTTAAGTGAAAAGACCTGGTTTAATGCTTAATTTCATAACACAATCTGCTGGAATTAGTATCATCCTAAAACCATAAAGAACAAACTAATTCCTAAAACCATAAAGAACAAACTTTTGATTAGAATGATCAACTGTAGCTGTAAATTCTAGATCTATTCTGCACTCACCACAATTATACACACTCATGAATATTATCTCACAATGCTAACAATAAATAAACAATCACTGATTTTCTATTCCAAGACTTGTTAAAAAAAAAAACACCTCAATTTACACGTTTAATGTACCCCGTGTTTCTAGTCTAGATTAGACGTAAATACTGATTTACACGTATCAGGATGGATGGAGGAAGATGTAAAATCAATATCTCCCTGTCCTGCTTCAGACCCTTGAGCTGGGAAGAGCAATCCCAGAACAAAAAAACAAGAAATGGAGCAATACACAATTGTATCAGTATCATCATAAAATTCATCATATTTGTGTTTTCCATATGCCCTTTGCCGGCGACGACGAATGCGTAATATTGACCACTCTTTTACTTGGCTGTCGCCTCTTCTTATGGACATCCGGTTGATCAGCGTTGCTATTTATTGCTTTTATCACATCAACTCTTACTATGTGATGATCGGAAGTCCCTTTGGATGAGAAGACGGAGTATGATCCAGGAACAAACTTGTATGGAGAAATTGGCGAAGACAATATGTAATCCACTCGAGTTCCATATTTGCAAGTACCCTGCACACCTGAACCATTCAAGATGTGGATACATGATTAATTGATGCATATATAAAAGAGGAAGTTGATCAGTTTCATTTTCATTTCACAATAAAATGAAGAAAAACATGTTGTTTAGTACTTTGTCCTTTGGCAATCATGACAACAGACTCGCATTCTCCAGCAAAATCCTTAGCATCTGTATATTGTTTATTCTTGAGATGTTTCATCACCTCAACCTTAGGTGTGGGTTTTCCAATCTCTTCGTGGTACTGCATTTGAGTTAAGCGTCAGTTCGTAATTGGGAAATTGATCTGATTACGAAATTTCTAAGGAGCATATCCATGAAACCAAAATAAGTAAGATAAATTTACCTTAACAATGTCTGTCCACCTTTCTGCGGAGTAATCTGTTTCGTCAAGTGAATTGATACCTCCAGCTAAGATGTAAGGTGAGTCAGTAGATTGGATTATTGCATTGATCTGCTTCATGCGCCAGTTTTCATCTAAATGATCAAGGTGGGTGCAGTAGAAGTTGAATTCTCCCATCTCAGGAACATCAATTGTGGCCTTAAGGACGTTTCTGCATCCAATTCCGATATCAACAACACATGTTATTGTCGCCCATTATTTTTAAGATGAACGTTAACGATGATATACGATTCATGTAGCCGACTCGCTAAGATAAAGGGTTAGTTGTTGTTGTTTAACACTTAAAAAATATAACCCTGAGCCTAAAAAAAAAATCACAAGAAAACAAAACAAGGTTATGATTTGGTTTTTGTAATTAATGGTCTTTGACTTCTTTGAAAAAAGAATTGATGAAACTGTGACTAAATAAAGTCTTTCACATAGGAGTCTACTGGAATTTTAAGAATAAGTTGGGTTGACTAACTGGATTCATTAAAATCCCACTCAGAGTCAGCCAGTCAGGAGTCCTGTCCACTCCTCGCGACTCGCGAGCATACAATACTAAAATAGTAATAATCGTGGCTAGCAAGATTAATCCGGTCTTAGTATGATATGAGTAAAAAATTTCCGGCATACAGCTGTTCGTTTTCAGATGGATGGTATCTTGACAAACGCATTCTGACGGAAAACAATAATCCAGAGTTGGTTTGCCTAAACAATAAACTACTGAATGATATTACAGCTTGTCCTGTTCCTACTTTGTACTTGGGGCTTACATGAACACTATCCGTCTGAGAAATCTCAATACTTGTAAAAAAATCTACAATCTAGAGCAGTAAGATGTGGTCTTACCTCAAGAACTTTAATCAGTTGCTATTTATGGTAGAGTTGGTAAAAAAAAAAGATATTGCAAGAACATCCAGTAATAAAAAAAAAGTAGTTTTAGTGACAGGAAACAGAGAAAATAGTAATCAGATGAATGAAGAAATTATTTCAAACCTGAAATCAGTATCATCAAAAATCTTTTGAACCTTCCACCTCTTGATTGGCCACCGGGACAAAATGGCATTACCGTACTCAGGAGCCCAACTCTCAGCAAACACATAATTCATCCCCAGAGCAGCAGCCAAATCGGACAGCGGCTTCATACTTTTCTCCTCTTCTGCTTTAACTTCTTGCAAAGCCAATACATCTGCATTCAACTCTCTTAAAACTTCAAGAATAGTTCTTGTACTTCTATAGCTATGACCATGGACTCCATGTGTATTGGTAACTTTAGGCATGCTCATAGTTGATCTCAAAGGGCCCTTTCCTTTGACAATTCTGCTAATGCTCCCAGAAGATCCTTCCTTTTCGTTATGACCAAATGTCAAAGCCCGGCTTCGCCTTAATGATATTTCATTATCTGGCAGATTAATTGAAACCCGTAAATTTGATCTGGAGAACTTTTGTTCCGCGGAGAAACTATCGGGTTCTCTCATGGTCATGGACCTGGAGTGCAGGGGAGATTGCTTCAGTATACTCTTGGGAGGACGATCATTCAATGATTTTGCTCTCAAATCAATAGTTGGGCTGGATACAGCGAATTCTTCATTATCAAAATCAAAGCTCGATGATTTGCGCGTGTTGGGAACAGCAGGTGCCATGGAGAACAGGGCAGCATTAAATGTTGCTATCCGGATTGGCTTTTTGGATATTGAGCCATTAAATTCACTGCTGGGATGGATCACAGCGGAGGAACAAGTGTTAGAGGTATCCTTGTGGTCATGGCGGGTTCTGGAGTTGGACTTTCCGAGTTTCTTGATGACAACCTTGTGCTTTGAACGGCGGGGTACGGACCTTCGGAGTCGAAAATAGAGGCGTTTGAGCTTTTGGTTGAGTATTTTGAGCATATTGCCGGTGCCAAAAATTGATCAGACCTTGTTGTGGTTGAAACTTGAAATGGCAAAAGAATGAGAATGTGAATGTTATGTACGTTCCACTCTCGAGTCTCTCACTCTCATCTCATCAGCCCCAATCCCAAATAGGATTGGAAGGCTTTTTTTTTTTTTTTTTTTAATTTACAAGCAGTTTTGTTTCTTCCAATCGGAGAGGAGTTTGTTTGGTTTCTTCCAATCGGAGAGGAGTTTGTTTGGAGGTAGAATATAGAAAGTAGTAGGAGTCTTTCGTGGAAATGGGTTGTATCTATCTTACAGTGTCCTGTCCAGGTAAAAATATGGAATGAACAACACTCTCTACTCTGTTTTTAACTCTTGTCTACCAAAGTCATATATTTAACCTGCAAACTAAGGTTGCTGAAATTGCGTACCACGAATTATATTTTTAAGTACGTGATGTAAGGATGAGTTACTCACCACGCGCTTACCCGTGTATTTTTCTTAGGTCAAAAATCCCATAATGATAAATCCTTTTCATTGTTTTTATTTTTATTACTATATTTGACTCCAAAATGTTTATATCCATTAAATTTGATAAAAGTGTTTTTATCTTCTAGGTTCAAAAATCAGAAATTGGGCAAGAGAGACAAATTAAATATGTAATTGGCCCCTTTCTAATGAAAAGCGAAATCCATAATGAAGCAAAAATTCTTGTAAAATTGTCTCATATATGATAAGTGATATGTGAATTATACGTTATATGCGTTAATATTTGATACTTTATATTCTAATATACTAGTTTTTTATATTTTATATGTTAAAGTTAAATTTAAACGCTTTATATATGAAACTGTCTCATATGAAAATGACCCATAAAAGATTAAGCGCCCAAATCTAAAGTAAGAAATCCAATAGATTTTTTTGTGACACTTTTTTTTTAATTTTTTTTATAACATTTCAATAATTAAATTATATATTTAATAAAACAAATGATAATGATAAGAGTTCTTGCTTTGGTAAATCTATTACTCCGGTTGTTTTTAGTTGATGCAATTAATGAGAACGGGAGACCATGTAGCCCCCAATCCTCTAAGGTACAGCACCTCAATTTCATAACAATTGTACGCCCACTGTTCATTCAATCACATCAATGCCATTTTTTATTTCTCATCTACGGACACAAACCCATGCTACTTTCATAACTTCATTAAACTCATAGTTTAGTTAATACGAGTAGTGATATGTATAATGCAAAAATAGAGTGAAAATATGACATTGATTAATTTTGTGATAAACATATGTGGGTAATTGATTTCATTAAGTAATAATTGAAGTTAAATTGTATGTTTTACTTAAACTATATTTATATTAAAACAAAATATAATTTTTAAAATGTCACTTAAATTAAATAAGAAAAAACTCATGTTTTTCGCCTATTAGTATACACTATTCACTTTATGTTTTTCCCATATTTTCTCACATTACATGTCATTTTATTTTACTTTGTATAAAGTATAATTTTAGGGAAAATTTGGATTAAGGGCGCGCTTCAAAGCCTTATTATTAAATGGGGCGTAACTTTAACCTATTTATTGTTAAGGGCATGAAAATAATTTAATTAGTAAATATAATTAGTAAAAGACTTTATTGTCTATGAATAAACTCAAACAACAAATAATAATTATCCAATTAATTCACTTTTAATTATTTTCAATCACTCATCAAAACAGAGTCAATCAATCAATTCAGTTTTAATCATTTTCAATCACTTCTTCTTTTAAACTCATCCAGTCTTAAACTATCTAGTTTTATTTGTTATTGATTGATTCAATTTTAATCTTAATTTTTTTATTTAAATTAGAATACATTGTCCATTAGTTTAAACACAATATATATTAACTAATAATTTAATCATATCAGTCATAAATTTATAAAAATAATTACGTTAGTATAAGAAAATAAAAAAGAATTTTGATATTTGAACATAATAGATAGAAATAATTAATTCCACATTGACTTTGAAGAAAAAATAAATAAGAACATTATGCACTCCCTTTTAAAAGACTTTATTATTCCTTTATAATCAGTAATCTTTTTTCTCTCCAGAGTTTCTATAAATTGTCTTAAACAAAAAGATAAAAAATGTATAGCATTCTATTTTAAAAAACTATAAAATAAATAAAATTATGACAATAAAAAAAATTAAAAAGAAGAAAAAAATTTTAGAAAAAAAAGAAAAGTAAACAAATTATTAATCATATTAATGTTAGAACTCTATCTCCACAATTATAAATAAACAAAAATGTGACAATAAAACAATGAAGAGAATTAGAAAAAAAATTTCAAAAAAAAAGAAAGATAAATAAATTATTAATCACATTAATGTTATAACTCTACCTCAAATCTAAAATGGTAAAGGAATAAAATTGTAACAAAAAAAAAAAGAATTCAAACTGAAATTCAAAAAAATAAAATAAAAATGAATTAGGTTTCAAATTGAATTTGAAATCATATTAGCGACACAATTATTCATTCAATCTAAAACAAACAAAAAAAAGTAAAATTTGGAAAAGAGAAAAGAAAAATAATTATAAGTGAAATTTATAAAAATAATAAATGAAAGGTAAATTATATCTCAAGTTGAAATTATATAATTTTCATAATTCTATATTCAATTTAAAACAAAAAATAGCAACAAGAAAAAAATAAATTAAAACCAATTTAGAAAAAAATTGTAAATTTTTTCTCAAATTAAATCATAATATTACCAATGATAGGCAGCTCAAATCCTCTAGTTCAAATTTTTTTAACTTTTATTTTTTTTACAAAGGTAAAAGTATCATAAGGGAGTGCATAATGTTCTTTTTTTTTCTTCAAAGTGAATGTGGAATTAATTATTTCTATCTATTATGTTCAAATATCAAAATTATTTTTTATTTTCTTATACTAATGTAATTATTTTTATAAATTTATGACTGATATGATTAAATCATTAGTTAATATATATTGTGTTTAAACTAATGGACAATGTATTCTAGATTTAAATAAAAAAAATTAAGATTAAAATTGAATCAACCAATGACAAATAAAACTAGATAGTTTAAGATTGGATGAGTTCAAAAGAAGAAGTGATTGAAAATGATTAAAATTCAATTGATTTATTGACGTTGTTTTGATGAGTGATTGAAAATGATTAAAAGTGAATTAATTGGATAATTATTGTTTGTTGGTTGAGTTTATCCATGGACAATAAAGTCTTTTACTAATTATATTTACTAATTAAAATATTTTCATACCCTTAATAATAAATAGGTTAAAGTTACGCTCCATTTAATAATAAGGCTTTGAACCGCACGCCCTTAATTCAAATTTTCCCTATAATTTTATTCTATTTCCCAATTCGTCGACGGTCCACCAACAGAGACTTAGGCCTGTCTTGGAAATCTTGCTTGGAACGCCACGTCACCAGGAACACGGCGTGCAAAACTCCCATGCAGTTCCGTTATTATGGGGTTTGACTATATTTATATTGGCCATTTTTCATTTTTTCTTGCTCAAACATATTGATTGGCCACTTCTCTTTATATCTTGTTTAATTAGTCTGTAATAATGTTCAAATTAAAAACTCCAAACATCTTTCTAATTCTACCTAAGCTGCATATTTCATATGAATGAGTATAGACTGTCAAAATTTGATCGAAAATTTTCTAATAATTTAACACAAATTTAATATTTTAACTCAATTGTCTGGGTACGTGAATTGCATCATGCATGACTCTCTACTCTAATAAACAATCACTTAATGCATCCATCCGTCAGCAAACATGCACCGAGGAAACCCTAATTTAGAAACCAAATTGGTTTAAAAAAAAGAAAACAAAATCAATTTCATAATCATATATAGGGTGTACTAGCCCTTTTTTCTTAAATCATGAGAAAAATGACAAGACTAGAAAGAATCAAACAAATATTGGGAAGGCAGGAGAGAAATCAAAATACTCTTATGAAAACTTTACATTATTAATTATTGCTAATATATGGCAGTTATTTTGTCGTGGTCATGCTAAATTGTTTACTATTAGGATTAGATTAAATATTGTAATGGAAGTGCATGCAATTAAGTTGACCTCCAAGATTACGGTTTCCTTTTAATTCTTTTTCTATAACTAAGAATTGCATTGAATTGGTGAAAGCAATTGAAAATGGACCATACACGTACATTTCCCATATATATATATATATATATTTTGTGTACTTAATTAGTTTAGTAGATATCAATCACTTGGTCACCTTATTTTTGGGTAATCATAGGACGTCAAGAAACACGACGAACCATGCAAATTTTTTATTATTATATATAAAAAACCCTACCCAATTTGGAACGCAAAGTGCAGAAATAAGATAAGTTGCCGGCCAACATAATTGAAAAAAACAGGACCATTTTCCTCATTTAAATCACTGGAATTACCAAAAGCAAACATGGACAGAGAAATCCAAAGCCCGAATATGTGCATGATTCAGTGACAACAAATATACCACTAACAGAGAAGTACTGTGGCTTTTTTGGATTAGTCCTTTTGGCCCTGCCCTCCTCCATTACACATATTAGTGTGTATGCCTTCCATTTCTGATGAGAATAATAGTGGCAATCACTGCACAAGTTGAAGGGTTTTTTTCTTCGGAAAAAAAAATTCAGAAATTGGGGTGGGGTTTGGGTTTGCTCATTGGTATGTGAAGGTAGGAAGATGCCAAATGCATGGGGTTTAGTCCAACAAATAAGTCTGATACAAAAGTAGCGACAATGCCAGCTCTGCTTCTTCCATTAAGTTTATGTTTTGTGGGTCTCATTCTCAATTTCACATAGCATAGATTCTTCTTCCAATTTCTCAAGTCAGTCTAAGGGATAGAAAACATATTTTAAGAATTCAAGAAGTGTATGATGATATGCAAAACTCAGATACTCTTATCTTTTATTTTGCAGGGGGGCCATGGTTCTACTAACTCTTAAACGAAATCATTGTCCGTTTGTTGTTTTATTCGTTTAAAATAAGGATGATGACGTTATATGTGTGGCCTAATAGTATTTTACCAAATGAGTTGGAGAAGCAGCTGCCTCTGCCTGTCTATGTCTATTATACACATGCATTAAAATTAATGAGGGGATTGGATGAGTTAATTATTTCTTTTGGGATTTTCCAGCTAATAATGGGTTGATGATTGTTTGGCAGTAGCCACAAGGGAATCTCCATAATTTATACTATCCATCTAGCTAGCTAATACTAGTACTACAACAGTTGTAAACCTTAAATGGATGTTTAAGCTGAGATGATGATCAATGCACTTAATTAGTTTATTCTCTACATGCATCTTCTCCTAGCTAACACACTAAATTAATGAGACTTGCAGGGAGCTGGATGGAAGAAGATGTTTCACCATTTTGTGTTTTGTCCCTTTATATGATAATATTCAGATATTTCAAAATAAGAAGGAATGAGTCAAAAAACGAGATAACCAGTTACCCAAAAATAGTAGAATTGGAAAGAAACAACACAATGGTAAAGTTATTCAAACTTTATATATACACCGAAATTATTTACACATTTAAGTACAACTATTGACTTTAGTATAAGAGTAGACTGCCTAATATCACCTCGGATTTTTGCTCTAACGCTATCTTGTTTTACAGGTTGAACGTTATTGCTTGGAACTTGAGTACTGATGCTAAGTAAACAATTTCCTGATATGCAAATTAGAGTCCCAACATCCCTAAAAATAAAAAATAAAAAAAAACAAAGTAAAATTGATGCTGCATCCAAACAAGAACATTATTCATCGATCCAACCAAACAAATTAAGGTTCCTCTTCAGTCTTGCCTGCTTTAGTTAGTGATAGTTATCAACTGGGCAGGGCATAGCTTTAATTTGTGCATTCTTTTTCCCCGATTTGAGACGATTCAATGCCAGCATTAATTACGATTATGGCTCTACTTGGTGGTGATCAATTATTTAGGAAGGAAACAGTTCATCAAGATTCAAGAGGAGACGGCATATATAGGCAGCCAGCCTCATTCTTATAGTATCCGATAGGACCACTCCAAATAATAAAATAAAAAAGGAAGTAATTAATGTTACCAAAACATGAAAATGCATGTGTAAATGTTAAACCATAAATCATAAATGGCTGGCTAGATTTTTAATGATTGTGCTGTGCATCTGATCTGATAATTTGAAAACGCAGCAGCAGCGTAAGAATTTACTGTAAATTGCATGCGTCCACTAAATACTTGCTTTATATCACTTTCGTTGGACTCAAAAAGTTGTACCTATTATGTGCATAACGACTGGTATAAATGGCCATTAGACAGACTCCACTTTCAAGTTGTGAACATGAAAAAGAACAAACGTCGACAGCAGGGTTCGAACCTGCGCGGGCGAAGCCCAACAGATTTCAAGTCTGTCTCCTTAACCACTCGGACATATCGACTTTTTGGTATAAGTTGTATTTTCATTTATTAAGTACAAAGTTAAGCCATAAAATTAAAAGATTGTCTTGAAAATAGGCCCATAGATAAGTAGTTGATTATTCAACTGGACGTGTAATAAAACTTTCATAGACCCAGAAATAATTATTCTCCTAAAAACCAAAGACTCAAATATTGGACTTTGCATTCTCAAGTTTCCCGTTGGGCTAAGGGTTCCTCATTTACTGTGAAGTGTTTTAGTTTTTTAAGAAAGAAACAAGAGGGACGTGGGTTTGAATTCTATTTTGAAGACTTGGACTAAAGGTTAAGGGCTGAAGAAAGCTACTATTAGCCTAACATCAAAGAAGACAACCTCCATTCGTAAACAAAAGTTTAGGCTCTGTTTGGGTAGGGTTTTTTTCCCATTTTTTTTATCTCATTCCAAAACAACATGTATGTTTAAATTCAATTCTTAAAACAAAATTTTTCAACTTCTTTAACCACAAAATGAGAGCATTAAATTTCACCAAACCTCCATTTTTTCACATGTTATAACACAAGTATTTTGGTAAAAAATGACAAAGTGAAAAAAAGTGTTGATTTTGACTTTTTCTCTTCTGTTTTTTCACATACCTTAATTGTGAACGTGAAATTTAGTTTTTTTTACCAAATTTTCAATTTTCATGGGCTATAACACGTATTTTAGCAAAAAATGACAAAATTTTAAAACATGTTGATTTTGTACTTTTTTTGCACACACCCCAATTGTGAACATGCATTCTATTGAATATTATAAAAAAAAGTAAAAATTAAAATTTTCACCTAACCTCCATTTTCACGTGTTATAACACAAGTATTTTGATAAAAAAGGACAAAATAAAAAAACGTGTTGATTATGACTTTTTCCCAACTATTTTTTCACCCACCTCAATTGTGAACAGTGTAAAAAAAAGTGAAATTTGAAAAATTATAATTTTTTGTGGCTATAACCCACATTTTTTCCGTTGAAAACAGTAAGGTTAAAAAAAAAATGCTATTATGGATAGTTTTCATGTCATTTTTTGCTTCTACCTACACAGGTAATGTGCTATCTAATGAAGGATGCTGAAAAATAAAATTGTAAATTGTTTCAAAAATCATCATTTTGCGTAGGCTATAAACCCACGTTTTTTGACTGAAAACAATAAGACTCAAAAACTGTTGTGGACTTTTTTTCATGTCATTTTTTGCACCCACCTAGATGGATAACATGATATATAGTAAACGGTTTTGAAAAAATAGAAATGCATATTTTTTGAAAAATTTAATTTTTCATGGGCCACGTTTTCTTGGTTGAAAACGACAAGGTGATAAGTTGGTTTTATACCAACTAATATGTGTTAAATAACTTGGCTTTTGTTGTGTGTTGTATGCACATATGTGAGGTTTTGAGAGGTTTCATGCATTTATATGTTTACAATATGAAAATGATCAATTGGTGTAAAACGAGCAAAAATGATGGTAAATGAAGTGAAAAATGTCAAAAGACAAATGAAGGAACCAAGAATGCATTTTCGGTCAAATTAGGGTTTTGTGGCTTAATAAGTGCTGAATTTGTTTTGTGAATAACTCTTTCAATTCTAATCTAAATGAGGAGCTCTTGGATGATTTGGAAAGCTCTTTGTTTGTACTTTAATTGTTGTGTTTTAACTTTCTCCAAATTCTGTGTGTAAACATGAGAAACGAAGGCATTTTGGTGTGTTTGGATTAGGATTTGATAGAATTCTATCTTTCTGCCACAGTTTGTTTAATTGTTGATTTCTTGAGCTATATACCTCTGATTCCAGTGATTCTTGATCTATTGGAAAGCCAAGAGATAGGCCTAGAACTTTTATGTTTACCATCAAGTCCAATTTAGGAGTTAAGGCTCACGAATTTGGTGTAGAAGTTAGGTTCTAACCTGATATGAACACCCAGCCATATTAAAGGCTCACACTCACAATACCTTCACAAGCATTCTCACAAACACCTCACGAGCACTCACTTCACACTACACTCTCGCACAGCCTCACAGCTTCACCCTCACAACTCTCTCGCACACACTCGCACTATCACTGCACTACTCACATGCGGCGAGGTGACACTACGCACACACAATGTGCGGTGAGATCACCTCGCCGCACAACTCTCTCGCACTAACACTCGCACACATGCACATCACTCTCGCATTCACCGCACACCACTATCACTACACTCATGCACACCACCTCGCACATCACTCGCACACAAGCACTAGCAACACTCACCATCACTCGCACACTCTCGCACACACATTGCGGCGAGGTCACCTCGCCGCAATGCACTCGCACACACTCACTACATCACACGCACACATCTGCACATTTGCACTCAAATAATCCATATATCTCACTTCACTCATGCACACACGTATAGCATACATTCAATTCACAAATCATTTCACTCATGCATTTCATTCATTTGTTCCAGTTAGCATTTACATCCTTTATGTTTCGGTTTTTGTTTTTTCTCCTTGCATTTCACAAGTTCTTCTATTCATTCATTCATTCATTCATGATACATTTTTGCTGCTTGTGTTTTGCATTTTTAAATCAACAACACTCACAACACCAATTTCACTCAAGTCTCACAACTCATCTACATTCTTCCATTCATTTCACTTCAAGGAAATATTCACAACTTTCATCTTCACTTCACAGCTTCGCAACACTTCTCACAATTCACTTCACTTTCACACTCACTTCATTCATTACCATACAACACTCCACATGACACACAAACACTCAAGCTCACACATTCACGCACAAGGCAGCGAGACCTCGAGGCGAGGTCTCGCCAGCCAACACTTCGTACGGCGAGGTCTCGCCGCGAGACCTTGCCAGCAAATACACAAAGTGGCGAGGTCTCGTGGCGAGACCTCGCCCTTTACACTTTGGGTTGGAGAAGAAAAAAATGGTTAAGTGTGGTGATGGATTTTCAGTGTGTATGCAGGATGGTGGAAGGCGTGATTCATGAAGGCTGCAAGGCGCTGGAATTGAAGTGGGGAGAAAGACGTGGGCGAAGGCGTGTTCTGCTATACTCATAAAGGCGTGGAGGCTGCTGGGTTTTGAAGGGAGAAGGACGTACGCGAAGGCGTGATTCTGGCAGGCACAGAGGCGCTGAGTCTGAACTGAAGGCGTTATCCAGAATAGCCTGAAGGCGCAAGGAAGCGACAAAAGGCGCGTCCGAAAGCCCAAAGGCGCTGGAGTGCTGAATATTTCTTCAAACTTGGAATTTTTATTTTTTTGGGCTGATTTTTGGTTTTCTCTATTCAAGGGCACTTTTGTAATACTTTAGATATTTTACGGTAGCGTATTAGTTACATTTTCATAGCTCTATATATAAGAGATGTAGCTAATGTGTAAAAGTGGAAGAGATTTTTGGAGGGAGAGGATTCTAGATTTTAGAATTATCATTTTGAATTTCTCATTTTCTCTCTCTAGATCTACTTTCTCTCACTAAACATTTCTTCTCCGATCTCAATTCTGATTGTGAATTTGGACTGGATTTATCTTTCTTATTCTCAATTGACAAAGGAATCGACAATTCTCTCGACTAAATCGGTAAATTCTTCCAATTAAGTGAGAATGAGCTTATCAATGTTGCAATTTGTTGATTTTGAAATGAGAAAGATGTTTTCTGGCTAAATCTATGATATCTTAGGATTCTTAATGGATGAATAAGTGTTTTAGTAGATTGTATGCTATGCAATTGATCTAATTGTTGAGTATTGAAATCACATTTGAATTAAGCATAAACATATGTTGAATTTCATAATTCCTAGCTAATCTTGAATAGATCAAACCTCAATTGTGGTCGACATGCTAAATTGAGGAGTGATTAATCAAAGTTAGCGAAGTTGCATGAATTGAGAACTAAATTGTGATTGTTTAAGTCTTTGCACTTGTTTTCTTTAATCAAATCAATTCTGAGACTCAGGCCTCGCCATAGGAAGTGTTAATGAATTGAAACATTAGGAAAAGTGTTAAAGGAACTTTCTGTGTTAACAACAATGATATGTGAACCCTAGGATGGGCCTCGCCATGGGAGTTCTTAGGACTTTGCATGTTAGAGTAGTTGGCTGGGAGAGTTGAGACTTTGCGGAGCTTATTCTACCATTCTCGGGCCTCGCCATGGGAGAGGATGGTGATTCGGGGGTACAAGAAGTGGTGTGGTCGCCATGCTAACCACAGATTGAACTTCTAGGCAATTTAGGTCTCCAATGCATTTAATTGTTTACTGATTGCATAGCATAGATTTACTAAGCCTGTGTTCATCCAATACAAGAATCCTGAGATATCTGTTTCATCCTTGCTTGTTGCTATATTTTGCATCTTTGTTTTCGTTATTTTGAGTTGAATTTTCCTCTTTCTAGTACTTAGATTCTGTAACAAGACTTTTAGAACAATTTACTCAATTTTCTTGGCCTACGCCTTCCCTGTGGATTACGATCCCTACTTACGCTACTACATTAGTGTTTAGGGTAAAATTGACGAGGTGCGACACTCGACATCACAAGGTTCAAAATGATAGTTTTCATGTCATTTTTTGCACCTACCTATATGAGTAATGTACTATCTGATGAACGGTGTTAAAAAAAATTGTAAATTTTTTTCAAAATCATCATTTTTCGCGAGCTCCACGCTTTATTATCTAAAACGTCAAAACTCAAAAGCTGGCTGTTGTGGACCTTTTTATGTTAGTTTTTGCACCCACCTATATGGGTAACATGATATCTAGTGAACATTGTTAAAAAAATGGAAATGTAAATTTTTTAAAAAATCATAATTTTTCGTGGTCTATAACCCTCATTTTTTCGGTTCAAAAAGGCAAAATAAATAAAAAATGCTATTTTGGACTGTTTTTATATCATTTTGTGTGCCTAACTATATGGGTAATGTATTATCTAATGAACGATGTTAAGAAAATGAAATTGTAAATTTTTTAAAAAATCATTAGTTTTCGTAGGCTATAACCCACGTTTTTTTGCTGAAAACGGCAAAGAATAAAAAACTCACTGTTCTGACTTTTTTCATATCATTTTTTGCACCAACCTAGATGGTGTTAGGATATCTAGTGAATGGTCTTAAAAAATAAAAATGTAAATTTTTTGAAAAATCATAATTTTCTGTGGGCTATAACCCATGTTTTTTTGGTGGAAACTGGCAAGATTCAAAAACATGCTATTGTAGACTGTTTTCATGTCATTTTTTGTGCTCTCATGAATGAGTAATGTATTATCTAGTGAACGGTGTTAAAAATAGAAATATATATTTTTTAAAAATCGTAATTTTTCATAAGCTATAACCAACGTTTTTTCGGTTGAAAACGGCGAGATTCAAAAAAATGATATTTTGGACAATTTTCATGTAATTTTTTGCTCATATTTATATGGGTAATGTATCGTCTAATGAAATGTGTTAAAAAAAATGAAATTGTAATTTTTTAAAAAATCATAATTTTTCATGGGCTACAATTTACGACTTTTACCAGAAAACGGCAAGAGTCAAAAATTGGTTATTGTGGACTTTTATTATCTCATTTTTTACACCCACCTTCATAGGAAATACAATATCTAGCTAATGGTATTAAAAAAATAGAAATGTAAATTTTTTGAAAAATCATAATTTCTCGTGGGCTATAAACCCACGATTTTTCTTTAAAAATGGCAATATTCAAAAACAAGTAATTATGGATTGTTTTCATTTCATTTTTGAACCCACTTATATGGGTTATACGATATCTAATGAATAGTGTTAAAAAAATTGAATTGTAAATTTTTAGAAAAATCATAATTTTTCATGTTTTTTTGGTTGAAAATGGCAAGATTAAAAAAAAAGCTATTTTGAACTGTTTTCATGTCATTTTTTGCACCTATCTATATAGGTAATGTTCTATCTAATGAACGGTATTAAAAAATGAAATTGTAAATTTTTCAAAAAATCATCATTTTTTGTGGACTATAACCCACGTTTTTGGCTGAAACTGCAAGGTGTTAAAAAAATGAAATTGTAAATTTTTTCAAAAATCATTGTTTTTCGTGGGCTATAATCCATGACTTTTGCTTAAAAACGGCAAGATTCAAAAAATGGTTGTTGTGGATTTTTATCATCTCATTTTTTGCACCTACCTAGATAGGATATACATTATCTAATGAATGGTGTTAAAAAAATAGAAATGTAGATTTTTTGAAAAATTATAATTTTTCATGGGCTATAACCCACGTTTTTTCGGTTGAAAACGACAATATTTAAAAACAAACTATTGTGGACTATTTTCATTTCATTTTTGAACCCACCTATATGGGTAATGTGATATTTAGTGAACGATGTTAAAAAAAATAGAAATATAATTTTTTTGAAAAATCATAATTTTTCGTTAGTTATAATCCATGTTTTTTTTAGTTGAAAATGACAAGATTAAAAACATGATATTGTAGATAGTTTTGATGTCATTTTCTGCACCCTCTTATATGGGTAATTTACTATCTAATGAATAGTATTAAAAAATAGAAATGGAAATTTTTTGAAAAATCATAATTTTTCATGGGTTATAACCTACGCTTTTCGTTTTTTTTAAATAAAAAGGCTATATATATGTCGGGCAAAATTCGGAGTTGGATGTACCCACGCACCGTTAACATAAGTAAATACAGTAAATTTGGAGTACTACTCCATTATATGATTTCTAATTGAAATAATACGTGAAAGATAAGAAAAGAACTGCCCACCCCTCATGTAGTGCCTCTCTTATCTCCAGTCCAAATGAAGTGTCTCAGTAAATGTTTTAACAAGAGATCTACGGATTCGGCATTACCTTCTCTCTTGGAATTCATAAGTGTAGTAGATGTTTACACTGTGGTTGTTCATGAACCTCATTTCCAAATTAACTCAAGTCCTTGCATCCATTAGTGCCCACAGAAGCCAAACTCATACCCTCGAACCCAGGAGCCTCTCCATTCAAAAGCTACATGAACGAAACTAGTCTCTCCTACTCCATTGACCACCTTTCCGAAAGATAAGGAGAAGAGAAAAGCTGCCTGTCGCTTCTGCCCTGAAAATGCCCAGGAACGGTGTCCTCCACTTTTCCTATGCAAAACGGCAATCCAGCTCCTCTCATCATTCCGCCCCAACAATTTTCCGCCTTTACTAAAGATGGGGGCATAAGACAATTGCAACTGAAGCTAAAAAGCATAGACTTTACAGCATCCAAAATCTGTCAAGTTCTATAGTCAGCTGTTAGAACCAAGTTATACCACTCTCTAGTTCTATTCTAAAGCAAAACTTCATTGATAACACTGAGACATATCGTTTACGCCCCTTTCCAAAAGTTGTCTCTATCAATCAAACCATGTCCTAGTTCTTCCCTAGACTCTCATATGTCGTTCGCTGCAAGACTCCCAATCACTCTAGCCTAATAAATTCCTTTCCTCAAGATATTAGAGGATCAACAAAATTGCAGCTAATGCATATGAGGTGTGGGGGTAACAGGCCAACAAGCATGTAGATAAAGCGAAAAAGAGAGAGCGAGGATGTTATGGTTATGTGTGGCTTGAACACTCTAGATCATTAGACTTCAAATCACAAGGTCAAAGGTCCACAAGTCCAGTGTGTTAGCATTGGGATCATTAGCCTCCATTTTCGGTTGAAAATGACAAGATTCAAAAAATGCTATTTTGGATTATTTTCATGTCATTTTTCGCACCTACCATTATGGGTAATGTGCTATCTAATGAAAGGTGTTAAAAATTATAAATGATTTTTTTGAAAAATCTTAATTTTTTGTGGGCTATAACCTACGTTTTTTCGGTTGAAAACGGCAAGATTCAAAAAATGCTATTTTGGACTGTTTATATTTTATTTTTTGTACCCACTTATATGGGTAATGTGATATCTAGTGAACGGTGTTAACAAAAATAGAAATGCAATTTGTTTTTATAAATCATAATTTTTCGTGGGGTATAACCTACGTGTTTTTAGTTGAAAATGACAAAATTAAAAATCATGATATTATGGACTGTTTTCATTTCAATTTTTGAACTCACCTATAGGAGTAATGTGATATCTAGTGAATGGTGTTAAAAAAAGTAGAAATATGAAGTTTTTGAAAAATCATAAATTTTCATGGGCTATAACTCACGTTTTTTTGGGTATAAAATGGCTAGATTAAAAAACATGATATTGTGGATTATTTTCATGTCATTTTTTGAACCCTGCTATATAGATAATGTGCTATATAGTGAACGGTGTTAAAAATTAGTAGTGTAAATTTTTCTGAAAAATTATAATTTTTTGTGGGTTATAACACACATTTTTTTGGTTGAAACGGCAAAGATTAAAACAAATGCTATTTTGGACTATTTTTATGTCATTTTTTGCTCCTACTTATATGGGTAATGTGCTATCTAAAAAAAGGGGTTAAAAAAGTAAAATTATAAAATTTTTCAAAAATCATAATTTTTCAGAGGCTATAATCCACGACGTTTACCTGTAAATGGCAAGACTCAAAAACTGGTTGTTGTGGACTTTTATCATCTCATTTTTTGCACCCACCTAGATGGAAAATATGATATTTAGTGAATGGTGTTAAATAATAGAAATGTCATTTTTTTAAAAAATCATAGTTTTTCGTGGGCTATAACCAACGTTTTTTTGGTTGAAAACGACAATATTAAAAACATGATATAGATGACAGTTTTCATATCATTTTTTGCACCCTCCTATATGGGTAATGTGCTATCTATTTAACAGTTTTAAAAAATAGAAATGGAATTTTTTTGAAAAATCATAATTTTTCGTGGGCTATTACATACATTTTTTCAGTTGAAAATGACAAGATTCAAAAAATGCTATTTTGGACTGTTTTCATGTCATTTTTGCACCTACCATTATGGATAATGTGTTATCTAATTAAATGTGTTAAAAAATGAAATTGTATTTTTTTTTCAAAAATCATAATTTTTCGTAAGCTATAACCTAGTTTTTTCGGTTTAAAACGGCAAGATTCAAAAACATGCTATTGAAGACTATTTTCATTTCATTTTTTGCACCTTAAATATAGGTGATGTACTATCTAGTGAAAAGTGTTAAAGAAATAGAAATTTAAAAATTTGAAAAATCATAATTTTTCGTGGGCTATAACCCACGTTTTTTCGATTAAAAACAGCAAGATTCTAAAACAATTGCTATTTTGGACTATTTTCATGTAATTTTTTGCACATACCTGTATGGGTAATGTGCTATCTAATGAACGGTGTTACAAAATAAAATTATAAATTGTTTCCAAAATCATCATTTTTCGTGGGCTATAATCCATGTTTTTTAGCTGAAAACAACGGCAAGACTCAAAAATTGGTTGTTGTGGAATTTTTACTATTATTTTTTTGCACCCACTTAGTTGGGTAATACGATATCTAATGAATGGTGTTAAAAAATATGAATTGTAAATTTTTAGAAAAATCATAATTTTTCGAAAAATCATAATTTTTCATATGCTATAACCCACGTTCTTTCGGTTGAAAACGGCAAGATTAAAAAAAATGCTATTTTGGACTATTTTCATAGCATTTTTTGAAGCCTCTTATATGGGTAATGCGCTATCTAGTGAACGGTGTTAATAATAGAAATGTTATTTTTTTTCAAAAATCATAATTTTTTGTGAACCCATGTTTTTTAAGTGGAAAACGACATGATTAAAAAAATGCTATTTTGGACTGTTTTCATGTCATTTTTTGCACCTACCTGTATGGGTAATGTGCTATCTAATGAAAGGTGTTAAAAAATGAAATTGTAATTTTTTTTCAAAAATTATAATTTTTCATGGGTTATAATCCACGACTTTTGCCTAAAAACGGCAAGACTCAAAAACTGGTTATTATGGACTTTTATCTTCTCATTTTTTGCACCCACCAAGATAGGAAATACGATATCTAGTGAACGATGATAGAAAAATAAAAATATAATTTTTTTGAAAAATCATAATTTTTCGTGGCCTATAACCAAGTTTTTTCGGTCGAAAACGGCAATACTCAAAAACAAGCTTTTATGTACTGTTTTCATTTATTTTTTTCAACCCACCTATATGGGTAATACGATATCTAATTAATGGTTTTGAAAAAATTAAAATGTAAATTTTTAGAAAAATCATTATTTTTCATAGGTTATAACCCCCAATTTTTTGGTTGAAAATGGCAAGATTCCAAAAATGCTATTTTGGACTGTTTGCATGTCATTTTTTGCACCTACCTATATGACTAATGTGCTATCTATTGAACGGTATTAAAAAAATAAAATTGTAAATTTTTTCAAAAATCATCATTTTTTGCGGGTTATAATCCACATTTTTTAGCTAAAAACGGGAATATTCAAAAATTGGCTGTTGTGGGCTATTTTCGTGTCATTTGTTTGTACCCACCTATATGGGTAACGTAATATCTAGTGAATGGTGTAAGAAAAATAAAGCTGTGGTTTTTTTGACTATTTTGGACTGTTTTCATGTCATTTTTTCCACCTACTTATATGGGCAATTTGCTATCTAATGACCGGTGTTAAAAAAATAAAATTGTAAATAGTTTTAAAAATCATTATTTTTCGTGGGATATAATCCACGTTTTTTAGCTGAAAACGTCAAGACTCAAAAATTGGCTATTGTGGAATTTTTATTATCATATTTTCCATCCACCTAGACGGGTAATGAGATATCTAATAAATGGTGTTAAAAAAATTGAATTATAACATTTTAGAGAAATCATAATTTTTCGTGGGATATAACCCACGTTTTTTTAGGTTGAAAACGGCAAGATTTCAAAAATGCTATTTTGGACTATTTTCATGTCATTTTTTGCACCAATCTATATGGTTAATGTGCTATTTAATGAATGGTGCTAAAAAATAAAATTGTAAATTGTTTTAAAAATCATCATTTTTTGTGGGTTATAATCTACGTTTTTTGGTCGAAAACGGCAATATTCAAAAATTGGTTGTTGTGGACATTTTTCGTGTTATTTTTTGCACCCACCTAGATGGGTAACATGATATCTATTGAACGGTGTAAAAAAAATAAAAATGAAAATTTTTAAAAAAATCATAAATTTTTGTGGGTTATAACCCCACATTTTTCGGTTAAAAACAGTATGATTCAAAAATATGCTATTCTGGATTGTTTACATTTCATTTTTTGTACCCACTTATAATAGTAATGTGATATCTAGTGAACGGTGTTAAAAAATAGAAATGCAAATTTTTTTATAAATCATAATTTTTCATGGGCTATAACCTACGTTTTTTCTGTTGAAAACGACAAGATTAAAAAATATGATTTTGTGGACTATTTTCATTTTATTTTTTGCACCCACCTATATGGGTAATATGATACCTAGTCAATGGTGTTTTAAAATAGAAATATAAGTTTGTTGAAAAATCATAATTTTTCGTGGGCTATATTCCACGTTTTCGCTATAAATTGGCAAGATTAAAAAACATGATATTGTTAACTGTTTTCATGTTATTTTTTGAACCCTCCTATATAGATAATGTTCTATCTCGTGAACGGTGTCAAAAAATAGAAATATAAATGTTTTATAAAATCATAATTTTTTATGGGCTATAACCCACGTTTTTTCGGTTGAAAACGGTAAGATTTAAAAAAAATGCTATTTTGGGCTGTTATCATATCATTTTTTGCACCTACCTATGTGGGTAATGTTCTATCTAATGAAAGGTGTTAAAAAAATAAAATTGTAAATTTTTTCAAAAATCATAATTTTTTGTGGGCTATAATCTACAGCTATTGCCTAAAAACGGCAAGACTCAAAACCTGATTATTGTGGACTTTTATCATCTCATTTTTTGCATCCACCTAGATGGGAAATACGATATCTCGTGAGCGTTGATAAAAAATAAAAATATAATTTTTTGAAAAATCATAATTTTTCGTGGCTTATAATCAAGTTTTTCCGGTCGAAAACGGCAATATTGAAAAACAAGCTATTATGTACTATTTTCATTTAATTTTTTGAACCCACCTATATGGGTAATACGATATCTAATTAATGGTGTTAAAAATATTGAATTGTAAATTTTTAGAAAAATCATAATTTTTGTAGGTTATAACCCATAATTTTCCGGTTGAAAATAGTAAGATTCAAAAAAATGCTATTTTGGACTGTTTGCATGTCATTTTTTGTACATACCTATATGACTAATGTGCTAACTAATGAGCGATGTTAAAAAAAATTGTAAATTGTTTCAAAAATCATAATTTTTCGTGGGCTATAATCAACGACTTTTGCCTAAAAATGGCAATACTCAAAAGTTGGTTGTTGTAGATTTTTATCATCTCATTTTTTGCACCCACCTAGATGAAAAGTATGATATCTACTGAATGGTATTAAAAAATTAAAATGTAAATTTTTTGAAAAATCATAATTTTTCGTGTGCTATAATCCACGTTTTTTCGGTTTTAAACAGCAATATTCTAAAAAAAGCTATTATGGACTGTTTTTATTTCATTTTTTGAACCCACATATATGGGTAATGTGATATTTAGTGAACGGTGTTAAAAAAAAGAAAAGTAAATTTTTTAAAAAATCATAATTTTTCGTGGGCTATAAACCACATTTCTTCGGTTGAAAGCGACAAGATTAAAAACATGACATTGTGGACAGTTTCATGTCACTTTTTGCACCATCCTATATAAGTAATGTACTATCTAATGAATGGTATTAATGTGAACAATTAAAAATTTTGAAAAATAACCATTTTTTGGGGTTATAACTCGTTTTTTTGCACAAAAAATTTAAAAACTTGCCGTCGGTGGCTGTTTTCGTGCCTTTTTTTGTTTTCATATAAAATGGTGATGTGCTATCTAACGAATGATACAATAAAAAGGGAAATTTATAAATTTTAAAAAATGACCATTTTTCGTAGGTGATAGCACAAGTATTTTTTTTTTGCAAAAAATACCCAAAAATTTGAAAAACGTGCGGTCGGTGCCTATTTTTGTACTGTTTTGCACTCATACAAATCGGTGATGAGCTCTCTAATAAATAGTGCAATAAAAAGGAAAATTTTTAAAATTTGAAAATTGACCATTTTTCGTGGATTATAGCACACATTTTTTTGCCAAAAACGGCAAGTTGAAAAACTACCCCTCAGTGGCCATTTTCGTGCCGTTTTTGCACTCGTATGAAATGTTGATGTGCTATCAAATAAGAGGTGTAAAAATGTGAAAAATAAGAGTTTTTGAAAATTGACCATTTTTGTGGGTTATAACACACGTTTTTTTGTCAAAAATGAAAAATTTCAAAAACTTGCCGTCGATGGCCGTTTTCGTACCGTTTTTGCACTCATTTGAAATGTTGATGTGCTATATAGCACACGTATTTTTTTCAAAAATGGTAAATTTGAAAAATTAGTCGTCGGTGCCCATTTTGGTGCCATTTTGGCACTCATATGAAATGGTAATGTGCTATCTAATAAATGGTGCAACAAAAAGGCAAATTTATAAATTTTGAAAAATGACCATTATTCGTGGGTTATAGCACACGTTTTTTTTGCATTAAACGACAAACTTGAAAAACTTGTGGTTTGTGGCAATTTTCGTGCCGTTTTTGCACTCAAATGAAATGTTGATGTGCTATCTAAGGAATGGTATAAAAAGGTTAAAAATTTAAAATTTTGAAAAACGACCATTTTTTGTGGGTTATAACACACGTTTTTTTGCCCAAAATGAAAAATTTGAAAAACTTGCCGCCAATGGCCTTTTTCGTGCCGTTTCTTGCACTCATATGAAATGGTGATGTGCTATCTAATAAATGCTGCTATAAAAAGGCAAATTTATAAATTTTAAAAAATGACTATTTATTGTGGGTTATAGCACACGTTTTTTTTGCCAAAAACGGCAATTTTAAAAACTTGCCTTCGGTGCCCATTTTGGTGCCGCTTTTTGCACTCATATGAAATGGTGACCTTCTATCTAAGTAATGGTGAAATAAAAAGATAAATTTATAAATTTTGAAAAATGACCATTTTTCTTAGGTTATAGCACACGTTTATTGTCGAAAACGGTAAATTTGAAAAAGTCGCTGTCGATGGCTACTTTCGTGCCGTTTTTGCACTCATATGAAATTGTAATATGCTATCTAATGAATGGTGTCCTGGTATCTAATGAATAGTGCAGGAAAAAGGCAAATTTATAAATTTTTAAAAATGACAATTCTTCGCGGGTATAAGCGCACGTTTTTTTGCCAAAAGAAGCAAATTTGAAAAACTTGCCGTCGGTGGCTATTTTAGGGCCATTTTTGCACTCAAATAAAATAGTGATGTGCTATCTAATAAATCGTGTAATAAAAAGGCAAATTTAAAATTTTTAAAAATGACCATTTTTTGTAGGTGATAGCACAAGTTTTTTTTTCGCAAAAAAATTCAAAAATTTGAAAAATGTGCGATCGATGCCTATTTTTGTGCCGTTTTGCACTTATACGAAAAGGTGATGCGCTCTCTAATAAATGGTGCTATAAAAAGAAAAATTTTTTAATTTTGAAAAATGACCATTTTTCGTGGGTTATAGCCCACATTTTTTTGCCAAAAACGGTAAGTTGAAAAACTACCCGTCGGTAGCCAATTTTGTACTCATATGAAATGTTGATGCGCTATCTAATGAGAGGTGTAAAAGTGTGAAAAATAATTTTGTTTTTTAAAATTGACCATTTTTGTTGGTTATAACACATGTTTTTTTTGTCCAAAATGGAAAATTTCAAAAACTTGCCGTCGGTGGCCGTTTTTTGCACTCATTTGAAATGTTGCTATATAATAAATGTTGCAATAAAAAGGCAAATTTATAAATTTTAAAAAATGATAATTTTTCGTGTGTTATAGCACACGTATTTTTGCAAAAAATGGTAAATTTGAAAAATTAGCCGTCGGTGCCCATTTTGGTGCCACTTTTGCACTCATACGAAATGGTGATGTGCTATATAATAAATGGTGCAATAAAAAGGCAAATTTATAAGTTTTGAAAAATGACCATTATTCGTGGGTTATAGCACACGTTTGTTTCCATAAAACGGCAAACTTGAAAAACTTGTCGTTTGTGGCCATTTTCGTGCCGTTTTTGCACTCAAATGAAATGTTGATGTGCTATATAAGGAATGGTTTAAAAAGATTAAAAATTTAAAATTTTGAAAAATAACCATTTTTTGTGAGTTACAACACACGGTTTTTGGCCAAAACGGAAAATTTCAAAAATTTGCCGTCAATGGCCGTTTTCGTGCCCTTTTTTGCACTCATATGAAAAGGTGATGTGCTATCTAATGAATGGTGCAATAAAAATCCAAATTCATGAATTTTGAAAAATGACTATTTATTGTGGGTTATAGCACACATTTTTTTGCAAAAAACGGCAATTTAAAAAACTTGCCTTCGGTGCCCATTTTGGTGCGCAGCTTTTTGCACTCTTATGAAATGGTGATCTGTTATATAAGTAATGGTGAAATAAAAAGGTAAATTTACAAATTTTAAAAAATGACCATTTTTTTTAGATTATAGCACACGTTTTTTTGCCGAAGACGGCAAATTTGAAAAAGTTGTTGTCGGTGGCTATTTTCATGCCGTTTTTGCACTTATATGAAATTGTGATATGCTATCTAATAAATAGTGTCCTTCTATATAATGAATGGTGCAGTAAAAGGCAAATTTATAAATTTTTAAAAAGAACAATTTTTCGTGGGTTATAGCACACGTTTTTTTGCTAAAAGAGGCAATTTTGAAAAACTTTCCATCAGTGGCTATTTTAGGGCCATTTTTGCACTCATACGAAACGGTCATGTGCTATCTAATAAATGGTGCAATGAAAAGGAAAATTTTTAAATTTTGAAAACTGACCATTTTTCGTCGGTGGCTGTTTTCGTGCCCTTTTTTGCACTAATTTGAAATGTTGATGTGCTATATAATGAATGTTGCAATAAAATGGCAAATTTATAAATTTTAAAAAATTTACCATTTTTCGTGAGTTATAGCACACGTATTTTTGCCAAAAATGGTAAATTTGAAAAACTAGTCGTCGGTGCCCATTTCGGTGCCATTTTTGCACTCATACGAAATGGTGATGCGCTATCTAATAAATGCTGCAATAAAAAGGCAAATTTATAAATTTTGAAAAATGACCATTATTCGTGGGTTATAGCACATGTTTTTTTGCATAAAATGGTGATGTGCGGTATTTTGGAGCTAGGGTCTAATACTAAGGCTTAACCGAATCAAATAAATTTATTACCCTAATCCTCACACATTTAAGGTGCATCAAGACACCGACATTTCGTAGCTAGAGGAAGTAGGGATCGATCCCACAGGGAAGGAATGATTCTATCAAATTAATGTAAATGTGTGTGTTGTAGTGGAAGTGCAAACAAGCAAAGGAAAATATCATAATCTACACTAATGTTACCAAATAAATATAAACGTGTGCGAAGAAGATTCAAGTAATCCCTTGGATTTGGTTATCTCAAATGTTAGTGTTATGTGTGGTTTGCATAAAGAGTACATGCATACATCCTACCTATGGTAATGCAAGATGAGGATAAACAACATATCTCATACCTTCCTTGTGGCACTATTAAGGTAAGATTTGATTTAGTTATTTATCTATTTAAGTGATAATCAATTCTTTAAACCTTTCTTGTGGCTATTAAGGCAAGATTTATTTCATTAATTAACCTAAAATCTTGTGTAACATCCAACTTAACAAACACTCAAATTCAATTGATTCTTGTGGCTATTAAGGTAACAATTGAACTAGTCACACTTATGTTGGATTATTTTACTTTTACTATCCTTTGTGGCTATTAAGGTAAGAGCTAACTAAAATTGATCCAACAAATTCACAAAAAACCACACAAGATTCTAAACAATCTACTCTAATCCTCCTTGTGGCTATTAAGGTAAGATTAGAACAAATTATCCTTAAACAATTTACCGCACTTTACAAATGTTCATTACACATAATTGGCCAAATCATGCATAACTAATTAAGATCACAATAAAACTCATTCCACAAAAACCATAACATAGGACTTAGCATGTGGTTCTTAATTCTTAAGTATCCATAGCCTAAAACCACACATTAACACAATATATCAACAACACATAACCATAATCCAAGGATGATAGCAAATTAGCACATCAAAGCTACTGAGAACATCACAACAAATGAATTAAAGCATGAATTAAACCAAGAAAATACAAAGAGAAACACTCCCTTTTGATGTTCCAAGTCCAAGCTCCAAGCTTTACATGAAAACAAATCCTTAGAGCCAAGAGCTTACAAGAAGTCTTCTCCACAATATGCTACTTCCACCAATAACACACACTAGTTGTGTGTTCTTGTAGAAGAACTAAAGAGAAAAATCACAAAACTAACAAAAACTATCCTATCTAATTGATGGTGGCTTCTTCCCCTTGTTAGTTGTTGTTGTCCAGCCCTTTTCTAGGTGTTTTATGCTCCAAAAAACGTCCAAGAATAGTCCCTACCGACACTCTACCGACACATGCACCTACCATCATGATTGGAGAATCATTTTCATTATTTTTAAGGCTGCAGACCCTCCACGTCGACGTTCAGCTCTCCACATCGCGACGTGGAGAAAAATGTAATCTGCCCCGTTTTTTGCCTCTCTACGTCGCGACGTGGAGAAATGCTCTCCGAGAAGGTCACTTGAAAGCCATTTTTCTATATCCTCCATTCCGAATTAGGAAAAACGTAAAACATGAAAGTTGTAGCTCTTCCTCTTAGCTTTCCAATGGCTTCAGAATCATTCCATTTGGATGTAAATTGAGAGAGATATGATCAAATTACAAAACCCTAGCAGATTTTTTCAGCATTTGTTCTTCAGCACCCTTTTTGGCCTAAATCACACCTTTCTTGATCTTTCTCAATCTTTTCTTCCACTTTGCATCCAATTTGGATTTTCCATGATTTATTTCTTCAAATCATCCACCGTGGTTGATAAACCTACAAACAAGACACTAAAACGAATAAAAAGGAACAAGAACGATCAAAGAATTAAGTATAAACATTATATAAAAGGTGAATAAATTCACCTCATCAAATGGCAAACTTGAAAAACTTGTGGTTTGTGGCCAATTTCGTGCCGTCTTTGCTCTCAAATGAAATGTTGAAGTGCTATTTAAGGAATGGTATAAGAAGGTTAAAATTTTAAAATTTTGAAAAATGACCATTTTTGTGGGTTATAACACACGTTTTTTGCCCAAAACGGAAAATTTGAAAAACATGCCGTCAATGGCCGTTTTCATGCCCTTTTTTGCACTCATATGAAATGGTGACGTGCTATCTAATGAATGATGCAATAAAAATGCAAATTTATAAATTTTGAAAAATGACCATTTATTGTGGGTTATAGCACACGTTGTTTTGCCAAAAAACGGCAATTTAAAAAACTTGTCTTCGGTGCCCATTTTGGTGCCGCTTCCTGCACTCATATGAAATAGTGATCTGCTATCTAAGTAATGGTGAAATAAAAAGGTAAATTTATAAATTTTGAAAAATGACCATGTTTCTTCGGTTATAGCACACGTTTTTTTTGCCGAAAAGGGCAAATTTGAAAAAGTTGCTGTCGGTGGCTAATTTCGTGCCATTTTTGCACTCAAATGAAATTGTGATATGCTATCTAACAAATGGTGTCCTTCTATCCAATGAATTGTGCAGTAAAAAGGCAAATTTATAAATTTTTAAAAATGGCAATTCTTCGTTGGTTATAGCACACGTTTTTTCGCCAAAAGAGGCAAATTTGAAAAACTTGCCGTCAGTGGCTGTGTTAGTGCCATTTTTGCACTTAAATGAAATGGTGATGTGCAGTCTAATAAATGGTGCAATAAAAAGGAAAATTTTTAAATTTTGAAAAATGACAATTTTTCGTGGGTAGCACACGTATTTTTTACCAAAAACGGTAAGTTGAAAAACTACCCGTCGGTGGCCATTTTCTATCCGTTTTTGCACTCGTATGAATGTTGATGTGCTATCTAATGAGAGGTGTAAAAATGTGATGTGCTATCCAATGAATGATATAATGAAAAGGCAAATTTATAAATTTTTAAAAATGACCATTTTTTGTAGGTGATAGCACAAGTTTTTTTTTTGCAAAAAAACCCAAAAATTTGAAAAATGTGCTGTCGATGCCTATTTTTGTGCTGTTTTGCAATCATACGAAACGGTGATGTGCTCTTTAATAAATGGTGAAATAAAAAGGAAAATTTTTTAATTTTGAAAAATGACAAATTTTCGTGGGTTATAGCCACGTTTTTTTGCCAAAAACGGCAAGTTGAAAAACTACCTGTCGGTGGCCATTTTCGTGCCGTTTTTGTACTCATATGAAATGTTGATGCGCTATCTAATGAGAGGTGTAAAAGTGTGAAAAATAATATTGTTTTTTAAAATTCACCATTTTTGTTGGTTATAACACATGTTTTTTTTGTCCAAAATGGAAAATTTCAAAAACTTGCCGTCAGTGGCCGTTTTTTACACTCATTTGAAATGTTGATGTGCTATATAATAAATGTTGCAATAAAAAGGCAAATTTATAAATTTTAAAAAATGACCATTTTTCGTATAGCACACGTATTTTTGCAAAAAAATGGTAAATTTGAAAAACTTGCTGTCAATTGCCGTTTTCGTGCCATTTTTTGCGCTTAAATGAAAATGTGATGTGCTATCTAATGAATGGTGCAATAAAAATCAAAATTTATAAATTTTGAAAAATGACTATTTATTGTGGGTTATAGCACACATTTTTTTTTGCCAAAAATGGCAATTTAAAAAACTTGCCTTCGGTGCCCATTTTGGTGCCGTTTTTTGCAATCATATGAAATGGTGATCCGTTATCTAAGTAATGGTGAAATAAAAAGGTAAATTTACAAATTTTAACACACGTTTTTTTGCCGAAGACGGCAAATTTGAAAAAGTTACTGTCGGTGGCTATTTTCATGCTGTTTTTGCACTCATATGAAATTGTGATATGTTTTATAATAAATGGTGTCCTTCTATATAATGAATGGTGCAGTAAAACGGCAAATTTATAAATTTTTAAAAATGACAATTCTTCGTGGGTTATAGCATACGTTTTTTTTTGCCAAAAGAGGCAAATTTGAAAAACTTGCCGTCAGTGGCTAATTTAGGTCCATTTTTGCACTCATACGAAACGGTCATGTGCTATCTAATAAATGGTGCAATAAAAAGGAAAATTTTTAAATTTTGAAAAATGACCATTTTTCGTGGGTTATAGCACACGTTTTTTTGCCAAAAAAGGCAAGTTGAAAAACTACCTGCCGATGGCCATTTTCGTGTCGTTTTTGCACTCGTATGAAATGTTGATGTGCTATCAAATGAGAGGTGTAAAAATTTGAAAAATAATTTTTTTTGAAAATTGACCATTTTTGTGGGATATAACACACGTTTTTTTTTCAAAATGAAAATTTCAAAAACTTGCCGTCGGTGGTCGTTTTCGTGCCCTTTTTGCACTAATTTAAAATGTTGATGTGCTATATAATGAATGTTGCAATAAAAAGGCAAATTTATAAATTTTAAAAAATTGACCATTTTTCGTGAGTTATAGCACACGTATTTTTGCCAAAAATGGTAAATTTGAAAAACTAGTCGTCGGTGCCCATTTCGGTGCCATTTTTGCACTCATACGAAATGGTGATGTGCTATCTAATAAATGATGCAATAAAAAGGTAAATTTATAAATTTTGAAAAATGACCATTATTCGTGAGTTATAGCACACGTCTTTTTGCATAAAACGGCAAACTTGAAAAACTAGTGGTTTTTGGCCAATTTCGTGCCGTCTTTGCTCTCAAATGAAATGTTGAAGTGCTATTTAAGGAGTGGTATAAAAAAGTTAAAATTTTAAAATTTCGAAAAATGACCATTTTGTGGGGGTTATAACACACGTTTTTTGCCCAAAATGGAAAATTTGAAAAACATGCCGTCAATGGCTGTTTTCGTGCCCTTTTTTGCACTCATATGAAATGGTGACGTGCTATCTAATGAATGGTGCAATAAAAATGCAAATTTATAAATTTTGAAAAAATGACCATTTATTGTGGGTTATAGCACACATTGTTTTGCCAAAAAACGGCAATTTAAAAAACTTGCCTTCGGTGCCCATTTTGGTGCCGCATCCTGCACTCTTATGAAATGGTGATCTGCTATCTAAGTAATGGTGAAATAAAAAGGTAAATTTATAAATTTCGAAAAATGACCATTTTTCTTATGTTATAGCACACGTTTTTTTTGCCGAAAACGGCAAATTTGAAAAAGTTACTGTCGGTGGCTAATTTCGTGCCGTTTTTGTACTTATATGAAATTGTGATATGCTATCTAATGAATGGTGTCCTTCTATCGAATGAATGGTGCAGTCAAAAGGCAAATTTATAAATTTTTAAAAATGGCAATTCTTTGTGGGTTATAGCACACGTTTTTTTTGCCAAAAGTGTCAAATTTGAAAACTTGCCGTCAGTGGCTGTGTTAGTGCCATTTTTGCACTTAAATGAAATGGTGATGTGCTATCTAATAAATGGTACAATAAAAAGGATTTTTTTTTAAAATTTTGAAAAATGACTATTTTTCGTTGGTTATAGCACACGTTTTTTTAACCAAAAACGGCAAGTTGAAAAACTACCCGTCGGCGGCAATTTTCTTGCCGTTTTTGCACTCGTATGAATGTTGATGTGCTATCTAATGACAGGTGTAAAAACGTGATGTGCTATCTAATGAGAGGTGTAAAAATGTCATGTGTTATCTAATGAATGATATAATGAAAAGGCAAATTTATAAATTTTAAAAAATGACCATTTTTTGTAAGTGATAGCACAAGTTTTTTTTTTTGCAAAAAAACCCAAAAATTTGAAAAAAGTGCGGTCGGTTCCTATTTTTGTGCCGTTTTGCACTCATACGAAACGGTGATGTGCTCTCTAATAAATGGTGCAATAAAGAGGAAAATTTTTTAATTTTGAAAAATGACAATTTTTCGTGGGTTATAGCACACATTTTTTTTACCAAAAACGGTAAGTTGAAAAACTACCCGTCAGTGGCCATTTTCTTGCCGTTTTTGCACTCGTATGAATGTTGATGTGCTATCTAATGACAGGTGTAAAAATGTGAAAAATAATTTTGTTTTTTAAAATTGACCATTTTTGTTGGTTATAACACATGTTTTTTTTTGTCCAAAATGGAAAATTTCAAAAACTTGCCGCCAGTGGCCATTTTTTACACTCATTTGAAATGTTGATGTGCTATATAATAAATGTTGCAATAAAAAGGCAAATTTATAAATTTTAAAAAATGACCATTTTCGTGTGTAATAACACACGTATTTTTGCAAAAAAAATATTAAATTTGAAAAACTTGCTGTCAATTGCCGTTTTCGTGCCCTTTTTTGCACTCATATGAAAAGGTGATGTGCTATCTAATGAATGGTGTAATAAAAATCAAAATTTATAAATTTTGAAAAATGACTATTTATTGTGGGTTATAACACACATTTTTTTGCCAAAAACGGCAAATTAAAAAACTTGCCTTCGGTACCCATTTTGGTGCCGCTTTTTGCACTCATATGAAATGGTGATCTGTTATTTAAGAAATGGTGAAATAAAAAGGTAAATTTACAAATTTTAAAAAATGACCATTTTTCTTAGGTTATAGCACACGTTTTTTTGCCGAAGACGGCAAATTTGAAAAAGTTACTGTCGGTGGCTATTTTCATGCTGTTTTTGCACTCATATGAAATTGTGATATGCTTTCTAATAAATCGTGTCCTTCTATATAATGAATGGTGCAGTAAAAAGGCAAATTTATAAATTTTTAAAAATGACAATTCTTCGTGGGTTATAGCACACGTTTTTTTTTTTGCCAAAAGAGGCAAATTTGAAAAACTTGCCGTCAGTGGCTAATTTAGGTCCATTTTTGCACTCATACGAAACGGTCATGTGCTATCTAATAAATGGTGCAATAAAAAGGAAAAATTTTAAATTTTGAAAAATGACCATTTTTCATGGGTTCTAGCACACGTTTTTTTGCCAAAAAAGGTAAGATGAAAAACTACCCGCCGGTGGCCATTTTCGTGTCGTTTTTGCACTCGTATGAAATGTTGATGTGCTATCAAATGAGAGGTGTAAAAATTTGAAAAATAATTTTTTTTGAAAATTGACTATGTTTGTGGGTTATAACACGCGTTTTTTTTTTCAAAATAAAAATTTCAAAAACTTGCCGTCGGTGACCGTTTTCGTGCCCTTTTTTGCACTAATTTGAAATGTTGATGTGCTATATAATGAATGTTGCAATAAAATGGTAAATTTATAAATTTTAAAAAATTGACCATTTTTCATGAGTTATAGCACACGTATTTTTGCCAAAAATGGTAAATTTGAAACCTAGTCGTCGGTGCCCATTTCGGTGCCATTTTTTCACTCATACGAAATGGTGATGGGCTATCTAATAAATGATGCAATAAAATGGCAAATTTATAAATTTTGAAAAATGACCATTATTCGTGGGTTATAGCACACGTTTTTTTGCATAAAACTGCAAACTTGAAAAACTTGTGGTTTGTGGCCATTTTCGTACCGTCTTTGCTCTCAAATGAAATGTTGAAGTGCTATTTAAGGAATGGTATAAAAAGGTTAAAATTTTAAAATTTCGAAAAATGACCATTTTGTGGGGTTATAACACATGTTTTTTGCCCAAAACGGAAAATTTGAAAAACATGCCATCAATGGCTGTTTTCGTGCCGTTTTTTGCACTCATATGAAATGGTGACGTGCTATCTAATGAATGGTGCGATAAAAATGCAAATTTATAAATTTTGAAAAATGACCATTTACTGTGGATTATAGCACACGTTGTTTTGCCAAAATCGGTAATTTAAAAAACTTGCCTTGGGTGCCCATTTTGGTGTCTCTTCCTGCACTCATATGAAATGGTGATCTACTATATAAGTAATGCTGAAATAAAAAGGTAAATTTATAAATTTCGAAAAATGACCATGTTTCTTAGGTTATAGCACACAATTTTTTGCCGAAAACGGTAAATTTGAAAAAGTTGCTGTCGGTGGCTAATTTCGTGTCGTTTTTGCACTCAAATGAAATTTTGATACGCTATCTAATGAATGGTGTCCTTCTATCTAATGAATGGTGCAGTAAAAAGGCAAATTTATAAATTTTTAAAAATGGCAATTCTTCGTGGGTTATAGCACACGTTTTTTTTGCCAAAACAGACAAATTTGAAAAATTTGCCGTCAGTGGCTATTTTAGGGCCATTTTTGCACTTTGATAGGCGTGAAGATTAAACTTTAATTCCCTGGCACCAATTTGATAGCGGTTTTGGAGTTAGGGTTAAAAGCTAAGGCTTAACCGAATCAAATAAATTTATAACCCTAATTCTCACGACATTTAAGGTGCATCAAGACACCGACGTTTGTGTTGCAAGAGGAAGTAGGGGTCGAACCCACAGGGAGGGGATAAGTTTATGGAATTAGTGAAAATATGTGTGTTGTAGTGGAAGTGAAAACAAGTAGCTAAAAAGGAATGTTAATTAACAAGTAAAATATGCTAAAGCGTCAATCTTAAGTCAAGAAGGGTACGATGTGCTCCCGGGTGTTGTCGGCTATGGTTACTAAGGATTCTCTATCTAGGGTTCGTCCTAAAGTGTCAAAAACTTGCCGTCAGTGGCCGTTTTTTACACTCATTTGAAATGTTGATGTGCTATATAATAAATGTTGCAATAAAAAGGCAAATTTATAAATTTTAAAAAATGACCATTTTTCGTATAGCACACGTATTTTTGCAAAAAAATGGTAAATTTGAAAAACTTGCTGTCAATTGCCGTTTTCGTGCCATTTTTTGCGCTTATATGAAAATGTGATGTGCTATCTAATGAATGGTGCAATAAAAATCAAAATTTATAAATTTTGAAAAATGACTATTTATTGTGGGTTATAGCACACATTTTTTTTTGCCAAAAATGGCAATTTAAAAAACTTGCCTTCGGTGCCCATTTTGGTGCCGTTTTTTGCAATCATATGAAATGGTGATCCGTTATCTAAGTAATGGTGAAATAAAAAGGTAAATTTACAAATTTTAACACACGTTTTTTTGCCGAAGACGGCAAATTTGAAAAAGTTACTGTCGGTGGCTATTTTCATGCTGTTTTTGCACTCATATGAAATTGTGATATGTTTTATAATAAATGGTGTCCTTCTATCTAATGAATGGTGCAGTAAAAAGGCAAATTTATAAATTTTTAAAAATGACAATTCTTCGTGGGTTATAGCACACGTTTTTTTTGCCAAAACAGACAAATTTGAAAAACTTGCCGTCAGTGGCTATTTTAGGGCCATTTTTGCACTTTGATAGGCGTGAAGATTAAACTTTAATTCCCTGGCACCAATTTGATAGCGGTTTTGGAGTTAGGGTTAAAAGCTAAGGCTTAACCGAATCAAATAAATTTATAACCCTAATTCTCACGACATTTAAGATGCATCAAGACACCGACGTTTGTGTTGCAAGAGGAAGTAGGGGTCGAACCCACAGGGAGGGGATAAGTTTATGGAATTAGTGAAAATATGTGTGTTGTAGTGGAAGTGAAAACAAGTAGCTAAAAAGGAATGTTAATTAACAAGTAAAATATGCTAAAGCGTCAATCTTAAGTCAAGAAGGGTACGATGTGCTCCCGGGTGTTGTCGGCTATGGTTACTAAGGATTCTCTATCTAGGGTTCGTCCTAAAGTGTCACTAGGGCTAGGGACAACCGCTCCCTTTGAGCTCAACTTTTATGACGGAAGCTAGAGCTAAAAGGGCGTTCATCTAGAGGATTTAGTTAGGTCAGGGTGTCTTCCTTTATGACAGAGGCAAAACTACTTGATCCTAGCTAATCGCGGCACCTACGTTCCCCCAATTCTTACCACTCTCTAGACCCGTTCCCCCTTTATGTCGGAGGCAAGAACCGATCCTAGTTCTTGACTCCGGGTGGACAAACCAACGTAATGCACGAATGCCATTCATTTTCCCTCATGTATGGTGGATGCAAGGTTACTTAAGCATTTCCTCTATTCTACTTCCAACCCCAAAGCTTAGAGGTTCACTCAAGCCTTTTATCAAACACTTACTAGTCAACAATTAATCCAACTAGCTACTTTTCCCTTCAATGTCCATAGAACCTACCAACTAGATATCCTCTAGGCTCAACCCTATCAAGCAACATTTAATGCATCAACCTAGCCAACAACAACCCAAGGAGCACAAGAGTCTCTAGCCTAACATAGCTAGAGCATTCATCATGGAAACAATAAATAGCACATACAAAGCAATAAAAGACATTAAAGAAGAAAAACTACCAATCTTGGATGGAGAGAAGTTTTCTTCAATAAATGTGAGCATTCACGACTCTAAGAACAAAAAAGAGAAGAATGTCCTGCTATCTAATGAATGGTGCAGTGAAAAGGCTAATTTATAAAGTTTTTGGAAATTGACCATTCTTCGTGGGTTATAGCACACATTTTTTTGCCAAAAGAGGCAAATTTGAAAAATATGACGTCGGTGGCTATTTTAGGGCTATTTTTTCACTCAAATGAAATGGTGATGTGCTATCTAATAAATTGTGCAATAAAAAGGCAAATTTAGAAATTTTGAAAAATGACCATTTTTCGTGGGTTATAGCAGACGTTGTTTTGCCAAAAACGGCAATTTAAAAAACTTGCCTTCGGTGCCCATTTTGGTGCCGCTTCCTGCACTCATATGAAATGGTGATCTGCTATCTAAGTAATCGTGAAATAAAAGGTAAATTTATAAATTTCGAAAAATGACCATGTTTCTTAGGTTATAGCACACGTTTTTTGCCTAAAACGGCAAATTTGAAAAAGTTGCTGTCAGTGGCTAATTTTGTGCCCTTTTTGCACTCATATGAAATTGTGATATGCTATCTAATGAATGGTGTCCTTCTCTCTAATGAATGGTGCAGTAAAAAGGCAAATTTTTAAATTTTTAAAAATGACCATTCTTTGTGGGTTATAGCACACGTTTTTTTGCCAATAGAGACAAATTTGAAAAACTTGACGTCGGTGGCTATTTTAGGGCTATTTTTGCACTGAAATGAAATGGTGATGTGCTATCTAATAAATTGTGCAATAAAAAGGCAAATTTTGAAATTTTGAAAAATGACCATTTATTGTTGGTTATAGCAAACGTTTTTTTGCCAAAACGGCAATTTAAAAAACTTGCATTCGGTGCCCATTTTGGTGCGCCGCTTTTGTTACTCGTATGAAATGGTGATCTGTTATCTAAGTAATGGTGAAATAAAAAGGTAAATTTACAAATTTTGAAAAATGACCATTTTTCTTAGGTTATAGCACAGGTTTTTCGCCGAAAACGGCAAATTTGAAAAAGTTGCTATCTGTGGCTATTTTATGCCCTTTTTGCACTCATATGAATTGTGATATGCTATCTAATGAATGGTGTCCTGCTATCTAATGAATGGTGCAGTAAAAAGGCAAATTTATAAATTTTTAAAAATGACCATTCTTCGTGGGTTATAGCACACGTTTTTTTGCCAAAAGAGGCAAATTTGAAAAACTTGCCGTCGTTGGCTATTTTTGGGCCATTTTTGCACTCAAATGAAATGGTGATGTGCTATCTAATAAATTATGTAATAAAAAGGCAAATTTAGAAATTTTAAAAAATGACCATTTTTCTTAGGTTATATAACACATAGTTTTTGCCAAAAACGACAAATTAGAAAACTTCTGGTCGGTAGACATTTTCTTGTCGTTTTTGAACTCAAATGAAATATTTATGTATGGTATAAAAGGGTTAAAAATTGAAATTTTTGAAAAATGACAATTTTTTGTATGATATATAACACACGTTTTTTACTCAAAAAGGAAATTTTCAAAAAGTTGCCATCGGCGGCCGTTTTTGTGCCATTTTTTGCAGTAATATGAAATGGTGATATGCTATCTAATGAATGGTAAAATAAAAAGGAAATTTTGAATTTTTTGAAAAATGACCACTTTTCATTGGTTATAGCACACATTTTTTTTGCCAAAAACAGAAAAATTTCAAAAAATGCTGACGTTGGCCCTTTTTGTGCCTTTTTTGCACTCATAAAATGTTGATATGCTATCTAATGAATGGTGTAAAAAGGTGAAAAATTAAAAATTTTAAGAAATTACCTTTTTTGTGGCTTATAACACGTTTTTCCCCAAAACGAAAAATTCAAAAACTTTGCGTCAGTGGCCGTTTTCGTGCCTTTTTTGCACTCATATGAAATGGTGATGTGCTATCTAATTAATGATGCAATAAAAAGGCAAATTTATAAATTTTTAAAAATGACCATTTTTCGTAGGTGATAGCACAAGTTTTTTTTTTGAAAAAAAACCAGAAATTTTGAAAAACGTGCGGTCGGTGCCTATTTTTGTGCTGTTTTGCACTCATACGAAATGGTGATGTGCTCTCTAATAAATGGTGCAATAAAAAGGAAAATTTTTAAATTTTGAAAAATTACCATTTTTCGTGGGTTGTAGCACATGTTTTTTTGCCAAAAACGGCAAGTTGAAAAACTACCCTTCGGTGGCCATTTTCGTGTCATTTTTGCACTCGTATAAAATGTTGATGTGCTATCAAATGAGAGGTGTAAAAATTTGAAAAATAAAATTTTTTAAAAATTGACCATTTTTCTGGGTTATAACACGCGTTTTTTTTAAATAAAAATTTTCAAAAACTTGCCGTCAGTGGCTGTTTTCGTGCCCTTTTTTGCACTAATTTGAAATGTTGACGTGCTATATAATGAATGTTGCAATAAAAATGCAAATTTATAAATTTTAAAAAATTGACCATTTTTCGTGAGTTATAGCACACGTATTTTTGCCAAAAATGGTAAATTTGAAAAACTAGCCGTCGGTGTCCATTTCAGTGCCATTTTTGCACTCATACGAAATGGTGATGTGCTATCTAATAAATGCTGTAATAAAAAGGCAAATTTATAAATTTTGAAAAATGACCATTATTCGTGGGTTATAGCACACGTTCTTTTGCATAAAACGGCAAACTTGAAAAACTTGTGGTTTGTGGCCATTTTAAAAAGTTGCTGTCAATGGCTATTTTAAAACAATTTTTGCACTCATATGAAATTGTGATATGATATCTAATGAATGGTGTCCTGCTATCTAATGAATGGTGCAGTAAAACGGCAAATTTATAAATTTTTAAAAATGACCATTCTTCGTGGGTTATAGCACACGTTCTTTTGCCAAAAGAGGCAAATTTGAAAAACTTGCTGTCGGTGGCTATTTTCGGGCTATTTTTACACTCAAATGAAATGGTGATGTAAAAAAAATGAAATGGTGATGTGCTATCTAATAAATTGTGCAATAAAAAAGGCAAATTTTGAAATTTTGAAAAATGACCATTTTTATGTGTTATATTGCACATGAATTTTGCTAAAAATGGCAAATTAGAAAACTTCTAGTCGATGGACATTTTTTTGTCGTTTTTGAAATCAAATGAAATATTTATGTGCTATCTAATGAATGGTATAAAAATGTTAAAAATTAAAATTTTTGAAAAATGACAATTTTTTGTAAGATATAACACACGTTTTTCGCTCAAAAATGAAAATTTCAAAAAGTTGCCATCAGCGGCCGTTTTCGTGCCGTTTTTTGCAGTCATATAAAATGGTGATGTGCTATCTAATGAATGGTGAAATAAAAAGGAAAATTTGAATTTTTGGAAAAGTGGCCATTTTTCATGGGTTATAACACACGTTTTTTTATTGCCTAAAACGGAAAATTTGAAAAAATGCTGTTGTTGGCCATTTTTGTGTCGTTTTTGCACTCATAAAATGCTGATGTGCTATCTAATAAAGGGTGTAAAAAGGTGAAAAATTAAAAATTTTGAAAAATAACCATTTTTTGTTGTTTATAACACGTTTTTTGCCCAAAACGGAAAATTCAAAAACTTGCCGTCAGTGGCCGTTTTCGTGCCTTTGTTTTCACTCATATGAAATGGTGATGTGCTATGTAACGAATGATGCAATAAAAAGGCAAATTTATAAATTTTTTAAAATGACCATTTTTCGTAGGTGGTAGCACAACTTTTTTTTTGCAAAAAAAAAATCGAAAATTTGAAAAACGTGCAGTCGGTGCCTATTTTTGTGCCGTTTTGCACTCATACGAAACGGCGATGTGCTCTCTAATAAATGGTGCAATAAAAAGGAAAATTTTTAAATTTTGAAAAATGACAATTTTTCGTGGGTACACGTTTTTTTGCCAAAAACGGCAAAGTTGAAAAACTACCCGTCGGTGGCCATTTTCGTACCGTTTTTGCACTCGTATGAAATGTTGATGTGCTATCGAATGAGAGGTGTAAAAATGTGAAAATATTTTGAAAATTGACCATTTTTGTGGGTTATAACACGCGTTTTTTTTTCAAAATGGAAATTTTCAAAAACTTGCCGTCGGTGGCCGTTTTCGTGCCCTTTTTTGCACTCATTTTAAATATTGATGTGCTATATAATGAATGTTGCAATAAAAAGGTAAATATATTAATTTTAAAAAATGACAATTTTTCGTGAGTTATGGCACACGTTTTTTTTCCAAAAATGGTAAATTTGAAAAACTAGCCGTAGGTGCCCTTTTCGGTGTTATTTTTGCACTCAGACGAAATGGTGATGTACTATCTAATAAATGGTTCAATAAAAATGCAAATGTATAAATTTTGAAAAATTACTATTTTTCGTGGGTTATAGCAGACGTTTTTTTTTCTTCCAATAATGGCAAATTGAATAATTTTCCATCGGTCGCCATTTTCGTGCCGTTTTTGAACTCATATGAAATGTTGGGGTATATCTAGTGAATGGTGTAAAAAGGTGAAATATAAAAATTTTTGAGAAATGACCATTTTGTGTGTTATGTCCACGTTTTTTTGCCCAAAACTGAAACTTTCAAAAACCTGCCTTCTGTGGCCGTTTCGTGCCGTTTGTTGCACTCATATGAAATGGTGATGTGCTATCTAATAAATGGTTTAATGAAAGGGCAAATTAATTTTTTTAAAAAAATGACCATTTTTCGTGGGTTATAGCACACGTTTTTTTTTGCATAAAACTTCAAACTTGAAAAACTTGTCGTTTGTGGACATTTTCTTGCCTTTTTGCACTCAAATGAAATGTTGATGTGCTATCTAATGAATGGTATAAAAAAGTTAATAATTTAAAGTTTTGAAAAATGACTATTTTTTGTGGTATACAACACGCGTTTTTTGCCTAAAACGAAAAACTTAAAAAACTTGCCGTCAATGGCCGTTTTTGTGCCGCCTTTTGCATTCATATGAAATAGTGATGTGCTATCTAATGAATGGTGTAATAAAAATGCAAATTTATAAATTTTGAAAAATGAACATTTTTGGTAGATTACACACGTTTTATTTGCCAAAAACGGCAATTTAAAAAACTTGGCGTCAATGCCCATTTTTGTGCCTTTTTGCACTCATATGAAATGGTGATATGCTATTTAAGTAATGGTGAAATAAAAAGGTAAATTTATAAATTTTAAAAAACGACAATTTTCACACGTTTTTCGCCGAAAACGGCAAATTTGAAAAAGTTGCTGTAGGTGGCTATTTTCGTGCCATTTTCGCTCGTTAACTTTTTCTTGTATTATATATTTTTGTTTGCAGGAAGGAACAACGAGAAGGCCAAAAGGGGCATATACATCAGCATCACTAATGCTGGCTATTATCTACCACTTCAAAATGATACTATCCCTTTAACTATCAAGGATGCTCAGAAATGGTGTATCTCACAGGGATCCGCTTCTGGATTGGAGTCCTGCATGAAGGGCAATCTTTCATGCTTTGCTTTTCATGAAGGGCATTGCATTCTGCACAAAGGACCTGATGTGCACACGGAAGGAAAACCACCGACATCTCCTCACTCAAACACATAACACACTCTCTTTCTTGCTTCACACTTCCAGTCCCAAAATTGTCCTGGAAGACTGCCAACCTCTTGTTAACTTTAGGCACCTGAAACCCCCTACAAACAGAGGCAATTGTGTTGCCTACTAAGCCACTACCATAGCTTACATCAACTCCCCCTAAAAGTGCTGCTATGCGTGAAGATTCAGACTCTAATCTCAACCCAGAAAGTTCCTTCTCAAGCTTCTTAATGTCCCCCATACACTGTAGGGCGTTTCTTTCATTTTTCTCTCTCATGCTGTCCTCCTCTGCTTTGGTCTGAGCTTTCTGTTGTTCTGTTTCCTTTCTCATAAGCTCAGCTTGCTTCTGATGTTTTAGTTTTTCCCTTTCTTCCTGCTTCCATAGAGCCTGAAATTTTCCCACAATGGTCAGAACAAAAGAATGAACACCACAAATTCCCACCTTCCCTGCCCACACTTTAACCAAGGGAAGAAATCATAAATAGAGATCATCATACTTGAAATAGGCAAATCAAATTGCACAAGTCTGGTACAATACAAGGATGTAAAAGAAGCTAGTTTGTACCCAGTGCTCATTTTCCATCTATTGTCTTCCTTTGTTCTTTCTCCCCACTTTTTCTGAGAGTGGGGGGGAGAAGTGGAAATGAGAATGACTCAATGAAGGTACTCTTCACAGCATAATTTCACCGCGGTGATCAAAATCTCCCAAATTTCTTTGCCATTTTGTGGAGCAAATTTTTTTGTGCTTTTGATGAATGAGATATCGAAAGAGAAAGAATGATACCATTTCTACATAATCCACTTAGCTGTATTAGACATCAACACTTTTTTTTCTGATATTAATTGACAGCTAATGGCTTCAGCGAAATGTTTGAAACTTCAAAGGCATATTGAGAATGATGCAAGGTGAAAGCTAATAGAAATTAGGCGAAGACACTAAATTTAGATCCGTGAAAGACATCCTAAATTCATTTAAGTACAACAAACCAGCTGACACAACCACATCAGTAAACAAAAGACTTCTGAAGAGATGAGAGAATAGCTAACATTTTACCCTGAAGGAGGACTAGAAGAAAAATACCTTCACTCAGAAAAGGTTCCAAGAAACATAATGGTTACTGAAATTTTGAAGGTCTACTCAGTCAAAGCATATTCACTGGAACATGATGCCATTTTTAGTTCTAATGTACAACATGTACATGTTGATGTCCTCGCTGGTCACTCTCTACAATATTTACTTTGTTAATGAGGTAGCCATACCTAGCCCGTTTCATTTCCAGATCTGCAAATTCACACGCTAAGTGCATCTGGCAATATACCTAGAGATCCTCAGAAGGAAGCCAACTTTGACTTTGAAATCCTTAGAAAAGGTTATAATTTGTAACAGAAAGATCCCCGCCCATCTCTTGAAGTTATATATATAAGTCAACCTGAAGATTACAATTTAGAAGGCATTTACTCTTTCCTGATTTCGTAGGGGTGGCGGTTCCAGGCATGCACAGTGATGTGCTTATTACTATTATTATTATTTTCCAGTTAGGGGTGAGAGAATACCTCAATTTGGTTCTTGCGCACTTCTGCTTTTTCTAGTTGTTGTTGCAGATCTGCCACATGGTGCTTTAAAGTCGTCAACTCTTCCTGCAAAGAAATTTTCTCCGTGTCCCCAAATTGGGACCTCTTCAGAGCTTCTTGCTCTTTGAGCATAGCTTCAGTCAAGTTTGTGCTGGCCCTTAGGGCCTGCAATCTAGCAGCCTCTGCTTCTAGTTTCAACACATCATTCTCAACTTCAAGCCTGTGAATACTCAAGTTAGCTGTCTCAATCTGTGCAGCAGCATTAGATATCGCATGCTCCACCTCAGAAAGTCGCTTCATGGAATTCTCCTCCATAGTTGGCATCTCCTTTTTGAATTTGTCGGCCTCTTCTTTCTCTTGCCTCAACATTTTCAGCTCCACCTGGTCCTTGCCAAGTCTTCGAGTAGCCTGCATAATCTTCTCATTAGCCCAATCCTTCCAGACTTGGATTTCTTTCTGCAATGCTTTCATATGGGAAGTCAATATCAAAATTGTCTCCTCTTTGTCATCTTGTGGAACATACTTCCCCAGAGACTCGTTGTATGGGATTCCAGCACAATAATCAGGGACTTCAGAAGAGCTAGTGTTGTTGGTCTGGGCCTTCGGAGTAGGTTTGCATTCAGGGACTGAAGATGGAGGACTTTTACTAGTGGCAGCAGGTAATGCAAAAACAGTTTCTTTCACAGCCAACACACTAGGTCCTTGAGTAGAATTACTTGAACCACCAAAGTTTCCTTCAGGAAGAGGACCATTAGCTCCAATTGAAGTAGTTATTTTTGAAATAGTACTCTTCATCACGAGTCCTGAAGAACCAGGCGGGGGCTTCAGTGTCTTGTCCAATACCATACTACCCCAGGAAGTTAGCTTTGCTTTGAATGCACCCTTAGACATACGACCCTTGTAACTTTTCTCAAAATGAAATGTTTTATGTCGAAGCATGTCTCTCTTGGAATTACCTGTTGAAGACTTGCGACTCACCGAAGCCTTTTCTTCCGCGGTAGCATGGGTTAGAACTGGGGCACGCTCCCGACTAGTTCCAAAGGATTTCCCACGGGATTCTGGCAAAGAAACTAAACTTTCCTTCCCAGAACTTGCAAAATGATGAACATTGGAATTTTTTGAGTTTGGCAGTTGAGTGGATGTCACAGTAGCAGGAATGTCAGGATGGGAACTTTGACCTGCTGGAACTGAAGGTTTCGAAGCATAAGGCTTGTTGAGGTTTACATCACTTGTTTCAGGAGCCTCTGGTTTCAACTGGGAAATGGTCGAATCAAGTGAGCTTTCTCCAGAAAATTCTGGGATACAAAAGCCGCCCAGATGATCACGATCCACTATGCACGCGTGCAATAAATTTAGATCACAAATCAAGAGCCACCACATTGCTTCAGCGATAGTTAAACATGGCCTAACCTCCCTAACCACTGCTATCATCTCGAGTATGGTATAGTTGACCAGGCTGTCTAAATTCTCAAATACATGACGCCTTGAAGTTTCTAATTCTTTCTCTCTAGCCACAAATGCCAAAGCACCATCCACAGCATTTGATACAACATCTTTAGCACCATGGTAAAGGCCACTCATCAAGATCAGCTGCTCGGCAAGTTCCTTAGTGTACCCACTTTCAACTACCTTCTTAATTGCACTACGAAAAGTTTCAAGCAAATTATGTGTTAAAAGATCCTGAAGCTGACAAACTACAGGATCATCCCATTCATCCTGCTCAAATTCTTCCACTTCCTTTTCACGACAACAATTATCAGACCTTGCCTCCAGTGAGTCGATCTCAATTTCGGCATTACGAAGCTTTTCCTCCAATAACTCATACCTGGGGAACTCGGTCAGAGACAGGGCTGGCACATCAATCATGTCTAGTGGAAACTCAGACAAATACTTCCTTTTATTTTTGCTTCCTTTTCCATAGGTTGAAATAGCAGTATATAGTTCGCTGCTACCAGCAGCATCAACGTTGTCACCCATGCCCATGAATTCGAGGCAGTTGATGAAAATAAAAATGCTCAAATCCTATAATTCAGATTCCTGTGCAGCAACAAAACTCCATCAGATTGGTAATATGAGCATGCAATAAGACAAAATGACATTAAACTAATATTCCAAGAAAATCAGTATCATGATGAATTAACCCAAATAAATTAGCAAATCAGTTAAATTGTACAAACGCGAGTGATGAATGCAAGATAAAAGAAAACGAAAGAATCCCAACGATTATCATTTCTCAGTAGTGATGATAAGCGACGGTGTAAAACAACGAACAAGAGCAACAACACCTTGCGGGGGAACAACAAAGCCCATGAAAATTCTATAATCCCAACCCGACAGAAATTACTCCAATAGATTAACGGGAAAAAAAAAATTGAAAACACAGCATTGAAAATAAACCATTTAACTAGGTCGGTCGGGAGCCGCTAGCCGGAGTCATTTTGTTTCTTGCAGCCATTAATATGTTTTTAAAGAATTTTCTCAGCAGGGGTTGATTTTTCATGGAAAAGGGTCCAGCAAAATCCAATACAAGTACAAGATAAGCAGATAAAATAACACAAAACCACACTTAAAAGAGAATTTTAATCATACAAAATTCAAGAACGAATGCATGTATAAACAGAGAATAAAAACATAAAATAGCAAATTCATCGAAAGAAAAAAAGAAACAGAAAAATCACAAATGGGGTTTTTTGTTTGAACCTGCAAATAAAAATCTGATGAAGGGCATTCACAAAAAAGGCGTGCATCCGCAGTAATTTTGAGTCTGAGAGGTGGCCACCATATTTTGTGTTGTCTTGTTTTGCGTATATATATAGGCAGAGAGAGAGAGAGAGAGAGAGAGAGAGAGTGGACTACGAGCTATACCAAGAGCAAACGCTATTATGCTTCTACGTTGCACCGCAGTCTTGCTACTCTTTAACTTTTTATTAATTTTATATATATATATATATATTGCCACTGTTTTTCTTTTCTTTTTCCTTTTTAGAACTCTCATTTCGCTGATGGCGACTGTACCAATGATTTTTCAAGGTTACATTTTTAAGATTTATATTTACCCTCTTCGAATCCCAGCGGCCCATTCTACACCAAAGGTTATAAACTATATATATGATCCAAGTTAAAAGGTAGGTAAGAAGGCTACAAACCTAAAAGCTATCCTCATCCTCATGGCTCGAATTTATTTGGCGGCCCACTACTCAACTTTTCATAACATCTCTTTGTTTTTCTCATGATTTTTTGAATCAAGTTTTTCTCCAAAATGGAGATATTTTATAACTCATTAACAAAATATACAATCGACCAATTGGTTGTGAATCAATGAGAGATTATGGGTTAGGAGCCTACAACTTCTTGACAGACGTGTTGGGTTTTGGGCCCATGAAGACCGGGAGACGCTGTATCTTATTATACGCATAGAGAAGGGCTAAAGAGAGAGCGGAGGAAGGAGGGAAGAATCTAGAGCACCTGGATAAACATGGTGAAGGAGAATCCCAGAAGTGGCAAGGTATGATGATTCTACGACGCCGAAGATGCTTGTTTTCTCTGTTTCTTTTAACGTTAAAATGAATTTTGGTGGTGTGGTGTGGGTGGGTGGGAAATAACAGGCACAGCGAACGGCTCATCTGTGGGCAGTGGAGTGTGAAAAGTGCTTCAAGTGGAGAACAATTGGAAAGCGAGAAGAGTTTGAAGAAATCAGGAGCAAATTCACAGAAGATCCCTTCTCTTGCAGCAAGAAAGGGAGTTGTGACGATCCGGGTGATATCGAGTGCGATTTGGGTTCTGGACAAACCAAACATACCTAAAACCCCAGTTGGGTTTAAGAGACGTTTGGTGATGAGGCAGGATTACTCCAAGATGGATACTTACTATGACACTCCCACTGGTAGGACGCTGAGGTCTTCCAATCAAATTGCTACTTTTCTCAAGGATAATCCCCAGTTTCAACATATCTCTGCTTCGGATTTCTGTTTCAGCATGCCCGATACCATCCCCAACCCCATCCCTCACAACAGCCCCATCAAGGATGATAATTTAGCTCTAGTCAGGGACTGAAATTTTTGAGACTTTTTCGCTAGTAGAACTAGATTGTTGCACATATCATCATATGATTAATATGCATGTTAATCTTGAACTTAAGAATGAACTACTTCATTCTTTCTGTGTAGTGGAAACAATGAAACTTGGATTTCAAACAAAAGTTCTATACAAATGAAGATGCAGATCAAAATTTCTTGTATTTCGGTATTTCCTCAAGATGATATGAATACAGAAAATCGAGTTCTCGTAATGTAGAGCTCCCGTGATTCAATATTTACAAATTTCCATCTCTCTATCAAAATGCAAATGCAGTTACATGTGGCTTTGTGTATTAGTATTTCTTCCCAACTTCCAACTAAAAATGAAACCGGGAAGCCGCCTAGCAATTGCTATGCAGGACCCAAATTAAAACCCACTGGCACTGCTTTTGGTTAGTATTTAATGTTAGCTGTACAAATCGAAGGTTCACACTGCCAAGCCAAATTAGGATATGCTAAATTTGACAATCTAGTCTGGTTTTGTGTACTCAAGCAACATATGAGGCGACCTGTAAATCTTCACTAGTGTCCAGTATAGGACCTCCTCAACTCCAAGCTCACCCTCCGCTCTAGCGGCATATATATCCTCGCAGATAGCGATCAACCTGCAAAAATCACAGGTCAGACTACTAGTATCTTACTATATACAAAGCACAATGGCACCTCTAGAGCAATTGGCGTTTTCCTAAAGAAACCATCAATAGATATGTAACTACTTGGTAAACTTTAAACCCCACTGCTTTTTGTTCTGTGAATCTGCAGAAGGATACAAACTTCTCTTCTTTAGTATTGCTAAAAGTACGTGTCTGTTTAATTGCTGTAAAAATCTCAATGGCATGATCCATTTATTTATTTATTTTTTGTGCTGATGAGAATAGATAATTGGTACTTCCTTCTTTGTGCTCTGGTTTCTATAGAAACATATACTCTTGCAGAACAACTTTAGTATTAAGTATTCTCCAGGAAATTCCATCCAGAAAAACCCCACTTAGTACTTTAGAATATGCAGGACGATAAACATTTGGACTTCCAAAAAAAGTAAATATGACCAAACATGGGTTTAGTCACAATATAAATGGTGATTGGAATTGCATGACTAAATGACACAAATAGTAAAGAAAAATGCTTGGCAATACCTGTCGCATGAAGGAAGATTCTCATACGGGACCCTCATTCGCAAATCAGAGCACTGAAGTCTTATAAACCGGCCGACTGCTAAAACAAATGTAATGTACAGACCCCAGATACTGAATTTGCTTAGTGTCTCACCAAGAAAACCCTCTGACATGGATTTAACAAGTCATAATTAATAAGGTGTGATCATGAGGTAAGAAAAAGAAATTTAAAAATCACATAAGTACTTTTATCCTCCTACTGGTTTTAGTGGGAAAGTATTCCTTGATAAAACAACAAGCTACTAACTTCATATGGTTGAAAGCTCATCTATCCATACCTCCCCCTTTTTCTATCTACACCCAATCAACACCTAAAAGTCGAGATGGTTGAATAACACCGTTTCCAGTAGCATTAAGAAGAAAACCTCAAGGTGAAAAACCATGGGTATCAAAATATATTTACAAGTGATGATCACTGATAACTTACGTGGGGTTTCCTCCGATACAATGATGGCCATTGGCCCTCTCAACCCTCCACAACCACTAAAATCCAGTGAATTGATATCATGGAAGGACCACCATTCAGAACTCCCATGATTAAGGACAAGGTCGGCACTGACATAATCTGCCTGTCAAAAAGTTAGCTTTTCTGTGTTATTTCTCCTGTTTAAATAGTTGCAAAATATATAGGAATTAACTATGTTAGTGACTTAGTAAAAAGTCTTTTACACTACATAGTACTGACTCCATCAGAATTGAGTATTATTTCTTTTATGTCACAAGAACATTTCTTCAAATCAGTATCTGATACTAGTTAATTTAATACCTAGCAGTCACAAAGTTTCCACAAGCCAGTATTCCAGAATATGAATAAATCTTAAAAACCAAGAAAAGCTTTCTAAACGTACGACCTCTAATTAAGAAAACATTGCTTGTGAAGTATTTAAGACGCATGAACCTTAATTCATTGTTATTGAACCATATAACTGACCAAGGGTGAAACATTGCAGTAGAAAGATGGCGGAAGAAGGTGAGGAGAAACGAACCTCCTGTTCAAAAGGCCTAACATCACCCGAACCAGTTACGCGGAAATATCTTGGATAAATGTTATACACCCTAAAACTGCTGCTAGAGCCATTTAGGACTTCCTCAACATCTGAAGGTTTTGGACAATCCATAGGATCAACTGTTCTCTCATACTTAACGACTTCCTTGCCCTTTGGTCTGTCTCTGTTAAGAATCCAAGAGAACTTAATACCCATCTCTCCACTGAGAGACTGCAGAAACATTCTCTGCACAATATCAGGGACAAGCCACAAAGTACTGGCATCAGATTGACAACAAACCAGTTGGATATCGCGTACATTGTACGCACTTAGATAACCTTCAGGGTCAAGATCAACAACTGTGTTCAGCTGACCCCACGGAAGTCTTTCACAAAGAGTTGTCTGGTACAATGTCAACCTCCCACCACGTGTCCTAATATCAAGCTGAACAGTGACATCATTAATGGGATTTGCAATGTTTGTTGGATTACCACTGCTGTACATCTGCGCAAAAAGTCTAATTAATGGTTTTATTTTCAAGGTTAAAAATGTAATCTAAAAGTTTTTAAGTTGATTGCTGGGACTCCAGCATCAAATCAGATCACACAAGCAACTCCATGATATAAAATTCCAATAGATAAATTAAAGGAAACAAGAACTTTACCATACTTTGAGAAAAACATTCTTTTCTAGTCCAACTCTTGAGCACTCACAACATTCCTGATCACCAGTTTGAAATCCACAACTAGAAGCCCTTCATTATTTTGGATGTAATAGAAGTGTAGTGTCAAAATGCATTCGCTATTTTTTACAACCTTTGGGCAAGCCTATAGGCAACACTAGTTTCCCCAACATCCTGAACTACAGAAGAACTTCTCTCAAACAGGAATGTTTGGTTGTTAAAAGTACTTCTCAATACCATGACTACAATTTCCGTGCACGTCTCGCCGTCTGGTTAAAAATGAAGACAATGGATTCCACCTTATTATTCTCCTAGAAGTAGTTCTTAAAACAAGCATTCTGCTATCTATTCCATTCTTCCATCAAACTACAGTCAAACCTACAATGACCTTAGTTGTGACAATAGTTTTATGCTTTAGCCATCCAGTGGGGCAGATATCTTAGCATCACTGCACAGAGAATATACTGTACAGGATAAAGCCCTTCACCTACAATAGTGTAATCTGACGAACAAACAAGTTTTTGGCTACAATTACCAGAGAACTCAAGAAAGGCAGAAGATGCTTGTAGATTAACTTACAATCAACAATAATCTCATTATTATGAGTAATTTGCATCAAATTACAAATTTTGTAAATTTACTTTAGTTGTGACTGGATGTTTGAACGCAAAACACATACCATAAGATCATTATGAATAATCTTTTCCTTTTGGTTCCTACAAGATGGACACTACTAATGCTTACTGTGCAGATAGAATGGAGAACTTACCAGCATAGGAGCCCAAATTACACAAATTAAAATGAAGAACAAGCATATGCCATTGCAAAATTTAGTCATTTTTGACTGCTTCTCTCCTTGCTTGTGTGTAGCCCTGTTAAGAACAGCATCGCACTTGACAAGGTACAAGCTGGCACTAATATCCTCCAACTACAAAAACCAAAATAAAATACTAATGCTAGTTAACAAAAAGCACTCTCGAACTATTTAGCCAATCTAGTTATCGCCTACTGAAGAAAAACAATTTAATCTATCTGCAAGAGCTGTCATCAAAAGAAAAACAGGTAGAAACTGTACCCAGATTAGAGTTAATTGATTCCAAGCAGCAGTACATCAAAAGATCACAACCATTTCTCAGAGTCACAAAAGATAACAGGCACAGAAAAACAGACAAATACCATTAGTTCAAAGACTAATGTTGACGCATTACGTCCTTGGTTGATAATGTATTTAACAATCAGGGTCAAAACTAAAACCAATTAGGCTTTATTGTAGATGTCAGGTAAACCAATCATCAGAAAACTAAATATATTAAAATGTGGCTTAGTAGACGGAAATTTGGAAAATTTTCAAATTCTTCCCCAATTTTGATTAAGATAAATGTGCATTAGCTTTAAAATAGTAAGATCCTTCACAAGGTGTAATGCCTTTTATCACTCAAGGACTTCTTTGTTTGGCTATAGAGTCAAGTACCTTCGACCATAAACGTTGCAGGAAGATCATTTTTTTAGCTTAATCAAGACATCAGATGACCTAAATAAAAACAAAATTTTAACCGGATGAAAATATAATATCCTTGGACCCCCCCTCTGGTCCATGTCACTTTTGTGGGGCCATAGAACTGTAGTCATATGACCTCTATGTCCATAGCAAGAAGAAGGCAATCTATGATATACTGAAATTTATAAGATTAGTATATCCAAGTATCTTTCCACCTCAGAAAGGTTTATCCTTGAACTACAAACTATGAAGAACCTCACCTTCAGCCAGTCATACATTGTCAATGATGTTGTTGTGCACGACCAATCAAGAACACATCGTAATTCATACAGGAAAGGCAGGGCACGATAAAGACGATAGCCTAAATAGTTAACTCGGGAAACTTTGCTGGTAAGGAACTGGCGATAGAGGATGCTCTTATGGGGAACACCATACCGTAGTTGCATGGCTTGTAGTGTCAAAGAAATTGCTTTAGTCAGATATATAGCACGAAGAGCTAATCCTGCAGTGTTTTGTTGTGATGTATCCATATGCCAGGCATACTGTGTTACTGCATAGGTGAAAAGGATGAGGTTGAACAGATAGAAGATAACTTTTCCAGTGGCAAATGAACAGAGGTAGATAACCCGATCTACAACAATCAAGAAAAAGATGGCCTGCACGAATATATGAACCATGCATAAAAGGAGTTACATAACTTAATGCTGCCATACAACTCATAAAAATAAGTACTAATGAAATAAAACTCATACACTACCTTACCAACAAGTGAAAAAACCTAAACCAACATAAGCAAAATATTTTCAAGCATTAAGAATTTTGAATATGTTGCAACAATGTCACTGCTACTCAAAGATGGACAGGTTATTCAAATAAATAATTATATTCTTACTTACCAGGTTTATTGTCCCTACAAGATCTAAGTTAGATTCAGCTTCCACTACAATCAAAGTATTAAGAAAAAATAAACGAACAAAAGGTAAAGTAAGCATACCATCAGAATAAACACAAACTCTTTGGGAAATTGGTCCTCTAGCTGGTAAACCTCAAGAAATTCACTTTTGTTTTTTATGACAGATTGATAGAAAATAGCAACCAAAAAGAAAACAGATAAGTCTGCACCAAATATGTAGGCATAGAGATCAACTTCTCGTTTGCCACCTCCAATGACAGAGATTATAGGGTAAGGAAATCCATTTCCTTTTGCAAAACCAGCATGTTGTGCGTTAAGGATCTCTTTTGCTACATCTGCAGCGGGGGTTAGTGACCCATACTGTTCTTCTGTACTACATTCTTCATTAGATGAGGCATAAACCACCTCAAAAACAGCTAAGGCTACATTCGGGTTTTCTGTACTCTTTTCAATACTTTGAATTTGAACCCTGCTGGAACAAGAACAATGAGCAAGGTTTTCATTCTTGCATCTCACTTCGTGAACAAGCTGCAGCAGATGATTAATTCCAGATTCAATCCTCTCTGGTTGGATCCCATCCTCTGGCCACAAATGGACATCCATTGACAACTGCACAAAGTATGGAGGAGATTCTGCTTCTTGTGTCAGTGATTTCCAATATCTACTGCAGCTTTTAATCACCATTTTTACCATCTTTATCACTAGTCGGACCACCTCCTTTGTCTTACCACTGAAGCTAGAAACCTCAAGAGCCACCTTGCGGTGCAACAGTCTCACCTTACTAAATCCTGCTGAAAACCATTCACCATCTTTGGCAGTTATAGAGCTCTGTACAAGAGTAAATAGATACACAAGAAAAAGCGGCAGTGAACTTATCACAAATGATGACTTTATCCGTCTTGTAGGAAACCCAAGTTCATGAAGAAGGCTTGACTGGATGCTGAAACCACAATGTTGGATTATGATTTGATACAGATACTGAATCAAGATATAAAATTCTGTGTAGATTAGCATGATAACCCAAAAAGTGTAACTTGGCCCTGTATTGACACAAAGAGCATAGAAGAATAGAGCTGCCAGATACACAATTGACAGCAAACTAAAATTCCACAGGAATACCAGAACAAAGCAACAATAACACACAACATCATTGTTCGACCGCATCTGAGACCAAATATGATTGAAGATCCTTCCAATTTGCAAGCTCGTGGCATCAGATGTCCTACTCCTGTCCGATTGTATAGAAGAGGCACGATCCAAGGGTGGGAACCTCATCTTTTGGCTCTCACTCTCCTTGGACGTTCCATGCTCAGCAGCTGCGGGCTCATTTGAATCTGAATCCTCATGTGAAATATTAAGAAAGTTAACAATATTGTTAACTGCCAGATTTCCTATCGATTGTACTTGCGTAACACTATCACCAATCAACTGTACAGCAGAGACTAAAGGGTTTTCTTTTCCTTGGCCTTTACCTTTCTTTTCTTTGTCAGACTCCAGAAACGAACTTTCTCTTGCATCTTCCTCAAGTTCAGTGATCTCACCAAAAGGGGTTTCTGTGGATTGCTTCGCAAATTCCATTCCAAAAGGACTCTCTGCCCTTTGACTACTTGGAGAATCATATATATCAAATGAAAAACCTGAATCTGAATGAATATTGAATTCCTGCTTTTCAAGGTTCCCAACATTAATATTAGAAATTAGTGTGGCATTCTTCCTCTTTCTCAGCCCTTCACTAGCTGGAGAAGTGTCATCACCAGCAGTGCTGGAGTTTATATTATGAAGCTGGATTTGTAAATTGAGCATCTCAGACTTCATCTTCTCCACTTGATAGTTGCGCTGGCGCTTCTTCTCCTCAGATTCGCGAAGATGAAAAAATTGCTCAGTTTTCCATGCAGCTTTCTTCTCTTGCTCACGTACAATAGCTCCAATTTGCTCCGCTTCAAGATATCGAAATACATAATCAAACTCAGGGGAGGAAAACATGTATGACTGCAGTGATACCAGAACAAAAATTATTATCTCAACCAAAGCAGATCTGGAGGTAATCCGGAACCCGTAGTCATACTTGTAGAACCCAATTACCTCGTATATGTAATCAACTGTTTCACACTTCCCCGCACTAAAATCACCCACAAAAGGAGATTGATATGCAAGAGAAAGAACAATAACAGCAAAATTATATATGCGTAAATACTTAAAGATTTTGTTTTTCTTCTTTAATATGCTAAGCCTCATCCGGAAGAAAATCAGAGCAAAAGCAAGATATCCTAGGTGCAGAATGTCATACTCAAGGGTTCCCGTAATCAAGATCAAAGCAAGCACAAGATCTAACAGGTGACAATAGCAATATAGTCGCAAATAGTCAAGGAAAGTCCACATGCTTTTGGTTTCAAATGACAGATCTCTCCAAACAAAAGCATTCTTTTGTTGCGAAACCATCTGGCGATACGTAAATGACCCTGAAAATTTTGAAGCGAGATCTGCACGGAGCTTGAAGATTGCAAGCAGAAAGACTAAGTAGTAGCTAATCAGCATTCGAGGATCATCTACAGTAAGCCCTACAAGAAGTTAAAATGGAGCATATAAGTCTAGGTTGAACATGAGGCAGTAAAAAGCTGGATTTGAAAGGACGTAAAATTCATCAGCCAAGCAAAAATTGTCTAAGCAAGTGATTTATTATGCTTACTGATCTTTTAGATGCGTGGAGATCAACTCAAATTGGCAAAACACAAGCCATGGAGAACAAATAAAACTTTTGCAAAAGAAGGTTGATAGAAACATACTTAAGGAAAAAGGCAAAAGCAGAGGGGGGAAAAAGATCCCTGTCAACTGTATTTCCCAACCAAGAGAAATAGAAAGGGAATGAGAGAGTTAGAGAATTTCTGAACCGAGGGCGACCATATCAGCAACTTGGCATTTCATATTTTTTTAAAACTCTTTCAGAGAACAAGTAAATACTTAGCTAAGGGGAGAGAGAGAGAGAGAGAGAGAGAGAGAACAAAGAAAAAGTGGGGATAGAGGGGTGCAGAATATTAGATGTAGTCTACTGAAATGTTTACATCATTAGAGACGTACCCAGCCAGCAACTTCTGCAATTAGCAAAATACATATTTGAGCTTTTCCAGCAATCATGGCAATGAACATTATTCTCACTTGAAACGTGCCGACCTAAAGGCATCAAGTGCTTCCACATAGCAAAATACTCAAACATGAGGATCACAGCAAACAAGAAGACAAACATCGGCCACAGCTTACGTATGACACGTCGCTCTAAAAGAGCACATGCTGCAAGTAATGCAATATAAAGCATGGAAATGGCATTTAGAATTGCAAAACTGGCCAAAAGCAGTGCAATCATGTTGATCTCAAGGCCAAAGAGGTTACACATGTTCTCTATCCAAAATTTCAAGTATATCTGAAAGGTAGTCTTCTGCATTTCAAACCTCTCCTTTCTCAGAGAAAAAACCCTCTTCTTATTCCACTTATGGCTCTCCTTAATACTTCCCAATATATGGCCAAACAAATATTTTCTAGAGTTCTGATCTTCATATCCTACTCTTGTCAAGGACACAACATGAGATGACTGGTAAAGGCTAGAGCCAAAAGCGGGCCATGAACTACTCGTGCCTCCTATCTTTCTCGATGATGGTTCGCTGCAGCTTGATGATGGGTCGTTTTCCCCATTTGATACTGAAACAAGAGGTAAAACATCTTCAGCCGAGACAAATAGTGGGCAAGGTTCCTCTGATTTACCTACATCTAAAAGAGAACTGGGCATTCTTTCCAACCAACGGAAGACATTGTACTGAAGAGTACATGCAGCAATGACCAGCACTTTTGCCCTCAAGCCAGCTTCTATACCCCAGAAACTGGCTTTGTATACCTGAAACCCCAGAAGAAGGGATAAATTATAGTGCCTTTGTCCAGGAAACATGTCAGCATATTTACCCCACATCTGAAACAAATACTCAGCTGTCACTAGAAGGCCTGTATAAATTAAAAAAGACTTGGATGGAATTCGGGAAGCTTTTGGTAAAGTTGAACTTAAGAGAAGGCCAAGAAGGTACAGAACACCAAATGCGCTTATGGGAGATAATGAAGCATAGAACAGAGCAACTAACAAGATCTTCTCACTGTGCCAAATGAGAAAGCGTCGAATGAACCCCAAAATCCCAAACTGAGATAAATCAGGGTCTTCTGATCTGACATATTTGCTTTGTCTTCTCTCATAGCTATAAAGTTGCATTACAATGACAATTGCTAGAGACTCACAGACATTTTCCAATAATGAAGATTCGGGATTATAGCCAAAATACAACTGAAGATCAAATTTCTGGGACATCCAATCCTCAAAACTGGGGAAAATGCTCAAACAGTAAACAAGAATGAAGACTAAAATTGTATATGCTTTTAGTGGAAACCATAGACGTCGTTTTGTTCGCTCTACAAGTTGCCTTCCAATGATCCAGACAAGGAGAAGGAAAATGTATCCAAATGATATACAATTTGGCTTCACCAGGTAAACTGTCAGGAGAATTGTCAGAAATGCGATGTAGGTTCCAAATGATCTATACACGGACAAAAATTTCTTCCCTATTGCACCAAGGTACAGAGCTATTTTCTTCTCTGAAACAAGAGCAACAAAAATTAGTTTTGTACACAATGGTAACAATAGAAAACTAGTAATCAAAATTCAAACTTAGGCATGCTTCCTGATCATCAGTCAACCAGTAACTTAACGCATGACGAAGCATGGCTCCTTCTCCCAGTAAAAGGAAGGAGTAACGTTTATCAATGTCTCAATGGGAAACTAGCCATTGATCAGCCACTTACAAGTCATAAATTCATCTTGACACCCACATTTATCAGAAAAATATTAACCAAAAATTGCCAATCATGACAAGTTTCAACAATCTGATTTAACCATTACAATCCTTTCTGCAGCCACATAACATAATAATTCAAAATATCTTGTGCTTGAGCGAGTTTTACCATAAGAGGCATTGTCATGGCTGTCCCTGGTGCTTGAGGTGGCATAAACTGACAGTAAAACTGATTTGTTCAATCCAGCTCTCAAAATGCTAAAACCAATTGGAGGGCTAGGCGTGTGCAGTACAATAGCAGAAAATGAAAACAACATTTCGAACCCATGATTATGCATTGCACAGAAGCATGCAAGTAAAGCTATTTCCAGGAAATCCCAAGAACTCTCACTTTCAAGAAGACCTGCAGAATTTTCCCAGATAACACTTGGCAAGTTAAACAAAAGGAGATCCAGGCAAAGCAATTGAAAAGCAGATATGGATTAAGAAGGACTCTGTGCATGAGGAGGATAGAGATGAGATATGTCGTTCCACATTCCTTTCTTTATCCACTTTCCCTCAGGCAGGAGCAACACTCTTAAAACATAGTTCAAGCAATGCAAGCAACCATACCTAACTGAGAGAGGATTCCCATCCCTTTCTGCTCCAGAGCTTTTGATACCAAATTAAGTTGAAGAATATACAAGACAGCAAAATGGGCCTCACAAAGAAGAATCAGAGATTGGCGTGTTCTTTTGCTGATGTCATGGCTTAGAAGATACATGAAGAAGAAAATCACTGCAAAAGAATTTGGGACAAATAAAAAAAAAGGCGGCAGAATCAGATTAAATAACAGGCTATTTAAATCATTCCTATTGTTCAATAAGCCACATAAAATTTGCTGTCCCATCCAATTGCCAAAAGGTGTAAAAGAAGAGCAATATGAATGCTGACATACTATATGCAGCATGGATTAAACCAGGTTTCATTGCTATAAGGAATATCAACACCAGGACAATGGCACGAGAGCATTTGCGCAGTCCCCAAGCTATTGTAGCCACAATCAGTACTTTGGTTTCTTCCTTCACTGGAATCATAGAAGACATGCATATGAGGAAGCCGCAGAAAATTTCAGAAAAAGATATATATATCTGTAGAATGTGCAAGAGTGGGTGGGGGGGCTGGGGCTGGTGGTGGGGTGTTGTTCGTTGGAGAATACCATCGCAACGCAAGATTTATGTCTAAAAAGGATATTTTCAGAACAAAAAAAAGATAAATAAAGTAAAAGCAAAGGGGAGGAAGCTATTAAGCACAAAAGGGATAAATCTGACATTAAACTTGAGTTGGTCATCAAAGTAAGCTGCACGGTAAGTGTGCATAATCGCTAGCAAAGACATGTCTTATGCTCAACTACCAAGGAGCTTTCTTTTCAAAATAAACATTAGGAAAACACTTGCAAAAGCAAAGAAGGAAAATTGACTTAAAAAATGCACTGAAACCATATGTAGCAATTTTCTAAGGCACGTAATGTATCAGAAAACTACTTTGAAACAACAAAAACATGGCAAGGATAGATTTTCCATATTTTTTGACCAAGAAGAAAGGACCATCATGAGTTGGCATTACTCTATAGCATCTAACCACCTTCCACTGTGTAGCTGTTGTTCAGCGATTGCCTCTCCTCATCCGATACGCAGAGAAAAACAGTATTGTTGACTAAGTTACCGAGAGCAACAAGAATTCCAAGACAAAACTGAGCAAGTAGGAAGAAACCAGGAATAGGATAGTGCCACAACCCAACCATCTCCCAGATTTCCATGTCCTGCTTAAAAGGCAGAAGAGGCTGTTAACTATCATACATATCAAGCTAAAGAAAGAAAATATGACTTCCAGGACACATGAACCTGTACCTTTCCAAGTTTCCAATTCATGAAAGCAAATGCCACGTTGAAGACATATGTGCTAACAGCCCATAAGAGAATGAAGACAAGTAGCAAGCCGTTTAATCGGTGCAAACGAGACAACGAAGGGAAAACATACAAAATGTACCCAACATATGCTAGCAATCCAAATGCACATATGCTAGCAAACTGGAAGCTCCAAAATGTCAGTGCAAACAATGAGACCTGTTCAATTCACCACTGACAGTTTAAAATATAAGCATTGATAATGGACTAGAACCAGACAAGAATTTAAACCAAACGAAATTCAGTTTAAGTCAACCAATCCCAACAAAACGCAGAAAATTGTGAAGGAAAAAGAAAATCAATGCTTCATACTGAAATGTGGTTGGGAAGTCCTAATTAGTCTACCTCTCTGACTTCCTCCCAACAAAATTATGATCTGGCCAAGTTATAATGTCTGCAAGTACCAACAGTAGCAAGAAGATCACTGAAACAACTAGGTAATAAACTCCAAGATAACTGGTGCATGGTAATGCTTCTTTCAACATTTGAAGGGTGAATGTAGCAACAACCAGCTAAAGACAATGGTAAAGAAAACAGAGGGATGCGCAGTGTTCAATTAAAAAGTAGTTAATGGAAATTCATTAACATGGTTCGCCTTTTTGGTCCTTAAGGTTTCGGCAAAACCAAATTAAGTTTTCAATTTTTTAAATAAACATGATATATTCATATGGAAACTGGATCAAGGGACAAACTAATTGGATCAGTTTCCTCCCCTCCTTAATTGGAATCTCCTTCACTCAAGAGTAGCCCAAAGCAAGCTAAAATTTCAGGTATGTGAGATATATTTCCTATATCCATGCAGCCAAATTACACTTTGATATATTTCAAAATTTCTAAAACCAATTTTTTAAAAAAAAAAATTAACCATATTGCAAATTTCTGAAACTTCTTAAACAAAATTAGGTTTCTAGTTCAGTTTGACGTCAACTGGCTCCAGCACCAATCTATGTGCTCTTCTCAATGAAATGGCAATGAAGATACAACTCAACAACAGAAGACGATAAATAACAGAAAAGAGAGATGGCCAGATAATGAAGGGGATAACAAATTGCAATGAACTTCAGATGAATCATTAGGCAAGTAGCTTTTTATGTGAACAAAATAATGGATGAAAACTTGACAGGAATAGAATTATAAATACTTACCGGAAAACCATATGTGAAAAAGTTGATAGTGAAAAACCGGAAAACTGTTCTCCGTAAAAACACATTTGCATGCCTAACACCAGATCTGCACATAACCGCAAAGTTCAGCAAAACATGGAAACTGAAATAAAAGACCTTGCAATCAACAGAAGAATCCCCTTATGTTTTGGCGGGTGAGAAATGGAGGCGGAAAGGACAGATAACAAAAATAATTCTTCCGCAGATATCTCAAAGCATCTAAAATTGTGTCATGAAAACGTAAGATCCTAAGAAAATGGAACAAACCTCTGATCCCAAATAAAAATGTAAGCACACTAAGAAGAGAAATAAGAATGAGAAAACTTCTAAATCACTCTCAACAACTTTCCTTTTCTCTTGAGGCAGACTAAATCAAGAGGCCCAACATCTTGTAGCACAATAAAGTGGCCGTATGTTCCAAAGGGAGATAGATTCGGGCAAAGAATGTTAAATTATGCATCAAAGGTACATCTGGTAAGCCAAAGCTAATAAAGTTTTTCCATTTGAGAGTAAATTAATATTTTTTATTTTTCACCTTGATGTCAAAAAATATATTAGCGCTCTCTGTTCATATCATGGTAACTATTTCTCCATTACTCAACATGGGTCTCTGCTATATCTATTGTGAAAATTTTAGTGAGAAAGGAGTAGTGTAAGCAAAACAAATAGCAGAAAATAGAAGAGAATAGGTCAGAATAGGAAGGAGACAAAGAAAAGAGTAGCAAGAAGAAAAGAAACAGCTGTCTGATTTCCAGTCATGCAAAAAGGAAGTCAGATTTAGCCTTAGCGAAGAGATAAAACTCAAAGTTCTGAGAGATTTACCTCAATTCCCGAATGAAAAATGGCTGCCTTGAGGGAAGAAGTTGCTCGGTCAAGCTACCGTCTCTTATGGACATAAGGAAATCCATTTCCTCCAGATCACGTTTCACACAGGAGAGCTGTACTACATCATGTGATAAGATTATCAACCTATTCATAAGATACGTATACATACATAAATATATTTATGGAGAGAACTTAATAAGTATAACCAGTGCATACCACATAGTAGAATGCTATCAAGGAGAGACTGGAGGAAATTTCCTGCAAATCAGACTTTGCAGATAGTTTGAACAGACCAACGAAATTAGCCATCATACTGAAAAAACCTGGGAAGCCAACTGGGAGCTGATAGACATACAATAAGCAAATGCTGAAGCCAGCATAGAGCCATAGAAGTTTCCACCACCTTGTATATGAAATAATCCACCAAAAGCATTAGGAACTTGTGGAGAAATTTGGGTATAGAAACATGTCCTCAATGAGCTTACACATTTTTGGTGAAATGAAAAGGCAGGCACTAATCGCACTAATGGAAATCAAAGAAAATGAAACAGTAACTGCAACAAAATCGTACCTGAAAAGCCCTAAAAAGTTGCTCGTTAAAGACCAATCCACAAGACCGACACAGCTACACGCAAAAAATGGTAAAGAAAGCCAAGAAGGATTACTAATTCCCACAACCAACTGAATGCCAGGTAGCAACAAGCAGGAAGCCACCCTAAGACGAGAACCTTCAGTACAAAGGGAAGGGAAATGTCATTTCTTGTTTAACAAAAGAGAGAAAACCTCAATAATCATTTGAAGATGAAGCAACACATAATTTTTTAAAACTGATCAAGTTGCATGATATCTATAACTAATTTTAAGATTTTTGTTGTTGTTGTTGTTGTTATTACAGAAAGGGGGAAAAGTTCCCCCTAGAATGGGGAATTAATAAAAAAGTTTTTAAAATGTTATTCTTCTAACAATAATTTGATAGGTAAATTCCTGAAGACTAGCTTAGTAACTAGATTCATGTTTCATTGTTTTGTTTGCAAAATGAGGAGTACAATTCTGAAACATATACACCTACATACATAAAATGCAGGTATATTACCTCTTAACTCCAGATCTAGTACGTTGGGCTCATTAAGGAAGTGGACTAGGGGAAACATTTAGGCAGTATGACCGATTTACAACCTTCAGCTGATTCAGAAACAGAAAATGAAAGGTATGGCCATCGTGATTTCAGGGAAGGAAAGGTAAGTTATATGCATTCTAACTGTACCAAAACACAAGCTGCTTCATTTATGGATATGTACCTAGCAAGCTCACCATGAGCTGATCAACGAGACAAAATAGTAAAATAATATACTGATTCGCACTTGTATGACAATTTGAATCCTAGTGCTTTTAACTCTTCAATAGGATCCAAAATTCCTACTTTACCTTTCTCTCTTCTCTCGGTAAAATATCTACTTTTTTGTCTAAAAGGAGAAAAACAAGGTAACTAATGTTTTCATGTTCTTCATCATAATTTTTTTTTTTTTATTCCAGATAGTAACTTGATTCCAAATGCATGTTCAAGAAACAACCTATTTTGTTTTATTCTTTGACATCAAGTATTTAACATGTAATTGCGTCTACTTAGAAATTTTTTACCTAATATTTAGGCTAAGAAAATAATGTAAATCTGCCTATGAACACTCAAGTGGAATGTTCCAATTTCTCTCATTGATACCCTGCCTACAAATTATGACATGTTGCAAAAGGAATACCTGAACCAAAAAAAATCAGGTTATTCCGTCCTCATATATAAAATTAAGCAAATGATGCATTAGCCAAAAGTGTGTTCGGTGTAAGTACAACTGAAAGACTGTAAACTAGGGCAAACAATAAACTCGGAAATAAAACAACAACAACAACAACTAAGCCTTTATCCCACTAATGTGGGGGCGCCGTAGTATTCTATCCATTATATGTTTCCTTATATGATCCATATCATTAGAGTGGCGAAACTTTATGCTGGTTGCCAACCTAACACAAACCTCCCCTTTTCCCGGGCTTGGAACCGGCTCCTTATAAGGAGACAGTATACTTGTAAGCAGGCAGAAACTAGGAAACAAGGCAACAGGACCAAAAATATTCAAATCACATAGAGGTATAATAAAGCACTTACTAACCTATATGCTCAATCACTGAAGAAAATGGCCCCCAACAAGAATCTTGCGATCGGAATAAACCAAATTTGTTCCAGTGAATCTCAGTCAGGGCAATGACAGCAACCAGCAGCTGTATAACCAGTAGATATATAACCACCGGAGATCTCCAAGACTGGACTCTGAAAAACCATGCCAAATTTGTGTACCATGAGAACGATTGAGACAACAACAACAACTAAGCATTTATCCCACTATGTGGCGTCGGTTAATGAGAATGATTGATATGCAAACAAATAAATGAATCCGAAAGAATGTTATATCTGAAGTCTATCTGCCAAAATTTATCTTACTTAATCAACCCAATGAGCTTCATCCACCAGGCATCTGCTACCGTCCATTCCAAACCCACAATGGCCCATGTGATAAGAAAAATCACTTGTGAAAGGATCACAATAAGCGAAAATATGAAAATGCACCATAATAACAAATTTCTGCATTTGAAGCGAAACCCTACAAAAATGAAGGAAAAAACTTTGTGATAACAGTTAGTAGAAAGATGATCCAGTATGCAGTTATCATCTTGTCATAAAGCTGCAGCCAACTGCTACAACCCACCTATCAAACAACCTAAATTCCTATAACATATGAAAGCTAATAAGTTAAAATCAAATAGAAAGAGATATAACCAGCAAAGGAATAATTCTATGAGGAGCATGACAATCTTTATATTTCTTTCAACACTAATGTTTGAGAAATTACAACAGAGGAAAGCTCCGTACAAGAAGCCAACGAGTTAGATTCCCACAAGCAACTACCTCTTTTTGGCGCAGCAAATCGAATTATAAGAGAAGCCACCAAATTAACGAGGGAAATCAAACTCCAATTCAGTAGTCCAGCTGCATGGAAGCATAATAAGTTAAATAATAAGTACAACGAACTCTATGCATGTAACAAGAGATATGTAAAATGTCAGTGAAAACCAAAAAACAAAACAGAAAAAGAAAAAAAGAAGAATGCCGAAGATTTATAGATGTCCATGTATAGGAACCATCTATTTATACCAATTTCTAGCTGAAACCAGTAAACTGTATTTTATTATTGCCCTATAAGCCATACTTGCCACCCAAGATAAAGAGCAGAGTATCAATCACTGAGCTCTGCATGAGTAAGAACATAAAGGAGCATCCATACCCATATATCAGCCATCTTAGTAAAGGCGCAGTTAGAAAGCTTGCACCATAACTGAAATAAGACTAGTTCTTTTCAAATAAGTCCGTAGAAACACAAATATGTTTCCCACTGGTTAAGACATACACATGTATATCACATGAAATAGATGCCATTTACGCCCAGAAACCAAAAGCGAAGTGATTAAACATAGATAATGCGGTATTGAGTAGGTTTCCATTTCCATTATTACCAAAACCTTGGAAACAATAGTTGCTCACTATGAAAGCTGAAATACCCTACTCCCACCCTAACCCTAAAACTCTCCGAGCCCCTTACTATCCAATTATTATTGAAACAACAACAATGATAGCTTACTCTAATGCCAACAAAAATGGATAATAATAATAATAATAATGACCTAATAAATGCTCAAACTGTTAATAATCTCGAGCATTTCATTCCATTTTTGGCGTGCAAAATCAATGGAAAACGTCCTTGCTATCTAAACAAAGAAAATAAGAAGAGCACGAACAAAATACCTATCAAAAGCAACAGCGGCAACACAAAATCACCAAGAAAGCTTTCCATAGTAAGCCGTTTCTTCAATTCAACCCCATTCGTATAAACATCAATGAGGACTAATCCAGACATGGGTTTCCGTCATCTTGATCCGACGAGAAAAACAATTGCTGAGACCCATATCTTAATAAGGGAACTCAAATACAGTCCGACAAATGAGAAAACCCCAACGAGACTTGCTCGTTAAAGGGGCTTTCTTCCTAAAACAAGCGTAAACGTTATAAATGTTTAATCTATCAAACATCAATTACTATAATCATATGATTTATAACGAATTAACTGTTTTGAATTGACGTATTTTTGCCCCCCAACAATAAATTTGTTTCTGCGAATTTTTTTCTTGTAGCTGCCTAAATATGTTCTGAGGTTTTTTTTCTTTTTTTTTTTCTGTTTTCTTGCTTTTCTTTTCCCTTTGGAGCTGTGGAAGTAAACCATGTGTTTAGCTGGCATTAGTTTAATTAATATACAATATTGCTTCTTCCCATTGGCCACAGGAGAGAATTTTCTTGACTTTCTCCATGGATTTCTTAGTTAATTCTTGGTATCCAAGTTTTAATCAAAATAACAAACAATTGTGAAATTGGCTTATAACACTGTGTTACTAAATTTTTATATTTAATCAAAATAACAAACACTTGTGAAATTGTCTTATCACACGTGTTACTAAATTTTTATATTTTATAAGTTAAGAGTCAAAATTTATTCGCACATCTTATATATGATGTGTATTACAAGAGAATGGCTCAAATACAAAATAGATTGGATTCCTCAACTCAAAAACGTTCTTAAAATTATTCAAAATGGTAGCAATATTACCTGTTTAATTATTTGGTCATTTTCTTACCCTCTAAGTTTGGATATGGGAAGGTAACAGCTCATCTGCTTAATTACAAATTTTAAATGACCATAAGACATGGTTTTTCACTCAATACTTAATAATATTTTTGGTTAATTATTAATTTTAATCAGCCATACATGGACAGTCATTTAATATAAGTAGTTAAATATTAATTCAGCAAACGAGTTTATACTTATCATCCAATATAGAAATGTGAATACTTTTTAAATATCTCATTACATATTTGCATATTATCAACCATTATATTTTTAAAGTAATAATTGAGGCAATGAAAAATTAGAGTGAAAAGTCAGAGTGAATGACGTGACATGTATAAAAAGACAAACTAATCAATTACCCATATTTAATCATCATTTAATTAGGGTATTAGTTTGCCTTTTCATATCTGCCACGTCAGTCACTTTGAATTTTCACTCTAATTTTTTACTCCCATTCATTGATCATATTTTTAATATGATTACTCATATAAGTCATTCCCGTTATCTTTGAATTTCTTGATTAAGTTTAAAGTTTTATTTTTTTATTAAAATCATATTTTGAACTGTAAATATTTTATCATCGTCACTTTGTAAAATAAGCATCCATTATCTAAACCATAAACTCAATTAATTTGGAATTGATTCCAAACAATTTCCGATCTCTTAATCATGGTATTATTATGCACATGATATGGATCATGGATGCAGTAATCATAGTATTATTATGGGACAAACAATTCTTCGTTGAGCTGTTTGTGCATTGATAGGGTGGAAAGAAAATCGAGCGACTCAGAAACTAACATTATAACCATATTCTTAAGATTCCGATTTCAATTCATCAAAGTCACGGAATCAAAACCGAGAACCGTCACCGGCCGCCCGTATCTGCGGGAGCGATTAGAGGTTTCGAATGGCTGAACGGACAGGCATTTCCTTTATATAGTTTTTCAGTAACCTATAATAGATAGGAATAGGACAGTTGAGAGTAGGGAAACAGAGATCCCCTCGTACGCGTGGACGACTGTGGAGTTATCAATTAAGTCGGCGGTATGTGTCTGCAGTTGCTCGTTTTGTTTTCAGTCGCAGCTATTCACTTCTATTTCACTGCCCCAGCTTATGCCATCTACACCGACGGTATTTTTCTCACTTTTCATCTGTAACCCATGTTACGTTTACTCTTTTTTTTTTAGTTTTTTTCCTGAACGCCATTTGGAAACTCAAATCATCGAATAGGGTTCCCATTAGTGAGGAATATCACCGAGCTTCCGCAGTACAACTATGGCAGGCCCGGTTTGTCGGACATGACTGTTGCAGGTTCACTTCTACACGGGCTTAAAGAGGTAAGGTGTACTATTCTGGGAGGAGTTTCGAAAATTGAAGGTTTGGGGTTGTAATTGTCTAATTATTTGTCAGTAGTTTATATTACTCAATTTATTATTGAGTTGCAATTAATAGGTAGAGATACGGATGCAAACATTTGCCCCTGGATCTCAGACGCCAATTCATAGGCATTCTTGTGAGGAAGTGTTCGTGGTATTAAAGGGGAGTGGCACCCTTTATCTTGCCTCAAACACGCACCACAAGTATCCTGGAAATCCACTAGAGTTTTCTATCTACTCTAATAGCACATTTCATATCCCTGTTAATGATGCTCATCAGGTTTCTCATTCTTCCTCTTTTGCTTTTACATTTTTGTTGTTAATCCATAGGACAACAAGGCTTTAAATTGTTAATCCATGGACATGCTTTTTTTATTTTCTCTACTATATCGTTATGAACATGTTCCAAGAAGTCGAAAGGAAACTGCAAATGGTAGGAAGTGCATGTAGACACAAAGGGGAAGGAAACTGCAAATGGTATGGTAGGAAGTGCATGTAGACACAAAGGGTGCTCAGTTTTCTGCCTTTAATCAACTGACTGAAATTGTATTAAGGAGCCTTTACTGGGCAATGTTGTTTTAAATTGCTAATCCATGGACATGATTTTTTATTTTCTCTACTATATCGCTATGAACATGTTCCAAGAAGTCGAAAGGAAACTGCAAATGGTAGGAAGTGCATGTAGACACAAAGGGGAGTCAGTTTTCTGCCTTTAATCAACTGACTGAAATTGTATTAAGGAGCCTTTACTGGGCAATGTTGTTTTGACGCCAAAAGCTTTTAACCTATTATTTGTTGATTTTCAGATTTAGATTAACTAGTCTGAGAGTTTTCATTGGCAGTGCCAATGACCCGGTGTGCTAATATTTGTCAACACTCCGGCTTTTGTTTCATCTACAGATCTGGAACACAAACCAAAAGGAAGATTTACAGCTCTTGTTTGTTATCTCTCGCCCGCCTATTAAAGTGTGAGTATATTGTATTATGCACTTCAATTGTTTCTGGCTGCAATTGATCTATCTCTTTACACTCTTTAGTTTATATCTCTGACACTAGGATCTCAAGAAACTATCATAACCTCCGAACGCTCAAGGACATTGTCGACGAGCTTTTTGTTTTGTTTGTTTTTTTTTTTATCTCACTTGCATTTAAATCATTTTGATAGGAATTTGGTAACCTGTTATTACTTTTAGGTTCATATACGATGATTGGCTTATGCCACATACTGCAGCCAAATTGAAGTTCCCATATTACTGGGACGAACAGTATTACAAGTTGCCCCCAGCAAAAGACGAGCTTTAACTTTGAAAGAAAGAATCCTGTCAATGCACTGAGTTAATGCAAGTTTTTGGCAACGGTTAATATTTGCAATTTATTATTGGGATGAATGTTTGCACTGAGTTACAAGTTGCCCCCTGCAAAAGACGAGGTTTAACTTGAAAGAACGAATCCTCTCAATGCACTGAGTTAATGCAAGCTTTCGGCAGCAGTTAATATTTGTAATTTGTAAAGCTTGTAGCATTTTTTATTTCATCATGGCGTACAAAACAAATGTTACCTTCTCCAATTATGGTTTAAATGAGAGTTTTGTTCTTCTCTTTGGTATATTATTGGAAGCAAGAAAGCTTGTCGTATTTTGATTTGGCATAGTCCTACAGCCTACAGGACAAATGAATGTTTCCCACTTTATTTCTAGTACTTTAGACAGAGGATGGCTACCATGGTTTCAATTGACGTGTTCTATGCTTTTGTGCAGGCTTTGACGGGATACATTGCACATTTTGAAACATAGTTCCCGTCTTTAAGGTTCTTTAACAAGTGACATAATTATGTCAGACAATCATATGTGGTTTTAAAAACTCAACGATAAAATTCTAAAATAGGTGAATTGGCCTTGTGATGAAAATGGGTGGTCTGCGGTCATGATATTGTGCTGGTAGTTTTACATGAAGGGTATCCCCGAATGGATGGATAATATCTCAATTGAAAACGTTTTCTGAAACAAAGCTGAGCTGCATCGGTCCAAATGGTCTCTCTCCTAATCTCTTCAGGAAGATGGCCTCTGCAGCCACTGACAAAAATGTGAAAACCAAGCACAACACCGCTTGTACATTACAGGTTCATGATTCTTATCTCTTCTTGGTTGACAAGCTTCGACGCTCAGCCTCTTTCTCAGCAACAACTACATAGAATTCTGCCATATGCATATATAAAATTACAAAGATTATTGGGATATTAACTCACTAAAAATAAATAAAAGTAGGGACAAAATTAAAAATTAAAAAATATATTTAATTAGAATATTATGTCTCGTCCACATTCTTAAAAAAGTATTTGATTCAATTTTAACTACCTCACTTGTCGGGATGTATTATATTGTTATTCAACTTATTATATTAATCAATAATTTAAAAAAAAATCAAGTACTAGTACAAAGTAAATCAGTAAAATAAGATAACTTTTCATCTACTAATCTAAATAATTTTACCCGTATTATACATCTATGTCAAACAACTCTACACTTATTTTTTTAGTATGAAATTATTTAATATTTAGTGGGCTATTTTGGTTCAAATTTTTTTTATGTATTTTCTACATAATTAAATTACGGACTGTGTGGGTAATCTAAATTAAAGTACTTATTTGTCATAATTTTTATTTTGATTTTTGAATAAATATAAAAAACCGGCTTCAAAATTGAATGGGAGATCGTTGAATGAATGATTATTTATTTACTTTTATTGAAAAGAAATTTTTTGATACAATTGACAATGAGTTAATATTATATCTTTTTCAAAATATAAGTACTTGTAGAAAAATTTTATAAAATATTTTATTATGTAATTTTATATAAAACATTATTATTGTTTTAAATATTTTGCTCCCAAGCTTGAGGCCTTGATTCCGGCCCCCAAAACAACTCATCGGATTTTTTTTTTTTTTTTGATATCTTTACTTGGAGCATCTCACAAATACTCATTCTCCACTCATTTATCCATAAATGAGTTGAGATTTGCTCCAAGTGGAATTCAAACAATGGTTGTCGTGATAGAATCATACTTCTGATACCAATTTAGCTAAACTCTCTTCAAATGAGTGAGGTAGGTAGCTGCTCCTCATAACTTGCAGGACAAACGTACGTGGATCATCACTATATATCTAATAAGGGTAAATTACAAAATACCTCCCCGTGGTTAGGCGATATTTTAAGTTATCTCCTGACATATTAAAACCTATAATTTGCATCCTTGTGCTTTAGGTTTTTTTAAAAAGTTAACGTACATCCACTCACTTAACGGGTACTGACAAACACGCGCATACAAAACGCGTATGAACAAACCATGTTTGACCAAACAATCAAATGCAAAAATCTCTTTCTCAAACTGTTGCAAAATTCAACTTCCATGGCCGCCACTATCTTCAAATATCAACTTCCATGGTTGTCGTTGTTGCTGCCGTCATCACCATGGAGAGACCCAATACCACCACCAAACAAGTCCATAACAATCACAATCACATATAAATTCAAAACCCATTATAAATTCTGGCAAAGAAAAATTTGCTTTTATCTTCCTCAAATGGGTTATATGACCTTCAATTGGAGGCAACTGACTTTCATGGCTATTGCTATCTTCAAATATCGCTAAACAAGACCGTCGGCACCACAATCACAAATAAATTCAAAATTCATTATAAAAAAAATTGTTTTTATCTTCCTTATGTAGGCTATAAGACATTCACCACCACAATCACAATTGAAAAAATCTTGTCTTCCTCTTACTTCCCTTATACTAAAGATCATTATTTTTTCTTCAAGATCCTGCCTCTTTTGCTCTTTTTCCTCAAGAATCTTGGTCTTGGTATCTTGTTGTGAGAACTTCTGTCTATTCTACTGTCGTCGCCAACTTTAATTGCCTTCAAAGTTCAAACCCTAAATTTCATCTCATCGCCGACGACAATTGCGGGGGAAAATCAGGATATGAATGACCGATTGATTCCGGGAATGGAGCAGCGTGAGCCTCAGATTCCGATACTTCAGCGCACCTCTAAATTTCCCGCGGCAATCTCTGCCCGGGGTATTTTCGCACTCGTGTTGCTTACACAAAAAAGGGACGAAGAAGGTAATATCATTCCCGTCTCCATGTTCAATGGCGAGCGAGCTGCATTTTTGTTGTTCGCATCGTTTTTCTTCGTTTCGATCTATTCTTCCCTAGCTGTTGCTGGGGTTGGAGTATTGGTCCCTCGCTTCGTATCCCTTGAGAAGTCAGAATTGGTGATGAAGTATGGGTCGATTCTGGCATGGTATGCTTTATTTGTAGCAGCTGGGATGTTGATTTTTTGGTTGGGCTACTGATCGCCCATTGGTGCATATGCTCTGAGAGGAGAACATTGGTGATTGTCTATGCTTTGGTTGCAGTTGTTGGTGTACTGATTTCTTGGAAATTGTGGATATGTTCAATAGATCATTCGAATTATATTGTGGATTTTTACATCTATTTTTTTTATTTCATCGCTGATATGCATCCAAGAAGATGATTTGGGGTATTTTTGGAATTTTAGTGCCTACCGTTACTTTAGTATATTTCCGTTACTTTTCACTTTAGTCTAAAGTATAAGTAGTTGAATAGTAGGTTTTCAAAAGTTGGGGATTTAACGTGAAATATCGCCTATCCACAGGGAGCTATTTTGTAATTTACCCATCTAATAAAAATGACCCTATTATGAACAAAGAGTACAACTGTACAAGACCCACCATTAATTGTCCGACAAGATAAAGAGGTCAGGTCAGTCCTTAAATCTTAATCCCTTCCCCTCCCTACTTTTAATGTTTAAAATCCAACACTTATTAAGGTATATTTGGATGCTATTGTTTTAATAATTTATTTCACAAATGCAAAATAAATTATTTTATTTAATTTTTCTATTAAAATTTTTAAAAACAAAAATAATATTACAATAATTATATTTGTTAGAATATTTTTATAAATAAAATATTAAATTTAAATTTAAATTTTAATAATAAATAATTCTTTATAACACAATTCTCATCAAAATAAATTAATAAAATATTAATTCAAATTTAAATTTAAATTTTTTATTAATAAAAAAAATTTCAATACAAATACTAACAAAACAAAATTATACATTCCAAACAATGTTAAAATATTATTTTCTCATAATAAATTTTCAAAAAAATTATTATATAATTTAAAAATACATCATTCAAACGTAGCTTTAAGAAGACTGTGTAGGGAGAAATCTCGCAAAAACACACACACATGCATTGTAATGTAGTAGTTTACAACAGTGTCCGAGTGCGTGAATGTTATCTATATGAACGGTTACCAAATATCCAAAAGGAGCCAACGGATAATCTGAACCATTTACATTTTCAGGCTACTCATAAACTTACATTATAACCATCCTTAAGATTCCGATTTCAGTTCATCAAAGTCACGGAATCAAAAACCGACAGTTCCAGAACCGTCACCGCCGCCCGTATCTGCGGGAGATAAGAGGTTTCGAATGGCTGAACGGACAGGCATTTCCTTTATATAGTTTTTCAGTAACCTATAATAGATAGGAATAGGACAGTTGAGGGTAGGGAAACAGAGATCCCCTCGTGTGGACGACTGTGTAGTAATCAATTAAGTCGGCGGTATGTGTCTGCAGTTGCTCGTTTTGATTTCAGTCGCAGCTATTCACTTCTATTTCACTGCCCCAGCTTATGCCAGCTACACCGACGGTATTTTTCTCACTTTTCATCTGTAATCCATGTTTCATTTACGCTTTTTTTTTTTTAGTTTTTTTTCCTGAACGCCATTTGGAAACTCAAATCATCGAATAGGGTTCCCATTAGTGAGGAATATCACCGAGCTTCCACAGTATAACTATGGCATACCCGGTTTGTCGGACATGACTGTTGCAGGTTCACTTCTACACGGGCTTAAAGAGGTAAGGAGGGGTTTTGAAATGGAAGGTTTGGGGTTGTAATTGTCTAATTATTTGTTAGTAGTTTATACTATTAAAATTGTAATTGTAGTGATCAAATTTATTATTGAGTTACAATTAATAGGTAGAGGTACGGATGCAAACATTTGCCCCTGGATCTCAGACGCCAATTCATAGGCATTCTTGTGAGGAAGTGTTCGTGGTATTAAAGGGGAGTGGCACCCTTTATCTTGCCTCAAACACGCACCACAAGTATCCTGGAAATCCACTAGAGTTTTCTATCTACTCTAATAGCACGTTTCATATCCCTGTTAATGATGCTCATCAGGTTTCTCATCCTTCCTCTTTTGCTTTTACATTTTTGTTGCTAATCTGTAGGACAACAAGGCTTTAATTTAAATTGCTAATCCATTGGACATGCTTTTTGATTTTCTCTACTATATCGTTATGAACATGTTCCAAGAAGTCGAAAGGAAACTGCAAATGGTAGGAAGTGCATGTAGACCACAAAGGGGAATCAGTTTTCTGCCTTTAATCAACTGACTGAAATTGTATTAAAGAGCCTTTACTGGGCAATGTTGTTTTTGACGCCAAAAGCTTTTAACCTATGATTTGTTGATTTTCAGATTTAGATTAACTAGTCTGAGAGTTTTCATTGGCAGTGCCGATGACCCGGTATGCTAATATTTGTCAACACTCTGGTTATTGTTTCATCTACAGATCTGGAACACAAACCAAAAGGAAGATTTACAGCTCTTGTTTGTTATCTCTCGCCCGCCTATTAAAGTGTGAGTATATTGTATTATACACTTGAATTGTTTCTGGTTGCAATTGATCCATCTCTTTACACTCTTTAGTTTATATCTCAACAAACTATCATAACCTACCAACACTCAAAGGACATTGTCGACGAGCTTTTATTTTTTTATTTTTTTTTTTTATCTCACTTGCATTTAAATCATTTTGATAGGAATTTGGTAACCTTTTATTGCTTTTAGGTTCATATACGATGATTGGCTTATGCCACATACTGCAGCCAAATTGAAGTTCCCCTTTTTATGGGACGAACAGTATTACAAGTCTCCCCCAGCAAAAGACGAGCTTTAACTTGAAAGAAAGAATCCTGTCAATGCACTGAGTTGGTGCAAATGTTCGGCAACGGTTAATATTTGTAATCATGGCGTACAAAACAAACGTTACCTTCTCCAATTATGGTTTCAACGAGAGTTTTGTTCTTCTCTTTGGTATATTGTTGGAAGCAAGAAAGCTTGTGGTATTTTGATTTGGCATAGTCCTACAGGACAAATGAATGTTTGTTTCCCAGTTTATTTCTATGCTTTTGTGCAGGCTTTGACGGGATACAAAGACATTTTGAAACATAGTTCCCCTATTTAAGTTTCTTTAACAAGTGACATAATTATGTCGGACAATCATATGTGGTTTTAAAAACTCAACGATAAAAAGGGGATTAAATTGGGTGGTCATGATAGTGTACTGGTAGTTTTACATGAAGGGCTTCCCCGAATGGATGGATAATATCTCAATTGAAAACGTTTTCTGAAGCAAAGCTGAGCTGCATCGATCCAAATAGTCTCTCTCCTAATCTCTTCAGGAAGATGGCCTTTGCAGCCACTGACAAGAATGTGAAAACCAAGCACAACACCGTTTGTACATTACAGGTTCATGATTTTTATCTCTTCTTGGTTGACAAGCTTCGACGCTCAGCTTCTTTCTCAGCAACAACTACATAGAATTCTGCCCCAAGCATATCATGTATATCAAGATTCAGTGAGCCACTCAAAACAACTATCTCTGTTATCACTTCCAAAGTAACCATGAAACCCAAAGTGGATAATACTCTCACAGCATTTGCTATTTTGCAGATATTTTGCCTAATCTCGAGTGATGTGTGACTTTGTTCTTGTTCAACAAAACTAACTGAATCTCCAGAATTGGCATTCTGTTGATCGGATTTGTTTATTTGATCCACTGCCATGTCATCTTTGGCAACAACATGCTCGCCAATCCAAATGAATCCATTACATCCAAGTATCAAGTCAACTCCATAGTGGTCTAGGTGGTGGAAATGTTGTTTGCGCCTCTTCACCAGATAAGGGGGAATTCTTAGCAACTGACCTTTATCAAGCTGTTGAAAGAAACAAAATGAGTTCAGGTGGAGCTATCAATAGCACTATATCAATAAGGACAATATGATTTGATGAACTAATGAAAGTTGAGAGGCTGAAGAAAAGAAGTACTTGAGGAGCAGGTAGTGGGAATTGGAGACAGGGAAATCAGTAACATGAATTCACCCAAACCCAACTCCATTGGAACCTGTATTGCTCCCTTCTTCAGCCAAACCCAACCACCAAACAGACAGGAAAAAAACCCAAAGAAAATAAGGCAGGGGTTGTTATGATAATCAGTAGACGCACGCAAATAAAGTCCTAAACTAAAGGTCATATAGATACACCTTCCCATACTTCTGACTCCTAGCTTGCAAGTGCAGACTTCCATCGTGCTGGAAACCACGAACTTCAGCCTGAAAACAGACAAACTCATTGCTTAAATGAGTAGACTCAAAAAGCTCACTAGGAAGGATAACTACATAACAAGCTATACTCAGAGCAGGCCAGTTCACAAGAAGGTGAAAAATCAGAGGGCTCACACAAATGACATCATTCTCTTCAAATATACTCCGCATGTTGAGTTCATCTATTGCAGTACGTCGCCTCTGGGGAACAAAACAATGAGACGAGTTATAGTAAAAGTTTTAAATGAAGTCCAATAGAACTCTTTCTTTATCCCATTTACAATAGTTCCTGCATCTGAAAAGAGTATGTCATTGTGATTTGCTAATTCGACACCATTTTTGGTAGGCTATATGCGAGCCATCATTGCTATGACCCCTGTTTACTGAATCAATGCAACAATTGGAAATATATATATATATATATATATATATATATTTGACAGGGCATACTAAAATGCTTATCCATGCACAAAATACTCACTGAAATTGGAGTAATCAGGAACCATTGTCTTTCCTATTGTAATCATAACATGAAGTTACTCCTTTATGTTAGTATGCTTTTCAGTACAGTTGAAGGCCATTAAACAGTTATTGTTCTAGAAAAGCTGCCATCAATTTAATGCATTTGGAAAGGTACATGTAGTATTGGGTAAAACAGATACCTGAATGCCATCGGGCAGGTTCATAGAAGAAAGCATCAATACTGCATCTTGGCTGAAATTGATCTCCAATCTCCACCGCTTGGGAGCCACCTTTATAAATACATTTCCAGTCAAGAAACAACAAACAAAAAGTAGAAAAAAAAGCTCAACTACAGATATAGACGCATTCAATCAAAATGTGATTAAACGTTCACCTCAATAACGCGGCCAACAATAATATCACCAATCTCAGGCTTGTACCTAGAAAATACAATAAATCATAATTCTGAGCAACCAAAAAAAAAAAGAGAGAGAATTCAAAGCTTTACCAAAAAATGCAAACTTTATCAGCTTGCAAATTTAGTTGCGGTACCTTGCCCTCAGAGCCCGAACATAGACAAGTTTATTAACTCGCTCAACCACTCCGCAGACGGTTGCCACAATGCGCCCGTCCATCTCCGACGTCCCATGCCCCCTGTCGCCACCATAAAAAATCAAACATTTCAGGATCAGGAGACGCAATAAAAAGGACAAAGTATTAAAAATTTTGTGCGAGTATTAAGTACTTGAGAACACCGTCTTCGTAATTGACGGGAATGTCGTCGGCGACGGTGACGGAGGCATTGGAAGAGCTGGTCTTTGAAGAAATTGATTCCAACTTTTCAAGTGCACAGTTCAGTCTAAGTCTCTGGGTCTTGTTTAATGATATTTCCACACCTCCTTTCATCTCTCTCACAAAACCCTAAACCCTCCACAGTCCACCAGAAGATGAAGGACCGCGCGAAAGATCTCGTTCTTTGTCCAATGCCGTATTGATGTCGTCCTTTAACTAATAAATATTTACATTTAGGTTCGCCAAAGTTTGGTTGTCGTCCAAAACTGGCCCCTGAATTTTGATTTTAAAAACAAATGGTCCTCGAATTTTTATTTTTTATTTTTACTAAAATAGGAGACGAGATCCTCTGCCCAAAATTATTTTTTATTCTCCTGTTTAATATTCAAAATGAAGTCGTTACACTAAAAACATAAATTAAAAGTATAAATATGATTCACTCATATTTGGATTATAGTATAATAATTGTAAATTTTAATTTTAGTGACAAAAACATAAGAAAAAGAAGAGAGACTAGCTCAACCCATCTACTAAAGCAAAAGTATTATCTCGGGGCGGTAACCAGTTTAGTTAGTTGTTCGAATCGGAACCATCCATCGTGAATCTCCTTACTGATATACGTTCGGCTATTATCCTTCGCAAGGTAACGAACTATCTCAAATTTTCTTTCCTTCCTTTCGTTCTAAAGACCATGCATGCTTTTAGTCTAAAATTTCAGTGAAATAAAGTCATTTTAATATTGAGCAAGATAAGGCAGTATAATGTTTGATAGAAAATTCGATCTCCTAAAATAGTGCCTAATGTTTTGTTTTAACACATATACAATATTAGAAACCAACACCATTCAACCTATGTTGGTAAATATATGGTCCTCTGTCTAAAATTACTTTATTTTAATTTGTTCAATATTCAAAATGACATATTTTAACTAAAATTATTACGAAAAGTATAAATTTCACTAAAATCAAATTCATAATTATTAAAACCTAACTTATATTTAAGTGAACCTTAGGACACAGTTTTAGTAATGGCATAAGTGCAATGTTGTCATTTTAATACGTTGAACATAATGGATAGATAAATATTTGAGAGATGACATGACGTTCTAGTGATATATTCCAAAACAAGTCAAAATTAAAATAATAATAATAATAAATCACATCATAAGACGACACGTAATCTTATTGTCAATATTTTTCCTGTCTTATTTTGTCTTAATTTTTAGTAATATTTATGCATTTAGTCTATAGTTTTAGTGAAATTACGTCGTTTTAAACGTTAGACAGAATAAAACATGAGGGACAGATCATCGGATCTCTTCGTAAGACAACATTAATTTCGTGGCGCCATTTTTTTTTTTTTTTTGTCTGGGAGAAATTTGTTGATCATTAATATTTTGACTCCACTTTGTATTTGTAAGTATCACTAAGTACCATAGACTCAAAAAATGGAAGCATGCAAAATCGAAACATCGTGCATTTGACAAGATTTTAATTAAAATGCCTCATTAATATATTTAGATACGCATATATTTGTGCAGAAGATGGCGTTATTTTGGGAGGAAAACATTTAATGCATAATTTGGCTAATGATTTTCTGTCTATATATGTAGTACCACGGCATGCCCAGAATTGAATGAAATTGGCATGGTTGATACCTAGATAGAGTCATTATGTTTTATTCGAATCTTTGAGTTAAATAATCAGATGGTGAGGTTTTCGTCTCGTAGAAAGAAAAATGAAGTAGCAGAGGGACGGAGGCAAGCATGCATGCATGCATGGGTTCTGAAAAGAAGATCCTCCGAGGTTTGTTCTATTCCTCACAATCACACCAACCTCCATCCTTCCCTTTTGTCACTCGTTTTTAACCTCTCCTAAACCTTCTCTTAACCTGCAGCCTCCAATGGCTGCATGCATGCTTGATCACTTCTTTTTTTTTCTTAACTTTAATAAAAACATTCTAAATAAATAATGCAAAGAGCAGGATGGCCTTCCGGAGATACCCTTCTCTTCCACTCCTTGGCCTCCTGTCTCTCTTCCTTATACTCCTCCACCTTTTATTCTCTGTAACAACCGCCTCCACCCTTGGCCTCACCACCACCGGCATCCGTCTTGGCATCATTCGCAAGAATTTAACCCCAGATGGCCCCGTCTTCCGCGAAGCTCCCGCCTTCCGTAATGGGGAGACATGCGGGTCTGCAACCGCGGACAACAATATCCACATTGCCATGACCCTCGATGCTAATTATCTAAGAGGCACAATGGCAGCCGTGCTATCAATTCTTCAGCATTCCACATGCCCCGAAAACGTCGTATTCCACTTCCTTTGGGCGAGACACGAACCCGATGTCTATTCCAACATTAAATCCACCTTCCCCTACCTCAAATTCAATGTATATCGATTTGATTCTAGTAGGGTACGCGGGCTAATCTCCAAGTCCATTCGCCAAGCTTTAGACCAGCCCCTAAACTATGCAAGAATATATTTGGCGGAGATAATACCAAGTGACGTGAAGCGAGTCATTTACCTCGATTCTGATCTTGTTATGGTGGACGATGTTGCAAAACTGTGGGATGTTGATTTGGAAGCCAAAATTGTGGCTGCACCGGAATATTGTCATGCCAATTTCACTGATTACTTTACCGATGCATTTTGGTCCGATCCCGAGTTGCCAAAAACATTCCAAGGAAGAAATCCTTGCTATTTTAACACGGGAGTTATGGTTGTGGATGTGGACAAGTGGAGACAAGGAGGGTATACCGAGAAGGTTGAGGAATGGATGGTAGTACAAAAGCAAAAGAGGATATACCGTTTGGGTTCGTTGCCTCCGTTTTTGCTTGTCCTGGCTGGAAATATTAAGGCAGTTGATCACAGGTGGAATCAGCATGGATTGGGTGGTGATAATATCGAAGGGAAATGTAGAAATTTGCATCCAGGGCCAATTAGCTTACTGCATTGGAGCGGAAAGGGTAAACCATGGTTGAGACTGGACTCCAGAAAACCTTGCAACGTTGATCATCTATGGGCTCCTTACGATCTTTATCGTTCCTTAAAACATTCCTTCGAGGAGTGACTGGTTTTTAATGTGCAAAGTTCGATCATTTCTGGGGATGGCTTGGATGTTTGAGAGCAGCCGGGATGTTACATTAATTAGGAGAGCATTTAGAAGAGTACGGGAAGAAGATTAATTAAAAGGTACGTCGTACCATATATAACAAATTGGATAAAAAAAAAAAAGAATTGCAAAAAAACAAAAACAAAAGAATTGAAAAGAAAAAAGAGCATATATACGTAGAAATGTATTTAGCTAGCACACATATGCAAGAGAAAAGTTACAATGCAAGATTCTGTTTGGAAGCTATATAATACTGATGAATTTTGTTGAGACAGAGAATACTTGTAATATTAATTGCAAGTGATGTGCATATTAATCTTCAGTAGAAGTTTCAAAAACAATGTTGTCGATCCAGTACAAAGTTCAATTTATAAGTTCATGGATCGAGGACTTTGTGGAGAAGGTTTTTTTTTTTTGCACTTAAAATTATTGTTATTTGGAGTTTCAAAGTCATATTTATGACGGACAAAGGCCAGCTTTTGTCAAACTTGCAAGATTTTTTGAAAGGGTGCATGACTTTTCATCACTCACCTATACTATATATCCTCTAACTGTGAGATTATCCAAGTTGCTATGATCAATTAACTTCATGGTTTATTCATTTTTAATTGTGTTCGCATTAAACTGTTTGTGTTAGTAATATTTGATTATAATCGTGATTTTGATCTTAGTTATAAGGCGTTATTATGATTTTCGTTTTCGTTTTGTTAAGCTTAATTATTAATCAATTATCTTCTCCAATTCAAACCATCTCTCTGCATGTTAAGCTTCCCTTCCCCTAATCACAACCATCCAATGCATCTTTACCATTTATTAGTGTATCAATCTATATAAATATGACATGTGTATATAGAGTAATACAGTAAATGATACACAAAATTGATATTGACATTAACTTCTTTATCATTTATTAGTGTATCAATCTATATAAATATGACATGTGTATATAGAGTAATACAGTAAATGATACACAAAAGTGATACAGACATTAACTTGTGTTATTGGGGGAAGGTAGCAGATTGTTGAATTTCATACTAAAAATCTCAACAAGAGCAGGGACAAAACGAAATAGAAAGCTAGTTGCCTCTCTTGTTTGGCTCCCACCCTCAAGAAGGGACTGAAAAAAATGCACGAATCTTATAATTTGTAATGGTAATTAAAACTGATATTTGTAATGCCCAAATGATTGAACTATATGAGTGGTCGATCAGGCAATGTATATATGTGGCAAAATAATAATAGGGAAAATCATTCATTACATTTGACAAATTCAATAGAGATGAGAAAAGAAAACAGAGACTTAAGAAGAGTTGTTGGGCTCAACTCCGCCAGCGTAATGTTTGCTCATAGCTTCCTTCCTGCTCCGGATGAAAGCATCTGCCTTTTCATTAATGTTGGATGCCGCACTCAGCAGGAGTGGCCTCAATGGTATCTGAGCCTGAGGAGGCGTCGTGATTGTTTCTTTATCAGCCGGCTCAATGCCATTCACCACTGTTTGGTGCTGGATTGCGACGTCTTTGTCTTTGCCTCTGATCCCTACTGCACTTCCTTTAACAAGAGTAGGGGTCGTGGGTTGATCACCCTTTATACGATGACCTCGGAATCTGGCATCTGTTTCCTCTGGATGTAGATTTGTCACCGCCACAATACCATTAGGGGTAGGGGCGGCTTCGAAATGTCTTCCTTCTTTAACCCCACGTATTTGCGTCCGATCATCTGTCACGATTAGGCTATTTTTATTTGGAATTGGAACAGAAGAACCAAAATCTTGCAGTACATGATTCCAGTTGTTATCCCTGGCTTCGATGTGCCTAAATTCGATTAAAACTTCACCATTCGCCTTGGAAGACGTCTTAAAAACGGACTTGTTGGCATTTCTTGATGGAGCTTCATCAATGGGCGCCTCAACTGATTCTCGATAGAGAGTGACACGCCTTATTCCTTGACCGATGAGGTTGTTCATGAGAAACTTCAAGAATCGTTGACAGATGCCCAGAGGCTGCACATTATCCCTCTGGTTTACCATTAGGAAACTAACAAAAATTATATTGATTGAAGAAATCAGAAATGGCAGGCCTGGAGCCTGGAGGAGCCTGGAGGTTAAGCTAAAACACAAGCTCCAGAATTAAAAACATGGAATATGAAAATGCATGATGGTATTCTATTCTTAGAAGAAGGGGTAACGCAACGCAAAAGTGAGAAAGTGGTAAGAATTGAACCATCCTTTTCACTTATAAAGTTTTAATTAACCAAGACGGAGGTGTTTTTGTTCTCTCATTGGTTACTTTGGCTTTTGGTCAAAAGCAAAAGTAGCAATAGTACTTCTTGGGGAAGAATATATATATAAAAATATCGACTCATTATCTACAGAAATCTTAAGAATATGTATATATATGTAGCTAATAATCTAACCTATTGGTCCCAAGAAGTTCCATTGAGAATTGAAACTTATGTATCGTGTTATTGGGGACAGAATCTAACTTCTTCATTGCTTTATTCCTTAGTGACGACCAAAGATTACGAACCAAAGGATGTGTCATATGTGAGGAAGTTACACTGCCTGGCTCCTACTAAGCCAAGCAGTGGAGAATGGAGATGTCAAAAGGATGCGACAGTTTACCATCACTCATAAAAAATCATCTTATGACATTCCAATTTTCCATCAATCAGCAGCCACGATATAACACACCACTCCAAGATCAATCTCTTCGTATGTTTATTTTTCATTTTTTAAGATAAAGTAATTAACCTTTATAGAATAGTAGAATCATATATGAAGGCTACACGTATCGTGTAGGTAACATATAATGAATACAACTCTTGTAAAACATGTTTATATATAAGAAGTGATTTTTAGCTACTTTTATTACGTGTTGAAATCGTGATTAATTAATTGTTGCATATATGAACTCGATTCAAATAAACTACCCATTTATCTTAAAATGCAGTTGCTAGAAATACAATTACATTAATCTAGAGCAAGGCATTGGACAAAAACTTTATACCACAAAAGGCACAAATAATGTCTTCTTTTTTTTTTTTCTTTTGCGCTAGCTTCATCGAGAACATATTTTTTTTTCGATTAAAAGTTTTACTAATGAACTAATACATATATCCCTTGAGTTGCTAATAAACTATCTAAGCAAGGCTTGACAATTTCAGGAGAACTAAGGAATAAAATGATTATAATTGTAAACTTAGGCTTTAACTTTGTAAGTGCATCGGGAAATGAATTGCCTTCGTACCAAAAATGATTTATGCGAGGTTACCACTTCCTTCTCAAAAATCCATCGAGAACATTTGGTTCAATACAAAAACGCAAAAATCCACATTAATAAATTAGGCCGAAACTATTTCCTACAAAAATAGTCCAATAAAAATTAGGCCCAATCAGACAAAGTTCAATTGGAGACGGGTATGACAAGCCCAATAAAAATAGTCCGACAACACGGATGCGTTCACTGCAAATTGCTCAATTCGAAGATTCGTCTACGTGTAATGCGCACCGTACCTTTTCAGTTGTTCATTGTTTAAATTTTACTAAATCATTATCTGCAGCACCAATCTGAACTTCAAAGAATTAAACCCTAATCTCAAGAATTCGATTCCTTAATTTGATCTGATAACATTATGAATTTCTTCAAATCAATATTGTCAGATGATCTGGACCCTCCAGATCCCGATAATTCCCGCGGATCGCAATCCAGTTCTCCACCGGATGCATCTCAGCAAAGTGATGATGAAAACGACGTCGACAATAATAGCGATAGTCCCGATGCAAACTCTAATCCTGATGATGACGATGATGATTCATCAGCTGGCGCTGGAATTAGTACTAGTACCACTACGAATGTCGGTGGATGGAGCTTCGGTGGTTTGATGAAGACTTTCGCCACGCGATCCGAGTCAGTGCTCGAGACTTACCGCCGCGATTTGCAGGAATTTGGGTCGGGTCTAAAGAAAGAATCCGTACTATTCCGCGAAGTAGCGAGCCGAGCCGTGAAAGATCTCCCAGCTTCGATCGAGATTGGCGCTTCTGTAGCTCATGGATCTCTGGAATCAGTTACGCAAGCTATTGATGGGGTCATCAAATCGACCGCTGATATCATCTCACATGGTAAAGAATCTATGATTTCATCCTCTGATGTTGATTCGGATACCCCTGATACTGGTAAAGTATCGGGTTCGGGTAGGTACAACCGGTTTGATGCGCAATTGAATGCTATTCAAAATGACATGAATACTTTCTGTGAAGAGCCTGAGGATTTGGAAGATTATATGAAGTGGAAATTAGAGTTTGTTCTGAACGAGAAGGCTGAGGACATTGAGAATTTGATTGGAGAAAATGGTATTTTGGAGGGTGCTCACAAAAAGTTTGTTCCCAATGTGGTTGATGATGAGACCTTTTGGTGTAGGTACTTTTATAGAGTGCATAAGCTTAAACAGCAAGAGAGTGTGAGAGCTAATCTTGTGAGGAGGGCTATTGCAATTGATGACGAGGAAGAACTTACTTGGGATGTGGATGATGATGATGACAACAATCTGCAAGAGAAGGATGTGAAATCAAAAGGGGATGATGAATTGGACAAGAAAGCATCAGGTGAACAAAGAACATCCCCTGTTGCAAAACAAGAGAGTACAAGTGATGAGCCACAAAGTTCAAGTCTTGCCACTATGAATGAGAGCGGAGAAAACAAGTCTTCAGTAGATAACGTTGACAAGGGAGATAAAGTACGGCAGTTGACTGAGGTGAGTGTTCCTGAAGAGATGCCAAAGCTTGAATCGAGTTCTCAAGTTAAGAATGAAGAGATGGCGATGGAGGATGATCACAAGGCTGGCTCAGATGCCAAGGGTGATCAAGGTGAACCTGGTAAAGAGAGTGATACTCCAGTTGTGTCAAGCCAGCAGTCAGTGCATGAGGAGGATATGGGCTGGGATGAGATTGAATATATTGGGAGTGGTGATGAGAAGAAAGCTAATCCCATCACTCAAGGTGGGAGCCCAAATAGCACTGATGTGAGAAAACGGCTGAGCACTGCCGAAGAAGATGAAGACTTGACTTGGGATATTGAAGATGATGATTAATCTGGAAAGCTTGATACCAAATGCTTGTCTAGTTGTATAGTACTTGGATATATGAAAGATTCAAAGCTATTAAAGCTCAGTGGCCAGAAAATATTCTGTGTTGGAAACTAAATGTGAAGACAATGAGCATTTCAAAACTTGATACCAAGTGAATGTCAAGTATATGCAGTTGTTTTATGCACTTGTTTTATGCAATTGTTTTGATTCTTTTTACGAATTTTACTTGTAACTTCCTAGTTTTATAGATCAAGAGGTTTTTCTGTATCACTGTTTCATTCATGAAATTGGAAATGTTTATGGAACTATGTATCCTTGTCCAGTGAAATTAAAGCTAGCTTATTCATACTATATCTTGGCTTTTCGTTGCTTCCACTGTACGTGTGTGTGGTTCGGCCTTTCATCTAAATACTTCCTGATTTGTCAGATGTGATTTTATGTTTCTTGTTTTGGCTATGATAGAGAAGCAGCAAAATTTGAGTAGCATTTGCTGCTGCAGTTTTGTTAGTCTAGAAAATTATCTGAACACATATACCTTTCCATTTGCATTATGCATGATCTGATTTAACCGTTTGTTGAGAAGTAAGGATTTTCTTGGACTTGCTTTCCACTTGGTAATCTACAGCTGCACTGGTATACACTTGAACAGTTGAGCTATGGCTTATTTCACTAATTTTCAACTTTTCTTTTGCTGCTGTAAATGAATGGTGACAACTTTTCTTCAGCATTGAACTAATATTTCACAATTTTGCTTAGTCAAGATTTTATGTTTTAGGACTGATCATTAATTTTTATCCTGAATTCTCCTGTTTGTCTTATTAATATTTGTATGACTTTCTGTGTAGCGCTTCATATATCCTTGGAGAATGGGTTATACTGTGTGATTAAATGATAGATGAAGAACATTAGTGTAGTTTTCTGATGTTCAAAGAGGGGTGCTTCATCTGCAGCACTATAAGACCAGCATTGGAAGTTAGTTTAAAAAATCACTGCAACTAAATGAAGATTTATTTCTTTCATTTAGGTGCTTTTTTTTTTTTGGGATTGCAGGATGGAGTTAGATGGCCGTATCCGATATTTCAAACAATGGGACAAGGATATTGGCTTGAATTGACAACTGCCTCTTATTTTATATTGAATCCTCGCCATTTTAGCCAAAGAATTGCAATCATCGTCATCAAGTATAATTTTTTATAGTGAAAGTCGACACTTATGGTTGGTATGGAATAATTGTTTTGTGCTCTAGTTCAGAATATCCAATGCTGCCACCAGATTATCCAAAGCATCCAATGCTGCCACCAGAATATCCAAAGCATGTCCATGGCTATTTGAAGCAGACTGCTAGCTAACTAATTATTTCCAATCACCCAAGAGGGCCATTTGTCCATACCTTAGAAGTTAGCGAGAGTTACTTAAGAGTTGTTTAGAACAGATGGCATATCAGTATTTATACGCTGCCCAACTCTAAAGATCGAAGGAGGAGGGGAGTTGCAAGTCTAGGCTTACAAATGTGGAGGGTTAAAACCAGAAAGCATATGCAAAAATAACAAAGCACACTTCAAAAACGGTAGAGAATTATACATAATGAACAATTCCAACTACTATGCAAATAGTCAAGAAAACTGCATACAAAATTAATTCAGTCACTATTAGAGCCTGATACGCGCTCCCTCTGACTAATTCTAGAGCCTAACTTGATTTTGTACCTGAGGCATGGTATAACAAGCAATATCCAAGCCAAAGGATAAAACATATCTCTGCCCCAAAGCCTCATCTTACAATGAAGGCAGCACCGTTAAAACCATGAATTAAGCCTTTTAATGCAGTTTTCATTCACTGGCCAATGGCTGGATTAGAAGTGGTCTCTGCTTTACGTGTTTCGACGGGCGAGGGCAACGCAAGAAGCCGGCACTTTTGCGCCCGTGGGGGAAGATGCTTGGCAGGTCTTCTTGATCCAACAGTCCAGGGAAGGAAAACCCCTGTCCCACCGCGTGATATCCTTCTGGGGCTCACAACCATTGGCCTCAATGGGGCTAACATCACCATTGGGGTCCGTATGGCACCCCACTTTGGTACCATGTCCATTGCACCAAAGCCGTTGATTGCTCCATTGGGTGTTGGGCGTGGTGTTGGAACTCCTGGTTGCCATAGGGTCATGGCCGTGGTTACAGATGGCATTGGCATTAAGGTGTTTTCATCCTCCATCCGGATTTTGAAGAATGTCATGCTCACTCTCTTGTTCGGAGATGAGCACATGACATGTCTTGCCACATCAGCACTGTTTCCTCTCATGACTAGCAGAGACCTGTGGAATTTGGATGATTGCATTCAAGTCCAATTTTACTCTATTTCTAGTCAGATTTGAATGTAAGATAAAAAACAAGAACTTCTAGCAAATGAGATTGATAGCAAAAAAGGAGGATCAAACTTCTTTTCTAATCACATCCTAGGAGTCTGCCAGATTAAGAAAATAAGATAATGCCTGAGAAACTTAAGTGAAATGTGAAACTTTAAGATCAACTGTTTAACAGTTTTGTAAACATTGGCTGGAAATAATATGATTCCAGTGCAAATATGTGACTAATCTTCGAGATTCTAACAGAAACAGGTAAGTAAATAACTTCAACATCTTCAAGGAAGGGAGAAATTTGATGCAATCAAGAGTAACACAATTCTAGTGACACCAGGTTTAGCTCTTTTGAAGTGTAATGTAAACAACTACCTTGGCAATGCACTCGAGGGGATAGTAACATCAACACATATCCACTGCCATGCAGTTGCTAATTGTTCTTTGAGTTAATACCATCTTCCTATATTAGTCGTGTAACATGAAAAAACAAAATTCAAGTCGTACATACCCTTCCTTCACAGACAGCATGAGTGGTCCTCTATAGTTGCCTTCATTGTCATTGACAAGTGCGCGACCAAAAGCCATCTTTGACTGAGAGAGAACAAGGGTACAGATAGGTTGGTCTAAATGTGGTGGTTTCAGGAAAGGCTGTGAATATTCACCCTGCATAATAGCCAAATCGATTTGAATTCGTGACCAACTCTGAGAATATAATGCTAGATCCAAAAATGGTGCTATTTAGTTGCAATTGAAAATTCTCCTTCTGATAAACCGTTAGCCACTGTATTGCAACTTATAATGAAGACAAACTTATGATACAAAGAAAAGACTAAGACCTCATCAAAAAAATTGATGATGCATCCATTTGGTTTTCTGTTTTCTGAAAAAATATGCCACTGAATCAGGTGGTCAATCACACCAAGGAGAAAAGCTGGAATGGGCTCAATATGGCCTGCAAATGCATGCATTATCAGTGAGTCGTACACAATACTATCACCAGCCATGGCTAGGGATAAAAGATTCCAGAAGGATGAGAGAAGCACCAAAGCACTAAATTTTAACAAGCAAAATATGTAATCAGAATTTAAATGTGACCTACTCTTTTGACATTTACTTGTAGCTTCATCTTTAATCTGCCCGAAAATTGGAACTCCAAGCTGAATCAGCTCTCTCTTGTTTCCTCTTAATTGCTGATTGTACAGAATAAAGGTCTCTCCTGATTATATTGCACTTGCGTCAATCATTTTTCCAAATGAGAAATTACTATCTGCTGGGAAAATTATGTTTTTGCTGACAAACAATGACCAGCAGCAAAATGATGATGACAGTAGAAAGTGAAATCAAAAGTGATATCATACATTAACAAGAAACTAAAGTTGCAGAATTAAGAGCGAAGCGTGGGGGTGGGGTGGAGTGCAAGTCAGTGCAAACTATGCATCTAACTTCTTAGATAAAAAGAAAGCATAATGAAAAACTTCCAAATGTATGACTGACAAAACAAGTTAAAATTGAAATGTCTCCACCATTATTTATTCTAAGAAAAGGAGGCTGCCGGCATTAAATATAGCAAGTTATCAGTGAACCTCCCTGCTTAAATATATCTTATAGAAAATTTATCTTGGTATAAGCATCCAATTTGCAACAACATAGCCCTAGAACAGAAAATAAAATGACCATATAAAGTGAAATGAATTGCCCAAACCTGCTGAAGCAAAACTACAGAAGATGTCCTTTACTATCTCAAAACTTCGTCCCAAAAGGAAAACAAGTTTTAACTATAAAAGCATCACGAATCACAGGATCCACCTGAGAGTTCACCATTCTGGCCAGCAAGCCGGAGTTCATTCACAAAGTCATTCAACTTTGTGAGCTCAACATCAGTAAAAATGTCTTCATACAACTTTAGTCCTCTGACAACATTCACCTGGCAGTGACAAAATTTATGTCAATGAGCAGTTGAAGTGCATGTTTACAGTAGACAATGAGAATTGCAGTGACTAGATTACTCCTACTCATTTACCAAATTTCATCAATTCATCGAAGAATAGAAAAGGTAGTCCATAAAAGAAAAAAAACTTGCCATGTGCCCTTTCAGTGGCTCCTTGGCTATGAATCCTTTGGTAATTTTAATCTGTTCACGACGTGCCTCACATCCTTCGTGGTTAGAACAAATATCAATATTTTCTAGTGAAAGTTGCACTCCTTGAGATCCTGCAGTCCGATAAAATCGAAAAGCACTATAACACTACAACTTGTGACAGCAGAAAACGAAGAGAGAAAAATGGATATCTAGGGGAAAAGTTATGCGCTTAATTTGTAACAGTAGTACTGAGCAGTGACTTGAACAAACTCTCATGCAAATTATGCACTTTGTCTTTAAATGGTATCTAATCCTACGAAAATGAAATAATGTTATAGAGTGATGATTGGTGGACAATTTCTATTTGGTGGGATTCCTAATTTTGACAGTAGTCACCAGTTCCAAAAGTCTCAGCCCAATGATGAACTTTCCTAATCGTTAATTTTGACACTACATTTCTAAAGCAGAGTCCCAATCCGCCAATTTTTGTCTAAAGCAATAGCCAGAAAATCGAAAAATTGAAAAAAAGTGAAGGAATATAAACACCATCGTCCCATCACATTCACTACCGTTGAAAGCCTTATGGCTTCTAGAAAAACAGCAGACAAACACAGAAGATGCAGTACTAACTCACTATCCCAGTCCACTAGTACACTGTGAAAAAGATAGGATGTAAAGCACTAGTATTCCGCACCACTAAAAGGAAAGGCAAGACCACTATTCCACTAACGCTTGCATGCCAATTGCCATTGCCACATCCTGACATGGGATTCCCTTGTCTCGTTGTTCAAACAAAATCATACTATTAAATTTATTGGATCGCTCAAAACCGGTTCCGTGGAAGAAGTTGATTAGTAACTGTTAGAAAATAATATCTCATTTCTCACATCGGTTAAAGAATAGCTATTGAATTAATTGAACAGATATTTGGCTGCTCTACTCCGTACTATGTAATTGGTTTAGAGTTGTATTCATTAACATGGTATACATGGTATACATGGTATACATGGTATCAATGCACATCTATTCTTTAATAGTGCCATCTAAAAAACAAACTATAAATGCAAACAGAGTTGACTTGGTGTCGCCAAACCCATCACCAAAAGGAAAAGAAAAGAAAAAACCACCACCGTTCCATTGCAAATCCCAAAAAAGAAAAGAAATGTCAAAAAGTGTACTTCTTTTAGATTCCTCCCTGTGCGACGGCCGACGTGGGATGCCTGGGTCATCTAATAAAATCCAATACGGGATCAGACGCCGCCCACCAATCACTGAAAATTTTAAATAATCTTACACGCACATCGAAATACCCAACCCCTCCCTCTGTTTCTGTCATTATATGTTATGACAAGAGTGCCAGTGTACTAATGTACTCGTGCGAGACATCTCGAGTTGTTTTTCTTAATTAATTTTTTGTTTCCGATGAATAAAATGTTTCCTTGAGTTGAGTAAAAGACCTTGATTTTCGAAAACCTTTGCTTCAAAAAGACCCTCTCAGTCTCAGTAAATTTATGATTGTATGATAGAGTAGCAGTCCCTTTCACCAATAATAATTTCTGAATTTTGTACAGCGATGGAAAAAAAAATTATGAAAACAAAAGACGTGGAAATTCTAGATTTTTCTTCCGTAATCAAACTTATAACAGTCCAAATCAATGAACAGAACCCAGACAGACCCTCTTTAATTTATCAGCACCCTTCTGTGGAATTATTTCGAAGTAATTCCTCATAAAAGAATAGTTTACATTTAAAAGAGGAACAAGCCACCATTCCTCAAAATTGAAAAACTTTTTTTGCGGTCGGAGGACAGAGAAAGTTCGTATCTGTTTGAAGTTTCAATAAAAAAAAAACCAAAGATATTGATGCAACGACATATTATGAACGTCACCGCCAGTCAGACGACGACCGGAGATCCAACTAAGCTAGTACACTACACACAACTCTCTGAAACGCGACGACGATATTATATACTAAAAACTGATGAGAAATGTATAACTTGACTCGCTGTCGCCAACGTATGCATTTTTGGAAAGGAAGGATTTTCCTTCTTTTCCTATGCAAAGAAGGATTTTTCTTTTTGTTCTTTGTTTGGGTGGCTGGCTTCTTAAATCAGGCAAATTGGGAAATACAAAAAGCAAGGGACGAAAGATTTACTTACCTGTATCGGTGATTTCACTCTCGGGTGAATCGTCAACAACCTCTCCATTTCCATTTTCGTTATTACTGTGACTGTGACTCTGACTATGACTCTCTGCCTCCTCCGCGACTGATATTCCCTCTGATTCGGACACGCACGCTTCTCCACTCTTCTCTTTTTCAGTGATCACGACGGACAAAGTAGGAGCCTTTAGTTCAACCTTCACAGTTTCCTCTTGTTCGCGACTCTTCTTTGGCGCCTCTTTTTTGACTGTCTTATTAACAGCGACCTTCCGGAGCTCAACCGCAACATCAGAAATGGAATAATATTTCTGCATCTGGAGAATCGGGATCCAGTTAAGCCTCCGCCTGTGTATGGCGGCAAAAACCGACTCGTAGTCGGATCCCCTCCCCACGGCGCTGGCAGCCTCGAGCTGCTTGAGATGAGCGCATAGTGCGTCAATGATAGCGTTGGCCGCAGCGAATTCTCCTCTAAACCAGGCAATGATTGCATCTTTAGCAAACGTCTCAGACATGAGTGCTGGAGCCGGTTGCATCATATGATTGGGTATAACCAATGGCGTCGGAGCCACAGATAGTCGATCGGACTGTGCAACAACGCCGGCCGCCGGCGCCATCTCCAACTCTTCGTTATTAATATATAATTATTTTTCCAAAAATTATAGAAGGAAGGAGTGAATTATGAGTAGTAGAAACAGAATGATGTATGAAATCTCTTCTCTGAATTGGTAATACAAAAAAATCGTAGTATTCGTTAATCAGTCGTCCTATATTTCGGATTTTTAGCAATGACTCATTACGACGATTCTAACCTCTAATTATTATTATTAATAAATAAATAAATAGTAGTAGTAGTACATATATGTTTGTTTTGTACTTTGTACGTATATTTATGAAATTATGAATGATAGACTCATCACTCATAGAGAGAGAGGGATTTGAGGTTTGTGGAATTGTGGGGGAGCTGTGGAGGGATTTATGTGAGTTTTTGGGCCTTGGCGCTGGGGGGGGGGGGGGGGGGGAGCCTCCTTTTGTTGCTGAAGATTCCGTAACCCCGTGGGACCCATTTGATGACGTGGGTATCATTTCTCAAATTTAACACAAGTGACGTGGCTGAGTTTACGAAGCTTCTTCGTCCTTGCTTTGTTCTTAAACAGTTAAACAAACTAACTAATGTCATCCTAATAATTCTTAAATCTTACTCATTTTTTATTAAGAGATCAATGGCCTTTTCTTCTTTTTTTTTTTCTTTATTTGATAGTTTAACGGTTGATTTTCTGATTTAAAATTGGTTAGTAAATTCATTGCTCTGTCCTAATTTATTATGATAATAATAATTTACTTGTTGTGATACATGGCGGTTAATATTTAGCTTTAGTTGAAGTTGGTTAGCTTGTTGTGAGTTTTTCTTGCTTTGAATCTTCGAGAATTATGAAAATTAAATTATGTCCGCAGCTACACTCAATATTAATTCACGTGAGAATTTTGGGTTTGGACTTTCAAATATTAATTATTTTTATTGAGTGTCATTTCATGTGATTTTCAACTTTATCAATATTTCATTATTGCATTGAATTAGGGTTTCATTAAACGAATCCTATATTACGTTGACATCTCACTCTTATTAATATTCTCCTCTATTCTCAAGCATGTTCAAAATGGAATGGTGGTAGAATCATATTAACATTAATAATAAAAATTATATTTTAATTTTTATAAAATAAATTTTTTAATTTTTCAATTTTAAAAAGTTATAGATTTCTAAGTATTAGAAGGTAGCCGCACATCTCGAAATACCACTCAATATCTTCTGTCTCATTTTTATTTCAATTTATAAATAAATGTATATTCCACTAAAACCCTATATAGTGATTAGTACACCTTAAAAAATAAGTGTTAAATACATGTGGCGTATATCCATAAAATGAAATAGATAGTAAAGCACAAATTGGCGTGTATCCATAAAATGAAATAGATAGTAAAACACAAATTGGAGTGTATTCATAAAATAAAATAGATAAATGTGACATGTGTATTTTTAGATAATATTACATCTCTATAAAGTGATTAGTGAATTCTAAGGGATAAATGCTAAATACATGTGTCAAAAATCTTATAAACTTATAAATAAGTGATACATAAAAGTCATACCGAAGATCCATTGCCCTTTTCAGATAATACGAAAATATCTTTTGTATCATTTTATTTATCACTTTATTTATCGCTCTCTATAAATATGACATGTGAAACTCTATAGGGCTCGTTTGGCTGGCAGGAAAGTAATGTTTAATAGGAATGCGATTCTTGGGATTTTAATTTTGAGGAAAATGAATATTTTTCCTAATCATCTTATTCTTAGGAATTTAATTGTGAGTAATCTGAATACTTACCCTGTGTTTGGATAGATTATTAAAAAAGTTAGTATGATTCTTATTTTATTATTTGATTTAAATTATTGAACCAAATAATGTTGTTTGAATTCCATTTGTATGTTATACTTATACATAACCATTTATATAGTTTTATTTTAAATCATATCATAAAACTTAATTATATATTTTTATCTTATAATAAATATTTTAATATTATGTTTTATACTTTCATCATTGTAAAAATTATCATTCTTAATTTAATTAAATAATTAAGTTATTAACTACAACTTATAAGAAAGTGTTAAAATAAAAATTTTCTTTATTAATATTATTAAAAAAAAGAATAATTGATTAAATAAATGAAAAATAAATTTACAAATTAATATTAATAAAAATAGCTAAAATTTATTAAACAATAAGTACTGAAAATATAAAATGTATGAAAATTAATTAAGTAAAAAGATGAAAGAAAAAGTCTAAAGCAACATAAATACAATTTTGAGTTTTTTAAAAAATATATAAAACTCTCATAATGTTAATAATTTTAATAATAAAAAATAACATACCATCCATCTATTTAACTCATTTTACATTGAATTGTCTTTTTAAAGTCAATAAAAAACTAATAAAATTTTAATTTCAGTTAAGTAGTAAATTCAATAAAAAAATATCAAACTAAAAAAAAATTATTTGACCAAATGAATTAGAATTTAGCATAAGAAACATATGAAACTCAAAATATAAATAATAAACATAAAGAAAGAGCCACATAGTCAAAATCCTCAAGAGAGGAATCAGAATACCAACTTTTAAAGTGATTCATAATCCTGGAATCTTGCAGTTATTTTCCTTAGTTCAGGATTCTTTTTACTTTCCCTGTAGGAAACAAACACAGAAATTTAATAATTAGGAAAATGATTACTTTCCCAGTTTGAAACAAACACAGGAATTTGGAAATTAGGAAAAAGATTACTTTCCCAACCCAGATTCCTTGCCAACCAAACGAGCCCCATAAAGTGATTACTGGATCTTAAGGGATAAATAATCGTACACGTGTCAAAATATTATAAAGTGATACACAATATTCATTACCTACTAAAACCCTATCAAGTGATTAATGAACTATAACGGCATTACCTACTAAAACCCTATCAAGTGATTAATGAACTATAACGGCATTACCTACTAAAACCCTATCAAGTGATTAATGAACTATAACGGATAAGTAATTGTATATATGTTAAAATTTTATAGACTGATACACAAAAATAATACATAAAATCCATTACCAATAGATAATTATCTATTGAAACACAAAATGTAACTAAATATCCATTGGGCCGAAATACACAATTGGAAAGAAATGTGAAAAATAACACCTCACATCAATTTTGTTTTAACATTGGATTGTAATTTATTAATTTCCAACTAATGCTGGGTACACCCGAATTTGGCTGACATATTGATTTTATCAAGAGGTATTGCAAGTAATATGATATCTCACATGGCTTGCATAAGAATTCACGTATTAGCTTGTAAAATTTTTGGTCCACTAAATTCATTGTCAATTAAATTTGAATTAAGACCTTTAACAAAACACATGAAAATTAAAAAATAATAATACTATAAAAAGTTTGTTGATTTAAAGTATTATTTGATTATGCTATAAAATATTCCCCGAGTAACATTTTGGCTTGGCGGAAATTTTAATGGAAAGAAATAAATATAATTAATGGAAGCAAATAATATTGGCCAACTTATTATATTTTGGCAATGGAGTTTGGTTCATTTACATCGATGCTGGACCATTTCCCCTTTTCTATCAAACCTTGATGAGTGATAATAGTTCAAGTCATCTCTGAAGATTATGATATATTATTCCATGCAAACAAAGCATATTCTCTTTTCCCTGTAAAAAAATTAAATCAGTATGTAACTTTTTATTTTTCAAAGAAAGATTAATCATAATAACACCGTGGATAAATCTTAATAACATCTTTGTTTTACACCTTCGAAGCATTTATTTCTTTATTTTTTTTTAATGGTTCAAAAAATTTGCACAAGTTCTAAAGTTTTCAAATCACCATCCATCACGAGCCTTAAAGTGTCGACAAATAAAGTAAAAAAGTAAAAAAAATAAAAAAAAAATGGTATACGCACACAAATGATACTGCACCAAACATCTCGAGATTATAATTAATTTCAATAATTAAAGCCCCGTGTCAATGACTAAAACTCCATCAATCAATTCCCAATAGTTGATGTGATGCATACAGAAAAACCAATCATGATTGAGAGTTTTAATTTTGACTATCATTTTTTATTTTTTTTTATTTTTTTTTTATTTTTTTTTGGGTCTCCTGAAGAAATACACGCTTGGATGATGCTAATTTTCAGGCGCGCATGTAGAGAGTTCCAAACTGTCGGAGACTGGTTAGCCACGTTAGCGATTAGTTTAAATCTTACGTATTAGTCTTCCCGTTTCCACTAATCAAAGCAAAGCATCAATTTACGATTCCAAAAGATTAATTTATTTCAAAAAAATAAAAAAGTTTTGTCAAAGCAATGCATTAATCTACGATTCTATGTTAATTTTGTTTTTCTTTCAGTTTGTCAAAATTACTCCCTCTGATTCACTATAAGTGATGTTTGGGAGATTTGCACACTTATTAAGTAATATAAAAAATGATTAAATAATCTCTAATTAATGTTGTTAATATTCATAATGAATAATAACTTTTTGTTAGAATGTGTTTAAATCAATAAAAGTTTTCTCGTTTATCTAATAAAATAAAGATAAAATTGTAAGTAAATTATATATTTTGCTTAAACGACATTTATATTGAAACAAGCAAAACTTTTAAAACGTCGTATAAATTGAATAAGAGGGAATAATTTTTAAAGAAAAAGAGTGTAAAACTCTGAATAATTACAAATATGTTGAAAATATTTGACCTAACATCAATTTCAAAATGACGTATAGGTGTTCTTACTTTTATAAAACAATATAATAGTATTATTTTAACATTGTTGATTTACGTGTTTTTAAATTCCATCTGGAATTGAAAATTAACGATAAATATCCGCCGTTAACAGTGAACATGTTGAAAATCTAAAAACTGATTAAACCCACCTGTCCGCTGTCTATTTGGTTAAGGAGAATAATCTCTGTTGCGTTAGGCATTGAACTGCTCTAAGCAATAAGCATGCCGGCTAGTTGACAAATGTATGGCGCCGCCCACCCTGAAACTGAAAGAAGAACCAGTCGTATATGTCTGTTCCAACTAATTCAACTTGTTTTATGCTTCTTTTGTGTATATATATATGTTCTCACAAAACAAAAATATCCACGCAACTCATTGGAATCCAGGACTTTCCAATAATAGGAAATTAGGAATTGATAACAAGGACAGTTGAAAATTTAAACAACGTTTTAGCTGTAATTTAACCGAGCTATAAGAAGCCGAAGGGAAAAGAAATTTAAAATGCTAACATTGTCAATAATACTCTAATGGTGTTGGTTGATTAAAAAAAAAAATCTGATTATATATTAAATTTGCTTTTGTTAGTAATTAGTTCAAATTTAGGTAGATAAATTAAGATTTGTAGATAACCGTTGAGACTTTTATTTACAAAAAAAAAAAAAAAGATAGAGATGAATTTAATTGAAAAAAAGAGAAAACTTTGGATGAAATAATTACGTGGTTTGGCTTTGAAATTGAAGAGAATGGCTGATGCCGTAGGCTACAAATTGAGCAAGTTACTTGCGAATAGCTCGATCAACTACTCGAGCTCGATTGACTTGAATTTGAATTTGAGTCGAGTTCAACTTCAAATAAAAGGGCTCGAATAATTCCCTATCGAGTATCTATTTATTTTTATTTTTATATTTATATTTTAGTCTTTAAAATGTTAATAAATCACAATTTAACACATTTATATTTCTGTTTTAGTCTTTAATTTTGTGGTAAATTATAATTTGATTATATTAAAATTAAAAAAATTATAAATACATCCTAAATTTATAAAAAAAATTAAAAAAATCAAGGTCGAGCATTACTCGAAGTTGAGATCGAACTTAAAAATTAAAAATTAAGGACAGATCGAATTCGATTCGACTTGATTACATCCCTAGCACAGAGTATCGGCGGCAGATATAACATGATGATTGTTCTTTTTAAAAAAAAATCGGGTATGCCGTGGTTCGTGGACGATCGATCCATCCCTAATCAATGGCTAAAAGAACTTGTAGGTTGTAGGGCCCATTGGTTTTGTTGCTGAATGGTTCCCATTAAACAAAAACACGAGATGTCACTTACCCAATCAACCACGTGCAACCTTTCACCTTTACACTCGTACGACGGATTCCATCTCCACTTGTTAGCCCGCCGGTGACCCAAACCCGTCTTTAATCATCTCATTATTACTTATTAGGCTCGTTACTCCGGCGGCTCTATAGAAAGTCATTGTATTCAGGCTTTATTATTATTATTTAATTAATTATTAAATACAAGACGATTTCACCTGAAAAGTTGGCAGAAATTATAGACTTAGCTTTTTTTAAAAAAAAAAAAAAAGAATTACTATAATAGAATGAATTATTGATTAGAATGTTTGGGCTAAAATATAAAAGCGGGGGAGACCAAGGGAACAGATTCACCACGTTAGCTTAGCATTGTGGACTGTGGAGTGTGGTGTGGACGAGAGCTAAGGTCACCTAAAAAAGTGGGATCCACCACCCCTCAGCGGGAAATGCCTGTTTCTATTTTCCCTTTTTAGCGCAAAGTCAAGTTCGCACATGAAACGGCAAAACCCTCTCTTGGAAATTGGAATCTCTCCTATAAAGATCAAAACTTTTCCTATAAATTGGATGGACGACATCTTCCTTTTAGCCTTTTATTTTACTCACGTCCTTTTTACAATGACAGTAACAGTTAGTCAAACCATTTCCAGGATTTCCCAATGAAATGTTTCATTAACATTACCATTACCATACCACGAGTTATACCGCTTTCTTTCCTTTTTCTTTTTTTTTTTAACAGGTTCTTTTGAAGCAATTATTACATAAATTTTAATTCTATCGCTTATCTTGTCTGCATTTAGAGACAAGACGTTGGAACAAAGAGAAGAGGAATTCAAATTACTTACCTCTAACATTAAAAATCTCCATAATTTATATTACTTTCGTAATCATACACACAAAACTGCTCGGTTTGCTCAATTTGGAAAAATAACCATTCATATATATTTGTCAAAAAAAGCTTTACTGCTCTTCTTGCTGTGCTGGGCAGAGCTATTTGGGTTATTAGCTGGAAATATGGCATGTTTCATTGTTGCCAAGTCTGGACGGCAGAGACGACCAAAATGTATACGTAGAGAGACAATATTTAGTGAGAGGAAAGGAGAGCAGTCAATATATATATATATATATATGGAGCATCGATCCAAAAGGATTAGTAATGGTGGTATCTTTTTGCCTTTAGCTAAAGCTTTGAGATGCTGGTGATGGATGATATACATCATACATAGTGGTTGTACTATCTGGCTTCGTGACAACCGCTCCTACAATCCAACAGTGAACACACCACCACTGCCGCTACAATCCGCTTTGCAATCCTACCAAAACCCCCACAAAAAGTAATTAATTACCATTACAATAACAAGGAGCTTCTCTTGTCGTCGCTCTTCTGCCCCATTTTTTTTTTTAAAAAAATCTTTGACGTCGATTTGAATACTCATTTTGAAGTTTGTCTCTATGTTGTTTAATAATTTGGATTGCCGTTGTAGATTGTTAATTTACAAAAGCCAAAACCATCCGTGATCAGCCAATATATACACATCTAATAATACATGTTGTATTCCGTTAACTCTTAAATCTTGGAGTAATCTCATATACTCATTTCACTTCCCTTCCCGTGTTGGTGTTGGTCTTGGGATTAATTCCTATGTCTGCTTTATTTGTTAGCTTTATTCTAATACTAAATTCATACGAGTGTCAATTAATATTCTAATTTGTGAGGTGGGTTTCGATCTTTCTAACCCCCTTATTCAGTTGTTGGTTTGTGAGGTAGGTCCTTCTCACTCCACTCTTCCAAACACAGTTGGGTCACCTCATCATATAGGGTAGATTAGGTTAGAGCAGAAAATTGTATAGTATTAAATTTAAATGACTGTCAACCACCATTTTGGCACGTGAGGTGAGTCTATCCCTTTGACTCTGTTGTTGTTGGTACGTGAGGTGAGTCTATCCCCTTGACTCAATTGTTGGTACGTGAGGTGCGTTCTTTTTCCTCCATTCCAATGGATTCAGTTGGGTAAACTCAGCCTACTATAGATTAGGTTAAAATAGAAAATTGTATAACTATTGAAAAAAAAAGGTTTGATTTTTATTAAAGATTTTGATCTAGAAGGCTAGTAATTAAGTGCAGCTGACAACTAGTATATGATGATATTGTTCCTTGAAATATGAGAATGGCAGACTTTCAGTGATTAAGTTGGAATTGGTATTTACAATCTCGTTACATTAGTTATAAACAAAGCAGAAGCAGACAGTTGTTCAACATTAAAATATAAATTAGCCATCTTATTTATTATTGAATAATTCTGTATCCAATCAGCAGTCAAACAAAAGTGGCGTTGATGAAAGCAAAGCGATGGGCTTTTCTGGCTACTGGTTAAATTACTTTTCAACAAAAACAACTTTCTCATCATCTTCAAGCATGCATTGGAGATGGATGGATTTCACTTTCTTTTTTTTTTTTAGGTATAATTTGTTAGGTTTATTTTGTTCGCTCTGCAAAAAGAAATGTCACGAGCATTTAAATACATGCAGATATATATATCTAACCTAATGTTGGCGCACGCTTGGTTGGATGGACTTGGATCTTAATTTCAAACCTGAAACTTGTTAAAGCAGCGCATCAACTGCCATCCGGCAGAGTATTATTAACGCTAAAATTAGAAAAACCCATTTAGGGCTTTTACAATTAGTATATGATTATTCTCGGTAATGATCGAAACTTCTTTCTCCCTCTATTTCATATTAATTTAGCTTTTTGTTTTTCTTTTCAAAATAAGTCTCGTTTTACATTAATCTTACAATTTTATCCTTATGACATTTATTACTTTCGCGTTTAATTTTGATTGATTTTTCTTTGTAAAGTAATAATAAATGAATGAAAAGACAACCATTATTATTGAATAATAAAAGAAAGAAAAAGGTTTTTTTAATCATTTTTTGTATGTCTTAATAAGTGTGCAAATATTGAAAACAATATTTAATATCCCTGTTTTTTTATAAGTGTTGTTTTAGCTGTCATTTTTTCTTCTCAAATAAGTGTCATTTTATAAATTTCAATGCAAAAATTCTAAAAGTTTCTAATTTTATCATTCGTCCCATTTATTTATGTAATGTTATTTAAAATAAGAGACAGAAAGTTATGGTTATAAATATGGATAAATAAGAGAATTTATCACTTTTTTAATTAATGTGCACATATTTAAAACGACATTTATTAGAAAATTGAAGGAATATGAAACCGTGCGTGGATAATGTGGGTGGCAGTCATTCTAGAAATGGAAGTTGGTGAGGAATTGAAATAATGGCATTACTTAATTACTCAGCCAAACCCAAAAGAAAAAGTCACGGAACATATATTCAGAGTCAGAGATATATTTAATCAATCAGTAATGAAGGAAGAGGCATTGAGCTCAAGGTAACAAAATGCCCACAATGAGTCTCAGAGATTAAAAAAGCAAGCAAATTAAGGAGCATTGACATTCTCAGGCGCTTCTCTAATCTCTAGTTTAGTGTGTTTCCGTTGAATAAAATAGGACGATAAAGCTTATTTTAACTGGAAAGATTGGATGTTAGACAGTTAACACCATTTTATAATTGAGTTTGGTACGTAATTAATAATGTACAAACATGGATTCCACTATTGTCCCAAACACCATTCTGAAAAATGAATAAATATTATACAATATACACTTGCGCTGTTCATTCATCCTTTCTTTTCGAGAACTCAGAAAGACAATGCTTCACACGCACACACTCTTTCTTACAGTAATGGAGTCAACTCTTTTGCATCCAATATATATTTATATAAAAGAAGACCATCGTAATAATTAAATTTTTCTAATTAAGTAGCAGCCTAGACACTTATTATTTTGATTTTGTTCTTTCCATCTGTGATGCTCGGAATGCCAAGTTGGTATACGAAAGCCATATATTCCATCTCCATCACAACTATTAATTGTGGTCTGTGGGGGAAGAATTGAGTCAGTCAGCTTTCATAATGGGAAATGAAGAATTGCAATAGAAATGTTTCCTTGGCGTCACAACTCACAAGTAAGGATTGATGACTTTCTTTCTCACAATATTATAATAGTGGCATCCAAATGACTATATATGAACCAATGTACTAATATTCTTGCTTAAAATTGCTTTAGTAAAAGCAGCTTTATTCTTTTAAGGACTTTTATGAATTTATAATGTTTTGTTTATCGATTAAACATGAAAACTCTTTTTCACTAAGATGGACCGTCACGTCATTCGGGACTACTTTGTACCATTTAGTTTATCACTCTATGTTCACTTTCTATACATATGATAGGTATACTTTTAAATAATATTAAAACTCTATCATCAAGTGGTTAGTGAACCTTAATGATAAGTGTTAAATATTGCCTTCGGGACTCTAATGCAATAACGACCATGAATTTTTTGTATTACTATATAACATTTTAACACATGTATAATCACTTATTCCTTAATCACTCAATAGAGTTTTAATATTATCTAAAAATTCACGTGTTATATTTATAGAAGGTGTTACGTAAAGTGATACAACAAATAATACAACAAATGCTCAAACAACCCAATAACGCCAATAATTGATTATTGAAAACTGGATCAAGTAGGAAGCATCCATAGGGCCTGCCAGCCTAGTGATTTTAGCTATAAGGCCCTCGGTTGAATGACTCGAGAATACTTTTTGTTTTGGTTTTTTCTTGGGCCGATTTTTATCAAACCAGCCTTAAAAACTTTTTTCTCTACAATTGACTAATTGAACATCTCTCAGTTACAACTTCCAACTTCCAATCTGCTGTCCAATTGTGGAGAAACTTCCTTCTGGAAATGATCCGTCAATATCTGACACTGACAGCCAACAGGACACACCAACATCCAATTAACCCTCAGAATCCATCCAAATATAGGGACAGTAACGGAGTCATTTTCAGGATGATCATTCACAAATGGTGATCATCTTGAGGATATTCAGTTGTGCATCCAAGAAAATGTACATTCTGATGTGGGGAACATCCATCCATGTTGCTCTCAGTCTCATCCTCCTCCCTTTTGCTTAGTATTCAAGTTTGTTTCTCTCTTTTTATCTCATTAAGAACCAGAATAAGACTCAAATAAATTCTTCTTCTCAACAAAAAGTGCAGCCACATTGCTAATAACATATTATCATACTAGTTTCAAATGAGATATTCAGGATAATGGGGCAGTTATTTATACAAATTAATAGTACTAGAGGAAATCTTTAAAAACCAATCAACCATGCATCGTCCATAATTTTTACCATCAAATGTTTATGCTGCTCAGCTTATTATTCCATAATAGCTAGAAGTCGCATCCATGCACGAGGAGCTCTATGTATCCCGACCCACAAATGATCTGGTTCTGATGTTCTTCCTTGCTCGATTGATAAAATTAGCAACCCTGTCATTGAAACTATCCCTTCTTGTGTTAGACCTCGTAGCTGGCGTTGCATTTGCAGTCTCCTCACCAACGTTTGATGATGTTTTCATTTTATCTTTGACATAATTTATATAATCCGAAAATTTCTGATTATTAGCAGGGATTTGCTCTGGATGATCACTTTTATCGTGATTGTTAAGATGATCAATTTTTCTGGACATGGTCTTCACTGTTAGCTTTTCATTTGGCTGCAGTTCTTGAACGGGCATGTGGGATCCTGTTTTTGGAGGCTCAACTTTAGTGGAAACATTCATTTCTTGACCACGACCTTGTATCACAATGATGTTGGGTGAAGCAGCGCTCTCCTGCTTTATTTTCTTCTCCTGTAAGGAAGAAAAGCCCGCAGGTTTGAATTTGTTGTTTGAAGCAATTTTTTTCAGTTGGTCATGACCTGATGCAACACTTGTCTGGACATTGTCTACTAGTTTAGGTGCAACATCATCCTCATGGCCTTGAATGTGCACAAAAACAGTATTTGGTTTCGTTGTCTGAGGCAAGGGTTTTGCTGCATCCTCCTTCCTTTTAGAATGCTCGGAAAATGCAATCTGGGAAGGTCTGATTGGTATTCCGCCACCCTTCTGTGCAGAAACTGGCATCTTTGCCATAATTTCTTTCTGCTTGGTTGCTGCCATTGATTGTTCTAACTGGATGTGAATATTGACCCGGTCAGGAACTGTTTTATTCTGAGCATTTTGAAGTGCAAGCTGATTTGAATCTGTAAAATCGGTTACCATGGAGCTCTGTGAACGGCCTGACTTGCGATGAATTGCTCGGAAAGCAGGATTTCCAGCGACTGCATTGTAAATTTTCTCACAGACCCCGGTTGAGTCCGCGTCTGCCTGGCTCTTTTCCATTTGCTACTCTTTGGAGATAATTATTTACTTAATTTGGTTGAGAAAAGGTTAAACAAGAAAAGAATTTGCTGTGCCTATAGCTCCCCTAATATTGTTACTGATGCAGACAGAAGATGAGGGACGAATGAAGGCAAATTAATAAGAGAGGCTTTAAAAAGAGCTTAGTTGCTTAAACATGTTAATCGCGTGTTACAATGTGAATGTTTACATAATGAAAGGTAAGTGGAATGTGCAAATTTTCCACACAAAGAGAGATTCCCATTTCCCAGGACCAGGAACTGCCTCCACATTATACATTTGGATTTCGCCAACTTTAGTTAAACACTGTTTAGGAAGGATCATATTCCTTCACTTTCCAGTGAATGATCTCCGGGACAGGGAGACAATTTTGCTCGATGTTTTTTTTTTTTTTTTAATAAAAATATGATTTGGGCATCATCAAATTCTCATAAATTAAACCTAAAAGACCACTAATGTTGGGATAAAGATGATTCTTGGTAGCCGTCACATTGTTGTTAATGTTGTTTATTAATTTGAAGTTTTGTAAAGGAGTTAGCCTCCTTAATTAATCAATGATATTTTTGGAATAAATTGGCTATTGAAATTGTGGGACTTATTCCTTGACTTGATCTAAAAAGTGTTATTTTTCTCCTGCAATGAATCTTATGTATCACTTCTTGTATCACTCTATAAGATTTTAATACTGTGTATTTTACACTTATTTCTACTTGTCATATTTATATATAGTGATAAAGTAAATGTTAAAGGAGATCCAAAACATTTTTCTCCCTTCCATATCATTATCATCATTATAAATTTAAGAAAGAGTCTAAGACTTTGAGAGTTTTGTAGAGCCAAAAAGCAACAAGGAACTGAGGAAGTAGAGTAGCAGAATCATTGGAATGGCTGTAGCATCTGATTCCATCGGGGTCTCAAAGTCTTAAAGTAGAATCGTTCGTGGTTGCTTCCAGTAATTGGAACCGTTGTTCCGTGACACTTTGAAAAAGTATGTAAAATTTTCTCCTCGGCCAGCATGGTTTAGTAGCAACGAATTTTAAGAATCAGTATTGAGTTCTTCGAGGAAAGAGTTGAAAAGAACGAGAAGGGATCTCCAAATGTAACCTTAAATTATCATAAATTTAACAAACAAGAGGAGCCCTGACATTACTGTACATGAGAATCAGGGACAAGGCAAGATCTAGAAACGGGATAAAGAATTTGAAGTTCAAAGCCAAACAAACTAGAATAACCAAGAAATTAACACTTCTATATCATATAATTGCGACTAATATTAATGCTCATTAATATTAACTAAAACATTTAGTCAAGGTCCCAAAGATAAACTTGAATTATACACAGAAAAAAGAAGACAAAGTGTCTTATATTTGCAGCACAAGTCAAATTTAGTTTACAAGAAACATTGGCCAAATTATATTTACAATTTCGGAAGACTGGCAGATTATGTCTACGTTTTAACATCAACTACAAATGTTACAAAAACAATAAGCTCGCATGTATTTAGCAGCCCGTTATGAAATTGGGACTCTTATTTAACTTCTATTGGAATTTAATAGTTACATTCTACCAAGATCCGGACTGCCGCAATACTTCTAATGTATAACATTTTGGAACCTCTACAAGCATTTGAATCCACAGCACAGTAATGAAAGCAAGAAATCCCAGCCATCAAAAATCTCTTGCAAGTGCATCAGTTTGGCAGATCATTTTTTTTCCCGTGCCACTGCAACCAGCAAAGGCAACTCAATGACGGAATGTCTTTACCACCTGGTCAATTCGTCTCCTACATAGTGGACAGTTTGTCAAGTGCGAAGAGCATGCCGTGCAACAGCACATATGCCCACACCTGAAAGCAAACCAAATAAAGCATTCCACTTAAAATAGTACAAAATATCCGTCTTCCAAGGATACAGTTTAACCTGTGGGTCAATCTAAACTACAGGAGTTACTCAGAATTATAACCAGCATGATGGGCCAAATATTGAGTTTCGGAACCAGTAAGGATTCACAGATTATGTGAGAAATATAGGACTAGTTTAGTCAATACATAGACATGAAGAAAAAAGGACAAAGAAGCCCTCTTTGCGGGGAAAACCTAGTGTTCTATAGGAGGCAAAAGGATTTAAAAACAATCAGTGCAAGGCTTACGGGACAAAAACTGAATTGTACTCCTGCTCCAAGCATATGACGCACAAATCCGGCATTGTGCGATCCTTTTTGGTATTATCTGATCCATTCTCAACTACACCATTTGAACCTTGAAATGAAATGAGAAGAACATATAAAAGGATTGCGGAAGTGAGTCCACACAAACCTAAACTTTTGTAGAGAGAGAAAGAAAAGCAGCTACCTTCGTCCTCCTTGCCTGTTCTTTTAGCTGCAGCAGCAAGAACCCTACATAGACAAGAGTGGGAAATATTCAATATATCTCCACACAAAAAGAATACACATTGTTATGAACTTATACCTCCTTCTCAATTCCCAATGGCGCCTTCTCTCCATAAAATATCGGAAAGCATGCTTTGCAATTAGATAAAACCCAAACACAGTAAATCCCATAGAGGCGTATCTATACCACCTGGAAGGAATTTATAGAGAACATCAGCACATGTCTGTATATTAATTAAAGAGGCTACAGTCAATTGATAGTATAGAAAGATTCTCTCTCCGTGATTCAGATGGGTAAGGTTATAGCATAAACGTATATCATAAAGAACCTGGCCCATCTCCCTAGATTTGCAATGAGCTGGTCAATAGCTTTGTGAGACACATAAAATGGCCCCTTGTGCGGTTTCTGGATTCGAATTGTCCCAATGTCATCTTTAACAGCCTGATCAAATTTAAAGAGTTGGAAAAATAAGCAAACAAGAAAAGAAAATATGAAAAGGACAGGTTACCAACTCCAACGAATGTCAATGGTCTGCAACACCCAGAACCCATATTAAAACAAAAATGTGGTTCCAGTATAATGCAGAATACTAATCAGCTAATAATTTTCATAACAAAACTCAACCTCCAAATAAGATTTATGTGAGTGAGAGAAGATTATTATGATCTTCGAACTATCAATAACAATTCTTTCAAGGGAAGGAAATACATCCAAAAATGCTAAGTTGAACCTACATACACATTTTTTACTACTATTCATTCAACAATATAGCAATAGATTCATTTACAAACTGCGCCTTGAGTCAGCATCACATATCTCTTGTATTAACTCCTAAAGTTACAATTTGAAAAGAGACTTGCTAACATCTGAGTTTTGACAGCATAACAGGGATCACAAGTCGTAAACTTAAGGAGCAATCATACCTCACCAACAATAGTCAACGGTGTTCCAGTCGGCAGAACACGCTCAATCCTCTTGACCCCAAGCATCTTCATAAACAATTTCAGTATTACACAACATTAGCCAAGCACATCTTGGGAAGTGAGAATTTTCAGAAGACAAAAACAATATTGTAAAAAGCAAACCTTAAGACCCTGGAGATAATCCAATGTCCCACGTACAAGAGATCGCCCGGACTCCTCAAAGACTTCGCTTCCTACCGTCAAAACCAAACCTGTGGCGGAGCGACCTCCAACTATATGTACACGACCAGTCCCATCATCCTGGCATGAAAGAACTTAAAAAATCAAAAGAAGCCTTGAAAGTGCTCCATTTCAGATCTTTAAGGATGTCCATGTATCCATATCTCACCAGGTACCAGGGGACTTCTTTACACATTGAAAGCATCAAAGCTGAATCCTGTATCCATGAGCCTGCATCATTGTGTTTCAGAAAGTGTTGCTCTGCCTGAAAGAACAAGAGTGTAAGTGTAGAAAACAAAACTAATGACAAAAGGAACGATTATAATGCCATTTGATTAACAAGACCATATACCGTTTCCTCCACAATTACGCCTCTCAACCCGCTGTATTCACACTTGATTGGTGTATCTGAACCAACTCTGCCAGATACTGCAACCACCACAGGCAAAACTTTGCACGCACTCTCCAACATGTGTGCTAAAGAATTAACAAAAAGCACCAAACGTATGTAAGTGATAACATAACCAAAGAAACACAAGTTAATTTCCTAACGAGTGAAATGAGTTTCGACAATATAATTCAATAAGAGACTGAGAAAACCACGACAACTAAATCAGATTTGTGAAGTAATACAAAAAAGCCCAGAAGAAACTAAAAACGCACAAGAGATTCTTAATTATGCAAAACATAGTGAAATTAAGTTCACCTAAATCCTTCAACTGATTGACTCGAGAAACCGATTTGAGCAAGTCTGCGTCCCTGTTCAATAAACAAATAAACATATAAATTGATAGGCATTGCCATTTTCCAAACTAATAATAATAGCAAAATTAGAACAGACCTTCCACTGCTCCTCCCAAGAAGGTAAAGCGCGGCTGCACTCAAACAGCAGCTAACTCCGCCCCATGGAACCACCATCTTCACTTCCAAGAAAACCCCACCCCACGAATATTTAGTAGTAACAAAAGAAGAAAAAAAAAAAAAAAAAAAAAAAAAAACCCTTTGCAAGTTATCAACAACTATTCAATAAAAACGCTCCCTTTATCAATTATAACAACAAAAGTTCCCATTGCGGTAGAAATACTATCAAGGAAAATAAACATTAGGGTTTTTGAAATTGAACCACCAATGCAAAGTCTAATAGGGAACAAAAACGAGATTGATAATCCGATAATATTCAAGAATTGCAGGAGAAAAATAAAAGAGGAATGATAGGAGGAGGAGAGGAATAATATTTAGTGGAGGGATTGGAATGAGATGCTGAGGGTGGGAAAAACTCAAGAGGATATCATTATTATCAACCGAAAAAACTTCTCATTATCATCATTTTAAAGTATTTAATTAAACTATTAATAAAGTAATTACTTTCTAATGGACCTAATTTATGGGTGTACATAGCGGTTTGGGCGATTTTGCATAATCTCACCATAATTTGGGGTTCCCATGATTTGCGATTTATGAAAAATACAAATCATAATCTATCATTAAACTATAAAAATCATGATTTATGGTGTGTGTTTACTAGTTGCTGTTGATGCGGTTTAAAATTTAAATATATTATACTTAATTAACAAAAAGAAGAATACTTTACAGTACAATTTTAATACGAATAAGAAAGAATTGGTGTGATGATAAAAATAAATAATGTTAACTTATTCAAATTTTGAAATTTATAGTAGAGAAATGACAGGGGGTGAAATTCTGGAGTGAAATGTGAATGACGTGGCAGTGATAAAAATACAAACTTATCTCTTATCCATTAGGGTTCAATCATCATTTAGTTAGGGTATTAGTTTGTCTTTTTATCACTGCCACATCATTCACTATGAGATTTCACTCTAGAATTCCCCATGTCATTGCTATGCATATTTTTATTATAATGCAAATTAAGTGTAAAGGCATTTATTAATACTTTCTATGTTGAGTAAATGTATATAGAATTGTTTTACTATAACTATATATACGATGTGATTTTATTACAATTTTACATTGTATAAAGGCAATTATTCCATGTTCAATAAAATTATATAGAATTATTTTATTATTGCAACATATACAATCAATTTTATTACGATTTTAGTTTTATAAAATAAAATTACACTGCACTATGCAATTTAAAAATATTGAAATCAAAACCAACAGTTAAAACAATAAAACGATGGTTTGCTCACCATACAATACGCTGCAGTGTTGTTTGTTCTGAGTGGGCGGTTTTGGAGCCCGGAACCATGCTTCACACAAAATTTCTTCTGGCCCAATATCAAAGTGTGACTATGTCTAGCCCGTGAAAACGATGATGTTTAACGAGGCGTGAACGACGTCGTAAAATTATTGAACAAGTCCTCATTAGTAATTTCATTGCAGTCTAAAACCCCAGAGAGAGAGAGAAAGAGAAAGATAGAGAGAAGAATAGAGCAGTAGTAGGGCATAAACCTCTCCAAAAACCTCAGCCCAGACGCAATTCTTGTCTCACACACTCTCTTATCGCAGTCTCATTTGGGGGTCTTCCCTTCTCTCTTCGTCTCTGTGATTGTGTAAAGTATGGCAACTGTGGCATTTAGAAACCCTAATTCCAAGCGATTGCTGACTCTGTCCCCTCAATTATACTCTTGTTCTAGAGGATCTTTAGTTCCCGCTCAGTTCTCTGTATCCGAATCCGTATATACAAATGAAGCCCCCACCTTCTCCAACCCATGGTGGAGATCCATGGCCACCTTCACTCGGAAGTATGCTCAAGCATTCCTAATTATATATTTGTGTATTTTCTTGTTACATTTTTGCTTTTGCATCTATTTTTATGTTTTGATAAATACAAATTTTCCTTTTTCATTTCAGTTTTTTTTTTCTCTCTGTTATTGGATATAGTAAAGTTTCTTCCTTTTTTATTATTGCGTTGTGGTTCAACGTACTTTTCCATTTTGAAAATTTAGTGATATTGGGGTTCGGCTTTACTTTTACCCTAAAGATCCTAGTTATTTTTGGCCTTTTCTATCCGTTTGCCGAGGATATCCACGAAGCTGAGTGGTATTATGATAGGGGAATTGTAATTGCTAGAGTTAATGAGGTTTTGGGTTGTAGTTTCTGTGGTAGAATTTGGAAGAAAACAACTGGAAGTTAGTTTCTTGGGCTTACTTACATTTCCTTCATAGGCTGAAGATTGTCAAAGTTCCTCCTTTTTAACCTTTTCATGCTTTGCTTTCTGACAGCAAGCCTCACGTTAATGTGGGAACAATTGGACATGTTGATCATGGAAAAACAACTTTGACTGCTGCGATCACAAAGGTGAGATTGTACCGTTGCTCTCTTCTGATTGTTTCTTTGCCTACCAGAGTGTTCTGAGTTAATTGTGACTTGTTATTAGGTCCTGGCCGAAGAAGGAAAAGCTAAAGCGGTTGCCTTTGATGAAATTGACAAAGCCCCTGAAGAGAAAAAAAGAGGGATTACAATTGCTACGGTTTGTGCATTTTCTCTATTCCAAATTATTCTCTCTCTGGCTCTTTCAACCTATCTATCTTTTACCAAATTTTTTATTGACTTTAACTTCTAATGATTCTCAGGCACACGTGGAATATGAAACTGCTAAAAGACACTATGCACACGTAGATTGTCCTGGACATGCAGATTATGTCAAAGTAAGATTACATTCTTCTGATACAAATCATATGATTTCGCCGTTTGCATTTTGGCTGTTAAGGTTACTGCAGGTGTTAGCGGAACTATATGCCAATGATTTGGTTCGTTTCAAAGCATCTAATTTTAGAGTGAAGTCTTCTCTCAACAGGCTGCATCCAGCTGAAGTTGGCAGCTGTCTTCTAATCAAGCTTTAGAAATATTTTCAGCTTTGCTAGGAAAATATTGAAAAGAGAAGAAATAGAAGAGTGAAAGGATAAAAAACTAACTTAAGCATGTATTTGGAAATTGATAGACATTTGCATGTAGACAAGGATTGAAGAAGGTAAAGGTGGTAATGAGGTAGAGGCATCTTTTATGGTGTAAAAACATGAAACAGAATTTGCACATTAAAGATCTTGAAGGTTTTGAAGTAGTTAGCCCTTTGTGTTTCCCTGATTATCTTGCATGTCTGCAGAACATGATTACTGGAGCTGCACAAATGGATGGGGGTATACTAGTTGTATCTGCTCCCGATGGCCCAATGCCACAAACAAAGGAACATATTCTGCTTGCACGGCAGGTAGGTCTTTACTTAATGCATTTTAAGCCAGGATGAAATTCCAAGTGGGACATCAATTTAGTAATTTCTTCTTTTTATGGTTGTGCAGGTAGGTGTACCATCACTTGTATGCTTCCTGAATAAAGTAGATGCGGTTGATGATCCTGAATTGCTGGAACTTGTCGAAATGGAGCTCCGTGGTAAGTTGGCCTTTTTAGTTGTAGTCCTCGTACTTGAAGCTTGATTAATTGATGCCACAACTATTTCTGGAATTGTATATCTTAGTTTCCCATTCTTTGCAGAATTACTTAGCTTCTACAAGTTTCCTGGGGACGAAATCCCTATCATCCGAGGTTCAGCATTATCTGCTTTACAGGGTACAAATGAAGAAATTGGCAAGAAGGCTATACTAAAATTGATGGACGCTGTGGATGAATATATTCCCGATCCTGTACGTCAACTTGACAAACCTTTCCTAATGCCCATAGAAGATGTTTTCTCTATCCAGGTAACAAAATTTACTTTCCACTCTGGAAGGGTGAAATGCCTGTTTGTTATGAAATGTGAATATACCAGTTGGATGATAAATGGTTTATACTCTTATATAGTGGCTGTATAAGTTCTCAGTTATCTTTGAAATTATTGTTCTGAAGGGACGAGGAACTGTTGCTACTGGCCGTGTCGAACAAGGTACAATCAAAGTAGGGGATGAAGTGGAGATTTTGGGGCTGATGCAGGTAAATTCATCATTGCTTTATCTTGGGAAAGTTCCAGTTATCATTAAATCCCAGTCAACTTCTTTAATGGGTTCATACTCTTTCACATTTCCTGTATTTACCCTCATTTCTGGTTTGCAACCATGATGTCTTTGACATTTCACTTTTGGATTCTAGTTTCCTATTAACAAGTAAGCCTTGTTACTTCCGAACCATGTTGATACCATAATTCATATTCTACTGATGGGGGCAAAACATCTTATGGTCAATTATACATTTTCTTCCAAAGATATTTGCATTTTTGTCATTTGAGTAAAATTTATTTTTTTTTGCAAATCTGGATGGAGAGGGTTCTGTTATGGAGTGTTTTTATTAAATCTAGTGATCGTACATCTAGGTATTTGGATGGATGTTTATGACTCCTTAACCAAATCTAAGCTAACTTAATCCTTTTTTACCTCATATTTCAGAGGATTTAGATGCTCCATATTGTTGCCGTTAGTTGTTAGCCTTCAATAAAGTTCCTCTCTCAGTTTTTTAGTTAGAACACTATAAGGTCCCTTGGAATTCAAAAGTTGTATAATCTGCAGACTTAACATTCAATGGCCGCATTTATTTGAAGGAAATGGTCTTTTGTGTTTGGCCTCTATGCATGGTAGTAACCACCTACTTATAATTTATGCTCATGGTGCCAATCATGCTGATGCAGGGCAATCTGAAATCAACTGTGACTGGAGTTGAGATGTTCAAGAAGATCTTAGATTATGGACAAGTAAGAAACTGTATTGCACGATTTTTCATTCTATTTCAAATTTTATGCCTCACAACAATTTAATTTTTTAATTTAACCAGGCTGGTGATAACGTGGGACTTCTTCTACGTGGCCTGAAACGAGAAGATATTCAGCGAGGCCAGGTTTGTGGCTCAATGAAACTTGATCAGTGCAGAAGCAGATTTAGCACCACCCAGACACTTGAGCAAAATTTTTCATATGCACTATTGTTACTGTTCGGATTGCTTTACATATGTTTATTTTGTTTTTCGGCCACTTTTATAATGCTTTCATCTTGTTGAACTTTTTTTTCTTGGTTTCAACTTTTTGGACTGCCTGAATTTTTATTTCTTCTGGTTTTGGGATGGTTGAACCTTTTCAGCTTTTTCATTTTCTTCAAGAGTGAGGGAGGGTTGGAGGGAGTGATACCTGCATTGATGATGCACTGATGCTAAAGTTATATGGTGAAGTTTTCTAATTAAAGTGAATTTTGTTGTGTCTTCACCAAGTGTCTCTGTTTTTATTCATACAGGTTATTGCAAAGCCCAGTACTGTGAAAACATATAAGAGATTTGAGGCAGAAATATATGTCCTCACAAAGGATGAGGGTGGTCGTCACACTGCCTTTTTCTCAAATTATAGGCCTCAGTTTTACATGAGAACAGCCGATATCACTGGTAAGGGTGGAGTTGCCCGAAAATGTGAAGATGGTTATGCCAGGGGACAATGTGACTGCTGTTTTTGAGCTGATTTCTGCAGTCCCACTGGAAGCAGGTGTGTGATTAACATTCTTCTTTGATACATTCATTTACATAGCTCATTGTCTTCTAGTAAGAAAAATTGCCACCCACCTTTACAAATTCCATGTTCTGAGATGAGTATGGATTTAGGAATTTACATTTATGGGCAGGGGTGCATGCTCTACAAACATTTGCTTGTACTTGTCAGAAGGGTTCAACATTGACTGATGTTCGTCCGTATTTTCTTTGGCAAATGGTTCCGTAAATTTATGATGAATAACTATGGAAAAAAGTGCCAATGTTAGATCCTATTCTGATAGAATACTTTTCAAGTTATCATGTTGAATCAATTCTGTATGGTGAAGCTTTGACAGGGCAAGTGTAATCAATTGATTGTTGTTGCAGGTCAAAGATTTGCCTTGAGGGAGGGAGGCAGAACAGTTGGTGCTGGTGTTGTTTCAAAAGTATTGAGCTGAGATGTACATACGGCAGAACTTTTGTGCTCTTGGCTCCTTACTTAGTCCTTGGTGTACGTTTTCTGAAAGAGGATGAAATATGAAAACTTGGTTGATATATTTCAAGAAACCTGACGTGGTAGTGACATTTTTCTTTGCTATTGTGAAGGCTATTAAGCAGAGATGAAAGTTCATTGAAACTACAAAACTACAAAGGCTTCTCCACCTTTTCTTGTTAGTGGCTGATTGGTTAAGGAAGTTATGATTTTCTTTGAAAAAGTTGTTCTCTGTATTGTTAATAAGCAATGTTCTTTTTATATCCACAGCACTGATGATCATTTAGTTTAGCATTTAACACAAGAGAACTTCGTCGTCAGCTTGTTGGATTTTGAGTCATAAACAAATATATATTTATTTCTCATTTGCATCTGACATCTGAGTTTTTAACAATCATTAAATAAGTTTTTAAAGTTGGATTGTTCACTTATCATAAGTGGGATATATTTATGCATTCTCTCTGTTCAGCTTCAAACATGAAATCTAAATTCTCTATTCTGTACATTGACCGATTGAAAGAAGAACTTATTGGCAGTTCAAGAAGTGAAGGGAACTTTTAACGATGAAAACTGAAGTTCTACGAGGGAACTTCTCTATTATGAATATCTTTTTCGTTATGTTAATAATGGTGAATATATTTTCGTAATGTGGACTATAATATCAAAAAAGTAATACAAGCACACTCCAAAGAAATATACTCACATTTTCACTCAACTTAAAATATCCCAAGGGAAACGGAACTTGAGCATTTGACATATATATTTTCAAGGAAACTTAAAAACCAAAGACTAAAAACAAGTAGAAGAAAACAAAATCACTTGCAACAAATCAAGGACGAAGTCAAAATTTGCAGAAAAATAAAAGCAACCAAGATCAGACATCATAATTGCCGTGTAAACCGAAATGTTGTTATAAACTCTAAATGCTGTAATGTTCTGTTCCCAGGTGGTACATATGAACAGCAAAATGTGTGCAAAATTTAGTTGATTGATTGGATGTGTATTTACATTGGCTCAAGTACAGGAAAACCGTTGTGGTCCATTGCTGATTCGTCCCAGAAAATGATAAAACTAGCCTTTCAAGAGTGTACTTTAATGCCATGCTCAAGCAAGCCTAAGGACTGCCAATGCGAGTAGAACGGCAGCTCGGAAGTAAATTTCCTTGACGCTATTGTCCAGCTTATTCATAATCTCCTCCCCTTTCATATCCAACCCGTCTGAATTCTTGTTGATTGAGATAACTGTATCCCTCAATTTGTTTATTGCCCAAGAGAGCCAAACAAGTCCAATCCCCAATCCAGTGTTCAGGAGCTTCGATGCACAGAAGGGTACCCTACCACAAGCTACTTTGCAGACAACGGAGAAGAGAACAGCAAGACCAGTCCCGGCAATGCTTGCAGAGAACTGTGTAAGAACCTTTGGCAATTCAGGACCCGACCTCTTGAGCGAAAGCATGGCAGTTCTCCCGTGTTGATTCTTGCCAACCATTACAGATAGGAGACTCTCGCATGCATGGAACAAGTTGTTTCTGTAAAAATCCCTCTCTTTAACAGATTTCACACTGCTCTTCTTCTTTGATGATGATTTGTTTTTCACTTTCTCAGAACTATCAAAACAGTTAAAACGTCAGAGAAAACCCCAAACATGGTTCTGCAGGGTGTGCCCCATGCTTTGTTTAGGCTAAGAAAATCATAAACTCCATACAGGAAGATTTAACTCAAGTATCATTGTCAACTATAACTCGAGTATCATTGTCAACTATAACTTCAATTTATTTCCATCAGCAAGTTGTTCACTTGCAATCTAAGCACAAGTGTTACACAGTGCCATCAAATTACTAAAGACTTGCTATCAGGAGAAATGTTACACAAAATTTTTGGTAGTTTGGCATAAGTATTTTTTGTTAACATATTACTCGTTGTGATTACTAAACCTTCTCTCCATTTAGACTATCTTGTCATTGCAGTTTACCAGTCTTTGGTTTTCTGAAAATTGCAATTAACATTTAGCATATCATAGTTAAGGAAAATTAATGTTGGACTTTTTATTAAGAAAAAGTAACACCGTCATTCAGAAAACCAGGGTAATGACAGAGAAAACTCCAGAATGTTGACAAGCCGACTTATCAAATACCTCGTCACAGATTGCTTTGCAGATGATCCAGTGACCTCAATCCTTGTTGATTTTCTGGCCCGCCTGTTCCACAGATTGATTGCAAAATGAGATTCTTCCAAATTTACCAGAAAAGGCAAATATATTACAATGACAATCCTAATTTAAAAGAAAAAGTAATTGGACAGTCAAATCAAACTCCGGCAAGAAAATGCGAGAACAAATGAAGAAAGAGAAGCTTGTATAAATTAAACATGTGTCTCTAGAATGAGAAATAATAGAAGAATCCCGTTCGAATAATATTTAATACCTAGTGATCCAGCTCACCTCTTCAGCATAATATGATATTAGGAACAATATTCCTACATAAACACCACATCTGAAGTCCATAAACTATTTTTTCAAGTCATTTTATAGCCCAAACTCAAAGATTCAGGAATCAAACTTCCCCAACTCTTGTAAAAATCACACGGTCAGGAATTCTATCTTGCTTGACTGGTGTTAAGAGTGAAAAACTTGCTATAGAACTATTAACAACTACCAGAGGCTGAAATCTAATGCCCATGGTCCCAATGGTAGTCACTAAGGAAAAGCCCAAACAATACTTTCAGATTATGTATCTGTCATATGACTCGAGTCAGGTTGTTAATCTGAACATGCAGGTAAAGAGCTAAAACTGCCAATTAAGAGCACCAATAACTACCATTTCCCAATCATAACAAATGTTTATTATCGCAATAATGTATACATTTCAGTTCATAAAATGATGGTCGGAAATTTATCTTTCATGCACAAAGTTTATATTTTAAGTAACAGCACAAACAACCATTGATACCTATGAAAGTAAGGGACCAGCATTTGCTGCTTCTTCCACTTGATTGAGTCCTTTGATGAGCAAATCTCATAGAGAGTTGAAAATATATCCTCTGTCTCCGTCCCTGAACTGGTAAGTGATACCCGGTCATCAGGGTGAGACATGTCATATGGAATTTCTGAACCATGGCCTAAGTCGCCTATAAAGAAAGGTTTCTCGAAAGGAAGTTCACTACTTAGAGAAATTAGAGAAGGCCGAGTCTCAGCATCAAGAATGGATTGCCCATAATAAGATAGGAGGGGCTGTTGAGGCATATGCATGGCTGGTGCTTGAGGTCCCATCATATCAAAGAGTAATGATAGATCTAAACCACTTCTTTTCATTTCACTTGGTCTAGACATGAGCAATCTCAGGACTTTCTCGCGCAAGTTGCATTGCTTGGTAATCCCGAAGCTCAAGAGTAGAGAGTTCGGACGAAAGTCTGTGGTCAATTTACGTAAAGCTTGTCAAAACTAATCAAGTGCATGTTAGGGGGATAATAAGCTGCATCACAAAGATGATATCAAGCATGATAAAAATTTCTCTTCACCATGGAGTAAAATTCAGCAAAACATGCAACTCCATTTTGTATGTGCTTCACTTGTTAACATAAACAGTGATGGAGTAATTAATGTGCTTTACCAAAAAGTTCAAACAAGATGATCAATAGCAAAAGAAATATCAGTGAGATAAAAACCTTGAACGTCGATGAGTACAGATCTTCGAGTAGTTGAATCATTCCTGAAAAGTTCATTACTATCCAACGTACTAATTGATGGTTTCAAGGGATCCTCTGTCAAATGCAGCGTTGGCTTATAGAAACATGGCTGCCATGAATCTTGACATAATCCTGGATTGGACAGGAGTGGATGATAGTCCTGGAGAAATAATGAGACCACGTAAATAATCAGTCATTGCATCACTATGACACAAATAATGATTAAATGCCAAATACTCTCAATCTGTAACATTTGTGGCATTCCGAATTGAAATCCATGCTGACAGTTGTTAACGGATGGGTAAAGGGATATCAAAATAGATGCGAAATCTAGTTTGATAAGCAGCTGTTTGTTCATACTGCACAAATGTTTGAAAATAGTCTATGAACCCAGCACTGAGATGGAAGGAAGCTAAAAGGAGTTGAAAACCCAACAAACTTTGAGCAAAAATACAAAGAAGCACAGGAAATAGAAACAGTTCCACAAACAAATTTTCCTAATTGCAGTCTGCCTAACGCCACTAATCAACAAGAACAAGAACATGATGCAACTAAGCTAAGACTGGCAAAAGATGAATTGGGAAATGAACCTATTAAGAAGAGTAAAGGAAAAGCCTTTTAGCATTAACAATCAAGAACTCCGTCACCAGACGCTCTTTTTCACAGTCTGGATCCGCTTGGAATACCAATTCCTTCCATTCAAAGAAAAAAAAGGTTCCAAGAGTTGGCATCAAGAACCAATAATCCAAACCCAATTAAAGAAAACAAAGATTGAAGGTGAGTGATGGCAGGCAGGTATTATTATTTACCTTACAGAACTTGGGCATGCCTCCTTGTTCAGGTGGATGGAAGAAGAGCCCAGGAAGATAGCCATGGGATTGGGAAGCCATCAGACAAAGCTCTGCCATTTACAACACAGACTTATGATACAAAACCCAGTTCCAGTATCTCAGCTCACAACAATTCCATGCTCCACTTATCTTTCCCGAATCTCCAAAATTCCAAAAAAAAATTATTCCAAAATTCAGGTCCTGAAATAAAACTTAACAGGAAAAAAAAAAAATACTAAAATGGTAAGGTTGATAACTTGAAGCTGTGGACAGGGAAATCGGTGTCATTTGTGATGCTTATTGGCTGAGAAGGGGAAGTGGGGTCAGTGGGGTCAATGGCCAGGTTGGATAATTGGATTCTGAATCCACGACAAAAAAGGTTCCGATTTATTGCGTTCAATTCTTTTTTGGGAATTAAATTAAATGTGGATTTCATTTTTCTCTGTTTTTTCCGCACCGTAATAATTTTGCGTCTCCTTTGTCGGAATCCATCATCACCGTTGGGGATATTTTTCCCATGTGGGCCCTACAACCTTTCTATTGCACGATTCCCCGCCCCACATTGGACTTAATACTTGTAAATAGTTTAGTTGTAATAATTTTTAGTGTGCTCAACGCTCCCCAAATAGTAGTCTGTTTATTTATTTATTTTGTTTTTTTTCTAATGCACCACTACTTTACTACTATATCACTATGAAGTCTTGATTTTGATTACAAGGTATAGAATTTATTCATACTTTTAACAAGGTATAGAATTTGAATTTCCCCTTATTGAAGTTCATTATTATAAAGTTAATATAACTTTAAATTTTCATACCATTTGGTTGATTAGTTTTTAACTTCGCTTATGTATAATTAGCTTGTCTGTCTATTACTGATAGGTCTCAAATTCAGAAAAATGAAAAGGGTTGCGTCAAGCGTAAAAACTTTGTTATTCAAATGAAGTGAATCATATTAGTAATTGTATAAAGGTTATGATACCCCACATACTGAAATAAAAGTTTAGTAGTTGTTGTTGTTGATAATAATGTTGGTCGATAACTTCGCTTAGTTATAATTAGGTCTGTCTATAACTGACCGGTCTCAAATTCAGAAAAATGAAAAGGGTTGCGTCAGGTCAATAGTCGCGTAAAAACTTTGTTATTCAAATGAAGTGAATGATATTAGAAATTGTATAAAGGTTATGATACCCCACATAGTAAAATAAAAGTTTAGTAATTGTTGTTGTTGATAATGATGTTGGTTGATTAGTTTTTAAAGTTCATATACGACAACCACATAACACTGTCATTCCAACATTATATACATAAACTTGTTTGACGTGAGACACACTATTATAGAAAATATCACTCTACACTCTCAAATACAAAAGCATTAAATGCAAAAACTGTTTTCAACAAATTTTAATAGATACCTTATTTTATCAAAGATAATTTGTTTAGATAAAACATTATTAGGTAATTACGATTAATTATAAGTTTTTTTAATAATTATTTTGATTTAATCAAAGATAATTTGTTTAGATATTAGTTAATAGGTAATACTTTATAAACAAATGAATGAGTGAACCTTACAAAATACTCCCCCTGTTCTCCAATAAGTGTCGTTTTAGAGATGTACACATTAATTAAGAAAAGTGATAAATTCTCTTATTTACCTATATTTATAACCATAACTTTTATATCTCTTATTTTAAATAACATTACATAGATAAATGGGACAAAGGGTAAAATTGGAAGCTTTTAAACTTTTTTCATTGAAATTTGTAAAATGACATTTATTTTAGAACAAAAAATGAGAGATGAAAGAGACAAGTATTAGAGAATTAAATATAAATATGTAACGTGGATTACCAAATAAAATAAAGCAGGTAACATATTGGCCCGTTAGAAAAAAAGACTATTTTTAAACGTGTTAATTTTGCATTGACAATCCATTGGGCCAAAAAAAAAAAGTGTGTTTGTTACGTGGTAATGGTAATGTTGCAATGACGATGGCATACGGCAAATTGTCAATGTTTGCATCAAAAGTGCAAATAAGGCCTATAATTTTTATCCTGTACCCGACAATACCCGATCTCTCACACTCGTCGGCAATAATATAATGTCAGAGATGGATCTATATAAACTCCCTTACGAACACCCATCGACGGTAATCATCGGACGCTTACACTTTCCAATCTATCTTCTTCTCTCCCTCGTTCAATTCCTGTTATTTATTTATTTATTTTCGGTTTTTGCATCTTTAATTTTACATTTTCTGGGTTCTCTCTGTAAAAGTTCAGAATTTCGTATCCATTTCCTCTCGTTGTCTCTCTTGGTCATACTCATATACCCCCGAAGCCCTGAGATTGGAGCTTCCGGATTCGCAAGTTTCTCGTCAACGCAACAAACCCTAGATTTCCTCAACCACTTTTGCAGTTAAAGCCCTTAATAATTCTCCATCCTTGATATTTTCTGGTTCCCTTAAAAACCCTAGATCTCGCATAATTTTCTGAATTAAATCTTATAACTGAATTCTATTAAATTTGAGCGAATTGTAGAGTCAAAATCGTTTTTTTTGTCATCGACCTTGATTAAGTTTTACCCATGGTAGGCATGGGGAGGGTTTACAACGGAGAAACCTCGAAGCCGTCGTCTTCGACGTTGTCATCTACGTCGCCCCCGGCGGTGACGACGTCGACATCGGTCACCGAGACGGTGAATGGAACACACGATTTTAAGATCACGGGGTACTCCTTGTCTAAGGGAGTTGGGATTGGGAAGTACACAGCGTCCGATACGTTTATGGTGGGAGGCTATGCGTGGGCGATCTATTTCTATCCGGATGGAAAGAGCATGGAGGACAATGCGACGTATGTTTCGTTGTTTATTGCCCTAGCCAGCGAGGGAACGGACGTGAGAGCGCTCTTTGAATTAACGCTCCTGGATCAAAGCGGGAAAGGGAGACATAAGATTCACAGCCATTTTGGAAGGGCCTTGGAGAGTGGGCCTTACACTCTAAAATACCGCGGAAGCATGTGGTTAGTTTTTCTGGAACTGATTTATTCATTTTTGGTAGTCAGCTGCTTCCTTTTATATATGTTTTTTTTTAACGATTGACATGGATTGTTGCAATTTTATGCACGTTTACGTGTTACTGGGTCTAGGAGTGGGACTCTGTATTTGGTTTGATTCATTTGCTGCGATTTCATCGTCTCTATGTCCTTTTACGTGTTATGCTAGTCCTAATTCTGGAAAATGTCGTGGTCACTTGAGTTTAAGATTTAATCTGATCACGTTCTTGTTCCAAATAACAGAAATTGGCAAAGAAGGTTGGCATACTGGAAACTTGTAACCAAGGAATACTCCTCCCAAGGATATCTCTGAAATGGGTTGTTTTTGCTTTTTGCTCATTCTCTTTTCTATCTTTCATGTTAAAGTATGATGAATCCAAAGTGGGTCTCTTGACATGTATAATGGGATGCTAATTTTAATATGTATGTGATTCTCGCTCCTTCTTGGTAGTGTTGCAGAATTGTGGTCTGAGCTACATCTATAATCTTTGTTATCTACTAATACACGGACCTTACTTGTTCATTCTAGAAAGAAAGGGAAAAAGGAAAGAAAATTCATCTGACATTTATTTTTTCATTGCATGAAAAGAAATGTAATGCTGTTACACGGTCAGTATGCTTTTGCATTCGAATCAGGATTGCCCTAGGGTCCAATTGTGATGATTGATTTTGTTCCCTTTGGGACTGGCATTTTAATTTCTTAACTTGATTCAATTGTTTACATCTTTTATTTTATAAGTTTTCCGTGGTTGTAGGTAGCCTTTCATCGTATGGGTTTGTTTTTGATTAATGATTGCAATTATTTAATGGTTTGAATTTGGATCTGCAGGGGCTATAAACGATTTTTCAAGAGAACTGCATTAGAAACATCAGACTACCTTATGAATGATTGTCTTCAGGTTCATTGTTGTGTTGGTGTAGTTAGATCTCAAACTGAAGGACCTAAAATCTACTCTATTGCTGTTCCACCTTCCGATATTGGTCAACATTTTGGGCAGCTTCTGGAAAATGGAAAGGGAACAGATGTATGTTTCGAAGTCAATGGGGAAAAATTTTCAGCTCACAAGTTAGTGCTTGCTGCTCGTTCACCTGTATTTAGGGCTCAACTATTTGGCCCTATGAAAGATCATAATACAAATTGTATAAGAGTCGAAGACATGGAGGCTCCTGTTTTCAAGGTTTAGTGCCTATTAATCCTCTCAACTTCTTTTTCTGCATTTTTACGGGAAGGATATTTATGTAGTTTTTTCTTTAATCTGTATGCGTTGCATGTGATGTGAAGCAGAAAGTTGGTTGTTTTGCATATTCAGCTGTAGAAATATTAGACCTTGTTTGTTGTGTAGCTATTTTATGTCAACATCTAATGGAAATAGGTATTTGGAGTACCAGATAATAGGAATGTGTCTTTATGATAAATCAATAGGATAAATGCCTTCCTTCACACAGCTATGGATATTTATATCCATTGCATGCTTATCCTCCTAAGCTCTGATCTCTCGTAATAATTTGCAATATCCAGTTGAGACATTTCTTCTTGTGTATCCTTCTTCCAGTCTTGGTAGATGATTATTTTCTAGTAGGTGGATTAAGACAGTTATGCCCAAGTTGTTCAGAAAGGTCGTGATCTTATTTTGGTCCTCTGGACATGATTCCACCTTGTTGTGTGCAACATGATGTTATATGTTCTGTCATGTATTGTATGAGGAAGTAACCATGTAAAGGTCGAACATATAATTGTTTTCCTCAGTTATCAAGTAAATGAAAGTATATTGTTCTTAAAGATGAATTTCATCAAAGTATTTTCATGGGAAAGAAGATGGCCTTAATTGGGTTCAAAGTAATGGCATACTCGAATTAGGTTGTCATAGTACGTACAACTCTTTGAGTAAAGTGCTTTACTTCCTTCCATTTTTACCATCAATTCAGGTGTGCTCTCTCTGAGGTGACCATATCCATTATTTACTACACCCACACCCTATGTTACTTAATGATTGTTGTCTTTTGACTTCTGGGCTTTTTATCAACAGTAAGTGAACTTTGGTCAATTGTTCATTACTTTCCGATTTTATCCTTGATGAAATGATGCTAGCAGCAAAAAATGCTTTAACAATTAATGTTGTGGGGTCTAAAAAGTTTTTCTTGTCTGTGAAGAAGTTTGTACCAATCTAATGCTGGAAGTATACTATTTCATGGATTTTGAATGAGTGCATGTCAAAGCCAACTTATTGATGTTTTCTAGTTTTGTTTGATAAATAGACAATTTGTTCAACAGGGGCTGACATGCATCTATATTATGTTGCTTGCCCTTTTCTTTCTGACACAAAATTTGGTATTGACATTGCTATCCCTTGCTTGTTGGGTTTATTATTGAAGAATGCAGTAATTCGTTTGCATGCTTAGGATTGACTGATGACTGTGCTGTTACCTTTTATGTTCCTTACAGGCTCTACTTCATTTTATCTACTGGGATAGTTTACCTGATATGGAAGAACTTACTGGTTTGAACTCAAAAGGAGCTTCGACGTTGATGGCTCAGCATCTGCTTGCTGCTGCAGATCGTTATGGTTTGGATAGGCTCAGGTTGATATGTGAAGCCAACCTCTGTGAGGATGTAGCTATAAATACTGTTGCAACTACTCTGGCCCTTGCAGAGCAGCACCACTGTTTCCAGCTGAAGTCTGTTTGTCTTAAATTCGTTGCCATGCCTGAAAATCTTAGGGGTAAGTGTATTATCTCTATTTGAAAATTTTAACAACGATGATTCTTTGCCCTTGGATAGTTTGAAGCATTTGAAATTTTTCCAAGGAGTACATGGTGTCTGTATTGCAAGGATGAAAGGAGTCCGTTCATCTTGTTACTCTGTTGTGTAACAACTAGTTTTTCTTTATCCTGGTATTTATGTAAAATATTATGGCTACATAGTTTATTGGATGATTTAACTTGTTAAGTAGGTTCTAGTATTTGGGTTCTGTTGAGGTTGCCAGCTGATGCTAATTAGTTGACTAGAGCTGCTTGCCAATTTTCTAATTACAAGTATATGCCAATGAAAAAGGGGAAGAAAATTGAAATAGGAAAAATAAAGTTTAAGCACGGTCATGCACTCGAAACTTTGTCATATGCCATTATTATTGTAGGGAACGGCTATTAGACGTGCACTACGTTCTGTTAGCTTTACGAATAATAATTTACATGGTATGAATCGTTGCAGAATAATAATATTTACATGGTATGAATTGAAACTTTGTCATGCACTTGAAACTTTGTGTTAGCTCAACAAATCAGTGTCAATGAAGGCTAAATATTAAAATGAAGATTTACCCATTTTAGAGATGTGTGTTCATTGATTGAGGAACTGATAGACCCATGTTTCTGACAACCATCTTTGCTCAATTGTGACTGATAATTGGTGTTCCGTGGAATTTCACATGAATATTGGGATTTTGCATTTAATTGCTTTTTTTTTTCCCTTCCCTTTTTGGCAGCTGTTATGCAGACAGATGGATTTGAATACCTGAAAGAAAGTTGTCCAAATGTGCTTACTGAATTGTTGGAGTATGTGGCTAGGATCAATGAGCATTCGGTTAGTAGTAACAAGCAATTGATTGATGCTGTAATGGACGGTAGTGACGTCAATGGGCGGCGTGTAAAGCAGAGGCTATAGTAGCTCTTGTGATTCAGTCATCATCACTGTTAGGTTAAAGAGAGTAGCTGAAATCAGTTTCCAGGGTTAGAGAAAACATTTTTTCAAATGCAGATTCTTGCTTGACAAAGTTGTAAATGTAGTGGTATCTCTGTGTATGTCATTACTTTGTACTGCGTAAGGTCTGTCTCTCTGAATGGTATTGTAGTGTGGATCTGTAACAGGTGTATCGTTCCTTCTGATAGTAAGAATCCATACAATTAACAAGCTATTAACTAAAACTAAAGTGTTGATCTATGTTAGCTACCTCCCTCTCCCTCTCCCTCTCCCTCTCCCTCTCCCTTATGGTTCTAGGAGCAAGTTACTGTTTGTGTAATTTTATTTCACTGACTGCTTTTATTGAAGTCAGTTTAAACTAGGTTATATACATTTTGATGTATTCTTGCATTGGGGGCTAGGAATTTGAATTGTGAAGTTTTTGGTGTGCAGGTTGGTGAAATGCTTGAGAGTTAAAATAAGGCTCTATGGAATGATTTCCAACATTTTCATCGAATGTGCTGTGTGCTGGGTTTCAAGGTGCTTTGCACCTTGCTGTATGTGAAATAAGTTGCCGAAGTATTTGCCCTGCATTGTGAGAGAAAAACTTTGTCATATTTTTTTAGCACAAGTGAAAAGATTTTTTTTTCTCTCCATAATTGTTCAATTCAATTTTCATTTTAGATAATTTTAACATTAAAAAACGGAAAATCCTCCATAATTGTTTAATTGAAATCACAGTTTAGATCATTTTAACATTAAAAAACAAACAACTATGGAAGAGGAGAAAACATCAAAGGGGCATTTGAATGGTAAAATAGTTATTTTTAAGTTTTAACTAATCTTATGATGAAATAGTTATTTTTAATCAATCTTATGATGAGTTGGAGCCTTGGAGAGTTAAGAGGTGTCTTCGATACATATTATTTTTTTCAAGATTTATATTTTAAAAGTTGAAAATTGAACTATTAGATGGATACTATTATTGCACTTGCCAAAAATTTTACTCTTTTCTTTTAGTTCCATTAAAGTATAATACTTGAATTGCATATTTGTTATTGATTAGTTTTGTAAAATAAATCTTTACATGAGTTTGGTTTTGCAAAAGTTAAAATTTTGGATGAAATTTTATAATTGAGTTTTGCATTTAAATTTTTAATTAGTTTTGTTGTACTTTTTCAAACTGACCGATTAATTTTCAATTCTTGATTATTTTTTAATTTCATTATCTCATATTATAACTAAGTATTCAACTATGTTTAATTAATAAATTAGCCTATTACTTTTAAATTAAAAAATTAATGAGAATTAAATGTTATAATTAAAATTAATGAGGTGATTGCGAAACAGAGCAAGGGTTTAGTATTGGTTTCTATCACTGACCCGTACCCGCAAACCAAATACCCCTTCGACAACGATAAATCAGTGGTACAAAGTCACAAAATAGACTTCCTACTTTCTCTCCGGCGAGTCGCTGCTGCTTCTCACCGTCGTCCTTTATCCTCCACCTCGAAGTTCCTCCGGCGAATGCACAGTTGAATCGATAGATACACCATGGTAAAGTTCTTCCCTTATTAATTAAGTTGTCTGCTGCAGAGCAGTTGTAAAACTTTCTTGCATTATTGCTCCAAGTTATCATCTCAGATTGGAGAACTTGAATTGATGCCGCAAAGTCTCTATCTTTTTCAGATTTAGTGATGTGGTTCGGTGTCTTTTGCAGTTGTTTTTCTCATATTTCAAGGATTTAGTTGGCAGAGAAGTCACTGTGGAGTTGAAGAATGATTTAGCAATTCGAGGAACGCTCCATTCTGTCGATCAGTATCTCAATATTAAGCTTGAGAACACTAGGGTTGTTGATCAAGACAATTATCCCCACATGGTACTTCTTTTTTCTCCTTTTTTCTTCCTTTTTTAGGGTTGCATGTCTAATTTTGAGGGTTTTAGGGTTTTAGTTCTTGTGGGTTCAGATCGTTTCTTCCGTTCCCTTATGAAATTTCCTCTCTCAATTGCTAAATCTTGGCATACTATGCGTTGCTTGTGAAAATTCCCGGTTCAATGCATCATGAATAGATGGTTTTTTTTTTTTAATTTTTATTTTTAATAGCGAGCAATATTCATGACGAGATTGTGCTTGCTTCCTCGGTTTTCTCGAACTTCTTTGAAGGTTTCCAATTTTATTTTTATTTTTTTTCACTTTTCTCGTCGTAACAGTATTATGTTTTATATTGTTTTTTATCTTTTTCTTTTTGAAGTGCTCCATAAAAGTCGATGCGTTTCTAGTTATCTTCTTTTATTCATGAAATTTGGAGTGAGAAATATTTAGGGCCATTTATGACTAGTATTTTCTGGTAAAATTTTTTCAAGCAATTTTCCTGCATCTCTTTATCTCTTTCTTGATGAGTTGCTAGGTGAAGAAAAATCAAGCAGAATTGTTATTTTGAAACCTTTGGATTCATAATTGTATAAACGTTTGTGAATCCCAACATGCATAAGTACTGTTATATGTAGATTCTTGAGTCATTGAAGATCAAAAATTGGTGTTTATGTCAAGTCTTTGAACTTGTGAGTGTCTATACCATGCCTGTGCCACGACCCACCCTTGCGCCTTGATTAGATTGGCTGTTGTAGATCGTATCAGGTTCACATTCTTGGCATTCAGTAATTGACTCTCTTGTGGAGAACCCGTCTTTTCCTTTTTTGAATCACTTTCTCGTCACCTTGACTTCTCTCAGCCAAACAGTAAACAATTTAACAGTTCCTTCTTGCTAGTGTTGTTTTGTGTTGTAATACATGAAATATGGTAAACATTCTTATACATAGCTTCTGGTGTTATGCTCATGCTTTGGGGTCATTAATTTGGTGGTTTTGTGGTGGTGTAAATGTGACCCCTTTAACAGCAGTATGAAAAATGTCCTTGTTGGTTTGGCAGCTTAGACGTTTTAGCGAACTTGCTTTTGAAATTCTTTTGGATAATTTACACAGGATTTTTTGCTTTAAACATTTTATTCCCCAGCAACTTCATCTATTGTACTAGTTAAACCTTTTCCGTGGCATTGTGAGGCCAAATTTACAGGCTCAGTTTTAACAAATTATGACATCTGTGCGTCTAATATCAAACCGTGTTTCCTCCATCTTCAGCTAATATTTGAGTATCATTGATCTTTTCTTGGCATACAGCCAGAATTATGCATTCATCTTTCTACTATTTGCAGCTTTCAGTGAGGAACTGCTTCATTAGGGGATCAGTTGTTAGATATGTCCAGTTACCACCAGAGGGAGTTGACATCGAACTACTTCATGATGCCACGAGAAGAGAAGCTCGGGGTGGCTAAGAATTAACACTCGCGATATGTTTCTTCGAGATATGTTTGATGTATTGCTTTAGGGATTAAAGTTTGTACCCCGAAACCTTTTGTATTCTGTACCAGTAACTGCCAAGAGTGTCAATGTTTTCTGAATTAAACCAAGGGGGATATTGTTGACATATCTTGAACACCATATTTTCATAATGCATGATAATAACCTTTACAAAGAAAGTTGTTTAGATTGGGAAGCTGGCGGCTATTAAGACCTTCAAGTTGAAATACTATTGGCATCCTACCTCTGCGGTTCTTATATGATTGTGATTATGTTCCCCGTACATCAGTGCCTGGAGTTCTTAAACAACAAACAAGACAACATTCTAAAACGCTGAAAATAAGAATATCCTTAATCACATATTTTAGATTCTTGTTCCGGTTGCATCAAAGCCTGCAAGACTTGAATGGTAAAGCTCCTAGCTACTATTGAAATCCCTTTTTTCTTTTTCTTTTTTTTTTTTAATTTTATTTTGGGATAAAGTTGAACGAACACTGGTCTTTAATATTATTGAAGTGTAATATCAATTGGAGTTGTAAAGCAGTTTCAGAACGGAAAACAGGGCTAAGAGGTGCGACTGCGGTATTTCAAGATTTATCCTAAAATCTTCCAACTAGATTTTTCAATTGGCTGCAATTAAAAGCACTACCAATAGGTTAAAGGTTGAATTGATATTTGGGTATTGGTAATTACTTGAGCAATGGGGCTTTCTTTTTTTCAAATTTCCTTGTCGGCAAAGTTTTAAATACGAGAATTAATCATGATTTATGTCCATATATTCCGTTTTCTTCATCAAATTAATGAATTTCCTTCCTTATCCACTTATTTCTTCTGAGGCGAATCACCAATAGAATTTTTTTCCTTTGTATTCAAAATATATATATATCTAAACCCGGCTATATAATAGAGCAACCTTGATTACCGCATTTGCATATTCTTCAATCTTATTCACTTACCAAAGCTTTTCAAAAGAAAATCTCCATCATTTTCTCCTTCACATCTTCACTAGTACGTCTCAAGTCTTTGGCAATGGAAAATCGCTCTCTTTGTCCGGTGACTCTCTTGCATTTCCACCCAATTTAATTAATAGCTTTGAATTTAACATGTCTATTTTTTTTTTAATTTCGTAATTTATGCTCTTTTTAACTAACTAAACTAACTAATCCAAAATGTTTAGAGAACCGTTCTCCGAGTGGACATGAATTGCTGTGAGGATTTCCCCAAAAAACTAAAGAGAGCATTCTTGGATATCAAAGGTACCTAACTGTTTATATAACTCACACACACACACACACACACACACCTGTGCTGCTAATATTTATACATGCATACATGTTGTTGACTGTGCAATTCTCGTAATATATATAATATACATAGGTGTTGATTCAGTTGTTGTGGATCCAGAAGAGATGTTAGTATACGTTACTGGCAAAGTAGATCCAACGCTTTTAATGAACGCCACTAGAAAGATGGGAATAAGCTCAGAGATATTGTCGTATGAAAAAGAGCCCATTAATGCTGACAGGAAACGGTGCCACAGTACTATACCAACTGGAGGGAAGGAGAAGAAGAAATACGATTCATGTCATGATGGGAATGGGGGCTGTGGTGGTCATGATGAGCGAGAAGATTTTGTTCATAAAGTTGAAGATTATGTGCCACCCAAGTTTGATGAAAAAGTATGCGGAGATCCTTTCTGCATACTTCATAGAAGCAGACCAATCATTAATCAACGCGTTACTTCGAGGGCCTCCGCTGATCATCCCCACCACAATGGAGGTGGAGGCTCTTTTCATAACTACTATCGGCAGCGTCATCATCATCATCCTGGGATGTCACGACACAGGCGGCGTGGATTGTATGGGGATCGAAGCAGTGGTTGCACAATTATGTGAATGTATTTACTTATAACATGCATGCACGATTCTTTCTTAATTATACTTGCTTATTAATTAGTATAAACAAGGAGCGAATTGAATTGAATTCAGTAGGAATTTCTTAATTAGACGCTGTACTTTTACAAATTAACAGCGGTGCACATGCAATAAAAGTTTATTGTGACATGCATCTTGAATATAATTGAATATATTTTGATGTCGTCGACTTCTTCGTTGTATTTTCAAAGAAGAAACAACATTTAGATTTTCAGTCTGTTAGGGTGATCGATTGAACTCCAATATAATCGCATGCTCAGAGATCGATTCATAATATAAACAAACAGGCTACGTACAAATGTTTAATCTGTAGTTCCTGAAGATGCATAAAATATCTGCAAATGAACAACCAATGACACTACAGACCGCACTTAATTTGATCAGTATATATAGCCTAAGACCGCAGTTCTTTAATTGGAGGTCATGGGAAATGCAGTCAATTTTTGATTGATTGATTGCATGTATTTTTTTTTGTTTTTTCTTTCTTTAATCACGGACGATATTTTCAGTAATATAAACAAAAGTATGGAAAGATCAAATAAATAATTGATAATCGTATCAATTACGTACTAATATAAATGTTTTTCTTTTTCTAAATTTGGATCCACAAATATCCCGTGAGTTTTATATAATATGCCCTTATTTTGAGAAATTGATATGCAAAATAAAATAAAATCCAAATCTGGATCTCCACCATAATTGATCCTTTTGCTTAATTTTCTTCTGTCCCACGTAATTAATATTTTGTCATATATTTTATTTACTTGTATGTATATAAATCCTACTTTGCTCTAAGGCACAAAGTTGCTGTCTCTAATTAATCTTTTTTTCCAGTTCCTAATACAGAGGTACGCTAGCTTTTCATTCTTTGCTTAATTTCCGTTCTTTCATGGATGATATGATACTCAGAAAGACGACAAGTTTCTGTATTCTCTCTGTTTTTTTTTTAAAAAAATTGATAGTTATAATTGTTACCGTAATGAATGGGTAAAAGATTCAAAGTTTGATATTTCTGCATTCTATTATATGCAATTAATGTTTACGTAGCTAGAAGAATATATTTTGAAGTGCACGTACGAATATTGATTATACCTTGATTTTGTATATTAATGGTTTATGTTGGCATTCCAGTCGCTCGCTGTTCAAATGGAGCCATTTGCAGATGTGGTAAATACTACGTATTCTCCATATACAAAATTTTCATCGATCGGCTCCTAAAATTAAATCTTTTAGAACGTAATTTGTTGCAGAGTTGTGTGTTGAAAGTGAATGTCCATTGCGAGGCTTGTAAGATGAAGATTCTCGAAGTACTCGATTCTATAATTGGTAATAATAATATTCCAATCTCTTCATCCTCCTCCTCAATTAATTTGTATTTTTAAGTTTGGTTTGGTTTGGTTTATGTAAAACTTTATAATATTGCACAGTTGATAGCTTTGAATTCTATGATCGTAAATTTACTCCCTGTATGTATTTTTTTTACTTAATTAGGAGTATATTCAGTGGATATAGTTGGACAAGAAGGTTTAGCAAAAGTTCGGGGCGAGGTGGATCCAAACATACTTCTGAAAGCATTGTCAAGAACAGGAATGCATGCAGAAGTAGCATGGGTGAGTCTTAACCATCCGATGATGAGCCGGAGTGGGAGTGGTAGTGTTCCATTCCGAAGTTATACCGGCCAAGCTCCATTCAACAATTATTCCGGCAGCTATGGCAACTACGGTCCTTCCAGCAGCAGGTACTACAGGGGTGGATTTCCCGAACATTGGTCGTCGCATAATAATTACTACGGCCATCGACAGTACTATCCCCCGAGGGGGACGATGGGAGGTCATCATTATCAGCATCAACATCATCCTTGTGGTGCCTCCGCTTATGGATCTTATTACAACAATTACGGTTCAATGCCGTCGTATCCGTATGCCGATGATATTCGCAATTCATGCAATATCATGTGATCCTCAGTTTTAAATCACTCACTAATAATAAGACATGTTTAATTAAATTGGTATTTTGATAGACATTATTTTGTTTTTTTTGATAGACATTATTGATTTGGTAATTTGGTTGTTCAAATTCAACTGTTTTGTGTATGCTTTATTATTATTATTATTATCAAATTCTAATTAATTGGATTTGTGGAGTAGAAATGTTATTTACTGAACCAGACATGCAAAACAGAACAGTAAACGCTATTTTTTATTTTTAAATTATGGGCAATCTATAAATATTGATTTAATTTTAGGACAGAGAGTGTTTGGCTCAGCGGCAGGCAAACAGCCAGTAGAACCCTAAACCCCCTCGCTTCTCAATACTACGATACACAAATCATTACAGCACTATTCTTTGGTTGATTGCCTGTTTTTATCTTTGTCAATTTCATGGAATCCGCCGAAAATTCTTCTCATGTTCGATCGGCGACGACGCCAAATGCAGCAACGAGGTTTGTAATCGCCATGTTCATTTTGCTTTGCTCTGTCGAATGCAAATGCTGTTTCGTTCATTAATTTTATTCGAAACGTGATTGCGATGTCATTAAGCTAATTTCACGATTTGGTTTTCCTGCCCGCCTTGGCCCTTGAGGCTTGAAGTGAGTCGTAAATATAGTTCCGAAATATTTTTGCACAATTCTTTTGAGTTTCATTCTTGCGATAATTCTGTTGTGGAATAAGTGAGCAAATTTTGTTAAACTAGACTAGAAGGCTACGTGGAAATCCACGGACAGTCGTAATCATCAACTTATTTTTGCTCGACGGCATTTTCTTCTCACTGAGTGATTCTCTGGTATTTTTCAATGTTGAAGAGCCTTTCCAGGCATAAATGTTCGGCATGTTTTAAGCAGTATAAGAAGAAGGAGCATCTCGTTGAACACATGAAAACCTCCAACCACTCGGTTCATCAGCCTAAATGTGGGGTATGTCAGAAGTATTGCAGGTCCTTTGAATCGCTAAGGGAACACATCCATGGTAGTGCATTGATCAAGTTGAATTTTGGTTGGAAGTTGAAGATAAAAATCATGCTGGTCAATTCTCAAGTTTCTAGCTTTATAATTGTAGGTCCATTGTCAAAATTATCTTGTTCAAGAATCTTCTTAGAGAAAGGTTGCATCCTCTGTTTGAAACTCTTTGACAGTGTCGATGCTCTCACTGATCACAACGAGTTGTGTCAATTACCTGCTCCTGCTCCCCTTGTGAGTTGATCAGTAACTTTTGCTTGTTGCTCTTAATGTAATTCTAGAGATCTGTTTTTTATGTGCAGTAAATATAATTGCTGATAAAGATGCTTACTGTATATCTCCATCCACAAATAACTCAGAATGGAAATGCAGCCTAGTTTAGAACTCAAGAACCCATGATATTGTTGCAGGGAATGATGAAGATACCTTGTACAGAATCTCGAACAAATATCCTGGCATCAAACACTGCGAACAGCAGTGGAAGAGGTTATGAAGCTGTTGCCATAGATTGTGAAATGGTCGGTGGTGGAAGCAACGGGTCACTTGATCTCTGTGCGAGGGTCTGCCTTGTTGATGAAGATGAGCAGCTACTTTTCCACACTTATGTGCTACCTCCAATTTCTGTGACGGATTATCGGTATCCAATTTCTGTAATTTGTTTGTGTTTCTGAATTTAAGGATTATGGTTGTACATATGTGCTGACATTCCTCGAACCTGTGTGCCTAAGGTTTGAAGTCACTGGTATTAGAGAGGAACATCTCCAAGATGCCATGCCACTCAAGGAAGTGCAAGAACAAATTTTACAGATTCTTTACAATAGGGAGTCAATGGAGCACGTACATCGGGGTGTTGGGCAGGCTAAGGTTCTTGTGGGTCATAATCTTGAGAGCCACTTGGATTGCTTGCGAGTGTATTATCCAGATCATTTACTGAGGTTGATTGATTCTGAAAACTACTAAAAGATGCCCATGCCCAGAAGTTTTGGTCCTTGATTTTGATTGAGACACTCGTGCTTTCTGTTGGAAACTTGGGCACATCAATTTATATTGAGCTCTTCTTTCTTAGACGTACAATTATTTTGAGCAACTAGAATCCAGTAATGCATTTTAGAGGTCTTTTCATGTATGCATCAAAATCTGTTGGCATATTGTAAAAGCAGAAGGTACTTGTAGCCAAAGATTTGAGGGGGAAAACAAAATTTTGGTACCTATTGCCTGTGCCAGGATCACCTCTCCCTTTACAATTGTTGAAGTTCTCACCTTTGTACCCAGAACTGAGTGGGAAAAAATAGTTGCTTGCTTTCTTCTCCATATGCTGTATTAACTGCTCTTTTTTCTTTGACGTAATTAATCCTTCTCTCTCTGTGCTTGTAGGGATACTGCAAGATACCAACCCTTGATGAAGACTAATCTTGTCAGCCACTCACTTAAATATCTTACAAAGACATTTCTAGGGCAAGTTAAGCAGCCTTTCTTTATCTACTGCTTGCTCGTTTTCTCCCCTCCCAAACACACACACACACACACACAAAATGCATGAAATGTCTTTTTGTTTTCAGTTGTTTATTGTGTAATATCCGTGTTTTTATGCTCCACATTAATCACTACTATCTGCTAAAAGGCAATCCAGAACGCAAAAGAATGTAGAATCTCAGTTTTTGGCTGAAATTAGACAGTTCATATAATAAAAAAGCATAAAAATGACCTGCTTAGTTTAATACACTTTTTCTTCTTATCGTCATTAGAAACTCTTACTAGGCACAACCTTGATACTTGAAAAAGGAACAGCCTACACATTTAGCTCATAAGCTGTTCTGTGCACCAAATAACGTCAACTGCCATATGATTTTGCTATGATGAGTTGAAGTCCTATTAGGAATGGTTATGGGTTATGTGACCCACAACTGAACTCTCATATTCATTACAGCAGTATCTTTCTTATAAGGATATAGCAAACATGTCCAATGTGTTCTTTTTCCTTGACAGATACGATATCCAGATTGGGGCGCATGATCCTTATGAAGATTGTGTGTCTGTGATGAGGTTGTATAAAAGAATGCGGTCCCAAGATCACCAGATGGGTGGAATTGGATGGTTATTAGTTGTTCAAGAGAATTTCAGCTCATCCAGCGGCTTGGATTCATGGAACTCTGAGGAACTTGATCAAATGACACCAAATGAACTCTTTAAGATGTCCAGATCAAATTATAAATGTTGGTGTTTGGACTCTGGGACAAGCATTTGCAGATGAATGAAGTACTCCTCAGTTTCAGAGCTAAAATGTCAAGTACCCAGTGATGCTTGTCTTCTTCATTGTCAATTAAGGTTGTTAACTAGAATAGAGTTGCTATGATTGGAGAGCTCTCATGGATGAATATTATTTATATTAGAGATTTATGCCTTTGTAAAGTTAACTTGTTATGCTTGTTCTGAGTTTGCTGTTTGAGGATATTAAATACTAATATGAATATCTTCACCAGGAGAATTTCTCCAAACAAACCAAAATAAAAGAGAAAACTTGGCGCGATTAAACATGCGCGCCAATGTTATAACTTCCGTGCTTTACTTGCTTGAGCAGAGAATGCTTATTTCCAATTATTTACACTAGATAATGAGATAACTAATAAACAAACTTGTAATTCATTTACAATAAGGTTAAAATAGTTTTCAATTATTGATCTTTGTCTATTTTTCCAACTTTATTATTATTATTATTATTTTGCATTATATATAATTTGAAATTATAATTATTTATTAGTAATAGTAGCGTTATACAGTTCCCGTCAAACTGCTGCAATATGTGCATAATATATTTATCTGTACGAATATTACTATTAAGCGCGATACGTACCCACCGCCATCAAAATTGACTTTTTTTAGATCCTCAGGCCCGGGGACACGGGACACTGGGCTTCTTTTGCTTTCTTACTGAAAAAACACACAGTCACACACTGACTTCAAAACTGAACAACAATAAGTTGTGTTTTGTGAGAGTGAGAAGCACACACATCACATCATCGTTACGAGACATGGAACTACTGTTGTTATTTACAGATCATCTCTAAGATTGGAACTTTGACAGACTTATATGATGGCGGTGGCTTCGTTAGGGTTACAAGGAGGACACGGGAGCCTGTCCTTGTGGGACGGAGTGATTGAGTTGACCAAGTCAGCGCAGGAGAGGAACACTGACCCTTTGATGTGGGCGATGCAGATGTCTTCAACCCTCTCTTCGTCGGGCTTGTCCATACCGTCTCTTGAGCTCGCCAATCTTCTTGTCTCGCACATTTGTTGGGCTAACAACGTCCCCATCGCTTGGAAGTTTCTCGAGAAGGCTTTGACACTCCGACTTGTTCCCCCTATGCTCGTTCTCGCACTTCTCTCCACTAGGTTTTTTTTTTTTTTTTTGCCCTAATTACCATTTAAACTTTCCATTATTTTAATATTAATTTCAGTAGTTTTGCTTTTGTTTTTTTGAAACAGGGTGGTGCCCTATAGAAAGAGGTACCCTGCAGGATATAGGCTATACATGGAGCTCCTTAAAAGATACGCCTTTTATTTGCCATCTCTTATCCAGGGTCCCAAATATCCAAAGTATGATATCGGACTCATTTTTTCACTGGTTTGTGTGAATGGGGACTCATTTTTTTTACTAGCTTGTGTGAATGGGTGTGTGTGTGTGTGTGTTTTAAATAAGAAAGCTTCTCCTTTTAGTTCAGTTTTACTTGTAAGTTATAGGAATTGATTCCTTGATTGATTTTCAGCGTCAACAATGATTTCTTTAATCTCAGGCTATTTTTATTTGAATGAACTCTTGTAATGCTGCCTGTCAAATTATATATTTTATATTTATCAAGTCTGCCTTGTTGTGAATGCCGGTGTCCATGTAATGCAACAATTTATTATGTTTAGTTGACTCTGTTGATCACTTTCTGTATGGAAGAGTATTGTGGGATTGATACAAGTGCAGCAATTGACAAATTTGTCGTTGCAATTTCAGGATTATGGAGTCTATAGATAACATTCTTCATCTTTCGCAAATGTTTGGTCTTCAGGCATGCGAGCCTGGGCTTCTTGTTGTTGAGTTCGTTTTCTCGATTGTGTGGGAGTTGCTTGATGCATCACTTGAAGATGAAGGTTTAATGGAAATAACCCCAGAAAAGAAGTCTAGGTGGACAACCAGGAACCAAGATATGGAAATAGACAATTATGATAGCACTGAGGGGAAGATGATGGAAAATCAGGAAGTTATCCGGAAAATGAATACTGTAATGGCTGTTGAATTAATTGGGGAGTTTCTCCGAAATAAAGTGTGTTCGAGAATCCTTTTTTTGGCACGTCGTAACATGTAAGAATCTTATTCCTTTGCATGTTCTCATAAATGTTCTTGTGCAGTTGAATGGCTGTTCTCCTTTCGGCCAGCAACCATAAGTGCTTTTTTGCTTAAGTATTAGTTTAAACTTTTTCTCCCTCTTGGCGTATAGACTTTCTATAAATTCCGGAAAATTGCACTCTGGGTGTATAACTAGCATCACACATTGCTTACTCTATAAAGTCAAATCATCATTTGATCTTTCTATTCTTTTAGGCCGGAGCACTGGGAATCGTTTATTCAGCATTTGAGATTGCTCACAGGAAAATCATCTGCTTTAAGAGATTCAAAAAATATTTCTCCAGAAGCTCTCTTAGAATTGACATCCAGCACACGAAGGGTGCTTTCGCGGGAATGCAAGACAAGTTCAGAGAACAGGTTCCATGCTGTAATGGCCTCTGGATCCCTAGCATCTCCTGCTGGTCAGTGTCAAAACACTAGTCGTTCTTCGCTGTGGCTTCCTATTGATTTGTTCTTGGAAGATGCCATGGATGGATCACAAGTGACATCTACAAGTGCAGTTGATACTCTTACTGGTATGCTTCATCTATCTTTCTCAAGTTATTGGAACAAGCACTGCATTTTTGATATTTCTAGAGAATGTCATGTACTATATTAGTAATATTTCAGGTCTAGTGAAAGCTCTTCAGGCACTTAATCGGACAACTTGGCAGGATACATTTCTTGGTGTGTGGATTGCAGCTTTAAGGCTTGTTCAAAGGGTAAGAAGGCATCAAATTAGAAATTAGAATTTGATTGCTTTAGTTATATTGATGCTACGTTTATTCCACATTTTAGCTGGCTGCTACGTGCTTTTGAAGTTTGGTTGGTGTCTAGAATTTCTATGACACCAATAGTACTTTATTCTGTTAACAATGCTATTTTAGTTGTTCAATTACTCATGAAAAAGTTGTGGAGATTTATCTTATAATTCAGGTGGGGTTGATGGATTGTGTTCCTTTTGATCTTTTAACTAGAAAGACATTTTTTTGGATACAAAGATACTTCTCTGTGGATCATCTAGATATGCATAAAGTTTCTGCAGTTAGCTAAGTTAGTGGTTGAGTGAACCTTTAAAGAACTTATGTTTCGTGAAAGCTTCTTGTACATAGTCATAAGTTTCTGTGAAAATGACCTGGCCTAGTTGGATTTGTTTAGGAAATGGATTCAAGTGAGGGTCCTGTGCCACGCATTGATACCTGCTTGTGTATGTTGTTGTCTATTACACCACTTTCAATTGTGAACATCATTGAGGAGGAAGAAAATTCTGGTGAATCTGATAGTCGGTTTACCAGTCCAAGAATAGAGAAACAGCCAGTTGGAAAGCGTCGCCAAGATTTAGTGGCAAGCCTGCAGCAATTGGATGATTATGAAGGCTTGATAACTCCACCTCCATCTGCAAGTTCGTTGGCCAATCAAGCAGCAGCCAAAGCAATGATGTTCCTTTCAGGTCTATCAGTTGGCAGTGGATATTTTGATGGCATAAGTTTAAACGATATGCCAATGGGTTGTTGTGAGTATCTTTTTTATGACGTCCGTACATGGTATTAAGTTACTTGATTTTCTTTTTCTCATGTTGTTGTTGTTGCAGCAAAGGTGAACCTACTTCCATATTGCTTCCTTAGACTGTGTTTTAATATTTGATGAGGTCTCTAGTATATGTTTTGGAATGGTGTTTCCTTGAGCTCCATAGTTACATTATACTGCCTTGAATGAATTGTTCACATAACATGTTGAACTTTTCCTGTTAATGGAACTAGTTACCATAAAACAGAACCTTACATCCTTGCAGATATTGCTTCAGTTTATAGTTACAATGAGTAAGGTATTACTTCAATGTTATTATTTGAGTATGCTATGTTTTTTAGTGTTTGTTTTGTATTTGAATCTTTGAGTTCACATTTTTGTACCTATGATCCATACCTGTCTCTGATAACTCTGCAACTCTTTGTAGCTGGAAACTTGCAGCATTTAATCGTTGAGGCTTGCATTGCCAGAAATGTTTTGGACACTTCAGCATATTTATGGCCAGGCTATGTGAAAGGCCGAACCAACCAAATACCTCGTAGTATATCAGGTCAAATGCCCGGGTGGTCATCACTAATTAAAGGATCTCCTTTAAATGATCCAATGATTAGTGCATTGGTTTCAATTCCAGCTTCAAGGTATGATGAAAATAACATCTTAGATGGTTTTTCCTATATTTATATTATCTTACTGTATTACTTTTCTAATGCTTCATAGCTGTTCTTTTCTTTGTTACTTCTTTTCCTTTTCAAAAAATTGCAATATGTGATACTTTTCTAGTGTCAGGTCCTTTCTTGCAATAGAAACGTATATGTTGGAAGTATGTTTTGTCAGTTCTGTTTTAGGAAGGACGAGTAAACAGTTGAAGATTGAAAATGGTTTCTATAGGAACTGCTTTTAGGCATACATCTGAGTGATCTAGCCTGTGTTATTTAGAACGCTTTGCTACATGAGTGTCAGCTCTCTATTGATGAAAGAGGGATTTTTAACTCTTCCAAACAGGAAAAAATTCTCTATCTTATCTTTTCCTCTGTTATAGCTTTGTATGAAGACGATATCTATCCGCTGTTCACTCATGTATCTTGAATTGGTTTGACTAAGCTCGGCTACATTCTTTACTATCATTTGATTGAGCCCTCAATGATTTTCAGCTATTTTCTTGTGCATATGCAAAGTAAATTTGGTTCATCTTTATCAAGCTTCTTGTAGTACAGAATTAATTTGTATTTTGCTTGTAGGCAATGCTAAAATGGCTTAGGCATAAGCATTTTTAATATAGGATTGAATAGAGTGAACTTTGAGGTACTAAAAGTTGATTATTGCTGAATAAGTTTCTATTTTTCCCCTGAAGAGAAGAAAAGAAAATTTCTTCAAAAATATTGTAAATGTAGACAGTTTGAGCTTTGAAAAACTTTTGGGTTAGTTTGAGCTGTTTAGCTCAACCCAAGCACAAAGGGCTGAAGCTGGGTCATTGGGTCCTCTACTTGCACTGTTTTCCTGGTAAAAAAGTTTTGTGCAAGTAATTCAAAAAATTTAATGACAGGATGGCTAGAAGTATTGTGTATATTTTCCGAGTCTTTTGTTCAGGGCTTTTCTTTCCTGAAGCCAAGTACATCAGATGCTCTTTTTTGCTTATATGCCCAGTGATTAGGCAACTGAATTTAAGCTCATGGATTTGATGGAAGCTTAGCAGAAATAGAGAAAATATATGAGATTGCAGCCAATGGATCTGATGACGAGAAGATTTCTGCTGCTAGAGTTCTCTGCGGGGCTTCTCTTAATCGTGGTTGGAATGTTCAGGTATTCCTTTTCGTATCTGTTTACAAGGGCTTGTGCTGAATTAGTGATGTCTATTTTTTACATGCTTTCACAGGCACATAGTATTACCTTAGACAGTAAATAACAATTGTGAGTAATTTGTTTTAATAGATGATAGTATTTAAGCGGCCCCACATAGTGTGATAAAGGCTGAGTTGTTGTATAGTTTAATTTAAGCGATGGCATCTCTTTTGTCATTGGTTTGTTTCTTTATACTTATGCCTCTGATTAATGCCCTATTACAAATGTTTTTTGTTACAATATGCTGGAAAACCATAAATTTGTCTCTTTATACTGATGCCCTATTACATATATTTTTTGTTACAATATGCAGGAACATTCAGTTCTTTTCATCACAAGATTGCTTTCGCCTCCTGTTCCTGCAGATTATTCGGGGACAGAATCTCATTTGATTAGCTATGCCCCATTTTTGAATGTTTTTCTTCTCGGCATATCACCAATTGATACAATCCAGATTTTTTCTTTACATGGTTTGGTAGGTAAAACTTTTAAGTTTTCTTTCTTTTGTTTATATTTAGTACAAATGACTGCTGTATAGCATTAGTTAATGTGAACGAGCATGCTTATTTGTAGGCTTTTATAAACTTTTGTAGGAGCTTCATGTTTGAAGTACTGAAATTTTGGTGTTCGTCATCATTTTATATCCACTTCTAGTATCGTATCTCACACATTTATGCATGGCTGAGTGTAGTGCTTGGAGCATATAGTTATGAAAATTTCTAAAGTAGCGTAAACATAAAATAATGGTCAAGTTAATTTATTTTAGTTCATTATTGCAGTATGTAAACAATTTCTCTCATATGCTAATGATAGGAAAATTTACCAATAATTCCTGTTTTCAAATGTTAAGTACAATTTAGTCTTATGGAGCTTCTTATCAGTAAGTTATACTTTTCATGGATGAGTCTGAAGCGCTTGAAATAAATTTAGCTTCTTTTTATCCCTGTAATTTCTTTTTATATTGTAGTAAGGGTTATCTAAAAGGGAAGATGAAATGCTCCAAGTATATATGTACTAGAAGAGAATTTTACTGGTCTTGCCTATATGGTTGAAATTAAGATTTAATAGAGAAAATAAAAGAAATTGCGCTTTAGATGTTTGAAATTTCTCCATTCTAAAGAAGGGAAAAACTAAGAACTCACTTGAAATGAAAAAGTAAAATGGGGACAAGATATTTTTAAGTAGCATTTATGACTTTTGATTTTATATTCAGAATGAACATATTGGCTCTTAAAGGTTCCTAGGGTTTAATTATCCTTCATTTTTCAAAACATTACTCAGGGATAATTTCTGTTTCAATTTGTAGCGTCTGGGTGGTTGAAATCTTTTAGTAAGCTTCCTATTGGTTAGAATTGTTTTATTGCTGGGTGGGGTAAGACATTCAGTATCCATGATATGCACATATAAGATGTTGACAACAAGGTTTTGGAAGAAAGGGGGAAAAACAATGGTAAAAGCATGTATCTGTTAAATCCTGTAGGAAAAGAAACTTAAATGTGTAGAAAGCTGTAAAATGCTTCAGTGGGAGGAGGGAATATTGTCTTGAGGTGAACTCCTAGTTTCTCTGCATTTTGAATACTTATCCTTTTAAAGTTTAAGCATGTTGTGGCACCATTAAGATGTGATATTGCATCAAAAGACTGCTCTTTATTTTTTATAGCAGGCGTTTTTGCAGAAAACAACTATTGGTTATTTGGGCGATTAACATAAGGTTGCTGCTGAAGCAAAAGGCTGCTCAGCTTTGGTTTGTTTGCCATGTGGAAGTTCTAATTAACTTGAAATGACCATCCAGGTTCCACAGCTTGCTGGAGCTTTGATGCTAATTTGTGAGGCTTTTGGTTCATGTGCACCAAATGTCTCATGGACTCTTACAACAGGGGAAGAAATTTCTCCCTATAGCGTATTTTCAAATGCATTCACTCTTCTGCTGAAGTTGTGGAGATTCGATCAACCACCAATTGAACATGTTTTTGGTGATGTGGCACCCGTGGGCTCCCATCTAACTCCTGAGTACCTCTTACTCGTGCGCAATAATCAATTTGCGTCATCTGAGGATTCATCAATAGGGCAATCTAAAACCAAGAGACTTACAAGACTTGCAAGTCCATCTGCTAGAGAACCCATATCAATGGATTCATTTCCAAAATTAAAACAGTGGTACCGGCAGCATCAAGCATGTATTGCGTCAACCCTATCTGGTCTTGTACCTGGAACCCCTGTTCATCAGATTGTTGATAGCCTGTTAACCATGATGTATAGGAGAATAAACAGAGGTGCTCAACCTATGACTCCAACAACATCTGGGAGTAGTAGTTCATCTGGAACTGGAGTTGATGATTTCTCTTTACGCCTTAAAATACCTGCTTGGGATATCTTGGAAGCTATTCCATTTGTGCTTGATGCTTCCCTTACAGCTTGTGGGCATGGAACTCTATCGCCACGTGAACTTGCTACAGGTTTGTAAATTAGCTTAAGGACTTGTAAAATGGGGAACATTCTGTTTTTTTTTTAATTTCTATTTAGTTGTTTTAAAAGATTTGTATGATTGCTCTTAGTTATTGATAGCCATTACATTTTTCTCAGCCCACGTTGAATCCTAGAAAGTAAAATGCTCTTCCCTTTTCTTTTTGTTTTTCCTCCTCTCTCTTTCTTCCTCTCTCTCTCTCTCTCTCTCTCTCTCTCTCTTGTTTTGTTTTGTAGTACTGGTGAGTGCTTTATACATTCTTAACATTCGAAAGATTATTGGTCTACCTGATTATCAACTTTTTGTGTGACATAAAATCTGTGGTGCTGAGGTGGAAATCAGCAGAATATTATGATCTTGTCAATGTTTAGGACTGGAGCCCATATGTATAATATCTGGATTCCAATCAAAATCTACTGACCGACCTCAACAGCTTTCTTGATTGTTTCTTTAAGTTGTATGGGAGTATCTTTAAATACCCTCTCCCCACAAGTTACCAGCTATTTTTTTTATCCCTCCAACATGTTTTCCCTTTCTAAAAGATATGTTCCAAATAGGGTGTCTGACCATTTTCACTTGCCCTTCATCAGTTCATTGCATAATGTATTATACATGTTGTTTAGAACATCCATAGATGCCCTGTTCAGAGTACTTAGAACCGTGAAAGTTAGTAGACTGTGTACCAAAATTAAGTGGCTTCCACGACTAGTGGACCAATCATTCCTTTTTTACGCGGATATAATTAGAGTAAATAGGAAAACATGTTCATCTTTGATTCTGCTTCTCTTCCTAACTCTAACCGTCGTTCTCATCGCTTCTAAAAGAGCTTATTTTCTTTTTCACTTCCGTATCTTTCTCATCCTTCTTCATTTGGTATGTATGTTCATTGAAGTTTTAGATAGTTTTGGTGATGTATCCATTATGAACTGTTTGTCGCTGCTGTGTTAGGGCTCAAAGATCTTGCCGATTTTCTTCCTGCATCACTGGCAACGATTGTAAGTTATTTTTCAGCTGAAGTGACACGAGGTGTGTGGAAGCCTGCTTTTATGAATGGTTCAGACTGGCCAAGTCCAGCTGTAAATCTAGCCAATGTTGAACAACAGATAAAGAAAATCTTAGCTGCCACAGGTGTTGACGTCCCAAGTCTAACCGTAGGTGTGTTCTTGGTGTGTATTATATTTGTTACTAATTTGACATCTTCCTCTGCTATAATTAATGACTGTGTAAGATAGTTCAGTAAACTATCTGCGAAATCAATTTATTTAGTTCTTAAAACTAAGAACTGAAAAAACCAAAGATTTATTGATGTGGTGGTAGTTTAGGTCTTTTCTGATGTTCCTTTTGCAGTCTATCTGCATATGCTGGAGAATTATATAACTCATTGGTAGTGGATGCTTTGGCAGGATATTTTTTAATTTCTTGTCTGAAATTTTGGTTTGATTGCAGGTGGGACCTCTCCAGCTACTCTGCCTTTGCCCCTTGCAGCCTTTGTAAGCCTCACAATAACCTATAAACTTGAGAAAAGTACTGACCGTTTCCTGAACTTGGTTGGCCCTTCTTTAAGTAACCTTGCCACTGGCTGTCCCTGGCCATGCATGCCTATTGTAGCTTCTCTATGGGCTCAGAAAGTAAAGCGTTGGAGTGACTTTCTTGTTTTCTCTGCATCTCGGACTGTCTTCCATCACAATAGTGATGCAGTGGTCCAACTCCTTAGAGTATGCTTTTCAGCCACTCTAGGATTAAATTCATCCTCTATCTCAAGCAATGGTGGTGTTGGAGCCCTTCTTGGTCATGGTTTTGGCTCTCATTTCTATGGTGGTATTAATGCGGTTGCTCCGGGCATACTCTACTTGCGTGTTCATCGAGCTGTTAGAAACATCATGTTTATGACTGAAGAAATTGTTTCTCTCTTGATGCAATCTGTTAAAGATATTGTAAGTAGCGGTTTACCCCTAGAGAAACAGGAGATATTGAAGAAAACCAAATACAGCATGAAATATGGTCAGGTTTCTCTTACCGCTGCTATGACGCGTGTCAAGCTTGCAGCTTCATTAGGGGCATCAATAGTTTGGCTTACTGGTGGACCAAATTTAGTTCAATCCTTGATCAAAGAAACTTTACCATCGTGGTTCATATCAGTCCAAGGACCACAGGCTAGTGGAGGTGAATCAGGAGGGATGGTTGCCATGCTGGGGGGTTATGCCCTTGCATACTTTGCAGTGCTTTCTGGAACTTTTGGATGGGGTGTAGACTCGACATCAGTAGCATCTAAGCGGCGAGCAAAGATTCTTGGAGCACATTTAGAATTTCTGGCAAGTGCAGTTGATGGGAAAATATCACTAGGTTGTAACAAGGCAACTTGGAGAGCTTACGTGTCTGGGTTTGTGAGCTTGATGGTGGGTTGTACACCTGCCTGGATGCAAGAGGTGGATGTAGAGGTGTTGAAGAGCCTGAGCAAGGCACTGAAGCAGTGGAATGAAGAAGAGTTAGCTCTGGCGTTGTTAGGAGTTAGCGGGATTGGTGCAATGGGTGCTGCTGCCGAAATGATCATAGAAACGGGATATTAGATTTTGTTTGATGAATTAGTTGCATAAAATGATATTTCTTAGTTTAACATTTTTCTTTCAAGTGTATTTCACGATGTATTCGCGTGGATGATAGGATAGATGCTCTTTTTGACTTACTGACTCAATCTGGCAATCTCTGTATATCGCAAATAGAAGGTCGGATTTGGATCCCTTTGTACATATAATTAACAAGATAGGATTTTATTCTGGATCTGTTTAAAGATCGATTTTGAGTTTGAGATGTGCTTTCATTTTAGTCAGCTTTCGTCTTGCACATATTACAGTTATCCAGACAGATTCTGGAAAAAGGAACACCATACCATAGTAAGTTATTGGAATGGTTATAGATTTACTTAATCAAGCCTTTCATTTAAGTTAGCGCATTCATCTTGCATTTCATTTTTCTCCATAGCACATAGCAGTCTCCCACACTTCATTTTCCAAAGAAGTGAAAATTTCCCAGAATATGTGTGTTGCTAAAATGTTGAATTTGTACCCTTTGGCGTAATGATGCAACTTCGAGTTTGAGGCCTCAAAATATAATCCAATTCGTGCCTAAAATTTCCGTTCCCAATCCCTTTTTATTACTGGATAAAGAAATGAACAATGTTATTCTTTTGAGGGGGGGGTTATCAGCGGTTTTAGAGCAAAGTTTACGCGCTCAGTTTCTTCACTCCCAAAGGCAATGGAAGCTATGGCTTCGCGCCTAAGTTGCGGTCATATCTGCTCTGCCTTGCCATTAACTCCAACTCTTTACACTAATCCAACAGCTCTTTTAAGTTCCAGAACCAAACCCACGCCTGCATCTGGTTCGTCTTTATTATATAATATCCATCTTACTACTATTTACATCGACAATTTAAGATGATTCTAATTCTTTTTTCTTATTTTTGTGCGTGTGTGTGTGTGTTCAACAACCAGCTGTATGTAGAAACAAGAACATAGAAGAGCAGGACCTCCACGGGCTTCTTCCAAAAGAGTATCTTGATGATGTATTAGCGAAAAATAGCCTTCTTACCTGCTGATTATATAAAACTGTCTGTATCTTATTTGAATAATGCTATTAACATCTGGGTTCTGATTTATTCTTCAGAAAAATTAAAACTTCAGTTGTGATCATAAATCGAAAAGAAAGTGTCTTGGTTGCATCTCCTTTGAGATAGTTGGGGCTAACTATTTTCATGTTAGGAATGGCAAGCACGGCAACGAGAGAAAACCAAGGAATTTCATCGAAAGCGTCAGGCGGAAGAGGATGAAGAAGAAAGGAAGGTTGAAGAATATAGGGAGATTGGCTTGAGGCTCAAAGATTATCCTCAAGAAGACCTTATCAAGGCCAAGAAACTGGTTTCCAGTTTTATTAGATCAGCTGAAGAAGTAGAAGAGGTAATCACTATTTTTTTTTTTTTTAATCTCAAGAGCTATAATTCTGTAATTTTCTCGGTCTGCGTTAATGCATTATCAGATTAACGTTATTTTGCAATCATTTGATAATTGTGGGTTATCTTGGTTTCCCCAGTGAAATTCTTGTAATTGAGAATCTGACCTTAGAATTAGAAGTTTGTAGACTTGCCTAACACTTTCAGCTTTGTTCTGTAGATAACTTCTGCTGCCTTCATTTCTTTCCTTCTTTCACGGTGGTTTGGAAACATTTTCTGCGAAATTCCTCTACTTATTGTTCAATTTCCTTTGATATAGAAAATTGAGGAAGCTGCTGAGAAAGGAGAACTCAACGAACTTGTTTTACTGGTTATATGGAATCGCCTTGATCTTGCTCGGCGTGATGTATGTGTTCATTGAACTATTCCCAGACTTCATTTTAATTTTTCAATGTTGGGGTGGTGCTGCTATAAATGGACAATTTTCTCCTGATGTTCCTTTAATTTCAGTACTGGAAGCTCAATGAGCAGCTTCTGCTGCTAAGATATTAATCATTCGAATGTAAGGGTAAAGGAAAAAGAAATGGAAGTTGCACTACGCTTTGAACTGGTATTAGTCACTCCTAGTACTAAATCCAATTAAGAGCTCACTATGTTGTTAGAATGAGATATTTATACCAAGAAAACATGTTATTTCCATTTTATCTCTAGTCTGCAGTGGCAATGTGAGGCATTTTTTATATATCCTTGGGCCTTCTCCTTTCAGAAAGAGTTCTTTCACATTGGAACTGATTAAATTTTCCAACAGGATGAAAAAGATGCAGTTCGAAGTCTTGATCTTTTGTACAGACGGATTGAGGTATGAAAAAATTGTTCCATTTGACTGCAGCCTGCTAGTGTATGTGATGCATGTATAACAAACATCTGATCAATTAAAGGATAAATAAAAAAATTACTATCTTGCTCAGTTTAGATGTCCTTTTTCCTTTTGCTGTTTCCTCAGTTTATGTGTATGATCTTCTTGGCCTGGTTATTAGTCTTTGATACGAGATTAATTCAGTTATCTATTCATCTTAGACTGAGATTTTGAAACGGGAGGCTACACCTGCCATGAGACTGCTTAATGATCTTTTGAATATGCATGACGGATTTGATGATCAAAATTGGTTAAAGGAATGCAAAAAGCATATGGTTGAGACCTTCCCACGCGAGGATCCATTCAGCATCCTTGTACAAGCAGGATTTGACATTGAAAAGGTACTACCTTAATAATTATGTAATATCCTCCAAATGACTCTTGATTCTGGAGTGATTAGCATGATGAGAAACTAATAAGTTCTCTTGCTGGAGAATTATTTTCTTTTCCAGAATGTCGTGTTTAACTTTGGATGTGTGTTTCCCGTTTTTTGTGTGTTAACGAGGGCAATGCAAAAGATTTAAGTATCTGCTCGTGAAGCTATCCTCATTTGTGCAAACTGATATTTTCAATTTTTGCTCTCAATCTCCCCTCTTTCTTTATGCATAGGCTTCATTCTTTACGTGAAAGTGTGATAGAATGAGGAAAGTACAAGAATAACTCTGGCTGAATCAGCAATTGTCGTCGTAGTTTACATATCCTCATAGTCAAAGCCATGCATATATGTAGCTTTACCTAAAAAAACTAATGATTGTTTTTTCCTATATGCTTGTTCTGTTAGCATCAAGGCCCATTGGCACCAGCTATGGCCATGGAAGCCGATAATGTTCTTTTGAGGGTAGATTTTGTCAGGGAGGTGGATGCATTGTTGCAAGAAGTTCGTATTCAGCAGAGTGAAGTGCAAAATGCACAAGGACTTGATCCTGAATCCGTTGCAACCAGATTGAAGCAGCAGGAGAAGCAGAGAGCCATTCACCAAGTAGAAGCTTTGTTGGATCTGGCAATTAATTTAAATTGGTAGTGTAAGATGTGGGTTTTTTTTTTTTTTTTTTGGAATTGGCAGTTCAACTCCCTTGTGTTCTCATTTCAGAAAATCGTAGCAAGAATGAATCGTGTATATGCTTCACAAATTAGGATCAACATTCTATATTAGTAAGTCTCTGGGTGTTTGCGAACTAAATTCTGTTCTCGAGTATTGAGCAACAAAGCGAAATTTTTGTGTTCTTTTCCTCTTTCAATCTAAATTTTGTTAAATTATTCTCCTTTGCCCCTACCATGAAGAAATATGATCTATATAACTTATTCCACTTAGTAGTGGGAATAAGATTTTAGTTGTTTTTGTTATTATTGTTCTCCTCTCCCTAACATTCATGACCATCAAACCGAAAGCTACTCGTATGCATTACTAGCTTAAATTTTTATTAGTATTATAGGATACTGTATTTGAAATTCTATTATTTGTTTATTCCAACAACAAATATACAACTTAGCCTTTATTCTGACGTCTTTCTGTATAAAGTTGGGTTGGTTATATAGATTATATTTCACTATCATATTCTGGTCGAGAATGAGTAAATGTCGTCCATTTAGGGTAAACGATAACGACAAATTAACATTACCTCCAATTCGATTAAGCTTTTATCCCACAACACTAAGAAATAATTGTATGGATTATCTATATATGAGTTCTTGTACAAATTATTGCGTGTTTGGATAACGTGAGTTGAAAACAGGATGAGATGCACAAGAAGCCAGAGATTGGTCTGCATAAACATCTGCTGTTAGTATTGATATCTGAAATGCGATTATTTTGTACATAATTTATGCTGCATATCTCTGTGCTAAGCTCTTTCAAAACTGTTGTAACCAGGATTGAGACTATAATCACGTATCCTATACAAGCAATGTCTGATTCTGACAAGAATGGACATGAATTATGATCACATATAAAGCAGCATCTAATTAAGTGCTAGTTTCAGGAATGCCTTCAGAACAAGCTTTACTGTCCCTGCGTGAATTTCTCTTTGTGGCAACAAGCGGGTTGTTCTCCTCATCATCAAATGCTATTGGTCTGTCAAGCTCCACACACTTGAAAACTGGGTGTACGTAAGCATCCTGGAGATATACTTTTAAATTTAGGTTTGGTTCAGTGGCCCTTTCCAATGTATCCTTAACCATTGCATCCTGCAATCAGCCAAACAATAAAGCATCAAAATGTGAAATGATAGAAACATTTTGAGAGCTGAGCCCAAATAGCATTGTCACTGGAACATCTTAGTGATTGAACGATCAGCAGTTACGACTGACAAGCATTCTTGATCAAGGGATTAACGAGTGCATCCGATTGCATTTCTACTTATAATTTAATCAACCAACAAGCTGTTAAACAAAGTAGATCTTATTGTAACCTGTAGGGGAAATTTTTTGAATGCCGACTCAAATCGTCCCTTGCAAACGAGATGGAACCAGATGGTCAATACTGGAAGTACAATCAGAAATGGTGTTGAATTGGCAGCGTCTTTGGTGCTTAATAACCCCATCAATAGAAGCTGTGATATTATCAAAGCAATAATTATACGACGATGCACCTCTGGCCAAAACCTTGCCGCACTCTCATACTTTTGGTCATACACATTGATGATCTTGCAATAAGAAACAATATCCCAATGTCATTAATTCTCTCTCATTATTCAAAATGTTAAAACATGGGAAAAACAGAATAACCCTTTTAGCTCAAAAGAAAAGAGAGATCATGGCATTTTGGGAGCAATAATCTTCCATGTTTTTACAAATATTTAATCATGATTTGTAAATTCGGTATACAACTATAATCTTTTTCTTTATGCACAGATTTGAGATATCAAAATTTTGAAGTAGGAAATAAAACCACAATAAAGTTTATGTTCCTTTTACTCTCGTCATGGACATTAGATTAACATCTAAAATAGCATACCTGATGACGGAAAACCAAATATGAAAAGGCAAAAAATATGATGATGAACGGGAGGAGTATAGGTGTGACTACTGAGTACACAAGCCCCAGCAAGAAATACAGTTGTATGCGGGGCTCTGAGGTTGAGAAGTTTATTGAACCGGGATCCATTGCTTGCTCTCTATCTTGTTCTGTTTTCACCAAGAAAGTATTCTTAATATGGAACATAACCAGTGGAACCAATCTAAGGATCTCTGCAGCAACACCAGCCCAACCATCGACCATTATGTAAGTGATAAAGAAAGTGGCTTTCATGGGAATAGCCACACCAACAGTTTTTGGAATCCTGCAAGGAAAACATAGTTTCTAAGGTTGCAAATTACTAACCAGTAAAATCATTCAGTGTTAACTTGAACTAAACTATTAAGTGCGGATCCCATCACATCAACCATGTTTTGTCCTTTAACCAATACATGTAACCACACGTTTCATTTGCACCAAATTGTGCAAAATTTTAGATGAATGCTAATGCATTTCATCTTGAGTAATAGGTGTTCAACCATATAATCCATTCTATGGTGCTGAAAACTTAGTAAAGGAAAAGAATAATGCAATTGTGACCAATACTTTAATTAATGCGTTATTATTGATTCATCATGTAGAGAGTAATTTAAGACATTCTTCAGTGAAGTTGCACTTTGAGTGAGGAAAAAGGATCACAGGCTAGACAAAGGAGATGAAAAAGGAAACAAGAGATAGATATGACACAATAGTTTAGATCTCATCCTAAGCAAGGTATCGAGAAAAAGGAGCACTTTAGTGAAGCTAAAAAAATCAACATTTTAGTGAAGCCGAAAAAAACCACTGACAGAAATCAATTTGGGAAGAATTTGCTTTGAGTGCTCCTCTGAAAATTAAGAAGCTACACAGAGTTCAATTTTTTAGCAGCTACATTACTCTATGACATCAGACATATGAAACTAAGTTTAATTTTCATATTAGCATACTCGTGAAATACTTTGAGACCAACTTATCTTCTAAACATAATATCTAAGCATAACATGCAAACAGAGGAAACTCTGTTGGAGACATACTGATCTCCCTTTTACAAGCAACAAGAGACATACTCTGTTGGAGCTTGATGGAGAAAACTCTTGAGCTGCTCAAATGCTGCTCCTGCAATGATACTTCCAAAGAACACGTTAACAAGCAAAAACAAGTGATACTTTCCAGCAGAAGTTCTTTCCAGAGATGAAAGGGATGAGAAGCCCTCTATTTTGGACATAGTCATCAGAATTGTTGGAAGAAAAATAAGGAAAATCTTGAGTGCAATCCCTGGAAGAAAACCTTGAATAATGGACTTGACAGCACCCCTGTGAAATGAACTTGTAACACTTAGAATAAGTCTAAATATGGATCATTACCAAACTGACAATACAAGAATGCAAAAGGCATATATTTGCGGGAGCTAACAAAGTGATGACACACCATCTAGCACTTGGCTTTCACACTGGCAGAAATTAAATATAAAAAAAAAACAAAGGCTTCTGAATAAGTAAATTCACCTACTTGTTGCTGGTAGGTAGTACATTTATCTCCAATTGCCCATTGAAACAAAGCCAAAATCGTTTTAGGCATGCTCCAAAAAATAGTAATATGCAGAAGATTTTACTAGACATTCTACTCTCAGATACCGTCTCATACAGACAAGAAAGTTCCCAATATTGCTTTTACATAGTTTAAAATATAATAAACAATAACATGAAAAAGACACTACAACTTTGCAAAGACATAATAGATCAGTTAACTCTGTCTTATAGCAACACTAATGATATTAATTTGTACAAAGTACAGATTGACTTACGCTTCTATCAGTGGCTTCAAGAAAGGAAGAACCTTTTCAATGCCCTCAATATTTGCTATAGATTGCACAAGTGCAATAGGGATCATAAAGAAGAAAGTCAGAAAAAATAATGCAACTGCCGTCAAGAGTCTTCGTATGGTGAGTTCAACAAATGGAATTGCAAGATTATCCCAATAAACATCACGTGGTTCAGGAGCCCACTCTGTCAGCCAAATGGTAGGATTACTTGACAGTTGGGTTTGAGCGCAAACAGCGGCACCCCATCGAGATTTGAATGAAACAAAAGCTGTAGGAATTATGGCCTTAGGATCACTCATGACCTTCTCTCTTTCTGCTGCTTCCTAGTTCAAAATATCACGGTCAGACTAACTACTATTGTAAGGAATATACCTAATTCAGTAGATAATAGGGAGATGCACTGAAGGGATATTCAATATGTATGATTAAACGAACCAAGGCAAGAAGAATAGTAGATAGTTTTTTGTTATTAAACCATCCTATAAATCATTACCAGCAATGACTTAAAATTTTTACATGATTCTACCACTGAGAAATGCCAAACTTGCAACACTGAAAGAAACTTACCTCTTCACTCAATTTCTGAATTTCAGCTGTGTAGTAATCAATGGCATCGACAGTCTTTCCACAGAGTCCCCAAAAACCTGTCTATACTATCTCTGAATATGAGATGATAAATATACTTTCATACACCACTTAAAGAAATAACAAAGACCAACTACTATCTTAGCTAATGCTAAAGCATATGGATAAAAGTACCTTTGTTGTCGGCTTCTTATTAGGATTTCTCTCATACTTGGTTTGGTAGTAAGTGTGCCAATTTTGATAACTCTTCTTCTGGTCCACCAATTTCGCTAGTTTGTTTGCATTGTATACAACCTAAATATCCAGAATTAGAACACGTAATTTTAAAATGTCTGAGGGGAAAATAAAGCAAAAGGTTCCTATTGTTTCCATTATCAAAAGCAAAAAGTTAGAGTTCACTCAGAATTTATCAGCACTCATTGGATGTATCTCTCCTTGTTCAAAATAAATAAATAAATGGAAAGGGAAAAAAGAATCTGCCTGTTTATAACATATTAAACAAAGTGTAAACCTGGTGAGAAAGATAATGATCGGGATGATTTACACAAAAGAAATGTTCAACATGCTCGCTAACTGATTCATCAGGATCAGGAGGCACATTTCTCACAAGAACCTGCAGCAAGTTTTGAATAAATAAATAAGCAAATACAAACAGTAATGACAATATCGACAAAACGTAATATGCCATGCCATAACGAGGTTACTCCCTTGGCGCGCAAGCAAATATTTATGTTCATGCCTAGTTACAATAACAGTTAATTGCAACTTTTAAAAACTTGTCAACACAAAACCAGATGATCAGAGAAAAGCATGGTTAATAAAATAATCTTCTGACATACTCACAGTAAACTGATCAGCACGACGATCTTCAGAAGCAATAAATTGCAACCTCATGGTAGATACCAGCTTGTATTCTTTGTAAAGAACATAGCATGTCCAGAAGGAGAATATGTAAGCCATTAGTAAATGTGCCCAAAACCTGAATAGAGATAAGAATAAGTTCTCTTTAATAATAAAGAATAAAAAAAAACAATGGTAGGCCAAAATACTATGAAAAGGATGGAAACTTTTGCTTGTCCAGCATCATGATTGCTGAAATTCAAAATAAAGAGGAGAGGCCAACAGAGATTGGGAAAGAAAAATCATTTCTCACCTTTCTGATCCCGAAGGAATGTTGGATATAGAAAGCTTGTCGACATCACTGAATGTTATATCCTTAATGTGCTCTAATGATTCGCCAGTATAATTGACAGGGACCAGAACACCAAAAGCAAGTATAGCTATCGGGACAAAGATTTTCAATCTGCAATATATCAGGGATTAAAAAAAGTTCAAACAAATTAAATTATTTGAATTAGGAGCTCATTATTCTTACCCTTTTAATTTAGTGATTCCAATATTCAACAACAGAAGAACTAAGCAAGTATCATTCCAAGATGCTACTAATTTGGAATGGTGTTAACAGTTGTAAATGGTACTCTTACAGTATCATAAATATAACAAACTCACCCAAGTAGATAAATCCGAATATACACAGCTGAGTCGAGACCTGCATGGTTTATGAGCTCAAGTTGTGGCATTCTTAGTGCGGCAGGCATCCAGGTCCAGAATTTCAAATACATTCTTATATCCAAGTTGACAAACTTTTGTACAAAATGTCCTGAACTTCTTGGGCTAGCCCTTATACCCTTGAGGTACCATTTTGGGAAGTACACTCTATCATTGATTGGTTGAAGACGTAGAAATGCAAAAGCCATCAGAAATGCCAATGCAGAAAGGAGATTGATAGCCGCAGAAACAGAAATATCTGAAATACTAGCCATGTTGTTCTTCAAACACTATTTATCAAACTGCAATTTGAAAGAAAAAAAAAAGGTGAGAACATGTCAACTTCATTCAGCCTTTCTAATAGAATGAAATTGAAACTCAAACAAATACTAATAAATTTGCATTGCAGTAAATGTACTGGCAGTTAAAAAAAAAAAAAAAAACACACACACACACACACACACACACTGTTGCATCAATTTTCTTGAGAAAGCCAGCCAGCCAAAGGATACTTTAAATTGCTAATGCTTATTTTGTACGACAATACGTCCATGCACTGGGAGTTGCATTTTTAAAACAGATGTGCCTCGTAATCATCAAAACATCAAATGGTGAATCTGATTTCTCATCAACTCAAATAATCCAGAAAACTTTATGTTTAACACAAAAATGAAGAGAAAATTCCTAACATGAACTTCATCCTCTGCCATCGTTATTTAACCGAAAACGGAAAGCAAAACGACCCACTTCTTTTCAGCAAAGGCCAGAGCTTTAAAAGAGACAGGGATGAAAATTCTAACAAAAAAAAAACAAGCAACAAATACAAAAACATACCACTCAAAAGTCTACAGGCACAATCTTAACGAGAATACAGAAACCAAGGGGAAGAGTACTGCAAAACCGACCCTTTAAAAAAAAAACACGTAAAGAGGAGAGCTCTGAGTTTAAATTCTTGACTCCTGATGAATGAATGAATGAATGAATGATCATAAGATCCAAAACCTTATGAACACTTTCACGAGCCAAACCCCCGGTTTGAAAAGAAGTTGGAAACTTAATAAAGGCGAGATTGAGAAACCAAAAAGAAAAATTAGAGGATGAGATATAAAGAGAAAAAAGGTTTAGTTAAAAAAAAAAAAAAAGATTAGATTTTGGTGCGTAAAAAATGGGCATTAGGGATTTGTTGGAGAGATTTTGCAGGGTGTTTGGGGTTTTCGTAATGGCGTAAACACAGATTTGGATTTTGGAACAACCAATGCGTAAAGGCGGCAACAGCTGAGAATAAGCTCCCACAGTCCTCAGGAGCGCCAACGGGATGCGTATCTTTCTCCTCGAACGTTGTAAATGATCCATTTTGAACCATTCCATCCCCATAATACCCCTGCCTTTTTTTCTTTTTTTCTCATTATTTCTTTATATGACCGTTGGTTAATTAGCGCCAGATATTGTGTACCATTTTGTATATCATTTTCTATAAATATATTATGTGTAATTTTAGATAATACTAAACTTCTATCAATTTGTTAAATACACGTCTCAAAATCTTATAAATTAATACATAAAAGTGATTCAATAAATCTAAGAAATAAATGTTAACTACACGTGTCAAAATATGACTGTACGGTTGTCGGATTCTAATATATATCCGCCTTTTTCTTTTGTTTGTGCTCATCGTCTATCCTTGATTCTTATTATTGTTTCCATTAATGAAATTTTGAGTTGTTTTATTAAATTGGATCTTTTTTATGGAAGTGGGGGGCAACGATGGCAAATAAGGAGAAATAATATGAATCTCGAGGATTTAGTTCCTCTCAGCTGATGTCTATCTTTCCTTAACCTTTTTTGCCTGCCTTTTACTTTGTTCCTATATTGGTCCAACAATTTTGTTTACCTAAAAGATTATATTATTTAATTTTCAAAAATTATTATTGTCCTTAGAGGACAACAGAAAGCATTAACTTGGTTTGTCATACAATTAAAGAAACTATCTCTTTCTCTAGTACTGAGATCATACATATGCATACACGTATGTATGATTTTTCATAAAGAAACTTCATGTGATTGCTGGATTAATCTTTTTTTATATAGAATAGTTTTTGTACATGACAATTGTCAATTAGTGAAACATTCTGATTTAATTTATGGATCAAAGCTCACCAAAAGTATATGCGTAATTAATTATTAGTTATATATATATAATAACCATCATAGTTGCTTCCAAACAAGTAAACTGAAAATAATGGTGAAAAAAAAAATAAAACATATGGTTGTTGTGCTGTTGTTTACATGCAATAAAAGTAATATTACGTGCAATAATAATAAATACCGCAAACTATCATGCCAAATAAAGAAATAAGTAACTGGAAATAGCTTATAGATATTTTTACCAAATATCATGCCAACAAAACACAAATGGAATCTTCCCAACTATTTCTAACCAATCTCTTAAAATTCATTCCACACAAATTAAGGAACGAGAGACACGTGAAACAACTTCAAAATGAGGTTGAATTAGCTTTGTATGCAAATACTCATCATCTGCTCGCCAGAAAGAGTAAGGAAAAAGAAAATCTCGAATAGCCATAATTTACTAAAACAACTGCACAATTAATCGAGTAGCAGCAAGCGGCATTAGTTCTCAACATATACATCAATCGCGGCACATGGCATGGCATCATGAACTTGCCTGCCGCCTTGGCCCTTGCAACTAATTCTTTATAAGCCTACACCCGGGCCGACGCATAATTCTAGACATTAGATCATCTATCCAAAATTATCTCTATTTCATTTTGTCTAATGTTCAAAATGACGTAATTTTACTAAAATTATGAATTAAAATCATAAATATCACTAAAATCACTTTACAAGTATTATTAGACTTTAAGCAACAGATAAATGAACTCTACTTCGTAGTTTAATCTTCGAAATGATAACACAGATATTATCTTTGATAGAATATTCCAACTGGTAATTCTATGCCACTACAGATCTCTATGCAATTTTCCTTCGTTATTGATTAAAGATTTATATTAGTTATTGGGATTTTCTTGCCAAGTTTAACTTAATTTATCGATACACCAAAACAGAGGACTAGAACATCAATTTATATGAAGAGAAATAATAAACATCTGGTAAGATTTGTTCTGCTTTTGGCAGCGATCTCTAGAAATTGAAATTGTACTCGCTCTCATTCAATATAAATGATATTTGTGAAGTTTCCACATTTATTAAAAAATACTTAAATAGGACTAAAAAACTCATAATTAATACTAATTAACATAGAAACATTTAAACATCATTTATTGTAAAGGTATGGGTAAAATTGTAACTAAATTATTTAAATTCAAAATCTCTTCAACTTTTTTCTACTTATTCTCACGCCAGCCAATCCATTACTATTGATCAATTTTCTAATCCAAATCCAACGAAGATGTTCAATTCAACGACACTTATTTTTCTGTGCCCAACAATCATTGAATGTTTTTTGTGCCTAATAATCACCGACAATTTGCATGGAATGAGCGAATGGGAGCTTGTAGCGAATAATCGGTTTGATTTTGAGAAGAAAATAGAAACAGAGTATGCGTTAAATAAATAATGGATTAAATACATAACATGTTTTAATGATGATTTCAATCACTTTATATTTATATTTTCAATGAAATTTGTTAGTTTGCATATCATTTTAATAAAATAATGTAGAGATATGAGTGCAAGACATTCAGGCTCCATCTGGATGAGCTATTTTTGGATTATATCATGAATTTTTTTTTTTTGGGATTTGTAGTGAGAAAATAATATTTTAAGATTGTTTGGAATTAATGATTTTATTTTGTTGGGATTTGTATTGAATATTTTTTTATTAATAAAAGTTTAAAATTTAAATTTAAATTAGTATTTTATTAGTTTATTTTGGTGGGAAGTGTGTTAAAAAGAATTGTTTATTATTACAATTTAAAATTCAAATTCAATATTTTATTTATAAAAATTACTCTAGCAAAAATAAATACTGTAGCATTGATTTGTGTTTTAAAAATTTTGATGAAAAAGTTGAACAAAACAAACACCTTATTTTGCAATTGTGAAATAAATCACAAAATTTTCACCATCCAAACAGACACTTATGGCATAGTATGGTATGGTGTATTGAATAACTTGTCAACTATATAAATTAGTGGCCACCCGAAATATGCGGTGAATCGGTTGACCCTATATATGAAAGAGATTCGTGGTTTCACTTCACGAGTATATTTATCTAATCCTATTATGTCTAATGTTTAAAACTATGTAATTTCATTAAAAGTAAGAACTAAATGCATAAATATCATTAAAATTACTTTACAATTATTATACCCTAACCAAGAGATTAGTCAACCACGTAGTTTTAATTATGACATAATAAGACAGAGTCGTTTATTCACTTCACGTAACAATATAACATATGCCGGATTCTCAATCCCAATATTCAATAACACACTAAGAATGCAGCAAAAAGATTGACAAAAAAAAATTCATAAATCACGCGTCGTACAAAATGCTTAATAAGTGAGTTCCAATTTAACACTTCCAATATGAGCTAGCTACAAATATGTTTTAATTTATGGTGAAGTTGGACTTGAAATCGTTACAGCAAAAGCAGCTCGATCATGTCAAAATTCTAGCTCATGTTAATACTTCATACTGTCGGCCCACCGCCAACAAAAGATTCATTAGTTTGCGACTGATGATTATCACCTAAACCACCATCTTCATCTTGGTCGTTGCTAACGTCGTCATCATGATCATCCTCGTCGGACGACAAAGGCACCAGCCAACAAGTCCCATGCAAGTGACCATTCACGCAGACGAAGTACTCGATTCTTTTATCGCGAGAACCCAGCCGGCTCTCGGCGCTTTTAGGAATGAGCCGAGCCGCAGTCATGCTCCACACCCGGGCCCCACAATAAGGGCACCGCACTTGCTCCTCAAGCTCAACTCGCCGTCCGATCAAACAAGCTCTCGTCTTAGACTTAATGAATCCCCTAAATACTCCTCTGTAGATCCCCAAATCATCCTCCCTCTCTCCCGTTTTATGCTCGCAGGGATCACTCACGTACACCATATCATTCCTGCACTTCTTTATCAAAAAGCTCCGCCCCGAAGTCTTGGAAAAACGCGACTCCTTCACCAAGTGGCCAGCCGAAGACTCCCTCACTCTAAAATATCCCGTCGAATGGCATCCGCAGCAGAAGAACAGTACCTTCGCCAGCGCGTGCCATCCGCCGCCCACTCGGCTACTCCCCGGCGAACCATCTGTCAATGAGGATATCATGCGCGGTGCGCGATACACGCATAGCTCCTTCCATAGTACTCTTTTGGCCACCGCCCGTAGCTTTCTGCAAACGGATGCTATCTGACAGAGGAGCTGGATATCCCACTTGACAGACTGGAAGACCAGTACGAGAATGCGTTCGTTAAGGATCCCCGAGTCGTCCGAGTTGGATGACTCTCCGTCTCGGACCGGTTTAAGTCTCTGTCTGTGTCTCTGACTCTGACTGGGGCTGACGCTCATTTTCCGACAATGTTGCTTGTAGTAAAAGAATCATAACGATCCTATCAAACGGGCGGATCTGTCTCAACTCTCACGGCAGTAGAACCGCTTTTATCTATATATACACATATATAGAATCCAGTAGGTGTACACGTGTAGGCCCAAGGATTCGTGATATATATAACTGCCTCAATCGGCTCAATCTCAATCATGCTCCAAAATCAGAAACGTTTCGTGTTTTGATTGGATGACAGACGGCGTGTTATAACTATTCGATGATTTCTTATTGCTCTCGTGGTATCGGATGGGCAAAGGATGTAAGATATCACTTTCAACATCCCTTATAAAATTGTCACACTTATATAAAAGATTATTTGTGTAAAATTATTCTGTTTTATTCTGTTTTAAATTAAAATTATTCACTTATATTTTGATTAGAATTTAATAATTGTAAGATAGTTTTAGTGATATTTATACTTTTAATTTCTAATTTTAATGAAATTACATCGTTTTAAACATAATACATAATAATATTGAATATAACGTTTGATATCGTATTTAATACTTATGTATCATGTTGATGTGATTTTATTATTATATAAAAATATACAAATTGTATGTATATAGAGCATAAGATTCAAAGTTTGATGGACAAAAGTGAAAGATTGAAAGTGCGGCATTTTCGGGCCACGTGTCCCAACAAAAATATATGTTTTTTTTTGGATAGAAAAATATCTCAGAAAGGATGTGGCAGATATGGAAGAAGTTAGCGAGTTGAGAATGATAAATATACTCGAAGTGGTGCGAGTAGCGGATGTACACGTGTTGACGGTGGTGAGCGCACACGTATAGGATTCAATTCGTTTTACTGCAGTCCAGGACTTGTTCCTCATGGACTCGTGGATTGTATACTACGATAGTATGGAGCTACAGCATCTTTGGTGGCTTTTTGAAAGTGCTAATAATGGAAGTTGTGGGTCTAATCAAAAATCTATTTTTTCCACTCGGAACCGGAACAAGAAAGTGAGTGGTCTACTTATATGGTATTATTCCATGTTCAAAATCTTAACCCCGCCCTTGGATTGCCACTTCGTAAGCAAATCTCTCAATGTCCTCACAGTCCTTAACAATTTACCACCAAAAAGTTCAAAATTAGACTCTCACAATCTACACTAAAATCAGGATTAAAAAAGTTCACTTATAGTTAGATTAGAATATAATAATTGTAAATTTAATTTTAATAATATTTATACTTTTACTCGTTAATTTTAATAAAAGTGAACCTAATTTTGAATATTAAACAAATAAAACAGAATAATATTTAATAGAGAATTCAATTTCCGATAAAGCCATACCTCTCTATCTTAAAAAAAAAAAACAAGATGATTATTAGAAATGTGCACTTAAAGTTGTCCTTCCCAAACATCAAATTTTGACCATCACCATTTTTCTTTTCCTTTCTATTTTTTAGGAAAATATAGCTAGCTACATAAGTAGTGTAGCAATTTAGATGAGAGGGAAACGAAGCTTGCAATAAATCGTACCGTTTAACATTCAAATGCATATTAAAATTGATAAATTGACAAGTGGCAACCGTCAAATAAATGTGTTTTTTACTTTTGAGAAAACAAAAAGGTAGATGCACGATTTTAATGCCATTTGTTTGTGAGGTAGAAAAATAAAAAATTGCGTGGCCTTGTCTGAGAACTTTTCACCATCTCAGTTTTCAGTTTCCTTGTAGGGAATTATTCAACCACCACCACCAGATGGAAATTGGATTATCATTATTATCCAACGGAAAATGCAAAGAATGAGCAAGACTAATCCCACCAGGAACCGGCCATGTTTCTAAGACGGACATTCTAATGCACGATTAGCCCATCAATTTGGTTGGACAACTTTTGCTCCTAGATTTGTAGCAGTTACAATTGTATATTTTAGAAGTTCAAATATAGTTAGGCCCAAAAGAAGAAATTCCTCCATCATATACACTGTTTGGAACCAAAAACATGAGTAGTGAGCCCATCGTGAGCATGGTCCAGTTTTGTTTGGTTTGGATGAGTCACATCTAGGGGTGTTAAGTATTCCTCTTAAACTGAACATCCGACTCAATTTGAATCTACCGTATCATTCGAATTCGTATTTGATTTCGGTCGAATTTAAATTTTGGTTTTTGAATTGAGATTTCAATTCTAAAAACCAAATTGAAAACCGATTTAATATATAAAAAATATATGTTAATATAAAATATATAATATTAAACTAAAGACTGATGATAGTCAGAGTGAAAATCAATAGTGACTGACATGGCAGATATAAAAAGACAAAATTGGGTCTTTTGTATAACTTTCATGTAACACTTTATAAAAAATTGACATATATTAGTTTTCTCATTTTATAAAATAAACTAATAACCTAACCAAATGATAAGTGAACCCTAAGGGATAAGTGATTGTATACGTGTCAATTTTTTATAAGTTGGAACACAATTTTATATTTTTATACGTAATGGATGATTTTGTATTTTCATAACTGCCACGTCAGTTACTATTGGTTTATACTAGTATTTTTCAGTTTGTATATCATTACTCTAAACTAAATTATTGTTTTGAATAGGTTAAAATCAAATTCGAGTCCTATTTATTTGAGCGAATTCAATTAATTTGAATTAAAATTTAAATTTTAAATTAAAATGTTATTTTTGCGAAAATAACTGAATTCAATTTAATTTGATTTTCAAATTTACGTTTAATAATATTCAAATCGAACAAACTGAATCGAACGACTCGAAGAATGCGAAAATCGAACCGATGGACAATCCTAGACAACGACAAGAACAAGAAAAGAAAGAAGTGGGATTCCACCATGACAACCATGGTTCGAATCATAAATGGGTGGAAAAGGAATATTTGTAAGATGCTCCAAGTTCCCCGGGGCACATACGCAATGGAGAACAATTACGGTGACTGTGCGCAGGAGTGAAGTCGTGTGGGGTTGGAATTCGTCGGAGTAACATCATCAACACTTTGGGCCGGGAGGTGTGTGACTTGGTGACCAATGATTGAATACTGACCCTGATAGTGAGGCCGTGTGGGGTCAGAATTCGTCGGAAGAGCATCGCCAACACTTTGCCCCGGGAGGTGTGTGACTTGGTGACAAATGATTGAAGACGGACTCTGGTACCCAGTTTGGGCTATTACTGTAAGGTTAGTACCCATTACATGCGCATCCTGCAGTTTACATCTTCAAGGTGGCTAGGAGACGGTCGGTCCAGGATTAATCTGATTCAACAGCAGTGAAGTGGCCGAAGACATAGAATTGTAGAGTTAAAATAACCTCAATCAGCTGATACATTAAAAAAAAGGAAAAAAAAGAAAAGAAGTTTGGATGAGTAATTTGGTATCTCATGTGCTATTGCAGTGTTGTTTTTAAACCCACGACTAATTGATGACGAGATCACTACTCTCTCGCACCCTACATACATACATACATACATGATACATTATACAGACACTCTCTCTCTCTCTCTCGATCGATCGATCAACGCCGCATCGCGAACATTGGTCTACTACTCTTTTTAACCTAAACATTTGAGGCGCACCTTAGCAACCTCCTATCCCTCCCCTGACCCCTCTCCTTCTCTTCCAAAAACTAATTCATATATTTATTATTTTTCGTATTATATTAGCATTCTACTATATGTGTGTGTGCGCACGCGCGTGTGTACGTGCTTCTCTTCCACAAAATTATCACACCTCTCTCTCTTCCACTCCCCCTTCCTCTCCGCCTCCGCACACACCTGTATTAGGGTTAGGGTTTTAAACCAGAATAAGCTCTATTTTCCGTCAGTAGCATACAATCTCCGCTCAAGTTTAGTTTTTATTTTTTTTTAATTTATAAATTTTAAGTTTTGGTGGTGAGCAGTTTTATCTTTTTGGGTGCCTATGATCTTTCAATGCCTGGGCAATTAAATATCAATTCTTGTGTTGTAAATCCTGGGAAGTTGAGAAGCGCTTGCTTTTTCTATAAAGAAGTGGGCGATTTAGGTGTTTTTCATAGATGAATGCTTTGAATTTGTGTTTTTTGCTTCTCATAAGTGAGCGCATGCCTCTAATTTGATTGCGTGCCCCGTTTATTTTGTGTTTTTATGGCGCCGAGTCGAAGAAAAGGTGCCAACAAGGCGGCCGCCGCCGCCGCTGCTTGCCGACAGTGGAAGATCGGTGATCTCGTCCTTGCTAAGGTTAAAGGGTTTCCGGCCTGGCCAGCTACGGTATGTTTAGGGTTTATTTTGCTCCACAAGATAGTAACTCTTTTGGTCATGATTTTAATTTTTCCTCGCTTCACTAGTAAAACGTTTCCCTTTTGCCAATATTTTTTAAGATTCTAATATGGTTTAGGGTTCCTTGGTACACGTTATTGATTATGGATCTAATCCCGAGGTTGAGTTTTTTTCGTCTTTTGAACTGCATATTATTCATTCCTAGTTCTTTTTATGTGGAAAGAATGAGTATATTCCTGGTTTTATCGGTGAGACAATGTTTACTTCACGAAAGCTGAATTTGAAGATGGAAAGGGTAGAAAATTTTGATCTTTTAAATCCTGTGACATTGATTTAAACAAATCCCTTTTGAGGTAGAATTCTGATGGACAACTAATAGTGCTTTTATTTTAAGAGTTCTAGTGGGGAAAGGGAGTTGAGTGGGGAAAGAGGGGGGGGGGGTGGTTGTGAGAGGCAATAGAGATAATCAAGGTGCTGATGTTGTGCTACCTACGATGGGTAACCTGGCTTAGTGTCCCATCAGTGCAAGATTAACTGTTAGGTTGGGCAATGCATTATTTTGTTGCTCTTAAGAAGTAGATTCTGCATCTTTCTTTTTTCTTCTTCAAGAATTTAACTCCACCATAAATCATTTAGTACTTTTTCATGAATATTGTCAGGAGAATCTTGATCTGTACTGCTTATAGAAGTTGGAAATGTTTTTCATTGAAAAACTTGGAATCAGTAAACTCACAACGCTATAAGTAGTGTAGTAGAGAAACTCATAAAGCACAAGAGTTTGTTAACTCTCAGAATCGTAAGGGTGGCTTTATGATTGTTGCTTTGTCTCTGTTGTGCAACTTTAACTACTTGCATTTTGGATTTCACAACTAATTGTTGATTTAACTGTTACTGGTAATGCTATCTTTTCTCCTCTTATCTTTGAACTTCTTTTGGGCTATTTACTGGGCTTCCATCTTTTTCATTAAGTTGTACAGAACATCAGAAAAAGAAGAATGGAAATGACTAATTACATTATCAAATGCACAAGTAATGCTATTTGCTTTGTTTTGCTTTGAGGGTGACAGTTCTTATTGAAGATTGCCCGTCTGACAATAAAAGAGAAGTCAACCTGAATTGTCTACGAGTTTGATTTTTACATATTATGTGAGCATCGAACATTAGTCATACTATACTTTCTCTCTCCATCTTTTTTTTTCTCCAGCAAAGGAGTTGTACGTGAGACACAGTCATCAACTCAAATGTCTAGTAATTGCATTTCCAAGTTAAATGTGCAAACACTAAAAACAAGGCAATTATATTTAGTCCATGCCGTATCTAATAACATATAATAGGATATATGGGATAAGTTGATTCATAACTTCCATGTTGGTTTGTTAGATTTTTATAATTCTTTTTGAGCTTTATGATATATCGACTGACCTTAATCTTTTAAAAGGGAGGTAAGAGCAATTGAAGTAATTAGTCAACTGAAGCAAAGCTATGAAGTGATAACATATATTTGATAGAATGCGGAAAAGTCGTACTTATTTATATTCAAACTAGTAGCTGTAGTATTCGTTCATCGTTTTCCAGGTTACTCCTACAGTTCCTTTTTTGTTTTTTTTCTTCCCTTTAAATTTTGTTTTACACCTTTTTGAGCCATTGAATGAGTTGGAAAAGTAAATTGAGCCTTTGGGTTGCTGATGGCAGGTTAGCGAGCCTGAGAAGTGGGGTTATCCCACCACTGACTGGAAGAAAGTACTTGTGTACTTTTTTGGAACTCAACAGATGTGAGTGCTCCTGCCTTTTTTACATTGCTATTTGCTTGTAATGGAAAAACACCACTTATACCTGTTAGATTCTGTCTTGCATACACAATACCTGTTTGTATGTTCTTGTCTTCTCTGATTGCTTTGAAACTTGAAACCATCCTAATCAATCCGTTTTAGAGGGATATGGAAGAACGTTAAGAAATTGACTTTCTATGGAACTGGTTCATTTTTTTTAACATTTGTTTTTCCAAAATAATTCTCTCTATTTTACTATATATAACCAAAGAATAAATGTCTAAGAAATATTAAAAATAACATGTCATCACACACAATGTAAACTTATAATACTTGGGCATGGATAAAAAGTTATTTTCTACATGCTAATATTTATCAACAATTGGGTAGTTTAGACTTACCTTAGTTCTTAGTTTCAATTGATCATTATGATTGAATCCTTAGTATCTTGAAATAGATTCTTTTGTTCTTTCAAACTTTAAATGAATTGTCAGAATAATCTCTTTGTAGAATGTGTTAATTTATTGAATTGATTGATAAAACCTGAAATGTGGAGATTTGAGTAGCATTTGGAAGGAGAAAGCTGTGCTTTCTCACTCCTGTTTGTGGGAGGGAGGAGTTGGTGATTTCTTGTTTCTCTTTCCTTTGTGCTTTTGAATCCGTCTTTTTGTTACATGCAGCTTTGACCCTATTTTTGTTATGCCAAACATTTGTTGAGTTCAATATGTGATCATTTAACCTGGCAGAGAAACAAAAGCAACCATAAGCATTATCCTGAATTACTTGCTTATTGAATCATGTCTAGCAACATTATTTGTTTACATTTAGATAGATTTAACTAAACCCAGGTTTCAGCTCATTGGTAGTTGAAGATATTTTGATTTTGTTTGATTTTTGTGTTTTTCTGCCCTTGCAGAGCCTTCTGCAATCATGCTGATGTTGAAGCATTTACAGAAGAGAAGAAGGAATCTCTTCTTGGTAAACGTCATGGAAAAGGTGCTGATTTTGTTCGGGCTGTGCATGAGATTATTGAAAGCTACGAGAAGCTGAAAAAGCAGGAACACGCCAATGATGCCAATACCACCGTGGAACATACACTGGTGACTGAGAATAATGCAGGGGAATTATTGATCAAATCTTTTGCGAACAGTGAAGCTTCTATAACTGCATTTCAATCATGTGAGAGAAAGACACATACTGTTGCGGAAGTTGATGTGAATGTTAAATCTGAACTTGCTGCAGCTGTGGTTGGAAAAGATGGTTTGCGAGACGGGGATATGCCGGAGAAGGAGGATAGCTCGAGTTTGGTCGTGACAGAAATGGCTTTGGCAAATGTCGATACCTCAAGAGAAAACTTTGAGAGAACACAGACTAAAAAATGTTTCACGCGGAGGAGGCCTCCCTCTGCTCGAAGGGCTAGAAGTACATCAAGGGCAGATCCTAGTAAACTTCAAAATAAAATCACGCGATCTGGAACTGTTGCACCTAGCATATTGTGGGATGTACCTGGTAGGAGGAACAAAAGGATCAGAAAATCACCTGATGTTTTTAATGGACACAATGTGGATTCGCCTGATTTGGTTTCAAATGGAAGTTTTGAAGGTAATGATTCTGAAATCCTAACAGCCGACTCTGATTCACTTAGCTTGAATGAGGGCAGTACTGTTGAATCTGAATGTAAAACTATACTCCTGGATTCTGGTACTGAATTTTGTGAAAGGCATGTTGAGCTGAGCCAGAGGCTGGATTTCCAAACAAATGGCATCCATAAAAAGAAAAGAATGCCTAATAGAAAAAGGCCTAGCGGTGACACTGTTGAGTTCCCTGCTAGACCAGATGAAAAAACAGCTGATGATGCTGATGCTATTAAGAATGAACAGATCTTGTCTGGAGATCAAGAAAGATCAAATGAAAGATTACCCAAGGAAGATGGTGATGAGCACTTGCCTTTGGTCAAAAGAGCCAGGGTTCGGATGGGTAGAACATTGCCTACTGGTGAACAACCTGAAATTACATTGGATTCCGAGGAGAAGCGACAGGAAGTTTGCTGTAGCTTTTCAGATCATGTCCATTTATCATCTGATCGGGAAGGAGATGGTTCTACAGACCAGGACCCTTTTCCAGCCAAAGGAGATCTCGAGAAATCATTAACTCTAGACAAACATCAAACCATGAAGCATCAGGTGTGGGAAGTCAGAAAGAATCAACATTTGGGTAGTTTAGTAGATGGTGAAGCTGCTTTGCCACCATCTAAACGCTTACATCGGGCACTGGAGGCCATGTCAGCAAATGTTGCTGAGGACCATCAAATGGCTTCAGATGGACCATCAATGGCAAAGGCTGACACTAGTGGATGCTGTTCTTCTTTATCGGATGAATGCTCAAAGTTGTATTTGGAAAGAAAATCAGGTAATGAATTTGGAGTTACTATAGCTGAGGAAAATGTTAGCTACAATATTTCTCAGGATTGTGCTTCTGAGTTTTCTGTGAAGTCTGATCCGCCTACTAAAGAAGGCAGGGTATCTTCTGTGGAACTGGCAACATACTGTAGTGATGACAGTGCGCAACGAAAGTCACGCAAAGAGGATGAGAACTCTTTGGATGATAAAAATGTTTTGGAGTCTTCTTCTGGTAACCTTATTGACAATATTGTCATTATACAATCCCCTGAATCAGTGTCACCTAGAGGGTCACATTTCAATACTCAGCGTTCTCCTGGCATGGCCTTGCCTCCTGAAAACGGATGCAAAACTGGAAGTTCTGAGTTGGTCAAACCTTCTGAAAATCTTGAGCATAAATCTAATCTTTTACCTGGGGACAATATCACTGTTCACTCGCCGCGTTCTGGTACTAGTATGGATATTGATAGCAATGATGACAAATGTGATGAAAGTGTTAACTTGTGTCAACTCATACCAGATGAGAAGAAGCTAGCTAATGGAATGTGAGTTTGCTAACTAATTGATTACTTAATTTATGTAGTAAGGCTCTCATATCAATTTCCCTGTCACTTGATACTTCCAGGTTGTATATTCTCTCACCTAGCTTTCTCTGCAATATTTCTTTATTGACTTTGAATTGGTTATGAATTTTTTACCTCAGTTCAAAAGGCGTGGAAGGAATTGGACCCTCCATAGGGGACCCTACTGCTATCTTATGTGCAGTTCCTGCGGATGTAAAGAGTAACGATAATGAGGATCAAGATCAATCTCATTCTAATTCTGCCACCAATGATAATTTAGGTGATAAAACAATCTCAGTTACCAAGTCATCGCCATCTCCAACTGACGATTTGGACACCATTAGACGCGCAAAGCCTCATTCCTCAACTTGCAATATGTCCATGGCAGTCAATAGTTCCATTCAAGTTGATGGTTCTTGTAGCCCTACTACCCATGCGTGTCATGATATTCAAAAAACTGCTGGGAAATGGAATTACAGAGAAGCTCATGATGCTCTGACGTCTTTTGAGGCCATTCTTGTAACACTTACAAGGACAAAGGAAAGTATCGGTCGAGCTACACGCTGTGCCATTGATTGTGCAAAATTTGGTGTTGCTGCAAAGGTAGATTCTGTTCTTCGCAATTCATTCACTTTTACCAATTTTTATTTGCCTCTAAAGCCAGGCGTGGAGTTTAAGATATATGTGTTTGCTACATTTATATTTGTACCTTCTTGATATGCCAAAACTGCAATAAGTTTAGTGATCTTGGAAATTTAAGTCTTGGAAACTAAGTAGATCAATGGAAGAAAAAGTGTATTTTCTGTTTTTTGTGGTTGATGTGATCTTTGACTTGTGGAAGCTGACATCTTTTTGGGACAAGAAAGAGTATATGGCGAGTAAAAATCGGTGGAGGATTTTTGTGCTGTTTCTGATGGTTTTATTAACTACTGGTGATTTCTAAACATTTCCATTCCTGATGGATTTGCATTAATCTTTGTGTGTGTATCTGGTGGTTATCAACAAAGTTGTTATTGTTCCCTATTCTAACAACATTATCATTTCTGAATCAAGACCCTTATTGGTTTCTTTGGTTATCTAAATTTAATTTGAATATCTTTTAACTGATTAAAGATGAGTTAGTTAATACGTGAAAAGGCCACCTTGAAGATTTTATGGATAATAGGGGGGAAACCTTACATCAAACAGTAGCTGTGCACTTTCTTTCAATGGATTTATATCTTTTAAAGATTAAAGATATTGGATTTTGGATTCAATAACTCAGGATTTTACTGTTATTTAATTGATTTCTGTTTCAAAAGAATAGTTTGTATTTTGAATGAGTTCTGCAAATGATTTTTTATTTGACAGTTATCCTGTAATGCTATCTATCATTCCTACCATAAAATTGCTGACTATTCTCATCATGCTACTATAATTAGGTCGTTAAACTTACTTGTGTTTTTGGTGTCATGTTACTGTAGAATAGGTAAATGTAGCAGTAGGAATAGAGCCAATGCTCACAAGTTAAGCTCGGGAGGGTATAGCTTAGGTTTACTTTTCAAAAATTTTATTTTTGTTATCCAGTTGTCACTGACGTTTTAAAGTCAAAGAGTCTGTACAGCAAAATCTATCTTTTACTTCGCAAGTTTATCTTTTACTTCTCGAATAGCTTAGGTAACTCTTGTGCTCCAGTATCCGTAATCACACATGCATTCTTAGTGTTTGATTATTTTATGTTGGCAATAACAACTTATATCTTTCGTTGCCATATCGTGTTTCACCTTGAAGGCCAAATTCTCTGTGTTGTAACCTAGAGTGCAGAATAATGAATATATAAGAGAAAGGAAAATGCATCAAAGGACAATTTTTTCTTTTCATTTTTGTTTGCCTTTTCTTTTCTCTCTCAAAATCCATGATCCATATCAGGCCTGAAGGTTTCAGAAGCATATCTACTGGGGAAGGAGGTAGCGTAACTGGTCATTTTGACAGTTCTTCATTTTTCTATCTTCAGTTGTGTTGCGGTTACAAGGGGGGATGACACTATGTCCATTCGAAAATAGATTTCTTTGTTCTATCCTACTCAATTTTCCGCTTTCTAGAATACACACACATATGTATGTATGTATGGATGGATGGATGGATGGATGGATGGATGGATATATAAACTGGCATGCCCAGAATGTCATCTTTTATTATACTTGACATTTTGCATCAGACACAGTCATCTGGAATAACTCTCTTATTCTGAGAAAGTTTTGTGCAAGTATATGTGCTTTATTGAGCGCGTTGCTCAATCCCCTTGTTGTTTTTGTTAAATGTGCTTTATGCATGATGGTCTTTTTCAAGTGAACTAATGTTATGGATGCCTCCAAGAGTAAATGTTTACATCAAATTTGAGTAGTTTTTGGTAGTTTCTATCTTTGATGTTGGTCTCACTCTCTCTCATGTTAGGTGGTTGAAATTCTTGCACATAGTTTGGAGCGCGAGTCTAGTTTACACAGAAGAGTAGACTTGTTCTTTCTAGTTGACTCCATTGCACAATGCTCAAGATGCTTGAAAGGTAAGCTCTTTATCATTCTCTGTTCTTGATTTTGGGCATACAGATACATTGCAGAGATGTCTTGTTGGCTAATGATATTATGTACCTAGATATATTACTGTATGTTGGAATGGTTAGTCTAAATTCAGGAATTTCAGGTGATGTTGGCGGTGTATATCCCTCAGCGATTCTAGCAGTATTGCCTCGCTTGTTGTCGGCTGCTGCTCCTCCTGGAAGTAATTCTCTAGAAAACCGTAGGCAGTGCTTGAAAGTAAGTGGATCGTCTTTTTTGGTTTATTTTTCCACTTTGTTATAAGTTTGTTGTTGCATGCAGATTAAAGTCTTTTAGTTTCTCACACTATTGTGGTTTTCCTGGAAAGGTTTTGAGGGTTTGGCAGGAAAGGAGGATTCTTCCTGAGTCCATTGTTCGCCACCATATACGGGAACTTGATTCACTATGTGGTTCATCATGTTCTAGAGCTTTCTCCCGTCGCCCTTTAAGAAATGAAAGGGCGTTTGATGATCCGATTAGAGAAATGGAGGGTATGCTTGTTGATGAATACGGAAGGTATGATGACTTAATCTGCCTTTAGAAAAAGTTTTATTCATGCCTAACAAAGAAAAAAATGAGGAAGCAATATGTTTTGAACTCGTTTCCATTGTACATGAGTTCATACACTGGAATATCATTTTTAAATCTCTGTTTTTTCAGCAACTCGAGTATTCAACTTCCAGGATTCCGCATGCCTCCTATGTTGAGGGATGAAGACGATGGAATTGATTCGGATGGAGAGAGTTTCGAGGCAGTTACTCCTGAGCATGGCACTGAAAAATCTGATGGAGAAAGGAACCCAATCCCTGTAGTTGAGAAGCATCGGCATATCTTGGAAGATGTTGATGGCGAGCTGGAAATGGAGGATGTAGCTCCGTCTTCTGAAGCTGTTATTTCCTCGAGTAATAGAGCTGACACTGGTAATGTGCAGACCTCACATCATTCAGTTGGAAATGCAGTTGCGGTGCCTTTTGCCCCTCCACTGCCCAAGGATGTTCCACCGGTCTCTCCTCCTCTTCCAAAATCCCCACCCCCACCCCCACCCCAATTGCTGGTTGGTCGGGCATCTTTTCCTCTTCCTTCTGAAAGGCCTGATCACCTTTCAAGTAGTGTCGGGGCTAAGGTATATATTTCTTCTCAGGTACACAGATTACTACCATTTGTGTGCTCTTTTCCCTGTTATCATGATTTATGTGGCAGAGTTATGTTAAAATTGAAGTTAGGACTTTTGTATGTTTTAATGAGATATGGTATGGTTTTGCAGAATATTGAAGATGACTTGCAAGAATCCACCGGACAGCAGTCTATTGCTCCCGGAGTTAACCCTACAATTTCTGATGCTGTTCAATCTTCTAGACATGGCAATATTGATTTTCATTCCCAGGTGCCAAATCAAATACCCAACTCAACTCTTTCTTTAAGCAGTCGACCCATCTCCAATCCACCAGTCAGGGCAATAAACAACATTCAACCATCAGATGGTGGATTCAACAAGGGTTTCTGCTTGCGTCCACCTCATCCTGCTCCATCTAATCAGTTTTCTTATGTACAAGCTGATCGACGATTACAATCGAGGAGAGATATCCCACCACCATCCCATCCCAACAGATTCCATGTGCAAAATACAGAAAATGGAAACTTTTACCGGGACTGTGATAGGGTGAAATTGACACCACATGATACTGGAGAGCACTGGAGGACTCCACCTTTTCCTGGTATAGTTTCTTTCTCGGCTTTTGTTGACTACTGTATCTGCATGGCAGTGTCTACTTTTTGTTTGGGTTTTGTTTTGCTGCAAGTTACCAACACCACCTTGCAGGTCCGCGGTATCCTGATGGTTCAAGAATGCCTTACACACCTGCTCCATATGCTGGTCAGCCCGGTGAACCAACATTACCTAGCAATCGATGGGCTTTTCCCCCGAGAGCCATTAATCACAGGGTGCTTATGCCTCATAGACCTCCTGCTGGAGGTCCAATACCTGTGGCAGCTAGAGGTATGCTTCCTTTCTTCCACGTTTATGTCTAGAAATACAATTTTGACGTCTTGTTTTCATATTTAGTTGCAAGCGGGAAGTTCTTGTGAGGCAGTTTTTTGAGATTGTTTGGGAGGGTCTGGAGTGGATTTGTGTAATGTAAGTTTCTGGTTGATTTAAGAGAGTTCCGTTCCATTCTTCTGTGGATGTTGGAAAGGGAGAGAGGAGAGGAAATAAGTGAAAGAAAACAGTTACTTGTAGTTGGCCATGCATGCTTGCGAAGTCTGATTTCCAGCCCCTTTTCCCCGTTTAAGGTCATTTGAAGATAGTAGTGGAAATGTGGGTTGCCAGGTTTACAGTGATTTGGAAACTGAACGCTTGAAGTTTCATCCACATTGGAGATCTATTTTCATCATTTTCATTTGTTTATGCATCTGTTACAATACTGTGCAGTAAACAACCAGGTTGTGTACTGTTACTACTGCTTTGCCTAATCTCAAGATTCTTTGGGTCTTTTTCAGGTCCTAACTGTTGGAGACCTAGATGAGCTACCTGCGGCTTTGAGCAAATGGTATTTCCTTCCCCTCATGTAATGTCCTATGAACTTTTTCAGACTGGTGTTACATTGCTGTTGAAATGTTGGAATTGATTATTGTAACCTTGTTGATAGGTGGTGGTAACCTGTTTCCTGCGCGCGGCTTGTTAAAATATGTGGAGACAATTCTTTTGGCAGATGTTCTTGTAAAAGATACGTACCAACTTTTGAAGAGGGCCAGATGATAAAAGGGAAGAGTAACAGCAGCATATAAGCCAGTACGGACTGTATATAATACATATATATATATATATATTTATAAACGCCCCTGCACCTGCATATTGTGGAGTGGGTAGTTCTATCAAAAGATGGAAACAGCTGTGTATCTTCCTTGAGGCTGCAAAGTTTGTGTATTTTAAAATTAGTGTTTTTTTTATATTTTTTTTGGGAACAGTAGAAACTTATCTTTGAGTAGTCTTGCATAGGACCTTTTGGCAATATTTAGGAAGTCCCCATTTTTACCACCCCCCTCATCTAGTAGTGACATAATAGTCTCTGTACAAATCTGAAGTGTTGCTTGTACATTCCAAATGGTTTTTAAAATCGCCCAGCTGAATCAGAATGGTTGAAGCTGGAGATTCTTGAGGTCGTCAATTATCATGTTGCTCCTTCTGTAGTGAAAATGAACATGTAACGGTAGTAGAGAGTGGATGCTGCTGATGTTTTTTTTTTTTCCCTTTTTCCCTTTCCTCCAATAAGCAAATATTTTTGAGGTAACTTCTCTGTGCAAAAATGATTTGCTATTCCGCCGCATGTGTTTTTGCTTAATTCCGTCAGACATGGTGCCTGAACAGTAGTGAGTGAATGTAGAGGAATGAGATTTGCCACTTCTACAGTTAATTCAGGAGAATGAAATTATGAGATGCAGATTCCACAACTTACACTTGTCTGAAAGATTTGAAAAGATCTATTTTGCATATGAATGGAATATATATGGGTAACCAACAAATTGAGAAAAGCCAGTTTTAAGTGAAAAATTGATGTCTGCTTATTTTGTGAAAAAGACTATCCCGCAAAAGTTACTGAGAAAGTACAAACGCAAAAGTTACTGAGAAAGTACAAGGAATTACAGATTTTGTGAAAAAGTTTTACCAAAGACAAACTTTTGCTGAGGAATTAAAGCTTGAAGAAAAGATTTAAAAAGAGATTTACCAAAGACAACTGTTAAAGACGAGAAAATTTTTCAAAATCTCCGGATGAAGTTTCTATTTTATATATATATATAAAAAGTTTGTTTGGGTTTGGCAGCTAATGATAGTTAAATAATAAAAAGAAATAGGGAGAAGGTTTATGAAGCTGTAAAACTGGAATTTATTTTGAAATTTAAAGTGGGGGATCCATTCTTTTCGGGCTGTCATCTACTCCGCGTTTCTGTATATACTATTCCTATTACTAGTACGACCAGCAACAACAAGAAGAAGAAGATTCGTCTCCGTCCCGGAAATGGGTGCCGCTCCCTCTGTCCCACAAAATTCCATTCACGAATTCACCGTTAAGGTTAAACCCATGCTCTTCCTCTTCCTCCTCTTCTTCTTCTTCTTCCATTTCCTCTTCCTTATATACAATATTCTGAGAAATTAGGGCTTTTTTTTGGGGTTTAGGATAGCAAAGGTAAAGATGTGGACCTCAGCATATACAAAGGGAAGGTGCTTTTAATTGTCAATGTGGCTTCCAAATGGTAACTTTTCCATATAAGAGCTTTTATGCGATTCTATGGTGGAATCTCCTTTTTATGCGTTTATAAATAAAAACCATTACTTTATTGCTACTATTTTTAAAGGGAGTTGTGGGTCGTTTTTTGATTTTTATGAAACAGTGGATTCACAAACTCGAACTACTCTCAGTTGACTGAGCTTTACAGCAAATACAAGGATAAAGGTAGAATTTCAATCCCCACCCCTTTTAAGCTTATTTAATTTTGTCCTTTATTTTGTTTTTTCAATCGTTGCCGTTGTGTTGGCTAAAGATGGATTCATAGGATCAACAGTTTTAATACCGCGATTCCACAGGTTTTGAAATCTTGGCCTTCCCGTGCAATCAATTCTTGAAGCAAGAGCCTGGAACTAGCGAGGAGGCCGAACAGTTTGCTTGCACAAGATTCAAGGCCGAATATCCTATCTTTCACAAGGTATGTATTGTACTATGTTCATATGGTGTAGCAGCTCAAATATAGTTTTTCTTTCCATGCATTTCATGTGTCAGTGCTAAAGCCCTTGCAAAAAGACTTTTGATTGAAGAAAATAAATACTGTGACCAGTAAAACTGTAAAAGTGCTGGATCAAAATGAGAAATTGGGGAAAAAAATGGGGAAGCGAACTGAAATGAGTTGCCATAAATGCAGTAAAGTAAGACAAGCTTAATGATTTATGCCAATCAAGTATGCTAGAAAAAGTAACTGCTTTTCTCGATTTCTTTCCAAATGATATGCTTGAGAAATTGATTTTGTTTCTTTTGATCTGCAACTCTTTGGTCATTTGCTGAGATCTTATGAGACCAATTGTCTATTTAGGTGCGCGTGAATGGTCCAGATGCAGCGCCGGTGTATCAGTTCCTGAAAGCAAGTAAAGGTAGTTGGTTCGGGTCAAGCATCAAATGGAACTTCACCAAGTTTCTAGTTGACAAGGAAGGTCGAGTTATCCGCCGTTATGGCACCACAACTTCACCATCAGCAATTGAGGTATAGACTAATTAGACATGGGATGGTCATAAGCCATTCTGCTACTCATGCACACTGGTTATGTGCATGTGCGATTATTCCGTCCTTTACTTCCTAACTTTAGGGCAAGAGAAAGGATTTGTTCTTCTTCAGATTTATCACTGATTTGTCATCCAAAGTGATTGTTTTTATCTTCTAGTAATTGTGTATTGTCCATGTAAATGTACAAAGACAAAGAGGTCATAACCAATTGAAATGTTATACAGAGCTATAAAACAATAGAAATCATTCAATTAGGAGATATTTATGTTCTAATTAAAGGCTCAGGGAGTGGAAAAGGGGAGGAGGAAAGGCATTTACGTATCTATTTCTCTATGTGCTGGTGAAATTTTCAATCCGTTCATTCCTACAACTTCCTAGTTTTGTTTGAGCAAGCTTTGCTTCTGCATATTAAGATAACTTTTTTACCTTATTGTAAACAGAGTGCATACAATTAACCGGTTAAAGCTTCGTTAGTCATGACACACCGTGGAGAACTCTTGTTAGCTTCAGATTACTGCTTATTACATTCATATACATCCCTTTTGTTGTCTCGGCTTTTGTTAGAACATGCGAGAACCATCATTGTCAATTCTTTGTTCTAATCTCAATGTAATTGGCATGTTTTTCACGTGGAAGCTCAACTCAACTTTTGCCTTCGTGAAATACTTCTACCTTTTGTTTTTTATTTGCCACTGTTTAATGGAAAAAAAAGATGGAGGCCCCTGTGAACTCGTGATTGATTGCTAACCAACCAGTTGGCTCATTCGCTGTTCTGTTCCAATGTATTCGTGGGGTTTGGCTTTCACATGCATCGTCTTCTCATTTTCTTTTGCAGACAGATATTCAAAAAGCGGTGGGAGATGTATGAGGGCGAATTCAGATTTATAAGAGATAAGTGGAGCCAATCATGACTGATGAATTGTAGGGTGAAAGTAGGGTGAAAGCTGCTCTGCTGGGGTCTATATTGTTAATATTTCACGCAATTTGTAATTTTTCATGGTGTGTTGATAGGCGTTTGTTGGTAAACAAAGATGAATAAAATCGTGAATGTGAGAGTTGTGTTTGGAAGTATCCAATGGTAGATTTGAAGATAAAATGTTTTCTTTTCAGCCTGTGTTTTCTTCAAATATTTATTTCTATCCTCAATAGACCTCAATTTTAGATCAAATGGAACCTGAATTGGCACCATTCAATTAATAGGGAAATACATGGTGGAGAATGTCGTTACGTTCTGGTCATTGGAAACATGCAAGTCTGTTTGGTGGAGACTGGAGAAGAACTTAAGACACTTTTTGGATTTGTATTTTGTTGTGATAATTGGGAAAAACATGATCTCGAGTAGTGTTTTACAAAAGAAATATTTGGATTTTGAGAAGTGAATGTTCGGATTGATAAATTTTGTTTCTATTGGTTTTTGTGTAAAAAAATTATTTTATTAAATAAAGTTTAAATTAAGACATTTTCTATAAAATTATTTGGGTCAACGGTGGTGGTCAAAGGTTGACTGTTGTTGGTTGCCTTTGATTGCCGCGACCACCACCGATCGGTTGGATTTTAGCCGAATTTTTGCCAAATGGTTGGAATTCAACAGGTCGATGACGGTGGTCGACACTGATCAACAGCAAAGAAAATGCCAAAGAAAAAAAAAGTATTTATTTTGGCTTTTTTTTTCTATTTTTATCCACTTCAATTGTGAATATGCGTCTTTGTGAACGGTGTTAAAAAATGTGAAATTTAGATTTTTTTTTACCAAATTTTCGTTTTTCACGAGATATAACACATATTTAAGCAAAAAATGGCAAAATTAAAAACACATTGATTTTGACTTTTTTTGTACCAAATTTTGCACCCACAACGATTCTAAACATGCATTCTACTGAATATTGTAAAAAAATGTGAAAATTAAAACTTTCACCAAAACTCCAATTTTCACAGGTTATAACACACGTATTTTGGTAAAAAAATAGTACAGTAAAAAAACGTGTTGATTTTGGCTTTTTCCTTCTAGTTTTTTTATCCACCTCAACATTGAACATGCATCATTGTGAACAGTGTAAAAAAAAGTAAAATTTAGAATTTTTTAATCAAATTTTCATTTTCCATGGGGTACAAGACACCTATTTCAGTAAAAAATGACAAAATCTAAAAACACGCTGATTTTCACTTTTTTGGTACCGTTTTTTTGCATTCTCCTTGATAGTAAACATGCATTCTAGTGAATATTATTCAAATAAATGAAAATTAACATTATCACCAAACCTCCATTTTTCATGGGTTACAACACATGTATTTTGGAAAAAAATGGCAAAATAAAAAAACGAGTAGATTTTTGTTTTTTCCCTATTACTTTTAACACATATACCAATTATGAATATGTATTCTAATTAACGGTGTACAAAAAAGTAAAATTTAGATTTTCACAAAATTTTCATTTTTCATGAGTTATAACACATATATTTTAGCCAAAAATAGCAAAATTAGAAAACGCGTTGATTTTTGACTTTTTTTGATATTTTTTAAACCCATCTTGATTGCAAACCTACATTCTAGTGAATGTTGCCAAAAAATAGTGAAAATTTAAAATTTTCAATAAACCTCTATTTTTTATGGGTTATAACACACGTATTTTATTTAAAAATGACAAAGTAAAAAAACACATTTATTTTGATTTTTTCACTATTGTTTTTTCAACCACCTCAATTGTGAACATGCATCCCTGTGAACGGTATTAAAAAAAGTGAAATTTAGATTTTTTTTATTAAATTTTCAGTTTTCATGGGTTATAACACACATATTTAGACAAAAATGACAAAATTCAAAAATACATTGATTTTGACTTTTTTGTACAATTTTTTGCACCCACCCCAATTGTGAACATGCATTCTAGTGAATATTGTCTTTTTTTAGTTGGCTAATCATTCTAAACTCGGGGAGGGGGCGGGGTGGGCCACTCCCAATTTTATTAATATAAATTTTTTGAAATGGCAGATATAACCACACCATTAGTACATTTGGAAAGCTGTAAATACGGAGGACTCCTCTCTTACATTGAAGCTCCTATCTATGAGTTTGTGAAACTAAAATAGGAGTACTTCCTCCTTTAAACAAACATATGGTTGCTAAAGTTTGAAGATAATATGAGAACCGTCCTAAGACTAATAGTTTTCATATTATTTCAAAACTGAAGCAACCACGCAGCAAAACATGAAAATTAAAAATATGAAAATTAAAATTTTCACCAAACCTTAATTTTTCACGGGTTATAACACATATTTTGGTCAAAAAATGGTAAATGAAAAAAAAGTATTGATTTTGACTTTTTCCTTGCAGTTCTTTCACCACCTTAATATTTGAACATGAATCATTGTGAAGAGTATATAAAAAAAGTGAAATTTAGATTTTTTTTATTAAATTTCTATTTTTCATTGGCTACAACACTAATTTTTATAAAAAATGACAAATCTCAAAACGCGTTGATTTTGATTTTTATTTGGAACCGTTTTTTGCACCCATCTTGAATGTGAACATGAATTCTAGTGAATATTGTCTTTTTTTTTTCTAGTGAATATTGTCAATATAAGTGAAATTTTTTTTATCAAACTTCCATTTTTTATGGGTTATAACACATGCATTATGGGTAAACAAACAGTCCGAAAACAGTTACGACGACAAGTTTTTGAAATTACCGTTTTGCTAAAAAATACGTGTGCTATAACCCATAAAAATGGTCATTTTTTATAATTTTAAACTTTCTGTTTTTTACACCATTCATTAGATAGGACATCGCCATTCAATATGAGTGCAAAAAACGACACGAAAACGGCTACGGATGGCATTTTTTTTTAAATATTGCCGTTTTAACCAAAAATTTGTGTGCTATAACCCATAAAAAATGGTCAATTTTAAAAATCTATAACTTTTTGTTTTTTATAACATTAATTATATAGGACATCTCCATTTGATATGAGTGAAAAAAATGGTTCAAAAATGACCACCGACGACAAGTTTTTGAAATTTACCGTTTTGGTAAAAAATACGTGTGCTATAACCAATAAAAATGGACATTTTTAAAAATTTATAACTTTCTATATTTTAGACCATTCATTAGATAAGACATATGGCATTTGGTACGAGTGCAAAAAAGGTACAAAAACGGCCACTGATGGCAACTTTTTAAAATTTTACCATTTTAACAAAAAAATACGTGTGCTATAACCCATAAAAAATGGTCATTTTTAAAAATTTATAACTTTATATTTTTTAGACCATTAATTAGATAGGATATCATCTATGATATGAGTGCAAAAAAGGGCACGAAATTGGCCACTAATGGCAACTTTTTGAAAATTTGCCATTTTAACCAAAAATAAGTGTGCTATATCCATAAAAATGTTTTATTTTTTAGAATTTTTAACTTTCTTTTTTTTACAGCATTCAATAGATAGGAAATCACCATTTAATATGAGTGCAAAAAGTTACTCGAAAACGGCCACTGACTTTCTGTTTCGGTAAAAAATAACTATAACCCATAAAAATGGTCATTTTTAAAAATTTATAACTTTCTGTTTTTTGGGCCATTCATTAGATAGGAAATCAGTTATTGATATGAGTGCAAAAAATGGCGCGAAAACGGCCACTTATTGCAACTTTTTGAAATTTTGCCGTTTTAACCAAAAATACGCATGCTATATAATACATAAAAATGTTAATTTTTAAAATTTTTTAACTTTCTATTTTTTAACACCAATCATTAGAAAGGACATCGCCATTTGATATGAGTGCAAGAAAACAGCCACCGACACAAGTTTAAGAAATTTGTCGTTTTGGTAAAAAATACGTGTGCTATAACTAATAAAAATAATCATTTTAAAATTTTTTTAACTTTCTATTTTTTTAAACCTTTAATTAGATAGGAAATCACCATTTGACTTGAGTGCAAAAAACAGAACGAAAATGGCCACAGAAGGCAACTTTTAAAATTTTTTCCGTTTTAACCAAAAATTCGTGTGCTATAACCCATAAAAATGGTCAATTTTAAAAATTTATAGCTTTTTGTTTTTTTAGACCATTCATTAGATAGGACATCACTAATTGATGTTAGTGGAAAAAATGGCTCGAAAATGGCCACCGACGACAGGTTTTTAAAATTTGTAGTTTTGGAAAACAATACGTGTGCTATAACCCATAAAAAATGGTTATTTTTGAAAATTTATAAGTTTCTATTTTTTTACACCATTCAGTAGATAGGACAACGCCATTTGAAATGAGTGCAAAAAACGACCCGAAAACGACCACTGACGGAAACTTTTTAACAAACAATTTGTGTGATATAACCCAATTTTTTTAAAACTTACCATTTTGCCAAAAAACTGTGTGCTATAACTCACAAAAATTGGCCATCTCTAAAAATTTTAAACTTTCGCTTTTTTTCACACCATTCAATAGATAACACATAGTTATTTGATATGAGTGCAGAATAGGTAAAAAAAATGGCCAACCACGACCAATTTTTGAAACTTGCCATTTTACCAAAAAAACATGTACTATAAGTCACAAAAATTGGTCATTTTTCAAAATTTGTAACTTTTTCTTTTTTCGCACAATTCATTAGACAACACATCGTCATTGTTATGAGCGTAAAACATGCACAAAAGGCCAACAAATACGCAAACGAGGACGAATTTTTAAAACTTGCCATTTAACCAAAAAAGTGTGCTATAACTCACAAAAATTGGTCATTTTTAAAAATTTTAAACTTTCACTTTTTTTCACACCATTCATTAGAAATCACATGTCATTAGATCTGAGTGAAAAATAGGTAAAAAAATGGCCAACAACAACAAATTTTTGAAACTTTCCATTTTTTCAAAAAAAAAAAAACGTGCGCTATAACTCACAAAATTTGGTCATTTTACAAAACTTCTAGCTTTCACTTTTTTAACACAATTCAATAGATAGCACATAGTTATTTGATATGAGTGCAGAATAGGTAAAAAGAATGGCCAACGACGACCAATTTTTGAAACTTGCCGTTTTGACCAAAAAAACATTTGCTATAACTTACAAAAATTTGTCATTTTTAAAAAATTTTGACTTTCATTTTTTTACACCATTCATTAAATATCACATCGTTATTTGATATGAGTGAAAAATAAGTAAAAAATAGCCAACGACGAACAATTTTTTAAATTTTCCATTTTGCCCAAAAAAATGTGTACTATAACTCACAAAAATTGCTCATTTTCAAAAATTTTTAACTTTCACATTTTTTCACACCATTCATTAGATAGCACATAACTATTTGATATAAGTGCAGAATAGGCAAAAACAAATGGCCAACGACGACCAATTTTTGAAACTTGACATTTTTACCAAAAAAATGTGTACTATAACTCACAAAAATTTGTCATTTTTCAAAATTTGCAACTTTCCTTTTTTTAGCACAATTCATTAGATAGCACATCGTTAATTGCTATGAGCATAAAACATGCACAAAAAGGTCCAACAAAAAGGCAAATGATGACGAATTTTTTAAACTTGTCATTTTTGACAAAAAAATGTTTGCTATAACGCACAAAAATTGGTCATTTTTAAAAATTTTAAACTTTAACTTTTTTTCACACCATTCATTAGATATCACATCGTCATTTGATATGAGTGAAAAATAGATAAAAAAATGGCCAACGATGACCAGTTTTTTAAACTTGTCATTTTCACTAAAAAAACGTGTACTATAACTCACAAAAATTGGTCATTTTTCAAAATTTGTAACTTCAACTTTTTTTGCAGAATTGATTAGATAGCATATCATCAATTGATATGAGCGAGAAACATGCACAAAAAGGCCAACAAAAAGGCCAATGCTGACGGATTTTTAAAACTTGCCATTTTTGCCAAAAAAACGTGTGCTATAACTCACAAAAATTGGTCATTTTAAAAAAATTTTAACTTTCACTTTTTTTCACATCATTCATTAGATATCATATCGTCAATTTAAATGAGTGAAAAATATAGGTAAAAAAATAGTCAATGACGACCAATTTTTGAAACTTTCCATTTTGGCCAAAAAATCTTGTGCTAGAACTAAAAAAATTGGTCATTCTTCAAAATTTTTAGCTTTCACTTTTTTTAACACTATTCAATAGATAGCACAAAGTTATTTGATATGAGTGCAGAATATGTAAAAAAAATGGGCAACGACGACCAAATTTTTAAACTTGCCATTTTTACCAAAAAAAACGTGTACTATAACTCACAAAAATTATTTATTTTTCAAAATTTGTAACTTTCTCTTTTTTTGCACAATTCATTAGATAGCACATCGTCAAATTATATGAGCGTAAAACATGCAAAAAAAGGCCAACGATGACAAATTTTTAAAACTTGTCATTTCTGCCAAAAAAACGTGGTCACAAAAATTGGTCATTTTTAAAAAATTTAACTTTCACTTTTTTCACACCATTCATTAAATATTACATCGTCATTTGATATGAGTGAAAAATAGGTAAAAAAACTTCCAATGACGACTAATTTTTAAAACTTTCCATTTTGGCCAAAAAAACGTGTATATAACTCACAAAAATTTGTCATTTTTCAAAATTTCTAGCTTTCACTTTTTTTAACACAATTCAATAGATTGCACATAGTTATTAGATATGAGTGCAGAATAGGTAAAAAAGTGACCAACCACGACCAATTTTTGAAACTTGCATTTTTACCCAAAAAACGTGTACTATACTATAACTCACAAAACTAGTCATTTTTCAAAATTTATAACTTTTCAGTTTTTGCACAATTCATTAGGTAGCACATCGTCAAATGATATGAGCGTAAAACATGCACAAAAAGGCAAAAAAAACGTGTGCTATAACTTACAAAAATTTGTCATTTTAAAAATTTTTAACTTTCACTTTTTTTCACACCATTCATTAGATATCACATTGTCATTTGATATGAGTGAAAAATAGGTAAAAAAAATGGCCATAGACTATCAATTTTTGAAACTTTCCATTTTGGCAAAAAAACGTGTGCTATAACTTGCAATAATTGATCATTTTTCAAAATTTCTAGGTTTCATTTTTTTTAACACAATTCAATAGATAGCACATATGATAACGATCTCACCACGCTCCTCACGTAGATTGATAGTTGTTGCTGAATATTGGTCACGATCTTTTCGAGAATCAATGTGAATAAAATCGAATCAATCTATCTCCGTAGACTGACAGTAAGCACGATTATTTGATGGCTCCTTACCAACAAATAACAAGACAGTCGTGTGAAAAGAACTCCCTCCTCAGGAACAATCTTCACCAAGTAAATTGAATTTTCCTCCTCAAGAAAACAACTCACGTAAAAACAACTCTGTGTTTTCAATTCTCAAAATTCTCGTCTCCATTCAAAACGTATGGAGTATGTCCTTTAAATAGGCTACAAGAAGTGTTAATGTTTGGTATTTTCCCGATGTGAGATAATTGCCAATCATGTTTCCTAAAAACTACCCTTAATGAATTAAAGATCCATTAAGCCCATTACATGCCTTTTATCATGCAAGATAATTTGGGCCATGTAATTAACTAATTAATCACGAAATTAATAAGCCCATAATTAACGTTTGGACTTAATCTTATTAAAACACACAAAAAAACGAAAAACTAAAAATCCCGAAATTTGTCCGCATCATGACGTGACATGTAACTTCACAGCGTGTTTTCACCTTGATCCCGTCAGAATCTTGAAAAATGTAAAACATCAAAGTTTTAGCTCTGGATCTTATCTTTCTAATGCTGCTAGAATCATTAGCTGTTGTATTTATACACTTCTTTCAGTACCCATTCCGAGTTATATTGAGAGAGATATGAACATATTACTAAACCGTGGAAGAATCTTTCAGCAAACAATATTTGACGCCTCTTGTCATGATTTCCTTTGTTATCCCAGTTTTGAGTCTCGGACCTCCTTGGGACTAACACGAGGCTTCTTCTCCATCCTATTCCAGGCCTCCATATATGAGATTCATCTTTAACAATTGGAACAAAGGACCTTGTATTTTTCAGAATATATGATCACACATGATTTCGTATCAACATATTTATTTGATATGAGTGCAGAATAGGTAAAAAAAATGGCCAACGACGACCATTTTTTGAAACTTGCCATTTATTACAAAAAAACGTGTAATATAACTCACAAAAATTGGTCATATTTCAAAACTTGTAACTTTCTCTTTTTTCGCACCATTTATTAGATAGCACATCATCAACTGATATGAGCGTAAAACATGCACAAAAAGGCCAACAAAAAGGCAAAGGATGACGAGTTTTTAAAACTTGCCATTTTTGCCAAAAAAATGTGTAGTATAACTCACAAAAATTGGTCATTTTTTAAAAAATTTAACTTTAACTTTTTTTCACACCATTTATTAGATATCACATCGTCATTTGATATGAGTGAAAAATAGGTAAAAAAATAGCCAACGACGACCAATTTTTGAAACTTTCCATTTTGGGCAAAAAAACGTGTGCAATAACTCGCAAAAATTGGTCCTTTTTCAAAATTTATAACTTTCAATTTTTTAACACAATTCAACAGATAGCACATAGTTATTTGATATGAGTGCAGAAAAGGTAAAAAAATGAGTGCGAAATAGGTAAAAAAATGGCCAACGACTACCAATTTTTTAGACTTGCCATTTTATCAAAAAAGCGTGTACTATAGCTCACAAAAATTGGTCATTTTTCAAAATTTGTAACTTTCCCTTTTTTCGCACAATTCATTAGACAGCATATCTTCAATTGATATGAGCGAAAAACATATACAAAAAGGTAAACGACAATGAATTTTTAAAACTTGCCATTTTTGCCAAAAAAACGTTTGTTATAACTCACAAAATTTGGTCATTTTTAAAAATTTAAACTTTCATTTTTTTTCATACCATTCATTAGATATCACATCGTCATTTGATACGAGTGGAAATAGGTAAAAAAATGGCCAACGACGACCAATTTTTGAAACTTTTTTTTTTGGCAAAAAAAAATGTGTGCTATAACCCACAAAAATTGGTCATTTTTCAAAATTTCTAGCTTTATATCAATTGATGATGTGCTATATAATGACTTGTTAGAAAAAAAGGAAAAGTCGCAAATTTTAAAAAATTACCAATTTTTGTGAGTTATAATACACGTTTTTTTTGTAAAAATGGCAAGTTTCAAAAATTGTTCGTCATAGGCCATTTTTTTAACTATTCTCATATCAAATAACTATGTGCTATCTATTGAATTGTGTTAAAAAAGTGAAAGCTATAAATTTTGAAAAATGACCAATTTTTGTGAGTTATAGCATAAGTTTTTTTGGCAAAAATGGAAAAGTTTAAAAAATTGGTCGTTGTTGGTCATTTTTTTTACCTATTTTTCACTTATATCAAATGACGATGTGATATCTAATGAATGGTGTGAAAAAAAGGAAAAGTTAAAATTTTTAAAAAATGACTACTTTTTGTGAGTTATAGCACTCCTTTTTTTGGCCAAAATGGAAAGTTTCAAAAATTTGTCATCGTTGGATTTTTTTACCTATTTTTCACTCATATCAAATGACAATGTGATATCTAATGAATGGTGTAAAAAATAAAAGTTTAAAATTTTTAAAAATCACCAATTTTTGTGAGTTATAATGCACGTTTTTTTGGCAAAAATGTCAAGTTTTAAAAATTCGTTATTGTTTGCCTTTTTGTTGGCCTTTGTGCGCATTTTTTAAGCTCATATTAAATGACGATGTACTGTCTAATGAATTGTGCGAAAAAATGGAAAGTTACACATTTTGGAAATTGACCAATTTTTGTGAGTTATAGTACACGTTTTTTTTATAAAATGGCAAGTTTCAAAAATTAGTCATCGTTGGCCATTTTTTTATACCTAATCTGCACTCATATCAAATAACTATGTGCTATCTATTGAATTATTTTAAAAAAAGTGAAAACTAGAAATTTTGAAAAATGACCAATTTTTGTGAGTTATAGCACACGTTTTTTTGGCCAAAATGGAAAGTTTAGAAAATTGGTCGTTGTTGGCCGTTTTTTTCCTATTTTTCACTCATATCAAATAACGATGTGATATCTAATGAATGGTGTGTAAAAAAGTGAAATTAAAATTTTTTAAATATAACCAATTTTTGTGAGTTAAAGCACACGTTTTTTTGGCAAAAATGGCAAGTTTTAAAAATTCGTCATCCTTTGCCTTTCTGTTGGCCTTTTTGTGTATGTTTTACGCTCATATCAAATGATGATGTGCTATCTAATCAATTCTGCGAAAAAAGGGAAAGTTACAAATTTTGAAAAATGACGAATTTTTGTGAGTTATAGTACACGGTTTTTTTGGTTAAAATGGCAAATTTCAAAAATTGGTCGTCGTTGCCCATTTTTTTACCTATTCTGCACTTATATCAAATAACTATGTGCTATCTGTTGAATTGTGTTAAAAAAGTGAAAGCTATAAATTTTGAAAAATAACCAATTTTTGTGAGTTATAGCACATGTTTTTTTGGCCAAAATGAAAATTTCAAAAGTTCGTCTAGTTTGGCCATTTTTTACCTATTTTTCACTCATGTCAAATGACGATGTGGAATCTAATGAATGGTGCGAAAAAAGTGAAAGTTAAATTTTTTAAAAAATGACCAATTTTTGTGAGTTATAGCACACGTTTTTTTTAGCAAAAATGACAAGTTTTAAAAATTCGTCATCCTTTGCCTTTTTGTTGGCCTTTCTGTGCATGTTTTACGCTCATATCCAATGATGATGTGCTATCTAATGAATTGTGCAAAAAAGGGAAAGTTACAAATTTTGAAAATTGACCAATTTTTGTGAGTTATAGTACACGTCTTTTTGGTAAACTGGCAAGTTTCAAAAATTGGTCATCATTTGCCATTTTTTTTACCTAATCTGCACTCATATCAAATAACTATGTGCTATCTATTGAATTGTGTTAAAAAAAGTGAAAGCTAGAAATTTTGAAAAATGACCAATTTTTGTGAGTTATAGCACACGTTTTTTTGGCCAAAATAGAAAATTTAGAAAATTGGACGTTGTTGGCCGTTTTTTTACTCATATCAAATTACGATGTGATATCTATTGAATAGTGTGAAAAAAAGTGAAAGGTAAATTTTTTTTAAAAATGACCAATTTTTGTGAGTTATAACACACGTTTTTTTGGCAAAAATAGCAAGATTTAAAAATTTATCATTGTTGGCCTTTTTGTGGGCCTTTTTATGCATGTTTTTCGCTCATATCAATTGATGATATGATATCTAATAAATTGTACGACAAAAGTTTTAGTTACAAATTTTGAAAAATGACCAATTTTGTAAGTTATAGTACACATTTTTTGGTAAAAATGGCAAGTTTCAAAGAATGGTTGCTGTTGGCCATTTTATTTACCTATTCTGCACTCATTTCAAATAACTATGTGCTATCTTTTGAATTGTGTTAAAAAAAGTGAAAGCTAGAAATTTTGAAAAATGTCCAATTTTCGTGAGTTATAGCACATATTTTTTTTGCCAAAATAAAAAGTTTCAAAAATTGGTTGTCGTTGGCCGTTTTTTTACCTATTTTTTACTCATATCAAAAGACAATGTGATATCTAATGAATGGTGTGAAAAAAAGGGAAAGTTAAAATTTTTTATAAATGACCAATATTTATGAGTTATAGCACACTTTTTTTGGCCAAAATGAAAAGTTTCAAAAATTGGTCGTCGTTGTCTATTTTTAACCTATTTTTCACTCATATCAAATGACAATGTGATATTTAATGAATGGTGCAAAAAAAAATAGAAAGTTAAATTTTTTTAAAAATGACAAATTTTTGTGAGTTAAACACACGTTTTTTTGGTCAAAATGGCAAGTTTAAAAAATTGGTCGTCGTTGTCCATTTTTTTTACCTATTCTGCACTCATATCAAATAACTACGTGCTATCGATTGAATTGTGTTAAAAAAGTTAAAGCTAGAAATTTTGTAAAATGAAATTTTTGTGAGTTATAGCAACCATTCTTTTTGCAAAAATGGCGAGTTTTAAAAACTTGTTGTCATTGGCAATTTTTTTACCTATTTTTCACTCATATCAAATGACAATGTGATATCTAATGAGTGGTGTGAAAAAAGCAAAAGTTTAAATTTTTTAAAAATGGCCAATTTTTGTGAGTTATAGCACAGTTTTTTTTGGCAAAAATGGCAAGTTTTAAAAATTCGTTATCGTTTACCTTGTTGTTGGCCTTTTTGTGCATGTTTTAGACTGATAATATTAACTGACGATGTGCTGTCTAATGAATTGTGCGAAAAAAGGGAAAGTTACAAATTTTTAAAATTGGCCAATTTTTGTTAGTTATAGTACACATTTTTTTGGTAAAATGGCAAGTTTCAAAAATTGGTCGTCGTTGGCCATTTTTTTACCTATTCTGCACTCATATCAAATAACTATATACTATCTATTGAATTGTGTTAAAAAAAAGTGAAAGCTAGAAATTTTGAAAAATGACCAATTTTTGTGAGTTATAGCACATATTTTTTACAAAAAAAAAATGACGATGTGTTGTTTAATGAATTTCAAAAAAAAAACTGAAAGTTACAAATTTTTAAAAATGACCAATTTTTGTGAGTTTTAGTACATATTGTTTTGGTAAAAATGTCAAGTTTAAAATATCGGTCGTCGTTGCCCATTTTTTTACCTTTTCTGCACTCATATCTAATTACTATGTGCTATCTATTGATTTGTGTTAAAAAAAGTGAAAGCTTGAAATTTTAAAAAATGACCAATTTTTGTGAGTTATAGCACACGTTTTTTTGGCCAAAATGGAAAGTTTCAAAAATTTGTCATCGTTGTCTTTTTCTTACCTATTTTTCACTCATATCAAATGACGATGGGATATCTAAAGAATGGTGCGAAAAAAAGTTGAATTTAAAAATTTTTAAAAATGCCAAATTTTTGTGAGTTATAGCATACGTTTTTTGGCAAAAAAAGCATGCCTTTTTTATTCCCTTTTTGTGCATGTTTTTCTTTCATATCAATGGATGATGTGCTATCTAATGAATTGTGCGAAAAAAGGGAAAGTTACAAATTTTGAAATATAACTAATTTTTGTGAGTTATAGTACACGTTTTTTTTGTAAAAATGGCAAGTTTCAATGAATGGTTGTCGTTGGCTATTTTTTTTAAGCTATTTTGCACTCTTATCAAATAACTATGTGTTATCTATTGAATTGTGTTAAAAAAAGTGAAAGCTAAATTTTTTGAAAAATGACCAATTTTTGTGAGTTATAACACATTTTTTTTGCCAAAAGGGAAAGTTTCAAAAATTGATCGTCGTTGGCTCTTTTTTTTACCTAATTTTTACTCATATCAAAAGACAACGTGATTTCTAATTTATGGTGCAAAAAAAAGGGTAAGTTAAAATTTTTTATAAATGACCCATATTTGTGAGTTATAGCACACTTTTTTTGGCCAAAATGGAAAGTTTCAAAAATTGGTCGTCTTTGGCTATTTTTTTACCTATTTTTCATGCATATCAAATGACGATGTGATATCTAATGAATGGTGTGAAAAAATACGAAAGTTAAAATTTTTTAAAAATGACAAATTTTTGTGAGTTATAACACGCGTTTTTTTGATCAAAATGGCAAGTTTCAATAATTGGTCGTCGTTGGCCAATTTTTTTTCCTATTCTGCACTAATATCAAATAACTACGTGCTATCTATTGAATTGTGTTAAAAAAGTGAAAGCTAGAAATTTTGTAAAATGACAAATTTTTGTGAGCTATAGCACACTTTTTTTTTTTTTGCAAAAGTGGAAAGTTTCAAAAATTTGTTGTCGTTGGCCATTTTTTTAGCTATTTTTCACTCATATCAAATGACGATTGATATCTAGTGAATTGTGTGAAAAAAAGTGAAGTTTAAAATTTTTAAAAATGGCCAATTTTTGTGAGTTATAGCACACGTTTTTTTTGGAAAAAATGGCAAGTTTTAAAAATTCATCATCGTTTGCCTTTTTGTTGGCCTTTTTGTGTATGTTTTACGCTGATAATATTAACTGATGATGTGCTGTCTAATGAATTGTGCGAAAAAAGCGAAAGTTACCTATTTTAAAAAATTGACCAATTTTTGTGAGTTACAGTACAAGTTTTTTTGGTAAAATGGCAAGTTTTAAAAATATGTCGTCGTTGGCCATTTTTTTTACCTATTCTGCACTAATATCAAATAACTACGTGCTATCTATTGAATTGTGTTGAAAAAGTGAAAGCTAGAAATGTTCTAAAATAACAAATTTTTGTGAGTTATAGCACGTGTTTTTTTTATTTGGCAGAACCTGTATTTCGAGGTGGGGTGCCACTCCCGATATATTACTTAATTTTTGAGTGTTAGATGTACCCTAATATCACTCTTACACAAAAAGCCGTTATGATCATATACCAATTTACATGCCAAAGGCCTTATGGGTTCATGTTCATAAGGGTAATCAGGAATTAAATGTGGAGTACTTACTCCATTTACAATTGATTCCACCTGATCTAGGCTTAAAGAACATATAACAATATCTTATACCATATGTCCCCTATCTAATGCATTCATACAAAATAAATCTGGCGTATCTAAACAAAACATGTACAAAAAAGCTCCATTTTCTAAACTTGAAATTCTGTTGGAGGTCTTTACCACATCCACGTCCTTTTCAAAGCTTGAAATTCTAAGCCTCAGCAACCATTTCTGATTCCACATTGTTGACTACATTGTGAATAAGTTCGAAATGATTTGCTTCACTCGAGTCGTTTACTCAAGGGGTAACATCAAGCATTAGCCTCTCACTCGTCTCTTTATCAGAGGGATACCAAGTTTTTCCCTGCTTATGATATCCTGAAAAGTTTTTGAATCCTGAATCTGCATATTAGGAACCCCTTGATGCACTAGCCAAATAGCAGCTTGGTTTTCCTCAGCTGGAATCTTCTGAATGATGTTGTTGGACTGGACAAAATGCATTTGCTTCCAGTGATTGGAAACCTTCCAGTTTATGTTGCTAGTCTCCCCCATGATGTTACAGAAACATTTGGCGTTAGATTCTAGGTTGATCCCCATCTGTATCAAGTCTAGTAGGCTTCTGAAGTCTGGAAGACCTGCATAGTTAGTATACTCATTTTTGGTTGACAGAATTTTAAGTATCTGACCTTCTCTATTTCTGATGATGCCTGCAGAATAAGAGTTAGATTCATCACTTTTATCTGCCACATTGAATTTCACCCATTCTTCATCAGGAGGTTTCCATTTATAAACTTCAACGAAGATCTTCCTTCTAAAATTAAACACCGAGTTCTAAAAAATCCCCAATCTCTAAACTCCCATTCTGCATCAGGGTACTTCAATTTAATCATCATAGAAGCTGAAAGAGAGATTTGGTGTTTTATTTGGTGATAGTCCAATTTCATGTCCTCATAGACAGCCCTGTTTCTAGCCTTCCAGAGTTCCCAGCATATTATAGATGGCAAGACTTTTAGTAAGAATTTATGAGGTCCATTCTTTGGCTTGACCTTCCACCAATTCACACAAACCTGTTTGATGGAGTTAGAGAATCTGACCACTCCCATCTCTGCACCGATATTCTCCATACCTGTTTAACTATATGACAACTAGCAAAAGAATGATCTATTGATTCCAAATTAGCAAAGCAGAAATAGCAGATAGAAGGGCCATGAACATTAAACTTTGCAAGGCATTGAACAAAAGGGATTCTGTATAAAAGTAGTCTAAACATGAAAAATGAGATTTTCAGTGGAAGTTGATAGCACCAGATTTCCTTAAACAGATTATCTATGTTTCTTCTCTGCATAATTTAACAAAAAGCTGAAGTCATAGAGAATTCACCATTTTCGTTTAACAGCCACTTTATGTTATCTTTTCCTAAGATCCTAGGGGTTGGGAATTTTAGTATTCTGCTTTTTTATCTCCTTATCAACCCCTGTGAGTTTGTCTACATCCCACTCTCCATTTTTGACATAGTTCTTGACACTTAGCTGTTCAATATCCTGGATCTGAATCTGACTAATCTTTCATCTCCCATCCAATTGTCCAACCACATATGGCAATTGCCTTCCCCCACTTGAGTCATTATGAAATTTTCAGTTAAATTAGCATATTTCAGCATTCTGGACCATGTTGAAGATTCCCCTCTAATTGAAAGTGTTTGAGCAGGGTGTGACTTGCTGCAGTACTTCTGATGAAGGAAATGAGCCCAAAGGGTGTCGCATTTCCTAAATCTCCACCATAGTTTCATACTTTGGGCCGAGATAATATCTTTTAAGGCTCTGAATCCAAGACCTCCCTCATTTGTGGGAAAGCACGTCTTTCCACTTAACCCAATGATAACTTTTCTGGCCTTGGGCTTTATTCCACAAAAACTTAGCACAAATAGTCTCTATCCGATTTAGCACACTTTTAGGAGGATTGACTGCCATAGTGGTGTAAATAGGCATGGATGCTAGAACACTTCTAATGAGTGTGAGTCACCCCCCCTTGTGAGAAAGTTGGTGTTTCAGGAGCTCAATTTTGACCTTATCCTCTGAACTAATTCCCCAAAGTGTGAAGCTTTGAGCTTCCCATAATGAAGTGGGATTCCTAAGTAATTCATTGGAGATTTACCTTTCTGAAACTTGGTTTTTCTACTAACCATATACCTCTTTTCACCCGATAGTCGATGGTGAGTTATAACACATGTTTTTTGGCAAAAATGGTAAGTTTCCAAAATTTGTTGTCGTTGGCCATTTTTATACATATTTTTCACTCATATCAAATGACGATGTGATATCTAATGAATGGTGTGAAAAAAAAGTGAAAGTTTAAAATTTTTAAAAATGGCCAATTTTTGTGAGTTATAGCACACGTTTTTCGGCAAAAATGACAAGTTTTAAAAATTCGTCATCGTTTGCCTTTTTGTTGGCCTTTTTGTGATAATTTACGCTCATAACAATTGACGATGTGCTGTTTAATGAATTGTACAAAAAAAGAAAAAGTTACAAATTTTGTAAAATGATTAATTTTTGTGAGTTATAATACATGTTTTTTTTGTAAAATGGCAAGTTTCAAAAATTGGTCGTTGTTGACTATTTTTTTTACCTATTCTGCACTCATATCTAATAACTATGTGCTATCTATTGAATTGTGTTAAAAAAAGTGAAAGCTAGAAATTTTGAAAAATGACCAATTTTTGTGAGTTATAGCACACGTTTTTTTTGCAAAAATGGAAAGTTTTAAAAATTGGTCGTCGTTGGAAGTTTTTTTACCTATTTTTCACTCATATCAAATGACGATGTGATATATAATGAATGGTGTGTAAAAACGCGAAAGTTAAAATTTTTTTAAAATGGCCAATTTTTGCGAGTTATACATGTTTTTTTGGCAAAAATGGCAAGCTTTAAAAATTCGTCATCGTTGGCCTTTTTGTGCTTGTTTTACGCTCATATAATTTGACGATGTTCTATCTAATGAATGGTGCAAAAAAAGAGAAAGTTACAAATTTTGAAAAATATCTAATATTTGTGAGTTGTAGTACACTTTTTTTTTGGTAAAAATGGCAAGTTTAAAAAATGGGTTGCCGTTGCCCCTTTTTTTTACCTATTCTGCAGTCATATTAAATAACTATGTGCTATCTATTGAATTGTGTTAAAAAGCGAGAAAGCTAGAAATTTTGAAAAATGACCAATTTTTGTGAGTTGTAGCACATGTTTTTCTGGCCAAAATGGAAAGTTTTAAAAATTAGTTGTCGTTGGCCGGATTTTTTTACCTATTTTTCCCTCATATCAAATGACGATGTGATATCTAATGAATTGTGTGAAAAAAAGTGAAAGTTGAATATTTTTAAAAATGACCAATTTTTGTGAGTTATAGCACATGTTTTTTTTGGCAAAAATGGCAAGTTTTAAAAATTCGTCATTCTTTGCCTTTTTGTTGGCTTTTTGTGCATGTTTTACGCTCATATCATTTGATGATGTGCTTGCTATCTATCGAATTGTGTTAAAAAAGTGAAAGCTAGAAATTTTGTAAAATGAAATTTTTGTGAGTTATAGCAAACATTCTTTTTGCAAAAATGGTGAGTTTTAAAAACTTGTTGTCATTGGCCATTTTTTTACCTATTTTTCACTCATATCAAATGACGATGTGATATCTAATTAATGGTGTGAAAAAAGCGAAAGTTTAAATTTTTTAAAAATGGCCAATTTTTGTGAGTTATAACACTTTTTTTTTACAAAAATGGCAAGTTTTAAAAATTCGTCATCGTTTACCTTTTTGTTGGCCTTTTTGTGCATGTTTTACGCTGATAATATTAACTGACGATGTGCTGTCTAATGAATTGTGTGAAAAAAGGGAAAGTTACAAATTTTTAAAATTGACCAATTTTTGTTAGTTATAGTACACATTTTTTTGGTAAAATGGTAAGTTTCAAAAATTGGTCTTCGTTGGCCATTTTTTTACCTATTCTGCACTCATATCAAATAACTATGTGCTATCTATTGAATTGTGTTAAAAAAAAGTGAAAGTTAAAATTTTTTAAAAATGATCAATTTTTATACTGCCACTTCTATTATTTTGATCCCAAAATCCCCATGCTCAAAATTTTTTCGCATTGCCTATAAGCTTATGTAATGTCTTTAATAAGATTATCTCCAAGCTACTGGCCACTAGAATTATTTCAAAAATTTGTTGTTATTTGCCATTTTTTTACTTATTTTTCACTCATATCAAATGACGACGTGATATCTAATGAATGGTGTAAAAAAAAGTGAAAGTTAAAATTTTTTAAAAATGACCAATTTTTGTTAGATGGGACATCACCATTTTATATGAGTGCAAAAACGGCACCAAAACGGCCACTAACATCAACGTTTTGAAATTTGACGTTTTGGTCAAAAATACATGTGCTATAATCCACAAAAATGGTCATTTTTAAAATTTCTAACTTTATATTTTTTTACCCCCTTCATTAGATAGGACATCGCCATTTGATATGAGTGCAAAAACGGCTCCAAAACGACCACCGACGATAAATTTTTTAAATTTTTCGTTTTGGTAAAAAATATATGTGTTATAACCCATAAAAAATGGTCATTTTTTAAAATTTATAACTTTCTATTTTTTTACACCATTCATTAGATAGGACATTTTCTGACTGCAAAAAAGGGCACAAAAACGGCCACAGACAGCAACTTTTTGAAATTTTGCCGTTTTAACAAAAATTCGGGTGCTATAACCGATAAAAAATAGTCATTTTTAAAAATTTATAACTTTCTTTTTTTTTTATACCATTCATTAGATAGGACATCGTCATTTAATATGAGTGCAAAAAAGCCACGAAAACGGCCACCGAGGACAACTTTTTGAAATATTTCTGTTTTGGTAAAAAATACGTGTGCTATACCCATGGATTAGATAGGACATCACTATAAGTAAATCAAATGTTAAACAACATGGATTCAAGGGTTGTTGAAAGATGATAGTGAATTGTGGCACACCAATGGGCAATGGCTCGGCTTATGCCATCAAGAACTCAAGTTCTTCCACAATATTGGAATATTTAGAATTCGGCTTACATTTATATCTGATCCGGTAGAAGTTTAAAAAAAAAAAAAATCTAGAAGAAGAAGAAAAGAAAAGTGTGAGATTTTTTTTGTTTACTTTTAATTTTTATAATGATATTTTTTTAAGGCAAGTTGACAAATGAATCTTACTAAAGCATCTTCATATTTATTGAAAGATATGATAAAAGGTTTGTTAGCCCCCCCGACCATCACATCCCATTATTGCTGCAGTTCAGATAAGGTTATGAAAGTCGATATGCTCTTCTTTAACACAACACTGGGACATGATTGAGCACGTGAGGATGGGTCCTTGTAGTATCTAATCTTATTCTTGGTGGACCAAAAAAAATCATCTGTGTTTGGTATTAATGTTAGTCTTCATAAGCATTTCGAAATTCCAGTGAGTTTAACCATTCATTCCCTCCTCTCAACTCAATGAATGTTTGTCATGCAGAAAAGAAGGGGTCGCTGCCACTATAGTTGGCTTGAGAAAGATGACAAAATTGGTGGGATCCCGACGGAGCTCTAAATGTGGTGTTGCATTGGTGTAAAATGACTTGAAACTGATTTGTCAAGACCAACAATGATAAGTGGGCGGCAAGTCCTGCTGTGATTGACTAGGAGACAACGTCCTAGTTTTGTTTGGTTGAATTTAATGTCACGTAGACTGATGGATGCACGTGGAAGTGGTAAACCACTGAGTTATACCGATTCAACGTCTACTGCTTTGTTAATCTTCTTGTTGAGATGTCAATCGGTGTTGTAAAAATGTGTGGCAGAACCCGCTTAATATGGGAAGTTTGCACGATATATCATTTATCTAAAAGTATTTTATCATTTGAATTGGGACCATAACAACAATCCCAAACTAAGTACATCTTGGATTTAACCCTTTCCAGCTTTTGGTTTCGAGTACACCATCATTCATTCATTCATTCATTCCTTTTAAAGGAAAAAATCAAGGTTCACCAAATTGTTCTACTACACATTTGCTGATACCTTTAAATATATTGCACTGCAGCTCAGATTTTTAAATTCTTGATGTAAGTACTTCACATTCAATCGTGGATTTCATTTCTTGGTGCTACACAAAGAACATTGACAATAGTATAAACTTGTGTAGATTCCTTTTGAGACGCAGATATAACTCTGACTGATACACAACAAGAACATAACCGACACTAAAAAAAATGTAAACAAGATTCACAAGTTGTTAAATTTGAGAAAAATGGCTATTAGTACTGAGTCAGTAAACATATTTTTTTCACTCGTACGTTAGGATACATTAATGAAAAAACTCATGATTGGGTTGGATTCTCTGGTCTGGTCTAGTCTGTGATCCAAATCTCCGGTCATTTAGGTTGACCGACTCTTTCAGACCTCAGGTGTGTCTACCTGCGAACCGTACATACAAAGGTGGGATCCCAACAACAATAGCTACCACTTTGTTTCTTATTTATACATTTAATACTTGAATAAACAATAGTAAATTGCAAATTCTAACATCTGACATGCCTGCAACATTCATGGAAATGTCGTACATTGCCAATGCAATTGAATTAAACAATAGAGAGAGTGTTGAAAGCTAGCTATGGAGTTGTCCTTTTACTTTCATGCATCCTGCCGCTGTCCCCCAGTTTCATGTTGAATCAGTATCTCTGTGGTCCAACGAATGAATCCTAAAATATTGAGGAGGGATGGGAGCTGCATTCCTTATCAAATTTACCACTGAAAGGGATCAATGTCCTTTATTCTATGAGCGTACATGCATGTAGGCATGCATGTAGGCTTTGAGGGAGTGGTACATGTGAGACAGCCATGGCCGTATACAGGAAGAAGATAAAGGCTAGTCATTTTCATGGAGGTTGGGCGGGGAACAAGATTGGTGGACTGTTAAGGACTGTTGTCCTGTTGTTAGTTCAGTGAACCCAAACTTTGTTAATAACCACTCATTGCCTCTCCCACAATAACTTTACACGCCGTTCTTTCCATCTATTTAAACCCCAAAAGAAAAACTGATCCCTCACTACACTCAAATTCCTTCCATTCAACAACTACTTGTTCATCTTTATAGATTGATCAACTTATCAAAAGTTGCAATGGCTTCAAGTACCTTATCCTTCAGGAGTTCTTCCAAACTCCGGTCGATTGGAAGATGTTCCAAGCCAATAAGAGAACAGAGGGCTCGCCTTTATATCATATGGAGATGTACGGTGCTGCTTCTCTGCTGGCAAGACTGAGAGTTCAAATGAATTCCAGATCATCAGAAAAATTTAGGCCATTAATGGGACTGCATATAATTAAGATATATGGGTGCAGTCCAGACCACAAAAAAGAAAAGAAACCGGGATCGATAGGGAGTAAGTAGGTGACTAAAGTTTTTGGACTCAAAGGATGTAAATTTTGACAGAATCAATCCTTTTGTATAGTTTTCAACAGCAACAGCCATAGCCAGGCAGATATCTATATAATGTATGCGGAGAGAGAAAGGTTTTGTTTTTGTTAGTTAAGACTAGAAATTATGAAGGGAGCTGTAAAGAAGCAAAGCCGTCTGCATCTTGAGTTCTTGACTGGACTGGCTTTTGCTCCCATCTCTGAAATAGAGCCGTACTAAGATTGTAAGTTGACCTCCATGTCAATAAATCCTTTTAACATGCATATTTCTATTTCTATGGTTTGACTACATCATGTGAGTCTTTTTAAAAAAAAAAAAAAAAAAAAACTCAATTCAATTCCGAATGCAAGCATTGATGATATTCCCCTTGGTTATCCAGAAAAAACCCTTCATGAAGACAAAGATTGCAAACTAAATTTATAATCCCACATTCAAATTGGCTCTCATTACATCTTAGCCAAACGCGAGAAACAACTTTGTAACATAATCAAAAAATTGAAATCATTGCCACAAATTCTTATTTATCAAAATAAGCTGTGCACGGGAAATTTATTGGTGGTCAAAGTCAGGTATCCCCAAATCCATTCTCGTTTATTTACATAATCTGTACACATAATAATTTATAGATCAAAGTAAAGTGTATCCAAACCCAATCCAATCCAACATATTTAAATAACTAGCATCTACCTAGCGCATAGTAATTAAGGTAAAAATATTCTGGAATCATATCCAGAAACTTATTTCTTAGGAGAAAGCACTGAACAATCAACTTCTATCTTTGCCTTTACTCTCACTCTCTAATCAGATTTTATGCGTATTCAAAAATTTCCCATCCCTCGTCTGCGAGTTCCTTGGGATCATCCGCGGCTGTTTCCACTCCCATGCACTTCGGCTCATCAAAATAGAACTCATCATCTATTTTCTCACAGTTCTCAAAAGGATCGGTAAGGTTAGCGACCTGATCTACCCGTTCAGAAGTCATCGTACTCTTTGAAGACGAGCTGGAGGAAGAAGCTAAAATGCAGCTGGTTTGACTCGAAGTAAGAGATTTGCTTAGTGGAAGACGCTCGTCAAACTTTTCCTTCAGCAATCTAATATCCGTGCATAGAACAGATATTTCTCCTCTGCAAACATTAAAAACATAATAATAACTCAAGTTAAACCTTCAAAAGATGATATTACAAGACAAACCTTCAAAAGATGCAAGGCTAACTCAAAGTTAAAAAGACCATGTGCTACCCAAAATATGTTGTGCTTCATAAGGCAAAATATTTATTTATAAATTCTTATCAAACTCACAAGTTGAAAAATTTGGGGGAGAATGACCGAAAATCTTGGCAAAAACATTAAATGTTAAAAAGTAAGTTTAGTCACCATGAACTGGAAAACAAGTAAATCTATGTATGAAGCATTATAGTGGCATCATTCCTGAGAAAGCTCAAAACTGAGTCATCAAATGGGGGCAATCAAACAACGCATCATCCTCCACTATCTCAGTAAAGATCAAGCTAATGTACCCCATACAAAATCTGCATTAGCACATATAACCAAAAAAATCTGTGCTCAAAGAGAAGTTAGGGTAACTCTGCTCCCTCCCTTTTATCTGTATGCTAGCCTAAGTGCAAAAAACTTAACGCAAATCCTGTTGATCCATCATCACCAACACCAAAAGAACAAGAAGATTTTTCTTCAAGTAAAAGAAGACTCACTGCAATGTATCTACAACTCTGCCACGGTCCATCAGAAACTCCCGCAACTGCAATACAAGGAGAATATCAACATATAAACTTTAAGATCCGCTATTTAATACCCCACTGAAAAAAACTATCAGATAATGAGCAGCTAAGACAAGGAAATGACCACACCTTTGAATTTGCTTCAGCTTCTTGCTTCAGGACATTTGCCTCTTGCACCACCTTCTCCATAATAACCTCCTGATACTTTAGTGCTTTCTGTGCCATATCGTCCCTTTCAAGTTTTTCTTTTTCTGCTAGCTCTCTCTCTTTCTCAGCCACAGCTAATCGCACCTCCAAACTCTGACGCATCTGCAGAAAAGAAACTTGAGAGTGAAAAGTGGGAAAAGGAGAACAAAACAAAACAGAACATTTAATTGGGGGAAAAAAGTAACATAAAGGAGAAGGCTTTAGAAATGCAGCTTAACTACAAAGCATCAATATATCACCTACAAGTTCTACTATAACAGAGCCCAAGCTTCCCTATCGAAAGGGAAAACAATGTAACAAAGTATTAGCGAGCTTCCATGGGAACTATGCGACTAATCCATGTAAAACACACAAGAATCCACCTAAACAAGACACATAACAATCTTTACCCTCCATATAAGAAGTGGTCAACCAATATATTGAACACATGAAAAGTAAAATTACTCCTCAAAAGGATCAGAGAGCAAATAAATAACACGACAACAGATTATGTTAAACACAAATAGTACTGCAGGTAGAGTAGATAATAATGTACTTATTCAACATGTCTTTTCAGACATAACTTCATAAACTCAGTTTAGACTAGAAACCCCAGAAAATATCATATGAAGAACTTCTAATCAGCTATAACCGGTATATGCAACAATGAGAGGGTGGCAGAACCTCGTCGAGGATCCCAAGACTTTTGTCCCTTTCATCGGACAGGCAAAGCAGGCGAGCCTGAAGCTCTCTAACTTCTGTAGCTAAAATAGCCTTCTCACCATATACTTCTCCTGCATGCTGCAAACAAGATGAGAAGTGATTTTTAGTCAAGCAGAAAAGTAATAATCAATTTGCAGATGCCACCATGAAGCGAAAAAGAATACAACCATGTCATTTGCTTCTTTTGCATGTTGCAGCATTTGCTTGAGATCTTCCACCCTAGTGAGTATATCTAAGCCACCATTAGCAGCATCTTCTTTTGCTTGCTTTGCAGCTTTCTCTTGGATTTCCACTTCCTTCATCAAGCCAAGTATGATCTCCACAGCAGAAAGCAGGGTTTTCTGCACCATTTTCATAATCAGAGTCAGACCCTGATATATACAATCACAACCTAAAAATGTAATTTTTTTATCGCATGATCTCTATTTTGTGATTCAAATTGTGATTTTCCCTACTCCTAAGATAACGTCAAGATCAAATGAAAGGTATAATTAACTGTCTGATTCCTGTTTCTTCATTCTTTAGAGCTTTTGCATGTCATTCAAGAAGCTATGAGTTCTAATCAGAACTTCTAACAAGTCTGCCTTTTAGGATAGCTGAAAACACTAGGCTTATTAATGCAACCAAAAAAAAATTAGATTGAATATGTGGATTCATTTAACCAGATACTTATTTCTCCTCATATAATTACCCACAACATACAAACTTTTGACATCATAAGCAATTCACCACATTCTTGTAGCAAAACCCTACGAGTGCTCCCGTGTGAAAAATCAGCACTCACAACATAGGGGAACACAGCATAAGGGAACATGAGCGCTGTCATACTATGTATTTCTTCAGATGTTTCCATTGGTGGTTAGATCCTATTAATCACACTAAGAGCAAACTTGTTTGATACCTTCAGCCTAAGTGGTCATAAGCAGTAGACTATAATCTTATAAATACATGCTTACATCCCATTCTCCGGACCTAAATAGGTGGTCAATCTATTCTTATGTTAATACACCTATGGTAATAGGTAATAAAAACCCATAGAGTGGATCCTTTGAACTCGCTTCAAGCCATGATGACTAAATAACCAATCTTGGGGTAAAGAGTCTCTACTGCTTTTGTTTACTTCACTCTTGTACATAGGAAATGAGATTCCATTAGCCGCTCTCTCTCAGCAATAAAGGCTGCTACTGCTAGGCTCTTAGATGGGCTTGTTCACGAATCTCCTGCGTCGAGAAGAAGCTGGCTAGGAACACTAAAATGCTACTCAACCGGGGATATAAAAGAAACATGAACCTTAAAGTAGAAAAACAAAAAACATAAAACAACTCTTAATGTAGAAAACAAACATATATGCATTGTCACCGTGACCATGCCTTATTATTCCTAGAATCTGCAATGATATCCTCAAGAAGATCAATGCTATAGACTTGGCCAGACTGTGTAACAACAGTATTCAACACAGAATCGTCTTCAACACCAACGTCAACCATTTCATTAGAGGCGTCTGTATTAAGAGAGGCATCATTTGGACCATCAAGTTCCATCTCCAAATCAGAATTTCCGATGTCCAGAGGAGTAAAAGGTTCAGAATGCGATGGAGAAAGACAACCCACGAAATTCTCCACAAAAAAGTTATTTTCAAATTTTTTAGCATGAGTGGACTTGGATTCCACAGAATAATCTGAGCTCTGACTGGCATCCAAATCCACATTTTCCAAAGGCTTCAAAGGTGGCTGAAAACCTTGATCACATCCAAATATAATGCTGCTTTGTTGAGATGCTTCACTCGGTGTTTCGTTACTTGTATGGTCACATACTTTATCAGTATCAATATTTGCAGCATGTTCATGTATCAATACGGCAGACGAGACGCAAGAGGTAACATCAGCACCAGCACCGAATGTTACATTTTTATCACCACACTCATTTACTGAGGCTAATTTATCAGGCCCGTCAAGATATACTTGATGAAGCCCATCATTTGCATCATGAAAAGTTTGATCGTGTTCAGTTTTTGCATCATAGAAAGGGCCATGTTGCTCTTCCTCTTGGCATTCTACATTCCCAACAGGGACATCATTAGAGGAAAAGGGCCCATTAGCATAGACTTCTGTTGCTGCAATCAATAAGTCCAGCCATCAATGCCAGTTAATAAACTAACATAATACAAAACTTCACGTCACAGAACTGACCAATCATAAAGCAATGATGCAACTGGATCACCTAACATTACCTTTAGGTGGTTGGGCAATTGCCCTATTCTCGCAGCAGGATAAACTTTTATTCTCGCAGCAGGATGAACTTTTATTCTCGCAGCAGGATGAACTTTTATTCTCGCCGCAGGTTGAACTTTTAATCATGGACCTTTCAGTTAAGAAAGGGATGATCTCAGTTAGAACAACCTCAACAGCTGCATCACCATCTTTCTGGTGCTCAATTGCAACAGCCCTCAGAGCTCGATTATCAACCTGGCCCCAAAAAAAACGAGTTGAAACATTGAGGGGGTTTGCAAGTCAATATGAATTTATAACCGAATATCATAACCCTGAAATTATCATGACCCTCATATATTTTCATATTAATTTCTTGCCACCTAATATATTTTCATGATGCACAAATAATAATAAAAATAAGGTGAATTGTTTCCAGTAATAATAAAGTGAATTGTTTTGAGTAATAATAAAGTGGATTGTTTCCAGCATTAATTAAAGGAGAGGTTTAAATAATTAGTATTTCATTTATTTTAAATGAACAGTATGCAAACAAACCCCTATACCCAACACCAGGAAATTCGGGGAAAAAAAGATTTTACAAAAAATTATTAGCGTAGAAAATGAATTCGTGTAAGTAGATTGCCATACCTCTGGAAAAATCTCCAGCAACACATTGTACACCTTTTTGAATCCCATTGTCAATGGCATCAATCAGCTAATTCTACAAAAAGGATGAACAATTAAGAAAAACATTAAACAAAATTATCAATTAAAAGTGAAATCTTTCAGACAAAATCAAAACTTTTTTCCATTGAATAATGTCATGTCGGAAGAAATCAAAGAATAAATACAAAGTCAGTCTACCAATAGAGAGTTTATTGATGAAATTAAGGGGCTAATAAATAATATAAAGTAGTAAATTATTGCAAATGGAAAAATAAAAGAAGGCTATGAAGGAAGAAGCGTTGATTTTGAACACGCACACAGACACATACATATTACGGAAGAGAAAGAGGAGAGAGTGAAACCCTAAAGCGATGCGAGAGAGAAGAGAACTGACCTTTTTGCTCTGATAGCTTTGATTGTTACAACCAAAGAAGAAAACTTGGAAAGTAAGATTTAAAAAAACCAAAAAAAAAAAATAGAAAGATTGATATATATGGGAGAGGTGTTTGTGATGGTTTAGAATTCAAAGGTCGGTGGTGTTTGGGCCATGGATTGGGCCCGTTGACGTCCTGAAATCTAGGCAGCTAAGAAATTGGGCATTCTCGACAATTTCACATTGTCTCTTCCATTCCAATATACTCAGATTTTTAAATTTTTGAAAAAAAACAATATGTAAACTATTTGTTATTTTAACCACCGTTTATAAAAAATGTGTAAAGTTTATCATGATCATATTCAACCTTTCTCATACACCAATCTTTGAAGACACCAAATTCTCTATTCAATATTTTTTCTATCTTATTCTGTCTAATATTTAAAACGACGTAATTTTATTAAAAGTAGGGACTAAATGCATAAATATCACTAAAATTACTTAATAATTAGTAGACCCTAACCAAGATATTAGTAGTTTTAATTAGGACAGAATAAGACAGACAAAAAATCTCATGTCAATCTTTAAATGCAAAGTTAGTCTTTTTTTTTAATGTTTTAAAAACGATCAAAATTCGAAGACAACATAATAATAATAATACACACCAATTATATAATATATCTCTTTATAGTTCTTTTATTATTGAGTTTAAAATTATGTTTTTTTAATCATCAAAATTAATTTTATAATTATTATTCCCTAACACAAATGTGTTTGAACCTTCCAACATGATTTAATCTTGATTTTGTTTTTATCATGTTTATCATTAAAATCAAATATATACTTATACCCTAACGATTCTAACTTACCACATAATTTTAATTTTGATTTTAGTGAGACTGTGTTTTGAGTATTGGACAAATATAATTAGGATATAAGCGAAACATTAAAACATGTTTAGGTGGCACTAAATAATTAGTGTCTGAAAAAGGAGTTTATTAGAATAATCCAATAAACTTTAAACTGTTTATAAAATTCATATAACCAAAACATGTGTTTAATTACTAGTGCAAATCTAAAAGCACATTATACATGTACATTACAAGTTCACAAAGCCAATAGTGAACTAACAAGAATGATTTGATTTGAGTTTAAAAAAAAAAATTGAATTCTAATTTCAAGTTACACTCATTACCGATCGATATCAAATATACGAATGTAAATCCTTAATAATCCTTAGATTGATGACTAATAAATAGGTCTGAGACCCATAACAGTTTTACCCGTTTGAGTTGTGGAAACAGTTGCAGACAAATCCCGCAATACAAGTTCTTATTACAGACTCAAAAAACATCAAATAAATGCACTGCATCCGTCTTGGCAAATTGAAATGGAGTGGCAAACCCCCAATGAAAATGATCAAATACTTGCAGCAAAATCAAGCAGCAAGCCTCCGTTACACGCGGAATGAGAAGCTTGGAAGTAATTAACAGGTAGAGAGATGCTCAAATGTCACATCCCTTGTATATCAATCATTTACATGCAAATTTTCGCATTCATTGTTATCAACAAATGGCCAGAATTTCTTATAAAAGGATCAGCCTGTATCCATCATAATCCCCATTAATGTCATGCCCATCAGGAGACAAATTCCTTGTCTAACACTTTTGATTATTACAAGACAGAATCAAGGACGCATACGATGATCCTCATACATGCTATATTAGTACATTAGTATTCACATTCTGAGTTCTAGGACTACTATCCATACTATAAAGGCCAACCCTTGAGTTTCTTACATTTTTTCAGGGTTCGAGTGCATATGAATTTTTAACTTGTCATTTTTTTATTTTTTCGGTCAAAGGCGAGATACTCTCATGGCAACCAAAACTACAAAATTCTGTTTCATGTCAAGTAGAGACAGCAGGACCTCACAATCTCGTTGACTGTACATCGTCTTCAGGTGGCTTCTTTGGTGCTGGTCCTTTCTTTGCCACCCCACCCTGAAATATTTTAAAAGATCAATCGCTTTAGTAAATATAAAGAATACATTGATCGTAATCCTGCTGATGTATATTTTGAAGTTAAAAGTACAATGGAAACAGCATCTGTATAGGAGGTCCTCAATGCAAAAATGTTCTGGAACTCACAGATGGCTTTTGACCAGTCAGCCTCCTGTTAGAAGGTGCTCGAGCAACAGAGGAAGCAGCTGCAGCTGCAGCCACGCGTATTCTGCAATAATTACATGCAAGAAATTGCCTAAGACTTTAGAAAAGCCAATCGATTTTTTAGCAAAATAGCTAAACCAATTAAATAATATTGCAAATATCTAAAGTAGATTGACTTCAAAAACATGAACAGCAAGGAAAGCCCATGCTCAACACCTTTTATGCACATCAACATATACATCTGTTTCATCAACAATTTCCTCCTGCATCAGCAAACAAGATGATCATTAAGAATGTAGTGACTGCAAAAAGTGTGAAGTACAGAGGAGGTCGGAGATATAGGTAATTGCAGATGTTTCGGTAGAACAAAGAAGAACAATGGACAAATTCAATTGGTAGTGATGAAAAGTTGCTGTTGAAGTGGATGCCCAGTAGCAATTCAGCCCATTTTGATGAGTTCTAAGCAATAAGAAATGAAATCACCAGAAATAACCCAGATAAAGAGGTTATATATACTTGCAGAAGTTCTTCAAATACATCTTCAAGGGTGATGATGCCAATGACTTCCCCCTCTTCAATATCCTCTGGCAGATGTGTCAAACCGTTCATTGACCCATTTTGTTTGAACATGTTCTTGTCCATACATGTCTGAGATGATGCCTTATCAACATTGATCACAATGCTATCTGAACTTTCGTCAAGCTTTTGCAGTAAGGGGGTAGTCAATTGTGAATCCATACTGTTAATCCCATTTTCTCCAACTTTTTCTCCTTCACCAGGAAACTGAGGGTAACTGCCTTTACCTTTAACCCTCACAACAGCTGCCATGTGACTGCTTCCTTTCTGAAACTCATTCAGAATATCATACAAAGGCATATCTGCTGGAACCCTGCGATGAGTGGAATACGTTATTAAGCAAGAGAGGAGAAAAAGTAAGCAGAAAAACCAACCTTGGTATTCTCCTGATAGAAACAGAGCTAACTGGAGTCTCAGTTTCTGCCCGTACTGTGAGGAGACTTTTCACCTAACCCCAAAAACAGGAAAGTGTCAAATGGAAACCATAAACAACCTTGATACCCCAATAATAGCCTCTCAATTATTGTACAAACCAGTAGAAGTCCAATAATGTTCTTTGGATTTCCTGCATAGACAGGCACGCGACTATGACCCCGTGCAAGAATTTTCCCAATTGCTTCCCTGCATATCCACCACAAATCAAAGTAGGCCAAACAATGTGGGTGGAACATGAAGATTACTGTGACCTATAAACAGGTAATGTGAAGTCACACAAAGACTTCTTTTGCCTTAATTAAAAACAAATTCCAAAGAAAAAAAAAGACCACCACAAGACACGCCAAACTGATACAGTTTGAACTTTGAATGGTTCGTGGACCAACTGAACTTATAAACCAACCATGGCCAATTTCATTGTGCATTATGTTGTGCTTTTGGACTTCAAGAATGCTTTCAGACGTCCATGAAATAATACACAATAAAAAACTTTCAGACTGTCAAATCTTTTGCCATTTTGGCACTAAAGAAACTAATTTCATACTATTTAACATACACCATTTATGACGTAAAGTGTGTCGTTTTTACAGGCACTAATTACTTCTCTTCCCAATATAATAGTGTCTGGGCATGTTCATTTATTGGTGTCCCAAGGGTTCAAGTAGGCAGATGACGAGATTGTGTGATATAGTTTGTTGCCTTTGTCAGAACATCATATGAGCTAGTAAGATAATACCAGCTAACTCTTTCATGCATTTTGGATGGGGATCAGGTAGGAATAAAAGAAGGTCATTCTCACAGACATCAAACATGCAGCCCAATAATTTCTTTGTACACTACTTTGTCAAGCAATGCGACAACTGCAAAAAAAAAAAACCCACCAGTCCAACTTGGAATTGACATCCAGGGAGAATGTTGATTCTATAGGTGTCATTGCCTCCTCTGCAGTCTGTACAGGTCCAACTCACAAGTTCAAGTTAAAGTACTACATACACTAGAAACTGAGTTTAGAATGAAGACGAATAATTCTCAAGGTATCTCAAGAATAGGGGTGAACCGACAAAGTCAAATACAAAACACTAGATATTCTGAAAAATAAACCAAACTCGTCAGATCTGAATCCTGCACATCTTAATGTTCACGCCTCAAACTTAGTCTTTTTATGGTATTGAATAAAGGCCTGATGGTCAATGGTAATGCTTCATTTCTATCAAACAGATTGAACTGAATATTGACAACATACTGAGAACTAAATGAGGGATAGGAAATACAAATTTCAAATGTTGCACAAATTAACATAAAGCTTCACACAAACAATTCTTGAAAAAACAGAAATTTAGAATTTTTTCGATTTGGTACTTATTTTCAAAAAAAAATGCATAGAATAAAATAATAATAACATATGCTACCAATGAACTTTACCACAGGTAGCTGCCTCTTTTTAACTGCTACACCAAAAATAATTGCATGACGAATTGAGAAGCCACAAAGCTCAAAAATGCATTGAAAACATTGAAGGAAAACTAGCAAAAGTTATGTTAGAAATCAAAATATTGAAGTTAAACTATCAAAAAGTTTTGTTATCCAACTACGGCAACACAAACCTTTTCAGTCAAATCAAGTGCTCCACTTATGATAGTAGTCTCATCGTGAGTGAGTTCACCCCCTTTACCAGCCTAAAATGGAGCCATAAGACAGGTGTCACGCGAAACACAAAAAATCTCAAAACTTAGAGAAATATCCAAGATTGCTCATAGTTTTGACTCGATAGTTTTGCCATGCAAGGATGACACATGATAACAAAGTTATTGTGATGACACTAATCTTTTGTCAGGCCATGCACGGCATTCATCTAATAGTTTTCAACCGCTTATTTTTGTTTTCTATGACAATAAAGTTGGGCTGAACTAAGTACAGAGAACATAAAATTCATGCAAACTCAGAGTAATACCTCTTGGCCGTGGATTGAAACAAGAGCTTTTAACTGAGCTCGTCTGAACAGAGCATCATTATGCCCTAGTACAGCATCGAGAACCTGCAAGCACAGTAAATTCCACAATCGAGCAGTGATTTCTCTTTTAAACTTCAGTTTTAACTATTGAATATCAACTACACAAAACCAAAGGCAATTAGCCATTTGCACACTAATTACCTTTCCAATAGGGTAAGCAATGGGATAGCTAATGATCATCAGAACGCGCACGAGCCATGCGAAGTTTGCACCCACAGCGAGTCCATATTTTGAGCATATTGCTTGCGGAATAATCTATATTAATGTGATGGAGGATCAAGTAAACGTCTGTTACTGAATATTTTAGGGGCAGAAAATCCGTAAGAACACAACAAACCTCCCCAAAAAGTAGAACAAAGGTGACAGATAGCAAGACAGCAACAACTGGATGAAAAATTTTATCCAGGTATATGGGAAGAGCCTGCAGGGGAATTGTTTGTCAAGTGGAAGATCATACTTAAATTGCACAGAACGCAATACGAAAAAAAAATGTAAAGAAAATCCCACGAGAAACGAGTGAACCTAACACACCTCCATGGCTGCAGCATTACAAAGGAGCAATGTCACCAAAAGCTGGTGCTGCTTTTGAACCACTGGTAAAATGACAGCTGACGAAAAGAAGACAAAGCATCAAACTATTAATTTCAATTGGAATGCTAAATATAAATTGTTTTCCGTGCACTGGATGAAATTTTCATCCGGCGAAGAATGAGAAAAAAAAAAAAAAAAAAAACGGAACCTGCTTGCTTCTTCTCGGCGGAGGTGCCGCTACGCTGAAGAATTTCAAGTTCCACAAGGCCTAGGGACATCAACCCCAGGGTAAGCCCGGACATTATGCCGGCAAAGAGCACGAGGGCGCAAGATATTCCGGCATAGACAAACCACCAAGGGTTACCGAATTCTATGTCCTTGGAATCGGCCACGAAGGCTGCCCTGGTGGTGGCAGTCATTCCCAGCAGGGCCAGGGCATTTACTAAAGACACCTTCATAATCAAATTAAGCTGCGAATATAGCAGTATAAACTGAGAATACAAGGACGAGAGAAGAAGTGTCCTCCGCAGTCAGCTGTGGAAGGAAGCGGGGGACGGTTACAGCTTCGATGAAGACGGTGACGGTGACGGTGACGGTGACGGTGGTAATAGTCTAGTCCTAACGGTGCGAGAGCGAGAGAGACAAAGAAGATTTAGGACCAATTCACTACGCTCTCAAAAGGCGTCTATTCATTTCTAGTGAGCTTTGCCTCTTTTGTCAATTTCTTTTCTTTTTAAAAAAAAAATTAGTGTGTGAGTGTGTGTTTCGATACGGGAAATATGTCTCTATATATACACACATATTTGAGAACACCAACTACTCCAACTGGAGTGTTTCTGTGTTTGTGCTTTTCATCAATTTAAATAATACGACAAAAGCTGATAAAGAAGGTTTATTATTTATTTTTTAAATATAGGAAGCTGCGAAGGAGGGCGTATTCAAACTCTACAGTCTTCAGTTTCAACTCTGAGCAGCCTTTAGCTTTGGCGCTTGTCACTCACGCGAAAGACAATTCATAGTATTGTTTTTTTTTTTCTGGATGTTGAAACTGGAATCTTAATATTGGGCCCTATGAGATCTATTCTCACTTGGGCCTGCCCTACCACCTCCTATAAAATCAATGGCTTGTTCTTTTACAAAAGGCAAAGCCCACCTTTTACAATTCATTAGGAGTAAGAATTATTTTAAACTTCTCATTTTTTTCAATTTTAAAAAATGTCCAAGCTGTGTTATTGCACAATCAGAATCAAAGTCTAAAAACAGGATAACAAATAATATGCAAGAGTCTAATTTAATCCATGAATTATATATAGTCTTTACTACATAGAAACACATTTCTTAGAAAATTCTAAGATGGTGGCCAAAAAAAGATTTTTTGAAGGCGTGGTTTTACAGAATAATAAAGATAGCGCTTTCTTGAGCGGGTGCCCCCAAAAGAACTCCGAAAACCCGTCTTACATTTGGGAGCATGAACCCTAAATCACAAATTACATATCCTCTGTTTCGTCGTTGTGGAACATCATCAGTCATCGCTGAATCTATTCAATGCCATTGTTTAATTGAATCGATTTTGTTTCATTCTTATAATTCTAAACAACTACACCTCGGTGCAGCTCCAGGTTAGTTATGCGTTTCAATCCACACTCTCTAACTCGTTATCCAGCTTCAAAAATCTCATCTTGCATCCAGTTTAAAGCTTCAATTTCAAGCATCAAAGTAGTGTGGCGTAAGGACCCTAAGCTAGACCAAGCAATCGAGAACGATAAGCCATGGAGACTTTGCTCAAGACTAGTCAAGGAGGTGTTAAACGAGCCGGGTCAAGTCATCCCACTTCGTTACTTGGAGAAACGCCGAGAGAGGCTTCGATTACCCATCAAAATTCTAACTTTTCTGTCCCAAAATCCGGGTTTATTCGACACCTACACGGATCGGATCAGACCCAAATCCGACCCTGTTCCGTTTCTCCGGCCTAGCAACAGGCTCAGGCTGTTTCTGGAAGAGGAGGAAAGAATTTACATTGAACACGAGCCGTTGATCGTGTCTAAGTTGTGTAAATTGTTGATGATGTCCAAGAATGGGGTTGTCAGTGCTGACAAGTTAGTGGAGGTGAAGAGGGAATTCGGGTTCCCGAATGATTTTTTAGTGAATTTGGTTCCAAAATATCCCGAGTATTTTAGATTAATCGGGGCTCCCGGTGAGGGGAAATGTTACATAGAATTGGTTTCTCGGAATCCTGATTATGCAAAATCGGTCATTGAGCAAAGGGCAGAGGAGGAATCAAGGTTAACAGGGATAAAGATTAGGCCTTGTTTCAACTGGAAACTTCCCCCGGGTTTCTCCATTAAGAAGGAAATGAGAGAATGGGTCAGAGATTGGTTAGAAATTCCATACATATCGCCTTACGAAGATGCCTCACATCTGGAACAATCATCAAGAGAGATGGAAAAGAGGAATGTAGGGGTTTTTCATGAACTGTTGTCTCTTTCGATATATAAGAGGGTTCCAGTGCCTATCTTGGGGAAGTTTTGTGAAGATTATAGGTTCTCCAATGCATTTTCAAGCGTTTTCACACGGCATTCTGGGATTTTTTATATGTCCCTAAAAGGCGGAATTGAGACTGCAATTCTTAGGGAAGCTTACAAGGGCGAGGAGCTGATTGATCGAGATCCACTGATTGAGATTAAAGATACGTTTGTTGAGTTGCTGGCAGAAGGACATAGGCAGAGAGCTGAGCAAATGAAGTTGCAAAGAAAAATGATTCAGAAGGATATGCGATTGATGGCAACAACAAAAACTCAACTCAATTGAAAGGTGCAGAGCAGTTTAAATTTGCAAAAGAGAAGGGGCAATTGTTAAAATTCTCAGTGCTCTCCAAATTCAAGCAAGCCCAAGCTGAATTCATAGAAGGATTGATGAAGAGGTCTGAATTGGTTGTTCCATTGCTCTTAATTTGCATCTCTTGGTTAACAACTTAGCATGTATCATGGAGAAAGAACAATATTTATCTTAGCTAACATAGAATAATTAAATCCATTAGTTCTGCACTTGTAACAAGGTTTCTGGGTATTCCGATACGAATGTTTTTAAGCAAGTTGTCCATATATATGTAACAAGTGCTCTTTTAATCATTGGAGGTGAAATATAGTCCACAGTCATGAAATGCCAATTCTTATATATTCTGCTTGTAATAAGTTCAGACTATGATGTGCTTTGTTTGTCAGTTGTCAGTGAATCTCTAGAGTGACATTCTGTTTGTTTATTGATGAAGCTGAATTTTTACCTCTAATATTAAGGTCCGCAAAATCCAAACTTGAGCAAAATTCACACCTCAGCCAATTAGAAAACCGAGCTATTCTTATTCTAGACGTGAGAATAAAATACCCGAGGTGAAACCTGAGAGTTTACTTCGATGCCTAAGTTAATATCTTGCAAATAATGATCGTTCAATTGAATACCTCTTCGCTGTTTACCATTCCGGGATATCTTCTCCTTGATTTGCTTCTAATTTGTTACGAGCATCAAATTATTTTGCAGTTGTGAATTCCTCTTTTTGAATCAGCCCGGGATTGTAGATAATCGTTACAACATTCATCTATTTGAACTTTCCTCTACGTTTAACTTGTTATCATATTTAATTGACCATAAATTTTCCCTGCACGCACTTGGTTATTTTTTTCCCTTTGTATCAGTGTTAGAGTATTACAACTTGGTTACTCGGATTAATTCGAGAAGCTGCTCATGTAATCGATGCCGGATACGAATAACTTAACCACCGATGGCGGTTCTCAGGCCTCTTTTTGAGTTTGATCTTAGGTAGGGACCGTAGGGTATTAGGTCATTTATTCCCGGTTTGCATGTTTCTTATTGCATGTCTTGCACCCCAAAACAGTGTTTCTGTTGAGTTTCAAATGCCTGGAAAAATTTGTGTGGAATCGTAATTCATTTTCTTTTCTGTTTAAAGTTATAACTTTATCTGCCATATGTCCAATGGCTGTGCTGCTGGGATTTTCAAAATTTTCACCTTCAATTAGAGGACTTGTACATATTTCTTGGCGGGTATACAAAGTATGACAATTCTTTGTTGGATAAGAAAAGATACTTAAACTAAGCAACTTGTTCACACAAATTGAATGAGAGGCATTCTTAAAAATCTTGAGACAGTAAAGCTAAGTTAATCAACAACTTCACATCTGACACCCTCAAACTTGTATCTACCCCATTCTTGAGAATGCCTAACAAGATTTTACATGGAAAGCTTATGAACATAATAACGCGATATAACAGGATGACATGGAAAGCTTATGAACATAATAATACTGCTATATAAGCAAAATAAATGATGCTTGCTAGCTACTTCTCCAGCCTGCTCTTTCTAATCTGACTTCCCAATCAGAGAGGCATGGATAGAGCCCATATTCTGAAACTTGTGCTCTTTCTTGTATTTTTAGTATTAAATCCGGGGCCGGGGGCAAGCAACCAATGGCTGCCAACGCCCATTAATCCTCGACCACTTTGTGTATCCCAGTTTGTTCTAGCAACTCATGCTTGTGCATTTCTGCCATATGTCCCTCGCCCTCCACCCACTCCTTCTTCTCCTCCTTCTCCTCCATCACCAGATGAGCCAGGTGACAGTCACAATCACGGGCACGGGAATGGGCACGGCCATGGCCACGCCGGCCGCGGGAATGGGCATGGACATGGACATGGGCACGGGCACGGGCACGGACATGGGAGGCAAAGCCACAGGCATGAGGCAACACCTCTTGAGGAGGATTGCTGCCGGTGGCTGGGAGCAATTGACAGCGAATGTGTCTGCGACCTGCTGGTTTACTTGCCTCCCTTCCTTTCCAGGCCCATCCACCAGTACACTGTGTCAGTGCAGGGTGCATGTAATGTGACTTTCCAGTGCGGATCGAGGTTAAGAAATTAAGTCTTAATCGTCAGTTACAAGCACAGTGGACAACATAAATTACGATGATGCTTACGTTGTGTTCAATCTCCATGTCCGTCTTGCTGTAAGGTTAATGTTTAGTTATTCGCCCATTAATCTCTCTAAGGGATTCTATAATAATAAAAGGAATAACTACTTATATGTATTGTACCTACATTTTCTAGATGAATTTTACTGGTTTGCAGCAGCATAATCTTCAATTAGGGTGGCGTTTTACAGTTTAATCTTCTATAACAAATCTCAAATTTTGATCATGATTTCTCTCTTCACTCTTCCTTCATATTCGTATTTTTTTTTATTATTGAGGCTGCAATTTTATGGCACTTCTTTTGGATCTCCAATATGTTACTGGAAATTTATGCGTCCTCCTAAATTTGTACCATTTAAAGCGAGGCACTGTATACACCATGGACTCAAAGCAGTCAACAGTAAGCCTTTTGTCAAAGTAATTGTGGCAGACAGAGCTGATCAAAGCCAATAATTGGCTAGCTGGAATTGGTTAAAATTGGAATCAAAACGAGCCAGCCAGATTCACCCAAACGGGATGACGGGGCTGGGGCAGTCAAGATTAATTTCAGAACCGAAAAGACGATTGTTATTAGAGCTTAAAAAAAATTCTGATAGGTATGATCTTAATTAATTTAGAATTTCAGAAGACGCAAACACAAAAATATACCACACATGCGACACAGTTTGCTTGAAAAATCAAGATAACATTAGCGAACTAGCTGCGAATCCAAAAACACTGCTCTAACTCACCAAGTTGGAAAATGGTTTTTGCCATTCTAGTTGGGATAGTGTTTGACATGCCAATTTTACCAATTCTAAACATGGCGATATATAATTCTGGTGAATTTTTGAAAAAAATACAATCATTAAAGCAATATTGCAACAAAAAAATGTCTTTCAGCTATGTTGGTGGTGTTCACTGCAGGATTAACTCTCTGCATTAACCTCTCAATCATAGCTTTTTCATCTAATTGTATTTCAACTATTTTTCAGTTCTGCTTGATTGCATGCAACACAGTTAATCTGTCGTTATTATGATTTGCGCGTCAAGATGGCGATAATTGCTCGTCCTAAAATTCGTTTCCTATGGAGCGAGTTGACGAGTTTAGTATATTTATCCAGAGTGAATCGTCAAAGATGGCGAACGCGATGGAGAATTTTGATAGACACGAACTCGGAATGGGAGTGTGGAGTAAGATAGAGATGTGATTTTGATTGATGAGACTTTATTCCATGCTTATCATATCGAACAATCTTTTCTTTCTTTATGGAGCCCTCAAAGCATTGATATAGCAGCATACAATGATACAGGTACGGCACGGTAAGACCAAAAATATTTCCCTAACTTCCAACATAGCAACTAGAGCAGCACACTTGTACCTTTTTATCTTCATCTGCATGGGATCTCCAACTTTCCAACAGCCCAAAAATTGCTTCCATAAGTGGGTTCCAAAGAAAAATTATTTTAGCTTGGGTGGGGGAGTTGTGGAGGGATTGCTATCAATCAGCCTTCATATTCAAATATCTTTTTAACTTTTATGTGCAAAGTTTGATTTGATTAGAGTGCTTAAAATTAATGGCATACTCCAAACTTTTCCATGATGACTCGAATCTATGCTGCGGGTGGTTACCTTCTAAGTCTCTAATCTAAACACTAAAGATGGTACCGATAGTGATTTTGAGATTATGAAAAGCGAAAAGAAAATCAAGATTTTGAACTAAAATTAAGTGATGATGATCACGAGGATCTTCATCATTCATCAATCACATCATCGTGCGCGCATGGTGTTCTTGAGAGCATGCAGACGGACAGATGGACATAAGCCAAGATTAAGAAGGTACAGATAATCATCTTCATCTTAGTTGAGCCGTCATTTCTTTCCAAGTAGCTTTAGAAATTGGAGCAATCCCAGCTACGTACAGTTGCACACAGTAACACCAACAATGGAATTGATCTGGGCCATGAAATGATGAAATTGCATTTCCATTAGTTGATCCTTTAAGCAATACCCAATCTCCAATCGATCGAATTTTTTATTCTAATTCTTTAAATAAAATCATGATCATATCCTTAAAAGTCTAACAACATGCTCAAGGAAAGGGAATGACAAATGAAAATTCATTAACCCTCGGCAAAAATGGACAGCAGGATCCGATTATTTTGATGATGCTATATAAAAATAAAAATAAAGTATACATGCCATGGTGGGCAGAAGCAGATATGATCATCCTACAGGAAAAAGAAAAATAATGCTAGTGAGTGAGTGTATTTGGGTTCTGGCAACCAGACGAAAATGGTTCTTGGAGGAAAAAGTGAAAACGATAGTAGAGTAGACATCAACCATCAACGTCAGCCTAAAACTTTCGTGTATCATGTTTGCAAATAGTCGCACTAATAATTCTTTTTTATGTACAGTTTTAATTATAATAATCAAGTTAGTGAGTTGCAGCTGCCACCGCCGTCCCAAACCTTCCTCTCATGGTCGATGTTGCAGCATTTGGGTATACCACGGTGGTGGTGGTGGTGCTATCATGATCGCGAAGGAATTTGAAAACGATATTTATGCTAGGACCCACCACGAGATTCTCCCACGCTTTATCCGCTTCTTCCCCGCGTTTTCTGAACACCGGGGTGGCATCGAGCCGGTGGATTTTCCACCCCTTACTATTTCTCAACCGAAGGATTTTTTCTAGTTGCCTGCATGCTAATTTGCATGTGTTATGCTTAGTTTGCTGAATGGCTTCCACGAGTAGCCGGGCTTGAGTTTCTTGGTCGCAAAATGGTTTGGCACGAAAGAAACGATCGAACTCAGGGACCCCAATTGATCTCCTAATGCCTCTTGAATAATCAAAATGCGTTGGGTTGAAATGGTTCTCCAGTTCTTTCACCATCCCTTTTTCAACCATCCGGTCAACTCTGTCGGACACAAATGAATGTAGCACGGGCATTGAAACATCCACCCAAAGAAAGCAACAATTGTTACGCGACCAAAATTTGCAGTCTTCACCCCCAAAGAGTGCCTCAATGAAAGAATTTGAACCCCCAACGATGATTGGAAGCTTACCCCGCCCAACTATAGATTTTCTGGCTTCCGTAGCCATGCTACAGAAATGAGTAGCAGTGAAATCAGCGTTAGGATCGATTGATCCTAGCAGATGGTGTGGCACCCCGCGGCACTCCTCGTGAGTGATTTTATTAGTGACAATGTCGAGTCCATTGTAAACTTGCATTTTGTCAGAATTGACAATCTCAGCCTGGAAACGCGTTGCGAGGTCAATAGAGAGTCTCGACTTGCCAGTGCCGGTAGCTCCCATGACCACAACAACTTTGTCCAGTTGGGGCGGGCCTCGCTGATTGATGAGGACTTTCATGTCAAGACCACCACCACCAGTGGGAATGTGGAGTAAAGGTGGTGGTTTTGGTAGGGGCATGGGCGCGGGAGTCATTCTCATTGTATGCATAGAGAGAATCAAAGCAAAAGCAAAGGGGAGAAAAAGCCAAACTATGGATGAAGAATCCCTTTTCGAGTATTGGGATGATGAATTAATGATGCAATGAGTATAATAGAGAGAGTTGAAGCGCGGCAACTTGGAAATGCAAATTAAGAACGAGAAAGGAGGGAGATGACGACAAAAACACAACGCAACACTTGGTTAGTGCTTCTCTGCTCTGTCCTCAAAGCTTTGTATTGTAAATGAGACGGAGAAGAATGAATGGGCAATATATACATATAAATACAAGTAGGGAGGCACTAGTAGTAGCATTACTAATAGAGAGAGAAAAAAAAAAAGGGAGATTCGTAGTGCATGAGAATAAGAGTGAGAAGAAAAAGATTAGCGTCACAGAGTTGCATATCTCTATCAATATCATCAAAATGTTATCAAATTATACCAATTGGAAAATCAGAGCGAAAAGAGAGGAAATTAGGTAACTGGCAAGGGGATATTTATGGTGGACGTAATCTACGACTCAACGTTTCAACTATTAACTCCTTAGTCAACTCACTCAGCTGCTCACATTTTTCTCGCAATCAATATCCTCTCTCACTTTTGGAGTATTAGTATAAGATTTTATCATGTGTATGTAACACCTAGTTTATAATTCATATGATTTTAGTATTATTTAAAATAACATATGTTATATATATATATATATAAAGTGATACATAAAATTGTAAACTAAATAATATAGAAGATTCGAAACCATTTTTCTCATATATATATATAACAATTAAATACAAGTCAATACCACAGCATTATATTAGATTTTTACTATACCATCTATAAATGTTTTGTTACATTACTATGGAACTTCCATATTATACTCATGTTTTTTAATTTTATTAATAGGCATTTTCTTGTGTGATCGTCGCATATATATATGACTTGCCTATTAAATTAAAAAACTCGAAGTATCAAAAAAATTAGCGTATCAATTTTCACTTTTAACATATAAAGTTTTAACCATTAGTGTATAAAGTATCAAAAATTTGCGTATAAAGTATAAAAAAATTGCGTATTAGTATATTAATTTACACTTCAACGTATAAAATATAAAAAAATTAGCTAATAAAGTATAAAAAAAAATAGCGTATTAGCGTATAAAGTATCAAATATTAACATATAAAATATCAAAAATTAGCGTATAAAGTATCAAAAAATAGTATATTAATGTCTAAAGTATAAAAAATTAGCGAATAACATTTCAACTATTAATTCCATAGAGCGGGATTGATTTGTAATAGATTAGGTTATAAAAAAATTTCATTTTGACAATCAATGGTGTTAAAAAATAATCTTAAAATTGTAAATATTAAAAAAAAAAAAAAAAACCCTGTCCTTGAGTGATTCATTTTTCGTTTTGCTGCAGAAACAGAAAAAAAAGCGACGGACAGATTCCATTCTAAAAGTAAAAAGGAGGGCTGGTGGGTTTGATAATGGATACTTGCTCCATTCTGGGATGTTGTGGTGAGGATATGATAGTAAAACCAAAAAGGAAGAAATAAAGGAAAACTGTAAAAAAAACTTGCCTCTATCTTTGGACAGCTCATTAATCATCTCTCCACCTAAATTATTTCAAAAAAGATAATATTGAATAAATTTCTTGAAGCTTTTTATTTTCATTAAAAAAACCAGACATATACTTATGATAGATAATCCATATATTTTGTGACGGAGAATATAATTATGCTTTTTATGGTAATTTGATGGCTTTACTAAGTTTGATTTGACAAGTAGAAAGTGCCTAAACCAACTGGGAATGAGGCAAAGGCTTAGATACAACTTAAAAAATTTGGTAAACATTGCATAATGATTATATCATGATTAGTGAATAATAAATTAATAATAGTTTTGTAGTTTAGTAGTTTTGGCGTTTTAACTTTCGTTTGTCTTTTCAAAATAAGTATGATTTTATATAAATCTTACAATTTTATTCTTATAACATTTATTATTTTAATAATAAGTTTTTTAATCATTTTTTTTTTTTGTATATCTTCATAAGTGTCCAAATCAAATGTTTAAAAAAATAAGTAATATGAGGAAGAGGAAGAGGGAGAGGGAGTAGTGTTTTGATGATTAATATAAGTAGGAATCACTGTCGGATCCATCCATTTAATTGGTGGAATGGGAATAGCTCTATCTTATATTTTTTTTTATTTCTGGGGGCTGAACCTTAAAGTTGACCAAGTTATCCACCAAAAAAGTTGATTCTGACGGTGATGGCAAATGGAAAATAAATAAAAACTAGCAAATGGTGGGTTCATTTCATCATCGTATCAATTTTAAGTTTTGATTCCATTTTGCAAGTGGAGTTTAGACTGACTGACTACTATTTCGGTATTTCCATCGTCCACTCTCAATAATATTTCTTGTCTTCATCAAGTTAAGCACTTAATCAAACATTACATCTTTCTTTTCACATATATAGTAGTTCCATCTTCAACAAGACTTTGAGAAATTAGCAATGAATGATTGTAAGTACGATGGGGGGTGGTGGCATGCTGTTTGTTTTTGACAATAATAAAAAAACAATCAGCAGCAATCAATGAATGAATGTAATTGAGATGAAATATTTCAATCATCCGTCAAAGTATGAAACTATGAAAGGTTTGAAGATGCACAAATGCAAAAGCCAGATGGGTGGTGGAGGTGGAGGTGGCGGTGATGTACCATCAGAGGACAAAAGTGCTGTACTTTATTTTGGACGTTTGTTCTACCGTCAGATCGCTGCATCTCATTCCTATTTCCTAATGTATTGCATCATCATTCCATGGCTCATGGCTCATGGCCCCCCACTTCATCATATCATTTAGCACTTGTTGCCTGGTGCTGCATCTCATTCTTCATTTTTCTCCTCTTCTCCCAGTTCGCATTTTTTTCAATCATTTTTATGCGTTGAAATTGTGATTAATTTTCATTGTACGTATTAGTTTAGTTTGTCTCCGAGGAGTTTTTCTCCTTGTCCAGACCGACAGAAAAGTCTCCATAAGGGCCAGCCGACAACCCAAAAGTCCAAAGTAACAACTCCCAGATGCTCGTCGGTCGATGCTAAATGTGGGGGAAGAAAAACAGTAAAAAAGTATTTGATTCAAATCGAGTTACAATACTTCACTGCACACAAAAAATTTAACATGATGGATGATATTCAACAAATAAAGTATAACTTAGTATTGATTTCATTTGTTTATCATATATAGTATTATTATGTGACTCTGTTTTTTGATATTACTTATCTCTTTTGTTTCTTAACCAGGTGGATTCTGTTGCCACAATTTAGTACCCAATAATAATTTGTTCGTAGTATGGTCAGTCTCACAAGCCGGGCCAAGTCGATTATTATAATTGCTCCGTTATCAAAAGCGTTTTTCTTTTTCCTTTTTCTGTTTCCAATTTCCAGGGGAATGCAAAACTTTAACTATCTAGTACTGTATTCTACTTGCCAATGTCCTGGTTGAACAAGTGCATGACAACTGTTTTTGACATTTCAGATTTTGAGGTTCTGGTCCTCATTCTGGAACCTTTTTTACTTGTTTTTAATCGCGGTTGTTGTCAATTTTGATTCTTGGCATCCAAAGATGCTGCAGACCTTCCATTCCACAGCAACTTAACTTTGAGAATCCGATTATGGAGTGAAAACGAAACCGATAAAAGAACAGGGAAATAAAGGGATAGCCTCAAGCAAATGGTTAAAACTTAAAATACACTTCCGACAAATGGTTAACATATCTTCTCCTTTTCTTCCTTCATGGAGGGGCTTGGGGACTTTTGGTGTGCACAAAATCATTGAAATCCGAGATTCAATTAAATGAAAATTACAGGTGGACCTGCATGTCGAGAATCTAGGTTTGTGGGCATAATCCTTCGGCCAAAGCCATTGGCATCACACGGAGGCCCCTGCTCTCCAACAGCTGTTTACCAGCCAAAGGATTCACCTCCATCAACTTCCCCATCATCTCTTCCAAAGGTTCACTCTGGACCTGGTCACGAAGAAGGTAGTGCCCATAACCCTGCAAAGACGCATAAAACGTGACTTGAGATGTGTATACACATGCATGATCTTCTGAATTTTAGCTTGATGTACCTCTAGTAAAATGAACGGAGTGGAAGATGATTCGCCTCCTAACCTTCTTTGACTCAATTCCTGCAAGATCCAATTGAAATGGCTAGCTAATGAGTTCTTACGTAAGAACAATCTCAAAATCTCTCACAACATAGTAAACCTCACAGTCAATCTTTGGCAGAATTTGATATGTTCTAATGTGCAAGAACCTAATAGATATTGAAGTTAGAGGTATATCAGACCACAAAAAAGGTCCTCCAAATCCAACCAATAAGCTCTTTCAAGTCAAGAACCACTTGGCACCTAAATACACGATCAATATCCGACCATTGTTGATTTCTTCAGTAACTATGACCAGAAACTAAGATGCTTAGAGTAACCAATATCTTAAAACCTATTCAAATTTTAATATATCAAAGTGCTCCAGATAATTCAATATCACTGACAACTAAAATTACAGCACCAGACACCACACGAACTATTCTTTTAAGTGTTGAGTAGCTTTTGCATAATAAAACATGTGTATAGAGTATGACCCATATAGCCGACCCTACATAGTGAGATAATGGCTTAGTTGTTGTTGTCAAGTAGCTCTTCATACGCCCTGAGAAGGAGTTACCTAATGATGAATCTCAAAGACATTCTTCAGAAATAAGAGAAACCAGAGGTTCCCTATGCAAAAGTTCAAAAGTTTGTTTTGTTCTGGAAAACTTGTACTCAGACCTATCCATAGACATCCAGGGTATGAAATATCTCCCCTTGATTTGTACTGAATAGGATGCAGAATTACCTTGACTTGCAATTGCAAATACTTGATATGATCAATAATGTCATCCAGTACCAAAGCTTTACTACCCTGCAAACAAAAGTCATAGGTTAGTCAAACTCCCAGCAGCAATCTAGTTATTCTTGTAAATTTTTATCCAGCATGATTGATACAACATGTGCTAATATGAAACAAAGGACATGAAAGCAGATATGCTAAAGACATGTTTCATACATCGTCAATAGTTAGTCAGTAAGTAGAGAAACCATTATATGCAGTTATCAAGCATTGCATGATGCTTGAAGTGACAATTACTGATAGAAGCAACTCTCCAAAACTTTAAACAACTGTACTTTAACTGGTTTAAGTCTTTTGCATCACATGCATAACACTTATTACCTCTTTTGAATGTGGAAGGAGCTCCTGCAATGCATCAAGTCCCTGTGATATCCTCAATCTACGAAGCTGCATCAGAAGCAAAAAACAGACATGATGGCATGGCAGAAAGTATATAGGTCATAGAAAGCAGTACATTAAATGTAGATACAGTTCATGAAAGAACTTATACTTACACGATCAGCACCAGCAGCCTTCTGTCTTGAATTATTGCTAGGAACTGTGGAAGGAAAAACAGAAGCAGCAGGGGTATAACCTTCACTTGAATTCTGCAGTGCTCACATTTGAAACGCATTGGTTAAGGTCCACTAGAAACTTCCCCATTCCAAGGTTCGGAGATAAAATGCATTTCCGGAGGTGGGAAGATATGAAGAAGTTAAACCTAAAAGTAGAGGAAGAGAAAAGTAAAGAAACTTGACCTGAGAGGGAGTTTGACCCTCTGAACCTGATAAGTAACTCAGAAGTTCCCCTTCATTGCAAGGCCTATGACATATTATCTGTTTACAACAGATAAATTAGACTCATTTTAAGCTTATATGCCAGCCAAGTATTTAAAAAAAAAAAACTAATAAGAAAACAAAATTGTGAAATTTCATTTATTCTTCAATTTACAGCACAAAAAGGAAAAATGCTTTGTACTAGGAAACATAGTATTTTAAGTAGAAATATAACCAAATAATTGAATTTTAACTTAGGATCCCAATTGTAAATCACATGAAATATGACTGCACCTGCTGGCCATCTCCAACCATGTCAAAAGAAGGCTGAGTGGGTCTAAAAGCAGATGATACACGAGTGTTACCGAGTGGTATTACCTTTTGGGTTTCTGGGGCTCCATTTTCAGCAAGAAACTCGACATAATTCTGCGGTGTCTGCTGGGAGTAAATCCATTGAGGAACCGTATTATGGACATAAGGTGTTTCATTTCTTGCAGTGGCGGCCAAGTTGAAGTAGTGATTTTGATGAGCTTCAGCCATATAACAAGTATGGTTCGGGCTCCCATCAAAGGCTAATGGAGTAAATGGCCAGGCATTGTGATTATTTTGCTCTTCCATTTCTCTAGAAAATAAATAAAACATTGAAAGAAGTAACGAGTCAAAGCAACTCAAAGACTCAAAGTTGTTGTAATAATCATCCAGCAACAGTATAAAATTATGGCAAAGGGAGCAAAACAAAAGAAAATTCATATAAGGAATTGAAATGCTAACCAACTGTAAAATGATACACACTCCAACGAGGATAAACTATCGTATAGAATCGCTTGATGAATTTAGCTAATAAAGAAAATGAACCAGCTACACATCCCAATTATCACTTGGACAATGAATTAAAAAGAAAACAAGGACTGGCCATGCACTGATGCACTGATCATATGCAGAAAATTAAGCAGGCACCCAATTGTAGTAGAAATAAACAATTCTTTCAAGCAATTACATATTTACATTACATGGAGGGTTTTCCTTTTCCCAATGTAAGAAAAAAACAATACAAAGTTTCAAGTACAGTCAAATTACGATCAAATTCCCAATTAAAGAGAGAAATGTTATCATATAGCAGTACAAGAACAGCGGTTTAAAGAGAACAGAACATAATCACAGAAAATCGAAGACTACAAATCTCGAATCGAACGAACTATCTAATAGTAACTAAACGAGCGACAGTTCTGCCATGTAAAAGTATTATTGGCAAAAAGAGAGGGAAAAAATTACTACAGAATTTGCAGGAAGGATCGGTGAGGCAGGTTGTGAAAACCCTAACGATGACGGAGGTTGGTAACAATGTCGCCGGAGTTAAAGAACGTACGATACTTCTCGGAATTCTGATATTGTTACGCCGTGCAACACTTTGGCGTGGGAAGTATCAGCAGCACTACTACTACAGTGATCAGAAAAAAGAAAAAAAGAAAATGATAATATAATTAGGCCGATTTCCTGGGTTTGAGCAGAATTGGAGATTCATAAACAATAAGTTGTCTTAGTGCGGGAAGATAGTTGGGCTTTGAAAATTGTGAGTCCGGAAAAGGATTTAGCTGGGCCGTCCAGCCTGTTGTTTGCCTTTCTTTTTGCAATTTCTTTTTTTGCCTTTTTTTTGTGGGTAAATTACTGCCAACCCCTAAATGGTATACGGTATACCTAACCAACAAGTCCAGATCAACTGTCCAATATTTATCCAATCTTAATCCTATTCTTCTAACGTTTAAAACTACATAGTTTTATTAAAAATAGGGACTAAATACATAAATATCATTAGAATTACTTTACCATTATTAGACCGTAACTAAAAGATTAGTGAACCCTACCACGTAGTTTTAATTAGGACAAAATAAGACAGACAAAATATTGGACAGAAGATCCCGTATCCCTAACCAACATATATAACTCCCTAATGTATAAAAAATTATCTTTTGCCCCCTTATACTATTGACAAAAGTGTAAACATAACATTTTCCGTTAAGATTAACGGTATGTTGTAAATGTTGTAAAAGAGACTAGATCCTAGGTCTAAAATTATCTCTGTCCTATTATATCCAATATTCAAAACGACATAGTTTAACTAAAATTAAGGACTAAAAAGCATAAATATCACTAAAATCATTTTACAATTATTAAACGCTAATCAAAAAATGAATGAACCAACATAATTTAATTTTGAACATAATAAGCTACATATAATATTAGACAAAACATCTCAGCTTGTTGTAAAATATCACTTTTATCTATCTAAATAAAGTAAACAGAAATAAACAAAAATCATCATTGCTACACAATTTAGCTTAGAGAGAAACCAAAAAGAAAATTTTGATGATTTTCGTTCATTTCGGTTTACTTTATTTACGTGGGTAAAATTGATATTTCACAATACACAGTCAATTTTAACAGTTTGAACTTCTGTCAATAGCAAAAGAGATTAAAAATGTAGATTTTTATAAATTAGGGTTTATGTGTTCGTTTGATATTCTATAGCCTATAGGGTGGGCAGTAATTTACTTTTTTTTTAATAAAATTTATTGTTTTGAGGGAAATCTCCATTTCTTCTAAGCATCAAGAATAGAAAATTGGGAATATTCCCGGTAAAATCTGAGAAGACCGTGTGTGGTTTGTATTCTATCTTCATTTTCAACCCAGCTCTTTCCTATAATCCTATTTATCCAGTTTTGCAACTGTGATTCCCAGGAACAAAAGTCAAACAGAATCAACTGAATCGGCCAGAAAGCAGAGATCTTAAATTTTCTTGTGGATTCAAAATTCCAATCATGGCGAACCCTGAGATTTTGCAGATGGAACAGGATTTCCTTTTGTGGAAATCCCTCTTTGATAATAATCCCAAAGGTCTTCAATTTCCCGTTAATCATCTCCGATTTGTCAGTTGTAGACACTGTTATTCTTTGAATTTACATATGTCCAGTATGAATCTTTCTGATGCAGTTTTCTTGATTCCCTGAGTTCAGTATAAATGTTTCATTTTTATCTGTTTTTTAGTGGGAAAATTCAGTGATTTTCTATAAGGGAAAATTGCAGGAGAAAATGTGAAGTCCAGAGGGACGGATATTGAGAAAAAGATCGAGTTCCTGGAGAGCTTGACTGGAAAAGTAACTTCCCAGGCTCTCTTTTCCTATGCATTTTGAGAAAGTTTCTGTCTTTTCTATATTGTGTCCTAAGCATTTTGAGAAAGATTCTTTCTTTTCTTTATTGTGTCTCAAACTTGAACACGAGCTTTGTCTTTTACACTGATTTATGTCTATAAATATGCCTAATCTTTTGGTGTAAGTAACTTGTATTTGTTGCCCAAGACATGCAGGTAGAATGAATCATGAAACATTTTGAATTTAGAGGTTCTAAGACTTTATTGCAAATCTGACAAGTCAGTTGCTGTAATGTATCACACTTGAATTGAAGTTATTTGTTGCCATTCTTTTCCGATTCTTTCAGCTAATAGCATCTGAACAATCCTGTTTTTCTCTATTTTCTTTGAGCTTGAAACTTAGTGATCTGTTGTAGGTCAGCAACCGAAGATCTCGAAGATGGTTGAATGATCGCCTGTTAATGGAGCTTGTTCCTCGTTTAAATGCACAAGAAATCAGAGGCTTGTTTGCTCCACCACCTTGGGGTAAAAGACAACCCTGAAGAAACAGCCTGTTGTGACTTTTTACCTTAAATACATGTCCTCGTACAAAGTATAATCTGCTGGTTATTATGTATTATTTTACAATATTGTTCTGTAAGCAATCATCATGATGCAATTTGCTTCGTACTCTCCCTAATCTTTTGAAATGGTTAATTTATCTGTTATGGCTTTTATCTTACAGGTGATGATGTGCCACTGTCACCATTTTGCATGACAAATATGGGAGAGTGGGACAAATTTAGAACCGTGGACATGGATAAAGAAGTAATTCTAGCACTTCCACCCTTAAATTTTTGCATGATGTTTCAGCTGGATACTTTGATTCTTTTGCTGTTTGTAATGAACTTATGCTTTGTGCTGTTCATTTTGAATCTGCATACGAGCTGAACTTTGTCGACTATTCTCTTGGCCAATATGTCTCTTAAGCCGATAGCACTAGTGTAGCCTACTGATATCTAGGGTTTACTCTCTTATGTATTCACTTCTCTAGCCTAATTCCTTTTATTTCTTCTGTCCTCGTGGTAGACAACAATGATAGAATCCTTTGAAGGTTCACCGCTGAAACAGAAGGGTCATGTTGATGCAGACAAGGTTGCTGTACTTTCTGCATGGCATAGAGTTGATTGTAGAACTAGGGAAGCTCTTCGTCGAAACTTTCTGCCAGAATTGATAAGTGGATACGAGGTAAGTTTGAGGTCTACTTGTACAAGTAGAATCACTTTCTTCTGTTTTCTTATGCTTTTTCTTGTTCTCCGATGAACTTGTGCAATTTACAGAGTTCTATATTTCTTTTTCTGGGCTCATTGATTGACTTCACTTTTCATGGGTTTTGTCCCTCATAAATGTTCATCCGTTTGGTCTAGGAGTGTATACGGGATTTTTTCAAGGGGAGTGGAGATGGTGCTGTTCTTGAATTACGTGTTCAAGATCCTTTCCGTCGGTTGTTATTGCATGGTATTTGTGAGGTAGGTCTTCCAACTTGATTATTGAATATGAAAAACTTATTATTTCCACTAGCATTGCAAGTGCTGCACCTAATATACTGTCTGAGCTCGCCATAATCTATATCTTCTTGGAGATTTTTTTTTTGACCACGAGAATTGTTGTAATTTCACCTTAAAGGTTAAATTTTTGATAAACCACATTAAGTATAACTTCTCACTGGATTTGATAAACCACATGAGCTCCCCAACAAACAATGCTTGGAACCATACTCTTCTTTTCTTCAAGGAAAGAGGAGTGATTCTGGTTGCAGTGGTGTTGAAGTGGCTTCTTCTTTCAGTTTACCTGCTAATGTTTTGTCTCCAAAATTCTTTTTCTACAGTTCTACAACTTGGTCTCGGTAACAGTTACGGAATCAAAAGGCACAGAGATGATGAAAGTGACTAGGATAAGGAAGAAAAAGGCTGGTGATATTGTGCTTCCAAGTATAACCCTTTGCAACTTTCTGAAAATGGCTAAGGAAGGGATTTGGTGATCATCCACTAGTATCCCCTCCTACAGTCATGTTAGATAGCACAAAACTTGTGCATGATTCTAATTTAGTTGTAGAATGAACAAAGTTGGACATTGAATCCTTTGTAACATTAAATAAGATGAATTACTTGATTCAATATTTGGTAGTTCAAACGCCTAAGAAACCAGTTGTTTCGTGATGCAGTTAGTTGTGAAAGTATGTATTTCATTGTAAATTTATGTTTATGATTTTGATAATGACAGTTTAATCACAAGTTGAATTCTTCTTTTATTTTTATAGTTTTCTTTCTCTTTCTTCTTTTTGTAATTGACGCTAACCAATTGGTGATATTATTTAATGGGATCAATTACTAATACATATTTACACCAATTGTTTAATAGGACAAGATTATGTTAATACTCACTCTGATTCTAAATAAGTAGGATTAGTGATTTTTACACTTATTAAAAAAGTAAATAAAATGATTGAAACACGAGTTATGGTTGTCTTTTCAATAAATAATACTTGCCACTATCATTACTTTAGAAAGAAACACAAAATCTAAAACATCACTCAATATCAATAATTCCTTCACTATTACTTTACAAGGATACACAAAATCTAAAACTGTCCCTCAATATTTTATTTTAGCCATCCAGTGTGTTTGGATGAGTTGTTAACCCATGAGTCAAAAGCAGTCAAAGTAGTACTTCATTTTGCCATGCAAGTTCGTCAGCTGAGCTGCGTGCGTGCTTGCGTACTTGTATAATAGTAATTCTTGCACTCCGGATTTGACTGTCGAGCTTGCCCAGAAACCACAGGGATCCTTCAGGATATAAATAAAACAAACGTGCGATGTCTCCCTAGTTCTTGATTGATTGGAGGAATAACTAATTGTTGGATTTTTCGTCATAGAATGGTAAAAGCATAAGGAAACAAACAATGAAACAAAGCAAGGAGACTGGACAAAATAGCTATAGAAAATTGTGTATATTTGCAGAAAAATATGGGAGTATTTTATTTTGTGTTCTTGCCCACCAATGAAAAATAGAAAAGAAGAGTAGACTTTTGAGTTTTGACCCAAAACGTAAACAAATAAACGATGTGACAACCAACACATGATGATAAAGCAAAAGATTAGCTCTTTGCCTCTTTGGGTTTATTAGTTTATTGGGAGAATTTGTATTAAAGGCAAATCTTAAGATATTATTATAAAATGGGGTGCAATTTTAATATATTTATTAGTAAGGATGTTGAAATAATTTTATTGTGTTATATAATTAGTAAAAGATTTTAGTAACATTGTTGCTAATTATAAAAAGAGATTACGTTGAAACACTTAACTTTCTATCTTTTATCCAATATTTTATTTTTTTTTTTAATAATTTTTTGTGGATGAAATTTGAGGGTAATTCAAATCATTTTCAAATTATCTTAAATAGTAAAATATACTCATCATTAAATTTTTAAGAGTTTATTAAAATATACTCTTTTATACTCTTTTATTAAATGAACTCTTTTATCTCTTAATTTTATTAAATATACGCTTTTATACTATTTAATTAAATATACTCTTTCATTAAATAAATTCTTTCATTAAATAAATTCTTTTATACTCTTTTATTAAATAAACTCTTTTGTACTCTTAATTTTATTAAATATACGCTTTTATACTATTTAATTAAATATATTCTTTTATTAAATATACCAATTTATTGTTAAGAGATTGATTATGAGTATATTTAATAATAAAAGAGTTTGATGATAATCAAATTGTAGAGTTTATTAAATATACTCGTTTATTAAATAAACTTTTTTATGCTGTTTTATTAAATAAACTCTTTTATAATATTTTATCAAATATACTCATCATCAACTGTTACCAATTATAAAAATAATAAATATATATATAAATTTGATGATGAGTATATTTAATAATAAAATAATTTGATAATAAGTTGAATTACTTAAAAAAATTTATCCACAAAAATTTATTAAAGAAACAAATAAAAGATTGAATAAATGATGAAAAGTCAAGTGTTTTAACTTAATCTTTTTATAATTGGTAAGAAATATACTAAATTCTTTAACTAATTATATAACACAATAAATTTATTTCAACCTTTACTAATAAATATGTTAAAATTCCGCCCCATTTTGTAATAATAGCTTTATACGCTCACTTAATACAAATTCATCCAACTTTATTTATCTTCCATCCTTCCTGCACTTACTCTCGTTATAAATATCTCACCATCTGGGAGTGAAATCTACACTCTTCAGTCGATCGATATTCGATACAGAACCAAAAAGACTCTTCATTTTCTACTTGGGACTTGCGAGATGTCCATGAAAAAGCCTGTCAAGTACTGTGTGGTATGACCATTTCTTTCTCTTTTGTAATTAAACAGATGTGATGAGTAATATTTTTGAAAGTGCAGGTGGACGCTTTCACAGACAAGGCGTTCAAGGGGAATCCGGCTGCTGTGTGTTTGTTGGAAGATGTGAAAGATGAAGATTGGCTTCAAGCTGTTGCTAGCGAGTTTAATATCTCTGAAACTTGTTACCTCACTCCCATTTCTGACTCCACAACACCCAGGTTTGGCCTTCGTTGGTTCACTCCTGTAGCTGAGGTCAGTCCCACTCACTTCTCCCACCCCCTAATCAAATAAAGTCAAATTCATAACCCAATGAACCCATTACCGGCGTCTGTTTATTGACTTCTTTTAGTCTGTTATTACAGTTGGAAGTTGTATTCTGTTTTTGCAGGTTGAACTCTGTGGACATGCTACTTTAGCCGCCTCGCATTTTCTTTTTACTTATGGTCTGGTGAAATCCGACAAAATTGAGTTCTTGACACTGTCAGGAATATTAACTGCCAAGAAAATTTTCGAAACCAGAACCTCAAACGATTTGATTGATGGCGATTCCCAAGAAGACTACTTCATTGAATTAGATTTTCCTGTCGTCCCCATTGCCGAGTTTAACTCTGCAGATATCTGGGAAATCTCTAAAAGCTTGAATGGTGCTTCTATCGTTGAGGTCCACGAGACAACTGCTGAAAACCTCCTTGTAAGCTTCGCAATCAAACGTGCCATTACTTATCATGAGTAAAAGTAGAGGAAGAAATTTGATCAATTTTAATCGCTTGTCAAGAAAAATTCAAGCTTGACTATTCATGTACAAACTAATTAATACCTGTGATAATTATGTTTGTGTAATGCCTTTGCTAATACTGTTTTGGTAGGTTGTGCTCCCATCAGGAAAGGAAGTTGCAGAAGTGGAACCACAGTTTGATGAGATAAGAAAATGTCCAGGCAGTGGAATCATTATTACTGGGCCTGCACCGCCAGAATCTGGATTTGACTTCTACAGTAGATTCTTCAGCCCAAAATTTGGAATTAACGAGGTATTTGCTTTAGTCTTCTATAAATGTTCTAAGCATTCTTGATAATCGAATCAATCATTGATTTTCCTTATGTGAAAAAATACTATCTGTGGCCGTTCCCCCCGTGAATTAGACTTGTGAACCAATCTGCATTATATGGATTTTTATGCGGGTTGTTTTGGTTGATGCTCTAAATGCTCCAAAGGGTGCTCTGCATGTCAGATGACTTGTTTATCAAATTTTAGGATCCTGTATGTGGGAGCGCTCACTGTGCCTTAGCATCCTATTGGAGCAAGAAGCTGGGGAAATATGATTTTCTTGCATATCAGGTAATCCTCTTATGCTCCGTCTCACCCACACAACACACAAAGCTCATCAACACATGTAAATATTCTGGCTTGCATCTTTGTAATCAAATAAATGTGAAGGTTGAGGAAATTATTTGAGAAAATAGAGTTGATAGAAAGCTCAAATAGCAACCCTTTTACCGATGAAGTGTTTTTTTCTATTAACTGATCAGGCATCCCCGAGAAGTGGCGTGCTTAACCTCCATTTGGATGCAGAGAAAGGAAGGGTATATCTTCGTGGGAAAGCAGTGGCTGTGACAGAAGGCTCCATTTTGGTTTGAGTTGATTCTACTTGCATTTATCATGTGTCTGTCTGAGGAACCAAAAGATATGGTTTGGGAACTATGCTTAGAGTTCAACCAATTAATCTTCACAATCTGGCTCTTGCTACTTTCTTTTAATAAATAAACAAATTGATGAATCACTGCATTGTATGGGAACTATGCTTTGTAAGGTGCTGTTTGCCACGAATTTCACCGTTGTTGTACTCATTTATTTGCTTTTCTTTTCTTTCAAGAATCTATTATGAAAAGGGGAAATATGTTGCACCCGATATCTTGTAATGCAATAAGCCTTTCAGGGAAGGTGATAAGTGCTAGTTGATGAGTAAGCTTTTGTATGATTAAGGCAGATTTTGATAAGAGGAATAGAAGGGGTTAATAGTAATTAATAAAAATGATTGCAATTGTTAATTTTGAGAAAGGGTAATAGGAATAATTATTTATTAATGATTATCTTAAATGAGGCAATGGATAATTCCTTAGTCTTCCCCATTAATCATCCATTACCTGTATTGGGTAATCTATTTTACCCAATTCTACCAAATAACTTTCTACTCTACTTTAATAATATTATTATTAATTAAAATAATAATAGTAATAATAATAATATTATTATTATTATTATTAATTAAAATAATAATATTAATAATGATAATAATTAATAATAATGTTATTATTATATTAATAATATAAATATTAAATAAATAATATTAATAATAATATTATTAATATAATTAATATCAATAATTAATAATAATATTATTATTAATGATTAATATTATTAATAATAATTAATAATATTAATAATTAAAAATGATAATAATAATAATTAATAATATTAATAATTAATGATGATAATAATATTAATAATTAATAATAATAGTAATAATATTATTATTAATTATTAATAGTAATAATACTAATAATAATAATAAAGATGCGAATTCGGATAAGGGTAAAATGAAAATTTTGACGCATTCATATTACTATTGTTGATCTGAACTCAATCAAACCCATTGTGATTGCCATTAAATAATTTGAACCAAACGCCCCCTAAGTCTAGTAGTTTTGAGTGGCGACTTTACCTGAGATTGGAACTGACGTTGAATCTCTTTTGTTTTCTCAGGGTTAGCTCTATAAGTTGGGAGATTTGGGATGGTAGTCTACATTTAGTTTTTTCATTCTCCTTATCATCACTCACCAAGTCACCATTAAATAGGATAATATTAAGTTAATACTTACTATGATTGTAAATATGTAACCAAGAAATTTTCACACTTATTAAAAAAATACATAAAATGATTGAAACAAGAGTTATGGTTGTCTTTTCAATAATAATAATAATCGTTACATCCATCATTAGTTTTATCATATATTTTGTCAAATATTATCTCTTTCTTATTTTGTTTAATATTCAAAATTACGTAGTTTAATTAAAATTAGGGACTAAAAATATAAATATCACTAAAATCATTATTAAACCTTAACAAAAAAAATATGAATGAATCTTACAACCTAATTTAATTTTGAAGACAAAGTTAATCTTGTAGAGAAGATCCCAATTCATCAATACTGTAGAAAGAAACATAAAATCTAAAACATCACTCAATATCAATATTTTCCACCATTATTACTTTACAAGGAAACACAAAATCTAAAACTGTCGCTCAATATTTTATTTTAGCCATCCAGTGTGTTTGGATGAGTTGTTACCCCATGAGTCAAAATCAGTCATAGTAGTACGTCATTTTGCCATGCAGGTTCGCGTCAGCTGAGCTGCGTGCGTGCTTGCGTACTTTGTATAACAGTAATTCTTGCACTCCACGAATTTGAAAACTGAAAAGACGCTACTTAAACAAAGTTGAGGAAGGTCTTTTTAAATTAAATTGCCATATGTAAAGGGTTTGACTGTTGAGCTTGCCCAGAAACCACAGTGATACTTCCGGTTACAAATAAAACAAACGTGCGATGTCTCCCTAGTTCTTGATTGATTGGGGAATAACTAATTGTTGGATATTTCGTCATAGAATGATAAAAGCATACAGAAACAAACAATGAAACAAAGCAAGGAGACTGGACAAAATAGCTATGGAAAAATTGTGTATATTTGTAGTAAAATATTGGAGTATTTTATTTTGTGTTCTTGGCCCCAAAGGAAAAATAGAAAAGAAGAGCATACTTTTGAGTTTTGACCCAAAACGTAAACAAATAAAAAGATGGGACACCAAGATAGCTTGTTTCAATTGGTATCTCAAGTGGAATTAAACCATGGTTCGAATCCCACTTGGAATAATATACACTTATTTATGGATAAATAGGTGGATAAAGAGTATTTGTGAGATGCTCCAAGTTCCCCCGGAGCACATACGCAATGGAGATCAATGATGGTGGTTGTGCTCAGGAGTGAGGCCGTGTGGGGTCGGAATTCGTCGGAGGAGTATCGTCAACACCTTGGGCCGGGAGTTGTGTGACTTGGTGACCAATGATTGGAGACTGACATTGGTACCCAGCTTGGGCTACTATTGTAAGTTTGTACCCATTGCGTGCATATCCCGCGCTTTACATCCTCAGTTGGCTTGAGTCGCAGGATTAATCTGACTCAACAACAATGAAGTTGCGGGAAGACATAGAGTTGTAGATTTAGAAACTTGAGACATCAAAAAAAATAAATAAATAAAATAAAACGATGGGACAACCAACACATGATGGTAAAGCAAAAGATTAGCTCTTTGCCTCTTTGGGTCTATTAGTTTATTTATCTTCCATCCTTCCTGCACTTACTCTCGTTATAAATATCTCACCATCTGGGAGTGAAATCTACACTCTTCAGTCGATCGATATTCGATACAGAACCAAAAAGACTCTTCATTTTCTACTTGGGACTTGCGAGATGTCCATGAAAAAGCCTGTCAAGTACTGTGTGGTATGACCATTTCTTTCTCTTTTGTAATTAAACAGATGTGATGAGTAATATTTTTGAAAGTGCAGGTGGACGCTTTCACAGACAAGGCGTTCAAGGGGAATCCGGCTGCTGTGTGTTTGTTGGAAGATGTGAAAGATGAAGATTGGCTTCAAGCTGTTGCTAGCGAGTTTAATATCTCTGAAACTTGTTACCTCACTCCCATTTCTGACTCCACAACACCCAGGTTTGGCCTTCGTTGGTTCACTCCTGTAGCTGAGGTCAGTCCCACTCACTTCTCCCACCCCCTAATCAAATAAAGTCAAATTCAAAACCCAATGAAACCCATTACTGGTGTCTGTTTATTGACTTCTTTTACTCTGTTATTACAGTTGGAAGTTTTATTCTGTTTTTGCAGGTTAAACTCTGTGGACATGCAACTTTAGCCGCCTCGCATTTTCTTTTTACTTATGGTCTGGTGAAATCCGACAAAATTGAGTTCTTGACACTGTCAGGAATATTAACTGCCAAGAAAATTTTCGAAACCAGAACCTCAAACGATTTGATTGATGGCGATGCCCAAGAAGACTACTTCATTGAATTAGATTTTCCTGTCGTCCCCATTGCCGAGTTTAACTCTGCAGATATCTGGGAAATCTCTAAAAGCTTGAATGGTGCTTCTATCGTTGAGGTCCTCGAGACAACTGCTGAAGACCTCGTTGTAAGCTTCGCAATCAAACGTGTCATCACTTATGAGTAAAAGTGGAGGAAGAAATTTGATCAATTTTAATCGTTTGTCAAGAAAAATTCAAGCTTGACTATGCATGTACAAACTAATTAATGGCGGTGATAATTATGTTTGTGTAATACCTTTGCTAATACTGTTTTGGTAGGTTGTGCTCCCATCAGGAAAGGCAGTTGCAGAAGCGGAACCACAGTTTGATGAGATAAGAAAATGTCCAGGCAGAGGAATCATTATTACGGGTCCTGCACCGCCAGAATCTGGATTTGACTTCTACAGTAGATTCTTCTGCCCAAAACTTGGAGTTAACGAGGTATTTGCTTTAGTCTTCTATAAATGTTCTAAGCATTCTTGATAATCGAATCAATCATTGATTTTCCTTATGTGAAAAAATACTATCTGTGGCCGTTCCCCCCGTGAATTAGACTTGTGAACCAATTTGCATTATATGGATTTTTATGCGGGTTGTTTTGGTTGATGCTCTAAATGCTCCAAAGGGTGCTCTGCATGTCAGATGACTTGTTTATCAAATTTTAGGATCCTGTATGTGGGAGTGCTCACTGTGCCTTAGCATCCTATTGGAGCAAGAAGCTGGGGAAATATGATTTTCTTGCATATCAGGTAATCCTCTTATGCTCCGTCTCACCCACACAACACACAAAGCTCATCAACACATGTAAATATTCTGGCTTGCATCTTTGTAATCAAATAAATGTGAAGGTTGAGGAAATTATTTGAGAAAATGGAGTTGATAGAAAGCTCAAATAGCAACCCTTTCACCGATGAAGTGTTTTTCCTATTAACTGATCAGGCATCCCCGAGAAGTGGCGTGCTTAACCTCCATTTGGATGCAGAGAAAGGAAGGGTATATCTTCGTGGGAAAGCAGTGGCTGTGACAGAAGGCTCCATTTTGGTTTGAGTTGATTCTACTTGCATTCATCGTGTGTCTGTCTGAGGAACCAAAAGATATGGTTTGGGAACTATGCTTAGAGTTCAACCAATTAATCTTTCACAATCTGGCTCTTGCTACTTTCTTTTAATAAATAAACAAATTGATGAATCACTGCATTGTATGGGAACTATGCTTTGTAAGGTTCTGTTTGCCACGAATTTCACCTCCATTGTTGTATCTGCTTTTCTTTTCCTTCAAGATTATGAAAAGGGAAATATGTCGCAACTAATAAGCCTTTCAGTGAAGGTTGTAAGTGCTAGTTGATGTTGATGTGTAAGCTTTTGTATGATATGAAGTCCATAAGTTTTGAGTGGCAACTTTACTTGAGATTGGACTCCTGCTAGGCTAGATTTAGGCATGCCGTGGGATAAATGATAAAAAGATTCTAATGAATATACAAGAAAGCACTAGTATTAAGCAAATTAGTAGTGAAATGTAATAAGAAATGAATAAGGTTGAGCAGGTTTTGCAATCTTGCTCAATAAACCAACAATTTTATTCAGAATGTAATTCAAGTTTACCAGCTTATTCAATTCAATTGCATCATCAAAGCAAAAAGGCATATGGCCAATTTTATGAGTAGAATTTAGATATTATTGGTGGTGAAATTGAAGTTGGAACACGTTGTGCTGCGGAACAAAACTGAAGAGCTGAATCCGAGCCTCTTGGAAACCAAGTCAAATTGGAGAAGATTATCTTCTATCTGAAGTCCTCCGATCACTATTGATGTCCTTGGCTCGGCCCCGCCATCCACAAAACCAAGACACAGTGCGTTTACTCCGTTGCTACCTTTGACGTTCATCATCGAATTCGCCCCGAAGATCCTCCAAAACACGCTCTCGCTCTGTAGAACCAGATCAATGGTCGGAACAGCCGGTCCCACCCTTGTGCTGGGTATTTTATCCGCTTCATAACACAAACTGAACGGCTTCACCGGCGTTGTCAACGTAAGCTTGAGAGCGGCTGACTCCTTTTTGAACACCTCCGTTAAGGCATTGAAAATAGACGTATGCAACACCGTGTACTGCGTGGAGGTTGTAATCTTGGTCCCGCCGAACCCATTCTCTTGGTTGATCGCAAGCAGCGTCTTGTTCAAAGCCACCGATTTCCCGTTGACTTTAATTGCCGTTACTCCAATGAAATACTCATCCGACGGTCTAACATAAGTTATCACGGTGCCGCCATATGGATTTAAGAGGAGTGGAGTGTAGATCAGTGATTTCGAAAGGTCAACTCCGGGCAAGAAGTAGTAAGGGCCGGGGGAATTAAAGATAGCAACGCCATTGGCCGTGGGTGTGCTGGGTAAGCAAACGGCAAACACCAGAGGTGAAGAGAAGGCTCTGCTAAGCTGAGCCGGCAGAGAAAAATTGAATCTGCCCAGGGCGGCTAAGCCGGTGACTCCTTTAGCCAAGCCTCTGAGCAACTTGGTGGTACCGCAAGAAAACACAAAATCTGAAAGCAGGCGCGGTTTACCCGGGTTACTGCCGTCAGAGGTGGGCAAGGCAAGGGAGTCAACAAGTATATCTCCAATGGCGACTTCCCGAGTAACTGAATTCTCTGGGAAGAATTCGCAGGAATCGTTGAAGCATGCTGGGCCGGGTTTCTTGAAACAGTTGCCGTAAATCCCTGTGTCAAGCTCTATGCAAAGAGAAGCATTGTAGAGTACGTGGCGGTAAGTGGAGGACTTGTAGCGACGGGTGCAATCGACCCAAGTGAGGGAGGCGCCAAGGTCTAGGTGTAAGTTTGTGGGTTGAAGAGGGGTTTTTAGCTCAGCAGAAAGAGAGTACAAGTTGGTGGAGGTGTCTTTGTGGATGGGTGTAAGGAAGGGTTGCTGTGCCTTTGCAGAGGAAGCTAATGAGGAGCAGAAGAAGATGAGGAGGATGGTAAAGGTATATGAGAGAAAGCAGTTCATTGCCAAAGCTTGCATGATCCTTTGAAAGTTGAATCAAGATATAAATAACCATACCAGCAGCATCCCTTACATCTTTTTTAACGGGCTTTTGATTCAATGCAAACTAATTAAATAAATATATATATTATCTTGTTTAATTTTGTTTTTTTATGAAAAAAATGAATACCAGCCATTAATGTCATAAATAATGCTATTATTGTTGAAGAATAGAATTGTACATTTCAAATATTTTTATATTGATAAATGTAGAAAGACATTTAGTTGAAAACATAAAATTTTGGCTCAAAGTACACTTAGAATACAATACGAGGGAGTATCAATTTTATAGGTGCATGGTGGGGTGACACTGTTGATACTCGTTACAAAAAAAAGTAATATATATATATATATATATAATTAAACAAATGGTTTATCTGAGGATTGTGTTATATGGGAGATGCTAGCTGCTAGGCTTTACTTGGAATTAATTATGGATTGAGTTTCTTACTAACTTGGAATTGATAATATTTTAGACTTTACAAAGAACGCGGAAACACGCAAACTGCACACAAAGATTTGACTTGTATAGTAAGCAGCACTACAAGTTGACTGTCTTGCAAAGTTGTATAATTTGCATGTGATCTGTCTTGCAAAGTTGACTCCAAGATTTAGCTTCTTTTTTTTTGTGAAATGGAGTTTTTAGCTATAAAAAAGTTGAATTGAGTGAAATACAAATAGCTCCCCCATAAATTAATCAATAGTGTAAAAATTCCATTCCATTGCTCTCTGGAGTCTAAAGATGCATGATATACAGGCTACGAGGAATGCACCGTTTAAGTTGAAAAAGTCATCTTCTTTTCAAGATGACATGGAGCTAGCATAGAAGAATGGTCTGAATTTACTCACACATACTGTTAGGCCAATTGCAGTTGTATAATTAGTGTATAGAGAGGATGAGTTTTAATTAAGATATATGAAGCCATGCATTTAGATTGTAGAACTAGCCATTTTCTTTTTCTCTGAATTGCAAAACTAAAAGGTAAACTAATTTAATAATAATCTACAAAATCCTGAACCTTATTGTTGGAGCTCCCACTAATTCCAACTTCTGCAGATAGACTGATGTGTTGGTACACTGAATATATATACACACACTACACACACTACATTTTATCCTTATTGTCAAATTCTCAAGCTATTGTTCACTGTGAAATTGAAATTGGCACACATTGTATTATGTACCAAAACCGAAGAGCTATATCCCAGTCGCTGAGACTCCAGATCAAATTGTAGTAGATTATCCACCATCTGATGCCCTCCAATGACAATGGACGTTTTGGGGTTGAATCCGCCATCTACAAAAGCTAAACACCAAACATCCACTCCCTCATCAGAATTCGATATCCTAACCATCGAATTTGATCCCAAAATCCTCCAAAACTTTTCGTCTGCATCATTCATTACCAAATCGATGATGGGTACGGCCGGACCCGTTGTTGTATCCACTATATCTGCTGCATCATAACACACGCTAAATGGTCTCACTGGTTGCGTTACGGTGAGTTTAAGTGCTGCTGATTCATTCACGAAAGCCCCAGTCAAATGCTTGTAAATGGACGACTCTAATATGGTGTAGGGGGCTCTTACACTGAGCTTCGTCCTACCGACGGCCACCTGTCTCCGGTTAAGTCGCACAGAAACTCTTCCGTTCACTTTTATAGAAGTCAAACCAATGAAGTACTCATGAGATGGGTGATTTGAGAGGAGTAGTGGTGTGTAATTTAGATATCTTGAGAGGTCTGTTTCTGGCAAAAAGTGGTACGGTCCACCCGTACCAAAAAAGGCCACGCCAGGAGCCGAGGGTGAACCGGACAGGCACAGCGCGAACACCTCCGGCGAATCGAAAGCGGTGCTAGCCTGAGCCGCGAGGGAGAAATTGGACCGTCCAAGAGCTGCCAACCCGGTCACCCCTCTGGGGACAAGGCCTCTGAGTAAAGACCTCTTAGAACACGAGAATACAAATTCAGGGATTACCCTGAGTTGACCCGGGTTGTGGCCATCTGTGATTGGCAATGCCAGCGTGTCAAGGAAGGCCTGCACGGTTACGCTCTTCCGTTTTCTCGGGCTCGAGAGGAAGAGATGACAAGAGTCGTTGTAGCAAGGTGGAGCTGCCGGTTTGGTACAATTGGAACAAGCAGAGGAAGAGAGGGAGTTGCAAAGAGTAGAACCGCAAGGAATTGGATGGTACATAGAGGAAGTATAATTGGTGGTGCAATCAACCCAGGTGAAAGGAGCAGCGAGATCAAGAAGTAAATTGGTGGGCTGGAGAGGGGTTTTCAAGTGAAGTGACAAGATGAATTGACGAGTGGAAGGGTTCTGTGTGATTGGTGCTAAAACTGCTGAAAAAGAAGGTCGAATATTGCAGAGAAAATGAAAAAAGAAGAAGACGATGAACTTGAACTTGTGAAGCATCATCTTATGTTGTTGCATGGTTTAGATGGTAGAATTGGGCAGATCAGAAAACAGTAGCGATAAGTTGTTGTTCACTTAATTTATGGGAGGAGGAACAACTCTCTGTCTGAGGTGATGAGTGTTATCCAAATAGCAACTGATTAACAGATGACGCAATGAGGTTGTGGACATATGCAAAGCTCCATTTAGTATTCAGTGAACGGTGACAATCTAAAAAGTTGTGGCATTTTTGACTTGTTGTATGGGAAACAAGCTGGATGATTAAACCTGGAACTGGAAGAGAACAACCTGGTTTCTTTCCATATGATGATGATGATGATGAGTTTCATTTATTCGTCATCTTCTTGGCAATATTAGGATTGGATTTAGGAATGACTAGACTAGAATTGCCGCCTGCCACTGCCTTCCTGTGTGTAGTATGCACCTTTCCTTCCACTTCTCAGTTCTCACTACGTACGTACGTAACCCAAGTCTCAACTCGCATGCATGACTCGTACGGATATTATATCCAAAATTTTGTCAGTCTTATTTTGTCTTAATTAAAATTACGTCATAGGGTTCATTGACACAGGATCTTCTATCCAAAATTTTGTCTTTCTTATTCCGTACTAATTAAAACTACGTCATATGTTCACTAATATGGGTCTAATAATTGTAAAGTAATTTTAGTGATATTTATAGATTTAGTCCTTAATTTTAATGAAACTACGTAATTTTGAATGTTAGACAGAATAGGACTGGATAAATATTGGATATAGGATCTAGTCTCTGAATTTTGAGTAATTCACCCATATTTTAGTTATTTTATAGTCAACTCCCTAGTTGTAACAAATAATAACAGAACAAGAGCAAAAGGTTCTACTACGTCCAAATTAATGATCATGAGATTAATTACGTGGTAGATGGTAATGTAATTAATTTATGTGTATTTGAAAGGAAAGAAAAGAAGGCAGGCCTGCTTCAATCTTGATGCTTCTCCTCAATTCCGCCTTAATAATGTTCCTACTAACCTTTATCTAGTGTAGAATGGAGCTAAGATGGTGAAAGGAGTAAAAATACTTAAGTTGCCAAGTAGTTAGGAGATGGGATATTGTTTCCAACATTTTTTGTCTCATTCTTTGTTAGATTAAAACTACATTGTATCTTCACTCATTTTTTTCGTTAGAGTCTAATAATTATAAAGTGATTCTATTGAAATTTATACTTTTACTCCATAGTTTTAAACATTAGACAGAATAATACAGAATAATATTTTGCCGAGAGAATGTGATTTCAGTAGGTGGATGATTCTAGGATTCGCAACAATAAACTTTGACACGCAATAATAAAATGAAGGGTAAAATATACTAAATTCCCTTATACTATTGATTCGTTCTACACTCATCCCTTATAGTTTTAATTGAAATATTTAACTTTCTTAATTTTTTAATTTTAAAATAATTAGTCTAATATATTAATTGTACTTAAATAATTAAATGAAATTGAACAGATGACTTTATTATAAGATAATAAAATGATAAGATTAACTTTAAATCAAAAAATTATTTAATAAAGTAATTAATAACTGAAAATCTAAAATTCTAACAAAATAATAAGAAGGAATCCTTTTATACTTTTCTAAGGAAGAAATCATGACAAACATTTTAAGATATATCTTGAAAAATCTCTTTCATTACTGGTTAGTTTCATGTCAATTTATTATATTTTATATTTTTTAAAGTTTAATTAGGTGTTTTAAATATTAAACAATTTTGATAGAAATACAATTAGTGTTGTAGGTTTTGAACAATTCTAATAAGGTTAAAATTATATTTACATTGGCTCTATTCATTTTTTTTTTGATAATCGGCTCTATTCATTTTTTCATAAATTAATTGGTTGTCGTAAGTATTAAAGAGTTTTAATCGAATTAAAATTATCTTTTTCATTGACTATATTTAACGTTGTTGTTGATTTTCTTTAACTTAAGAAGTTAAGAGAGTTAATTGTTGTAATTAAAACTATAAGGAATAAAAGTGAAACATAATAATAGTATAAGGTGCTTTAGTGTATTTTACCCTAAAATTAAATGTGAATAATTATGGTAATTGAATATTGATATTGCTATGGTTATAATGTTTTTATTTATGATGATTGATCATTAATTAGATTAACAGGGTGAGTGAGCAATTTAATTAATGTAATAGATTTGTATATGCTTTTATCATTTTACTACTCTCTATGTAATGGGATTCATTGTAATAAATTCAATTAAGAAAATACTGACCGTCTTTTTATTCACTTCTAATTTTTTTCGGTTGCGATTTTGGAAATCGAATACGTATTCTTATTAGTAAAATTTTTATTAGTTATTATTAAAATAATTGGGTTTAATTAGGATACTTGAAAGTACTTCGACGATTTTAACTCTAGCTAACCCTATATACGTGCTTGAAGGGTTAGTTGACATAGATAAATACAGAGCGCCACAAGTTAATTTGATAAAGAAATAGAGATTACTCTGATATGATGATGATGACGGGTTCGGTAACTTCCGTTGGTAGGAAAATTAGGGAAACTATGATGATGGCAGGTTGGAAAATTATGTTGATGACAGAGTCCGTTGGTATGAAAGTTAGTAAGCCGGAATTGAGGAGAATGCACCTATACATGACGGTGCCCGCCTTCATTCCTTTCGACGTCGCTCTGTATTATGCGCTCGCGCTTTTTGCAATAACAATCATCTCCCATGTCTTCTCTCTCCCGGGATCTCTTTTTTCCGCCGCGACATGGGCTTGGTTCACTGATAGTTTCATTGTTCAGCCCATTTTATTACGCCCAAGTTCTTCCAAAAAGATTGAAAAACTCATATCAATGGCTTGTAAAAAAAATGGCTACTTCGCATTCTTTTGGTGCTACTTTTCATCGGCTCTCGGCAATATAACATGGGCTTTGCCTCGTATTGCACTTTGTGGTGTATGATATCTATCACAGTCTTATCTGTGGTTAAATTGGTTGCCCTTCCCAGTGATTCCTCAAGGTTTTTATATTGTTACATGGCTTCATACATCATCGCTGCCGCTCTGTCGTCGTCTTCCCTGCTGCAATACACGATGCTTCTACCTCTTCTGGTAGCCTGGACCGCCCTGGTATATCTGGATTTCCAGATTCATTAAATCTTTTTCTTTTTTTCCTTCATTATTATTAATATTAATTTATATTTTAAGATTAAGAAAAAGAATATAACATAGTTCCGTGGAGTTCCCTGCAATATTTGACTGTATCCAATCATTTTTTTTTTTTAATTAGCCTAACGCCAAATATTTTTCTTCTCAATCTGTGTAAAATATATGACCAACTGAATTGTTGCCGAGTAAACTCAGTGTTACTTTGTTTCAGGTCATACCTCTAGATGCTAAAGAACTTGGGGCGTTGTTTCAAGGCCTTCCCGAAGATGCCATGCAACTTTGGAGGCTGTATCTGCTCAAATTTGTGCATAAATCAAGATAAAGACTATACCATGCAACTTTGGAGGCTGTATCTACGCAATTAGATAAAGACTATTTATAGAAGCTTTTGTTTCTTTGTTCGTTTGTTTTTTTATCCCATTTTTACTTAGGGAAAATTGACGCAGACACAACCTTCCAATGGCGGATGGCAAAGTTACATGGTAAAAGTTATATTTTAATTTTTGGGATGCAAAATTATAATTTTTTTAAAGATTCAATTGAATTTTTTAAAATTTTTACAAGTAACTAACATAATTTTTCAAATTTCGGGGGTGCCCGCACCCCCGCACCCCCAATGATCCGCCACTGCAACCTCCTATTGCTTAATTTGGTTGTTGGTTGTTATTTACACTACAGCTAGAGAGATGATTGCAAATCGATATTTTTTGTTGCCTCATTCTATTTTTCAGAAATCAAAATAGAATCAAATGGAGAGTTAAAGTAAGATTATTTTGGTATTGAAGGTTGGCCTGAAAAATAAAAATTTGGTTGCCAGCAAATCTGTGGTTTTCTTTTCCTTTTTTTTTTTTTTTTTTTTCATTGCATTGAATACTCTCCTCGTCACTATTTTTCTCTTTTATCAAAAAAAAAAATCTTCAATCTTCTCTCACTCGCCAAATTCTCTATTTATCAAATATCAGAGTCCGTACGGTTACTAGTTTACAAATTTGTGGTTAATTACACCTACATCCCATTTATTATTTGTATTTTAAAGTTTGGCAAAATAATTAACCACAAGTTTTGTTGATCATAACGTCAATTTGAGTCAAACACTAATAAAATCAAATACAAAAATACCGTATTTTATCGTTTAAGGTGGATCAATACATCGTATAATTGTAGCGTAAGTGTATGAAATAGTTGAAAACAAAGGAAAACAACTAATAAGTGGGCTTAGTTTTGAAACTCCAATTAAAAACCTTAACCAGTTTTTCTGCACCATACATTTATATAAGTTATTGCCTTATTGGACCTTGAGAGTCAGTTTGGATTGTTTTTCTCTATTGCGAGAGAGCAGGATTAATATTTCAGCGCTGTGTAAAATATTTGAGTTGCATTGTATTGAAATGTAAAATGGATTGTCAAAACTGATATTTGCAATGTTAAATGTTGATGAATGAAAGATTAGTTAAACATGAACGTGCGTTTTAGAACTTTGCTTTGGAGTTTGATTTGATGATTGTCTGCTTCTTTCAGATTTGCTTGAATTGACCGCGTATTTGGTACACTCCTTTTCATTCAATATAAGAGAGGTTTTAGATGTTGTGTCGGATATTCTCTTACTTTCCATATTTAAATATAACGTATGTTTAACTAAAACTTTATCAATTAATTAATAAATACTAAAGTATAAACATTTAATACACAGTGTATATTTATAAGACTGAAACAGAAAATATAACAAAAATTCATTCGATAACATTTTACTCACTTTCACAGGTTCCAACAAAAAATGGTCAAATACTCTTTATTGAATCAGAAGAGTACTATTTTTGCATTAATTCTAGAGTTGAGATTGTAACAGCGTACAGTACGTGGTTGAGGTGATCTTCAGTGGATATATGGCATGCAATTTAGAAATTTCATAACGCAACCGATAAGTATTTTGACTTTTATTGTGAAGATAAAAATGCAGGACAAAAATCAAAGAGAAATGGCTGCAGAAAGCATGTAAATATCAACTTAGCGTACTGCAATAATTAATTAATTAATTAATTAGGAAAACTGATATTTCTATCTTGATCTATTCAAACTTTGTAAATTTTGAAAATTATGTGAAGGCTACACGCTCACGCATCTTATGTATAATTATCTGAAGCTAACTTTTTAGAAAAAATAAATAAATAAATTAGTCTCTAGAATGTAGTCAGTCATTCACAAGTTCTTGCAGATTCTAGAAATTAATTAATTACTATATGTCTTAACTGTTTTACTGTGATATAGTTAAAATGCCTTTGATTTTGAGGAAGCATTAAAAAAGTTAAAACTTAATTATTCTAAATATTATTTACTCAAGCTGGAGTGAATATTTTTGTTGATGATTCTAATAAATCTAGTGGCAAGCACCACACCAAAGGAAAGAAACTGAGAACTCAGGACAAGGAAGGAAGTCCTAATTTCCTTTATTTTATCAAAAATAATATATAATATTTGTCACTAATTTTGGTTGTTTTGAGCATATCACAAATATCCCATAAATAGGTGGAGATTTGCTATAACTGGGATTTGATCCGCAAACTCACTTGTGATACCATTTGAGCTAATCGAATTTGTTAGCATTCCCTAAATCAAATGTTATATTGAGGTTCTGGAGTACTTGAACATCTCTGCAAGTGGTATGGTTTGATTAGTTACACGTTGTAGTAGCATTTTAAAGATATAAATCATGCATAAAACCTTTAATTGTTTGGAGATAAAATGGATATATGATATATCCATCTCCTGTTATTCCATTTCTGCACTGCTAAACAAGAATGGTGTCTACAAGCTACAACACTACCTAAACAACCTTAAGGACTTGGAGGTTAGGGGATCCACCTTAACAACATTTCTCCCTCCATTTGTTCGTCTCTAATTGATTCACTATGGATAAGATTTCATCGTGTAAAAGTATGAGATTTTGCCTTAACCCATAAAGGAAAAACAGCATATTCATGTTTGAACTTTAAAGATAGGTGGGGTTCAGACTTGAGAGAGAAACTAACAGCTCATCCAGATTTTATTAGACGTAGGAATGGAAGGAATTGCATCTTGCATTGTATAGGTCTGATCATCAAAGTAAAAAAGATAGAAATGCATTATCCTTTATGTATGCTGGAACTGACATGAAATATTAACTACTCATTATTTATTTAATGTTGTTCAAAAATGGTGGCTTGTTAGTTCAGTTTTCAACCCTCTCACGATTCATCAATCTAGTAGCCACCCACAGAAGAACAATTAAACGTAGAATAGTACGCGCGCAAGTAACATATAAATATCAGTAGCAAGTCACACCCAATTTTAACACACACACACACACACACACACAGTAGCTTTAATTTCTGGAAATGGCTTCTTCTGTTCCACTTGTTTTACTATCCATTTTCCTACTTTTCACTCTCAGCAATGCTCAACAAAGCTCTTTTCGCCCGCGTGCCCTCCTTCTTCCAGTTCAAAAAGATGCTGCCACACTACAATACGTGACCAAAGTTAATCAAAGGACCCCCTCTGTTTCCCTAAATCTTGTTCTTGATCTCGGAGGTCGATTCTTGTGGGTTGATTGCCAGAACAATTTCGTCTCGTCAACTTATCGCTCTGTTAGATGCGGCACGGCACCGTGCTCGCTTTCAGGAAATCACGACTGCAACGATTGCACTGGTAGCCCCAGTCCGATATGCAGTAACAACAGCTGTACTATCTATCCTGAGAATACCGTCATTATCGCCATCACTGGGGGCGATGTAACTCAGGATGTTCTCACCCTAGCATCAACTGATGGATCAAACCCCGGTCAATCCGTCACAGTTTCCCAGTTCATTTTCTCGTGTACCCGTACATTCCTATTGGAAGGCCTTGCCAGAGGTGCAGTTGGAATGGCAGGACTCGGCCGGTCTCGGATTGCACTACCATCCCAGTTGGCTTCTGCCTTCAGTTTCCAAAGAAAGTTCGCCCTTTGCCTTTCAGGTTCAACCAGTGCGCCGGGCGTAGTCTTTTTCGGCGACGGGCCCTACAATTTGTTGCCGAACGTTGAAGCATCTTCTTTGTTGAAATTCACCCCACTTTTAACCAATCCACTCAGATTTTTCAGCCGAGCGGAGAGATCAGAGGAATATTTCATTGGAATTAAATCTATCACGATTGACGACGAAATCGTGCCTTTGAACACAACACTGTTGTCCTTTGATAGCCAAGGAATTGGTGGAACTAAGATCAGCACTGTCAATCCCTATACCGTACTGGAGACTTCCATCTTCAAGGCAGTCACTGAAGTTTTCACTAGAAAGGCTGCAGCAAGAAACATCAGCAGAGTTGCCGGTGTAGCTCCGTTTGAGGTGTGTTTTAGCTCGCAGAATGTTGGTGGCACAAGAGTGGGAGCAGCAGTTCCATTCATTAATCTTGTTTTGCAGAGTCAAAGTGTGGTTTGGACCATCACTGGTTCAAACTCCATGGTTGACGTGAATGATAATGTTCTATGCCTGGGATTTGTCGACGGGGGATCCAACCCCAGGACCTCAATTGTCATCGGAGGATACCAACTGGAGAACTTATTTTTACAATTCGATTTAGCAACGTCGAGGTTGGGCTTCTCTTCAACGCTTCTAGGCTTTCAAACTACATGCTCCAACTTCAACTTCACATCAACTCCCTAAACTCTCAAATTATACAAGGACCACCTAGCTACTATTTGTTTTGTCTACAAATCTTGTGTTTTGTTTTGTTTTGGGGCTCATACTACAGTGCTTATAATCACAATATTCTTAATTGAATAAGGGCTAATGGTTCCTATCTTTGGATTACCATTTCTTGTAACTTTCCAGTAATAAATTGCTTAGATGACTAAGGGACAAAAAAATGTGATTCATGTAGTGAATTCCATAATATATGTTTAGTAATAATAGAGTAATTGTTGTTGATGTTTCAATAATAAGTAAATTTTGGGCATATCTTCCTTCAATTACATGCATTACAAAGGGCATGTTTACAATTCAGTCGGGTGTAAAAAACTCACAAAAAAATATTAAAATTAACGCATTTTTAGATTTTGTCATTTTTATCTGATATATGTGTGTTATAACTCATGAAAAATGAAAATTTGGTGAAAAATTTAAATTTCACTGTTTTAAACAGTATGCAAAAAGCCAAAATCTCAACATGTTTTTTTCTTACTTTGTAATTTTTGACAAAATACGTGTGCTACAACCCATTAAAAATGAAGGTTTTGTGAAAATTTTAATTTTCACTTTTTTTTACAATATTTAGTAGAATGTATGTTCATAATAGAGATGTGTGCAAAAAACGGTACAAAAAAAGTCAAAATAAACACGTTTTTGAATTTTATCTTTTTTGGCTAAAATACTTGTGTTATAACCAATGAAAAATAAAATTTTGGTAAAAAAAATCTAAATTTCTCTCTTTTTTTTACACCGTTAATAATGATGCATGTTCGCAATTGAGATGGGAAAAAATAATAGAAAAATAGCCAAAATCAACATTTTTTTTATTTTTCCTATTTTTTTCCAAAATACCCGCGTAATCCATGAAAAATGGATGTTTGGTGAATTTTTTTAAATTTCAGCTTTTTTTCTGACAATATTCATTGGAATGCATGTTCACAGACGAGGCGACTATAAAAAAAGTCAAAATCAATAAGTTTTTAAATTTTACCATTTTTTACTTAAAATACGCGTGTTATAACCTATGAAAAAGAGAAATTTTGGTAAAAAATATAAATTTTACTTTTTTTGACACCATTCATTAGAATGCATATTCACACTTGAAGTGTTTATAAAAAATAGTAGGAAAAAAGCCAAAATCAACACAGATTTTGATTTTGACATTTTTGACAAAAATATGTGTGTTATAACACATGAAAATGGAGATTTTGAGAAAATTTTAATTTTATATTTTTTTTTGGAAATATTCACTAGAATACATATTTAGTTGTTTGCAATTGAGGCGGGTGCAAAAAAAGGTACAAAAAATTCAAAATAAATACATTTTTTTGTTAAAATGTGCATGTTATATCCTAAGAAAAATGAAAATTTTGTGAAAACTATAAATTTTACCCTTTTTGATACAGTCAATTGAGTTGAGTAAACAAAAAACATAGTGGAAAAAGTCAAAACCAACAAGTTTTTTAACTTTGTCATTTAAAAAAAAAAAAAGTGTTATAACTAGTAATAAAAAAAAAAAGAATGTATGGTAAAAATTTGGTAAAAAAATGAGAGGCCGAAAATGCAATGATCAATGACACAAAAAGGGGCTTCTAAGTTGTAGGCCCATAAACTTTGAAAGCCTATTGCCGGATCAGTGCAGTAAGATAAGTGAGGTCCATTGTAAATGTATTTGGGCTACGCCAGCAAATTTCATTGCCTATACGCTTTCGTGGTGCCTTATATTTATTCGCTTAAAAAGCTAAAGGAAAATAAAATGGAAGAAAGGGCGGGTGCATAAAGACGACGTCGTTCATTGCAATTTTTTTGGTATAGACTCTTTAGCTGCTATAACCCCGTCGGCTCTGCCCTAAAACCCTTTCTTTCTTCTCCCCTCAAGAGAGAGAAAGGCCAAATCCCTAGCATTTTGTCTTCTCCAACAATGAAGCTTGTTAGGTAAAATTAATTTGTTTTTACGCCTCTGCTTCAATTTTGCATGGTACATAGAGGAAGTATAATTGGTGGTGCAATCAACCCAGGTGAAAGGAGCAGCGAGATCAAGAAGTAAATTGGTGGGTTGGAGAGGGGTTTTCAAGTGAAGTGACAAGATGAATTGACGAGTGGAAGGGTTCTGTATGATTGGTGCTAAAACTGCTGAAAAAGAAGGTCGAATATTGCAGAGAAAATGAACAAAGAAGAAGACGATGAACTTGAACTTGTGAAGCATCATCTTATGTTGTTGTTGCATGGTTTAGATGATAGAATTGGGCAGATCAGAAAACAGTAGTGATCATCAGTTGTTGTTCACTTAATTTATGGGTACTACTCTGTCTGAGGTGATGATCAGTGTTATCCAAATAGCAACTGATTAATTGCTGCTATATGTCTTAACTGTTTTACTGTGATATAATTAAAATGCCTTTGATTTTGAGGAAGCATTAAAAAAGTATTCAACTGATTAATTGTTGATGATTCTAATAAATATAGGAGTCCAGATACTATATACAATATTTATTCAGTTTTATTCTGTATAACGTTTAAAACTACGTAGTTGCATTAAAAGTAGTGACTAAATGCATAAATATCATTAAAATTACTTTACAATTATTAAACCCTAACTAAGAGATTAGTGAACCCTAATACCTAGTTTTAATTAGTACATAAATATTTGTCACTAATTTTGGTTGGTTCTTTATTTATTTTTGCATTTGTGAGCATCTATGCATGTGGTAATTGGCATAGTTTGATTACGTACTAGCATTTTCAAGATATAAACCATGCATAAAACGATACCAGATCCTCTGTCCAATATTTATCCTGACTTATTCTATCTTTAAAACGACGTAGTTTCATTAAAATTAGGGACTAAATGCATAAATATTATTAAAATTAATTTGCAATTATGAGACACTAATCAAGAGATTAGTGAACCATATAGCTTAACCAAGAGATTAGTGAACCCTACTACATAGTTTTAATTAAAACAGAATAATACAAAAATTTTTTTGGATATAAGACATAAAACCTTTAATTGTTTGGAGATAAAATGGATGTATCCATCTCCTATTATTCCATTTCTGCATATGCTAAACAATAATGGAGTCTACATTAGAGAGTCTTAACCCAGAAAGGTTTCAAGTCAAACCCAAAGGAAAAACAACATATTCACTGTTTAAACTTTAAAGAGAGGTGGGTGGGGTGGGGGGTTAAGTGTTCAGACTTGATAGAGAAACTAACAGCTCATCCAGATTTTTACTACTTTTTAGATGTAGGAATGGAAGGAATTGCATATCTTGCATTGTAGTAATATAGTATAACAGTAAATGTCTGATCATCAAAGTGAAAAAATATAAATGCATTATCGATCCTTTATGCTGGAACTGACATGAAATATTAACTACTCATTATTCCATGACTCTTCTTCTTTTTCTTCTTCTTCTACTCATTATTTAATGCGGTTCAAAAATGGTGGCTTGTTAGTTCAGTTTTCAACCCTCTCACGATTCATCAATCTAGCAGCTACCCACAGAACAACAATTAAACGTAGAATAGTACGCGCGCAAGCAACATATAAATAGCAGTAGCAAGTCACACCCTATTTATCACACACACACAGTAGCTTTAATTTCTGAAAATGGCTTCTTCTGTTCCACTTGTTTTACTATCCATTTTCCTACTTTTCACTCTCAGCAATGCTCAACAAAGCTCATTTCGCCCGCGTGCCCTCCTTCTTCCAGTCCAGAAAGATGCTGCCACACGACAATACGTGGCCAAAGTTAATCAAAGGACCCCCTCTGTTTCCCTAAACCTTGTTCTTGATCTCGGAGGTCGATTCTTGTGGGTTGATTGCCAGAAAAATTTCGTCTCGTCAACTTATCGCTCTGTTAGATGCGGCACGGCCCCGTGCTCGCTTTCAGGAAATCACGACTGCCTCGATTGCAATGGTAGCCCCAGTCCGATATGCAGTAACAACAGTTGTACTATCTATCCTGAGAATACCGTCATTATCGCCATCACTGGGGGCGATGTAACTCAGGATGTTCTCACCCTAGCATCAACTGATGGATCAAACCCTGGTCAATCCGTCACAGTTTCCAAGTTCATTTTCTCGTGTACCCGTACATTCCTATTGGAAGGCCTTGCCAGCGGTGCAGTTGGAATGGCAGGACTCGGCCGGTCTCGGATTGCACTACCATCCCAGTTGGCTTCTGCCTTCAGTTTCCAAAGAAAGTTCGCCCTTTGCCTTTCAGGTTCAACCAGTGAGCCGGGTGTAGTCTTTTTCGGCGACGGGCCCTACAATTTGTTTCCGAACGTTGAAGCATCTTCTTTGTTGAAATTCACCCCACTTTTAATCAATCCAGCCAGATTTGTCGGCCGAGGGGAGAGATCAGAGGAATATTTCATTGGAGTTAAATATATCACGATTGACGACGAAATCGTGCCTTTGAACACAACACTGTTGTCCTTTGATAACCAAGGAATTGGTGGAACTAAGATCAGCACTGTCAATCCCTATACCGTACTGGAGACTTCCATCTTCAAGGCAGTCACTGAAGTTTTCACTAGAAAGGCTGCAGCAAGAAACATCAGCAGAGCTGCCGGTGTAGCTCCATTTGAGGTGTGTTTTAGCTCGCAGAATGTTGGTGGCACAAGAGTGGGAGCAGCAGTTCCATTCATTAATCTTGTTTTGCAGAGTCAAAGTGTGGTTTGGACCATCACTGGTTCAAACTCCATGGTTGACGTGAATGATAATGTTCTATGCCTGGGATTTGTCGACGGGGGATCCAACCTCAGGACCTCAATTGTCATCGGTGGATACCAACTGGAGAACTTATTTTTACAATTCGATTTAGCAACGTCGAGGTTGGGCTTCTCTCCAACGCTTGGAGGCTTTCAAACTTCATGCTCCAACTTCAACTTCACATCAGCACCCTAAACTCTCAAATTATACAAGGACCACCTAGCTACTATTTGTTTTGTCTACAAATCTTGTGTTTTGTTTTGTTTTGTTTTGGGGCTCATAATACAGTGCTTATAATCACAATATTCTTAATTGAATAAGGGCTTATGCCTAATGGTTCCTATCTTTGGGTTATCATTTCTTGTATCTTTTCAATAATAAAATTTGCTTAAACCACGGTGAAAAAGTGTAATTCATGTAGTTGATCCCAATGAAATAGATGTTGTGTAAGAGTAGTAGTTCTTGTTGATGAGTCAATAATAAGTACATTTTTGGCAATATCTTCCTTGGATTGCATGCATTACTGATCACATATAAGTATATAACCATGCCCCGTAATCTTATCAAATTTCTACCACTGCGCTATTTTTGCAATTTGAGAAAAACTATATTAGCCAAGCAAATACCAATAAAAAGTAAATCTTTTTAGCTGCTACTGATTTTAAGAGACAAAGATAAGTTGAAATAAACAATTGCGAATTAATATTCCATTTTCTAATTTCTATATGTAAAATTTTTGTTAACTTGTTGACAACCTCATCATTTTCCTTTTATCTTTGGTAAATTACTCTCAAACTCCTTGTGGTATACCAACTAACTCATAAACCAGTGTAAAAATATGCCTTTTACTCGTTTGTACTCTTGACAAAGGTGCAAATATAACATTTTTCCTTAAAATTAATAGTCTGTTATGAAATGTCACTTTTATTTATATAAAGTAAATAGAAATAAATCAAAATTATCATTTTTACAAAATATATCCTTTTAATTTCTCTCTAATTGGTTGAAAATTGTAGAAATGACATTTTGGTTTATTTTTAGTTATTTTATATACGTAGATAAAATTGACATTTCACAAAACACTATTTGTTTTAAGTGAAAAAATTTACACTTTTTATCTTTTTCCAAAATCTTGTCGGTACTAACACATTAATTGCAGGCTTCAGCTTCAAATTCCCTTCATTTATCTCGAAACTGTACATTTGACAAGACAAATACGGGCAAAAGAAGATAACAGGCCCAAAATGCAATGGTCAATCATCAAAAAGGGAATTCAATCTATAATTCGAACTTGTAAGCCCATAAAATTTGAAAGCCAATTGTTGCCTCAGATAAGTGAGGTCCATTTTAAATGTATTTGGAAAAATAAAGAGAAAGGACGAAAATAAAATGGAAGAAAGGGCATATAGACGACGTCGTTGACTGCATTTTTTGTAGTATAGCCTCTTTAGCTGCTATAACCCCCCGTCTTTTGCCCTAAAACCCTTTCTCCCCTCAAGGCTCAGGAGAGAGAGGCCTTGCCCGTTGGTTCTACAAATCAAATACGGAACATTTTGTCTTCTCCAACAATGAAGCTTGTTAGGTAAAATTGATGTGTTTTTACGCCTCTGCTTCAATTTTGGTTATCGTAATTCTATTTCTAATTAATTATTTATTTACGCAGGTTTTTGATGAAGCTGAACAATGAGACCGTGTCGATTGAGCTGAAAAACGGCACTGTTGTTCACGGAACCATTACAGGTTGGTTCTCTCTCACTCTCACCCATGGAGATGGAGTGCGTAACAATGCACGGGAATTAGACGCTTATTGTTTTTTCTTCATTTTATATTTTTTGGGTTTTTCTAATTCTTTTTGTTTGTGATGATACTCTACAAAACTCCTATGGCACTATGTTCTGTTTATATTTGGTGTTCTAGGATCTGGATTTAGTGAAAACATACCGCTCACGTGAAAAGCTTTGTTTAACTACAAAGTTGATGAGTATAGAACTTAACCAATATTTGTTAGAAGTTGAACATGAATGGTACGGAGCATGACATTGGTTTTTTTAAGTTGACTGTTGATATTGGCAGGGGATTCTTTACAGCTTTTGGCCTTGTTGCAATGTAGTTTGAAACTTGCTGAATGTTGTTGTTTGTTTCTGCGTGGAAAATGGATTTTGCTAGACAATGTCTTAGTACTGATAAATTTGGGTCTGCCATTGGCAAGAAAAATCAAACTTTGGTCTCAAATATTTATTTCACTATTTGCGCTCCCAAGAGTTTTCATTCTGGGCATTCAACTAGATCTGGGTGAAGTTTAGCTGTGAAATATGGAGAGCATGAGTAGAAAGCATATATTTGTGTTATCCTTTCCCTTCTATTTTTCTTTTTGAAATATTTCTATTAATTTTTTAGTGGTTCCTTAATTCTTGGTGGTTTAAATGAATTCTAATTCTAGATTATTACTTTGTTGAAAATTTTTGTAAGAAACCAGCTTGCTACTTGCTACTTTATGAACTTCTAATCTAATTATTCAGTGAATTTTTCTTGTAACTTTCCAATACAGTTACAGTTGTTTTATGCTTTTGGCCAAATGGAATGTGTGCTTATTATTTTTTTAAAACAGTGGATATTCCTATTTCTTGTCGTAGAAGCCCCACCAGGTCCTAATTCCATTATGCACAGATATGATCATGCAGATTGTTTGATGTATTAATGTTTTATGTTTGGTTTTAACACTATAAGTAATTGAAGGGAATGAAATGAAATCTTTTCATCATGCAATTTAGATTTGCCCAAGTTTGTTTGTGTGCCATGTGTTAGTCTTGCCTGTTATTGTAAAAGATAGGAGTCAGTTTTTTGTCGTTAATTTGTTGGATTGAGCATCTATACAACCGTGATAGTGTTGAAGTTGTTGCTGTCTTGCTGCTTCCTGATACTATTTTGTTGATTTTGTTGTAGGTGTGGATATCAGCATGAACACACATTTGAAGACTGTAAAACTTACACTAAAGGGAAAGAATCCTGTAACTTTGGATCATCTGAGCGTAAGGGGTAATAATATTCGCTACTATATTCTTCCTGACAGCTTAAATCTTGAAACTTTGCTGGTGGAAGAAACACCTCGGGTGAAGCCTAAGAAGCCAACCACAGGTATGGAAGTTATTGCACGTGCTAATAGAATGTTTGTTGATGATTTGAGCATCTGTTTATCGTACCACATTGTTTCTCTGCCTATACAGGAAGGCCTTTGGGACGAGGGCGTGGACGTGGTCGTGGACGTGGCCGAGGCCGAGGCCGCTAGATCAGTTCCGCTAATTTCAATTTTTGTCGCATCCAGTTGTATGAACATCTGCGTTGAGGGGATGTTAATTAGGTGGATGACTGTGTTTAGTATTATCTCTCGAGAGTTCTTTTGAATCATAGTTCGTGTTCTTTAGAATGATATCTTCTACTTATTTTGTACTCCAGTAAATTCACATGAGCCAAATCGTGGCAACGATCGTGACGTGAATTAGTTCCTCCTGGTTACTTGTGCTACCTGAATTGTTATTTACTTGTTGCATTGCAGTGGGGGAGTTGATTCCTCGTAGATGCAGGTAATGGTTAAGGCATTGTTCTAGTTCTAGTTTGTGAATGCAGGGTAATTTGCATGTAGATCTCTTGGTACCTTCCTGGGGTATGTCTTCCTGCCTGAGGGATTGATCTGCATCCTTCTAGGCTTTTTCATTATACAAAATAAATCACGGCAATGGGGCATTAGGTATTAACTATAACTGAACCAGTGTGATAGTGATGATTTGTTCTTGACCTGTGAAACGTACACCAATATTCCTTGATTTAAACATAGGTGAAAATTTATAAATTGAAAATCCGTAAGCTCTTTGTATTAATCAGAAAGATGGAGCAGAAATTTTGTGTTCTAGCAGTAAATGAGTACACTGAATGTTTGAAAGAACGTTAGGCGTCCACAATGTCTACAAAGTATAGTATAACTTTTTCAACAAGATTAAAGATGGAATCATAGGCAAAATCTTGGCCGAGAATTTCGTCACTCACAAATTAAATTGGGAGCTGTTGGACCGATAAGCCAGGTGCCGTGCGGTTGGGCTCAAATGAAAGCTAATCCACGGCAATTACCAAAAGCGGGTCCGACTCCCCTTAAATAACTATATAAATAAAAAACCCTGAAAAACAAAACATTCATTTAGCTATTATTATCTCTAGAGTCTAGTCTAGAGTTGAAAGTTTTTGGCTTGCAGGCAAAGTTACTAATGGGGAAATCCAACTCAGCAAAGACGACGGCCGTGGTGTTCGGTGCCCTAGCATTTGGGTGGCTCGCCATAGAGCTTGCTTTCAAACCCTGGCTCCAGAAGGCTCGAGCTGCCATGGACAAGTCTGATCCCGCTCGCGATCCTGACGACGTTGTTGAAGACACAGATCACAACAAGTCGCCTGAAAGTGAAAACCCCGATGCTTCCGACCCCGTCGAGTAATTACCGCCTACCTTGAAGCCCAGAGTTTTTGTTTAATTAGCTATTATCTCCATTGTTGCTGCTTGGGACACCTCCTTCTTGTAAGGAAGAGTATATTATTATCATACTTGAAAATATGTTAAGGGTACTATGACTCGATGGAATTTTAATTTCATTACTGCCTTTACAAATTTTGTTGTGCGGATTACCGGTGGTTGTTTTTTAGTTAATTGTTTGAGTTGAAAAAGTATTCGTTTAATTTACTAGTGTATGATTAATGGTAATCAATTTTATTTATTTCCACTCCATTTTGGTTTCCCAAATCAAATGGCCAGTGGAAATGCCGCGAGTTTATTTACTCTTTTTTTTTTTTTTGCCAACAAATGCATTATAATAAAATGAATTTATAAGTTATATATTGTTTCAATAATTACAAAAAAATATAGCTATATATATATATATAGTTGCTTTTGCACAATGCTGCATTGAATTTTATATATATTTGAAGGGAAGTTGGGGATTTTTTTTTTGATTTGGTGATTTGTCATGTCATCCATAGGGAATAGGGAATAGGGAATAGGGAATAGGGATAGGGTGGTTTGGTTGTAACAAGGTCATTAGTCAAAACTTGGAACCTTTGGTTAACAAACAAGAAATGCAGAGAGTGCGGGGATGGTATGTCGTTTTAAACATTAATGCACAATTAGGGAAGATATAGGGATGGTTGAGAAACAAGGGACTGGGGAGGGGTGGGTTTGAGACATTGAGCGGCTGAGTAGTTGAAATCCAATTCCGGGATGATGAATGCGTATCAACAGAAGCTCTGCATCACATGAACAAGAACAAAACATTAATGAATGATGCAAATATTCTACTTGCTACACAAAAAATAAGCTTGTGTTCATTATTCCATTTCAACTCATTCTTATGATACAAAAATGGATGTATGAAGTTTCTTTAATTACTCGTGGTTGATATTCTTCGATAAGTGACCACAGTTATATTCTTTGTCCCAAATTTTAATTTTAGACTTTAGACTTTGACTTTGAATTTTCTGAGTTCTTATGACATGTATATTTTAAATAATACTAATGTAGTTGTTACTGTCAAAGCAATAAGTTTAACTTTATCTTTTTTTTATTGTATCTTTCAAATGTGATATTTTAGATAATTTTAAAATTCTATAATCCTAGATATAAGTGTTATATAGATGTTAAAATTTTATATAAAATAATACATGAAGTAATAATAATAATAAAAGAAGGTCCCGCAAGTGAAGAAAGTTTTATGGTGTAGAAAAACTTATGGTACTTACAAGCAATTATTTGTTGGAGCAGCATCGTCTAACACTCTTTGGGGAGGAGTGATGTCTTGGTGACCAAAGTTTGAAGACTAGTCTTGGTACCCAAGTTGGGCCGGCACAACGGTAATGTGGGAGTTGTATCCATCATATCTCGCGATTTACGTGGTGGCGGTACAGCGGTAATGTGAGAGTGGTATGGATCTAGGTTATAAAAAAAAAAAAAAAAGAAGGTCCCGCATAGTAATGGTCGTAAGTTGGGCCCCGCTTTATTTATTCCAAGGGGACCCCACGTGTCATGTAAATCAATCTAATTCATCTTTGATCTTATCTTTGCTGACCAAACAAGCTTCTGTACGCTCTCTCTTCAATATTCAGTACTCGGCTAGTCGCCTGCCAAATTTCTGATAATAAAAGGTCCCTCCAACCTCTAATTCCTCCATATATACATATTTTTTATATCAACCCCACCGCAACCCACCACACCCCACGTTTACTTCCTCTGCATCCTCCGATCTTTCATTTTTTTTTTAAAGCTTCCAAGCAAAGGTGACTCCTCAGAAGAGACATAATATATATATATATATATATTTAAATATCTAATAATTGTAGTATGATTTTTCTTTTCTTTTCTTTTTTAATACATTGGGCCAATGCCAACTCTTAATAAATGACCTTCTACTTAGCATAACTACACAGTATGATTCTTAATTTCTGACTCCAATAAACATTTCTCAGTACTAGCTAGCATTGAAAGCATCAATCTGCAGGCTGTGATTTCCCTCCTCCTCCTCCTCCTACGCAGGTCTGAGATTTCCGTTTTCTGTTTCTATCTCTTCCTTTTCATTTCTCTATTTCTTGGGTTTCATTTATGTTACCACATGCATTCCGGTCGGAAATGTTTCTTTTAGCCCCAAGTTTCGGTTTTTCTTTTGTTATTTTACATACATGCTTGCCGGCATCATCCCTTTTCTTCTTTTCTACATCCATATGCTCTGCAACTACTATTTTGTTCTTGTGTTCTACCTATTTAGTATAGTTTGTGATTTCCTTTTGACTGTTGAATTGTGGTTTTCTAGTAAGGAATTTCTTGTCTTTGATTGTTGTTTGATGTATTTTCCAGCTTTCTGGGAATTCCTTATCCTTTTTCTCTCTCTTTTTAGGCTTTCACAAGCAGTTTGGTTTGGGGGAATGGGAAACAGGAATGGTAATTGGAATAAAGAATGTTGTTTGGTTAAGAGTAATGATTCCCGAGTCAATGGGTTGTTTGCCAAATATCTGGGAATACATAAAACCCATCTCTCACTTTGGTTTTAGGCTTTCAGTTCTATTGGTTTCGGGGTTATGGTCTCGGTGGATCTATGAATTACTCGAGACCAAGTACTGCTAATCCAATGGAAAAAGGAATTTAAATGCTTCATTACTTGTAAAATGATCCCTTAACACATAAAAGCAGCCTAGAATCTTCTGTTTGTGTTAGCCTATCCAAATTGCGAACTAAAAATGACTTAGTGGCTGACATGCGAAATTTGTAGCCAGTGCAGAAGCATTTAGAATGATGAGGAGGTTGAAGATTAGAATGAAAAGACTAAATTTTTACATATTTTTTATGTAGCCGAAGCAATCCCCAGCTCTTAGTCTGCTTGTTTACACCGAGTGTCCGTTCCCCTGTCTAATTATGTATTGCATCATTAACTTCTAATATCATAGTCAAATTTTTATACCCAATAGATTTCTATATGAGCTACAGTTATGTGATCTATTATAGCATGATCTTAAAGTGCATTGGAAGAACTGCCAAATAATCATTTGGGATTGTCAATTTCTTTGTCTCTGAAGATTAAATGACTCGTATGTTGTTTTCCCCCTTTATGATTAGATCATAGCTCAAAGCCGCACTACATTGTTTTAAATATATCCCCTTCTTTAAGACAATTTTGGAAATGACAACATAAGAGGAAAAAAAAATGGGGGAGGAAACAAGCTGAAAATGTGGAAAAGGACAGGCAACTAGGCGAGAGCAGGACAAGCAAGAAGATTTCTGAATGAGCTTGTGTATCAGTGTTTGAGAGCTAACTAACCAACCATACATGAAATTTCAAATAAGGACATTCAAAATTATTCAAGTAATCAGTACATAACATCTGAGAGATGTCTGTTGTATCAGAAGTAATGAACATATGATATGTCAACTACACGTTACCGCAGCTTTTTCTTTTGTTTGTCAAAAAGACAACCGCTTGCTCTATGACTGATTCTTGTTTAGGTTAAGTGTGGAAATGGTTGATGAGCATGGAAAAGTTAGAAGTTTTCATTGCAGATTTGTTGTTTTGAAATTTTAGCATGCAACACTTTTATAGATTTTTGGTTTTGGGAATGTTATATGTTCATGCGGATCTACTTATAATGTGTTCATACATCTTTGGATGCGTCTTTAATATGCTGCTTCTGATTGGCTCTTCAGATGATCAAAGAACTATGAAATGTCTGTGGCAACAGCTGAAAATATGGCATCATTGAGCAGTGATGTGTTTTATGATATACTGAAGCGTCTTGATGGTGCAACATTGGCCAGTGCAGCCTGTGCTTGTGCAGCATTCTCTTCTATTTCTAAAGAAGAGAGATTATGGGAAAATGTTTGCTCGTCCATGTGGCCCTCAACTAGCAGGGATGATGTCAAAAGTTTGATTTCATCTATTGGTGGATTCAAAAAGTTCTATGCAGATTGTTTCCCTCTTATTGTAAACAAGGAAGTTCCTGAATTTCGATTTAATGACCATCTCCAATATCCTGAAGAATGGACTGAAGCGGAGTACTACGGTGACATGGATGAACTGGAAAATATCTCACCATCAGATTTTGTATCCATTGTGGATATAAGATATAAAGACCAAACAATCTGCTCAAAAGTTCTTTGGGGCATCCCTAATGCAGACAGCTTCAATGGTTGGTTTTACAACTGTCCTTTCCGGATTGATCTGCTCACCAACCCTTCCAGAGATGATGACCATGGTGGTGAAGTTACGCTCGTGGCGTCCGATGGTTTGCCTCCCGTTACATCAATGGAAAAAGAAAGGAAAGATGGGAAGCTTTGGCAAGATCTCCGCGATGGAATTCGGCTAAGTTGGATTGTGGTGAACAGAAAAATTAAGCAGGCTGCTAACCTATCAAGCTGGAGTTGCCTGGGAGGGCAGCGACATTGGCCAACCGAAAAGGACTTTTTGATGCGATTTGGGTCCGTTCTTCCGGCCAAGGACATTCTTCCATGTCAAGCAGTCGAATGCAGCCTTATAATGAGGTTTAGAGTGAGGCATACAGAAGGGGTTGGTGTCCAGACAAGTCTCAAGTTGACAGAACTAAGTATGCAACTGGGAGACATGGAAGGTGCACATGTAAACGGTAGAAACAGTTTGCTGGTCCTGAAGGAAGCCTTAAGCTGTCGTAGGAGCAAAAATTACAGCGAGGCCCTAGAGTCTTGTCTTTTGTACTCGAAAGTGCAGAGGGAGCTAAAGGAGGAAAAGATGAGAAATGAAAGCATGTTAGACAGAATTTATATTTTAGGTGGCATTGCAGCATTCATCACATTCTGTTGCTACTTTTTGTGAACTTGCCAGCCTTGTAAAAAATCAAATACTTGGAACGCCTGTAAATTAACTTGTGTTTCTTTCGTTGATGTAAAATCCGAATCATGTCAGTTAATGAGTAAAAATTTCTTACCAAAACATTTTCTTTTTCTTTTTGTTTGCGGCATTAGTTTTCTCTTATACTATTATTTAGTGTGCCAATTGGACCGCATGAGGCATGGCATATATATATATTATATTCGTCCGTTATTTATTTATTAAAATAATAATAGTAATTTTGATTGAGTGGACAAGGAGGCCTTTATAATTGGATTCGTTTATCTTTAGCTTCTGACATGGGTTACAGCAAAGGCTAGTGTTTGGACTTTGGAGATTGCAATGTCGGACTAATCCATGTTAACTTTGTGATTTCTGCAGATAATAATGTCGGCAAATTAATTAACCCGATAATTATGGAAGTTGTGCCTCACGAATCACTATTCTATTTTTTAAATTATAATTAATAATTTGACCTGAAAATAATTCCTCCTCCACATGAGGTTGAGGTGGATGAGGGTGGATCCGTGGATGTTGATCAAAAGATATACCAAAGGCAATTTGATCTCTCTTTTTTATAATCGTTGACTAATCTTCTTTATGATATGGATTGGTTGGAAATCATTTCTCCAAAATGGTTGTGGTTTGTAAGCAATGGGGTAAATTATAACCTTATCATCATGAATATGCAATAGTAACTTATAAATGTCACCGCCACTAATGACTAATCTACAATAATAATAATAATATATTTTTTGTGCGAAACGAATGTGTGATCAGTGATCACCACAACTTTAAAAAAAGACCAAAATATTATGTGTATTTGGGAAACGAATGTTCCATTCTTGTTCCTCTTCTGGCGATACTCAAAATATGTTTGCCCAATTCTCCACGCACTCCACCCCCACTACCCCGCACCATCTCCCACGTTCTCCATATATATTCATTCTCTTCCCTCCCAATTCCCATTGCCCACCAAAGAAGTGTCGCAATCTTTATTATTTGTCGGCTCGCCATGGTATTAATAACTTCTGTTTACGGATTCAATCCTTCAATATTTAAAGTTAGAATATTTGAATCCTTCAATCTACAAAGTATAAACTTTGATAATAAAACAGATAGAAAACAAGCAAAGGCGAACCGTGAACGCTTCCATTTTAACGTTTTCTTTTGCCAATAAGCTATAAACATTGATTTAAATAGTGATGTTTAGCGATTACCAAAACTTTGAAATGTTCGAAAAGAAAGCTTATCACGGTTATGGACCCATCTCATCATCATATTTGTAATTCTGTCTTGTCCGTGCGAAATGCGAATCCCCACTTGTGCGTATCCTTCGTCTAATGATTTGTTGAGTTGGAATCTGTGAACGCAACAATGACCCACATCCACATTCATTCCTTCTCCAGTTCTCCTCTTCTTTTTCTTTGAGTGCTCCATTATTTGTTTGTTTTTGGAACTACAGTCTACAGGATCGTTTTTGTCTTGTTCAACTTCAATTTTCATCTTCCAAATCCAATTCTCTTTCTTTTAAGAAAGAGTCTGTCTTTACTGGCATTCCCTCAACCCGTACGCTCTACAGGTCCTTTTCGGCTATGCAATACTTAAAAACGAATTCTTAACTAGCAGTACTAAGATACCTGTACTTTAGCCAAAACTAATTTGTAAGTATAACTTTAAAGATGAGTGAGAAAGACACAAACATCCGTCCTAAAGATAAAAGCTTAGACAGAACACCCCACTTGACCTTGTTCTGCCGCTCCAAAAATCTCAATCTTGAGCTCTCCAGCCCAGGTGTTTTTAGCTTCTTTTTTCTCAGCTTATGCTTAATCTTCTGCACCTTTTTTCTGGATTACACTACTGTCACGAGTGGGCTTCGCTTGCATGGCCAGACTTTAATGGTCACCTGGCTTGGGGTCAATGGTTCTGCTGCCGAGGCAGGGGCAGGGGCAGGGTCAAGGAGTGGAAATGAAAAAGTGGGGTTTCTTGAACAAGATGATGGTGGTGGATGTAATATCTTTGAGGGTAATTGGGTGTGGGATGAAAGTTACCCGCTTTATCAGTCAGAGGATTGTATGTTTGCGGATGAAGGATTTCGTTGCTCCGAGAATGGTAGGCCTGATCATTTCTACACTAAATGGCGTTGGCAACCTAAAGATTGCAACTTGCCCAGGTGAAATTTAGTCTTCTTGTTTTTTTATGCTTCGGATGTTTTGCATGTTTGTTCATTCTACTCCTTATGCTACTGCCTTGTTTAGTTGTTTTTGATCTGGACATTCAGTTATTAAAACATGACAAAGCCCGCTATTGGTTTATTTCAATCTTAAATTGTACATATCCTTCCCGTTGCTGTTTTGTTTCTGGTAGTTGCTCCTTTTTATCCGGAATTTCTATTCTTTTGCCCCCAGTGAAGTGGCTTCAAATGATAATGGTACCATAAGTGGGAGAGTGGCCAGAGGATTTTGTCTTCACAACGAAGTGAATAATCATAATCATACGATTGAAACACACTTATCTTGGTTTCCAATGACAATCTAGATCTTCAAGAAAACATTTTCTGAGTTATAATTCCTTCATGTCAAGCGAATATGTATCAAATTTCAAAACATTTTGAAGGCAGTTTCTTGAATGTTGTTGTTGTTTTCGTAACTTACTCATTATGTTGTGAATATGTATCGCTTGAGAAGAGTAGGGTAAAGAATTTGTGTGTGAATTTTGTTTCCACTTCTCAAAACAGATTTGATGCAAAAGTTATGCTGGAGAAGCTGAGGAACCGCCGCCTTGCATTTGTTGGGGACTCAATTGGAAGAAACCAGTGGGAATCCCTTCTCTGCATGCTGTCTTCTGCAGTCCCTGATAAGACTTCAATATATGAAGTCAATGGCAATCCAATAACAAAGCATCAAGGTTATTTGATCTTTAAATTCAGGGATTTCAACTGCTCTATTGAGTACTATAGAGCTCCATTTCTAGTGGTGCAGGGTCACCCTCCTGCTAGAGCTCCATCAAATGTCAGGTTGACTTTGAGATTGGATCAAATTACTTGGACCTCTTCCCATTGGAAAGATGCTGATGTCGTAGTTTTCAACAGTGGCCACTGGTGGAGTTATGGAAAGACCATTAAGGGGTAATTTGTTATCAAACTTTTTGCTTAGCTATATATTCTCCCAACTTATTTCTTGTTAAGTAAAAATAAATGTTAGTATGTAGGAAGTACAGATATTCCTGTGTTGTAGGGGGCAAAATTAGTTTATCCGCTTTCAAAGTAAAGCTCTCATCTTTATGAACTAACGTTTCTCGCTTGTCATTTTAAGTGAGATAAGGTGAAGGAGAAACTAAAATATGCATCATGCATTTACATGTAAAGTAGGATCTCCAGTTAGCTTAAAACTGGAACATTGGAGAAGGAAATAAACTTTTCCATTCCAGATAATTGCAATGCTGTTAACCTCTACCTTAAAGTCTGCTGCATTACTTAATTCGCCCATTTCACTATATATCAGGGGTTGTTACTTCCAAGAAGGTGCAGAGATTAAGATGGATATGAGTGTAGAGACTGCATTCCAAAGGTCAATTGAGACGCTAGTCGGTTGGATAAATCGCGAAATCGATTTGAAGAAGACCCTTGTACTCTTCCGAAGCTATGCTCCTGTGCATTACAGGTTTGTGTAATTTCGGAACTTTCAATAAAATCGGAATTAACTAGACAAACAGTGATAGTTTAGTGAAAGAAAATGATCAATTGAAATGTGAAAATAAAAAGTTAAGAATTGGAAAATAAGAAAGTCAATGAAGAAATCAAGGCCTACGACAATGATAGTTTTCTTTTCTTCTCAGTTCAGTTTTACTTTTCTTCTCCATTGATCTAGTCTATCATTTGATTGGCATCTTATGTTGGTTTCACACCAATAGCAATTAAAGAACCATTTAACTGAACAGAGGCGGGGACTGGAAGAGTGGCGGTCGCTGTCATCTGGAAACCTTACCTGAATTAAATTCATCACAAGTGTCATACGATCCAACAATGGAAGCAACAATGACCACTGATGTTTTGATGAAACTTGTGGAAAAGGCCCGGTTGCAGAATGTAAAATTACTGAATGTTTCACGAATGACATCGCAGAGAAAAGATGGTCACTCGTCTTTGTATCAGTCCAAGGCAAGGCTATCTCCTATCCATCGGCAAGACTGTAGCCATTGGTGCCTGCCTGGTGTCCCTGATACTTGGAACGAACTTCTCTACGCGGTCTTCCTCAGAAAAGAATTAACTACTGCACAGACGTATAGACTGTAGATAGAAAGATGATTTGTTGCTACATACGAAGGCCTTCAATTTCATCGTGAGCCGCTGAACCCATGTAACTAGATCACATCAAGAGGTGATCCATAAGCAGTAAGATAAAAAGGTCAAACAACGTTTTGATTTAGGGATGGCGGAGGAATGTACTGGTGGACATTGTACTTAGATTGCCAAGATTGATTGAGTAATTTTTTAACTGCTGAATGGGTTATACATGTAATTAGACTCTGTTTTGATTTATACAAATGTAAATTGTACATTCTGAAAGAAGTGGAGTACATATACGGAGGAAGGGAAGCAATTTACTTTCGCAACAACACTAGCAATCTCAATCAGCATTATTTTGATGTAGCTGGTCACTGCATTAAGAAGAAAAACTTTTTAACATTTTCAAATATCTTGTATTCGTAATCCAAAATACCGCTTGCTTGCTCGTGTAAACTATGCTGTGCTTTGGCTTATTAGCAACATCAGCAGTCTATTACCGCTTGCTCGTGTAAACTATGCTGCGCTTTGGCTTATTAGCAACATCAGCAGTTTAGTGTAAACTATGCTGTGCTTCGGCTTATTAGCAACATCAGCAGTTGAGTGTAGTCTGGTCAGTAACTAAGAAGATTGTCGAATAAGTTCAAGAAGCCGGCTCAATAACCAAACACAACCATTACGGGACAAGGGATTAGGTAGACTCCATGAACCAATAACTTGCCCGTCTTTAAATACGAACAAAACCGTGAACGGATTACTCAACGAAGCGAAAACTAGAGAGGAGAAGATTACTGAAGGGAAGAGATCATGGGTGTTCTTTTTTTGCATACTACAACTATCTCTGCCGCAATATTTGTTGGATTGCTGGGGTTGTGCTGCTTTTCTTTTGCAGATAGTGTTCCAAACAACCAAGTCATAATCACACAGTGCAATGCTGGGGTGTATACCCAAGGCGATCCTTTTGCTATTAGTCTTGCTTATGTTATTGAGGATTTAGAGACAGTGACGCCCTCGCGCGGAGGCTACGATTATCGCAACATCTCTCCCTACCCCAATGCTTTTGCTTATGGTCATGCTAATTGCAACAAGACTCTAAGCAGCTCAGATTGCGGTACATGCCTCCGGGCAGCTAAAACTACCATGCTCAGTTCCTGTGATAGCCGGATTGGCGCTCGTTCAGTGCTCATTCATTGCTCAATGAGGTACGAGCAGTATCCGTTCAGTGATTAGTAAAATACTGGAGAACTCGTAGTCAGCAGAAAGCTTCAAGATTGGAATATTTTTTTATTTATTTTTTAAATATATAAAATACTACCACTATTATTGGACGGGTTTTCTGCTAAAATTTGGTTCCTTGTTTGCTAATTGGGTTGGTGTTTGGGCTGTATTTTCGGCATTTGTTTAGTTAGACTCAATTCTCTCAATAGGTTAGGCAAGCCCGTGTACCATTTTATATTTTTAATCAAATGTCTCCTTTTACTACTGTTTAATATTTTTTTACTTTCTCTTTTGTTTTTTCGCAAATTAACATATCATGAAAAACAATGTCTTACTGATTCTTTCTATTTTTCTTACACACACAACAACACTTATATATAAAAGAAAAAGCTTTAAGGGCGGATATGATCATATGGGTTAAAATAAGGTGATGATATGATTATATAGGTTCATATAGGCATATTAGGTTCTTTTAAATTTTAATGTAATCAATAATTTAAATTTAATGATTTTAGGTTAATTATTGATTAAAAAATAATTAATAAAGGTTCTTTTAATTACTAATAATTAAGAAAGAATTAAGTTATGTCAGTGATTCCTGTAACTATAACTGATTGATTTGATTAAAGATGATAAATAATTGCATCAATGATAAAAAAAATAATTAATGTGCAATTCAATACTTTAACTAGAGTTTATTTTAATTGATTCTTGAATTTTCTTGTTTTTGTTTCCATTGAAAACCATTTCTCAATATTTGTTTGTGACAAATTTTATGAAGAAAAAAAGTACAACACTGTTCCATTGGGAAACGACCCAACTCATACTATATTAGAAATCATTTTTGAAGGAGAGTATGTATTTATTTTGGTTGAATACGATACAACCAACTTAATTGTTAACATGTATTCTATTGATTAACACACATGTCGATTATTAACATGCATTCTATGCATTTTATTGGTTAAAACATACGTATTTTAGTCAAAAATAGTAAAGTAGTCAAAAAAGTGTTGATTTTGTCTTTTCCTCTACTGTTTTTTACATATCTCAATTGTCAACATGCATTCTATTAAACAATGTAAAAAAGTGAAAATTAATTTTTTCACAAAATTTCCATTTTTCATGAGCTATAACATACGTATTTTAACAAAAAATGGCAAAATTCAAAAAAATATTGATTTTGACTTTTTTTTGTACTATTTTTTGCACCAACCCCGATTGTGAATATGCATTTCAGTGAATATTGTCAAAAAAATGAAAATTACAATTTTCACAAAACCTCCATTTTAATTTTATGGGTTATAACACATATATTTTGGTCAAAATTAGCACAGTAAAAAAAGGTGTTTATTTTTGCTTTTCTCTTAATTTTTTATACACACATCAATTTTCAATATGCATTCTAATGATCGGTATCAAAAAAATGAAATTTATATATATATTTTTTACCAAATTTCTATTTTTTATGAGCTATAACACACATATTTTAACCAAAAATGAAAAAAATAAAAAACATTGATTTTGACTTTTTGTAGTATTTTTTGCACCCACCTCAATTGTGAACATGCATTCCAATTAATATTGTCAAAAAACTTAAAATTTAAAATTTTCACAAAACCTCCATTTTTCATTGGTTATAACAAGTATTTAACCAACAATGGCAAAATATTAAAAAAAAGTTGATTTTAACTTTTGTTTTCCTTTTTTTGCACTCACTCCCGCAGTGAACATGCATTCCAGTGAATATTGTCAAAAAAATTGAAATTGAAATTTTTCACAAAACCTATATTTTTATGGGTTTAACACACGTATTTTGGTAAAAAAATGACAAAGTAAAAAAATGTGTTGATTTTGACTTTTTCCCTATTTTTTTTATACTCACCCCAATTGTTAATATGTATTCTAATGAACAATGTAAAAAAAAATGAAAATTATATTTTTCACCAAATTTTCATTTTTCATGGGCTATAAACACATGTATTTTAACAAAAATGGCAAAATCCAAAAAAAATTGATTTTGATTCTTTTCGTATTGTTTTTTGCACCCACCCCGATTGTGAACATGCATTCCAGTGAATATTGTCAAAAAAGTGAATTTAAAATTTTCACCAAATCTCCATTTTACATGGATTATAACACACATATTTTGGTAAAAAATGACAAAGTAAAAAAAAGGTTTGATTTTGGCTTTTCCCCTACTATTTTTTTACACATATCTCAATTGTCAACATGCATTCTAATGAACGAATTTTAAAAAAAGTATAAATAGATTTTTCACTAAATTTTCATTTTTCATGGGTTATAACACACACATTTTAACTAAAAATGGCAAAATTTAAAAAAGCGTTGATTTTGACTTTTTTTGTATCGTTTTTTGCACCCACACCGAATGTGAACATGCATTCCAGTTAATATTGTCAAAAAAATTAAAATTTAAAATTTTCACCAAACTTCCATTTTTCATGGGTTATAACACACGTATTTTGGTGAAAAATGACAAATTCAAAAAACGTGTTGATTTTGACTTTTTTCCTACTGTTTTTTACACATAGCTCAATTGTCAACATGCATTCTAATGAATGGCTTCAAAAAAGTGTAAATTATACTTTTCACCAAATTTTTTATTTTTCATGGGCTATAACACACGTATTTTAACAAAAAATGGCAAAATTGAAAAAAATATTGATTTTGACTTTTTTTTATATCGTTTTTTGCACCCAACCTGAGTGTGAACATGCATTCCAATTAATATTGTCAAAAAAATTGAAATTTAAAATTTTCACAAAATCTCCATTTTTCATGGGTTATAACACACGTATTTTGGTGAAAAATGGCAAAATAAAAAAATGTGTTGATTTTTGGCTTTTTCCCTACTGTTTTTTATATATACCTCAATTGTCAACATGTATTCTAATGAATGGTTTAAAAAAAGTGTAAATCATATTTTTCACCAAATTTTTATTTTTCATGGGCTATAACACACGCATTTTAACAAAAAATGTCAAAATTAAAAAAACGTTGTTTTTGACTTTTTTTGCATCGTTTTTTGCACCCACCCCGAATGTGAACATGCATTCCAGTTAATATTGTCAAAAAAAGTGAAATTTAAAATTTTCACCAAACCTCCATTTTTCATGAGTTATAACACACATATTTTAGTGAAAAATGGCAAAGTCAAAAAAACGTGTTGATTTTGGCTTTTTCCCTACTATTTTTTACACATACCTCAATTGTCAATATGTATTCTAGTGAACGGTATCAAAAAAAGTGTAAATTATATTTTTTACCAAATTTTTATTTTTCATGGCTATAACACATGTATTTTAACAAAAATTATTGATTTTGACTTTTTTTGTTTCGTTTTTTGCACCCACCCCAAATGTGAACATGCATTTCAGTGAATATTGTAAAAAAAAAAGAGAAATTTAAAATTTTCACCAATCCTCAATTTTTCATGGGTTATAACACACGTATTTTGGTGAAAAATGCCAAAGTAAAAAAATGTGTTGATTTTGGTTTTTTTCTACTATTTTTTTACATATATTTCAATTGTCAACATGCATTCTAATGAACTGTTTCAAAAAAGTGTAAATTACATTTTTCACTAAATTTTTATTTTTCATGGGCTATTACATACGTATTTTAACCAAAAATGGTAAAATAAAAAAAACGTTGATTTCGACTTTTTTTTATTCTTTCTTGCACTCACCCTGATTGTGACCATGCATTCCAGTGAATATTGTCAAAAAAAGTGGAATTTAAAATTTTCACAAAACCTCTATTTTTTATGGGTTATAACATATGTATTTTGGTAAAAAATGACAAAGTAAAAAAATGTATTAATAATTTTGACTTTTTTTCCTACCGATACACGTATTTTAACCAAAAAATGGCAAAATCTAAAAACATGTTGATTTTGACTTTTCCGAAAAACTTAATTAAGGTCATAATAGACCAAATGAAAATTTTCAATATTTTAAAATTTTATTTAGGGTTATAAAAAACATTTAAACTCATTAAGGTAAAGAAAAAATAGAAAAGTAAAAAATTTTAAAATATTTTCAGTTTTTGTTGGGCTACATGATTGTGTCTTGGCTACACGTGCATAATTTTAATAATCTACTTTTTCTTTTTAACGTAATTAAACTAATGAATTTTTGTAATAGACTCACCACATTGATGACAAGGAACACACTAGAGATGCAGGCTGCATCATGCACAATCAAATTGGCCCCCCACTTTTTAAACACACTATACACAACCTTAAGTAGCTCAAGCCACCCCAACCATCCTGCAGTACTGGAATGCTTCAATAGCTTATACTTATTCAAGTCTCGTCTGGTTCAGGTTCAGGGCTTACTACAACAAAATGATCTGCTATAAACGACACTTTAGCATTTCTCACAAGTATGAGCCTTCTCGAAACTATGATTCCAACTTTTTTGGATTCTCATTTTAGTAACTAAGGGGGAACAGCCCGAAAGTGGGGCGGAGCTAGCAGATTTGAAGACCTCCCACTTTTTCACCACCACGAGTTCCACTTCCATGGCTAAGCTAGCTGACATTTCAGTTAAAAGGCATGCTTAGCTTGAATATTTTATTTTGTCCAATTGCAGTCACTTTGAGAGAATTTTTATATATGGAGATGAAAGAATATTAATGATACAACCAGCATTTACCTAACACAACAAGTTAGTGGATCGATGATTGTTGGTCAAAGGAAACGCAATTTAGGAACTCATGCGTGGATAGTTTAACTTTAACGTCATCACTGACAGCAAAACAATTAATACTTGTTTAATTTGATTGCAAACGATGTGAATCCTGAGGCCAAAAAGAGGATTCACAGTTTAAAGGTCTGCAACGTATAATAATTGTTAGAGGAGCACTGCACCAACAAATAACCATGACCATGCACAATGCACAATAGAACTATAGAAGCACCATAAAAGTTGTCGCAATGCATGGAGAAGAATGACGCTTTGAATTAAAAGCTAGTAAGACTAGCTTACTGCCTATGCATTGAAGAGGACCGTGGAGTACTTGCTTCATTCTTAAGCATGCATTAATCTATAGGAGGACACATCCTCCACCTTGAGGCTTGAGTTTAGCCTGCTGCATGTGTGTGTGTGGCAACAAAAATTGAGTGAAGGGGACAATAACCTAACTTAATTCAGCGCATCCCTATTGTGGGATCGATGGTGCTACCCAGAATTAGCTATAGTCATTTACAATAACAGTAAAACCCAAAGATGATATGCGATAAGGTTATGGACAGTCCACTAGTCTTTTTACAATCAATTCTTGGTTTTGTGTCTTCTTTGTATGAGCAATATATCATCACTTATCACCACTTAATCTCCATTTTCCTCATGGCCACGCTGATACACAAACTTAAAAAAAAAAAAAACATTTTCTTGCTCTAAATTGTCAACTGAGCTGGCAATATTTCAAGGAGGCACTATACTAGTTATAATTACGACAAATTAAAACAAGGGGCAATGATATGCTAGCTGAAAAAATTGAGTGAAAGTGCAAAATGAATAACATAAATCAATTAATAATAAATATGTATTAATTAATGGGACTAATTACTCACACGTGTTTATCACCAATATATCGTCACGTATCACCACTTAATCAATTTAATTACTCTATTTTTTCGCTATGCATATGATCACTCTAAACAAATTCTAGTACATCAATCAAAATGCCTCTCAACATTTTCAACATCCATATCGATCTATTTCTGTCTGGATGGAACTTATATATTATGCCAAAATCTCCGCCCAAATTTAATTAGGTGAGTTGTATATGAAAATGCTCCCAGATATTTGTTCGATAAAATTCACAAGAACCAATATCATTGAATGACCTTAATGAATTATTCCTCGCATAACCCCATTTCTATAAAACCAATGAAATTTAATCATTCTATAATAGTGATATGCAAAAACTGTGTCATATGAAAAAGTAAACTTGTACAATACATTATATATAAATAAACTTAATTTTCAAGTAAATTTTAATAAGGAGAATTTAAGTAAATTTTGTTAAACTTAATACAAGACAACCCGTGAGTGCATTATTCGTGTAAAAAGTTTCGCTTGTGTTTCTGTTGTTGGGTCGGGAATAAACAAAGTTAGAAAGAAAACGCACTGTCCTGATGCATATGCTTAAGCTTTCCCAATAACAAAGGGAAAAGATTAGGTCTGGAGCACACATAATTTGACAAATTAGTCGATGCAGCTAGCCCCGCTGAATGATCAAAGGACCGGGAAAACCAAAGAAGTGGGAAGAAAAAGACTAGTACTGATGGGGGAGGGAGTTTCTCGTGCAGAGATTACATGGGGATATGAATATGGACAAAGTTTAAAGAGGGAGTCCATTATATTGTGGACAAGAAAGATGAAACGCACTAAAAACTCATAAAAACTCAATGCCCGTCATTGAGTAATTACATGCATGCCACTAATTTCTTATGATTAAAACTTATTCCAATATATGAATAGTTCCATTATAATATATACTTCATGCATATAGGTTTCCATCAACATCAGCTGCACTCACCAAATTTGTTCAGACCTTGCGATTTGCATTTTGACTGTATTAGTGTTGTAAATGACAAAAGTAAGGAAAAAAAAAAACACTAATTAATGTTAGCAAAGAAATCAACCAAAATTCCCTTAATTACACAGAGAACAATTATGATCAAATGAAATTAATTAGTGCATGAAATTAAGATGTCTTTTGGTGTGCTCTTTTTTTTTTTTTTTAAATTTGAAATGTTTAATGCATATCAGTAGGAGAAAGCAGAAGTTTGAAAAAGGAAATAACAAAACATGTAAATTACTTTACAACTCAAAATTCCGTAAACCTAGAGCTGAATTATGCCTATTGAATTGTAAACATCACATGATAAAATATGTACCAAGTAATTTGTTTAGAGGAGGCTAACTATAGTTAGTGCCGTAAAGGAATACAAATTCAAGTCGACTTAAACTTGCTGGGAGTTGTAACTCAACTACTCTACATGTATTATGTATATCATGCTAATAAATCTTTTGAAAAAATTTATCACAAATTTGGTGTTATGACTCCGTGGATTAATTACAAGAACACATGATTGTTTGTTCATGGTTTATTTTCAAATTTTAATTGCTATATATGATGCACAAAACCTAATTAAGGAAACGTAACTTTATTGTCTATACTCTTAGTGTTTTCTTTTTTGATTTAAGTCGGGCTATTATATATTTAACGTAAAAACTCTTGTGAGAGCGTTTCATATATGAGACGTGATACGTGAATTATATTTTATACACTAATACAATGACAGTAATACCAGTAGCGAGTAGTTTGTTTTGAATTTTGTTGGATTCATTTTCAGTTCACTTTTTTCCATATTCCACAGCCATCGTCAAGAAAAAGAAATGATTGGCAATTTGTTCGGGAATGAGAATGACAAATTTCTTTTAAGGGTCGCCATCCCTTTAATTTAATCACCACTAAAACAACACTAGTGTTAGTAATTTCTTGGTGGTACAGATATCCGTACTTTTAAAGTGCAGCATCGTCATTAGACCGCAATTAGATATTGCTGCGTTTTCCCACTGGACACAGTTGGCGTGGACTGTTAAACGAAGATCGCCTTTTAGTGATCAATTTCAGGAGAAAAACAGCCTTCTCTCCCCCCTTTTATTGGATGGAAGGAGAAAGACGGTCCATTAAAGATCACATTTTTATTTGTATTTATTCCGAGGATAATGTCATCATCATTTGATTACACTCTCTGTTCCCACCATACAAGGATCTTCTCCAACTTTAATTTTTGACGATATGTGAACTTTAAAGTTGCTGTTAAATTTAATTATATTATTGTTGGCTCTTTGAGCAAGTGGAATTCAAAAAACTAAAAATAACACAAAAGACCAAATCAAGATTTTCTTTGATGATTAGTGATATTAGTTTTAGAGAAATTCATTTTATTGAACTGAACCATTGTCTCGGAATTGGCTGCCAGAAGATTGTTCAACAGGCAGAAGATGATCGTTGCCCATTTGGTCGATCGGAATAGAAAATTTAAACTATATCTTTTTATGGAGAAACATTGTGCTCTTAAGAAATTTGCAAAATGTGTTCATAAATCTATATGCTTGTGCCAACCGCCAACCGAAAGGAAAAATAACACTAATATTCCATTAAGGGTTGATTTCGAATTTGTTCCTTAACTTCAAAATGTTTTATTTTAGTCCCTCATCTTACATTTTGAGTTTTAAATAGTTCTCGGTTTGTATTCCGTCCATGTGTAGACAAATTATATCTCTCATGTGCGTGACACATGACAAATCGAATAACAAGATGAACCAATTTCACTTATCATTTATTTATTTAATGGTTATTATTCCTTTAACTTCATCTTTTTTGTTATGTACAATGCACGTGAGAGACGTAATTTGTCTATATATGGACGAAAAATAGATCGAGAACGATTTAAAAATCAAAATGCAAGACGAGGGACTAAAATAGAACGTATTGAAGTTAATGGACAAATTCGAAATAACCCTTAAAGTAAAGGAGATTGATCGTAATTTACCTAAAAAGATACCATAATACCATATCTCTGTTCGTCTTGAAGCTTTCTTCAGCGAGTCTTTGCACATACATAACTTACGATGGGCTCAACTATTGGATCCTGGTTCCAGCCGAAAGGAATATGTCTTCATGACCTCCCACAGAAAATGAGAAAGTAGAATAACTCAAATTATTTTGTTGATGAAAAACTAAAATTCAAAGAGTAATTTGGAGTTTATCGTGATGGGATGATGACAATTAGTAGTGGCCCAATAGGATACATGTCGCAGCATTAGTCTATATACTGCAGGGGCCGGGGCGCTTCTCAATCTCATGCATGTTAATCATACCATACCGTACCTGCGGTGGTCGTAAGTTCCATATATATTCTACTTCTCCTGATGTATTATTTTGACTACTTATGTTTGATGTCTATAAGCTGGACACAGAAGCACCCCAATATAATATTACATGGTTTTTAGCCAATTAATTGCACTACCAGTAAAAAATGCACACGTTCAAAAAAAAAAGGCATCCATGCACCAAGAACAGGCATATAAAGTTGTAGGAGATAAACAATGATGATTGAGATGGAATTGCAATCTGACTTTACAGCCATTTTCGAGACCGGAAACTGAACCTCATCACACTGCAGTGCAGTCAGTTGAAAGAAAAAAGAAAAATGGTGGAGAAAGATATATAATGCGGGCAGTAATGTCGGGGTTTGTCCACCTAACGGAGAGTATGGGTGCTTTGCCCACGTAAAACCAAGTAACCCTCGATGCTGAAAACTTGAAACCCAAATGTACAATTGAGGTACATATCAATCAAATCATTTATGGAGCTTGCGTCGTAATAACCCAGCAACAATTTGTAATACTTAAGATATGAATATTGCACCAATGGCTATGAACCATGGCCATTCCATCAAAGTACTTTTCTTTTCGTGAAAAAGACCATGCTATATATATACAGGATGTACTTATAATAATTACCATCATATCTATCTATCTACCCACTAATGTTTTTTTTTTTTTTTTATATCTCAGGTTCCTAACACTACAACTCCGTGTCTTCCCACCACTTCATTGTTGTTGAGTCAGACTAATCCTGAGCCTCAAACCAACCGTCCCCTAGCCAGCTGAGGATGTAAAGCGCGGGATGTGCACGCAATGGGGTAATAATCTTACGGTAGCAGCCCAAGCTGCACTAATGTTCTTTTTTCATTGGATGGTTCGTGTGGGAAGCGCGTTTCATTTCCTTTTGAAATACTTACTACTTATAATATAATATAAATTAATTGCCACACCACAATCAACATAGAGGGTAGGTAGTAGTACTCCGAGCGTATTTAGCCAAACCAATATTTGGTAAAAGTAATACAATCCGTATGTCCACTTCATGCCTATATATCTCATCATGCAATGGATGCGTCCTTCTCCATCCCACTTCCTTAACTCAAGTGCGAGAGTATTTATTTTTCCAGAAAAAAGAAAAAGAAACAGTAGTGATCAGTATCGATGAACTCAACACAAATGTCAAATTCTTCAAATGGAGAAAATATTTCTCCATGCAAACCAAACAAGGGAAAGCTGTTTCTTTTGTCATCTATTATTGTTATTTTCCCTTGGAAGGGAACCAAATATTGTAAGCACAGTATGAGAAAAGTGATTCACAGTGTCAAGGTAGGAATTGCCTTGGTATTAGTGTCCCTTTTGTATTTGTTGGATCCACTCTTCAAACAAGTTGGAGAAAATGCTATGTGGGCTATCATGACTGTTGTGGTTGTCTTCGAGTTTACTGCAGGTTTGCTAATATTTATAACTCTTAATACATCTATTCACATATAAATTTCTACGAATATTTTTTTATATATAGTTAGGTAGGCACTAATTATTATTGGATAATTTTGCACCTCAGGGGCTACACTAAGCAAAGGCATAAATCGTGCAATTGGTACTATATTAGGAGGTGGATTGGGATGCTTGGTTGCAATTTTAGGTGATGAATTGAATGGAATTGGAAATGCTTTTGCTATTGGCATTTCGGTTTTTCTCATTGGTACTATATTTTATTTTATTTTTTTGTTATGTCGTTTTAGTATATATGTTTATTTTTCATTTATTTTCTATTTATTTATTGACTAATTAATATACTCATATCCCAATTAATTACCAATTCTGATGATGCATGGCTGATATTGATGGAATCAGGAGCGGCAGCAACATATTCAAGATTAGTTCCAAAAATTAAAAGGAGATATGATTATGGTGCGATGATCTTTATCTTGACGTTCAATTTGGTAGCCGTCTCCGGTTTGAGGGCGGACAAAGTGATGAAGTTAGCAAAGGAGCGTCTTTCAACAATCGGTATGGGTTTTGGTGTCTGCATATTCACCAGCTTACTCATTTTTCCCATTTGGGCAAGCGATGAACTTCATCAATCAACCGCCTTTAAATTCGATAAACTTGCTAATTGCATTGAAGGTAAGTTAACATGCAACTCAAAAAACAATATATATCTATAAATCAAGGCATGCATATTATCAAGAACAAAAGCAAAAAAACATTTGATTATTTTAATCAAGAACAAAAGCAAAAAAACATTTGATTATTTTACAGGGTGTTTGGAGGAGTACTTTTCTGTAGCTAACAAAGAGGAAAATAAGCCAATGGTTGCAAATGTCAGTGGCTGCAAGTCAGTGTTTCACTCCAAGTCCACTGATGAATCACTGGTATTAAATAATTTATGTTATAGATTTGGCTAGAATCAATTATTAAGTTCTTTCTTTAAACTACGTACTCTTCTGCTTCTGTATTTCATTTTAAGATTCCAGGCCACTGATGAAAACTGTACACATGTTTTGCAGGCAAATTTTGCAAAATGGGAACCGTGGCATGGAAAATTTGGACTGTCTTATCCGTGGGAAAAATATCTAGAGGTTGGGGAGGTCTTAAGAGAGCTTGCTGCGTTAATTCTTTCACTCAAAGTGTGTATTCAATCATCAAGACAGGTATATATATCTGTGCACCAACTTATTCAGTATTACACGTTAATTTAGCAATCAGCAGTACTATCCCTCTCTCTTTTTCATGGATAATTAATTAGTAACTCACGAGAGCTTTTTGATATTGTGTCGTCGATCAGCCTACACAATATCTAAGGGATACAATTAGAGAACCGTGCGAAATCATGGGATTGTCAATGGCCTGGATTTTGAGAGAACTTGGAGACAGCATCTCCATGATGAAACTTTGTAGTGCAAAGGTTTTGATAGTACCAAAGCTTCATTCCATAAAACTAGAACTCAGCCGGTTGAACTCTCCTACGCAAATTAAAGGGCTTGACAAAGATGAATATCTTGCAACATCAAGTTTCATTTTTCTATTAATGGAGATAACGGACAATATGGGAGTTCTAGCTGAACACGTTGAACAACTGGGACAGCTTGCTGGTTTTGCGACCAAAAAAATGGATGTTTGAAATTATAATTAATCAGCCAAATTCAAATAAAAGAAAATATATATTATCAGCATCAGCATCGATGGTGTTCAACATGCATGGTGATCATTTACCGACACGAAATTTTGGCATTAATATATACTGTAATTATAAGTTAAAAAAAAAATGGCATTTCTCCACTCAACACGGGAAGGAGGATACGGAACCACAACAATATGTTGTCCTCATATGTACGTGGCAATGCATGCAGTATTTATAATTATGTGTAAGGCGCAGCAAATTAATGTTAATGTATATATAGCGTATGGTTTAGTAATTGTTAAATTAATGTGTATATGATAGGTGAGTGTATGTATCATGATTATCATCCTTTTTTTTTTATGTCTAATCAAATGTATATCTATAATTAATTGCGTCTACATGTAAAGTCCCTATCATTTCAATAAAATGACAAAATTCATGCATTTTACAACTTCAATGTTGTTGTGGTATCTAAATTAAGTGCCACCATTGACTTGGCTGTCGCATACTAGCTATTAACAATTTAAGTATTTAACACCACCACCACTTCAGCCACCCCACTAGTTCGGTATGTGGCCACTGCAAGTTTGTTGGTGTGTTTTTTTTTTCTTTTGGCAAGATGTTGTTATCGTTTCTAAAAATTTAAACTCAGAATTGGATGAGGATATATTTCTCAAAAAAATTAGGCTCTATTTTGACATGTGGTTTGTTTTGAAAATTAAGAAAAATGTGATATCGGGTTGCATTTTACAAAAGAAATATTTTGGTTTTGAGAATTGTGTTTGATTTGATAAATTTTGTTTTTATTGGTTTTGTTTAAAAGAATTATTTTATTAAAATAAAGTTTAAAATAATATTTTTTTATTAATTGTTTGGGTTGACACTGACGGTCAAAGTTGACTTCATCCGGTCAACCGCCATTGACTGTCGTGACCACTACTGGTCAACCAGATTCCGACCGAATTCAAGCAAAATGTAACAAAATTCGGCCGGATGGTGGCCAGAAGCAGTTAATCTTTGACTTCCATCGGTCAACTCAAACCAAAAAAAAAAAAGATGTTGAAAGACTAAAATGCCCTTATTTCGAGGTTAGAAAAGTTGGAAATTTTTGTTTTGAGAATTGAATATAAATAAACATGTTGTTTTGGAATGAAATGAGAAATTAATGAACTAAAAGCCCTATACAAACAGAATTTGTACTAATCCTCCATTTTTCACAGGTTATCACACACGTATTTTGGTAAAAAATAGCAAAATTATAAAACATGTTGATTTTGGCTTTCCTTACTGTTATTTCACCCACCTCAATTGTGAACATCTATCTATGTGAACGGTGTCAAAAAAATTAAAATTTAGATTTATTTTTTACAAATTTTTCATTTTTCGCGGATTATCACACGTATTTTAACCAAAAATGACAAAATACAAAAACGCGTTGAGTTTAACTTTTTTTTGTAACATTTTTTGCACCCACCCCGTTTGTGTATGCTTTCTAGTAAATATTGTCAAAAAAGTGAAAATTAAAATTTTCACGAAACCTCTATTTTTCGTGGGTAACACACGTATTTTGGTCGAAAATTGCAAAGTGAAAAAACATATTGATTTCGACTTTTCCACAACTTTTTACACACACACACCTCTCAATTGTGAACATACATTCTAAAGAACGTTGTTAAAAAAGTGAATTTTATATTTTTCACCAAATTTTCATTTTTCATGGGTTATAATACACGTATTTTAGCCAGAAATTTTAAAATCCGAAAATGCGTTGATTTTAACTATTTTTGTACCATTTTTTGCACCCACCCCATTTGTGAACATGCATTCTAGTGACAATTGTAAAAACAAAATTGAAAATTAAAATTTTCACCAAACCTCCATTTTCATGGGTTATAACATGCGTATTTTGGTAAAAAATGACAAAGTAAAAAAATGTGTTGATTTTGACTTTTTTCCTACAATTTTTTACACAAATCTCAATTGTGAACATGTATTCTAATGAACAGTGTAGAAAAAGTAAAATTTATATTTTTAACAAAATTTCTATTTTTCAAAGGTCATAACAAACGTATTTTAGCCAAAACTGTCAAAATTCAAAAACACGTTGATTTTAACTTTTTTTGTACCATTTTTTGTACCCACCCCGTTTATGAACATGCATTCTAGTAAATATTGTAAAAAAAGTGAAAATTAAAATTTTCACTAAACCTCCATTTTTCATGGGTTATAACACACGTATTTTGGTCGAAAATGGCAAAGTCAAAAAATATGTTGATTTTGACTTTTTACCTACAATTTTTTACACACACCTTAATTTTAAACATGCATTCTAATGAACAAACTCAAAAAAGTGAAGTTTGTATTTTTCACAAAATTTCCATTTTTCACGTGTTACAACACACGTATTTTAGCCAAAAATGTCAAAATTCAAAAACGCGTTGATTTTAACTTTTTTTTTGTAGCATTTTTTGCACAAACCTCCTTTTTGAACATGCATTCTAGTGAATAATATAAAAAAAGTGAAAATTAAAATTTTCACTAATCCTCCATTTTTCATGGGTTATAACACTCGTGTTTTGGTCAAAAATGGCAAAGTAAAAAAAGTGTTGATTTTGACTTCGTTTCTACAATTTTTTACACACATGTTAGTTGTGAACATGCATTCTAATAAACGGTGTCAAAAAAGTGAAGTTTATATTTTTCACCAAATTTTCATTTTTCATGGGTTATAAGACACGTATTTTAGCCAAAAATGTCAAAATTCAAAAATATGTTGATTTTAACTTTTTTTGTACCATTTTTCGCACCCACCCTAGTTGTGAACAGGCATTCTAGTGAATATTGTAAAAAAAGTGAAAATTAAAATTTTCACAAAACCTCGATTTTTCATGGGTTATAACGCTAGTGTTTTGGTCAAAACTGGCAAAGTAAAAAAATGTGTTGATTTTGACTTTCGTCCTACAATTTTTTACAGACACCTCAATTTTGAACATGCATTCTAATAAACAGTAACAAAAAAGCAATGTTTATATTTTTAACAAAATTTTTATTTTTCAAGGGTTTATAACATAAGTATTTTAGCCAAAAATGTCAAAATATAAAAACGAGTTGATTTTAATTTTTTTGTTCTATTTTTTGCACCCACCTTATTTGTGAACATGCATTCTAGTGAATATTGTGAACATGCATTCTAATGAATAGTGTCAAAAAAGTAAAGTTTATATTTTTCACCAAAACTCCATTTTTCATGGGTTATAGAACACGTATTTTAGGCAAAAATGTCAAAATCCAAAAACGCGTTGATTTTAACTTTTTTTGTACCATTTTTTACACCCAACCCGTTTATGAACATGCTTTCTAGTGAATATTGTAAAAAAAATCGAAAATTAAAATTTTCACAAAACCTCCATTTTTCATGGGTTATAACATACGTGCTTTTGTCAAAAATGGTAAAGTAAAAAACGTTTTGATTTTGAGTTTTTTTCTGCCTCAATTGTGAATATGCATTCTAATGAAAGATGTCAAAAAAGTGAAGTTTGATTTTCACCAAATTTCTATTTTTCATTGGTTATAAAATACCTATTTTAGCCAAAAATGTCGAAATAAAAAAATGCGAATATTAGACTTTTTTTGTGATATTTTTTTTCATCCACATCGATTGTGAACATTCATTTTAGTTAATATTTTAAAAAATAGTGAAATTTAAGGCATTGTTTGGATATGTGTTTTGTTTTTGAAATTGGAAAGGTTAAAATAAAAATTTGCACCAAAACTCCATTTTTCATGGGTTATAACAAACGTGTTTTGGTAAAAAATGGCAAAGTAAAAAAACGTGTTGATTTTGAATTTTTTCTACAATTTTTTACACACGCTTCAATTATGAATATGTATTCTAATGAATAGTGTAAAAAAAGTGAAGTTTATATTTTTTTTCACCAAATTTCGAATTTTCATGGGTTATAACACACGTGTTGATGCGAATCAGAGTTTAAGGATGTGTGCAGCAATCCACGTCGCGACGTCCATCGTCGCGCATCGAGACGTCCATCGTCACGCATCGCGACGTCCATCGTCGCGACCTCCAGAAGTCGAGTAGTTTTTTTTTTAGGTTTTTGTTCCCGATGTCGCGACGTCGGGCTGTCCCCACGTCGCGACGTGCGGGAAATAAAAGGCGTTAATTAATTTCTATGTTTAGTAATTTAGGATTTAATTTAATTAATGTTTCCTTTTATAGTATAATTCGTCTAGGGTTTATGTTAGGCCTATAAATAGGTGTTTCTTTCAGTTGTAATGAGGAGAGAACGATTTTAAGAGATATTTTAATAAGATTTCAGCGATTGATTTCTTAAAAAAAAACAAAAAACTAAAAATCTCGAAATTTGACCGCTTCATGACGTAACGTGCGGCTTCACGGCTTTTTTTCACCTTGATCCCTTCAGAATATGGGAAAATGTAAAACATCAAAGTTTTAGCTCTGGAATTTAACGTTCTAATGCCACTAAAATCAACCCATTCCGAGTTATTTTGAGAGATATATGATACGATTACTAAAACGTGGCAGAATCTCTCAGCAAACAATATTTGACGCCTATTGTCATGTTTTCCTCTGTTTTCCCATTTTGGAGTCTCGAACCTCCTTGGGACCAACATGAGGCTCATTCTCCATCCTATTCCAGACCTCCATACATGAGATTCATCTTTAACAATTGGAACAAGTTCCTTGGATTTTTCGGAACATGTGATCACACATGATTTCGTATTACGTGTTTTAGCCGAAAATTTCAAAATCCAAAATCCTATTGATTTTAACTTTTTTTGTCCCATTTTTTTCACTAACCGCGTTTGTGAACATGAATTCTAATAATTATTGTAAAAAAAGTGAAAATTAAATTTTTCACCAAACCTCCATTTTTCATGGGCTATAACACACGTGATTATGTAAAAAATGGCAAAGTAAAAAAACGTGTTCATTTTGACTTTTTTCTACAATTTTTACCACACACTTCAATTATGAATATGCATTCTAATGAACGGTGTCAAAAAGTGATGTTTGTATTTTTCACCAAATTTTCATTTTTCATGGGTTATAACACACGTATTTTAGCCAAAAATTTCAAAATTAAAAAATGCGTTGATTTGAACTTTTTTTGTACCATTTTTTGCACTCACACTATTTGTGAACATGCTTTCGTGCGAATACTGCAACAAAAAGTGAAAATTAAATTTTTCACAAAACCTCAATTTTTTATGGGATATAACACACGTGTTTTGGTAAAAAATGGCAAAGTAAAAAAATGTGTCGATTTTGTCTACTTTTCTACAAATTTTTACACACACATTAATTGTGAACATGCATTCTAATGAATGATGTCAAAAAGTAAAGTTGATAATTTTCACCAAATTTCCATTTTTCATGGATATAACAGACGTATTTTAGCAAAAAATATCAAAATAAAAAAATGCGGTAATTTTAACTTTCTTAGTGACATTTTTTGTACCCACCCCATTTTTGAACATGCATTCTAGTAAAAATTAAAATTTTTCCCAAACCTTCATTTTCATGGCTTATAACACACGTGTTTTGGTAAAAAATGGCAAAGTAAAAAAACATGATGATTTTGACTTTTTTCTACAATTTTTTACACACAATTCAATTATGAATGTGCATTCTAATGAACGGTGTGAAAAAAGTGAAATTTATATTTTTTTCTCATAATTTCGATTTTTCATGAGTTATAACACACGTATTCTAGCCGAAAATTTCAAAATCCAAAATCGCATTGATTTTATCTTTTTTTGCACTATTTTTTTACCAACCGCGTTTGTGAACATGCATTCTAGTAAATATTGTAAAAAAAAGTAAAAATTAATTTTTTTGCCAAACCTCCATTTTTCATTGGTTATAACACATGTGTTTTTATAAAAAAAATGGCGAAGTAAAAAATGTGTTGAGTTTCACTTTTTTCTACAATTTTTTACACACGATTAAATTATGAATATGCATTCTAAAGTGAAGTCTATATTTTTCACAAAATTTCCATTTTTCATGGGTTACAACACATGTATTTTAGCCGAAAATTAAAAAATTAAAAAACGCGTAGATTTTAACTTTTCTTGTACCAATTTTTGCACCCACACCGTTTGTGAACATGCTTTTGAGTGAATATTGTAACAAAAAGTAAAAATTAAAATTTTCACCAAAACTCCATTTTTCATGGGTTATAACACACGTGTTTTTGTCCAACTGGCATGGTCAAAAAACGTGTTGATTTTGATTTTTTTTGAAAATTTTTTAAACACACCTCAATTGTGAACATGCATTATAATGAACGATGTCAAAAAAGTTATTTTATATTTTTCACCTAATTTTCATTTTTCAATGGTTATAACACACGTATTTTAGCCCCAAATGTCAAAATTAAAAAACGCGTTGATTTTAACTTTTTTTTACCATTTTTTGCACCCAACCAGTTTGTGAACATGCTTTCTAGTGAATATTGTAAAAAAAAATTGAAAATTAAATTTTTCACCAAACCTCCATTTTTCATGGGTTATAACACAAGTGTTTTTGTAAAAAATGGTAAAGTAAAAAAACGTGTTGATTTTGAGTTTTTTTCTAAAATTTTTTACACACACCTCAATTGTGAACATGCATTCTAATGAAAGATATCAAAAAAGTGAAGTTTTTAATTTTCACCAAATTTCTATTTTTCATTGGTTATAAAACACTTATTTTAGCCAAAAATGTCAAAATAAAAAAATGCTTATATTAGACTTTTTTGTGATATTTTTTACATCCACATCGATTGTGAACATACATTTTAGTGAATATTGTAAAAATTAGTGAAATTTTAGGCATTGTTTGGATATGTGTTTTGTTTTTGAAATTGGAAAGGTTAAAATAAATTTTTTTACCAAACCTCCATTATTCATTGGTTATAACAAACGTGTTTTGGTAAAAAATTGCAAAGTCAAAAAACGTGTTGATTTTAAATTTTTTCTACAATATTTTACACACGATTCAATTATGAATATACAATCTAATGAATGGTGTAAAAAAAGTGAAGTTTATATTTTTTTTCACCAAATTTCAATTTTTCATGGGTTATAGCACACCTGTTTTAGCCGAAAATTTCAAAATCCAAAATCGTATTGATTTTAACTTTTTTGGTACCATTTTTTTCACTAACTGCGTTTTTGAACATGAATTCTAATGAATATTGTAAAAAAAGTGAAAATTAAATTTTTCACCAAACCTCTATTTTTAATGGGTTAACACACGTGATTATGTATAAAATTGCAAAGTAAAAAAATATGTTGAATTTTACTTTTTTCTACAATTTTTAACATACACTTCAATTTTGAATATGCATTCTAATGAAAGGTGTCAAAAAAGTGAAGTTTGTGATTTTCACCAAATTTCCATTTTTCATGGGTTATAACACATGTTTTTTAGCCAAAAATTTCAAAATTCAAAAACGCGTTGATTTTAACTTTTTTTTGTACCATTTTTTGCACCCACACTATTTGTGAACACGCTTTCGAGCTAATACTGTAATAAAAAGCGAAAATTAAATTTTTCACAAAACCTCCATTTTTCAAGGATTATAACACACGTTATTTGGTCAAAAATGGCAAAGCCAAAAAATGTGTTGATGTTCTCTTTTTGCTACAAATTTTTACACACACCTTAATTGTGAACATGCATTCTAACGAACGATGTCAAAAAGTGAAGCTGATAATTTTCACCAAATTTCCATTTTTCATGGGTTATAACACACGTATTTTAGCCAAAAATGTCAAAATCAAAAAATGCGGGAACTTTAACTTTTTTAGTGATATTTTTTGCACCCACCCCGTTTTTGAACATGCATTCTAGTGAATATTGCAAAAAAAGTGAAATTAAATTTTTTCCCAATAATCCATTTTCATGGGTTATAATACACGTGTTTTGGTAAAAAATGGCAAAGTAAAAAAACATGTTGATTTTAACTTTTTTCTAGAATTTTTTACACACACTTCAATTATTAATAAGTATTCTAATGAACGGTGTAGAAAAAGAAGTTTATATTTTTTTTCACATAATTTCGATTTTTCATTGGTTATAACAGACGTATTTTAGCCGAAAATTTCAAAATCTAAAATTGCATTGATTTTAACTTTTTTGTACCATTTTTTTCACCAACCGCATTTGTGAACATGCATTCTAGTAAATATTGTAAAAAAAAGTAAAACTTAAAATTTTCACCAAACCTCCATTTTTCATGAGTTATAACCCACGTGATTTAGTCGAAAATTTCAAAAACCAAAATCGTATTGGTTTTAACTTTATTTGTACCATTTTTTTCACTAACCGCGTTTGTGAACATGAATTCTGATAAATATTGTAAAAAAAGTGAAAATGAAATTTTCACCAAACCTCCATTTTTCATGGGGTTATAACACACGTGATTATGTAAAAAATGGCAAAGTAAAAAAACGTGTTGATTTTGACTTTTTTCTACAATTTTTGACACACACTTCTATTATTAATATGCATTCTAATGAACGGTGTCAAAAAAGTGAAGTTTGTATTTTTCACCAAATTTCCATTTTTCATGGGTTATAACACTCGTATTTTAGCCGAAAATTTAAAAATTAAAAAACGCGTTGATTTTAACTTTTTTTGTACCATTTTTTGCACCCACCCAATTTGTGAACATGCTTTCGAGTGAATATTGTAACAAACAGTGAAAGTTAATTTTTTCACCAAAACTCCATTTTTCATGATTTATAACACACATGTTTTTGTAAAAGCTGACAAAGTCAAAAAACGTGTTGATTTTGACTTTTTTCGACAATTTTTTAAACACACTTCAATTGTGAACATGCATTCTAACGAATAGTGTCAAAAAGTAAAGTTTATATTTTCACAAAAACTCCATTTTTCATGGCTTATAACACACGTATTTTAGCCAAAAATGTCAAAATCCAAAAACGAGTTGATTTTAATTTTTTGTGCCATTTTTTGCACCCAACCCGTTTGTGAACATGCTTTCAAATAAATATTGTAAAAAAAAATTGAAAATTAAATTTTTCACCAAACCTCCATTTTTCATGGGTTATAACACACGTGTTTTTGTCAAAAATGGTAAAGTAAAAAAACGTGTTGATTTTGAGTTTTTTCTACAATTTTTTACACACACCTCAATTTTGAATATGCATTCTAATGAAAGATGTCAAAAAAGTGAAGTTTGTAATTTTCACCAAATTTGTATTTTTCATTGGTTATAAAACTCCTATTTTAGCGAAAAATGTCAAAATAAAAAATGCGTATATTAAACTTTTTTTGTGATATTTTTTACATCCACATCGATTGTGAACATGCATTTTAGTGAATATTGTAAAAAATAGTGAAATTTAAGACATTGTTTGGATATGTGTTTTGTTTTTGAAATTAGAAAGGTTAAATAAAATTTTTCACCAAACCTCAATATTTCATTGGTTATAACAAACGTGTTTTCGTCAAAAATGCCAAAGTAAAAAATTGTGCTGAGTTTCACTTTTTTCTACAATTTCTTACACGGGCTTCAATTATGAATATGTATTCTAATGAATGGTATCAAAAAAGTGAAGTTTATATTTTTCACCAAATTTCCATTTGTCATGTGTTATAACACATGTATTTTAGCCGAAAATTTAAAAATGCATGGATTTTAAATTTTTTTGTACTATTTTTTGCACCTACCCTGTTTGTGAACATGCTTTCGAGTAAATATTGTAACAAAAAGTGAAAGTTAAATTTTTCACCAAAACTGCATTTTTCATGGGTTATAACACACGTATTTTTGTCAAAAATGGCAAAAGTCAAAAAATGTGTTGATTTTGACTTTTTTCGACAATTTTTTAAACACACCTCAGTTGTGAACATGCATTCTAACAAATAGTGTCAAAAAGGAAAGTTTATATTTTTCACCAAAACTCCATTTTTCATGGGTTATAACACACGTATTTTAGCCAAAATTGTCAAAATGTAATAACGCGTTGATTTTAACTTTTTTGTACCATTTTTTGCACCCAACCCGTTTGTGAACATACTTTCTAGTGAATATTGTAAAAAAAATTGAAAATTAAAATTTTCACCAAACCTCTATTTTTCATGGGTTATAACACATGTGTTTTTGTCAAAAATGGTAAAGTAAAAAAACGTTTTGATTTTGAGTTTTTTTCTACAATTTTTTACACACACCTCAATTTTGAACATGCATTCTAATAAGATGCCAAAAAAGTGAAGTTGTAATTTTCACCAAATTTCTATTTTTCATTAGTTATAAAACAACTATTTTAGCCAAAAATGTCAAAATAAAAAAATGTGTATATTAGACATTTTTTGTGATATTTTTTACATCCACATCGATTGTGAACATGCATTTTAGTGAATATTGTAAAAAATAGTGAAATTTAAGACATTGTTTGGATATCTGTTTTGTTTTTGAAATTGTAAAGGTTAAAATAAAATTTTTCACCAAACCTCAATTTTTCACGGGTTATAACAAACGTGTTTTCGTCAAAAATGGCAAAGTAAAAAAACGTGTTGATTTTAAATTTTTTCTACAATTTTTCACACACGTTTCAATTATAAATATGCATTCTAATGAATGGTGTAAAATAATGAACTTTATATTTTTTTCACCAAATTTCGATTTTTCATGGGTTATAACACACGTGTTTTAGCCGAAAATTTCAAAATCCAAAATCGTATTGATTTTAACTTTTTTTGTACCATTTTTTTCACTAACCGCGTTTGTGAACCTGAATTCTAATGAATATTATTTTTTTTGTTTTGTTTTTTTTGGAACAGACATTATATAAAAAAAGTGAGCAAAATACGGTTCTGAATATACCAAAAAAACACTGTTACAGAGTAAAAGATAGTAAATTTGGAGTACTACTCCATTACATGTAGGTGTTCTAAATGTGTTGAAAAGAAATGTACCACTTTGATCCGCAGCTAATCAGCCCAAACTAGGCATTTCTGAATCCACAATTAAAAGAAAAACTTCAGTTCTCAAAAAGGATTTTTTACAGTACTTGTTCGAAACCGAGTAACACAAGTTCTGAAATTTTGAGTTGAAAGTCTGGAATTGCAATTGGACTGTGGGTCAACAGCTGCTACGAAATCCTTCCGTCCACAATTTGGAGAGAATCGTGCCTTCTTCAAGTATCCAAATTTAATCATAATACACGAATCAAGAACACCCAAAATTTGTATCAAAAATATAAAAAAAGTGAAAATTAAAATTTTCACTAAACCTCCATTTTTCACGGGTTATAACACACGTGATTATGTAAAAAATGGCAAAGTAAAAAAACGCGTTGATTTTGACTTTTTTCTACATTTTTAACACACACTTCAATTATGAATATGCATTCTAATGAACGGTGTTAAAAAAGTGAAGTTTGTATTTTTCACCAAATTTCTATTTTTCATGGGTTATATAACACACGTATTTTAGCCGAAAATTTCAAAATTCAAAAACGCGTTGATTTTAAATTTTTTGTACCATTTTTTGCACCCACACTCTTTGTGAACATTCTTTCGAGTGAATACTGTAACAAAAAGTGAAAATTAAATTTTTCACCAAACCTCCAATTTTCATGGGTTATAACACACGTGTTTTGGTTAAAAATGGCAAAGTCAAAAAATGTGTTGATTTTCACTTCTTTTCTACAAATTTTTACACACACCTCAATTGTGAACATGCATTCTAACGAACGATGTCAAAAAAGTGAAGTTGATAATTTTCACCAAATTTCCATTTTTCATGGGTTACAACACACGTATTTCAGCCAAAAATGTCAAAATCAAAAAACGCGGTAATTTTAACTTTTTTAGTAATATTTTTTGCACCCACCCCGTTTTTGAACTTGCATTCTGGTGAATATTGCAAAAAAAGTGAAAATTTAATTTTTCCCCAAACCTCCATTTTCATGGGTTATAACACATGTGTTTTGGTAAAAAAATGGTAAAGTAAAAAAACATGTTGATTTTGACTTTATTTCTACAAGGTTTTACACACACTTCAATTCTTAATAAGCATTCTAATGAACAGTGTAAAAAAAGTGAAGTTTATATTTTTTTTCACATAATTTCGATTTTTTATGGATTATAACACACGTATTTTAGCAGAAAATTTCAAAATCCAAAATCGCATTAATTTTAACTTTTTTGTACCACTTTTTTCACCAACCGCATTTGTGAACATGCATTCTAGTAAATATTGTAAAAAAAAGTAAAAATTAAATTTTTCACCAAACCTCCATTTTTAATGGGTTATAACAAGTGTTTTTGTAAGAAAATGGCAAAATAAAAAAACGTGTCGAGTTTCACTTTTTTCTAATATTTTTTACACGCGCTTCAATTATGAATATGCATTCTAATGAACGGTGTCAAAAAAGTGAAGTCTACATTTTTCACCAAATTTCCATTTGTCATGAGTTATAACACATTTATTTTAGCCGAAAATTTAAAAAATTAAAAAACGCGTTCATTTTAACTTTTTTTGTACCATTTTTTGCACCCACCCCGTTTGTGAATATGCTTTCGAGTGAATATTTTAATAAAAAGTGAAAGTTGAATTTTTCACCAAAACTCCATTTTTCATGGGTTATAACAAACGTATTTTTGTAAAAAATGGGAAAGTCAAAAAACGTGTTGATTTTGACTTTTTTCAACAATTTTTTAAACACAGTTTAATTGCGAGCATTCATTCTAACGAATAGTGTCAAAAAAGTAAAGTTTATATTTTTCACAAAAACTCCATTTTTCATGAGTTATAACACACGTATTTTAGCCGAAAATGTCAAATCCAAAAAAACGTTGATATTAAATTTTTTGTACCATTTTTTGCACCCAACCCGTTCGTGAAAATGCTTTCTAGTGAATATTGTAAAAACAATGAAAATTGTATTTTTCACAAAACCTCCATTTTTCATGGGTTATAACACGCGTGTTTTTGTCAAAAATGGTAAAGTAAAAAAACGTGTTGATTTTGAGTTTTTTTCAACAATTTTTTACACACACCTCAATTGTGAACATGCATTCTAATGAAAGATGTCAAAAAAGTGAAGTTTGTAATTTTTACCAAATTTCTATTTTTCATTGGTTATGAAATACCTATTTTAGCCAAAAATGTCAAAATCAAAAAATGAGTATATTAGACTTTTTTTGTGATATTTTTTACATCTACATCGATTGTGAACATGCATTTTAGTGAATATTATAAAAAAATAGTGAAATTTAAGACATTGTTTGGATATGTGTTTTGTTTTTGAAATTGGAAAGGTTAAAATAAAATTTTTCACCAAACCTCCATTTTTCATGGGTTATAACAAACGTGTTTTTGTCAAAAATAGCAAAGACAAAAAACGTGTTGATTTTGACTTTTTTCTACAATTTTTTACACACGCTTCAGTTATGAATATGCATTCTAATGAATGGTGTAAAAAACATGAACTTTATATTTTTTTCACCAAATTTCGATTTTTCATGGGTTATAACACACGTGTTTTAGCCGAAAATTTCAAAATCCAAAATCGTATTGATTTTAACTTTTTTTGTACCATTTTTTTCACTAATCGCGTTTGTGAACATGAATTCTAATGAATATTGTAAAAAAAGTGAAAATTAAAATTTTCACCAATCCTCCATTTTTCATGGCTTATAACACACGTGATTATGTAAAAAATGACAAAGTAAAAAAAACTTGTTGATTTTGACTTTTTTCTACAATTTTTAACACACACTTCAATTATGAATATGCATTCTAATGAACGGTGTCAAAAAAGTGAAGTTTGTATTTTTAACCAAATTTTCATTTTTCGTAGGTTATAACACACGTATTTTAGCCGAAAATTTCAAAATTCAAAAACGCGTTGATTTTAACTTCTTTTGTATCATTTTTTGCACACACACTGTTTGTGAACATGCTTTGGAGCGAATACTAACAAATAGTGAAAATTAAATTTTTCACAAAATCTCCATTTTTGATGGGTTATAGCACACGTGTTTTGGTCAAAAATGGCAAAGTCAAAAAATGTGTTGATTTTCACTTCTTTTCTACAAATTTTTACACACACCTAAATTGTGAACATGCGTTCTAACGAATAGTGTCAAAAAAGTAAAGTTTATATTTTTCACCAAAACTCCATTTTGCATGGGTTACAAGACACGTATTTTAGCCAAAAATGTCAAAATTCAAAAACGTGTTGATTTGAACTTTTTTTTTCCCATTTTTTGCACCCAACCCGTTTGCGAACATGCTTTCTAGTGAATATTGTAAAAAAATTGAAAATTAAATTTTTCACCAAACCTCCATTTTTCATGGGTTATAACACAAGTGTTTTTGTCAAAAATAGTTAATAAGTTGGTTTTATACCAACTTAAATGTATTATTTCACTTGGCTTTTGCCTTGATTTTCATGTAAATGTGTGGTGCAATGTGCTATATTATGTGTTTATGTGGATTGCAACTCATAGTGTTTAAATGGTGAAAAAAGACCAAAAATGTTGTTAAAATGAGGAAAATATATGCTTGGTGACAAATGACAAGGTTTAGAGTTTGAAACAATGAGAATGGTGAGTGGGAATTTAAGAAAAACCGAAATGAGCTTGTTAGGATTAGAAATGAGGGTTTGGGCAGATTTGTTGTGCAAATTCATTTGAGTGTAACTCTTTCAATACTTATCCAAATGACGGGATCTTGCATGTTCTGGAAAGCCCTTTGAGTGTATTACATTTCTTATGTTTTAATTGTTTTCCAATTCTGTGCTCAAGCATGAGAAACGGGAGGATTTTTATGATTGCTACGTTCATGTTTTTCATGTTTGGGTTTATTGCCACAGTTTGATAAAATGTGTATAACTCAAGCTACAGGTATCCAATGATGCTGATTCTTGAACTGGTGGAAAGCCAAGAGGATTAGCCAGAATTTGTATGTTTACCACTGGGTCTAATTCAGAGGCTAAGACATATGTATTTGGCAGGGAAGTAGAGCTGCGCGCTGGAATGAACATTTGTGCACGAGCTCACTTGGCACGTCAGCCTTTGCACAACATTTGCGTCAACCTTGGCACACCACCTTGCCACACTTGGCACCTCACTTTGCTTTACCTTGCCGAATACCTTGCCAACCTTGCCAGCACCTTGCCAACCTTGCCAACACTTTGCCAACACCTTGCCGACCTTTACACACTTTGCCAAGCTTTGCCAAACCAACATGCCAAGACTTGCCAAGCCAACGTTGCCAAGACCTTGCCAAGCTTTGCCAAACCAATGTGCCAAGACTTGCCAATCAACCTTGCCAAGCCTTGCCAACTTGGCACATCAACCTTGCCAAACACTTGGCCATATTTTGCCACACTTATGCATTCATCCTACCAAGCATTCATAACACACGAACTATATGCATATTAGTACCACATTCACACAGTTTGTGCATGGCACGTTTATTCATTTCTACACATTACTTTTGCAACATTGGCACCTTGGCACACCACTCGTTCACTTTGGCACAAACACTTGCACAATACACTTGGCACCTCACTTTGCCATGCCACTCTTGGCAGATTACTCACGCACTTTGGCATGACACTTGCACACCATTTGCACAATTCTGCCAACACACCTTGCACTCATCTTGCCATAAACTCACAACACATGTCTCATGCACCACCATCACACTAGCACGTTCTTGTTGTCACTTCACTCATTTGCCACACTTTGCCACACACATGTACCCACCTAGCTGAATACATCACTTGAACCGACTATTCACATCACAATGTTCACCACATAAGAAAGGAAAAAATGACTTACGACATGTCGTAAGCCATTCTTGAAGAGAAAAAAACTTGCCCACGACAAATTTTTGGAGGAAGGATTTTGGCCTACGACATGTCGTAGGCCAATTTTGAAACAAAAATATTTAGCCTACGACATGTTGTAGGCTAATTGCTTGATGGTGTGCTGAAAAAAATTGACTAATTGTTGGAAGGTTTGCTCCATGAAAATTTCAGCTTTGTCACACTTTATTAGTTGGGTCATAACTCTTTCGTCTTAGGTCCGAATTGGGTGTTTCAAATGGCTGTAGAAAGCTAAGACAAAGGGTTACAACTTTCGTGTTTTAAGTTTTTCCAAATTCACAGTGTACCTGGGCCAAAATTGGGTTGAAAGATGCTACATAGCATAAGGGTTTCTAGTGTTATTCTTGTTTTCAGAAAATTGGCTAAGTGTTGAAGTTTGATTTTTTTCTGAATTCCAGGCAGCTGAAGGCGTGGTGTTCTGTTGCAAGAAGGCGTGGATTCGCGAAGGCTAGACTGCAAGGAGGTTCGCGGTGACGCTGAAGGCGTGGAGGCTCCAGGCTCGAAGGCGTGGTTTGGCTCTGATTCTTCAGCTGGATTTCCAAGCGGTGAAGGCGTGAAGCGAGGAAGCTGGAAGGCGTGTTGTGGACGTTGAGGGCGCTGAAGGCGTGTTCCGAGGAAGACTAAAAGTGCTGGGTTGCTGAATGAAGTTTTCAAGCTTCGAATTTTCACTTCTTGGGCTGAATTTTAGTCAATTCTTTGAAGACACTTATGTAATACTTTATACATTTTATGTTGCGTATTAGTTACGTTTTCCAAACTCTATATATAGGGAAGGTAGCTAACATGTAAAGGGGGATTCGATATTTTTGAACTATCTTTGAATTAGAGCGGGAATTCTCATTTTCTCTCTCTAGATCTATTTTCTCTCACTAAACATTTCTTCTCCGATCTCAATTCCGATTGTGAATTTGGATTGGATTTATCCTTCTCATTCTCAATTGACAAAGGAATCGACAATTCTCTCGAATAAATTGGTAAATTCTTCCAATTAAATGAGAATGACCTTATCAATTTGATTTTGAGATGAGAAAGATGATCATCGGCTAAATCTATGATATCTTAGGATTCTTAATGGATGAATACGTGATTTAGTAGATTGTATGCTATGCAATTGATCTAATTGTTGAGTATTGAAATCACATTTGAATTATGCATAGACATATGTTGAATTTCATAATTCCTAGCTATTTTTGAATGGATCAAGCTTCAATTGTGGTCGACATGCTAAATTGAGGAGTGATTCATCAAAGTTAGCGAAGTTGCATGAACTGAGAACTAAATTGTGATTGTTTAAGTCTTTGCACTTGTTTTCTGTAATCAAATCAATTCTGAAACTCAGGCCTCGCCATAGGAAGTGTTAATGAATTGAAACATTAGGGAAAGTGTTAAAGGAGCTTTCTGTGTTAACAACATGATATGTGAACCCTAGGATGGGCCTCGCCATGGGAGTTCTTAGGACTTTGCATGTTAGAGTAGTTAGCTTGGAGAGTTGAGACTTTGCGGAGCTTATTCCACCATTCTCGGGCCTCGCCATGGGAGAGGATGGTGATAGAGGGTACAGGAGGTGGTGTGGTCATGCTAACCACAACTTGAAGTTCTAGGCAAATTAGGTCTCCAAGGCGTTTAATTACTTATTGATTGCATAGCATAGATTTACTAAGCCTGTGTTCATCCAATACAAGAATCCTGAGATATCTGTTTCATCCTTGTTTGTTGCTACCTTTTGTACCGTTGTTCTCATTTTTATGTTGAAATTACATTCTTTCTAGTACTTAGATTCTGTAACAAGACTTTTAGAACAATTTGCTAAATTATGTTGACCTACGCCTTCCCTGTGGATTACGATCCCTGCTTCCACTTCTAGAGTAGTTGTTAGGGTAAAATTGAGGGTACGCGATAAGCCCGATCAATGGTAAAGTATAAAAACGTGTTGATTTTGAGTTTTTTTCTACAATTTTTTACTCACACCTCAATTGTAACCATGCATTCTAATGAAAGATGTCAAAAAAGTGAAGTTTGTAATTTTCACCAAATTTCTATTTTTCATTGCTTATAAAAACAACTATTTTAGCCAAAAATGTCAAAATAAAAAAATGCGTATATTAGACATTTTTTGTGATATTTTTTACATCCACATCGATTGTGAACATGCATTCTAGTGAATATTATAAAAAATAGTGAAATTTAAGACATTGTTCGGATATGTGTTTTGTTTTTGAAATTGGAAAGGTTAAAATAAATATGCATTCTAATGATTGGTATAACAAAATGAACTTTATTTTTTTTCACCAAATTTCGATTTTTCATGGGTTATAACCCACCTGTTTTAGCCGAAAATTTCAAAATGCAAAATCGTATTGATTTTAACTTTTTTTGTATCATTTTTTCCACCAACCGCGTTTGTGAACATGAATTCTAATGAATATTGTAAAAAAAGTGAAAATTAAGTTTTTCACCAAACCTCCATTTTTTATGGGTTATAACACACGTGATTATGTAAAAAATAGCAAAGTAAAAAAACGTGTTGATTTTGACTTTTTTCTACAAATTTTTAACACACACATCAATTATGAACATGCATTCTAATGAACGGTGTCAAAAAATTGAAGTTTGTATTTTTCACCAAATTTTCATTTTTCTTGGGTTATAACACACGTATTTTAGCCGAAAATTTCAAAATTCAAAAACGCGTTGATTTTAACTTTTTTTGTACCATTTTTTGCACACACACTGTTTGTGAACATGCTTTCGAGCGAATACTGTAACAAAAAGTGAAAATTAAATTTTTCACAAAACCTCCATTTTTGATGGGTTATAACACACGTGTTTTGGTCAAAAATGGTAAAGTCAAAAAATGTGTTGATTTTCACTTCTTTTCTACAAATTTTTACACACACCTCAATTGTGAACATGCATTCTAACGAATAGTTTTAAAAAAGAAAAGTTTATATTTTTCACCAAAACTCCCTTTTTCATGGGTTATAACACACGTATTTTAGCCAAAAATGTCAAAAATCCAAAAACGCGTTGATTTGAACTTTTTTTTACCATTTTTTGCACCCAAGCAGTTTGCGAACATGCTTTCTAGTAAATATTGTAAAAAAAATTGAAAATTAAATTTTTCACAAAACCTCCATTTTTCATGGGTTATAACACACGTGATTATGTAAAAAATGGCAAAGTAAAAAAACGTGTTGATTTTGACTTTTTTCTACAATGTTTAACACACACATCAATTATGAACATGCATTCTCATGAAAGGTGTCAAAAAAGTGAAGTTTGTATTTTTCACCAAATTTCCATTATTCATGGGTTATATCACACGTATTTTATTCGAAAATTTCAAAATTTAAAAAAGCGTTGATTTTAACTTTTTTTTACCATCTTTTGCACCCACACTATTTGTGAACATTCTTTCGAGCAAATACTGTAACAAAAAGTGAAAATTAAATTTTTCACAAAACCTCCATTTTTGATGGGTTATAACACACGTGTTTTGGTCCAAAATGGCAAAGTCAAAAAATATGTTGATTTTCACTTCTTTTCTACAATTTTTTACACACACCTCAATTGCGAACGTGCATTCTAACGAATAGTGTCAAAAAAGTAAAGTATATATTTTTCACCAATACTCCATTTTTCATGGGTTATAACACACGTATTTTAGCCAAAAATTTCAAAATCCAAAAACGCGTTGATTTTAACTTTTTTTTACCATTTTTTGCACCCAACCCGTTTGCGAACATACTTTCTAGTGAATATTGTAAAAGAAATTGAAAATTAAATTTTTCACCAAACCTCCATTTTTTGTGGGTTATAACACACGTGTTTTTGTCAAAAATGGTAAAGTAAAAAAATGTGTTGATTTTGAGTTTTTTTCTACAAATTTTTACTCACACCTCAATTGTGAACATGCATCCTAATGAAAGATGTCAAAAAAGTGAAGTTTGTGATTTTCACCAAATTTCTATTTTTCATTGCTTATAAAACAAATATTTTAGCCAAAAATGTCAAAATAAAAAATTGCGTATATTAGACATTTTTTGTGATATTTTTTACATCCACATCGATTGTGAACATGCATTCTAGTGTATATTATAAAAAATAGTGAAAGTTAAGACATTGTTTGGATATGTGTTTTGTTTTTGAAATTGGAAAGGTTAAAATAAAATTTTTCACCAAACCTCCATTTTTTAATGGGTTATAACAAACGTGTTTTCGTCAAAAATAGCAAAGTCAAAAAACATGTTGATTTTGAATTTTTTCTACAATTTTTTACACACGCTTCAATTATGAATATGCATTCTAATGAACGGTGTCAAAAAAGTGAAGTTTGTATTTTTCACCAAATTTCGATTTTTCATGGGTTATAACACACGTATTTTAGCCGAAAATTTCAACATTCAAAAACGCGTTGATTTTAACTTTTTTTGTACCATTTTTTGCACACACACTGTTTGTGAACATGCTTTTGAGCGAATGCTATAACAAAAAGTGAAAATTAAATTTTTCACAAAACCTCCATTTTTGATGGGTTATAACACACGTGTTTTGGTCAAATATGGCAAAGTCAAAAAATGTATTGATTTTGACTTTTTTCTACAAATTTTTACACACACCTCAATTGTGAACGTGCATTCTAACGAATAGTGTCAAAAAAGTAAAGTTTATATTTTTCACCAAAACTCCATTTTTCATGGGTTATAACACACTTATTTTAGCCAAAAATGTCAAAATCCAAAAACGCGTTGATTTTAACTTTTTTTTACCATTTTTTGCACCCAACCCGTTTGCGAACATGCTTTCTATTGAATATTGTAAAAAAAATTGAAAATTAAATTTTTCACCAAACCTCCATTTTTCATGGGTTATAACACACGTGTTTTTGTCAAAAATGGTAAAGTAAAAAAACGTGTTGATTTTGAGTTTTTTTCTACAATTTTTTACTCACACCTCAATTGTGAACATGCATTCTAATGAAAGATGTCAAAAAAGTGAAGTTTTTAATTTTCACCAAATTTCTATTTTTCTTTGCTTATAAAACAACTATTTTAGCCAAAAATGTCAAAATAAAAAAATGCGTATATTAGACATTTTTTGTGATATTTTTTACATCCACGTCGATTGTGAACATGCATTCTAGTGAATATTATAAAAAATAGTGAAATTTAAGACATTGTTTGGATATGTGTTTTGTTTTTAAAATTGGAAAGGTTAAAATAAAATTTTTCACCAAACCTCCATTTTTCATGGGTTATAACAAACGTGTTTTCGTCAGAAATAGCAAAGTCAAAAAACGTGTTGATTTTGACTTTTTTCTACAATTTTTTACACACGCTTCAATTATGAATATGCATTCTAATGATTGGTGTAAAAAATTAACTTTATATTTTTTTCACTAAATTTCGATTTTTCATGGGTTATAACCCACGTGTTTTAGCCGAAAATTTCAAAATCCAAAATCGTATTGATTTTAACTTTTTTTGTACCATTTTTTTCACCAACCGCGTTTGTGAACATGAATTCTAATGAATATTGTAAAAAAAGTGAAAATTAAGTTTTTCACCAAACCTCCATTTTTTATGGGTTATAACACACGTGATTATGTAAAAAATGACAAAGTAAAAAAACGTGTTGATTTTGACTTTTTTCTACAAGTTTTTAACACACACTTCAATTATGAACATGCATTCTAATGAACGGTGTCAAAAAAGTGAAGTTTGTATTTTTCACCAAATTTTCATTTTTCATGGGTTATAACACACGTATTTTAGCCGAAAATTTCAAAATTCTAAAACGCGTTGATTTTAACTTTTTTTGTACCATTTTTTGCACACACACTGTTTGTGAACATGCTTTCGATCGAATACTGTAACAAAAAGTGAAAATTAAATTTTTCACAAAACCTCCATTTTTTATGGGTTATAACACAAGTGTTTTGGTCAAAAATGGCAAAGTCAAAAAATGTGTTGATTTTCACTTCTTTTCTACAAATTTTTACACGCACCTCAATTGCGAACATGCATTCTAACGAATAGTGTCAAAAAAGTAAAGTTTATATTTTTCACCAATACTCCACTTTTCATGGGTTATAACACACGTATTTTAGCCGAAAATTTCAAAATCCAAAAACGCGTTGATTTTAACTTTTTTTTACCATTTTTTGCACCCAACCCGTTTGCGAACTTACTTTCTCGTGAATATTGTAAAAAAATTGAAAATTAAATTTTTCACCAAACCTCCATTTTTTATGGGTTATAACACACGTGTTTTTGTCAAAAATGGTAAAGTAAAAAAGTGTTGATTTTGAGTTTTTTTCTACAATTTTTTACTAACACCTCAATTGTCAACATGCATTCTAATGAAAGATGTCAAAAAAGTAAAGTTTGTAATTTTCACCAAATTTCTATTTTTCATTGCTTATAAAACAAATATTTTTGCCAAAAATGTCAAAATAAAAAAATGCGTATATTAGACATTTTTTGTGATATTTTTTACATCCACATCGATTGTGAACATTCATTCTAGTGTATATTATAAAAAATAGTGAAAGTTAAGACATTGTTTCGATATGTGTTTTGTTTTTGAAATTGGAAAGGTTAAAATAAAATTTTTCACCAAACCTCCATTTTTAATGGGTTATAACAAACGTGTTTTCGTCAAAAATATCAAAATCAAAAAACGTGTTGATTTTGAATTCTTTCTACAATTTTTTACACACGCTTCAATTATGAATATGCATTCTAATGAACGGTGTCAAAAAAGTGAAGTTTGTATTTTTCACCAAACTTCGATATTTCATGGGTCATAACACACGTATTTTAGCCGAAAATTTCAACATTCAAAAACGCGTTGATTTTAACTTTTTTTATACCATTTTTTGCACACACACTATTTGTGAACATGCTTTCAGCGAATACTGTTACAAAAAGTGAAAATTAAATTTTTCACAAAACCTCCATTTTTGATGGGTTATAACACACGTGTTTTGGTCAAAAATGGCAAAGTCAAAAAATATGTTGATTTTCACTTCTTTTCAACAAATTTTTACACACACCTCAATTACGAACATGCAATCTAACGATTAGTCTCAAAAAAGTAAAGTTTATATTTTTCACCAATACTCCATTTTTCATGGGTTCTAACACACGTATGTTAGCCGAAAATTTCAAAATCCAAAAACACGTTGATTTTAACTTTTTTTTACCATTTTTTGCACCCAACCCTTTTTCGAACATACTTTCTAGTGAATATTGTAAAAAAAATTGAAAATTAAATTTTTCACCAAACCTCCATATTTTATGGGTTATAACACACGTGTTTTTGTCAAAAATGGTAAAGTAAAAAAACTTGTTGATTTTGAGTTTTTTTCTACAAGTTTTTACTCACACCTCAATTGTGAACATGCATCCTAATGAAAGATGTCAAAAAAGTGAAGTTTGTGATTTTCACCAAATTTCTATTTTTCATTGCTTATAAAACAAATATTTTAGCCAAAAATGTCAAAATAAAAAAATGCGTATATTAGACATTTTTTGTGATATTTTTTACATCCACATCGATTGTGAACATGCATTCTAGTGAATATTATAAAAAATAGTGAAATTTAAGACATTGTTTGGATATGTGTTTTGTTTTTGAAATTGGAAAGGTTAAAATAAAATTTTTCACCAAACCTCCATTTTTCATGGGTTATAACAAACGTGTTTTCGTCAGAAATAGCAAAGTCAAAAAACGTGTTGATTTTGACTTTTTTCTACAATTTTTTACACAATCTTCAATTATGAATATGCATTCTAATGATTGGTGTAAAAAAATGAACTTTATATTTTTTTCACCAAATTTCGCTTTGTCATGGGTTATAACCCACGTGTTTTAGCCGAAAATTTCAAAATCCAAAATCGTATTGATTTTAACTTTTTTTGTACCATTTTTTTCACCAACCGCGTTTGTGAACATGAATTCTAATGAATATTGTAAAAAAAGTGAAAATTAAGTTTTTCACCAAACCTCCATTTTTTATGGGTTATAACACACGTGATTATGTAAAAAATAGCAAAGTAAAAAAACGTGTTGATTTTGACTTTTTTCTACAAATTTTTAACGCACACTTCAATTATGAACATGCATTCTAATGAACGGTGTCAAAAAAGTGAAGTTTGTATTTTTCACCAAATTTTCATTTTTCATGGTTTATAACACACGTATTTTAGCCGAAAATTTTAAAATTCTAAAACGCGTTGATTTTAACTTTTTTTGTACCATTTTTTGCACACACACTGTTTGTGAACATGCTTTCGAGCGAATACTGTAACAAAAAGTGAAAATTAAATTTTTCACAAAATCTCCATTTTTTATGGGTTATAACACAAGTGTTTTGGTCAAAAATGGCAAAGTCAAAAAATGTGTTGATTTTGACTTCTTTTCTACAAATTTTTACACGCATCTCAATTGCGAACCTAAATTCTAACGAATAGTGTCAAAAAAGTAAAGTTTATATTTTTCACCAATACTCCATTTTTCATGGGTTATAACACACGTATTTTAGCCGAAAATTTCAAAATCCTAAAACGCGTTGATTTTAACTTTTTTTTACCATTTTTTGCACCCAACCCATTTGCGAACATACTTTCTCGTGAATATTGTAAAAAAATTGAAAATTAAATTTTTCACCAAACCTTCATTTTTTATGGGTTATAACACACGTGCTTTTGTCAAAAATGGTAAAGTAAAAAAAGTGTTGATTTTGAGTTTTTTTCTACAATTTTTTACTAACACCTCAATTGTCAACATGCATTCTAATGAAAGATGTCAAAAAAGTGAAGTTTGTAATTTTCACCAAATTTCTATTTTTCATTGCTTATAAAACAAATATTTTAGCCAAAAATGTCAAAATAAAAAAATGCGTATATTAGACATTTTTTGTGATATTTTTTACATCCACATCGATTGTGAACATTCATTCTAGTGTATATTATAAAAAATAGTGAAAGTTAAGACATTGTTTCGATATGTGTTTTGTTTTTGAAATTGGAAAGGTTAAAATAAAATTTTTCACCAAACCTCCATTTTTAATGGGTTATAACAAACGTGTTTTCGTCAAAAATATCAAAATCAAAAAACGTGTTGATTTTGAATTCTTTCTACAATTTTTTACACACGCTTCAATTATGAATATGCATTCTAATGAACGGTGTCAAAAAAGTGAAGTTTGTATTTTTCACCAAATTTCCATTATTCATGGGTTATATCACACGTATTTTATTCGAAAATTTCAAAATTTAAAAAAGCGTTGATTTTAACTTTTTTTTACCATCTTTTGCACACACACTATTTGTGAACATGCTTTCAGCGAATACTATTACAAAAAGTGAAAATTAAATTTTTCACAAAACCTCCATTTTTGATGGGTTATAACACACGTGTTTTGGTCCAAAATGGCAAAGTCAAAAAATATGTTGATTTTCACTTCTTTTCTACAAATTTTTACACACACCTCAATTACGAACATGCAATCTAACGAATAGTCTCAAAAAAGTAAAGTTTATATTTTTCACCAATACTCCATTTTTCATGGGTTATAACACACGTATGTTAGCCAAAAATTTCAAAATCCAAAAACGCGTTGATTTTAACTTTTTTTTACCATTTTTTGCACCCAACCCTTTTTCGAACATACTTTCTAGTGAATATTGTAAAAAAAATTGAAAATTAAATTTTTCACCAAACCTCCATATTTTATGGGTTATAACACACGTGTTTTTGTCAAAAATGGTAAAGTAAAAAAACTTGTTGATTTTGAGTTTTTTTCTACAAGTTTTTACTCACACCTCAATTGTGAACATGCATCCTAATGAAAGATGTCAAAAAAGTGAAGTTTGTGATTTTCACCAAATTTCTATTTTTCATTGCTTATAAAACAAATATTTTAGCCAAAAATGTCAAAATAAAAAAATGCGTATATTAGACATTTTTTGTGATATTTTTTACATCCACATCGATTGTGAACATGCATTCTAGTGAATATTATAAAAAATAGTGAAATTTAAGACATTGTTTGGATATGTGTTTTGTTTTTGAAATTGGAAAGGTTAAAATAAAATTTTTCACCAAACCTCCATTTTTCATGGGTTATAACAAACGTGTTTTCGTCAGAAATAGCAAAGTCAAAAAACGTGTTGATTTTGACTTTTTTCTACAATTTTTTACACAATCTTCAATTATGAATATGCATTCTAATGATTGGTGTAAAAAAATGAACTTTATATTTTTTTCACCAAATTTCGCTTTGTCATGGGTTATAACCCACTTGTTTTAGCCGAAAATTTCAAAATCCAAAATCGTATTGATTTTAACTTTTTTTGTACCATTTTTTTCACCAACCGCGTTTGTGAACATGAATTCTAATGAATATTGTAAAAAAAGTGAAAATTAAGTTTTTCACCAAACCTCCATTTTTTATGGGTTATAACACACGTGATTATGTAAAAAATAGCAAAGTAAAAAAACGTGTTGATTTTGACTTTTTTCTACAAATTTTTAACGCACACTTCAATTATGAACATGCATTCTAATGAACGGTGTCAAAAAAGTGAAGTTTGTATTTTTCACCAAATTTTCATTTTTCATGGTTTATAACACACGTATTTTAGCCGAAAATTTTAAAATTCTAAAACGCGTTGATTTTAACTTTTTTTGTACCATTTTTTGCACACACACTGTTTGTGAACATGCTTTCGAGCGAATACTGTAACAAAAAGTGAAAATTAAATTTTTCACAAAACCTCCATTTTTGATGGGTTATAACACACGTGTTTTGGTCAAAAATGGCAAAGTCAAAAAATGTGTTGATTTTGACTTTTTTCTACAAATTTTTACACACACCTCAATTGTGAACGTGCATTCTAACGAATAGTCTCAAAAAAGTAAAGTTTATATTTTTCACCAAAACTCCATTTTTCATGGGTTATAACACACGTATTTTAGCCAAAAATGTCAAAATCCAAAAACGCATTGATTTGAACTTTTTTTACCATTGTTTGCATCCAACCCGTTTGCGAACATGCTTTCTAGTAAATATTGTAAAAAAAAATTGAAAATTAAATTTTTCACCAAACCTCCATTTTTCATGGGTTATAACACACTTGATTATGTAAAAAATGGAAAAGTAAAAAAACGTGTTGATTTTGACTTTTTTCTACAATGATTAACACACACTTCAATTATGAACATGCATTCTCATGAAAGATGTCAAAAAAGTGAAGTTTGTATTTTTCACCAAATTTCCAATATTCATGGGTTATATCAGACGTATTTTATCCGAAAATTTCAAAATTCAAAAACTCGTTGATTTTAACTTTTTTTTTACCATCTTTTGCACACACACTATTTGTGAACATTCTTTCGAGCAAATACTGTAACAAAAAGTGAAAATTAAATTTTTCACAAAACCTCCATTTTTGATGGGTTATAACACAAGTGTTTTGGTCAAAAATGGCAAAGTCAAAAAATGTGTTGATTTTCACTTCTTTTCTACGAATTTTTACACGCACCTCAATTGTGAACATGCATTCTAACGAATAGTGTCAAAAAAGTAAAGTTTATATTTTTCACCAAAACTCCATTTTTCATGTGTTATAACACACTTATTTTAGCCGAAAATTTCAAAATCCAAAAACGCGTTGATTTTAACTTTTTTTTACCATTTTTTGCACCCAACCCGTTTGCGAACATACTTTCTAGTGAATATTGTAAAAAAAATTGAAAATTAAATTTTTCACCAAACCTCCATTTTTTATGGCTTATAACACACGTGTTTTTGTCAAAAATGGTAAAGTAAAAAAACGTGTTGATTTTGAGTTTTTTTCTACAAGTTTTTACTCACACCTCAATTGTGAACATGCATTCTAATGAAAGATGTCAAAAAAGTGAAGTTTGTGATTTTCACCAAATTTCTATTTTTCATTGGTTATAAAACAACTATTTTAGCCGAAAATGTCAAAATAAAAAAATGCGTATATTAGACATTTTTTGTGATATTTTTTACATCCACATCGATTGTGAACATGCATTCTAGTGAATATTATAAAAAATAGTGAAATTTAAGACATTGTTTGGATATGTGTTTTGTTTTTGAAATTGGAAAGGTTAAAATAAAATTTTTCACCAAATCTCCATTTTTCATGGGTTATAACAAAAGTGTTTTCGTCAAAAATAGCAAAGTCAAAAAACGTGTTGATTTTGAATTTTTTCTACAATTTTTTACACACGCTTCAATTATGAATATGCATTCTAATGAATGGTGTAAAAAAATGAACTTTATATTTTTTTCACCAAATTTCGATTTTTCATGGGTTATAACACGCGTGTTTTAGCCGAAAATTTCAAAATCCAAAATCGTATTGATTTTAACTTTTTTTGTACCATTTTTTTCACCAACCGCGTTTGTGAACATGAATTCTAATTAATATTGTAAAAAAAGTGAAAATTAAATTTTTCACCAAACCTCCATTTTTCATGGGTTATAACACACGTGATTATGTAAAAAATGGCAAAGTAAAGAAACTTGTTGATTTTGACTTTTTTCTACAATTTTTAACACACACTTCAATTATGAACATGCATTCTAATGAACGGTGTCAAAAAAGTGAAGTTTGTATTTTTCACCAAATTTCCATTTTTCATAGGTTATAACACACGTATTTTAGCTGAAAATTTCAAAATTCAAAAACGCGTTGATTTTAACTTTTTTTGTACCATGTTTTGCACACACACTGTTTGTGAACATGCTTTCGAGCGAATACTGTAACAAAAAGTGAAAATTAAATTTTTCACAAAACCTCCATTTTTTATGGGTTATAACACACTTGTTTTGGTCAAAAATGGCAAAGTCAAAAAATGTGTTGATTTTCACTTCTTTTCTACAAATTTTTACACACACCTCAATTATGAACATGCATTCTAACGAATAGTGTCAAAAAAGTAAAGTTTGTATTTTTCACCAAAACTCCATTTTTCATGGGTTATAATACACGTATTTTAGCCGAAAATTTCAAATTCCAAAAACGCGTTGATTTTAACTTTTTTTTACCATTTTTTGCACCCAACCCGTTTGCGAACATACTTTCTAGTGAATATTGTAAAAAAAATTGAAAATTAAATTTTTCACCAAACCTCCATTTTTTATGGGTTATAACACACGTGTTTTTGTAAAAAATGGTAAAGTAAAAAAACGTGTTGATTTTGAGTTTTTTTTCTACAATTTTTTACTCACACCTCAATTGTGAACATGCATTCTAATGAAAGATGTCAAAAAAGGGAAGTTTGTGATTTTCACCAAATTTCTATTTTTCATTGGTTATAAAACAACTATTTTAGCCGAAAATGTTAAAATAAAAAAATGCGTATATTAGACATTTTTTGTGATATTTTTTACATCCACATCGATTGTGAACATGCATTCTAGTGAATATTATAAAAAATAGTGAAATTTAAAACATTGTTTGGATATGTGTTTTGTTTTTGAAATTGGAAAAAACGAGGTATTGGGTTACGTTTTACAAATGGGATATTTTGGTTTTGAGAATTGAGTGTTTGTAATTGTATTGATAATTATTGTTTTAATTGATTTTTGTGTAGATCAAGAATTTTTTTTTAAAAATAAAGTTTAAGATAATAATTTTGTATTAAATTGTTTGGGTTGACATCGACGGTTAAAAATTGACTGTTGTCGGTCAACCGTCATTAACTGCCACGATCACCACCGATTGCCAAATTTTGGTCGAATTCTGGCCAAATGTTCAAAATTAGGTCGGACGTTTGGTGTTGGCGGCAGTCAACTGACGACAATCAACAATTGACTGTTATCTTTCAACTCAAACAAATAAAAAAATTCAAAAATATTTAATAGACTAAAATGTTTTCACTTAAAGAAGTTGACAATTTTATTTTGATAATTGAATATAAAAAAAATGTTGTTTTAGAATAAAATAAGAAATGGGTTAAAAAGACATATCCAATATACCTTTAATCTTTTAACTTATTAACTTCATATGTTTATCATAAGTTGGTAAACGTGATTCACTCTATACATTCACTCTATTTACTCTATTTTCTCACACTGTGTACCATTACTCCATTCTAATTATTTATCCCTTAGCTGATTAAAGTACACAAATTTCTTAACTAAAATACCGTTCAAATGATGCAGATATATGTGTTTAGACTATGTATACAAAAGTATATATATTTCCATTAACCAATGAAAGTCGAGTTTTGAGTGTGCATTAATTCTCTTATTATTGCACAATTGGAATTACGTGTAGAATTATGCATGATTTCCTTAACTCAATCACAATATCTTCAATACTTATTAATAAATTAACAAAACAAATGTTGACAAATTAAGGACACACCCAACAAAATTTACACTCTCTTGAAACTGTCTGGTAGGCACCAACCGGTCAAAAAATCCCCAAGCAGCTCAAATCTAACCATCTCAGGACAAAAACCCCCCCAAACGAGACATGCAAGAATCTTGTTGTTCAGCTTCCAGTTCCAATTCCAATTCCAAATCCAAAGCCAACGACCATTCTCAAGTACAGGGACAACATTTCATCATTTATTGACATTGCGGCACTACGTAACAGTACTGCCCGCGCTCTAGAATCTTTCTAGTCCACAATTTTTTCTCGCATTCAACATGCATCTACCTCTACATTCTCACCTGCAAGTCTCTGCTTCCATACAATATTCCATCCTCGCCCTTTACAAAATTATTTATCTACGCCTCTCGTTTGCTTTTACTTTTATTTCGAGTTATTGTCTTGTTTCGCAGGCCCTTTCTTTTTCAATACACCACAACAATTTCCTCTTTTCCATTTTTTTTTTTTTTTTGTTCGGCTCCCTTCTCTTTTTGGGGTGTTAGTGACAGGGAGTGCTAGCTAGAGAGAGAGGAACTGGTAAAGGCAAAGATGTTTAATCTTTTGGTTTGTTGCACAAATCTTCAAGTTTCATATTCGAGCAGCAACATGTTATAGGAGAAGAAAAAAACAACAACATCTGCTATTTTTTTCAAAGAAAAAGAAATGGTTGCATCCTCAAACAGTCAGCTACAAAGTATGCTGCAGAGGGCGGTGCAGACAGTTCAATGGACATACTGTCTTTTCTGGAAACTTTGTCCACGGCAAAGGTAATTTAGGTTGTGCTTCAAATAAAATTCCCATGTAATAATATTAGTCGTTTTATGAGATTCTGGGATGCGACCGATTGATCAAATTTGCATTTGCCAAATTGATAAACCTGTGTGTCTCAATACTTAACAATAGGATTTTAGTATGGAGTGATGGTTATTACAATGGAGCAATAAAGACTAGGAAGACGGTGCAGCCAATGGAAGTAAGCGCTGAGGAGGAATCCCTTCAGAGAAGCCAGCAGCTTAGAGAGCTGTACGATGCCCTCTCTGCCGGAGAGACAAACCAGCAAGCAAGAAGACCTTCAGCAGCTTTGTGTCCTGGAGATTTAACGGAGTCTGAGTGGTTCTATTTGATGTGCGTCTCTTTCTCTTTTCCACCAGGAGTAGGGTACGTAAGTTATTGCTACATTAATGTTCATCAGCTTTCAATGGTTTTTTATAACTTTTCAATTTCACATGAAATCTGGCCTGAATGAATTGTGCATTGTAGTATTTAGATTTAATAGGAAAATCAGGAATGGCAATTAAAAAGTTAAAAGAATGTTGATGATTGCCTTAATCCTTCCTTTGAGAATGTTACTACAAGCGACCACAGAACAAGTATAACAAACAAATTGATTTACTTATTAATTTGTCTCCATCTTGGCTCATACAGATTGAAGATTGTGTACAAATTAAATAGTACGCTTTTGCATTTCATGGCAGAGATTCATTCAATAGTTGGATCTCAGCATCCAACAGTCACCATATAAAGGTTGGAAAAATTGGAGTAGTTCCATTGGCCACTTTCTCTCAACATCTGAAGGGTAGTTGAGCGATTAAAATGCTGAAAACCAAGTAGACATCATGTAGGGGTTTCTGGCCAATTGATGTTGCTAGATGACAATAGATTAAATTAGAGAAGAAGTTGGAAATACTACCCACTTGAGGAAATATATATATTCACAAAGATGATGCCCTTTTGTGCCTCATAGATAATTTCTTTGAGTCGAGGGTAAAGTGTTCCGGTTCATGAGGATTTAATTTTTTATATCCCAAATTGGTTATTGACCATCTTTGGCATTGAAAACTACTCAACACAAAGTGAAGGAAACTTGGTGTTGGGAGTTGGGACTTGAAGGCTTGATGAGAGAATTAAATGACATTTAAGTGTATGACCACGAAAAACCTAAATAGTAGTCCTATCATCCTATATATACATGTTTAGTTGTCATTACAAAATGTCATAACTTTTAATCAGTTTGTAATTAATGAACATTTTTACAAGTGATCATTCCACAAGTTAATTAACTAGTAATTTGCATTTGATTAACTTTGTGAAGAAAATATACATATATAGATTGCCAGGAAGGGCATATGCAAAGAGGCAACATGTATGGCTTACCGGTGCAAATGAGGTTGACAGTAAATTCTTTACAAGAGCAATTCTGGCTAAGGTACGTAGCTTAATTATTTATGTCCCTGTTTCGGTCCTTTGTTTTTCAATAGAAAGAGTGAAATGAACCATAATAATTATTAATACCTTCAGCAACAAGTTGGACTAACTCGATCCTTTTGTTTCTTCTTTTGATGGTGAACCAACCACTACTTTTTATGCATGCATGCCATCAGAGTGCTAGCGTACAGGTAAATAAAGTGTGTAGCCCATTTGAAGTAAATTTTTTCATCTTACTAATTTATGACCTGGAGTTTATGTGTTCATCTGCGAGTTACAGACTGTGGTATGCATTCCTTTGCTAGACGGCGTTGTCGAATTGGGAACTGTAGAAAGGGTACGTACGTAGTTAATTACCGCATGTAAAAAAGCTTGTTCTTTTCTTGTGTCCCGCCAGCTGCCTGATCTCTCATAGTACGTACTATCTTTATTAAGGTTGAAGAAGATGTAGGTTTCATCCGGCAAATCAAGAGCATTTTCAATATTAGCAATATTGATCAGCAGCATGAAGAAGCTCATCTGCAGGTGCCAATGCCGGCACTGTCGGAGCATTCCACTTCCAATAATAATCCTTTACCTGCCAATTCTTCTACTTCAGGAGCAATATTGCAACAAAGGAGGAATGCTTACACTTCCAGTTCTCCTATAAATACAAATACAATAAACACCACAGCAGTCCCCGCCCATCAAAACCAAGATCATCCTCATACAGATATAGAAGAAGATCAGGATCTGGAACTGGAAGAGGACGAGGACAATGATGAGGACGATGATGATGATGACGATGATCATGAAGCTGACTCGGACGCCGACATCAACAACAACAACAACTGCAGCGTCTCTGTTAGTGTTAGGTCTGAAAACCCTTATTCAAATGTGCCAGAAGTGGAACCCCGAGAGCTAATGCAACTCGATGATATGTCTGAGGATATAAGGGTGGGTTCACCGGATGATGGCTCCAATAATTTGGACTCTTCGGACGATCATCGTCCTCAAAGCCATATACTCCCCCCCACCAACAGCCAAACGGGTAACCGGGACACACAGCAAAGATTAAGAGGCCGCCGGGTGGAAGATTTCTCCAGATCAGGATCCTCATATAGATGGCCACGTATAGAGGACAACCCTGCACCTGCAGTACTAGGAAATGAGATTAATAGTCTTGAACCTCCACCAATGTCTTCCTCAGGTGAGCACGTTTAAGCATTATACGTACAAGCAATATACTTACGTTGCACCACTCAATGATTCATGCATGTAAATAGAACTATACATGCAGACTTCAAAATTGAGGACTAGAAGTGACTGACATCAAAATGGGTTTAATTAACAGGAGCCACTCCATTTGGTTTGGATGATGATGAATTTGCACAAGAGGACACTCACTACTCTCAAACAGTATCCGCCATCCTTCAACACCAATTCAGTCGCTACTCTGAAACCTTACCCAACATGGCTGCCTTCTTAACCTACTCCGCCCACTCTGCCTTCTGCAAGTGGTCGCCTTCCTCCCATGACCACCTACGTAGCTCCTCCCAATGGACGCTCAAGTATATTCTTTTCACAGTTCCATTTCTCCACTCTAAATCCGGCCATGATCAGGAGACGGCCTCCTCGATGTTTAAGTCACGCGAAATCACAACAGATTCAGTATCGGGACGCTTGCGCAAAGGAGGCACCCCACAAGAAGAGCTCAGCGCAAACCACGTTCTAGCTGAACGGCGACGTAGGGAGAAGCTGAATGAACGTTTCATCGTATTGAGGTCTCTGGTGCCCTTCGTCACCAAAATGGACAAGGCATCCATTCTTGGGGATACTATAGAGTATGTGAAACAATTACGGAAAAAGATTCAAGAGCTTGAGGCACGTACACGTGAGATGGAGGCGGATCATGGGCAGTCCAGAATTGTTGGGGACGCGATGAAAAAGAGCAGCAGTGTGAAGGAGCAAAGAAACAAGATGGCAAGAGGAGTGGATAGAAGGAAAATGAGGATTTTGAAGGGGAGTGGTGGTGGTGGAGGAGGGAAGCAAGGAATGGTGGAGGAGGGAATAGTGACTAAGTTGGAGGTATCCATAATAGAAAGCGATGGACTGGTGCAGCTGCAGTGTCCACATAGGGAAGGTTTGTTGCTGGATATGATGCAGGTGCTTAGGGAGCTTAGGGTGGAGATTACTGCAATCCAGTCCTCCCTCAACAATGGGATCTTTGTTGCCGAGCTAAAAGCTAAGGTAATAATTAATAATACAATTGATATATATACATATATATATATATATATATTTCCATTTTTATGTTATGCATGCATGCGTGCCTCAAAAGGGTTTTTTTTTTTTTTTTTTTTTGGTTGTTGGCAGGTGAAGGAGGATAATAATAATAAAGGGAAAAAGGCAACGATAATGGAAGTGAAAAGGGCAATTCACCAAATAATCCCTCATTAGCTGCCTGCTGCTAGTCTGCTACTCTCCTGAAGACTGGGGTTATTACTTATTAGGTTAGGGAGGGCCGAGGGGGATTATATAATATTTAATTTATACTCCTAATTTAGATTAGGGAATGGATGAGACTGAGCGTTTTTCTCCCATGCCCATGCATATATGTATGTAGGATTTACTTTTTATGACAAAATAATAAAATTTCCTTTTGATTTATTTGCAGCTGCCTATACCTATATATATATATATATATATATCCAAAGTCCCATATAATATTAGATAAAATGCTTTCAAGAGGAACATATGAACTAGTAAATCATTATTACACTATTAAAAATTTACAAACTTTTTAATAGTGTATTAGAAGGGAAGGGAGGCAAAATCTCTAATAATAGTACAGTGGTGAAAGGGTTGTGATAATTGATTAAGTGATTTTGAACCAAAAAAAAAAAAAAAAAAAGAGAGCGAAAGAGTAGACAGAGAGAGAGAAAAGAAAAGAGGATGCAAGAGACGAGAGTGAAAGGAATTAAAAAGAGAGGAGAAGAGGGGACTTGGGGAGGTGGCGTGGCGTGGAGGCTCAAACAAAAACTTACAACAAAGTTTTTGCTGCCTTGAGCAATTGATATTTTACTAGCAATAAAGTTACAGCACGGAGGAGGGACAGCTGCTTTTTTACCCGTTAAATATCTAAAATAACATTTCCCTAAGATTTCCATCGCCAACGTTCTCCAAGTCAGCCTCTGATAAAAGGGTCTTCTTCCCCATACCACCAGTCTTATCATATGGCTGAGCCATCTTCCTTAAGAACTGCATCCTCAAGGCAAGTCCCATTATTAGATTCATCATATACAAGGCAAGGCCATCATCACTGATCAGGAAAAACAAAACAGCAATAGCAATATACCTCTCTTGCTATATGCACAGCCATATCGGTACTCAAGTTCAGATGTGCATCGCGTAAATGTGACAAGATCCAACCAGGTAACTTAGAGCGCTTGTCATGTCGGCTGTACCTGAATTTCACATTTAGCAACAACAAGTCTAAACCCAAAAGAATCTTACAAAAGACAATTCTGAAATATTATACTTGAACTGACAAAACCCTTAGCATTAAAGGAAAAAGAAAACAAACTGACACTTATCTCTCACCCCCTCTTCTCTGCTCTCCCCCGCAGAAGAGATAAAATCACAAATAAAAGTATAACTTCGACCACAAATTTGGCAATTCACAAGATATGAAGGGCTAACGTTTTCCAATTATATGCATTTCACTTTTTTATGCAATATGGCACCTCACATTGTACATAAATTACAGAATTTCAGACTAGAAGTATATGCATAATTTTGAAAGGACATCATGTCGTATCACTAGTCTATGTTCAACAAATTACGAACCTCTTGTCAGCAAATATCATCATCCCGTAATCTGCCTTAGAGCGGATAACTCGTCCGACACATTGAGCAGCTTGTCTCTGGACATGTGGGCAAATAATTGTAAAACTAACATATGCAAATTTCTTATAATTTATCCAAAGATCATTCTAAACGTACCAAAGCATCGAATGTGAGAAAATCGCCCTCTTTTATTTGAAAAGTGTCACGCAAATACTCCAATCTTGCAAGCAATACTCTGCAATTTTCAATGTCAACATTAGCCACATTCCACGATCGATAAATATTTGTACATATTCAATCAAAAAGACCAAAGAAATTGTCAATCTATCCAAGCATAAAAGGCAAAATGTTAAAGCTGACAAACTTTTAATTGTAGCATCAGATCATCTGCTACATTCCCCAAGATGACAGAATAGAAATACCCTCGTTACTTCTTGTTATCGGGGAAAAAAAAATTTGCTGCTATTGAACATTGAGTGTTAAATATTACAACCATTACCTGAGGCCACAATAACGAATGTTCTTCAAACATCTTTAACTGAAATGCCATGTCAGGTTTATGTTCTCTTTTCATCTTTACTTCCCACCCCCAAATATCAAAAAATATAATGAGTGCATAGTAACTATTTTCTCAGTTTCCGCTTTTACTATTTCTTTCTCTCAACTCCTTATGTCCTTAAAGCTTTCCTGTGTCACCCATTAACCAACATTATGCACTTAAGAGTTCCAGAATAAATGCAAACATCATGTACTCCTGTGTCACCTAGTAACCAACATTATGCAGTTAAATTCCCGTTATAAACACAAACACCATGTACTTGATTCTTGCTGAAGACCAAGTAAACTGAGTATCTAATAGGATATCTGCATTTCATAAATGAGTACCAATTTTGTTGTCCATTCAAAGCTCTTTTCCACAACCATATAATTCAAGTGAAGGTTTCAATGTGTATAAACAGACTTCATATTCTAGTACAATTCGTAAAGAAAATAATTGTAAAAAAACAAAAAGGTAGAGCAAACACAGCTATTGCTAAATCACACTGAACCATGGCTCATAATTCTTATTTCTTGGCTAATTGTTCAATAGCCAGAGTCGGTCACTTGCCTTGGTTGGATGCCAAAGGTAATATCAAGATCTATTGCTGTAAACCAAAAATTATGTACCAGATGATAGAGCAGAATGCAAAGGATCTTATCGCATGTGAGAAGAGTCAACGCACATGACTGATGCATATCTCCATAGAAGCAGTTGAAAAAGTACAGTGGATACCTGCTTAAAGTATATTGAAAAGGAACACCAAACATGATAACAAGTCGACCATAGTGCCTATCAAAGTCTATGCCTTCTGCCACTTTACCCCTGCAGTAGACAAAGATATTGGTCATAATCCCTGAATAAACATTCAGGGATTCAGTCCTTACTTGCCTCAAAGAAAAAGAAAACATTCATCAAAGAAAATCATGCAAAAAAAAGAAAACATTTTTGGCTTTTACCCAAGTTAAAGTGTACACAAAGTCATAGTCTAATATAAAATCATGCAAAAAAATTGCTTCCAACAATTTGTTCGCAACATAAATTTGATGGGTAGAAAAATTCAGCTGACATATATTTATAAAGTCTTTTGCTAAAGAGAATGCTCATTACAAAGCACTGAAAGTTCAGCTCTCAAATGCAGTATCAACTTCAAAACATGCTCATATTTGCAACAAACTGCAGATAAAAACTCCAATAAAATGACTCCAAAAATGATTTGAGTAGACAAATTTTGACATCTCACCAGATGTTGTAAACCAATCTCAAAGTTATATGATATTCCCATACAAAAAGTAACCATGTGAAACACCAGATTCATAAACAAAACCACCAAATGTGGATCAGATGCATAAATGTAAGTATAGAAAACAGGTTCAAAGAAGGGGAATGAGAGAATCCAATGCCGCTCTACCTGGCAACAGAGAAAAAAACAGCACCTCTACCACAATCACAAGCTTTGCGATAGTTGTCCAAAGCCAGTGTAGTTTCGACAACATCCTGAGTCTCAATGAAGACTAGTTTATGTTGCATTATTTCCTGAAAATACACGTCAAAAAGATAGAAGCAACCCTCGCCAAATAAACAATGTAACAAAATGAAATTGAAAAATAAAAGCAAAAGTAAATTAGAACAAACAACATACCAAGTTTTTACCATGTCACATGAAGCACAAACAGAATGGAAAAGAGTGAGGTGGGTGGATGGAAGGAAGGAAATAATAATAATTTGGAATTTGAGAAAAATGTCAGAGTGGGAAAATCACCTTCAAAAGTCCTGTTTCATGCCAACTATTTACTATTCCATCCATGTATGAGTAGCTGACAAAAAAACAAACAATGCCATCAGGGACAACAGACACCATCTCCAGCAGAAGCTTCCCATAATTTTTCTCAACGCCAGGATCACTCCTCAGGTCATACTTTGTACTCACAGGAAGCTGATCACTGTATGGCAAGCCAGGGAAAATGATTCATTATGAGCCAGAAACATCTTCCAAACTTATTCTGTGGCAACGTTGGCAGTCAATACATGTAACAAATGCTGCACGACAACAATTACCTTCCTCGAGTGAGAACCATTGGGCATATGCAATCCCTAGTCAAGGACATTGTGAAGCTTCGGCTAACAACAGGATTGAAATTTAGAAGACGGGGGTAGAGATCAATTGGACTGAGAGTCCCAGAAGTTATAACAACTGATTGAAACCGTTCAAAGACAGGCTTTATGGCAAGAGAAGCATCATGGCAGCATAGCTGAAATATAATTTTAGTAAGTCAATGATTAGAGAAATTACAGGAAAAAGGAAGCCACTCTGAATTACATACATCGAAGTAAATGTAAAGACCGGAGAAACAGGAAAGTGTTTTATAGTAAATCCAGTGATTTACAGATCAAGGGGATCGTGTACAGATTAATGAAATTGGGAATAAATGCAGTCTGATATTACTGCTTCATTGTTTCATTAGGAATTGAAAAAATTTAATCCATTTTTATTGTCTGAAACTCAGAATGTGAAAAGCATGGATTGGGGCGAAATGAGCATACCCGCAGCACAGGGTCAGGAATATGCGGCATTCTCTCATCAAAAGGTTCAATAATAATAGAAAATCCCCGAGCATAAGTTCCCAAGAGGGTTGCAAAGTCACAAATAGTTTGGATGTGTAAGAATTCATCAGTATCTGAAATCTCCAAAGTTAACATCAATGAATGAAGCCTGTCATAGCAAAATTTTAACATTTTAGAGTCGATTCCAGCTTGAGAATTAACAGAAGCAACAAAGGCCACAGGTCCCTCCTTTTCAACATTCTCAGTCTCTAGTCGCCCGTTTATATACTGGACTAATCTACGGAGAACAGCCAAGAAATGTTCAGCCCGCCTTATATTCCCAGGTACTGCTTCTCTGAGAATATCATCAGGCAAGACAGGGTTTGCAAGCCAGGTGTCTGTTTCTGAAAAAAAAAAAAATAATAATCCCATTGATCTTACTGCCCAAAGTAGGAATCGATTTGATGAAGAGTTCGTGTGTTGAAATAACTTACTGGGTTGGTTGTGCCTTAGTGCCAAGCCCTCAACAAGTCGATTATACTCTGCACGCAGTCGACCAGCATCCTCGGCCTTAAACCTTCCTACCATGTCAAACCAATTAAATAAAGGGAAATTGTCAAACTAGATCAATGGAGTTTTGCAGGGTATAAGTATCAAAGAACCACATAACACAATCATTAGTTAGATATCTTAAATGAGTACCTACGGTGAGTTCATAAAGTGACTAAAGGTAGATGGTGTGAGCCTTGAGTTAAATAGTGTATATGTTCCGGAAAACAGTTCATATTAGCTAACAATCAACTAGGTAAAGTATTACGCTTGCCTAATACACAAGAAATATCCAACAATACAAGCAGTTGCCACTTACCATATACTATAACTGAACACGTACAATAAGAGATTGTCCAATTATAAGCAATCAAAAAAAGTAGACAACATCTTATGATCTCCTATACACAGGTCAGCGTATGTACAGAAGGTGAACTCAATGCAACAGCAATCCAACAGACACCTGACTCAACTCTTACGCACCTCTTTATCTCCTGATCCATCCTATTGATATTTCTAGAAGCCCCTTCCAGGGTCTGCTTCCTGACACTGACACTCAGAGCCTCGATACACACATTATCAATATTGTGGGCCTCGTCAAACACGACAACAGATTCTCTCTGCATCTCTTTCGATATGATACCAGCAACCTTAGGATCAAGGAGATATTGGTAGCTATACACAATCACATTTGCCATTTGCACCATATGCCGCGCTAAAAAGTATGGGCACCACCCTTTTGCTTTTCCAAAAACTCTAAGATCCTGCATCATTGGGTGCAAAAAAAGTAATTTAGAATCATTCCCATGTGGGGTTTTGAATCCCGAAAAACAAAGGTCACAGATAAGTTCCAATATTGTGAAAGTTGCTACTTCAAATGATACAAGGTAAGTCAATTTATAGAATTTTCGCAAAAAAAAAAAACAATATTATGACGTAAGAAAGCAAAATTAGCACCTTCAGAAGCCTACTATCATCATAAGAAGAAAAATCGATAACAAAGAAGAAACCAAAAAAAGGGAAAAATAATAACAAGAAGAAGAACCTGCATCGTGTAAACCCCCGGAGGCAGAAGGACTTCAGAAGCAGACTTCTCATAGTTCTCAAAAAAGGAACAAGTCGGAACACTAGGGTTTTGAGAAGCGAGATCCCGTACCCAACTGGCGGTGAGTTTCCGACACGCCGCATCAACAGAGTCTCTATTCTCGGCAGAAACCACCGTAGGATTAACACACAAGTTCTTTCTAGAAGACAAGCCTAGGGCAAGCATCTTGGCGGCAGGGCCAAGGTGTTTCAATTGATAATTATAGAGTAATTTAAGTTCGCCTAAAGTTTTCTCCATCTCGTGAACAGTGCGAGTACAGTAGATGAGCTTGATGGGATTGGAAGTCTTGGAAAGCGAGTAACTGGTAATGAGGGAGAGCAAAGCAATGGTTTTACCAGTGCCGGTGGGCATTTCAAGAAGGCAATGGCCCTTGGCGTCTAGGGCACGCTTGAGTTCCACCATGTATGAGTACTGTTCAGGGTATATGTTGTCGTAGGGGAAGTAAACCGTCACGTCTTCTATTTGGAACTTCATTTCGCAATAACTTCAATATTCACTCTGATGCTCGGCGATTGAAGTTGAACACTGAACGAACACCGTCCAGTCACCGGTTTTCCGATCCTTGTTCGGAGTTCTTGAATCTTTGATATTGTAAACCAACGGCGTCTCGTCAATCGTCATACACTCATACGACCCTTTGTGGGCTGTGGGCTTGTGAGACTACATGGATCATGAATTTAGTGTCAAATTTGCTTTCACTTGTCACTGGTTTAATAATAACATAGCATACACATAATTGGCTTGATTGGCATTCGCGTTCGGCCCACTGTAGTAGTAGTACGATGACATATTTATAATTTTAGGGTGTGTAATAATAGTTATTCTAATAATTTCTTTGTTGCATGTTCATACTAATTTTGGTATATGATTTTGAAAAACAATAATAATATATCTTGTTCTTCTTCAATTCTTCAACTTTTAGTGTTTACAAACGGTAAGATTTTATTTAGAATTTTTTTTAATTTCATTTTCAAATATCTCTCTACAATTGGAATTTTTTTTAAGGATTTTATTCATTTTTAATAAGTCATTTTTCTATACATATAGTCTAATAATCATAACAAAAAAATAAAAACGTAAAATCTTTAAAAAAAATCTCAATTTTCATGTGTTACATAACCTTAGCAACAACAACAACAATTAAGACTTTATCCCACGAAGTGAAGCGAAGTTATATGACCTTAGCAAATTATAAATTTTTAAAAAACTGTATATATAAACCTCTAACTAATCCAACTCATTAAGTAAAACATGTAAACTGATTAAAAAAAAACACTAAGCAAGTAAAACTTGAAAAAAAAAACTCTATTTTCATGAACTATATATAAAAGCTAGAGCAAACTACCCAGATGGTCACTCAACTTTCTCGAAATCCGCCTTTTAGTCACCGAACTTTTAAAATAGCCTAAAAGGTCACCGAACTATCAAAAAACGTAAATTTTGGTCCTTCCGTCCAATAGCTCCGTTAGTGGAAACAGAAATCAACATTTTGAAGGGCATTTTTGTCTGCATAACATAGAAAGGCACGAAATTGATCCACGTGTTAAATTTCCCGCGTCCAATGTATCTCGACAAAATAAAAACGCGCGAAAGTACCTACAACTACAACTACAAGTACATATACAACAGCAACAGGGGAAGAGGGATAGAGAAAAAAAATGCTCTAGGGTTTGCTCGAAGATGGCGGCAAATCGAATCCCACAACCCCCCGTTTGTTATTGTGACGTGACATCAATCTTGAAAACATCATGGACAAAATTTAATTCAGCAAGACGATATTGTATTTGCAGAAGATCCGAGGTAAATATGCAGAATAAAATTATTAATACGTATATTTTTTTTTTTGAAATGAGGTTTTTTTGCAGGAACAAAATTGTGGATTTTGGAAATGGTACGATCCCCAAATGTGTGAGAGATCAGCAGAGGTTATTCCTTGGCTGATTCACAGAAAAAATCAACTGGAAACTGAAATCGATGAACTGAAAAATACTGTCAAGATTCTGAAATCGAAAGTTGGAAGATTGGAGGAAGAAAATTTCAAGCTTAGGGGTGAACATCAGAAATTTCTGAAAAGAAAGATAGTGATGATTAGCCTCTTATGTATTATGTTGTTAGTGTTTTTTTTAACAACTGGGAGTAGGAGTAATATAGAGGATATTGATAATTGAGTGTAAAGTCAAGTTCATATTTTGCTGCTGTTGGAGGCCACTGATATTAGATCTGAAAACGTCATGTAATGGAATGGAATTAGCACTCCATTTTCATATTTTGCTGCTGTTGTAATCCACTGATATTAGATCTGAAAACGTCATGTAATGGAATGTAATAGAAATTTCTGATGTTCACCTCTAAATTGTACTGTTGTTATGGCTGTGTGTAGAGTTGCATCTTTATTAACTTATTGACTGCGTAAACATCATGCGAAACATGAAGGGCATATGATATAAGGTTGAACAATTTTATGAATGAATAAAATCATAGGCAATGCATATAAGTGAATTGACAAAAGAAATGAAAACTCAAAGTGATTCAAAATAAAAGATTCTTGAATACTCCATAAATGATCCCACAAAATTAGACAATTGAGTCATCCAATCCATCAAAAGCTTCTGAAGCTTTAAGAATACAATATATCTACTGTAAACAAGGACAGTATATGCAGTATTCCTTAGTAGCTATAGTTGGCAAAATAATACAATTCCATTTGCTTACAACAGAAAAGGACCATCAGCATAACAAGTTAGTAACAAGTCAATGCAATACAAGAGCTCCAGCTGCCTAACAAGTCAGTGCACCAACTCTAACTTGTTGCCCTACTTTCTTCTGCATTTCCACTTTCACTTCCCCTTCCTCTTCCTCTTCCCCTTCCTCTTCCTCTTCCTCTTCCTACACCAGCCCAATCATCAACTTTATAAGGTGGAGTTTGACATAACCATGCATAGTTGGCATTAATTCTACCCTTGTCAGCTTCAAATGGATATTTTTTCTGATGTAAAGCACGTTTATATGCTGCAGAACTGATGCTAGGTGTGGCAGAAGGGTTGTAAGCAAGATTTGTTGAAGGATTTGTGGTAGGAGGGTTAACAGTGATTGTAGAAGGGTTGGGACTGTTTGTGAAAGGGTTGACAGTTGTGGTATTAGGTTTGGCAGTGGTATTAGAAACATTGGGAGTGGTTGTGTGAGGTTCAAGAGTGGTGCTACAAGGGTTGGGAGTAGAAGATGAAGGATTTGCATTTTTCTCCATTGCTTTTCTTGTATGTCTCTTAACCTGTATATATAAAAAAAAATTACAAAAGAAAGAGATGTAAAAATATAATCAGATAACCTTGTGCAAATAATAGAAAGAAAATAGAACATACAGGTTGATTATGCTTTCTCGGCCTGCTAGTCTCTGCAGCAACATTTTTAGAGCCAGTAGCTGGTTGCCTACTTGTGTACTCAGTGACAAATTCGTTTCTTGCTCCACTGGCTTCTTGTATATGAACTTCCCTTTCTGTTCCACTAATCTTCTGTCTAATTCCTTCTTCTGCCTCATTATTTGTCTGACTTTGTTGTCCATCTCCTGTTATCTGACTTTGTTGTCCATCTCCTGTTGTCTGAATTTGTTGTCTATCTCCTTCTGCTTGACTTTGTTGTCCATCTCCTGTTGTCTGAATTTGTTGTCCATCTCCTTCTGCTTGACTTTGTTGTCCATCTCCTGCTGCTTGACTTTGTTGTCCATCTCTTTCTGCTTGACTTTGTTGTCCATCTCCTTCTGCTTGAACTTTGCATGTCTTTGCATTATGTCCTGCAATCCCACATTTCCTACAATAAATGATGACATGCTTTCTCAACCTCTGAACATTGGAATTTTTTTCCTCAGTTCAGTTTCATCTTTTCTTCTGGATTTTTTTGGCCTGCCAGGTTGCACACAAGAGATTGGTGGATCAAGTACTAGCATGTCAGATTTTGGCCATAGATCCTGTCCATTAATTGGTTGTAATACATTCTCATAAATCTTCAAATACAGGTCCCTGCTATATACTGGATCAACTTGCTTTTGTGGATCTTCATTATTTCTATGCAATGCTAAAATTGCATGTGGACATGGTAGTCCAGATATCTGCCACAACATGCAAGTGCATGTTTTATTGTTCAAATGAACAACAAACTGAGCTCCGTTTGGACCTTTCACTTGATATCCACCTTGCCCATTTCCAAGAGGTCTCCACCTGAATGATTTCTTTACTCTCTTGTTGATCAACTTCCTAATTGCTGGACCAATAGGTAGTTGAAGTTTGGTCATAGTAACAGTTCTCTTCTCCATTGTTCTCATGAGAAACTCCCTTATACCTTCCAGCATGGTGATTATGGGCTTGTCCCGATGCTCCAAAATGTGAGAATTGAAAGATTCACATATGTTGTTAAGAATCATATCACATTTGGTGCGTGGATGAAAAAAGGCTTTACACCAGTGTTTAGGAGCTGGACCATTCTTTATCCAAGAATATGCTTCGTTATCATACCTCTTAAAATCTTCAACCAATTCTTCATATATTTGCATATTTGTACAATCAGCAAGCTCCCAAAATCTGGCTTTCAGTGCCTTCCTAGGGTACTTTTTCCGAAAATTCCTATACATGTGCTGAACACAATATCTGTGTTCACTGTTGGGAAGCAATTCAGATATTGCTCTATCAAGCCCCTGCGAAGTCATACAAAGTATGCAAATTATTCTAGAAAGCAATTAAAATTTAAAATACTGCTATACAATAAAATTGAAAGCAATTAAGAAGACTTTTTAACTTAATATTTAAAGTTTCAAACTTTTGGAGTTTTGGTCACTAAACTTTTAGTTGATCATTGTTTTGGTCATTCAACTTTCAGCTTATCCTTATTTTGGTCATTAAACTTTTTTAGTTTCGTATTATGGTCATTGAACTAATTTTGCAAAAGTGTTATGGTCATTTGATTTTTTAGAATAAATGACAGAAATGGAAGAATGGCAGTACCTTTTGCTGATCAGACATGAATGTCCAATGATAAGAATTTTCAATTTCGAGGTCCATTATCAGCAGCTCTAGAAACCAATACCATTGTTCGGTTGCCTCTTTTTCTACAACTGCATAAGCTATTGGCCACCACCCATTGTTAGGATCCACACCAATTGCTGTCAGAAGTTGACAGCGATATGTACTGTTGACATGACATCCATCGAGGCAAATGATCTGTCGGCATCCAGACTTGAACCCTTTCTTAAGTGGCCCCAAGCAACAGTAGAATCTCATGAATCTTGGATTGCTGCCAGGTTCCCTAAAAGGTGTGAAAAAGATTTCTATTGTGCTATCTGGATGAGTCCTTTTCAGTTCGGCAGCGTAATCCCACAACCTTGCGTATTGATTAGCTGCTGAGCCTTTTATCTTATTCACTGCCATCATTTTGGCCTTGTATGCCACATCTCTGGAGATCTCTACTTCAAACTCCTCGTCAATGGTCGTTCTCAATGCACTGATAGGCATCGTCATGTTTGATCTAAACCTCTCAAGATATTTCTCAGATATCCATTCTACATTCATATTCCTATTTTTCCATGCAAGGTTACAGTTTTCATGCACAGAATTGACAGCCTTCACAACAAAGTCATCACTTCCAAGTGCCTTCACCTTCGCAGCATAGACATACCAATTGCAAGGTGGAGTGCATTTTGCTCGAAGTCTTGTACGGTCATTGGTACACATCTTCACACTTCTACCATTTACAATGGCATAATTTCTGAGTGCATCTCTGAATTCTTTCTTTGAAGCAAACTTCATCCCAACTTCATATATTGGATTGCGCATATCATTATCAGCATTAAAGTTTGTGTACTTCACAGGTGCACCTTCATCATCGGATGAATTAGGATTGCTATTCAATGTCATATTTACATAGTCCTCCTCAAGATCATTGTCAGAGCTTTCCTCAGATTGAGGTTCGTCAGTTTGAGGCTGTTGAGGCAAATTTGGTTCATATTGAGGTTCGTCAGTTTGAGTATTCTGTTCTCCATTTTCACCCTCTACCTCAGTATTCTGTCCTCCATTTTCACCCTCTACGTTATGATTTTCTTCACTTTCCCGTCTGAAGTTCTGCTCATTCTTGTTTTCTTCATGCTCAGAAAACGCTTCATCACTTTCTCTGCCAAAATCTGACCGCAGATACAAGTCCATGTCATCATCACTTTTATCGCTGTTAGTGCTATCTTCACTATAACAACTTTCAACCTCTGGTTCATCATTGATAACTTTCTCAACACCTACAATAAGAACAGGGTTTAGATAGCTCGAAATTTTATATATTTTCATTTACAAAGTCAAATTATATTACATACCAGATGAAAAAGGATTTAACCCTTCAGTTTGAGGCTGCATAGGACTTGGTTCAGATTGAGGCTGGTCAGAATTTGCCTCAAACTAAGACTGTATAGGATTTGGTTCAGAATGAGGTTCGTCAGTTTGAGGCTGTTCTGATTCATCATTTAAATGCTCATTTCCAAATGAAGAAGGACTCGACTGCTCAGATTGAGGTTTGTCAGAATTTAGCAGAAACTGCGTCTGCGTCTGCTCATTATCTCGTGCACCACTTAACAACTCTTTATGTGATGCAGGCCATGTCAAAAGCAACACATCTGTATTCTTCAGACCAATTTCTTTCGAGTGGACAAGCTTCGCTTTCACATTCCTCGTTCTTGCATTTGGTTTAGTGACAGATTCACTACCTTTTTCCCAAATCTCTTCTATAGTTGCAGTTGATTTTCGCTTCAGGTATGTCTCGAACAACTGTATCTGCTCTTTTTTCAATCTCTGACAAATTTCATCCTTCGGCATGTGGTCACAATATATCTCCATCACCTTGAATTGTTGAACCCAAGTGCAAAACTTCATTGCATCATCATCACTCTGCAACTCCCTTAATCCATTATTAATATCACTAGTAGGTTCAACATAATAGTACAGTAATATTGCTTTTTTGTGTCCTAATCTTTCCACAATGTCGTTCAAATCATTCAGTGAAAATTTCTCACCATCACAAAGGTCAATATAAGTAACTTCACCATCAACATAACTCCTGAATTTATCATCTGTAAGCCGACCACCATGATGAAGTCTAATGGTGAAAAACATGCAATCATCTCCTGCAGTTGCAAATGAAAAAAATTTAATATAAAACTCAATAAATCATATTTTTATTGGACCACATGTCTCACACTATTATGACAGAAGGAATCAAACATGCTGTTATTGTCTCACACTAATGGAATACAAACCCACATTGTCTGTTATTGGACCACAAATCAAACTCTAAATATACACTCAACGACAATGTCAAAACATTTTTGACGAGGAAGACAAATTTGCACTCCACACAAACCCACATTGTCGAGGACCACCATCCCCCTGAACTGGACCACAAAAAGCCCTAAATATACACGCCATGACAAACAACTACCATTAAAGAATTCTTTTACAGACAAACTACTCAATGAACTTCAATATTATATAAGAATACGGGTTATTACCGTATTGTAAGTATGGATCGAAGTATTCATTCTCTGGTCGAACTATCCAACTCATCTTCTTCCTCCTTGCCTTGATTTTACTTCGTACTCTAAATCAATTGTCGATAAACACTATGAAATTTAAAATGTTGTTAGAAAAAGTTGATTTGCGATGAGACTTGAGATTTTCACTTTCAGAGAAAATTACCGCTCAAAGGGATTTACCGTTCAGAGGGATTTGGAAGGGATTGTAGGGATTGTAGTGTTTGTTGGTTGCTTTTGGTGAATTTACCATTGTAACCTTGTCTTTTTTTTTGTGCGGACAAAAATAACCCTGATTCCGTTTCCACTAACAGAGCTATTGGACGGAATGACCAAAATTTGCGTTTTTTGATAGTTCGGTGACCTTTTAGGCTATTTTAAAAGTTCGGTGACCAAAAGGCGGATTTCGAAAAAGTTGAGTGACCATCTAGGCAGTTTGCTCTAAAATCTATATTTGGATACCTTTCGGTTCAAAAACCTATATATATTAGTACACTTTTGATAAGTTTGTCCCAGTAAACGATGTTTAAAAAAATTCAGTTTTCCTTAATTATAGCCATCCTTTTCACGTATCGCAATAAACGATGTTTTCATTTATCTCCTGAAGGAAACAGAATCAATATGGGCAGAAGGAATATTAGTGAGAAATTAAATATGACATGAAGGTCTAAACATTCCTCACCATTTAAAAATTTGATAAAAGTTAGTTCAGAACAATGATGAACAAATCAGACACTTCAGCGCTGGGCATGAGAGCTTAGAAGCTTTACCAGGCCTTCAATTTCAATGGTCAATTAACTCACCTTCCATACTTTGCATGCTGTAACTAGCAAGAACTTTAAAAAGTTCACAACCCAATTTGGGAGCAAAGACAAAAGGAATAACTTGCTGCATTTGTCAAAAATCGAGCAAGTTCTCATCATGTTTATCTATGTGAAGCTTCAAGGCAGAAAATCAGTCTTCAGTTGACAATGCTTTGGAAGCTAAACCCTTAACTATATGCCGACACAGAAACCTGAAACAATTTTAGAAATACCCTCCATATATAATCATGACCACATAATATAAAAGCAAGCAAAAGTATCGCATAGTCAATATGAGAGGAAGATATTTCACTTATAAGATAGTTGAGCATCAACCAAAATAAATTTGTAATGAACTATCAGCAAAAGTGATTCCAAAATTCCACTAGCATGATTTGCAGTTTTGCATTTTTTTTTTTTGTGCGAAACACTCAATATGGGTTTTCAGCATGAAACCTTTTGCAATTTTGATGTCCAGGATAGTTGAGCAGACAACAAACGAAACCTCTGGAAGTATATATGGCGTAATTTTTATCTGTAAGAGTAGTTTCTCCATCCCGGACATCAAAATCCCTTTTAGTATGTGAATTCTCCATGACAAAATTTAGCTGCCAAGAGGACTCGTGCCAGGTCCAAAAAAAATGTACAGGAAAATTATAGCAAACTGACTAGATGGATAGCTGAAAATGTAGAAGACAACTGGTAAAGAGAAGGTATTGGGCGGTTAACAAATAATAACCAATAGCAAAGGGCCATATGTAGCATGGCCACTTACTAATAGCACGGCCATCTGAGAGTGAGACACGTAATTCTTTACTATTGGTTTTCAGCCACCAATTAAGCCTTTGAATTGGCGGTTATTAACCACCTAATATTTGCTAACTGGTAAGAGGCACTTAAAAAGCTACTAGGATACCTTTGCCTCAAGAACTCACAGAGCACACACATACCAAACACAAAAGATATTTGCAGATTTAGATCGTACCAGATATTATCATCTGACGTAGAATTCAGCAACACAGAACTATCAGTTTGATTGTTATCACATTGAGAATTCAATTCCAGATGTTCACTTCTGCACTTAAACTGCAGCTTGAATGGCACTATCTGCACAAAAGCCACATAACTTTTATGTTATTATCTCTCTGCCAAGCAATTAGAAAAGGAGGAAAAAGTACAACCTAGAAACTTCAGATGTGAGTAAGTACAAAGCTAAAAAAGGAAAAAACATAAATTTAACTGACAGCTACAAAGTTCTGTCATAATCAGAGTTTCCTCCATTGAACTCTTTAAAATTACACTGACAATAACACGGAGTAACTCTGACAAAGTCAACTGACCTACATTGTGGAATTACTACAACCTGTCTTCTATATCTTTACAAAGGCAGTTTAGGCACTACAATAGTTGAACCAGAGTTTTCAGCATTGGAACGAACCTAATGCCAGTCCCCCTTTATAAGTGAAAAGCAAAAAAAAAAAAAAAATGCTTTTGTACAAAGATAGTCAACACATAATATTTGAAATGTAAGCCAGCCAAACATAATATATCACTGCAGCTTATTACCTTTTTATTGTATTTGAAATCGCGCTTTGGAAGAAAATGCAAAGGCAAATCTAAAGAAGAGCGAGCTTTAACCAACAAAAACAGCTTTGATGGGCCTATCATCAGTCAAAACAAATCATCTAACTTGAGAAATTTTAATTCTTTAAAACATGTGTTGGAGCTAAAATTGCCGTATCAACCACCTGTGTCTCTATCTGATCCAGCACCCTTTGAGACCAATGTCCGAATAACCTTTTCCCAAAAAGTGAAGAACAACAAAGTCATAAACTTAAGCACAAAAATTAAATAAGAACTACATCAATTTAAAAAAGAGAGAAAGAAAAGGTGGAAAAAAAAAAAAAAAAAACCTTTCTGGAAAGGACTTGAGAGAGTTTTGTTCTGGTAAAATCTGCAGGAATAATTCTTCCATGGGCAAAACAGAGTTCATAAAGATGCAGAGGTCTCAAGGGACTAGGCCCAAGAACCAGGGTGAGGCGCTGAATGTGGGGTACTTGAGTGATCAAGAGCTGAAGAGCAGTTTTGAAATCAGTAACTGCGTTCATTAGCTTTTCCAGCCTTCTAATTGCTTGCTTCACCTCTCTCTTTCTCCCAACATGCTTTCTCCTTAAAGACGCCTTCATTTCAGCAACTTGCGAAACCACTAGTGTCTCCTCCTAATTATTATTGTAATCATAATAAAATGAATATAAATTCTTAGGTTTTTTGGAAAATCAAACTCAACAAAATTTCAGTAGAAAGCAGTTATTTTTACATACCAAATCCTTATACTCTTTGTGCAACTCATCAAATTCAAGACTAATATCCTGTAACACGCTGAAAACGAGAATAAAATTGATGAAGTAATTAGGCTAACTTGGATTCAATGAAAAAGGAGGGATCTTTTACACTTAAAAACCCCAGAAAGGAGCCAAAAAAAAAAAAAAAAATAGTAGTTATACAAACTGCGTATACTGTAAATATACATACATAGTGTAAATATATAAGAAGATGATGCAATTGATGGAGAGAAAAGAGAGAGAGAGAGACATACGAAGGGATTTGGCGGTGCATGTAAAGGACGAAGCCCAGGAGATCGGTGGCAACGTGGAAGATTACGGAGCTGTCGAGGGAGTCCGATGTTGTCTCGATGATGTTGATGCAGTCCATCTCTGAGCTCCCGACGCCTTCCGCCACTATTGATTCTTCCATTGTGTTTTCTACGACAAGCTCCCGATCAGAAAGAAAGCAATATCAAGAAATGGTTCTCTCTAAGAAATCTTTTTTTTTTTTTTTAAATTTGAATTGCAATCTCCCCCTCAAATAATGCTGATTGGACCTGCTGGTTCAAGTTAAAACTCAAAAAGTATCGCTTTGATGGCCTTGTATTTTTCTTTCTTCTTTTTTCTTTTTTCTTTTTTTTCTTTTTTCCCTTTTGGCCTCTCTCATCTCCTTTTATGGGGCAAACTTCTTTAAATTTCATGTTCTTCCTATTGTAACCCCAGAAAACCAAAAAAAAAAAAAAAAAAACAAATAGAAATTTTGGGACAGCTTATGTTTATGTATTAAGGATAACTAATGCCATTTGGCCTAATTTTTCCTCTCCAAATGAAACAAAAAAAATGGAGGAACATATATATATATAGTTTTCCATGTAACTCTCTTACCCCTACTATTCTATTCAGTAGGAGTAGTATTCACTCCGCTCAGTAGTCACCAATATAATAATACATCTCAGCGAATCCCAAAAAATGCATATTACAGCTTCCAGTTCCAGCCTTGCAACACAAGTATCAGAAGCTTCAAACAGATTTCTGCTCATACCATGAACAAGCTGCTTCACAACGCTAGTTCTGCAGATCATACATGCATGGCTGATGAACTCCCAAAGTTATCTTTTCAGTTGTGGCTCTAAATCTCCAGCACTTCCTACAACAGATATATCGGTCTCTACACAAAGACCAATTGCTTCTCAAAATTCCTGTAAATCATTGGGAAGACGATAAACCATTTAAGAAGCATCGCCCCACGTTCTTCACAAAACACATCACTTAAAAAGTAAGAATATTTACCTTGCACACTACCAGCCCTCTGAACATGTTAAACACCATAACGCTTTAAGGCCTTGCTTAGACTTGGCATCACATTATAAGCTTGATAAGATCTTCTCAGTTCAATTATCGAGCCCACCTACACACCAACACAAAAGCAAGGAGTGGGAAAGAAATCGAATGATATCAATATGTAGCTAAAATAGCCCAAAATAGAGGATTTCACAGTAACAACATTTTTCTAGGCCGTCAATCATCAAAAGGTATGTTATCCATTTCAAAAGTCAAGTGAAAAACATCTAGGACCATCAACAAACAAAACCAAGGTTACGGCACCCAATATAATTGTGTAGTCCAAACAAGAGCATGATGCTTTAGAAACTAAGGCCACCCCTAATTCACCTAAAAAAAATATTGTCTCCATCACCAAGGCAAGTTTTCTGAGTTCAAAGTTTAAAAGACTCCTTAGCCATCCAACCACCACATTGCAGTCAAATTTATTTGCAAATGCATTGTAGCAAAGGGTTCTTAGAGAGTATAATATTTCCCCTCCTGTTTCAGGATTATTGGTGAAACTCGGTTGGTATTTCAATTCTTTCACGCTGCTGTATTTCTTTTCTGGTACAACAGGATGTCATAGGAGTGTACCTATGATCTTCATCAAGGGATTCTCCTAGGAACACCCTCACAATCCATCCAATAATTCCTTTATAGCATATTAACACATACCAAAGACAATAACTAAGGGTAATTGATTAAGATAGTGAATTCCCAACTGTGGCTGCATTGAGGTATTCCTTTCCTTTCTCCTTAGTAACTAATAGGCAGAAAATCCATTCTCCTGAAGGATCCAGTCGCTGCTTTACCAGGTGAAAAGGTTTTACCAGCTCTTGACATCACAGTTAGTGCAATGAGAAAGCTTCATGAAATACCAATGTCATGTCCAATCAAATCTAACTTCATAACAAACTTGCAGTCAGAATTCACAATTAATATGAGGTTAGTGAAAAGGTTTATATTTAAAAAGCTTAAGAATGGCAAACTTACAATTATTAAAACAGATGTGAAACCTATTGCAAATCCTTCATTGATGCCGCGTAAATAATGGTCAAGTACAGTAGATGTAGTGGCTAATACACTTAACAATAAACCACCTGCAGTGTTCAGCAAGTCATATGGTAACATCCAAGATACTAAGTAACGATTGAAGGAAACAATTGGATGGATATATACCCCAAAAACGTGTTGAAGCTTGTATCTTTGTTAGATATTCAATGGTCGCCTTTCCAGGCTTTATATTTGGAATTCTGGCCCCCATCTTGTTCAAATAATCAGCTATTTCTTTAGGCATGTTAGCCTGCAGACAAGTAATATCGATCAAAATTAAGCAGAAAGACGGGAATCCTTTTTTATTATCTGTAACAGTAAGTAGGCAAAATCGCAGTCACTGATAATCATAGATACATAAAAATGTAAAACAGAATTTCCCAATCCCCAAGTTGTATTTCATGGACAGTAATAACCTAATATGCAAGTGGAAGAATTCACCTCTAAAATGTTTGGTCACATTAGCACCTCTAGAGACCTACCCTTGCTATTATTCTCAGCTATGACACCAACACAGGAATGCAGAGAGATTCAAGAAGAGGAGAAAACAATCTATGTGTCTGTACACTGAATTCTACGAGGAGAATTAGACGAGCCATGAAGAAGTGATACGCTAATAAAAATCCAACAATAATCTCAGACAACCATAACCAAAATGGGAAGTAGATAGCCACAATTTACAAAATGATTTTGCAACTGGGAAGTTAAGAGAAAACTTACTATGTCAAATATATTAAAGAGGAACACAAAGAATGCATAAATTGTGTAGTAAACCCATGGCTCAGCACCGAGAGAAGTTTGAGGATTCAGGATATCCCTCACATTTCCCCAAAAACGTGAACCAAGAATGCTGTCGCGAAAGCATTATATTAGACAGTTGAAGGTGGAAAATCATGCAAAATACTGCAGCAAAATTTCATGGAAAATATAGATTGGAAATTTCAAATAGGGGCAGATATAGTCAGTTAATACATTTGAGACCACGAGAAAAAGAAACAGGGCAGAAATTTAAACTGCAATAACTCTCCAGATAATATGAAAACCAGTCTAACCCCAAAACGATTTGGCTAAGAAACAAGAAGCCGGCTTGACCAAAAGCAAGCAACATAAGGATAATCCAACATTAAAAAGATTCTGATGACTTCCTAGGTTTTGAAAATAATGCACATAAGATAATTAGCAGCAAAAACAGGAAAAACCTTGAAAAAGAAATTGCAAAGGGAGTAACCTTGCTAGGATGCTTGGAAATGCCAATAGATAAGAAGTGGTGAGAACAGGCTGCATCCCAGAAGGATTTATGTTGAATGGAATGTAAGGCTCCACCTCAGTGATTGGTGAATCTTCTCTGTTTCAAAACATTGAAATTGCAATGATCAATAAGGGTAACATCACACAGCAAGTCATGTATTACCAGGAACTAGCCAGGGTCAGTTGTTATGAAAGGTAAAACCATATATATGATGGCATTTAAAAGAGAGACTAAGGTTTCTAGGTCAATCTAACTGTGGCCAAATTGAACAGGGGTAGAGAAATCAAAATGACCATGCTCAGCCTTACAGCACTAACTTTGAAGAATGAATAGCAATTAAAAAAGACGCAATCATTTTTTGGTACTATCAACATGTCTCAATCTAGGCAGGACACCAATTTTTTGCGTAGTGTACATCAGTGCGATTGAGTCTGTGTATGTGAGAGAGAGGGAGGGATGCATGTGTTGACAGAGGATTATTTGTCCCGATAAGTCCAAAAGTTAGATAAAGGGCAACGTATTTTATGTAGAACAGACTCAATTAGATAGACATAAAAAGACAAACATATGCATGTGCCAATCATCCGAAAAGGCAAAAATACACAACCTTGCAGCAGAAGCAAGTTTAAAACCATAATATTGCAGCTTGATTTTCCGGCAACCCTCAGTCACAACAACTGCCCACATAGTTACTAAAACAAAAACTCCAATAACTGCAAGTACATATGGCCACCAGCTGATAGAACTTCCTGCAAAGACATAAAGAGTACAAATTACAGACAAAAACGTAAAAGGAAAAATCTCAAACAAGATGCTCCAATATACAAGAGAGCAAGAATCCAATTTTCCCACCACTCTATACATCAAGTGGTATTTCATCAATATAGTCTAACTCACGCATTTTGAAGAAGACAAATTTTCAAGCTTAATATCTAGTTGAAGGGGAGGGTGGAGAATTGCTCAGAAACATTAACCAATTTCAGTTCAACTAATTTTTCACGCGCCAACTTTAAATGTTGGTATTTATGAGACTGTACAGAGAGGCATAAAGAACAAGGAAAGAAAATGTTTCATGATCGGAACATTCTATGACGTTAATTAAGCTATGCAAGTAAATTTAAAACCATAAAGACTTTGATGTGGGATAAACAGGTCCAGGCGAAAGAAACAACTATCAAGAATGTATTGCATTCAAGAGGAGCAATGAGCTTAAAGAATCATGTCAAATGTGATAGAACAAGAAGAAACCTGCAACATTGAACATATGAAAGCATTGGTTTTACTTTTTCTTTACTTTCTAACTTCTTTAAAAAAACGTCAAAAAAGGAGCAGGTTAATGAGATTAATAATGATCAATCATAAAAAAATTGAGTAGAGAATCCCATGACATTTAGATAGTCTCCATAGATAAAAATAAAACCTATATTGTATGGTTTATAAAGTCAAGAAGTATTTGTGCAACTAAAATGGCATAAAAGTTAGATGTGGTTTTCACAATTCCTCATTTATTACACACCTGAGAGTTGAGAGAGCATTTTGTATAATGTATCCATGTAGCCAGTCAAAATCCCCACACATATTATCAAAGATGACCCCTGACCTGCAGAAAGCGCCGGAAAAATCAAGAAAACATAAATCAACAGGAACTTGAATGTACTTCACTACTCTGGTGATCAGATCTCTGACAAATTTAAGCTTTTCCAGCCAAAAAAACCTAAGACTATCAAGTTCTAGGCAGTAAGAAACAAGAGTAGATAAAGTGTTTGACCAGAAAACAGAACAAGCTAGTAACTCACAGGAATTCTGCAAAAACTACAGAGCAAGACATTATAGACAAAACAAATAAATCACAAATCCAGACAATACCGAATCCAGCCTCTGATATCTTGTCGCAAATCCATGTCGTAGTCATTGCACCACATACCAGAAGAAAAGATGCCACTATAACATGCTTTACCCTGCAAAACAATAAGTACATAAATAAATAAAAATCACATTATAGAAAATAAGCATTTTGTAAGCAATTCTTAAAACTCTAGAAATTATTTCACCTATAACACAAAAGTGCACTACACTGGAGAAGAGCTCAACAGTAAACAACACAAATAAATTGTCACAGTAACAAATTGTACTGCTTGTACTACTTGCACAAACACGATCACTTCTGCCTAATAGAAGTCCCAAGACAATCAACCCATGCTGTTAAGATCGTTCCCAGACGTAAATCCCCCAAGCCCATCGCATAGAACAGTCATCTACTAAAAAGAAAAAGGACCTGAAAAACACTCAAATTCAGAATACTCATCCAATATCAAAAGCAAATCATGTATGTGTGTTACAGTAACCGCCGCAATGAATAACAAAAGATCCTGACCATGAAGAAATTATGGATAGACAATATTTGGTCTTCAATTGCATAACATCCATAAAAATACAATCATATGTTTAAAAAATTACCGAAAAAAAAAGTTCTTTTTTCCCAAATCACCTGTAACTAGCTGCATAAATGGAATATGGAAGTGAATAACATGAAAGAATCAGAGCCTCTACTATTGCAAAGCCAAGTGAAATCCACCATCTGAAATACACAAAGCTCGTAATACTCATTAATCAATGACAGTAACAAGTGAAGCTAATAACAGAAAAAGTTTTTGCTAAGAATTCATTCTTATCGCTTGAAATAAATAACCAGACACACATATAACTCTTAATCTTCTCGTGGCCATCCAAGCCTTCTTTTCGCAACTTCACTAGAGAAGGAACAACATGACAAAGAACCTGAACAGCAAAAACCAGGTAAATTTACTCATGGAGAGTTCATGTTGAGAAGAACAACTTCGACACGGTAACTAGGTTAAAACCAACATACATAGACAACATTCAATCGAGGATCGATATCCGTGTTCTACTTATATATATGAGGAAATTCAAAAGAATAAAACAATATAAAAATGTATGCTTCACCAAATAATTCGGAAAATCATAGCTTAGATGGTAAAAGTTGAACATTCTTCTTTGAACAAATATTATAAAGAAAGCAAGACTATGTACAGCAGCTCAAATGTACAATCACGGAGAATTGACCAACTAAGACCACAATAATGCTTTACTCCAAAGAATCATTCTGATTCTTAAAAACTTTGAACCTGATAACCAAAAGATCACTAGCAAATGCATTTGATCAGTTCCAAAGTATGTCATGCATCTTTAACACCAAGCTCCTCAAATCAAAAATGACATTTCAGTGAAGAAATCTCAAGCATGTACAGGACCATCAGTCTAGTGATCAAAAACATTATCCTAAAAGCTAACCAACTAAACCTGCATAAGAATTGATGCTGCAATTTGAGGACTGATACCCAGCTGGAAAAGAGAAAGCTTGAGTTCTGGTGACCAATCACCAAGTTCATCTGCAAAGAATAGGAAGAATGGTGTCTACCAACATAGTCACAGGGGAACAATATTATTGAAAGAAAAACACAGAAAATGAATAAAAAGGACAGCAAAAAGTTGAATAAAGACCTAGGTAGAAAAGTTCTAAACATAGCTGGCATAGCTCAGAAAATGCAAAGAAAATCTTATAACCGGAATTGATAAATGCATATGGAAGTTGAATGCTTAAAATGTATTACATTTAAAAATGCATCATGCACGCAGTGAAAAACCATGGGCTTACCTACAGAACCCGAGACAAAGCTAAGATAGTCCTCTGGTATCAACCTCCTATCAAACCCAGGTAGAGGGATGAAGTATCCAACACGACTTATCACAATTAGGAGGGCAGTGACAAATAACCTTCGTCGAATCTCACTCTTAAAAAAAGATTCAGCAGCAGTATTCAGGACCGAACCCAGACGAACAAAGCTCAAAAATCTATTTCTAAATGCTTTAGGCCTAGGCATCAGAGAATCATGGTCATTGGGATCATACGAAATGACAACTTCCCCACCACTGGGTTTTGGCACAAGCTGTTGATAACTTAAAGAATCTGCAGATGCAGCTTTGGCTTCAAAATGTCTCCCTCCAAGCTTACGAGTAATATAATAAGAAAGTCTATTATTTTGCTTCTCTAACAACCAAAAAGATTTTTTACTCAATTCTGAACAATTTGCCTTGAATGAGAATAACCTAACAGGTGCTCGATGACAGAAAGCCCCACTCTGTACAATAGCCTTGCCTGCATATGAGAGATGAATCAGAACATTACACAGACAACAATGTAGCAGACTTCGGTGTGCGCTCATATTTCTCCTTGTTTGTTTTTTGGTTCAGGACATCAAATTTGAGATGTGAAGGCAAGAATCATAACCTGTAGAACACTTCAAATTTGATGCATGACAAGTAGAAATTTTAAAAATCCTTACCAAGAAAATTTCCTAAATCAAACTCAATAAGCAAATTTTCATACTCCACTCGCTAAAACCAATGCTCAAGAAAAGATGAAGACATAAATTGAATCAAGAGAAGGGAAATGGTGGGCACCAACAAGGGATAAAAACAATAAAATTAGCAATGGAACGGAGAGAAAATGTTAACCAAACAAGGTTCCAAGAATAAAATCAAAACTTCACAACATAAATGAGTGGCATCAATCATCAATTAGGGAGACTCGTATTAAAATCCTGGTCCCCAGTAACACAAACTTATTTCCACCATCTCTTTCAAAGCAAGAATGACGTTCAATCTTTACTAAAACACTCTGGACCAATTTCAACTTCTTGAGCCTGCCAGATAAACCCTAGCTAACTCGAAGATAAACCCTAACTCGATGATGCTGCAAGACTAACCGGAACAAGAGGAAACATAGGAAAAACAAATAATTACCCTTCAATCAATAAAACAGTGAGGAGACAACTTGAAGCAACATTGCGTAACTTTTCGCTTACGTGAATGTTCACAAATTTTCAGTATTATTCATGAATTCAGTCGACTTCAATTTTGAAGCACGAAATTGAGTTGACAACAACATACACACATATTGAAGTGAACTTAATTGTAAGTACTTTAACATTTTGCTCGACTATGGATTACATGATGAAAAAGAAAAAAACAAGAAGATTTGCCTCGAAACTTGGAGCACTTGGTACCGAAGACTTGGGGGTGAGAGCCGAGAATGGTAGCTTCCATGGCCGAACAGTGCAGAGAATGGTGGGAAAACAAAAACCCGTACTAAAGAGAATGCTCATGGACTACGCCATTATTCTTCTACGGACTATGCTTGTAAAGTTTTCACTTTTCACTGGTCGAATTGGAATACATAGGCAGAAAGGTTGGCGTTGTGTTGACGCGGCTGTTTTACATTTGTTCTTTATACGGGACTACGAGTGGTGCGTAGCATATAAGCAAAGTCATTTTTTAATTTAACTTTTTACGTGCGAAAAATGCAAAAACAAAAATAATCATAATAATATCAAGGGTTAATTTCTAAATACCTCAATGTGGTTTATCGAAATTGTTGGTTACCTCCATGTGGTTTATAAATATGCATTTTTTTCTTTATAGTTTGGTTTTTTTTGCAAAATTGACGGATTTAACAAAATTAATCGCAGATCTGATGTGCCTTTATCTCTATTACATGATGAACTCATGCTTTTACTACTTAAATATGTTGGCATATAAGAAATAGGTTAAGGAAGAAGATGGTGTTTTGCAATAAAGAACTCGGTTGATTGAAGAAGAGATTGAAGAAACTGATGTATTTAACACAACAATTCAAGGCTCTGCTTGTCCTTTTATATATAATATATAAATTAATAATTAAATATTTGTTTTGTTATAGCGTTTTTTATTCAGAACCGTTAGTTTTGTTAAATCCGTCAATTTTGCAAAAAAAACCAAACTATAAGGAGAAAAATGCAGATTTATAAACTACATGGAGTTAACCAGCAACTTCGATAAACTACATGGAAGTATTTAGCAATTAACCTTAATAATAATAATAATATTAATTACACCTACCTCCTTGAAGTTTGACTAAACTCTCAAATAAATATTATAGTTTAGCCAATTTGAAAAATAAACTCCAAAGTTTAGATAATTATACCAAAAAAACAAAAATTTGTTATTAGTCAACTAAACTAATCTCTCAAATAAATATTATAGTTTAGCCAATTTGAAAAATAAACTCCAAAGTTTAGATAATTATACCAAAAATACAAAAATTTCTTATTAGTCAACTAAAAATATATCATAAAATTCCTAAAAATGTGTATGAGATTAATTATATTTACTTTCCACGAAATTGAATTAAATAGTTAATTTTATAATTATTTTAGTGTATTAATGTCTTTTCTTTTACTTCCTCTGTTTCAAAATATTTGACATTTAACCATTTTGCACATCTATTAAGAAAAATCATAATTATCGTAAATCATTTTGCACACCTATTAAGAAAAATTTTAATTACCGTAAATAAAGTTTTTATGAAAATATGTGTAATCAACTTTTTATGAGTTATTTATCTTACTTCATCAATTAATGAGTTTTTTCATCTTCTCTCTTGCCTCGTTATCCATTAATACATGCAGGAACGCATGGTTTTATTTAGTAAAACCTTTCATTTTATTATTAAATTAAAGTGCATCTATTAATAGATGTATAGAAAATTGTTAAAAGAATTAAATACATATAGGTAAAAATAGAAGTATATTAAAACGTCAACTAAATTGTAATAAAATTTTGTAACTAAAACGTCAAATATTAAAAAAACGGAGGGAGTACTTTGCTAATGTTTGTTGTTTCTAGATGATTGAATGCAGTTAACTATATAGCATTGATTTGGTAATTTGATCAAACATTTAAAACATAATTAAACCCAAAAGTAACATTGTGTACCCTTTTTATTTGAAAATAAGAAATGTGCAATGTAAATTAAAAAGACACTAAGATACAAACCTCACATTTTACGTTAATGTTGTCTAAAATGCAATTGGTCCCAATCTAATTACATTCCAAACAGAGAAAACTTGATTTAAAATATTAAAACTTGGAATTTGGATACTTGCAACGCATGGAAGCCTCTTTCCAACATCTTCCGAAAAAGTATTGAGGGTTAATATGTACCAACTCATAGAGAACCATATACAAATAAGTGAAAATATTGCGTATTGTGCACACCAACTAAGTTGATAAGTTAATTATCCAATATTTTCTCCTTATGCTACCTTCACATAATGAGTTAACATACTTAAAAACAGAAGTGCCTGATTTGTTCTTTGCGTTTGGATACTTTTGGACAACAATAGCTTTGTACGTGGTCTGTATCTTGTTTTCGAATTATGGATTGATTACATCAAATACTCATTAGAAAGTTAGCATCTACTGCTACTTACAGCTTGAGTAAATTGCTCCATTTGGATGCTATCTAGACATGATATCAAGTTATGAACTATTTTCTTTCTTTCTTTATTTTAAAATTTCAAATGCCAAATAAATAATTATTAATAATTTATTGTCTTTTCCTGATGGTGTTATTTAAATTACACCGAATCACCACCTAAGTGGTGAGTGGGTTCGTCAGCAGCAACAGCAATAAAATGTCATTGTGGTTGTGGGTTCTTTTTTCAATTATTTGTTTGGAGCGGCTATAGCTAATAAGTCCATTCCTTGGGCAGAAAAATTTCGGGCGAACACCATTGACCACCTGTTCTCCCTGTTGATGCATCAATATTATTGCTCCTTTTAGTCTTGAGCAAGTTACAGTCGACCCCATCATCCTTGGATTGTTTCCTAGTATACTCTGTATAAATTAAAAATCTAACGTTAGTTAGTATTTAGGTTTATTAATACATATTGATCTGGTAGCATGAATAAAAACCTTGGTGGGACTTGTTTTGTAACCGGAGTTCGTGTACGTTAAGGTTGAGAGCTTGCACAACACGGTAAGGAAGGAGAACAGGAGGACAAGCTGCATGCATTTTGCAAAAGAGCAATTGCAAGATCAACAACTATACTAATTAAACAAGTATAGTAACTTCTTTTTTACGTGAAATATATTAATTGATAAAAATTACCAGGCTTGTTGGATGATTGACACTGAGTTCCAGCTCGTCGTGGAAGAAAGACCCCTGTCCCGCAGGATCGTTGCCCAGAACCTAGGAACACGGCTTGCATTCCAGGTCCACCAAATGCCGACCTCGTGTTCGTCCCATTTCTTGTTCTTTGGGATCTCAGCTGGTTGGATCTCCACCGCTGTTCATGAATATTCATCAACTATGCATTTTTTTTTTCCCTTTTCCCAGTTGCAAAGCATGTGAAAAACAAGTACAAAGGGAGTGGAAACTGGAAACAAACACTCGTGTTTGGTTTTATTGACTTTGGAACAGGTTATGGGGCAATATTTTTGTATTTTGAAAGAACGAGGAAATTGAACTCAATATTTAATTCGTTGCCTTGAAACAAAACAACAGAACACTAATCAATATTTGGGAGTAGGCTGTAAATTGTGATATGATATCATGATTCTATCAGGGTAATATTCACACTTACTCAAACTGACATTGGAAGCATTAATTCTAGAGGAGATGTGAATTAATTCAATTTTACTGTTTTGGATGATGCAGTTAGCTATCAATTTGGTATCTAGATATGGATTCGTTATCCACTAACAAGTAAAATATCAAAATGGCACACTATCGATCTTTAAATACTTCAAAATGCTGAGTTTTACGTGCTTCTCTCACTTAATATCAAACTTAAATGAGGTCCGTCCTTGAAGTTTCTTTGTTGAAATTAATTAGAACAGAAACTGACCGCTAGTATTTTAATCCCTCATTTATCACCACCAAGTAAGCATTGAAGAAATTTTTTTTTTTCCCCCCCTTTAAATCATACATGCAGAAAGATTTGGAAATTAGAATTGGCCGCAACATTTGGGGGAGACATTTTGACTGCCTCCACCTTGATTATAGGTCACACGTTGACTGCGCGTGTTTTTTTATCCGCATGTAACTTAATTAACTGTATGGAAAATCTTAAAAAAATCTCAGCGGAGAACACAGACAGGCAGAGTAGGAAGCTTTTTAGTTTTTTAACTTTCCAGCTTTTCAAAAATCCACATAGGATGATAGGAATAGTTCAGTTGAACAATAAGTAAAAAAATTCATCCATAATAAATAAAAATAAAATAAAATAAAATGTTAAATAGCTACTCACCGAATGATGAAGTGGTTCCGGTGACGCCGGTGATCTAGAGTGATGCCGTTTTGGCTGGTGGTGCTTGAGATATCTCAACTCATCCTTCAACCAACGCAAGAGAAGAGAAGAGAAGACAGTTTTGGTAAGGAATAATGAGGATAAATTAACACGAAAAAAAAGAATACGAGGACGAGAGTATTGGAAGTGCATGAAGTTGGAGAGAAAATTAAACAACACCTTGTTTTGATCACATGCCTCAACAGCATCGTCGTCAAGAACATTTGTAGGAAGAAGCCACGGCATTCCATCCGCCTCAAAACTACCAAAACTACTATGATTTCCATTCTCATCAGCCATTAAAACAAATTACTACTAATCGACTAGAAGGTGGTGGCGGCGGCCTGCTGGTGGTTATGGCTGAATGCTTTCCGGCTGCATCAATGAATGGATTATAGTTAGTGTTGATGTGGAGTTCCAACTCTAAACCTGCAATGTATCTAAATTGCTCTTAATTACGTGGAGACTTCCAAAGAAACAACATATTTATACCCCTATTACACTTATGTTAAGGTACGTAAATTAGTTGACCTTCATTCCATAAAATATATTTAATATTATATTCATTTGTTTGGATTTACTACTTTATCCTTCCTTTATTCACTATTTCTTTTATTACCGTAAGGCTTAAGTAATACTACGATTAATTTTTCCTTTTTTTTTTTTGGGTTTATGTTATTGATTTTGAAGAGAGTCTTGCAACCTTTTTTTTTATTTTTTATTTTTTTTTGGGGATGGAAACAGAGTATAACTTCTTGTATTTAATTAATTTATATAAAAAAAGGATTACAGAGGCATTTGCATTGCATCAAACAAAGTTAAAAAGAGATAAAAATAAGAGGGAGGGAATGGATATTTGAGTAATCTTAGGGAAAAAACAAAAAAAAAAAAGGGAATGATGGAGGGGGTGACGTGGGGTACGTGGAGAGGTTGGATGGGGTTGGGTAAACCCCTCCTCGTTCAGATTGGTTGTTGAAGTTAGTCCTGACGTAAGTTAAAGGTATTATCGCAGCTCCAAAAAATCCGTCAATCTTATCTGTGAATGCCTTTTGTTTAATCTTATTATGGGTCAACCATGCAACAGAAATAGTTTTGAAATACAAGTAAAAACTTGAATATGGGAGAGAGAAGAGAAGGGTATCAATGTTCCATTCACAATCCTCCTCATAACATTTAGGCATTTAGCACATGGGATTACGCAGTAGCCCGTAGTAGTAGGGAGTTAATAATCCTTGTTTCTCAAGTTTTTAAAAGTCTTAACCAACACACCCACTCACCAGAATCTCAACAACTTAACAAGTCAACCAGTTTTTTTGTTCCTTCTTAAATAAATAAATAATAAATAATAATAATAATCATAATTGTTCAGGTTCATACTTCGTAGTATTGGTCCCATCCATCTTCTCAGTTGTGGTCTTCCACTAAATTCTGATTTTAAGGTTACAGACATCCATGAAGCCATCAACAAGAAATGATTAGGTGAGAGTGAGACCAATTTGTCCATTTATAGGTATATTATAAAACTCAGGTTCCAGTAGAGTTTGTATATATCGTACATATATATATTTTTATATGCTTCTGTAAATGCCTCTATATTCTAAACCTTTGCTTGCAAAATTGAACAGTACCAGAAGACAGTTTCACAACTAGTTAATTATCTTAGAATTTTAATATGTAAGTAACCATAACCAGGAAAACTGCAGAATCATAAGGGAGTACCAGAAAACCATTATAACTGAAGAATAAATCATCATAATGAAGCCAATATGGTCCAAAGTCATCACGTACGTCCATCTTCCCTATGCCAAGCATGAAGCATTATAGTGGGTATTGCAAAGTATGGCAATGGCTCCTTCATCCATAGTGGTGCACCACGATCTGCCTCAGAGATTTTTACGAACATTTGCCACCAGTGAAACACTTGAGATACTTGTTCTGCCTAGCGCTTCTTGTTTCTTCTGGCTCACCCAAATGATCAGATATCCTGCCAGGGTCCCCATGTGCCTTGTTAAAGGCTTCCTTCTTCCACCCATTTACAACTGGATCACCAATTCACAACTTTCAAGATCCTTTGGAGAGGTCATCCCTGTTCATCGCCCTTCGACGGGAGGAGCGGACGGTTGTCGAACAAACATCCACCGAAACAGAATAAAACACCCTCATCATGCTACAACAGCTCATGGCAAATATTTTTCAAAGTTGATGCAGCAAAGCATCTCAACAATTCTTATAATTGCAGAATCAAACTTAATGGAGACATCTATCCAAGTAGATGCACAACGAATATATATCTCCAAGCTACCAATCTTGCATTGTTCAAGTTAAAAAGCTTGGAACTTTAGTCACGCACATTTTGCTTGTAAGCTTTATGAGCTGCCGAGTTTCCTCGTTCAATTGTACATCATCCTTTTTCATCCTCTCTGCAATTACAACAGGCATTTTTCCAGCTTTTGCATAAGTTCGGAGGAGCGAGTTGTATATTTCTGTATTCAAGTGTCCAGCACGTCGAAGAGTGGCTAAAAATTTTTCTGCTCCTTCAATATTGCCATTCTCTTCAAGGATCCCATATACTTTCTCGACCATATTTAAATCCGGGTCCCATTTTTTCACACTACCAATAGCTTTATTGAAACTATCAAGTACCTTTTGTATCTGCTTTTGTTTCAAGTAAGCCCAAGTTAGAAGCTCCCAAGTTGTATAGGTAGGTGTTATACCTTTTTCAACCATCTGGTTGTAAAATTTTTCAGCCATTTCCATCTGATTTCTATTGATGTATGCAGCAAGAAGTAAATTCGGAATCCTAGTGTCCCCAGTTGGAGAAACAGATCTCCATTCTGTATAAAGCTTCTCTGCCTTTTCAAATTCATCGAGTTTTAGTAAGGATGCAATCATGCACATATACTCAGAATCATTCAACTTGCGGAACATTGACTTCATCTTCTTCCAAATCCAGTAAACCTCGTCTTTATTTTCCAGGCTTGTATGTAAGCTAATGAGAGAGGAATAAGCAGATCGATATTTCTTTGAAATTCTTTTCTCCATTTCACCCAGAGTGGAAGCCGCTTTTTTCTTGAGTGAACTCTTGATGTACATGCTAGTTAACGTGCTATAAGTCAACCAATCTGGATCTATTCTTTCCTTCTGTAGCTCCAATAACACTTTTTCAGCGAGTTCTACATCATTCTGCAATGCACATACTGATAACCACAGGTTATAGGTGACCACATCTGGTGAAGTATTCTTCTTTAATTCCTGAATCATTACAGCAACCTTCTCCAACTGCCCTGTGGAGATATACAAGTTCAGCATATGGTTGTATGGAAGAGGATGCTTCAAGAAACCACATTCCGACATTTTTGCCATGAGAGCCTCGGCTTGATCAGATGCGTTGTGTTGGGTATAGGTGTGAAGAAGAGCACTGCATGTTGTGTGGTCTTTCACTTTATCAGGAAGATCTTCAAAGAACTTTTCAGCGCTGTTGATGCCTCGAATTTTTGCAATTAAGTCCAAATGGACAGCATAATCCCCTGGCAGTAGTTTTATATCTTTCTGTATTCGCATCCACTCACAAACCTACAAAAGGAACAGGAACAAAAATCGCAACCATTCAGGAAGGAAACCAACAAAGTGACCTCAATGATTAACGTCTTGAAAAAGATTAAATCATCATCAATGCAGCAAACTGGGAACCTTCAAAAATTACTCTACTTATTCAATCTTAATCATTTCCACAACTACTTCACCTAACAAGGAACTGCAAATCCCTGAGTTGACAAGTCTCTGTTCCGATTTTGACGAAAGGGTAAACTTTTTATTAGCATAATTTACCACAAGGTCGAGTCACTAATCAGAACGAGTTATTAATTAAACACTTTTAGCTCAATAGTCAAAAGTACTGTGGGCAAAAGTTGTCAAGACTTAACAATGCAAAACAAAAATCAATTCTATGATCGAAATCAATAAGTGGAATAAATAAGACAAATTATGGAGAAATGAAGATATAAACCTCAAGAGAATGTTTGTAGCGCTTGAGCTTACGGAGTTCTCGGACTATGCGATTGAGCTCGTACTTTTGAACAACGTGTCCTTCCTCTTTCCATTTGTTAATGGCGATGACGGCGCTACGCTTTGTATACACCAGACTCATTAACCTCCTGCCTAACGTGTCCTTGCCACCAGTGGTGGTCGTCTTCGTCTTGCTGCTCACGCCATCTGTTGTTGAGGGCTTCACTGTCACCGCCGAGAAATAGCGCACGGCGACGAATGATGTGCGGAGAAAGCGAAAGCGGGGGAGCATAATTAATTTTCACAGGACACCAAAGCGGCGGCGTCCCCAGTGCAGCGTAGTACAGGGTCTAGACTCTGCCTGTACTGCAAGTAGGCGGTTCAACTACACTGTTGTTCTTGGGCCTCAACTGTTAAAAGGCCAGTTCTCATTTTATCCGCTAAGGCCAGGCCAATCTAAAGAACAGGCAGAAGCGAAGGGGTGTTAAAGCGATCGACCCACCCACAAGTAGATCGGTTAACTACTGGTCTCGAAGTCGATTTGATCGAGTTCAAGTCTAATTTGATTTTGAATTTGAGTCGAACTCCTATTATATAGACTCGAGTGAGAGTTTTTTTTAAATTTTTTATATTTATATTAATATTTTAATCTCTAATATTTAATAAATTCTAATATAAGCAACTTATATTTATATTTTAGTACTTAATTTTATATCAAATTATAATTTTATTATACTAATTTTGGAAAATTACAAATACATCATATAATTTTTTTTTATAAAAAGTTGAAAAAATTAATAAAAAATTGAGCTCGATACTCGGAGTCAAACTCGAGCTCAAAAAAGGGTGCTTGATTGAATTCGAATTCGAGTACCACCTCCAACAACCTAGAGACAAGCTTGAGTAGGGGTGTAGTCGAGTTAGACTCGACGTACACCATCAGCATAACTACGAGATCAGATTCTCTATCCAATGTTTATCTTATCTTATTCTAACTAACATTCAAACGTAGTTTTATTAAAAGTAGGGACTAAATGCATATTACTATTAAAATTACTTTATAATTATTAGATTTTAACTAAGATATTAGTAAATTCTAAGACGAAAACGTAATTTTAATTAAGACAAAATAAAACTTACAAAATATTGTAGTGAAGATACGTGTCCATAACCATTTATTGTTAATAAAATAAATAAATAATAGCTTGTGAATGCCGAATATAAATGTATAAAATCAAAGAGAAAAGAAAACCAACCAAAGAAAGGACGCGTAGCTCTCACGCTCAGTGATTTGCTCGTTCGAATCTTCGATCACGCCACTCACTCTCACAGTCTCATCATTTTGATCCTGGAAAGTGGAAGCTTTCAATGGGTGGTGGTTCCACCTCCGGAGCTCGCACAAATGTACGCGTTGTTGTCGTCGGCGATCGTGCTACCGGCAAATCCAGCCTCATTGCAACCGCTTCAGCTGAAAGGTTCGTCAAGCAAGTTCCGCCTGTTCTTCCCCCCACTCGCCTTCCGGCGGACTTCTACCCTGATGACGTTCCTATCACTCTCATTGACACCTCATCCAGGTCTGTTTTGTAATAGTAACAGTAAACTTCAATCATATTATGATATGCTCTCTCTTTTTGCTTGAATTTCGTAACAGTATTAATCTATCGTGTTTTGATTTTGCATTCTAAAATCTAAATAACATATTTTGTTCTTAGTTTAGTTTGGAGAATAGAAGCAAGCTTGCTGAAGAATTGAAGCGAGCCGATTCAGTAGTATTGACTTATGCATGCGATCAGCCTTCCACACTGAAGCGCCTCTCTACGTTTTGGCTTCAAGAACTTCGACGTTTAGAGGTATTTGTGCTTTCGTATTTATCAATGTTTATTCGTCCCTGTGTCCTATAATCTTTCTTTGATTAATCTGTTCCTTTGATCTCTTTGTGTAGACATTGATGTGAAATTGTGAATGGTACAGAGATTAATCAATCTCAAGCGAGAATTCTTTCTTTCTTCCTTATGAACATTTAAATATGATCCAATCAGAAAACTGTCAAAAGTTCGTTCTTGTGCTGCCACTCTTCAATTCTCCAGTTCATCTGAAATATAATCTTGTTGTTCACGAGACTTTATGTACTTACATCTGTTACGTATTTGTAATTCATTTGGCAATGCTTTTAAAACAAAAATTTGGATAAAAAGTTGCCAATAGCAGTCTTCGGCTGCAAAGTGCAATCTCTTTGTAATTCGCTTGAGCTATGCGTTTAAACAAAAATTTTCAGATAAGGGTGCCAGTCATAGTCGTTGGCTGCAAGCTGGATAAGCGAGATGCAGATGACCATATGAGTTTAGACCAATTTATGGCCCCAATTATGCAACAATTTCGGGAGATTGAGACTTGTATAGAATGTTCTGCTGCACATATGGTTCAGGTCCGCTCAACAGTTAAATTCCCATTTATTTACCTTTTTTTTCATGGAAACGGGCTATTAATGTTATGCTGGCTCGTTTACAGGTCCCTGATGTGTTTTATTACGCTCAAAAGGCAGTTATTCATCCTATAGCTCCATTATTTGATCAAGAAACCCATACTCTGAAACCTCGCTGCATAAGAGCCTTAAAACGGATATTCATTCTTTGTGACCATGACATGGATGGTGCCCTCAATGATGACGAGCTGAATGAATTTCAGGTTGTTCTCCACTTTTTTTTCCCTTTTATCCTGGTTTATGTGAAGAAATGATTTATCTTTGCTGTTCAAATTTGTGTCTGACATTGTCACTCTTTCCCTTGATTTCATTTTCAATAATTTGGAATAGGCGAAATGCTTTAATGTTCCACTACAACCTGGTGAAATAGTGAGTGTGAAGAAAGTTGTACAAGAGAAGCTGACTGAAGGAGTCAATGACCTTGGCCTTACCCTGACAGGATTTCTTTACCTAAATGCTATTTTCATAGAAAAAGATCGAGTTGAGACAACTTGGAGTGTTTTAAGAAAGTTTGGTTACGATGATGAAGTTAAACTCAGGGATGATTATCTACCCCGTACATTAAAAAAGGCTCCTGACCAGGTGATTCTTCTAATAATTTGGGTTACTGTGAATAATCTCTTCCATTTGGAATGAAAATTTTCATGTAATGTTGGCTCTTCCGGTTTCTAAACCTGTTATATCAGTTTACCACGATCTGTTTCTAGGGAATTTTCACAGTCAAATAAAAGATTGTTGAACTGACACATATTAGTGGAGAAATATAGACATAATCCTTGTTCTACTCAAATGAAGATTCTTAAAGATGGTAAAATATAAATGATATGCTAGCCCTCGATAAACATGTTCTATCAATAAGCAAGGTTTTTTTGTTGAACTAAATGTGGGTGAAATGTATTCCAGCAGTTTGATCATACCTTAACCTCTTCTTTCTGAGTATCTCTTTGATATACAAAGAACAAACTTTGTACTGTGTATAAAGTTCAGTATATCAGTACATGTCTAAAAGTGTTGATGTCTTCTTGCAGACAATGGAGTTGACCAGTGAAGCCATTGAGTTCTTGAAGGGGGTTTTCAGTACTTTTGATGCTGATAAAGTATGATAGCATCTTACTACATTATAAGATCATTTTTTTGCGATTAAATTTTTTTAAACCTATCAAGTTTCAATTTTGCGAGGTAATATTAGTCAAAATTTTCTTTCGAGACTAATAGTCTATTTTTTATTTATCGTATTCTTAGTGTCATTTTGCAAGTGCATCTTTGCTTTCTATCTTTTAGATAATATCTTCTAAAATCATCGTTGCAACTAGGCAGTGAACTTGTCAATCTCTGTTTGGTAAAATGGTTTTCTTTGGGGAATAGCTTCCATCAAAAGTTTAATTTCCGAGCCAGCAATTTATGATCATAGACAAGGGTGCCTACTTGGCCCAGTTTCTGGGGGAAAGCTGGAAAGGAAAAGGTATATGTCCCCTGCACCATATCACGAGCAAATAAGACAAAAATTGAAGAATACTTGTGAGGCTTTAGGATGCCTCTGAGTTTGATACCTCAGTCCCAATTCCTGCATCAGGACTCTAAGAAGGGTGAGACTTGGTTAAAAGTGAGAGCCTAAACATTCAAGTTCAACCTGGAATTTCCACTTTGGCATACAATGGCAAGTTCAAATAAGTTGGCTTGTGTGCTGTGGTTGGATTGGCATCTGTGAGCTTGTGGGTTTTGATGTGACAACACAAAAGATTGAGCTTTTATCTCCTTTATGGGTCTGAGAAAACATAAACTCCTGTGGAGCCTCCTAGGTGATGAATATCACGATTCATATTTGAATTTTGGGTTATGTATCATGGATGGTGATGAAAAAGTTGATAATTGACTGGGTAGATGTGTGAAATAGAACTTAGTTCATCCCCTATTTTCTAATTTGAATATTATTTTGAGATTCAAAAAGTTTCTTTGGCATTTTAATTTACTTTCATCTCATTGTTTCATATTTGAACACATACTTTTTAGATTCCAAGGTTCCTTTTGCCTGTTAATATGTTGTGATTTTATTTTTGTACAAGTCAGTGCAAGATAAATGTGCAGCTTGGAGCTCAATATGCTTAAGACCTTCTCTTATAAAATGCTATGATCTACTGATTATTGAATCTGAATAATTGCATGAGCTTTTGTGCTCGACAGGATGGAGTTCTTCGAAGGTCAGAACTTGATGATCTATTTTCAACTACACCAGAAAGGTTGGTTTCTATGAGCAGGTTTTGTTAGCTTTCCTGAACTGTTGGTGTATTCTCTATGTTATTGTTAACTTCGGTAAGATGACAGGGTATGACAGTGTTATTATGTCTGTCATCTAACTTTGGATAACTCTCTGGGAACATGACTTGACTTGAAAACTCTAAGCTATCAAACTGTGTTCTTCTCTTTTCTGTTATGAAATTCTATAATAAGTTGGTTAAATGAAGATAAAGGATAAAAAGTTTAAGCTTTCTTATTTAATGCCTATCCATTGTGAGTAAAGTTTTGGATATGGCAACTTATTGGATAATACTCTTATATAAAATCATGCTTAACTTCTTGTCCCTTGACACTATTCTTATGCTTCATCCATGTTTCTCTATCATTAAAGAAGATTGAATTCTGCATAAATATGATTTGTTTATTATGATGTTTATTGCTTTTTTGAATTTTTAATTGTCTTTGATTCTGGTTTGGGTGCTGCACATGAATTATTGTTTACTCTTTTTGTTTTCCTTTGAGATGATTAGTTATTTACATGCTTCTTGTGGTTTATTCTTTAGTCCATGGGATGAATTTCCTTACAAGGATGCAGTTGAGAGAACTCCACTGGGGGGCTTATCTCTTTCTGGGTTTCTTTGTGAGGTCTGTATGCTTCTAGCTCTTCAATGATCGTTCCTTCCAAACCTGCTATAAATGAAATGTGTTTTTATATCAATTGCATGAGTATCTTTAGCTTTTATTTCCCGATTCCATATTTTTGGGTTTTATTTACCAGTCCAAATGGTTTCTTACAAACCTCAAATTCTTTAGCTTTGGCTGGAGATTAGGCTGCATTATGTATTGTTGCATCTATCGATCATCACATGTATGTGTCTTGGTGTGACTATCATGTTCACATTGATTGCTGCGTAAACTTAACATGATTGGTCAAGTGGAATTAATTTAATGCAAGATAATTTCTATCTGATGGATGATCTGACATTTTATGGCTTTTTTTTAATACAATGCATAATAAATGATATTCTGACCTCACTCCTTACAGAATGACATGTTTGGTCTCTGCATGTTATGAATTTAGTTGTTGTATTGGTATCACGGAAGTCTGGTATAGGAGCTACTTTAAACTTTGTTCATACTTTATATCTCTTAAAGCCATGTGCTGGCTGCTGCTGCTGCTTCTTCTCCTGCTATTCACGTTGTGGTTATGCATGTTCTCTGTGATTTTGTGCTATCTATTGATGGACTCTTATACAGAGTACATGATTGCAGTGGGCTCTTATGACATTGCTGAACCCTACTCAGAGTTTGGCCAACTTGATATACATTGGATATAACTGTCATGTGGCATCAGCCCTCAATGTTACTAGGAGAAAATGGATTGACCGTAAGAAGCAACAAACACAACGAAATGTGTATCAGTGCTTTGTTTTTGGACCAAAAAGTGCTGGGAAATCTACACTGTTGAATTCCTTTCTCGGAAGGTCTATTGTTTATCATTCTTGTAATTGATGAACTTAGTTTAACTTTTGAATGATCTTGTAGCCAATGTCTTTACTTTTGTTAGATTACATCTCACACTTGCTTCCATGTTTCCTTGTGCTCTAATTTTGTACCACCCCCGAACAGATACTGATATTTGTTGTTGTATCTTCTTCTTCTGTTTTTTCTTTTCCTTTTTTTAAGGCCTTTCTCAGAAAATTATTGCTCGACAAGTAAGGATTGGTATGCGGTGAATGTTGTTGAGCGGCCTGGGGTGAGTACCATTGGCTTAAATCTCATTGTCATGCTGTTAGATTGAGGGAAGATTGCAAAAAATCATTGTTTGCATTTGTTGGAAAAACTTTTTTCATTTATTATATTTAAAATGATGCAATTTCATCACTCATATTAAAAAATTGTACCAAATTTATCTTTCCATCCAATTTTGTTTGATTTTTTAATGGAAAGTATACATGTGTACATCGTCTAACAATGACACGTGTATATTTTTCATTTAAAAAATAGATGGAGTTAGATAAAAGGGCCAATCTAGTGCCAATTTTTAGTGTGAGTGACAAATTTGCATCTTTTTTAATGTGAGTGATGAAAAAAGTTTTCAGTAAAATGTGAATGATATTTTTTTGCAATTTTCCCCAGATTGAAATAATTTGTCTTTCTTTCTGGTGCACTTGCATTTTGCCAGTACAAATGCACTTTCTTTTGTGTTGTGCTTAATCGCTCGCAATCTTTTGTGGATATGAAAAAACATGCACACCTGGATGAAATTTCATGAATACTGCCAAAAAATGAGATGATTTAAGTGAGTTCCAATCACTTCTCTACGAGGGAAAACTTTGTGTATATTCACAAGTATGCATTCGATTATTTAAGTTCTTTGGGATCCCATGATAATGGATTTTGTCACATGTTCTTAATGCAGGGAACTAGAAAAACTCTTGTACTCCGTGAAATTCCTGAAGATGGTGTGAAAAAATTGTTGTCTGATAAGGAGTGTTTGGCTACTTGTGATGTTGCAGTTTTTGTTTATGACAGGTGGGAATTGTAAGAAATTCCATGGATCACTATTGATGAATTATGACTATATATGATTCAGTTGCTTCAATTATGAGAAATGATGTCCCATTTTCAGCTGTCATTCGCAGTCCTACTTTTACCTTCTCAAGTTGTTCGCTATGCCTTAGACAAGCCTATTCTTATTAACTTTCTTTGTTCTGTAATTCTGATGTTTCAAATTTCATTAGCTCCGATGAGTACTCTCTCAATCGAGCAGCAGAGTTGCTTATGGATGTTGCTAGGCAAGCTGAAGAGAGTGGTAATGGAGTGCCATGTCTCTTAATTGCAGCTAAAGATGATCTGGATTCCTATCCACTGGGAATCAAAGATTCAGAGAAGGTATTTATAACTTAGGCCCTATTCTAGGTTGGCTATAGGAAGCCGGTGATTTTTTTCCCTGAAGTTAAAAGTTGTTTTTAGCTGTTCTTGTCTAGCTTTGACTTCTAGGTTTAGCTTATTTCAAGTTGCTAATTATAAGAAGCAGTCCTTAGTAACTTTCGAAAACACCTTTCAGCTTTTCATAACTTTCAAAGGAAAACATGCTGTGGATTTTTAAAATAGTTTCCTCAATAATTGTCTTGCTTTCAACGGCCTTACGAAGGAGCTCAAGAAAATAAAAGATGGCCCTTTAAAAGAATTAATGAAATAAAAAGAGGAATTGGTGATCTCTCTCACACAAACACACACACTATTGATTTCTGTGCAAGTTGCTTCAGATTTGTCAGGATATGGGAATAGATGCACCTGTTCATGTCAGCGTGAAGGAAAGAGATCTTAACAATGTCTCCCACAGAATTGTGAATGCTGCTGAGCACCCTCATCTAAATATTCCTGAAACTGAAGTTGGACGAAACAAGAAACTATATCGCCATCTGTTTAACCGCTCTCTTGTGTTTGCCTCAGGTATGTTCCCTCTTGATGCCAACTTCGAAGCTAAATTGTTAGTGTTTAGGTAGCACTCCTGTTTTCTGATCGTCTCACTATGCGGCCTAGGTCCTTTATTACAGTTACTAAGAGGTTTTTCCTCTATGCTAAAAGGTGGCCTCAGCCTAGCGGATTGTATCCTTAAGGTTTTACTGTGCTTTGAGCTTTGGCCAATATAAGAGGATTATAAGCTACATACAACCGCCAATCAAAAGAAAGTTACTTGATCACTGTGCACTTGTTTTGACTCTTCAACTGACAATTGCAGTTGGCGCTGCTGTTGCTGTAGTTGGATTGGTAGCTTATAGAACCTATGCTTCAAGGAAGAATAGCTCTGGTTAGATTTGGGCTTTCCAATCTAACAACAGGACTCCATCACCAAAATGGTGGTAAAAACAGGTCCACACGCTCAAGTCATTACACCAGTTTCTTTTTATCACTTGAAGTTTCTCAAGATTTGTTTTGTACATAACGAATCTTCAGGTTTTCTTCTTCAAAATTGAAGATGCAATTTTGGGTAGGAAGGTCAGCATAAGTTTTTCTGTTGTGTGGTTCACATATATATTTTTTCTATTTTATCTCTTTCCTAATCTAAATATTCCCTTTTGTATATTATTTCCCCTCTTCTTGGAAATTGAAACAACATGGGGAAAATCGTTTATCCTCAGTCAGAAGTTGATCTGCAATCACATACAGAAAAGAAGAATGTTTCGTTTCAATATTCCCAAATACGTTTGGTTGATGAACTTATTAGAGGAAAACTTCCAATGTGCAGTTTATGATAGGATGATCACGTTGTATGGGGAAATTTGGATTCTTAAGGTTTCTAGCTAGTCAAACTCGATTACGATTTTGGTGTGTGCATTTGTTGGCTTTATTGGCGAAGTTTGTATTCCAGTGGGCTTCGTTTCTATTTCTCGTTGTGCATTATGGGAAAATGTGACTTTTTGTAAAGGCACGAGTGGGAAGCAGGAGCAGACGTTTGTCATACGAATGTAAATTATATATGCCATTGTCGTTCTGCAAGACTCAAGGAAGAAAATAGACATGAGGGCACAATGGCAATGGTGTAGATGTTTTTGGATTTCATTTGCTGTATTGCTATGTTTTAATAATTTATCTTAATTCATGGTCGCAGTCTCAAGAAGTGCAAAACTCACTAAAACATGCAGTAATTACTGTAATCTGAACCTGATATGGTCCATTTCATATGATTTAAACTTAAATGTTGGGCGACCAAACATGAACATAATTGCATAAACAAAAATAAAATGATGAGATATACATAAAGTAGTTTAAGGATTTGTTGTTGTTGTATAGCTACTAAAAAGAAAAGAAATAAGTAATCAAGTCGTCATACAACTTTTGATTATAGAGAAAGAGCGGAGTGAGTAGTGGAACGTATGGGGCACTGGAGAGTTGTGGGTGGGGGAGGGGGGAGGGGGGGAGGGAATGACGTGCAATTATTTCTCTTTATTGTGAAAGGAAAAGTGGGAGGGCAGGCAGGCCTAGCAAAGATTAATGCGAAAAGGGGAGGATCCTTTGATATGAACCAACATGGTGAACAAAAGCGACACAAATTAAAAGAGAATCTTGATGTTTGATTTCATTTAAATGCATTATATGCATGAGGTAGAGGAAAGTATTGTTGATCACCGCGAAGTCAACTCTCTGTTTCTCTTTTTCTGAGAAAAGCAGTAGAAATAGCCAATGGCAGGACGAAAGCTAACACTGGAGTATCTTGGCCTCAGTTGGCGTGTACGTTCCTCTGGCATACCATTTCAGTTTTGGAATTATCCAACTCCAACAAAATAGGGTTCTAAATGAGCGTTGGAATATTGAAAATTGAGTACGTGCGCACTTGGTGGGTGGTTCCCACAAATCACCTTTTGAACTTCATTAATTTGTCCTTCAATTGTTGTTTACGTACGTGTTTAATTAATGTTTCATCATCAACCAAGTAATCTTTAAGCATGCATGCAAGAGTACTACTGTATGTAGATGGATCATGGATATGCTTTAGTTTGATACTTTGATTAGGGATATCACATGCATGCTCATGCTCATGCTCATGTAGGCTTGTATAGTAAAGATTCATCTCTGCGAATGATTAAGATTCAAGAACATATATAAATCGTATCCACAATCCACAACCTCGTACACAGAGACAGAGAAGCAAGCAGAAGATAGAACCAATGGCACAACGAAAACTAATACTACTACTGGCCGGTCTGTCTCATTAGCTTTGCCTTTGTTGGCAGTTGCCCTGACGGGAATAATATCCAGAACATCTGCGAAAAACAATGTTCGCTCAGACAATGGCCAGCAACCCTCTGGATAATTCCGTGTTTCTCAAGATTGTGTTTAAATCCAGTACTACCATACATGCATGTTTATATATATGGGTTTTTTTTTTTTTTTGCAAGAAATGAATCTTAATTAATTAGAAAAGATTTAACCATGCATGGGACTTCTGCAATTCTTGCAGGATATATTGATCACATTAACTTGAGGGCTAGTTGCCTCATTATTAATGATTCTCTTGCAGGTTGAGTTAAGTCAATGGACTACTAGATCAATAGAAAATTAGCAGATGATTATAAAAGTATTATTTGAGCTTAATTTACAACATGGGGCGATCTTTCCTTCATATTCATGTTATGATTATAAAAGTATGATTTTAATCATTAAACATATCCCAAATGTCATACATATATAGGCCATGCATATGCATGCTCGATCCATTAGAATTTTTGAGTTTTCGTTTGTTTCTTCTTTTTGAAATGGGGAAACCAAAGTGGACGATGAGCATTAGTTTACGATCAAGAAAAATAAAATGTGCAGCTAGCAGAGATTAATTAAATTTAGAAATGATATCACTTTTTCGACAATTAATTGTAGATGTATTCAAAATTTTAACCTAGCTAGTACTCGTCTTGCTGGTGCCATATGTATTTGGCTATGGGTTTCTTGCAAAAGGAAATTTCTGGCCATGAACATGTCTAACTGGAGATAATATAGCTGAAAATTTTTTAGGCCTCTTCTACCGTACTCTTAAAATTAAAAATAAAAAAATGGGTTGAGCTAGGAGACAAAAGAATGCATAGTTCTCAACTGATCAACAGCCTCCGTTGGATCCTCAAAATCCACATTCTCATATTATGAGAGTAGTGGGGGTCCCTTGTGTATCATGGAAGATCCTCTAACTTGTCATGTCTATGATATATATGTCGGCCTTGTAGACAAGAAATTAATTAATTAAGAGATTACTCAACTCAAGATAGCCTTTGATGATCAGAAAATATAAGGAGAATGAATTAATGGGAAAAAAAATCACCATATGATCATACAATAATGAAACAACAAAAGGAGAAAAATTAATATCGGTGGAATATGGCATGCATGCATATGATCGATTTATCTTAATTAGTAGTACTTCTTTGGTAAAACAAGTCGTTAAAGTGAATGTTTCCGGTTAGTTTGACAGCGGCAATGGCACATGCATGCACGTAAATTCCTATGTTAATGTTACTTATGAAAAGTTTCGTTACTTGTTCATTAGTTTCATTACGATCGAAGCGAAGCAACATACTGGTGCAGAAACCCCTCAGTCCCTCTCCATCTTAATTAACTTGTAGTATATGCCGCCCTGTACGTTGTCTCTTTTTTTTTCCCCTTCTTTTTTTGTTGGTTTGTGTGTGACTGTGTGTCTGTGTCTTCTCAAACTAGCATTATTGCATTAATAACGACTCATCAAGAAGAGAAGATCACCATCGATCCCTACTTCCCTAGGAGGAGTACGACTGTAGGAGATAATAAAACTTGTGCCTCAGCGCTATTAAAATTGAAAACCATGCCATATATGCACACCAATTTTTGCTAAAGATAAGTGTCAAAAGTCTCTCGTGGCCTTGATTCAAAGGAATCAAAGCCATTATGTCATGGGCCCTTCTTTCACAAAAGTTTGGTCCTTTTCTACTTTCTTCCTTGTGCTCCGCCCCCAGCCCTGGAATTATGTCGTTCTCGAACCTTATTTGCAATTATCTACTCTTATATTATTATTACACACACATGTGTGTGTGTGTGTTTTTGCTTCTTTTGCAAGTTGTTTATGATAGTAATATACATGTTCAATAGCAGTGAAGTCGACAAAATTCTTGTTCATGACTAGCATCATTTTGATTGCATGCGTTGCTGACTGACGAAGTGAGTAGTAGTTCGTGTCCTACATATACATACATACATATGTTAAAATTGTTAAGGGAAACTGGATTAGGCTGATGACGCATTGACACGGAAGAATATGGGAATATATATGCATGGACATTAATTGTCATCCAAGGTTTGAGGGGACGAAGCAAAAAATACGAATTGTGAAGTTGGAATCATTTTATCAATTATATGTGGAGAAAAATGATGAACTTAAAACACGTAGTAAGACAAAGTGGGAAACAAGAGAGAGTGCTGCAAAACCACAAGAAATTGCTTTGGTGACATGACGAGGCCAACACCAATACACCATGGCCATTTCTAGTGTTTATATATACATGGCGGTGGGATCCTTTCGTGTAGCATTCAGTTTTTTAGACCGTATGAGTAAAATATTGGGAGAGTCATGAGGAATCTCAATATTGATGTGCATGTGTGGTGCAATTCTCAGTCCTGATGGTATACGCTTATCCACAGAAGGAAAGGGACAGGGGATTTCGTGGTTTGATTAATCTTAGCAATTTATAAGGCTATGTTTATAACGTATGAATTTTGTGATTTATTTCAAAATTGTAAAATAAGTTGTTTGTTTTGTTTAATGTTTTCATCAAAAATTTTAAAAATAAAAACAATGCTACAGTAATTATTTTTACTACAGTGTTTTTTATAAATAAAATATTGAATTTGAATTTAAATTTTAAATTTTAATAATAAACAATTTTTTATAACACAATTCCCATCAAAATAAATTAATAAAATATTAATTCAAATTTAAATTTCAAACTTTTATTAATAAAAAAATCTTCCATACAAATCCCAACAAAACAAAATCATGCATTCTAAGTACTCCTAAAATATATTTTTTTGATAACAAATCTAAAAAAAAATCATAATTTAATCCAAAAATAACTCATACAAATACCCTAGAGTTTGAGGGATAATATTCAGGATTCATGGAGAAGAAAAACCAGAGGAAAATGAATGGGTCCCTAGCTACGCCCAACTACGATTTCAAGTGTAGTTGAAAATGGTGTGCCTATAGTTTTGTACCCTTGTAAACTTTTTCGAGTGGAAGGAAAATTTTGCTCATGTCCATGATCGAGTCGACATATTGGGTTGGATTTTGATGAATTTGACATTTTTTCAAACTGGTCGGTTCCACTCAAGAACTTATTAGACCAAACAAAAACAACCTTTCTATCTTACAATATTTCCTACGAGATTTACTTTTTTTTTCATGCAAATCAAAATATTCGTCTTGATCGGCTGCCTATAAAAATATTCTTGACTCTGAAACACCCTTTCAAGCAGTGGCGGATCCAGAAATGATAGTTTAGAGGAGCAAAATTACATACTAAAAATTATATTTTGATTTTGGGGTGCAAAATTATAATTTTCTTAAGGATTCAATTGAATTTTTTAAAATTTTTACAGGGCCCAAGTATAATTTTTCAAATCTCGGGGGGCGGCCGCGCCCCCTGCATCCGCCAGTGCTTTCAAGTTTTACCCGTTAAAAGCAGTGGTGGCGAAGTCAGAAAGTAGAATTTGTGGGCAAAATTACTTACTATTAATAATAAAAGCTAAATTTTGATTTTTTTGGGGGCGAAATTTTAATTTTTTTAAAGAATTTAATTAAAAAATTTAAATATTTTATAAGTATAAAATACAAATTTTCAAATATTTGCCTTGAGGGCATCAGCCCTGACCTCCATTAGGAATTTGAAGTAATTTGGAAAAATATTGGAAAGCAGGATATTGCATTGTGATTGTGTCGCACTCGCACACATGCAGGGATCATGGCGTCCACATATCACATCCTTGTCTTGTCATGCGTACTTATATTTTGAAAAAAAAAGGGACATTTTTGATTTATTGTGTTTGATGCGTTAATTATTACCAAATTAGCAATAGACAGTATCAAGTGCTTAGATTTTATTTGAGAATATTATCATGAAGATATGCCCAGATGATTACTTCTTTATATTTTGGTTAACACCACAAGTGCATATATACCATTGTTGAGAGCATGCAACTCCATATTTCAGTAAAACATGCCACTAGAAAAGTACTACTCGATCATGGCTAGTATTGAAATTTTATTTTCCGATATCTAAACCAAATGTTAGTCATGGCTGCGCGTTTGGGGTTTCTTTCTATCCTCCTACTAAATGAATTACAACTTACAAGGCTTCTGCTATCAACATTGACCTGATTAAAGCTCATTGTGTTTGCAAACCTAGAGGTACATTTGTACTACTTCCAAACTTTCAACTTCTAAGAAACCAACAATTGAGGCTGACACCATTTTCTTGGCTCCAAAAGTGGAACTCTCTTACCAACAAAATGTCAAAAACAGGAAAAGAAAATAATCCATGGACGTACGGAAACTTAACAGGGCAAGAGCTAGAAATCAATATATATATATATAATTTGCATGCAACGATACGGATACATATACATGCGCTCATCAATCATGCACTTGCTCGTCAGAATGTTTGAACTTACCCATCTTAATAGCATAGCAAGTGCTTTGAAATAGGAAAAGGGCAGAAATTAACGGGCTCAATTAGTTTCAATGTCGACAGATTATATGGCGAAGACATTTTCATGACGGACCAGGGTTTTTTTTTTTTTTTTTTTTTAAAGCACATGATGTATTTAGCATAGAGACACAATAATGTGCATGCATGTTGGCTCTCTAAATTTAATTGCACTCTTATCACATTCTTTTTCCCACAAAGACCTTAGTAGTGTATGGAAGGCCTAACTCCACGCTCGGATATTTGCCCTCCTCTTTTAAGGAATGTAAACCAACTTGCTTTTCTGGTCCATCCCATACATGTTACAACCCCTTTCCAATTAATCGCAGAATCTTCCAACCTAGTATTCACTCATTCATTCATTCATCTGGACCACTTGCCACCCCGGCCCCCATTCAATTACTGACAATGATCATCGTAATCTTTGATTATTTTTGTTGAAAACGCCAACAATTTTGATTGTGCAAGAACTGGAAATGATATAAAGTATACTTAACAAATATGGACTACTTTCTTTGTTGACAATTGGGTAAAAAATTGCAGAATCTTGATCAAATTTAGGAGAGCACACTGCACATGGACTCACGGTCTTCATCTGCCAATGATCGACGTCACTCTCAGTTCAATGGTGCTATACAAATACAGGGACCTACCATTTTTAGCTTTGGATTCAGGATTGTGGTGGCTTACGTACACCAGTCGTACGTACAACATTCCCACTTGCAACTTCTATTTAAGTAAAGTACAATCTGATTTCAAGAATGTCATTGCTACTATAATCAAGCCCTGATTGAGTTCACTGAAATCATTGAACCTGTACAGCCTAAAAGTGACGATTAATTGTGATGAATGATGATCGAGACATGTACCCACCCACCCGTGTTATTCAAACAACAGAGGATTAATTACGGATTTAAGATTCTTGGCTTCAATCTCCATCTTGATAGGAGATCCTGTGGCCGATATTAATACAATTAAGATGAAAAGCGCAAAAGAACAGCATGCATGAATTGAATAGATTCCCTAGAAGAATAATGGCTGATATATATATATATATATATGCTAGCACAGGAGAGGAGAGTCGCCCGTACAACAATAATAACTACCGGCTGGTTACAAAATATCAAGACTTGGAAAGCAATATGATAATAGCCTAAGCAATGAGGACTACTACTACCCTCCCAATATATGGGAGCAAAGCAAGTGATGAGTAAATCTCTAGGAGCAGCGAGACAAAATAGAGATGAAGAGCAATGTCCAATTCTTGAGCTCAAAGACGGCTTTTTTAGCTTTTTAGGAAAATGGCCACACGAAATGGCCCCCAATTTGGAATCCCTTTGTTTCTAGTCCCCTCTTCCTTGCACCTACTTGGTCTTGGGAACTCGCCAACCCCAACCTCATATCCTGTATTCTCACCATTCACTTCCAAGTCGTCATCTCCCAAGTAAGCGCTTTTAGCATCATCCTCTGCTTCTTTACTTTGGAGTTCCTTATCATCAGTATTTTCAAGTTCTTGTCCAACTTCATCATCAATGACATTGTTCGGTACCTTTTCTTCAAATGCATTGAAGCATTTTTCAGAACCATCCTTGAGTAATGAAAGCCTAAGCCTGCCATTGGCACGCTCGGTTTGGAAGTAAGAGCTGGAAGAAGGAACACTCACAGCTTTCAACACTAAACGACCACCTTCACGATGTGGCCTCATTTTGACACCGTCTGACCCACTGATTGAAGTCAGTGGTGGAGGAAAACTTGCACTTCTGTCCATTTTCTTTGGGAATTCTCGCTGCCTCGACTGTTGAGGTCTTTCAGAATTCGATCTCTCCGGTAAAGGGGTAAGGAAACAGTCTATGCTATCGCCAATGCTGCTGCCGGTTTCGCTTCCTAAACTTTCAGTGCACATTTCCAAACTTTTTGTGCTCAGCGTGGATGAGGAGCGCTTCACAAGAGGATGGACATACGCTTGACCTGCATCCGTCACTTGTTTGAAATTCTGGCTAGTGCTGGTGAGAGCTTGAATGGAGTTCCAAACCGACGTAGCATCCTTGTTGTTTTCATGCTGAGAATCAATAAAACTACAGTAATGGTTGTTGATGATGATGTTCTTGTTATTGTCATTGTGAACAATCTCATTTTGGCCATGTTGCGGTTGAGACATGTTTGGCTTTTGAGTCCATGGAATGGAATGGGAAAGGGTCGATTTCGGTGGAGCAAAATTCTGAATTAAGACACGTGGTTCAACAATTCTAGGCTCAAGGCATGACTGCAACCCTTGACACACACTTGAGGACATGTTATTGTCCGTGGATAAGTTTGCCAAGGGAAAGCAGAGGAGAAACAGGGGAAGAACAGAGGAGTAAATACGGAAAAATTAAGGATCATATGAATGATTAGTTAGTTATGGCTTCAGTGAAACAAGTTTCAAACAGAATCAACGTTGTTTTTGAGATGAAATCAAAATGGTAGCTCAGGAAGTAACATTAAAAGATGATTTCTTGAAAGGGACTGCCAAAGAAAGCAGAGAACACGAAAGAGAAGTGAAGGGGGGAGGGGTGAATTTATAGGTGCCAAAAAGGTTTCACTGGAGGGAGGAGAAGGAGGCAAACATTTTATGCCCACTAGAATTATAATACTTTTACTCTGCCCAGTGCCCACACAATAAGGAAATAAAGTTGGGAAAAAAACATTTCAAAGTGAAAAATTGAACTACTATCGGCTCAATGGGGAAAAATGGTTTGTAGTATTTCGTTTTTTGACCAACTTAGCTTAGCAATATATGGCACGGGGACGTTGATAATTGATTGACCTTATTATGAATAGTTCGACTGCATTGTTTGGCTTCAGAATTTCTTCAAAGGCTATTTCCTGGGCACATTTATCTTGCCATCCAAAAGCGGGCCAACAAAATGTCAAGCAACACAGGATTCCTCGGGATATTTATTCGAGTGGAGTTTTCCTTCCATGCTTCCTTTTGTAACAATGTTTTTGTTTATGTTTCCTTTTCCACCCATTATTACAAGTTTTACGTTGGACTAGGTTCAAAACATAAATTGTTTAAGGACCAGTTCTCAAGATTTGTGCATATCATTCGGGGAGTCAAATAGAAACTCGAGCAAACTGAAATATCTCTACAAAGGACCACTTGAGCCTTATAGTTGTAAAGATTAAACAGGAGCATGACATACAAAATTCTCTCTGGGCTGCCTTTCATTCGTGATAATGATTCTTGTAATCATCATTTTAAGGAACAAAGAGGCCATTGCTTATGATGGTAATATACCTTACTTATAAAAGAAATACAAACTTCGAATATCTGCTGGACTGTTCCACTCGACTCAACAAGAACAAGGATAAAGAAACAATTAATTATGTTTGCTTTTCGTTTCAAGGCTTACAGAATTGGTCAATCCCAGGTTAAAGATTTTTCAGAAGGTGGGATGACATACTGACACGTACAATTAATGCTTGAGATATAGTTCCAGTCTACTCCTAAGCATATTCCTCCAATCCTCCATTTTTATTCAAAAATATCCATGCAATTTTTTTTTTTCAAGGGGATTCTCATTTCAATTCCTATTCTATTTGGAATGCATCCTATGTAGATATCTCGAACCATTCTCGATCCGGGACCACTTGCTGATGTCTTTGCGTGGACTTGGTACTTCTATAGGCCCGTTGAAACACTGAAATTGCTGTTGGGGATTCGAACCAGGACTTCCAACCCCAAAGAACTTTGAAGTGGTTATCCATGCAGTTGCTAGTTCAATTGGATTCCTTTCTATTGAGCTGTAGCCATTAGCCAGCCACACTGTACAATCAGCAGTCAAAAAACTAAACAGGTGCCAAGTTATTTTGTTGGGTGCCTTCATCTCAGCTTTCATTAGTATTCCATCGTACTATACAACACCAGGACCACGCGGTGAAAAATGCGATATAGCTCCTTTGGAGGAACCAAATTTTGGTCACAAGTCATTTTCGAGTTCAGTGTTACTGAAATTGTCCATCGTCAAAGCTGAAATTTCCTTTTGATAGGATGAAAATTAAGCACAAAATGAATCACTGACGTTGTATCATCAAAGGGGTAGGCAAGGCAAGTTGAGTTTCATTCGTAGTGTATGTTACAGTTAATGACGGGGTTGGGTCCATACTCCATGGTTACCAAATTACAATTGCATGTGAAAATGTTTGGCAGATGACAGAGGAAACTTGAATGGAAAAAACGTGTGACCATCAATTCATTCTTGTGAACTCCTCTTTTCTGGACCAATATCATGTCATATTAACGTTCGTGTCTACTCTTCCACACAACTAACCAAAGCTTTAGTTCGAAAAAAAACATGTTCAAATCCCCTGTTTTAAGAGGGAACAAGTTCCAGAGATTATCGTCAGTCATGACTTCTCTGCTAAGCCCGCAAAGGCAGAAGATTTTACTGGTAATAATAATTGGGGTGAAATCAGAAGAGGTTAATCAAGACTTAGGCAAACAAAACAATTGGTCCCCGACTCTCTCACACACAAAAACTTACAACTATGGAATTAATTCAGTGGGATCTTTGTCGAGGATAAGCTGATTAAGTATTAGTTCAGTACAAAAATTTAAGAGCTAAAAGCAAGCGAGGACCGCACAAAGTTAATCCTTCCTGGTGGGCACCAAAGTGTCTCATTCAACTCAACTCAACTTCACTTTTGCACCTGCCTAATAACATGTTTGTTCAAATTTAATGTACTCGTATGCATATGATACTAGTGTTTATGTTCTTCATTTTTGCATTAGTGCACTAATCTTTTTAGTTTTTATTCATATGATCAAATCAGTGTCGTGATAAATCTTAAGCAGAAGGAAAATGAATGAATGTTCAATGTTTTGAAACTGCAGAAGGCGATTCAATGTTGGAACGTAAAAGCAAAATCCAATGCACGACCCTAAGGGAGAATATGTACCCCCTATAAATAACTTGATCAACTCCGTCAGAAGAAAATGCTTAACCACAATCCATGCTTTTTATCCCTTTGCTTTTCTTCCAAATGTTGGCCGACCAAAACCCACGAATATATTACGTATAATAATACTGAATCGCTAGGTTGTTATGTCATGATCTCTCTCTCTCTGGCCCCTAACTGCAACAACTTTATATATATATATAGGGGCCATTATTTCATTTGTTTCCCTATGTGTGTGTTTGCGTGTGTATATCATAATACAATTGTTTAGGACCTGGAATGGAAAGAAAGACGAGGAGAGGGAATCCCTTCGTGGCTTACACCACGGCTAGCCTGTCGACAATGTGCCTCCTCTTCGCTCGTTGCTTTTTGACCATTTCAGTGCCAACTTTTCAATTCCAAGCTTCATTGCTTTGTTTTTTTTTTTTTTCCAATGAAAAAAACTGTAGACGCTCAAGATGTCCAACAATTCTTGTTCTATAAGCAAATGGGTAAACGATCCCGAGACAAGCTTTTCAAAGCACAACTTTTGCAATGTCAAGATGCCTCAACTTTTTTTGGAATATTGACTCAAAAGGTAGCCCATCGTCACTGTCCGTTCCTTGATGCAAATAGTAAGCAGTATAGCTACACAACAGTTATTGTACTATGATACTCTTACTGGGGAACGCTGAAGGGGGAAGAATGGCCATGATATGCGCTAGAAGAACACCGTATACATTAGTCTAATGGTAAAATTGGGTCCAGTGAAGAACACAATCTAGCGAGTTTTGGTGTTGATTTTAGCAACCTTCGTTATCTTGTGAGCTAAACCGCCAAAAAAGATAACAAAATGATGGATGATACTGACAAGAACAAACCAAATAAGTTAAGTCTAATCCTTCAAAAAAGAAAATTTTACAAGCACTTGCAATTGTTTCCACCCAGCTCACTTCACTTGAGTAGAAATGAGAGCAATCATTGAAACAAAAAAAGTAGTGTTCATACCACGAAATCTTAGAATATTTACAGAAAAACAAATATGTTGCAAAAAATTATGAAAAACAAAAATGGAACCTATAATCAGTAAAATGCCGATATTAGGTCACCTCATCTATGTGTAAATGCTCAAGGCTTCCAAGTAAAAGTACACAACCATAATCACACATGGAGATTTTCAATCTCAACTCGTAATTTTTGAAGATTGTTTTCAATGTCCGTTAGCTCATTCAAAGTGACAGAGAGTTTATCCAGCCTATGTTGCAGAGCTTCTTGATATGGCTTGCCTATATATCTTATGTACTTTTCAAGGTTCTTAATTGTCTCTAAGAGATCCTTCTGCATTGCCTCTTCCAGTTCACGAGCTAATGCATCCCCTGTTCTCTTCACTTTATCCATTACCAGCCGCCTACGTGCTGGAAAATTTGAAATTGCTAACAAACTAGCAGAAAAACAAGGCTTTCATCAGGATTATAAAGATTTCATGCTTCACACAAGTTAATAGCTAGCGAGGAAGCAGGAGTATGCATGATAATATAAAACACAAGCCATTCTACCACAGATAGTCATAGAACCATGTTCTAGGTAGTGTATTGTTAAAAATCTCACATATTTCTTGAGCAAAATACCTTTTGCCACAATCTTGATAGTTGCCTTGTTCCCACCACCCCTCATACCTCTGTTCCCCTCTCATACATCTTCATTCCTCACTCTCTTGCATAGTAACTTCAGGAAACCCAAAGATACTAAGTAGTGAAGAAACAACAACAAAAAAAAGTAACCATGCCACTGTTATGTCAATTACTAAATTCAACCATTTAGTCAGATTGGAGAACAAGTGATACCCTGTTAGGAGGGTAAAATATTTTGAGATGCCTTCTCCTAAACGCTTCAACTTCCTCCTGTATGCTACCCAATTTCTTAAAACCCCAGGCATTGTAATCATGAAGGGCAATCATAATTAAATTCTTCCACTGGTTAATAAAACAACAACACTCGCACAACCAAATTATTGCTGTATACTGATTTTGCCCTTATAGATGCAAGAATAAGTGCACACCAGAATGCCTTCGTCATGATTTATCTACACTCAGCAGATAGCTTTAGTTTTCCCGGGTAAAGTATTTGACAAAGTCTACCTCCATACTAAAAAATGTGTCAAGATAAAAGTTAGTCCACAAGACTAGCTATGCATCTTTCGTAATAGTTTGCATAATCACATATGGCAGGTGAGGAAGATAGAGAGAAGATGCAATACCCGCCAGCAGAACAAAGGCCAAGAGCAAGGAGATCTTCCAATGTTGTCGGTAGAACAGATGTTAGGAGTGATGCAGATAAACCTGCTGCTCCTAATCCGCCAAAAGTCCCCAAGAACTGAAAAGCGCGTTTGGCATGGCACATATGAGCCATAAAGTTCGTAAATATCAAATATTTATACTCTAGTTATTCCTAGCTTCAAGGACATCAATAGTTCTTAAAGGAGCAGTTTACAACAAAAGTCTAAATAGACCACCAACCAAGCAGCCATTTTTTGTTTTTTGGCACATGAATGGAATTTACTAAAATGTAATTTATCATTAGGAACAGCAAATTTGTTAAATTTGAACATATGAAAGAACTTACTGCTTCACGAATTTCTTGCTCAAACAGTTTAGAAGCAGCACTAGCACTGAAATCCTCTAGCACTTTCATGCTGAATTCACATCTTTCCGTTAGCAAGTTACCGTTCTCAAATTGCACCTGGTTCAGTGGATGAACACACGATGCCCATCTTTCTGCAAAAGCTTCTTTGTAAGCTCTCGCCTCATGAGCATTGCTTGATAGTAACCATTCCATATAATCCCCAACTAGGTTCTAAACACCAAACCAATATAAGCACATGAATAAGTACTGCTTTAATACTGCAAGAAACATCATACCATCAACTGGGATCACAACACTAGACAAGATTGAATTGAAATAACTTTCTAGACAGTTTAAGAGAACAGCTTGACTAACATACATTAAAAAGACAAAGCACAGACATTTGTTAGGCTCATTTCAATTCAATAAATGGACCAAACAATTCACTGAATGGCAGAAGCCATGAGAAGGAATATGATGAAACTCACTTGTGCTTCAGACACTGCAGGGCCAATAATGTCATTTTGGACAGTTGCAGTCACTGGCATAGGAGTAAATTTCTCTCCCTTGAAAACATATGAGGCCACAATATCAAGATTTGATAACTGTAGTGTTGATTCTACAAGCTTGATAGCCCGTGATTGTGTAGAATTGATCTGCACAGTTACAGAGAGGAGCAATTTCATAATCCAAAAGACGGACAAATTTTGAAACAAAAGGAACACAGATACTGAAAGTAGAAACGAGTATTGCGAGTCTGGCTCATACCAGAGACAACATCTGTCTCTCCCTAGAAATGCTTTCACTTTTCATCTTTTGTGCATACTCTTCCACACCATTAGCAAGTTCATTCACTGATGTTAATTCCTTTTCAGCTTTCTGGTGCTCTTCTCTCACAATCTTTTGACAGGAAGACAGTAACTTTTCAGCAATCGCTAGGGGTGTTCCAAGCTTAAGCTTCATTCTTTCAATCCCTGTACTTGTTGAACCATCTAGAAAGCTATACAAGTACTTCTCTAATTCATAGAAGCTACTGATTTTCCGATTGGAACTTTTCATAAGTTGTTCATCATACTCTCCAAGAACATTTGAGGCAGATGAAAGCTTTGCTTCAAGAGCACATCGTGCAGACACAGGATACAGTGTTACTGTTTCAGCATTAAGCAACTTCCGTGTGTTTTCCTCGACAAATGCAATAGCTTCCTCAAGCTGCATTAACCATTTAAATACAATCTAAAGTACGCCAAGTTTTAACCTGTAACTCTTTTCAAAACTTCCTAGCTAAAAAAATCACTTCTTGCCTAATATTGATAAAATTCATGACCAACCTCAACATTGTTCTGATAAATGTCAGATTTATTGAGAACGAACACAACTTTTTTCTTCCATTGCTGAGTGTAACGAAGAAAAGTAACCTGTTGAGTACCAGAAATGCAGATAAAATCCTCAATCCGAGAAAAGATAAGGGAGGTAGAAAAAGAATTCATTTTTTAACACAGAAACAGCTGTTCTACCCACATCACAGTCATAAAAAGGGATCTAAAGTGTTATATTCATGACCAACTTGGAAAGTATCAAATAAGGCAGTAAAGGCAGCTTTTCATTGGCCTATCTGATATGTCTTATTTTTGTTTCAACTCATATTCTAATCAAATTGAGTATATTAGCTTTATCCTGGCAAATAACACATTCAGATCCTGGTTCTACACAAAACGGAATGCAGTATCAATTTCCATCTCCATAGTAGTGGCACAGACCAAAAATCTCTATGCAGCAAGCCACACAATTGAGCACAGGCTTATACAGAATTTTAAAGATGAAAATTTTGCAAAAGAATGGCCACAAAATTCAATTTTAAACAATGGACAAAGTTTTCATACCTGAGATAAAACCAAAATGTAGAAGGAACTTAAAGTATATTTTACAAAGTTCCAAAATAAATTTCCAACCAAAAAAAAAAAAAGTAAAGCCAGATTCTCAACCATAAATCACCTCAGATTTCATTTTGAATTAACAAAAGTATAGAACTATACCTCACTTTCGGTCAACGGCCGGTCAGCAGATAAGACAAAAAGTACTAAGTCTGCACGTGGCACAAACTCCTCAGTTAACCGTTGTTGCCGTTGAAGAATCACATTAGTTCCAGGAGTATCAACTACAATCATCTGCTCAAAGAAAATGAAAAACATAAAAATGAAAACATAATTGTGTTCAGACATGCACAAGTATTTACATTCAAGGGTAGAATCAAATTAAGCTGCTGTTCAACCAACAATACAGACAATAGATTTTCTTGAATTGTCTGGGTATTCTTTACCTAATGCTTGCAGGACCATAACATACCATCACATGCACGCAATAAGCATAACTATTTCTTGAAGCAACCACAGTTATAGCACAATATCATTGATAAACGATCAAATGCACTCTTAGTTGACCAACTTTCAAAAGCAATGCAGATAATATACTTGGTAGCTAAAAACGGCCAAGATGTTGAAATCATATTCATGACCATTTGAGCAGGTATGTACATACCATAGATTGCCACATGAAGTACGAGCTAGCAGTATACTTTAAGAAAAACTTCACTGGTAAATAAACAGTAAACATATGAAGTATACAAGAAGAAAAAAATAAAATTAACAGAAAACAAACATCAGCATGACAGATTAAACACTTGATCAAACCCTTTATATCTGAGAAAAGAGAATGCAGGATGAGAACATACTAAAAGCCATTCGTGTTGGAAATAATTCAGCCAACAAAACACACCAAAAAAGAAAAAAATAACTCACATGTTTGAGCATTGGAGCTGGAAGATAGCACGCATATTGACCATCTGGATGCCTTTCACAGTGCTCTTGCTCAATAAAATCTGACTCAGAGTGACGAAGAAAGGTGATCTCATTGGTTGTAGGAACAACTCCATCTTTCAGGTATCTTTTCCCTAAAAGGGCATTTATGACTGTTGATTTCCCAGAGTTGAATTCTCCCTAGATAAGAAAGAAGAAAGACTCATCAGCATAATAAATAAATTAAGTTGTTACATAAGACAAGATGAACCATTTATCCCCGATCTAATCTTTAAAGAAAACACTCTTAAAAAACAGTAACACCAAAAAAAGAGAGAGATTCAAAAAATAAACCTCAATCTTCAGCCTCCATGAGAACTAGAAAATTATTGAGACAAAAGCACCCTAACTATTAGGAAAAAGGGGGATAAAAAAGTCCTAGTGGATAAAAATTGTCAGGAGTTATCATCAAGATCTAATAGAAGTTCAACCTAAACCACCAAAAACAGTAATTCACAAACATAAAATAATAACAGTAATGGCCTAAATTCAAAGAAAGTAACCATCTTTAGTAAGAGACTGATTTAATGCAAAACTGAATCAGTGGTAAACAAGATGCCGGTAAAACATTTATAGGCAGCAAACAAACTAGTTACGATGAACAACAAAGTTGTTTCCTCTTAGATTTAGACTGGACTGAATAAAGAAGAAAGAATTAATCAAAATTCAGAGCTAATACCAATTTATAATCCTGGAACCAGAATTTGTTGAAGTTCAGCACTCAATTACCACTATAACCAGCATAAACGGTTCATCAAGTTGAGAAACTGCATCAATGAGAAGAGAGACTTCCTCCATCTGCCAATTTGAAAGCCAATGGATCTCCAGATTAACAAGAATAGAGGTAGAAGAAATCATCAGTATAATTTCAGCTGTTAAATTTCAAAAATAAAAGATCACCAGAGGTGCAGCTCGCTGCATTACGCCTATCGCTTCAAGCAAAATGGATTTTTCTACTTCTATAAGTTGCCTTTCCCTTTCCTCTAATTTAGTAAAACCTGCCACCCCTAACTTCCCAGAATGACCATTATTTACATCCAACAGATTTAGACCATCAAGTTTTTGAACCTTTTCGTCCATTCTACTGCTCAATGCATGCACGTTCTGAAATAGTTTGCTAGAATCATCACTTCCAAACAGCTTCAATTCTTGCAATGACATTACTAATCCACTAGCTCCAGATTTCACTAAATATGAAGCATCACTGAATAACTCATCGTCTCTAAGCGAATCAAACATTATAAAAATTGGAATTTTGACATGCTGGAACAAAGATGTCACCAGATCCTCTCTTGGGCTATCCCCACGAATGGTGTATATCAGAAAGTCAGCACCTTCAGACATAGATGCATCTAAAGCAGCATTGGAAGTCTGAACGTTCCTAGCTACCAATGGAAGTACTACTGATTCAAATTTTGAATCTATCATCATATTCCTTGCCACTATCGCAGGAAGACCTGTTCAGAAGGAATAAGTTCTTAAAAACCTGCAACTTAATTGAAGACAGAAAGTATGTATTATAGGCATTAAACAGTGCATTCTTCTTAAATTTATTACAGCAATATTTCAAATTCTTTTTCTTGCAAATGACCTTGATCAGAGAGTAAAACACCACTGGCATTGACGGCGGCAGCAATGTCAACACGGTCATCAATGAGCAAGTAAACCCGGTCCCTGATCACAGACTTCAACAAACAAGCAGCCTCGTACAACTTGCCACCGCTTGCTCCACCGCCACTTAGCACCACAATCCCAACCACCAAATTAGCTACCGCCTTATCAAGAAGATCAAGAACTTCGTTTCTATCCTCCAAGACCTCATCGGAACTCAACACGAGCACCACATTTGGTACTTTAATCTCCGGCCTCTTGTAACCGCCAGGAAACAAAGTTCTGGGAGGCTGTTGTGGAGGAGGTGGCTGGTTAAGCGAGTTTAAAATGACAGGAAAAGTGGTGTTGTACCGCCGGCGGGAGTTTAAAGCGTGGTTGAAGCAGCGAGGACGTGGTTTGAAGAAGTACGATAGAGAAAGTATGCTCGGGTTAAAGAGAAACAGGGGATGTTGCGGGGCGTGGGCGTGTGGTTGAGGAAGGTTGCGAACGTGACATGTTAACGATACCATAGAGATGAGAAGGTCTAGTTAGGCGAGTTTCAGGGCGGCGGTGTAGCGGTGGACGGCGGAGGAGGGAGAATGAGCGGATTGGAGAGTGTGGAGTGGAGGGAAAGGCTTATCTGTTTTGTGTGATCTTCTTTTGGATCGTGTTTCTGTGGTGGGAATTGTAATTCTAGTCCTTGAAAACACTTTTTCTTGCCCGCTGCCAACGATTTCTTTCTTTCTAATGAAAGCGCCCTCCTGATTGCGAGGTTAATGTCGGAGCATTCAGAAAACCTTTGATTGGGGGCTGGGATTTCCATTTTCGGATAGGGGATCAGATTACAAAAAAAAAAAAAAAACTCCCTCGCTATTTGGAAATTTGTCAAATTATCTTCTCATGTTTAAGAATTTAAAAATGGGTTATCGGGTGTAAGATGATGTGAATTTGAGATATTTTGTTTAAAATTATATTTGTTTTATCATGTTCAAAATTAAGTTATATCTTATGGTCACTTATTATAATGATTGTAAAGTAATTTTAATGATATTTATACTCTTAATATATAATTTTAGTTAAATTACATTATTTTGAACATTGGATAAAATAAAATATAGATAATTTTGGATATAAAATCTAATGTGATATGGCATTGGGTTGTAATTGATATAAAATAGTAAATAGAGTTTTTGTTACTTGGTATAAACAAAAAGTTTAAAGTTTACTTGCATCGATTTAATAAATCTTTTATCATACGTCCAGTCATTCTCACGTAGGATATTTTTTTTTTGCATCATAATAATCATAAACCTCACTTATACAATATAATTAATTCAAATCAGACATACAATTACCAAGCCCTAAGTGACCATATTATATAGTTTTAGCCATGTATTTTAATTAAAATGACATCGTAATGTTAACTTGCATATGAGTTGTGACTTAATAATTGTAAATTTTATATTTATGATATTTATACTTTTAATCTATAATTTTATTAGAATATTTTGAATATTGGGTATAATTAATAATTAATAATTTAAGTTAATTATATTGTATAAAACGAGTATATGATTATTAGGGTAAAAAATAAAAAAAAATCTTACATAGCACTAAATAATTAAAAACTTGATAAAGAGTTTATCAAAATGATTATCATAAATTTTAAAATGTATATATATTCTAACTAAAACAAACTCTCTTTACCTTTTATAATAATTTAAAATTTAAATTAGTGATATTATTTTGAACATTAAACACGATAAGACAGGATAAAAGTTAATGAAATAGGGAATTAAACACTTAAATGAGGCGAGAAATGGGGAAAAATATATAAAAAAAGAGGGGAATGTAGCACAGGATGAGAAGTGAGTTGTCAAGTCAAAGTAGTCAATAATTCATTAAAAAATCAAAATGCAATTGGAAACGTGGCGTACGGTAGTAGGTTGAAGATGACACAATTACAGTGAAGTGTGAAGTCGCGTCATTACTCCTTCTACTGTTTCTACAGCAAACGAGGCAACTTCTCGTCTTCACTCTTCGCTTAAACTGAAGATATTTTGGGTGGAAAACAAACTCTGTAAATTTTGTTTTTATTTGTTGTCACTCCGAGGAACAAAAATGGGAAGAAGGCCAAAGGCGGCGAAGGCAGAAGACAAGGACGATGCGGTAAATATGCATGTGTTTCCCACCTATACAATCACAAAAAGGGCAAAAAAAAAAAAAAAAAAAAAAAGAAAGTAAAGAAAAGTCGTCAACTTTTTGGAAGTCTGTATTTTCTAAAGCTGGTCTTCGTTTTTTTTTTTTTTTGGTTGAGAATGCTTGTTACTTTTCTTGTTCAGATACGTCTGTGTTGTGCATGCATGCCATTTGCCAGTAGGCGTTGATTTTTTTATGCTGATGATGGTTTTTTCATGAGAATATAAATGGGTATTGACGTATTGTCGGAATCGGAGAAAGAGATTATAAATGTCCGGCCGTCCGGATACAACACTTTGTGCTGTTTGTGTTTCGATGTGTATGCGTGTGGTTTATTATATGTATGTTTAAATACTTTTCCGGGAAATGCTGAGGGAGGGAGTCCGCGTGGAAAACGAAGATCTTGACACAAAGGCTACAGTGTTTGACTGTTTGTGGCAATTACACGGCTAGGGTGTTGAAAGATTGAATCTTTTCTTAGGAAGTTTTTCGGTGGTTGAAGTGATGAAAACCTACAAGGTCAGAAAATCGATGTGATAGACAAAAATGATTGTGTTTTTTAGTTTTAAAATCACTAAGATCAGTGGCTAGAAGTCGGGTTTTAACTTTTAACAACAGGGCCGCCGGCCGCATCATTCTATAAATAGATTAACAGTTGATACCTTGATGATATAAGGTGAATGAAGGGATTTTCAACTTTCATTTTCAGCTGGGCATCATGAATTGTGTAAATGTTTGCTTTATTATGAACAAGCTGATGATTATTTTCAGGAACGCTTTTCTACTTTAGTACTAATCATCATTCTCTTTTGTCTTGTTGTTTGTTTTCTTTGAGGAAAGAAACTTGGTCATAAGCGATCCTGGTAAGACTGTTTACAGTGTTGAAAACGTAATATTTAAGAAAGCTACTTGTAATCAAGTTTGGATTTTCCATTTGTACGATGCACCGTTCTTCTATGTGAATATCTCACATGATTATTGTAATAGTGCGAGCCATATTTGTTCTTTCTATTTTTCTTTTATAGTACTATTTGAGTGGCATATGTATTTGCAGCATCTAATTAACATTATTTTCTCATAGGATGAGATTCCCAATCTTCCTGTGGAGAGCATAAACAACCTGCAGACAAGTCTTAACAGCTTACCTTCAAAGAAAAAAGGATCACCTAACATGAACATGGTTACTAGGCGGTCTGGACGACTTAGGAATTTGAGATCGCCTGTGCCAAACCAAGAGATGACAGTGGAAGAGATTCATCTTGCTGATAGTGAACAAGATGAGGAGCCATTCATTGAACAATTTAACACAGCGCCACCCTGCAATCAAGAGAGCTTTGAAGCCAAAATTGACTTTCTTGTTCAGTCTGTTAAAGAATTCAAGTCTCAGGTATCTTACACTTTGTCTGGCATAGCTTTGTCCTGCACATCATCCCTAATGAAATATTGTTTCCACTGCATTGTTGTTTAGGGAACTAAGAGGCCTTTTCCAAGTGAATCTGAGTCTATAGAGCTTAAGTATCGAAGCCTGTATATTGACTCACAGAAGAAGGTTATATTTCTTTCAAATTCTCTTCAGGATTCGTTAACTTCTACTCCCTTCTCATTGGAAATTGCTTGTTTCTGATCTCCATAATTGTCTTGCCACTGGCAGATTGAGGCATTAACCGAGGAAAATCATCAGCTTGCCAAAAATTTGGAATTTGCCAAAGGAAAAGCGGAAGCGGTAATACTTCACTCTCATTACAGCCATATAATTGTTACACAAGCTGACAAGCATATTCTGATATTGTTTTTCTATAAATGATTGAAGAGTATCATCTTGCTTCTTCATGAATTGTCAAAAGGAAAATGCTAAGAGATATGTTGGCTTTGGAATCAAAGCGGGATTCATCACCTTCAGGCCCACCACCACCTGGGTTACCAACCTTGAAGGGAAATATATCACATTTAAGTTGTACCATAAGTTGAAAAGGTTCATGATCTAACTGAGCCATGGAAGTATCGCTACAATCTGTATTTAATCTTATACAGGAGTAAACCTTTTGAGTTTTGTGAGATAGATTGGACAAAACAGTTTACACTAAATTAATTGTGCATTGAGTTGTTTGCATGGTGATACTGTAATGTAGTGATGTCATAAACAAGTATCTGTGCTTTTTGTCGTTTCATCCTCTCGTGCTGCACAATTCTTTGGTAGTTAACCACTTTCAAGCATTACAGTTTATTTGTTCTCCTCTATATACTACTAAAACTCTAGAGAACATGCAATTCTTTCTTCATCATAGGCTATTGACATCTCTTATCTGTAATTGAACTATTGGGTTATGTAAAATGATAATAATAATAATTGAAGTGTTGAGTTCTTTTGTCGGCGCTTCCAACTTGAGTTGTATTGTATTGTATTGTTTCACATTGTCTTCTCTTCTTGGAAAGCTTATGCTACCTAAATGCACTATTGCAGTTTGATTCAACATGCTGTCTGGTAATCAATGCATGCTAAGAGAAGGCTCTTTGAGCCTTTTGAATTTTATTTATTTATTTGAAACTGTCTGCAGCTTGAGCAAATGATTGGTGTTCTTGGAAGTCTGAAGGAAATGGCTTTCATAACCAATTTGGGGAAGGCTACTGAAGCAATGATGAATTTATCTTCCCAAGCAGCAACAGCGAAGTTTAATATGGCAGAAGCTACTACTCATGGTGCTCCTGCTCAGATTGCTGCTGAGGAAAACAAGACTCCGTACCCTGCAACCCATAAGAAATATGCTAGGAAGAAGAAATGAATGGAAGTATCGAAGCGTATTTGATGCCAAGCAACCTTTTAAACTAGTATTGTTAACGAATGTGGGTTGTCTACTTTTGTAGCCTTGGTTTAGTTGTGGTTTAACCAAATGAAACCAATTTGGCATCGCTAGGGAGGTTATCAAATTTGGTCTCTATGATGAATATTTATGGCTTATTTCCTCTGTAATTCTCTAGTTTTAGGCTGTGTAGAAGTTATTGTGCGTTCGAGAACGTCTCTATCAATGGTTAGTGTGTATCTCTCCATAAACATGGTCTCGACAGCCTAAAATCTCCGAATGGATGGAAACCAGGACTAACGGTGTACGCGCACAATGGCCATATAGATTTTCACAAAATGGAACATTAAACTAGTTAAATTTCACTTTTTTTTTTGTGTGGCAATATTCAGACAAATGCATGTTGACACTCGATTTGGGTGTAAAATTCAAAAAAAAATAGTCAAAATCAATTTTGTCATTGTTAGATAAAATATGTGTTATAATTCATGAAAAATGAAAATTTGGTGAAAATTTTAATTTTAATTTTTTACATGGTTCATAGAAGGAAAAATAGTAGAAAGCATGCCAGCAACTAGATGTGTGTAAAAAATAGTGGGGGAAAAACATAAATCAACAGTTTTTTGACTTTGCAATTTTTTTAATCAAGATATGTGTGTTATAACACATGAAAAATAGAGGTTTTGTGAAAATTTTAATTTTAATTTTAATTTTTTTTATAATCTTCACTAGAATGCATGTTTATAATTTGGTTGGGTGCAAAAAACCGTACAAAAAAGTCAAAAGTCACCGCATTTTTGAATTTTGTCATTTTTTGGCTAAAATACGTGTGTTATAATGAAAAATGAAAATTTGGTAAAAAAAATCTAAACTTTATTTTTTTTACACCCTTCACGAGAATGCATATTTACAATTGAGGTCGGTGAAAATACACTAGGGAAAAAGCTTAAAATCAATACTTTTTTTATTTATGTCATTTTTGACGAAAATACATGTTATAATCCGCGAAAAATGGAGGTTTGGTGAAAATTTGATGATTCCATCGTTGACTTTGCCATTTTATGAATTATGACTTTTTTTGTTCTAGCTAACTTATATCGATTAAGGCAACTTTTTTTTCGACTAAGGCAACTTTTTTTACTATTCTAAATAACATTTTAAGTATTATTGATTTAGGAAATGAAAGACTGCTTGTATTTGGACATCAAAACCTTTTATTTTGTTGTGTTGAGCACTTTCAAAGGAAAATATGTCTATTTTCTGGGAGTACAGGAAGGAATAACTAATAAGGTGAAGAAAGTTCAAGATTTTATTACTAAACATTATTGCTACAAAAAATTGAATTCTCGAAAAAAAGAAAAGCATCAAAATTTACACGAAAAAATAGCTAGCTGTTAATGCAACAGCGTACAACAAATTTAGAGTGTATCCATGGTTTCTCTTTTCTTTTTGAATAGGTGATGATCAATTCATGGTTCATCGTAGCAGTCATCCAATGATTTGGAAAATCCCAAAATATTTGGCCTTGGAGTCTCTGCATCATCATCTTCTTGACTACCCTCTTCTTTTTCTTCCTCTTCTTCTTCTACAGCCATTGGAGAAGAGAAGTCCAAGCTCATTCCCCTAATCAAGTTTTCATAAGATGCAGAGAGATCTTGAGCAGTGAGCTGGTGGTACTCTACTAGCTGGTGAAGGCATCGGTTTTCCCTTGTCAAGTTTGCATTTTCGTTTGCTAATCTTGACTTTTCAGCAAGAAGTGCCTCCAATTGAAGCCTCACCTGAAACAACAAAAATGTGATTGTGCATCAATCTTCAATTAATTCATCTTTCAGTTTCTCAAACAAAGTTTACAACTATAACGGACGATATGATTAAAGAAGAAATGGATTTCTCTTTTCCCATTTTTTGGGGTCTATTCCATCATGTTGAGTACGAGTATCAAAATGAAATGGAATGGAAAGATACCAGATCATCTTCTTCTGGTCTTATCCCTTTTGCAATTCCATCGCGAAGCCTCCTATTCTCCTCCTCCAATAGACCGCAGCGTTCTTGCATAAAACACAAATCTGACTTTATTGATTTCAGTTCTCTTGCAAGTGCACCAGCTTTTGTGGCCATGGAAATTGCAAGCTTCAAAAGAGATAAATGGCACAAAGTTCTTATAATGCTACTCTCTCACGATACTCATCATCAACAAAAGACCAAAAAGTGAATCTGATACCTACATTTTTGGCTTTGTTGAGCTTTCTGAATTCTTTTGAGCTCTTCGTATTTTCCTTCTGACAATCTTCCCCTGGATCCTGATGATCACATTCTTGAGCATCAATCTTCCTCTTTTGTCCCCTCTTTCCGTCTTTATTCTCATCCTTACTTTCTTCATCTTCAATTTCCTTATTTGGCTTCTGTTCTTCATTTTTAGCCCTTTCCAGTGTACATTGCAAAATTTCAGTCAATGTGGGAGGATTAGCAAGATCTCTTGCACCCTGCAAACATAGGAACGTTTGTCAGATTTCGGTTTATATGTAGCTAGTTGAACAGCTTGAATGACAATGATTTTATAAAATCAGCCCAAATATAATCGTTCGAAAACACCACTAGGTATTAAAGAGCTCAAACATTTCCTGGAAATGGTAAAGGAGAAAGATTTGAAGTGTGAAAAAATGCAATTAAACTAATTCTAATTCATTTATTTGCTCACCTGCCCAAATTAACTATTGCCACTATTACAATCACACACGTTAATCCTCCATAATTTTTAGTCAATCAAACAAACAAAATAATTGTTTACAACGGCTACCAATGCGGATTAGTACCAAAGATCAGAACTTTATCTTCACTTAGTTGCAATTATGTTCATTTCCTCTTGTAAATATTGGATCTATGCAAATAAATTTTGAACTGCAGGGCACATAGTGGGAATCGAGTTGAATAAAAATGAAGTTTCAGCAAGTGACCTGAAGGGCATTCTCAAGATTGTTGGAGAGCTGAGACAGAGAGTGAGCAACAGAGTCGAACCCTCTGAGCAGAAGCATCGAATCCTCCTTCAATCTCTTTGCCCCTTCCATAGTTCCACTCATCTAGAATTAAAGCAAAGCTCAAAACTTTTCCCAAACTAATAACAAATCGAATAAACAAAAAATGTACAGCCGGATACCCAATGAAAAAAACAAAAACTCCTACCATGTGTGCAGTAGGGAAGGATGGATCAACGGGCTTCCTGCTTTCCAGGAGGGCATCGATGCGGCTGCGGAGTGTGCTCCAGTAACGCTTGTCAGACGATGGACTAAAGAAAGGAGGAGAACCCATTAATGCTTCTGATCCCTGTAATTTTATGGAGTAACACAATTAAGGCTGCAGCATTAAAATATTAATCATTTCATTATAAGAAGGAATATAAATTTAAAAAAGCAAACCTTGTTCAGGGAAGCAGCGGGGGAGGATGATTCTACTGACGTTGCCATTAGAAGTTAGAACCCCTTTTGGATTTGGAAAGAGAAAAGTGAAGGGAAAGTAGCAAGAGAGCGGGGGAGAGAAAGTTGAGTTTGTAACGGCTAGTTCAATGGAGCTCGTTGGTGATGAGTGATGATGAGTGTTGAGGAATTCTTAAATAGGTGGGCCGACGACGCTAACGTTCTCATTCTAACTTAATTGAGTGTTGAGGAATCTGTGTCATTCAACAAAGTCAAGTTTTTTTCCCACCGCAGATTCTAACTTTAAAGCATCCAACGATTGATTAATGTTGAACCGAACCTTAAGCATAGTTTGTGTTTAGCTAATAAAACTTTTGTCTTAATGTATCTTGTATTTGTTTAATTACTATTCATAAATGACTAAAAAATATATTGGTATTTCTAGAGAAATTTTTATGGAGACGTTTTAGTCTTTTAGGATAATTAAGTTGATCATTCACTTTGAAATTAAATTAGACTAAGTGTATACAAAAAAGAAAACAATAATGAAAAAATGAGGTTAATAAATACTACTTATGAATCAGAAATTATTACCCATGACCAAAAAGTAAAACACAAAGAATTAGCAAGCAGTGTGTCCATTTTAAGAAAGCTTTTTAATGGAGTGGACTAACACTATATTATGTTGAGATCCTATCGTCTTTACAAGATTGTTTTATTTTATTCTGTTTAATGTTTAAAATTACGTTGTTTTACTAAAATTATGAACTAAAAATAAAAATATTATTAAAATTATTTTACAATTATTAAACTCTAATTAATAAATAAGTGAAATCTACTACATAGTTTTAATATAAATCATGATAATACAAAATAATGTTGGATCGGCTCTCCATTAAGTTGAACCAACAAAATTTTTAGATGCCAACTTAGGATACGAGATCTTCTGTCCAATATTTTTTTTATCTTATTCTGTCTTAATTAAAACTACGTTGTAGGGTTCACTAATATCTTGTAAGGGTCTAATAATTGTAAAGTAATTTTAATGATGTTTATGCATTTAGTCCATACTTTTAATGAAACTTCGTTTTGAACGTTAGATAAAATAAAATAGGATAAATATTAGACAGATGATCTGATCTCCCAAATTAGCATATTTACAAGTTACAAACGAACTGTTTGGTAACTTTTTTATGGCTTACATAACTTCATTAGTCATCAATATTCAATAGGAGTGCCTTTTTTATGGCTTACATAGAAACATAATTTTATTCCAATTTTAATCTTAGAAAAGTGATCATATTTATATTGTATTAAATATAAGTGATAAGAAAATTTTCAAAAAAAAAAAAAATAGTGCATGTTTTTTTAGTTTTTCCATAAATATTTTAAGACTATGACCAAATTAGAGGAGATGAAATACTCTGTCTAAAATTATTCTTTAAAATTAAGTCGTAAGTTCACTTATATTTTAGTTAGATCATTTTAAACATTAGATAGAATAAGAAACATAATATTGAACTTAGAATTTGGTATCCAATTAAACACCCATTACCCCATCTTTTTCCCTTTTTTTTTTTCCAATTAGTACTCATTTTTCCAGCATTAACTCTTTGAGTTTTTTTACATGGAATCAAGACTTTCACCCTTTGAATGGCAACTCAAAAGTCAAAAGTATTGTACAGAGTTATTTCTAAAGGTCGTTTTTTTTAAAAAAAAAATAAAAAAATTAAAAAGGAGCCATCTCATTCCCATTATCTTTGAATATCAAGAATTGCTGGTTCTCCTCGACTTCTCGCATCACAAGATCGATCACAAGAATTGCTGGCAATGACAACTCTTGCTTCATCTTCCTCTCTTCTCTTCGCCTCTCATTCACCTACCAATTCTTCTTCTGCAGCTGCTCTCTTCCCCCTCCAACGCCTCTCACTCTCCTCTTTCTCTTTCTCTGCCACTCTTTCTTCCTCGTCTGTTTCTCCATTTTCACTCTCTCACTCCATAAGTTCTTCAAGGCCTGTTTCCATCTGCGCCTTCACTGTAAAGGCCAGTGCTGCAGACAAGAAAAAGGTGCTCATAGTCAATGCCAACAGCGGTGGACATGCAGTCATTGGATTTTATTTAGCAAAAGAACTTCTGGGCTCCGGCCATGAGGTCACTATTTTAACTGTTGGTGAAGAGACATCTGATAAGATGAAGAAGCCTCCTTTCAACAGATTCTCAGCTAAATTCTCATCTATGTCTAACTTTTCTTAATTTCACTTATCACGCTTTTTTTCTCCCATGTGTTTCGAGGTAAGCGTATCAATCAATATTTTTTTCATGTCTCAGAGTCTAACTTTTGATTTTGGCTGGGTATTGTTTAATCAGGAGATTGTGAGCGCCGGTGGGCGGACAGTTTGGGGTGACCCTGCAGATATTGGCAAGATTTTAGAGGGAGCTGTATTTGATGCTGTGTTGGATAACAATGGCAAGGACTTGGATACTGTCAGGTTTGTGCATCACTTTGAATTAAATAGAGGCTAGTTTGACGCGAATCTACAAGGCTGATTCATTTTGATACCCACGTATCTGGAATCTGAAGCAATTTTTGAATTTGGCAATGCCCTCCAGTTCACTATCCCACGAGATCACCTGGAATTTGGAAACAGGGAAAAGATGAACCAAAAAAAAGGAAAAAACTTTGGGTTTTTATTTTGGAAAATTCTGCTCAGGCATTCTCATCCTTTGTCTCGTTTGCTTTTCTTCTTTGTTTGTTCTTGCAAAAATTGGGTAAGGTATGGTTCTGTATTCACTTGCTTATTCTAATCCTCCCGAAATTATTACGCTAGACTTTTCTTTACTGATAGGCCTGTCGCAGATTGGGCAAAGAGTTCTGGCGTACAGCAATTCCTGTTTATCAGCAGCGCGGGAATTTACAAGCCAACAGATGAGCCTCCTCATGTAGAAGGGGTACGATGCATTTCACGTATACTTGTTGCATCTACAGCCCAATTTGCTCAAACAAACACTGGATGTTACAGGAGGCTGTCAAAGCTGATGCTGGTCATGTTGGAGTGGAGAAATATATTTCAGGAACTTTTGAAATTTGGGCAGTTTTCCGCCCTCAATACATGATTGGCTCTGGCAACAACAAAGATTGTGAAGAATGGTTCTTCGATCGTAAGTTTATCTAACTTCACTTCAAGATCTGTTATTCTCAATGTTTATGGTTTGGCCAAATTCATGAAGTACTATCAGGATTTGTACTTATTCTGAGACAATGTTATATTTCAGCTTAATAATATACCATAATTTACTTCATTTAATAAATCTGTAATAGAGCATTAAACAAACCTCCAAATCCCATAGTATTCTTGTTGTGATTGGCCGTTTCCTGTAGTTGCTGGACTTTCCATTTAGCGGGATAAAGGCTCAGTTGTTGTAGATGTTATTAGTGGACATCCATTGACCATCTGCAGGTATTGTTCGAGGAAGACCGGTTCCAATTCCTGGGTCTGGAATGCAGCTGACAAACATCGCCCATGTTCGGGACTTGTCGTCCATGCTTTCTCTTGCAATTGAAAATGCAGCTGCCGCAAATGGCAACATCTTCAACTGTGTCAGTGACCGCGCAGTGACACTGGACGGGATGGCCAGGCTATGTGCACAAGCTGCTGGTCTTCCTGTGGAGATAGTCCATTATGATCCAAAAGCAATTGGTATCGATGCCAGGAAAGCTTTTCCTTTCCGCAACATGGTAAGCGCGGATAATGAGTAATCTTGTTGAATGAAAAAAATCATCAACTATCCAAAATTGAGACAGTTGATCAATGTTCTTGATTCCCCTAATGTACTTTTGCAGCATTTTTATGCTGAGCCAAGAGCTGCTAAGGAGATTCTGGGATGGAAGGGTTCAACTTATCTTCCCGAAGACCTGAAGGAGCGGTTTGACGAGTACGTGAAAATCGGCAGAGACAAGAAACAGATAAAGTTCGAGATAGATGACAAAATATTAGAGTCGCTGAAATTACCAGTTTCTGCATAATTAAGGTTTACCAAGTTTGCCTTACATTCAGAGACCAATTTCTTTGTGTTCATCTTCTGAATCTGGTAAGAGGCCAAATTTTGATAATTCAAGTAAAGTAAAATTTTCTGTACCCAGCAACAGCATACAGATTTTGCAATAAGAATTATTTCCAATGAACTGCACTTTCTTTTATTCGTTAATTTGCGACCATCTATCTTCTTCATTTTAGGAGCTAATGGTACATTTGACCAAATTAAGTACAAAATTAGTGAAAATACAGCAACCCACGAAGTTGGTGCTGATCTTCGCGTGATGAAGACACGATTTTGAACATCCTTTAGACTCCTAACGAGCAAAAACATGGGGCTACAGACTACAAGGGATTGATGCTGCACAAAAGCTTTTGACAAATATGCACTGTTTAAAACGAGACACACGAGGATGAGTGTTCCTCACTGCAGGCATGTATCATTGTAGGCCAAATTTTGACAAGGAATTAAGTGCTGGGAAGAAATGTCAAAACGGCAAAAGCATTTCAGAACCCAAAAAACTCAATACATGAGAAGAAACATAAAAATAATCCAACACTGCACAACATTATCCACCAAAGAGAACTTAAAATGCTAAACATATAAGTCAGTTCCCTCTGCAATGAAAATTTTTTCACAAACCATCAAGTAAAGAGACTATGGCTCATGAGTTGTGAGTCTGTCACCTACGGAAAGATTCAAAGGCTGCAATATGGTCAATACACATTTTAAGTGCATTAAGCCATCCACTGTAAAAGCAACTGCATAAAGTAGATGAACCATGACCTATTCCTCCTGCTTGATTTTAAGGCCCTTGAGCTTAGATTGCAATTCATCATCATCATTATTACCCTCCTCTTCATCTTCATCATAGTCTTCTCCTTCCGGATCATTCTCATCCAAAGGTCCCAAGACAAAAGGAGAGTTCTTAAACAAATCCTTCACCTCATCAACCCCTTCTTCAGATATGAAATTCCCATTGATGTTCAGCAACTTAATTCCAGGTTTGTCTACGACAGCCTGAGCTAAGCACCTAGCACCAGCCCTTCTTATTAAGTTAGTACTCATGTCAACTTCAGTTAACTGTCCATGACCCTCTTCCAAAGCCTTGGAAATCAGAATGGCACCCTCATCCTTCAATTCATTCTCAGACAAATTTAATTTGGTAAGAAATTGCTTTGCAGCTACACAAGCAGCCAAAGCAGGAGCAGCTTCGGCACTGATATCATTTCCAGCCATCTCCAAAACTTCCAGAGATGGAACAGATTCCTTTAGGGCATTCGCTAGAGCTATGGATCCTTCATCTTCCAAATTCAAAAAGCTGAGATAGATTTCCGTGAGATCAGAAAATCTTGATAAAACCTTTTCCAAAGCAATTCCAGCTTCAACGCCAAACATATTGTCACGCAAATCAAGCTTTTTTAAACAGGTGCATGATCCAAGGGCCACTGCCAGTGCAACCCCTCCTTCAGAGCCTATCCTTGTAGATGAACAACGAAAGTCCTCCAGCAAAGGACAATGCTGCACGAGTTCAGAAATAGCAATTGCACCCTCATCTCCTGTCATGTTATTATGAAACTGTAGAACCCTAAGTCTATCAGTTGAAGGAATCAGTTCACACACTGCACGCGCAGCTTCCTCTGAGATACCATCATTCATCAGATAGAGCTCCTCCAAATTGTGCTGCGACTTTAGAAGTCCAGAAAATGCCCTGACACCTTTTTCACCCAAAGCATTGTTAGAAAGATTGAGATACCTGAGTTTACTACCTTCCAGAGCAGATGAAAAAATGGACATCACTTCAAGAGCTTCATTTTCTGGTCTTCCTGCTATGAAATCTGACAGGTCTACTTCAGTCAGTTGATCCCTGAGAGATGACAATATAGGCTCAGCAACATGGGCTGCATCTAGGCCAAAACTTCTATTGCTGAAACATATCTTGGTAAATTTGTTACTGGGTTCCCTCAGTGGTTTCAGCAACTCCTCAGCCTCTTCTGCATCAATAAAAGCACGGCGACCACCAGATATATCAAATACAGTTTCATGAGATGCTTTAGCTTCCTCTGGTACCATAAGATCACCATTTTCCGTTGTTCTAGGTCCTCTTCTGACAACATCCAGCATAAGCTTGCTGGATTCTTTAGCATAAAGCTGCACTGCAGAACTTCCATCTCCATCTGGCTCTTTCTCAAAGTGTTGACTTGCAGAAGCAAAAGCTAGAGCTTCTATCTCCTTAGCATCCAGCTCAGCTTCCTGTTTGCTCAGAAGGCCATACCTTCTGGACAAAATGGATGGGGTAGAAAGGTTCTTGGTCATTCTTTCTACAAGCATTAGCCTGGTACTTTGGCTTGGGGGCCAGAGTTTCATAGAAAATGTTTTGGAATCCATGCAAATGCAACCTGGAAACATGCATCAAACGAGAAAGTCAACTTTTAAATAAGATAAACAAATTATTGGGAAAAAAATCAAAACTGTAAAGGAAGCAGCTATTCTAACACTTGAACCTCCTAACACTCCAACTTAACATGCCCTTTAATGGTTTTAAAAATACAACAAAGTGAAAATACTTAGAATACTTATCTTTGTTGGCGGTGAAAGAGTAAGGGGACTGGGGAGCGGAAGCTTTGTGCACAATACATAATATGTTTCCAGAATATTACAAGAAAGGATTAAAGAGATACATGACGGTGATGACGCAGAGACAATAGTGATGAAAAGATCACATGTCAACAGATATCGGGCCATTAGCTAATACGACAAATCTATGCCCAATAAAAAAGGGAACACCCACACAGCATAAATAGGATCGGGACTCTTTGACAAAGTTCACGCACTACGCCAAAGCTAATACGACAAATTTATGCCCAATAAGAAAGGGAACAGCCACACAGCATAAATAGGATCGGGACTCTTTGACAAAGTTCACGCACGTGTTTAACTGGAATCATTTCTATAAAATGCCACAAATAAGAAGGATAACAATTTTAAAGTTTTCCAAAATAGCAGTTTTCTGTCCACATTAGGAATTAGGCCAAAGTTGAACTCTGACCATCTTACAAAAACCCATACGTAATTGGAAAAATGTAAAAGCACAAGCATTATCATTTTGCAAATGAAGAATTGTTACATTTTTATGCAATATAAGCAAATACTGGATGGCTACAAGGACAGAGAGCAATACACTCAAAGAAGGAGATACTTCATGGAATAGTTACAGATAATTACTGTATGAAAATCCTAAAATGCAATGAGAAAACAGATTAAAATGAAATGAGGTTCCCCGAGTTTTACTAAGAAGCCTAATTAATTATTGCAAACAAATTGTTTTGGCCAGTAATGCTAAGTGTGCATGAAGACATCCGCATTATATTTTGAGATTTTTCATATGTCTGAAAATTGAACACCTCCACCCAAAAGTTAGAGAACAATTTTAAATAAATCTATGATGAAGCCGCAAATAACAATTAAAGATTATTGGTTTGCTTACTAGAAGTCTAGAAGGACATCTGTCTGCACCCATCCATGAACTGATTTAATTGCGTAATTAAACATTAAAGCATATTGAGTTCCAAATCTAAAGCGCCATAACTAGTATAATGTTTTCTACAAAAACTTATCAGAGCAGAGGTTTAAAATCACAAGTAGAACATTTCAAAAGAACCAAAACTGCATCTAATTCGTAATCATCCAACAATTTCGCTGCGCTAAATGCAAATACAAAGGCATCTACATCGTCTAGCAGCCTTAATAAAACCATAGAGGCAAGAAATTTCAGCGGATCCGTTAAAAGTAGAAACATAGTTAACACGATAAATTATTCAGGAAGTAAAGAACTACGAGTAAATTGTCTTACCGGTGTGAGGAATTTCACAAATAACTGTACGTATTGCGAGGGCAAGGCTCTAAAATGCTACAAACCCTAGAAATTCAAATTAAACCAAGGGATTTTAGTCAATCTTTTACTCCCACTGAAGAAATGGTTGGCTTAGGGTGGACGGTGCAGTGTACTAAAATAACGTTAAGGTGTGAATCGTCGATAGAGATTTGAACGAGATTAGATTAAACGCTAAATAAAACTTAGAAAAAAAAACACACACACACACACACACAAAAACACAGAGAGACAAAAGAAAAAGGATTTATGAGTTTGGAGGGAAATCGATCAATTATTACTCCACTTGAAATAGTGGGAGCGACTGCGTACAAATTCCGTCATCACCCTTTAAGCAATATTCTATCGTGGCCGGTCAAATTGACTAAAAGCACCTCCAAGATAAACGTTTTTCTTTCATTCTCTTGGAATTTATTTTAATGCGACTAGTATATACTTTTAATCATTTCATTTTTTTACGGAAACCATCTATTGTAATATATATATATATATATATATATATATATATATATCACAATTTTGAATACGTGAGTTTTTATTAAATTAAATTTTATCTGTGAGACGCTGAAAAAAATGTTTTGACTCTTTTTTTGGTTTATAAAAACTTTATAAAACTTTGTTAGGTATTTTTGTTGCTTAAATAAAAACCCAAATGAACCAAAGAAAAATTATCTCTAATAAGTGTTTGTTCTAATTATTTTTTTCTTCAAATAAGTGTCATTTCACGTATTTCAATACAAAAGAGGAAAAAAATTCCAATTTATCCTCATTCAATTTATTTAACATACCAGAATATTAATTGCATTGTATATTTTTCAATAAAGATTTAAAAGTAAATAAAATAAATTAATGTGCTAATTGGTTAAAATGACAATCATTAAAGAACTTGGGGAGTATATAACTAAAGCGTAATAGGGATCATCCGGGGAGAATGGAGAAGTGAATGATGAAGTGGATCTAACAATTGTTGAATTTTGATCAATCATTCTTAGGTCCATTGCCTTGTTAATCATTTAAGATAGCCAGGAAAATATGGGCTTCATGAAATGGTTGATTTGGAAAGCTCCAAGTGAAAAGCCATTCCAAAATGCAAAGGAATGGATAACGATGAATATGATAAAGGCCGCCGGCAATGAAAATGAATATGATTAGAACACATAATATGCTATCTATGAATTGGTGTAAAAGAAAAGAAAAATTAGAAAATTTTAAAAATGACCATATTTATGGTCAAAACAACAAATTTCAAAAACTTGCCGTTAGAGGCCGTTTTCGAATGTCAATGTGCTATCTATCGAATGGTGTAAAAAAAGGGAAAAGTTAAAATTTTTGAAAAAATGACCATTTTTGTTGGTTATAACACACGTTTTTTCGACCAAAATGATAAATCTCAAAAACTTGCTGTCGTTGGCCATTTTCGTGCAATTTTTTGAAGTCATATCAATTGACGATGTACTATATAATGAAGGTGTAAAAAAAATCAAAAGTTACAAATTTTTAAAAATGGCCTTTTTTGTGGGTTAGCACACGTTTTTTTGGCCAAATTGGCAAATCTTAAAAACTTGCTATCGTGGCCGTTTTCGTGCCTTATTTGCACTCATATCAAATGGCTATGTGTTATTTAATGAATGATGTAAAAAAAAGAGAAGTCAGAAATTTTGATAAATGACCATTTTTGTAGGTTATAGCACACGTTTTTTTGCCCAAAATAACAAATTTCAAAAACTTGCCATCGTGGGCCGTTTTGTGCCTTTTTTGCACTCTTGTAAAATGGTGATGTGCTATCTATTTAATGGTGTAAAAGAAAGGAAATGTTAGAAATTTTTAAATATGACAATTTTTGTGGGTAGCACACGTTTTTTGGCCAAAATGACAAATCTTAAAAACTTGCCGTCGTGGGCTATTTTTGTAACATTTTTTGCACTCATATCAAATGGCGATGCCCTATCTATTGAATGGTGTTAAAAAAATGGAAAGTTAGAAATTTTAAAAAATTACTAGTTTTTGACCAAAATGATAAATCTAAAAACTAGCTGTCGTTAGCCGTTTTTGTGCCATTTTTTGGACTCATATGAAATAACAATGTGCTATCTATTGAATGTTGTAAAAAAAAGAAAAAGTTGCAAATTTTAAAAAATGACAATTTTTTATAGTTTATAGCACACGTTTTTTTTGGCAATAATGACAACTTTAAAAAACTTGCAGTCGGTGGCCGTTTTTATTATGTTTTGTGCATTCATATCAAATGGAGATTTTCTATCTAATGAATGTGGTAAAAAAAAAGGGAAAGTTAGAAATTTGTAAAAATGAACAATTTTGGTGGGTATAGCTAGGGGTGATATCGAGCCGAGCCGAGCCCGAGCTTTAGGGTGTTCAGCCCCGGCTCGTTTATTAATCGAGCCTAAAACTCTGTTCGTGTTTGTTTATTTATTAAATGAACGAGCTCGAGCCGAGCTTTACGCGAACCGAGACGAGCCCGAGCCTTGTTCGTGAACATTTCCCGACTTAAATAAAAATGTATAATTTAGTTAAATTAATATATTTTATCTCTTTACATAAATGTTCAAATTTAATTCAAACTCATATATAATGATTTGTGTGCTTATATGTATAAAAAAATGATTTTTTATATTATTTAAGAGTTTTACTTAGGGTATATATTATTTATATTGTATAAGTTATAGTTTAACTAAATTCTTAACAAGTTGTTGACCAATCTAAACGAATCTTTCACTTGCTTGTTGATTTATTATTCATTTATTAACCTAACGTAAAGTTTTGTTTGTGTTCACTTGTTTATTAAGTAGACGAAATTCAATGGAACTTTAACCGAGCCAATCTCGGTCTTGTTCATAAAGGTTTATGTTCGTTCTCACCACCGTATATTGTGATTTGTGTGTCAATAAATATATATATAAAAACCCAATTATATATTTCTATCGTTTAATAGTTTTATTTCGTATATAAGTTCAATATATATTATATAATTAATATTTTAATCGAGCTTTTAACGAGCTTTAACCGAGTTATGAACGAGCTTTTTAACGAGCTGTTCATGAACGTAAACGATCTTTCACACATGTGTTCATTTATTGTTCATTTATTAATCGAGCCTAAAATCTTGTTCGTGTTCTTTCGTTTATTAAAGGAACGAGCTCGAGCCGAGCTTTTATTGAGTCGAGTCCGAGCTTGTTTGTGAACGTTCATGTTCGTTCTCAGCCCTAGGTATAGCAAACAACGACTAATTTTTTAAACTTGCTATTTTGGCCAAAAAAACGTGTGATGTAACTCAAAAAAATTGGTCATTTTCTAAAATTTTTAACTTTCCATTTTTTTCACACCATTAATTAGATAGCAAATCATCATTTGATATGAATGCGAAATAGGCACAAAAACGGCAAACGACGACTAATTTTTTAAACTTGCCATTTTGGCAAAAAAACGTGTTCTATAACTCGCAAAAATTTGTCATTTTTGAAAATTTCTAACTTTTCATTTTTTTCACACAATTCATTAAATATCACATCTTCATTTCATATGAATACCAAACAGGCACATATTTTGGCAAATGACTATCAGTTTTTTAAACTTGCCATTTTTGCCAAAAAAACGTGTGCTATAACTTACAAAAATTGGTCATTTTTCAAAAATTTTAAGTTTCTATTTTTCTCACACCATTTATTAGATAGGATATCGTCATTTGATATGAATCCCAAACTAGCACAAAAATGGCCAACGACGACCCATTTTTTAAACTTACTATTTTGTCCAAAAAAACGTGTGCTATACCTAAAAAAAATGGTTATTAATCAAAATTTCTAACTTTTCATTTTTTTTCACACCATTCATCATCGTCATTTGATATGAATGCCAAATTGGCACAAAAACATCCAACAACGACCAATTTTTTAAACTTGCCATTTTGTCGAAAAAAACGAGTTCTATAACTCACAAAAATTGGTCATTTTTCAAAATTTATAACTTTTCATTTTTTTCACACTATTCATTAGATAAAACATCATTATTTCATATGAATGCCAAACTAGCACAAAAATGGCCAACGATGACCAATCTTTTAAACTTGTTATTTTAGCCAAACAAACGAGTGCTATAACTTACAAAAATTGGTCATTTTTCAAAATTTCTAACTTTCCCTTTTTTTTACACCATTCATTATAAAACACATTATCATTTTATTTTAATGCAAAACAGGCATAAAAACGGCCAACGACGACCAATTTTTTAAACATGTCATTTTGGCAAAAAAGAAATGCGTTATAACTCACAAAAATTAGTCATTTTTCAAAATTTTTAACTTTTCCCTTTTTTCACACCATTCATTAGAAAACACATTGTCATTTGATTTGAATGCAAAACAGGCACAAAAACGGCCAACGGCGACTAATTTTTTAAACTTGCCATTTTGGCAAAAAAACACGTGTGCTTTAACTCACAAAAATTGATCATTTTCAAAATTTCTAACTTTCAATTTTTTCATGCCATTACATAGATATCACATCGTCATTTGATATTAATGCCAAACAGGCACAAAAATGGCTAACGACGACCAATTTTTTAAACTTTCCATTTTAGCCAAAAAAACGTGTGCTTATATATAACTCACAATATTGGTCATTTTTCAAAATTACTAACTTTCTATTTTTCCATATGTTTTTTGGCCAAAATAGCAAGTTTAAAAAATTGCTCATCGTTTGCCAAATTTTGTGCCTGTTTGGCATTCATATTAAACAAGGGCGTACTATCTAATGAATTATTTGAAAAAAATGGAACATTAGAAATTTTGCAAAATGACCAATTTTTGTGAGTTATAGCACACGTTTTTTGGACAAAGTGGCAAGTCTAAAAAATATGTCATCGTTGGACGTTTTTGTGCCATCTTGGCATTCATATCAAATGACAATGTGCTATCTAATGATTAGTGTGAAAAAAATAGAAAGTAAAAAATTTTGAAAAATGACCAATTTTTGTGAGTTATAGCACGCATTTTTTGGCCAAAATTGCAAGTTTGAAAAATTGTTCGTCGTTGGCCATTTTTATGCCATTCTGGAATTCATATCAAATGATGATGTGCTATCTAATGAATGGTGTGAAAAAAAATAGAAATTTAGAAAATTTAAAAATGACCAAATTTTGTTAGTTATAGCACACGTTTTTTTGGCAAAAAATGGCAAGTTTAAAAAATTGGCCGTCGTTGGCCAAACAATGTGCCTATTTGGAATTCATATGAGATGACGATGTGCTATTTAATGATGGTGTGAAAAAAATAGAAAGTTAGAAATTTTTAAAAATGACCAATTTTTGTGAGCTATAGCACACGTTTTTTCGCCAAAATGGCAAGTTTAAAAAATTGATCGTCATTGGCCAAATTTTGTGCCTATTTGGTATTCATATGAAATAACGATGTGCTATTTAATGAATGGTGTGAAAAAAATGCAAAGTTAGAAATTTTAAAAAATGACCAATTTTTGTGAGTTATATACGTTTTTTTGCCAAAATAGCAAGTTTAAAAAATTGTTCATCGCTTGCCAAATTTTGTGCCTGTTTGGCATTCATATTAAACAACGGTGTGCTATCTAATGAATGATTTGAAAAAAAGAGAACATTAGAAATTTTGTAAAATGACCAATTTCTATGAGTTGTAGCAAACGTTTTTTTGGACAAAATGACACGTCTAAAAAATATGTCATCGTTGGACGTTTTTGTGCCAGCTTGGCATTCATATCAAATGACGATGTGCTATCTAATGAATGGTGTGAAAAAAATGGAAAGTAAGAAATTTTGAAAAATGACCAATTTTTGTGAGTTATAGCATACGTTTTTTTGGCCAAAATGGCAAGTTTGAAAAATTGGTCGTCGTTGGCCGTTTTTGTGCTAGTTTGGAATTTATATCAAATGACGATATGCTATCTAATAAATGGTGTGGAAAAAAATAAATTTAGAAAATTTTAAAAATGACCAAATTTTGTTAGTTATATAACACACGTTTTTTTGGCAAAAATGGCAAAAGTTTAAAAAATTGGTCGTCGTTGGCCAAATTTTATGCCTGTTTGGAATTCATATGAAATGACAATGTGCTATCTAATGAATGGCGTAAAAAAATGGAAACTAAGAAATTTTGAAAAATGACCAATTTTTGTGATAAGCACACGTTATTTTGGACAAAATGGCAAGTTTAAAAAAATTGGTCGTCGTTGGCCATTTTGTGCCTATTTGGAATTCATATGAAATGACGATGTGGCTATCTAATGAATTGTGTGAAAAAAAATAGAAAGTTAGAAATTTGAAAAATGACAAATTTTTGTGAGTTACAACACACGTTATTTTGGACAAAATGGTAAGTGTAAAAAATTGGTCGTCGTTGGCCGTTTTTGTGCTAGTTTGGCATTCATATCAAATAAATATGTGCTATCTAATGAATAGTGTTAGAAAATGGAACGTTGGAAATTTTTAAAAATGACCAATTTTTGTTATTTATGGCACACGTTTTTGGCAAAATGGCAAGTTTAAAAAATTGGTCGTCGTTGGCCAAATTTTGTGCCATTTTAAAATTCCTATGAAATGACGATGTGCTATCTAATACATGGTGTGAAAAAATGGAAAGTTAGAAATTTTTTAAAAATGACTCATTTTTGTGAGTTATATAGCACACGTTTTTTTTTTAAACTGGTAAGTTTAAAAAATTGGTAGACGTTGGCTGTTTTTGTGCCAGTTTGGCATTCATATAAAATAACGATGTGCTATCTAATGAATAGTGTGGAAAAAATGGAAAGTTAGTGTAAGGTCTAAGGCAACCTAAGAGGGGGGGGTGAATTAGGTTTCTAAAAATTACTTATACCAATCAATTCAAATTCAACAACAATAAGTGAGTAAATTCAACAACAACAAGTGTAATACCCAACAATATTAAAGCAGAAATACAATGAATCAATAATCCAATTAAAGAGCAGTTATATCATAGCATGAGCAATAGGAAATAAGAGTAAAAAATGGCACAATCGATTTAGAGTGGTTCAAGTCTCCCCCTTGGAGCACTCTACATCCACTACCCAAGTTTTCCAACTTAGGATTTCAACCTCTTCACTATGAACTGATCTCTTTTCTAGTGGTGAGATCAAAAGAACCACTTTTACAACAAACCAATTTATAGTGGTTCAAGCCTCCCCCTTAGAGTGCTTTACTTCCACTACCCAAGTTTCTCAACTTAGGATTTCAACATCTTCACAATAGAAGTTTAAGAATGAAATAACAACCCACAATTTGGGTGTATATGATAAATTGAAGCTCACAATATGATTCCTATAATAAAAATTACAACTCAAACTATATAGCTCAAGAATGATATGAAATACTCAAAAAAAAGGCTCAATAACTTTTAATCGTTTGGTTCTTGTAAAATCAAAGTGTAGTGCAAGAGTTGTAGAGAGTATTTTTCAGATTAGAAGCTCAAGGAATCAAGGGAAGAGTTGTGTGAACGTTTGTGCATTTGGTGGTATTTAAACCCTCTCAAAAAATGACAAAAAAACGTATATGTTTGACCTTTCAAAAACTAGCCGTTATGTTGAAAAACTGAGTTTCGGACGCTATTTCGGACCCTGGGGTCGTCCGAACCTATTTTGACATGTTTGCTGAAAAATAGGTTCGGACGCCTGAAAGTTACTGTTCATGAGTCCGAACCTAAGTTTCGGACGGCCGAAACTCCAAGGAAGCGTCCGAACCTAAGTTTCGGACGGCCGAAACTTACTGTTCACAGTCCGAACCTAAATTTCAGAGAGCTTCATTTTTCACCAAAATTTCGGACGATCACTTAAAATGAGGAGGAGTCCGAACCTATCTTTCGGACGGTCGAAACTATGCTTAGGTTCTCCGAACCTATTTGTTTTTAATTTTTGTTTTCCAAATCATTTGTGCAACTAAGTGTGACTTTGTGCAAGTGTGTTCCTCATTTTTATTACTTCTTTTGAAGCTCATTTGAGGACTAACAACATTTTGAAAACAATTTTACTTGAGCCTTAAAAGAGTAGATCAACTTCTTGAGTTATTTACATAATATAAGGTTTAGGGTTGGGGAAATGACCTAATTTACTACACTTTCATATCTTTTACACTTCCAATTCTTTCTCCATATGATAGAGCTCCATGCTTGGCTTCTTCCAATTCTTTTTCCATATGATAGAGCTCCATGCTTGGCTTCTTTGTATATCTATCACATTGAAACACTTTTTGAACCATTAGCATAAACATAATTGTTTGTTAAGCATCAAAATAATTGAGGTTAAGACCCTAGGTCTCACAGTTAGAAATTTTAAAAAATGACCAATTTTTCTGAATTATAGCACACGGTTTTTTTACCAAAATAGCAAGTTTAATAAATTGGTCGTCGTTGGAAATTTTTTTTGCATGTTTGGCATTCATAGATGTTTTATCTAATGAATGGTGTGAAAAAAATGGAAAGTTAGAATTTTTTAAAAAATGACCAATTTTTGTGAGTAACACACGGTTTTTTGGCAAAAATGGAAGGTTTAAAAAATTGGTTGTCATTGGCCAAATTTATTGCTTGTTTGGCATTCATATGAAATGATGATGTCCTATCTAATGAATGGTGTGAAAAAAATGAAAAGTTAGAAATTTTGAAAAAAATGACCATTTTTTGTGAGTTATACAGCACACGTTATTTTCTTTAAATGGCAAGTTTAAAATATTGATAGTCGTTGGCCATTTTTTTGCCAGTTTGGCATTCATTTCAAATAAATATATGTTATCTAATGAATAGTGTGAAAAAATTGGAAAGATAGAAATTTTGAAAAATGACCAATTTTTGTTAGTTATATCACACGTTTTTTGGCAAAAATGGCTAGTTTGAAAAATTGCTCGTCGTTGGCCAAATTTTGTGCCTATTTGGAATTTATATGAAATGACAATGTGTTATCTAATGAATGGTGCGGAAAAAAAATGAAAAGTTAGAAATTTTGAAAAATGATCACTTTTTGTGAGTTATAGCATACGTTCTTTTTAAAAATGGCAAGTTTAAAAAATTGATAGTCGTTGGTTGTTTTTGTGCCAGTTTGGCATTTATATCAAATGACTATGTGCTATCTAATTAATGGTGTGAAAAAAAAAAGAAAAGTTAGAAATTTTTAAAAAAGACTAATTTTTGTGAGTTATTGCACACATTTTTTTGGCCAAAATGGCAAGTTAAAAAATTGGTCGTCGTTGGCCAAGTTTTGTGCATGTTTTGCATTCATATGAAATAACGATGTGCTATCTAATGAATTGTGTGAAAAAAATGAAAAGTTAGAAATTTTGAAAAATGATCACTTTATTTAAGTTATAGCACACATTATTTTGGACAAAATGACAAGTTTAAAAAATTAGTCGTCGTTGGCCAAATTTTGTGCATGTTTGGTATTCATATGAAATAACGATGTGCTATTTAATGAATGGTGTGAAAAAAATGCAAAGTTAGAAATTTTGAAAAATGACCAATTTTTGTGAGTTATAGCACACGTTTTTTGGCCAAAATAGCAAGTTTAAAAAATTGCTCATCGTTTGCCAAATTTTGTTCCTGTTTGGCATTCATATTAAACAACGATGTGCTATCTAATGAATGATTTTTAAAAAATTGAACATTAGAAATTTTGAAAAATGACCAAGTTTTGTGAGTTATAGCACACGTTTTTTTAGACAAAATGGCAAGTCTAAAAAATATGTCATCGTTGGACGTTTTTGTGCCAGCTTGGCATTCATATCAAATGACGATGTGCTATCTAATAAATGGTGTAAAAAAATGGAAAGTAAGAAATTTTGAAAAATGACCAATTTTTGTGAGTTATATATAAGCATACGTTTTTTGGCCAAAATGGCAAGTTTGAAAAATTGGTCGTCGTTGGCCGTTTTTGTACCAGTTTGGAATTCATATCAAATGACGATGTGCTATCTAATGAATAATGTGAAAAAAATAGAAATTTAGAAATTTTTAAAAAATGACCAAATTTGGTTAGTTATAGCACACGTTTTTTTTGCAAAAATGACAAGTTTAAAAAATTAGTCGTCATTGGCCAAACTATGTGCCTGTTTGGAATTCATATGAAATAACGATGTGTTATCTAATGAATGGTGTGGAAAAAATAGGAAGTTAGAAATTTTGAAAAATGACCAATTTTTGTGAGCTATACACGTTTTTTCGCCAAAATGGCAAGTTTAAAAAATTGGTCGTCGTTTTCCAAATTTTGTGCCTGTTTGGTATTCATATGAAATAACAATGTACTATTTAATGAATGGTGTGAAAAAAATGCAAAGTTAGAAATTTTTAAAAATGACTATTTTTTGGGTTAGCACACGTTTTTTTTGTCCAAAATGACAATATAAAAAACTTGCCGTCATGGGCCATTTTCGTGTTTTTTTGCTATCATTTAAAATAGCTATGTGCTATTTAATTAATGGTGTAAAAATAAGGGAAAGTTAGAAATTTTGATAAATGATCATTTTTGTGGGCTATATAGCATACGTTTTTTTTTCCCAAAAGGGCAAATCCCAAAAACTTGCCGTCATCGGCCGTTTTTGGCCGTTTTTTGCTTTCATATCAAATGGTGATGTGTTATCTTATAAATGGTGTTAAAAAAAGGGAAAGTTAAAAAATTTTAAAAATGACCATTTTTGGGAGGTTATAACACACATTTTTTTCCCAAAACGGTTAATTTCAAAAGCTTGCCGTTAGTGGCCGTTTTCGCGCCATTTTTTGCATTAATATCAAATGGAGATGTGCTATTTAATGAATGGTGTAAAACCAAGTGAATGTTAGAAACTTTAAAAAATGGCCATTTTTTGTGGGTTATAGCACACATGTTTTTGGCCAAAATAGCAAATCTCAAAAACTTGTCGTCGTGGGCCGTTTTCATATCATTTTTTGCACTCATATCAAATGGCGATATACTATATATTGAATGGTGTAAAAAAGGAAAAACTAAAAATTTTGAAAAATGACCATTTTTTGTGGGTTATAACACACGTTTTTTCGACCAAAATGATAAATCTAAAAAACTTGCGGTCATTTTCCATTTTCGTGGCATTTTTTAGAGTTGAATCAATTGGCAATGTGTTATTTTTGCCAAAAATGGCTATTTTTTTTAAACTAAAAATGGCTATTTTTTTTTGGTTAGCCCACTTTTTTTTTTTGCCAAAATGACAATACAAAAACTTGCCGACGTGAGCCATTTTCATGCTCTTTTTTACTATCATATCAAATAGCTATGTGCTATTTAATTAATGGTGTAAGAATAAGGGAAAGTTAGAAATTTTGATAAACGACTATTTTTGTGAATTATAATACGTTTATTTTTCAAAATAGCAAATTTCAAAAACTTGACGTAGTGGGCATCTACATACCAAAGTAGTAGTATTTTGAATTTAAGATTGCGTCTTCTAAACCTATTTATTTAGTCCATAACACAACTCTCCGGGAAGAGTGAATGGGTGGGCGAAGGGATGCATTGTTATGTGATTCCAAATGTTGTGAAGTATAATAGCTATTGGGTCGAAATAACCTTAAAAATATAATTTGACGAGGGATAAGGCATAAGATGAATGGAAGTATGAGTGGACATCACAGCTGTAATCCACATGATGTGTAATATCGTCTCGTGCTAAATCTAATACAATTCAAGTCAAAGTTTGTCATAAGTCGCTACAATAGTATTGCAGTTGGCATGAAAATTTCATTTGTTGGATGAATAGATATAGACAAAATTAAAGGATCCTGTTAAAATTTTTGAGCTTTAGTTGGACAATTCCATAAAATAAATATCGGCTTGATGTTGTTGTTGGTCCTTTAATCGGATTGGGAATCTAATCACCCCATTAACATATATTCCCACATACATTTGATGTAGACGGACAGCCTAAAGTCACAAATCTTATATTAATTTCTGCTTCACACAATAATAATAATCATGAATATGAACAAGTTAGCCATTATTTATGGCTGATCACACGCAGTAAATCTAAACCCCACCCAGCCACCCTGCCCTTGGATTTGTGACTTCTTCGTCACCAATTTATTTCCATCCCAATTTTCATATAGATTGAATTTTCTATTTTGTTTTGATTTAAATTAAAATTATGTTATAAGATTTACTTATTTTTAAATTAGAATTTATTAATTATAAAATAATTTTAATAAAAATTATACTTTTAATTTTTAATTTAATTAAATTACGATTAGTTTACATATTAGACAGAACAGAACGGTGAAACAGATAGTGGTCTCATACGTATAGGTGACATTCTCTTCTCCAGAGTCCGTAAACATTACACTAATTAACTTCATTCAAAATGCCTCATCTCTTTGTGGTTGAAAATAAACAACCAAAACAAAAATAGTACTATTAGTTCCTTCTATTAAGACTATGCAAAGAAAAGAAAGAAAGAAGGAAGCACTCCCGCCATAACACGCGGAATAAATTAAAGTACGAAAAAACAGCACAGCAAGAAATACTCTCTTTCAGTTGGATGGTATATATCTCGCGGCGGCAGATAAATGTTACTATTCCAAATAATAAAAATCAGCCACCGACAACTGCTTGCTTCCATAAACCATGTTTACAGAAAAACCCAAGTACCCAACCCCAGATCCACCCAATCACACACTAATAATGGTTTAAAGAAACCAACTTGGAAGGCTTTAATGGGTCCGTCCGTCTGAGGGACTTAATAGAGAGAGAGAGAGAGAGAGTTGATAGGCAAAAAAAAAAAAAAAAAAAAAGTTCAGTTTTCCATGTGAAGCGACCTAAAAGACAACTAACTTGGAACTTGGAAGGTGAAGAGAAAAAGATAAAAGAAAACAGGGAAAAGATAAAGTAAGTGAGGAAAATAAATAAATAAAGTTACTTAAATTATTACTTACTTGTTCATTGAATAATCTCCTCTCTCTCTCCTTCTTCCTCTCTACGAGAGAGAAAGAAAGAAACAAAAGGGGGCATGGACATCTGCTCATTGTTGTAGGAGCAAGAGAAGAGGATTGCGCCGGACGCTCGCTGGTGTATTTTGTCCTCTCTATCTTCTAATGCTGCAGCTGCAGTTGAAACTCATTGTAGGAGTAGAGAATTGAAGTGAAGACTCCTAGATCTCTCGAGAATTTGTGTGAGCTTTTTTTGATTCTTCACATTACTTGTTATTCCGACTTTCTTGATTTTAATTGGGTTTCAGTACATTTTTTAAATGGTGATTTGTTTTGCTCGATTGTTTTAATGGGCTTTGTTTTTTTCCTTTTTATAAAATTCTATTTGGCTCTTTCTTGCCTAGTCAGATTTGCTTCTTTATCTCCATCCTTTTCTGGAAACTGGATGGCATTAAAGACTCCATTTTTCCTGGAGACTAGATAGCATTAAAGACTCCATCTTTTTTTGTTAAGTCGTTTGTTTGGTTGGAGCTAATGAAAAATCTTTTGGGCGTTTCTTTCTATTCACTTCACTATCACCACAATAGTTGCAATAGAATTTCGCTGCAATGAACTTTAATTGCAAGAATCTTCCTTTGCCCCATGTAGTTGATCCAAAGCCTGTTGAAAATGAACGTAATTGTTGTTAGTAGTAAGAATTATCTCCTTTTGTTTGTAGTGTCTGCAAAGGCATTGAGTGCGTCAATTTCATCATTTCTGCCTCATAGGTACTGTTTAAAATCTTATTCCCTTTCAATCCATTTTGAGATTTAATGGAGGTTATTTGGTAATGGGATAGTGTTGGTAAGATATTAATCCAAATACTCCTTCAAATTGGTGGGGTGATATGACCCTTTACCTGCAGGAGAAGTTTAAGTAAGTTGTTTGTAGGGAACAAACTTGTTATTTGAATCAAACCCGGCAGTATGATTTTGTACAACTAAGTTCATGATGCATGAATTTGTTATATAGTTTTTTTTTTTTTTGTGTGTGTGTGTTATCTGTTGGCCGGGAGTCCAATTCTTAGTACAACCGTTGATGCATTTATGTTGTTTTTTGTATCCGGGAAGTGGCAAGTATACATTAGGGCAATGTATGCTAACGATTTAAAGTTTCAAGTATCACTTAAGCGGTTCATTTGAAAAATATCTATCACTAGTCAGGTAGTTAGTTATGCGTACCATCAGGGTTAATGGCCAAGGCCTTATTGTAACACCCCAAAAGCAGTCTTTGATTTTCCCGTTCCTCTGGGCAAGGGCACAAAACTTTTCCTGTGGTGTAGCAGAAATTGAAACTGTTACCTGGTAGAGTCTTTAAGGCTTCATCGTTTTTGTCATTCTCTCTGTCAAAAATTTTAGATGCGTCTGTAACCCTTTTTTCGTGGGAATTCCTTCTTTGGTTTTCATCTGGTTGGTGGTTGTGTGGTCTCTTTCTGGTGCATATGCTCCAATCCTATGATTAATAGGCTGATAAGTGTCTTAGCCAGGATTCTACATAAAGGTGAATTGGTATGGAAAGAAAGGAGTGAATAGATTAATCTATCCTTACTTCCCTGTTCTGCTGTAGGAATATTTATACTCTGATAATTAATGAAAATATAATTCTCAATTTGTTATCTTTCTTTCTTCAATTGCTGGTGGCTTAGTGAAGCTTTCCATAACTTTTATGACCAACTCGGAGTACATAGTTTCTAAATCAACAGATTGTATTTTCTTAGTCGTACTAAATTGTGGGAATCTGGTAAAAGTATTGCTATGTTTCCATATACATGTTGAAGTTTCAATCTTTCATTCACTAGGAACTTGTTTATGAAACAAACTTGGGAAATAGTTTAAGCTGCTTGCTTTTCAGAAACCCTTATTTGCAATAATTGAGTTTCTGGAAAATTTTGTTTATGGCTGTCTTGTTTGAGCTTTATAATATAAGTTTATGGGTAAATAAAATCATGCGTATTGATTTTCTGAACTGGTGCATTTCTTAAAGCCTGATACATCTGACAAACCAGACAAATTTTGATGCCATTGTGGGCTGATTTACAATTAGACCTAAAGTTCCCTTTCATGTAATAGTCATTTTGCTATTCCTCTGGAATTGTAAGAGACTCGATATGAAACACATTTGCCACTATTTAGTATGAAACCATTTTATAATTTTCTAGTTTTCCCAGTGAATTGATGTGATCTTGTGGCCTGTTATTCATCAGTGTGTTTTCCTTCCAGCGTCTCAGGTTCATGGGGACTTTGGCTATCGAAACTGAGAGTGCTTATTCAGAGACTTACTTAAGACTGGGGCTCAAAGAGTCTGGGAAGGAAAATACTGGAAAACCCCGAGTTCTATCATATATTTCCTCACTTCTTGAGAGATCTATTCAGAAGAACGAAAGGTTTCTTGAGGCTACACAGACAAAAGATATTATTACCATATTTCATGGTTCAAAAGCACCCTCTTTGGGCATTGGACAGTACATTGATCGGATTTTCAAGTATTCATGCTGCAGTCCTTCCTGCTTTATTGTTGCACACATATATGTGGAGAGATTTATTCAACTAACCAATGCTGTTTTAACTTCCCTTAATGTTCACCGACTTCTAATCACCGGTGTCATGGTGGCTGCAAAATACATTGATGACGCGTAAGTGTCCCCCTGCCACTTAATGTTGAAAGTTCTTTGAGCATTTCTGGTGGACAAATTCTTTTATCTACAAAACATTAAAATTAGATGGAGTAATTTTCATTCTTTAATTGTTAATTCGACATAAACATAGATGACAATAAATTCCTTGGACTCCTTTATGGGTTCTCAGATTAATCAATGATATATTTAATTTTTCGAACATTTGGTTGATTTGCTTCGGTTACTGATATGATCCTGTTGTTTTTCAGATTCTTCAATAATGCGTATTATGCCAGAGTTGGAGGTGTGAGCACATCAGAGTTGAACAAGTTGGAAATGAAGTTTTTATTTGGTTTGGATTTTCGACTTCATGTAAACATTGATACCTTTGGGAAGTACTGTGTGCTATTGGAAAAGGAAGGTAGTGGAGGGTTTCAAATTGAGCGTCCGGTCCAGGCATGTGGAATAATAAAGGGCAGCTGGTCAAGCAAAGAAGATTCATCTTGTGCTACAACCATTTCTTGATTAAGGTTTACCGAAAGCTTGGAGTGGTAACATTCTTCACAATGTCGAGTTAGAAGACCGCGTTTTAAATTTGCCACTGCGAGTCTAATGTCTAAAAAATCATTCTTTAAAACTGAGAAGTGGGTAGTGTTTAGGTTGCCTTAGGTTTTCCCTAATTATTTTGAAGATATTTTCCAACTGTATGTCTGTTGGTAGCTGTTGTGGCTCTGTCATTTGTGATATATCCGCGCTGTATAGAATTTCAACGCTGTGTTAGGAAAGATGTATTATGATTTGGATCTATTGCTCCATCTTTATTGTGTGAGTCGGAGATTGAACTTGAAGTGGTGAATGGTGAGTGAGTCATAGAAGCTCATGCATGCAGATGGTAAGTGACGTGATTGTTCATGTGCAAAATCATCTGACTTGGATGGTAAGATGAGCATGAGTATGGCGGTGGCTGTATATCCTGCATTTTTTGCTCCGCAGAGAACTTTGGATTAAGATTTTTCTTTTCCCCTAACAGCCATCTACGTTAGATATGGTCTGTCTCTCTGCCTATACCGAATGCTATTCGACCCTGTCACCAGAGAGATCATAATGCTTGGACGGGACGTTGACTCGGACCCACAACTCTTCCTCTTCTTATTGGGTTGATTGTTCTGTCTGTTTGAGTAGTGCACGAGTTTGATTGTTATCAAATCTCTTATTGGTACATTGCTTCTTCGATTGTGATCAAAATCTCTTATTAGCACCTTAAATTAATGAATTACTTGTTCTGTTCTTTTCATTGGGCTAAAAGTTCTTTTCATTTAATCAAAACTAAGTTAACAAGTCATGATTAGATACATGAGCCATCAAACTCTTTTGATTAGACCAAAAGTTCCTTTCATTTAATAGAACTAAATTTAACTAGTCTTGACCGCATGCATGAGCCAACAAAATGACAGCGTTAGACAATCCAAATAGTTTTTTCTTAATTTATCCGGTAATCAATTCAGCACGGAAACTTGTTATACTTTCACTTCAATTCTTTCTGGCAATTCCAATACAAAATCATCTCTGGAATTCAGCCTCTTACAATATTCATATTTGAGATGAAATGCCAGTATAACATAGTGACAGTGGAATTCAGCCTCTTACAATATTCATATTTGAGATGAAATGCCAGTATAACATAGTGACAGTCACAAGTCCTCATTTTGGTCGAGAACATCCAACAGGTCACCCAACAATCCTGCTTTCTAAACTTTTCACTTGGTACAAATGTATTAGGCCATTCAGCTTCTGTGAGCTACATCTGCACATTAGCCAAATCCCATCCTATTTGATGATCCTCCTCCTTAGCACAACTGGGCATTCAGCCTTGGGAAGAATTCAGGACTGCCAATCAGCAGCTCCAGAAATCACTCAGTCAAAATCTGGAGGTTGCATTCAGCTATAACGGATGCTTCCAGTTCCAGATCAGGACAACAAATGGTTGCTTTACTCATCTATTCCAATCTGTACATTCTTTTCCTCTGTCAACACTGCTAAGTCAAAGAACAAAACTAACCAAACTACCTATCTTCTCAGTTCTGCTTGAGTAGGCCTAGTAAGTGCCTTCACAAAGTACTGCCGTGTCTCTGGCAAAATGCGTTGAATCAGATGTGAATACCTGCATCTCACAAGTATAAGGTAGTGAATATTACTGGCTGAAAGATCAACAAGAAAGGCTTTTCTAACAGTTTTTGACAGAATTGGTGCAGGTTTTAACTAAAACAAATCACAAACATTCAAGTACCATCACCACACAAACAGGTTATTGCAAATTTTGCGAAAAATACAATAATGGCAGCAAGGATCTCTTACTCAACTTATTGAAATGCAGTTGCATCTTAAGGGATAAACTAGATTTTTTTTCTCTGGAAATTACTTTCAAAGGTAATGAGAAATGATTCATTTACTTAACATGGTAATCATTTCCTCAAATATATCATCTTTGTAGCGTGCACACGAAAGACAGACAGAGAGAGAGAAGAGGGGGGGGGGGGGGGGGGGACAGCAAAGCGGCATACCAGGGCATTGGACTTAATTTGTCGAAGTTCTCCAAGATAAACAAAATACAAGCATGCCTCAATGATATCGCGTTAAATGCCTCTGATAGCTCAAACATCAAAGAGACATTTTCCACGGAGATATCCTTCAAATAAAAGGAGAAATAATCAGAAAATGGCAAGTGATAAATATATGGAAAAGATTCATCTATTTCCCTCAACTCACTTGAGCAATGGCATACTCGCAGAGCCGTTTGAGGCCCTCTAGAAGATACTGATCCGCAGCTCTCAGAAGATCCTGTGCCACATCCAAATTGACATTAACCGATCCAGTGTATATGTACCTGCAAGAAAGAAAGAATTAACAACCATTGCAAGTCCAAAGGAAATCTGGATTCTCTGGTTCCCTTTAAGATAATTAGAAATGGACAAACATCTTAAGAAATATGCACCTCATCATCAACTCAAAAACATCCCATCTAATGTTGGGAATCTCTATGTCTTTGGCATCTCTCTCCTACAGCACCACCAATCAGAATACAGTTAAATAAAGTATTTGAGCATATCAACCTGCAGGATCAACCTTATTTCATTGCATATCTAGATGGTTTCCACACATTCCATGTAACCAAAATTTTTCAGACCATGTAGAACTGCCCATGTCTCTCTCGCAGGAAGGGGAAAAAGGTGGGGGGGGAAGGTGCAGGGTGGGTGGAATGGGAGTGTGGTTAAAATAACAAGACAACAAAACGCATGGATCTTCATATTAATATTAAACTCACCCTGTAACCACCATCAAACATTGCTCTGAATGCATCAGAAGACGCAAGTAGACATATTCTGTGAGCATAAAACCGTTTGCCTGCCAAGTAAAATCAAAAGGAATAAGAACATGAACCAAGTAACAATGTACATGTTTGATAGCTCAAGAGCAGATATAGTTCACCTTCAATTAAGAATGTGACATCAGACAATGTAGAATTATTCACATACTGCTCGCCCAAATACACCTGCAACAATAATCACAAAAAATGTAATTAACTGACATATCAAACACACATCAGGAATTGTGTTTTCTAAGTTCAAAACCTTATGCAGAATTGTGCAAGGAGTAACATGGACTTATAAAGTTCAGACTTAGTAACGCTGAAAAAAATCAACAATTTCACAAAGCTCATTAGTGGTTAAGTGCATAGTTTGCTGTGTGACTGCAGAATGTTTCATATTACTAAGAAACCCAAGCAATACACGGCACCACAGTTTCATCAGATCCATCAGTCATGCTCTTATTTGGAAAGTTCAATGAAATAATCAAATTATGAGATTATGAGTCAATACAATTTAATGTACTAATTCATAAATCTGTCAATATATTGATTTATGAGTCAATATAAGTAAACAACAATAATTGATAATAAGTGGCTGTTTCTGAAGATTCAAATAGTGTAAAATGAAACATTGGAATAGCAGGAATCGAGAGATAAAAGCTTCAAGAGACTTCAAAGGTCTATGCTATGTGGACATGTACTCATCAGATAGTAGTAAAAGGCTTTGACTCGGAGGGTAATCGGTAATTTAAGACGTATAAACATGAAAATCACTTTAAAGACTTGAACAAATTCTAAGGCTTACTCACATTGTGAACTGGAAACACTTCAAAGCATAATTCAAATCATATTATGAAATTAAGTATTAATCCCGCTTCATAATAGAAGTTATCATGTTGGTGAAGACATTTTTGGCTATTTTGTAAAATTACTAAGAATGTCAACCAATTCATAATCAAATGGCTAAAAAGTCAAAACCCACCTGAGGTATTGGTGATGGAGGAGCTGCATCAACAGGAGAAAGTGTGCTAGCTTTGTTAGCCAATTTGCACAAAGCAACAGAAGCATCTCTTTGGTGTTTGAAGTTTGTGGATTCAAGTAGCTCCAAGAGCAAATCAAGTCCTGCAATAATATAGTGCTAAATCAACTTTCAAAAGCCCGCATAACTCAATTCCAATGCTATATTGAATAGATAATTACCATTATTATCAATAAAAACTGTTCTCTGGTCATCAGGAGAACAAAGATGGGCAAGGGCCAAAGCAACACGTCTTTGTACAACCTTCTCTCCAACCCGCATCAAATACAATAAATGGCTCAATACCTAAAAAGTAGCATACAAATTAATGTTCAAAGAGCTGTCACCAGAAGCCACTATTGTACTTAAAAATTTGCACAAAGTACAATAATCCTTCTTATTGAATTGTTAGGCAAGGAGAAAAGCTTATTATTACAACACTAGTAATGAATTCTCCACAAAACCACATTAGATCATGCCCTTCATTCTAAAAATGTTTATAGCCTCATGAATTATGTCCAATACCTTGACTTATAAGTATAGGTTGCGGAATAAAAAAGACCTTCAAATTTAATGATAAACTGAAGCCAAACGTGTAGGTAAACTGAGTAAATACGAGGTGGTTAATAACCACCAAGTCATATACTAAGTTGGTGGCTGATTACCAATACTACAAGGCCATGGATCCTAAATGGCTCCACTATTACATAGTCCCGTACATAGAACCATGCTACATACAGCCCTTTGGTACTAGTAATTAACCACCAGCTAGGCTGATATGTTAGTGGTTGTTAACCAACCAATACCTTCTCGTAGGTAACTACTACCTTTGTGCATATACTTAAAAACAACATAAGATCATACAGATTCACAATCCCATCTAAAATGGAAGGGGCAAAAGATGACTCACTCGCCCATGGATCTTCTCCTCTAATCGTTTCAATGTTTTTGCTACACAATCTCTAGTCGGCTGCATTTCAAGAGTTTGTTCAGAAGAAAGCAACAAAAGCATGACAGACTCAGAAAATAACATAAAGGCTAAAGAATGAAGTAAATCAGTTCATTAATTAAAAAAACAAGATACAGACTTGGACAATAAATTCTCCATCTTGAAGTTTCTGAACACCTCCAACTTTGACGAGATCTGCAACATTATCCTGCAAGAAAAGTATTAGTAGAGGTAACAATAAACAAAAGCTTAAAGTAATGATAACTTCAGCTGTTAACAAAAAGCACATATTACCTCGTTATCTGCAAGCCCATAAAGTGCAAATGCAGCATTGTGCTGTAGAGATCCATTTTTTGAATCAAGGAGCTTAAGTAGTGGCAATATGCCACCACTATGAGCAATACCAGCCTGGTTATGCATATCCTGAAACACAAAAAGAAAATTTCATACCCCAGGTCACAAATAAAACTAAGTCTCAGCTAACAAACTAAGAAGCTAAAATGTAAGCACTACCAAACAAAACTCAATGCCAGTTAGATACAGCCAAGGTAATGCAAAAAGCAGACTCTTCGCATTGAAAAAGTTGTAATATGCCATTTGATTGAAATGACAAGTGACAAAATGAAAAACAGTCTCAAGAAAGAACTTGTTCATCAAAACTAATTAAACTTGTAAACGCCTAAGCATAATAGGAATACCAAACAAGTAAATCATAAGCAACTTTACAGACACTACCTGAGCCAACCTCCCCAGTGCAAAGGCAGACATTTCTCTTAATTGAGGATCTGGAGATTGGAGCATGTCAATCAATGGCCTTACAGCACCCCTTTGGACAATGTGAACCTGCAAATGCATAAAAGATTCACAAGATAAGCACCTAGAATTGGTAAAAGAACATACTCGATTGCACTCCAGTAGCAAAACAGGGAAATGTTGTTTCATTCAACCTTACAGTCTGAATCTGTTGCAGCAAATTGCCCGAGCAATAAAGCAGCTTCTCTTTGGCTCTCTGAACAGCAGGAACTGTGGCAAAAGTAATAAAAACAAGTATAATAGTTAAAAATTAAAACCTTGAGAGAGGCAACATTTCTATAATAAAACCCAACATAAAGAAATCAAAGAGAAAGTTACAAGGAACAATGAGAAGCAGAATAGAAGAAACTAATACCAGACAAGTAAAATGAAAAAAAAAACTAAGCACCTAAGTAATCCAATGACAGGTTGCAAAGCTCCAGCAAGAAGAACTTCTTTCTTGATGTTAGGGGATGAGTGTACCAAGTTTCCAATGACACCAACCTGAAGATGCCAGTAATAGTAGTTTAACAACAGAGGCCATAGAAGCATGGCTTCCCGTTCAAATATACAAACATGAAGCTAGTTCACCATGGACAGTGAAAGTAATATCTAACCGCTTCATAGTGGATGGCAGCATCCTCGGAACGAAGCATTAAAATAAGTGTTGGCAGAGCATTGCATTCCACAATCTGCAGTCAATCCAAACATAAATCTTCAAATAGTACACAAGACCGAAAATAACCAAAACAAGTTTCATGAATTCAGGATATTCATTGACCTGATTCTTGTTCTCATCATTCTTAAAGGCAAGTGTTCTCAGAGCCCCTGCAGCTGCTCTCTGCACCTTTGTATCAATGAACTCAAGCAATTCAACAAGAGGGGGAATACCACCTTCAATTCTGGTTGCGTGATTGAAGAGTTAAAGAGCGAGGATAAAGATGTAGGATCACTAGATAGCTATCAAGAAATGCAAACACGAGTACCTAACACGTGTTTTTATGCTGCTATTCTCGTGAGCAAGATTAGTGATTGCATCTGCTGCCCTCCTAATAACACCATTGACCGCCCTAGAGTTTTGACCAATTCTGTGTCTCTTTAGGAGGTCTACAAGATGTGGCAAAGCTCCAGCATCAACAATGAGTTGTTGGTGCTCTGGCTGCATAAAAGCAACTTCATTTCATCATTCAAACAAAATAAGGACAATCCATCACAAATGCTACTTTCTCATCTTGTAGGGTGCATGCATTCTCAAATTTATGTAAAAAATTTAGAAATTAGAAACAAGATAAATATACTGATGCAACTAGAGCCAAGCACATTTCCCCAGTTGAACACCTAATTGCTTCCTACTTGAAGTTATTCGAGATTATTGATGCTGTTAACAATTTCCAGTCAGTTGGAGAAAGTAAACTTTCCAATAAAATCACGAATTTCCCAGAGAAATTGCCACAAGTGAACAATATTTTTACTTCAACACCAAACTCTGCAAGCTGCTCACAAATCCCATGCAAATGATCTGCACAGAGCTCCATAAACAGTCCTATAAATAAAGTAAAGGAAATTACACTACTCTGTAAAGCTCCAAAGACTTCACAAAATCAAGATTTTAGATGCTGGACAGAAGAATTATTGAGTTCTGGCCATCTGAATGAAATTTACATTACAAAGTGAGTTCATCAAACGATTGCCAGTTCCAACATATGCTACAAAACTCCTACACAATAAAGATTCTCATATACAGCTTATCATTAAGTAATTTTGTCAAAAAATCAGCGCTTCTTTAAAGGATGTTCAAAAGGCAGACAAGACACGTCACTCACGTATCAATCAAGGAAATAACAGATATTATTCTGAGGAAAAAAAAAAGAGGTAAAACTATGCTAAACCAAGTATTATATTCAGAACAGACGCTCTGCACTTACTTTAATTGCAAGAAGTCCAAGAGTGAATGCACTTCCTTTCTCAACCTCATGCTCGTATGGCCTCGGTCCACTGTCTCCTTCGCTCACCGGCTCCGGCGCCTGGAGATGCCGCACCAGCGCCGGAACCGCTCCACAATCCACAATCACATTAACGATCTCCTCTATAATCACACAAAAACTCAAAGATCAAAATCAAATCCACTCAAACATACAAGAAAATTGAACTTCAAAAGTAACACGAGCACACACACTGAAATCGAATTCAAGCAAAACGACATGAAATTAAAAACAAAAAAATTCGTCAGTTCCGGCGTTACCGTTCTTGGCGTAGTCAGAGAGAATCTGAATAGCGCGCTTGGCGGATGCTCGATCTGTCTCGATCGAAGAAAAAGTAGAGTCGAGAATCTCCACTTGAGTTCGAACCTCATGAGCGAGATCTTGGTGTGCGTCGCGAGGAGACAAAGCATCGATCTTGCGATCGTCCTCGAAATCTTCGTCAAGCTTTCTTTTCAAGCTTCTCCTCGCTGCTGAGCTTGAAGGTAATTGTTCATGGCGTTTTTGGGTCTGGTTCTCCATGGAGAGAGATGGAGGAGATGAGGAGAGAGAAATGTAAAAATGTGCGTGTAATGTGTGAGGGGGCAGTTTGGGAAACAATTTATGTCATTTTAGTGAGAATTGAGAATGCTGTGTTGTGTTCGTCTGTTAGCGTCGGTTGTTTTATTTCGGGCGGACTATTTTCGGGCAAAGCCCGCCCATCTTAAAATTTTTACTTTCGTGAATTAAACATAACTTGCGCTCCCGCCATTATACACTAATTTTTTAAATGCTAAATTGCGCCGATTTGCCAATTGCCTTTTATCCGTTACGAATTATGCGATTATGCTATATCCTTTATTCCATTTCCGGCTACTAAACAAATACTATAGAATAAAAAAAAGGATAACAGTTTTATTTACCGATTGAAATAGTTTTTACTCAATTGAAATTTTTTAAAATTTTTATGTTAATAATAATAGAGTTGAAAAATGCTTAGTATATGAATATGCACTTTTACTCTTTTATTAGCTTAGCAGCACATTATTGTATGAGCTTTGCATGTCTGGAGTAAATTTGATGATAGATGGACATGTTTATTCAATTATAGCTTTTTTCTCTTTTTTTTTTTTTAAATCAATGATTCACACATCACATTCCTAGAACCGCTTCCCTTCCATTCCTTCCCTTCTCCGCACAAAAAAAGGAAAAGAAAAAAAAATGGTTGATTAACTTCGGTCCCAATCATTGGGTTGCCCATTAGCTACTTGAAGTTCAAGCAGGCTCTTTGGAACATAGGTTAAGAATTTGAATCTCTCAATAATATTTTCTTTTTCTTTTGTTTGAATGCTCTGTATTTAATATATACATTCGCTTGCAACCATTTCAATTAGTTTGTAGTATACACGGTCGCTTGCAACGATTTCAGTTAGCGTCAGGCGTCAGCCGAACAAGATCCACGATGTAAAAGATTTCAGGTGTCGTCTGATGTAATTGACTAGGATTAGCCCATCAAGAAAAAATTCTAAGTTGCCCCATAAATCGATACCATATCCTTTGTCTAATATTTATCCTATTTTATTCAGTCTAACATTTAAAACGACACGACGTACTTTCATTAAAAGTAGAGACTAAATGTATAAATATCACTAAAATTACTTTACAAGACCCTAAGAAATAAATTAGTGAACCCTAAGACGTAGTTTTAATTAAGACAGACAAAATTTTGGACAGAAAATTCAGTGTATCATAAATCATAATATATTTAATAAAAAATAAAGTTAAATAAGGATAGGAAGACGATTGCTTTGTGCATGCATGGCCCAGACCCCAGAATATTAGCTTGGATTCTCGTTGGGGAGTGGGAAGTGAGCTGAATATTGTTGGGCCCGTTGGACTTGAATGGAAATAGTCATTTTGTCCCAAAGACCTCAAAACACAAGAAACTATCACATGGCCGTTACTATCTAACAACTGGCTGATTGGTCTTCGTCCCCGGGCCTAGACCAATATCACATCAATGGGTTTGGTTACGTTAAACAACCGATGGACTACAGCCCAAAGGGAAAGCGTTTTTGACGTTCCAGTTTTACATTGGACAATGAACACGCCATTTCCTATCGAAATTACTTGCGTTGCTCTCTTTCGAAAAACCATGCGAAGAGTATCTCGATTTAAATCATTTTTTGTTTGCCTTGGGTCATTCAACGAAGTGATCATATTGAGCGTTCAAGGCAAGGCATGATAATTATGCTTGAAGAATTTGTTAAAAAATGTATCAAAGTCTAGTTTAATGTGCAAACAAAACTTTTCATGCACAATGATATATATGAAGCTTAGGGGTGCAAAAAGAGGTTAACCAATGGTGTCCATCTCCATCCCATGACATGGTAACAGCTTTGATCCCTATTTCCATAACTTAATTGGATTCTCTCTGCCTCATTTTGCTGCTATCAATACTTCATTCACCTGCACCCCCAATGCTAAACAAGTTTTAGAAAATGACTTGAAAGGAAGTAATGAGGAAGGCAGTTCAATGAATATTTTAACTGGCCAAAATAAAAATATAGGCAGGACGATGCTCTGGTCATTTCTTTTTTCTTTTTTTTTCATTACCCAACTAGATCAAAGGTTCAAAGAAGAGGAACCCACATTAGAGATAATAAGAAAATTAGGCAGGTCTTAAGATTTGATCTAAATCCTATCCCAACTAGGGGTGGTAAACGAGCGAACTACTCGCGAGCTACTCGCGAGTAGCTCGGTCAACTACTCGACTCGAACTCGGTTTGACCGAGTTCGAGTCGAGCTCGGAATACATATACTCGAGTAGCTCGCGAGCTACTAGAGTATATGTATATTTTTTTTTATTTTTAATATTTATATTTATGTTTTAGTTCCTGTAGTTTAATAAATTATAATTTAATCTATTTATAATTATGTTTTAGTCCTTGATTTATAATAAATTATAATTTGACCTCATTAAATTTAAAAAAATTACAAATACATCCTATAATTTTTATAAAAAAAATAAAAAAAAAATACTCGAGCTCGATCGAGCTACTCGCGAACTCGATTACCCTTTGTCGAGCTCGAGCTCGAGCTCGAGTACCCATTTTTTCAAAATCGAGCTACTCGATTAGGAGTGTACTCGAGCTCGACTCGACTCGATTACACTCACACCCCTATTGCTGGTCAAGTTAGATAAGCTAAATTGGCTTGTCGTTTTTATTTCTCACCACCATAATATCGTGTTTGTGAGCTAACGTGGCCTCAGAATCATTTGTTGCCTGTTTAATATATGCTCAGGACTTAGGAGTCAGTAGGAGAGGAGAATTTTTAAGTGTGGTCTGCATTCTGAATTCTGAATTCTGAATTCTGAATTCTGATTAGCCTTGTTAGGGACAACCGAATCGCATCCCATAGTTGTTACCATATATAACTGTCAATTAGCTAGGTCAATGCATGGCACGCGAGAAACATTGTTCCTTGTCTTTTGTCCTCATTAAAATTTTGTCCGCATCCTCTTTTCCAAGAAACTTCACAGCTCACAGTACTCAAAAATTTTGAGTATTGTAGCCAAGGACCTAAATATTTTTTACGGTGGAATTAAAATGAATGAACATGCAGTGAACATGCTTTGATTTCTCAATTAATAAACAAAATTAATTAACAACAATTAAGTATATATACTAGTAAAATTATTAATTTTTTCAGATCTAACTATAGGTTTAGTGCTGCCTTAAAGGAAATGCGCCAGCTGTTGATGATCGGGACTACTTTGGAGTTGTATGTACCAGTAGGTACTTCTACCGGATCGATGATAAGATCCCAAAATGTAGATTCTACACATGAAACTATTCCAACATAGTCAATTGCCACAGTGTGCCGAGGAATAGATTTCTAGAGTACTATTGTAGTACTTAACATGGGTAGTACTTTGACACCATAATTAACTGATTAATTAAACGATAAATGGATCTTGTTCCCGAGGCTGCTGCATGAAAATTTTATGCATATTTGCCAGGTGTATAAGAAGAATCAATCTCAAATACTCTCTCTGATAATAATTAAGTGACAGGCAAATTTTTTGGTTGTTAAATAAATGACATTTTATATATATTAATGCAAAAAGTATTAAAAGTTTCAACTTTATTATTCACTCTATTAATGTAAAATCAATGGCATTAATTGTTTTTAAAAAAATAATTTATTGATTTTGTTAATAAATGTGCATCGGAACAAAACATCACTTAATTATGATAAGAATGGAGTACCTCCGAATAATGCATATATATATATACGCAAATTCAACCATGGGTTTCCACAAGATTTCTAAGTTCTTTTATCCATTTCAGCAATCTCAAGATATCCCGGGCAACTGAAAAACATGCACCTTCATTTTTTTTTTCTTTAAATAAAATGGATCGCTCCTTAAAGAAATTGCACGTACAAGAATCATGCATGGATCCCTAATATTCAAATATTATCATTTAACTTCTTCCTGGCGTGGCTAGTTAATTTGCAAATTGAACATGAGAGAGAACTTAATTTACCACTACAATTTGGTTTTCTCAATACTTGTTCCTGCTCCGTAAGTATGCAGTACGTTGTTTGGTGCAGTCGGACACTAATCAAGATATCGAGAAATCCAGGAATTTTGGTTGGTTCTGTAATGAAAGATTCCAAACGAAGAAATGGCAGAGATTGCAATCAATTTTTGCGAGTCCCGTCTTCTCAACTTTCGGAGTTGAGTCTTTTTGTCCTTATTCCTACAACTATACAAAGATAAAAAAGTTACGAGGCTAAAAACCCATATCACAGTTGATAGGTATGGTAGAATTTAACATAAGAGCTAGCATTTTCTAAATAATTGGGGTTTACGCATGCCTATTCCTATATATATGCAGGAGGTACCAATTTGAGAATTTTGATCAGCAAAAAATTGACGAATATGCATGCATGGCAGTAATTTAACGGGCTATCATCAGTAAAGAGACCAGAAAGTAAATGAGCATTGATCAGAGAAGAGAAAAGACAGGTTCGTCTTTATTGTGTAGGGAAGTAAAGACAAAAGAGAGATGAGATGCATGAAAGTCCAGAAAAAAAAAAGAAAAAAATCCAAGGGGGGACAAGATCTTATCAAAATCTATGTAACATATGTACACCTGCATACTTTTGCATCTATGGCCGGGGAAGAAAGAGATAGAAAAAGGGGTGGCAGTAGTGCAGATTGCGGTTGTGGTTGTGGTTGTGGTTGGAGAGACTTTCGCACGTGTGCATGATCTGGAGGAGACATGGCCGAATGGGCAGCTTATGGAATGGTGGTATCTTTACGTGTATTTTGGGTGTTGCTGGAATCAAATTAAGCACTTGTATAGTATTTCTGTTGTTTGTCAAATACTTTAATTACAAGACAGTAACTGTAATATTTGTGATGTCGGTGAGATTTTTTTTGGGCGGGGCGTGGGTACGTAGATTGTGCATGCAAAGTGCAAACTAGGTTGGTTGGTGTCAACGGCAGTTTTTGTTGGTGAAGTATGTGTGTCAGCTGTAATTTGTTCTTCAATTTCCCAATCAAAATAGATTCTACTCCAACACACTTTAATTTGTAAGATTGCATAAGAATGATGAACCCGAATGAATTTGTTTATAGTTTGACAAAAATGAATTGGTGGCGGTACAGGAAATAGTGCATTAATTCTCAATTTATCCTTTGAATTCGATGCTAAGTCACGGTACTTGTTAGGAATAACGTTTTCCATGTAAAATTATATGAAATAAATATAAACAATAAAATATTAAATTTAAATTTAAATCTAAACACTCGCGAAACATTAAATTCAAGAAAATCGATTCATCATATTATCACGATTTTATATCCGTGCAAGTAAAAAAATTGGGTTGCCAGTCTTCCGGTAAAGGTTTAGATTTATGTCGAGAGAAATTTTTTGCGGTAGCCGCTCAAGCGAACAAATAATTAATGGTTTGGTAGAGTGTCTTTTAATATGCAAATCTGCACTCTTGTAGTACTAAACTACTACTCTACCTCTGGGTGTTAAAAGTTGTGGATTTTTGGAAAAACTTTATCGAATTAATGGTCGAAATATTACTACTGGATTTTTGCTTTTTGTTGCGGTACAACTACAATGTAGAAATATACTTGAAGATGGGGTGATTGTAAAACTTAGACTTCATTTTGGTACAATGGATAGATGGTTGCGATTTTGTTTCTTAATCAAGAAAGGTTTAGTTATATTGTGGATCAAGAGTTATTATTAGAGTGCAAGTATGACACACATCAAAACTTAATTATGTTGTTTTTTTTATTAAAGTACTTTCCAAACTTCTTTTAAGGTCTAGATATTTATGTCGAGGGAAATTTTTTGCGGTGGCCGCTTAAGCGAACAAATAATTAAGAACAACGAACACAAAAAAAAATAAAAAAATCACCGAGATTAAAAAGAGAAAAAGAGTTACTCCCTAGCTATTACATTTTTTTAAATGTTGTTTGAGGGAAACTAATTTATTTGTTGTTAAATATATGTCGTTTTTACATATCAATTGAAAAAATATTGAAAGTTTTAACTTTATCCTTCACTTTATTTATGTAAAATCATTGACATTAATTGCTTTATTCATCATTTAATAAAAAAGATAATTTATTAATTTTCTTAATAAGTATGCATATGTTGAAACAAAACGTCACTTAAAACAGAGGAGAGTGAGGATTAATTATGTTAAGAACATATATAGCAGGCATACTTTTGTTTTTCCCACTGAATATTATTTTCATTAATAAAAAGCTTCTAGTATGTGGATCAGTTGATGTTTCCTGCTACAGTGCTATGAGATTTGCTCATTTGGCATTATTCATTTGCCCGTCGGTCATTATGATTTAGGCAAGGGCTAAAACAAAAGTGATGATCAACTACAGTATACATACCAATTATGTATTATTTAATTAAAAAACGACACAATTATTTGTTAGGTGGAAATGGGGACGATTCGTGGGACAATTACTTCAATTTGGTCATAATTTGCTTGTCCAAGTAATATATATCTTTCGTCTTCAATATTTGGATGCATGAGATGTTAATTAACTGAAACTTAATTCATAAACTGGCGGTCGGTCCTGTTCAACAGCCCAAGTGATTTCTTACTAACCAGAGGTCTTCCGAATTCACATTATTAACTTTCATTTTCTTAATGTGATTGCGATTAAACGAAATTAACACATGAAAACCATTCCATGTCCAACCAACCAACCTACACATACCCTTTTATAAGTCCAATATTCCTTAATGAAAGTGTATGCAATGCAATGCGATGACCTAATCAGCCACATTTGCTTCTTATCATCTGCTGTTCACATTATTCACTCAAGTTTTGTGTCAGTCTCAGACGACAACGGAGTTTCTGATTCGACTTTAGCTACAAAAAGAACCAAGACCGCCTAAAAATCAGCAATCATGACTCATGAGAAGAGACCATCGTGAAAAGAAGAAATTAAAGCCCTATTAATTATCAAAAGATTAGCGCAGCTGGGCTTCGGTCTGCGTAACTGACAGATACCAAAAGGTGTTGTTAGGCTCCCAAAAATCAAAATGTCTTGGGTTCCCATTTTGATTATAATGATCTAGCTTTGTGTAACTTTATATTCTGTCAAAACATTTTATTTATTAGTTATTCATTTTAATCTTTAACATCATATATGTATGGATTGGATGGAATCTAACATTTACTTCAACTGTCACAAACAATTATTTTCAGGCGCTGTTTCTTTTTTCATTTTGCAAGAAACACGATATGCTCTTTGAACGCATGCAAATGTTTTTGAGTAAATCCGAGTGATCAAATTAAGATGTCTATGCATTGTTGTTATATTACTTGGTTATAGATAAATCAATGGTTGAATTCACGAAAGATCCTTTTCAAGGCTAGTTACTACTATTCCATCAAAATCCGTATCCAAATTAAATGCACAAGGACCATATATGATGTCTATCACCTTATATGGCTATAGAGTTTCTCTTTTTCTTTTTATGTATATATTTTTTGGTTAATTAAAGACTATTATCTTATCTATAACATAATCGGATCAAACGATTTTTATCGTCATATGTGAATCAATAGATCACGAATTCGAATTATCAACGTTAATTCCACCGTCAATCATTTTAAAAATAATAAAAACATAGTCCGTTATAGAGACATATCGCTATCCATCTATCTCTCTCTCTATTCAATCGTTTGATACTTTGATTGAGTGGTGGTGCAGTTAGCTGCATGCATGGTGCACCCTGCAGTCATTGTAACGTTATTATGTGTATGGCAGAGGAGTTAATTCAAGAAGCAAATGATGCTATTGATTGTTACATCTTGTGAAAATCTGATCTCAAATGCTTTTATAGTATATCGGTCAGAGACATAATATGGACACCTCACGGTGCAGTGTAGTAATAGTATATGATTATTGATATTTGTACATAAATCATAAATGAAAGAGACAGAAATGTGGTTGAACTTGAAGAGGGCTTCCTTGTTTATTTGTAATACTAATAATATTGGTATGCTACAGCTACACAATAAGAGCGGGTGGCGGGTGGCCCAAAGTACAATTAAAAACAACACCCTAGATTCGTAGACCAATTTCCTTATCTTCAATGGCTTGTCGGGTTCAGGTGATTGCAAACTTCCAAGGATCATATTCATCGCCATTCAACGCTTGGAAAGTGTCCGGCCGGGAAGTTGCAATTTTTAAGCCAGTCAACCATCTAAAAGATGTAGCCATGCTAGCTACGTACATAGCACTATATATATTCCTATATACCACGGTATAACAATGGCACACTGTGTTTAATATACCTTATTCGTCAAATCTTTTGAGAGGGGAATTCTGAGTCTTCTGACCCAAAACAAAGAAAAATATTCAGGGTTGAAGGGAATCAAAGTTTAAATTGTTCATTTATTAGCTTCACGAAATTAAAGAGGATGAGATCGCGGAGTTAGCACGATGCATGATGAAGCGACTGCTAGAATCATCAATGTATTTCAGGCATTGGTTAATTTCGCCAAAAAACATTAAAACGTGGACAAAGACACAGGAGAATAAATCTGAGCTGCACGGAACAACAATTTGGCAATTTGCAAGCTGCAGCTGCAACTAAGAGAAGGTAACACACAGTCACACAGTGGAACTGTGGAAGTGTCAGTTAGGCTCGTGGTAACACAATAACCGAGCAAAGTACAGTACTAGTCTATTCACCAAACGTACCAACCAAAAGCAGTGGAAGCAAATTCAATTGACTATGGATTGTGATAGTGTACAAATCCCCACTAGAGTACGTGTGGGATTTTCTTAGCTATTACTACTGAGTAAGTTGGTGGTGATAGTTACAAGTAGACTTGTGTTGTTCCGTAACATCTCTGTCGTCCCGACGAGATATTAGTGCTTCATACGTTAGAATACCTGTTTCCTTCCTTGTTCATGAAAGTGCACGTCAATGCTGTTAAAAAAGCTTTGGTAGGAAAGTTTCCCCGTATACAAACTGTAGGAAATGGAACTAAATTACGGATGGGAACGATGATTTGCAATAAGGTTCATGCATTAAAACATCTAATAATAACAAGGATATGAAACCTGAGGCAATTCTGAGAAGTGTGATCAATCATCAATCATCAAAGGGTAGTGACTGGTGACTGGTGATGATATCTATGCATGCACAAAAAAATCTTGGAATTTGATTGTTACTCGTTGGCAGCCCAAATATTGCGGAGTCAATTGCTTTAGCGTTTTAATGCGCTTAATTTTTTTTTTTTTTTTTACCATATATGTTATATGTCCTTTAATAATAGAAAGTACGAGAATTTAATCACTAAGTAATCTGATGAGATAGTATTTCTTTCTCGTTTCTTTAATATCAACTCACATTTTTAGTAATTATGAATAAATAAAAGAATTTACTAATTTTCTTAATTAATGTGCATATATTTAAAACAACAATTATCAAAGAACGAATGTAGTATTATTCAGCTAATAATTTTTGGTAATACATTGTTAATTGGTTATGAGAGATGCTAAAACTAAAATTAAAACTCCAACCAATTTCATTATGCAAATATTTTTTTTAACTAAAGCACGCGTTGACAAATGATACATAGTGCTGTCTTAATTTGCATGGTTGTCGGTTGATTAATTTGTTGCAAATTTGCGACTAAGCAATTAATTGGGTTAAAGTTAACTTGTTGTAATTAATGAACCAAAAAACAATTCATTCAAGAAAATGCAAAAGTATGATTGAATACGTGGGAGTAAAAGAGTGAGAGAGAAGGTGTATAATAAAATGGTAAACACGAGTTTAGTAGTCTTATTAATTGCATTTACTAGTAGTAGCGTTAATCTCCATAACCATAATACAGCCACTTAATAAGGTAAGGCTGACACGGCTTCATTAAAAATACAAAAACCTAGGGTTAATATAATACTACTACTCAGAAAGTCTAACACCAAAACAAAGGTAATCCTAGTTTAAGGACAAATTAAAAAATAAAAATAAAAATAAAACGAATTAACGGCCGTTAGCGAGAGGACTAACGGCAGTTTCCTTGCAGGGACTTGGCGGCACGCTACTCCTTCCCGATGCAACGAGGCGTTGCACAAACCCTGCGATCCTCTGTCCGTTAGTCTCCGTCATCAACCGTTTCCCGCCAAACGCCAAAGATTCCACACCTCTCGCTTCCATGACTTCCTCTTCTTTCGCCGTAACTCCTCCACTCGCGTAACCGTTCGCCTGCAAAATTCCAAAGCTATCTATCAATATCTTCAACTAACTACAACTCTATGCGATCGCAATTTTAGTTAATTAACAGCACTGTATACCTGGATTCTGACGTAATCGCCACGGTTCCAGCAGAATGCGTTGCCGAGCATTTGATCGACGGTTTCTGAGACGCCGTCGAGTACAATGTTCACGATTGATGAGGTTGAACATTCGCCGCTGGCGCGGAGTTTCAAGCTTGACGGGCCACCATTTCCGAGTGACAGAACCAGGAGGTCCTCCACACCCGTGACGGAGGGGAAATCACGCTTGTTGTGTAGGACGTGAGTGACGGCGGCTGCAGCTGGGTTGTTCATGACGAGGCCGCCGTCCACCGCTAAGCACGAGGTCTTTCCGTCTACTGATCTAAGGTTGAAAGGCTTGAACATGGACGGATTGGCTGACGTGGCACGGCAGACCTTCCACAGCTCGAAGTCGTAACTAGGAGATTTGGAAGCGTCAGCTCGAGAGAAAACGAAGGGCGCGGAGCTGTTGAGGTCAAAGCAAGGAATGAGGAGAGGCTTACACGTATCCTTCAACGTAACTACCTTCCCGTCCTCCCTCCGGAACGCCTCCTTCAGCACCTTATCCGCACTCTTCCCAGAGAATCTTCTCCGCCGGCGGAAAACGCCGACAGTCTTGACCTTGAACAGCTTCGACTGCTTCTCCGCGACGAACTTGACGGCATCCCTGGCAGAGAATAAAGGACGCCCGTAACCGTCGTCGGCAGCGAGCATTGCAGCGTAGAGGGCGCCAATGCCGGTGCCAGCGATAATGTCAAAGAAATCAGCAATGCGGGATTGTGAATCAGCGGTTTTGGCACGGATCTGGTCCTCGAGAAGGATCAAGGAGTAGGCGGCGACAGCAGCGGTGGTGGAGGCACCATCAATGCTGAGAATGCGGGTCTTCTTGGCTTCGTAGTGATGCAACCACTTCTGCTCGAGCTTGGAGAAGATCTCAAGCGTCACTTTGCTCAGCTCCATGTCCTCCATCCTCTATTCTAAATTTTTACTTATTGGTATTGTCTCGACAAGCTGTCACTGTGTGAGTGTGTGTATTATCTATTATGTGGAGAGAAAGTTGAGTTGTTGCTTACTAGTAAAAGAAACTAGTATTAATAGAGAGTAGTTATGACTTAGCTTTTGAGGGGAGAATAACGGAAGGCAAAATGGTGATTTGTTTTTTTTTTGTTTTTTTTTTTGGCTTTTGAGGGGAGAATAACGGAAGGCAAGAGAAAGTTGAGTTGTTGCTTACTAGTAAAAAAAAAAAAATCAAAAAATGGAGCGGGTACGGTCCAAAGAGAGTCTATGGGTTAGTGGTGTCGTACTAATGTACTGGGGGGGTGGGTTGGGAGGTATATATTACGGAAATTCGAATGGTAATTTAAGTGCATGGTGCGACATAGACCATAGTATATAGAGAGAGAGGAAAATCCGTGAAAAAGCGAAAGATCACGCTATCTTACTGAGTGACATTAATGGTGGCCAATGTGCTACAAATACTCAAAAAATAATTTATTACTCTCTCTCTTTCCCTCTGCTGTTTCTGTTTCTGTTTCGAAAGTTAAAAAATAAAGAGTGCGGAGGAAGGGAAGAGAGCACAAAGCTTATTAGTATATATCTTTTTCTTTTAATAACTCAAATTTAGAGTATTTTTAACTTCATTCATTTGTTCTACTACCAAGTTACCGCGTCCTATTCGTTTATCTTTTACCCCTCCCGTGTACTGTGAGACCGGACTTTTAGTTTTGTAGTCACAGAATTATTTTTACTATTATTTACTCCGTGGTTATCGTTTTGTGTTTATACCCGGAATTTTCCTGTATTTTTTTTACCTTCATCCTTGACGTTGTTGGATTTCAGACTCGGGTACTGCTTCTTTCTATTTTTATTATTGTTTTAAATTCCCCTAACACACAAGACAGTACAATGGTATGCACATGCTTAAGCGCTGGTTGTTCATCGGATTCTAGGAAAGCGGTAGCCTCGGCTTTTTGGCCGGATTCAACCTGCCTTGGTTTTCTCGTGCTTATGCTGCTCTACTAATGTCAATGGATTTGTTCTCTACATATTGGCTTCTTGTTTTTAATTTCTGGCCATCTCTCTGACCATTCTTTGTTTCCTTCCAATATATATATTTTTGTCAATCATTCAGCATATATAGAATCATACTCTTAACTCATTTACAAAATTTCTCCAAATTTTCAATAATGCACTTTGCTCTCTAAAGTCTATACACAGAGATTTAATAGAAACCTCCAGAGATTGAAACTGTTTCGGATCTTAACGATATTCAAGCGACTGTCCAAGTTCCATGCATGGCTGCTGCTTACAATACGACATGAAATCTTTCCAGCTTTCATTTTGAAAACCTTGTATTCTCATCCTTTCGTTCTTATCCTCCTGCTACTCTGATTCTTGATAATGCCCCTGAAATCTTCATCTCATTCTCCCCAAAAGAAACCAAGATTGGGTGGTGCTGAAATTTTATCCTCACAATCATAGGGTTGTGAATTCATTCCACTAGCCGCATCCTAGTGGACCAATTCACCCAAATTCAATAGAAAGAACAAAAATTTCCTAAACCCTATAATTAAGAGTTCTTATAGGTATCAAACGGCGTACTTTGAAATTCAATACAGATGCACAAATTCAGATGCCTTTCCCCCCATCTTCCATGCCTAGATATCAAACCTCATCAAAGTAAATACTTAAAAAGAATGTTGCAAATATACAATACATTCAATTCTGTTCATGTCTCTGTGCAGGATATGATACTCTCTCTAACCCTACAAAACTAAGTATCATGCCTCAAAATTTTCTCCAACCCTCTATCCCACAGGGCCATGCATCTCCAAAGATGCATCACATTAGCACTCCCCGTATAAATTTTAAATGTCAGTGATCACCTCATGACAGGTCCGATACCTCTTGTTTCCCATTTGAATATGAGCCGAATCTCCCTTTCCCTTCCGCAAAGGGAAAAGGAGATAGGTCCTCCGTGACGGAATTTAGATGCGTAAATCAAGCTAAGCCCTAAAGAAAGCACAAACAAAATACCAAATTTCTGTTGTGCCTTTAATAGCAAATCTATAATCGTCTTACATCATGATTCTGGAGACTTTTTCTGCTTGGTGTACTTTCCATATTTTGCGGATACAGCAGCATCAGATAGTGTTTCCCATAACTGCAAATATTTTGTAAATCATATCATAGCACTTCAATCACATGAGAAAAAAAAAATCGCAGGTAGCATGAATGACTGAGTTTGCTACTCACTTCCAACTTCCCTTTAGATCCACCAACGGCTAGCAGAAAGGGGTAATCATCTGAGAAAGAAACAGAGAAGATAGCCCCCTGAAACAAATTCAAAAAGAGTTTCAGAACCCTTTCGTATTTAGAAATTTCAATTTGGTAACAAGTCACGAATAAGCATGTAAGAAAAACTAAAACAAGAAAACCACGTACAGCTTTTGGATTTTTTGAGGCAATGCACGAAGGTTGATTGTTGGACAAATCCCAGAGTTTTACCTGCACCCCAAGAGCAGCCATAAGTATTGAAAGTATCCACCCCAGCTTCATGCACAAAATCATAATGAAGTAACAGCGGCAAAAGACAAAAGGCTGAAGAAAAGGTGTTGTACCATTTTATCCATGGAACCAGTTGCAAGAAGCTACAAGATCATAGAAGGGGAAGTCAGTATGAAATTAGTGAGAGTAAAGTTCAACAAGAGAATCATAATGAGATAAAAATACATTTGGAGCAACTCGATTGTATGAAACAGAGCAGGCCGCTTTCTCATGAGCATGTAGAGTAAAACTTGGCTTCGGATCAGAAGAGGAATTCGAGCTAGAAGCACGAATATCAAAACCAACAACCATACCATTCTCAAGACAGACCTGAATTGAACAGAAAAGAAAATGTAGACAGTCATATAAGAATCTCGTGAACAAGCATACAATTCCCGGATGCGACTTGTGTTTCTGCTAGCATGTAGAAACAAGTAATAATTGTGTAGAAAATATTGTAAGAAGCACAGACCACAAATGAATGCTCAGTGTGTGGATCCCATGCCAAACTTTCAACATCAGCAGCTACAGACCATTTAAAACCAGCATGTGAAGATATCCTAGCATCCTTCTACAATGCATGATAAAATTGAGTTAAGATCTTCTAACAATCATCAAAGGGCTAAAAATACAGAGGGTTGGGGACACTATCGGAACAAACCAAATACCAAATAAAAGACAGATAAATCATGTACCATGACAACCGAATGATCGAAAGAACCACTGAGAAGAACTTGTGGCACAAAATGATTCCATGCGACTGCTTGAACCTGATGAGATGTCAAAGGTCAACAGCAGCTCATTAAGGAACATGGAAATCTTACAGCATATAGTATTGCAAGATTACAACAAAGATCAAGATAAATTAAATAAAAAAAATCAAACAAATTATTGTCGAGATCAATTTAAAACCTATTTGCCCTTTTCTAGCAATGTAAAGAAAATTGGATCTGGATATCATTCCCAACATAATAGACAAGTATACAAAAACCAATACACAGAGCCTTGCACATATGACTACTGTCAGACTTCCACCCAGATTAAAGTGCATGCTGAAGTTAGGTTCAGGTAGGAACATTTAAATTTTCACTTTTCTTAATTTCTTTTAACAATATTGGGACGGACATTTTCCTCCTTCAAATGACCCCTAAGGAAAAGCACTTATCCAAAAATAATAGAGCAGTTTCTCCTTGAATGTAATAAAGTTTAACTATATTCAAAACTTTGCAAACAGTCATTACTGACAACAGCTAATCCCAACAACAGACCACCCTGCAAAAAAAGCTACTTCATTTGCCAAGATTTATGGAAAATTGGTTACAAGGAAATTTATCTCTTGCCTTGTCAGTGTGGTGCTCCATAGTGTCACTGCACTTTCCAGTTGCCACATCCCATATTTTAACCACCTTGTCAGCACTGGCACTGGCAAGTACATTCCTGTATATTGGTTCATGAGATGAGATTAGAAAATGCTAAATTTGCAAAAAATGTCCTACTGGTAAACAAATCAACCACTAAAAGAATTTCAAAGACCTGTACTCCTTGTTCCAAGCAAGTCCTAGAACTGAATCAGTGTGACTGTCATCCTTGTATTTGACAGATTTCTAGCCAAAAGAGAGAAGGCCGAGCAGTTAAGATGCATTGGTATCAAAGAAAGCACAGGATCCTCACAATTCCAGTAAAGAATCACACATAGATCAGTAAGTATAACTCAGATAGAATAAACTATTCTTACAGAAAAAAATCCACAAAAATTTGGGAACTGTTGAATCGGGAAATAATAGCTCCAACCAAACCACGGTCAAATAACAAAGTTCCTTTTTTCCCCCACCCCCATTTTTTGGTTCTGGGAGGAAGGTGCAGCAGTTTGGCCAGACAGGATTATACTTCGTAAATTAAAGTTCAGAAGTGAACCTTTTTTCCTTTCTTCTTCTTCTTCTTCTGTTCAATAATCCCACCTAACACAACAGATGGTTGAACTTCATCCATCTAACCGCAACAGAAGCACAAGGGGTTAACTCAAACATCTTCATAAAGAATATAAACATAATCCACAAATTTCACAGTACAATGTACATACAATATCAAGATCCCATATTTCAATGGCTGGTTCCATTGATCCTACAGCTATGAAGTTCCCTATCAAAAAGAATAGAAATGAGAATATAATATAAGCGTCAATACAACATCCCATAACTAAAATGAGAACCCAAATATTATTTCCTAAAGAGTGACAGCAGGATACAAGGAATCAATTAAATTAGGATGACTATATCCACACATCCAAAAAATCTAATAATAGATGCTATAGTCTTTCCTCTTTTCCATTGTGCTACCAACTCAACATTCATTATCATTCAAAATAATATCCTAAAGAAACGATATGTTATCTGATTGACAAAGATGGTATCCTAGTCCTTGAGATGAAAACAATTGGTGTTCAATTTCAATATACGTACAAGTCACCTAACTATCTAATCAGCACGTCCTGTGAAGTAAAAAATGCAATCTTTCTAAACACCCAAACTTGGAATAGTCATACCTTTTTCTCCCCTCTTAAGTGGGCAATCAAGCCATGCCAAACATAGGGGAAATGCAGGAATAACTATATCATGGTGTACAAACATGTTCAAATCATCTTCTTCCAATCCCTCCAATATCCAAACCTGTTTCAACATGTTGACCTCAATTAGTGTATTGCTAATTTCTCTGTTTTTTTTCTTTTTATCTTCTTTTTTAAACAGGTCAGGGGATGAGTGGCAATTTATAAAGCCCACATTTATCAAAGTAACTAGTACATGCCTCCAGATGGCTGACGTCATCCTCATTACGCGCACAAACTATGACAGCATCCTCGGGTTTTATAGTCATCTCTTCAATATCTTCAGAATCCTCATCCTAAATTGCATCAATGCCAAGAATATATTCAATAGGAACTTGAAAGTTACCAACAATAATAAGAAGAAAAGTTTAAGATGGATGACATTTTAAAGAGATGAACAATAAACATAATAAGAAAACATACATCCTTATTTAGATATGGGTCCATCTCATTACTTGGGTAATATAAGCTCCGAAGTCCCTCACCAAACAGCTCAATCCCTGATAAAACATCGAGTCATGTCACATCAAAGTAAATGAGAAATTTAGAAGAGAAAAAAGTAAACTGTGACGTGTTATTCAACACATAAGGCATCAGGATGCCGCCATAAATGAGCAAGGTTTTCAAAAATAGAGGTTAATTTTTTTTTTTTAAATCGCCATGTCTGCAACCTAAATATTAAGTGGGTGAATTATGTAAATTACCATAATTCAGAAGAGAAATCAAAGATGATAATGAGAACATATTGCAAAGCAAACTCTGTGTATGGAGATACCATCATCTTCTTCATCATAATTATCCATGTCCAATTCCTTCAGGGCATCCGTTATGCTGTCAGTACCCAAATTTGTGTCATTGGAACCTTTGCCTAATGCATCTGCAGCGGCAAGTGCTCGGACAATTTCATCATCTTGCTTTGATGCATCATGATCCATGGCCTCGTCATCATCATTGTCATTTTCACCATCTTCACTACAAAGCATAAAAAAAAAAACATAAAAGAGCAGAAAAAGTAGATATAAAAACAAAGTCAATCAAACATTATACAGTTTGATGAATGATCTTTCATTCTGTATTTGCTAAGCACAGCCTTCATGGGATGTAAATGCAACCACTTAAGGCAACTGGATGAATTTGTTCAATAATTTCAACAATTCCACGCTTAGTTTTGCTTTTAGACACGCTCATTTTCTCCCAATAGCAACAGCAATCCCCGCCGTGTTTGTGAGATTCCTATTTCTCACCAACAGTACAAAAGCAGCCGATACAGACATTGTTAAGCAATTCAAAAACTACATTTCTACATGTGAATCCACCAATTAGACACCTCAAGAGGTGACACTGTTCAATACAGTTCCTCCTCCTCCGCCGAGGAAATTCTTAAGCCATAACGGACTACCATTTAGACTTCTCAAACGCAAAAAACCACTAAATAATTGTTAACTATGGCAGTAAAATCCCAGCGACAAAGATAAACAAAATGATAAAATTAACTTACTGAGTGCGGAGGAAACCAGCCTTGATCTCTTCAATCTCTTCTTTTGAAGGAGGCTCCGCAAATGCAATAACCGGATTTGAGGCACCTTTCGGTACCCAAGATATAGCTGATATCATTCTTTATACGCTGTGTTGTATCAACCTAAACATCTAAAAAATTAATGATTAATAATCTCTATCCGTAATTTATGCTCTCATACGACTCACGAGCGTTCAACAAAAATTTACCTCAGCCTCAACTTGATGTTCGCTAGGAGCTTTGAAGCTCTTATGGAAGAGCAGCCGTGGCGGACGACAATTTTTGGCGGTGGATGGTGGCGGGGAGGGGGAGGCGCCAAAGAAGTTTTGAAGTAGGGTTTAGGCGATTGCCACTTCAAGGGGTTTTTGGGTGTTATTTCGTAACATATTTAGTACTATGTTGCGGTTATAAGGTCGTGTTTGGCGTAAGTTTTTAATATTGAAATCAGTTTTAAGGTCGATTTTTTTTGTATTTATTTAATGAATTTTTTAACTATGACGTAGATTAATGATAATAATAAATGAAGAAACTATGAAGCAATGTGAAACATTTGCTGCTCGATATAGCCCAAAAATAAGGCCCATTGATATGATTGTGAGCCAGCCAGCTCATAACTACAAGTACCAATTAAGAATGGTTTTTATTTGGGGCCATGATAAGTAAATAAATAATCAATTAGAAGTGTAATAAGAAGGATTTTTATTAATTAGGGTTACATTCCACTTCGGATTTTCAATCCAAGTTTCAATTTGTAATTACATGTTCCGAATATTTAACTATAAATACATGGCAAGTGATTGATGAATCCTAACATATAAGTATTAGAGCGAACGGCCAAAAAGGTCACTCAACTATTACCAAATCTGCCTTTTGGTCACTCAACTATTAAGTTGGCCAAAAAGGTCATCCAACTCTGTAAACGTATGACATTTGGTCATTCCGTCTATTGAGTCCGTTTGTGCAGACGGAAATCACTATTTTCAGGGGTAAAATAGTCCACACAGCCTAAAAAGGAGGGATAAAATCGTGAACAAAAAAAATGAATGGTTCAAAATAGGAACTCCTCTATTATTGTCGTCAGTCAACTTTTTGCAGGGTAAAAAATAGAGATTTTCATCTCAAAATCAAGCGAAAGAGCAACAAAAATTGAAATTTTCAACCATTGTTGAACGGGCAAGAAGCCGAAGTTCAATCTTCGATCCTTACTTACTTTACGGCGGTAAGAACTCATCTTCTTCAATTGGGCGTGAGAAGACGGCATCCCAGGGTCTGATTTTAAATTAGAAACAAAACTCGTAGCAACCCAGAGTGCTTCAACATCATGCCTCCAGAGGAGAAATATCGCAAAGAGTGCAGTGAATAGCCACTTACTCTGCATCAAATGCATTTTGATGTCATCAGGGGAACAATAATCTTTTTTTTTTCAAATTTTTTGGCCTCAAGATAAGCAGGAAGCAAATAATCCAAGAGTAAGTGAAAAGAACACGGGACCCTCGCTGCCTCTCGCCTCCTCGGCTACCAATCCAAACTCCACAACGCCGTTGCCTCTCGCCTCTCGTCTCCTCGACTCTATGCGGTTGAACGCGAGACGGCGAAGTCTTGCAAGGTTTGCTGTACAAAATTTACTAAAATTGAAACAGGAGAAAGAAGGGGAGAAGTTAAAATCAGAGAGAGAAGGGGAAAAGGAAAGAAATGAACAGGGAGACAAATTTGGTTTAGAGGGGTGAACATTAGTACAAGCAAGAACAGAGATCTAGCCTGTTTGCTTCTAATCCTGTATACTCACATTACAACAAGGGAGTACACCTATTTGAAAATTAGAATGAATTGAAGCTGAAAATTGGTTTGAATTTTGAATTGGAAAACAAATCAAAAATTTAAAATCAAGTATGGTTGTATTCTGTAATTAGTTACCAATTAATGGTCGGAGGATGTCAATTTGTGTATTTGTTTAGAGGATGATGATGAGACAATGATGATGATGATGAGACGAAGATGATGATATGACGATGATGAGATGATGGTGATAATGATAATGAGACGAAGATGATGATATGACGATGATGATGAGGATGGTGATGACGGCGGGGGCGGAGATGGTGTCAACGGCGGGGCGAAGGTGGTGTTGACGGCGGCAGCAGAGGTGCTGTCGATTGCGGCGGCCACTAAATAGGCGGAATGCAGCGTTTGTGTGTGTTTTTAGTGTGTGTTAGTATGTGTTGATTTTTCTTTTTCTTTTTTATATATAATGATTGGATTTGTAATATTAAAAGACATAAATTATTAAATAGTTTTAATATTAAAAGGCATCACCACAATTACTGGCTTGGATTCTGATGGGCTCAGTCATGGTGCAGAAGTTTTCACGGCTTTTGAATGTTGTGCTGACTATTTTACCCCGGTAAATAGTGATTTCTGTCTGCACAAACGGAGTCAATGGACGGAATGACCAAAAGTCATACGTTTACAGAATTGGATGACCTTTTTGGCCAACTTAATAGTTGAGTGACCAAAACGCGGATTTGGCAATAGTTGAGTGACATTTTTGGCCGTTCGCTCTAAGTATTAAATACGTGATATATATTTATAAGAGTGAAATAGGGATTGAAACGACTTTGGGATTGGTGTACCACTTTATAAACAAGTGACACGTGCTTTTTTAATTAGTTATCTAATTATTAAAAATTAAACTAAAACTCTAACCAAATGATTAGTAAATCTAAGGAATAAGTAATTGTGCACGTGTCAATTTTTTACAAAGTGATATACCGAGTGGAATATAAAGTTGGTCGGAAAATCCATTGTCGAATGAAATGTGAACGGTAAGAGAATTGTCGAATATCCTCCAGGTAAATTCTATTAACTATTGTTGGTTTGAATTTTATCACCTAAATTATCCATTGGATTACTCAATTCATTATAACTTTGCCAATTATTTTATATAAAAAGACTATAATTAATGACTCTCCAAAAATTGTATTGTATGAGACAAATTTAATTATATTTGTTTTGCTCGTTTTTACACATTGCAATTTTCGAAAGGTGGTTATAGTATTCTCATTTATAAAAGATTGGCAAAATTAGAATAATTTCGGCCATGCATATTTAGATTGATAGTTTAAAATAGTAAATCGCCGGTAATTGATAATTTATATAGCAAGTTAATTGGGAGAGTTATGTTGCACTTAAGCCTCTTAATTAAGGAATCTACGTTAGAAAATAAAACACATCACGATAATTAAGACGCAAAAGCCACGAATCTACAATTAAACACAATTTTATTCATAATGCCAATTCTGTTTGAACTCAATTTCTAATTCGATCATGCAAATATTTTTTTTTTCGCCTCAATTACTGCTCAATAATTAAAAAGTCCTTGACGAAGGGAAATATGTGATATTCACATCCAACTCATTTGAACGAGCACAAAACATGAAAAAGGTCATCTTGAATAGTCTTACTTTTTGTATAATTCCAATATTAAAATATTTTACACACCTAATTTAATGTCAATACAAGAAACTTGTTCACCATGATTACAAATGTGTAACAGTGTAAGTCCTTTTTTTTGCTTATATTTTAATTAGAAAGGTGTAAGTCTACTAAAAAAACATATCTCTTGGCAATAGGGGTGTAATCGAGTCTAGTCGAGTACACCCCACCCCTAATCGAGCTACTCGAGTTCGTTAAGGGTGGTACTCGAACTCGATCGAGAACCACTTTTTGAGCTCTAGCTCGACTTCGAGTATCGAGCTCGATTTTTTAATTATTTTTTTATAAAAAATTATAGGATGTATTTGTAAATTTTCAAAATTAATATAGTAAAATAATAATTTACAATAAAATTAAAGATTAAAATATAAATATAAGTTGCTTAAATTAGAATCTATTAAATATTAGGGACTAAAATATAAATACAAGAATAAAAATTTTTAAAAAAATACCTACTTGAGTAGTTCGACTCGAGCTTGAGCCCATATAATCTAAGCTCGAGCTCGACTCGAGTTCGAACTCGAGATACTCGAACTTGACTCGAGTTCGAACTCGAGGTGCTCGAACTCGAGTCGAATAGTTGATCGAGCTACTCATGAGTAATTAGATCGTTTACCGGCCCTACTTGGCAATAATACTTAGGCAGTCAGTACAATTTTGAGATCAAATAGTTTGTTTATACTCAAAATGTTTTTGATTGGACAACTATATATAAGCATGTACATGTTGATAAATATGGGAGACTTACTCCTTGTGAATGTGAAGTGTATCCTTTCGAATGGATGAAGTGTCAAGTAAGCATAATATTCTTGGCCAATTGCTTATTTGCACTTTTTTCACGAGCTATTATTCGTTGACATTCCATTAGCAAATCCAGAACGAGAAGCAGTCGATATCATACAATTACAACCAACATGAATAATAGGACCTCATCTTTAAATCTTAGAGAATATATTCTTGTATGCATGATTAACACTAAAACTAAGATAGTAGCATAATAGAAGAAAGCTTCAAAATGATTTTACTTATGTTGGGGCATGGATATATTATCTAATCGAATCTTCAGTTTGGCTATAAAAACGACCACCCCAGAAGCAAAATTTTACCCATCAAATCGAGGCACATGGAAGCATGGTCTTACATGAAGACAAGAGACTAGTTTACTAGCCAAGGATGACTTGCCTGCACGTACACTATGGGCATTAGGCTCTTAATTAGGTTTGAACGATGCATGCATAGTCTTTGTTCCGTTGCAAGCAGGCAGGTCATCCTGGCTAGGTTGACAGTCTCTTATTTGTCATGCTAGATCTTTCTTCCCCATGATTAGTGCACTCTCATATTATACAAATCCAGAGTCCATCAAAACAATCTTCTAATTGAGCTATTCACTAGCTCTTTGAAAGCTTAGCCTATATGAGAGAACATGCATGTCGGTGAAACAGGTTGATAATTAAGGCGGCAGATTTCTTGTCTGGTAAGTCACTAAGATTGATTTTGATTAGGTTTATACACAATATATACTAAACAAATTGTTGATATATTGGCTACCGTTGTTCCTGTTTAAACTATGTTACGTTCTTGAATAACAAATGCTCTAGTACTACTGCAAATGCCTTATCCACGGCTGTGTGCAGTGAGCCAGAGCCAATTTTGAAATCTCATGATTAGTAATTTGTGATTTGAAATCTCATGATTATTAATTTGAAAAAAATTAATAATCATGATTTGAAATCTCATCATTATTCAGGAAATTAAACTAGACAAATGAATTTGATTTCAATCATATATCCGTTAGTTAACATAATCTACCATAGAACAAAATAATAACACCATTTGCATGCCAAAGTTACATAACATTAATAATCAACATCTTAATATATATAAAGTTTATTAATTGATTGAAAAAATTCAAAGTTCGACCCAACTGAAGCAATATACTAATTATATATTAGTGATAACATATAGTCTAGTAAACAGCAGATATAGAAGCATAAATTGCTACCCTAGTTAATCAAGGAGTCACCAAAGTATGGTAACATTGTACCATATATATGAAACGAGTGAATATTGTTCCTACCAGCCAATTCCAAAGAGAGACGCCAGTACCAAAGTAGATAACATGATTAGCCCCTTGGAAGAGTAAATTAAGGATGAACCACTATTGGGGGACGGAGCAGGAGCTTCATAATTCACCGGTGGGTATGCATAAGGTGATATTGAAGGTGGTGGGCTTGGCAATGTTTGGGATGATGGCGGAGTAGGAGGCGAAATGGGAGCAGACCTTTTTGGAGGCACTGTTTGGGATGATGGCGGAGTAGGAGGTGCAGGGCTTCTTGGAGGCCCTGGTTGGGGAGAAGGGCTTCTTGGAGGCACTGGTTGGGAAGATGGAGGAGTGCTGGGAGGCGTCGAGATAGGTGCAGGGCTTCTTGGAGGCACTGGAGCGGAAAAGGGTGGAGTACTACTGGGAGGTGTCGAGATTGGTGGATGGTTTGGAGTTGGAGAGGGTGAGATGACATGTCCAACAGGGACTCTGATATCAACCTTTTGTCCAGATTCACAATGGCCTGGTGTGCTGCAAATGAAGAAGAAATGTCCTGTCTTCTTTATAACGAATGAATCATTGCCAGAGGCAAAGGTTTCGTACGCAACCGTTGAATTACACGAGTTGAAATTCTTGTGAGTCACTCGTACAACGTTATGAAATTGTTTGTTGTAATCAAACACTGCAAAAAGTTAATGTCAATTACATATATGCTTCAATCACTGCTCAATGGTTATATTCCAGTTGGATTTTATCCTCTCCTTAATCCAAGTGAAGAAAAAATCTGGATATTACAATATAAAACAGGTGCCATGAAAGCAGTACGTGCCTATAATAATCAATAGACAATAGTATATATACTTCCTGGTTATGGGGAAAATAAATTGATTAGTTGAGATAAGAAAAGGAGGGGAGCATATATCATGCACGTACGTGTCTAAATATCAACTTCCAGTTTTAATTTTCGATCACAATTAAAAGTTTCAACTTTTATAGCATGCACTTGCAGAGAAAACATCTAAAGCCCTTGAAACTGACAACCACAAGGCATGCATCAACTCAAGAAGCATTTTGGCAGAAACAAGTAGGAAGAATTAATGAAATTCAAACTATATTTTGGTTAAGATGTATAAAATGAAGTACCTAGGATGTCCCCAACATGGAAATTCTTCGTATTAGCCCATGTTTTGTAATCAACCTGGCCGGAATTTGTCCAACCAGCGGAGTCACCAACCTTGTACACAACAGCCTTCGACTCCTCAAACCCGATAATGATAAGGAGAAAGAAAAAAACTGCCTTCTTAGCGAAAATCATAGTTTCTTAACTACTATCTCACAGAGCTATACAGTAAAAAATGACGATCTTGTTTATATTGGTCGAAAGAGAAGAGAACAAGCAAAGGGATTAAGATCAGTTGGGAAGTTGGTTAGGGAAAGCCATGTGAAGGCCATATATAAGAAAATTAAAGGGCCTGTGCATTTGGAAATAAAAAGATTTGATTGAATATAGCCGACAAATCTTTAATTAACGATCCTCCTACCATAAATATTCTTATAAGGCATGATCGAAAATGAATGATTTTCGTACCGCAATATTGATCTACATTGCGAGTTCTCCAGAGAATTTTTGGCTAGCGCAAGGTTATGGTAGACTACAAAGCGGTGCTTCTTCACCCGGCCATTAATTTGTAGAATCATTAATTGGGAATTTGGGAGGGAAGCAAACAAAGTGAAATATATTAGGAAACTCGTATATATTTAATTAATTGAAGGTATGCAAATAGTATGATTGTATGTCGTGTGCATGATCAAAAATTAATTATTCTCTTACCATATATTCTGCATTGAAAGAGTTGTGGAGAGATTTATGAGTTAGTAAAAGATTATGGTTTTCTTCAAAATTTACCATATATGTTGAGTGGAGGAGTGAATAACTCTCGACAAATTAACTTAATTAAACGAATTCGAGGAATCTCTTGATATCAAAATTTAAAAAAAAATAATAATTGGAGAGTCAAATCCCATCAATAATAAAGAGTAATCACAGGTTTATCGCCACACATCACAGCTGCAGTTCTTTTTGTTCACAATATATATGTATAAAGTTCACCTCATCCAAACTGCTAATAAACTCGCAGTACAGAAGCTTGACTCTTAGTATATGCATGCATGATAAGGCTACGAAATTATTTTGTTAGAAATGCTTCACTGCATGATCATGATCACTGGCACTGTTTTAATTTACAACATATATAAAACACTTGCAGATTTGGACATGTATTATATAGTTTCCTCTCAATTAATCACGTTTGCTGAATAAATCAAAGAAGATTGCTAATTAATTAAGAAATTAAACTCATCGAATTGCTCTCTCTCTCTCTATATATATATCTAATAATAATAATTGATTGAGATATCCATTAATTAAACCATAAACATTAATCATATATATATATATACTCGTCATCCCATAAAATATACTATAAGTTAATTAACTTAACATTTAGCTAGTGTGTCTGCTGCAGCCAACAAATCAGCAGTCGATGATATGCTTGCACGCATGCATTCTTGCAATTATTGCTCATCTTTGGGAACCCTGATATCAACATTCTGATCTCTGCGACTGCAGTGATCTGAGCAACCGCATATAAAGAAGTAGTGACCGTGTGCCCTGATTTCGAAAGTGTCATTGCCGGACGAGTAGGTGGCGATGGGATTTCTTGCATTGCATGTGTGGTAGTCTGAGCTGCTAACTTGCATCACATTATGAAATCTCCGGTCGTACGTAAAATCTATACATTTAAAAGTATAATAATATCAACTCTCAAGTCTCAAGCAAAGATCAAACATTTCAAGTTGAGCGCTTTTATTAGTTTATCAGCACGATCAGTCAGTAGTCTTTGAGTCTACAAGTTGAGCGCCTGAGAATGATCGATGATCAGGCATGCATACATGAGAAAAGATAGCTTACGGATTGTGTCGCCCACTTGAAATACTTGCGTCATAGCCCACCATTTGTAATCAATAGATCTTTCCGAGTTCCAGTTATTCACCACCGTGTCACCAATGTCGTACGTAGTACTACTACTCCCAGAGAACACATAAACAGCCATTAACATGAAAAATAGTATTGTTGAGTTTTTTGCAAAAGCCATGACTATGACTGAGTTGTTCATCCAAAAATTATATTAGTGATACAAAAATTCAGAAAAAATTAATGATACATATAGTACAACTTCTCTGAATCCGCACGATGCGCATGGTGAGGGAGCATAACAGTCTTGCGTGCTCCATTTAATGTTCTTACCATTGGGATGAGCAGCAATGGGGTGTTCATTTGTTTGATTTTTAGGTTTTTCGAATTCTTCATTTCGATTTAATCGAATTAAATTGAATTTAAAGAAATCGAAAATGATATTTGAATTTAAAATTCAAATTCTAATTTGAATTAACCGAATTCTTACAAACGACTGTGAATTTGATTTTAATCTAAATCAAATTGTCAAATTACATCACAATTTATAATTCACAACAATAATTTTGTTTAATATTATATATTTTGTAAAATATTTTATATTCATATATATATATATATTTTATATATGAATTCGGTTTTCGATTTAGTTTTCGAATTTCACCTCAATTCGAAAACCAAACCATAAATTAAAATTTGAATTCAGTTTACTAAAATCGAATTGTGGGTGCCCAATGAGCACGATTTAAATGTCAAACGACGGCGTTTTGACTGGGTGGACTATACGTTCCCTTTTTAGGACATAAATTCTATCAAGCCCAAACATCAATCCAGCAGAATCCTGACAACCCACCAATCTCAAAAGGCCCAAACGCAATCTTGCAAATTTCTCGCAGCCTTATCCTCACCGTTACTATTATACTCTTTTTAATTCAGTCTGCAGTCTTCAGACTTCTCCACTTTGACCAGCAAATTATCGAAAGCTTCGTCCACAAAGGCAATGGCTATGAATTTCTCCCCCTCGGCACCTGTGGGTTCCATTTATCAACAGAAACCCCACACAGCTCCCAAAGCATTACTTTCCCTCCAACCCCAAGGTTCTGCTTCAAGTTTATAATCCTTCATTGTATTACAAAGTAATATGTGAGTATTTACAGTGGTGAAAAAATGTCGCAGATTCTAAAATTACAGGATGGAAAAATGCATCTTGGGGCGCGGCTTCCAACTATGTCCAGCTTGAGGTTAGGGTGGTGATGGGTTTTGCTGCAAAGCCCCGTGTTGTTAAACAACCATTGAAGAATAGGCAAGTCGAATTTGGACATTGTTTGTGGTGTTGTTGGCAGTATGGATTGTTTATTTTATTGTTTTCTTGGGTTGAATGCGTTTCAGACAAGGAGTCTTTAGGTGTGCAACTATAGAAGAAATAGAAGCGGAGAAATCTTTCATTGAAGAAGATGTTGTAAGTTGTTTTACTGCTGTGTTTTATTTTACCAATTTGGAGGCTCTGTAAAGTAAGACTAGTGGATGCTCAATAATCTAAAACAAACCTTCAACTTTCTTTTACCCAGAAAGAAAGAATGGAGAAGACAATTGACACGGTTCGATCAAATTTCAATTCAATTAGGACGGGAAGATCAAACCCGGCAATGCTAGATAAAGTTGAGGTATGAGTCTATGATGCTTTCTATATGTATATATATAATCTTAACTATGTACAACGTGTGTAGAGGCAGAAAGCAAAAAGGTAAGGACAACGCTTCCTGTATAGGTTACCATTTAAGCACTGAAAATTGGTTCTTAAAGGCTTAAGGAATAGTAGGAAAGCTTGCTGCAGGTGTAAATATATGGGGATTTTAGTTGAGATTGTGGATTGTATATCTTGGCACGAGTTATTTCTGGTTTAGTTTCTTTGGATAAACACAGTTTTCAGTTGTTGTTGTTGTTGTTTTTCGTTTTTTTCTTTTTCAGAGAGGGGAGGAGGTTGTTCATTTCAGATATGACAATTTGCATTTGCTGTTCCATTTCTCCAGAATGAACAATCTAAATCCCTTTTCGCCACACACTTCTCAGTTTTGTTAACATTTTACTACACAAATTATGACTGTGAAAATGCCCATGTAGGGATAATGAGATGCATCAAGTTGTAGTTTTTATTAGTCATTGAACATAATTGAATGGATTTTGGAAGGAAAAAAGTTGTGTCCATGGGTACCATACATCTGAGAATTTATCAGTTATAAACAGAAAGCTCCGTCTGTGATTTTTGTTATTGATTAACAAGTGCACTTAAGATGTTTGCTTCTGCAATTCGATATTAATTAACAAGCTACTGGAATTTGAAATTGTACATGTAATGTCTCCCCACCTGCTTGATAGGTGGACTACTATGGAGTACCAACCAGCTTGAAAAGCATAGCTCAAATCAGTACCCCTGATGCGAGTTCACTTCTGGTGAAACCGTATGACAAATCCGCGTATGCTTTCATTATCCACACTCTAAAGATTGGGCTTGGAATGCTTCAGATGTATTTATCTATTATGTTATCAACCTGCAACCTGAATGAGATTTTACTAAGAACTAATGTTCTTACTTTTCACAACTTCAAGGAAGAAGATGAGAGATCACCTTTCCAAATTAAAGAACATTGGGTTTAGTAAATTTTCTCAGATCCGTGTGCCATTTTTTGATGATTTAATGAAAGCACTTGTCTAATCATGATGACTTCCAAGTCAGGGATCAAGTAATGTAGAGATTTATGATGTAACCGTGATGATTGAATTTCTTAATGTATATCCTGTAGAATACTATTAACTACTGTAGGATTTCAGTTTAAAGGCTATAGAGAAGGCCATTGTCAACTCCGACCTCGGTATGACCCCAAACAATGATGGAGAGGTTATAAGATTGGCCATCCCTCAATTGACATCTGAGAGAAGAAAGGTATCATTTACTTTTAGGCTTGCTGAAATGCTTGGTATGGAAAAATTGGCTGTTGGTGTTGTTTGATGATATCTTGTAAGTCGGTATTGATTTATTGTACTGTCTTCTAGAAGTATGAATTATTGTTTATATTAGCAATCTGATATTTCTCATCTAGAGTCTTGGTTTTTCTTAAACTCTGCAAAGCAGAGCTTGATGGTCTTAACAAAATTTACTCAAACTTAATCTTTTGTGTTGTTGTCTAGCAGGGTGAATTAATCTCTTTATTTCAATATGAACTTTGATTTTCTCTTTTCCTGTCTTGTTTTGACAGGAGTTATCAAAAATTGTGGCTAAACAGTCAGAGGAAGGGAAGGTATACTTTTATATACTGATGGTTCGACATTTCTCATCAGTTTAAGTATATCTGTTCATCCTTTTATGGACCCTTTGGAATGTATTACACTCTGTAAGAAAGTGCCTGTCACGCAAGGGTATGGCAAGGCTTGTAAAATAACCCTGTTTCTTATATTGCAATGATTGAATGAGTGGAAGGAGGAGTTCAAACACAGTTGTTGTAGAAGAATTGTGATTGTCAATGACTAATTTTGCTGTAGAAAGCATATAGCTTGTCACTTGCTAATGATTATTAGATGGTACTGAGAGTATCATTGACAGGATTGTTGAAGCCTCTATAGGCTGCTTAGTTTTGACTCTTGTTTGGTAGTGTCTCACTTGTTGGTTTGCTGAAAATTTTTGCACTGAATGATAAATACTTTGTTTTCATGCCCTTCATTATTGGTAGGATGCTTTATGAAGTACTTTTCTAATATCCTGTTTTTAATTTCTCATTGTTACCTCTTGTTTGGAAAAGTAATCTTCAATTTTCTTTATTTGTTAACTTTAGGTAGCGATAAGGAATATAAGGAGAGATGCCATCAAATCCTATGAAAAACTTGAGAAGGTTTGGGAATTATGCTCCTGCTCTTCTACAAAAACAACCCCGGCAAACATAAGAAAAAAAAGAAAAGAAAAGCTTCTCACTTGCTCACCTCTTCTACTGCAGGAGAAAAAGCTTTCTGAAGACAATGTGAAGGACCTATCTAGTGATCTTCAGGTATCTAATCAATATGAAATTTAACTGTTTCTCTACGTTTAGGGAGTCTCTCTGTCCACTTTTTGTGAATGTCTCTACTTATTTTCTCCATTGCAACCGGTTTCTTCTTCTGTTTGTCTCCAGAAAGTGACAGATGAGTACATGAAAAAGATAGATTCCCTCTACAAACAAAAGGAGAAGGTAATCTTCCAATCTAAGTGGTGTTGTGGGGTTCGTTATATATTCAAGGATTCCATGGATTGATATTGCCTGATGCTGAATGTCATTAAATTATATTCATACTTTGCCTGGTACTGGATGTGATAGAGACTTGTGAACTAAATGAAGAAGGAAGAAAATGCCCTGGGCTGGCAGATTTTTTTTTTCTGGAACAGCTTCTTGACATTGCTGGATTTTCCTAATATGCTGTTGTTATGTTTAACACTTTTCCAGGAGTTGCTGACAGTTTAGTAACAGTTCTAGCATGGTGACAGTGGAAAACGTTTTTTTTGGTTGGTTGTGGTGACCATTAAAAGTTCACCCCCACCAACACCCCCCACGCCCCTCTCCAAATCCTGTGAAGAGATGCATTTGTTTGTAAGTTATTGATGCATTCTTTAATCTGTATTAACATGCATAGCACTGTAGCAGCCCAAGAATTGACCCTGAACTTGGTTTATAGAATGGGTGTAATGTCCTTGTTACTTTATCGACATGATCTATAAAATGGGGCAATTTTTTTCATTTTTCATTGTTTGGGTTTCTGAATTCTAACGGCCACTGCAAGCGTCGCACATTCTTCCTGGACCGTTACTCACCAAAGATAGACGGAGCCCACAGCTGTTTGTTTATAAACAAGTTTGGCCCATGGAAATACTGTAGTTTTACCACTGGAAATTCCCCTCGCAATTTTTTTTTTCTTTGGAAATTATAGCCTCTTCTTCATTTAATACTTAATAAAAAATGAGTAATGATAGATATGAAAATACGAAGTTAATGACTTGGACTAATTACTGATAAACATGCACCAATTGTTCTATATCATTCGGTCTGCATATCATTATTTAATAAATAAAAAAAGTGTTTAAAACAAGGCAAAAAAAAAAAAAAAAAGAGATAATTTCGGTAGTATTATTTTTTGATGCCGAAAATTATCAAAGAAGGTTAGAACAAAAAAAAAAACAAGCCCAAATAGAATTTGGGATGAAGGTGGCTAAAAAGCCTTTATCCAAAGGTAGCCTAAAACAATTGGAAATATCGCAATTGACAAAGCAAATCTAGTCTTGGAGAAGAAAAGCCAAATTTTGTTGAAATTCTTCTTTAGCTTTCCGATCAAATGGTTCATCACCAATGTATAAATCAAGGATTGACCGACACAAAAGTTTGCTTTGAATGCTTCCCACCTCCTTTCCGTCAACTGCAGTCACAACAATAACTTTCTAAATCACAACAAAACCCACCGAAAAAAAAAGGCTTAAACTTGCTAGGATCTCTGTAATTGAAGCAGCCGTGGAAGGCACATCAATAAAAAAAGAAAAGCAAAAAGATGGGGGAGATGAAGAAGCGGGGAACTAAAGCAAACACACGAGCAGAAGGGAAGCACACTATGAAATGTACCCAAATGGCCTTCATCCCCTAATGCATGTTAAAATGTTTCATCTTCAAAAGCCAATTGGTTAAATCAAGTTAAATATGACAGACACAACATATGATCATCAAAATCCAGTCATAACCCATAGCCCACGGAAGCTATTCAATCAATAACATTACAGCAAATCATCATCTATGTTTCCCAGGGCTCAGTATTTCTGAGAACTGGTTACTATGGAAACAATCAACAGAATTTCTTGTAAAATCATCTTCAAATTTTAAAACAAATAGACTCCATATCTTACTTGTTGTGCGAAGAATGTAGCCCTGGTCCCTTGACAGATCAATGATAGATCCTCGAGGTATATTGTATTCATCTTTGAACTGGGAAGTGAACCTGCAATGATATTGTCTTAAACTTTGAAGTTTGCAGAAGCACATATTGAGTTAAAAGCACACTTCCTCATGAATTTCTTCCAATTTTAATAAGAAATCGACAAGGGCATATGCCAAAAGAAAACAATCATTAGTAGACACAGTCTATACGGAGAGTAGGGGGCTACAGCATGCCAATCACCTAAACCTTTCTCCTACAGGAAAAACTTGACCATATATATTTCACAAAGCGTAATAAGTAATAACATGAGACAGCAATAAAATAGCAACTTAAACTATGCAGAAAAGAGCTCCTGAGAGGTGATTCTATTAGCAGTAGAAAAAAGTAGGATTACTTTTGAAGTAGTTCTTTGTTATCAGATCCTCCAAATTTCCGTAATCTGTTTCCAACAGAATCTTCAAAAGCACTGCGTACAGATTTAATGCTCAATTTGCCATAGACTATCTGAAGTCTGACAGTCATGGATACATCACTTTCCATGAGATCCTCTTTTAGTTCTTTGCTCTCTTTCAATTCAGAAGAGGATAGTGCTCCGTATTTCTCACTAAGGAATTTCTTTATGTCAGCATCATCAGCATAGACTCCTACAAAAAATGCCACTGTCAAAGCCAAATTCCCAGGGAAAGAAGTCAAATGAAATTCAGAAAATGGTACCACCACTATTCATCAGTCTAAAATCACGATTCCCAGCAACGCATTGATACTAAAGATATCAATGAATTGCACATTGAAATAATTAAGCCAACAAAAAGGAAAAAAAGTCTTCCAATAAAATTCAAGATTGTCATCCGGCTGCCATATCTTAATTCTCATTGAGTTGTGGGAGGAGTGAAGGGAAAAAGATTGTGCAAGCTCAGAACTTGGAATCAATTTATATTGCAGAAACTTCGAAAGGTTACAAAAATTAAAACTTGAGAGGTTAAAGATCAAATTTTTGTACCAAAAGCGTAGACGTCGATGTTTTTCAACCCCAAGATGGCCTTCCTCCTCAACCCAATTCCAAGAAGTCGCTGAGAATCTTTGAGAACCGAGGGAAATGACATTCCAGTTCTGGATTCAGTCACCGGAGCTGAGGTATCGGAGAGCGAAACAGAACCCCACATTGGAGCTAAATGATTTTGATTTAGCAACAGATTGGAGAGTAGAGAATTGAAGGAACTTTGGAGAAATGGTTTAGCGGGGTTTTGAAATATAGCTACTCCGGCCGCAATTCCAGCACCGCAGGCCCATGCGGCCGCACGGGTGGAAAAAGACCCGGAAGAGAAATTGGAGGTGGTTGCGTTGGGCGGTTTTGGTTTTGGAAATGGGGGCTGAGTAAACGAGAATGGAAATCGCAAGGAATCCATTTTTGTCGCACTTAACGCTGACAGTGTCAGAAGACTCAGTACTGATCCTGCTTAAGTTCTTTGCCTAATTAAGTAAGTCACAAATGTTTTACTTGTTTTTAATCAAATTCTTTTGAATTGATCACGTGCTAATCATGTTCATTGTGAGTTTTACTTGGGCGGTTGGGCCTATATTTTTCTACAGGGCCAGAAAGACTCTTTAATTGGACAGGCTAAGAGTTTTGGTCCTCTTCTCCATTACTAAAAAAAAATGAGCCACCGGTTCAGATATAAAATACTATCATTACTTCTTCTCCATTATTTTAAAAAAGTGAGCCACCGGTTCACGTATAAGACACTATTATTACCGTATGGACAATTAGATATCCAATCCGTAATCACGACCCAATTGCAAGAGCGAAACTCTACCAACGGAGCTATATCCCCCGAGGTGAGTGGAACATGCATAAAGTAGTCAGATGGTTGTTCTATTCTTTTCTCTACCGCAATTTGGTCATCTTGAATTTGAACTAGAGATTGAGAGAACTCTGGCGCAATTTGGTCATCTTGAATTTGAACTAGAGATTGAGAGAACTCGTCCGTGAAGTTAGGGATGCCCGGAACCGGCGGTTCCCGTTCCGTCGGAACCGAACCGTTCCTAGGCGGTTCCGGTTTCGGTTCCGGTTCCGTCCCGATTTCGTTTCCGGTTTGGTTCCGGTTTCGATTTTTTGTTTCGAATTTCGATTCTAATCCTACTTTTAAATTTGATTTATATTGAAATAATGATTAAACAATTAATTGAAACTCAAATAATATAATATAATAATATAATTAGAATAATAATAGTTACAATTGAACTTAATTAATATATAGTTTTTAGATAATAGAACTAGGAAGAATTAAATAAGTGAGATTCAAGGATATAAAAAGCATAAGAATATTTGAATATTTTAATTATTAATTAGAATTCAACTAGTATAATATAATAACATAATTAGAATAGTAGTTAAAATTAAACTAATATATGAATTTTTTAGAATAATAGAATTATGAATATTAGATAAGTGAGAAAGAAAGATATAGAAAGAATAAAAGTATTAAGAGAATGATCGAACTATTAATTGGAATTCAAATAGTATATTAGCATAATATAATAATAGAATTAGGATAATATAAATTAAAAAATTAAGTTGATATATAATATAATTGTATTAATAGTTGAAATTGAACTAATATATGGAGGTTTTAGAAAAATAGAATTATGAAGAATTAGATAAGTGAGAAAGAAAAATATATAAATGGTAAGAGTATTGAAAGAATGATTGAACAATATAATAATATAATTAGAATAATTAATTAAAAAAATTGATACTCTAAACCGTAAATTATAAACGTTAAAACTTACAATATAAAGATTAGAAAACTATGAAATTATGTGATGAAAATGAAGTGGTATAAAAATATTTATATAAATTTTTTTTTTGGCCAGTTCCGACGGTTCCGAAACCGCCGGTTCCGGTTCCACAAAATCAGGAACCGGCCAAATGGCCATCTCTACGTGAAGTAAATCATCGCACTTACGGTCCAACCAATTGGGAGTATTGCAATGTTTTTCTGGTTTGGATTCAGGTCTGCTACTCTAATTTAATAGATGTCTTTATGATAAAAGAGGCCAACCATCATCTCAATCATAAAAAGTAAAGGTCCAAAACAAGCAGGCCAACTCCGAAACAAAAAGTTCAACTAGGGGTGTAAAACGAGCGAGCTCGCGAGCAGCTCGGTCAACTACTCGACTCGAGCTCGGATTACATATACTCGAGTAGCTCGCGCGTTACTCGAGTATATATATATATATTTTTATTTTTAATATTTATATTTATTTTTTAGTCCCTGTAGTTTAATAAATTATAATTTAATCTATTTATAATTATGTTTTAGTCCTTAATTTATAGTAAATTATAATTTGACCGCATTAAATTTTAAAAAATTGTAAATACATCCTATAATTTTTATAAAAAAAAAATAAAAAAAAATAAAAAAAATAAAAAAAAAAATAAAAAAAAAAAGAGAAAATACTCGAGCTCGATTGAGCTCGTTTGAGCTCGAGCTCGATCGAGCTACTCGCGAGCTCAATTGCTCTTAGTCGAGCTCGAGTTCGAGACCGATTATTGAAGCTCGATCGAGCTCGAGCTCGAGCTCGAGTAGGGAAATTTTTTAAACTAGCTACTCGATTAGGGGTGTACTCGAGCTCGACTCGGCTCGATTACACCCCTAACTGTTCAACTCCTTTGAAAACCGAATTCTCTTCATTCGGCTAATCGGCTGCATTCCGCTACAAAACTAATCTGCATGTGGCTTCATAATCAAGAATTTCATGAAAGTATTGAACTTATGTGTGCCTATCGTAGAGATTTTATGTGTTTTTAGTTTATAATGGGAGAATATACGCTTAATATTTTTAACTATTTATTGAGTTTTGAAGTGATTTTTGTCACTTTAATAGAAGTGCAAATGTGGGGCGTAAGGTAAGAATGACCTCAAATTTTGATTTAGAAATTGTATTTTAAAGTCTGCAAAAGTTACAAGAATGTATTGGCACTCTTAGATTCTCCAATGTTAGAGGCGATTCAATTTTCCACCAACCAATCCTTCAAAATAACATCCTCCTCTTACAAAAAAAAAAAAAAAAAAAAAAAAAAAAAAGGCCAAGACTTGTGGTGATCTCATTACGTCCAACACAGAATTAACTAATCTCGACTAGGACTTTCATAATTAACGGTAGATATTAATTTAAAATCTTTGAAAACAACAGAAGAAAAGGCACAACAGCCCACTGGTATAGAAGCCGCCAATTTGCAGCCCATTTCATAATAGACGGAGCATAATGGGACAACTAGTGGTAGACAAAGATACTCAGATGACTACATATGGGCCAAAAGTTTGTCCTTGTCAGGTTTGTAGAATCCTTTAGTCCAATACGCCAGTGGAATTATTTTTACAAAATTCCCTCTGAAAATAATAATAATAATATTAACCTATACGGCTATACCAAATAGAGTAATGATTGGGGGAGTGAAAAATTAGAATGAAAATCCAAATTGACTTACGTGGCATGTATAAAAATACAAACTAATCCATTATCCATTAGGGTTCACTCATCATTTGGTTAGGGTATTAGTTTGTCTTTTTATAACAGCAACGTCAGTCACTTTGGGTTTTCACTCTAATTTTTAACTCCCCTATCATTGCTCTACCAAATATACATTTAAATTTTTGAGAAACCGTTTTAATGATCCGTTACGCCCAATAAAAGTTAGTTAAACATAAATTGAATTTGAAATCGTCATTCATACTATTTATTTGGTGTTTTCAATAAACACAATAACGTTTTGTTTGGGTGGACTTGCAAATGTTGAATTACCGAAAATTGTAGCTAAACTTGGGAGAACAAATTGGCATTTACCAATGACAAATGTCTATTGACAACTTTGATTTCCCAAGGCATCTTGCGGGAAGCATCAAGCATGCATGAGACAACTAAGTAAAAGAAAAACAAAAAAACAAAAGAGTTAGCGCATTAATTACTGCATTAATAGTATTCTCCTTTAACACCACAACTGCAATAATCATATTAACAACAAAACCGCAAAAATAAATAATTAAGTCTACAAATTGATTTGCAAAAAAACCAGAAATCCAGCGAACTAATATATATATATTTCGATATTGAAATAAACCTTTTGTCTTTGCTTTCTTGCCGTAACGAAGTAAGTATGTTTATAAATCCAAAGGAGTTTTAGTTAATTTTGTTTGAGATTTGATATCTTCAAAGGTTGATCTTTCAAGATTTATCATGTGGTACTTTTTTTAGCATTAATTCATCAAATTCATTTTTGTTTTGGGTTGATTAATCATTATGTGGATATTATTTATTTTTTTATTTAATATATATTGGTCAAAAGTGGTTTAATTAGTTTTAAGTTTATGAAAATTTTCATTTGATTAAACATTAGAAAATTGTTGTTAAAAGCATACCCTATCTTTATGCTTTATCTTTTATTTTCGTTGCGTGATATTATTGATTATATTTATAATTTTTAACAGCGTTATCTTGGAACAAGAAGACAAGATTAACCACCATTTATGAATTTGGACCTCATGGAAAATTGTTGATAGAATAATAAGACGAAGTTAGGCATGCATGCAGTTTGAAAACTTGTCCAATTTGTTATAACAAATGGTTAATTATTTACAGCCATTGGGACTAGCCCAGTGGTTAGGGAGTTAGCTTCCCAACCTACAGGTCTAGAGTTCGATTCCTGTAGGATGCATGTGAGGGTGTGTGTGTTAATAAAAAAAAAATGGTTAATTATTTACGTATCACGTGTTTATCATTTACACGACTTTAGCATATATAGAGGATCAGACTAATTTAGACCTCTTGGAATATTGACTAATTCGTGGTTTGAAAAAACTTGTTCAATCTGTGTTATAACAAATGGTTAATTTGTTCATTCATTGCCTGTTTAATTATTATCTTTTAAACAAATTTAAAACACCACCGTCCACAACCAGCTTGCCAAGTTGGCCGCCAATATAGAGTTAAAACTTCAATGTGGGATAAGTCATAAAATTAATTCCTAAAATCTGCTTAATTTGGTCGTAAGTTCCTCTCAATCCATAATAAAACCACAGTCCAAACGGTTGCGAAATTCAAACTTGAGGAGCAAAAATTTTAAACATCCATGGTAGAATGATGAAAATCAAAATGCATGTTTTAATATATATGATAGTGAAGTATATATCTTGTTTTGCCAGCATTGCATGGGTCGAGACGGCTCACGTTCATTTGCTGAACTGCATTTGACATCCCAAATTAAACAGAATATCCTTTAATTATAAGCTATGGCTGTGTTTGTTGGTTTATATATGCAGAAAAGACGTGTAAATATGTTGAGGCGATGGATACATCAAAATTAATTAATTGAGATAATTTTGTTTGCCAATAAGAGATTAATAATAACAATTAAATTAATCAAATGCTTTAGCATATGCTGTTTAGTATTAGATGTTAAACCAACCACCCAAAACATCGGTACGATACAAAAATTTTCCCACTGTTAGCTCTATAATTTGAATATTTCTTGCCACCATTTTGTTATAGAGAGTTGATACCAATCGTGTAGTAGCGAAATTCTGCTTCAAATGAAACACTGATTAGTAACGTTTCTTCGTGTCTTTTTAACAAGTGTTATGAAGTTCAAGTGTAAATACATTTTTTATGGGTGTACCATTTATCAGGATCATTCTCATAAAACCTTTATCAGTCACCAATCATTGGATGCCATGTAAGCTTTTTTTAGTGTTTCACCATAATAATAATACACCTCGCTTATACCATATAATTAACTAAAATCCTTAGATTTAGGAAAAATATTAAATGCACACAAATCCTTCCATAACTTATCCATATAATTTGTTTAAAAACATTAAATGCACATAAATCCTTCCATTACCCATCCATATCATTTATTTAAAATTATCATGTATTTATTCTATCTAATTCAAATCACTAAAAAAATTAAAAAATAAAATATCATTAAAATTAAATCTACAAATCACTAAAAAAATAAAAATAAAAATTATCACTAAAATTAAATCTACAATTATTAAGCCCTAACTCCCAAATATGAGTAAACCCTACGACATTGTTTTATTAAATTTAAGGATTAAAAAAATAAAATATCACTAAAATTAAATCTACAATTATTAAACCCTAATCCAAATATGAGTGAACCCTATGATATTGTTTCACAAAAATTAGGAATTAAAAAAATAAAATATTACAAAAATTAAAATTTATAATTATTAAACCTTAACCCAAATGTGAGTGAACCCTACTATCTAAGAATAAAATTAAAGAGTTTAATAATTAATTATATGGTGTAGGTAGGGTACATTTTTATTAGGGTGAGACTTTAAAAAATGCTGACAATATAATTGGTGCCTGACAAGGAGTTTATCAAGATGATCCTGATAAATGTTTTACTCATTTTATAATTAATATATATATATATATATATATATATTTGTGTCATGTACTCATGTTCCAAACTATTATTTATTAAAAAATAATGACAATGTATGCGAGTTTTGTTTTAACAATTAGATAAATCTTATGATATCAAATAATATCGATCATTACTCAATAAATAATCCAAATTAATAATTCGTAGATGATCCCAACTAATTAAACTTTATGGATTGTCTTTTTTTTTTTAACATATAACTAAATTAATCACTTATAAAACTTTAAATTAATTAATTTTAGAAGGAAATTGACACGACATTCAAGTCGAAGAAAAGAAAACAAGATTTTGTTCATTGATAGTTACCACCGCAAACGTCTTTATTACTCCTAATGGCTAAAGTCTCAAATTTGTTACATTGATTGGTTTCTTAATTTGTTTAAAAAAGATTATGACCAAAATTCTAAAGTACCAAAATATTGGATTTGCTCTTTATATTAATGGTTAAAATCTCACATTTGTCACATTAGTTGGATTCTTAATTTCTTTGAGAAAGATTAGGACCAAAAACTCTAAAACAAAATAAATTTCTATTTACTTTTGTATTTGATATTGATATTGATTAGTAAAGGATTTAATTGGATTTATTGCCACTAATTACTTCACTAAAAACGTTAATTAATTCATCTGATTTATTCAGAAAAGTATTTAGTTGAATTTGAATTCGTCTAGGTTAATTTAATCTAAAATCCGAAAATAGCAATGTTGATCTGACTAGGTATATTGTCGGTACCATATTGGTAGGTTTCAAAGTTTACAAGTACAAGTGCAAGGTAGGAGTAGTAGGGGAAACGTATGCGTTGATTGTACCACCGGTGGAGTTTAATATATTGTTATAATAATAATTAAAGATTAGAAACAAAATCTTTAAAAAGATGCTGGCTTTTATTAATATTAATTGATTTTTTTTTAAAATTTGTTGTAATAAGAATTAAAAGTTACTTAAATAAGATGGAAGTAATTGATGTTGATACTGATTATACCTTAATTCTTGCTTTTGGAGGAAGATTAGCAACATTGAGCATTGAATGAATGGCCAAAATATTTGAAAATAAATCTATGAACTGAATCACATTAATTAAAACGTATATACAGATAATAACATGCAGCAGATTAATTTGGTTACTGCGTGCGTGTGTGTGTGTGTGTGTGAAGAATAATCTCTCTCTCTCTGTCGGCTTAAAGCAATAGTTGAGTAATTCTTTCATGTAATTGATTCAATAAGATAATAATCATTATAGTAATAAAAAGTCTGTAAACCTCATAATTATTACTAAAATTGAGTCGGTCGCTATTGAGGGTCCAAACCCAAGGACCAGGAGGAGGAGCTGAAATGGAACCCTAATAGGTTTGTGTACATAATCAATCCTACAATTAATGACTTTAGGAAAAGAGATTGTACTGATATTTATTATGTATGAGAACATTGAGCAGCAAACCAAACCAAACCAAACCAAACCAAACCAGTGAATGAGGGATTTTTTACCTACCATCAACTTGCAGTGCAGTGAGTGGAATTTGATTTTCTCTGGAATTTCAAACTCAACTAAGACGTTGGTGTGAATTAATTTGACTCCAAATATAAGTGGGGTTGCATTTCATGAAATGATGGCAAAAGTCAATTTATCAATTTTAATAGATAAATTATCCACAAAAAAAAAGAAGAAAAAAATAGTTCTAACCTACCTCCTAAGTTTAGTCGATGGCCCGAAAAAGAAGCTAATAGATGGTCATTTTCAGAGTTTAAATTCTCCAAGAAAAGGGAAATTATTATATAACATTATTAATAGAAATTATATTTTAATTTTGACTATTTAAAAAAAAAAATCCATACTAATTCTTATAAAAAAAGTATAAATTTTGAATATTTGAAGGTAATGGGACTCATTTATTCGAAATGAGATTTTCTGTCTAAAATTATTCTGTCTTATTGTATTTTGAATTAAAACTATCTCGTATATTCAACACAACATAATATTGAAAAGAAAATGTGATCATTACCCACCCTCTAGATTCTCATAAAGAGTAAATTTGTGGTGATTTTGGTGAGGTTAGGGGATTTTAGATTTTATGTATATGAATAATATCAAAATGTTGAAATTAAGACTTAAAAATAGGAAGAGCGTAATAAGAACGATAATCATAAATAGGAGGAGGAGGAAAAGGACAGGAGTGCCCTCAAAATTCATGAAGATGATGAAATTGTAAAAATTGGGATGATGCCAATATGCCATGCACCCCTTCGCGGGAATCTCCTGGGAAGGCGTTTCTGTCAGCTTCCTCTGCCTCTATCCTTTTAAATACATTTCCTTTAGCCCTTTAGCCTTTGCCACTTCCAAAAAAAACTTCATCACTTGTTATTTCAATTTCAATCTCCATCTCCATCTCCATCTCCATGTCCATCTCTACTACCTCACCCACTAACCTTCTCTGCACCTCCACTGCCCACCGTTTTATATCACTAACTCCTACTACAAATGGCCCGCTCTACGCTCTTTCGCCCGGTAAACTTAAACCGTTCTTCTCTGGTAAAGCTTGCATGTTATATATTTGCCCTTTTTTTTCCTTTCCCTCTCAATTCTCGTTTAGTAAGTATATTTTACCTTTAATCAGTTAAGACGTCTTATCAATGGCCGGAGAAGCAGCCCAACAGTTTTTCGAACCCTGTTTATATATCTTTCAAGAGATAAATCACTCCCCAAACACACACACACACACAGAGACAAAAAGAGCTTAGGAAATTATAACATAAACTCCCAGAGCTGCGTGATATATATTCCAGACAAAAATATGTTGTGATGATAATGGATTCTCTCTCGCTCTTTCTTTTTTCTCCGTCAGTCAGTGTGTTTTGTTCTGAGTTTGAGACCTCAGGAGGCATAAAGTGGAGCCCTACAGTTAATTTGTTGCTTTTCAAAGTTTTGAAAGTTTTATTGTTTTCCTGATTGTCGATCATTGAAATTTAAATATACAATGGAAATTTTAGATTGGATTGATTTCTTTTTCAAGTGGTAGTTTGGTAATTGTATTAATGTTAAAAAGTGTTGTAATTCAAATAGTAATACACACAGTCACACACTCTCTTGTCGTGCACAAAGTCATTATCTCCTGGATGATATATGAAGCTAGTGGGGCGGGGATACCTTCTAAAATTTCATTCGAAATCTTGTAGGTAGTTGGTGGCCTGGTGGAACAAGGTTTAGCTTTAATTTCCGTCTTCATTGCAGCACACTGTCCACTCAACATACCGCAGGTGACGAATTTCTGTAATATAATTAACCAAATTCAAATCAAAATCTTACAATAAGCAAAGAATATATCATTTCAACTTCCTATTCATGCGGAATTAGCAGAGTTGTCGCAAAATGGCATCCATGTCATCGACTGGCATCAGATTGTGGAATATGGCGGCACTGAAAATGAAGCTTTCGAGGTACAACAACTTTTCACTGTACCAAGCAAATGGGTTTTTTTTTTTTTTTTTTTTTTTTGGTGAAATTGAAGTTATATGGTTAAATTAATTCTTGTAGTGCCAAAAGAAGGCGAGCACATCGAGTAGGATAAAAGAGTATATAGAATCGGTTCGGTCAATGCTGCGATCAATGGACGATGGGGAGATAAGTATATCGCCTTATGATACAGCATGGGTTGCCCTTGTGGAAGATGTTAATGGAAGTGTCAGTCCTCAATTTCCCTCTAGCCTTGAGTGGATTGCCAACAATCAACTTCCCGATGGTTCGTGGGGTGACAGAAATATCTTTGAGGCTCATGATCGGATAATCAACACGTTAGGATGTGTGATTGCATTAAAATCCTGGAACATGCATCCAGATAAGACCGAAAAAGGTACCCTATAGCTTAATCATCAACAAGGGATCAAATGGTGGTCACATCCAATTTTGCTCTACCTATTTGTGTGTGTGTTTTTTTTTGTTAAACACTCAAAGAATCGAATTCTAAACTTTCAAGTTGGGATATTAACTTCCACTAGACTAGCCGAATGGCTCTGGTTATTTATGGTAAGAAGGCCTTAACCTTTTTTGTTCCATGATAGGATTATTATTTATAAGGGATAACATTTACAAGCTTGAAGATGAGAGTGCCGAGCACATGCCTATTGGTTTTGAAGTGGCATTTCCTTCCCTTATTGAGATAGCCAGAAAGTTGAGCATTGACATTCCAGATGATTCTGCCATCCTTCAAGAGATCTATGATAGAAGAAATCAAAAGCTCACGAGGTAGATTAATTTTCTCTAATTTCATTTTCTATGCATGATTGGGCTAGCTAGCTAGTTTCTTTCTTTAATTAATTTATTGCTGAAAAAGCATTGATGAACAAAAGATAGCCTCATCTTTGGAACTTTTTTAAGGACGAATATATAGGGTCCCAATTAAATTGTTTATTTACGTGCCCAAATGGCCAATATTTTTTATCTATTGTTTTGCAATAATAATAGGATTCCGATGGACCTTATGCACGCAGTGCCAACAACATTGCTCCATAGCTTGGAAGGAATGCCAGAACTTGATTGGCAAAGGCTACTATCATTGAAGTGCGAGGATGGGTCATTTTTGTTTTCTCCGTCCTCCACTGCCTATGCGCTCATGCAGACTAAAGACACTGATTGCCTCAGATATTTAACCGCAACTATAAAAAAGTTCAATGGGGGAGGTAAAATATTAATGACAATTTGCAAACTTAGGAAGCATGCATGTTTTAACGTTCCAAAATCTGATGATGTGCAATTCCCCGTGATTGATCAGTTCCCAATGTCTACCCTGTGGACTTATTCGAACACATTTGGGCGGTTGATCGACTCCAAAGACTTGGAATTTCTCGGTATTTCCAGTCAGAAATTGACGAATGCATCAATTATATTCACCGGTACAGCTAATTATCAAATTCCACGGGGCTAAATTAATTACCTTTCTCTTCAAAATATTGACTGATTCTTTTATTACTTTGTTCAGATACTGGACTGACAAAGGTATCTGTTGGGCTAGAAATACCCGAGTTCATGATATCGATGACACAGCCATGGGTTTTAGACTTCTAAGGTTGCATGGGTACAACGTTTCTCAAGGTTAGTGTCATGCATATTCGATCTTGTATAGTATACCAAAAACTGTGCGCCTATAAGTTAGATCATGCCACAACCAACGTATAATCGATATTATATATAATTGACAGATGTATTCCGGCACTTTAAGAAGGGGGATGAATTCTTTTGCTTCGCCGGTCAGTCAAACCAGGCAGTTACTGGAATGTTTAACCTGTATAGAGCTTCTCAACTGATGTTTCCACAGGAGAAGATATTAGCCGATGCCAGGAAGTTCTCGTCGGACTTCTTACACGAAAAGCGTGCAAACAATGAACTCCTAGATAAATGGATTATTGCCAAAGATTTGCCTGGCGAGGTACGAATCAATATATATATATATATATATATGTATATGGAACTTAAACAATTAACCTCAGAGCAATTTCAAATTGACCTGGCAATCGAGTGCTTGAATATGAATTGATTAAAAAAAACTACTCTCTCTGGTATGTTTTAAGTGACGATTTGTCTCAAATACACACTTATTAAGGAAATTAATAAATTATATTTTTTATTCTTAACTTTTTATTAAAAAAAATGAATAAAACAATTAATGTCATTGATTTTACATAAATAGAGTGAAGGATAAAGTTGAAACTCTCTATACTTTTTGTATTGACATGTGTAAAATAATATTTATTTAGATTTTTTTTTTTTTTGCCTAAAACGGCATTTAAAAAAGATTAGAGGGGGAGTAATGTACAATTTGAGCCAGAAGTAAAACATCACAACAAATGATGGGTTCATGAGGGGGTCAATTGAAAAAAAATATGGAAAATTTATTTTGTTTCCCAAGAACACTTGTGAATACCTGCTAATTACATGCAACCGGTGAAAGTGCAGGTGGCATACGCACTAGATGTTCCATGGTATGCAAGCTTACCCCGCGTAGAAACGAGGCTGTTCTTGGAACATTATGGGGGCGAAGATGATGTGTGGATTGGCAAGACATTGTACAGGTAAAACACCACTATCATCGATTTTATTCTCCAACTAATGCAACAACATAATTCTGTAGTAAAAAAAGTTGATCTGTGCTTTTGGAAATCAGCGATCGTATCTATGTGCATGTCTGTTAAGCAACTGATACGATAAGAGTCTTGCATTTCCCAAGGACTACAGTCCACTTTATTCCTAACTCATTTTTTTGTCATCATTTCCACTGCAATATTGTTATCCATTCTTTTCCCTGCTGCATAATCCCAAGAAGGCAACGCATCCATATCATTAACAAGAAAAAGGGAAAATGCGGAAGAAATTGCTAGCTAGCGCAGGATGTTTATGCATCTTTTTTATTCCTTTGCTCCTTTCTTTTTGGTTGTTAAATCCTTGGAAATGGCTTTATTTATTTATTTATGTGGCACATACATTCACGACTTTTGAACTATGTTATTCTAATGACCATTAAAACTTTTCACATCATTCTTGAAAATGTGGACCATTTAAAAATATGGTGCTTACTTCTTGGACTACTTCTGACCCCTTGTTATGTTAGCTTTCAGATAATCAAAATTTTATCATTAATGCTTTAACCATTTCAAACAATCTTTCTTTCCTTTACGTACTACGATCGAGTTGGGAGTTTCTTTGTTTTCTTTGAACTTTAACTTTTGAAAAGCGGGAAGTGGGAGAGCTGTGGTGTTTGTATTGGGATGATGATGCTAGCTAGGTGGCATGTTGATTGTTAATGGAGTGCTGAATCAGAATTTGCTTTACTGTAATATCTTCAATATGATTGGAAACGGCAGTCCATCCTGAGTTTGTCGAATAATTCGAATGGATAGAGGACCTATGGCCTACCAGAAGTAAGTTTGCCCATAATTAAATGATGAAAAAGAAGCTTTCAATATCTCGACTTAATTCCCAATAAATATATATATATTCGGAATGAGGACCAAGATTGGCCTAATCCTAAAGGACTGTGTCGGTGCAACAAAGCCAGAGCATCTATAATTCAGTAGTATCATACTTGATTCTTGGACTGATTTCGCATAGATGAAGACAATAGTACTTGTGGGGGTGGCAGCGTTGCATGAAAGCTTGGTTTCCTATATATTAGAATTATTTAAATACAGTGGTTATACACTTTGATTTGAATATTCAACATCCTGATTGCTATCTTTACGTTAAATGACAAAATATGGGAAAGAAAGTGAAAGAGGGATTATTGGTAATTAGATACTTTGCTAATCTTTTAATTTTTTTAGAATTCGTACGTAAAACAAATGCTATCTTCGTCTTCAACTTTACTGAAACGAATGAATATTCATGTTGAATCATACGTATGTTTTGTTTTATATATTGTCGTTGTATTAAATAACTGTATCACCTCGAACATAGTGGAACAATCAATATGAAGGGCTCTGAATCTCCCGTCAAACACACAACAGTAGTGGAGTTCCCTGTTTTTTTTTTGGACAACTTTTTGGCTAGCTAATTTGCAGTCTGATGGAGTTCTTTTATTTTATTTTTTTTTTCATCAGCCCATATTGTCTAAACATGATTGATTTGATTTTCCCTCACCTGAGATCGTATATTGTTTTGAGTTTTCAGGATGCCGTACGTTAACAATAACATTTATCTTGAGCTTGGTAAGTTAGATTACAATAATTGTCAGGCATTGCATCAGCTGGAGTGGGGAAGCATCCAAAAGTAAGTTTAGAGATTTTAAAACATAATTAATTACAACTATTCAGTCCTGATGAACACTGTGTTAATGTACGACAATTCTATCATTAATTATGATCAGATGGTACTCAGACTCCGGCCTTGGGGAGTTGGGGTTGACCGAGAGAAGCCTTCTACTTCGATATTATTTGGCTGCGGCTAGTATATTCGAACCGGAGAGGTCGAAAGAGAGACTTGCTTGGGCCAAAACAACTGCCCTTATGGATACTATCAAAGCTTGTTTCAGTCGCAAGTATTCTTCTCTGGAAGAAAAGATAGCTTTTCTTCAAGAAATAGAATACTCCTTCAATAGCCTCAACTACATAAACGGTGGAAGGTATCCATCCCGTTTATTTATTTTAATAACCACATTCAAACTCAGTCGCATCCTAATCTTGAAATGGGATCATATTTTAAAATTTATTCTGATATTGTGTTATTCTATCTTATATTAAAATTGGGTATTCACCCAATTTCTCGGTTAGAGTATAATAATTGTAGAGTAATTTTAGTAATATTTATACTTTTTAGTTCCTAATTTTAGTAAAACTAGGTCGTTTAACCACTGACACGAAATCTTTTGTCTAAGATTTTTCTATCTTATTCTGTCTTAATTAAAACTACGAGTTCACTCCTCTCTTGGTTAATGTCTAATAATTGTAAAGTAATTTTAGTGAAACCACATCGTTTTAAATGTTAAATAGAATAAAATAGGATAAATATTAGACAGAGGATCTGATCTCATAACTACTAGCTAGTTACTATTATTAAACTACTTATAAAAAAAAGTTGAATGAAGACGGGAAGCCATAATCTATGTGACACATTAAAGATCTCGTTTAAGGAGAGTAAAACAAAAAATGGAATAACTTGGTGTTTCGTCCCATTGGGTGGGTATCATTAGTCTGCTTAGCCTAGCCTAGACTATGTTGGAATCAAGGGGAAAATCTTTACAATATTCAGTTTGTGATTCTGATTCAGTAAAGAATGCGGGGGTGATGAGAGTCGTATTTTGGCCGCAGGTACAAACCAACACAAAGACTAGTCCAGATACTGCTTGGAACGCTAAATCAAATTTCTCTGGATGCAGTGCTAGTCCGTGGTAGAGATATCCATCAATATTTACGTCATGCTGTGAGTTGCTGCTATGCATTGCTTAGTAGACGTACTGTGAAAAAAATAATGAAATGCTTTGCTGATTCCATGTGTTTGTCTTGTTTTGTTTCTAGATTACAGTTTCTTGCCTCTGCTATTAATATTTTTTGCTACTATTTTGGGCACTGATTTTTGTTTTCGACTGTCAACATATATAGTGGAAAAAGTGGTTGGTAGCTTTACAAGAGGGAGGTGACATGCATATGGGTGAAGGGGAAGCAGAACTGGTAGTGCGCACACTAAATTTGTGTGCCGGCCGCTACGAATCGGAGAAGCTGTTGTTGTCCCATCCCAAATATCGACAGCTTTTGGATATCACTAGCAGAATTTGTCAACTAATTGGTCAATTTCAACACAAAAAGGTTAGAGAGACAACAATTTTTACTTTGTTTTCGACAATTTTGGCAAATTCTAACAACATAGGATCATACTACATGTCCCAGATTCCTTTACCTATTACTGTTTTAATAGGGTTGGTAATTCTTTAATTTGAAGGAAAAACATTTAATGAATTAATTAATATGAGTAGTGCATTCCCTTTTGATCAGGATCAAGACAAGGATAACCCAAGAGTTCACATGGCCGCTGGCATCACAAGTATAAGCACCATTGAATCAGAAATGCAAGAACTAGTGGAATTAGTTCTCACCAATTCCTCCAGCGATTTAGATGCTGATATCAAGCAGATATTTCTCACAGTGGCAAAGAGCTTCTACTACACTGCCCATTGTAATCCAGGAACTATCAATTTCCATATTGCAAAAGTACTATTTGAGAGAGTATTCTGATCCAACAAAATCTGTCAAATTCCCTTGTCTTGTCACATGATCAAAAAGAAACATTAATTCTTAATATTACTAGTAAATCTGTACATGTAGAAACAAGGGAAGATATATATATACAGAATCTTCCAATAGGGATGGTTAAAAACATTGGGAAAACTAGAACCACGATTTAAAAAAGCTAAGGAGCTTTAGTATAAGTGCACTTATGGAAGATTATGGTGGATAAACATGAGATGTTTAGCATAGTGGATACATTTCAGAAAGCACATTATGTTGTTTTTTTGCCAAAGAATATATATGCACACTTTAATGGCAAAGAGTATGCGATAATGGCAGGCAAGGTCACGAAAAGAAACGTGACAACTTGCTGCAAATTTCTCTTCAATACCAAGTGGAGATCATCCAGATCCATACAAGGTCATTCCATAGGTAGCCGTTTTAAGCAAAACAGAAGAGCAAGACTTTTAACATTTGTTTTTCTGGGTTGTTGTCAGAAATAGAGATTTCGGTGAAAAAATTGGAGAACTACGTCAGTTTTGACTGCTCCGCGAATAAATTAATTAAACTCAGTAAAAATTAAGGTTGAGTTTTAATAATTAAACAGGGGATCAAAATTCCGGATAACATTCAAGATTGATGTTACCTCGTATTGTGAAATAAAGGATTCTAACACGTGAATTCATCGTGCTTGATACTATCGACCAGATATAGGTATAGCATGCGAGGCCAATAAGATGGCTCCATCCTTTGTTTTTTACGGGAAATCCCGCAGCCGCTACCGAAGGTGTGCACTGGGTGAAGCCCGTCCTGTGACCCTAGCCGGCAAAGAACCACAGGAGTTAAACCAGCCTAAGTTGCCCATAGCTGACCGGCTCAACCGAGAAGGCCAATAGACAGCTCCAACTGTCCGACCAACGGGTTGAAATAATTCAACTCATTCACATCCAGACAGATCGCGAATGTTAATAATTCAAGGAACATAACAGGTATAGGATCCATTCACATTACAATTGGATTATTTGATAAAAGATGTAAACAGACGAATCAATCATTCGATTTTTGAATAGCCTAATGCCAAGTATAATCAAATTATTCTCTAAATATTGTTGAGATAGTGGGAAAATGTTAGGCAGAGGAAGCAATTAAAAGGGAGGATAGAAATGCAGCCACGTCGTGATGATACTGAAATTGGATAATAGAAATCTATGAATGATATGGTAAAGAAAAGCGTACGAGCGTTGCGTTGAAGCGGGAAAAGTAGGGTAAAGCCAAGAGAACAAGTGCAGCAGCAAAAGCAACAAAAATCAATAATTGGGACGGCTCCAGTCCGGTTTTAGAAACGTCTTTAACGCTTTGCAGAACCCACCGATTAGTGTTTTTCAGTTCAATCAAAGGTCGCGACAGGCACACGTGAACTTAAATCTCTGTCTGAGATTTTGGGTGTGCAAGCGGCGAACATCAACACCCCACATATCTATCTCTACTCATCAAATAAATATTAAAACTCCATTCATCAAAATCTACTTTGCGAGCTTTCCCCCCATGAATATGATACGCCGTCCCCACCCTCCCTACTCCTTACTCCTTTGATGAGCTACGAAAGAATTTTCCATGTTTAGGTATGCCTGGAAACGCAACTTTAAAGGAAACCATTGCCCCAACAAAATTCCTTCATTCTGAATACCAAATGCCATTTTTTGCCAAAGGATGTACTGCCCGGCAAGGCATTTCCACGTCTTTGGATCTTCTCTATATGACTTATCACTCCCCTATAAATATGACACATCTTCTTTTACATAATGCTAAAACCCTATCTGTTGATTAGTCAACCTTGGATGGCTTTGGATATTTTTTTATCATTTAACTTATCACTCTCTATAGATCTGACACTTGTATTTTAGATTCTGACGAATAAGTGTTATATACACGTGTCAAAATCTCATAAATTGATACACAAAAGTAATATAGAAGATTCATTGCCCTAATAAATAAGTGTCAAAATTTTATAAAATGATACAAGAAACGATAAACAATAGTGTCACGAAAGATCCATTGCCCTCCTCAACAATTTCTTGATCAGTTCTCGTGGAACTTCAAAAACTGGCCCAGGAACTTCACGTCAGTCCTAGGCCTGACACAAGAGGCCCATCTATTCCGATACCTTAAATTAACAAGCCATGATGCCAAGTAGAATTTATATAGTAGTCGAGTCTAAACTCAAAAACACGCACATACTCGCATCCAAGAGAAAATGCAATTTTGCGGACCCCATTCTTATTACTACCCTTTCTTTAATAAAAATTGTACTTATATAATCTATGAAGCTTTTATATGTGACAAATTTCCATTTTCTTGGTAATAAGCTCCTATTGTCAGAAGCCTCGCTAGGCTTAATTTAGTATTTTGAACAAAAATTATATATTATCTACAGCTGCGTAAAAAATACCAAGCAGCTTGAGAAGCAGAAATTGATTTGGAAGTTGCAGTGGAAAGCATAACCAAAGAACTGAGATGCGAAGAGGTCCGTCCAGGAAAGGAGAATAGTGCTACTAGCAAAGTCATGGTCACAAACCTGACTGACTACAATGTAACAATAGTGCCAAAATAATTATCATTTCCAAAATCACAAACATACAAAGGCTTCTTGAGTTCTTCAAACAAAATTTTCAAATGAAAGATCTAATCATACTCCAATTCATCTGGAGTTACAGGCCGTTTAAGTGGGATGACAGATTTCTTTTCTACATCGCGGGATAAAGCCTTTCTCATATCTGCAATTGATCAAGTTCAAATAAGTCAGAGATAATAACATCAACCTGAAGTACAAAACGAGAATTGGCGGCAACTGCTGATGCAGGCACTCACCCAAACCATCCTCCTCCCCTGAGTAATAACGTAGTACGCGTCTGTATATTACATATCCAAGCTGAAAGAAAAAGAAAATTGAAATGAGAAGGATAGCACCACTGTACACCTAATAATGGTGACAACATCCATATACCCTATCTGGTTCTCCAAGATAATTGTTGCCAAAAGATGAAAAGAGAACCCATCAACAATACCTTCTCGTACATCTTTATGGCTGGTGTATTTGATGCTCTCACAAAAAGGTCTACAAAGTAACCCTTATCGCTGAAAGGAAAAGAGTTCAACTTAATACAAAACCTCAAAAAGCTAGTGAAGTTGACAAGTTGCTTCACCATGACTTACGTGCAAACAACAATAATAACAACTAAGTTTTTATCCCACTAAGTAGTGATGCCTTACGTGCAAACAACTGTAGTAATCTCGCACAAATCAAGTTACTAGTTGACGATCTAAATGCAGGCAGCTGACATGATTAGCAATTAGGAAACCAAAAAGTTTCAACCCCCTAGATAGTCATGTAGCTAGAAATTCAACCAAATCTATAGCTCAAATGCAGTTGCAAAGGAGGATGAAACAAGGACTGCACAGATGAAACCCAATCAGTACAATACAAAAACTTGAAGTGGAAATCCCATTGTTAACAATCAAGAGTTGGAGGATCATCCAGAAATTAGAAGATAGCTTTGATAAAAACTGACAAGAAAGACCTCAGCTGGGGAAAATATTAACTTTGACAAAAAGATCAAGAATTGAAACCAAAAAAAAAAAAGAAAAGAAATATAAACAATGTATACATAAATAAACTCCTTGAATCATTGCAGGTAGATATACCGTGCTTGGTCCATGACATAATAATGGAATGCCTATCTTCAAGCTGCAAGCAGATAGAGTAATGCACAGAAAAACTGAGCACTGAATTACAGAAAAGTTGCAAATGTGGAAGGCCACGAAGCCCACGACAGATCCTAAATGATGGTAATTATTAAACAAGATAAATATGTGAAAGCAAACACAAGCAATCATTTTATTCTGCGTTCAAATGGCAGAAGGCAGAGGACAATTGATGAAAATTGCATCAGAAACACTGGTATGGTCTTACATCTTGTCACTAATATCCTCCAGTAGGTTCATCAGTTTCTTGGCCAATTGTTGCCTGCGATACTCAGGAGACACGGATACTGCAGTGACATGACCATGCCAAGATTCACCTTGACCTTCAACTTTCCCCATAACTGAAAGAAGTTGATATGATCATGTATCAACAATCTCATTGCAGATATACAAATTGAGTTGGAACGTAAACCATGGAAAAATTCAGTAAAAGGGAATGACAAGAAATACAGCAACATTCAGATAACTTATATAGACACCAAAAAAAAATTTAACAATAATTTGCATAATTGGAATAGAGAATCCCAAACTCGAAGTTACAAATATTAAAGCAAGCTCCCGGTTGGTTTCAGCCAATGCTGTTCCTTTCAAGAAAATAAGCACTAAGAGTCTAAATTTAAGTCAATATCATAGTAGGCCGCTTTAATCCCATCAATGTAGCTCCAAAAAAAGAAAGAAAGAAAAGAAAGAAGAAAAGCTTACTGTATCCCATGATGCGGTTGCCAGGAGCTTCAGCTACGTGAAAATAATCAGGCCACCTTGCCAGGTAGGTCATGTAGAAGGACATGTTGAACTGGATTCATGCACCAAGGATTATTATTATTTGAGAATTGAGATTTCAAAAAAAAAAAAAAAAAAAAACAAATTCAAGCCCTACCCATCATCTTATGCAACCAATTAATGAGAGCGAAAACATACGGTTTCAGTGAGATGGTCAAGATTCACCGACGCAAACCGAAGTAGATCGTTGCAGCAAAATCTTCTAATCGTCGTCATCTCACTCTTCTTCTCCTACTTGTTTTGGTCTGTCTGAACTCAGATGAGTCGTTCGTGCGCTGCGGCGGTCGGACCAAGCTGTCAAAAACTCTGTTTGGTTTGGACGACTTATTTTTGTGTAGGAGAAAAAAACAAATTTTAAATTAAAAAAAAAAAGGAAAATCTCGATTCTTAGAGAAGGATTTAGTGGGCTACATAAAATTGCCATTTTTCCCAGGTTTTTTTTTGGGAGAAACATTAGGATTTCTTTTTTTTTTTTTTCATTAAGTATGCAATTTCCTATTTTATCCTAATTTAAGATTATTTTATGAGTTGATTCAATTAGGAGATAAATTTACTTGAATGGCGGTTGGGACCCATCTGAATTTAGTGCCAAGTTTAGTGCTAAATAAACTTAAATTAAGTGATCGTAATTCGTAAGAATTGATCTGATATGACTTAAAAAAATCACCAGAAAAACTAGGTAATGGAATAGAAAAGCCCAAAGTCATATAAATATGTCAAAATCTCATATTTTCGATTTGGAGTTCAAATTGCATACCTTGCAATTTAGAATCATAACAATCCATCATGCTTCCCAACCCAGTGACCACGCCATGGTTGGAACTAAAATATTTTTTAACTAGACTTTTATTAGAATCATGACAATCATTCGTAGCCTTGGGCCCACGCGGTGACTTCGAAGCAAAATATTTTTTTAACTAAATTTTTATTTAGCATTCTAGTACCGGGTAAACAATGACTTCTCCTCTAGTATCGGCGAACATTGACATACTATTGCAATTGGAAGGGGTGGAAGTTTATGATACCAAATGATATGACATTGAACAAAAACTACCTCAAAAGCTAGTTAATGTGGTAAGAAAGTTCAAAATCATGTGAATCCCACATTGAAATCTCATATTTTCACGTGAGATTCAGTCCCATACCTCAATTTAGGATCATGACATGATACAAGACTTACCCCAACATTGGACATTAACTCTCTACTGGTTGGGCAACTAAAATTGAATGTGTTTGCTTTCATATATTTAATAATTTTTTTCCTCTGAGTCAATTAGAATTTGGTAAATTTTTAGATTATGACAACATAATTTAAAAGTAAAAATTTTAAAATGTTTAAAGTTTCAATGGGCACATTATTGGATTTTTTTAAAAAACAATTTTGATTTTTAAAAATGATGTACCCATGTTTTTTGGGAAAAAAAAAATCAACTTTCGTGGACTATTTAATAATGAATTTTTTAAAGGAAATCCCAAATTCTAAATAAATATCATAATTTTAGATAAATAATTCAATATCTTTTGTATAACGATGTCATGTTGGAAATTACAAATAAATAATTCAATCTCCCTTATTATGCCGATGTTATGTTAGAAAGTGTAGATAAAGGATATTACCTCCCTTTTCATGACGAAGTTATGTTGGAAATTTTAGATAAAAGATCCATCTTCCTTTTTAAGACGATGTTATGTCGGAATAGAGGGATATATTATGCATTGTTTATTTTTTTACAATAAATTCAGTGTTTTAAGATTTTAGTTAATCATATGATACAAATAAAAAAATGCTTATATGATTGTTGTCTGAAAAATAGTTTATATAGTAATTTGATAAACTTTAAAATGTTTTACTAAACCACATTAAAAAAAGTTATAGCAACGGCGTCGTATCCTGGGCGCCAAAAAAAACGTATCTCCTTTTCCTTTTTGCATCGCGGGAGGATATCATTGGTAAGAGACGAAAAGGGTAGTGCAGCCACAAAGGGTGGCGCTGTAATAAAAATTGGCGGAGAGCCGGAGATTAATACTCTTTCAGTTGCTTACTCTTCCTATTTCGTAATTTATCACTTTTGGGAAATTATGGACATATTGAAACAAGAATTATTGAAGAAACGTCAAAGCTTAGCCGAAGACGTTGGCGGCAAGAAGTTCTTCAAGCGTTCTGAAATTGAACAGAAACGTCTTCAGAGAATACGCGAGGAAGAAAAGCGCGAAGCCGAGGCCAAATCCCTTCGCCAAAAGCAACAAAAGGAGCATGGTCACATCTCTATTTCGAACTCAAACCCTAATTTCAAGTTCGATGCCCCCAATTCTAAAGCTGAATCTGCTTCCTCGTCCTCTAAAACCCTAACCGATGAACAGAAAATTGACAAGCTGAATCTGCCGAGACAGGAGGTTATCCGCCGACTCCGTTTTCTCAAGCAACCAATAACTCTGTTCGGTGAAGACGATGAGGCGCGGCTTGATCGTTTCAAATTTGTGCTCAAAGCCGGACTCTTTGAGGTTGATGATAGCGATATGACGGAGGGCCAGACCAACGACTTTTTGCGGGACATTGTGGAGTTAAAGAAGCGTCAGAAGACTGGGATTTTGAGTGATAGGAAAAGGAAGGCTACGGAGGATGCCAATGAGGATAAGGAGGGAGGAGGCGGAGATGACGATCTGAGTGGGGATGGGGCTTCTTCTGGGGTGGACCATGATAAGGATTTGAAGAGGATGAAGACTAATTTCGAGGAGCTATGCGAGGAGGATAAGATTTTGGTATTTTTCAAGAAGTTGTTGAATGAGTGGAATCAGGAGCTTGATGAGATGACCGATGCTGAGAAGAGGACAGCTAAGGGGAAGTCCATGGTTGCAACTTTTAAGCAGTGTGCTAGATACCTGCACCCCTTGTTCAAGTTCTGTCGAAAGAAGGTGTGGTTGATGCTTCTCTTGATTTTCTTTCCTTGAATTATATGATGTACTTACTAGTTTGAGTTGCTCTTCAATAATGAATTGGAGGAACTATCCTGTGCTTTTGTATTGAGTTGTGCTTTTGGATTGCAGTTTAGAGATTATTTTTTCTTTGGGAATCCCTTATATTATGAACTATCATTTACATAATTAGAGCACTGGGAGAATATATTATTCAATTATATTTTGGAAGGAGAGATGAAAGCTTTTTTTTTTTGGAAGTTTCTATGATAGAAGATAATTTCTGATGCATAATACTGCAGGTAGCCAAGTTGTCTAGAAGATGCATAAAAATGTACATTAGGAATGAATGGTTAGTCCGTGGGCTTGTTTTGATTAATAATTGGGTCTAGTGCTTAGAGTGGTGGCTACAAGAACTGTTTTTGTATTGGGTAAATTGGTCAGAAAAAGCGATATAGCCACCAGCATGCACAGATGATCAAAATTCTGGAAAAAGGTTTGTAATTTTCCATGACAAATGTGTAGCCATGTTGTTTCTCTGTAACATACTTCACTTGAGAATAATCTTTAGATTTTTTCTAAAAGACTCGGCAACTTGGTACATGATGCTTACGGCAGTTTGCATGTGGTGGCGCTTGATATAAATTCTCCCCCTTTCTCCCTAAACACAAAATTATTTTCTCATTGGTGTAAATGTTAAACCAGATCAGTTTGCTTTCTTCCCTCGACATACTAGACTCTGGTTAATCATTTTAGGCCTCTTGCCTTTTCTGGTTTACATTCTTTTGATTATTGTTGAACATTTTTTTAGCTTTGGCCTTTCTCCTCTACCCTTTGGCATGGGAATGCGCTTCTTTGTTTGTTTATTGTATCATCTTGCATATGTGCTCTTTTTCTTCTTTTGGGTGTTTGGGAACGAGCGTAAGAGGGGGGGGGGGGGGGGGAAAGCAAATTGGTATGAGTGGCATATCATGCTAGTGTTTCATAAGTGGGTTGGGATGACTGGGATATAATGTTAATTCATCTTTCTTTAATCTTGTCTTCTTAATGAAAAAGTAATCCCTTTGCACGGAGAGATGGAACTGCAGTTTTACACGTATAATTATAGACGAGCATTTGGCAGGAGTGTTATTATTGATTTAGTTAAAATTAATACTCCTCCTTTTATGTGAAAGTCATTGCAAATGTTATAGATCCTCTCAATGACTGTGTTTTTCATTTATCTACTTATGGTTATAGGTTCTTCCTGATGATATTAGACAAGCATTGATGGTGGTTGTTGAATGCTGCATGAAGCGAGACTACCTAGCTGCAATGGATCATTACATTAGGCTGGCTATTGGAAATGCACCCTGGCCTATTGGTGTTACTATGGTCGGTATCCATGAACGTTCAGCACGCGAGAAGATTTATACCAATAGTGTGGCCCATATCATGAATGATGAAACAACTCGCAAGTATTTGCAGTCCATTAAACGATTGATGACATTCTGTCAAAGACGTTACCCTGCATTACCTTCCAAGGCAGTTGAGTTCAATAGTTTGGCAAATGGCAGCGATTTGCAGTCTCTCCTGGCGGAGGAGAGGTCATTCGGGGGAAATCAAGCCCCAGAGGAGAGGCTTCGGTTGATGCCTGCTCCAAGGGATAGCTAGTTAAGATTTGCAAATACTATGCTTTGTCTGGCCTTTCTTTTTAACTTTACGTGTTTATAAAAGAATATGGAAACTGAAAAGCCATGGTGACAGTAAAATGTGAGTTTGTGCTCAGCAATGCTTTATCAACTTGTGGAAGGCAGCTTTATTATTCTTCTTCTATATCGACTTTTTCATTGGTCTGATCTTTTGATGTACCATCCGTGGGCTTATGTATGAAAAGATATGAATGATGTCTGCTTTGAAGCTGTCACTTGTTGCATTTGTAAAATGGTTCTAGCACGGCACAGGTGCTGTGATATGATTAAAAAGCCTAAAAAATGTTTACATTTTGTTGGTTTAGTTCATTGGTTTGGTTGGTTTAATGGTTGGTTCGTGTAATGGTTTTTGCCAAAGAATAAGATGGTTTGTGCCAGGCCGAGACCCAATTACTAGTAAATCTGTAATGGTCGGTGGGAAATGTAGAAACCTTCCATGTTGAGTATGGTTTTAGCACATTTGTTAATGTTGAATGCAGCTCCAAGAGAGACCGTAGATTCCGTGATATGATTAATGGTAATTTGGTAATACAACAACATTTTCATTTCTATTTTATTTTAAAATCTAAATTGAAAATGGATAATTTTACGGTTTACATGTATACTACTAGCGTCTATAGAGCTCACTCAACACGTGTCAGCTTGTTCTCTTATTCCGTACACGACGAACCGTAAAGCATTGAAAAATCACAGAATTCACGCGCAGTTCTTTCTTGCTCTGCATCTCCATCACCCGATATGGATACTCTCCTTCTCCACTGCCAATCCATGGCCTCCCCGAAACCCAAGCTCAAACGCCCTTGTTGCTCGTCTCCCTCTCCATCTCCTTCCCCAGACCTAAACCCTAGTCCTAACTCCACTTCCTCTAGGATCGACAACATGGATTCGCTCTTGGAATCTATTTTATCTGTCTCTGATTCCTCTACCGTTGCTCTCAATCTCTCCTTCGACCGCCTCCTCGATTCTCGACCCTGCGATTCCGAGAAGAGTGATATGATCGACCGTGCACTCAAGTTTGGATCCTTGCTTCTCGAAGCAGCTCAACGATCTGCCAGAAAACGGTCTTTTATACATAACGCCGTCGTTTGGGCTCTGCCTTCTGATCTCACTATCAAAGTAGTGTCTTATTCTTCATTTTTCCGATTCATTACTGCAGTGATTTTATTTTTTAGCTCGTCATTGATGCTTTTAATTTTCCTTGGATGTATTTTCCATTGTTGAAGTTGTTTTTTACTTAGCTAGTTGCTCCTGCGAATTTCGTTCAAACGCTTTGACATTCACTTTCACGTAGTGTATTCTGTGTGGAGATTGGTAATTTGAGGTTCTGTAATGGAGCATACACTCTGTGCTAGAATTTTCACTTAATTTTCACTTATATGTAATTTTGTTGCAGTTTTGAGTGCATTTATTCATAAAATGAAGTGACCTGCTGATTAGATTCTTAACATTTTGGACATTCGGGCTCATATGTTCACAACGTGTTAATGCTGGCTGTTTCAAGTTCTCTCAATGGCAGCTTCTCATGTGCATGCTAATGGTGCAGGTTTTTTCTTTGCTTGATACGCAAAGCGTATGTTATGCTGCCGCTACATGTTCCTTGTTTCGCAAGTGTGCTGCCGACCCTACGTGCTATGCCAATATTGACTTGACCTCTGTTATCCCGAAGGTCAATAATGCTATAGTGTCAACCATGATTCAACGAGCTGGGAGATCACTTCAGTAATGAATCTTAACATATTTATTACATGTATTTACTTTCTTGTATGAGCTTCATTTGTGCTAATATCAAACTGACAGTATTTGAGCTGCATTTGCCTTTGTGTCTGGAGGCTTTGCCATATTATATTTAGAGATTAGGTTTTTTGTACCTGACAAAGAGCAGTCATGTTATATGATAGAGATCACCTCTTTAAGCTACATACAGAAGCATCATTGGAAATGTCTTGATGTTGATGGGTTGTTTGGTTTTTAGAGAAACTGCCTTGTCCAGGCTGGTTGTAGTGGGTATATTTGCCTACTACACAGTAAGGATTTTCTATATGCTTTCTGCTTGGCTTTATATTTAACTCAGGTAACTTCTGTTTTAATTGATTATTTGTATAAATAATGTATCTTTTTTTTGGTAGATCTCTTAAACTTGGCGTCGTCCCTGGCCCACTTGCGTCTGCTGGGCCTTCTCAAGCGTTAGTATATTCTATAAGGAGTTCCAGTGATGCATCAGGGATCTCATGGAATGATAAGAGGTCGAGGCAGGGAAAAGAGTCATCTATTCTTACCAGATCTTGTTTGATGTTCTTAAGTGCTAATGGTGGTGCACCAGGGTAATGTTTGTTATTTGATCTTGAATGACAATAGCGTTGCTTTAAGATCTTTTATTCTTAGCTAATTCACATTCTCTCTCTCTCTCTCTCTTAAGGACATTGCTAAGGAGCTTGCATCTTTACAATATTGAAAGGATGGATAACACAGCACTTTGTGCTGCGTTATCAGCATGTCCTTCATTGCATGATCTAGAAATTGTTGGACTGTAAGTGTTATCAAGTTACATTTTTCTTTTCTGGTGTTCTTTGCTTTGACAGGTGTAGTGAGCTAAATGATATGCATGTGTCTCTGTGCTTGTGTGTATGTGGTGAACATTTTTTGTAGTTCTTTTCTCCCCTTTTGCAACTCTAGTTTTTGATATGATACTAATATTGATGGGGTTCTTAGGCAAAGCTGAAGCTGCTTTCTCATAAACTAGGACACATTATTTGCCATCTTATCAATATACCCAGAGGATAAGCGTGAAATTTGGTTATTATTTTTAAGTTTAGATGAATATTGTACATATCATACAAATATATAGTGTATTTGATTTGTATTCTAGTGTTGCTTAAGTTTCCTTATGTTGACTGTTTTCTTTTGTTTCTTGGGATCAACAATCTTTGACCAAATCCCTCACTTCCCCAAGTATCTGTAGTTTGTCAAAAATTTTAAATTGCAATTGAGAAGTAGGTGTTGCCATTGGTTTAAAATGGAGATGATTGTTGTTTTGTTTTTCTCCGTTTTATTGTTGTTCCTTGTTTATCCTGTCAAATGACACTTGTTTTTGCTTTCAATAGTCACGTTGAACTGAGGCAAACACTGGAGTCAGTGAGCAAGTATTGTCCTCAAATAGAGCGTTTGTTTTTTGAATCCTCAAAAACTGGTAAATTCTGTTCAACTGACTTCAATTTGTTCATTACCATTAGAAGGATGAAAGGTGTCCTTGCTTACATTGCTTTTCTTATATTTAGGAAGAGATGACAGTTTGAAATTGCCTACATGCAGTGATTTGGTCAATAATTGTCCTAATCTATCATCTTTAGCCCTTAGGGGATTTAAGCTACATGACTATAAAGCTCGTATACTTGTCAAGGTATGTATGCTCACAATTCCAGTCAAAATGTGCCATTGACAATTTTATTCCTTTTCTTTCTGGTATCTGCTACTTTATAAATCGAGGATAACCAAGAAGAAAGTCTCTTTCTTCTGCAAGGAATTGTATCATTACAGGTTTATTGTTTTTGGTGTCATGCTTGGGAATGAATAATGGATGGGATAACTGCAATCCTCAGATGGATCAATTAACAATTTTATCTCTTACTGTTACAAATATAATCTTGTGGCTTTGAGGGTGCAGTCATGGAATTGCCAGTAACTAAATTCTTTCCTTTTCCTGAATTTGGCTCCGTGTGAGAAAGCAGCTTGTCTCAAGTTTTGTCGAACGCCTTTTTGGGGGTGTGGGTGGGGGGAGGAGCTGTGTGGTAGCTCAAAACTTAGTTTCTCCTTAGTTGTAAAGCTTTATTTGGGTCTGCCTGTTTCACTTAACTCGGCAAAGTAATTTGGTCCAGTATGATTGATGAACTCGCAATGACTAAACTGGGTGAGAATATTTATCGAGTAATGTATTGTAGCTAAAAAATTGCATTTTCAGATGAAGCATTATTGCTTCTCAATCATCCTTGAAGAAAACCTTATCTTACTGCTATTGCCGTTCATTCAGGGTTTCCGGAAGCTGAAGTATGCTGACTTTTCAACATCCTACTCAATCACTGGTGCTTTTCTTAAGTATGTCTTTTCTTCTGTACTTCAAGTAGAGTTAGAACTGCTACGTGAATTTTTGATGTTTGTCTTCTGTTAGGAACCTTGGAGGGAATGCAGGTGGGAACGTACTAGAAGTCTTGATTTTGCGTGACTGTATTCATTTGAAAGAAGTGAGGCTACCGACCCTTTTCCTCCCTCCTCCATCATCTCTCTCTCTATCTCTCTCTCTCTCTCTCTCTCTCTAACATCCGAGTTGCAGGTAGAAGTTGCACGGTTTTTTTCAGCCATCCTTGTGGGAGATTTCAAGCATCTTAAACATCTTGTGGGTTTAAGTAAAAACTTTTCGATTGCTAGTATCGCCATAATTTTTCCTTATTTTTGGTCCCCTTTCACCCACTTCTCGGTAATTCCGATTATTTGTCTTCTTATCTAAGAATTTCCATGAAAATCAAACAGGATATATCCAATCGAGAAGGTCTAGCTTCTGAAGGTGACTGGTACAGGCGATGCTGTAGTATCAGGTTATACTATTATGCCTACCTGAGAGTATTTTGGGCACATATTGTGGATATGCCTATCTGTCTCTTGTCATAACTGTAATTATGGTGCTCGAATGCAGCTTCATTCCTTTGGAGCAATTGTCGGAAGTGAGGCCTGAATTATGCCTTGTAGCTGAGTTTCCTGCTGAGGGAAGGTTGGTTTACTTTCTGCACAAATACATTGAAATGATAAAACACCATCAAGATAAACATCGTTTTACAGCCTTTTCTCTGTCTTTTATGCAGTTACGTTGAGGATGAACAAATGATTGGCAGTAACATGCTGAGTGATGATATTAGTTCACCATCACTGCCAAGCAGCCATACGTCTGAAGGGTCTATGTTTGTCAGTTCATCAGAGAGCAGTTACAGTAGCGACCAAGGTAGCGGCAATGAGGAGAGTCAAGATACCAGTTTTGTGATTTATGAAGAAAGTTCTGACGAGCTGGATTTTGGATCTGGCTAAGAGAGACACTTCGTTGGCATTTATATTGACCAAGTCATTTGTTGGATAAAATTCGGTATTCCCTCTCCCTTATCAGCGGCTCATTGAAGCTGTGGGTCATTTTGAACAGTTCAATTTAAGATTAATAATAGGTTTGTTTTGATATAATTTTCTGCATAATTGAATGCAATAAACTGATGTCTTATGTTTTAAGGCTGATGCAGACTCCGAGGAAACAAATATAGATTTTGCCTATTGCCAATTAGGCAACAAACGGATGAATGGATGAATCATGGAGCTCCAGGAGAAAAGAAGTGTGCTAACCTTAGTTGTCTTCTACCGGAACTCCAAGGATGCAAGAGATACCACATTCTTTCTTCTAACAGAGGCTTCTTTCCTGCTAGTGTAATCAGGAAAAGCACAATCAGAGCCTGATATCAGCATATCACGGTGATAAGTGTTCTTGTTATTCTTTCCAACTGAACTGATAAATGATTCATGGTGCCATGGCAATGTTCCTTTTTGAGTTTGTAAATTTACTGACAAGAAATTATGGGGAAGAAAGAGGAAGAGATGGAGTAGTGATGGTTGAGTTCTTTTGGAAGGCAGCTTGTTGAATATGGCTCTTGGAACCTTAAGTGGTAATTGGAAAAGAAGCAGGATATTTAGAAGTGACTCCTGACTCGTGAATATGAATTAGGCAGGGTTTAACTCGTATTTCCCCATAATGAGGTTAAATTAACTTGTTTCAGTTATTTTTTTGTCAAGCCACCTCATAGCCATAGGGGTTGGGATAGAGAGGAATGTGGTAAATTAGCAAGTTGGTCGGAAATGGCTGAAATCCAAAATTCGCTTCTACCTTTATCATTTACCAACTTCAAGCTTTCTTTTTTACCCCTCGCTCTCAATCTGTTCTCCGTCTTCCTCTTCGCTTATGTTTCTAATCTCTTTCCTGCTATAACAGTGGCTGGGGAAGTGTGTGGCGGTTCTCATTTGCGCTCTCTCTCTGGGGTAAACTTGTAAATGTTGTTTTTAAAATTTTTTGTTTTACCGTATTTATCAAATTACATGTGTTTTTCCTAAGTCGGTAATAAAGAGACGATGGTTAAAAAACACGTATCATTTGTTTTTTCAAACGAAAAGTAATAAATTTCATATGCAAGGATTTATTTATTTTTTTTTTTTATCTTTTACCTATTAGGGAATAAAAAGAATAAAACAAAATTTTACTTTTCATTTGTTAGGGACAAAAAAAATGGTACAACCCCAAAGTTTTTTTTTTTTTTTTTATATCAAAATGGTACAACCTCAAAGTTTATTCTAGCCCATTCTTCTCTATAGTCATAATGTGGATATAAGGCCCAATGGACCCAGTATCTTTGGGCAGCGACGAATAAGGCCGAACCCAGTCCTCCCTCCTCTCACACAGCACAAATAGACGCAACTCATCTGTTAGTCGACCGGCGGGCAACTTGTCAAAAGTCTGATCATCCTATATGCCATGGCAAGCAACAATAATAGCAACCAATCTCAACCACCGCCCTACCGCCCCTACCGGTTGAAGAAAGTCCTCACTTCCCATACACGCGCCGTATCGTGCGTGAAATTCTCCAACGACGGCAAGCTCTTCGCGTCCTCCTCTTTGGACAAAACTCTTATTGTATGGTCCTCTGAATTCCTTAGCCAAGTTTCTCATCTCGTCGGTCATTCTCACGGCGTCTCCGACTTAGCTTGGTCCTCCGACTCCACTTACATCTGCTCTGCTTCCGACGACTGCACCCTCCGCATCTGGGAAGCACGATCGGCCGAATGCATCAAAACCCTTCGCGGCCACACCGACTTTGTCTTCTGCGTCAATTTTAACCCTCAATCCAACTTCATCGTTTCTGGTTCATTTGACGAGACGGTTCGGGTATGGGACGTCAAAACGGGCAAGTCCGTTCATGTCATTCAGGCCCACTCCATGCCTGTTACATCAGTTCATTATAATAGAGACGGATCATTGATAGTATCGGGGAGTCAAGATGGGTCTTGCAAGATATGGGACGCCGCAAGTGGCGCCTGCCTCAAAACGCTCATCGATGATAAGACCCCGGCAGTGTCCTTTGCAAAGTTTTCCCCCAACGGGAAGTTTATACTCGTTGCCACTTTGGATGATACTCTTGTGAGTATAAATATTTGATTTTTTTACTTATGCTTGCACTAATTCCTTTTCAATTTTGCTTCTTGACTGCTTGAAATGAAATAGAACGAATGTTTTTAGGATTTTAATAATTGGATTTGTCATGTATAAGGTTTGATTAGATAGAATAGAATAAATGTTTTTAGGATTTTAATACCTACCTGATATAAGATTGGATTTGTCATGTATAAGGTTTGATACATAGAATTTTGACAATCATTTAGTGGAAATCTTGTATTCATTTACAATTTTCCCCCTCTAATCTTTCTTTTTCTTTGAATGGTTGGTGGTGCAGAGGTTGTGGAACTATTCTGCTGGGAAGTCATTGAAAGTGTACACAGGTCATGTGAATAGAGGATTTTGTATAACACCTACATTTTCCGTCACAAGTGGGAAGTACATTGTTAGTGGTTCAGAGGACAAGTGTGTCTGCATATGGGATCTGCAGGGGAAAAATATGCTTCAAAAGCTCGAAGGACACACTGATGCCGTCATCTCCGTAACTTGCCATCCCCTGGAGAACATGATTGTTTCTGCTGGGCTTGAGAATGATAGGACTTTGAGGGTCTGGGTTCAGGATTAGTGAACTTGTGGAATGATGCAAAAGGTCAGTTTCGTTTTTGGATGGTTTAAAATCCACTGATTATCTTTCCATGAAAAGTTGAAGCTTCTAATACTTGCTTTGTTGGTCATTAGTGATACCTTATTTGGTATTGTTGAATGCTAAGGATACGATTTCATGTTCTGCACAGTAGGGACATGCTAGAAAGATTTTGCTGTTGGTTATTGTTGTTGATCCAGTAGCATCAGTTGTGCTTCATGCAAGGAGATAGTTTGTCATACTTTTGGTGTTTCGTGCAATAATATATGAATCTTTGAATTATAACCCACTTTGGTTAGCATACTCTCTAGTCTTCTTTGGTGTGTTGGTTTAGTGATCTCTCCTGTTTAGCCCATTTTCCCAGCAGTAAACTTTGGAAGTTAATTCATGCTTGTTCAGCTTTAAGCAACTGAAGCCTTGTGAATAAAAGCCAATGTATCCATTCTTTCATAATACAACAGTATCTGCCATCACATTTTGAAACGAAGGTAGTTATCTGCTTTCAGATTATTGCTTCAATAGGATGCTTTGAAATGAGATGAAAGTGGGGACAGGAGGCTGCCTTATACTTTTGTGATCATTATGGGAAGTTAGAAAGACAAAAATGTAGAGCTAACATTATCCTAGTATTTTGTGGTTATGTGAATGGATTTCTATTAAGGGAGAAGTTATGGAGAAAAATTATGTGCTAATGTTTGTATCTTATTCCTGTGGAATGTTTCTTCTTCTGATTTATTACCATCGGTGCTGACTAATAATGAATAGCTTTCTCATGTACTTGCTCTTTTTCTTGTTTCTTTCGTTATATAGTTTAACAGGAGGGAGATTGGGAAAGAGTGTAGTGTCGTCTCTTGCCTGCATTGAATTTAAGATTTGCACAAGTTTAAAAGTTTTTTCATTTCATTTCATGTTTCAGGGTAATTTTGCCTGCTAGCCATACACTAGGAAACAATGAGACTACTACGGACTCGCCAAGCACCGGAAAAGAAATCGAAGTAACCATTTGAATTGTGAATTTACAAACTATTTGGGGGTTCCATCAGGCGTCCTCGCCATCATTCTGTCCCTCAAGTCTTCCCAAGCCATATGTATCTTCTACGCCACTTTTAACTCTGCTTCTACGATCAGCAATCATTTCTGAGTATGCCTGCAGTGAAAATTGTAAAATCATTTAGTAGTGTTAATTTCTAATTCATTTGAAGCCTTTATAATTGCCATCAACGTGAATTCATTTGATCCTGAGCCTAACTAGTAATCTTTCAGCAAAATTATAATGTGGGTTATCACTCTTTGAGAAGAAGAAGAAAACAAAAATGGGTGCTTTGAGAAGCAAAATATGTGCGCGCACTTGTAAAGGGTACAAAACTAATCAATAACCAATTCAGAAAAGAAAGGAAAGAAGCCCAGATACCTTAGGATAAGAAAACAGAAAAATATACCACCATGCGCATATCAAAGTGAGGAGCAGAGAGGTAACAATGGCGGAGTGCAAAATAAACCAGCTAGCAGCAATTATTAGCAGACCAGTTGAGAATATGGTCCAGGGTTGGCACCTGAGGAGGATTCAGGAAGCTCAATACAAAATTAATATTAAAAATGATTGATTAATTAACTAGGAGAGTGTTAGGTTACGAACCAGGATGGCTTGGTATCCCAAACAGAGTCATACTCGAGAGAGAGATGATTTAGATACCCGTCCATGTCCTCTACGGTGCCGTTTTCGTCCAAGAATGCAGCGGAGGAGTCTCTGGGCCTGGGGCGGTCATTACTACTGCTGCGATTGGCACAAGGTTTGCAGGGTTTGTTATTGTGATTATTAGAGATTGAAGTGGTTAGGTTATGGAAGAGAAGAAGGGAGTTGTGGTAGATTGGGGAATTGGAGAGAGACGAGTGGGGTTTAGAGGCTGCTGCTGCTGCTGCTCTTATTCTTATTCTTGTTCTTGTTCTTATTCTTGGAGGATGAAAGAAGGGAACGGCATTGACGTTGGCGTTGAGGTTGAGGTTGAGGTTGAGAGAAACTATCATTTTTTTCTGCTATAATCCAATCCCTCACTTCCCCACCATGTACAATCTTTGTATTCATTCCTACATTCATACGGCCTTAACTTAAGCCTGGGGTTCTGGTTGGATAAAACTGGTGGTGGGCTCCATATATATATATATATATACACGTTCTCTTCTTTTCTACCATCTTACCATACTTACAGTTGTAATTGATTAATCATTACTATTTCTTTTACGATGCAAAAAAACTTATATTATACGCTTTTAATATATTAATTTTTTTTACAAATTATACATTAATATTTGATATTTTATAATATATGAGACAATCTTATTAGAATCACGCATTTTCAATTTGTTTTATCTAGTCAAATTCTTTCTAATTTGTGTAATGTCTAAAAAAATCAGCCAAAATTGGCAAGTAATTTCGAATTATGGTGTTAGAGATGAAAATGTTGAATCAATTACTATAAATAAAATATAAATTGTAATGGATTATTAATGTACTCCAGATGACAAGCTAAAAAAATAAATGGCACAATTTTATAAAGAAGAGGGCAATTTAGTGTATTGTTGAGTATCTATTATAGTATATGTTAAGAAAACCAACACACCAAACCAAAATGCACCAAAATATTAATAGGATAACAGCAAGATCATTGATTGCAATTTCCAACAAATTTGTACAATATTCAATTTGATGCATTGGAACATACAACTGTATGTATGACTAACAACATTTTACATGTATATATTCATTCTTCTGCAATTTCCCACTACTATTCAAATACTCTATTTTTCAGCCCTGTTAACCATGTCAAATTGTACAAAATTCAATTTTCCCAACTTCACCCAAACAAAGATAGAAAAACTGAGAGAGTCATTCTGCAAATCTACCGTTCAAGTGGATAACAATTCACAAACCAAATTCATCTTCAATATTCACCTCCCGGTACAGTACTGGAACTTTTCTCACACACCCCGCTTTGGTTATCCTGATCGCAACTCTCCCTCTCAGCCATCCGATAGTGCACGTGGGGGAATGGAGTTGACAGTGCATGAACCACTATCCTTTTGTTACTCACAATATCAAAGCTCTTAATCTTCATGTAATTCAACCTCATTGGCGCCAAGAACCCTCCTCCGCCTGCGGTCGTCACCTCCAGCATCTGCCCTCGTTCCATCGTCGGAATTACCGTTCCCACTGGCAGACCCATCAAATCGGAGCCCTTCAAGAGCCTGTTGGGCACAATGTGGAACATCAAATCAGTGACGTAGGCATGCCCTCCCCCTCCGGCGAAGATGGACGCATCGTCGATGGCGAAAACCGTCACGGATTTGAGTTCTGACAGCTCCGGGTACTTGACCCTCATTGCCAGAGACACCAGACTGAATCCGTCGACCCGTAGACGCATCATGGCCTCTTTCAGCAAGAGTCGCATGATCATGAACTCCGCAGTGGGCGGCGGCGGATCCGGAAAAGCGAGAGTCGTCATTTTCTCAAGGGCGCAGGAATCGGGCGAGAGATGAGAGATAAAGCCATGTATCCCGTGGACAATGACAAGCCCGTTATTGAAGAGGTCTGGCTTAGTAATTTCAACGCCGTTTACGAAGACCTTGCGAGTGACAATGGGGTCGGAGGGTTTTGTGGGAGAGGCGGTGATGGTAAGACAGCGGTTGGGGGCGAGGGTTTCAATCTTGGTACCGAAGGCCAAGTTTTGGAGGAAACGATGAGCGTAAAGGCCAGGGATGGTATGTTCTTGAAGGAGTAGAGGTAGGGAACAGGCGGGGCAAGTGAGGAGGGAGGAGTCTGTAAGGGCGAATATCGTGGTCGGATAGTAAAAGGAGAGGTTGGCGTTGGTGGTGGCGAGGGATAGGTCTTGGAAGCCGAGGGTGGAGAAGATGGTGGCGAAGAGGGACGGTGAGTATGCCATTGTATGGTGACTTTGAGGCTGTGGAGATGGCGGAGGAAAAGATGGGTGGGCAGTGGCGGTGGGGATGATGGAGACGAGAATGGCGATCAGGAGGATGAGGAATTTAACGGTGATAGTCATTGCTGATATTTTCCCGGCGGTTTTTCCCTTCTGATTAGTACTCAAGTGAGTAGTGGAGGAGAAGAAGTGAGTGTGGGGTTGGAATAAAAGCAGTGGCGTGGCGGTTATAACTGTGACTTGCCGGTGGGAAAATCTGTTTGAATGACCAAATTGCCCCCTTACAGTTATGTAGCTCTTTATCCTGTACTGATTTTTGTTATTAGGGTAAATTACACAAATTGTCCCTAAACTTAGGGGTTAAGTTTGAATTTGTCCTTCAACTCTAAAACGTTTCATTTTAGTCCATCATCTTGCATTTTGAGCTTTAAATCGTACTCGGTCTGTTTTTCTTCTATGTGTAAACATATTACGTCTCTCATGTACGTATCACATGACAAATCGAAAAGCGGTCTGTTTTTCTTCTATGTGTAAACATATTACGTCTCTCATGTACGTATCACATGACAAATCGAAAAGTAATGAACTAATTTCGTTTATAATTTTTTTTATTTCATGACATATTTTATTTATTTAATGATTATTGTTCCCCAACTTCATTTTTTTTTTGTCATGAACCACACACGTGAGAGACATAATCTATTTGCACATGGACTAAAAATAAACCGAGGATGATTTAAAACTCAAAATGCAAGATGATGGACTAAAATTGAACGTTTTAAAGTTGATGAAAAAAATTCAAAATTAACCCATAAATTAAGGTAAGGTTGATGTAATTTACCCTTGTTATTATGATGGACCTTTGTGTTCATGTATTGATTGTAAGCAGTCTGCATTTTGCATTTATATGTTGATGGCAATGCCATGATCTATTGGATCACTCAGTATTTACATAAAACGGCAAAGACAATATTTTACTATTTCAGCAAAAATTGCAAGAATATAATCAAAGAGCATCATTCAAGTCGAGGGGAGGTGAAATGTGTTGTTTCCAATCTAAATGGCCTTTTTTCCTGTATTTAAGCACACTAAAAGGAAGAAAGAAAAAGTGAAAAAAAAAAAAAAAACATAACAAGAAATTTTTACTCATTCTTCCAAGCATACAAAATCAGTGAAAATCCCTGACCTAATTGTGACTGGGAAGCTGACAAGCTGAAAATAGACGGACTGTTATGCAACTTGTGAGTTGAGCTTTGAAATAGGAAAACAGCATTCCCCATAACATTCCCAAAAAACCAACTGTGAACGTCCCAGTACACTTGTACTGGCAGCCCATCCACCATTATGGTTTGGTTTCCCCTGAACTTCCACCGCAGCCTTTTCACCTGCATCACTGCTTTGCTATCTATGCTGATGACAAGAGATGGATCGTTAATTCCTCCTCCACTATCACATTCGATTGCAATGTCGTGTATCTGCCCCTTGTCGTGAAATTGAGCTTTAGCCCCGTAATGTTTCTTTCCAAATATGTGTTCTCTCTTAGCAATAAGCACCGCATTAGAAGAAGCAATAGGACTCGGAACTATTTTCTTGTAAACTTCTTTTTGTAAATCCCCGAGAATTAACGCGAGTTCTTGGTCGAACGCAACGGCTAAATAGAAACCCTCTAGTGGTTCTGGCCCTGAACCAAATTTTGCGGACGATAAATCCCAATATATGTCAATCACAGACGAATCAACCTCTGAACTTCGGAACCCTTTTCTCCTACTAAACAACCATGGCTTGATATCAACTTTGCAGAGGAATTGATTGTTACAATTCTGAATCCCAATACTGACTCCTTGTCCCATTAAGTTCCTGGACCAAGTAACGGTGATGAAGCAAGAATTGCCTTGAAATTGACACTGATACACGCATGTAGCGAGATTCTGTGAAGCTTTATAAGAAGTCGATGATGTTGATGAATCAGCAACCTGAACACCACTTTCACTGAAACAAGAAGGAAAGTCCCTCATCGTCTGTGCATTAATTTGCAGCTTAATTACTTTGCTAAATATTATCAAACTCAATAGAATAGCGTGATATATTCAGTGTCATAGCTTCCTGTTCTTGGCAAGCTAGCCTTGAAGCCTTGAAGGGATGAAGATGATGAATTCAATTCAAATGAGGCGAATTTCTTCTATTGTGGCTCAAGAATGGCTCCAAGCATTTGCAGCCATGTTCTGATGGGCGCTAGATGTAGATATGTTTCCAAATGAAAAGCGACATATGAGCTGTACGTTTGTGTACAAAACCATATACCTCTGTGTCAAATCGCAGTCTCACTCTGCTGACAGCCTGAAAAGAAATTCTATGCCAACATTTTGTAGCAGGAAATTAAGAAAGTGAATTGCGTAAGGGATTGAATACTAAAAGACGAAGGCATGCCAAGGAAGAAGGAGAATTTGGTTGGCAGTTTACGCATGAATGAATAGGCAATTGGGGTTTGGGTGGGAAGAATTCGACAGGGTCGTTCAGTTCCAAACAGAAAAAAGTTAAAACTCTTCCTCTTCATTGCTTGCTGTCCCTCTCTTCATTATTAATATTATTATGTCCACAATTTTAACACATCCATAGAGACAGCAGCCAACGAATCCCCATAATATTTTTGGGCTGTATTAAATTACTCGACCTATATTCCTTCAAGGCACTGATAATTCTGTCGTGGACTCGGAATGTAGGTTCAATGCAATCATAAGCCCATAATATTACTTTATTTTTTTTTTTTTTTCAAAACTATATTTTGACATGATATGTTAATTATACTTTATATGCATATGTTAATATTTGATATTATATATACATTAATACGTTGGTTTTTTTTTATTATACACTAATTTTTAATACTTGATACGCTTATTTTTCATACTTTATATGTTAAAGTGAAATTTATGTGCAAGTTTTATATAGAATTATTTTTGCCCTCCTTTGTTGGATTATATATGAAATGTCAAAAAATTCTCTAGTGAAGACAAATAATAAGATATCATAGCAGTTGTAAATTTATTTTTTTTTTTGATAATTAGTTGGATCTAAGTTTTTCATTGTAATTGACGTGCCATAAATTTTATTTAAAAAAAAAAAACAAAACTTTAGCCATTAGGTGAGAGTATTAGGAAAGTGATCATAATAATTATATATGGCATAGACGAATGGTTTATGATGAATGGAATTATAATGATGTTTGCGCAACCTTTCCAAATAATTATATATCTCATGCAGCTGCTGAATTAACAAATGAGAGCTGGTCAACTCATGCCACCCAACGACTTCTAGCTGTGTTTTTTTTTTCTTTTTATATCTTTTTTTCATGCCAAAAAAGCTCATGCTTCTGATTCAATTCGCATAAGTAATTTCTTCATTTCCTCCACTGAGGATAAATTAATTTCTTCATCCTTTTTCCGAAGTATATTAATTTGTAAAAAGTGAAGTTGTATTTTGACTCCAAATAATGTCTAAGTATTGATTCGTATTTGTGATGTTGTATGACCCCTATTCTTTTTTTTTTTAATTATTATTATTTATTAAATTAAGGAAGGGACACAGCTTCCATAAAAACATAATAAATAAATAAATAAAAGAAAGGGACCGATGGAACAGTGCTCAACTTGAGCTAATGCTATCAAAATTGACCTTACCAAAGTTAGTTAGGGCTTAAAAGAGTCTCATTCTTGGTCTGGATGATGTTCCCAAATTATGCTGTTCTCTCCCCTCACCAAACAACCCCCCACCCCCGTCAGCAACATCCAAACGTGGCCAGAAGTCCATGAATTAAATGGATAAAACATTTGTTTTTCTCTCCGTTTCTTGTTATTTATTTCGTGAATTAATATAAATTTCTTTGTGTTAATTTACTTAATTTGACTCTTTTTCAGGATGGTTATATTTAATTAGAGAAGATCCGAGACAAAAAAAAAAAAGGATTGACATTGAAGCACATGCATGTTTCTCAAGCTTATACCATTAATTCTGTAAAGTTTAATTGATGAGTCTTAATCTCAATTTATTGCATACCCTCTCTGTTCTCTAATAATTGTCGTTTTAGAGATATGCACACTAATTAAGAAAATTGATAAATTATCTTATTTACCTATATATATAACCATAAATTTCTCTCTACGTAGATAAATGGGAAGAATGGTAAAATTGAAAAATTTTAAATTTTTTGCATTGAAATTTGTAAAACGACAATTATTAGAGAGTAATATAACAAGGGGATGGTGCAGAGTGCTAATTCCCACGAATTAAAGTTTTTCTGTATTGTAATTAAGGCAACATAAATAAGAGTAGTAGCATTAATTAGAGTTGTTTTTTTGCGTGTGGGCGTCTGTGCGTGTTGTTGTTTTTTGACCTCCAATTGAGTAACCATCATAAGTTATCATACTTCTTTAACAACCATAATAATCATGGAGCTTATATAATTTACTATCATTCTGTATGGTAAAAGGCGAATGGCATTAGCATGCATTGGTTAAGAGACATGGCGCTATGTCTTAATTTCAAGTTTCAGTTTTCAAGCCTACCCACCCACCATGTGCAAGATGTGGTGGAAGAGACTGGTCACCTTTGCTTACTCATGAAACCCGGCCAGCAGCAATTAATTGATGTGTGTAAGTAACCTCGACACGCCATGTGAACTTTCATTTTCGAATGTTTTTCATCCAACATATATTCATCCCATCACACTTTCTTCTTCAAACTTCAATTAATATGTGAACACGCATCATCATTTGTGATTTTTTTTTTACTATTACGTTCAATCCTACAAGCTACACTTGAATTTCGTCCGTGGTGTATCTTGTCCGAATCTACTATTGGCATCTAGTACATTCTATGAACTACACTGGGATCTCGTCTAAATCTGCTACCGACTAGCATATAAACTAAAGACAATATCTTCGAACAAAGGAGAGGACCGGAGGGGAAATATTGCTCTCTCACTGATTCATTTTTGACTCGTGAGACATTGCATTCTATTGGGTCCATAGGAAATCAAAATATTTCGCATCTCCTTTTTCCAAAAATGGAAAAAAAAAAGAAAGAAGAAAATTGTGCTGCTGTTTTTATACCTCTATTTTTATATTTCGTAGAGGACAAAACTGTTTTTTTTTTTTCCCTAAAAAAAAAATGAGCATAAAGTTTAAAACTTACAAGTGGGCTTCCAATTGACATAAATCATGGAAAAGTTAGTATAGGTATATGACCCAGTACCTGTAATGAAATGTCCACTACTCCGTTTTTAGGCTTTTGTTTTCTGGATTGACGCGTTATTAGAAGCAAGTTAAAAGACTAAGACCACGGGCTTTGACGATCGGTAAAACAAACTCTAACGCACCTTGTGTTTATTAACCAGCCTATAGCCCACTTTACTTTTATCTTAATCATCCGCAAAACTCTCGCCGGTCTCTCTTCACGATGCCCCACACAGCTTTATTAGTCCCATTGAACGTTTTTCCCCCCGCGAGATTGCACGCAACTGCCAGAAGGAACGCATTTGGTATTTTGACTCATTCGAGTTTGAGGTATTTGTTTTGTGTCTGGATTTTACCGCACAACAAAACAAAAGATTTAAAAAAAAGAAAAAAAAAATTATTATCAGGATTTAAAAATTTAACAAAATTCCATCCAGATCTCTTTGGAATTCTCAAGTTCTTGGCAGATCAAATAATGAAATTTTTGCCTTCTAATCTTCATAATAAACGCTATCCCAGTCGATAATATTTTACTAGCTCAATCTTACCTTAATCGGGTCTAAGCAGCACAATAGCAAAGGGAAACCGCTTTGTTTTGATTGAAAGACAAAAACAGTCTAAATAGATTGGATTGGTACGTTTATCTACTACAAATCCACCCACAAAACTTAATTAGTTGAGCTGTAAAACGAGAGCACCCAGACCAGATTAATTAAGAAATTTAGCGGTCCAACCAACATCCAGATTGACACTGAACAAGACATTTCACCCTCAAACCTTATCTTAGGTACAACAATCCAACGATGTTTAGTTAATTGTCGAAACAAAAACGGGGAAGAAGTTCCCGTGCATCTTAAGTATTCTCATGCAATTGCATCCCGCAAATGTAATTGTTTGTTATTATTTCGTGTCCTAACAGAATATCAACAAAATGACAAAAGAGTTTTTACACAAAAGAAAAGCACTAGGACCAAAAAAGCAATTTGCATTCCATATTTCCATCACAAGACGTATCAAAAGCAAAGCTACAAAGATTCCATTAGGCCTTTCTGTCTTTGTTGATCCTACTCTTACATGTTACTTTTGTTACTACAATGAATTTTGCAACAAATAAAAAAAAAAACATGGATTGATTTTGAGTTCATTTTTTAAACATAAAAAGAGATCCAATCGTGTTATTATGTTTGTTTATAGTTTGTAGTTTGTATACAGTACAGGACAAAACAATTAATCCCGTGAAATCGTGGCATCAACTTTTATCAACCGTCCTCTAATTTGTCGATTGACGCCAACATGACCATAAAAATTTGTTTGCGCCAAGAAAGATCCTGCACAATTTATTAATTTATGGTTGTTGATTGAAACTAATCGTCTAGGGACTAAGTGTGTCGTTTTGAACTTGGTTATAAAGGAGAAGGTATTTGGGTATGTATTGAGTGGTTAATAACCATCAATTTAGCTGCTGAGTCGTGTAATATTTTTTTTCTAAGTATACACTATGATCTATTATTACGTTTGACTAACTCTTTTTATAATGTAAGTGTCATCATAATAGTGGGTCATGTTGTACAATGAGAATTTATGTATTGGTAGTTGCAATGATGACTTAGTGTGCATTAAACACCCAATACTTAGTTGTATTTAGATAGTTAAGTAGCAATACTTTGTCACCATATGTGCAATATGTCACAACATTAGATTAACTATTTATCCAATGCACGAGTTAAAATAATATGTTATTATAGTGATTTATATTGTACAAATATTGAAAAAATACTCGTAGTTAATTATCAACTCATCTGATATGGTGATATTTTTCAACCAACCAATACTTTTTCGGTTATAAAGGGCAAGCTGACAAGCTATATAGTCAACCACGGTCTACGATTCTATGAATGCACAGTGCTATGGATCAAGATTGGTGTTTTTTATGGTTCTTTTTGTAGCTGTGGTCTATGGTAAGTTAGCATCAGACAAACATTCATTAAAAAGAGTCGCAGCTTTTAGTATTGGAATCGAGCATATCTGAACAAAAAATCTGGTATGAGACTGGGACACTGCTGGGTACGCTGGAATCTGAATTAAAAATCCCTGAAAAAGTAGGCGCACTTTTTAACTTTTTTAGGAGGCCGCTATAAGAAGCAAAGACAATGGTCCAATTTCACCCCAACAAATATTTAAAAAAAAAAAAAGAAGACCAAAGGTCCAGCTCCAGGCAGGGCTGATTCTTGAGATCTCAATTCTCAACTTGTAAAATCCAAATCCAAATCCAAATCCAAATTAAAGTTGCTGCTGTGGTCTGTGGATAAGAAAATTGATACTCTTATAATTGAAGACAAACAGGGGACCATATGAATATCTATGAACTGTCAACATTTATATTCTGTCCATATTAATTAATTAATTAAACTACTAGCTAATAAAATCACCATAATTAATCTTCTACCACTATTCTTCACATTAATTACATCCATCCTCGTGAAAGCTTACCAGCACCCTCCGAAAACTTTGACTTCCGGCAGCCATTCTCCGTCGACGATGCCATGAGACTCACGAGAAGGTCGGCAAAAGCTCCGACGATGAACTTGTGGGTGCTCTTTGGATTTAGAGACAAATAGCACGTGAGAAGCTCATCCAAGTAATCCCAGTTGGCTCTCACGTCAATCGGATCATGGGCCTCCACCATTTCTTGCATGGACCTTCGAAAGTCAAGAAATGGGTCCGGCGAATATGTGGGAATGGCAATGCTTCCGTCTATGATGCTGTTGGGTGCGGGTGGATTACCCGGAGATGATGTGGATGTGGACGCCAGCGATGATAGCGAGGAAGAGTCTATGATGGAGTTGGAACGGCCGGGAGAGGAGAAGAAGAAGCGTTGGGATGCGAAGACGGTGGCCAAGTCCGGAGTGGAGGTGTCCTCGGAGTCGGATCCCGACGAGGAGAGGCGGTCGTCGGAGGTGGTGGTGGAACGGGTAAAGGATTTGGAATGGGTGGTGCAGTCAAAAGCCAAATCGTAGAGAGAGTTGAAGTTCTTGATGAGGACTGATGATGGTGTGGGGATGGATAATGGACGGCCTTGATCTCCACCTTGGGGTAGGATGGAGGATTGGGAAGATGCTGGAGCCTTGATCTTTGTAAACCACATATTGAGATTTCTCCCTAGATTGCCTGGCATTGTTCCCTCTTTTCCGAAATATATAATTAGTTGGTTTCAGTTTACACACGCACATAAACAATTTGACGGAAAAAGAAATGTAGGAATTAGGATGATGAGAAATGAGGAGGGAGATTCCAAATTGTGATTATGGTTGTTTCATATAAATGGTGAGTTCATTGTTCATACTCAGAGTTGGGATGGCCATATTTATATTTATGTGTACTGCCAGTCTGCCACTTGAGAGAAGAAATAAAGAAAGAAAGAATTTCAATTCATGGAGGCTGGAGCATCAAGTAAAGAGTGTCCTGTCCCATTTGTACATTTGATGCTGTACGTGTGTACACGTCACCATCCCAAAAACAATTTAATCAATGTCAAGAATCAAGATGTTCTGTATATATATATATATAAGATAAAAGTGCATTTGATGAAATTGTACCATTTAGATTTAAGTAATGATCTTCAATTGTGGTAAACTCAAACCTTATTTCAAAGTGGCTAACCGATGCATATTTTACTTCGCCTCCAAACTTACCGTTTCATTTCCTTTACCACTTTTTTCGGCCACTGGGACAGAGATCGAGTAGTAGTTGGGTCATTTCTCTTGAGGGATGGATCATGGATGGAGCTTTTTCACTGACTTCTGGAAATTTCTTCGACATGCTGTCGTTAGATGATTGTGAGGGAGAAGTATTTATCTCTTTCATTCATTTGCAAATTAAGCAGATGTCTCATTTCCCTTCCGTTTTTCAAGGTAAAAAATTATTTATCCTCTTTTGAAACGAAATGTTCAACAATGTTCGCTGTGATTTCCTTCTCAATATATAAACTTAGAGAAAAACTCCTATATGACAATTTCACATATGCTGATTCATTTTGATGCTGCTTTAAAATTGTATGGCATACAATATGTAGTTGGATCATATGTCATGTTTTTTTCTCTTGAACTAAAATTACCCAACAGATAACCTTGAAATTCATTTTTCTAGGATTCCATTTGAGTTGGATGTGAAGTATCTTCTGTATAATGTTGTTTCAAAAAATAAGTTCTTAAATTTTTTACTCAGATAATAATTTAGAATTTACTGTAATTGTAAATAGCTTTGAAGGGTTTTTAGAGCAAAAGGTTTTCCCTGGAATTTAGATAGTTGACTTGACAAAGAAGCATGAAGAGAAATTTCATATTCTTTTAGAAAGAGTCTAAAAGGCTACGTTATTTGTTTCATAGTTTGCGAAATATGCCCGCGGTCGGAGAGGAGGGGAAGACGGCAAAGATGATAATCATCAATTTTTTTTTTTCACAATCTCTGTCCATACAATCTGCAATTCCTAAAAAATGAAGCAAAATTCAACTAGCGATGGGATGGATGAAAAGTAAAAGCCTAAAAGGTGATGATGAGGATGAGGAAGATCAGGCAAGCTGTTGGGGTTTATTGTATTAATAAAAGCTGCAGATTCTGGACTTGGTTCTGAAATGGAAATCCACTTCATCCCTCCAGCAAAAGAGCAAAAGTTGTTTGTGCTTGTCACCAGTTTTAGTAATCCCTCACAGGCTCACATCAAACAGAAAAGAGGAAAAGAATAAAAGATGGTGATCATCAATAACTGCACCAACCTCAAGGTCGTTCACTATGGGCGGCGGGCAGTGGCAGTTAAATTTCATTAATATATCAGGAGGAACTGCTCTGGTCTTTTGGCATTTAATCAAGCAAGTTGCACATGTATCATGTAGAGTACTAGTTCATCAGGAATCAGTACTGCATGATGTGCTGCCCTAATTTCTTAACGATAACATGGGCACTGGGATCACACACACACACACACATATTATTATGTTCATGCACGATGACTGCACTGCACACCTGCATGGAACGGAGTTGTATAACTGTTAGTTAACCATTCTGAGATATTTGCGAACTAAAACTAAACCGTAAATTGATTGTTCATCTCTTCTGAGTTGTGAGTCACCACACAAAAAATGAGAATTATTATTAATATAATAATTCAGAGTTACACGTAATAATTAAAGAAAAAAAAATTGAAACTGGTGCACAAATACTGATGTTTTGTATGCAAATTGCTGGGCCGATTAGCTTATGATTCTCCAAGTCACAACTTTTTAGGCATGCCGAAATAAGAGCATACAGCATCATCAACTGTGATATGATATGAACTAGGATCTCTAATTTAGGTTACGATGAAGCTAAGGAATGAATGAAAGAGGAGGCAAATGTCGAGAATGATAAAGGGATGGTGCAACAATCATCAATTATGCATCACATATTCACCTACCATGCATGTTAGCGTACTATTTCCGGTACCGCACCAACTATATATATGGACGTCAAATTTTAGACGAATGTTTAAGAAACTCCTTTTCGAATCATAATTAAATAACTAAGCTAATTAATACTGGTGATGTTGTCAATGTTTTGGCATTGCAATTGGCAAAGGTGAGGAACATGCATTTAACCGGCCATTGGCACTGGGACAAAATTATTGTACTATTGTTAGGCATTCCACGTGAGACGAGGATTTAAAATGTTGGCTGGAGCTGGCGATATCTTTGTTGTTCCGCTCCACATAATTCGCCACTGCTCACTGCTGTCTGTGTGTGGAATGGACGGACATTCTATACACACAATGACACAATGCACTTCTAGTCACGCTCGAGGCATCAGCTTGAATTTTATCTTGGGCTGTTCCGATCGCAACTCTTCCTCATACTTGAAACCCCGAAGCAATTGCGGGAAACATCAGCAAATATATTTTGGGCTGGACAACTTAATATAGACCCATATCCACAACAAAAATTTGGACAAAAAAGTAGCGACTTTGTTGACTGCATATGGCATCCTTGGGTATTTCTTGTATTGTTGTAGAACACGTTTCAAATGGGACTCTACAAAAATTTTTGATCAGAAATTGTAGAAAGAAACTGGACGGACAAATGAGTGACCGCCAGTGTCCTTTGCTCTGGTTTTAATTTTCAGAATTGATTCATTTATCTTGGTACACGGAGCCTTGCATATCCCATGATCATTTTTTCATCAGTGGCACGGGTACCATCAATGCGAATCTGAGCTTAACCAAGTTGCAAAGGAAAGGAAAAGATGATATGTCCACCCAACTTTTAGTTGGACATGAGTCAGATACATAAGCTCCAAAAACGAATACAGAATTTTTTTTTCATCCTCAAGATAACGGTTCGATGCTTTTTTTCATCCATTTCGTCCCAGCTAAAATCCAAACAACTATGATTTCTCCCATCACTAGCATTGCAATGGTCTTTCAAAATTGAAGAACACACAGCCACAAATTAGGGGTTATAAAAATTCATATGGGCATACGTATATACCATTTATATGACGTGCACATTTCTATATATTTTCCACTTGAGTTTGATTTTGTTTTCCTTCCCCAACTTTGACTTCTGTAGAGAACTTCACAGTCTCACACTATTCTGTCTTTTTGTCATCATAGAAGGGCGATAGTCGGCCGCCACATACAATGGCATATAGGCAAAGGTAAATGGAAAGTAAAGAACAAATGCAAGACCCCACGGCCTAACAATTTAAAGTAGGAGAAAAACAAAGCTACAGTCACGGGACCAACATATAATTCACAAAAGTCCCTCCCATCATCTAACACCACTCCTCTCAAGTCTCAACTCACCCACCCCTGCAGATTGCAGAAGACACAACAAAAAAAAGTTGAAGAAGAATAGGATGCGGAGGGCGAGAGACACCATCAAGAAACATTTAGTGCAATTGCCAGTTGGAATTATTAACAACAAGAACTCCAATTCTAAAATCACAAACAGCAGAAGAAGAAAGATATTCAGAAAATTTAATTCGAAGCATGAATAAGGGCATTAGGTCAAGCAACTCTCACAATAACCAGCAATTATCCTTTCAACCATTCCGGTGGTCATTACACATACAAAACAATTTGAATAGATGGGGAGCGACAAAGACGAATCAGAGTTAGAAAATGTATTCAAAGATACAAGTACACACAACAACAAGCAATTTTAAGACTAGGGACTGAATATGCATCTTGAGATAATAGCGCATGGAATCTTATATCTGCCAATAATGCTATATTAATTGCAATATCAAACCTTTATATTCAGGAGAGAAGAGAAAGTTTTTCAAACATCAATAAGGTGATCGAAGAACAGCTAGAAGTTAAAATATCAAAGATGCTAATGCTCTTCCTTTTGGTTATCTATGTTATTTCAAGGCAGTAATCAAGTAATGTTGGAATCTATATTGAAAAAAGAAACCCTTACTTCGAATCAAATGAAGAGTAAAAGGGGTTACCAGGCATAGACATACTGAAAGCACGGTAGAAGTGCTTATCAAAAGCAGCATGAAACTTCAACAAGTTTTAAGAATTTTGCAGTTCCATATCAGGGAGTTACTCGAAAAAGAAAGTATAATTAGGTTTGTCAGAAGTGTATACAGTTGAACTTATGCTGGAATACCCAAAATAAACTTCTTCAACAAACATAAACATGAACAGCATAATTTCAAAGTCTCAACCTCTCCATCCTTTTTTGATTGTACAAGGACTTGTCACTTACATTCTGCCCTCCTATCAAATTGTATAATGAAAAGGTAAATGCTATATTATAACATTCCAGCAGGATCGAAGGTAACGCTCTTCTTCGCGATGAATAAAGATCACAGAAAATCACATTTCTCAGTAATTTAAGCAAGCGTTGATCACTAGTAACATATAGTAGTATCTATTACTTTATTTTTATCACTTCAATTTCAAGAAAAAGTCAAAATTTTCTGGAAGAACACAACAAGCTGTACAACATAGTATTAGCTAATGGAAGTGATAAACTTTCATATAAGTTCCAAGATTAAAGTATCCAGCTTCAATTCTCAAGAGACGCACAAATCTTAGCACAAACTTTTGGAGAAGAAGAAAAAAAAAAAGGAAATTTATCTTTGGGATTTGGGAAGGGTAAATTACTGTACAAGAAGAAGCTGTCCTGCTTCTTGAATACCACCAGCATCCTCAGCTTCATCAACATCAACATCAACATCGTCCCCGCCGCCTTTGGGCACAGTGACGACCAGCTCACCATCTACATAAGCCGCAGTAGCGAGGTCTGGGCGAGTGGAAGCGGGGAGACGAAACCTCCAGAGGTCGAGGTCGAAGTCATCGACAAGTGAGGTAGGGACGGCGTCGTTCACCCGAATCAAAATCTTAGAAACCCCAGGATAGATCTCGAGGGTGTGGGCCCTGACATCGTGGCCGACATCATCGGTGGAGACAAGGAACTTGAGAAAATCGGGAGTCTCCTCGATAGAGACGTCAGCATCGGAGTGAAACGGAAGCTCGAGAACCTTAGCAAATATGTGAGGGAGCCTCCGAAGCTTCTTCTGTCTGCAGGAGGAGGCTAAAGCAGCGTTAGCTTGAGAAAGACTTGATGCGATGTCGTATCGCAAAGCTATGTTCCTCTTCCTCGGCACCGGATGAACTTTCATGGCTTCACTTCACAAGTTGAAACCGACGGAGACAATACCCAAAGTGAAATTGTTTGATTGGTAAATATAATAAAGGAGTCAAATTGAATTCAAGAATCAGCACAATAACCCGTCTATTTAGTATTCTAATCTGTTTAAGCTTTTAGATTTGCAGTGCCAGCGCTTGTGCTTGGAGATTGTAATTTTTATCCAAAAAAAAACATCGCTGCTTTAATTTGAGGGAATCCACTTCGACGGTGACAAAAGCGTAATAAAGTAGAAATAGAAAGGAGGGATTGGGTTCTGGAGTTTGGACTTTGGAGGAGGAAGAGACCGATGAATTGCTGAGAAATTATTGTTCCATATACGATTTTTTCTTTTTTTTGTTAATTCTTATGTTGTCGTGACTCGTGCGGTGCTTAGGTTAATTGGTTTGGTGTTACACTGTTTTGCTTCCTTTCGTGTACAAACCGCAGTACTTGTTCTCCCGATAATTATTGGATAATTTGGTTTTTATCGACGTTGATTTTTGGATTTTTATGTATGCATTGGGAGGTCAATTTTGGACTCCAGTTTTTCCGCAGCATAATTTCGTAGTTTCACTCTTTTTCAAAATGAGCCATTTTATTGTCCTTTAGGTTAATATCAAGGAGTCCACTAAGTTTTCGTATAATTTTTGTGTATCACTTGTATTATTTTTTAAGATTTTATACAGGATATTTAACATTTGTTTTTTGAAATTTATCAATTATTTAATAAAATTTTAATATTATTTAAAAATATATTTGTCATATATTTATAGAGAGTGATGCTATTAAATAATACTAAAGATCCAAAACCTATAATAGAAACTGTACAACATTCTTATGTTACATATGATGTTGAAGACTAAGTATAATTTGTATGCAAGTTATAATACCTAGTATAGTAGACTCACTCTTCTAACATTATGTTACACACTTGCAAGAATAGAGTTCCAGTGGGGGACGCAAAAGAAAATGTTAAAGGCCAAAAAACCCAAGTCTTTTATTGACTCATCTCATCTCAGTTCATATATTGGTCAAGATTTTTAATTGTGTAGGAAGGGTAGATGTCACCATTAAATATCTGTCAGCAAATCAATTTATATTTCATTTTTTAGCAAATTTTACCAATGCGATCCTGTGTTGCTGAGATGTGGATTAATAAGACCCAATCTTATATTCAAGATTTTTTTTACCTTATTTTGTCTTATATTAAAATTATGTTATAGAGTTTATTAACCTTTTGGTTATGATATAATAATTATAAAGTGATTTTAATGATATTTATACTTTTAGTTCTACATTTAAATAAAATTATGTGAATGTTAAACAAAATAAGATAAGATAATATTAGACAGGATCTTAACTATGGATTAATGAATGAAATTTTTTAATTGTTAGACAAATTAATGTGAGAAGAAAGTAGTGATAGACAAATGGGAGTAAAGTAGTAAAGTAACATGAAAATGACCTCATGAGCAACAATCCATCATCATATCATATGAGGAACATAATTTTGGCTCTACAACTACAGTCTACAAGCATACAACATTACATATTAAAGATCAGAGTCAACTTATGAGCTGACTCAAATATTAAAGGTGGAGATTTTTTTAAGCACGTTTATACAAACTAAAACAAAGTAGTGATTTTTGTTGTGTGCATCATTTAAAAAATAAGCGTTACTTTCAATTATCTGTATAATTGTATGGCTGTTTGCCTGTTTGACTACGGAGTGTAATGTTCAATTGATATCGAATTTACTGGGGGTCTTTTCAGGCGATTCAAGACAAATAACGAAGTTGCCATCAACTTTCCAAACCCGAGCAATTTTGAGAAATTAGTAGGCTCTGTTTGTTTTTATGCATTTTTTTTAAAATTTATTTCACAATTATAAAATAACTGGTTTGTTTTTTTTTTAATTTTTCTACAATTTTTTTTAAAACTAAAAATGATACTGTAGTAATTATTTTTGTTACAGTAATTTTTATAAATAAAATATTAAATTTGAATTTTAAATTTTAATAATAAATAATTATTTCTAACACAATTCCCACCAAAACAAATTAATAAAATATTAATTCAAATTTAAATTTCAAACTTGTTATCAATAAAATAATCTCTTATACAAATCCCAACAAAACAGAATCATTAATTCAAACATTCATAAAATATTCCTTTATTATGAAAAATCTTTAAAAAAATCTAATAATAAAATAAAAAAAACGCTCCATCCATTCAAACGGAGACTTAGTATTTAGTTAACAGTAGCCTCAGGCCCGGCCCTCAAGGAACAACTAGGCAAATTCCAGTTTGGGCAGACGTCCAATTCTTTTTTCGGCCACACCATGAAAACACTAGTGTACGTACAGTGTACTCACCAAAAATGGAAAAGGGGAAAAAAAACAATTGTCAATACTTCCTGAAATACAATGCATCAATTCAAGCTGATTACAGTTTAAAAAGAAAACATCAATACTTCCTTGCGGCGCATCACAGTCACTTGATGGATACTCAAATTTAATCCTAAAATTTAAACATGCTTAAAGCTAATCCGAATACAATGTTACAACACGGCGAAATGTCATCTGTCACATCATACGTTTGACAATCTAAAACCAGCCAAAATTATGCAATACAATATGCAGATGCAGGTACCGTACGTACCATTGTGTCTATAAAACCTGCTCTTTGCTGCCGGTGTTTTTAGTAAGGATTATAAATTGGATTGAACATAACTGTTACAAAGGTCAATGGAATGGGAATTGCCATCCTCCACAAAGTTCCAACACAATTCATTTCATGCCAATTGCTTGCATCTCTTTATTTTCTCCTTGTCGATTTTTGTCTGGATTGTAGTTTTTGTATTTGCTAATAATTTTCAAATTTTTTACTCTATCTAATGGAAACTGTCGGGGTTCCCCATCCCAAAATTTTGGTTTTTGAACCAAAGAGTACCCAATTGATGACGCCCATAGGTTGGCCCGTTTCCATTCCGAGTCGAGGCTGTCCAATTCTTTGCTGTCGCAACCTAAACACTAAAGCCCGGTTCCACTTACGAATTACGGTGAAAGGAAATGAATCTCTACATTTTATTGGCTCTTATTTTTTCGGGCCGTTGATCCCCACCATATCATCTTTTTCTTCCATACTCAAATAAAAAATAGAGTTGATGCTATTTTGGCTCTTTAAAGTGATATGAAGTCTCAATTCGGACTCTCAAACTGATAAACTTTTATTTGATCTTTCAACTGAAAAAGTGTGTCAATTTTGTCAATAGTATTGATTCACTTTTCAAATCATGATGGAAGGACTTTGGAGAAATTTCTTATATTTTTAATATGTCTTTGACTCTCAAAATGTTTATAATACAATATTTTGACAATATTAATTTAGATTTTTTGATTTACTTAATCATCTTAACTTACTGGCATACATTAATGAAAGAGATTTGGGGATTTTTTTTTTCAAGTAACAAAAACAACAACTAAAAAAACTGAAAAATATATTATAGAATTCTTAAAATATTTATAAGATTAATTATATTCACCTTATATAAAGTAAATAAATTCATAATTATTTAGAAGCAATATTATTTTTGTCTCTTGGCAGGAGATTGAGTAGGATTTGGTTGAACTTGGGGACTAGTTTGGCCGCTTGATCAGATTTCACCGTAGGTAAACATAAGTAATCCATATAGTAACTGACATCAAATTGTCGTCTTATGATTTGGTTCCTTGCAAGTTCCAAGTGGTTAAACCGCAGATTTTGTTTTGTCATTTGTGTGCAAGGCTTTCGCCTTTCGGCATGTAAGGTTAAAGTTGCAAATTTATTCATTCGCTTTTGCTTTTGTGCTTTTCAAAATTCTAAGGCTCTAAGCTCCGTGTGACCGTGTGGATTTGAGTTTAGATAAAGAAAAGGAGAGAAATTGAAATCTTCTGTTAAAATAATATTGATAATGAAAATGGACCGATAAAGACGATCCAACTCCAAATACGGCCTACATAAAACACAGCAACATTACAGTTGTAGGATGTGATTGTTGTTGGTAAAAAATAAAAAAATAAACCTCCCTCGCTTTTGTGACTTTTGAATTTTTTTTATCATTTACTATATTTTTCATTGTATCATTCTATAAATATAATATATATATATTTATTAATAAAATTAAAATTTTATTAAATAATTAGTAAAACTTAAAATATAATTAATTATACCATTGTCGAAATTTTATAAAATATTACAAAAAAAATAAACAAGTGATACCCAAAATTCATTGGGGCTTTTAAATTTAGCAGTTTTAAAGATGTGATCGTGCAATCCGGAATGGACACCTGTAAATTATTAAGCTAAGAAATGAATGAATATTTAAGAGTCACCGGCTCCGTTATGCTGAACTTATATCTATTTTATCCAGATGCGTTGATGTAATTGGGCCAATATATGTTATGTAGTTACCAATCTACCCAGCACAACGAGAAGCCCACCCACCCATTCATCCCTGTCTCCTCCGCAAGTGGTGGTCCTAAACAACTTTTTTTTTTTTGTTTTCCTTCTCTAATTAATCTAACAAACATTTAAAAGGATAAATCACTTTACCAATCACAATTTGTATACTTTTGTCACTAATACTATTTTTTTTTTTTGGTTTTGATTAACTAATTCATCTAACAAAAGTTGTATGATAGTACTAATTCCACTGTTATTTTTATTTTTCTTAAATATGCAAATAGCAATATTCTTAAAAAAAAACCCAACATATAGCTCACAAGTCAAAGAAGTAAAAATTTTCTGAAATCCCGACTTTTACTTTTTAACCACAATCTAATTATTTAAAATGCTTTTTTATTGTCTAGAACAAAAAATAGATAATAAAAATTAAGCAAACATAGTTTTTCTTAGAAAATCGTTATTTTTTTTTCTTGTAAACTCAATATTGTAGTGCATGGAAATTGAAATTGTTTGCAACTTTTATATTTTATAAAATTTAAAAAGTACAACGCTATATTAGCTCACGATACCAAATGGCTAGATTAGGTAAAATCGTGCGTGACCATAAAGGAAGGCATGATTATGAATGAATATTGAAGAGTAATTATCCACGCTCTTGTTTGCAAAATGGTCATCAAATCTGAGTTATGGATAAACGACTGTGGCAGTGGCATATCCGTAAGAAGAGATAGAAAACAGGCCTAATAGCGTAAATCAATCAAATAATATCCACTGACTGAGGGTGCAGTTCCTCTCACACTCGCACATTTAAATACAACTCTGAGTGATTTCAGATCCGGGGTTTCTCATCATCATTTTCAAAAAGCCCAGAGGCATTCAACTTCCAATGGCGTCGTCCTGATTTATTTACATAACCACCCCAACCTTTTTTTTTTTATATTTATGTGTATATTCAGAAAACACGAAGAGGAAAAACAAAACAAAAAGAAAAAAAAATATATAGAGAGAGAAATTCATACTCCTAAGGCTCTCAGCTAATCCGTCTACTGTAACGATCTTACTCAACACTGTATCTGCTCATCAGGTAATCTTGTTTGTTCTATCGAATCATTTCTGATTGATTAATCAAGTTTTGTGTTATTCGTGTAGTTGTTTTAATTTTTCTTTTTTTTTAAATAATTTTTTTTAATGGTATAGATTTTTCAAATTTGCATAGATCTGAAGCAAGTGAAGAGCGTGAGTTCGTGATTGAGGACAGAGAAAATCTATATAGAAAATACATGTTCTATGTATGGTTTGTTATTCATAAAATTGATGTTGATCTACTCAGATTCTGGTGGTTATGGCGGAGATCTAAAAGCTTCTGTTCTTTCATAACATTTCAAGCCTCAAACGCCTGATTTTGTCTGTTTTTATCAGATCTCTGAGTTTGTTATTGGATAGTTGTCTCTAAATTTGGAATAGATTAGTAAACCCTAGTAGATTCAGTGATGGAGACGCTGGTTGTTGTGGCTCAGCATCGGAATCAGTACTACAGTAGAGGTAAGGGCCATGGACCTGTGCGATTTGGTTCCTTTGATTCGGCTCCTTCTAAGGATTTTAGAGGAATTAATTGCAGAACTTTTCAATCCGGATCGGGTATACTCCCAACCCCACTTAACTCTTTCTCCTCTCCTGTTACTAAGCGTGCCTTTTCGCCTTCATTTTCCCCCAAATCACCTTCGTTATTTGTTGGTTCACGCTCTGAAGAGTCAATCAAGTCCAAAAAATTTATCAAAAGTAGCCCAATTCCTATTCCAGCTAAACTGAAAGTTGGTGTTGATTCTAGAAAGCTGGCTTCTTTTAGCGGTGAATTTTGTTTTTCTGAACGCTGGGCTGGCCCTGCATATTCCAACTCTCCACCTCCTAGTTCTCTTCCCATACCCAAGTTCTCTATGCGTCCGAAAAGGACTGTTTCACTTGACTTACCTACTTCAGACTCTGATATTGACTTTCGCCCTATTGCCAAGTCTGCCCCTACTACTCCTACCAGGGAACGCAGCCCTTCCCCAGGTCATTTGTTTGATGATGATGTTGACTCCGTGACTAGGGGTGATTTGTTTGATGATGCTGTTGACTCTGCGACTAAGACCCTTCGTCGCATCCTCAATCTTGATCTTACTGATGAATGAATGAACACTGGGAGCATGTTTTGCTCCTGTAAATAAGGAAGTTAATTTTCTTTAATAGTTGGGTCAGTGGTAGAATCTACATTGTATATATAATGAATAAATCAGTCCGCAGGATGACTCATAGTAATCTTTTAAGTTCTTAGCTGTTTGGTAGTTGTGTTGCAAGAGCATTGGTACCTGGTTGGTCGACTGTCTCCGGATATAACAAAATGATAATCTTGGAGGTTGATACTATTTTTGTGGTTGGACACATGGTTGAGTAGTTTGGGGTGCTAGAAAACGGATGAGTGCTGGTGCAGAATGCATTGACAGCAGAAGGGGGAACTCCATCAATGGCAGTTTGATGTGGAATGTCGGTGTTAGCATGCTGTCTTTTACACATGTATGTAGCTGACAGCTCAGCTATCTATTTGGCACCAAGAAGACTATTTTCTGGTTGATTACAAAGGATGGTTTTGAACCGTCCAGTATGCCTCTCTTACAAGATCGTTCAATCCTTTTTAACCTTTTCTTTTGGGTAGAATAGTTTCTTGGTTTTGTTACATTTTGTCTATACTGTGGAGTTCTAACTTGATTTGCCTGACAGCTACTTAGGTTTTGTTTCATTCCTACTTAGACAATCCTTGCCCTTGAATTCGGTATAGTGTATCTAGTTTAGTCTTCTTTTGTACCTTGTGTTATCCTTCACTTCTTAGATAATCTTCTTACTTCTTACCCTGTTTAGTTACCTAGCTGAAATGGCTGCTGGTTCCATCTTTCCATTTAATTCCCTAGCTACTTTTTGTTTTGCGCCTCTTTAATAATAGGATCTAACTCTTTATCTTTGCTTTGCAAAGCAAAGCTGTAGTTACCCTTCACCATTTTTTCCTAGTTTTTGAAAAGGAAAAATGGGAAAGGGTAGTAGGGTTGATGTTTTCTGCTTCTGCTGTACTCCTTTTCAGCTTAGAATCAATCTGTTTTCAACTCTCCCCCATCCCCTCTCCTTGTCAAGATGGCCCATTTCTTTATCGGTCTTTGCAAGTGGGTTTGGGCAATCATGTTTTTAGTGTAAAGTGACACTGTTGGAGATGGTTGATCATACCAAGCTATCAGAAGGTAAGTTTATTACAAGTTTCATTGTACTTGCAATGGCTGATAGTCTTCACCCACAATTGTTGCTAGTTACTTATATTGCTTTTTTGATTTCATCAGTGCTGGTGAATCGGAGCTATGAGGAAAAGCCAGTTCTAAACCAATCACTCTTGCACCGCTCGCATCTTTTCATGCTTTATGTTTGGTTTTGGTGAAAGTCTTTGTGGAGCGCAGATGCTGTGTCTGGTGCCTTCCAAGTTCTGCTAGTAGCAATTACTTTCAATGTGTATGGTGCCTTCGAGTTCTGCTAGTAGCAATTACTTTCCATTTAGCTGTCTCTTCTAGACAATCTTTTGAACTTTGAGTAGTGTTGTACTCACACATATTTAGTAGTTTGTTTCTTATTTTGGTGTCTTAATTAGGATTGAAATGGTAAAAATGGTCTTACAGTTACTTTTTTTTGAGAATTCGTGTGACATCAAATTGGTATGAGATTTGACTTACCGTGAAGCGTGGTCTCTCTCGGGACTGGAATCAAGTAGCCTGGTTGCTATATTTGTTTGATTGCATTGCAGGAACCCCCATCTTTTAAAATAGAATAGAACAGAAAGCAACAATATTTTCTCCATCTTTTGTTGTGGAGAGACTAGGTGAGGGGCTCGGGTTTCTTCTCTTTGGTTATAGCATCCAAGGTCTAAAAGTTTTAGTTTGGCATGGAAATTGGCTTTATTAGCTTTTGGGTCATGTTTAGTTTGATTGCCCAACCGAAAGGTTAGTATGACGGGGCACTGGGATGGTATAAGATGGATTCTCCATGGGCGGGAGAAAAAAGGTGGTTGGGGTTGTATTTCTATAACATAAATGCTTGGTGAGGGGTTTATAATTTGCCCTCTTTAATTTTGTTAAAAAGAGTTACGATCTAACATAGAACATCGAATGAGAGCGTTTTATAAGGCGGAGGAACTTTAGCTGCTTGATTTATAATTTTTTCCTGATTACGTTATGAAGATAGCAATACTGGTTTAATAGTCTGTTTGGATGATGACTTTTTAACATTTATTTGTAAAATAAAAATTAATTGTGTGTTGGATTTCTGTTTTACAAAATATTACATTTGTGAAAGGAAAAAAATGCACAGTAACTTTTTGTTCAAAACCATAAAACATATAAAATAATAATGTTGAAGTGAAATTTATTTCACTTCATTTGTATCTCAGTTTTCTCTCTTCATATGTGCCAACAAATGGTCTTCAGGCATGCCCACGGGCGGAGAAAATGGCATATCTATGTACCTGAATTGAGCATTCAAATATGTAAATGAGTTTCACACTTTGTTAAATCGGTTATAAAATAATATATAAATTAATTATAACATATGTAATAATAATATCTTTTATACACAAATCTTACTAAATTAATAAAACTTATGAATTCAAACACATTTAATCATGTTATAAATATTTATTTTTCATAACAAAACTCAAAATTTTTTGTATATAAATAAAATAAAAAAATACCTCATTCAAACCCAAGTATTATCACATAACATAGGAAGGCTTGAAAGTGAAAACGGGACTTAGAGATGAATCATTAAAGGGAGCTGACACCTCTTAGTTTTGATCTTTGTTTCCCTTAATTCTCTCATCATTGCATTTATCATTTTGAAGCTGGATAATGTATCCTGTTTGATTAATTGTGGGTTACAAGATTTTTAAGGGATAGCAATTTTGATAACAATTTTGTTTTTAACTAGTTTAGAGGCTTTGTAAAGTCAAATCACTCGAGCCAAGCAACTAAGATGCGTATTTTAATTGGATTGTTCCTCCTCCTTCGGACCTAGACAAAAATGAGTTGGATTATCATAAAAAGATACTTTTTTGTCTCTTAAAAACCGCAATTATTTCCTTACAGAATCAAAGTTTTAGATTCAAATCCCGTCAGATATCATATACTACTAGTACTAGTTAAAACAACACGTAGAAAGAAATAATTGTGCGAATAAGTCCAAACATAAGAAAATAAGAGAACCAGCAGAAATGGAGCAAATCATTCTCTTTCTGTCTCTGTGATATTATCATAATATTATTATAAACCCTTATCATTGCAATTAATAATCCAAAGATAAACAACATTGGTGCAAATTTTCAGGCATACATCGGCTGATCAGCACCCCTACCGAATGCCAAAAATAGGGACAACTTTACACAAACAATCAAATTAACAATACCTTGATCATTTACTAAAATTTTTACATTATCTTTTCTGCGTCTCCCCATCCTTTATTCAAGGGAGCGAGGATGAAAACCACAAAACCAAAAAACCAAAGTTCTAGTGCTAATTATCCACAAAATAACAACTTGGCATTAACAATTATTGGTTCATGTATTAGGTAAGCCATGTTGGAGGATCCTGCAATAATCGATAATCATTTGTCTCAGTTTGGAAAATTGGCAATCATGTTCCTCCCTCAAATTCCCCTAACCAATGTCTAAATCGTGAGAACTCATTGAGTAAACATTACTGATATTCTTCATTCTTTTTAAGTCATTAAATCATATCTTCATCCTCCAAATTCTTCAATCCCTCAACTAGCATTTCCTGGCAGCGGCATTCATGACTGCAAAAGGCTTTCTCACCCCTGCAAATCATTGCCCAAAAATACTTATAAAAAGTAACCAGTATTGTTTAGTGTATATTATAAGTCAACATGCAATTATTACCAACGTCGTATACTATTGATATACTAAAATTGCCAATGTGAGACATGCCACACTGCCCTTGAATTTCTTAACAATGGCAAAATGTTGTAAATCCTCTATTGAAAATACCCCAAAAAAAAGAATAATTAGAGACGGATAAATAACAAGGTAGATTCTTTGTTCAATATTATTATATCTTATTTTGTCTAATATATTATTTAATTTTATATAAATTATGAATTAAAAATATAAATATTATTAAAATCACCTTACAGTTATTAGTCGCTAACCAAGCTATACTAGTATTAGTAGCTTTAATTAAAATAAGATAAGATATAATATCCACTAAACTTTTATGATTTATTTTTCTCATATTAATTTGAAATCATTTTAAATTGTCTATACAGGTTTCCTAATAAGGAAATTACTAACCTGTACATGAAGATATCTTCGCCGTGTCCAAGACTGTCCTTGCAAGAATCGCACACCCTTAAGAAATTTACTGGCAGAGATTTTGGATCATCAGTTGAAAAACCACTTCCTTTTCCCATGTCTGACAATTTGACGACTCCACAGCAGTTTTCCACAACGCAGTCATCAAATATATGGGTGGTTTTGGGATTAGGCCCATGAGTGATCACACAGGTATAGTCTTCAGAAAGCTCCATTTCACTCAGCGACAGCCCTTCCGATAATTCATGGGAATAATTTTTTGCTTTGATGGGAGACCCAAAGCCGGATAAAGGATCCAAGAGGAGCGAATTCCTTGTCTTGATTCCAAAATCTGCTGGAGATTTTGGGGTGGCAAAAGGAGAAAGAGTAGAAGAGGAAGGCAGCGAAGGGATTTGAACCTTCAGCTTAGCTCCAAACAAAACCATTTTGCTTGTTTGCTTATCAGTAGACAAATGGGGATCATTTTCATCGCTACTTAGAGAGTCGATTATAGCTAGTCCAACCCCATGTACTTGCTCATATGTGTGCTTGTTTTCTAGAGAAGCATTATTTGGAGACTTGAACAAATTTTTATCCTGCACAAATGGATTAATGACCAAATTGGAGAATGACTTGGAATCAAGAATTGAGGTTGGGCTCATTGCAATCTCAGCTTCAGAGATGGTTCTGGGCAGCAAACCATTGAAAATCCTTGGGGAACCCAAGAAAGATGAAACTGAACTAGTTTGATTTTGGGTGGGAGAGGCAAGAGAGATGTGGTCAGTCATGGTGGCTTGCTTGTTAGTCACCTCCCTAGATCTATTCCTTAGCATTACAACAAATTAAAGACCAAAACAATTTACAATCTTTCAAACTAAAGGGTAATGGTATGAGGATCTAATAGGGATGAAAAACAATTAAGTGGCCATAACAATCAATTCCTAATCAAGAACTAAAGGTTAGCTAGATCATATATAGTAAGTTCTCCTAATTTGGAACCTCTATATATGCATAGAGTGACTGTATTTGCTTTTTAAAGTTCCAAAAGAGAAAAGAAAAAGAAAAACCTGAAATCTATACTAGTTTTTTTTTTTATCCACCCAAAAAAGGTTGCCCCACATCAATTAGACGAGCAATCCACAAAAGAGAAACGTTAAGAAAGTTAGCAAATTTGGAAAAAAAAAAGTACTGCTAAATCTCTGTGGCTTCCATGTTTGAACACTGATGGTACGTAAAAAAAGCTAGCTATAGCTGAAGAATCTAATTTTAATATTTGTGTCTCCCCTTTTGAGTATCCTCTTCAATTAACAACAAAGAAGAAGTCCCATTCTTAGGCAGGCCTTCAACTGGAAGAAAGATCCACACTAACAAGTTTCAGGCTTAGAATAGCATATATGATCATTTGACAAAAAGGAAAGGGAATCCTTTGTTTTCACAACATCATGTGCATAAAGAAAAGAAAGAAAGAAAGAAAGAAAGAAAGAAAGAAAGAAATGGTATGCAAAGGAAGAGAGGGACAGAAAGTGAGGAAAGGGAGGCAGCCAAACGCCAAACGGGCAGTGATAGGGGTGTCCTGGCTTTTTAAATGGATCAATGGAGGTTTTTAAGCTTTTCAACTCAATTAGTAGCAGTAAATTCTTGAACAAAAGTGACTGCGGAAAAAACGGAAAGAATGAAAAGTGTAACTAAGTACAGTAAGTTTTTACTTTGATGTATTCATGACTGACAAAACTGTAACTGCATCATCACCTTCAAAGGCTTTAATGTAATATAATAATTCATGACGCAATCTGTGCACGCACTTGAAGGTTAAAACTGCAGATTTGTGAGGAACGCACTTGCAATTTCCAAATTTGTTAGGCTTTAAGCTACACGCATATTCCCAAATCCCACTTCTCATGCAAAGGTTAACCCACGTCAAGTAAAAATATTTCAAGAAGAAATTTAAAAAAAAAATGGTTGGACTATTGTAAAGCTAAGCTTATCCGCTTTGTTTGACTAGGAAAATGATTAATTATGTTGGTTTTGAGTGGAGTTAGACCAGTCAAAGGCCCAATCAAAATTCACCCAACTTTTACACACTTCCTTTTTGTTTTTAGTAGTATACTACCATGGTATTGTTATTTAATAAATGTCGATTTCAGTCATTTTTTAAATAAGTGTTATTTTATATATTTTGACAAAAAATAAAAAAAATATAATTTATTTTTCATTCAATCTATCTAACTCAAAAGATTATTAGTTACTTTTGTTTATTTTTTTAATAAAGAATTAAATGTAAATGAGATAATTTATTTATTTTTTTAACTAGTGTACTTTTGGTCAAAACCACATTTATTTTATCTCTCCTTTATGCTAAAATTCACAACAATTATGTATTCCGTATGTTAACAAACAATTGGACAATACTAGCCCGTCTTGTGTAACTTGGACAAAATTACTGTTACCTAATGATTTTATTATTTTGTTTGCCATTTCAATTTTCTAAACAAATTCAATTATGTGTGAAGTCATTTTCTTTTAAAATTATTCTTATTTACATAGAAGATTTTAACGCCGTGGTTATTGGATCAAATAATTGAGCCCAATAGTTTCAATGAAATAAGTTGTTTAGGACCCACCTCATGTTATGGCGTGCCCCTGTCACAACATTGATTTTGACATTAACAAAGTTTGTCTTTTCCCCGATTCCCCTCACTAATCCCAAGGGCCCCATCCTGTCCTACTTCTTCACTTTTGGGCCCTTAGTGCCCGCCTGCCGGAGTAATTTACTGGTAAATATTTATGCATATTTTACTCTAAAATTTACTTCTATAAATTATATAGATATATATATATATTATTACGTCATCCACTAAATACATTCCTGCCTGGTCTAAATCCTACTTTCATATTGGACGAGGTCTCGTGTGAAATTGGTGGTGGTTTCGAATTAATTATAATTTTAGCGCTCAAATAAAATCATAATTTTTAATCGTTTATTTTATTTTATATATGATACAATGTGTTGTGCATGAATGATTTCATAAAAAATTTTGTCCTCATTGTCATTGCCGTATGATGCCATGACTAGTTGCGACAACAAGAGTTAGAATTACGTGCAAATTAACATCTATATACAAAAAATGGGAGAAAATGAATTTGTTTATGTTGTCAATTCAGCAAGATATGAGTCGATGAACCAATGATAATAGCGTTTTGGGTTTTGACCCGACTTACTTGAAGAATTTCATAGTTCAATCATCAATGTAACCACGGAAGAATGAAAAGGGCGTCTAGCCTTCCAATAATTAATGATGCAAGATTTGACAGGGCATTGATTGGATGCGTTCGGTGTGCGCCTATTGTTTTACTAGTGCTACTTTATTTCAATTTTTATCCAAGGATGGACTTTCAATCGAGAGAGCAGTCATGAATTAATTTGTCTTTTATCTTGGGCTTCGTCAAGATTGAGCTCGAGCGTTTGTTTAATTCTAAACGCTATAGATTATAAAGATTCCAATTTGGATTAAAGATTGCTATAAATTTCTATCTTTGATAGCGATGCCTACCTAATAAGCACAAGTTAAAAAAAGGGAAAAAGGAAGTTAGGAACAGTTCTTGAAAACTATCCTTATACCATGGGAATGGATGACATAAATCTCTCAAGGCTAGAGCCTTTTCTCGTTTTCCTTTTTATCCCCAAGGAGGAAAGCAATTCCTGTCTTTTGCGGCCGAGAGACGATCTTTGAATTAGAGTTGTATTGCACTGGCGGGTCAGTGTTAGATAGAGGGAAGACGGTGTTCGTTCGCCCACCACTCCAAAGAAAAATCAGTACAGCCCAAAATCCAAAGGCCACAAACAAAGCCATGCATAAACAAAAAAGAAAAAAAAGGAAAAATTACATTTACCTCGAGGTTTGTCTAATCTACCTAATAAACTTTGAAATTTGATAAAACTAATTAATAGGCAAACCGTTGACGAATCAATAGTATAATAATTTCTCCTTTAATCAACTTATAGTCTCATTGTATTTACAATTATACATTTACTACTAACACATAAAATTTGTTAGATTAAAATACTATTGAAAAATATTAAATATATCTAATTTAAATTCAAAAATATTTTTATTTGAGTATATTTACCTTTCAAATAATATTAGATGAAAAAATTAACAACTTCTTCATCTTGAAACACAAAAGATTTAATTTTTTATTAATTATATGTTATTTAAAAATTCTTTTTTTATTTTATTTTTTTGAAAAATTTTCAACTCAATTTTTGGTTGATGTTATAATCATTCCGCAAAGTTAAAAGTTTTTGGTAGTTTTATCAAACTTCATGATTCTTTTGATAGTTTAGATAAATTTGGAGATACATTTACCCAAAAAAAAAGTTTACCCTTAGTAATTCTTCACAAGAGATTCCTGTTTGTGGATTGCAAGGAGGACACATCCCTTTCACATCAACCATTCTTAGCCTTCAAATGATCAGGTGTCACGCTTATAACTTGCCGTTCCTTCAATATTAGCTTGTAGTAGCCAACACAGCAGGTTTATTGGGGTCGCCGTTTCAGAACGCCCAGTCCACCATTGCCATCCATCTATTTGCACATCATTATGATGACGACGAAGATAATGTCCTACGTGCCCAAAATTGTTTTGTAGTGGAAAGACCCGCGACACTATAAACCAACTTGTTGTTTCATTAAAAATGGTTTAAAAGCACTATCCAAATATACCATATATATATATATTTTTTTTATAAAATCTCCATTTTTTACACATTATAACACGCGCATTTTAGTAAAAAATAGTAAAATAAAAAATATTTTGATTTTGGATTTTTGTCAATTGTTTTTTCACCCATCTCAATTGTGAACATGCACTCTTATGAACAGTGTAAAAAAAAGTGAAATTTAGATTTTTTAAAACTAAAATTTCATTTTCAATGGGCTATGACGCAAGTATTTTTGCAAAAAATGTATTGATTTTGACAATTTTTGTACCATTTTTTACACACTCCGATTCTGAACATGCATTCTAGTGAATAATGTAAAAAAGTGAAAATTAAACCTCCATTTTTCATAGTTATAATACATGTATTTTAGCCAAAAATGAAAAAAATATAAAAATGCATTGATTTTGATTTTTTCAACTGTTTTTTGTACCCACCCCAACTGTGAACATTCATTCTAGTAAAAATTATCAAAAAAAGTGAAAATTAAATTTTTTACTAAACCTCAATTTCTCATGGTTTATAACAAACGTATTTAAGCAAAAAATAAGACAATCTAAAAATAGGCTGATTTTGACTTTTTTGTACCATTTTTTGAACCCTCCCTGATTGTGAAATACATTCTAGTGAATATTGTCAAAAAAAGTGAAAAGTAAAATTTTCACAAAACTTCAATTTCTTAGGGGTTAGTAAAAAATGGTAAAATCTAAAAAATTTTGATTTTGACTTTTTTGTAACATTTTTGCACCCACCAAAAAATTTTGATTTTGACTTTTTTGTAACATTTTTGCACCCACCTTGATTATTAACATGCATTTTAGAGAATATTGTAAAAAAAAAGTGAAAAAATAATTTTTTTTAACAAATCACAATTTTTCATGAGTTATAACACACGTATTTGAGTCAAAATGGAAAAATCTAAAAATGCATTGATTTTGACATTTTTGTACCATTTTTTGAACCCTCCCCGATTCTAAATATGCATTCTAATGAAAATTGTCAAAAAATTAAAAATAAAATTTTCACCAATCCTCCATTTTTCATGGGTTATAACACACATAATTTAGAGAAAAATGGCAAAATCCAAAGAGACATTGATTTTAAATTTGTTATATACCATTTTCTGCACCCACCCCAATTGTGAACATCTATTGAATAATGTCAAAAACAATTGAAAATTAAAATTTTCACAAAATCTCTATTTTTCTTGGGTTATAACTAGGGGTGTAATTGAGCCGATCCGAGCTTGAGTATACCCCTAATCGAGCTACTCGAGTTCGTTAGGGATGGTACTCGAACTCGAGCTCGATCAAACACCCCTTTTTGAGCTCGAGCTCGAGTACCGAGTATCGAGCTCGATTTTTTTTAACTTTTTTATAAAAAATTAAAGAATGTATTTGTAATTTTTCAAAATTAGTATGGTAAAATAATAATTTACTATAAAATTAAGGTCTAAAATATAAATATAAGTTGCTTAAATTATAATTTATTAAATATTAGGGACTTAAATAAAAATATAAGAATAAAAATTTTTAAAAAAAATACCTACTACTCGAGCCTATATAATCTGACCTCGAACTCGACTCGAGTTCGAACTATGGTCAAACTGAGCTCGAGTCGAGTAGTTGGCCGAGTTACTCGCGAGCTACTCGCGACTAATTCGATCATTTAACAGCCTTAGTTATAACACAAGCATTTTAGAAAAAAATAGCAAAATTCAAATACGCATTGATTTTGACTTTTTTTGTACCATTTTTTGCACCCACCCCGATTGTAAAGATGCATTTTAGTGAATAATGTCAAAAAAATTGAAAATTAATTTTTTTAAAAAATCTCCATTTTTCATGGGTTATAACACGCGTATTTTAGCAAAAAAATGGCAAAATTAAAAAATTCATTGATTTTTACTTTTTTTGTACCATTTTTTGCTCCTACCCTAATTGTGAACATGCATTCTAACGAATAATGTCAATGAAAATGAAAATGAAAATTTTCGCAAAAATCTCCATTTTCAAGGGCTATAACACACGTATTTTAGCAAAAATTGGCAAAATTAAAAAATTCACTGATTTTTACTTTTTTGGTACCATTTTTTGCAACCACCTCGATTCTGAACATGCATTCTAATGAATAATGTCAAAAAATTGAAAATTAAAATTGTCACCAAACTTCCATTTTTCATGAAATACAACACACGTATTTTAACAAAAAAATGGCAAAAACAAAAGATGCATTGATTTTTACTTTTTTGTACCGTTTTAACACCCTCCTCGATTGTGAACATGCATTCTAATGAAAAATGTCAAAAAAAATATGAAAATTAAAATTTACACCAAACATTCATTTTTCATAAATTATAACACACATATTTTAGTAGAAAATGGAAAAATTCAAAGAAAAATTGATTTTAATTTTTTTGATACCATTTTTTTGTACCCACCCCGATTGAGAACTTGTATTCTAGTGAATAATGTCAAAAAAATTGAAAATTAAATTTTCAAAAATCTTCATTTTTCATGGGTTATAACACACGTAATTTAGCAAAAATGACAAAATTTAAAAATACATTGATTGTGACTTTTTTTGTACCGTTTTTTGCACCAATCCCGATTGTAAACATTCATTATAGTGAATAATGTCAAGAAAATTGAAAATTAAAATTTTTGTCAAACCTCCATTTTTCATGGGTTATAACACACACATTTTAGCAAAAAAACGAAAAAAATTCAAAAACTCATTGATTTTGACTTTTTTTTGTACTATTTTTTGCACCTACCTCGATTGTGAAATGGATTCTACTGAATAATATCAAAGAAAATGAAAATGAAAATTTTCGCCAAACCTCCATTTTTCATGGGCTATAACACACGTATTTTAGCAAAAAATGGCAAAATTCAAAAATTCATTAATTTTGACTTTTTTTGTACCATTTTTTCACCTGCCTCGATTGTGAAATGGATTCTATTAAATAATATCAAAGAAAATGAAAATGAAAATTTTCGCCAAACCTCCATTTTTCATGGGCTATAACACACGTATTTTAGCAAAAAATGGCAAAATTAAAAAATTCACTGATTTTTATTTTTTTGGTACCATTTCTTGCACCCACCCACGATTCTAAACATGCATTCTAGTGAATAATGTCAATGAAAATGAAAATTTTCGCAAAAACCTCCATTTTTCATGGGTTATAACACACGTATTTTAGCAAAAAATGGCAAAATTAAAAAATTCACTAATTTTTACTTTTTTGGTACCATTTTTTGCACCCACCCCGATTCTAAACATGCATTCTAATGAATAATGTCAAAAAAATTGAAAATTAAAATTTTCACCAAACTTTCATTTTTTATGGGATATAACACACGTATTTTAGCAAAAATGGCAAAAACAAAAGATGCATTGATATTTACTTTTTTGTACCGTTTTTAACACCCTCCTCGATTGTGAACATGCATTCTAATGAAAAATGTAAAAAAAAGATGAAAATTAAAATTTACACCAAACATCCATTTTCATAAATTATAACACACGTATTTTAGTAGAAAATGGCAAAATTCAAAGACATATTGATTTTAATTTTTTTGGTACCGTTTTTTGTACCCACCCCGATTGAGAACTTGTATTCTAGTGAATAATGTCAAAAAAATTAAAAATTAAAAATTCAAAAATCTTCATTTTTCATAGGTATAACACACGTAATTTAGCAAAAAATAGCAAAATTTAAAAATACATTGATTGTGACTTTTTTTGTATCATTTTTTGCACCAATCCCAATTGTAAACATGCATTATAGTGAATAATGTGAAGAAATTGAAAATTAAAATTTTTGTCAAACCTCCATTTTTCGTTGGTTATAACACACGTATTTTAGAAAAAAATGAAAAAATTCAAAAACTCATTGATTTTGACTTTTTTTGTACATTTTTTTGCACCTACCTCGATTGTGAAATGCATTATATTGAATAATATCAAAGAAAATGAAAATGAAAATGAAAATTTTCGCTAAACCTCCATTTTTCATGGGTTATAACACACGTATTTTAGCAAAAAATGGCAAAATTAAAAAATTCACTGATTTTTACTTTTTTTGTACCATTTTTTGCTCCTACCCTAATTGTGAACATGCATTCTAGTGAATAATGTCAATGAAAATGAAAATTTTCACAAAAACCTCTATTTTTCATGGGATATAACACACGTATTTTAGCAAAAAATGGCAAAATTAAAAAAATTCATTGATTTTTACTTTTTTTTGTACTATTTTTTGCTCATACCCTTATTGTGAACATGCATTCTAATAAATTATGTCAAAGAAAATAAAAATTAAACTTTTTGCTAAACCTCCAATTGGCATGGGTTGTGACCCAAGTATTTTAGCAAAAAATGACAAGATTCTAAAATGCGTTGATTTTAACTTTATTTTTGTACATGTTATTGCACCCATCATGATTGTGAACATGCATTTTAGTGAATAATGTTAAAAAATATGAAAATTAAAATATTCACTGAACCTCCATTTTTCATAGGTTATAACACACGTATTTTAGCAAAACATGTTAAAATTAAAAAATGCATTAATTTTGAATGTTTTTGTACTGTTTTTTGCACCCACACCGATTGTGAACATGCATTCTAGTGAATAATGTCAAAAATATTGAAAATTAAAAATTTTACAAAATTTCCATCTTTAATGGGTTATAACACACTTATTTTAGGAAAAAATGGCAAAATTCAAAAATTCATTGATTTTGACTTTTTTGTACCATTTTTTGCGCGGACCTCGATTGTGAACATGCATTCTAGTAAATATTGTCAAAAAAAATTGAAAATGCATTCTTTCGCCAAACCTGCATTTTTAATGTGTTATAACACACATATTTTAGCAAAACCTGCATTTTCATGTGTTATAACACACATATTTTAGCAAAAAATATTAAAATTCAAAGCCGCATTGATTTTGAATGTTTTTGTGCCAATTGTTCCACCCATCTCGATTGCGAACATGTATTCTAGTGAATAATGTTCAAAAAATTGAAAATTAAAAAATTAAAAAATCCATTGATTTTGACTTTTTTTGTACAGTTTTTTGCACCAATCCCAACTGTGAACATGCAATCTAGTGAATAGTGTCAAACATCTATTTTTAATGGGTTACAACTCACATATTTTGGCAAAAAATGTTAAATTTCGAAAACGCATTGATGTTGAATATTTTTGTACGTTTATTCCGCCCATCCCAATTTTGAACATGTATTGTAGTGAGTAATGTCAAAAAAGTTGAAAATTAAAATTTTCGCAAAATCTCCAATTTTCATGAGTTATAACACACGTAATTTAGCAAAAAATGGAAAAATTCAAATACGCATTGATTTTGACTTTTTCTGTACCGTTTTTTGCACCCATTTCGATTGTGAAATTGCATTCTATTGAATTGTGTCAAAAAATTGAAAAGTAAAATTTTTGCCAAACCTCAATTTTTCATGGGTTATAACACACGTATTTGAGGAAAAGATGGCAAAATTCAAAACCGCATCCATTTTGACTTTTTTTGTAAGGTTTTTTGCATCCACCACAATTATGAACATGCATTCTAGTGAACGACGTTAAAGAAATTGAAAATTAAAATTTTCACAAATCCTACATTTTTCATGGGTTATAACACACGTATTTTTACAGAAAATGTTAAAATTCAAAAACGCTTTGATTTTGAATGTTTTGGTACCGTTTTTTGCAACCACTCCGATTGTGAACATGCAATATAGTGAATAATATCAAAAAAAATTGAAAATTAAAATTTTCATATAATCTCCATCTTTAATGGGTTATAACAAACGTATTTTAGCCAAAAATAGCAAAACCTAAATACGCTTTGATTGTGAACATGCATTCTGGTGAATAATGTCAAAAAAATTGAAAATTAAATTTTTTGCCAAACCTCCGTTTTTCAAGGGCTATAACACACATATTTTATCAAAAAATGGAAAAAATTCAAAATTCATTGATTTTGACTTTTTTTGTACCATTTTTTGCACCTATCTCGATTGTGAACATGCATTCCAGTGAATAATATCAAAGAAAATGAAAATAAAATTTTTCACCAAACCTCCATTTTTCATGGGTTATAACACACGTATTTTAGGAAAAAATGGCAAAATACAAAAATTCACTGATTTTTACTTTTTTTGTACCATTTTTTGCACCTACGCCAATTGTGAACATGCATTCTAGTGAATAATGTCAATGAAAATGAAAATGAAAGTTTTTGCAAAAACCTCAATTTTTCATGGGTTATAACACACGCAGCAAAAAATTGCAAAATTGCAAAATTCTCTAATTTTTACTTTTTTGTAAATTCTCTAATTTTTACTTTTTTGTACCATTTTTTTGCATCTAGCCCGATTGTAAACATGCATTCTAGTAAATTATGTCAAACAAAATAAAAATTAAACTTTTTACCAAACCTCCAATTTTCATGGGTTGTAACCTAAGTATTTCAGTAAAAAACTGCAAAATTCTAAAACGTGTTGATTTTGACTTTTTTTGTACATGTTATTGCACCCATAATTTTTGTGAACATGCATTTTAGTGTATAATGTTAAAAAAATTAAAAATTAAAAATTTCACCGAACCTCCAATTCTCATGGTTCAAAATTTGATAACACACATATTTTAACAAAAAAATGTTAAAATTAAAAAACGCATTAATTTTGATTGTTTTTGTACTGTTTTTTGCACACACTCAGATTGTGAACATGCATTCTAGTAAATAATGTCAAAAAAACTGAAAATTAAAAATGTCACAAAATCTCCATCTTTATTGGGTTATAATACACTTATTTTAGCAAAAAAAATGATAAAATTAAAAAAATCCATTGATTTTGACTTTTTTGTAACACTTTTTGAGCGGACCTGAATTGTGAACATGTATTCTAGTAAATATTGTCAAAAAAAATTGAAAATGCATTCTTTCGCCAAACCTGCATTTTTCATGTGTTATAACACACGTATTTTAGCAAAAAATGTCAAAATTTAAAGCCGCATTGATTTTGAATGTTTTTGTGGCATTTGTTTCACCCATCCCGATTGTGAACATGTAATCTAGTGAATAATGCTCAAAAATTGATAATTAAAAAAAAAATTCAAAAATCCATTGATTTTGACTTGTTTGTACAGATTTTTGCACCCATCCCAATTGTGAACATGCAATCTAGTGAATTGTGTCAAACTTCCATTTTTCATGGGTTATAACACATATTTTGGCAAAAAATGTGAAAATTAAAAAACGCATTGATTTTGAATGTTTTTGTACCGTTTATTTCACCCATCACGATTGTAAACATGTATTATAGTGGACAATGTCAAAAAAGTTGAAAATTAAAATTTTCGCAAAACCTCCATTTTTAATAAGTTATAACACATGTATTTTAGCAAAAAATAGAAAAATCCAAATACGCAATGATTTTGACTTTTTTGTACCGTTTTTTGCACTCATTCCGATTGTGAACATGCATTCTAGTAACTAGTGTCAAAAAATTGAAAATTAAAACTTTCGCCAAACCACAATTTTTCATGGGTTATAACACACGTATTTTAGCAAAAAACGGCAAAATTCAAAAACACATCCATTTTGACATTTTTTGTAAGTTTTTTTGCACCCACCCCAATTGTGAACATGCATTCTAGTGAACAATGTTAAAAAAATTGAAAATTAAAATTTTTGCCGAACCTCTATTTTTCATGAGTTATAACACACGTATTTTTGCAAAGAAAATGTTAAAATTCAAAAAACGCATTGATTTTGACTTTTTTTGTATCGTTTTTTGCACCCACCCCAATTGTGAACATGCAATCTAATGAATAATGTCAAAGAAAACGAAAATGAAAAAATTTTCGCCAAACCTCCATTTTTCATGGGTTGCAACACACGTATTTTTAGCAAAAAATGACAAAATTCAAAAAATTCACTGATTTTTACTTTTTTTTTGTACCATTTTTTGCACGTACCCCAATTGTGAACACGCATTCTAGTGAATAATGTCAGTGAAAATGAAAATGAAAATGAAAATTTTCACAAAAACCTCCATTTTTCGTGAGTTATAAAACATGTATTTTTGCAAAAAAATGTTAAAATTAAAAAACGCATTGAATTTGAATGTTTTTGTACCGTTTTTTGCACTCACCCCGATTGTGAACGTGCATTTTAGTGAATAATGCCAAAAAAATTGAAAATTAAAATTTTCGCAAAATCTCCATTTTTCATGAGTTATGTTGATAGACTTACGGTGTTAACAAAATAGAATGAGATTTTACTATCTCTACTCTAGATGAAATCCTACACTAGCAAAATTAATCAATACTTACACATACATCTCACCCGAGAGAGGTGGTCAAAGTTGTAGTGTAGTAAAGTTCATTCCCACGAAGAAGGGGATCGATGTCGCAAGATTTTGTGTTTTTCAAAATATGTAGATAACTTAAGACAAGTAGTTATGAAGGAAAGATAATCAACAAATAAAACGCTTAAAAAGATTGAATTAAAGTCAAGGAAGGTACGATGTGCACCCGGGTGTTGTCGGCTAGGGTTACTAAAGGTGTCTCTATCGAGGGTTCTACCTAAAGTGTTTCTAGGGAATAGGGATAATCACTCCTTTTAGGCTCCACTTTTATGGTGGAAGCTAGAGCTAAAAGGGCGTCTATCTAGAGGATTTAGCTAGGTGAAGTTGTCTTCCTTTATGGCGGAGGCAAAACTACTCAATCCTAGCTAACCGTATCATCCACGTTCTCCTAATCTTACCACTCTCAAGACCCGTTCCTTCTTTATGTAAAAGGCAAGAACCGGTCCTGGTCACTCCCCTCTAAAATCTCTTCCTAAGCTCACTCTCCCTTTATGGCGGAGGCAAGAGTTGGCTTAGCTCTCGATTTCGGGTGCACAATTCCTAATGTAATGCACGAATGCTATTCGTCTCCCCTCATTAATGGTGGATGCAAGGTCAACTCAAGCACTTCCTCTACTCTACTTCCAACTCTAAGGCTAAAAGATTCACTTAAGCCTTTTATCAAACACTTACTAGTCAACAACTAAGCCAACTAGCTACCTTTTCACTTAATGTCCATGGAACCCATTTACTAGATGTCTTTTTGGTGAACCCTATTAAGGAACAATTAATACATTAACCAAGCGAACAATAACCCAAGGAGCACAATAAGCTCTAGCCTAACATAGTTAGAGCATTCATCATGAAAGCAATAAATACCACAAGCAAAGTAATAAAGGACATTAAAGAAGGAAAACTACCAATTTTGGATGGAAAGAAAGTTTTCTTCAATAAATGATGACATTCATTACAAGCTTGTCCACAATAGATGATCGGATTCCCTTCCTTGTACAAAAGATTGAGCTTCCAAAGTAAAACCCTAGCTATCACTACTCTAAGAACACAAGAGAAGAGAGGAAGCTCCTTGTTCTAACTCCTCACCCAAACCTCTAACTTCTCACTCATAATTCCCCCAAAATCGTTTTTTTTCAAGACCATTATTTTGGCCCCTGTATTTCCATTTCTACCATTTTTACCCTTGTTGACTTTGAAAGTGGAGGGCAAAATGGTAAAATATCATTTCAGTAAAATAATCCTCTTCCAACATTTCTTCAAAATATTGTTTTTTTTTTGCCCTTCTTCCTTCTCTAGCCCTCGTTTGCTCAATGTCCTACAAAACATGCACAAAACGTATCAAATAAACGTGAGAACTACACAAAGAGTGCATGAAACGAACTAAATAGGATGAATATAATTCACCCTATTAAGTTATAACACACGTATTTTAGCAAAAAATGAAAAAATCCAAATACGCATTGATTTTGACTTTTTCTGTACAGTTTTTTGCACCAATCCCGATTGTGAACATGCATTCTATTGAATAGTGTCAAAAAATTGAAAATTAAAATTTTCTTCAAACCTCAATTTTTCATGGATTATAACATAAGTATTTTAGCAAAAAATGGCAAAATTCAAAAACGCATCAATTTTGACTTTTTTTGAAAGTATTTTTGCACTCACCTCAATTTTGAACATGCATTCTAGTGAACGATGTTAAAAAAACTAAAAATTAAAATTTTTGACAAACATCAATTTTTCATGAGTTATAACACACGTATTTTCTCAAAAATCTCCATTTTCATGGGCTATAACACACGTATTTTAGCAAAAATTGGCAAAATTAAAAAATTCACTGATTTTTACTTTTTTGGTACCATTTTTTGCAACCACCTCGATTCTGAACATGCATTCTAATGAATAATGTCAAAAAATTGAAAATTAAAATTTTCACCAAACTTCTATTTTTCATGAAATACAACACACGTATTTTAACAAAAAAATGGCAAAAACAAAAGATGCATTGATTTTTACTTTTTTGTACCGTTTTAACACCCTCCTCAATTGTGAACATGCATTCTAATGAAAAATGTCAAAAAAAAGATGAAAATTAAAATTTACACCAAACATTCATTTTTCATAAATTATAACACACATATTTTAGTAGAAAATGGAAAAATTTAAAGAAAAATTGATTTTAATTTTTTTGATACCATTTTTTTGTACCCACCCCGATTGAGAACTTGTATTCTAGTGAATAATGTCAAAAAAATTGAAAATTAAATTTTCAAAAATCTTCATTTTTCATGGGTTATAACACACGTAATTTAGCAAAAATGACAAAATTTAAAAATACATTAATTGTGACTTTTTTTGTACCGTTTTTTGCACCAATCCCGATTGTAAACATTCATTATAGTGAATAATGTCAAGAAAATTGAAAATTAAAATTTTTGTCAAACCTCCATTTTTCATGGGTTATAACACACACATTTTAGCAAAAAAACGAAAAAAATTCAAAAACTCATTGATTTTGGCTTTTTTTTGTACTATTTTTTGCACCTACCTCGATTGTGAAATGGATTCTACTGAATAATATCAAAGAAAATGAAAATGAAAATTTTCGCCAAACCTCCATTTTTCATGGGCTATAACACACGTATTTTAGCAAAAAATGGCAAAATTCAAAAATTCATTAATTTTGACTTTTTTTGTACCATTTTTTCACCTGCCTCGATTGTGAAATGGATTCTATTAAATAATATCAAAGAAAATGAAAATGAAAATTTTCGCCAAACCTCCATTTTTCATGGGCTATAACACACGTATTTTAGCAAAAAATGGCAAAATTAAAAAATTCACTGATTTTTGTTTTTTTGGTACCATTTCTTGCACCCACCCACGATTCTAAACATGTATTCTAGTGAATAATGTCAATGAAAATGAAAATTTTCGCAAAAACCTCCATTTTTCATGGGTTATAACACACGTATTTTAGCAAAAAATGGCAAAATTAAAAAATTCACTAATTTTTACTTTTTTGGTACCATTTTTTGCACCCACCCCGATTCTAAACATGCAATCTAATGAATAATGTCAAAAAAATTGAAAATTAAAATTTTCACCAAACTTTCATTTTTTATGGGATATAACACACGTATTTTAGCAAAAATGGCAAAAACAAAAGATGCATTGATATTTACTTTTTTGTACCGTTTTTAACACCCTCCTCGATTGTGAACATGCATTCTAATGAAAAATGTAAAAAAAAGATGAAAATTAAAATTTACACCAAACATCCATTTTCATAAATTATAACACACGTATTTTAGTAGAAAATGGCAAAATTCAAAGACATATTGATTTTAATTTTTTTGGTACCGTTTTTTGTACCCACCCCGATTGAGAACTTGTATTCTAGTGAGTAATGTCAAAAAAATTAAAAATTAAAAATTCAAAAATCTTCATTTTTCATAGATATAACACACGTATTTTAGCAAAAAATAGCAAAATTTAAAAATACATTGATTGTGACTTTTTTTGTATCATTTTTTGCACCAATCCCAATTGTAAACATGCATTATAGTGAATAATGTGAAGAAATTGAAAATTAAAATTTTTGTCAAACCTCCATTTTTCGTGGGTTATAACACACGTATTTTAGAAAAAAATGAAAAAATTCAAAAACTCATTGATTTTGACTTTTTTTGTACATTTTTTTGCACCTACCTCGATTGTGAAATGCATTATATTGAATAATATCATAGAAAATGAAAATGAAAATTTTCGCCAAACCTCCATTTTTCATGGGTTATAACACACGTATTTTAGCAAAAAATGGCAAAATTAAAAAATTCACTGATTTTTACTTTTTTTGTACCATTTTTTGCTCCTACCCTAATTGTGAACATGCATTCTAGTGAATAATGTCAATGAAAATGAAAATTTTCACAAAAACCTCCATTTTTCATGGGATATAACACACGTATTTTAGCAAAAAATGGCAAAATTAAAAAAATTCATTGATTTTTACTTTTTTTGTACTATTTTTTGCACCTACCCTTATTGTGAACATGCATTCTAATAAATTATGTCAAAGAAAATAAAAATTAAACTTTTTGCTAAACCTCCAATTGAAAATTAAAATTTACACCAAACCTCCATTTTTGCTGAGTTATAACTCAAGTCTTTTAACAAATAATAGAAAAATTCAAAAATCCATTGATTTTGACTTTTTTGTAAAGTTTTTTGCAGCCATCCCAACTGTGAACACGCAATCTAGTGAATGGTGTAAAAAAAACTGAAAATTAAAATTTTTAGTGAACCTCAGATTTTCATGGGTAATAACACACGCATTTTAGCAAAAAATTAACAAATTCAAAAACTCATTGATTTTGGCTTTCTTGTTATGTTTTTGAACCCACACTGATTGTTAATATGCATTTTAGTGATCAATTTCAAAAAATTAAAATTTTCGCGAAACCTCCATTTTTCATGGGTTATAACACACGTATTTTGGCAAAAAATGTGAAAATTACAAAATGCATGTATTTTGAATGTTTTTGTACCGTTTATTCCACCCATCACGATTGTGAATATGTATTCCAGTGGACAATGACAAAAAAGTTGAAAATTAAAATTTTTGCAAAAAATAGAAAAATCCAAATACGCATTGATTTTAACTTTTGCTATACCGTTTTTTGCACCCATTCCGATTGTGAACATGCATTCTAGTGAATAGTGTCAAAAAAAATTGAAAATTAAAATTTTTACCAAACCTCTATTTTTCATGAGTTATAACTCACGTCTTTTAGCAAAGAATAAAAAAAAATCAAAAATCCATTAATTTTGACTTTTTTTTGTACAGTTTTTGGCACCCATCGCAATTTTTAACACGCAATCTACTGAATGGTGTAAAAAAAACCAAAAATTAAAATTTTCACTAAACCTCAAATTTTCATGGGTTATAAAACATGCATTTTAGCAAAAAATTAACAAATTAAAAAACACATTGATTTATGCTTTCTTGTAATGTTTTTTGAACCCACACTGATTGTTAACATGCATTTTAGTGAGCAATGTCCAAAAAATTGAGAATTAAAATTTTCGCCAAACCTCCATTTTTCATGGGTTATAACACACGTATTTTGGCAAAAAATGTGAGCATTCAATAACTCATTGATTTTGAATGTTTTTGTACCGTTTTTTGCACCCACCCTGATTGTGAACTTGCAATTTAGTGAATAATGTCAAAAAAATTGAAATAAAAAATTTTCAATTAATCTTCGCCTTTAATTGGGTTTTAACACACGTATTTTAGCCAAAAAAAATGAAAAGTTCAAATACACCTTGATTTTGACTTTTTTTTGTACCTTTTTTACACCCATCCCGATTGTAAAAATGTATTCTAGTGAATAATGTCGAAAAAATTGAAAATTAAATTTTAACTAAACCTCCATTTTTTATGGGTTATAACTCAAATATTTTAGCAAAAAATAGGAAAATGCAAAAATCTATTTGATTTTGACTTTTTTGTACAGTTTTTTCAGGCATCCCAACTGCGAAAACGCAATCTAGTGAATGGTCTCAAAAAAACTAAAAATTAAAATTTTCATTGAACCTCAAATTTTTATGGGTTATAACACACGCATTTTAGCAAAAAAATAACAAATTCAAAAACGCATTGATTTTGGCTTTTTTGTAATGTTGTTTGTACCCACACTAATTGTTAACATGCATTTCAGTGAGCAATGTCAAAAAAATTTAGAATTAAAATTTTCGCCAAACCTCCTTTTTCATGGGTTATAACACACGTATTTTTGCAAAAAAAATGTGAAAATTCAAAAACGCATTGATTTTGAATGTTTTTGTACCGTTTATTCCACCCATCACGATTGAGAATATATATTCTAGTGGACAATGTCAAAAAAATTTGAAAACTAAAATTTTCGCAAAATCTCCATTTTTCATGAGTTATAACTCACGTATTTTAGCAAAAAATAGAAAAATCCAAATACGCATTGATTTTGACTTTTTATGTACCGTTTTTTGCACCCATTCCGATTGTGAACATGCTGAGGGGGGTAAAATATGTGTAATAAAATTGCGATCGTGGTTGCTATTTACCCCTACTAAAAAATAATGCTAAACAACCCCTTAATGGTGTAAGTATAGCAAGTTCGTTCCTACAGGGAAAGGACTGTGTTGAAATTCTAAGAAAATTTTTGTAGTTTTTCTGTATTTATTAAACTAAAAATAAGAATGCAAATATCAAATAACTAAAATTAAGTGGTGAGTTGATTAAAATTCAAGTTAAGCAAGTGTACTCCCGAGATTATATTTTACGGTTACATAAAAAGCATATACATACATTTTATTTATGGTCTTGCAAAACAAGGGTAAATAACATTACTCACGCCCTCCTTTGTGGCGAGAGGCAAGGTATGATTTAAGTACCTACATATTTAGATATTAATTAATTTATTAAACCCTCCTATGTGGCAAGAGGCAAGGTTTACTCCCTTAATTAACCCGAAATCTAGTGCAACTAACAAAGTCAACCAAACACTCAAGTTCAACCGCTCCTTTATGGCGGAGGCAAAGCCCGAACCAGTCACGCTAATGCTAAACTGAGAATAAACTCGTATTTTGGCAAAAAAATATGAAAATTCAAAAACGCATTAATTTTGAATGTTTTTGTACAGTTAATTCCACCCATCACGATTATAAACATCTATTCTAGTGGACAATGTCAAAATTTTCACTAAACCTCAAATTTTCATGGGTTATAACGCACGCATTTTAGCAAAAAATTAACAAATTCAAAAACTCATTGATTTTGGCTTTCTTTTATTGTTTTTTGAACCCACACTGATTGTTAACATGCATTTTAGTGAACAATGTCAAAAAAATTGCGAATCAAAATTTTTGCCAAATCTCCATTTTTCATGGGTTATAACACACGTATTTTGGCAAAAAATGTGAAAATTCAAAAACTCATTAATTTTGAATTTTTTGTACCGTTTATTCCACCCATCACGATTGTAAACATGTATTCTAGTGGACAAGGTCAAAAATGTTGAAAATTAAAATTTTCGCAAAATCTCCATTTTTCTTGATTTATAACACACGTATTTTAGCAAAAAATGGAAAAATCCAAATACGTATTGATTTTGACTTTTTTTGTACTGTTTTTCCACCCATTCCGATTTTGAACATGCGTTCTAGTGAATAATGTCAAAAAAATTGGAAATTAAAATTTTCGCCGAACCTCAAATTTTCATGGATTATAACACACGCTTTTTAGCAAAAAATTAACATATTCAAAAACGCATTGATTTTTTATTTCTTTTAATCTTTTCTGAACCCACACTGATTGTAAACATGCATTTTAGTGAGCAATGTCAAAAAAATTGAGAATTAAAATTTTCGTCAAACCTCCATTTTTCATGGGTTATAACACACGTATTTTGGCAAAAAATGTGAAAATTCAAAAACGCATTGATTTTGAATGTTTCTGTACCGTTTATTCCACCGATCACGATTGTGAACATGTATTCTAGAGAACAATGTCAAAAAACTTGAAAATTAAAATTTTCGCAAAATTTCTATTTTTCATGAGTTATAACACACGTATTTTAGCATAAATGGAAAAATCCAAATACGCATTGATTTTGACTTTTTCTGTACCTTTTTTGCACCCATCCCAATTGTGAACATGCTTTCTAGTGAATATTGTCAAAAAAATTGGAAATTAAAATTTTCGCCGAACCTCAAATTTTTATGGATTATAACACACGCATTTTAGCAAAAAATTAACAAATTCAAAAACTAATTGATTTTGTCTTTCTTTTAATGTTTTTTGAACCCACACTGATTGTTAACATGCATTTTAGTGAACAATGTCAAAAAAATTGAGAATCAAAATTTTCGTCAAACCTCCATTTTTCATGGGTTATAACACACGTATTTTGGCAAAAAATGTGAAAATTCAAAAACTCATTGATTTTGAATTTTTTGTACCGTTTATTCCACCCATCACGATTGTAAACATGTATTCTAGTGTACAAGGTCAAAAAAGTTGAAAATTAAAATTTTCGCAAAATCTCCATTTTTCTTGAGTTATAACACACGTATTTTAGTAAAAAATGGAAAAATCCAAATACGCATTGATTTTGACTTTTTATGTACCGTTTTTTGCACCCATTCCGATTGTGGTTGCTATTTACCCCTACTAAAAAATAATGCTAAACAACCCCTTAATGGTGTAAGTATAGCAAGTTCGTTCCTACAGGGAAAGGACTGTGTTGAAATTCTAAGAAAATTTTTGTAGTTTTTCTGTATTTATTAAACTAAAAATAAGAATGCAAATATCAAATAACTAAAATTAAGTGGTGAGTTGATTAAAATTCAAGTTAAGCAAGTGTACTCCCGAGATTATATTTTACGGTTACTTAAAAAGCATATACATACATTTTATTTATGGTCATGCAAAACAAGGGTAAATAACATTACTCACGCCCTCCTTTGTGGCGAGAGGCAAGGTATGATTTAAGTACCTACATATTTAGATATTAATTAATTTATTAAACCCTCCTATGTGGCAAGAGGCAAGGTTTACTCCCTTAATTAACCCGGAATCTAGTGCAACTAACAAAGTCAACCAAACACTCAAGTTCAACCGCTCCTTTATGGCGGAGGCAACGCCCGAACCAGTCACGCTAATGCTAAAATAATCCCCCCAACTCCTCCTTTGTGGCGAGAGGCAAGAGCTAAGGTAAATTAACCTAACAAATTCACAACCAACCCACAAAAGATTCCAAACAACCCACTATAATCTTCCTATGTGGCAAGAGGCAAGATTAAAGCAAATTATCTCTAAATAATTTACTGCACTTAAAGAAAATATTCATCATACATAATACTCGCGACATATCATGCATAATTATGAAGAACACAGCAAAACTCATTCCACAAAAACCACAAGATAAAACGTAGCATGTAAATTAAGCACAAAAACCCTTATTCAAAATCTCGGGAGCACAATAAGTTTAGCCAAGCATGGCTAAATCAAACATCATCATAATAATATTAATAATCAAGCACAATATTGAAAACATAAATTAAAAGGAAAGAAAACACCTTAAATAGCGAATCCGTAGATGAAATCTTTGTCTCTAAATAAATGAATTCAATAACTAATGACGTTCCCAATTCGACAGTTGCAATGCTCCGTAAATAGCCAAAAAAATGAAACCCTAGTTATTACAAAGAAGAAAAACCCTTGCTTAAACTCTCTCAAAGATGACACCCCCTAAAGCTATATGAAACCCTAAAAAAGAAAGAAAGAAAAAAACCCTAATCTATTCTAAACTATGAACTATATTCTTCTATGATCTCCCCCTTGAAAATTACATAATAGATGGCCTTGTATAGGAAACAACTTGAAACCTTATGTAACACTAATAAAATGGCACGTTTTTGGGCCCTAAAATGTAAGGAACAAGTTAGGAAACAACCCAAAACAAAAAGACATCTTAAAAACGTCAAAAACTAAAAAAAAGATATTTTTTTCCCTGTTTCAGTTCCGGACATTCCCACGTCGCGCGACGTCCATGAATTAAAAAAACGTAAACGGTGCCCCACGTTGCGCGACGTGGAGCTTTTCCCACGTCGCAATGTCCATATTGTGGGCCGTTTTTCGCCATGATCCCAAGTGAATTAGGAAAAACCCAAAACGGAAAAGTTGTAGCTCTTTCTCTTATCTTTCCAATGGAACTTGAATCATTCCATTCGGATATAAAATGAGACAGATATGATCGAAATACTAAACCCTAGAAGATTTCTTCAGCATTTGTTATTCATCACCTTTCCACGTATTTCGCGATGTTAACCCTTTTTGGAGTCTCGAGCCTCCATGGGATCAACTTGGAACTTATTTGCCACTCTATCCAAGGTCTTAATATATAAGATTGATCTTCAAAATTTGGAATTAACACCTTGAACATCTTGTGAAATACGGAACCAGCTTCTTTGTGACGAAATGCACATTTTCGACCTAAATCACATCTTTCTTGATCTTTCTCCTCTCATTTTGGCCTTCATCATTAATAACCTACAAAACACACTAAAAACACATTAAATAGCACAAAGACGGCAAAAAGTATAAGTGAAAATAGCATATATAAGGTGAACATATTTCGCCTTATCACATGCATTCTAGTGAATAATGTCGAAAAAATTGAAAATTAAATGTTTACCAAACCTCCATTTTTCATGGGTTATAATTCACGTATTTTAGCAAAAAATTAAAAAATTAAACAATCCATTGATTTTGACTTTCTTGTACAGTTTTTTTCACACATCCTGACTGTGAATACGCAATCTAGTGAATGGTGTCAAAAAAACTAAAAATTAAAATTTTCACTGAACCTCAAATTTTCATGTGTTATAACACACGCATTTTAGCAAAAAAAATAACAAATTCAAAAAAGCATAGATTTTTGCTTTCTTGTAATGTTTTTTGAACCCACACTAATTAACAACATGCATTTTAGTGAGCAATGTCAAAAAAATTGAGAATTAAAATTTTCGCCAAACCTCCATTTTTCATGGCTTATAACACATGTATTTTGGTAAAAAAATGTGAAAATTCAAAAACGCATTGATTTTGAATGTTTTTGTACCGTTTATTCCACCCATCCCAATTGTGAACATGTATTCCAGTAGACAATGTCAAAAAAGTTGGAAATTAAAGTTTTTGCAAAATCTCCATTTTTCATGAGTTATAACACACGTATTTTAGCAAAAAATGGAAAAATCCAAATAAGCATTGATTTTAAAGTTTTCTGTACCCTTTTTTTCTCCCATTTCGATTGTGAACATTCATTCGAGTGAATAGTGTCAAAAAAATTGAAAATTAAAATTTTCACCAAACTTCTATTTTTCATGAGTTATAATTCACGTCTTTTAGCAAAGAATAGAGAAATTAAAAAATCCATTGATTTTGACATTTTTGTACAGTTTTTTGCACCCATCCCAACTTCAAAAACGCAATCTAGTGAATGGTGTAAAAAAACCGAAAATTAAAATTTTCACTGAACCTCAAATTTTTATTGGTTATAACACACGCATTTTAGCAAAAAATTAAAAAAATTCAAAAAAGCATTGATTGTGGCTTTCTTGTAATGTTTTTTGAACCCACACTGATTCTTAACATGCATTTTCGTGAGAAATATCAAAAAAATGAGAATTAAAATTTTCATCAAACTTTCATTTTTCATAGGCTATAACACACGTATTTTGGCAATAAATGTGAAAATTCAAAAACGCATTGATTTTGAATGTTTTTGTACTGTTTATTCCACCCATCACGATTGTGAATATGTATTCTTCTGAACAATGTCAAAAAAGTTGAAAATTAAAATTTTCGCAAAATCTCCATTTTTCATGAGTTATAACACACGTATTTTAGCAAAAAATGAAAAAAATCCAAATAACCATTGATTTTGACTTTTTATGTACCGTTTTTTACACCCATTCCGATTGTGAACAAGCATTGTAGTGAATAGCGTCAAAAGAATTGAAAATTAAAATTTTCACCAAACCTCCATTTTTCACGAGTTATAACTCACGTCTTTTAGCAAAGAATAGAAAAATTCAAAAATCAATTGATTTTGACTTTTTTGTACAGTTTTTTGCACTCATCCCAACTTTGAACACGCAATCTTGTGAATGGTGTAAAAAAACTGAAAATTAAAATTTTCATTAAACCTCAAATTTTCATGGGTTACAACGCACGCATTTTAGCAAAAAAATTAACAAATTCAAAAACTCATATGTTTTGGCTTTCTTTTAATGTTTTTTGAACCCACACTGATTGTTAACATGCATTTTAGTGAGCAATGTCAAAAAAATTGAGAATTAAAATTTTCGCCAAATCACCATTTTTATGGGTTATAACACACGCATTTTGGCAAAAAATGTGAAAATTCAAAAACTCGTTGATTTTGAATTTTTTGTACCGTTTATTCAACCCATTCCGATTGTGAACATGCATTCTATTGAATAGTCTCAAAAAAATTGAAAATTAAAATTTTCGCAAAATCTCCATTTTTCATGAGTTATAACACATGTATTTTAGCAAAAAATGGAAAAATCCAAATACGCATTAATTTTGACTTTTTATGTACCGTTTTTTGCACCCATTCTGATTGTGAACAAGCATTGTAGTGAATAGTGTCAAAAAAATTGAAAATTAAAATTTTCACCAAACCTCCATTTTTTATGAGTTATAACCCACGTCTTTTCGCAAAGAATATAAAATTTAAAAAAATCCATTGATTTTGACTTTTTTGTACAGTTTTTTGCACCGATCCCAACTGTGAACAATCAATCTAGTAAATGTTGTGAAAAAAACTGAAAATTAAATTTTTTTCTGAACCTCAAATTTTCATAGGTTATGACGCACGCATTTTAGCAAAAAATTAACAAATTCAAAAACGCATTGATTTTTGATTTCTTCTAATGTATTTTGATCCCACACTGATTGTTAGAATGCATTTTAGTGAGCAATGTCAAAAAAATTGGGAATTAAAATTTTTGCCAAACCTCCATTTTCTATGGGTTATAACACACGTATTTTAGCAAAAAATGTGAAAATTCAAAAACTCAATGATTTTGAATTTTTTGTACCGTTTATTCTATCCATCATGATTGTAAACATGTATTCTAGTGGACAAGGTCAAAAAAGTTGAAAATTAAAATTTTCGCAAAATCTCCATTTTTCTTGAGTTATAACACACGTATTTTACCAAAAAATGGAAAAATCCAAGCATTGATTTTGACTTTTTCTGTACCGTTTTTTGCACCCATTCCGATTGTAAACATACATTCTAGTGAATAATGTCAAAAAAAATTAGAAATTAAAATTTTCGCCGAACCTCAAATTTTCATGGATTATAACACACGCATTTTAGCAAAAAATTAACAAATTCAAAAGCGCATTGGTTTTGGATTTCTTGTAATGTTTTTTGAACCCACACTGATTGTTAACATACATTTTAGTGAGCATCGTCACAAAAATTGAGAATTAAATTTTTCGCTAAACCTCCATTTTTCATGGGTTATAACACACGAATTTTGGCCAAAATTTTAATTTTCAAAAACTCATTGATTTTGAATTTTTTGTACCGTTTATTCCACTCATTCCGATTGTGAACATGCATTCTAGTGAATAGTGTCAAAAAAATTAAACTTAAAATTTTCGCAAAATCTCTATTTTTCATGAGTTATAACACACGTATTTTAGGAAAAAACAGAAAAATCCAAATACGCATTGATTTTGACCTTTTATGTACCGTTTTTTGCACCCATTCCGATTGTGAACATGCATTCTAGTGAATAGTGTCAAAAAAGTTGAAAATTAAAATTTTCACCAAACCTCCATTGTTCATGAGTAATAACTCACGTCTTTTAGCAAAGAATATAAAATTTCAAAAATCCATTGATTTTGACTTTTTTGCACAGTTTTTTGCACCGATCCAAACTGTGAACGCTCAATCTAGTGAATATTGTGAAAAAAACTGAAAATTAAATTTTCTTCTGAACCTCAAATTTTCGTGGGTTATAACGCACACATTTTAGCAAAAAATTAACCAATTAAAAAACGCATTGATTTTTGATTTCTTCTAATGTATTTTGAACCCACACTGATTGTTAGAATGCATTTTAGAGAGCAATGTCAAAAAAATTGGGAATTAAAATTTTCGCCAAACCTCTATTTTTCATGGTTTATAACATACGTATTTTGTCAAAAAATGTGAATATTCAAAAACGCATTGATTTTGAATGTTTTCGTACCGTTTATTCCACCTATCACGATTGTGAACATGTATTCGAGTGGACAAGGTCAAAAAAGTTGAAAATTAAAATTTTCGCAAAATCTACATTTTCATGAGTTATAACACACGGATTATAACAAAAAATGGAAAAATCCCAATACGCATTGATTTTGACTTTTTCTGTACTGGTTTTTGCACCCATTCCGATTGTGAACATGCATTCTAGTGAATAGTGTCAAAAAAATTTAAAATTAAAATTTTCGCCAAACCACAATTTTTCATGGGTTATAAAACACACGCATTTTAGCAAAAAATTAACAAATTCGAAAGTGATTTGATTTTGGATTTCTTGTAATGTTTTTTGAACCCACACTAATTGTTAACATTCATTTTAGTGAGCATCGTCAAAAAAAATTGAGAATTAAATTTTTCGCCAAACCTCCATTTTTCATGGGTTATAAAACATGTATTTTGGCAAAAAAATATCAAAATTCAAAAATGCATTAATTTTGAATGTTTTTGTACCATTTATTCCACCCATCACGATTGTAAACATCTATTCTAGTGGACAATGTCAAAAAAGTTGAAAATTAAAATTTTCGCAAAATCTCCATTTTTAATGAGTTATAACACAAGTATTTTAGCAAAAAATGGAAAAATCCAAATACGCATTGATTTTGACTTTTTTTGTACCGTTTTTTGCACCCATTGCGATTGTGAACATGCATTCTTATGAATAATGTCAAAAAAATTGGAAATTAAAATTTTCGCCGAACCTCAAATTTTCATGGATTATAACACACGCATTTTAACAAAAAATTAACATATTCAAAAACGCATTGATTTATTATTTCTTTTAATGTTTTCTGAACCCACACTGATTGTTAACAAGCATTTTAGTGAGCAATGTCAAAAAAATTGGGAATTAAAATTTTTTGCCAAACCTCTATTTTTCATGGTTTATAACAAACGTATTTTGTCAAAAAATGTGAATATTTAAAAACGCATTGATTTTGAATGTTTTCGTACCGTTTATTCCACCTATCACGATTGTGAACATATATTCGAGTAGACAAGGTCAAAAAAGTTGAAAATTAAAATTTTCGCAAAATCTCCATTTTTCATGAGTTATAACACACGGATTATAGCAAAAAATTAACATATTCAAAAACGCATTGATTTTTTATTTCTTTTAATATTTTCTGAACCCACACTGATTGTTAACATGCATTTTAGTAAGCAATGTCAAAAAAATTGAGAATTAAAATTTTCGCCAAACCTACATTTTTCATGGGTTATAACACACGTATTTTGGCAAAAAATGTGAAAATTCAAAAACTCATTGATTTTGAATTTTTTGTACCGTTTATTCCACCCATTCCGATTGTGAATATGCATTCTAGTGAATAGTGTCAAAAAAAATTGAAAACTAAAATTTACGCAAAAACTCCATTTTTCATGAGTTATAACACACGCATTTTAGCAAAAAATGAAAAAATCCAAATACGCATTAATTTTGGGTTTTTATGTACCGTTTTTTGCACCCATTCCGATTGTGAACAAGCATTGTAGTGAATAGCGTCAAAAAAATTGAAAATTAAAATTTTCACCAAACCTCCATTTTTCATAAGTTATAACTCACGTCTTCTAGCAAAGAATAGAAAAATTCAAAAAATCCATTGATTTTGATTTTTTTGTACAATTTTTTGCACCCATCCCAACTTTGAACACGCAATCTAGTGAATGGTGTAAAAAAAGCTGAAAATTAAAACTTTCACTAAACCTCAAATTTTCATGTGTTATAACGCACGCATTTTAGCAAAAAATTAACAAATTCAAAAACTCTTTGATTTTGACTTTCTTTTAATGTTTTTTGAACGCACACTGGTTGTTAACATGCATTTTAGTGAGCAATGTCAAAAAAATTGAGAATTCAAATTTTCGCCAAACCTCCATTTTTTATGGGTTATAACACACGTATTTTGGCAAAAAATGTGAAAAATTCAAAAACTCATTGATTTTGAATTTTTTGTACCGTTTATTCCACCCATTCCGATTGTTAACATGCATTCTTGTGAATAGTTTCAAAAAAATTGAAAATTAAAATTTTCGCAAAATCTCTATTTTTCATTAGTTACACACGCATTTTAGCAAAAAATGGAAAAATCCAAATACGCATTGATTTTGAGTTTTTATGTAACGTTTTATGCACCCATTCCGATTGTGAACAAGAATTGTAGTGAATAGCGTCAAAAAAATTGAAAATTAAAATTTTCTCCAAACCTCCATTTTTCATGAGTTATAACTCACGTCTTTTAGCAAAGAATAGAAAATTTCAAAAATCCATTGATTTTGACTTTTTTGTACAGATTTTTGCACCCATCCCAGCTTTGAACACGCAATCTAGTGAATGATATAAAAAAAACTGAAAATTAAAATTTTCATTAAACCTCAAATTTTCATGGGTTATAACGCACGCATTTTAGCAAAAAATTAACAAATTCAAAAACTCATTGATTTTGGCTTTCTTTTAATGTTTTTTGAACCCACACTGATTGTTAACATGCATTTTAGTGAACAATGTCAAAAAATTGAGAATCAAAATTTTCGCCAAACCTCCATTTTTCATGGGTTATAACACACGTATTTTGGCAAAAAATGTGAAAATTCAAAAACTCATTAATTTTGAATTTTTTGTACCGTTTATTCCACCCATCACGATTGTGAACATGTATTCGAGTGGACAAGGTCAAAAAAGTTGAAAATTAAAATTTTCGCAAAATCTCCATTTTTCATGAGTTATAACACACGGATTATAACAAAAAATGGAAAAATCCCAATATGCATTGATTTTGACTTTTTCTGTACTGGTTTTTGCACCTATTCCGATTGTGAACATGCATTCTAGTGAATAGTGTCAAAAAATATAAAATTAAAATTTTCGCCAAACCACAATTTTTCATGGGTTATAACACAGGCATTTTAGCAAAAAATTAACAAATTCGAAAGCGATTTGATTTTGGATTTCTTGTAATGTTTTTTGAACCCACACTAATTGTTAACATTCATTTTAGTGAGCATCGTCAAAAAAATATGAAAATTCAAAAACGCATTAATTTTGAATGTTTTTGTATCGTTTATTCCACACATCCCGATTGTAAACATATATTCTAGTGGACAATGTCAAAAAAGTTGAAAATTAAAATATTCGCAAAATCTCCATTTTTCATGAGTTATAACACACGTATTTTAGCAAAAAATGGAAAAATCCAAATACGCATTGATTTTAACTTTTTCTGTACCGTTTTTTGCACCCATTCCGATTGTAAAAATGCATTCTAGTGAATAATGTCAAAAAATTGGAAATTAAAATTTTCGCCGAACCTCAAATTTTCATGGATTATAACACACGCATTTTAGCAAAAAATTAACATATTCAAAAACGCATTGATTTTTTATTTCTTTTAATATTTTCTGAACCCACACTGATTATTAACATGTATTTTAGTGAGCAATGTCAAAAAAATTGAGAATTAAAACTTTCGCCAAACCTCAATTTTTCATGGGTTATAACACACGTATTTTGGCAAAAATGTGAAAATTCAAAAACTCATTGATTTTGAATTTTTTGTACCGTTTATTCCACCCATTCCAATTGTGAACATGCATTCTAGTGAATAGTGTCAAAAAAAATTGAAACCTAAAATTTTCGCAAAAACTCCATTTTTCATGAGTTGTAACACACACATTTGAGTTTTTATGTACCGTTTTATGCACCCATTCCGATCGTGAACAAGCATTGTGATGGGTGCAAATATATATATAAAAATGCGATCGTGGTTGCTATTCACCCCTTCTCAAAAATAATGCTAAACAACCCCCGTGAAGGTAATAGTAAAGCGAGTTCGTTCTCTCAGGGAAAGGACTATGTTGAAGTTTAAATAAAATCTCTTGGTGTTTTAACAATGATTAACCGGAAAATAAAGTAATGGCAATAACAGAGCTAGAGTGGTGATTTGAGTAAATATCAAGTTCAGCAAGTGTACTCCCGAGATTATATGATAGGGTTACATAAAGACACACACATACATCCTATCTATGGTCATGCAAAATAAGAATAACTACACTGACTCACACCCTCCTATATAGCGGTAGGAAAGGAGTGATTTATGCACTTACCTACTTAGATATTAACTAATTCATTGAACACTCCTATATGGCGGTAGGCACAGTTCACTTCCTTAATTAACCCGGAATCTATTGCAACTACCAACTCAACCAAACCCTCAAGTTCAACCGCTCCTTTATGGCCGAGGCAACGCCGGAACCAGTCACGTTAATGCCAAACTAACCCCCCCCAAATTCCCCGTATATAGCGGTAGGAAAGAATTAAGGTAAGTTAATCTAACAAATTCACAACCAACCCACAATAGATCCCAAACAACTTACTCTAACCCTCCTATATAGCTGTAAGACAGATTAAAACAAGTTATCTCTAAGCAATTTACTGCACTTTATGAAGATATTCATCATACATAATTAAGGCCTTAAATCATGCATAATTATGAAGAACACAGTAAAACTCATTTACAAAGACCATAGAGTAGAGCTTAGACTGTAAATTAAGTACAAAAACCCTTATTCATAATCTCGGGAGCACAATAGATTTAGCCAAGCATGGCTAAATCGCACATCATGATATATATATTAAAGCACAATATTGAATTCATCAAGTAAAAGAAAGATAACACCTTGAATCGAAAAATCCTTGGAAGAAATCTTTACTCTTAAATAAATAAATCCAATGTCAATGATGTTCCCGAACAAATTCTCCTCGCGCAATAACCAAAGAAAAATCCTAGCTGTTACAAAAGAAGAATTCTCTTGCTCCAAAGATAATCAACTCTCAAAATCTGTAAATCCTTGCCCTATTTATAGTAATTCTATGAAAGTATTTGCCAATAAGTCCTTAACAAAAGTCTTGTTGAAAAAGGCAACTCAAATTGGGCCAAAATCGCAAGTTTCCAAAAATGAGACGAAAATCAGCGCCTTCTGTCGCTCCCCGACGTCGCGACGTGCGCCGACGTCGCGATGTGGAATGGATCCCCACGTCGCGACGTGGGTGTCTGTGACTTTCTCAAAATCTGCTGAATCTGGACGTCACGATGTGGAAGGGATCCCCACGTCACGACATGGGCGACTGTTTTGACGATTTTCTCAACTTTTCCTCCACGTTTTCATTAAATTCAACTTTTGCATGATTTCTTCCTTCCCAGGGCACCATGGTTGACAAACCTACAAATAAAACACTAAACAAACTCAAAAAGAACAAGGACGAGCAAGGAATCAAGTATAAAACCACAGATAAAAGGTGAATAAATTCACCTCATCACATTGTAGTGAATAGCGTCAAAAAAATTGAAAATTAAAATTTTCACCAAACCTCCATTTTTCATGAGTTATAACTCACGTCTTCTAGCAAAGAATAGAAAAATTCAAAAAAACCATTGATTTTGACTTTTTTGTACAGTTTTTCGCACCCATCCCAACTTTGAACACTGATTGTTAACATGCATTTTAGTGAGCAATGTCAAAAAAATTGAGAATTAAAATTTTCGTCAAACCTCCATTTTTCATGGGTTATAACACACGTATTTTGGCAAAAAAATGTGAAAATTCAAAAACTCATTGATTTTGAATTTTTTGTACCGTTTATTCCACCCATTCCGATTGTTAACATGCATTCTAGTGAATAGTGTCAAAAAAAATTGAAAACTAAAATTTTCGCAAAAACTTCATTTTTCATGAGTTATAACACACGCATTTTAGCAAAAAATAAAAAAAATCCAAATACGCATTGATTTTGAGTTTTTATGTACCGTTTTTTGCACCCATTTCGATTGTGAACAAGCATTGTAGTGAATAGCGTCAAAAAATTGAAAATTAAAATTTTCACCAAACCTCCATTTTTCATGAGTTATAACTCACGTCTTCTAGCAAAGAATAGAAAAATTCAAAAAATCCATTGATTTTGACTTTTTTGTACAATTTTTTGCACCCATCCCAACTTTGAACACGCAATCTAGTGAATGGTGTAAAAAAAACTGAAAATTAAAACTTTCACTAAACCTCAAATTTTCATGTGTTATAACGCACGCATTTTAGCAAAAAATTAACAAATTCAAAAACTCTTTGATTTTGGCTTTCTTTTAATGTTTTTTGAACGCACACTGATTGTTAACATGCATTTTAGTGAGCAATGTCAAAAAAATTGAGAATTAAAATTTTCGCCAAACCTCCATTTTTTATGGGTTATAACACACGTATTTTGGCAAAAAATGTGAAATATTCAAAAACTCATTGATTTTGAATTTTTTGTACGGTTTATTCCACCCATTACGATTGTTAACATTCATTCTTGTGAATAGTGTCAAAAAAATTGAAAATTAAAATTTTCGCAAAATTTCCATTTTTCATTAACTACACACGCCTTTTAGCAAAAAATAGAAAAATTCAAATACGCATTGATTTTGAGTTTTTATGTACCGTTTTTTGCACCCATTCCGATTGTGAACAAGCATTGTAGTGAATAGCGTCAAAAAAATTGAAAATTAAAATTTTCACCAAACCTCCATTTTTCATGAGTTATAACTCACGTCTTTTAGCAAAGAATAGAAAAATTCAAAAATCCATTGATTTTGACTTTTTTGTACAGATTTTTGCATCAATCCCAACTTTGAACACCCAATCTAGTGAATGGTATAAAAAAACTGAAAATTAAAATTTTCACTAAAGCTCAAATTTTCATGGGTTATAACGCACGCATTTTAACAAAAAAATAACAAATTCAAAAACTCATTTATTTTGGCATTCTTTTAATGTTTTTTGAACCCACACTCATTGTTGACATGCATTTTAGTGAGCAATGTCAAAAAATTTGAGAGTTAAAATTTTCGCCATACCTCCATTTTTCATGGGTTATATATAACACACGTATTTTGGCAAAAAATGTGAAAATTCAAAAACTTATTGATTTTGAATTTTTTGTACCGTTTATTCCACCCATTCCTATTGTGAACATGCATTCTAATGAATAGTGTCAAAAAAATTGAACAACAAAATTTTAGCAAAATTTCCATTTTTCATGAGTTATAACACACGCATTTTAGCAAAAAATGAAAAAATCCAAATACGCATTGATTTTGAGTTTTTATGTACTGGTTTTATAACAAATACGTATTATAACAAAAAATGGAAAAATCCCAATACGCATTGATTTTGACTTTTTCTGTACTGGTTTTTGCATCCATTCCGATTGTGAAAATGCATTCTAGTGAATAGTGTCAAAAAAATTGAAAATTAAAATTTTCGCCAAACCACAATTTTTCTTGGGTTATAACACACGCATTTTAGCCAAAAATTAACAAATTCGAAAGCGATTTGATTTTGGATTTCTTGTAATGTTTTTTGAACCCGCACTGATTGTTAACATTCATTTTTGTGAGCATTGTAAAAAAAATTGAGAATTAAATTTTTCGTCAAACCTCCATTTTTCGCCAAACCTCAATTTTTCAAAAATTGAGAATTAAATTGAGAATTAACACGTATTTTTGCAAAAAATATGAAAATTCAAAAACGCAATAATTTTGAATGTTTTTGTACAGTTTATTCCACCCATCACGATTGTAAACATCTATTCTAGTGGACAATGTCAAAATTTTCATTAAAGCTCAAATTTTCATGACCATAAGGCACGCATTTTAGCAAAAAATTAACAAATTCAAAAACTCATTGATTTTGGCTTTCTTTTAATGTTTTTTGAACCCACACTGATTGTTAACATGCATTTTAGTGAACAATATCAAAAAAATTGAGAATCAAAATTTTCGCCAAACCTCCATTTTTCATGGGTTATAACACACGTATTTTGGCAAAAAAATGTGAAAACTCAAAAACTCAATAATTTTGAATTTTTTGTACCATTTATTCCACCCATCACGATAGTAAACATGTATTCTAGTGTACAAGGTCAAAAAAGTTCAAAATTAAAATTTTCGCAAAATCTCCATTTTTCTTGAGTTATAACACACGTATTTTAGCAAAAAATGGAAAAATCCAAATACGCATTAATTTTGACTTTTTCAGTACCGTTTTTTGCACCCATTCCGATTGAGAACATGTGTTCTACTGAATAATTTCAAAAAATTGGAAAATAAAATTTTTGCCGAACCTCAAATTTTCATGGATTATAACACACGCATTTTAGCAAAAAATTAACATATTCAAAAACGCATTGATTTTTTATTTCTTTTAATATTTTCCGAACCCACACTGATTGTTAACATGCATTTTAGTGAGCAACGTCAAAAAAATTGAGAATTAAAATTTTCGCCAAACCTCCATTTTTCATGGGTTATAACACACGTATTTTGGCAAAAAGTTTGAAAATTCAAAAACTCATTCATTTTGAATTTTTTTTACCGTTTATTCCACCCATTCCGATTGTGAACATGCATTCTAGTGAATAGTGTCAAAAAAATTGAAAATTAAAATTTTCGCAAAATCTCCATTTTTCATGAGTTATAACACACGCATTTCAGCAAAAAATGAAAAAATCCAAATACGCATTGATTTTGAGTTTTTATGTACCGTTTTTTGCACCCATTCCGATTGTGAACAAGCATTGTAGTGAATAGCGTCAAAAAAATTGAAAATTAAAATTTTCTCCAAACCTACATTCTTCATGAGTTATAACTCACGTCTTTTAGCAAAGAATAGAAATTTTCAAAAAATTCATTGATTTTGACTTTTTTGTACAGGTTTTTGCACCCATCCCAACTTTGAACACGCAATCTAGTGAATGGTGTAAAAAAACTGAAAATTAAAATTTTCACTAAACCTCAAATTTTCATGGGTTATAACGCACGCATTTTAGCAAAAAATTAACAAATTCAAAAACTCATTGATTTTGGCTTTCTTTTAATATTTTTTGAACCCACACTGATTGTTAACATACACTTTAGTGAACAATGTCAAAAAAATTGAGAATCAAAATTTTCGCCGAACCTTCATTTTTCATTGGTTATAACACACGTATTTTGGCAAAAAATGTGAAAATTCAAAAACTCATTGATTTTGAATTTTTTGTACCGTTTATTCCACCCATCACGATTGTAAACATGTATTCTAGTTTACAAGGTCAAAAAAGTTGAAAATAAAAATTTTCGCAAAATCTCCATTTTTCTTGAGTTATAATGCACGTATTTTAGTAAAAAATGGAAAAATTCAAATACGCATTGATTTTGACTTTTTTTGTACCGTTTTTTGCACCCATTCTGATTGTGAATATGCATTCTAGTGAATAATGTCAGAAAAATTGGAAATTAAAATTTTCACCGAACCTCAAATTTTCATGGATTATAACACACGCATTTTAGCAAAAAATTGACATATTCAAAAACGCATTGATTTTTTATTTCTTTTAATGTTTTCTGAACCCACGCTGATTGTTAACATTCATTTTTGTGAGCAATGTCAAAAAATTGAGAATTAAAATTTTCGCCAAACCTCCATTTTTCATGGGTTATAACAAACGTATTTTGGCAAAAAATGTGAAAATTCAAAAACTCATTGATTTTGAATTTTTTGTACCGTTTATTCCACCCATTCCGATTGTGAACATGCATTCTAGTGAATAGTGTCAATAAAATTGAAAATTAAAATTTTCGCAAAATCTCTATTTTTCATGAGTTATAACACACGCATTTTAGCAAAAAATAAAAAAATCCAAATACGCATTAATTTTGAGTTTTTATGTACCGTTTTTTGCACCCATTCTAATTATGAACAAGCATAGAAGTGAATAGCGTCAAAAAATTTGAAAAATAAAATTTTCACCAAACCTCCATTCTTTATGAGTAATAACTCACGTCTTTTCGCAAAGAATAGAAAAATTCAAAAAATATATTGATTTTGACTTTTTTGTACAGGTTTTTGCACCCGTCACAACTTTGAACACGCAATCTAGTGAATGGTGTAAAAAAAACTGAAAATTAAAATTTTCACTAAACCACAAATTTTCATGGGTTATAACGCACGCATTTTAGCAAAAAACTAACAAATTCAAAAACTCATTGATTTTGGCTTTCTTTTAATGTTTTTTGAACCCACACTGATTGTTAACATGCATTTTAGTGAACAATATCAAAAAAATTGAGAATCAAATTTTTCGCCAAACCTCCATTTTTCTTGGGTTATAACACACGTATTTTGGCAAAAAATTTGAAAATTCAAAAACTCATTAATTTGAATTTTTTGTACCGTTTATTCCACCCATCAGGATTGTAAACATGTATTCCAGTAGACAAGGTCAAAAAAGTTGAAAATTAAAACTTTCGCAAAATCTCCATTTTTCTTGAGTTATAACACACGTATTTTAGCAAAAAATTAAAAAATCCAAATACGCATTGATTTTGACTTTTTCTGTTCCGTTTTTTGCACCCATTCCGATTGTGAACATGCGTTCTAGTGAATAATGTTAAAAAAATTGGAAATTAAAATTTTCGCCGAACCTCAAATTTTCATGGATTAGAACACATGCTTTTTAGCAAAAAATTAACATATTCAAAAACGCATTGATTTTTTATTTCTTTAAATGTTTTCTGAACCCACACTGATTGTTAACATGCATTTTTTTGAGCAATGTCAAAAAAATTGAGAATTAAAATTTTCGTCAAACCTCCATATTTCATGGGTATAACACACGTATTTTGGCAAAAAATGTGAAAATTCAAAAACGCATTGATTTTGAATGTTTCTGTACCGTTTATTCCACCGATCACGATTGTGAACATGTATTCTAGTGAACAACGTCAAAAAACTTGAAAATTAAAAGCATTGATTATGACTTTTTCTGTACCTTTTTTGCACCCATCCCGATTGTGAACATGCATTCTAATGAATAATGTCAAAAAAATTGGAAATTAAAATTTTCGCCGAACCTCAAATTTTCATAGATTATAACACACGCATTTCAGCAAAAAATTAACATATTCAAAAACGCATTGATTTTTTATTTCTTTTCATATTTTTTGAACCCACACTGATTGTTAACATGCATTTTAGTGAGCAATGTCAACAAAATTGAGAATTAAAATTTTCGCCAAACATCCATTTTTCATGGGTTATAACACACGTATTTTGGCAAAAAAATGTGAAAATTCAAAAACTCATTGATTTTGAATTTTTTTACCGTTTATTCCACTCATTCCGATTGTGAACATGCATTCTAGTGAATAGTGTCAAAAAATTGAAAATCAAAATTTTCGCAAAATCTCCATTTTTCATGAGTTATAACACACGCATTTCAGCAAAAAATGAAAAAATCCAAATACGCATTGATTTTGAGTTTTTATGTACCGTTTTTTGCACCCATTCCGATTGTGAACAAGCATTGTAGTGAATAGCGTCAAAAAAATTGAAAATTAAAATTTTCTCCAAACCTACATTCTTCATGAGTTATAACTCACGTCTTTTAGCAAAGAATAGAAATTTTCAAAAAATTCATTGATTTTGACTTTTTTGTACAGGTTTTTGCACCCATCCCAACTTTGAACACGCAATCTAGTGAATGGTGTAAAAAAACTGAAAATTAAAATTTTCACTAAACCTCAAATTTTCATGGGTTATAACGCACGCATTTTAGCAAAAAATTAACAAATTCAAAAACTCATTGATTTTGGCTTTCTTTTAATATTTTTTGAACCCACACTGATTGTTAACATGCATTTTAGAGAACAATGTCAATAAATTGAGAATCAAAGTTTTCGCTAAATCTCCATTTTTCATGGGTTATAACACACGTATTTTGGCAAAAAATGTGTAAATTCAAAAACTCGGTGATTTTGAATTTTTTGTACCGTTTATTCCACCCATCACGATTGTAAACATGTATTCTAGTGTACAAGGTCAAAAAAGTTGAAAATAAAAATATTCGCAAAATTTCCATTTTTCTTGAGTTATAACACACGTATTTTAGCAAAAAATCGAAAAATCCAAATACGCATTGATTTTGACTTTTTCTGTACCGTTTTTTGCACCCATTCCGATTGTGAACAGCGTTCTAGTGAATAATGTCAAAAAAATTGGAAATTAAAATTTTCGCCGAACCTCAAATTTTCATGGATTATAACACACGCATTTTAGCAAAAAATTAACATATTCAAAAACGCATTGATTTTTTATTTCTTTCAATGTTTTCTGAACCCACATTGATTGTTAGAATGCATTTTAGTGAGCAATGTCAAAAAAATTGGGAATTAAAATTTTCGCCAAACCTCCATTTTCATGGTTTGTAACACACGTATTTTGTCAAAAAAAGTGAACATTTAAAAACGTATTGATTTTGAATGTTTTCGTACCGTTTATTCCACCTATTCCGATTGTGAACATGCATTCTAGTGAATAGTGTCAAAAAAATTGAAAATTAAAATTTTCGCCAAACCACAATTTTTCATGGGTTATAACACACGCATTTTAGCAAAAAATTAACAAATTCAAAAGCGCATTGATTTTGGATTTCTTGTAATGTTTTTTGAACCCACACTGATTGTTAACATGCATTTTAGTGAGCGTCGTCAAAAAAATTGAGAATTAAATTTTTCGCCCAACCTCCATTTTTCATGGGTTATAACACACGTATTTTGGCAAAAAAATATGAAAATTCAAAAACGCATTAATTTTGATTGTTTTTGTACCGTTTATTCCACCCATCACGATTGTAAACATCTATTCTAGTGGACAATGTCAAAAAAGTTGAAAATTAAAATTTTCGTAAAATCTCCATTTTTCATGAGTTATAACGCACGTATTTTAGCAAAAAATGGAAAAATCCAAATACACATTGATTTTGACTTTTTCTGTATCGTTTTTTGCACCCATTCCGATTGTGAACATGCATTCATAGTGTCAAAAAAATTGAAAATTAAAATTTTTGCCAAACCATAATTTTTCATGGGTTATAATATACGTATTTATAAAAAAATGGCAAAATTAAAAAACGCATCCATTTTGACTTTTTCTGTACTAGTTTTTGCACTCATTCCGATTGTGAACATGCATTCTAGTGAATAGTGTAAAAAAATTGGAAATTAAAATTTTCGCCGAACCAAAATTTTTCATGGGTTATAACACGCGCATTTTAGCAAAAAATGAACAAATTCAGAAACTCATTGATTTTGGCTTTCTTGTAATGTTTTTTGAACCCACACTGATTGTTAAGATGCATTTTAGTGAGCAATGTCAAAAAAATTAGAATTAAAATTTTAGCCAAACCTCCATTTTTCATAGGTTATAACAAACGTATTTGGCAAAAAATGAGAAAATTCAAAAACGCATTAATTTTAAATGTTTTTGTACCGTTTATTCCACCAATCCCGATTGTAAACATGTATCTTAGTCGACAATGTCAAAAAAGTTGAAAATTAAAATTTTTGCAAAATCTCCATTTTTCATGAGTTATAAACACATATTTTAGCAAAAAATGGAAAAATCCAAATACGCATTGATTTTGACTTTTTCTGTACCGTTTTTTGCACCCAATCCGATTGTGAACATGTATTCTAGTGAATAGTGTCAAAAAAATAGAAAATTAAAATTTTCGCCAAACCACAATTTTTCATGGGTTAGAACACACGCATTTTAGCAAAAAATTAACAAATTCAAAAACGCATTTATTTTGGCTTTCTTGTAATGTTTTTTGAACCCACACTGATTGTTAACATGCATTTTAGTGAGCAATGTCAAAAAAATTGAGAATTAAAATTTTCGCCAAACTTTCGTTTTTCATGGTTTATAACACACGTATTTTGTCAAAAAAATGTTAAAATTCAAAAACTCATTGATTTTTAATGTTTTTGTACCGTTTTTTGCACCCCCCCCCCCGATGCTGAACATGCAATTTAGTAAATAATGTAAAAAAATTGAAAATTAAAATTTTCAATTAATCTCCATCTTTAATGGGTTTTAACACACATATTTTAGCAAAAATAATGAAAAATTCAAATACGCCTTGATTTTGACTTTTTTGTACCTTTTTTGCACCCATCCCGGTTGTAAAAATGCATTCTAGTGAATAATATCGAAAAAATTGAAAATTAAATTTTCACCAAACCTCCATTTTTCAAGGGTTATAACTTACGTCTTTTAGCAAAAAATAGAAAAATTCTAAAATCCATTGATTTTGACTTTTTTGTACAGTTTTATTCACGCGTCCCAACTGTGAACACGAAATCTAGTGAATGGTGTCAAAAAAAATAAAAGTTAAAATTTTCACTGAACCTCAAATTTTCATGGGTTATAACACACGCATTTTAGCAAAAAATTAACAAATTCAAAAACGCATTGATTTTGGCTTTCCTGTAAAGTTTTTTGAACCCACACTGATTGTTAACATGCATTTTAGTGAGCAATGTCAAAAAAAATTGAGAATTAAAATTTTCGCAAAACCTCCATTTTTCATGGGTTATAACAAAAGTATATTGGCAAAAAATGTGAAAATTCAAAAACGCATTGATTTTGAATGTTTTTGCACCGTTTATTCCAACCATCACGATTGTGAACATGTATTCTAGTCGACAGTGTAAAAAAAGTTGAAAATTAAAATTTTCACAAAATCTCCATTTTTCATGAGTTATAACACACGTATTTTGGCAAAAAAAATGTGAAAATTCAAAAAAACATTGATTTTGACTTTTTATGCACCATTTTTTGCACCCATTCCGATTGTGAAAGAGCATTGTAGTGAATAGTGTCAAAAAATTGAAAATTAAAATTTTCACCAAACCTCCATTTTTGTTGAGTTATAACTCACGTCTTTTAGCAAAGAATAGAAAAATTCAAAAATCCATTGATTTTGACTTTTTTGTACAGTTTTTTGCATCGATCCCAACTGTGAACATGCAATCTAGTGAATGGTGTGAAAAAAATTGAAAATTAAAATTTTTACTGAACCTCAATTTTTCATGGGTTATATAACACACGCATTTTAGCAAAAAATTAACACATTCAAAAACGCATTGATTTTGACTTTCTTGTAATATTTTTTGAACCACACACTGATTGTTAACATGCATTTTAGTGAGCATCGTCAAAAAAATTGAGAATTAAAATTTTCGCCAAAATATACTGATTTCATCAAGATTGGAATCAGGGAAAAAAAACAATTTTCACATGCAATACAAAAGTAAAGATGGATGAACTTCAAATTGTGAACATAGCTTACAAAAGAGCAGAAGCATAGTACAAAGTGTTACTTCATTCCATTGCCTCACTAGCACCACACCTCTATTTCTTTCATTACAAACTTCACACTTTATTGCCCACTCACACTCCTTAACGCTTAAAAACATCAACACACCAAAACAGCACCACTCAACACCAAAACTTCCCAAAGTTAAAAGCATTTTGCCAAAACTTGTGTTCCTTAACATCACTTATTCACAAAAATTTAAATTTTGCACAACACATGAAAAACACCACACATACATCAAATAACAGGCAAAAGTCTCAAAACAACACACATCTACACTAAAAGTTGCATCACCTAGCACAAAAAAAAAATTCCACAAAAAATTTCAAACATATAAATTCCAAGACACAAACCATAACAAACATTCCCTCTCCCACACTTAAACTTACATTGTCCTCAATGTAAAGTAAAGATAGGTTTAGGAGCTCCCTGGTATTGGTAGGTCATGAAATCCAATGTTTGCTTGATGGAATGTCCATGTATGAAAATCCGTCTTGCATAAAAAATTTCATTGTGGGAACGGTTCATGACTCCACTCCCCCACACTTAGCCTCATGTGTGCATGGCATATTTCCCTTACAACTTCCTTCATATGTAAGCCCTGACAACATGAGTAGCTCAATGAGCAAAGCAACATATAAGAAAATGTAAATACTAGTTTAACTAAAACACTTATTAAAGCTGAGGGAGAAAAGAAGTAGTTCTGGATTTTGTAGTCTCCAGCTAGACTTTATTCATGAAACATTCTTCCTCAAGCATCGGAATACCCCTCTCTATACCAGAAAAATGCTCTCTCATAAACGCTCTTCCTTCTCTTGTAAGGCACTTGATGAATGTTTTTCAAGTGGGGCTTATGCGCTTGTACATGGGAAGCCACCTTTACAAATTCCACCTTGAACCACTGCGGCTCCTCCATTGAAGGCACCTCATTAAACTCTTTCACCATTTGAGGCAAATCATTCAACTCTTCCACCTTACTAAGCCTATTGATTACTTCTTCTACCACATTTAGCTCCCCAACCCTGCAAGGCTCAACCAAAAAATTGATATCGAGTTGTCGCTACTCGTCAATTTATCCTATTTCACTAACTATAGTAGCAGTGAGCAAGGTATCGTATCCACAGGGAAAAGGAGGTATCAAGAAATTGATATTTTGCTCACAAAATATCACAAGCTCAAGATTAAAGAAGACAACAAGCTAAACAAGTAAAAGAAACAAATTCCAAATAAGTGACAAACAGGAAATAAGACTCAATTGAACTAGGACTCGAAAACACACTAGAATAAAACTAGAAATGAAGTCTAAATGCAACAAACAAGTGTGAACGGATATCCTAGGGTTCTTGAGTGGATGAATGCCTTTCCAGAAGAATGATGCTAAACAATTGACAATCGTATATGAACAGAAGAGATCTTAGTTCCCCGAGAACCTAACCTATAGTCGGCATGATGACCGCACTACGGGCTAGATCCCATAACACTAACTTTCCCATGGTGAGGCCTAGATTAGTGCCATAAACTACAGCATCTCAACTCTTCAAGACTACCACCCTAACATGCTAAGCCTAGGAACTCCTATGGTGAGGCCCATCCTAAGGTTGAATGCTTAAGTTTTCATCTCAGAGAGCTTCTTTGACACTTCTTCCTATAGCTTCACTCCTTTGAAGTTTCCCATAGTGAGGCCTAAATCTCAGGAATGCAATGATTCAACAGAACAAGTGCAAAGACTCAAGAAATCACATTCAGGTTCTCATTTCATGCATCTTCACTAAATGTTGGTGAATCTACCTCCAACTTGGCATGGCGACCAAGGCTTGTACATCCATGGTCTCAACAAACAAATCAGCAAACTCAAAACCACCAGTAAGTTCAAAAACAAATGTCTCAAACTCACAGTTGTTCACCATGTTATCACTGTCATTCAAAATGTTAACATCTTTAGCAGCTAGACTAATGTCGACATTTTCATTAGCAAGTTCAACATTATCTTGATTCATGATATCACAATGTTCAACAAGATGTGACTCTATGCAATTTATCAAGTCATCAAGAAAAGTTACATTCAGAGAATAACAATCAGCATCATCAAGTATAGCATGGCACTCATTGTCATTGTCATTCAAAATGTTAACATCTTTATCATCAAAACTAACATTGGGAAATTCTTGAGGCTTTTCTTTCTCAACAACACAACAAGCATTATCATCAATTAACAAGAGTATCTCACTTTGCACTTCTTGTGAGTCACCATTTAGACACTTAGATTCATTGACCATTTCAAAAATTGGTGTCTCAACAAGAGTTTCAAACAATGTGTTAACACTCTCATTAACAAATGCAACATTATCTTCCTTTAGGAAATCACCTTGATCTTTAAGGAGTGACTCTATGCAATTCACAAAGCTATCAAGAGGAAAAGCATCTAAAGATAGGCAATCAACATCATTTGCCTCATTGAATTCCATGAAATTAATGTACGACTCCACTTTAGACACATTTTCCCGCTTAGTAACATGGCAACTTAGAACACGAGAGTCATCACTATCAAGATCACTAAAGAAGCCATCATCCTCAACATCAAAGTGCACATATTCATGCTCAAAAGAATCAGCAACAAAGCACTCATGTACACTATCCCCAAAACATGTAGACTCCTCCTCCCTTAGACACTTTAAGCCACAAACAACATTAGCATGCATATCAAAATGATTGTCCTCAGGAGGTGGTATGCTAGAAATGAGAGGTGTACCTTGTGAGTGGTATTGTGCATCTAGAGTTGGTGTCTCAATTTGTTCCCATAGGTTGCTTATTAAAGCGTTGATTCGATCAAACCTTTCTTGTCGCCATTGAAGCTCTTCTTCCAGTTGAGCGAACCTTGTTTCATTTCTATCAATTCTCTCCAAAACTTGAGACAACATGTTTTCCAATTTTGCCTCTTCTCTCAGATAACACTTATTGCTTTGTTGTTGGTTATGTCATTTCTCTTCCTTTTGTAAGCCTCTGTCAAGTTTTTCCATAAGTTGAGAAAACATGTCCTCCACAGGAAACTCTTGTGTCCCAATGTGATGTGAGTTGTTGCTTTGTGCTTGATTTTGCCATTGCCCTTCATATGGTGGTGGAGAGAAATCCTCGTACCATCTAGACATGCTTGGGTTCTTGTGCAATACTCAATTACAGTGAACTGCAATGTCCTGCACTTGACACAAATACACCAAAGCAGACAACAAACCACAAAAACAAGAAGAACAACAAAATTTCCAGAAATGAAACATACAAAACTACTAACCTACACATACAACAAAAACAAAACAAAATAAAATTTCAAGAAAAACCGTGCCTTTTCCCCGGCAACGGGGCCAAAAATTGACAAGCGTGTCGCGTACTTGCAATTTTAATCCCTAAACTAGTGTAGTAGCAATGAGTAGGGTATCGTATCCACAGGGAAAAGGAGGAATCAAGAAATTGGATTTTGTTCACAAAATGTCACAAAGAAAAGAGTAAAGAACAGGCTTAACAAATAAGAGGGACAATTACCAACTATGTATCAAACAGGAAGTAAGACTAAATTGAACTAGGACTCTGAAACATACAAGATTAACACAAGAAATGAAGCCTAAATGCAACGAACAAGTGTGAATGGATATCCTAGGATTCTTGAGTTCTCAGTGACTTTGATGCGATGCAATTGACAAGAAAATATGAACAGAGGAGATCTTAGTTCCCCGAGAACCTAACCTATAGCCGGCATGACGACCGCACTACATGCTAGATACCATAACACTTACCTTTCCCATGGCGAGGCCTAGATTAGTGTCATAAACTACAGAATCTCAACTTCGTAAGACAACTACTCCAACATGCAAAACCTAGGAACTCCCATGGCGAGGCCCAACCTAGTTTTGAATGCCTTTGTTATTATCAGAGGAAATCTCTTCTCACTTCTTCTAAAGGTTTCATTCCTTCAAAACATCCCATGGCGAGGCCAGAATCTCAGAAATGCAATGATCGGTTGAACAAGTGAAAAGACTCAAGAAATCACATTCAAGTTCTCATTTCATGCATCCTCATTAAATGATGGTGAATCTACCTCCAATTTGGCATGGCGACCACAATTGGAGTTCAAATCATCCAAAACCAGTTCAGAAATATGAAATGTAACAAGTTCAAGGTGTAGTTTCATGTGTGATTTCATGCTTAGTGAATTTCGTCAATTGCAAGGCATCACATCAACTGAATTAAACATTCATCCGTTCAAACCCTATGATATCACAAGATCTAGCTACAGTACTCCATTTCCATTTCACAATCTTCAACAAGCAATAGCAAGTAATTCATATTCATCAAATGGAAAGAAGTTACCGAACGATAGACTTCAATTGCTTCCCATTCACAAGGTGTTGGAAATTGCTTCCTTAATTGAGTAAGAAATCCAATGAACAGAGCAATTCCTTGATCGAAAATGGAATCGGAGCCCAAAGTCTAGAGAGAGAAACTAGAGAGAGAAAGTAGATCTCACAATTAATTCCCGCTCTCTAACTCTCAAAAGTTGGTTACAAACTAAAATCCTATCTAATGGATGAAAATAATAGTCTTCGGGATTCCCCCCATCAAAAATTAACTAATCCTCTATATATAAAGGATACAAAAGAAACGTAAATGATACGCAAACGTACAATGACTAAGATATTACAAGATTACCACTACTAAAAATGCCTAAGTAATGTAAAAGACAAGAACCAAAGTGGAAGGTTCTCAAAACTGCGCCAGCGCCTTTGAGCCAGTGGCTCTGCGCCTTCAAGAACCTCCACACGCCTTTGGGCAAATCTGGATCACGCCTCCCAGCTTCTCTACCACGCCTTCGTGCCATTTGGAATCACGCCTTCAAACTTCTTGGACAGGGACCAATCAAGCTCAGCAACCTTCACGCCTTCACGCCATTCTCCCTCGCGCCTCTGTTGCACCTCCAGCGCCTTTCTGCCAAAAGAATCGCGCCTCAAGCTTCTGTCCAATTTCATTCAAAACCCAGCAAACATCACGCCTTCGTAAGTGTAACCAAGCACGCCTTTGGTATCCCGGCTTCACCACTACTTCCTGAACTCAGCTTCTTTGCGCCTTCGGGCCAATCACTTCCACGCCTTCCATACATCTCCTGCAAACACAAACAACCGACTCAACACTTTACATTTTTCAACCAAGAATCTCAAAGCTCAAAAGGAATCAAGCTGGTGAGACCTCGCGGCGAGGTCTCGCCGCTTTGTTCATGTGTATAGCGAGACCTCGTGGCGAGGTCTCGCCGTGTAGGGCATTTGCCGGCGAGGTCTCACGGCGAGACCTCGCCGTGCAAGATGTTGGCTGGCGAGACCTCGTGGCGAGGTCTCGCCAGCTTGTGTGCGAGTGTGTGTGAGTTTAAGTGAATAAAAATGTGTGTAGTGTTGTGAGTTTTAGTGAATGAAAGTGCAAATCTTGAGTTGGAATGTTTGTGAGTTGTGAGTTGTGAGTTGTGAATATTTTCATAGAGTGAAGTGAATGTAAGAATGAGGTAAATAGAATGTAAAATCGATTGTCTGAAATCCAAATACAATTGTGAGGAAGTGTTGTGTACTGAGAATGAATGCTACTGTAATGTGTTTGGGTAGAAAATGAGCGTAAAAATTGTGAGGTTATTGAGCTAAAAATGTTGTGAAGTTGTGAAGTGTGAATAAAGAGTGACATGTGATGTAAAATGAAAGGTGCATTTGTGGTGTGCAAATGAAGTGAGGAGATTTGTGTGCTTGAATGCGTGTGTGTGCATGAATGCATGCGGCGAGATGACCTCGCCGTATGCTTGTGTGTGCGTGGTTCATGCGGCGAGGTGATCTCGCTGCATAGTGAGTGTGTGCAGCTGTGCGAGAGTGTTGTGCTAATAGTGTGCGAGTGATGCTATGAGAGTAGTGTGCTAGTGTGCGGTGAGTACATGAGTGCTAATGCTAGTAGTGTGCGAGTGTGTTGTACGGCGAGGTGACCTCGCCGCATGAGGGTGTGCGAGTGATGCATGCGGCGAAGTGAGTATGTTGTGCGAGTGATGCGAGAGTGAAGTGTGGCGAGTGCAAGAGTGAAGTGTGGTGAGTGCAAGAGTGTTGTGCATGTGTGCGAGTGTGTAGTGTTAGTAGTGTGCGAGAGTGCTTGTGCGGCGAGGCGAGGTGACCTCGCCGCACAATGTGTGTGGGTAGAGTGCGAGAGTTTAGTGCGATAAGGGTGTTAGAATGTTGTGAGAAATGTTGCGTGTGTGCAGTAAGTGCAAAGGCCAAATGCAAGAACATCTAAGATGGCAAAGTATTCATTTCAGCATAAGACCCTACTTCCATGCCAAATATATGTGCCTTAACTCCTGAATTAAACTCGATGGTAAACATAGAAGTTTTAGGTCTAACTCTTGGCTTTCCATTGGATCAAGAATTACTGAAATTAGAGGTCTATAACACAAGTTATTGTCATTTTACCAAACTGTGGCAGAGAAATAAAACCCTAAAAATCCTAATCCAAGCCTAGCAAAGAAGCCTTCGTTTCTCATGAATTCATTCAGAATTCGAAGAAAGTTAAAACATGACAATTGAAGTTCACACAAAGAGCTTTCCATAGCTACCAAAATATCACCATTATGATTTGAATTGAAAGAGTTATACTCAACACAAATTGCACATCCAAATCTGCCCAAACCCTTATTTGGCCGTATAAGTGTGTTTCAATCCTTAATTCTCATCCTAAACACACATCTCTTAATTTACCATCATTTTTACCCTTTTTGCACCATTTAAACATTATCAACTAGCACACCACATATATGCATAAATCCACGTAAATCGCCACAAATTTGCATCATTCACAAGACAAAAACCAAGAGATTTAACACAAAATAGTTTGTATAAAACCAACTCATCATATCTTTAGCAAAAAATGACAAAATTCAAAAAATTCGCTGATTTTTACTTTTTTTGTACCATTTTTTGTGCTTACCCCAATTGTGATCACGCATTCTTTTTTTTTAAGTTTAATTAAAAATTCTATTCTTCAGCAACATGCTCAAGTATGAGATCGCTTGACAAAATTCCCCAACAAAATAAATGCAATTCCCAGTTTGAAAGCTGGCCAGTACATGACAATAACACAATATGGACACAGCCATATTTGCATAACACTTCCAAGTTCCAGGCTATGTTTGCATCATCCATTCGAAGAAGATGAATTCCGACAGTACAGTACATAACATTCAAAGCAAATGGGTTCCAATTTCCTCAGATTGTTCAAACACAACGAGTCCTCATCTACCAAGTATTTCCTCAACAAATTCAAGCATTTCAAGGCAAGGCTGACATAAACACCAGCAGTCAGGGGCCACTTATTTACCCTTACCCGATTGAATTCTGGCAGCCAGTCTTCACGTACAGTCCGTGTGGCTGTTCGGCATGGAGCGCGATTCCCCAAGCATGATTTTTCGGCCGATTCCGGTGGCACTTTACTCATCTTGTCTTCATGAATCTGAACGGCCTTTGCAGCAAGATCGTGCATTTTCCACTGACCATTTTGGTTCCGTGGCTTGGAGTTTGAAAGTGAGCCTTTGCTGAAAAACTTCAGCTAAAGCTTCTAAATCGTTGAATAAATTTCTTAGTTCGCCTTAGAGCAGCAATGAGCTGAATCTAGCAACACAAGTAGAGAGTTGAGGTGAGTGATGATGTAGTGAACTCTAGTGGTCCCAGGTGGTCAGCTGGATCTCTCGCCGCTATGGTGGCTTCAGCCGATCGGATGAACAGTCGACTCCGATGGAGAGGTAGCTGCAAGTGCAGCTCACGATCGGTCAATAGGTCCGATGGTGAGGTGAGTGGCAACCCGATCTGGTTCTCTCTCGTCTGTAACAGCTCCAATCCCTGCTGGTTTGGTGAGATCGATTCAGCTGAGGACAGATCTGTAAGAGTGCGCAGCCCCGATCTGAGTGGCAACTTCCTCTTCGAACTGAATTTAGTGAGCTTAGAGTCCAGCTAAGTGGCAGATTTTGTTTGAAGGGTTGTAGTATGAAGGAGCTATGGTTTAGAGTTAGAGAGAAAAAAATAAAGATGAAGAAAGGTTGTAGAATGAAGGAGTAAAAGAGGTGCAGGACAGAGCTGTCGTTGACCGGCCCTGGCCAAAAGGCCAGAGCTGGTGGTGGTGGGAGGCTAAAGTTTTCCTAGAGAGAAGTGAGAGCGAATTCTTAGAGAGCTGTGATCACGCATTCTAGTGAATAATATCAGTGAAAATGAAGATGAAAATTTTCGCAAAAACCTCCATTTTTCATGGATTATAACACACGTATTTTTACAAAACAAAATGTTAAAATTCAAAAACGCATTGAATTTGAATATTTTTGTACCGTTTTTTGCATCCACCCCTATTGTGAACATGCAATTTAGTGAATAATGTCAAAAAAATTGAAAATTAAAATTTTCAATTAATCTCCATCTTTAATGGGTTTTAACACACGTATTTAAGCAAAAAAATGAAAAATTCAAATACGCGATTTTCACTTTTTTTTGTACCTTTTTGCACCCATCCCGATTGTAAAAATGCATTCTAGTGAATAATGTCGAAAAAATTGAAAATTAAATTTTCACCAAACCTCCAATTTTCATAGGTTATAACTCACGTATTTTAGTAAAAAATCGAAAAATTCAAAAATCTATTGATTTTGACCTTTTTGTACAGTTTTTTTCACTCATCCCAACTGTGAACGTGAAATCTAGTGAATTGTGTCAAAAAATTAAAAATTAAAATCTTCACTGAACCTCAAATTTTCATGGGTTATAACACACGCATTTTAGCAAAAAATTAACAAATTCAAAAACGCATTGATTTTGGCTTTCTTGTAATTTTTTTCAACCCACACTGATTATTAACATGCATTTTAGTGAGCAGTGTCAAAAAAATTGAGAATTAAAATTTTCGTCAAACCTCCATTTTTCATGCGTTATAACACACGTATTTTGGCAAAAAATGTGAAAATTCAAAAACGCATTGATTTTGAATGTTTCTGTACCGTTTATTCCACCGATCACGATTGTAAACATGTATTCTAGTGAACAATGTCAAAAAACTTGAAAATTAAAATTTTCGCAAAATCTCCATTTTTCATGAGTTATAACACACGTATTTTAGCAAAAATGGAAAAATCCAAATACGCATTGATTTTGACTTTTTCTGTACCTTTTTTGCACCCATCCCGATTGTGAACATGCATTCTAGTGAATAATGTCAAAAAAATTGAAATCTAAAATTTTCACCAAACCTTCATTTTTCAAGAGTTATAACTCACGTCTTTTAGCAAAGAATAGAAAAATTCAAAATTCATTGATTTTGACTTTTTTGTACAGTTTTTTGCATCCATCCCAACTCTGAACACTCAATCTAGTGAATGGTGTCAAAAAACTGAAAATTTAAATTTTCACTGAACCTCAAATTTTCATGGGTAATAATACACGCATTTTAGCAAAAAAATAACAAATTCAAAAACGCATTGATTTTGGCTTTCTTGTAATGTATTTTGAGCCCACACTGATTGTCAACATGCATTTTAGTGAGCAATGTCAAAAAAATTAAAAATTAAAATTTTTGTCAAACCTCCATTTTTCATGGGTTATAACACACGTATTTTGGCAAAAAATGTGAAAATTCAAAATCGCATTGATTTTTAATGTTTTTGTACCGTTTATTCCACACATCCCAATTGTGAACATGTATTCTAGTGAACAATGTCAAAAAAGTTGAAAATTAAAATTTTCGCAAAATCTGCATTTTTCAAGAGTAACACACGTATTTTAGCAAAAATGAAAAAATCCAAATACACATTGATTTTGATTTTTTCTGTACCGTTTTTTGCACCCATCCCGATTGTGAACATGCATTCTAGTGAATAGTGTCAAAAAATTGAAAATTTCGCCAAACCTCAATTTTTAATGGGTTATAACACACGTATTTTAGCAAAAAATGGCAAAATTAAAAAACGCATCCATTTTGAATTTTTTGTAAGTTTTTTTGCACCCACCCCAACTGTGAATATTCATTCTAGTGAACGATGTTAAAAAAATTGAAAATTAAAATTTTTGCTAAACGTCCATTTTTTATGGGTTATAACACGTATTTTTGCAAAAAAATGTTAAAATTCAAAAACGCGTTGATTTTGACTTTTTTGTACCGTTCTTTGCACCCACCCCAATTGTGAATATGCAATCTACTGAATAATGTCAAATAAAATGAAAATAAAAATTTTCGCCAAACCTCCATTTTTCATGGGTTATAACACATATATTTTTGCAAAAAAAGGGATACTTCACTGATTTTTACTTTTTTTTGTGCCATTTTTTGCACCTGCCCCAATTGTGAACATGCATTCTAGTGAACAATATCATTGAAAATGAAAATTTTCGCAAAAACCTCTATTTTTCATGGGTTATAAAACACGTATTTTTGCAAAAAAAAATGTTAAAATTCAAAAACGCATTGAATTTGAATGTTTTTGTACTGTTTTTTGCACCCACCCCGATTGTGAACATGAAATCTAGTGAATAATGTCAAAAAAATTAAAAATTAAAATTTTCAATTAATCTCCATCTTTAATGGGTTATAACACACATATTTTAGCAAAAATTGGCAAAATTCAAAAATTCACTGATTTTGACCTTTTTTGTACCTTTTTTGCACTTACTCCGATTGTAAACATACATTCTAGTTAATAATGTCGAAAAAATTGAAAATTAAAATTTTCAACCAACCTTCATTTTTTATGGATTAAAACAAACATATTTGAACAAAAAAATTACAAAATCAAAAGCCGCATTGATTTTACTTTTTTTGCACCGTTTTTTTCACCCACACTGATTGGATTTTAACCAATGAAAAATAGAGATTTGATAAAAAAAAATTAATTCACTTTTTTAACAATATTCACTAGAATGCATGTTCACATTTGATATAATAGTACAAAAAAAAGTCAAAATCAATGAATTTTAAATTTTGTCATTTTTAGCTAAATTACGTGTTTTCAGTACTAGTCCACACCAAAATCGAGCCACATCTAGCATTTTCTCATCTCTGCCTGATTTTTCTGTCATTCCTGCCTCTCTTTCTATAATCTCGCTTTTCTTCTGAGTATTGCTTCTTGATTAAAAGATTCCGCATTGCTTTTTTTACTGCCTCTGCAGCTGTTGAAAACGCTTGTTTTTCAATTGATAAACTTCCTTGTAACTTGTGAAGCATTGGTTCCCCTCCTGGACTGTCTTTATCTTCTAAGATCAAAGGCTCATGCTCAACAGTTTCTGAATGGTTTTTGCTGAAACCCGAGAGAACTCTAACCCTAGCCAAAGATTCAGTATCAGAAACATTTAAGCTCGATACACCCATGACCATCCATAACAATTCTCCTGTTGAGGCAGATCCTAGGCTTGTTGGTATGTAAGTCTCTTCACTAATGCAAACAACCTGTAATTTTATTGAAGAAACATGAGAAACTCTTAGCTTCCAAACCTCAGTACACTATCTTGTAAGGTTGAGCAGTTAAATGGTCAAGAAGCGCAGCGTTTCTTTCTTAGAATGTTGGACAAACTAAAAACCTATGCCACTCACTTTGACAACAGAGAGCTTTCTAGCAGAAAGGCTATAGCCCAACAGCATAATCCCTGTCAAGCTACATTTCCAAGTAACCCAGTTTACTTCAGAAGTTTGATGAAGTATGAATCAACTAGAATCTAAAAAAGGAGAAACTTACCTTTGTATGGCCACAGCAATTAATGAACCATCACAGGTGGGACAGAGATCAGTAACGGGAAGCAGACACTCCTCTTTCCCATCAGACCTTAGAACTCCTGCCTTCATCAATGTAAAACAAAACAAGACCAAAACTAGTCAATATGATAAAACTACTCATGGGTGGAGGGCAACAACAAAGGAAAATACAAGAGCATCCAACTCCAAAACTGCATTGACTCTACAACAGCTTGAGGATAAACAGTGGCTTTATAAAATGTCAAGAACATAAAAGAAAGAGGTGAAAAAAATTCCTTAATTAAAGAAAGCAAGAAAGTATAAGTCAAATAAACAAGCAGTTACTTGATAAAAGCATGTTAAAAAATTCCTTAATTAAAGAAAGCAAGAAAGTATAAGTCAAATAAACAAGCAGTTGCTTGATAAAAGCATGTTAAATGTAGCAGACAGGTGAAACACAAGATATCTTTACAAATATAATAGTGGTGAAAAGGCAAGGCTACCTCTGCTCCAACATCAAAGGTATCAAGAAGAGAACCACGGGTGAAATCCCACAATCGAACCTAGGAGTATAAAATGAAATAAGCATTTCTAGAAACATCAAATCCAATGCATAGAGTCCCTTACTATCACTATTTGAGTAAAACTTACTGTTGAATCACCACTTCCAGAGACTAAAAAGCCCTGAGGGTAGTCCTGATTGCAAACAAAGGCAAGGCAAGATACAAACCTGAAGACAGACACATGAAAACAAGTCAAAAGCCATTACCTTTCTCACTCAATAAGCTCACAATTACCGTTTATGTATTTAAGTTCAACTCCCATGGCTCAAAATCCCCATGTATAGCTACTGTAAGCAATCATGAAAAATATAACTGAAAGAACACATAATAACTATAAACAATAGCTTCTGAAGATTAGTACCAATGAAAATTAACTAACCATCAGTGTACTTACTCCGTATGACCAAGACAGAAACTTTGTATCTCGTGAGCTCCATCCAAGGGGTTCTGGGGAAATATGGTCACCTGTTATTTGAAAAGAGAAAAGTTCAAACTGCTAAGCACAAATTTTGAAGTCCCGATCAGCATCTTATCATTGTGGTCATTGAATATCAAACATTAGCATCTTATCATTTTATTTCCTTTCCATGAACCAAAAAAGTCATCATACACGAATTTTGAAGTCCCGATCAGCACTGATAATGAACCTCCCGTCTGGTGAAAATTCCTGCACAAGTCACATTTCGAAACAACATCATCATATTGGCTTTAGTATAGAACATCATCTAGTTTTGCATTATGCAAAAGTATTAAAAGGACCAGGTAACTAATTTGAACAAGAAGAAAAAAAAACCTTAAAGCCCCCGATACACTCTATTAAAATTGAAAGAAATATATTGAAATGTGACATACCAAGCTAGTAATGATGCTACAATAGTGAGAGAGAATTGGGACTCCTTTCTTGCTGTAGGCTTTTGTATCCACAACATATACAACGCCAAATTTGTCGGCAAAACAAACAAATAGACCATCATTTCTTATGGCAACGGCACTCACTCTCTTCTCCGATACCCTGTCAACGGACGGCTAAGTTTTAGATGGATTCGTTTCAAATGCCACGCTTAAGAAAACCAAACACAACTTACACCGTATAAATACAACGCCAAGAATCAGTGGCCCAGATCTTAACAAGTTTGTCATCACCAGCCGACACGAAGAGCTTCCCTTCTGCACCATAACGAATTGCCCTAATTGAATCTTTGTGGGCTTCACTATTGGCTTCTTGCCCTTCTGAGCAATCATCTAATAATGTCACCGGGCAACTTTCTCTGCAATCACATTTTCTTTTTACATTACATTTATGTTGTGCCAAAAAACAACTCCAATAAGTAAATGTTGATGCCGCTGCAAACTATTATTAAATATATATATATATATATATATTGGCGGTACCGGAGATTGAAGACTCGGAGGTCCGAACCGACAGCCACGGCTACTGATTCTTGGGACGGGTGTACTGCTATTTGAGAAGGAGCTATCTCCGCCTCACGGTGTTGGTCGCCGTCGTCGATGTTGGGATCCTCCATTCTCAGAGAAAGAGAGCCGGGGCGCGGGCTTAGGAAGTGGTTAGGGTTTTGAAACTTTTTTGGCCAGGGGGGGTTTCTTTCGTAGTCTGACTTATTGTACTCGATCCATGGGCTTTCACTGGACCGGGCCGAAATATTTTTGAAAATCGATGCGCATCTTCTGTTGTCTTTCTAAGTTTCGAAAACTATTTGCCAACGAACATTCAAGTTTCAACACTGTCAAAAGCAATTTATAAAATTCCTGTACTCGTTTCAGAATATTCAGGAAAAAAAAATGCAAAACTTATAAGCTTCAAGCCTTCAACCGATCTCCCCAAACCAAAAAATTACCCTCCTGAGAAGATATTATTGTATCCCTCCACACCATGAAAAAGAAAGGTTAAATGTTGTCTAATAAGCAAAAGAATCGCTTACAGCAACAACATTGATCTCGTTCTCGTTTACTTCATGGATCACAAAAAGTGCCCCAGGGCTTTGTAAGCAAATCAAATGCCATCATATTCTTCTCCTAACGGATTGCATACTCATACTATTACAATGACTGAAATGTGATCTGTTGCAAAAGTAGATAAAAATGAACCACGATCACCGACAACAGATTCAACAGAAAGCAAATGCAGATTACATTTAACAACAGGGTGACTGTCAAGAGGGAAGATTTCCCTCACAGCAGGATCTGATCTAATAAAACAACAAATCATTTATAATTCCAGGGACAGCCTAAATTCTCAGCTGTGTACAGCCAAGGATGGTTCCTCGGCACTGCGTCATAGGAGCTGCCTGACGCCAAACTGGTCTCTCACCTCCAAGTGTTAGGACATCAACATCCGACATCCACTTAATGTCCCAATTCCACCTCTCCGGACCAATTACCCCTCCAATCACATAAATATCCCCTGCCACGCCAATCATTGCAAGCCCAATTCTTCGACGGAACTCTGATGCTGAAACTACAATCTTCATTGATTCTCTTTCCTGCTTGTAGATGAGGCCATGGCCATGACTCATTACATAAAGCTTCCCCTTAACAACCGTCATGGGGCCTTGAATCCACCGATAATCATGAACGGTCCAGCCTTGCTTTATGCTTTCAAGAACCTGCACAGCTGACAAGCCCTTGTGCAACACGTGAACCTTCCCACCAATGACAACCCCTGAGCATGCAGAATTGTGAGTATGGTTCAGATCAGGAATCGACACCCAAATATTCTTTTCAGGATCATAAATTTCTGCTTTGGAGATTGATTTCCTGCAGCTCGTAAAACCACCTGCAACAACTATCTTTCCATCCAATACACAGCATGCAAACATTGCACGAGGAACAATCATGGGTGCACACAGGCTCCACACCCGCAAGAAAGGATTGTACGACCACACTTCATCAGTGGCAAAACTTCCATCTTGATCACCGGTCAAAGGATCCACAGCATCACTGCCACCACCAAGCACAAACAACTTTCCTCCAGTGGAGACAACGCCAAAGTGGGCAAGGTGCCTTATATTTGATGGGAGCACTGGAAGAGTAATCCAAAGGTCACGCAAAGGATCATAAAGTTGCCATAAATTGTCCGGTTCAAATGCACACACACATAAAAACTCCTCCGATGAGTTTACTTCTTCTCGAGCTTTGAATAGTTCAGTACTGCGAATGGCAGCTCGCCAGGAACGAGAAACAAGTTCTAGCTTGGGATGGAGGTAGAAGGGAACCCGTGCAAGACACCTGATTGCAACAGCATCAGGGAGACCTTCAATAAGTTCAGACATTACTGTCACACTTGCATGTAATTCAGCTCTTCTCTGAATAATGGTGATTTGTCACTCTGGAGAACAAGATGCAAATGCACGCTCAGAAATAAAAATTACAATCATTATATAAAAGCAAATTACCCAACTCACAACCAAAACTTGCAATTCAAAATGAATCTACATGTTCCATGCTGGAATCTTACAACTAGTAGCCTGAAATGCAGACAGGCTGACTTTGGTCAGTTCCAAATAATTTTAACTACAGAATAACTGAGACAACACAATTTAGGCTAAAGTATAAGTAGGAAAAAGGAGGAGAATAGGCTGCTAATTAAGCAGTATATCCAATGAAATTTAGCATTCTGTCCTAGTTTCTCAGTTTGTTAACGGCTAATAAGAATAGAATTATCAAACACTTCAGCGCAAACTTATAGAGCCATTATCCACAAAAAGAATTGAACCAATGACAACATGAAGTCAACAGACAGCTCCTATTAAGTTTAGCTTGAGCAAATAACCAAGCTTTATACAACTAAGGAACAAGATTCAAATTTGTACTCAACTGTTCATGCAAAAGCCTTCTTCTGCCAAAGATATGCAAGCAGGATACAACAACAACAACATCATCTAAGTGGATAATATTTCACCATCGTATTCTATCAACACATATGTTTTCATTTATATTTAAATATGACACGTCTTTTTTAATCATTTCTTTCCAATTCTATACCTCTTCAAGCAGGATATTGAAAAAAAAAAGTCCTATACCTCTTCAAAAAGGAAGGTAAATGGAAATGCATGACCTGATGAAAGGATGAGCAACCAAATTATAATGTGCCAAGTCATGATACCTTTCTCTTTCTGATAAAGATTTTGTACTATAAATAAATTTACTAATTAAGTCACACTCTCCATTCATTTAACGTTATACAAAATCAGTACCTTGATGCATGACTGCAAAAGAAAATCTAAGAAGTTCATGAATCAAAATCAGTTCCCAAATTTGCTTTGTAAGAAAAATAAAATCTGACGAGGCACATTAAAGTTGTACAATAACGTGTAGCAATGACCCCTGTAGAATAGTCCATAAACAAGTAACCATCCTGAGTAAAAATCTAACAGCAGCTTTAACTAATACTCTAACAGCAAGGTGCTACCTAAACTTGCTGTTTTCATCCATGTATAAAGTGAGTCTCACAAGTCTTGGATGGGTACTTACCACTTAGGTGCACATTTTAAGTCATCCCAATGACTCCTGTCATCTCGATGTGGACAAATCAGGGTCTCACAAGTTTGTTTCAGTCAAAAGCAATAAAAGTTAGCAATTTTATATGGTTAAAGAAAGATGCTTCGTTAAAATTTTCAGAAGTAGCATGACAATTTTTTGGCAAGAATTTCAACAAATATCACAAGAAAAGAAACTCAAATTCACCATTTTTGTAAGGTATGAAATCAATTACTTCCCAGAAATTAGAATCCTAAAGTACTTCTTCCATCCAAAATGAAAGTAAAATATGCATCTAACTTTTAAGAAATTATGTCCAATGCAAAGCATGTTCAAACTTCCGCACCCTCACTAACCAAATTACATATCTCAATTTGACATGAATATTTAGGCTCAGATTTAAGCCATTCCAAGTATTTCTGTTGTCCCACTATGAAACAAACGGGGGTTTACACAACCCTTAATTAGCTAGCACAAAATTCTTGTAAGGTTGTGATTATATCGTGTACTTCATTCCTTATCCTATTTTCTTCTTCTTGCACCCTGATGTATTACTAGGATATGCATGCATATTCAAATTTAAGCTTCGAAGTTACTCGCATGATAAGTTTCATCTAAATCCAGTTTCAGCAGGTGCTTACTCACACATTCAAAAAAAATGGGATTGACGATAATCAAATCTACTCACCAGATTATTATCACAAGAATTTCAGGAGACGACCAGCCAAGCAGCTTAGTATACTAAGAAAATGTTTCACTGATATTTATACATAGCGTAATAATCAGGCCAAATCGAAAAACAAAAGGAGAGGCCACGTCAGAGAGTTGCTCGAAAAGATTAACCAAGAGCCATATTTGGTGATGAGTTGTCGAAATTTCTAACAATAGTTCACCGACTTATGGGCCCAATTTCACAAAATACCAAACAGGGATAGACATCCAGCTTGCATTGTCGGTTTCGGCACCGTTTTAGTTTCCCTTTTTCTCACGGCATTTCTAGGTGTTGTCCATACAACAACAGTTTCAGCAGGTGTTGTTCATTTCTAAATCCAGTTTCAGCAGGTGCTTACTCACACATTCAAAAAAAATGGGATAGACGATAATCAAATCTACTCACCAGATTATTATCACAAGAATTTTAGGAGATGACCAGCCAAGCAGCTTAGTATACTAAGAAAATGTTCACTGATATTTATACATAGCGTAATAGTCAGGCCAAATCAAAAAACAAGAGGAGAGGCCACGTCAGAGAGTTGCTCGAAAAGATTAACTAAGAGCCATATTTTGTGATGAGTTGTCGAAATTTCTAACAATAGTTCACCGACTTATGGGCCCAATTTCACAAAATACCAAACAGGGATAGGCATCCAGCTTGCATTGTCGGTTTCGGCACCGTTTTAGTTTCACTTTTTCTCACGGCATTTCTAGGTGTTGTCCATACAACAATAGTTTGCTGTCTTCCAACAAAAAAAAAAAAAAGCAATACTTGCAGATACAACTTTCAAGAAGCATAGACAGAAAATTCATTTTGCTTCAGAGCATCAAATCTTAGTCACATACCAAATCCTAATCCACAACAAATCAATTTTGCCCATTAAACTTCTTAATTTGGATGTAAATGTGGCCCACCATAAACTGTTCACATACTTGAAATTTCATAGAAAAAAATCCAACAAGTCATTTATCTGAGTTAGCCAAGAAGGTGGACCTTCTCCCAAATAGTGAAGAAAGGATTCATCTTCACACTTTATACAATCCTATAGCAACTTTGTACTTGAACTTGCATTGATATATCAAGAGAAGAGATTAGAGGGTTAATAATGGATGGATAAAAAAGATAGGACTTGAGAAAATGAAACAAGGATACCAGAATTTAAAAAGGGTCCACAGGAAGGTTCCATAAGTCTGGCCTGGGGTTGATGGATGACTATAAGATCTTGTAAATCAAAACACAAAATACAACATGAACTGTGTACCATAAAAGGATGTACCGTCTGTCCTCCTAATTTTATGTCTTCTCCTAGTTTTCATTTGCATCCAGTGCTCTTTCAATTATTAACTGATGTTGAACTTTCAATCAAGTCAACCTCATGGCTTTTGCCAAAATAGCTATTTAGTTGATTAAAGGTTTGGATAGCATTAAGTGTCATTACATAGTATGCCAAAATCTCCAGTATCATGGTGAAAGTTCACATAGTAGTGGCCTTTGAGCGGAGGAGAGTTATCTCAGTAAACCACAACTATTTCAAACAGGAAAATCTCAAAGCATACGAGATCAAATCAATAAAAGTAATTGGAGAACATCTTTATCCTATGCTCTGAAACTTGCCTGGAGGAAATGATAACTTCTAGAATCGAAAAGAGTTCAATAACATTTTGGTATCATTTCATGATCTTGTCCTAGTCTCTGAAATTGGGAAAAGAAAAAATCCAAAAACTAGTTGAACAAATTTTAGTACACAACGGAATCATCAGCAGAACATGTAAGCAGATTGTGAGTACACTTACAAAAAAATCTGCATAAAACACATCCAAAATCAGGATGAAATTGACATGCGCGCGATAAATCAAGAAAACGGCTATACAGAATATCTCAAGAAATTTGCAGAATAATTAACACTCATATTAAAAACTTACTCCAAATTCCACTCCGGAATGTGTTATCTTTCAATCAAGTCATTGAAATCAGAGATTAGTGTATAAAACAAATTGGAAAACCAAAACGTCAAACCGCGATTCAATCAAAGAGATGCATGCAGTTATCCCTAAACAACAGAAAGTGGAAGTACTCTACTACTTAACGTTCCTAATTACAGGCGATATAAAAACCTTGAACTCAACAAAATGGCAATTCGGCTTCACACAAGAACAAAATTGAATCTAATTTGAGAATTGCTTTATTTCCCAAACGAATTGATTCAAACAACAAGAAGAAGAAGAAAAAGATTTACCTGCAAAGTGAGTAAAGCGAGGAATATACGCTAATTAAGCAATCTTTCTTATTGAAAGAAATGGGGGAAAACGAAAACCATGCGTTAGGCGGCCTTTGTTTCCTTTTTTTCTCACTTTTATTTAGTTTGTGTCTTTAAATTAATTTTAAGGAAAAACAAAAAAGACGCAAGTGAAGTGCTGCGTATTGTTTTTTTTTTTGTTTTTGGTTATATGCACTGGTATAAATATTCTTTTTTTAACGATAAAATCAAAAAGTTTAGAACAGAGAATTCACAAATAAGAATAGGCATGCGGATGCGGATGGATATTCCAATCCCCCACACTCTTTCCGTGGTTTTTTTTTTTAAAACAAAGCCGGGTTGGCACGTATCTTCAGTTTGACAGGAATTTCCTTTTTTATTTTTTAAAATTCATTTGTTGTTAGCCATTTTCATCTCCACAGTACTCCCTAACTGACCGTGTACATCTTTTTTTCAGCTTCATTTGGTGTGCAACTGTGCATGCAAGCTGGTTCCAGTGAGGATTTTGGGGTATTAAAGTTGTCACATTTGCATTTAATTTCTGTACTTTTTTTTTTTTGTATGACCTAACAAATTGTCTTTCCTAATTAAACCAAGGTAGGGAAAACATCGTTAAATAATTCTATAAACCATTCCCTTTACATATCAATATAATATGATCATAAACCTTGTATTTTATTTTCTACAGAGACAGCGAATTGAAAGATCGATAAGCTTAACTGGTTTTTGGCAGTACATTTTGAGAAGGGATCACTAACAAATACTCCCACTAGCAATATCTAGATTAATGAATCTATCTAAATCTCAGATGAAGAATTAACTATCAAGTTCGGCTGAGTATCATCCAAATGAATACGGGATCTTCTATTTAAAAATTTTTTATTTTATTTTATTTTAAATTAAACTGCATTATACATATTTTTTAGTTACGATTTAATAATTGTAAAATAATTTTAAAATATTTATACTTTTAATATCTAATTTTAGTAAAACTAGATCGTTTTGAACATTCGGAAATTTGGTCTCATCCAAATCATGTTATTGTACTGGCATTAAGTTACAAGTTTATGCGGGATTCCATCATTTGCATTGTGGAGAGTTTTCATTGCAATGCAGGGCAATACATTGCATTGCACACTTAAAACTGCTGGCAACATGTTTCAATTGTTATAGTTTTAGAATCCCGACCCCAAGTACCTTGCCACATTCTAGTTGACCATATTTAGGCAAAAAGAGGTACATTTACGTAGAGAAAATGAAAATGAGGAAAATCAATATTCTTTTATTCATTCAACAAACAACAAATTTTGTGAAATACATACATGTAAGCAACAATTACCAGCAAGAAAAATAAAAAGAGAGAGACATCAAGTTACAACCACAACTAGCTAGGCTGGATAGAGGAATGGGAACACTCTTTTTTCAATAAAAGATTAGGAATGAATAAAAAGCTCAATATTTGACAAGGTTTGCAGCCAATGCAGCAAGAAAGAGGAAAAGAGCCGGCTTCGTGAGGTTTCCATCAGATGGGCTCGTTGGAACTGTATTTGATGCTTTTCCTGCGTAGTTATCAATGCAGTCAATCAATCAAATTTAATTAATACATTTCATATCTTTCAGTTTGCCGCTAAAGAATTTGCAAATTTAAACATATTTTTTACCAGAAGGGACAGTTGGAGTTGGAGTTGGAGTTGGAGTTGGATTTTGTGGTTTTGTATCAGAAGCGTCTGCTGTAGAACTCACTGGAGAAGGTGCTGGTGCCGGAGAGGAGGGCAAAGCTGCTGGGGACCTTGCCGGTCCATTAGCAAGAGCTGCAATCAAAATTTTGTTTTAGATTGATGTTTATTGTTATGCTCAGCCTCATCATCAGTGCAATGTTACATTTAGAGTATTGATCATTTAATTACAAAGACAACTTACAATTGCATTGGCTAATAGGAGGAGTTTGCACATTGCAGAGTCCAGGAAGAGCAAGAGCAAGAGTTTGATTAATATTGATACCCATATTGGTACCAGCTCCGTTCATTAAAGAACAAAGGCACACCGGGGCGGATTGAACCACCGCGCCAAGCTGTGAGCAACATGTTGGGGATGGTGTTGATGAATTTCCAGTGACATAACTTATGCAAGGAGACAATCCCATGAGTGCATTGCTGCAGGTCGATTGAGCTTTTGCTCCACTGCATATCATGGAGACAAGAACTAGAACCAAGCATGCCACGGTACTTTTTGAATCCATTGAGTATGGTCTTAATTTCTTCCAGGCAATTGAAAGAGAATTAATTGGTTTAAGAAGTTATGCTTGAAACTAATGTTGATGAATTTACAGGGATGCATTTAATGGAAAAAAGATAACGTTATTTATACAAGTGAACTGAAGACGAGATAGTGTTGATTGGTATTTTAGTTGGCCAACTTTTCCAGAAGTAAGGAATCTTAGTTTACTAAACTGAAACTAGAAGTAGAAAATTGAGTTAAAATTAGTTCAAGCAAAGAATTTTAAAAGCCAAATCTTGAACTTGTGCATGTAGAGAGTATCCCATTATTGGGGACAGCGATTATGTAGCAAAATGAATTGGACTTTAAATATGTATTTGGTGGATTTTTAGTTGTACCTTACAACTGAATAGATACTTGTCACTACTCTTTTATGGAGTAGGTTATCTGCGGGATTGATTATTTGCAAGAATCCTCTTGCATTGCACCAAATGGCCTTCATTACTGCAGATCAATGCAAGACCCCAAGTTAATGTAGACCATGGAAACAGTGAGGAAAAAAAATGATAAGCATCTTAAGTAGTTCTTTTTTTTTTTTTTCTTCTTGTATTGTGTTGCTTTCATTAAAAAAAAAAAAACACAAACGAATATGCTAGAAAAGTAACGTATAGACATTTTCAAGATTATTGATCCTACAATTTTATTAATGTTTAGTTAAACAGAAATGAGCTTATTGTCGATCGGGCATATATGAAAGAAATTCTTTGTATAAACTAGTGGCAGAGTGTACATGTGGTTAATTTGTTCTGTACTTTGTAATTGAAGTCAGAAGTCATGCTCTTGCGTGTTTGATCCAGGGTATTCCCTTCATTTTATTTCTTGTAAAAACGCTGTATATGCGTAATAAATTTGGCCTAACCCATAAAGTCATACTATTAATCAACAAAGAATTTTTTTGCTGTTGCCATTTTTATTAAAAGGTTGGCAAATTGACCTTTCGTGGATTTTAATTTCGGAGCAACAGAGATATCAAATGGTTAATGGCAGTGTATCTATACAAACACTGTGATACGTGTTACTTAATATCCTGCTGAAATTTGTCATTCGTACAGGACTTTCATCTGCAACGATATTCTGATTCTTAGATAATAATGTTTGAAAAATATTTGTTTTCAATTTTTCCAAGATTACAAAGAAAAGGGATCTCTTACAAGATCTTTTGTTTCATTATCTGTCGCAATCCTGTTTGAGTAAAACAAGGAATGCAACGGTAAAAGATCCTCTATGATCTCTTACACGTGAAGGGTTTGTCAAACGGTTATGAGAAAGGGAAGCTCAATATGACGAGGATTGACCATCAGTTCTCCATCGGGAGAGTGGTAAAGGGATCATTTTTCAGATTTCATGCAGACTATGCAGTGAATACTGGCCAGTACTTTTGGTAATCATGTTAATTTTTCGGTTCTTCTAGACCGCATTGATCGACTTCCTTCGATTATGTTTTACATTATATTTACGGTTTCAAATCGTTTGGAAGACCACTATCGTTTCACAAGCCAGCACTGTTATTATTTGAAATGATCAACAAATTGAATTCAAAATCTTACATAAACAATTGAGAAATTGAAATACAACACAAGTCCCCTTGACTTCAAACAAACCAAATATTGGAAGAAAAGAAAGAAGAAAAAAAAAACAAAAAAGAGGACAAGCACAACTCTATGATCGCAAAACAGAAGAAAAAAAATCTACAATTTTGCTCATTCTGGTAAACAGAATGTTCGTGATGCTAATCATATTCAAAGGTGTTGTCCAACGCCTCAGATCCCTGGTCCAGATAACACAACCGATGCTAAAAAGAGAAGAAAACCAGCGAGTTGAAATGATACTCTAACGCTTCTTCCAGCAAATGAGGAGCCATCTATTGAGGGAACTGTTTTTGAACCTGCATTTTCATTCATATTAAGAGTCAATTATGACCATGCACCCCAAAACAAGAAACAGCAAGTCATATATATGACGAGTGTAGTACCTGCCGTAGTGTCTGTTACTGATGGTGTCTTTGCAACATCAGGTGTTTGTTTCGCCGAAGCTGCTGGCGTAGATGTAGAGGATGTCGGTGCTGCATTGCCTGCTGATTTTTACCTCAAACGTTTAGATTGGATCATTGGATGGATACTAAAATAATCTACAGCGCATGCATTATCGCTTTGCTCATTGTCATTATTAATATGCATGGATATGACTCTATTAGACTCTAAATCACCAGTTTTACTATGGAACATATGTCCTAAATCCTACAAATACCTCTCAAACATTGCTGAAAGTTAAGGGACAATCCAAAACAATTAATAAACATAAATAATCGTAATGTAATTACCGTTGCATTTGCTTGAAGGGGGAGTTTGCACATTACACTCATCAGGTAATGCAAGAGCCAGAGTTTGATTGACATTGATGCCTACAGAGGATGCACCACCATTTAGAAGTAAGCAAAGGCAACGCGGCTGTGTTCGAACCACACCAGCGAGCTGTGAACAGCAAGTTGAGGATGGCTTGGATGAATTTCCGTTGACATAATTTAGACAGGGATACAAGCTTGTGAGCTCCGTAGTGCAGCCCGATTGAGCTAAAGCCCCACCCCAGTACACTACAAGAACAACTGCGGCCAGAGCCAGACATATTTCGTGATTTACTTTGAAACCCATTACTTAATGATTTACTTATGCAAGCCAAGTAAAAAAACTGAAACTAGAGAAGAAGAAGAAGAAGAAGAAACTGCTGTGTTGAAATATCCTATGATAGTATCAAGTTTGGAAGTTCGAAATTGTGCGAGGAGGGAGAAGAGGATCGGAAATTTAAATATAAGTTTCTTGAGAAAAAAAACAAAATCGATATTAGGTGCCTTTGGTTGGCCAACTTCTTAACTGAATTTTACTGTTCGATAACTAAACACATATAATATATATGATACTGAATTTCATAATTAGTTCATTTGTTTTAGTACTGCATAATCAATCTTAGCGTGGGCCACATACGACTTCGCTGAATTAACCAGAGCTTGGGCAAATTGGGCTAGTCTAGACTCTAGACAGATCATGGGCAGATCGTTTAACAATCAAGAAGAACATCTTTGGAAACCATATACTTTGGGCTTCGATGTTGGGTCGTTTGAAGATAAGCCTACATCTATTCTAAATGGACTCCCTCAGAACCAATGGAAACCCAAGCAACCCAACTTCCTGATAAGAAAATATAGAAACTAGATATTCTTTCAAATATTATTCTGTTTTATCTTGTATAATGTTTGAAATGATGTAATTTCATTAAAATTAGGGACTAAAAATATAAATATTATTAAAATTATTTTATAATTAATAGACACTAACCAAAAGTCAACCATTAATTTTAATCTAAAATATAATAATACAAGATAATCTTTAACACAACCTCTCACATTCTTCAAAATATAACAACCCAACTTCCTGATAAGAAAATAAAAAAACTAGATATTCTTTCAAATATTATTCTGTTTTATCTTGTATAATGTTTGAAATGATGTAATTTCATTAAAATTAGAGACTAAAAATATTTATATTATTAAAATTATTTTATAATTAATAGACACTAACCAAAAGTCAACCAGTAATTTTAATCTAAAATGTAATAATACAAGATAATCTTTAACACAACCTCTCATCTTCAAAATATAACAACCCAACTTCCTTATAAGAAAATAAAGAAACTAGATATTCTTTCAAATATTATTCTGTTTTATCTTGTATAATGTTTGAAATGATGTAATTTCATTAAAATTATAGACTAAAAATATAAATATTATTAAAATTATTTTATAATTAATAGACACTAACCAAAAGTCAACTAGTAATTTTAATCTAAAATATAATAATACAAGATAATCTTTTAACACAACCTCTCATCTTCAAAATATAACAACCCAACTTCCTGATAAGAAAATAAAGAAACTAGATATTCTTTCAAATATTATTATGTTTTATCTTGTATAATGTTTGAAATGATTTAGTTTCATTAAAATTAGAGAATAAAAATATAAATATTACTAAAATTATTTTATAATTAATATACATTAACCAAAATTCAACCAGTAATTTTAATCTAAAATATAATAATACAATATAATCTTTAACACAACCTCTCAAGTCTCATCTTCAAAATAAAACTTCCTTTATCCATTGTGAAATGACAATAATTAAAGAGAAACTCGTTGTAAAGAGATGCTCGAAAGAAATTAATTTCCTTTTGGGGTGCAAAATTGTCTCAAAGCATTCACTATATGCTCTCAAAATACTCGAAGAACTTCATTTTCTTTTGGATACAAAACTTGCTCAAAGAATTCAGTAAAAAGATCGGCTTCAAATTCATCAAATGCAAATTTGCCTTTCATAGTAGGCAGCAGCACAATTGGGAACCGAACAATATTTCATTGCAAAACAATGTCCGTGGGTAGACAGATGCTTCAACACCAATGTAAGCCATCTTCCAAGTCAAAACTGCGGATGGAAGCTTGCCAGCTTAAAATAAGTTGGTTTAAAGTGGTTGAGCTCCAAAACCCAACTCAAATCTACCGTCAAAAATTCCCTCCAAACCTCTGTAAACCATACGGGTATAAATCATCCCCGTCAATATCTTGAACCCTATTCCGAATAAAACCAAATCGTCTGTGATCCTCTTCCCACTTTTAGTCATGGGAAATTCAAAGCTAAATCCATTTGTAAATGCACTAGTTATTACTCTATTGGTTGTCTCAAATTTTAAGGCAAATGGACAGATTACCACAGCGTGTTCAAGTTCAATGATGAGCAGCTTCACCCCCTGCTTAAACTACGTTACGGGAAGCACTGGAAATGGTGGTTCGCCTACTGTAGACTGCTGCGATTCTGTAAAATCCATCATGACTGGCAGCGTAGATTGTGCATGTCTCATAATAACTGGAAATGTTCCTTTTTCAATTCCTTTTAGTCGACCCTTGGCAATTTCACTCCCAAAAATCTGCAATACAGGTGTGCCAATACGGTGCAAAGGTACAACTCTTTCACAGTTCACCATTTCTTCACGTTATTAGTTCTTTCTTCTTAAAAACACTTACATATTCCTACAGAGTCTTTTAATTGTTATTTTTCTTGCATTTTGTTGGCAGCTTCTGGCGTCCCTTTACCACCTCCAGGTACCAGTATACCCGCAACATTTTAAAATAGTAGTAATAGTAATAGTAATAATAATAACGATTGTTTTGGTCTTCCATTGTTGTTATTAAGGTCTATATCCACAAGTTTTTGCGTGAACATGCAATTTGCTAAATGTAGTCTGCATTTGACATTGGCAGGTCCTGTCTTATTTGGGCCAACACAGGCACCTACTCCTTCTGCTTCTTCCCCGATTGGTCAAAGAGGTTTTTGAAATATATTGCATTGCTATAACCAGACGAGCATTGGGATTTTAGAATTTCATATGTTTTTACAAATCTTTTGGGTTACAACTTACAAGTAGAGATTGTAGACTTATTCCGTACAATGCTTTCTTCTGCTTTGTGTGTACAGCTTCCAAGATAACAGCTGGTGCATCTCCTCCGTTTGAAGCAAGTCCGGATGAACTTTCACCAGCAGCATCTCCTCCTTTTGAAGCAGGTCCGGATCAAATAACACCAGAAGCATCTCCTCCTGAAGTAGTTTCATTAGGTCCGGTGGCAAATCCAGGAATCAGACCGGTGCTCAACCCCAACTCCGCTTCTAATCCATCCCATGTTAGCCCACCATTACTTGTGTTAACAGTTTTAGGACTCATGGTATTCAAGTGCTAACTGAAAATTTTCATCATCGTGATTCCTAAAATTATCCTTCCACACTCTCCATGGCCACTTGTACTTATGGAGTCAGCTAGCCCTGTAATTTTCCATGGTGGATGTCTACCATTAGCCACAAAAGAAACATTAAAAGACAAACTCTTTTTTTGACAAAGAGTCCAACATTCTGGGAGAGGTGCAATTTCAAACAGATGTTCGAATTCACGGTGGTTGTGTGATTTATTTTCCTGCAAACGGCATCTACTGCCTATATATCTGTCTAATACTGGTTCACAATTTATTTTCGTTACCTGAATGAAGCAAAAAAGTCAATCAGTTAATCAGTGTAATCGACTAAAAGCTAATTTCCTTTGGCACAATGCATTCAAAGCCAAATACAACTCCCTGTGCTCTCGTTCAAATACACTAGTAGTTGGCGAGTAATCGAACTTTGGGGAAAATATTGAAGCCCATCAGCTATTTTCTTTTTTTTTTCTTGGAGATTTTGCCTTGGCTACTAATTCCAATGGAAAATGATGCAACGAGACGGTACATTGCCCAATTTCATAAATGGCTAGTGGAGATTATGAATTTGATATTTTCTATTGGAACTTAATGTTAATATGATATCTCCGATTAAATTTGCATTAGCTCCAGGGCCGGAGTCATATTTTCATCATATATGGAGTTTGAATCATCCAGTTCTCTTGATATTATTCTCAATCAACTGAGAAAATTTACTAGCAAAATGTGAAAGGCCGTATAGACTAGATATGATCAATATAGCAACAGGGAAGGCCCTGATCCCATGGACGTGCAGAAAATGCAAGGACTAGATATGATCAAGATAACTCCTGAGTCCTGAGAAGAACAAAGCATGCAGTTTCAATTTCGAACGCTTATCAACAATTCTCCAGATGCGACAACGAAGTGAGCTACGAACTCTTTTTGTTGCCATTTCAACTGTGCAATGTACACCATTAAATTATATTTAATTCCTTTCAAACAATCCAACTCCCAAGTCGAAACTCCATGTCCAGAATGCTCCACCATATATTTAAACGCAATCCTGAGGGCTGCATGCCTTTCACTGTCACGTGTCACAGTGGAAGCTCAGAATTCCGTACATCCACGTGTCTGTGCATGGCGACTCGTCGACTCGCACGTGACTCATTCCTTTTAGGTTTGTTTTTGGCTTTTTGCATATGCCCATTTTGGCATTTCACCGTTTCTCAAGAGTCGTGAGTTAGTCTCGTTTGTTGTTTTGTCATCGTTCGGACGCGGCGATTACTACTCTTACTATTCTTGGACTTCCTTAGGACAGTGTCTGTGGAGAAGACACGTAAGGTGAAGTCTTGGACACCCGTCTTCATGCATGGCTTCCCAATTTGCAACAACATTTGTTACAGATGCAAGCATGCTGCATGCATACTTACAGGAGGACAGATCAAGAATTCGAGACGGGCTTCCATCGCTATCTTTTTGTCTTGCTTTCTTCTTCCTTAGGGGCTATAAATAGAGCACTTGGTATTATCAACCTTTATCATCCCCATTCACATTTTCCTTTATTGGATAACTCTTGGCCATCATTACACCTTTAGTCAAAATCCCCAAAAGATGATGAAAACAAAGCTTCAACCGGTCTGTTTGGCGGTTCTTGTTCTTTTACTTGTTTGTGCCACGGTGACATTGGGAGGAGGAATCATCAATGAGGAGCAAGAGCAGTTCGGGCAAGGCAGAGAACAAGAAGAGCGAGGGAGAGGACAACAAGAAGAAAATCCTTACGTGTTTGAGGATCAGCACTTTACCACCAAAGTTCAGACTCAGCATGGAAGAGTACGCGTTCTTCCTCGATTTACCCAGAGATCAGAGCTTCTCCGCGGCATCGAAAACTACCGTTTCACTGTTCTAGTGGCTGAACCTAATACTTTTCTCGTCCCAAATCACGTTGATGCCGAAGCTGTTTTATTTATCGCCAATGGTATTTACTAATTAAGCACCATTAAATATTAATTTGTTTGATTCATTAATTACCGTTTTTTTAGAGTGATTGGCAGCCATACATATATAATTGATAATATTATCAACCGCCTGTCCGTTTTGCAAATTTTGTTTAGGGAAAGGAGTAATCAGTTTGGTGCATGAGGACAAAAGAGAGAGTTTTAACATAAGACGAGGGGATATTGTGAGGGTGCCTGCGGGGACTACAAGCTATCTCATCAACAACGATAACACTAATAAACTAGTCCTAGCCAATCTCTTGCATCCTGTCTCGACTCCTGATCGATTTGAGGTAACCTTAAAAACAATGACCATGCATTTTCTCAAAAATATGAGACTGCGTGCTCTATGAATTAATGATTCCGATTAATTATCGTTTTGTAGTCATTTTTTGGAGCAGGCGGTGAAAACCCAGAATCATTCTACAGGGCCTTTAGCAACGAAATACTAGAAGCCGCATTCAATGTGAGTTTCATGTTGAGTGTGTTTTCTTTGCACCAATGACCATTAATATCCTTATAAGTTATTCGTTTCAGTTGTATCATCATATGTTTAGTTGTTTATGACGACCTATTCCTAATTGATTTCCCGTTGGGATGACGTCGTTCCAGACCAGGAGGGATAAATTGCAGAGAGTTTTCGGACAGCAAAATCAGGGAGCCATCATCAAAGCCTCAGAAGAGCAAATTAAGGCCTTGAGCCAACATGAAGAAACAGGCATATGGCCTTTCCGCGAGGAATCTAAGTCGACATTTAATATCTTCGACAAACAGCCGTCACAGTCCAACCAGTACGGACAACTCTATGAGGTCGACTCTAATGATTATAGGCGCTTGCGAGACCTTGACGTTGCAGTTTCTCTTGCTAACATCTCTCGAGTAATTAAGCCACTTACACTCTCTTCATAATTAAGTTCATACACCATGTTTCAGCGTGGAAGTTAAAAAGAATCCCAAATTGTAATGCTTGGCCTCTATTAATTGTTTTTTTTATTTGTAGGGAGGCATGAGTTCTCCAGTATATAACTCGAGGGCAACAAAGATATCATTTGTGGTCAATGGAGAAGGTTACTTCGAAATGGCTTGTCCTCATTTGTCTCGTGGCCGTCAGGGAAGCCAGCAGGAATATGGTGGTTCTGGTTCGCAACGCGAGAGCATAGGTGGCCCAAGTTATCAGAAAGTGAGTGCTCCACTGAGACGTGGGACAGTAGTCGTCATCCCTGCTGGCCATCCTTTCGTGGCTGTGGCCTCAAACAATCAGAATCTTGAAATTGTTTGCTTTGAAATCAAGGCCTTCAGAAATGTAAAATTCCCTCTTGCAGGTACGTAGCAATGATCCCATTTCAATTTTGAAACATGCCCAAGATGATCCTTTTATAATGAATTCCTCATTATTGATTTTGTTGAATGCTTCATTTACAGGAAAGAGGAACGTATTCAACCAACTTGAGAGGGAAGCTAAAGAGCTAGCCTTTGGTGTCTCTGCAAGAGAAGTAGACGAAGTCTTCCGTAGACAACAAGATGACTACTTCTTTAAAGGACCACGTCAACAGCAGCAGCAGCAGCATGAGGGTCGCGCCCAGGCGTGATGAATCCATGTCTCCCTGCATGCATGCTTGCAGCTGCGGTCTATCAAGAGGAAGAATGCTTTGAGTTTTCAGCAGTGTAAATTGGTGGTGTTCCTGAAAGTATATAGACTCTGGATGTGTGTCTACGTGCGGGAATGTCAGTGTAAAATGTAAGATAAAATAACTCGACATAAATAAAACAATGCTGCCACGGTTGCAGCCAAGTTTTCCTTCTTTTTCGATCGATTCTTATGGTTCCCCTTTGATCATTGACCGGTTGAATGCTTAAATTAGATAATGGAGAAAGGGTTAGGGCCGCCATTGAGATGTACAGAGTCGACTGGCATAAGTAAACAACACCTTGCCAAAGAGCTGAAAACGTTTGAAACTGACTGATGCCAACGTCTGAACTTCTCATTCCATGGGATCATCCAAGTTAATGTCAAATTACAAAATGACTGGCCTCCATGTTTCAATCTAGGCCCATTGATTTTGCTCAATAGAGTTTTTGTAATTATGGACCGACAATCCTCAATACTGGGTCAAACTGTGAAGGCCTTGTATCGGTGCATCGCAATCCTGAAGCCGACAATTTTGCGAGTGGATTTATAGTTATCGGGATATATTTATTATTTTAATCCGTACTTGGAGACATGCTTATGTTAAATAACTAGCCAAAATAAATAAATAAACATATATAGCAATGTCAAATATTAATTTAAGCAGATTATCTAGACTTTTTTTTTTATGCTTCATTGAAAAACTTCAAGACATCATGTACGGTGAGATTTCATTTATTATGCTCTCTCTAATTCTTCATTGACCCCTTTTCAACTTTAGTTATTATTTATTTATCTTGTCAACTAACTTTTTGTTTTGTTTAATAATAAAGATCAAGACGGTGATTCACATCAGCATTTACAAAGGTGCGATAATATGTATCACATGATGTGGCTAAAACTCCATGAAGTGTTAGAATATTAGTTAACAATGTGTATGACTTTAACTCAAATTGTGTGAGAATTTAAAACCAACCAAAAAAAAAACTTTTAAGGAGAGGATTAAGAAATAAAAAGCTTGGTTCAAATGGGGAGATGTTACAATTTATTTTTTATTTTTTTGATTTGCCAAGCAAAAACCTTTCTTAATATCAGATAAGCTATTTCATAGTGAGAAGATTGTGATAGAGATACTCATTAGAGTAAGTCTTGTATGAAATGGTCACATATATGCAATGGATTATACACTTGCATTTTTTTTAAGTGTATGAGTTTTCATTTTGTAGTGTTACGTTGTATGCCAGTCATAATGACTTTATATGACTTTATACTCTATACTTCATACATTATCATAATGTTATATTATACGCCAATCATATTGCTTTTATACTCTATACTTCATACATTATACGTAAATCATAATGACTTCATATTTATTCATATTTCTTCATACTTCATACGTTATATACTTATATGTTATACACCAATTATAATATTTTTATATTTCATACGTTATACGCAAATCATAACATTTTATACGTGAAGGGTATTATACGTGCGCGTGAAAGCGCATCATTAATCCTGTCGCGCTGTGATGGTCACATATCAGTTTTTGTGTATTGATTATATCTACATATATGTGAATTAGGAGTGACTCCTCTTTGCAAGAATATGCGTTGGAAGTTTTATTAGATTTCAATAAACTATAGTAAAAATTATTTTACTATTCCTTGGTTCTTATTAAAATTGAACTTACGAGTTATGACTTGCGAGCTGGGTCCAAATTTCTATTATATTTATATGCATTACGTAATTAAACCGATTGTAATCCAAATATAGTTTATAAGGAAACAAAAATTTCCTTCCCGATGTTCTAACCAATTTTGCTCATACATTAATACATATTTACTAATATAAATTTATTTTTCTTGTGTGGAAGCTTTCTCAAACTTCCTGCACACCGCGTGAATTTAGCAAACGAATCAAAAAATGATCTTTAATATTTTTAAAGATTTCATTAACTTACCAAAAAGCAAATGTCAAGATTTTGATTTAAAGATATCCTCTTCACCATCTTTGATTGACTATTTGATTTAGTTTAGAACCCTAAGTGCTAAAGCAATATTGCTTGTAATTATTTTTTTATTACACTAACCAATATTGCTTATTGATTGATGCTTTAAATGACATAATAATTAAACCGTGTATTGTTGGTGTCATTATTCCCAAAACTAATTTTGGAATTACCACTTTAGTTCTTAAAAATTTTAAATAATTTACTGGCAAAATAGTATTTCATTTTTAAAAAAAATGTAAATATGAACTTTTTTACTAGAAGTAAAATATTTTGCACCGAACAGTTCCTGATCCAATTTCGGCAGTGTTTGAGATTAGTTTTTTTTTTTAAATTATATTTATTATATTTTGTTCAATATTTAAACGATATAATTTAAATAAATTTAAAAATTAAAAATATAAATATCACTAAAATTAATTTAGTTAGAGCATAATTAAAGAATGAATAAACTCATTGTACTATATTATTAGTTAAAAAACTTTGAACGTAATATTTACGTGTGATTTGTTAAATTTAAGAAAGTCGCATGTGACAAATCGCACCGAATCATCCTAAAAAAAAACTCTTTACTTCAGTGGTCAAAAGGGTCCACTATAGCAGCCTATAAATACTTGCCCCCTTTTCAAAACAACTTCACGGACTCTCTCATCATTTTTTCCTCGCTTTTCTTTCAGTACGGACTCCAAACTCATTCCCGCTGAATTTCTCCTATATTAAAAAAATATATATATATATAAGAAATCTAATTTTCTTTTTCTCTTTAGGTTTGTAATGCTGATGAAGCGCAGTCGTGTTGATACCGTTCCGGAACTGAAGTTGGCACTACCGGCCGACACGGACCCGCCGCAGAATGCTACCATGGTAATGCATAACTAGCATTTTCGTTGTCGATTCCGCTGGTTAAATTACTGTGACTCTTTTTATGTTATATTTTATTTTAATATTAGGGTGAGGGGAGTGCTGGTCCTCCTCCTCCGATGAAGCTTGGTGAGTTTCTGAAGAAGTGTCACTATTGCAAGAAAGTTATCTCAGAAAATGTTGAAGTTTATATGTACAGGTAAATTATTACTACTGATAGTACCTTAGCATTGATTGTTTTTTGCGCTTTAATTGATATTAGCATTTCTGTTAGATTTGTGAAATTTATTGTTGGAACTTAACATGAGAGGTTGAATCATTGGCATGTCACTTAATTATAATGTAATTTTTAATGTATATTTATTGAACTTTTGAATATATTGTTTTCTTTAGCCAATTTGTTATTCCTGCTCCAATATTTATTGATGTTGTGATTCTATTTCTTTTTCAGTCTGTATAACTTGATTTTAATGTATTGAGTTGAAATGTGTCTAGGGTTATTGCTTAACGGTAAGCAATTTCAGTATGATTTTTTTTTAAGAAATTTTTTTTTTCAAAAACTTTGAAAAACAGATGAGAAGAGTGAAAAAGAATGAATAATGTTGACATTTTTTTTCCTGATTATTCTATTATCCGTTGATTGGAAGGGTGTGGTGATGTTGATATTCCAAACCTGCAACAAATACATAAATTAAACTTATTTAAGATGTATTCTCAGGTTTGAGGTTGCTTGTATGAGTAAATAGAGAAAGCAATTCGCAAACCAACTTTCCTTCTCTACATGTGGTTTTTTCACATCATTTATTTTGCCTTTCTCTTTTGACATTGAACTTGATAATTTGGTGTAGGGACTTCTGCGGATTCTGCTCTGCTGGATGTCGCGAGATACAGATTTCACTCGATAAATTGTCAGAAAAACAAGTATCAAGCTCCAACGATAGTATGAATGACTCCAAGGATAGTATGAATCAGTGAGATGGGTGATTTTAAGACTCAGCATGTTAGTAACTGAAGTTGAATTTAGAACAGTACATAGTCTAAGAGGTTGCAGTTTGCCGACAAAAACTCTTGGGTTGCATTGTAGTCAGTGCTAGCTTATTAGCTTGTGCTTTTGCATATATTCGGTGCCATTTATTTCGTCATATTTCGTAGCTAAGGTCGGTCGGTTTTGTACAGTTGCTTTTGTTTCGAAACTGCAACGATTATGCTTTCGAAAAAGTTTAACTAGCTGTAAATTGCGTGTGCATCGTTCAATATCAAAAACTCTTGGGTTGCAATGTAGTCGGTGTTAGCTTATTAGCTTGTGCTTTTGCATATATTCGGTGGCATTTATTTCGTATTTCATAGCTAAGGTCGGTGGGTTTTGTACAGTTGCTTTTGTTTCAAGACCTCAATGATCATGCTTTTGAAAAAGTTTAACTAGCCGTAAATTACACGTGCAGCTTGCAATATCAAAAATTCTTCGGTTGCAATGCAGTCAGCATTAGCTCATTAGCTTGTGCTTTTGCCATATATTCGGTGCCATTTATTTCATATTTCGTGGCTAAGATCGGTGGGTTTTGTACAGTTGCTTTTGTTTCGAGACAGCAAAGATTATGCTTTTGAAAATGTTTAACTAGCCTGTGCTTTTCCATATATTCGGTGCCATTTATTTTGTATTGCGTAGCTCAGTTCGGTGGGTTTTGTACAGTTGCTTTTGTTTCGAGACAGCAAAGATTATGCTTTTGAAAATGTTTAACTAGCCTGTGCATTTGCATATATTTATTTTGTATTGCGTAGCTCAGTTCGGTGGGTTTTGTACAGTTGCTTTTGTTTCGAGATAGCAAAGATTATGCTTTTGAAAATGTTTAACTTGCCTATGCTTTTGCATATATTCGGTGCCATTTATTTTGTATTGCGTAGTCAGTTCGGTGGGTTTTGTACACTTGCTTTAGTTTCGAGACTGCAAAGATTATGCTTTTGAAAAAGTTTAACTAGCCATAGATTGTATGTGCAGCCTTGAATATCAAGTGCACACATCTTTTGGATATCTTGTTAGACTTTGATATTGCGTCACGTTAAGCAGTGCCTTGATCTTTGTTACTTTGATCTTGTGATTTGCTAGTGCTTAGTGGTTTCCTCAACTCCAAATTTAAGTATAATCCCCTCTATTAATGCCGGAAAATATTCTCTTGCATTTCTCTTTGCACAAAAGACAGGTGCTGTCATGCTATCAAAACAATCAAGGGGTTGACTACAGATTTAAGTTGGGCCAGAAGACATGTTAAATGCTTGGTGAATGACACTACTAAATAATTGTGACGTAGATAACTTTTAATAGCTAATGGTTCAAGACTTCAGGAACCACCTTATAGGGAAGGATTTCCTAATACAATCAAGATGGTTGTGGAAATCTTTGGTTATGAATGTTGTATTTTTGCTGAATATTACTTCAGATTGCATAAACTACAATGTTCCAGTTACATTTTGATGACTCTATATGAGATGATTGTAAAAGGTGAACATGTATATTTCTTGTTGCATTCCTTCATCATGGCTCCATCAGAACTGTCAATGCGAAGCAACCATTCAGTATTGTTCTCAGAGAGCTGAAGCATTTCTACTCTCTAATATATCATAGCAGAGGTAGAAATACTACTTGTTAGCATACTTTCAGATGTCTGCCTAAATTTTTTACCTATTTCCATCTGAATTTTTAAGTATCAGAGGTCTTCTTGTAGGTTGTAATCTAGTTTTTGGCTTCCAGTAGTGATGATTCAAATGAAAATTCTATTCATTGATTGTGTAATCATGTCTTCCAAAAATGGTTATTTGATCACATGTTTTGGCACAAGTAATCTATGTTTAATGTGTTGTTGATTTGATTACCGTTGGCAGTCTCGTAATGGAAATTGTTTGTGAAAGGAATATACAGATGCACCTACTAGTTATAACAGCATAAAATGCTTGGTTCTGTGTTGTTTCCTTTCACCCATCGCCACTGCTGAAATGAGTTTGCTTTCAAATCCTCCTCGATTGTTCTTGTTCTTGGCTACTCAGTTCCTGGTGTTGTGATCTATACATTACTATGCTTGCTTAGCCTCTGCTTGCATTAAAATACTAAAACAGCATACATAATTCAACGTTTGAATGTGCAGCTTAGTTAAACTCGTTAGATGCAATACGACTGTCAAGAAGTCGTATATAGTTCCCCGAAAAATCGCTTTAGTCTTAGCTCTAGCTTTGCAGATTTGTGCAGCAACAGCATCAGCCATTAGATAACGCAAATCAGTACTGAACTGCATATTCAATACAGAAAATATGAATCTTGTTTATGAGATTCATTTTTACTAATTTTCTCTTTGGTTGATCTGATCTACTTAATTAGTTTCCAAGTTCCAACGAAGGGGATTCCACGTTTCTGATGAAACAGTCGATTAGCTTTACTCTAAATGTATAAATTAAAAACTATGAGAACAAAAAAACTAGAATTAAAATTTTCAAATATTTTGACTACAGTATAGTATTGAAATTTTCAAGTCGGAAAAGGTAATAAACTTGTAATTTAAAAAGCCATCCCGTTTTTCGGTGGTTAATATCATTGGACTTTTTTTCTTTCTTGAAAAGACTATTTACTCATTCTTTCAAACACTCATTTTGTTATCTACTTAATGATTAACATGTAAATAATAGATAATAACAAAAAATACAAATACAAATTTTGTAGGCCATATACTTTGGTTTTGAGAGAAAATATGATTTTACATTAATTATCCATGCATTTTCTCTTAATGATTTTTTTTTTTTTTTGTTTGTTTCTAATACAGTAGAAAATATGTTTAAAAATTAACTTTTAAAAAAGTAAAACTTTGAAAAATGTCAATTGTCACGGGTTTGCTATTTTTTATTTTTTAAAAACTACATACACAAATTAGCATTTAGCACTTGAGTTTTCTTTTATTAGCGGGCGGGCTCCAAATTCATACAACACCCTAATCCTAAGTCATGGCGTTTAGTAAAGTTTACGCTGGGCCCGCCCAGGCAGAGAAGGTCATGGGCTCATGAGACACATCATCTTCGATCAATTAAAGCCTTCTCGGATCGAGGCCTGATAAGCCCAGGAACAAATTACGCCGTACGGAAAGGGGAGTCTGTGCACTGCCAAATCACAGTAGTTTGACGTAAGAGAGAGGGTTGGGTCAGGTGATTGCACGTGACGTCATGGGTGGATAGGAAAGGAAGGAAGGAGTCGGAATCTAGTGGGACCCATTGAACTTCACAATTCACATCACATCACAGCAGCTCAGAGAATGGAAATAGCAATGCAACTTATAACTAGTAATGGTAAAAAAAGTAGCCCAGTAAGCAATGCAATGGGGGTTTTTCATCAATTATTTGATTTGTGTTGTTGGTAGTGGCTGGGCGAGCAATAGCAGTAGCAGTAGCAGTACAGTTTCTTGCATTGGTGTAAGCGTTGATTGAGATGCCAATTTGCCAATCACGATAGGCTTAATCAAAATAATAATGAAATATGAATAGTGTGTGTGTGTGTGTGTGTGAATCTTAGCTGTCTTGATTGTGCCAAGGAATGGACATGCTAATGCTATATTTCTATATTGCTATGCAGCTTGTCGTTCATAGTCTCCATTGGAATTGGATTGTCCACACTCCACATATTTGGTAACCTTTGTTGTGAATTATTTTTCTTTTTTGAATATAGATAGATTGCATGTGTGTGCAGTTTCAAATTAATATGAAGAAGAAGATGTATATATGACTTGTCTTTATGTCAGAATAGTGGCACGTACAGCTATCAAGTTTTGTCTGTCTTCCCTCTTCACCGTGCCATCGCTTCATTAGAAACATGTTGAAATTAGAACTTAATTTGCTAGTACTGCTACTATTTACTAGACGATTTAGATAAATTAATTCGTGCATGTACGTATCCTAGCTAATTTAAAAACCATGAACTTGTGGTTGGTTTGTTTTGGTTGATCAAATTGATCAAATTGATCATGCATGCACGGTTGCATCTCAACCATCGTCCCATTCCAAAGTCAAACCAAATTGGTGATGCCCGGCAAAGGTCAGAAAGAGCTGGAGTCAAACTGGTAACTAACAATTACAGAAGAGAGAGTATTATTCCAGCAACTACACAAAACACTAGTAAGGATTATACAGTGAAAACTGCAAACTTACAAAACACTAGTAAGGATTATACAGTGAAAACTGCAAACTTGGAGCTAGATGAAGTCGGGGTAGACCGGTAGGGAAGTAGAGAAGCTAGCAAGTGTTAAATATATCTACTGTTTACTTGTAAAATAAGTCGTCAGTGATAGAAACAGAAAAAGAAGCTCTCAGTTCGAGAAGACGAGCGCACGCACACACGCACGCACCAGGGCCTGTGCTGTACTGCTGTGTGCATGAATGATGTAGATACTCATACTCCTCCTCCTCCTCCTCCTCCTCCTCATCCTCATGTCATAACTCATAATAGGAATAGGGTAAGGCAATGACACAATGAAAAAACTTTCCTTTCGTCAGCCATCCATCCATCATTTGATGCCTCCTGACTTTTAATTCAATATGGTTATGCCGTAGACTAGGCGTCACCACTGCATTTTCTTTGGCGTTACTACTACACCTTCATTAAACTACCACTATTCAACTCCCAGTTATGGACACATTGTTCTGATTCTAATGCTAAAACCTAGGTTGCATCTTTTAGTCAAAGCATAAAACTCCCATTCCACCACGACGTGACAGTGTATTAACTGCACCCATAAATGATAAACTACGGGTCTTTTTTCGTCTCCTGTTTTAAGTGTTTTCACCACCCACCCATATTCAACTTCAAAAGCGGTAGTGCCAACTCCACAAAATAAAAAAATAGAATTAAAACATAAAATGATGAATGAAGTTAATTAATTTGTGATAAGTATATATTATTTTAATGTCATACCAAGTACACGTCATTCATTTTTTTGTTTCCTATCGTTACTCTACTCAGTGAATTTTTATTTATTTATTTTTTGGGTTGAAATATTTGGCACCCATGACTAACCGCAGACCATACCAAAGCTGACTTTGATGTGCCCTTGGATTGTGGAGATTAAATTTTGGGCACGCCGAATATCATTGAGACACGGGCTTTCTTGAAGTGGGCCTGTTGGGCTGGTCTAGAAATATAAAGGTCCATCCACCATTAGGCAGTGGTTAGTTGCTGCCACCGTTAAGATGTTCGCTGGGGCCTGGATCGGCTGTCAGGAAACCAGAGTTAATTTAAAACATGATTTTTAGAAATTTTAATTGTCGTTGAATAGAAAAACATTGATTTCCTGTTTTTAGGTAAACTATGAGGAAATTGTCAAAGATGACTACTTTTATTAGAAAAAAACACCATGATTTAATCACCTTATCATTTAGCTGAAGTTTATAAGAATCTATTTTATTTTATTTTATTTAAATTTTAATGTTTTGCCATAATCAATCAGTGTAAAAGTTGATTATTGGATTGAAAATAAATAATGAACTGTCAAAGTATAAGTTAGGAGGAGATCAAATCATATGTTCAAAATTATTATGTTCTTTTTTGTCCCATGTGCAAAACAGTTTAGTTTAACTAAAATTAAGAATTAAAAGTATAAATATCACTAAAATCACTCTATAGTTATTAAACCCAATTAAGAAATAAGTGAAACCAATCTCCCCTGTTCAAAATTATTTATGTCCTATTCTGTTCAATGTGCAAAACAGTTTAGTTTAACTAAAATTAGGAATTAAAAGTATAAATATCACTAAAATCACTCTACAGTTATTATACCCTATTTAAGAAATGAGTAAACTTAATATTTAATTTAATTTTGAAAACGATAAGAATATATAATCTTGCATGGAAGATTTCAATTAGTAAGGAGTTCGCGTTAATTTGTTTTCATAATTTGAAGGATGGGGATTGGGGAGTTTTGGTTTTGGTTGCCCCAGCGAGCGGTGTGTGTCAGTTTTATGCTCTTAAAAGGAAAAATGAAGCAAGCTGCAAGCCTGCAACTCCATCCCTGCCGGCCCCCAAAAACATTGCCTGCTGCTGCTGGATCTTTGTGTCGCTTTCAAGAATCACCTCAGCAGTCGACAGACGTGAAGATGTAAACAACACTGTCCTACGCACTACTACTACTATTACTCAATATTCGGATAGAGAGGAGGGGCCAGTGAAAGCTTCTTGCATTGGTGTTGATAATTTCAATACTAGTAAACTTTTCCTTTTATGTTATGCCCATTAAATACTTATTCAAACATATAAATAGTTGGAGTAGCAGTAAATGTAAATGCTGATTATTTAGGTCACATTGTATGCTCTCATTTTTTTTTAATTTATTTTACGAATGCAAAATGAGTTATCTATTTTGTTCAATTTTTTTTATCAAAATTTTTAAAACAAAAAACTATGTTACTGTAATTATTTTTGCTACAGTATTTTTTATAAATAAAATATTGGATTCAAATTTGAATTTTAAATTTTAATAATAAACAATTATTTCTAACACAATTCTCATAAAAAAAACTAATAAAATATTAATTCAAATTTCAAACTTTTATTAATAAAAAAAATCTTCAATACAAATCTCAACAAAACAAAACCATTCATTCCAAACACTCCTAAACTATTATTTTCTCATAACAAATACTAAAGAAAAAAATTTCATAATATAATTTAAAAATACCTCATCCAAATGGAACCTTAGTGTTGAACTCCACTCCTAACTCCTATATATGATATGTGGAACAAATGCTCGAGATGCAAGCCTGTCTTTAGTTTACACAATCAGCACCAAACGCCAAATAGCGGACTCCAACAAGATTCACGACTGACGAAATCCCACTTATAACTCATAAAATTGATGCAATAGATTAAAATTCATGTAATAGATGATTCAATTGGAACCCTTAAAAAAAACATAAAAGTAAGAACGCTAATTCATTTATCCTTTTTTTTTTCCCACAAAAAATGTACTTGAATTATTTATTCCAGTCAACATTGAAAGTACAAGAATTGAACGTTAAAATTCTTCCTACATTATCAATATATAACGCAAGATTCTAATTTGGAAGAGTGAAAAAAACCAAAAAAGGCTGTTTAAAATCAATAAAGTTGGTAACTGACCGGATACAAAATTTCCACTAATTTCCTCCTTTAACTCGATTTGAATCCGATCATCCAATGGATTTGAGACTTGAGAGTGGATTCTTTTAACAACCCATAAAGATACTCGTTTGATGGATGTCTTGAATGTAATACATTGGAAAGGTACAATCTTTTGACCATGCAAAACGGGAAAAAAAAACATATATTTTGGCGAAGATGATTCGGGCAAGGATGGAGGAAAGATGTATAGGGTATTACGGGTCACACACAGTCACACAGTGGTGCATTTTCTGCTAGACTAGTAGTAGGTTTGACTTAGGTTAACGAGGAAGTAAAATATAGTAAAGTAAATCTGGTTGGAGCTATTGTTTAATGGGAGGGATACAGATGAACCAGTCGCAGTAAAGACATGATCAGCAGTCGGGACACAGAGTGGTCGGTGCAGATTAAAAGAACGAAAGCCAAAGTATACAAAAATAAGTTCAAATGCACAGCAATTGCTTAGAAGGTTGATGAACAAACAAATTAACAAGCATGGAATACGGGAATTGGGAATTCCACCATATGCAAATATGCAAAGAAAAAGGTGAGAAATTGAAGTAAAACAAATGTCACTTCTGTCTGGGGTCCAGACCCAGAACCCTTTATTTATGGGATGCTCCAGTCTCCACCGCTCCAGCTGCCTCCCCAGTCCCCCCCTGACCTGCCTCCCCTGTCCTCAATTTACTCTTTTAACTATTGCCATAGCCAAACCGGTCGTGTGCTTTCTGCTTTGCAGTTTGAATGTGTGTACTTGTTCCATTTATAAGCCATTTTGTTCATAGTTGATACTTGTACAAACATAACGACAAACTTTTCCTCTTTGCAGTTTGAACTTGCCATTCATGATTCATCCTTTATCAATCAAATGGTTTGAGTCCCGACTTACTTTTATTGCATTATCCTCAATGTTTAAACGTTTAATGGGGCTTGATGAATTCTCAGAATAATGAATTATCTGCATTTAGTAAACCAACTTATCAATCATGGTTAGTTTTTGGACTCCATAACATTAACATCTTCTAATTAAGGAAAAGGATTACAAACTGTTAGTTCTGTACCATTACTTTGCAGCTAAGCTAGAGGTAGACAGAAAAACAGGTTTCTGAGCGTAAACAAAAGAAAATGATAAAAGAAAAGCATAAAAAGAAGATATTTCTAAAACGTGGCGAAGCATGAATGGCTTATAAGTACTAAGAATCAAATTTCAAGGTGGAAACCATGACTAGGGAACAACATTCTGCATTGATTTTGGTTGTGTTGGAAAATAAAGATATGCCATAAAACACAAATAAATCCAATTTTCATACCACCAACAAAGTAACCAAGAGAGTTAAAAAAAAAAAAAAAAAAGTAAAAGCCAACTTGCTCTAGCAAGTTGGGTCTGTTTGGTTTCCTGTAAATTTGTGATTTATTTCAGAATTGCATTGCAAAATGAGTTGTTTGTTTTGTTCAACTTTTTCATCAAAATTTTTAAAACACAAAACAATGCTACAGTAATTATTTTTGCTACAGTAATTTTTATAAATAAAATATTGAATTTGAATTTGAATTTTAAATTTTAATAATAAATAATTCTTCCTAACACACTTCCCACTAAAATAAACTAATAAAATACTAATTCAAATTTAAATTTTAAACTTTTATTAATAAAAAAACCTTCAATACAAATCCCAACAAAACAAAATCATTTATTCCAAACACTTTCAAAATATTCTTTTCTCATAACAAATCCCTAGAAAAAAAATTTCTTGATATAATCCAAAAATAGTCTATTCAAATGGAGCCGGTCACTGCCTCAAGGCTTAAGTGTTTGGGTGATTGTAAGTTTAAATCCGATTGCCTACTTGAAAAAATTCATAAGTAGTGCCATTTATTTTTTTGGTATATTACCCTCTATTAATCCAGTTGGGTCAGATTTAAGATTGATAGAGTAGTAATAGGTTAAAAACTATCGCTAATGAGAAAAAAAAAAAAATCCCAACAAAGTAAAACTAATTTCTAAGAATTATTTGTGAAAAACAGAGGAATCATATTTCCCCAGTCAGTGACATGTGTCCATTTCCTTCTCTGGTTGGTTTTGGCTGCTGCTTAACAAGAACAAATTCTAGCAGTCTTTATCAGACACAGATACTACTTGCATTTGTGACAGATTACAAATTTTCTTCTTTCGGGTTGTGGGGAAAGGGATGAAACTGAAAATAGACGGTCACCCGAAATAACACTTTTTTTTCTCTCTCTTAAATACAAATACATTACAATATGCATATGAATTCAAGAAATGCAGTTGGGTCAAGCTATGATTCAATAACAAGCCTTGGCAAACCGTGAAAGCAACGAATAATAACTTTCAAATCAGGCTTATATATGCTTGCTGTCCCTCATTTGCCAAATTACGGTGCTAAAAGCATAGAATGCAGAATGAATATGCAAAAAGAATTGGTAGTAGTGGAGGCTGTGGAGCAACAAACAATTCAGGGAAGCATGTGTATATGTGTATTTGAAAAAGATTTTGCAGTTTGCACCCCACAATTTAGACCAGTGGCAGTCTTATTATTACTACGACATCCCGATAAGAACCTGACACCACCGCGCATTTGTGAATCATTTGGGTTTTTCTGCAAAATTTCGACATATAAAAAGTCAGAGAGATGGATATCACGGTGACAATCAAATTACATTGTCCTTTCCTTTTCAGTCCAAATGCTTACTTTTGAGTTAAATCATAGCAAGCTATAACAAGAAATTCAAAATTTATAAAAAAGAATTCAATAACGAAACAAAGAAAGAAAGAAAGAATTTGAGCTTCATATTTAGCATAATCTTTTTCTTTGATTTTACATTTACAATGATTTATTACAAAGCATCAAGTATCCACCACAACACCATAACTTCACTTCCACTCTCATATGGCAAATTACAGCAAAGTTGACAAATGTAGTGTTTCCTTTCAGCTTGTTTCTATCAGAAAATTTCCCGATTTTCTGTACAGAATAAACTAGCCAGCTACTATTTACAATCATAAATCACCATCCATACCACTAAGCTAAATGATTTAATTATACACATTTATGACCTTTCCGGTTGATAGCTGTTAACTGTAGTTGCTGATTCTTGTTCTCAACATGGAGATCAAAATCTTCTCAAGAATGGACGTCCAAAAGAGTTGGACTGAGTAGAACAGAAGCTTTTAGTCATCAGACAACTAGGAATACAAACCTGTTGGCATAAGAAAAGGTCGCGGTGTGAGTGTATAACATCCCATCAAAACGAGCTAAAGGTAGAACGGCAAATGACAAACCTTTCTTTAAATAACAGGAGGCAAAACGAGCTTCAGTGTAAACACTGTTTTTTTTGGCCCAACCTGCAAATGTGGATTGAATGTCAGACAAGAACAAGTCCATGGTAGAATATAAAGTTGAAATCTTCCTAAGAAGCCAACTCCATAAAGTTTTGACACCATAATTTTCTTATAGAGGTGAGAGTTTCAATTATCATAAACACATTGCCAATCCAGAAAAATTTGTGGCTCCTATATCATCTCTCAGTGGAAAATCAAAATCAGCACGCCACAAAGCAACCAACTTACTGGGTCATTTACTGTTAAATTGATTGAAGAAATATATATATATATATGATGAAATCATATGTCGGAATATCAATTGAAAGGCATCATCAACTGTAAAACAAGATAAACCAAATAGTAAAGGAATGAAAATAACCTGGCATGGGAAAGAACAGATTCATATTGACCGAGTTTGTAAATTGAATTTCTGACCATGTCATGGATTTCTGAGAGTCCTGTGCATAAGAAACTTGCTTTAGTTGACAAGATTAAATGATCAACGGACTAGCATTTAGACAGAAAATTATATCATTAGCTGTTCTGATCATACATTAGACTTTACTTGCATGGAGCAGGTATTTGAGATGTAAATTAGCATCATGAGCTCCAATGCAGCAAATTTCCCCAGTTAAGCTAGTGAGCAACAACACGTTCCTACAAAGCCAGAAAATGTTCAATGTGAAGCAAACAACAGAGGTTGAGAGATTGGCATCATACAAGTCAAAATAGAGAACATACTTCACTGAGGATCCATGCTGTAGAAAAAGTTTAGTCCACTGTATCCACGTGAGTATGGCAATAACTCTTCGACTTCAATTCGAGAACTAGAGCAACTCATACTTTTCTTTACTCGGCTACGGTTAATGGACTCGACCTCTGCTAAAAATATACTGTACACCGGTCTGTGGTCCGAGAATCTAGACTCACCACGAACATAAGATATTTGATGGAGTCCTTGACCGTACCACAATATACGATCACACCTTCATCAATTAGTATATATTAGCTTTGTCATTCAATGTGAATGGAACAAAACATGAGTAGGGAATTATCAAAGATTGCTCATTTAAATCATTCAATGTGAATGGAACAAAACATGAGTACGGAATTATCAAAGACTGCTCAATTAAATTATTCTTTTTCCTTGAGGGTGGGTAGTGGGCTATGTGTACTTGTATCTATGAATGTATTCAACATTATTAATCTCAATTCCAATCACATAACTTTTTAAACTATGAGATTCTGTTGCATGCAATTACTATCATGTAATCCAAAGACAGAAGTATTACCATGCGGGCGTTCTTCTTTTTTCTTTTGGGTGCATATCATCACCGGCATATCTGTCTGAATTATTTGAATACTTGTATGTAGGTGGAAAATATATTTTTCCTTCACCCCATCCATCGAAAACACGTCCTAGCCTCTGTTCTATCCTTAGCTGGAAACAAGTTTATCTCATTTTAGGTTGAGCAATTTAAACTACAAGTAATGTACAGCGAATTGCATTTGGTTCACTTACCTGGTCATTTTCTAGCAATACTCTCCAATTGCGCATCTCCACAAGTGCCTTGGTAGTTCGATAGGACAAAGCAATCCGATAATTCAAATCCCCAAGCCATATAATTCGACTAGAGAAAAAAAAAAACCAGATCTTAAAATTTTTGGTAAAGTATGAGAGTTCAAAAGGAGGAAACTTTATTGGAAGTAAAAGAGACTTACTCATGCTCAAGAATAGTTTGAGGGGAGTTTTCATCCCCCATGCCCCGAACTCTGGGAAACCTTGTTTTCCGCAGAATTTCCATTACATCAGCATTCCTTCGCAGCTCATCTCCATCCTTCTGTCCAGAGGTTAAATGGCTACAAACGAAGCAGAAACTTGTTTGGTGCAAAGACATGCTAATTGAAATTGAACCCTGGAAAACCCCAAAGAGAGAAATTACGGTTTTGGTTCACAATTTCACAAATTTAATCTCAAATTTACCATATTCTGATAAGTTAAATACACACCTTGTTTCCAAGATAGCCCATCAATCCTCTCCCCACACAAGACACTTTCATATTGCGGACGTCGTCTCTCAGATCACTCTTTATCCATACAGAGAGAAAAATCCCGACCATCTGCTTACTTGCCACCAAACAGTACCTTGACTGCCCTGGTTGTCTCTCTCTTTCATCCATGGAGAGAGAACCACTGTATGAAGCTGGTGAGTAGTGTGTCGAACAAGGAGAGTCGCCTTCCCCATTTTCATCATCAGAAAAGCCTCCCCATCTGACATTCGGATCATAATCACTCGGCCGGTTTCCAAACATAACCCTGTCACACACACTGAATCTACGATCAAGTCGAGGCTGTGACACTGAAATATCATTATCGGTCATTCTCATGCTACGGCTGAGTGTCTGAAAAGAATGGCGGTTGAAAAAAGATGAGGCCTTTTGCCCCATGGACCCTTCAAAGTCAGCATCCAGTTCAGCAATGGGATCAGGAACAGGGGAGGGCGTGTAGCAACCACCACTAGTGCCTGGAAGACTGTTCAGAGTTTTTCTAATTAGTGCTAACCATTTTTTAGCTGGGCCATTGTCTTCTGTTCCCAACACGTTACCAGCATTCAAAGGAACAATTTCTTGAAACCTTAGTGTCAAAGCCAGAAAAGAAGAGATTATTGACAAAATACTAATAGCTTTCAGAAAAGAAGTGATTTGCTTATTAATCAAACTCACCCAAGAACATAGATGTCAGCAGGAGGTGATGTATGCAGCCAATCTTCAAGATTCAAATAACTAGGTGGAGATTTTCCAGCCACATTCCATGTAGCCACAAACATTCTGTGCCAAAAATTTAGAGAAAACGGTCAATACTACCTCTAAATTGACAAGCTTTATAACCACAGGTACACTACATAATCAGACCTGTAATTTTGCACATCTCTGACTTGGGAGTCATCAAGGTCAATCTTGCTTCGCCGGATACGATCAGAGCTTCTTTTACTTGATTTCGCTGTTAATTTTATTTGGGATGACGTGAGACAAAGAATAATTTCATGGAATAATTAGCTCAAGAAGAGTAAATGCGGATTCATTTTACAGTCACTGTTACTCTTAATTGCGCTAAAAGAATGTTGTGGTCCAAAAGAAAATGCTGGTTGTGCGGTACTGCACCTGTTTTACTTTTCTTGATAGTGCATGCATTTCTCTCTGAGAAATTGTTCCTCCATTCTTCATCAACACCTGAAAAAGTAAGAACATAAAGTTACTAAAGCTGCGCCATTTCACAGTTACCGCATCCAACCAATATATTCCAAGCTTAAAACAATTAACAATTATGTAAATCTAAGCCAAGAAAATAACAATTATCAATTTCAAAAAGATGGGGCGAACAAAGAACAGATCTCAAGCTGCCCTCCACAGAGGAATTTCTCGAGTCATCAACGGTCCATAAGTTTCTTCTCAAAGAACAGTGATGGAGCAGAATAAGTTAGAACCCAGATTGCAAAGAAACCAAATTCGGTTTCAACCGCGAATAGATGAAGCGGACAAAAAGAATTATTCACGGATTCACCTGCATACACGACGTCGTCCGCGTGAAAGTCATCGGCTTTGCTCTTGATATTGAACCATTTCTTGACTAGTGTCTTGGGCCATGAAAGCTTCATCAAACATAAGAATCCCAAAAATAAGCATTCTTGCAAACAAGTCAACAATGCAGATTTTTCCGCAGCATTAAAAATCAGAACACAAGTGTTTTGAGTAATCCACAATTTTTTCTCTAACAAACCTTGGTTTTCTTGGAGTTCCCATCTCTCATTTTCTCAACTTCATATATAACTACTCAATGATCCACGGCACAAAAATCCAATCTTTCTGCTCCAGCCCTTCAAAATGTTACTGTGAACTCCTTTAGCTTCTTATATAGGTTACGAAAAGAATGAATAAGTTGATGAAGAAGACAGGGATGTCCCTTTCAGTATCTGGATACAATCATACAATCCCAAACCAATACAATCAAGAATCAAGAATCAAGAATCAAGATTTAGGAGTAGAGAAAGACTGAATTTTCAGTTTTTCTCAATTAATAAAGATAAAACAACCAAGGGAAAAGAGAAAAATCCCATTTTATTGGCATTGTCGTTTTGTTGGGCTACTTTCTTTATTAATGCGAATCCAATCCCAAAAACCCCGTTGGTTTTTTTTTTTTTTTGTTTTGTCTTTGGTTGTCTTCTGTAGGTGAGTCAAGAAAACAGGTTATGAAAAAAAGAAGGAAAGAGAAAGAGAGAATGAAAGAGAGAGAGAGAGAGAGACAACACTTGATGATGCGTGGAAGGAGGAGTACTTAAGATTCTGAATGTAGAACAAGACAATGAAGGGAAGGGTCATAAAAGAGAGGGAAGAGATGTGTTTTAGTGTGTGCCTGAAGGGTGGGAATGGTGGGGGTGGTTCACTCCTCTAAAACCTCGGTTCTGGATAGACAGCAAAGTATCGAATTTGAAGAGAATAAAGTGCAGCTTGGAGTTGTGGGAGCAAAACCATTCTCTCTCTTTTTTCTCGAGGCTTTTTTGCCTCAAATCCAAGGCCTTTCTGACCCTTGGGACTGATAGTGGCAAAGACAATGCATTTCTCGGTCACCCAACAAAAGACTTCAAAACTGCCCGGTCCACTTCTCTCTCTCTCTCTCTCTCTCTCTCTCTTAACTTTCTGCCCGCGGTCAGCAAAGTGAGGTTTGATCTAAAATCCAAGCAGTACCCATCATCATTTCATTTGGTCTTCCAAAAGCAAATCAGAAGCCAGAAAAACAAAGTGATGGGGATTCAGCCATTCAGGGAATGCTATTGCAGTTTTGCTAATGGAGTTTGTTTGCCTTTTGACATTTCTTCATTTTAAAACTCCTCCAGACCAGAGTAGTCTGTCCTTCTCAGTGGAAAGAAATCAAGAAAATTACAGCTGGGATAAAATTTGTATTTTGGGTTTAAAAGAGGCTCTAATTGAATAAAAAGACTTAAAACAGTGTGGGCTTGCTTTCTTTTTTAGTTTGGGAGTGATTTTATAGGGAATTTTGGTATGCCAAAAAGGACTGTTTCTTCTTCAAGTTGCCTTATTGGGTTATGAGAAATCAAATGCTTTATAGATTTTGGGAGATGGAATTTGTGTGGGGAATGGATATGTCTCCAATGTAGATTTCTGGGTTTGAGGGAATTTGTTTAAAGCTGATTTGGGTTCAACTTTAAACTTGCTGCCAGTCATACGGTGGTTTGAAATATTAGCAGCATGAATTCTTCAAGTATTCCTTGTGCAACAATATATAAAGAAAGAACAAACTGCCAGTCTGTTTTGGGAACTAAAGCCTCTTTTTGGTTGAATCCATACTTGTGTCCAATTGATCCCAAGCAGTAATCCCAGTTTGAGGCATTTCTGTTGATCAATAGGAGATTATATGGCCGATAAAACTTGAACTTATGCATGGATTAATGTGAATTTTTTTTTTGTGCTTGAAGAATGCCCTCTCAACTGAAGCACTTAATCACATAGATGTAGGATCTTGTTTGTTAAGCCAATCAAGGTTCTTTGGCCTTTGTTCAACTCCACCCACAACCCACGCCATCTCCTGGGGCAATGGGCAACTCTGTGATATGAAAATATTTTTTACCTAAGAGAGCTCTAAGAACAAAGTTATTTCTTGGATTAAGCTCTCCAGGCTTGAATTCTTAAATTGACTAATCTTAGTACACATGCTACATGTGGGAGACTGCGTATTATTCCAAAACTTGGTCTTTATGTTCATATTTCAAGGTTCTTACCAATCAAGTACCTCATTAGTTTAACATGTTCAAGGATTAAACTAATAAAAACTGACGGCGAATCACATCCAAAGTCCCAAAAAGTCCTAATCTGCAAATTTTCAAATGAGAATCCCTGACCAAAACTCCAATACTTCCCCCCATTAGGATTAGGCCATTACCTCCCTATTAGTGAATCTTCCATCGGCATTTTAGAGGCGCTAATGGTCCCAGTAATAGGCTGTCAAGACCAGTCTAACTCAGTGCTACTTGGCCGGTGAAAAGCTCCATCTTAATATAAATTATCATGGAAACTGGAAAGGGCAGAGAAAGAATTTGCTGGCCTTCCATTTTCTCTACTTGTAATTCATAGTGAGCTTGATTACTATAATTGGAAGTAAACGTCAAACGTGCTTCACTTCTAAATAAACCCATCATTAACATAGACGTGCATTAACATAAACGTGCTTCACTTCCACAAACCAAATATTCTCGTATTACCAAATGCCCAATCATACGAAGACTGCAATAATAATTATTATAATAATAATAATGGCAATCCACTCATTAGCTTGCATTCTGTTTAAGAGGAGACCTATAATTTAAATTCAATCATTCAATATTTCAGATTTGAATATCCCAAGTCTTATTAAGCTCGTAATTATGCAAAAGAAAAACAAAACTAAAACCATATGGATCTCACTTTCAAATATCGCAGTTTAAAGCATAGTTCACTCAGGAAAAGGATTCTTGTTTTGGAGAAAAGGATGGACGTCCAGCCTTCCAGGGCTATGCTAAAAGACAACCAGAAAACAAAAAAAAAAAAGGAAAAAATATTTTTCTTATAAACAGTAGAACATTAACAAGTCACTTTCTTGTCTAACTTGAGTGCAGTAGCAGCCCAGATCAATGGACTTGCATGAGGATCCTGTCATTGTCACCAGATCAATGGACTTTGTAGGAGGATCCTGTCGCTTTCTCCAACTCTCCAATTTACAACCCAAATTCTCAACCTTAACCTATCATGCTATGAACCCCGTCTATTTCCTTGTATTTATCTTCTTGCCTGTCATAACTACCACTTTCACCCACTGAATGCAAATATGCAAAGACAAATTTCTAGACAAAATTATGCAAAGTCATAGAAAACCAACAGTAGGCAATGCCAAGTAAATTCATCTAACACAACACGTTTTCATTTTGAGCGAGTTCTTGTGCTATTTTATACTATAATTTTTGGATTTAAAATCAAGGCTCTAGTGATGGAGAATGAAACATTAACTAATACTAGCATCAAAGATTCAACTTCCAAGAACACCAAAAGTCAAAGCCAAAATCCCACTTCTAAAAACACTCAAAAACTACAGAAAATGTAATAGATCCTCAAAAACCTATTAATCTAACTCTCTGAAAACGAATAACAAACGAAAAGGAAGAAAATCAAACAAAATTTACAAGCAATTCAATCGAATTGAGGTTTCATTTTGAATTTCATCCTTTTAGAAACTATTTTATGTATTGGTGTTTCTCTATAGCATAGGAAGGAAGAATATCAACCCGAATTACAAACAATTCAGTCTGATTAATCTAGCTCTCTCAATAGAATGTAGTGGATGTTCAATTATTGTCGGGTAATACAACAGACATCATTGTTTCTGAAAGAAAGATAACTCTGCATATTTGTTCATTTACTATATAATTCTGCGTAGCCATTAGAGATCAGTAAATGCAATAATTGAGTAAATGAAGACAATAAGCAGTAGGTTTGTCTTTTTCTCAAACAAAGAGAAGAAATTCTAACAACTTGGATGAACTCAAATCAATGATTAAGAGAATAAAAAAAATCCAACTATGCAACCAATGTGAGGAACTGGCATAGAGAGGTAGGAGTAAACGTTTTAGTGTCCAAAGCTTAATCATAATAAATCAAAAGGTAAAAACATATTAAAATCAGTTCAGTGATTTTCGTATCGTGTAATGACTGTCTAAAGATCCAGGCATTCAGCTCAGTTCAGTTCAGTTCATCCCCAGACAGCCAAGACAATACCAAAGCCACAATCTTGTAGTGGTCCATCAAGTTTAAAGAAGATGATGTTAAACCCAAACTTAATTTTTGAATTTGACTTTTTCCTACAGCAAAGCCAGCAAATGAATGGTATCCACATGCTTATAACAAATTTCTCTTCCTTGATTATATGGATTCCTAAATTTTAATATATTTTCAACTCGGCTAAGAGAAACCCAAACATAAATAAATGCACAAGCAACAAACGCTAGGGGACCAAACCCACCCCCGAAGGGTCAATCAATCTACGGTATCTACCCAAACATCCAACAAAATTTCTCTTTTTATTTTCTTTTTTCCGCTCAATGGTCCAATTATAATAAAAAAAAGTTTTGCAGTTGTTAATTATAACACTTACGCGCCAACCTCACACAATCTAACCAATGAAGAATCTGCATATTGGGGTCCCTCTCTACCACAACATCAGAAACCGTAATCTGAACAGTGCCTCTGTAACCGCTGATCCTGCCACGAACTCTGGCGAGAACGCCGAGTTGGACACCGGAAGCAAAGTCGGTTGCCGCTTGGGCAATCAATCGAACATCTGACGGGTTGCGACGAGAAAAGTAAGGAGAATGAAGCTGATTGAGCCAGAGGACACACGGGATACAGCCGAAGCCATCGTCTATTGTAAATTTCACAAACTTTCCCGGCTTGAAATCTCGTGTTACCACGATTCCGAGCGTCTCCGCACGGGAGAGACGCTTGCCTCTGCGGAGGAAGGAGGATGAATCTGATGGGGAAGGCGTGAGTTTCAGTAAGTCGTCGCCTAAGAGTTTAACATAAGTATTGTACAAATCATCCATATCGCAGATGATTTTTACGAACTTTTTTACATTTGTGAATTGCGAGCTATAATGATTTCTAGCGCTATTTGGCGGGAAAACTATAGCTTTGAAGTTTGGAGTTCTGGTAATGTATTTAAATTGGGTTTGGCTGAAAATGGCAAGTAATATGTAAATTAAGGAGGCCTCCACCTACAAATGTATTGCTAACAACGTTGGACCACATCAATTGGATAATATGTTGTTTTAATTTGGGCTCTCTAATTCTTTCCTTTCCTGGCTACCGCTCTCTTATGGCTTTAGCTTATCCCAAGTTTATTGTCCTTGGAGTTAAAGCAAAAAATATAAAATATAAATACTTGAGAAAAACACAATTTTAACGTGCGATTATTTCTTATATGAAACACGTCTCGTATATAAATCTGTTTCCCAAATTTTTTGTATATATACTTAGTGTGCAATGAGAGACATGGTTGGTTGAATGAGTTCTCCTCTTTTTGCAAGGATGGATTATATATCAAATACTACATGTTAACAAGAATTATAGCATACGCAGTAAATGAAGGAAGAAAACTTAGCCATGTCATGTGATGATTGATGAGTCGAATTCATTGCGATCTTGAACTGGAAAAAGAATCGTCAAGTTAATGGGTAAGACCATGAAAGTGCAATATATCCCTATCCAATTTACTATCCGCATTAAATAGACAGTATTCGGCCAGGGACCAGTTTTTTGGGCTTTAAGGCCAAACACTTTGCCTTCTATCACGTGGACTGGAAAGAATTTTGTACCCAAAGAAAAAGAAAGCTGAGTGGTTGAGCTGCATCTTTTGGATTGTATCATCTAGTGTATCACTATTTATAAATGTGACACATTTGCTTTTAGATAATAAGTGATTAGTAAACTCTAAAAACTCTGGTATTAGTGTCTCGGACTAAGATAGGATTCATTTCTTTCATTCCCTTTTTCGTTTTAAGAAAATTTTGTGTTGGGCTTGTGAACCCATCGAACACTGCTAATGTTCGAAAGCCCAGGTTGCCAAGTTGTCTACTCTTCTCGGAAGAGAGGCCTTAAATTCAGACCCAAAGCAACCAACTAGATTGAGAATCTATCGTCAGGAGGGTGAAAACGGTGTCGTTGCCAGCCAGCTTTGGGTTCGGAGATCAAGATCCTGGAGTTCCTTTCTCACTCAATCTCCAATTGGTGGGTGGGGTGGGGTGGGGTAGTGGCATCCATATTTCTGGAACCAGAAGCTCAGTTCAATTGTTTCTTTTATTTTAACGACGTAATTTAATTGTGTTTTCTATTACATTTTCCTTTAATCTAATTTATGCAATCATTTTAATTTCTACATAAAAATTTGTAGCCCAGTTCATACGCAACGCAACAACTGTATAGCATGAAGAGGGCGGCTCCATGGAGTTACGGAGAAGACGATGACTCTTCCTCCTCCGATACTAAATCTTCAAGCCTTGATACCGCCAATGAGGATAACGTAGATTCAGTGAAGAAAGAAACAAAAAGCCAAGCTTTCCCCAGACTCAAAATTTCCAAAGGTTAGGTTAGGTTAGGTTAGGTTAGGGACGCTTGTTCTATTATCTTTGTTAAATCCTTGAACTATACAAGTTGTACTTTCTTTGGGCTATTTTATTTTTGGTGTGCTGTGAATTTTTAGTTTACAAACAATGCTTTTTTTGTTTTCAATTTGTACAGAAGCTGAGACTTCTAAGAGGAAGAGCAAGAAAGGAATAGATTTGGAAGCACTAAGTAGGCATGGGTATAAGGGTGGAGTATCAGTATTGAGTGTGCCTCCGCCAAGGCAGGCAGATGATGAGAAGCAGGATTGGTCGTGGTCTAAAGGGCAGGAAAGTCGAGCCAAGGAGAATGATGAAACTTATGAGGATAGATTGAAGACTAGAGCTGCCCTTTTTGAGGGAGAGCAGCTGGCAAATGTGCAAACTCAGAGAGAGAAAAGGGAGATTTCTTTTTCACAGAAGGAGAAGAGGAAGAGAGATCTTGGTCAGGCTAGCAGAGGGAAGAACTATGTTGAAGAAGAGAAGAGGCTTTTGAGGGAAAGTGGCGTTTACTCTGGCTTTGATTCTTGAATTGTAAACAGAGACCTTTCTGGCTTTCTTTTTTGTGTTAACCGTGGAATCACCATCCTAATCCTTACTGTACTATCTTGTTGTCTCTACCTTTGGAATAAGAGCAACTTTGTTTGTTGATAATTTTTTGCTCCTCTAAAATTTAGTTAAAGAACAGGACACGGGAGTCAGGACATCCCGTTCAATTGTATGTACTTGAGCTGAAGAATGAGGAGACACGGTAAGAAATTATGCACAGGACATCATAAAACATTCAATTAGGACATCATATAACTATTATGCAATTTGAACAGTGAACAATGAACGACAGTTAAAAAAAAGCCTATTTGGCTCCAAATGTGATACAACTTGCCTCCCTTTTTAGTTTTTGTAGAAAATCAAATTTCCACCCAACCCATTCCACTTAGTGGCAATTTTTTGAACATCGACACAAAATACATATATACTTGGATCACTCATTTAATAACGATACAAGAGTTATTGTATCATTTTTATGGAGGTGTAGGAGATCTGAGTTCTCTATAAATTGCACCAATGGTGTTAGGAGTTGTTCTGCAGCAACCTCCAACAAGAGATGCTCCTACTTCACACCACTTAGTCACGTAGGATACAAAATCTTCATCTGAAACCCCAGTATTTTGCTGCAATGGAAATACAAATACATTGAGGACAGACTCAAAGTGCATTATAACACAGAGAACTGAAGAAAGCATTAACATTGAAGTTTTGCTTCTGGTATTCACATAACAAATAGGAGAGAGAGGCTCTTTAGCTAGTCAAGAGAGAGGAATCAAGCCTATTGGCAAGAAAGATCATGAATTATATCTCATTTTTAAAGCTGTAACAAAGTTTTCACATCAAGGATATACAAATACTAATTTACCAGGACGGAAAAATAGGGGGGCTCAGAATTTTCCATCTGGCAGATAAACAACTTTTCGCAGTTTAGAGCTACAAAAGAACTCAGAAAAATGAAACCTCATACAAAGATTAAAAATAGAAAAAGAAAAGAAAATGATGTTTTCAAATAACAAACTCAGAACAGATAAATATATCCAAAGACAATTTAGCCATGGCAAAAACCAGACAATAAGGAAAAGCACTCACCACCCACTCTTTTAGGTCCCCATCATAATTCTCACCACTATTTGGATATATAAGAATCGGTTTGAGAGTCACCTGATGGAATCAAGTTCACAATTACATCATAGATCCAAAAACAAAAAAGTTACATCCTTACCCTACTAGATTTAAAAAAAAAAAAAAAAAAAAGAAAAGAAAAAGAGAGACTACCTTCTTGATGGAAAGAATCAGGTCCTCAATAAATCTGGGAGGAGTACAGTTAATTCCTACAGCAACAACTTTCTTGCATGATTCAGCAATTGCAGCACATTCAGACAAGGAATCACCACTGACCACATTTTTACCATCCTTAGAGTTGAAGGACATCCATGCAGGAACATTTATGTCTTCTTCCTCAAGAAGCTGAGCAAAAGCCTAAAAGGAGCAAAGAAACTTCTTGTAAAATAAAAAGTTACTTTCAGAAAACTGAGGATCTACATATGATTATATTTGCATAATCATTTCTATTTCCTTTCTGGAGAATTATGTATTGAGAACTAAAGTTGAAACAGGTTCGCCAATATCCTCATCAATCTGGTTATTACCTGCGCTTCAAGTTTATTTGGTACTGTTTCAAAAGCTATCAGATCAGGACCAGATTCTGCAAGAAGCTTGATCCTTCTACGATGAAAATCCTTTAAAAACTCTAAATTCATAGCATCACCATAGTCCCCACTGTAAGTGCAAGAGGAAGAATATTAAGAGGACATAATTGAATGTGTCAAGTTTAAAATAAAGGCAAAAGTTTGTATTGCTAAGAGAACATGCTGTTTGTCAAGGTATCCCCAACTAGAACAATGTATTGACATGTGTGTACATGTACATAACTCAATAATACCAGAAAAAGTGAATTCTCATTCAAAGATATCAATGCCCTGCACTGAAGTCACAAGAATGTTGTAGCTACAACTTGTCAAAACACATTTCAGGAGCATTAATTGGTTTAAAAAGGCAGTTTAAAGGACCAATTGAATATCAAAGAACAATAAAGCCAACATGCATTTTCTAGAGTGATAAAAAAACATAATTAAGGCACTAGGATGACTGAGAGAACTAACAGAGCCAAATCAAATCAACTTATTGCAAGAGCAACAGCTCTTTGCTACAGTCCATTGTTGCTCAAAGCAGAAGTACACATTGCAACACCCTTGATAGAGAATGTCATAAGATAACTTTTGCGTAACAATCACCTGTATTCAGAACCATCAGCCAAATAAGCCCCATAACTTCCCACAGATGCTGCGACTAATATAGGCCGATGTTTGAGAACTTTACCATCAGCAGTATGGTCGGAAGAGGAGTCACTGCATCTCTCATAGTATATTTTTCGAGCCTCACAAGCTATTTCAACACTTCTCTTGAGCAATGCTTCACTTTCTTCTTGAGAAAAACCTTTGGCCTTAAAACCTTGGATGGTTGCCTGTTCAATTGAAGAATCCCTGATGTTAAACTTCATACGTATGGATATTTATATGCAGATATAGAGATATATATATATATATATAAAGAGAGAGGCCTAGACAACTTAGTCCACAGTATTACCTGATAAGATGCTGTAATTATTATGTCTGCACCTGCTTCTAGGTAATCAAGGTGCACCTGCTCTCCAAAGGAACATGGTTACTCATGCATACGCAACAAAACCGTCCATTTAAGCAAAAGAGCTGGATATGGAGTGAAAGGATATCAAACAAGAAGGGAAATTTTGTAATAAAAAGTTTCGGCAGTTATCAATACTGCCTACAGAAGCCAATACGTTTGCTTACAGATTATCTAGTAGGATCACTGCTGAAAATAATGCCATGCATTGCTTTAGAAAAAATTGATCTTGGCCTCTTTTAGTTGAACTCTGAAATATTAAGAGAGAGAGAGAGGGAAAAGAACAAGTGTTGCTATAGGAGAAAGTTCCAGTCAAAACTTGCACAAGATAAGCAATTTGTTAAGAAAATAGTGGTTCCTTTCACCAAGAAAACTGATTGATGATATTCTAACTTCAGGTAAGTGCTTTGCTAATGCATAAGGAAGTATTTTTTTGGTCAAGAATCAATCTTTTATTTACCTTAAAAGAATTATATAGAAGTCAAATATTGGTTTCTCACACCATCACAGTGTTAACAATAATACCGTTTCCCCAGAAAAAAAAAAAACAGTAAATCACCCAGTACTCCAATCCCAAGACCACAGGGTGGTTCAAGCTGGTAATTTTTATCACTTTGTGTTTTCCAGGTCTAATTACAGAACTCGACCATTCAGTTTAAAAGCTTCAACTATTCATGGCCCAAAGTTCTTATCAACCAATTCCCGCATTATACGCTCATATTATCCATACTTCTTCGATTGATAAAAATATAACGTCAAATCGGTTCGAATTAATTGAAACAATTAAAAACAGAAGATATTTCATAGCACGAGGAAAATTAAAAACTTGTGATCAGAGAGGAGGCGTCAAAAAGATTGAAAATACTGCGAATGACATAAAATAGGACCAAAAAGGCATACATCCGTGCTTAATAGTAGTGGTCCTACTGGAGTATGATATTTAGATAGAGATTTTACCGAACGGATGAGGTGAGGGGAACTGAGGAGGCATTTGGCGCTCCAGAGAGGATCGTTGAGGTCAGCACCTTGGCGTTCCAGCTCCGTCGCTAAACCGCCGTCAATCACAGCGACGCCACCAGATTTACTCAGGAAATCTGAAATCAACGGGGAGGAGGAGGAGGAGGCATTAGCAGTTTCGACGAGTCCCATGTTCCGTCAGAAGCGAAATCCAGTGGCCTTGCTTCACTAGGCCACGAGTTAGGAGAGCCCGCTTCTGCATTTATTTATATAGTCATTGACTTAGACTTAGACTTAGGGACCGTTTTATAAAATTGAAAACTGGGTGAAATTTGAAATAAATAAATTGATAAATTATACTTATTTCATAAATTCAGATACTTTCGCTTATATAAAATATAAAATATAGTATCTGAAAATGTAAGTATATATATATATATCAATATATGTAATATTTATAAATGTGTAAAAATTTATAATGGTTGAAAATGTGCGTGTAGTATATATAAAATTACTTGTATTATGTATTAAATATGTATAATATGTATATTATGAAATTGTATGCAATTGGTAAAATACTAAAATATATGTAATACCTGTAATTTTGTATAAAAAGAAAAAAAAATAATTTTAAATTGTCAAGAGATTCAAACTATATTAACAGTACAAAATAAATAATATTTTAAAATTCTAAAAATATTAAATGATTAATAATCATAAAAAAAAATGATGAGTTAAAATAACAGGTGCACGGTGACGTTCTACCTGTTATAACCCCTTACATTGAGTAAATACATCACACTTATTACGACCTGAGTAAATATCCATATTAACATTATAACACACACACACGTGTCTTTATACAATTGGTGGTTATTAACAATTCAGTACATTCTCGTACATTTCACCAAACTCTGAAATCAAGTATGAATTAAACTTAAAGCGTTTTCTGAGCCTTTTCACTTCCAAATATTTGGACAGCAATTAATATATTTATTTGTAAATTGCAATAGAATGAATATTATGACACTAATGATTCTTAAAAAAATGTTCCTATATTCTCTCAGCTTCAGCGGTACAAGACATTAAAAAACAGGAGGCATGCACCGCACCGCACCGCAGGAATCGGCTTTGGGCGGAAGCAGGGTGAGCTCCATCATGGACCACGCTTTGGGCCAAAACAGAAGCATCCAATTCCACGAACTTTGTCCTCAGGAATCATACCACCGCCCATGCTAGTATCTATGTCCTCCAACAATCTCACCACCTCATCCATCTCAGGACGTTTATTTGGATTTGCATCCCAACACTTGCTCATAACACTTGCTAATGCACTTGGGCAACATCTTGGAATTTCTGGCCGTAAATTCTGTCAAAACAGGCCCAGAATAATATGTATAACATTTGTCAATATCATATCCAATTTCAGGAATGCTAAGCAAAAACAATCAATTGTTGTGCTTTCTTGTTCATTTTTATTCAAAGAAAGGAACCAACCAACCATTAACCATGTTCAAACTTAAAACACAATTGCACTGACCTGATTAACAACTGCAGAGGACAAATCAGCAAAGCTCAGATCAGGATAAGGCATGTCACAGCAGTAAATTTCCCATAAGCATATGCCAAAACTGTACACATCGCATTTCCTATTGTAAGGCTTACCATCCAGGACCTACACAACAAGTTGAATTTCATGACATTAAACTTTCACACATTTTTACTCTCAAATGCGTTATTAATAGCAGCACCATTCAGCACAGAATTAATTCCATCATTCAGGCCGCCGCCGGCGATTCCTACCTCTGGAGCCATGTAACCAAGGGTACCAGTTTCCCCAGTCATGTCCCTCGGATTCTGAGCTTCAACTCGAGCTACCCCAAAATCAGCAATTTTTAAAGTCCTCTGTGCATTTAGCAACATATTTTCTGACTTAACATCGCGATGCACAATCTTTTTTGAATGAAGATAACTTAATCTGCCAAATCACAGACAGAAAGATAGCTAAGCCTTTCAAATTAGAGTTATGCCCACAAAATGATAAAAAAATAAAAAATAAAAAACTGCTAAGATTAGTTGTCTCACCCTCTAGAGAGATCCAGAGCAAGTTGAATCACCACCTCGAAAGCAAGTTTCTTTCTACAATTTCTGATCAAAAATTTTTTCAGAGTACCACCTGGAAGGTATTCTACAACAACACAACATGCACTAGATGGTAGGGAGTTATGACCATCAATTAAACTGCTATTAGAAGGAATTTTAAGGTCTGATGTTCCCATTGAAGCTCCAATAAACTGCAAGAATTACGAAGAGAGTCAGAAAAAGTAGACTCGTTACCGCTATATGGGAATAACTTTTTCATCCAGGTATGCCATAGCTGATAAACGGCCAGATATGATAACCAAAAAGAAGCAGGATAAAAATGGCAAGCAACTTGAAGACGCAATCATAGTTATGAAAGTGCATCCAAATTAAGAGCAAGAAGAAAATTGATAAATAATAACCACCTTTGTCACGTTAGGATGGTCAAGTTTGTGCCAAACAGCAACCTCCTGCTGAAATGATGCACGAAGAGCAGCAGTTTCAGCAGCTGTTGCAATGCCATCCTCTCCCCAGTCTAATACCTTCACTGTAGACTCAGAAATCACAAAGCAGTGAGAATGCTAACAAGAATTGATATCATTACTTAATGCAGCTCTATCATTAAATGATTCAAATCATCATAGAAATACCAAAACCATGTATCTGGTTCATTACAGAACAAGTGACAAAAATGCCACAACTATTGCAATCTATGAAAAGGTTATAGATGCATTTAAAAGTACATTCGAGCGCATGAATATGTGTTTCCCATACACATGTGTGCAGTTTATGTGATTGATGACCAGAATTATCTGATCACCATGAAGTAAACTTGAAGAATTTTCACATCATCTACAGCAGAACAAAAAGCAGAGGAGAATGGATTACAGCGTGACTATCTCTATTCATCATTGGCCAAGATTTTTGAGTTTTTCCTTTCTCTATCTTTACCCTGTAGAAATAAAGGCTGTGAAGTGGCAATACTTCACACTAAATGGATGTGCCTCTCCCGCAATACAACTATAGCAAGTAGTCTAATCTCTGTTTATTCTTACATCCTCCCTTAAATGTAGAACCCCAGTTCATAGCTTTTCACATGCTCCTCGAAGAATTTATTTAAACTACAATAAATCAATCACCGACAGTTTACAAAAGAACATGCAGGGCAAATTGATTGATGCAATAACGACCAGGCAAAAAGCATCCATTGACCAAGTAATAAATTGTCAAGGTCACATAAGGATAAAAAAAGATTCAAACTTGGCAAAATAATTGAATATCAGATTGACAATTTAACATAATCCAGGGAGACAAATTAATGATGAAATTACCAGCGACATCAAGGCCATCATAGACACCTCTATATACTGTTCCGTAAGTACCATGAGCAATAGCATGCCTGATATCCAACTTAGCTAAATCAATTTCCCACTCCTCCACAAGGGCTTCTCTCTCTTTCGACCAAACCGCAGATACTTGCTTATCTAGCAGCACATCCCAGCTCTTGAAATCAATCTGATCTGCTCTCAAAAACGTATCTTTATTGCTAAAATAACCGGAGCCCTTGGACTTTGATTCCAAAGCTCCGTCAGCTCCTTTGGTTTCGCCATTCTTGGCCATCCCAACAACCTCCCCTCCACCACCAGTCTTCAAATCCACCCCTATATATATGGGATTCGAAGTAAAAACTCTCTTGAATCCCACTAAAGCAAGATCACTTGTTTTTGAGAAGTTACCAAAAAAAAGGCTCTTGAATTCAGCGCATCAGATTCTTTTAAAGCATAAAACATGTATTGTAGAGAAACACTAAAATCCAAATCCAGAAAAGGGAAGAAGATTAATCTTACAGAAATAGGAAAGCATTACAGGGAAAAAAGTGTAGTGAATTGTATCCTAGAGAAACACTAAAATCCAATTCATAATAAAAGAAGAAGATAAACTTTACAAAAGTAAGCAAAAAAGTGTAGACTGTAGTGGGCATCAAAACAAGAGGGGAGAATATAGATAAAAGCGCAGAAATAGTGCAAAGTAAAACTGAAGTTAGTTGAAGCTTAATGAGGATAAACAAGTAGTGAAACTGTGAAAGAATTTAAAATAATTAAATAAGAGATTGGTCCTCAAATCTCAAAATTTGAAAGACCGACATGTCAGCCAAAAGTAAGGCTCATGTGGAGAAAAAGTTCATCAATAACTCTAAGAGTCAACGCAGCACAGGCTTATAGGACTAATCATTTTAGGATAAAATATAGTAAATAAATTCTCCCAAAATTATTGTTCTATTTTGGAATGACACTTTCTAATTTATTTCTAATATTTTAACAATTTTTCAATTTCTATAAATAATTAAATGAATTAATAAATTGAATTTTATATATGTTAGAGAACCTAATTTTTAAATAAAAAAATAAATTTACTACTTCGTTCATTTGTATAATATAAATTTAAAAAAAAAAACTAATTTATTTATTTTAATTAATTAGTGAACTGAAGGAGTATTAAGTGTTTATGTTACAATTAAAAGCTAATAGTTGAAGGAGACATAATTGGGAATGATTGATGGGGACGTTTTTGCTTGTTCGTGGGCTTCATTTCATCTCTCCGTTGTCAGCAAGCGTTGAGGATGTAATCTTGTTGACTTGTGCGTTGACTAATCAGTATTTTTGCTCCTTTTTAAAAGGAGACACACAACTTATGGATGAACTAAGTCGAATTCAATCCTTATCATTGAGATTTTGTTTTTCTCTAAAACTCAAATCACGAGAGTTAGGGCAGCTGAATAATCGATTAAGCGAAGCACATGAACTGACGAACATCCTCTTGGTGTTTATGTTCTCAATCATAGTATTTATATTTTAATTCTCAATTTACTCACGGGCCAATAACCCAAAAAAAAAAAGAAAAAATTGTTTTGCTTAATGCATTATGTGATTTGATATCCATTTAAACGCAGGTGGTTCGTTAAAATCTCTATCACTTTTATGTATCATTTTTTTATCACTTTATAATATTCAGACATTTTGTGTATCACTTTATAAAATTTTGACATATGGATACTAGCATCACAATTCACAACCATGAACATTATATCTTGTAGGACATTTGGTAGCGAAGCACAGGAACGCCCTCCTTGGTGTTATAGTTGCAGGATAACAGTTGAAAATGTCATATACGTAACGGAACCTAATCTGTTGATGTTTAGGACCAACCCAATCAATAGTCCAACCATATTTGATATTTCCCCATTCGGCCACTAATCACGTCATATTGGATTCATTCCATCTTCCTAACATTTTCTCCCAAAAAAAAAAAAAAAGAAATAATTTCGCATCATACGAAGGCAGTTGATCAAGTGGGAATAAGTAGCTTTGCAAATTGTTCAAGATGTCCCTCAGGGCATGGGCATAATTTGATGTAGTAGTAAGTGAAATCCGTGTTAGAATCAGTAATTTCATTTCACCTGGGATACTGGACAAGGCTTTTCCTCCTAGATAGAGCATAAAGAATAACCACTGTTATTGCGGCATATTCTGTTTGTTTGCATATCCTCCTCCTCTTCTACTGAGGTCGCCCATGAAGTCTGAATGCACAACTTTAGGTATACTGGCATTATCTTCACCTATCCTGTCAAACCCATGATAATATACAGAAGAGGTGTCAGATCAAAGAATGCCAACCTGAACAATAATTAGAGCTATATTGTAGTTTTCGGGTTCGATTATTGTAGTTGTTGTTCTCCTCTTTAACAAATTAAAAATTTCGATGAGGCGCTAATCAACATGGACTTAGCCACTTAGAGAATATGGTTTTTAATCCTTAGAGCCACACCATTATGGAAAATGTGCCTCTTGCCAACACGTGATATTTCAAAATGACTTGCATCCCCAATGTCCATTGAAAGGAAACAAAAGTTATCTCACAATGAGAACCATCAACGGTTGTCCCAAGGTTGATAACTAAAAAGAAAAAAAAAATGTATTTTGAGCAAGAGTAAGATTAGAGTAAGATGGGTAACCTTAATAGTGAAGAGAACGTTTCCATCAAAAACCTGTTGGCCAGTAGTGAATTGAAGACCACTAATATAACCAGCGGTTGGTGCCTTCACGACATGCTAATATTGCAAAGAGAAAAAGAAGAGGAAAAATGAATATTAAACTGGAGAAGAGAGTTAAGCAAGTTTGATGAATAAAATGGAAGAAAAAAATCTACTGGAAGCTTCAGTACAAACCTCCATCTTCATTGCTTCTAATACCATTATAGATTGCCCTTCCTCAACTTTTTCCCCATTGTTTACTAAAAGTTTAACCACTAAACCAGCCATGGGGGCCAAGGTAGTTCCAGGAGGATGAGATGCTGCCTCCACAGCCGGCTTGTGTTGCTTTTCATCATCATCAAGGAGGACAAGGCTCATCTTACGTTTAAATTGGTGATGGTAAGAACCATGCCATATGTGAATGTACTCAGTTCCATCCTACAAGTAGAAAACAGAAATCTATTCTGATTCAGGAGAGAGTGCATCTCTTAGGCAGATTGCTGGTGGTTGATTAAATATATGTTCCCTGTAAGATTTCTTATAGTATTTGAAGTATTAAATGTGTGCATGGAGATTTTACCTTTGAATAAAGAGCTAAATTGACTTTCATGCTTAAGCCACCAACTTCAACTTTAAAATTCAGGCTGTCAAAGTGTGTTATCTCAATCTCAAGTGCAGGTGAATTGCTGCCTTCTATCTGCAAATACATTTAAAACTGCGGTTGGTCAGGACAAATTGAACTGCAGAAATTATTAGTTCTTTTACCAACTTCAAACCTGAACAATGCGCAATAGAAGTACCTCAATCACATATTTTCCATCAGGCTTATAAGTGAGGAAAACCTTTAGTAATTTTGTAATTCTGCTATAGTCATCATCCCATTCCAATTCCATTGTCTGCCTAGTAGAATGATGCATTCTAAAAGGAGGATGAGAATACCATAGAGAGAGTCCCCCTGTCCAGAACAACAAATGAAGTACTTAAATAGTGTTATCAGTGACGAAAGCAACAAAATAGACATGGCTGGATATCAAATCTACCGGGAATGCTTTTTTCTGCTGTCGCATTTTCCCTTTGAGAAATACAAGCAGCTAGAATAGATGCACCATGTATAGCAGTATCATATGCTTCTTGTGATAATACAGAATCACTTGGATCAAGGAATAGATCATCTTTGTAGTGCTCAATAAAATGGGTTTCAACTTCTCCATTTTTGAAAGCCTTGTGATTTGCAAGTTTCGAGAGAAAATCAATATTCGTAGGCAGACCCGCAACCTGTATCATCAAGAAATGATAGAAATTGAATTATAAGGGTATTTCTCATTGCAGATCATTGAAATAAAAATTGAGATTTTCTTTTTAGAGATCTCCAAGCATGCTGTTAAACCAGTTATTTACTAACATAGTACTCAAAGACTGAAAAATATAGATGGGACAATCACCTGCCCACTTGATGAAATAGCTATCTAAACAGAAATCGGACTGGTATTACCTTTGAAGAGATTATCATTTTAGGAAACTATACACTTGGTAATAATGGGTATGCTGGAAATGTTTTCGTCATTAAAGTTTTGCATGCAAAGTAGAAAGCTGTAAAACTATTTATGGGTAAAAGAACCAAGCCAAGCTGAAGGTCAACTTTTTAGAGGAAAAAGTAAGATTCTAGAGATCAGGGACTCAGGGAGGTAGGATTGATATCAGTAAAGCTGAAGGGTATGTTGCCAACAATCAAACTTTAATACAACTCAAGGTTGCCTCCATTGCCTCTCCAGTTTGGCGTAAAATGCACTTATCATGTCGAATTGGATCCAAGTGCCAAACTTCAACATTTCATATAGGAAAGAGCACTTCAGCTAAACGTCTGGTACATAAGTTGTACCTGAAACTTAGACAAGCAATCCTTCAATTTGATTAGAGCAGCAGCACGATCTTCTCCCCACACAACAAGTTTCGCAATCATGGGATCATAATGCACACTAACAGTATCCCCTTGTTCAACTCCAGTCTCAACTCTAACTGCAAAATTGCATATACTGAAAATGAGTACTTTAAAATGAAACATGGAAAACTAATGAGGATAATACATAACTTGATGGAAAAGCGAAAAAGTATAACTAGGGTGTGTGACTGTAAACAAAACTAGAGCTCCACAAGTACAGAACTGATGGCAGCACAAATTTTATTACTAGTAAAAGGTCTCAAGCTATGGAGAGTTTGAGTTTAAAAAGGCTGTCAAGTAATTCTGTTTCTGAAAAATCAGCAGTAATAGCACCAAAAGCCCTTCAAGATATGCTACCCAGTTTCATGTGACTGCACCTTCTGGTGAAACTTGAACTGGACGATAATGATGTAGAACACCAGTTGCGGGAAGAAATCCTCTAGGAACATTTTCGGCATATATACGGGCTTCAAAAGCATGGCCTGCCATTGAAAGAAATTATACGAACATCAATGATAGCCCTTTTAAGTTCTGTTCCGAATTCTTGAAATATCATGTCAATTATGTAGAGATATCAACCAGCATTATTAAGACAGCTGTGAGAAATCTATAAAAAAAAAAGGACAACTGCAAGAAATTCTATTTTAGAGGGAAAATAGGTGATGGAACTGCTCTTTCAATGAGTAATTTCAGCAGTCCAAAACTCCATGCGGATCAAGTACTGAAAAGACAGACATAGTAAAGAGATAACGACAAACCATAACAGTCTCAGAAGAAATAACTAGGTAAGACAATTAAGAGGACGGTCAGTAGGACCTTTCTACTTTGTTGATTAGACAGAGTTGTAGTTCAAATGCAGAGCTCATAAATAGTGACTGTGCATGAAGGTTATGCAAGTAAATTCAATCCTCCCTGGCGCAACAGGGGCTCGGCCAACTAAATTCATTAGTTTCCCTCACTTGTCACTGATAGAGAACTTAGACATGTAAATTACTTGGTTTCTTTTTTATTACAACATGAGCATTTTATTGCATTCTTACTTAATGGCATAAGAGTGTCAAGCGGAAGATCTTGATAGAAGAGAACTAGAAGCTTAAGATCTAGTGATATATCTAGTGCTTGCAATTTGTGATAAATACATAATACTAGCACTAGCAGAGAATTTATATTCCAACTATCAGACATTACCCGAATTTGATATCAGCTACTGTGAACTGTACATATTAATATTGGTGATAATAACTCTTCAGAAACTGGGAAACTATTAATTTAAAAAACCAACCCAATAGGGGAACTTGTAATTGGCTCATCGGAAGAGGTTCTCCATTTGCGACACGTATTTGCCATTCAACAAGATCTTGTCTTACAACCATCTCTGTAACAGGATGCTCCACCTAGTAAAAAAATTGTCAGTCTTTGTTTGCTTTTTAATGGACTAGAATCAGAACAATATGGCACCGAATGATCAAACCACCTGAAGACGGGTATTCATCTCCATAAAGTAAAATTGTCCTGTAAGAGTGTCAACTATAAACTCAACCGTTCCTGCATTGTAATAATTAACTGCCTTCAAGTTAAAGAAGAAGAAATAAGGTTAGTATCAAGAATATGGAAGCCAATAAATTAAAAAGTGAAGACATGATCAAAGGAAGCTAAATTCAATAAAATCCCCCATCTCAAAGTTTAGTGTTGGCTAAATAAATCCACTTGATAATTGTATCCTACCCAGGACCATTTATTCATTTAACTATGTTCTCAGTCATCCCCTAATTTTAGTTGAAAAGGAAGTACTCATCATGTTACTCATCTGAGCTGGACCATCAAGAATATTCTTCTGCATGTACATATTATTCATTAAAACAAAAAACAGATCTCCTAAGGGGGAAAATCTCTCTCTGGAACTTTATTTGAATCCTCAGGTTTCCCCACTACCTATTCCCTTGAATGCCAAACAAACAGAGAGAGCAGTTTCAAAGGTTGCGTACTAGGGTGATAATAGCAATGCAATCTACATAATAGCGATGTGTTCTTTATGCTTTTTTCAGCAGCAAATAATGGGGAAAATGGTCCCTGGAAACACTACTCAATAATACCCAACCATTCGAGACATCACCATAAGCACAAATGCACATTACCTTGGCTGCAGCTACAGCTGCTTGGCCCAAGTGGGTACGGAAATCATGGTGGATGTTTGGCTGCATGCAGAAAATTATTATTGACGTTTCAAAACACACAGATGACAGGAAAAGAGCGAGAAATGGAAGAAAGAGAGCATTACAGCAGGAGCTTCTTCAATAATTTTTTGGTGTCTTCTCTGTACACTGCAGTCTCTCTCATAGAGATAAATAACATTACCAAGCTTGTCCCCAAAAATCTACAAAAACAGAAGAATTCCAGAAAATGATAATGTAACATCAGGAAAAAAAAACGATCATCTTTTCTGATGATTGCAGCAAGTATAAAAGATATGGACACCATTTCCACCAAAATTTCTAAATCAAGAAAACCACCAAAGCTGGCAGTCAATGCAGAGAACAGAAATGAATGAAAATAATTAGAGGAAGGAAATCTTTCATAAAAAAGACCAGCAATGGCAAGTAAATGCACAATTACATTAAAAATGATTAATATCATGTGTAAAGTACCTGGACTTCTATATGTCTTGGTGTTGTAATATATTTCTCAAGTAAGATAGCATCATTGCCAAATGATGCAGCAGCCTCGCGTTGTGCTCCCAAGAATGAGTCAACAAATTCACTAGGCTTCTGTACAATCCTCATACCCTATAAATAAGAGAACAGCATAAGGGATGAGGCACTTTTTTGAAACAATAATAAGAGGTCCACTCTTAAAAGTTTTCAGGGCATTATTTTCAACATCTTGAACTATCTTCCATCTTTTACAATGTATTTATGAAATGAAAACCACCAAACAAGAACCTCCAATATCCTTTGTAAGTGAGCGGATGTCTTGTGCCAAACAGCAAAGATGAAACATATAATAGATAGAACTGCATTTTAACAAATTAGAAAAAAAATGTCCAATAGAAAAAAAGCCCTAAACTTGGAAAAATGGGCAAAGCTACCAATCATAAAAATATTGCAGTAAACTAATGAAATTAACCACAAAGATTTGAGATTTGCTAGCACTCAAATTATGCAGTATTTTCCACCGTTAAGTCATACAAAAAGGCATAACTAGTGGTACTTCAGTCATCCTAAATGCAGGGAAGTATTGACTAGTACTGGAAATGTCAGACTAGTGATATATATGAAACGAAAATGCTCTAAGTCTACACAAATTGGTAATAGATGAAAAACATATAAAATTAGAAATGAAGTTTATGCCCCATGTTTCAAGTTCTTTCTCCTATAATTTTGCAGTTTGTAAGCCTATAACTCAAAGGATTTCCTCAATCACTTGAATGTCAAGACAGCCTATAACTAAAGGATTTTCTCAATCACTTGAATGTCAAGCCAGCCTTTGTTCACTTTCACCCCAGGCTTCAAAAATTTTCCATCACTATAGAAAATCAATAACGATGTATAAGGAAGCTCACCTTTCCTCCACCACCATGCGTCGGCTTGATAAGAATAGGATATCCAACCTTCTCTGCTTCTGACTTCATAAGGTCAATATCTTGTTCTTGACCATGATATCCAGGCACAAGTGGAACACCAGCAGCGCCCATGATTCTCTTTGAAGCACTAAGGCACAAACCAAAAAGGAAATCTAGGTTTTTGCCATGTAACAATATCAAAATTGTTTCATTTCATATTGAAGAAACTGAAAGGAGCACAAACTATGATAGGAAAAGAAAATGTGATAGACAATGCATGTCAGGTGTCTGATAATTAGCATATTAGTAGTCAGTTTCAGTAATAAGAATGGTGCCCTTCCGTGGAAAACTACGAAAAATCAAAAACTAGTACACCAATGTCAACAAAATACTCAAAATTGTTGGTTATCATCTAGTACATATGCGCAACAAGGAAGGTACTTAACTTTTAACTTGGCTCTGAGAAAGAGCGAGGAAGGGAATAGGAAAAACACAAGCCAAGAACCAAATCTAGATTGTGGCAAGCATTAGCTTATTAAGCATGCATAAAAATCAATACATAACAAATGTATAAAGGATTAACCAACTTCACTTGGATTATTGATCTCAATAAACCACGGGCCAAACATGAGAAATCAAACTTAAACTTAATTTTCAGGTTGAAAAAGAACTGGAATGTGTATTAACTACCTGTCAATATCCTTGTTTCAACTTTAAACCCCTACTGCTTACTATTGCCAATCTAAAGTACTTGCAACTTCTTAACAGTTGTGGAGAGAGGGACACAGCACCCCCTGAATTTTGGAAAATCCATTAGGCCTACGTAAATGATTTACACGTTGCCCCACTCATTTCGTACATTCATATAAACTGGCACCCCCTAACCAGAGTTCTTTGCTCCGTTAGTGCTTCTCAAAACAAGTCCTCGCAATTATAGTATGCATAGAGTAACACATTCATATGCATATTATTAGTCAAACATCTGCAGATGCAGACACTAATTTGTACCTTTTATCCCCCATGTCTCGAATTGCAGATGCAGGAGGTCCAATAAAAGTAAAGCCCTTGTCTTCACAAAGTTGAGCAAAGTCAGCACTTTCTGATAGGAAACCATAACCAGGGTGGATAGCCTAACCATCAAAAGAAAGTCTTTAAGCGTATATTCATTCTTCCATGTTTATATATAGGTACCAATGAAGTGTGTCAATGTCATGTTTCTAAAAGGTCTATAGATTCTGAATCATGAACCTCATCCATATTCATAATGCATTCACAAGATGCTCCCAATCCATCTAAATGTTCAATCAAAACCATTTCACTAGCAAAATTGAATATGATCAAGAGTATTAACTCTTTTCTTCACCAATCCAATTAACAAAAGTTGCTTAAAAGATGCAAGCAAACCATTGAAAGCAATAAGATGATTAGAGGTATTTGTAGTTGCTTTCTTTTCACCTGAGCGCCAGTTTTGATTGCAGCTTCAATGATCGACGAGGCGTTAAGGTAGCTCAGACGTGCCTGTGGGGGGCCGATACGAACGGCTTCGTCAGCGGACTTCACATGCAAACTATCCTTATCGGCGTCGCTATAAACGGCAACGGTTTGAATGCCTAATCGCTTAGCAGATTTCATAATTCTACATGCGATTTCACCCCTGTTAGCTATTAGTATCTTCTCAATTCTTTGGTTTTTCTGACTCCTTAACTCCGGCGAGGTCGTTGACAAAAATCTGTACGTAATATTTCTAGGGTTACGGCGAAGCCTTCGCCGGATAATGCATGCAATGGAAGACGACGACGACATCGTTTCGGAGCTGCAAGTGTAGTCAGTGTGAGGACTGGTGTTTTGAGTTTGGATTGCTGATAAACACCGGCAGTTTAGTTTTATTATTACGTAAGGAGTAGCCGAGTGGGAGTAATTATTTTTCCATTATCTTTATAAACACAAAAGAGAAAGACGATACCGTACTACATTCCGTAATTTCATTAAGATATGGATGGATTTTTAATAAATGGCCTCCTTATCTGGCACTTGCGTGGCGGTTCTGTCCAAACTCCAATGCGCTCATATTTCCTTATCCAAGCTCCAAATTTTTATTTGGAAGCCATTTTCCTTTTCAATGCTTCATCAATTTGCCTATTTAGCATCTTCTCCTTTCAATTTTTTATATCCGTTCTCTATTTAAAATTATCTTTATCTTCTGCTATTCAATATTTTTTAAAACTAAAAACTAAAAGTATATGAATTTGCTTATTCACACATTGGTCGCATAAGCTGCTTTGGGCGAGCGATAAGTAAGCAAGCTACCTTATGTCAAAATCGAGGAAAATAACGTAAAGTAAAAAAGAAACAAAGTCTTAAACATCAGTACTCCAGTGCATTTCTCCATCTTAGTCGGGATAAATATGCTTTCGAACTGCATTTGGTGATCAATTGGCCAGGTCCATGCAGATGTTGAATCGAAAATTAAACATCTACAACAAATGTTTAATCCCTCGTGCATGAGCGGGCACGTGAAGCTGATTGTTTTGGGCGTGGCGAACAACGACAAGAAATGCACAATATTTCCATAGTCATATGAGAAATATATAGAACTTATCACACTAAAATTACTTTACAATTATAAGATTTTAATTAACATACTAGTGAACTCTATAACATAATTGTAATTTTGTATAAACGATCTCATCTCATCTTTTTGGGTAGCTGTCAATATGAAAATAGCACAGCGTTGCATTTCAATCAGGTGGACTAATTACTGATGGGCTTGGACAAGCAACAGGATACCAGAATACCTTAATGTGCAATAGGGCAATCACATGGAGCTAGCCCAGCTACCTTCATCTATCTTTCAAAATCCACTCCCCCTCATAACGTGCATGTACCCAAACAAAATAGAAAAACTCTTTGACACCTCAATTAATTAACAATACTATTGCACAATACAAATAATAAAAAATAATTGTATTTCATATGATACGATTTTCACATGAATTTTTCTCCTAAAATATACATATAACAATAATAAGAGGAAATTGCACTAACTGCAAACAAATTAGTTTATTCAGCTAATGGATGGAACGATTAGAAGTTAGAGGGTGTGGGTGGTATATTTTGGTCCAAAGTCCAAACTCCAAATAAATGAATTACTGATTTGTCGCGGTGTTCAATGTTATGCTGACAGTTGAGACCGGACAAGTCGATGGGGGAATCAGCCACTTTGTTACTTTTTTTCAGTAAGTTTGAACCTCACACTTGCTTGCACTTTTGCGTTACACCATCATATCTCACCATCAGGGCCATTCAACAGCATAAGCAACTAGCAGAGAACAAAAGAAAATTCTGCAACGCCTGCTAAAGAAATTGCGTACCTCATTTCATTTCCTATCACGTCTGGCCCACCATTAATTGGAAAGATCTCACCTTCACCTTCACTTTGCATTTTTCTCGACTTTTGGAACAACAAAAATGAAAAAAAAATTTACTCGAGCCTTTGTAAATTGAGATCGAGCTACTCGAATTCGAGCTCGACTTCGAGTTGAATAGTTATCTGTGGCTCATGTAGGAGTATAATAAAAAACGGAAAGCATGACATTTTCATCTAGTCTGTTATTAGTTGGAGTTTGCATTTCAATCCCATCACTAAATTTGTCATCTTATGTCTGCCACTAGCACCAACTCTCCTGGAGTTCCACTTCAACCTAAATCTAATGGCATTACTTTTGCTTTCCCATTTATATTTCTTCTGTTTTTTTGGTTTAGAACTAGTATCTCATTCTGTCGGGAGATTGAACAAATGTAAATTAGAGAGTTGAGTCCAATTATGTTCCATGATCTGGATATGATGTGGTTATTAGGACTTGGACAACCTCTGTTAACTGTCCTTAAAGAGGCAATGTGACATTAATCATAAATAATGACATTAAAACGCATGCAAATGCAGGAATGGATGAACATGAATACATGATCAATCCTTCATATGTCACATATCCAAAGCAAGATCTTCAAGTGGAGTCTGGAAGACTGCCGTTTCGGACCATACCGTGATTAACAAGTGAAATAAATTTAGTTACTGTTGATGTTGTGGTGTACGTACCAAACAATCAAATCTTACGGATCCGTAGTCTTTTCTCTTTGTGGATCGATAGTATACCATTCCAGCTTACGAGCAATGAATATTCAGCCACTTTTTTGGACAATCGAAAATGTTAAAGCCAACCATACGCCTAATGTCATCTTCCATCACCTACTTCTCTGAGCCAATAAAGTCAACAGACTTCATTGCTCAATCTTTGCCTACGATGCTGATCAATAAAATTTGAGGTCTGTTGAGAAAAACTCCTTCGATAATTCATACGACGAGGATTAATTATAATTTCAACATGATATAAAAATAATAAAAAAATTAAAATTACAATTTTAATAGTCATTAATATCTTATATATATATATATATATATAATACTTTCTCAGTTATTTCCCTTGCGTGGCCATTATTATTTATGAGTTAAAGTTAAGGAAGTTCAAATTAAATAATCGCTCAACCAGAAACATAATTGATCACATGCAGCAATCATGGCTTCTTGAACCCTCATCTTCTTTTCTCATGTGATCTACTCTAACGGGTGCTATGATTGATCTGGCTATAATTTTATTTTATTTTTTTTCCTTGAATATCCTAAGAATGTTGATGAGAATAACATACAACAAAGATTACTATCCCTTCCATCCGTTATAATGATTTAAAACGAAAAATGATGTCCCTAAGCCAGAAAAGAGAGCTGCAAAGGAAGTTTATCCATGTGGAGACTGACTTAATGATTCCACATTCCATTTAAACTCCAACTAATAGCGATTAGACGAGCCGCTGTTGCAGCTGCCGCCCATTTTTATTAGGGGCCAGCAAGAATCGAAACCAAAATAGAACCCAACGAATTTTGGTTTTTCAGTTTTGATTTCTTTTTTTTTTATTTATTTATTTTATATTCGATTTTTGGCTAAATTGAATTTGCATAATCAATTTTGAATTTTTATTTTTATTTTCAATATATATCAAATATTGAATTATAATATGACATCCAATATTATGTTGTGACGTAAGTGAAATTGAGTATGTGAATATTTTTAATTGAGTTGTGATATGTTTTAATTGAATTTGATTTCTAATTGTAATTGGTAATGCACACATTTTGTTCCGTTTTTTTTTTTCCTTCAATTTAAGTGCTAACAACCATAACCAAGCTAAATTTGGAATTTGATATTTTGTTGTGCTACAAATTGAATCCAATGAATCTTTGTTATATTTCCTATTTCAATTCTTAAATATTGACTACGTGTGTTTAACACTTATTAATCATTATAATTTGTTAAATTAAAATTAAAAGTATATAATTCAAATAGTTTAATGACTCTTGATATCATTTATCCGGGTAACTGTTTCATTTTCTCCTTTGTGAATATGTCACTTGTGTTTCCTTGGCTTTTAATTTTTGAACAATACAAAGAGGTAATTATATATTACGTGTAAAGTTTATTAGAATGATCATGCTAAACCCTTTATCAAGTAATTTTTTTTTTAATATTTTAACATAATAATAATACACAACTACTTATATGATAAATCTCTTTAAAACTCACTCATTAGCTTTAAGATTATATTATTTTTATTATATGTGTCACCAAAATCAAATTTACAATTATTATGCCCTGATCCAAATGCAAATAAACCATACGACTTAATTTTAATATTGATTTTGTTTTTATTATGTTTATTAATAAAATCAAATTTATAATTATTAAACCCTAATGAGTGAACTTTACAACATTATTTTAATTTTTATTTTAGTGAAACTAAGTTTTGAGTATTAGACAATACTATATGATATAAGTAAGATATATTATTATTGTGGTAAAACATTACAAAACTTTTAAGTGACATTAAATAATTGGTGACTGACAAAGAGTGATGATCATGATAAACTTGAATATGTTAACACATTCTAATGATCTTTGCTACATTCTTTATTTTAATCTCTATTTTAAATATAATAAATACACATACATGTACATTAAACATTTATTTCTTAAAATTTATTAATTACTTAATAAACTTTTAGTTAAATATATACTATTTATATTTATAAATTAAATCAGAAAATAAAATAGAACTGCTGCAACTGCAATTGCGTATATCTAACCGAAACTATCATTTCAATCCTCTTGAATTACTGGATTGGTTGATGCGTGACAATTGACAAACGGTGGGCCAACATTCGATGGAGAATATAGTTTGGTGGGTGAGGGATGACGACTGACGAGTGTCGCTGCCAATGCCACCGTCCAAACTCCAAAGCCATCCAAAGCCGACTTCGCTTTTTATTTTCTCCTTAACTAAAAGCTTTTTCAGCCTATTTTATTTGCCATGTGTGAGTCATTAACTCTGGCATATTAAGTCTATGCTTCGTCAGCCTTTTTAATTTTTATTTGATGCTCCGAAAGTTTCTAATCCGCTTTCTTTGATTTACTTACTTCTTGAAAATTTTATGAGATCCCAATATCCCATGATTTTTGTCTTTCAAACATTTGAATTATCAAAGTAATCTGTTTAATTAATTATAGCAAAACATTTTGCGGACAATTTAACAAAACGAACGCGCAGATCATAACCATCATTACTAAAAATAAAAAGAGTAAAGAGAGAATTTTGCTTAATTACAATTTAAAAACCACCCAAATCATAACCATTATTTATTTTTTAAAAGAAAAATTATTATCATTATCAATGAACGATAATCGGTCAAAGAAGAAAGCTGGGCAGTAGACAACCAAATCAAGAATCTTCAGTAATTCATTTAAATAAATATAATAATAACCAAGTACCGTATTTACTTAAGAATTTTTTTAATAAAATACGTATTGCCGGTCTAATCTTCTTTGCACTCGTGTGCAGTCCAATTCCGTAAACCCAAGGACAAGATTGTCATTTGAAATTAGTTTTCTTCGCATAAATAATATTCGAGTAACTAAAATTAAGTACACCAAATTTTCTTTATAATATTATCGTGTCTTGTGTTTAATGTTTAAAGGTATATAATTGTTGGCGTGGTACAAAAATATAATCGTAATAATAATAGAAAAGAAGATGAAGATTTGAGGCTTGTGCTAACCACAATTTTCTTAAAACAGATTCGTTCCCTCCTAAATGAGTGTTGGAACTTGTACGAGTATTTGTTTCCCAAGATACAACAGATTTGTGAAGTCTGTTTACACCTAACAGCTCCACCACCAGGGAACTAGAACTTGAAGGTTTGATGAACACCGAAAATATAAGTATGTAAAGAGAGATTTATATGAGGAAGGAGTTTTTCCAAATTTTTATTATTGTCTCTGGATAAGCTTATATTTATATGTGAGAAAAAAAAAATTTGGATGGACAAGAAACTCTTTATATTTCCAAAAAACTTTTCAGATTTCAAAAAACTCTTCAGTGTTTAAGAAAACTCTTCAGTTTTCAATAAATTAAATTCATAAACTCTTCAGTTTATTGAATTCATTCGGTTCATTGAATTTGTTATATTCTGAAGAAATGTCAATTCAACAAAACGTGGGTGGATCAGACCGGCAAGTTTTGTTCATTTTCCCAAACACTAGAGAAACTAATTTCTCATTCACATTATTAGCTTATATCCAAGAATAGTTTTATTAAAATTAAAGACTAAAAATATAAATATTATTAAAAATTTTTTTAAATTATTAAACTCTAATAAATAGATTACTATATGCTACAATATAATTTTAATCTAAAACAAAAATTTTGACATAAAATTCGGTTCTAATTGAGAGGAGGAAATAATTAAATTCAGACAAAATTTAATGTCTTTCCTAAATTTGTCCCGTTTTGATTTGCCCCTCGTTTTTTAACGTTATTTCCATGTTTGACAACTTGTCGAAAAAATAAAAATAAAGCTCAGCTCAACTACAGTACAATGGCACAGCGTAAAAGCAAAAAGATACTACTACTCTAGAGTCTAGAGAGAGATCCAACCAGCAAAGCAATGAGAATGGGGTGAGAGAGAAACCGAAAGCTGTTGAGTCCTTTTCTTCTGTATGAGGAGCTTCTCTTTGTCGAATTTCATCCAATTTTTATACCTATTTTTGCCTTTATTTTTTTTTAATCCGGTGAGTTTTTCTTCTCTTGTTTCTCAAGTTTCACTTTACGCGTTGATCATGTAAAATTCGTATTTGAGTTGATACATACATTTTTTTTTTGCACGTATGTGTACGTGTAGTTTGATGAGAAAACTGTATTTTCAAGTTTTAAGTTTGAGATAATGATTCTGATGCTGCCTGAGGAAAAACTTTTTTTGATCTTTTTGATTATATGATTTTTTTGGATGATTAAGGCTTGAAGTGGATTTGAGATGGTCTTTAATTCACTTTTTTTTTTTGGGATGATGGTGCAGTTAAAATATGAAAGATCTGATCTTGATCACTGTTTTGGAAATTAATGGAAGTTTTGATGATCTGACTCACCTGTTTATGATTTGATCAGCTTATCTTTTTGACTCTATTGAAGGCTGGCAACATGCTGCAGTTCTAACCACTGTATAATTTTGGGGACTTGAGTTTTACTAATCAGGTAAGTTGTTTTCCTTTTCTGATCTTCTTGTCTATTATGTTGGGTGTTTGACGCTAATGAGTTTGCAGACTGAATTTTGGTTTCCTGTTGTGTGTGTGTGTGTGTTTTTTTGTATTTTCTAAAACTAGGTGCAAACAACTGTACAAGAACTGCGAGATTTAAACACCCAATTCTGACCATTGCCACCGAATTGGTAGCTTCAGAGTTCTTCTCTGTGTTCTTCTGAGTTGAAGAACGATTTTGGGTGGTGCCAACAAATTTCGTTGCATTAGTCGGAACTATGGCGACCATTTCACATGTAAATTCTAGACGGATGTACTCTTGGTGGTGGGACAGCCATATAAGTCCCAAAAATTCCAAATGGCTTCAGGAGAATCTCACAGGTATTATTTCTTCCATTTTTGGATCAAGTGTGATCTGTTGAGGATTACCTTATATCTTCCAAATTTATCTGATTTTTCTTTTCCGGGTAGTATTTCATATTCAAGATAGAATTTTTGTGCGGGACACGAACTCTGATTATTGCCTGTTCTTTGATGCTTTCAGCTTACTCAGAGTATCATCTATGCTCAGTACTAATTTTTACAGTTTTGGATGATCAAGTTTTGCATGCTTCATGTATTTTTTTTTTATCATTTCGAATTTTCTGGTGTGTGTAGTTTTTGTTAACATATTTCTGCTTTTCTCATTAGCTGATACTTTGAATTTTCTGAGACAAAATGCTACCCTTTAACTTTTTCTTCTTTGAGGTTTTAGTAGTTATTGCAATACAAAATCCATTTTGGTAGCAAGACAAAGAAGGAATGATTACTATTACCTTCCATGCTATTATGGTGTTTTCTGTTCCTTTCTTCGTTTTGGCACCGTGCCTTCCTCTTGTAATTTACATAATTCTGAATTACTTGGCAGATATGGATGCCAAGGTCAAATCAATGATAAAGCTCATAGAAGAAGATGCTGATTCCTTTGCAAGGAGAGCAGAAATGTATTATAAGAAACGTCCAGAGCTCATGAAAATGGTAGAAGAGTTCTATCGTGCATATCGTGCGCTAGCTGAAAGATATGATCACGCAACCGGAGTAATTCGTCATGCCCACCGTACCATGGCAGAAGCATTTCCAAACCAAGTTCCCCCTATGCTTGATGATTCATCTGCAAGTTCAGGAACTGATTCTCAATCAGCAGATATGTCCACCCCTGCACGGGCATTTTTTGAGCCTGAGGAACTGCAAAATGAATCACTGGGGCTGTCAGTGTCTCATTCCAATGATGCTAAGAGGAATGACACATTTACAGGCCTTGCAAAACTTAATGAGGGAAAGGTGAGAAAGAGCCTTAAGTTTCATGAGGCAGCGGAGAGAGAAAAAAGTATACCAGGCAATGACAACCAAATGCACGAGAAGCAGCCCCTTTCCAAGTCCGAGTCGGAGCAAGCGGGAGAATCTGAGGAGATTCTCATCTTAAAGAAGGCTCTTTCCAAGTTAGAAGCAGAGAAAGAAGCTGGCCTTATCCAGTACCAACAGAGTTTGGAAAAATTGTCTCTGCTAGAATCAGAAATTTCTCGTGCCGAAGTGGATTCCAAAGGACTTGCTGAAAAAGCTAGACAAGCTGAAGCTGAAGCTCAAACTCTGAAGGAAGCCTTGGCTAAATTAGAAGCTGAAAAGGAGGGTAATATTTTTCAGTACCGTCAGTGCCTAGAAAAGATATCTGATCTGGAGAACACCATCTCTCATACCCAAGAAGACACTCAGGAGCTTAAGCAAAGAGCTTGTAAGGCAGAGGTTGAAGCTCAATCAGTTAAAGATGAACTTGCTAATGTATCCACTGAAAAAGATGCAGCACTTGATCAATACATGAGTTCTCTGGAGTTGATATCAAATCTGGAGCACAAATTACAATGTGCTGAAGAAGATGCCAAAAAGTTGAAGGAGCAAGCTGAAAAAGCAGAAAATGAGGTTGAAGCACTGAAGCAAGTTATTTCCAAATTGACCGAGGAGAAGGAAGCTGCGGAGCTTCAGTATCGCCAGTGCCTAGAAACTATTTCTAGTTTAGAGCGTAACCTCTCTTCAGCACAAGATGAGGCTCAACGGCTCAATATTGAGATTGAGAATGGAATCACCAACTTTAAGGGTGCTGAAGAACGATGTCTCCTGTTAGAAAGATCAAATCAATCTCTGCACTCAGAGTTGGAGGCATTGATGCTCAAGATGGGTAGTCAAAGTCAAGAACTTACAGAAAAGCAGAAGGAACTTGGAAGACTTTGGACTTGTGTACAAGAAGAGCGATTGCGATTTGTGGAGGCTGAAACTGCTTTTCAAACGTTGCAGCATTTGCATGCTCAGGCTCAGGAAGATCTACGATCTTTGGCATCAGAGGTACAGAATAAGGTTCAAACTCTGAGGGACTCAGAAACTCAGAAGAAGAGTTTGCATGATGAAGTTCTGAAGGTGAAGGAGGAGAACAAAAACCTCAATGATCTAAGTGTGTCCTCAGAAATCACAATAAAAAATCTTCAAAATGAGATTTCTAGCTTAAGTGATACCAAAGGGAAACTTGAGGAGGAGGTTGAACTTCGATTGGACCAAAGAAATGCGCTGCAGCAAGAGATTTACTCTATGAAAGAAGAACTGAATGATTTGAACAGAAAAAACTCATCCATCATGGAGCAGATGCATGCAGTAGGACTGGATGCAGAGTGCTTTGGGTCATCAGTGAGAGTATTGCAAGATGAGAACTCAAAAATGAAAGAAACTTGCCAGAGAGAAAGAAGTGAGAAGAAATCTCTTTTGGAAAAACTGGAAATTTTGGAACATCTTCTTGAGAAAAATTCCATGTTGGAGAATTCTCTATCAGATTTAAATGCTGAACTGGAAGCTGTTAGGGGAAGGATACAAGTTCTGGAAGAATCTTGCCGATCTCTCGGGGACGAGAAATCTTCTCTTCTTGATGAGAAGGCATCACTACAAACTCAACTGCAGGTTTCAAATGAAAATTTGGGAGAACTCTCAGAGAAGAACTCTGCACTAGAGAATTCCCTTTTTGATGCTCATGGTGAACTTGAAGTGCTGAAGACAAAGTCAATGAGCTTAGAAGAGTGCTGCCTATTACTCGTGAATGAGAAGGGTAGAGTTGTTACTGAAAAAGATGTTTTGACTTCTCAGTTGGAAAGTACTCAAATGAGACTGGAGAACCTGGAGGAAAGATATGCAGAACTGGGAAAACAATATTCAGCTCTGGAGAAGGAGAAAGAGCTATCAGTTTGTAAGATACAAGAGTTAGAGATTTCTCTGGATGTACAAAAGCAGGAGTACTCCAGTTTAGCCCATGTGAATGAGTCACAATTGTCTTGTATGAAAAATGAGGTGCAGCATTTGCAAGAAGAAATCAAATTCACAAAGAGAGAATTTGATAAGGAATTAGATAATGCCTTTGAGTCTCAAATGGAGGTCTTTATCCTGAGAAGATGTGCTCAGGACCTAGAAGATAAGAACTTCTGCCTGTCAACTGTGAATCAGAAACTTGTGGAGACTGCAATAGCCTTGGAGAGTATGCTTTCTGACTTGAAGCAAGATAATATGAGTCAGAAAGTTGAGATAATGTCATTGTCTGATGAAGGCAGCACTCTGAGGAAGGGTATACACATGTTGCTTAAGGCTCTCGACATTGGCTTAAACCATGTGTGTGAAGAAAGGAGTGAACAAGACCAAATGCATCTGAATCACATATTAAATAAGCTTGAAGATACTAAAAGCACTTTCTGCATGACCGAGGAAGAAAATCTGCATCAGTTTATTGAGCTGTCAGTTCTTCTTACAATGCTTGGACAACTAAGGATTCACTTTGAAAACCTTGAGTTGGAGAAAAGCAACATTGACCAGGAGTTTAGAATCAGGAATGAGCAGTTGTTTGCTTCACAGAATGAGGCTCTCAGGCTTCGTGAGATGAATGAAGAACTGAAATCAAAAGTGACCGAGGGAGATCACAAAGAGAAAGCCTTGGCAACTCAAGTTTTAGATTTGGAGAAGAAGTTATTGGATTTGCAAGGGTCTTACCAAGATTTGCAGAAAGAAAATGTAAAAATTATTGAAGAGAAAGGATCCTTGACAAACGAGTTCTTACAGTTGGCAGAAAATACCAGTGCTCTTGAAGGGGAAAACTATGTTATGTGCAGTGAAATTTTGTCTTTGGATTGCCTTTCTGGCTTCTTGAGGAACTGTGTCGATGAGAAGTCTTTGGAGTTGAGAGAACTGGTTGAAGATCTAGACAAACTCAATGGTGTTAATGATGATATTAGGCAAAGGTTGAATACTACAGAGAGGAAATTGGAGGAGGTACTGATTCTGAAGGAAATGGAATTGCAGCAAATCCGTGAAGAGAATCAAAAGGCAAAAACTAAAGAAGAAAATCTGAACTCTGAGCTGCAAATGGTAATAAATGAGGTTGACATGTGGGAGGTGCATGCTTCGGATGTCTTTCTTGAACTGCAGGTTTCAAATCTCTTTCAAATTCTATACGAGGAAAAGGTTCATGAGCTCACTCAAACTTGCGAGATTTTAAAAGATGAAAACACTACCAAGGACGCTGATATCAAGCTGCTGAGAGAAAGAGTAAATACATTGGAGGGTCAAAATGAAGGCCTAAATGATAAGTTGACTGCTCATGTCCCCGCTATTACTTCGTTAAGGGCACATATATCGTCCTTGGAAGAGCACACCAGTTTGCATGGACATATTGAGGTACCTGGAAATGCAAAGGTGACATTATTGCTTATTTTTTAACATTTGTTAGGCAGACATTCTTGCTTTGATTTGTTCTGTTGTTTGTAGAAATATCTTTGTCATGCATATGTTGAAACTGGGTCATCTTTCTCTTCTTATTTTTCTGGGTAGCAAAATAACAATGAAACTGGGAAAATGATAACAAACATCAAACTATGCGCTGCAAAAGTAATATGTCTTTATGATTTGGAAAAATGATATTGGCTTGTTTTCATTTTCACAGGATGATGCTCTAGTGGCCAATCATGGTCGTGGAAACAGCAGCAATGATAACGAAGAAGTGGTGATCGATCCAATTTCTCATTTACAGGATTTGCAGAGGAGGATTCAATCCATTGAGAAGGCAGTTACTCTAAGAGAGCACCTCATGATGCAGGAAAACCAAAGTATGCATTCAGAGCTGGAGGCTGCAATGAGACAGATTGCGGATTTAAAATCTGAGAACAGCCAGCGTAGGAGAAATTCTAAGCCAACATCAGAAATGTTTGAGGTGGACAATGGGCTTTTGACAAAAGACATTATGCTTGACCAGGTATCTGAATTTTCACCCTACAGAATTAGTAGGGGAGAACTGGTTGAAGCTGATAGACAAAATATTGAGTCATGGGAAACTGGTGATCAGGATGGCAGCATTGATCTTACTGTAAGCAAGACAAGTAAGATGGTTGAAAACCCAGCGGCCGAGAGAAATACTAACTTCCATCGTGTGAAATCAGCAAAGAAACAGAAGAATGAACACCCTGTTCCAGATGTACTAATAGAAAAGGAGTTCAGTGTTGACAAGTTAGAAATTTCAAAGAGATCTACTGAGCCCCTTGAGGAAGGGAACAAGAAGAAGGTCTTGGAAAGGCTTAACTCCGACGTCCAGAAATTGACAAACCTTCAAATTACAGTACAGGACTTGAAGAAGAAGCTTGAGATTATTGGGAAGAGCAAAAAGGGAAAAGCTATAGATGAATGTGATATCTTGAAAGAACAGCTGGACGAAGCAGATGCAGGCATCTTGAAGCTATTTGATCTCAATGGCAAAATGATGAAAAACATTGAAGGTACCCCGGTATCTTCTCATTCAAAGTCTTCAGTGGAGTCGGAAGAAAGCGGAAGCGTGAAGAAGAGGAGAGTCTCAGAACAGGCCCGGAGAATATCAGAGAGAATTGGGCGATTGCAGTTGGAGGTGCAGAAGATACAGTTTGTTTTACTCAAACTGGATGATGAAAAAGATGGCAAAGGTAAAAGTAGAATTGCTGAGACAAAAAGAAGAGTTCTGCTCAGAGACTATCTCTATGGTTATGGAGTAATAAGATCGAACCACAGGAGAAAGAAAGCACCCTTTTGTGGATGTGTCCAGCCTCGAACTGAAGGAGACTGAAGCATTTGCACCCTATCATTATGATTACTTTGAAGACATAATGTTGGTTACCATAGGTCTGTATAATTTTTATCAAATTCACCACTGTTGAGATTTTAAACCCTCTACTTGTGTTCTGGTGGTTAAGACGAATTATGACATCCCTATATAGAGAAACTCCTGTAAATCTTTGGCCCTATCACTAAAGATAAGCTACTTCCATCTTTTAGTTAAAGTATTATTCAGAATGTCTTCCTTGAGATGGATATTGTGCCATTCCTTTTCCCTGCCTCCTTTTGTGCAGACTAATTGAATAACAGATGGCCTCATATCTTACATAAAATGGACATTCTGGCAACTCCAGAAAATCTTTCCGATCACCTCATCGTACGATATCATGGAGAACAAGCACATAAACGTCACTGATCAAGCCAAAGCAGTTTGAATTATAAACGTAAAATCTGCTAAGCTTGAAAGACTAACTGATGAAGTGGAAGGACAAGAATCTTTACAATGAACAAGCTGAACAATTATGAGGTCCCTATACTGCTAATGAAACAGAGAAGAAACATCTCCCTGATATGGACCCAATTTCACAGGGCTTAAATTAATACTTCCCTACCAATATATGAGGTCAATAGTTCATCCATTAAAGTGCAAAAAAATCTTTACACATTACACATGATTAATTTAAGGATGACAATTCAAAAACAAGTTATATGAGCACATGGAATAGGAGGATTAGAGGAGGCGATCAGATGCCTAAAGTCTTCTCTTCCACACGGAATATGTGTTTAGCTAAGTTATCCCTTAATATCTTCCCCAACGGGTCAACTTGCTTACATCTCTGTCCAACATAACCCGAGTCATGATGACAGGACAAGGCAACATCCGAATGTAAACTGTCTCCACAGTCGATGATAATATTATGAAGTAAACAACATACTAAGACAATACTTGGCAGTTTCTGCTTATCAGGTCTCCACATAACCTTGTTAAGAATTCTCCAACTGCCCTTCAGCTGTGCAAATGACTTTACTGCAACTGATCTTGTAGCTTCTTGCATCTTATTGAAATGCAGCTTAACAGCAGAGAGGTCATTGTCTTCATAGGGAGTCATAAGCCACGGAAGAAGAGGGTAACTAACACCGCCTACTATATATTCTCTCATATTGGCTCCTTGAGTTGATCTTCTGACATTTCCATTCATACGATCACCGGACTCGCAAAGCTTAAAAAACCCAGAGAACTTCAGTAGTCTAGACACAGTCATGCCACCGGGCCAACCTGTTACTATATCTAAAAATCTCATCTCATTATCAACAACCCCCTGCACAAACATACTGAAATTGTTTTCTTGATCACACCAATCATCAGAAGTTTGGACTGCTGGTAGAGTCATCACAATATGCGTTGCATCAATTGCACCACAACAATTAGGTAAGCCAAAAGATACTTCAAATTCAGACTTTATTTTCTCCATCCTATTGGAGCTAGGCCAATTAAGGTGATGCTTGGCACGTTCTTCTAGCGCCTCAATGAATCTCCAAGTCACCTGCGAAACAGTGGACTGTCCAACTCCAAAAGAAGCACCAACTGAAACCTGGGATTCACCAGAAGCTAATCTTCTTAGGGCAATAGCAACTTGCTTCTCCACACTGAGAAGCCTTCCCTCAATGTTGATGAGACCCGAAGGGGGCCTTGAGATAAGATCTTCTCTAACAAGCGAGCATATGTAATCAAAAGTCTTTCTTGACACGCGAAAGAAATATTTGAATCCTTCTTCCTCATCACAAGGTACATTTGAATCTGTAGATATTTGCCAGTTTTGATTTAAATGTCTAAAAGCTAAGAAGCCCTCTTTCTTTTCTTTTTCACTTTTTCATTCTACACATAAAAGAACCAACAGAGTTAAGAACTAAACTAACGCATGATAAAATTTTCCATCAACAAGTCAAAACATTTGGGTATTGCAGAAGAATAACCTTGAAGATTCGCATTAACTTTAAGACGAGTGAAATCAAGATAGAGACTTTCGAACATGACCCCAAGAAGCAAGAAGGAGAGCAGCAAGAAACAAATTTCACGATCAGAAAATTTCGGGAAATATAATTTTATCGAATTAAAAATCAAACCCAGAAAAGTAAAACTGCAAGTAAAAAAAAAATTGCTAACCTGGAGTTGAAGAATTCTTGCTCCAGAATGAATCCCACCACTCGGAATCAATGGCAGCTCCGTTCTCTGTTGAAACTGGTCTTACAGTCTTGGCCTTACCCTTGTTATTTTTTATTTTCTTCAACTTCTTCGAATCCTTCTTCGTTTTCTTGGATTTCTTAGGAGGTGCCATGTATCACAATTCACATCCAGAATCCTTCACCGTTTGGTGAGTGGGAAAATTTCCACTTGCCGGAAAAATTATTAGGAAGACTCGCGTTGTGAAGAATGGGCTTATGTAATACTTGGGCAGTCCCGTTTGGCACAAAAAGAGTCCTAGAACTTAAAAGAGTCTAATGGGGTCATTATTCTTGTGGGGCTTTGGGCCATTCTTTGACTTATCTATAAATTTTACTTTAAAATATAAAATATTAAAAATTAACGTATAAAATATAAAAGATAACAAGATCATAATGTATAAAAGATAAAATTCACTTTAAAATATAAATTAGTAAATAAGCATATAATGTATAAAAAATTATCATATTAACGCATAAAATATAATTCACATATCACATTTTATATATAAGACGGTATTACAATAATTTTTGACTATTGTCATTTACACTGTCACGAAATATAACAATATCATTTTTGTAAAACTCTTAACGTTGCCTTATGAGCATGCGGGTAATAAGTATTTGTTTTACATATTTCATATTGTGTAAAATTCAATATATAACATATTTATGGTATTGAATTTTTTATTCAAAAAAATATTTTTATAATTTTTAATAAAGTGGTAGAATTAAAACACGGTGTGAGCATGTGAATGCTAGATTGTGTCATTGTTTGTAAAAGGAACGGGTATTTTGGATCTCCATTTTATGATCTACAATGGGTTGAAACTGTACCAATTAATTAAGTGCTTCTATACCTGAAGACATTTATTTTTGTTACAATATTGCTTTAATGAATGTTCGTTTTCTGAAATACATGAAAAGTACAAAACGGCAAGCTTAGAATTAGTTAATGCATTGTGTCAATTGAAATGGAAAAACCATTTTTCAACTATGTTCATACAATGTGTTTGGACTCGCAGCTAGTTAGTTAATGTAAAAACTATTATCTTATCAAATACAAAATTATCGATTTTGACTAAAAAAAAAAAAAAAAAAGAGTACCTCGGGTTAAAGAAGGCATGGGCTAGTCATATGATAACAGTTGTAAGCCCAAGTCTCCATCGAAAACAAACAAGTACAAAATGTTGTTGTAAAGTTTTCCTTTTTTATTTCTGGGCAATAGTTGGGTGGGTTGCAAGTTGAAATGCAAACTGCAAAGTAGGATTATGAGTGTATCAATGTACATGAATTATATATGTGATCCAAGAAGATCACAGCAGCAGTCTTACAAGATACAAACGGGGGGTAATCAACTTAGGCAGAGTCGCACAGACCTTTGGGCCACTTTTTGTGCACTGAAACAGTAAAAATCCTATATCTAAGTAGCTAATTAACCACTATTCTCTTATACATTATTATTATTGTTCCATTTTTCAGCATCATCAGTCCCAGGTTTTGGCTTGTAAGTATGAAGCATGAAATTGCAAACTCCCACAGCATCTCCAACAGTTAGAAAGATCCACTCCTGCCCTATTGCCTCCACAAATTTCGACTTGTTCAGTTTCTTCATCACCTCCGCCCCGGGATTCGCCAATACAAGCTATATATATATATACGATTAACCAGATTTGTAGCAAAAATATACATTTACGTACGTAACATGCAATTTGTAAGGTACGTACCTTGAGCCCTCTTCGATCGAGATTCTTCTTGACCTCTTCAAACATACTAATCCCGCTGGTATCAATGTTACCCACGGCTGCCAATAAATGATTTAGTCCTCATGATGTTTTGACATCGTTTGTAGAGGTGCAATTAAAATCCCATCTCGCAATAATAATTAATACTGCTACTTACCACTCATATCAAGTATAATGTATTGCAGGTTGCTTTCTCCAGAAGATTTTAATTTATCTTCTTCTTCGTCGATCCATCTTGAAATTCTACACGACAGTATCGCATGTTAGTATATTCTAGAAATTGAATGACATTGATTTCATATGTCCTATATATATATATATATATATATATATATGTTTTTGGTTTGTGTTTGAATACCTTTCTCTCAAGTAGCTTGAATTGGCAAAGTAAATTGGTGCATCAATTTCAAGTATGAATACTCCAGGAACATTTTTAGTATTGGGATATTGATCAATGTTTCGGTAGATTTTGGTATCCGGGATGTTACCAAGAACCACGGTTTTTGGCCTGGCAATAAACAGCAATACCCTCAGCAAAGATAACGCCACCTACAAAAATACATTTCAACTGTTAGTGGATCAAGTGATAATTCAACGAATTTGAAGGTTATATTTTAGACGTGCATGGTAATATATTGGTACGTACAGCAATGACTAAACCAATCTCAACGCTGCCAAATACAACACCAACGTAGGCACTGATGCACACGAAGAAGTCAAATTTGTCAATTTGCCAAAGATGAATTGCTGCTTCGTAGTCTATGAGGCCCAGCATGGCTGCAATTATAATTGATGACAACACCACAATGGGCGTGTAGTGGAACAATGGCGTTAGGAATAACAACGTGAACATTACTGCAATTGCCATAACGATGTTGGATACTGCAGTTTTACATCCTGCATTGAAGTTCACGGCTGATCTCGAAAATGGTCCTGAAATTTCAATTTGATATAAAAAAAAATTAGCCTTTTTAAGTGCAAGTTTTTATGCAAATAGTACGATACTTTGTTCAATATTTATATGATCATAATGCATATGAATACCGGTTGTAAGATAACAAGAAGTGCAAGAGCCCACAATGTTCATCATTCCAAAAGCAATCATCTCTTTGTTTCCATCAATATTGTAATTCTTGAACATGGCAAAGCTTCTTCCCACTGCTATTCCTTCCTGCATGTGCCAAAATTCATTAATCCATCAAAAGGGCTGCAACAATTTGTCAATACAGACCATACATAACAGGATAAGCCTACCCCATCACACCTTTTTGTGCAAATTAATGTCCACCTTGACCTAGCTATTATAACTTCAAGTATACAAGGTTTCTTTTATTTATTTATTTGTGCTTGTAGGATTGATCAATGAATTATGGTTGGTATGAAAACCCTATCATCTACCGTATATTTAAGGTCGAGATGGTCATGTGTGGTCAACCAGAATCACTCATCACGAAAAGATTTGTGATTGGACTAGTCCTACTTTTACTTGCCCACATAATGAAACAAATAAAGCAGTGAAGACACATGCATTAGCAAATTGCCATATGTATATATATATATATAGATGGTAAAGTCGTGAAGATGTGATTAATGGAGTAGTGAAGCAAATAGAAATAGGTCAGGTGGGCTTACTGCAAGGGCGATAACACCCGTGACTATGCCTGTTTTGATTGCTGTCGACAAATATTGTGACCCAAACTCCAGATCCATTATTGAAGGGGGATTTAACCCTTTCGTCAAGTGTCCTATCTGTGCACATAATAAATCCAAATTCCCACATGAATACCTTATCATCGCAACTTTAACTCCATGCAGAAATGAATAATCGACTAGTCAAGCAAATTAATACTCTTAAATTTAAATAAATAAACAAGCCACGTTTAGTTTGCTCAGGGTCCTGTCTCGATTATTCCAATCAGTCGTGTCCATGGAACAATCTTTTACACGACCCACGACTTCCCGTCTGTAGAATCTTTTTTAATTGTTTCGTGTGACAAAGGTAACCATTATTTGTGATTAAACGCCCCACCATTTGTTTAATACAACTAAGAAACAACCATGCACCCTCCCCCTCCCCCAATCATTTGTAAAATTAAGGAAAAATCCACAAACCAATTCATTGATTAACTAAATTCCATTTGATCCTCTTCAAGTAATCGTCAATTATTTGATCGATATTGGTCCCCATGCATGCGAGCAGTTTGCTCAATGTTTACGTAATTAAGTCGGTGAGTGGAGAGAAATGAATGATTGAGATTTGAGATGGGTCATGTTATCAATGGGTTGGAATGCTCACCACTTGAACGCCATGTTTTTCAGCATGTGTCAGGTAAACAAGAAGACTTCCTAAAATGACAGATGTGAGAGGAGCCATTGCCGATATCCAGAACAACTTTGGTTTCCTTTTACTCTGCATATATGTCGTCAATCAAACTCCAATTATGATTGTATAATCATCAACTCATTAACTTTAATAGAAAAAAAAAAAAAAAAAACTCCAATTATGTTGTAGAAAAGGTACAAATTAACCAAAGGTCCTAAAGTGGCAATATTTTTTTATTTTAATGTCTTAGAGTCTATCAATACTTTGACAAATGACACAAAATCCCGGCCATAATCGGATTTATCTTGACCTAATTAGTGGTGGTTGGTGGTGACAATTATTTATTAATAATAAAATTAATTACTCACGAAGAATCTAGCCAGTAGCAGGTAGAAAAGGAAGCAGCATCCCAATACAGCACTTTCCCATCTCCACTGCAAAAATATAATTAACGTAGATATCCGTCAATATATATTAACACACGCAACGCATATAAATATAAGGTTGAAAAAGTTGCTTAAGAATCCTTAAATATTAGTCACAAAATTATCTTAAATATATTATGCGTCGAACAGAAGATCAAACTACTAGTTTTGTATGTAGAGATCAAAAGGGATCGACATCGACCTGATGGGTTTGACTGAAGACTGAACGCATGACGGATACGACATCGGTCTCATGAGTAAAATGGTCCAGTCCAAGAATTCCTTTTAGCTGTTGGAGGCACACTACAGTAGCCGCACCTGCCATGAACCCTACTATTGTTGCATGCGACAGAAAATCAACTATGAATCCTAGCCTGCAGTATTCATCAAACAAACCACCTCCTTTTTATTAATAATAAATAAATTTTGCATGGAATTAATAGAGTATATATGTTCTAGAGACACAACTAAATTTTCAAAAGCAGGGAAAAAAATTATTCCTTTGCCATGACTACACGACTCAAATCTCATAAAAAAAGTCTGTCTTGATCACCAAATATTAACGTAAACATCTGCCATAAAACAAAATGAATTCTAGTTCTACCCGTGATTCTAGAGTCGGCGTGCATGAACATGTTCTTGCGTGTGAGTTCTTGAGTTGATCGTCGACAGTTTAAAAGGAAATACTAAAGTAAAACAAAAATCACTGTTATAGTATATCATTAATTTAAGTGCAAAACCAACCTCACAATGCCCAAAACTGCTTGAAAAACCCCAGCAACGAACGTTGCAGTAAAAGCCAGATGAAGATAAAGTGTTGGATTCTCGCTAGGATTAACTGCATTCCCCAACATGGAACCTGTGAGAAGGGATGCAACTGCGACAGTCCCCACTGCTAAATCTCTCGAACTTCCCATGAGTGCATAAACCAACGGAGGAACGAAACTCGAATCTTAAACACGAACCAAAAGCAAAACCATCAGTGATCACTTTTACTAACCGGCCTATTCAATTATTTTAAATATTACAGGTTAACTAGATTAGATATAACTCACAAAGTCCAAGAATTGGTGGCAAGTTGGCCAGTTTGGCATAACTTATCCCCTGAGGGATGGCAAGGCTGGCTATGGTGATTCCAGAAACAAGGTCGGACTTGAGGAAATTCAAGCTGTATCGGGGACCCCATTCAAGAATTGGAAAGATGTACTGAAGAAGTAATATGAGCTTCCTGCCGGGTGGCTGGTTCTTGAACTGGCGTAATGGATCATCTGGAAATAATGTCTCCTTGACCGTGTTCTTGAGTGATTTTAGAAATGGCTGTGGAGGTGGGACGGCAACACGATGCGCGCTCTCAACATTCATGGATGTGTACATATAGTCGGCGTTGCCCATCGTTTATGTTTTTGCGATGGAACCTACCCAGTTCAAACTTAGTGCTTAAAAATCAAAAAGTGTTAATGATATTCTGATAATGCAAAGTATGATTCTGCGATTCTTCCTAAAAGTGGCCAATCTAAATTCTAAAGGTGTAGGAATATTGTGGTTTGTGGAGTGGAAGGAAATGTAATTGGAATTTTGGAATGGCTTGAGAGATGGTGGGCTGTGGGTACTGGCAATGGCAGTGGCATTGGGGCCTTTCCTTTATAGAAAGAAGGAGGGGGAGGGGGCTGGGTGGGGTGTTAATGCAGCAAGAATGCATGGATCTCCTAAGTGGGCAGTGGGACCAAATTCCAATTATTGCTTTTTTCTTGATTTTGTTTTCGGCTTTCTGGATTATGCAATGTCACGGGTAGAAAATTACAAATTAGAGTGTGATGAGTGATGTTCAAAAAAAAAAAAAAAAAAAGTGAAGTTCAAACATTTACTGCTGCCCAACAATGGGGCCTCTTTTCAGTTTCTGGGTCGACTCTTCGTCTTCCCCAACAATGGCTTTATATGACCAGGAAAAAAAGTGGCCGGTTGTTCAAGGAAAGTATGCTCTAATTTGGGAATTGGGTTAAGTAAGTTGATTATGCTGATGAGAATTTGTACACGTATTTTATGGTTCTACAACGTGTCCATATATATATTGCACCATTTCCAAATTATAGCACGTATACTAATTACTAACACATTTAGCTTTTGAATCTATGACTGGGTCAATGACTTAACTAAATTTATTGTATACTTTGTTTTCTTTTTTTCCTTTTTTTTTTGTTTGTGCAAGATATTAGTTTTCGTTGTTATTATTATTTTATTTTTTTCAAGATTGAAATGAAAGTTTGGGAAAAATTGGGAATGTTAGGACATAGTTTCTAGTTTTTTTTTTTTTTGTAACGTGGCAATGGATTGTTTCTGTATCACTTTATAAGATTTTGACGTATTTATTGAATACTTATCTCTTACGATTTCACTAACTATTGGATAGGGTTTTAGTATTATTTAAAAGTATACATTTCAAATTTATAGAGATTGATGCACAAAGTAATACAATAAATGAAACAAAAATAAAAAAATTAGCGCACATAAACCATGAATTGGTAACAAAAATTTTCTAAAAATAAGTGCATAGAGTGTTGAGAGATGTGCACGTCACCCTTTTGAATGGTTTAAAAGAGTTATTATACAATTGAAAGACGACAATGTAGGCATACAAAATTACAAATCCTAAGCTCAATCTCCATCGATCAAGTAAGCATCATCACCGAAATCCTGAGTTTTTCTTCCTTGATCGAGTTTTGTTTTTGCCTTTTGGAACCGGCTGTTGGGCTATTTTGGACGTGGCTGCCGCTAACGCTAAGACGTGCTTTGACCCTTATTGACTGAAATTAGATTGATTATCAGCCGGACTGGACACATGTTTCATAGCCAGTGGCTCTGAGTTAATTCGTGCTGATTATGGATTTTGCTTACACACACTCCATCCGTCCATCGGTGAAGTTGATGATTGTGCAGTGTGCACGTGGATTTTGTTATTAGCCTAATCTGATTCAGATGAAAGAAGTAGCCATTTGCAATCATCAGTTTGAATGGATGTACTGTTTGTAGCCCTACTTTGTCCATCATAAAATAAAAAGTTAGGCTATACAATCACAAGGAAATCACTGATTATTGCTTATTCAAATTGATAACATCCATCCTGACATCAAGATCATTGAGTAAACGACCAATATAATATTTAGCTTACTAAATTCAGTTAAGTTGCTTAATAAAAAGACAAAAGGGATTTCAATTTGCTGCATATACAAACAGATTGAAAAAGTGGCAATGGCACTATTAGTGGATATCCGGATTCCATGTATTGGAACTTGGATGAAGAGCGAAAGGCCATCCCACGTCTACATCGACTTCAACTTTCGTCTTGCAGGCAACCCCAAAGGGTCAAACTTCTTACTTAGGGCACGAATGAATGCACTTCAACTATTCCATTATTAGCAATACAAATACCAATTATTCCTTGTATCCCCAATCATATGGTTAGTTGTTATAGATATGAAGGAATGCTTTTCATTGAAGCAAAAGCATGAGCAGAAAACAAAAAGAAAAAATGGTGCATTGCATGCAACCCCATAATCCTTAAATTAAAAAGAAGAACATTTAACTTAGAAAACAGCCAAATAAGAATGAATATCAAACAAACACCCATCGAGGATAGAAGATATATATGGAAGTCAATGATTAAGCAAAAAAAAAAATTGGATTCAGCGACACAATCAATCACCGATTCACGGGCAAAGTTTTTTTTTCCCTCAGGACAAGATGGGGAAACAATAATGGATGGATGCTATAAAGTATAAGAACTTTAGTTGGTACAGTCCAAAGTCGTACGTAAGTAAATGTTGTTTCTAGTCCTGCTTCTTTGTCGTCTGAGTTTGATAAAAATTTCCAATATATGGTTCCTACTTCCTACCTTCCATCGAGACAAAAAACAGAACAAACCAACAAGAACAGTTAGGACGGGGAAGTGAAATATTATTAACATTTGAAAAACTGATAATTAGGTCACTAGCTGGACTCAATCTAGCTCCCTACTTGGATTGAATGATTTCCGAAAGCAAACAAGAAGATGCTCTATGCTACTACTTTTCACACTGCATGCAGTCAGCTTAACTGATTTCAATTTTAGTCTTATCATATCACAAGATCGGATTAGGATATATGTAAATCATCATCTCATATTCTCATGATCATCTATGAAGTACTCCAAACCTATTCCATGACTTGATCATATATTGGCCTGTGTATGTATATATGTCTGCTTTATAAATTATTAATGTACAGATTATCAGCTGCATGCATGTCTCCTTATTGTCTAATCAAACTGTGACATAATGCTGCCCAAAAAAAATTTTTTCCCTCTTAATTTCCTATTATCTTATTTTTTAGTACTACATATATAGTAGGTAAGATTTATTTATGCATTAGCAAGATTTAAGACTTTCAGTAAATTCTACATCATCATGGTATTCGGAAAAAATATTGGTTGTTTAATAAACACCACTACATCAGCTGAATTGGTGGTTAAATATTAATATTTTCTTGTTATGTGTACAATATATCCCACCATAATACGGGGTTAATTCTCTCCTATTCGTGCTCCCATTATATAACCTGCACAAGCACATATATAATAGCGTGGTTGGTTGCATTTCCTATTTCATATTGATAACATTCTCAAATCATTCAACACTTTGGGCCGGGAGGTGTGTGACTTGGTGATCAATAATTGAAGACTGACCCTGGTACCCAGCTTGGGCTACTATCATAAGGTTAGTACCAATTGCGTGCACATCCCGCGGTTTACATCCTCAATTGGCTAGGGGACGATTGGCTTGAGGCCAGTATTAATCTGACTCCAGTAAAGTGGCGGGAAGACATAGAGTTGTAGAGCTAGGAATCTGAAACATTAAAAAAAAAAAATCATTCACAAATCATATAAAGGGGAGAGAGAAAAGTTTGTTGCATTATAGACTTATTAGTACTATTGATCAGGTGAAGAGGAAATATAAACAGCAGTATTAGGTTGTGAAACTATTCAAGGTTCCCAAGTCCCCTTTGTGCGGCTGAGCCTTAGTTTCAATCTATGCATCTCAAAAGCCTAGCTAGAAGCATCACTTTTCTTTTCACTAAATTCAACTTTTTTTTGGGCAGAAAAACCTGCTCGAGTTGAGACTCCCCTGGTGAAACCATATCTGCACAATCAAAGGGGGAGCAGTAAGAGCACTAATATTTTCTTATTATAAGTAAATGATCTGACGTGTGTTCTTTATCCAAGCTTCTGATGAATTACATGGTGAATACGGTTATCAAGCAGAAAATGTCGTTTAACTTCTTAATTGAAATAAGCAATCATTTCAAATTTGTTAGCATCCACTGAGATATCCTGTGCATCAATTCAGCTAATTGTGATTTGGATAAACTTTAAACTCTTTTTTTTCAAATTTGTTGAAAGAAATTAAGTAGTTAAATTTGGCATTTTGGTGCAGTTTCATAATGAAACCTTTTGTGGATTGGAAGAGTTGAAAATTTGTGCAGGCACAGTGTTTCCAATTTATAAATTAACATAATTAACATGAGTCTCCTCGATTATTCTTGATTGCATACCCATAAAGTCAAATCAATAGAAAGAATTGGTCGGTTTGCTTCCTTAACTTATATTATTGTAGCTGAACAAAACCGACTCTGTTGTAGTAGGTCAAAAAGGAATTCCGAGATTGTGAAGTCATTATGAAGAAAAACCAACCATTAATTGCTTTCGAATTTGGTTTTGAAATTAGAGTTGACTAGGAGATCTCCTCTCTTGCATTATTGATCGACTTTCCCAGAAACTTTTTGAATATTTTGGTCAGCACCATGATTAGTTTACTGTTTACACTAAACATTTCACCACCAATGCCAACAAAAAATGATCCATCGTCAGTGTCTACAGAGAATGTATCAGCCCAATGACCAATAGTCTGAACGAATTTCTAATAATGCTAACTATAACTCCTACCTGGAGAAGCATGCTTGATTTAATGAATAGTAAATCCCTGGCACAATTTGAGACTTAGAAGGATTTGGTCTCTCCATTATTGAGTTTGCAAGATACGTAAAACTTGATATGACCCCAGTTTACGAGTGGTACAACTGTTTGTTGTAACACTAAAGATTATGGTTGGCTATAGTAGAAAATGACATGCATGCAGTTTCTCAAACACATGTGCATATTGGCATATTGCTAGAAGCCTAGAGCCATTCTGCTTTAGATAGAAAAAAAGAAAGGTGTGGTTCTAAGGCCTTATACCATGAGAGTTGGGAATGATCAAGGCCAATACTAGAAATGGCCCCATATACAGATATACTATACCATCATGTTGGTGTACATGCAAGACAATAATTGATCAATGAGAAAATCCAATTAATTAAGGCTGGTTTCACTTCGTGTTTTGTTCTGTTTTGTTAATTATGCTTGCTAGTTTACCAGCTGGCCGGGGACCGTCAACTTAATTATAAACACGAACATCTCATTAAATGGAATTTGAGTCTTTGATTATTGATTGGAGAACTTGAATTAAATGCTCATAGTTTCTTTAATTAGACACCTTCACTATCGTACGTGCACAAAAATTTAACATTGAGAACAATGCTATATATTTCCTAATCATCTTGCAATGATGGTTAATCCCTTCTACTAGTATGTATATATATATATTAATTACAAAATCTTACAGACTCATGCATGGTAGTGTATCTTGAATGGGAACACGGGCGGAACCAGGCAGGGGCTGGCATGGACTTCAGGCCCCGACAAGTTCTTAACAAAAAACCATACACCACCATTAAAAAAAATCATATTTTAAAAATTCTTCATTTTCTAATTCATATTCAAAAATAACATATCATCTTTAATTCTCTATTTAAACTATTTATCCTTTCTCTGATTCATTTACTCTCTTGAGTATTGGTTAAAATTAGTTTTTTATTTAAATGTTTTGTTATTTGAATTTTATTAATTGCAAATTTAAATTTGTAAATTAATAAATAAATTTGGGTGTTTAAGTAATTATAATTTATAGGTGTTAGAATTAATTCTTATTTTGTTTATGTGAATTGAAATTAAGGGTTACATGCTATACAATTAGACCTCTTCGCCGCACAACAAAAATTAATATTTCATTAAATGTTAACGAATAGTGTGTATTTATATACTTTTATGATTTTCATAATAATGAATTTAAAATTTTAGTTTTTAAATACATTTAGTTGATCGTCACAAAAAAAAATTTACTTTAAATTGAGCCACTACTAAAATTTTATTCTAGTTTCACCACTGAATAGGAAGATATGTAATTCAATTAAAGAAATCCAGTAATGAAGGTCATCATTAATTTCTTCATCTTCTATATGGAGTGGGAATTGTCACTGCCCATAACTGATAAGTCGACAAGCTTGTAACGAATAAGCTTAAAAGATTTATTGTGTTGGAGTAGAAGATAGTATATGGCGTATGATCCCCTCATCCACGAGTTGCTCATCAGATTCAGGAAGAGAAGAGAATATTGTGGGCACCAAAATTGTGGATCAGAAATTCAGAAATTAAAGCGGTGGTCCAACTATATGCATATTGAAGTGGATCATCTTTTAAAAGACATCAACAACATTGCCGGTCGGTGCCAATTAACCATGGCCGGATGAAATCATGCCTGTCTACGACCGGTCGTGATCATTACCGGCCGTCCTATGATCCTATCCCTGGAAAGAAATCACATTGCCTCATTAACGCTAATCATCAAGAGGGCCCTAATGCTCTTCCCGCTCATATGTGAAATGTTCGATTCTAGGATTTCTCTTTATAAATATTTCTTCCTCATTAATTATATATGTCTTAATTTCTACATATTTTTTTGTGTTAGAACTTAGAACAACATTCTTCGCATAATCTCTCCATGAAAATGTGGATCAAATTCCAACTGAAGGGCCAAAACAGTTTAACCTGTGTACGTATATGGTGACAAATATATTCAATAACTAGCCATTCATTTTTTTCTGAAACCCTTAATTTACTTGTTTATACAGTTTGCTGATAGATTTACTACCATGTTGATGTTGTGAAAGAAAAAACTTATGACATCCAATAAGGTACAAAACAACAATGGTAAATCGTAAGTTTCAAATAATTAAGGTGGAGAGAAATATTTCCAGTTAAAATTTAGTTTTGCATCTTTGACTGCAGTGGAACGTCCCATATTAAATTATAGATTTTCACACTACCCTACGAGGAAGTAACCTGTTCATTTTTTTTTTTAATTTTCCCTAATAAAATAATAAGCATTAAAAAGAATTTCTATCGCTTAATATATCACTCATCCTTAGAAACCGATACTCTATGAAAATTAAAGCAAACCACTCAAGAAAAGCTAAGGAGCTGTCCAGGTCGTACATGTGTTGTAGTCATCAATCCAAATTCCAACCCACATATAAAGTGAACTTTTCGTAATTCCCTTTCTTTTAATTATTTTAATTTATTATTTTTGTGTCCAAGGAATCGCGGCCCTCCTACCCGTCAAATTTTTTTTTTTCCCAGTCCGTCCTTTTCTTTTTAATTTGGAATATAGGTTTCCATTGGTCTTGCATGCATATAATATATATGCCTTTTTCGAAATTATTGTGTAGAATATATATCAGTTTCTGTAATTTATGACATTACCATTCCTAGCGTTATAACTAAGCCAATCTGACGAAACAAAACCCACTTTACAACGAATATCTGAAAATGAATCATGCTTTAATTTGTGATCAAAATTCGGAAAAAAAAAAAGAAAAGAAAAGGAATCTCAAAGAAATTATGAAAAGGAAATAAAGCATAATCATTCAAAGAAGGTAGGGTACTAGGGTTTGTGGGGGATGGATCGTTGCACGGTCTGCACCGGTTGGTACGTATATCTGAAAGAGAAATGAGGGGTTCTTAACAAATTACTCTAAATATGTGGATATATAATCAGATCTTAAAATGCTTAATTTAAGAGGGTTGCATGGAGAGTACAACCTTTGTTGCATGCATGTCCGCTCCGTAAGTAACGTACGAATGTACAGAAGCTCCACACATTATCATGCACATTTTTTGCCTATATTAATTATCTTCGCCCATGCTCAAGCTCAAGAAGGAACCGGGATATCTCTCTGATGAATTGAAATATCATGCATGCATGCATGCATGCTCACATCCAATAACGCAAACTCATAAAACAAAGAAACCAGAACCACTACACTAGTTGACCATTGTTTTGTATATCAGAGCCAAGATCGAGTAGATGTAGATCGATCATTAGTAATTTATTATTATTTCACAGCCATAATTGTTTTTAAGATAAATCCGACCGTCGCCATCACCCTTTTTTTTTTCACTTTTCCTTGTGTTAATCGAGAGAGATAGAATGTAAGCTAGGTTGACTTAAAAAGTAATGGGCCTCCACTCCATCTTCAATCTTCACGAAACCAAAGAAAAATCGAAAGTATGAGTAAACAGACAACGTACGATGTTTGTCTGCCAGCATACCACCATTGTCTGTAAGGTTAGGTGCCTAAGCACTATTGACTGTAAGGATGGAGTGCCACTATTTTTCTCGGGATGGGCTTAAGCATAAGTGCTTAATCGCTCAAGTCAATCCTATATATACAACAAAAAAATAATAAACTAAAATTTTAAAAAACTCAACTTTCGTGTTTTACCTTTAAGTTTTTAAAAGAAAATTGCCATTTTTTAAAAATAGGCAGGCTTTTGACAGCCAAATCTTTTTGTTCTCGACATTGTAATACATATGAATTAGTAAATTACGTCAACAAATTGAAATGTGCAAATTTCGAAAGATTTCAGTTTGCATGGACTATATTCTCGGTTTTCTTGAAAATTCGTGATTTTTTTAAGAATTATGAACAGATGCTTTTTAATCGCCTATTTTTGTTTCCTACTTAGAATATGCAAACTAGTTGATTGTGAACAAAAATTATAAAAAAAAATGTCAATTTTGGCGAGCTATCGCTTTTGGATTTCTGAAAAAAAAAAATTACAAATTGAGATAATAATATTATAGCATAGAAAAAGAGAAAGTAAGCCGTGAAAGAGAAAATCATGAGATGGGTTATGGGTACTTTCTAATTTCCCTCTGTTGAATTAAAATGAGTCAATTCCGACAATGGCCCTTACTTCTCGGATATTGTGGAGTCCAAAGTTTGATGGGAAGGCCCAACCATACCACCAAAAGTTCTGTTTGAAGCCCACTTTGTACTGCCATTGACCATGATGAACCATGAGTCCATGACATCCCAGTGTTAATCGATGAAAATTTTTCATGATCGTTAGATTTAAATATTCCTGGAGTAAAAAGAGAAAAACTGTTCATAACTAATCAACCAAATTCTTGAATTCATGTACTTTATATTCTAATTTTTCGATAAAATAATCCCAACTTAATGTTTCTTTCTTCTTTTTTCTTTTTTTTTTTTTTTTTTTTTAAAGTCGCTACTTTAAAATACACAAACAGAATGCCAAATCCAACCTTGCAAAATAGCCCAAGGGATTCTAATGATTTCAGACTTCGAGTATGGCGAATGAGTTTTTTTGCAAAATTCAAGCAATTAAATTGGAATCGAGAAAAAATATTTAATTCTAATTTAATTTGGATAGAATATCATATCACATCACACCAACCATATATTATTGGGGTCACCCTCACTTCCCTACACTTTTAACATCACACCCACCTCTTTTGTCTCTTGAGCTTTCAATTAGATCTGGATTCTTTTTGCATGTATGTCGGTCCTCAAATACGATTCCATTTTCATTGGGATACGGCTACGAAATCTTTTGTACATGTATCCCCTATGTATTCTGTAAGGTTTTGAATTTATGTTTGTAATTTATTTACACAGAATATATGAGTTAATCGAAATTAATTAAATGTACATATTATCAACTATTTAGTTGTATTGTGTTGTATCTTATAATTAATACTCTTATATTTATTAATTAATCTCCTAGGTATCGAACACTTACCTTCCCAACTTCCTTGTTGCACAAGTCATAACACAGTGTTCGGGTTAAAAAGTTCGTAATTTAAAAATTCCATCTTTAAGATTTTTCAAGGTCTCCGATTACAAAAAAATTTACTTTTTATTCCAGTGAATATTGTGTGTGGTTATGACGAGGAGTGAATAAAAATGTTAGAACTCGGAAAGACGACAAAGTTCATTTTATATTTATATATTTTCTATTCCAAATTGCATACACTGCTCAGTAGGATAGTAGCAAATCGTAAAACAAACCGTCGGTGCTGTCTATCAAAGTTTTTGAGAGGTTTACGAGGCCTGATTATAGATTATTTGTTTGGCCATTCAAGTCATAATTAATGCATCAAATAATGGTTGAAATATCACAATTCACAACAATTACAACAAAAACAAATTTTTTTGAAGCAAGCAACTATGCAAAACATTTATGCTTTTCTTTGGTTTTGTCCAAAATATATTTACATAAAAATGTGATTATTATTAAGCAATTCAAAGATTATAAGTTATTTTTATCTTAAAAGGGTTCTGACTTCCAAGTTTAAATTAAGTAGTAAGAGAAAATTTGACAATCATTTAAGCATATTTTGAAACAAATTTAAACTTCTTTAGAAAATAACGTTGGGAAATTAAACTAAACTTTTATTAATTAGTAGTTTTCTAATATGCTTTGTTTCTTAAGTTTAAAGTTGTGTCCTAATAGTATTTGTTTCTTAATTAGTTATTGGTATGAATTAGTAAAGTGTGAAATTAAAAAACCTTTAACACTATAAATAGAGGGTATTATGAATATTTGTAAAGAGAAGAGTTGAGAGTGAGAAACCTCAAAGAGGTGTTATAAAAAAAAGCCATACATATATTATTGTGCTTTGAGAAATCTGTGGATCAACATATATTGTTGTTATGTGGCGGTTGTACCATACATGAGATTTTATTATTGTGATTCCTCTCATCCCAAACATATTTTTGCTTATTGTGATTTGATTATTTCGATCTTTCAATTTGGAATCAGAGCTTCGATCCTTCAAAGAACAATAACAATAGAGACTAACCAAACTATGTTGGGTAATCGTAATAAAACTCGTAAAATTTGCTAAAAACAAATAAGATCTTAATGTACATAGTCTTGAATGACACGAGCATTTGAAAATGTTCCCATTATTGTGTGCAAATATATTTCCCTTATCTCTTTTTTAAAATGTCCTATACTATTATAAATGATCATAAATTATTACAAATTAACCTATCTCTACTGCTGGGGACCTTGTGCACGCGCTTTCCGTTAAATCGGGATTGTTGCAAGTACGGCTGTGCACTAAAATAATGGAGCCAAGCCTTCGAATATTATGTAGGAGAAATGCTATTGAGGGGATTCGCATACCATATTAGGTGCTTAATTAGCATGTCAGTCAATGATCGTTCATCAAAATAGAATACAAGTCCATAAGGAGACAAAATATTAAAAAAAGAGAGCAAATTCAACGAAACAGATTAGATTACCCATCAAATGTCAAATATTTAGGTAGGAACCTATGACCTATCCGTACTAAGGAGGAAGAGGCCCGCGGTGGGTGGGCTGGCGGGTCATTTCAAGAATCTAAAGAACCAAACAAACAATGGATGATGGATCAAACAAACAAACAATTGCGTTGCCCGTGGAGGGTAGAGAGGCCCTGGCCCATAGCAGTATTATAAAATAAATAAAGATAAAAAGTAAAGCAGCGCATCAGAGGACCAGAGGAGCTGAGACAGCCGATTTCTTTCCCCGTCTTGCTCTGTAGCTATATTAATATTAGTCTAGAAAGTAGAATCTCGCAGTCGCTCGCACGCACGCACGCACGCACTGCTTAGTTGTTGGGCGTATTATAAATTTTAAAAGTTTGAAATCCGCGTCCATTTTTTTATTTTTTATTTTTTCCACCATCGCTTTTGCTTTTCGGTTAATTTGCCTTGCTTTTCTTTCAAGAATCGGTAAAAATTATTTTGCCGCCGCTTCTACTCTTCTCCACAGTAGTGAGTAGCCTCGCCTCTTTACTAAAATAATAATAAGACCAAATGCCAACTTTATCTTTACTCTCATAAAATTCTTTGGCTCTTGAATCTTCATACATTTCTAGACGACGACGAGCTCTTTCGGATGATGATGTAGTCACTTCAGCTGCAACTTCGTCGTAAATTTCTGGTAATTTTAACTTTACTTTTTCATTGACTGATTCTTCAATGTTTTTTTCTTAATGCTCGTGGTTTGTTATCGGTAGATTCTCCTGTATCTTGACTTCCGCATTTCCTGCTTTCAGGCGTGTACTATGTGGCAATCTTCTTCATGTCTCGTCTTAAATCTTAATCTTTCTCGATTGTTTGATTTAAGTTTCTGCTTTGTGAAATTTTTTAATTGCTTTATTTTGATATTGTTTCTTCTCTAAAAATATGTGCAAATACTTGTTGAGAATTTACTCTGGATATGCTTAGAGATTTAGTGTAGAGTCATTTTATGTGTATCTATTATTGCATTTGTTTTTCACGTTAAAACTTGCCAATGTTTCAGTGATTTTTGACATAATAACTGTTTAATTTATTCAAGAAATGAAGTATTGGAAAGAAGCTAGCTGGAATTCTGATGTTGTTCTTTTAACTCGTGATAAATAATTAAATTGACAGCGTTCATTATGGAGAACTACGAAATATTGGAGCATATCGGTAAAGGATCCTTTGGTTCAGCTCTACTGGTGAGGCATAAACATGAAAGAAAAAGGTGAGGAAGCTTCGAGTATTTTGCTGATTTGGTTCGCAAGTTAGACTTTGCCGTTAATTAATAGCTTTGTACCTTTCATTTATTGTTTTGGTCCTGTATATCTCTTTGCTTAAATTACTGTACTTCTGACTGCCTAGATATGTGTTGAAGAAAATCCGTCTTGCTCGCCAAACTGATAGAACCCGCAGATCTGCCCATCAGGAGGTCAGTCAATTGTCTGTCACCTTTTTGTTGTTTGGTAAATATTGATCCTGACATTTTACCATAATCTCACTGTTCTCACTGTTCAGATGGAGCTTCTTTCCAGAGCAAAAAATCCATACATAGTTGAGTATAAAGATTCTTGGGTGGAAAAGGTATGTAGAAGGCTTGCTTATGAAATCTATTGTCACGTAGAACGAGCATGTCATTTTTAAAGCAATCTCCATGTCATGTCTTTCCAATCAAAGTCGCTAAAATTTCCTGGTAGGATAGGCTCTAAAATATTAATCAAACAAATAAGAGGTAAAATCTTATATTTGGAATCAACTTGAAAGATAGAGTTTAATTTAAGCTTGTGGCCATGACAAGTTACTCAGACCATGACCTTGCTGTTGGAGTGCTTTCTCTATCACAGATGCTAAGCTTGGTCTCTGATGAAGTTGCATTCTGCTCCATGAGCCTTTTTTTTTCTTTCTCTGTTTTGGTTGACCCTTGACATACTTGTTGTTGCATGTCTTAAAATGTTTGTTGCCTACGGGTGAGTGAGTGAGTAATATGGAGAGATGTAATATGACCTCACTGTGGGAAGATAGTCAAATTGTAATAGGAGAACATAATTTGACTTATCTCCAACTTAATATATTTGTATTGTATTTGTTTGTTATATTCTTGTTTAAAACATATGTATGTTGTTTACCAGTTAGTGAATTCTCAAATCCCCGCCATTCACTTTTCTTTGTTTATTTAATTAGATGCTTATTATGTATATTCACATCTTCCATAGAATTCGTGTGTTATGTTCTATTGAACGATTGATGTGATTATAGCTTTTCCAGGGTTGCTACGTGTGCATTGTACTAGGGTATTGTGAAGGAGGAGACATGTAAGTATTTCTCGAGTATATTCGCTCTTTTAAATGCATGGAATATTCATCTGATCATAGTATTACTTATCCTTTTTCCTCTTAACTTTTCATGAACATAGGTCAGAAGCAATTAAAAAGGCAAACGGAATTCATTTTCCTGAGGAGGTTATTCCTGTCATGTTATCTCTGAGACATTTACAGTTTCTGATTTCTATATTAGAGTTGCAAATGTATCCCATCCAAAGTCAGTATGATCTCATATCTAACCATTCAAGTGTGAACAGAAGCTTTGCAAATGGCTTGTTCAATTGCTGATGGCACTTGATTACTTGCATACAAATTATATCCTTCATCGTGATGTCAAGGTAATTGCATTGTGTTGAAGCAGAGTAATGTTTTGCATCTTTTAATGAATTTATTGTTTTCGCTGACATTTTAATTGCTTCAGTGCTCAAACATATTTTTGACCAAAGATCAAGACATCCGTCTAGGTATACGATACAGTGCTGATTCTAGAATTCTTGAGGACCTTTTAGCTCATTAAAGGTGTACCATTTCTTTTGAAGCCTAAGTTCTGACAGAATTGCGGTTTGCAGGAGATTTTGGTCTTGCTAAAGTATTGACTTCTGATGATCTTGCTTCCTCAGTGAGTGCCTAGCTATGATCTTGCTTTTGATTTCATGTGCTTTTTCTTGGTCGACTATCGCATGTTTCTTTTTCTTACAAGTTATGAGTCTGTATATGTCCCATAATGCAGGTAGTTGGCACTCCAAGCTACATGTGCCCGGAGCTTCTTGCGGATATACCTTATGGTTCCAAGTCTGATATCTGGTCTCTGGGTAAGCCTTTTTAATTTTTCCCTCATCCAGTCTGATTTCTGCATTTCTCTGCTGTGATTGACTTATTAATGGGTTCAGGATGCTGCATGTATGAAATGACTGCCCACAAGTCTGCGTTTAAAGCATTTGTAAGTCATGATTTGGATTTTCACTATTTTGTGAAGCTTTGGTAGTTTTAATTATGGATTTATGAGTAAATTGCTCTTTAGCTCTAACTGCCATTGTCAAATTTTGAAATTGGGAAAGCAAATATGCGAAATATTATATCCACTCTGTTTACTGTTTATTAAGAGTGGACATGGACATGGACCAATCACAATAACTTGAATTGAGAGTGTAGATGTGTTCCGCTTATATTCTGGGTAATGCAATTGTCAATTCATGGTAATTAACTGTTGCCTTGTTGAATCGAAGCTGGTCTTAGATTTGTGTATGTATCCTCTAGAATCTTAGTTTATGTTTATTCTTAGACTCAGTTCTGGGAGTATCATTGGCTTCCTATGTTCTTGAGAAGACATTTTATTTGAAATGCATTTCATTCTCTGTGTAACTGTTTGTGTTTTATTTTCCTTTGCAGGACATGCAAGGTCTAATTAATAAAATTAACAAATCCATAGTGGCACCCCTTCCTACTATGTACTCCGGTGTATTGTGAGTTACGTTTGTAATTTCTAATTTAGCGCATTGTTGAGTGAAGAACTATGCATTTATTTTTTTCTGTATCTTAAGTTCGTCCTTTTTTCCAGTCGCGGCCTGATTAAGAGTATGCTAAGGAAAAACCCAGAACTCAGACCCAGTGTAAGCATATTCAACAACTCTTTCTTCATTATGCATGATATGGAAGTATACTATCAAAATATTGGAATGTAATATATTTAACTTTGCTCACTTCTTGTGTGTACAACTGGAGAAATGCTTCTTGTGAGAATCAATCAGAATATTGCACTTGGCATGCTTTAATCAGTGGGCCCCACAGTTGAATGTATCCTTTCTCTCTGTTTTTCCAGGCTGCCGATTTGCTCAGACACCCGCATCTTCAGCCACATGTCCTGAAAATCCATTTGAAATCTAATAATCCTAGATGGCACACCTTTCCAGTTCAATGGCCTAATTCCAACCTTGTTAAGAAAACTAGATTTTTGGAGCCTGAAGTTGTTACTGGATTCTCTGAGGAAGAGAAAGGGAGAAGGCGATCATTTAGCAGTAATAGAGCCCTGAATCCTAGTATTTCTGGAACAGAGTTGGACTCTCCTTGTTCTTCTCCTAGAGTCCAACAATTTACAGGGTATTTGGACAAGAGACTCTCGGGCTTGTCTGTTGGTAGCTCGAGTAATGAGTTCTGTGTTAAGAAGTGTGCACCTTCAAAGGTAATCTCCGCTGCTAAAACACCAAGATTGACTTCAGGAAAAGTCTCTTCTACTCCTAAGATACAGACAGTTCCATCAAAGATGTCGAATCCCGGTTCAACTCGTGAGCTGGTGAGCTTTTTCTGACCCTATTTCCATTAATGATATCATATTTCATCTCTGCCGACATTATGTTCCAAATTTGCCATGCTAATGTAATGATTAGTTTTCTATTGTAAGTTTTAGTTTCACAGGTTAGACTTACAGCATAGTGCTAATGCTTGTGCAGCTTCCTGTGTCCCATACCCCAGCAAGTAAGCCTTCCGGATTGATACGCAGAGTATCTCTTCCAATGTCAACAAGAGCTGTCAAGTTGGAGGCACCTTACAAAGCCGTTGGTGGCCTCCTCAGCAGTCTTGATTCTCCAGATGTCTCAGTGAACGCTCCACGCATGGATAAGATGGTAGAATTTCCATTGGCTTCATCTGAGGATAATTTATTCCACGTTTGCAGAACTTCATCAACATCTGCTCTTTGCTCTCCTGCCTCACCATACTGTGGTGAACTTTCGATCACAAAAGACAAATGTACAATCCAAGTACTCGACCGAACCTTTGGCACTCCAGGGATCCCTGAGCCTGCTCTTGGAGTTAAACTAAATGGAAGTGAATGTTCAGAACAAAATCCAACAATTGGTGGTTCAAGCCGTTTGTCTTCAGATTTTCGGCAGCGAAGGTTCGATACATCCTCGTTCCAGCAGCGTGCTGAAGCATTAGAAGGATTGCTCGAGTTTAGCGCACAACTAATGCAGCAAGAACGCTTTGAAGAACTCGCCGTCTTATTGAAGCCATTTGGACTGGAAAAAGTTTCTCCTAGAGAAACTGCTATTTGGTTGGCAAAGAGCTTCAAAGAGAATGTAGCTTGACAAGTTCCAGTCTCCGGTTAATTGGAGCTAAAGAGTGCCAATTACAGGTTTAGACTTGTGATTCACATTTCCTCTCGTTAAAGAAAGAATCTACATGAATAGCTTGTTCATGAGAAGTGGGAAGAGAAATCTATTGGTCTGATGTTATGCTACGTGTTTGAACTTATTTTGATTGACATGTCGCATGTTGTAAAGTAGTCCTGTGGTGGGAATAGCTCTAGTAGAGTTCCTGATTTCCACCTTTTTCTTGCACGCCTCAAATGTACTCTTCATTATAACATACTTTATACACTTCTGCGATCTCATACCCCTCCCTGCCTCTTCTCTGTTATATAAGCATCGTCTCCTTTACATAGCCAAGGTGTGGGCTCTCTTGCTTAGGCTCTCCTCTGGGGAAAGTCAAGTGGAAGCATGGAATACAAAGAATTTTCTTAGATTTCTTCAAGAATGATTGCAACCTTTTGTGTCGGCCCTCCTACTTCCAGGAATCGCTTTTCCTTGGCCACAATGAAGTTGCACTTGGGCATGAAAAATTGCCTTTCAAAGGTAGTTTGATTATTTATGTTACTCTACCAATAAGATCGCCCATTGTAATATTGGTAGGCATGAGCAATCTAATGGCCAATACAAGCGCAAATAAATGATATCTTGTTTAAACACATATAATTTCAGAAATCTATTTCCATAAGTTGATTACATGATCATGATAATACAAGTGCAAGTGTAAGGGTTGACTGACTATTGACCAGTGACTTGGTGTTTCTACGACACCGTTTATGCCCAATACATTAAGGTTGTCTTTTGAAGAAAACCGCCTGAAATTTCTGGTGGGACTACCGATTACGACTCCGTTAGACTGAGATAGTGGAGTTGGCCTGCCTCCGATGGAAATGGCGGAGGGAGTCTTGGAACTATACCAACTCGATTATTCTGATCTTGTATTGTTATCTTCCCGGAATGAAAATTTCTCCTCCTTTGATGAAACGCAGCGGCTGCAGACGATCACTAAAGCGGTGATGGAAAACCTAGGTCCCAACGGACCCGGACTCATTGCAATCAAGTCAGTCCCCGGTGCTCTCAATCTTCGCCGGAGTCTTCTTCCTTTAGCTCGGAAGCTTGCTCTACTCAGCAATGACGCCCGCAAGCGCATCCTCAAGGTAGTTTTTTTTTTTTTTTGGTTCAATTAATATAACTTGGCGACAGTTTCTCGACTAAATAAAAATCGCGTGAACGGACAGGAGCATAATTTGGGGAGTGACGTTCCATTGAAGAACTTAGATCGAATAGTGTCATCTTTTGCCATGCAATTAAAGTATGAGAAACCGGGCATTGAGGCAACGGTTGAAGATAAAGCCAAGGAAATGCATATAAACAAGGATGAATTACATGTGGAATTTGAGAACCTCGGATATGAATGTAGGGAGCTAGGGCTTTTAATGATGGATCTGGGACTTTGTCTTGCGCGAATTTGTGATCAAGTTATTGGTGACCAAGAGCTGGAGCAAAGTTTATTGGAATCTTGCGCTGCCAAAGGGCGTTTGATACACTATCACTCGAGTCTAGATAATTCTATCATTGAAGAAGCTGCTATTAGAAATGGACCAGCTAAAACTGTAAAAGTGAAGCAAGCAAGATTGCAAAGGCCTGATGATACTAAATTATTGTGTCATAACCAGAGTGCTTTGTGGCAACAATGGCATTATGATTATGGTATATTCACGCTTTTAACAGATCCCATGTTCATGTTGTCTTGTGATCAACATTGCCCTTCTCCTGGTGGACATACCTACTTGAAGATATTTCATCCAGGAAGGGATTCGGTTTTTATGGTTAAGACTGCTCCTGAAAGTTTCATTGTTCAGGTGGGGGAATCGGCTGATGTATTATCAAAAGGGATGCTTAAGGCCACTCTTCATTGCGTTTGTAAGCCTGTAGAGCTGGAAGAATTAAGCAGGGAGACTTTTGTTGTCTTCTTGCAGCCAGCTTGGAACAAAACATTCTCTCTCTTGGATTACCCTGTGGAGCGCTTAATATCAGTCTGCCAGCACTCTGGTTTGCCTGCTTGGCAAAATCACAGTGCTAAGGTTCAACTGGAGGAATCATCTGATCAAATACGCAACGTAGTTCCACCACTTTCTTTACGGATGAGAGACGGGATGACATTTGCAGAATTTTCAAGAGAAACTACAAAACAATACTATGGTGGTAATGGTTTACAGTCAAAGAGATTGTAATATGGTACGCCTATTTCCTTTTTTGTTATGGTTGGATTCTCTCAAAGATTTAGTCTTTAGAATGATGGTATCTGCTAAAAGGAATTGGTGTTCAACAATGCTGTAGGTGTTCAAACGTAAGTTGGTAACATAGCATAGCAGCTAAGATCCTGGATTTGTTTTCCAAGATCATGGTAATTACATTCCATTGACAACTGGGAAAATGGTAGATAACCATAACTCCTGCATTTTGCCACCAATTCAGCTACTTCTTTTCTCCTTTGCATATCGAAGTGGTTCAGTCAGCAAACTGAACCACTTCAAATAAGAAATCTTTGCCATCCAATTATAGCATAGATTAAACTAGAAATGACTACGAAGATCTATTAAACTACGTTTGGAAGCACTACTGACAAGTAATCCAGAAGCTATAGAACCAAATAAGCTGACTCCTGGACTTAATGAGCTGCTCATGCATGTGGGAAAAGGAAAAGAGAAAGCTCTGTGAATTTTAGAATGTTGATGATTCTGATAGGAAAGTTGCTGGACAGCATTTCAAACCAATGCCAGAATTGTAGGACTAATGCCAAATGGTTGTGTTCTATGCAGCCTTGTGTCTGCAGTAAATCTCATTTTCTTGATTTTTCCTCGATAACATTCTGCATCAAAATGTCGAGTTTATTTTATTCCATTACTTTTAATGTGCTTTTGGGAATTCCACCTCTAGAGTACTGGCACATTGTATCTTCTGTGCAGTCTCATTAGTCAGCCCATCCTTCTGGTTCTTAGCAATAATTTATCATAACTTTTGAATCTATATGGTGATTAGGGTTTTGGGAGTTTATGTGGTCATCTTCATTAAGCATGGTTGGAACTTGGATTTGATCTGCTTCTTCAAGGATTGCTCTAAAAATAGCTATGAAATATTTATGACCACTCTCAGTTTCTGTTGAGTGTCATGTTGGGAGATGGAGAATGGTAATTTCCCGGGAAACACCATAACATCTTTGTTAGATATCCACCTATCTTTCTTGTGCAGGTTAATCAAAAGATAAAATTGCTCTTAAGTATAAAAGTTAAGGGCACTGGGGACCTACTGGACATACACATAGAACAAGTTTGAAGGGAAATGAAAAGGAGAGGACGAGCTGATTGTTTGGAAGTTGAGGCAAAAGGAATAAAGGTGTCTCTTTAATCGACAATAACTCAGAAGTCTTGGTCCCTGCTAGTATTAGGCTGTTATAACGAGATGCAGAAAGCTTTTAAAAGAGAAAGCTGAACCTTCCCAACCTCTTTGTTTTGCAGAAAAACTTGATTATTTCAGCAGATACTTTATGGAAGAGAAAAGGAACCAATCAGTCTCGGGGACAACTAGACCAAGGATGAGGAAGATGATGTCAAAAGAGGGAGATGATGACATGGCCAAGCACGCCTGAGATAGTGAAGGGTTCATTTCTGCAAGGTACGAAATCCGCACAACCTTTCTTTTTAAGTTTGTGTGGACGTCTAACTTCTAACGTTTGGTCGGGGTTTGACGTTGCCATTACCTTAGACACAACCGGCAAATAAATAGTCTGATTTACGTCAGAAGTAGCAATGACCGCTACTGAGGGTTCCTGGTTTTGCCATCCTCTGGGGTGTCTCAACTGTCAAGATGAGTATGATCAATAGTGTCACGACTGACCACTGAGACCACTGACTAGATTCCTTTCTGGGTTGACAGCATACTCCTTGACATCTCAAAGGAAAGAATTCAATATTAAGATTTCAATCACGTTCTTGTAAGATAATCATTCAACCATTAAGACAAAAAGTTTTCCATATGTTTTGTTCTTTTTATTTTCATGGCACTTATTTGTCATATTTCTCTTCTCCGCACAAGAAGCCAGGTAAATTCATGCTTCTTATTATACATTTAGATTTAACTTCCTAAAACTAAGAATCCACAAGGTGTGGGCCAAATAGAAGTGGCATTCAAGATTCTGAGTGTAAAATGTCGAATCTCGATAACTTGTCCACTGTTTATGAGGTTATCACCGTCATTACAATTTGTTGGGTTACCCGACATTTTCAATTCAGACTAGCAATTGTTAAGAAAGTTGCATACAGCAATTTCCGAAATGTCCGGTCCTTTCCAAAATTAGAAGGGAAGAGAGAGACGCTGTTGTAGTGTTAATCTTTTTAGGTAAAAGTATAGTGTTTAGCCTTTGAGGATTTTGTATATTGTCTATATCATTTGGTGTATTAGTATATCTATAACTCTCTAGCTGTAATAAGTATTTTTTTTTAGATAAAACTAAAATTATATCAAATGATTATTGAAACTATAAGGGATAAATGATTATATATGTGCCAAAATCTTATAAAGTATTACAGAAATTGATATAAAAAAGTGATAAATACGGTCATCCGCGCCTTCAAGGGCATCTCGCAATTCTATAAAAGCACAACGCAAAGAAATTGCTTTATTCTTCTCCAAAATTATATTGTTGTTAAAGATCCGATAATCATTGAAAGTCTTAGAAAATTATGCGCACATATTTTTTTTGAAAATTTTTTTACATTCTAGGGATCTTGCAAAAGAAAAAAAAAAAACCTCAAAAGGCCCAAGTAATGAAGCTAAAAGAAAAAGAAAACACAGGGAATCCAAAAAAGTGTTGAGATAGAGACTTGAGAGCCAGCTCCCTTACCTTATTGCTCTCCGCGCCAATTCCAATCATTCTTTCTCAAATTCCTAGAAATATTTACGGCAATGAAATTCCAAAACCAAAAAGATGGTGCATTACACGTCAAAGGAGGCTGTTGACCGCAGCAAAGCCGCGGATAAAATGGTAAATTTACAGGGTGTTAACTCCTCAAACCAATAATAGGTTCCATAATTATTTGGAGTTAAAACGCTAAAAATAAATAAACAATTTAAAAGTGAAGATCCAAACACGCAATTTCTCTGTCATCCTTTTATAAAAGAAAGTCCAAGACAAGGCAGGGTGACATCAGTGTAGTGTAGCTAAGACAAAGGGACTTTGAAAAAAACTCCAAGCTCTTGCCTGAGTAATGGATTACTTGTGGGTGGAGCAAAACTCAGGCGGCAGGAACCTTCAGCTGCCGGAAAGTCCAAGACAACCCATGGAGTTCCTCTCAAGGTCATGGAGCGCCTCAGCCAAGAAGGTGTGCAAGGCTCTAGCAGCTCCTCCAACTCCATCCTTGCTTCCTCCTAAGGGGGCTGCTGGTTTTCTCAACTCCACCACATGCAATGCTGTACCGGAAAACAACCCAATCGAGGAGGATGATTCTGCTAAAATTTCTGGAAACACTTTCTCCTTTGCTTCTTCTGCAACTTCACAACTCGTCCTCGAACGCATTATGGCTCAAACAGTGAGTCCCACAACTCCAAAACCGCATGCATGCACGCATGCATGATTTTGTCACATTAATGTTCCCTTTTTGCTAATGCATTATGCTCCGTAGTGCAACATTTCTTTACAACATTTTTAGTTCATTTCCAGCTTTATATATTTCCGTGTTTCTTAAGATGAGAAAGAATAGTGGAACTTTTACATCTACGGAATTTTCTATAAATGCATTGGCAGGAAATATCACCGTTAACATCAGGGAGGTTATCACACAGCAGCGGACCCCTAAACGGTTGCCTGACGGAAGAAACTGACAGCCCCCCGGTATCTCCTTCTGATGAGTTCGAAGACGTCGTTAAGGTAACGCTACTTGCTACTACATCTATTTTTTGCTTTAGTTGTTTTTCCACAGACACTCTCTTTATCTCTTTTCTGTGTCTGTAATTTATTTTCTCCATCTTCAACACATTATTGTTGGCCGCTTTTTCTATTGCTTTCTGCGCAGTTATTTTTCTTTCCTTTTTATAATTTCATTAGTGAGTGGCCTCCCTTTGGGGCTTACAGAAACGAATGTGAAGTGTCATTTTTGTTATGAAAGAGAAGTAGTAGCTAGCTAGATACACTCATTAGTCAATCATAGCGTCTGTTTAGATTAAAAGTTGGAATGGATTTGAAGTTTGAACACAGGGCAAGCAAGCATTATGTCCACTTCAATTCAAAACTTTCTCTAACGTTTTGGTAAAAAAAGTAGGCACCCAGCACCGGCAGGATGCTTTCTCTTCTCTCGATATTAACTTTTCCTACTTTACAAGAAGGAAATGCTTTAAACGTCCAAAATCGCAAACTTTTGACTTCCTAAGCTTACCGAAAGTACATAATTTGGCTGTAGATAAACATGGTAATCCCAGATTTTTCACTCAAAGACTTTCTAAAAAAGTGAAAGGTTAAACTAAAAGTTAAAAGTTTGGTCACAGACTCACAATGGAAACAGCCCAATTTGGGCATTCTAATTTCGAAACTCATTATCTCATATGAACCAAAAAACGAAGCAAAAAAGAATTAAAACAAGTCTGTATGGAAAATATATCATTTCCTTTCAATTTGCTTCTTTAATCAGACTATTCTAAACATAAATTTGTGCAAGAGATCGACCCTTTGAGTGTGGCAGTGGGTAAACTGGTTCGTGCTGAAAGTATCCTCATTGTATCCATACTTTATACTGCTGTGGCCATAAGTTCTAATGAATTCTGCAGAGTACGGAGCCTTAAAGTTTCAATTAATTTAGCATCTCTTACTTTTCCCCGTATCTTATGCTGATAGTTGGGAATTGGGAACCCCAATGATTTTGGAAGGGCTTTTAATTTCTTTGACAAGCTAGAATAAAACGTTTACTAATATGAAGAATGCGTGCAGTATCTTCGCGTGAACAATAGTCTGCAACCCCTGTTCACGGGCAGCCGCATTAATGGCTATACTGGTGGTGGTGCTAGCACACCTGGCGGTGGTAAGACAGTTGGGAGGTGGTTAAAGGAGAGAAAAGAGAAGAAGAAAGAAGAAACCAGAGCCCAAAATGCTCAGCTTCACGCCGCTGTATCAGTAGCTGGAGTAGCTGCAGCGATTGCTGCGATTGCTTCGGCCACAGCTGCTGCATCTTCCACCGGAAAGGACGAGCAGATTGCCAAGACTGATATGGCTGTGGCTTCTGCCGCCACATTAGTGGCTGCACAATGCGTGGAGGCTGCTGAAGCTATGGGTGCTGACCGCGATCACTTAATATCAGCAATTAGTTCTGCTGTCAATGTTCGTTCACACGGAGACATCTCAACTCTTACTGCTGCTGCCGCCACAGGTTACCAACTCACTTGTATTCCTGTCTCAATTGTTACCAAGCCCCTTGTATTGAGTTTTGGCCTTCAATCAATAACAATTCTGAAATTTGTTGGGATATTATCTTTTTATGCAGCATTACGAGGAGTGGCTACCTTGAAGGCAAGAGTTCTGAAGGAAGTGTGGAATATTGCGACTGTGATTCCCATGGACAGAGGAATTGGTATAGGTCCAATTCGCAGCCAAAATGATAGTGCTTGTGCTGGTTATGGTGGGGACGGAGTTGTCCTCGAAGAGAACTTTTTGGGTGTTTGCAACCAAGAATTGCTTGCTCGTGGTAGAGAACTTCTCAAACGAACCCGGCAAGGTAATCTTAGATGTCCAAGTACACATGCAAATGCAGGCCAGATAGGCTTATAACTAAAGGATTTAAACCATTTTGTAATGCTCCAGGTGATCTCCACTGGAAGATTGTCTCTGTTTATATCGATCGAACTGGGCAGGTGAACTCCACATATATGTGTCAGTCCTAACTCCTATAGTTTCTTATCTTAAATCCAATTTCAGTTTCTCATGCTTCAGCTCATTGATCTTTTGCAGGTAATGCTGAAGATGAAGAGCAAACATGTCGCAAGTACCATAACCAAAAAGAAGAAAAGTACGGTTTTCCAACCTTAACCTATAAATTACCGGATTCTAATAAACATACAGAAAATGCTATGCTACGCTACCAGTTGGTTCATTCTCTTAACATTGATCGCAGATGTAGTTTTAGAGGTTCGCAAAGACATGCCGGCATGGCCAGGGAGGCACCTGTTCGAGGATGGACAGCAGCGGCGCTACTTCGGCCTGAAGACTGAAGTACGGGGAGTTGTGGAGTTCGAATGCAGGAATCAGAAGGAGTATGACATTTGGACTCAAGGTGTTTCAAGGCTTTTGTCTATTGTAGCTGAGAGGAAAAATAAGTATCAGAAGTGATCAAGAAATGTTCAAAATATGGTTGGAGGATTATGTGCTTTGAAAGATTAACTCCCAAGTAAATTAGGCAGTCGGGAACATTAAATTTGTTTTTCACCTCAAGGAAAAACTATTGCATTAGAGTCAGATCATGTAGTAGTATATATCTTGAAAGTTTAAGACTTTAAACCTCCAAATTATCTGGAAAATCTGTGCAAAATAACATAGATATACAGAGAGACCAAAATAACCAAATTCAACTCATTGTTACGCACAGTAAACCAAAATCAACTTCATTCATACGTACAGTTCCGCTTCTTGTGAGAAAAAGTATGTACCATAGAACATTCTGTAAGAACTACAATAGCACCACTTTTTGTGGACAAAAGTATATACCATAGATCATTCTGTAAGAACTAAACAGAGAACATAGAATATAAGTAGCATTTTTGTGCAGAAATACAACATGAACACTTGGCCCTCTGCAATCATCTCAATTTTCAGCAGCTCTGAATACAGTCAAAAGGGATAGGAAGAGATTAATGACATCCAAATACAAAGCCACAGCAGCCCAAATATATTCATCATAGGAGTAGCGCTTGATCAGGTTGTCAGTGTCGTAGAGTATGTATCCACAGAATATTATTGATGCCAGACACCCGTAAATCATCACTGAGATCTTACCAAGAGGAAACAGAATCTACAAGATGAAAATAATGAAAGTCAGCATTCAAACAACCCCAGAATTTCAAACTTAAAGCAAAAGAGATGCAGATGGAAAAATGTGCCCAAACCTGAATGAGCGAAAAAATCATGAGCACGATGAGAGCACCAAATAAGAAGGGCCCAAGGAAATGGAAATCATGGCCCCTCCTTGCAGCCCAGAACGTGTAAAGAGTGAGTCCAATAACCACTGCAGCAGTCAAAATAGCTGCCTCCAGTATTACCTTCCCTGTTGGAAATTCAAAGAAAAGAAATGTTTAGGCATCCTTGATTGAGGAATTATCAAGCCAGCTCTGTTGTGCATGCTCAAATGCTTTCCAAAGTAGAAGACAAAGCTTCAAGTTCTCCCATTACCTAAATCATGAAATTGCTCATGGTTTCTAAAAATCACATTATTTAATGGATAAAGATTCCTAGTTGTAAAAAATCTGAGAACAACGAATTCGTGAAGTGGGGAAGCAGGATGACTAAACTAAACCTTTGCTTTCAACAATATTCAGCATTATAAACTCAAGTAGACGACCACAAGTTATCGAATCATTACTTTCAACCATATTCTGCATTATAAAATCAAGTACAAGACCACAAGTTATCGAATCATTACTGTATTAAAGAATCGAATACATTCATTACTGCATGATTCTTTCTCTTGGAGGACATTTATCTCTAGCTTCGAGTTTCTAAATAGCAGAATTGGAAATGAAGCATTAATTACACATAGGCAAAGATCATTTGACGATTAACACATGATTTCAATGGTGTCTTCAGGCAATACCTACTTATCGATTTAGTCTAAGCAAAGCAATGTTGTGAATCATCATTCACAATTATCAACCCATAATTGTTGTCATCCCTATTCACCCTACCAGTTAACAATTTCACACTTTCTTTTTCCGGTTACCATTTCACGCATATTCACCAAAATATTTTAAAAGAAAAGGAAATATAAACATTCCGAGGGGTACAAAATTTAACAGAAAAATGCTTACCCTCAGTATAAGCACAAGTCAGCCCAACCGCAAAAGCAAGGGCCACAGTGAACACCCCAAGCAGCAAATAGTTCACAGGATGCTTCTGGTGGTAGTAATACAAAGGGCATAGAACTGCACAGCACCAGAACAAAGAACAGCCCATCAAACACCAAAACCACTATAGAAATTTTTACTTCCAAGAAACTAAAAATTCAGTGAAATTCAGTGGGATTCATTGGAAATTAAAGGACCTTTAATCACTTAAATTAAAAAAAAAAAGAAAAGAAAGGAAAAGAAAATCATACCAATGAAAGGAGTGATGATGAGAACAATATAGAGAGCCAGCCCTGCCCATGTGGTTGTAAAGAATCGAGCGATGGGATGAAAAGTGACGACAACGGCGGCCACGGCTATGGTTGAAAGCAACTGAAGGGCGACAATAGTGTATATCTTGCGAATAAAAGCCCACCGGAGTTGCGGGTTCTCAAGCATCATAGGGTACAGCGGTCTTAACCCGCCCTCCAAGTCATCTTTCCGATAAGGTTGGTTCCACATAATTTCTTTTTCCTCTTTCAATTAAAGCAAACTATTCAAGAACTAAAGAAGAAAACACTAAAAGTTACGCAACTTCTTGGATTTACTGATCGGAAAGGATTTATACTTACCCACAAAATGCTTGTTTTTGTGCAGAATTTGGCGGAGACGTATTAAATTCTTCGATGCAGTTACTAGAGTGGAGCCGGTGAAATGAGAAACTTCTCGTGAATCGTCGCACGCCTGTGGAAAAAATTCAAACGTGCTAATTGGGAGAAGGCTGGAATAATGGAATATATACGAAATTCTCAACTAACATTCCAGACTTGTCTGGATTGGGTTTCGGAGTGCCTTTCAGTTTTTTATTTCTTTCTTCCTAAGTTTCTGAGTTTTGACTTTTGACTCTCCACTCCCTTTGTCATTTGCATGGCATCAACATTTAATGCAACCCTTTAAGGTCAAATAGTCATTCTTCAAAGTTTATTCACATAGCACATAATTACAAGTGCATTTGTTTTCAAGATTGGGTCATTATTGTGTCACACCATCTTAAATATTATATTTGTTCGTGAATTTTAGTTTAATGAATAAAATATCAAAAATTAGTGTATCAAGTATAAAAAATTTGTGTAAAATTAATGTATTAACGTATAAAATATCAAATATTGACGTACATCGCATAAAAAATTAAGGCTCCATTGAATAGAGTGTTTTTAGATTTTATTATGAAATTTTTTTTCTTGGGATTTGTTATGAGAAAGTAATAGATAGATGATTTTGTTTTGTTGGGATTTGTATAAGAAATTATTTTATTGATAAAAAGTTTGAAATTTAAATTTGAATTAATATTTTATTAGTTTGTTTTGGTGAGAATTGTGTTAGAAATAATTGTTTATTATTAAAATTTAAAATTCAAATTTAATATTTTATTTATAAAAAATACTATAGCATTATTTTTAGTTTTAAAAAGTTTTGTAGAAAATTAAAGAAACAAACAAATTATTTTATAATTGTGAAATAAATAAAAAAATGCAACAACCAAACAAAGTCTAAGATATTAACATATAAAGTATAATTCACATATCACATCTCATATATATATATATATATATATATATATATATATAAATGGGTCTCACAAGAGTTTTTGGTTCAAAATTTAATTAGATGTGTTTTAACTCTAACCAATAGGAGTAGTTTTTATCGAATCTTTTTTTTTTAGTCCAAAAGCTATATTTTATTAATAATAATCAAAAATTACATAGCAAAAATTGGCTTAACATACACCTCCGCTAACTAGCGGAAAAATAATTACACTGCTAGAAGTTTGCAGTAATAAGGCAACAAATGGCCACCAATTGAGAAGTATAATCCATAATAATGGAATTCCCAAATATTACTTCCAAAATTCAAGTAATCAACTGAAATAAATATAAATATCTTTTCCTAATAACTTTTTAGCTAAAACTGAGAGAAAAATTATTTCCCCCCTAGTAGCTATCAGTTAAAACTGAGAAGATATTTTCATCTTCTTCTTCACTGTTGATTAACTTTAACACAACCAAAAAAAAAAAACAAAACAAAACTTGCTCCTCAAAACCTACGTTCAACCTTGAGAAACTGGCATCAAAACTCTTTCTTCCCCAACCAGCACCGAAGATGCCTACCGGAGTGCTAGGCGTGGATTTTTTTTTTTTTTTCCTTCTCAGAACTGGAGACCTTTTTCTCACAAGGAGAGACCACACACTCCCACAAGAGGGAGACTTAACACTCCACTGAGGGAGACAAGCCAAGAAACTAAATCTAATCTACCGAGTATTATCTTTTTTTTTTTTTTTTTACTGTAAAAAAAACAGTGAAGTAACTCCCATTTGGGAGAAAATAACTCTCATAAAGAGAGACAACATCCTCCCATCCAAGGATACAAGACAATTGGAGAAAAATTTTGGATTTGGGGAGGTGAGATGGTGGGGAGGCGGCGGAACTGCCGCCCCCCCTTGAGTGGTGAGTTTCTTTCCTTTAGGTTTAGATGGTGGGTTTCGAGGGGAGAGAAAAGGGCGGACAATAATGTAGTTTTAATCGAATCAAAGTGGGCAATGTAGGCTCTTTTGGGGAAAAAAGACTAATGCTAATAGTGAGAAATAATATTTCACAGTTGACAGAAGTCAAAGAACCGCATTCGCAACTATATGAGTGATTCAATTTTTAAAGTAGGAGTCTTTTTGGTTTCATGAGTTAATTACCGTGACTTGGAAGAAAATTGTGAGGGTCTACGTTCATTTTTCATGTCGCGTATTATATGCGTTGTCCAAAACATCCTTTTTTCGAGAAGGAAAATCCTTTCAAGACCAATTCATGAAAGCCGCCAGAAGCTGACTATATTGGGAGTAAGTTTTCACAAGCCAGCAAGCAAGAATATCGCTAGTTAGCGATTCGCTACAATTACTCAATTGCTTCTTTGCAAGACCGGAATTTTGTCTCTTTTTCTGTGCTTCATTTCCTGTCACGTATTCTTTTTGGTTAATCTTCACTTCCACCTCATATTTGTAATCGTAGTAGCCCTTTGTTACAATTTGAAAAGATGTATTTTGTTGCCAACATGGCAATTAATTATTTGTATCACTTTTGTATATTATTTATTGTATCACTTTATAAGATTTTGACATGTGTTTTTAACACTCATCCCTCAAGGTTCACTCAAGCAATGGATCTTCTGTATCATTTTTGTATAGCACTTCATGTATCATTTTATAAGATTTTCACACGTGTATTTAATATTTATCACTTAGAGTGGAGTGATATACATTGTGATACACTAAATAAAACATAAGATCCAAAGCCGTTCACTAACCACTTGATAGTGTTTTATAATTATCTAAAAATTCACGTATCACATATAGAATGATACACTAAATGATACCAAAAAATCCAATATCCTAACAAACCATCACATGTAATAATAGCACATAATATCGCACTACTTTAATCGGAGTGGTTTTGCCAAGTTTTATTTTTTTTTTCTCATATTTTCCTGTTGGGCCTCCTGATGGGCTTGTAATAACTGTTGGATTCAACAATATATAGAGTGGTGGTTTTGTTGGGCCGCTAGCTTCAATGGTGAACTGTTTTTTTCTTTCCCCCGAATATTTTTATTTTCTTTGGTTTTCTCTGAGTCCATTACGTGAGGAACGAAAATGACTACTTGCAGAAAAGGTACGTTAATAATCACCAACTCAACTCTGTATTGGTGGGCAATTACCAATAATTTCTTTCCATATGCATATATTATAGTCTATTATTATGTGGCGGTGACTCTGTACTCAATGCACAAACCTATAAAATAATAGGTCATACCGTACACATGATAATAAAAACCAATAATTTTTTTTCATATGCATTTATTATAGTCTATTATTATGTGGTGTTGATTCTTTACTCGATGCACAAACCTATAAAATAATAGGTCATACCGTACATATGATAATAAAAAAGTATTAGCAGTTAACCACCAAGTCATATGATAAATTAGTTGCATTAACCACCCAATACTTATTCCTACTTGCAAGAAAGATGCTACTTTTCTAAGTAGAAAGAAGGCTAAAGCGAGTCTGTTTCATGCAAGGAAACTACGTCTGCGGATATATAGTTATGGATTTATGTTTGCATTGTCGTTTTGTTGGAATCTTCCTCCCGACAAAGACAAATTTCACTCCTGTTTCATCTGGTCCAATGATTCAATTTCAATAAATAACAGGGGCGACGACTCTATTCTCTCCCAAACACTGGAGAGCAGTTGCTAGCTTACTCTGCGCTGATACAGAACAAGTGTGCTCTACCGGGTTAATTACTTTGTAATATCAATGGCCAAAGTCTTGGACTTTGACTTGGACTCCAAGGTTACCTCCCCTGAAGTAACGTCTGTTTTTGAACCAGGAAATTTGAGTATAACAAGTTTCAAGGTGGAGTCATCGTCTGTTTCTTCAAAAGCTAAGCCCCTGTTTATAGTTGCACCTACCCAAGAAGGGACCTATCCTGTTCTCCAGTTTCTTCATGGCTTCATGTGCGCAAATACTGCCTATACTCAGCTACTTCAGCACATTGCTTCCCACGGCTTCGTTATTGTTGCTCCTCAGGTTTCTCTCCCTAGCTAGCCATACTTTTTTTTTTTGTTTGTTTGTTTCTTTTTGTTCTGAATGCAAATCTTTTCTCTTTAGTCGTACAACAGCGTCTTCACAAAGCTCGCCCAAGAAATCGCGGAGGTAGCAGCAGTCACAAATTGGTTGGCCACGGACCTTCAACCTCTGCTTCCTGAAATTGTTAAGGCAGATATCAACAAGCTTGCTCTTGTCGGCCACTCCAGAGGCGGAAATGCAGCATTTTGCGTAGCACTGGGAAAGGCAGAAACAACCCTTCATTTCTCTGCATTGATGGGAATTGATCCTGTGGCAGGATTGAATACATTATTCAAGTCAAAACCCAATATCCTCAGTTACGTCCCTAGATCACTCGATTTACAAATCCCTGTTTGCGTGATTGGAACCGGCTTAGGTAGCCAACAAAAGAATTTTCTAATGCCGTCATGTGCCCCAGAAGGAGTTAACCATGCCGAGTTCTTTAACGAGTGCAAGCCCCCTTGTTGCTATTTTCTTGCCAAGGAGTATGGTCACATGAGCATTTTGGATGACGGTGCAACAAAGGTTGGTGCCTGTTTTTGCAAGAATGGAATGCAGCCTAAGTATTTGATGAGGAAGGGAGTTGCAGGAATTGTTGTTGCCTTTATGAAAGCTTATTTGAAATCCGACGACTCTGATCTCGTAGCAATTACTAATAATCCAAAGACTGCTCCTATATCGTTCGACCCAGTTATCTACATCCCTTCTTGAGATATTTGAAGACATGCATTAAATGAATGAGAGCTACAATATCAATATGCCGAGAATAAGAACATTACTATCCAGTACGACGGCTCATGTCTGTTCTTTGAGTCATTTATGTTTTAACTATATATCTATTGTGTATGCTTTATTCTTTACTCCTATTATATATGTTTTGTATGGATAATCCGTGTGAAGTTCAAATGCAATTTGGTAAACTCTATTGTCACTTTGGTTTTCTCATTTGGAGCATTGAACTTATGATAATTCAATGTGCACTATAATTTTATAAACATTAGTTTTTAGAAGATTAATTTGTTAACAACATACATTGTTATCTTGGCAAATCATTATCGACCAGTATCTTGATTGATATGATACTCACAGATAATTTATGTTGGAGAATCAAACATCCAGTAGAACCATTTTTTCCCTGCATGCATAATAAACAAATTTAGATGCTCGATCGATAGCAACGAATAAAGTTTTATGGGGTGGAGTATCATTAATTGTACCAAATCGTTTACAAGTGGAGAAGACAAAATGATATTAATGCCTTTGTAATATGGTGTCTATTGAAAAATGCATACAAATTCTCATCGTCTCATTCTCTCTTTCCATTTTGCTCTTTTAACTTGCTGATATATTAATAATATGGAATAACGAAGAATACAAATGGTGAAGTTTATGAGCATTGACAAAACGAAAGCTCCATTCAACATAATTTTAGTTGCACTGCGGATATATTAAACTATAGGTGATAGTGTATACACCATACAGGCAATCCATAGGCGCAACATCTCAACTGAATCAGCAGAATCCGCCAAGAGTTGTATTTTGGTTTTTCCCAGAGGAAGTTTCGGGTTCAGCTTAGGCAGATTACATTTTGTCTACATTGCTTTAATATATAGTTACTTATGCAAATTCAACCTCTCTCTGTCCATTTACCTTTTTTTTTTATATATCAGGTTTCTAACACTACAAATCTACTTTAATATATAGTTACTTATGCAAATTCAACCTCTCTCTGTCCATTTACTTTTTTTTTTTATATCTCAGGTTTCTAACACTACAACTCCGTGTCTTCCCGCCACTTCATTGTTGTTGAGTCAGACTACTCCTGTGCCTCAACTAACCGTCCCCTAGCCAGCTGAGGAGGTAAAGCGCGGGATGTGCACGCAATGAATACTAACCTTACGGTAGTAGCCCAAGCTGGATACCAGGGCTCTCTGTCCATTTACTAATTACTAGCAGTGTGCATGCATGAGAGCTTTGCAAGTGTATTTTATTCATTGTGGAGGAAAAGACGAAGCACATGTCCCTGATATAAAAAAAAAAGAAAAGGTTTTGCTTATTTATAAAAGTTTAAGAAATAGAGCTACATAACGAGAGTATTTATAAAGACAACTAAACTAACCTATAAATAGGCAGAAAAATAAACTACCAAAAGTTAACATACCCTCAAACTCACGATGATGTTAGAAGCATACAAAAGAAGAAACGAAAGTCAATGTGATGGTTGAGACAGAGTAACGTTTGAGTATATCTTTTTGACATATTTTCAACTAGCTTCAAGAATACAAAATAAAAAATACAGTTCTTGTGATTAACGTGATTCGAGACAGGAATACGGAATTGAGAATTTTTTAAGGGCAAAGGATCATTATGCAGCACTCTTCTTCTATTTAAAGCCTTAAAAGTAATGCCTTAGTTTAATAACTTTTGCTTTATGCGTGTGTTTTTGCTCATACGTTCCAGTTGATTGCGTTACGAGGACGAAACTTCTTTTTGCTAGGACACGGATAAAGAGAAAAGAAACTTAAAGCCGGGGGTCGTATGAGCTTTGATTTGCACAAGTACTTGTATTTTATAGCCATAGGGACAGCAAAATCTCATGACTCAATAATTAAGGAATCATCAACTACATTTTAGTATTACACAAGTAGCAATGATGTCTATGTCAGATGGATCCTCCATTGAATTATTGGAGGACATTAAGAAAAAATTGTTCAAGACTGCAATGAAAGGTGACTGGAAAGAAGTGGTTAACATATACGAGGAACATCCAGAGATTCATAACGCCAGAATCACGAGATCAGGTGATACGGCATTGCATATTGCTGTCTCAGACGGACAGGAACTCATAGTTGAACAACTTGTGGGATTGATCACAAATTCAGCGACAGACATTGCCTTGGAGGTACTAAAGACAACGAATGAACGTGGCAACACATCTCTTCATTTGGCAGCAGCTTTAGGAAACATCCGAATGTGCAAATGCATTGCTATGATAGACTCCAAACTCATTGGCTGTCGCAACCACGACAGTGAGACTCCATTCTTCCTGGCGGCTCTTCACGGTAGGAAAGGTGCTTTCCTGTGTCTCCATTCTATTTGTGGAAGTAGTCAAGGCAATTCCTTTTGCCGAAGAAATGATGGCGACACCATTCTTCACTGCGCCATAACTGGAGAATATTTTGGTAATTTTCGTTACACAAACCTTTTTAAACTAAGGCAATCAATCATCCCTATTTCAAAGTATTAGCGCAATAGAATTAAGGCGAAAATTCTAGCGACAAGTAATTAAGTTTCCATTGGTGTTGTTGGCAGATTTGGCCTTCCAGATAATTTATCTATATGAAAATCTTGTTAACTACGTCAACGAACGAGGATTTTCTCCACTCCATCTTCTAGCTAGCAAGCCGTCATCCTTCAGAAGTGGAAGCCATATGGCACGATTTCACAAAATTATTTATCATTGTCAGTGTCTCTCTCTCACTGGAATTTTTCAAAGTATAAAATTAGTTGTAAGCTTATTCAAATTACAACCGAGAATTCCCATCAGGGATGGGTGTGCGTGTGGAATATTTTGTACTCCAATACTTTGGTGGCATGCATACTCGATCCATCATCAACAAATCTTGCCACATGAGATGAAGCATGCAAGATCTATGCATGCTTTTCTTTGATTAATGAATTTGTACGTGTACCAGGCATATTTGTGGACAAGTTGAAGCCTCAAACATATCGTCACCAACCTCTGTTTCAAGAACTCGAGTATAGCGCGAGTGCAAAATATCCCGAAAACTATCAAATCTGCGTTAACTTTGCCTGGCTACTGAGGAAAGCATTTTGCTTACTAGGTAAGTGCAAGTAGCATATTGGAAATTCATTACGTTAGATTAAATAGAACGGGTGATCTCTAAAGTAGCAACATGTTTTGGCTGCATGTAATCATTGAAATTGCGAGTTGAAGCATTAGACCGAATGAAGTATTCCAAGAATATATATACTTGTCCATTTATATATGACTCCACAAATGCGTAATGATGATGCTGAAGCAAAGCGAATTTTCATTTCGATTTGACAGTACTGGGCAGCGGAAAGAATCATCCCGGCCAACAATCAGACGCGGAGGACCCAAACAGGCAAGAATTTCACAGCAAACACAAAGGTATTCGATAGGTGCAAGAAAACTCACAGCATATCGTCCACATAGAAATGAGAATGTGTAAATATGTCATAAATTCTTGTATAAACTTTTAGTTCTCAGGGTCAAGGTACTTAATGAAGTAGCAACGTCTTTGTTCTAGTCAGAAGTCTCAAATTCTGGTTGATTCATGACATCTCCCGCAAAATTCCCTGTTCCATTTTTTTTGGAGTCCATCGATCCTACCCAAAATCGCAAATGGCAATGTTAGGGAAAGTCTAGTCTTTTTTCAAAGATATTAATTCATTGTCCCCACCCCATCTTGTCAGCAACGAATCCAGCGATGGGAGCTGACGGACATCATCTGTTTCCCGCCAACTATATTACTTGCTTTGAAGGAATTAAGTTCATGTCCAAGGCAATGCTTATCGTCTTTGGCTTAGGTGACAACTTCAACCTTCTTCTCTATTTAGCTCCTCCTCTATACAATCATTTGCAGTAAGTAAATAGTCACTGTGTACAGGTTCAAAAGAAATAGTAAAGATTCAGGAGAGAAAAGAGAAGCATGTATGGTCGGTCCAGGTCTTGGATGAACTTCTTCAACGCACTTCCATATATGAATACGAGGACAATGGGCGAAATCCCCAACACATACAATCACTACTCCAAGACGGTGGAACAAGGCCTTACACATTGGTGGATGGCGGTAATGTCACCTTTTCTCTTCCCGGAATTGAAGCAAAAGATGGCAGCATAGGAGAGGAAAAATCCAAAAACAACGAAAAAGGTACAAGCTTGAATATTATTTTTTAGCCTCAAGAAAATATCAATCGTGAAACCAATTTCTCTAATTTAATCCTCGATTGGTGTTCATCATGTGCACAATGAAAATAACTTTCTTTCGCATATTAGATCGTTTGTACTTAAATTTATAGGTGTTTCATTTGCCTAGACAAGTAACGATCATTTCTTAATGAAGATTGGAAATCGCAATTTTTCCGGTTAATTATGAAAGCAGACTCATAATTGACTAACTTATAAAATTTGCTTTGGGAAGGAGAAATGATGCCAAAATTAGATACGGGGAAGAGGGAGACACCCATCTTGATTGCTGCCAAGAATGGCGTAGCTGAGATGGTGGATAAAATTCTTAAACTTTTTCCGGTGGCCATTCATGACATGAATTCCGATAAGAAGAACATAGTTCTATTGGCGGTGGAGAATAGACAACCTCACGTTTACGAGCTTTTAGTCAACATGAAAATGATGAAAGATTCCATATTCCGCAAAGTTGATAAGGATGGCAATAGCGCATTACATCTTGCAGCAACGCTAGGAGAATACAGGCCTTGGCTCATTCCGGGGGCCGCATTGCAAATGCAATGGGAGATCAGGTGGTATGAGGTATGGAATTTCAATCTACTTTATTAATCATTTGGAATTAATTCTGGATGACACTCACGGGGTAATATTATTCCCTTGTGTAGTATGTGAAGAACTCCATGCCACTGCACTTCTTTGTGCGCTTTAACCAGAAAGGAAAGACCCCTAAAGAAGTTTTCACTGATACACATAAGGAACTCGTTAAGAGTGGTGGTGACTGGCTGACAAACACCTCGGAATCATGCTCTGTTGTTGCGGCACTCATAGCCACCGTCGCGTTTGCAACATCAACCACGTTTCCAGGGGGTGTCATTCAAGACAAAGGTACACCAATTTTAGAAAACGAGCCCGCATTTGACGTTTTCGCCATATCATCACTCATTGCTCTTTGCTTCTCTGTGACCGCGGTGGTCATGTTTCTAGCCATCCTAACGTCTAGGTACCAAGAAAAAGACTTTGGCTCCAGCCTGCCCATGAAGCTGCTGATGGGATTAACTTCGCTTTTTATATCCATTACTTCCATCTTGATCTCATTCTGCTCCGGCCATTTTTTTGTGCTCAAACATAAGCTCAAATACGCGGCATTACCCGTTTATGCACTGACATGCTTGCCGGTGACCTTTTTTGCTATAGCTCAGTTTCCGCTCTACTTTGACCTTATATGGGCTACCTTCAAGAAAGTTCCACAGCGTAGCTACCAAGTGATTCCTCCATGACAGAGATTATCACTAATTACGTTTGTTTTCAAGAATATTGTGCATTGTGTATTGGCTCTCGGACGCTGTGTTTTTTTTTATTTTATTTTTGGTGAAAATTATATGTATTAAATATTAGTCATTTATTTTAGGCAAAAATTCTTGTAAGACTATCTCTTATATGATAGGCGAATTATTATTTATACACTAATATGCAAATTTTTTATATATTATATATTAATATTTTATATTTTATATATTAATACATTAATTTTTTTATACTTTATATATTAAAATGAAATTCATATTCCACAGTGTGAGGTGAGAATGGCCTTTATTTTACTTTTCTTTAAAACTGGACATGCAAGTGATTAGGCCCAATTACATGTAGTGGTTTAAGAGGGCATTTGTTGTACTTTGGATATTCTAATACATAATTGGTTGTATGACTTCTTTTTTGTTACTCTAGTTGGTCCATAAATATAATCACTTAGAACAACTTTTTGAGTTTAGTTATATGAATCATATTTACTTGTACCATTTCATCTAAAAGTAATGATTGGAGGAGTGAAAAATTAGAGTGAAAACGCAAAGTGATTGACGTGACAGTTATAAAAAGACAAATTAATCCATTATCCAGTAGGGTTCACTCATCATTTGGTTAGAGTATTAGTTTGTTTTTTTATAACTGCCACGTCAGTCACTTTGCATTTTCACTCTAATTTTTCACTCCCCCTATCATTACTCTTCATCTAAACACATTTTTTCTCTTTATATTTAAATATAGTAAATATTTTTTTATTATTTATTTTTAATTTTTTTAAGTCTTTCCCTCTCCTCGATAATTTTAATTCGAGTAAACATTTTTCTATTTTTCACCTACATAACTTCTGTATATAAAAGGTTTTTTATGCACATGTGTAAGTCATTTAGACATATTCTCTCATTTTCTTATCTATTGAGAGTATTCTCATTTTATGGGTAATAGGTCAAATAAATTAAATTTTTATTAGTATTAAATAATTTGATAGGGTAACCAATGAAAAAGGTGATGCACTAAATATGCAAGATTCAAAGAGGATTCCAATTTAATTTATTTCTTTATCTTTCTATTGCCAATGAAAAATGAAAATAGTAATGGTGTTGAGCATGATCCAATGAAATTAATAGAAGTATTTTTACAAAATTCTCAAAACTCCTTGTGGTGGTTTATTTTCCTTTGTAACGAGACGAAGAAACACGGTTACTTTTAATTTTTATTTTTTTTGACATTTATAAGTGTGGGGAAACGTTTTCATGTATATTATAATTAGAGTGAATGATATGGTGGTAATTATTTTATTGTTGTACTCTTTGAGTTTTCAAAGTTGATACAATTGTTGTGAAGCTCTCTCTAGATAAGTTTTACACTATTGACTATTGACTATTGACTGGTCTTTCCAATTCCGCCTTAGATTGATCTACCAAGTAGATTAATCGGATATGAGGCCAGTTGACTAACGCTGTAATTACACGCATTCTTTTAATGAAAATTGATTTTACTTTTGGTTATTAAAAAAATACTATTAATCGTCACAATAATGGAATACATATTTCTCAAAATTGTGAAGTAAACTACTGGTTCATGTTTGTTTGGGTTACAACAAATGCTGTTGGTATTATGTACGAAGTATGAACCATAGAGTTTTATGACCCAACAGAATGGGCCCTATAGATGGCGAACGCAGTCACTAGTAAGGATGCGGGAACTTACCGTGGGGCGTGATGGTTCAATGCTGGGCTGCAATACTGGCCCTCATCACCCGTGCTTTGCCGGATAAGTGGGGCCCAATGTCATCAAATGGAAAGCCAGACTGGTACGGATGCCGAATGCCCAAGGCAAACTAGTAATGTTTTTTAACTACTTCCTATTCTCTTAACTAAACTAATCAATTTAATTAGTGATTAATTATCAACAATAAGAAATCATATGTATTATAATACCAATATAGCTCTTTGTTCAATTAAGAGGCATATAATAATGAAATATTATAGTATTAGTGGTATTTCTTAACAAGTTTTTTGATAACAAGCATAAGGGTTTTTTTTTATCGATGATACTAACGATATTGATGTTAGTGATTACATACGTCGGAAATATATAAATTTTATACCTCTTCAATTTAAATTAGGATAAAATTTATGAGAATAATCCTAATAAACATTTTATACGTTATCCAATTGAATTATCATATGAATTTCCCTCTTTCCCATTCTTCAATGCCTGTTTTGGAGTGCAAAAACAATTTAACAAAAAAATAAACATGCCAAGACATAAGTTAAAAGGTATAGCAAACAACGGAATGACACGGTTTTGGCTCCTCTCCATAACATTCATCAGTATATTTCATTCGAATTCTCCATATCCTGAGGACAGAGCCATTTCAAGAAGAGCAATGACAATACAAAATACTCAAACACCGTCACTTTTTAACTTGTTTTTGTGTATAGACTCAGCGGAATACTATAACAACAACAACGGGAAAGGGAATTGACACTTTTTTAGACAACATGTTGGAACTTCTGGTGCATTTGGCAACAATTATCAAGTGAAGAAGGGAGTAAAATTCGGAAACAAGTGGGGAGAAGATTGTCAATTCTTAGTCAACAATTACGTGGCGTCCTGGGGTTGTATGTTTGCCCCCCCCATTCATGGTCAATTTAAAAAAAGGCCCGAAAACACAGCGGCGACGCCGCGACCAATTTCCCGAGGCACACACACCCACTCTCCATTCACCAAATTCACCTAACCCACACTCTCGCGCTCCCACTCTCTCCTCTTTAACTCTGCCACTGATTCAGTACTGAACTCATCGTAACTAACAGATCGATCTCTGCTCAGGTGAACATCGGTAGTTCCCGCCCGGTGAAATTGAGGCTAATTTCATACATCATGCCGCCGGAAGAAACTGTCGCCAAGTCACCTCTCGACAAACCTCTCAACCAACTTACCGAAGACGACATTTCTCAGCTCACCCGAGAAGATTGCCGCCGTTACCTCAAACAGAAAGGTACTACCAGTACTCAACCAACTACTTCCTATTCTCTTAACTAAACTAGTAATGTTTTTTTTTATAAATTTATTTATAAAGTATTATTATTATTATTATTTTCTCTTAGGTTTGTTTTGTTTTTAAACTAGAGTAAAAAGCTGAATGAAGTAGAATGCGACAGAAAGATTTTTAAGCGGTTTATTTATTTATTTATTTTTTGATAAATAATACTAAGATTGAGCCACGTGAAGTTTAGCATAAATATTTTGCGAGGATGTCCATACAGGGATGAGACGGCCCTCATGGAACAAATCACAGGCGATCCAGCAAGTGATATCGCTTAAGATGCTCCTCGAGACAACGTCGGATTCCGACGCTGCCAGCACCCGCAAGAAGCTGTATAGTCCTCGTCCCCGTTTTGACAATTTTAACAACAACATTAAGAACGACAATCACTTGAACAGCGTGCGTTTCAATCATTCCCCTGCATTCTTCTCTTTCTTTCTCTGCTCGCTTTCATATTACTTGCTTATTGGTAATATATTTTGTTTTAATTTCCCATTCTTTCTTTTTTTGTCTTTGATTTGAGTAATGATAAACTGTCATTTATATTGTATTTGTTTATTGACACCAAATGTAGACCTCTAAGGGAACGAGTGCCGATGAGGAAATTTCTGAATCGGCTGAAGAAACGTTGCCTTATCCCAGAAAAGACGCAGAAAAGCCTGATGTTTCTGGCCGCCTCGATGTGGAGGATGGCTCCTCTCCCCCAAGGTTTTTGCTCATTAAATCTATAGGGATTCAATAATCAGATCAATGTGCATATAAGATCCTTCTGCATTCTTCGTCTTGTGATGGTTGATTGCAAGTTTAATTGGTTTTTGGATTTAGCTTAAACGTTTTGTATTCTGAAGTTCATCTGCAAGTTTGAGTATTTAAACCCACAACATGCTTTACTTTTGTTTCCACAGACATTGGTTCATATTGTTCTTAACGAGAAAATGGTACTTTTGCTTAGATTCTACGTGGGTGGATATGTTGCATGAGGTTATACTTTCAAGCTTATTATTTTTCTTTACTGCTTATATCCTGGAGATGTTCCTGCTGCCTGGAAGGAGAGCTGTAAACTTTGAGTTGTGTGTTCACAGTGGACTGAAATTTAATCTACTTAGGACTTCTTTTTGTTTGTTTGTTACTTACATGTTTTCTGTCATAGTTCTAGTTTATTAGAAGCTTATTTATTAACTTTAATCTAAATGATGGTTTTCCAAGACCCAGTTATATTGTGGAATTCGATGGAATTGTTTCAATACGGTTTGTTTATGTCCTCTATCTGCATATTTTCTTGTACACTTCTTGAGGGATCTTATCTGTCTAGATTTAGAGCCGTTGATTAGTTATGGTGGGAAATCCAAGTTCACTTGCACAGTTGCACTCGTGTCATGTGTAGCTAGAACGAGCACTACGGGTGTAAATTTATTTGATGAATGCTCTGTAAGCCCTAACTCTGATTTTTTTACCCTTACACCCAGAAATACAGGTTCCTCAAACATGCCTGCAGGACAAATGACAATCTTCTATTGCGGCAGAGTGAATGTGTACGATGATGTCCCAGCTGACAAGGTACTGAGATTTCCTCTTGCTTGAAACCTACTGCTTCTTTGTTTGTAAGTTTAGTCCTAGTTTTTGGCTCCAACTATGCATTTTTAGGCACAGGCACTTATGCATCTTGCTGCAAGCCCACTCGCATCACCTCAGGAAGTTGTATTTGACAGTTCTCTGGCAGTGCAATCTACATGCCACTTACAAGCCACGAATGTAAAAGCTAGTCCAGATTCTGCTGTTCTACTTTTGCCAAACATGCAATCAGGTGATTTACCGTTAGCATCCTGGTTTCTTTGTTGTTGTGCTGTTTTAGGCTTTATTGATTCTTTGGTAGTGAGGCATGGTCTAATGCTAAGTGATGACTTTTACAAAAACTTGAAGCGATCAAAGTAGTGAGGTTAAGTAAATGGTTCAGAAGCCAGAAAAAAAAAACGTTAAAATGGTTTTTCTTCTCTTATATACTAAGTTGAGTTTTTACTGTGTTAAATCAATGTAAATTATTGATTCAGTAAAGAGCTATGAATAATGACTTATTGGTTCCTAACTTGTCTTGATATTTCGTCGACAGTTAAAATGACTGAGACTGGTCGGCTGCACGGAGAAGAATACAAGCTATCTGAAGATAATCCTGGTACATTCTTCTTGTTACACAAACTTCCTTATTTAATGACCAGAGTTAAATACTTTCTGAAGCAAAAGAAAGCAGGGAAAAGATTTATTTTCTCAACACTGAATAAAAATACCTGATTGCCTATCACTTTTTCCCCTTTTCATGAATGTCGAATGCAATTCCATTTTCTAGTTGTTTTGTGTGATATCTATCTTCAAACAAGGATATCGTTCCAAGCATCAAAAAATCATGGGTAGTCATTCTTGATTACTTTGTTTTTCTCTATCTGGCTCCAGTCTGCATGAGAAACTATATCATCGTTGTTGTAGTGATACTACTTGAATTGCCTTTCCAGCTTTCCCCAGGAGGAAGGAATAAAATAAATCGTTAAAAAATTTGGTTTATGGTCTCAGGATTTTGTACACGATCGAATTATGAAATCCAACTTGCTTCCATCCTGGTATTCTCTAGTAAACTCTAACAGGAAGGATTACCAATTGTGTCCAGGCACTACTATGCCGGCATTACAAGTGCAGTTCACATTTTCTTTTTTCATCTTTGGGTGGTATTTTGTTTTCCTTTTTGTTCACAGTGAGAAAGAGAGAGATCATAAATATGGATCCAGAAACTTTATTTATTTTTGGTCTGCATGCTTTTGAAATATGGATGTACTACTGGGGTAGGGATTCAATATTTAAAGGAAACTGGAAAGGGTCTCTACCCCCAGAATTCTCACACCCCCACCCCTGGTTCTTTTCCAGACTGAAAATTCTCCTTCAGAAACATTTGTACAGATTTCTTCTCACAACTTTCATAATTTGTTTTAGCTGAAAACCTAACACCTTGGTATGTGTTGTTTGTGCAGATTAAACTATTGATCTAGTTGAGAAGATTGAATTTTTCTTGCATGCATTAGGATAGATTAATTCCATATAATGATTAAAAATGGTATGCCTATGTTCACTATTCTTTAAACTAATATTTACCTGAATTTTTGGATAATTTAAAATTTTTACATAGCAGAAGCTCCAGCAAGCAGAAAGGCATCAGTTCAAAGATATCTTGAGAAGCGGAAAGACAGGTACAGTAGATAAGTAATTGATACATTACAAGAAAGGGATAAGAAATGCAAGCAGTCAATATTGTTCTTTTTCGTTCCTCACAACTCTGTTAGATGAAGGTTTAAGAGCAAGAGAAAGGTAGGAATGACATCAACCACTAGCCTGGACGTCTACTTAAACCATCAGATGGGGCATCATATTCCAAATGAGCATTTAAGTAGGAGTGACCCATGCTCCCCGCAGCAAATTAGACCACCTAATACGCCTATACGATGCAGTTCGATGGAGGATAGTTTAACTAGGAATGCTAGTTTTTCTTCTGGTCATAAAGACAGAGGTAAAATAGTTTATTCTGTGGTGTACTTTTTACCCTTTCCACTTGCTGCACTTTGGTCAAAAGCTATTCCAGCATCTGAATCATTTGATTTGAGCACTCATAGCTACTACTGTTTTCCCATTTCTTTATATTCAATTGAAATAGTTGATTACATTTATTCTTCCAAGTTCTATCATCATTAACAATCTGGAACTTAGTATGGTTGAACATCACTACTACCAGTTTAAAGAAATCTAGAGCAAAGTTGGTCATTGCCAATTGCCCTGATCTTTTATCTTCCATAAATGGAAATAAACTTAATAAATTTGGTTGCCACCATGTTTATCACCCTCTCATATCAAATATATGGTTTTAAATATTCATAGAGTTGATGTCAAATTCTGTAATCAATTGGCCCAGAGAAAAACTATGGGTACCAGAAGTTGAAGAAAATAAATGAACAAAATTGGTGTCCTCTGGCATTTTATATCTTTTCCATGTGCTGCCATAGGTTCCTTCTAGCTCTCTCCTGATACTGGTTTTCAGCCAGCGTAATATTTCTATGCTTGTCTTTAATTTCATTCTCCTCAAATGACCTAAAACTGCTCTAACCGAATATTTGTATGGTTAAATACCACAAAATATGTCAAAATTTATAAATAACTCTTAAAGAATATAATGCTCCGAGATACTGATGAATGTTTGACAATATAATATGCTTTACTGTCTTACAGATATTATGAAAAAATGAAGGTGAAAACACAGCTTGATCAGCCACGTATCTAGTGTCTCATTTCATGTAGAGTGAGGATGATGCCTATGCAGCTGATTTGATGCAAATCTTGAGGTATCTTGACATACCACTTCAAGGCTGTTGCTTTTTCTTGGTAAATGAGGAAAGGGAATTTCGGGGAACGTTTCTTCACTTCTCTGTGCTATATTTCACCTTTCAAGTGAAATTGGAAACTCACCCTGATGAAGAGAATGTTGGTTGATTTTTGCTCCTTGCGGCATAATCTCTTTCATGAACACTGGTTCTTGAGGATCTTTGTAGGTAGATTCACTGACACTGCAGAACACGGATGAGTATTCTAGGATTTGCACAAGTTCTGGACTAAGTTCTAGCCTTATAATGTGGTTGTAGGAGTTATAGTGTAATCGCATTTTGTGATACTTTTTGAGACTAGAAGATGTAAATCACTTAGGAATTCGGGCAGCATATGTGGTTAAATGCAAAGCGGCTGTTAGAAGTGATTTTTTATGATGTTTCAACCATTGCTCTTTAATAAATTAATTTTGGCCTTAGCTTCTTGTTATCTTCTTTGCTTGTGAAGTACTATAAAGGCGTGGTATGAAAGAGATGCAGGATTAATTTCCCTCCTACTGACACTCGTAATATCAAAAACTAAGAGTGCTAAAATTTTATTCGATTGGAGTAAAAATCTTCAGTCGATAACTGTTGTGACTTTTAGTATAAATGCTATAGATTAGTTTCAAATAAATAAAGGATTTTGTGATTCCATGAAAGAGGTGCATCTGCTATTTATTCATTGTTTGTCTTCCAATGCTGCTATGGTTTGCTTCTTTCGTCACAGGAAAATAAATTACATGTTTCTCTTCAACTATTGTGCACAAGTACCATTACACAGTATCTTCTGTTCAATATTCTGTCCGTCTTATTCTTGGTTAGTGCCTAATAATTCTGGCTGTCTTAATTAAAATTACGTAGCAGGATTCACCAATATCTTGGTTAGGGTCTAATAATTGTAAAGTAATTTTAGTGATATTTATGCATTTAGTCTATACTTTTAATAAAATTACTTAAAATGTTAAACATGATAAAATATGATAAATATTAGAGATATAATTTGGTCTTAAATAGCCATTAAAGATCAAAGAAAATCAATTGGAATTTCTAGTTACTCCTTGAAAAGTAAAACAAAGACTGAGGACAAGGCAACTTCCTTGATTGATTTAGAAATCGTCTCCCATCAAATTAAATACTAGTCACTATTAAGCCAAGTATGCCAGCACACATTCCATCAAGAAAAGTAAAAACAGAAGAGGGACCAAATTAAAACACATAAAACTCGAAAAGCATAGGATCTTTTCATGTGCACAAGAATATGGTCGGGATTGGAATTGGAATTTTCCCACATAAATCCCATTTAATCAACGAGTAATATATATGAGTGTTAATCTAGACAGCTCTAGCTTATGCTGAGCTGGTCCTTCAATTTCAATGGCTGCTCATGCTTCAAGATCTAAGTTGTGATTACAAATATTCATAATGAAGAAGGCACTTCAATTTCAATCATCTTTATTTGATGAGGGACTTTGCTTTCAAAGCTGGCAAATGCATTTGAATCACCCGCCAAAAATGAAAAAACACAACTCAATCTTAAGTTAACTACCCAAACAACATACTTGAGTATTTTCGGAAGTTATATTGTAGTACTATCTTCTGCAATATATTTGTTGTTTATTCTATGGTTTTGATTTTCGTAGACACCAGATTTTCTGTTCTAATATTTTTCATCTCTAATTCTGTCTTAATTAACACTACTTCGTAGAATTCACTTACCACTTGGTTAGAGTTTAATAATTGTAAAGTAATTTTACTGATATTTATGCATTTAATCTCTAATTTTAGTGAAATTACATTGTTTTAAACGTTAAGCAAAGTAAGATAGAGACCAGATCTTCTGTCCAATATTTTTAATATCTTATTCTCAAAACGATATAATTTCATTAAAAATAGAGACTAAATGTATAAATATCACTAAAATTACTTTACGACTCAGATTAGTGAACTCTACGAGTAGTTTTAATTAATACAAATAAAATCTTAAATAGAAGATTTGGTGTCAATAAGATAACATAAATATTGAATATAAATTGAAATCTGAACAAAGGTTGCGGTGGATTAATTATCCGGTCCACATATTTCAAAGCTCCATAAAGTAGCCCCATCGACATTGTGAAATGTGAATAGTGTACGATACGACTTACGAGTTAGAAAAAAAAAGAAAGAGAAACGGAAACCACGGTTCTGGATGGGGTCCACCAAACCAATGGCAATGACCAAACTTGGATTGCAGAAATCATAAATGGAGAATGTGTAAATGCAAAAGATTAAACAATGAAAAAGCGGAATCAAAAGCGTGTATATCTTTGTAACAGTAAATTCAAATCCAGTAATTAATAAGAAGGTGGGGAGACATTATGGGACATGAACACATGAAACACATCATTTCCAGTTTTCCACCAAACTCACTCACCTCTGTCTCAAGTCTGAACCATAAGCAGCTGTCCTTTTCAACTGCAAAGTGCAAGCACCAGCGCCACCATTTTAATTTGTATTTTTGGGGTTGTTTTCTACTTCCAACAAATACCAAGCTGCCTGCACTCTTATTCTTGTGTTGTGTGGTTTCCAACACTCCAACGTTCTAATACTACACTTTCAAAAGCATTTGAAAAAGTCCATGGTAAAAACTTTCCCTTTTTACCATACGAGAAACTGAGAAAGTAAACCAAAGTGACAAATTCTGAATTTTTTCCCTTTGGATTCCCTCACTTTTTATCCCACGCCTCTCTGCACCTCAGCCCCCTTCCCCGACTTTTCAAACACAAAACTGCTTCTAGATTTGGTCTTGATTTTGATTTTGAGTTTGAGTTTGAGTTTGACTGTCTTTATTTTATAACATTCCAAACAAGGTTAGTACTGTCTGTCTTTTCTGGGTTTGGTTTTGTTTTTGTTTTTCTTGTGTTCTTAGCAGAGATCTTATTATTTAATCTTTGGTGTGTCTTTAGACTTTTTCTTTCACTCTCTGTTGACGTTTTTAATTTCTGGGCAAACACACACTCTTTCGCATCAATTTCTCTTCTTTTTATCTCATCTCATTTCAGTATAAGGAGGGGTGGAACATTGACTTTGGTTACACACTGTTTGTAATCTAAATTTTGTGACCGGAAAGACCACTTCTTTTTCTCTTCGCCTCTTCACTGTAAAATTTGGGATAATTGTGAGTAAATTTTTTTTTTTGTTCTTTGCTCAAGTTCCATTTAGATACCTGGAAAGTTTCTGCGCATATAAGTTTGTGATTGTTGGAAATTTTTCAAGTTAGGATTATTTTTTTCTTTTTTTATATATCCTGTTGGTTGGGGTTCTTCAAGAGAAGCTCACCCAGACCCAGCTATTGTGGAGATCTGGGACTTTTTTCATCTATTATGCCCTATGAGGACTTTCTTTCCTTCCGAGTCTTGTAAGGAGACACAGCTCAGTTCCATTAATCCCCAGTCATGGCTTCAAGTTGAAAGAGGGAAGCTTTCCAAAATTTCCTCCGAGTCTCCTTCCATGTGAGTCTGCATGATCTCTCCCCTTTTTCTTTCATACCATCCTGATTCCTGAATTGCAGCTGATTCTTGCACAATTTAAATTTTGGAATATATTCTTTTATTGATGTTTGTAGAGAATCTCTCATCAAGGTACCTGAACCTTCGGTTCTTCCGTACTTTAAACCTGTTGATTATGTGGAAGTTCTAGCTCAACTCCACGAAGAACTTGAGGCATGTACTCCGCAAGAAAGGTCGAATCTCTATTTGTTGCAGTATCAGGTGTTTAAAGGCCTGGGGGAAGTCAAATTGAGGCGGACAAGTCTGCACTCTGCTTGGCTGAAATCCAGTACTGTTTATGAGAGGCTTGTGTTTGGGGCATGGTTAAAGTATGAGAAGCAAGGGGAAGAGCTCATTTCTGACTTGATGTCATCTTGTGGAAAATGTGCGAAGGAATTTGGGATGATAGATGTCGCAGCTGAACTACCTGCCAGCAGTTGCTCATTTGCTCCTGCAACTATCGTCAAAAGTAGGAAAGATGTTTCCCTAACTGTTACTTTCAGGATTGGAAATGAGAAAATAGTGTGTGAAAGGCAGAAGATTGCTCAACTTTCAGCTCCATTTCATACCATGCTTAATGGGTGCTTTACGGAATCGTTCCTTGAGGAGATTGATTTGTCTGAGAACAATATTTCCCCCCCAGGTATGAGGGTCATTAGTGAATTTACTATGTCAGGCCGTTTAGATGAAGTGTCCCCGAATCTTTTGCTGGAAATATTGGTATTTGCTAATAAATTTTGCTGTGAGAGACTAAAGGATTCTTGCGATAGAAAACTTGCTTCTCTGGCTTCTTCCAGGCAAGACGCAGTAGAACTCATGGAATATGCTCTTGAAGAAAATTCTCCCGTTCTTGCCGCATCATGTTTCCAAGTGTTTCTACATGAACTTCCTGAATCTCTGGAAGATAGTCAGGTAGTCAAGTTGTTGTGCAATTCGAATAGGGAGCATAGGTCAATCATGGTTGGCTCAGCAGCATTTTCTCTCTACTGTTTATTAGGTGAAGTCTCCTTCAACCTTGATCCTCGGTCGGATAGAACAGTTCTTATCTTAGAACAGTTGGTAGACTGTTCAGAAACTACCCAGCAGAAGATGGTGGCATTTCATCAGTTGGGATGCGTTAGACTCCTGAGAAAAGAATATGACAAAGCAGAACAGCTCTTTGAGGCTGCATTAACTGCTGGCCATATTTATTCCGTAGGTGGATTGGCTAGATTAAGCCACATCAAGGGTAATAAGCATTGGGCTTATGAGAAACTCAGTTCAGTCATTTCTTCTTACTCACCACTTGGATGGATGTATCAAGAGAGATCACTATACTGTGAGGGTGATAGGAAATGGGAAGACCTTGAGAAGGCAACTGAGCTGGACCCAACCCTGATTTTCCCCTACATGTATCGGGCTGCATTATTAATGAGGAATCAAGATGCACGGGCTGCCCTCTGTGAAATCAATCGCATTCTTGGCTTCAAACTAGCATTGGAGTGTTTGGAATTGCGATTGTGCTTCTACTTAGCACTCGAAGACTATCAATCTGCCATATGTGATATTCAAGCTATTCTTACTCTTTCCCCAGATTACAGGATATTTGATGGGCGGGTTGTGGTATCCCAACTTCGTACCCTTGTGCGTGAGCATGTTGACAATTGGACAACCGCAGATTGTTGGCTCCAATTATACGATAAATGGTCTTCAGTTGATGACATTGGGTCACTATCTGTGATATACCAAATGCTCGAGTCTGATGCAACAAAAGGAGTTCTGTACTTTAGACAGTCTTTGCTTCTCCTCAGGTTATTTAGCTGATTATTTTCTTTGACCTTCATACTACTTTGTGTTTTAATGGAGAGATGGTTGGTTTTGCTGATTTTCATTGGTCGGAATTTAGGTCATTGTTTGCCAGAGTCCTCTGCAGAAATAATTAGACAAAATCAAATCTCTAGCTAATTAAAGGAGAAGATTAGGCTTTGCTTTGATTGACGAATTCCATAATGCATTCTTAGTGTTTGGAACAAAGCTATACCTTATCATGGAGTATCAAATCTGCCTGTCTACATTATAAACTATTTTATATAACTCAGGAGCTGTGTGTGTTGGAGATGATCTGTATTATTACTTAGTCTTGAATTTTTGGCATCCAACTGTCATGTACTAAATTAGAGCCCCTAAAAGCTTGACTACAAACTGACCTGATTTTAACCACATTTAACTGCTAATTAGGCTGAATTGTCCAGAAGCAGCCATGCGGAGTTTGCAATTGGCTCGCCAAAATGCATCTAGTGATCATGAACGTCTAGTGTATGAGGGATGGATTCTGTACGATACAGGCCATTGTGTGGAAGGCCTTCAGAAAGCGGAGGAGTCTATTAGCCTCAAGAGGTCTTTTGAAGCCTTCTTCTTGAAAGCCTATGCATTGGCTGATTCTTGCCTGGATCCATCTTGTTCTTCTGCTGTTATAGCGCTTCTTGAGGAAGCATTGAAGTGCCCCTCAGATAGACTTCGCAAAGGCCAGGTGTGATTTTCTTCATTGTTCCGAATCTTTAAGATTTGCTTGTTATGGATGATACTTCTTTTTTTGTTCAGAAAAAGGTAAGATGAAAGGGTACTGGTGAAATGTAGTATGTTAGGTATCTCCACTCTTCACTGAATCTGTAGCAGAAAAAACAGTGAAAAAAAGCAGAAGAAATAACTGATCATTAGTTAAGACAAACAGCTAAGTTAAGTCAAGCTATGTAACAGCAAAATTGTAGTTAATTACAAAACCTATCCTGGTTTAATATCTTTCTTCAAGTACTATTACAGAAGCAATCCAATAATTCTTGGAATGCCAACTTTAGATGCCGGACAATGTTGGATTGATTTATGCTAGTTTTGCGGAGAAATTGTTCTGAATATCTCGAGGCTAATTTTTCTAGGTCATAGTTACTGTCCTACTCTTTGGTATGGAGAAATTGTCCTACTCTTTGGTATGGAGAAATTGTACCTTCTCACAGAATTATGTGTTATCGTTTTAAATCGTCAGGTTCTGAATGCTAGGATGAAAACAATGTAGTAGGCATGAGGTGAAGGTCAATGCATTTTTGAGGTTTGCAGTTCACATCTTAAAGTACAAGAGTCCATAGTAACATAGCCTCTGTAAAAATCACCTGTCTTAAAGTGGAAACAGGGATTGAAAGATGAAATATATTTTTGTCAGTTTGCAGTTGCTGCTATTGATCATACAGTCTTCGCTTTGTTTCATATCTCGATTATGCCATAATTCTTGTAGAAAGACTGTTCTAACTTCGTTTATCACGTTCTTATTTGACAACTGCTAGGCCCTGAACAATCTTGGAAGTGTTTATGTTGACTGTGGTAAACTAGATGCTGCAGCTGATTGCTACATCAATGCCCTCAAAATTCGACATACACGAGCTCACCAGGGTCTTGCTCGTGTCCATTTCCTGAGAAATGATAAGAATGCAGCATATGAGGAGATGACAAAACTGATTGAGAAGGCCCGAAACAAAGCATCTGCCTACGAGAAGAGGTCAGAGTACTGCGAACGCGAACTCACTAAGGCAGATCTAGAGATGGTTACTTCTTTAGACCCTCTTCGAGTTTATCCTTACAGATACCGAGCAGCAGGTTTGAATTCTTCCTTTACTTTTGACTTGTACTGGTCTCGAGTAAATCTAGACACTTTCAGATAGGCCAATGACAGTAAGCATATTCTTACATAGTATCAAAAGATTGTTTCTGTCTGGTATTACTGCTAGATCTTGATTTTGTGCATGTCTATTAGATAATGTTTGTATACTAAAACTTTGGAGAAATTTTGTTTTGTTTGTATACTAAAATGGCATTAATTATAGCAGCTTCGATTTTATTAGACGAATGAAGTTGGCATATTGCTGATGTTGATGTTGATGTTGATGCATATATCTTGTTTTGTGACAGTTTTGATGGACAACAACCAGACGAAGGAGGCAATTGCAGAGCTATCCAAGGCAATCGCGTTTAAGGCAGATCTTCACCTTTTACACCTTCGCGCTGCATTTCATGAACACATTGGGAATGTTATGGGAGCCCTGCGAGATTGTCGAGCTGCTCTCTCAGTTGATCCCCACCATCAAGAAATGCTTGAATTTCATAGCCGTGTCAACAGCCGAGAACCATGAAAGTGGGACAAGGAGCAGAGAAAAATCTGAAAAAGAAGAAAAGAAACTTGTATTGTAACATTAGTGAATATTGTTAAGCCTCTCCATGTAATATCCTTGTCAATTCTTCCTCGTTCTTAAATTTTGTAACAAAGCTATTAAAATTTTTGTTTCAGATAAGTTATCAATGTAAAAAATATTGTCTTTTCGCTAGTCTTGCCAAACAAAAAACAATTGATTACCTTTTTCTTATTTATTAATTAATTCAATTTCTTAAGGTACGAATCATTGCCTTCTCATTTTTCACTGCAGTACTTTGTGGTCTAGGGAAATTTTTTTTCTAAAAACTTTTATTTCCCAGCAGATTATCAAAGGGGTGATTTTAATTAGCAAATTTGCCTTTTGTTTTTCCCTTTATGATTATGCCAAATTTGAAGGATAGTATTGAAAGACAACGGATTTCTCACTATTCCTGCCTCAGCCCCCAACTTTTTCCAGATCAGTCTTGTGAAAGTACATTCAGCAAATAGATGGTTATTGTCTTTTTTTTATGTTCCAGGTTCCTCACTCTAGGACTCCGTGTCTCCATTGCGTATGTGCCCGGAGAACTTAGAGTATTCACAAATACTCCTCCTGAGGACTCCGTGTCTTCATTGCGTATGTGCCCGGGGAACTTAGAGTATTCACAAATACTCCTTCTGATTGCTCCAAGTGGGATTCGAACCATGGTTGCCATGGTAGAATCCCACTTGTGATACCAATTTAGACAAGCTCTCTTGGTAGATGGTTTATTGTCTCCTCATTGGATTTGCATAAAGGACATAAAAAAGGTCTATGTATGCTGAATCTTGAAAGAATATTACCAATGGGTAATTTGTTATATCTCAACCGTAAGTTAAACAATGAGATTTTTGTAGGCACTAGATTGTTCCAAAGACTCCCATCATTTGAGACATAGGACACATTCCTTTGCCGATTTTCTGGTAAGCCTCAAGAGTGAAAATTTACCATTCTCCTAAAGTGTCCATATTAATCTATCTTTCTCTACTAAGGAGGGAGAATAGCAGACTTTAAGTGCCTCCAGCCAGTCATCAGGTAATATATTTTGCAAGGCGTCATAATCCCATCCCTGGTCATTAATAAACTGTGCTAATTTGTGATTTCCTGTAGGAGGAACTGAATGTGCTAGACTCCCTTTGCCTAGCCATCAAACCAGAAACTACATTTACCCTCATTGGCTTGGAACAAAATAAATTGCTCTGAAAAAGCGGCCACTTGCAACATATTAATCCAAATTTGAGAATCTCCTCTGTATCTATTAGCATTTGTGGGATGAACCTTCTAACAATATTTAGAGTATAGAAACTTAGCCCAAAGGGTATCATTTTTTCTGAATTTCCACTAAAGTTTGATGGTTTGAACTGTGACAATGTCTTCTAAGGCCTTAAAACCTAAACCCCCTTCTCTTTTGGATAACATAAATGTCTCCACTTCAACCAGTGATAGGATTTGTTTTGCATCTGCACTACCCCATAAGAAATTTGAAAGAATGGAGTTATAACGCACGTTTTTTTGCTAAAAACTGCAAATTTTAAAAACTTGCCTCTGGTGGTCGTTTTCGTATCATTTTTTGCACTCATATAAAATTTTGATGTGCTTTCAAATGTAAGGTGTAAAAAAGAGGGAAGTTAAAAATTTTGAAAAAATGATCATTTTTGTGGGTTATAGCACACGTTTTTTTGACCAAAACGATAAAATTTTAAAAACTTGCCTCTTTTGGCCGTTTTCGTGTTGTCTTTTATACTCATATATAATTTTGATATGCCATCTAATAGATAGTGTAAAAAAAAAGGAAAGTTAAATTTTTTGAAAAAATGACCATTTTTGTGTGTTATAGCACACGTTTTTTTTGCCCAAAACGGTAAATTTTGAAAACTTGCCTCTTTTGGCCGTTTTCATGTCGTTTTTTTTACTCATATAAAATTTCGATGTGCTATCAAATGTATGGTGTAAAAATAGGAAAGTTAAATTTTTTTGAAAAATTACCATTTTTTGTGATTATAGCTAGGGCTGATATCGAGCCGAGCCGAGCTCGAGCTCGGCTCGTGTATTTTTCTGTAGGCTCGAGCCTAGAACTAGAGCTCGAGTAAAAAATTTCGAGCTCGAACTCGATCTCGAGCCCACATTCGAGCTCGATTTCAGTTTTTTTTCACTTTTTATTTTATTTTCCACTTTTTATATTTTTTTCTTTTTTCACAAATAAGATTATTCAATCATGACACAATAACTTATCAAATATTTTGATAATAGTTCACCCAATCTATTAGTTATATTCAAATATAAATAAAATAAATTACAACATACATTATTCAAAGAAACAACACCAACTAAATAATTTAAAACATAACATACATAATAAATTCTCACAAAAATATAACTTTTTTACAATTGTATAATTTTTTAACATAAATTTTTACTCAAATAAATACATCAATTCAAACATCTATAAAAGATTAGCTTATTATAACAATTCAAACACTCGTATATTGTAATTTGTGTCTTAATAAATATATATGAAAATAAAATTACTTTTGGTATTTAGTATATAAGTACAATATATATTATATAATTAATATTTTGATCGAGCTTGTAACGAGCTATAAACGAGCTTTCACCAATGTGTTCATTTAATGTTCATTTATTAATCGAGCCTAAAATCTTGTTCGTGTTCGTTTATTTATTAAATAAACGAGCTCGAGCCGATCCCGAGCTTGTTCGTAAACGTTGTGTTAGTTCTCAGCCCTAGTTATAGCACAAGTTTTTTTGCCGAAAATCGTAAATTTAAAAAACTTTCTTCCGATGGCCGTTTTCGTGTTTTTTTTGAACTCATATAAAATTTTTATATGCTATCTAAAATTTTTAAAAAAATGACCATTTTTGTGGGTTATAGCACACGTTTTTTTGCCCAAAAGGATAAATTTCAAAAACTTGCCTCTTTTGGCCGTTTTCGTGTCGTCTTTTGTACTCATATATAATTTCGATATGCCATCTAATGAATGGTGTAAAAACAAAGGAAAGTTAAAATTTTTGAAAAAAGTGACCATTTTTGTGCACGTTTTTTCCAAAATGGAAAATTTCAAAAACTTGCATCTTTTGGTCGTTTTCGTATCTTTTTGGCATTCATATAAAATTTCGATATGCCATCTAATGAATGGTGTAAAAAAAAGGAAAGTTAAAATTATTGAAAAAATGACCATTTTTTGTGGGTATAAGCACACGTTTTTTTTTTGCCGAAAACTGCAAATTGAAAAAACTTGTCTCCGGTGGTCGTTTTTGTGTCTTTTTTTGAACTCATATAAAATTTTGATATGCTATCTAGTGAATGGTGTAAAAAAGAGGAAAGTTAAAAATTTTGAAAAATGACTGTTTTGTGGGTTATAGTACACGTTTTTTTTTACCCAAAACGGTAAATTTCAAAAACTTACCTATTTTTGCAATTTTCGTATCGTCTTTTGTACTCATATATAATTTCAATATGCCATCTAATAAATGGTGTAAAAAAAGGAACGTTAAAGTTTTTTAAAAAATGACCATTTTTGTGTGTTATAACACACGTTTTTTTTGCTCAAAACGGTAAATTTCAAAAACTTGCCTCTTTTGGCCGTTTTCGTGTTGATTTTTGCACTCTTATAAAATTTTGATGTGCTTTCAAATGTATGGCATAAAAATATGAAAGATAAATTTAAAAAGTTCTGTGGTTATAGGAAAGGTATAAGATAGGCAAGGTAAATTACCATTTTTTGTGGTTATAGCACAAGTTTTTTTGCCGAAAACGGAAAATTTAAAAAAACTTTCTTCCGGTGGTCGTTTTCATTTCTTTATTTGCACTCATATAAAATTTTGATATGCTATCTAATGAATGGTGTAAAAAGAGGAAAATTAAAAATTTTGAAAAAATGACAATTTTGTGGGTTATAGCACACGTTTTTTAACCCAAAATGGAAAATTTAAAACACTTGCCTCTTTTGGCCGTTTTCGTGTCTTTTTTGTACTTATATGAAATTTTGATATGCCATATAATGAATGGTGTAAAAAAAGGATAGTTAAATATTTTGAAAAAATGACAATTTTTTGTGGGTTATAGCACACGTTTTTTTGCCGAAAACTGCAAATTTAGAAAACTTGTCTGCTGTGGTCGGTTTTGTGTCTTTTTTTGCACTCATATAAATTTTGGATATGCTAGCTAATGAATGGTGTAAAAAAGTGGAAAGTATAAAATTTTGAAAAAATGACCATTTTTGTGGGTTATAGCACACGTTTTTTTGCCCAAAACGGTAAATTTCAAAAACTTGCCTCTTTTTGTCGTTTTTGGGTCGTCTTTGGTACTCATATATAATTTCAGTATGCTATTTAATGAATGGTGTAAAAAAAAGGAAAGTTCAAATTATTGAAAAAATGACCATTTTTTGTGTGTTATAGCATACATTTTTTTGCGAAAAACTGCAAATTGAAAAAACTTGTATTCGGTGGTCGTTTTCGTGTCTTTTTTTGCACTCATATAAAATTTCGATGTGCTTTCAAATGTATGGTGTAAAAAAGAGGAAAGTTAAAATTTGTTAAAAAATGATCATTTTTTGTGGGTTATAGCACACGTTTTTTTTGCTGAAAACTGCAAATTTAAAAAACTTGCCTCCGGTGGTCGTTTTTGTGTCTTTTTTTGCACTCATATAAAATTTTGATATGTTTTCAAATGTAAGGTGTAAACAAGAGGAAAGTTATAAATTTTGAAAAAATGAACATTTTTGTGGATAGCACACGTTTTTTTGCCCAAAATGGTAAATTTCAAAAACTTGCCTCTTTTGGCTGTTTTCGTGTCGTCTTTTGTACTCATATATATTTTCGATATGTGATGGGAGCAAATATGAGTAATAAAAATGCGATCGTGGTTTCTATTCACCCCTACTAAAAAATAATGCTAAACAACCCCTTAATGGTGAAAGTATAGCAAGTTCGTTCCCACGAGGAAAGGACTGTGTTGAAATTCTAAGAAAATCTTTTTGATTTTTTATATTTATTGAACTAAAAATAAGAAAGTAAATAACAAACAACTAAAACAAAGATGGTGATTTGATTTAAATTCGAATTAAGCAAGTGTATTCCCGACCTTATATTTTAGGGTTACATAAAAAGCACATTCATACATCCTATCTATGGTCATGCAAAACAAGGGTAAATAACATAACTCACGCCCTCCTATTAGGCTAAAGGCAAGGAATGATTAAGCACTTACCTACTTAGATATTAACTAATTCAATAAACTCTCTGATAAGCGTGAAGATTAAACTTTAATTTTCCGGCACCAATTTGACAACGGTTTTGGAGATAGGGTTAAAAGCTAAGGCTTAACCGAATCAAATAAATTTATAACCCTAATCCTCACGACATTTAAGGTGCACCAAGACACCGACGTTTGTGTAGCCAAAAGGAAGTAGGGGTCGAACCCATAGGGAGGGGATGAGTTTATGGAATTAGTGTGAACGTGTGTGTAGTAGTGAAAGTATAAACAAGGAAGGGAAATAACCTAAACTATGCTAATACTACTAAATAAACATGAAATTATGTGGAAGAGAATTCAAGTAACGAAAGTATACCCTTGGATGTGGTTATCTCAAATGTTAGTGTTATGTGTGGTTTATCCTATGGAATTACTACGACTAAGATTGAGCCAATTCAACTAAGTTCCCCCTTTATGGCGAAGGCAAGGACCTAAATGCATTGTCTCCTACCGAAAATTGAACAATTAACCAATCTTCCCTTTATGGTGGAGGCAAGGAATAGCTAACTAAATCAACCGAAACTCCAATGTCTCTCCATTCAACACTCTAATCCAACCCCTCCTCATGGCGGAGGCAAGGGTCGAACCTAGTTGCTCTCTCGAAAATCATTTCCTAATTTAATCCCCCCTTTTTGGTGGAGGCAAGGACTAAACTAGTTCATGTCTCCCAAGTTCATCAAACCTACATTGAACTCTCAATATCCCAATCAATTCCCCCTTTATGGTGGAGGCAAGAATGGACAAAGATATCTCTACTAGTTCATCACCTACATTCTAGTCTACCATTGGCATTACTAATATGAGGTAATAACTAGTTTGTAGTTCCTAATTCCTAGCTATCCATAGTACAAAACCACACATTAATACAATATATCAACAACACATAACCACAATCCAAGGGTAATGAACAATTTAGCCTCTCATGGCACACAATAGCTTCACAAATATATATGGAAAAGCAAGGAAATAATCAATGAAATCCATTTGGACGTAAATAGAGCGAGATATGATCGAAATACTAAACCCTGGCAGAGTTCTTCAGAATTTGTTCACATCCGCCTCAACTCTCGAAATGCGCTCTTTTTGTCGCTCTTTTGCTCCGTTGCTCTTCCCACGCCATAATGTCCTACAAATACGTTAAAAACACATAAAAACGACATAAAAACACGTTACAAGGACGCTCAAGAGATGAGTAAAACGATTACAATAAGGTGAAAAATATCACCTTATCACTCTCCTATATGGCGAAAGGCAAAGTTTACTTCCTTAATTAATCCGGAATCTAATGCAACTAACCAACTCAACCAAACCCTCAAATTCGACCGCTCCTTTATAGCAGAGGCAACGCCCAAACCAGTCACGCTAATGCTAAACTAATCCCCTTAATTCCTCCTATTATACTAAAGGAAACAATTAAGGCAAACCAACCCACAATAGATCCCTAACAACCCACTCTAATCCTCCTATCAAGCTAAAGGTAAGATTAAAGCAAGTTGTCTCTAAGTAATTTACTGCACTTTAAGAAAATATTCATCATACATAATCCTCGCGACATAGTATGCATAATTATGAAGAACACAGCAAAACTTATTCCACAAAGACAATAAGATAGAACTTAGCATGTAAATTAAGCACAAAACCCTTATTCATAATCTCGGGAGCACAATAAGTTTAGCTGAGCATTGCTAAATCAAACATCATAATAATAATATTAAATAAACACAATATTGAAAACGTTAATTAAAAAGAAAGATAACACCTTGAATTGTGAATCCTTAGAAGAAATCTTTGTCTTTAAATAAATGAATTCAATAAGTAATGATGTTCCCAATCCGTACAGCTGCAATTCTCCGTAAATAGCTAAAAGAATGAAACCCTAGCTATTACAAAGAAGAAAAACCCTTGCTTAAGCTCTCTCAAAGTTGACACACCTATAAAAGCTGTAACCCTAGACCTATTTATAGTTATTCTATGCAAATATTAGCAAATAAGTCCTTCACTAAAACCATGTCGGATAAGAAGTCTCAAAATGGGCCAAAATCGCAAATTTCCAAAATTAAGTCGTAAATCTGCACTTTTCCTCGACGTCGCGACGTCCCTGATCGTGCGTCAAAACATCCACGCACGTCGCGACATCCAGGGTCTGACATCGCGACGCCGCGGCATGTGGCAACGTGGGAGGGGTCCCGACGTCGCGACGTAACTCTCTGGAAGTTTCTCAAAATTCGTCCAAAAATCGACTTTAATTCACATTTTTTACGTCGCGCGACGTGGAGGGTCTACACGTCTCGACGTGAACGTACAGACGTCGCGACGTGGAGGTTGCTCTTCAATAAAATCACGAACTTCCTTCATTTTTCCTCCACTTTGTATCCGATTTGACTCCCGTATGATTTCCCTCTTCCAAGAATACACCATGGTCAACAAACCTACAATTAAAACGCTGAAACGAATAAAAACGAACAAGAACATCCAAAGAATTAAGTATAAACACTACATAAAAGGTGAATAAATTCACCTTATCAATATGCCATCTAATAAATGATGCAAAAAAAGGAAAGTTAATTTTTTTTTTAAAATTGAACATTTTTGTTTGTTATAGTACACGTTTTTTTTGCCGAAAACGGTAAATTTAAAAAGTTTGCCTCTTTTGGCCGTTTTCGTGTCATTTTTTGCACTATCATAAAATTTTGATGTGCTTTCAAATGTATAGTGTAAAAAATAGAAAGTTAATTTTTTTTGAAAAATTACCATTTTTCAGGGTTATAGTACAAGTTTTTTTGCCGAAAACCGCAAATTTAAAAAACTTTCTTTCGGTGGTCATTTTCGTGTGTTTTTTTGCACTCATATCAAATTTTGATATGCAGTCTAATGATTGGCGTAAAAAAAGACGAAAGTTAAAAAATTTGAAAAAATGACTATTTTTTTGGGTTATAACATAGGAAATTGAAAAAACTTGCCTCTTTTGGCCGTTTTCGTATCGTTTTTTGTACTCATATTAAATTTCAATATGCCATCTAATGAATGGTGTAAAAAAAGGAAAGTTAAAATTTTTGAAAAGCTGACCATTTTTTGTGGGCTATAGCACACGTTTTTTTGTCGAAAACTGCAAATTTAAAAAACTTGCCTCCAGTTGTCATTTTCGTGTCTTTTTTTGCATTCTTATAAAATTTGGATATGCTATCTAATAATTGGTGTAAAAAGAAAAAAGTTAAAAATTTTGAAAAAATGACCATTTTTGTAGGTAGCACACGTTTTTTTGCCGAGAACGGTGAATTTAAAAAACTTACCTCCAGTGGTCGTTTTTGTGTCTTTTTTTGCACTGATCTAAATATGGAAATGCTATCTAATGAAGGTGTAAAATAGAGCAAATTTAAAATTTTTGAAAAAATGACCATTTTTGTTGGTTATAGCACACGTGTTTTTGCCCAAAACGGTAAATTTCAAAAACTTGCCTCTTTTGGCCATTTTCGTGCCGTCTTTTGTACTCATATATAATTTCAATATGCCATCTAATGATTGGTGTAAAAAAAATGAAAGTTCAAATTTTTGAAAAAATGATCATTTTTGTGGGTTATAGCACACGTTTTTTTGCCCAAAATGGTAAATTTCAAAAACTTGCCTCTTTTGGCCATTTTCGTGCCGTCTTTTATACTCATATATAATTTCGATATGACATCTAATGAATGGTTAAAAAAAGGAAATTTAAAATTTTTGAAAAAATGATCATTTTGTAGGTTATAGCACACGTTTTTTGTGCAAGTTTTTTTGCCGAAAACCACAAATTTACAAAACTTTCTTCCGATGGTCCATTTTCGTGTCTTTTTTTGCGCTCATATAAAATTTGGAAATACTATCTACTGAAGGTGTTAAATAGAGCAAATTTAAAATTTTTGAAAAAATGACCATTTTGTGGGTTATAGCACACGTGTTTTTGCCAAAAACGGTAAATTTTAAAAACTTGCCTCTTTTGGCCATTTTCGTGCCGTCTTTTGTACTCATATATAATTTCGATATGCCATCTAATGATTGCTATAAAAAAAGGAAAGTTCAAATTTTTGAAAAAATGATCTTTTTTGTGGGTTATAGCACAAATTTTTTTGCCCAAAACGGTAAATTTCAAAAACTTACCTCATTTGGCCGTTTTCGTGCCGTCATTTGTACTCATATATAATTTCGATATGCCATCTAATGAATTGTGTAAAAAAAAGGAAAGTTAAAATTTTTGCAAAAATGATTATTTTTGTGGGTTATAGCACACGTTTTTTTTGTCCAAAACGGTAAATTTCGAAAACTTGCCTCTTTTGGCTGTTTTCGTGTCGTATTTTGTACTCATATATAATTTCAATATGCCATCTAACTAATGTTGAAAAAAGGAAAGTTAAAATTATTGAAAAAATTACCATTTTTTGTGGGATATAGCACACGTTTTTTGTGGGTTATAGCTCAAGTTTTTTTGCCAAAAACCGCAAATTTAAAAAACTTTCTTCCTATGGTCCGTTTTCGTGTCTTTTTTTGCACTCATATAAAATTTTTATATGCTATCTAATGAATTGTGTAAAAAAGAGAAAAGCTAAAATTTTTGAAAAAATGACCATTTTTTGTGGGCTCAGAGATACCTACTGAAACATTTTTCAAATACAAAAGTTAAGTCTCTTCCCATTAATTGGTGAATTAGATAGTATTTATTTGTACAAAATAACACATAGCAGGACAATCTTCATAAATTTCATCGTAAATGTCAAATACTTATACAAATAATACAAAAAAATATGGGAGAGATAAAAAAGATGCAGGGTCGTTTGTCTGCTTGGCTAGTCAAGCATGGACTAATTCCTAGATCTTTGGGCTTTGATTACCAAGGAACAAAGACTTTACAAATAAAGCCCCAGGATTGGCATTCCATTGCTATCATTTTATATGTATATGGTTACAATTATCTACGCTCACAATGCACCTATGATGTAGCACCCGGCGGGCTGTTAGCTAGTGTGTATCATCTTACAAGAATAAAGTATGGTGTAGATCAACCGGAAGAGGTATGCATAAAGTATTTGTGTCAAGGAGGAATCCTAGGAATCCATCCGTCTTCTGGGTTTGGAAAAGTGTGGATTTTCAAGAACGAGAATCCTATGATATGTTGGGAATCTCTTATGAGAATCATCCTCGTTTGAAACGTATCTTAATGCCGGAAAGTTTGATAGGATGGCCTTATGCAAGGATTATATTGCCCCCAATTTTTATGAAATACAAGATGCTCATTGACTGATAAGAAATGAATTTCCACTTATAGCACACGTTTTTTTGCCGAAAACTATAAATCTAAAAAACTTGCCTCCGGTGGTCGTTTTTGTGTCTGTTTTTTGCACTCGTATAAAATTTGGAAATGCTATCTAATGAAGGTGTAAAATAGAGCAAAGTTAAAAATTTTGAAAAAATTACCATTTTTGTGGGTTATAGCACACGTTTTTTTGCCGAAAACGGTAAATTTTAAAAACTTGCCTCTTTTGGCCTTTTTTGTGCCGTCTTTTGTACTCATATATAATTTCAATATGCCATCTAATGATTGGTGTAAAAAAAAGGAAAGTTCAATTTTTTAAAAAAATGATCATTTTTGTGGGTTATAGCACACTTTTTTTTGCCCAAAACGGTAAATTTAAAAAACTTGCCTCTTTTGGCCATTTTCGTGCCGTTTTTTGTACTCATATATAATTTCGATATGCCATCTAATGAATGGTGTTAAAAAAAGGAAATTTAAAATTTTTGAAAAAATCATCAATTTGTGGGTTATAGCACACGTTTTTTTGCCCAAAACGGTAAATTTCAAAAACTTGCCTCTTTTGGCCATTTTCGTGCCCTTTTTTGTACTCATATATAATTTCGATATGCCATCTAATGAATGGTGTTAAAAAAAGGAAATTTAAAATTTTTGAAAAAATCATCAATTTGTGGATTATAGCACACGTTTTTTTTGTCCAAAACGGTAAATTTCGAAAACTGGCCTTTTTTGGCCGTTTTCGTGTCGTCCTTTGTACTCATATATAATTTCGATATGCCATCTAACTAATGTTGAAAAAAAAAGGAAAGTTAAAATTATTGAAAAAATGACCATTTTTTGTGGGTTATAACGCACGTTTTTTTGTGGGTTATAACACACGTTTTTTTGCCAACAACCGCAAATTTACAAAACCTTCTTCTGATGGTCCTTTTTCGTGTCTTTTTTTCCACTCATATAAAATTTTTATATGCTATCTAATGAATGGTGTAAAAAGAGGAAAGCTAAAATTTTTGAAAAAATGACCATTTTTTGTGGGCTATAGCACACGTTTTTTTTGCCGAAAACTGCAAATTTAAAAAACTTGCCTCCAGTGGTCGTTTTTGTGTCTTTTTTTGCACTCATATAAAATTTGGAAATGCTATCTAATGAAGGTGTAGAAAAGAGGAAAGTTAAAAATTTTGAAAAAATGACCATTTTTGTGGGTTATAGCACACGTTTTTTTGCCCAAAACGGTAAATTTCAAAAACTTGCCTCCTTTGGCCGTTTTTGTGTCGTCTTTTGTACTCAAATATAATTTCGATATGCCATCTAATGAATAGTGCAAAAAAAAGAAAAGTTAAAATTTTTGAAAAAATGATCATTTTTGTGGGTTATAGCGCGCGCACGTTTTTTTGGTCCAAACGGTAAATTACGAAAACTTGCCTCTTTTGGCCATTTTCGTGTCGTCTTTTGTACTCATATATAATTTCGATATACCATCTAACTAATGTTGTAAAAAAAAGGAAAGTTAAAATTATTGAAAAAATGACCAATTTTTGTGGGTTATAGCACACGTTTTTTGTGGGTTTTAGCACAAGTTTTCTTGCCGAAAATCGTAAATTTAAAAAACTTTCTTCCGATGGTCTGTATTCGTATCTTTTTTTGCACTCATATAAAATTTTTATATTCTATCTAATGAATGGTGTAAAAAATAGGAAAGCTAAAATTTATGAAAAAATGACCTTTTTTGTGGGCTATAGCACACGTTTTCTTGCCGAAAACTGCAAATTTAAAAAACTTGCCTCCGGTGGTCGTTTTTTGTGTCTTTTTTTGCACTCATATAAAATTTGGAAATGCTATCTAATGAAGGTGTAAAATAGAGCAAAGTTAAAATTTTTGAAAAAATGATCATTTTTGTGGGTTATAGCACACGTTTTTTTTTTCCAAAACAGTAAATTTCGAAAACCTGCCTCTTTTGGCCGTTTTCGTGTCGTCTTTTGTACTCATATATAATTTCGATACGCCATCTAACTAATGTTGTAAAAAAAAGAAAAGTTAAAATCATTGAAAAAATGACCATTTTTTAGGGTTATAGGCACACGTTTTTTGTGGGTTTAGCACAAGTTTTTTTGCCGAAAATCGCAAATTTAAAAAACTTTCTTCCGATGGTCCGTTTTCGTGTCTTTTTTTGCACTCATATAAAATTTTTATATGCTATCTAATGAATGGTGTAAAAAGAGGAAAGTTAAAATTTTTGAAAAAATGACCATTTTTGTGGGTTATAGCACACGTATTTTTTTTTTTTTTGCAGAACCTCTATTTCGAGGTGGGTCGCCATTCCCAATATATTAGATGCTTTTTGGGTGATGGATATACCCTAATATCACTCTTACAAAATATCTTTCTCTATCATAATCCCATTAACATACCAATGGGAACATGTTCAAGAGGTATTCAAAGCAATAAATGTGGAGTACTTCCTCCATTTACATATTAAGCAAAAACTAGGCAAAACCTCCATATAGAAAGGAGGTTCCTACATTTACATAATATGCTTAAATACAAATCTTGGAATCAGCTTTTTCTCAATTTACCAAAAAACTCCTTTAATCACCAGGAGTGACAAAAAATCCCCCATTTGGGATACCATCTAGTGCCTTCAATGCAATGTTTGGTGTTGTTCAGCAGGTAATTATTCCACATTTTGCTTTTTAAACTCACCCCGATTGCAAACATGCATTCTACTGAATATTTTTGAAAAAGTGAAAGCTAAAATTTTCACCAAACCTCCATTTTTCGTGGCACATATTTTAACCAAAAATAGCAAAATCAAAAAGCGCATTGATTTTGAATATTTTTGTGCAATTTTTTACACTCAACCCGATCATGATCATGCATTCTATTGAATATTTTTTAAAAAACTGAAAGTTAAAATTTTCACCAAATCTTTATTTTTCATGGGCTATAACACGCTTATTTTAACCAAAAATGGCAAAATCCAAAAACGTATTGATTTTGACATTTTTTTTGAACCATTTTTCACGCTTATCACGATCGTGCACATGCATTCTACTGAATATTTTCAAAAAAAGTGAGAGTTAAAATTTTCACCACACCCCATTTTTCATAGATTATAACACACGTATTTTAACAAAAAAATGGCAAAATTCAAAAACGCGTTGATTTTGACATTTTTTGTCCAATTTTTTACACCCATCCCAATCGTGAATATGCATTCTACTGAATATTTTCAAAAAAAGTAAAAGTTAAAATTTTCACCATATCTCCATTTTCCATGGGCTATAACACAGGTATTTTTACTGAAAATGGCAAAATTAAAAAACGTGTTGATTTTGAATTTTTGTGTGCAGTTTTTTACACTGCCGGATCTTGATCATGCATTCTACTAAATATTTTCAAAAAAGTAAAACTTAAAATTTTCACCAAACCTCTATTTTTCATGGATTACAACATACTTATTGAAACAAAAAATGAAAAAAATTCAAAAACGCATTGATTTTGACTTTTTTGTGTTGTTTTTACACTCACCCATTGTGAACATGAATTCTACTATATATTTTATAAAAAAAATAAAAGTTAAAATTTTACCAAACCTCTATTTTTCATGAGTTATAACATCTATTTTGGTAAAAAAATGACAAAGTCAATAAAAAATTGATTGATTTTGAATTTTTTTTTATACTTTTTTTTTCACTCAATCCAATTGTGAATATGCCTCTCTACGACAAATTATAATTCTCCAAATTCTATTGGTTCGCTGATATAATTATGCTTATGTTATATCCGTCACTCGTCATTTGCCTACCCTAATTATTTGTACCCGAAAATGAGTAATACAAATGCAAATTGGGTGCCAAGGACTATCATCATGGAAGCAGCGCCTTTTTAACGTGCGCTCGTCCTCCCTCCCTCGTCTAGTTTTCTAGTTGCCTTGGAGGTACTGTCTTTCAGCTCTCTAGTACTCAGTTCATTGTGTGCATTTATTTACATTTAGAACATAATTGATCTGCGAACTGCAATAACTGCAAAGCGTGACAATGAGTAATACTCAAAAAATTGGTACCAGTATATGATAATCAGTGATTGAATTATATATTTGAATGTGTATACGGTAGCGTAGCCTTTGGAATTAAGGTGTGTTGAACCGATTGGTGGGGAATATGTTTACTGAATTTCCAATTTTATTGAAGTTTCATCAACATTTTAGTCAGGATTGGTCAATTACTTGCTCATTGGATTTAATTTTATGGCGTACGTCTAGCATTTGGTGCTGCACAATCTTAGTCATTTGCTAGAGGGCAATTTGATTAGTGTAATTGAAGAGGACTTCAACTTCAAGGGCGAAGGGAATCATGCTGCTTAATTGATCAAATATCTTTTATTTCTTTTCAGGACCTTAATTTTACCTGAAATAAACGACGAGAGGATCAATGATTGGAGTAATGTTGTTAGTCCTATTGAGGGTTGTACTATGTGAGGTTGATATGAGTTCTACCCAGGAGGTTTCAGTAGCCTGTATGATGGCCTATGATGAAGGTGGTACTCGTGAAGTTTTTAACTCACAAGAATGTCCTCAATGGGAGTGGGTTCATCCAATTCAATCTCCTCTTGAAAATACAAAAGCAAACTGTGAGTTTGCCGCAGCAACTATTCAAGGGCGCAGGAATTATCAAGAAGACCGAATTGTTTGCAATCCTGCTATGAATATTCCACTCTTAGGTGCTGTATGGGATGCACTATTCAAAATTTTTAAGGTTGAACTCAATGTTTTGTGAGACCTCAATTGTGAAAGATAGATGATAAGAAGTTTAAAAGATTATTAGTGGCTTGGTTTTAGTTTTTGATGGTAAATCCATCAAAATTGTGATACTAATTCAACTCCCACACAGGTAAAGATGGGCCAAAGGAGGTGACAATTGGTATAGCTGCCATTTTTGATGGTCATGCAGGTGCTGAAGCTAGTGAATTGGCTTCCAAGAAGTTTTTGGATTATTTTTTCCTAAATGTTGTATTCAAAACCTACAAACAGGCATATCCCCACGACAAGGTGAATGATGAAGCAAATCACTGTCTGACTAATCTTAAAAGGTTGGGTATTATTACTAGTGGAGAAGTTAAGGGTTATTTGATTTTTGGTTTCCAAATTGAAGTTTGCTAAAGTGCAAAAGATCCCCTAATTCTTGCCAACTTTTTTCTGATGTTTCTGCAGCTCTGATGGAAGATCATCTTTGATGGATGGAGATGCATCGTTAAAAAGCATTTTAAATGAAGCTTTGATAAAAACATTTGAAGATATTGATTCAGAATTTAGTGAGGCATATCTTATGTACTTTCACTTGTTATATGCACCTTTAAGCTGCTACTTGCTTTGACCTTTCATTTTTCTTTTTCTCAAGGAAGCTTTGAAGAATAGCTATAACTCTGGATCCACTGGTACTGTTGTGCTATTGGTTAATGGTCAAATTCTGGTTGGTCATGTTGGTGATTCAAAGGCAATCTTATGCTCAGGTCCAGCTGCTCAGGATGCCAAAGGTTCGCTACTGTTTGGATGATCTCCATTTTTCCTGTGGATTACATTTTTCCGGTGCCAAGAAGAATGATGAGCTAGGATTCTTAAAAATGGAATCCTCATGCCACCTTATATGTAATCAGGTACTTCCTTGAGAGCTCGTCTTACTGAGGAGTTGACAATAGATCACCATCCTGATAGAGAAGATGAAAAAGCTCGAATAGAAGCCAGTGGTGGTTTTGTCCGCACCTGGGGTGTCCCTCGAGTTAATGGCATGTTGGCTATGACTCGAGCTATTGGCGATCTGAGTTTGAAGAGGTGCATTCTCTAAATCTACACCTTTATTGGCCAGATTATTTAGGCATTCTTTCGCTGTTCCATTTTTTCTCTTGGCTTTCATATGTTGCTTGGAGAATCGGTTCTTACTCTGCCTTTTACTATTGTTTTTCTGTCAGGTTCGGTGTTATCGCCGAACCTGAAGTAGTCGGATGGCGTACTCTTACCGGGGATAACAGCTTTTTGGTTCTAGGAACTGATGGTATATTTGAGGGGTTGACTCCATCAAATGTTTGTACCATTTTAAACAACAATGCATGTACTAGGAAGAACACATCATCCAGTAACCCATCCTCTTGTTTGGGCCCAATTGATTTAGCTAACCGTATTGTCTACTCTGCATTTGAGAACGGCAGCAATGACAACATATCTGTTATTGTGATTCCGCTGGAATCAGATGATTTTTCCCAGTAGTTAGTTCATTGGATTGGCCAAGCTATGACCAATTAGAGGAGCAGAGATCATTTGTTCACTGGTCTCTTTTGCTTTCTATTATAGTTAGCAGAATTTAGTTGCTTCCGTATGAGTTTCAGCCTTTCAGGTGGAGATAGGAAGTCGTTGAGATCGTATTAATTTTGACTCTTGAGGTAATTGGGTGGTAAATTATTTTCTGACAAAGAGTATTAGTGTAAAAAATATGGATTGATTAAAGCAAGTTAAACTATTTCTAACTTAGGTATGTCTATATATTTGTTCACAAAAAATAAAGTAACATCAACAAGCTAGATGTACGATTGGTGGGAACTTGTCTTTGTTTTCCATTAGATTATCCCTCATCTTCTTCATTAATTTTTTATTTTATGCCTTTCAGTAAGAAGAACTAAAATTGATGTTCATCTCTAAAATGCTAGTTTAAAAATAAGAGTAGTTTTTTTATGCTAATAAGAGTAGTTGTTACTTAATAATATCATATTATTTTCGATTGTAGTTAATTTGGAAAAGTAGCCACGCTTCATAAAAACAAAAATCTTTTATTCATCACTTCATCGTGAAATCTTAATTGCAATGTGAAATCTAGATTTTTCATTAAATTTTTATTTTTAATGGTTTTAGCCAAATGTGACAAAATTTAAAAACACATCGATTTTGATTTTTTTTTTTTTTGCACATTTTTTGCACCCACCCTGACTGTAAATATGCATTCTAGTAATATTATCAAAAAAAAAAGAAAATTAAAATTTTCACAAACTTCTATTTTTCGTGAGTTATAACACACATTTTGGTCAAAAATGACAAAGTCAAAAAATGTGTTAATTTTGGATTTTCTCTTATTGTTTTTTACACAAACCTCAATTGTAAACATGCATTCTAATGAACAGTGTCAAAAAAACGAAATTTAGATTTTTTACTAAATTTCCATTTTTAATAGGCTATAATACACGTATTTTAGCCAAAGCTGACAAATTGTAAAAATGCGTTGATTTTGACTTTTTTGCACCGTTTTTTACACCCACTTTAATTGTGAAAATGCATTCTAAAAAACGATGTCAAAAAATTGAAATTTAAATTTTTCATCAAATTTTCATTTTTCATAGGTTATAACTGACGTATTTTTCAAGACGACAAATTTTAAAAACGAATTGATTTTGACTTTTTTACACCATTTTTTGCTCTCAGACCGATTGTGAACAGACATTCTATTGAATATTGTCAAAAAAAAAGGTGAAAAAATGGTGTAAAAAAGTCAATAGAATGCCTGTTCACAATTGTAAAACCTTCATTTTTCATGAGTTTACATGCATTTTATGGTAAAAAAATTGACAAAATTAAAAAATGTGTTAGTTTTGGCTTTTCTCCTATTATTTTTTACACGCAACTCAATTGTAAACATGTATTCTAATAAACGATTTCAAAAAAATAATTTTTATTTTTATTTTTCATGAACTAATCAGAAATGGCAAATTCAAAAAAAACACGTGAGTTTTTAACTTTTTGTGAATCATTTTTTGCATGCACCTCATTTGTAACACCCATGTTGATTTTATCGTATTTTGGGTCAAAATTTGGCTTTGTTCGGCCGTTTCATATAAAATTATTGGGTTAAGGATGGGCCTAATTCAATTTGTTTAAGCTCATTTTTGAGTGCCGACCCAAAGCTGTTTGTTTTTGGTAAATTTAATCAAGGAAAACCGATTGGGCTTTAGTACATTTTTAGTACAAAATCATGTTTTTCCTGCTGAGAGGATATCTGTTTGTGTCAAACTTGAGCTCCAGCTCATTTCCACTGTGCATGGTGGAACTTTTTGGTTGTTTGGTTTCAATTGTTTTAATTTTGCCTCAAATCAAATAAATTAAATCTTTAAGCCCATAGAAAACTATTATTAGTTACATTATAAAGCACTAAACTACCATAACTAATAATATAATTACTATAATTATTAGAGAGTGTGTGTGCGAGTGTACATGCATATATGCAGGCAGTTCGAGAGAGAAGAATATACAACACCACACGACCGTATTTGGAAAAGCGGCAAAAATTAGCACTAAGTCATCATCTGTCAGGGCCAACACACGACTCTCTTCCCTGCAGCAAAAAGAAGTCACTCTAGTGTTTCCTCCCTTCGCAATTTACCCACATTCGAAGGCACAAAAGATATAGGCATAGGGTAAAACATCGTGAATCTGCAATATAACTTTGCCCGAAACTCATGACCATGTTGAAGAAAATTTTGACCCGCTTTCAACAGGGCAGAAGGGTCCATCAGATCGTTAGTGACTGGCGCATAAACATCAATCGCAATGGATATAAAAGTACTATCAACAAACTTACAGATGAAAGTGGAGGCAAATACCTTCTAAGCTCATGGAACCCATAATTATGGGTAATAAATGCATTTATATTCTGCGTGCTTGGGGTGGTGGTGAAAAGTAAGGGTGTCGCAAAGCATCATCAACACTTAACCGATCCTCCTGCTCTTCAAAATATTTAACAAGAAAACAGAAAAAGCCATAAGCAATGTTGATAAATGTCTGCTCTAAATCAAAAGCCAAAAGGTGGACCTGTATCTTATTATGACTTGGCCAAAGGAACAAATTCTAGTGCATAACTTACCGGATTCCAGTGTAATAACTCACGCACTAACCGCAAGGCTAATATATTTGGAAACCTGTGGATATTTAGACATGTACATTTTTAATGACAAAAAGCATAATTGCTTGACTGAAAACAAACAGAAGCCTTTTAGTAGAGTTCTATTTTTTTTTTTCTTATTAAAAGCAAGATGAAACTAATATCCTACCCTATCTTAAGAGGATCCCTACTCTTTATTTGTTGAGAAAAGAACTTTTCAGAGCATTTCCAGGGAACCGGAGGAACTGAACCCTGAAATGCAAAAGATGATAACCTTTGTCAGTATATACAACCATTTGACACTACCATCCCCTACTTATCACATAAAACATGTCTATATAGTTTTCGAGCATTGTTACACTGAGGGATTTCCAATTGATCTCCAACCACAGAAACCGGACTAAGAACATAATGGCAGAACACTAGCATGCAGCCTAGGTAGAATGTAAAGTGGAAGTTGAAGAGTGAGAAAGGTCTCAACAACAACTAAGCGTTTATCCCACTATGTGGAGTCAGCCGGAATCTTCATACAAAAACATGCCAAAAAGAGCAAAAAAACCAGCCACCCAAACACATCATGTATCCAACTCTCTGGGCAAGTGAATTCACATTCACATTTACAGGAACTACAACCGATGAAGGAAGTAAAAACTCACATAATCACTTCTATCTGAAGTATGATGGAGTCTTGTGGGAATCCCAGGGATTAAGATGCACATCTCCATGAATGATCTAAGTCTGGTACCAGGAAACAAAACAAGCATCATGAGTGTCAGAATATAACTGAGAGAAGACATGCAAAATGTTGTATCACAAACTATTTTCTCTGTGGCATGTAATAGAATAATAATCTACCCATGTTGTCTTTACTCTGTTATAACAACCTGAGACATATTCCCAGTATTATCTTTCTTTTCTTACAGATACCAACTATGGGTGAATAATCATACATTGCCTAGGACATGAAGTCCACTCTTCATTATCTTTTAGCTCCCTCTTGAAGAGTTCAACTCCGAAGGACTCAATCACATTATGTACGCTGTTGGTCAAATCATAATTGCAATCGCATAAATTTGATCATATAAAAACATAGCATCTAAGAGGGATTACGTTTTTAAACCAGTAAAACAAGGCTACGCAATACAATTTTCAGGCCTGTATTCATTGAGAATACCAAAACTTACAATATTCTGAAATTACAAGTAAAAGATTTCAAAGTGGTCCGAAAAATGATAAAAGGCATAGAATACCACTGGCAGAGGATTATGGCATCAACTACCTTAATCTAGATTGATTAAGTAGTTATTCCATGCAAACCAAATATATTTGGAGGAGAAAAAGAGATTGTCCTCAGTCCTGAAAGGTCTCTTATTTTCTAGCATGAAAAGATTAAATATCATTATGACTAAATTACCTGGCGTCAAGCCTATTGAAAAACCTAAAGCTTCCTGGCTTAAAACTTGATAATCACCTCGAACTCCAGAGGAAATAAGAATTTTTTTAAGATAGTGAACCTGCTGTCGCCTACATCTGTCAACCACTCAAAGAAACTCCTTTTGCAAGGACCAACCAACTCAAAATGCACATCAAGCCCCAGTGCTTTAGTACACAATGCTTAGACTAAATAAAAGTGAGTTGTCTTCAGACACATGACTAGGACCAAAGATTACTCTAGTTAAAGAATCTGAAATCAGCAGAGAGAAATTTGGCTATCAAATAACAGGGTTAAGTAATTGTCGGTAAACAAAATTGGTGACATATAACAACTTGATGTCCTGAAGATTGCACAAAACCACCAATTATGCCAACCAGTCATAAGCATCAGACAAGTTTCCAATCTCTTTTTTGATGCTATATTGCAGAATCTAAAGTGCAGAGAATTGATGAAGTGTCAATTCATAACTTCTTGGCAAATAACAAAACATGCCGCCACTGACAAATTTTTTTAAGGCCACATGAAAGCTTGAGGATTAAGATTTTCAAATCATGTAAAATGCGCAATCGTTAGATATTGACATTTTCTAATTATCTTGACATCAGGAAAAAAAATCTTGGATAAAGATAATAAAATCATCTTTTAGAAATAAACTCACTTGTAAGCAAGTTCCTTCAGATTCTCATTCCAACCTTGAAGTTGCTGATCTAAAAGTGCACGTGTTTTAGAATTTATCTGAAACACATTAGGTGATCCTAGAATCAACTCCAAAATAACAACACCGACACTCCACATATCATACCTATACAAACAACATGAACAAGATGTCAGCTCATTCATGATAAAATAGAGAAGATGTATCATCAGGTTATGACATGAACACACGCAAGATGCATCTGCAGAGTATGTTATGATTGCTATGCAATCCTGGAAAATATTTGTTTAAGTACACAAAGGAAGCAGGCATGGATGGTAGCAGATAACAAAGCAACATAACGTATAAAGTCTGACTCAAATTTGAAAATAAAATGATCTCCTCCCACCATCCTGATTAAGCAACTTCATCCAAGCCCTTAATAACAGCTGTAGATAAGAATCTCAAACTGTGTTCACTCAGCTATTAAGCAAATTAAAATGGGAAATGTAAATTTACATGCGTAGAGAAATGTACTATTGAAATGAAATGAAGAATTTCAAGTGTATATGCAAAACATATTCCAAACCCACGCAGTTGATATCTAGAAACATAAACCTCTGATAACTTTGTTGCAGTCAATATTTTGTTCAACTTAACAATGATAATAGATGACAAAATTAAAAATGGCAAAATGGAAATAGGCTTACTTAACATTCTTGTGCATTGGACCCTGATACCAGCTAACATTCAAAAGAGCTTCAGGGGGAGCATACTCAGACGTCTGTTCAGTCCTAAAGAAGAAAAATGCCAAACAATTAGTTGCAAACAAATATTTCCCATCTATGCACTGACAGATCTAACAAATAGAATGAAGAAAATACAACTTTTCTAAATCTGAAGATGCAGGCATGATTTAGATTATTTTCAAATGGTATTTCTGTGTGATTGTTTCTGGTGAGAAACACAATGCATGAATGAACAATGAAAGTTTCCAATGACTAATCTATCACAAAGTGACGGACGCACGGTTATATTATTTGAAACTCGAAGTCATAGAGCTGAGACAGTTTGGGAAGCTACAACTAAGTCAAGATTCTCTGTCCCTACAAATCTCAATTAAAAATCAGATGCACCAAGATGATAAGAATTCTCAAGGAATAGTAGTACAGAGACTTGGCTCTGTGAAGGACTTCTATATTAGCACATTGTAGGCATTCACACCTAAGGAGTTTCAACTACCTAAGGATAGAAAACAATACAGGTTACAGAAATTTCATGTGACAATCCTAAAAAACAAAAAAGTTTTCAGAGATTACCTAGAAGGTCCTAGCGAACCATACAAATGCTTCAGGGTGAACTCATCTAATGCACTACCAAAGTCGATGAGACGCCTGGCAGTCAGAAAAATTACTTTCAAAGAGAAGACAATAATGTAGAACATAACAATATGGGCACAAAATTTAGCAACCGAAATATAACAATAGTTAATGCATCTTTCGCAGCTCATGTTCTATATGCAATCCACCAAATTAAGCATCTTATGTGATTCCTAGGGATGAGAATGATGTACACAATAGCATGACAATAATTACTCTTGATATGATGTCGGGGTATAATGAAGGTGCACATTTAGTATCAAATTCCATTCAGTAAGATATAAATAATCTGGCAGTAAGATAACAGGCCGTACATTTTAATGGTATAATTCTTATCTCCATCTGGAAATCCTTTCAAGCATCTTCCAGAAGCCTGATCTTCAATGCAAATAACCATATTCTCTTGCAATAAGAAATATAAAACACTCTTAGTAGGGGCTTTGTTCGAGGAATAACACTCATAAAATGTCTCTTCTTACAGCCAAAAAGTAAAAGGAAAGCTTCAAAACTTACAAATAACAAGTCAGTCAAGCATGAAACACTTGTATCTAGATAGTGAAACGAAACAAAACGAAACAAAACGAAATAAAAAAGCATTGCAGAACCACAAGAACTCTTAGCTAAGTCATCAGATTTGTACAAGTCTTAGCAGCAATGAGTTAAAACAGATTATCACTACTAAGATGCCAAAAGGGAAACATGGCTTGAAAGAATTTTGGATTTTATACTTTACAACAATAAAGGTTTTAGGAAAGAGACATGGTTTTTAGAGATTGCACTAGAATAATGTTTCAAGAACTTTTTCTTTGAGCCTCCAGAAACTAGACAAAAACTCTTCTTCAGTTTCCCTAGGTTGCAAGAAGATGAAATATTTGCAACTGCAAAACCATTTTCCGTAGAAACACATCATATAAGATTTAGTCATACAATATGGCCTTACCAGGTTTAATATCCCTGTGGGTAATATTGCGGTCATGACAAGACTTCAGTGCCATCAACTGTCGAGAAGAAATCAAGTACAGAAGAAAGCTAAATTGGTGCGTAATTGAAATAAAATAAGAAGGGAACAGTCTCTCACAAAGTGTGAATCTCCAAAAGATTCTATCAAGATCATGGGTAAAGATTATACGATTGGGAAAGAATGAGTAATTTTGAAGTATAATGTTACGAAGAATAATACCTCATTTACTCTCATTTCATTTCAGAACTATAATGCTTGATGTATATACATAAAAGTAGAGAATCAATTTACACCCTCAAATAAAACCATCAACATCCTAAAATCAAGCAATCTAAAATTAGCCGACAATCAAATCCTACAATAAAGCAAGAATATTTACTGAGTGTAGTTTAATAGTATATTTACATACTATATTTCCAACACACAAAAAGATAAAAATTTCAGAGAAATCAGATTTTTCCTTACTATAAATTCCTTTGAATATTATAAACAGATCATCAATTACTGAACCTCTCAGGAGCATGTGGAAAACATATTCGATGCACATAAACTTAGCAGGAAATGTGATGTCATTAAGCGAATAAAATGATGACTAAACTCAAACTGGCTGCAGGAAAGGAAATATACATACTAACTGGAGAATAAGATTGCGCATTTCATCATGCCCTGCTTCTGTCATCTTCATCCAGCGCCACCAATTTGATGGATGCAATATCTGAACACGTTTAAAATGTTCATCCCTTCGATTGTCAGCACTATTTAGCACTTCTTCAGCTGTATATAGAAGCTTCGATAACGACAGACCTTCATGGTGGAATACAAGCCATATTTCATTGGATCGAGACTCAAAAAACTCGACAAATCTGGCAATGTGGGTCAAGCCATCTTCATAAGCAGCTTCCAGCAGCTCTCTTTTTCTAGAGAATACTTCTTTTGAACTCCAAGTGTTTTCAGTTTCTCGGCCAATAGATTCATTGGCCTTCAAGTTATAGCAAGCATCTGCCCAAGAATCACCCAAGAAACAATCTGATACTCCGGCTGATGGTGAACCTCTTAAAAAAGTGGAGGCATTCAAGAAAACTTCACCAAAATATTTCTCTCGCAGACCACTGAGATAGACAGCAGCCCCTCTTTCTACCTGCTTGCAGAAACTACTGAAGTCATGATGCAAGTATCTATAATCTAAGTACTTTTAACCCAAAAAAAACTTCATTTAATGAAATATCATCAAGAGTAACTTGAACTTTGTCATTACTTAATATGAACCATAAATCAGAATCTGGAAAGGCATTAAATTAACCCCCACTGTAACAACTTAAGCTTATTTGATGTGGTGATAATTCACCATGGTCTCAGAGTAGTGCAAAGTTTGTTATTGCAGACTGTCACTGGGAGCGGTTATGGCATACATTTTCTTGCCAAATGAGGATGTCCATCCAGAAGTGCGTTGATAATGAAATTATTTGCACATTCTAACCCCTTAGGCCACATAGAACAGATAGTAATTTAACATGAACTGAACTTTTTCCCAAAAAACTCCCCAGATGATCATCAATTGGGTGGGGTGGGGTGGGGTGGGGTGTGGCGGGGGGGCAGGGGCACAAACAAGCAGGACACATTTGAAACTCATTTACAAACAGAAAACAAAAGCATGGTGCTGATCAAGGAAGCCACAAACATGACAATATACTGAATATCTCACCTTTACTCCAAAACATTTTTTTTAATGAAATCAAATCAAAGTTATGAAAAGAACAAAAGGGCCTACTTGTATTATATTTCAATTATCAGAAAAGGGAGCAAAAATGGCATTCGAAGTTTAGTCAATATACCATTATGCGCTTCAAGATGAACATGTTATCATGGGATGTCCCATTATTGTGATCATCAGCAAATGAGTTTGTCCCTGAACTTCCATCATAAGCCCCCAAATGCATCGTGTGAAAGTAGAACTTTTCATCTTTACGACTCTGTTCAGAGTCTTGGCTCACTTTAGAACAATTCCACCGAAAGGCAAGCCAAACTTCACCATATGATCCACGGTCATACCTTTTCTTTAGTATGTACCTGATCCCAGTCAAAACAAGCTGTAAAGGACAGAAGACAAAAAGAAAAAGACTCCCATTTTTGTGAAACGGATACTTTTGGAAAATTAATTAACATATTTGAAAATATTTGAGATCAAAAAGCACAAACTGAGATCAAAATATTTGAAAATTAATTAACAAAACAACAAACAGGGAATGAATTGAATCAATCAATGGGTAAAAAGAATCAACAGTAACAACTAAGCATTTATACCACTATGTGGGGTCAGCTACATGGATCATGCTTCGCCATGGTATTCTATCTATACACATCAATGGTAAAAAGAGTCACTTGTCACAAATTTCACAATTGAAGCACAACTATCAGTTCTATCATAATGCTAGAGCATGTGGAAAGAAATGATTTCTCTTGTCAGTCAAAGAAAACACATCAATGTAAGACTACTCCACTACTGCACCAAAAACAGAATAAGCGGACCAACCATGAACTAAGAAGAATACTTCACCAAATATCCATAAAAAAGAAACATAATACCAGATGCAATGTCCAACTTAGGTCAAATGAGAGGACAAGGAATAAGCAGAATTGTTGCTCAACTCCTAGCAAGGACCTTGAAGCTTATTCCTATAAGATTATCACAGTTAAAACAGATTGAAAAGCATCTTTCACTAGATATTCTCATATCAGCTCTGGAGACTGAATTTCTGAGAGGGAATCATGTCATCAAAACTGAGGCTTTAGGAACCACAGTATGCAAATGCAGATGTCTACACTAAATGAAATACAGATACCAATACCATCAACACTGCTAGATCGAACACAAGAATTCAATAACACTGTCTCTCCGATAAAAATGTATCTATTCGTAGAGGTCTAATACAACGATGAGCACCAAATGATCAAAGAAAGATCGCTACCTTGAATTCGGCATTGCATGCTCATCTGGACCAGTATTATGCAGAGGAATTGATCCAAGCAGACCAAGGAACCTGGCAAAACCTTCTGGATTTGTGCATTGACCATTAACTTCATCAGCGCCAAATCCACAAATATGCATGTATTCTGATCATCATAGAAATTTATAAGCCAAGATGAATTAGTAAAAGAAAATGGACACTATGCCTTCAGTGCTATACAGAAATTAATCAGTAACAGAATCTAGCACGTAAGAAAAAGAAAATGTATATCCCCTTTCCTTCTTTCCCCTGTTTTGCTACTATCCAATTGATGGGCAAAAGGCAGAACCACGCTTAAGTAATGTTCAAGGAGAAGGCAACTAGCTAAGTTAAATACTTGACTTACCACAAGTATGACTGACAGAACCAGGCAATGCATGTGGCATTTTCCAACTATATTCCTCTTCATCATCTTTTTGTATCCAGAATGTGTAATCATCAATTTCATTAAGATTTTCAGACAAGTAAAAGCACCCAAAGCTGCTTTGTTTTCTTTCAACCTGCAGTAGGATACATGCTGACACATCATTCAAATGGCATTCACAGTCATCAAGCCTATTAGTAAAAGAACAATGCATATCACAATGAATTGCACAAGGTCTCTGGCAAGACCCATTCATGGGAATATCAATCATGGTGAGACAGAATTTTCCATACATAAACATATGAATCACGAATCCAACCATTACCATCAGATAACAAGTCACAAATCACTCTAAAAATGCATGAGATAACTAGATTGCAGCAAAGGGACCTTTTTAAAGTATCATAATGAGAAATAAAAAAGTTCCTCAAAAATCAAATGAGCAAAAATCTTGGAATTAAGCCTCCATATGAAAATATCAAGGCATTCAACTTCAAAGGCTTTGAAACTCGTACATGTTATCATCATATCTTAATATTTAGAAAACTTGTCATGATAGCAAATAAAACAAATGGTATCTCAAATGGACGAGTTAAAAATTATCTTTCTCCAAACGAAAAGAGGAAAGTGGAAAATGGAAAATTCATAAAAAGGTTTCCACTAGATCAGGCAAAGTAGAAAAACAATTATATTTCACAAAGAAAGAGTATATAACTAAGATTCTTCATCTCAGGCGGCAAAGTAGAAAAACAATTATATTTCACAAAGAAAGAGTATATAACTAAGATTCTTCATCACAGGCTTACCAACAAACGCTCAAACTTGTCAACTACAGGATAAGTATGTCCCAACTCCACAGGTACAGATGTGTCACCATCAACTAAACAGAACAAAAACAGGAGATAAGCCTATCTATCATAACTAGATATTCAAAGAAGAAATTTGAATTGAAGAATGGACAAGATAATTGCTGTTCATAATAGCAACATAAATTTTTTGGTCAGGACATATTACAGCATCTTCTAACAAATTTCATGCATGAGCAGGTAGAGAGATGACCTTGATATAAGAAAATACATGGCTAATAAACAACCATAACTATTGTTTCTTGAACAAAGAAATTAAGAACATGAAAAAAAAAATACCCACAATTATACGACTGTAATTTCAGTAAGCTATAATCCTCTATAATGCAAAACTGGTATAGATGCAGGATGACTAACATTTTTTTTGGCATTATTGCAATCAAAATATAGTTTAGGACAAAATGTGACGTGCAACCAGTGAAACAGTTGTAATCGCTTCTTCTAACTCTGCTTTACTCCTGATATAGATAGTGGATGCAATAGAATAGACATCAACTGAGACAAGAAGATGCTAGGTACAGTAATTTAACTGTAAACGTGCTTGGTACCACCTTTACTATTTTGGCAGGAAAAATATTAATTATTGCTAAAACAGGAGAAAGAAATAAAAGCAATTAGTTTTATAGATTATTAAAATCATTCTGATAGAAACACGAAGAATAACTGATGCCAACAAGGCTAATCAAAAGAGAAAGTACCAATCCAGAGTTGAATACATAATGCACTTACAAAATACCACAATTTTTTCAAGTCACTCCTTTTTCTTGTTTTTTGGCAGTACAACTTACAAAAACTAGATTATTAAAATCATTCTGATAGAAACACGAAGAATGACTGATGCCAACAAGGCTAATCAAAAGAGAAAGTACCAATCCAGAGTTGAATACATAATGCACTTACAAAATACCACAATTTTTTCAAGTCACTCCTTTTTCTTGTTTTTTGGCAGTACAACTTACAAAAACTAGATTATTAAAATCATTCTGATAGAAACACGAAGAATGACTGATGCCAACAAGGCTAATCAAAAGAGAAAGTACCAATCCAGAGTTGAATACATAATGCACTTACAAAATACCACAATTTTCTAAGGTCACTCCTTTTTCTTGTTTTTTGGCAGTTCAACTTACAAAAACTAAGAAACGTTGATTTGCAATTACCCATTTAAATCAATGAAACAAATTACTGTATGAAAAAGAACATAACAACTCATGGTTTAAATGTTTAAGGGAGCCAATTCATCAAGTAATGAATGAATTTTACTCTTTTGCACTAAACTCGTAACATTAGTTCCAGAAATAGAAGCAACACAAAAGAAGACGAATTATTATGTGAGAATCCATAAATTTGAACAAGTGTCATATGACCTCAGCTGATATAAGCCGGAGAACAGTGGTAGTTACCTGATTGCTCATTAAAGTGCTTGACATATCCTAAGGCTGGCCAATCAAATTCCCCTGATCCTTCACAACTATTCTTTAGAAAAGTTTGATAAAAACCAATAGGTTTGACAGGAAGTACAACAGCTGCCAAGTTATCCACACTGCCCTTGGAAAATGCAGTGTCCACAATTCTATCCGCTAACGAATATGACAATGAATCAGTAAGTTCTAAGCTCGAATTGCTATCAGCGTGTAGTTGCCAGAATATATCGCATATGTCCTGTGGCTTAAGCTGTTCAAATACGCCATCAGTTGCAGTCACCAAATAGCTGTCATTAACTGACAAAGGCTGCCAATTATTCACCTCAGGATGTGATACAACGCCATAACTGATAAATAGCATCACTGTGTTCAGTGTCAAGCTCTCAAGATCACAGAAGAAACAAAAAGATCAATTTCTTCGATATCACCTTTTAAAGTACACATCGCCAATTGCTCTTGAAACGGCCAACTGACCATTGACTCGAGCTACACCTCCCCACTCAGAAACATATCCACCAGCAGATTCCACACGGGAGCGTTCATCATCTCTGTCAGGATGGTGATCCTCTGTCAGTTCCTTTGCAATCAAAAAAGTCAACCCATTGGAAGCTGCCACTTTGAGGCTGCGATAATCTTTCATAAAAGAAGAAGCCCTATCATCCCTATTTTCCCTGTACAACCTTAACAAAGTCGCTGCAATTGGTAAGACCATGAACATAAGAAATCATACTATATGTCCTTCCACAGAGTGAAAACATAAGCTCCCCTAGCCCAGTTATGCCTTATAAAACATGTGCATGTAGATATACCCAAAAAAATAATGGCAAGGCTAGATCCTGCTGCTTAATAAACCATTGAATAAAAAGAAGAAAACACCTTCTGACCTTTTGCTTCACAAGGAGACTGATGTACTTCAGTGCATAAAAGCGCTTTTGAATCTCCAATATTTGCAACCAGAATTTGACTGTCTGCTATGAGTATGACAGCAGCTGTGGAGCCAGAATCTAAATTGTACCTAAAAGCATCCTTTAACAATCATAAAAGTAGACATTAACATAAAGCAAGAATAAAAGTCAGATGTCCTACTCAAAACTTAGCAACAGCAAAAGCATACCAGACTGAATGCCACATCAATGTCATGGATTGCCCTCAACAATGCCTCCCTTAATATTTCCAAGTGAAAGGATTCATCCAATATTGCTGACAATTCCAGCTTAAGCCTGTAAAAAAATTTTACTATATCTCCTAAGCATTTCATCCGCGATATCATAAATAGATAAATAAACCTTCATAACATTGGCACATTTACAAAAGCATTGCCAAAACAGAAAACAGAACCCCCTAAAATGAGGCCCTGGGAATGCTTTGGAAGGCATAACAAGAAGAATACGAATTGCAAAATTATAAAGTTACAATTAGCATCATGTGTCATCCGTTCTGTACATCCTATTGATAACAATCATACAGAAGAACAAAATTTGAAATTGGCAGTAAACATCCATAATATGGTTTTAAAACCATTACCAGGTTATCATCAACAGAATTGCTGAACGTAAAGGAGAACATGAAGAAAATACAGAAAAAGCAAAAATCAATAGCATGTACAGGTTGCAAAGCATTTAGTAATTTTGTATGTTACAGAGTGGCCAACTTGAGCATCCATTCTCCTAGCATTCTAAAAGACAAGTTCTCCCCTCTATATGCAGTAACAGCAAATGACATACTTCGGCCAAATTACAAAGAGTTCATGATTGCTACTAGAATCATAACCAAGTGGCTCAAACTCTGATCCTTAATGGATAAGGTCAGATGTTCAAACCTCAACTCCAAGGAAAAAAGAAGGAGTCTATGTTCATGCAAAGGAAATTCCTTTACCTAAAAAGCTAAAATTTCACAAATAAGAGTATTCCTGCAAAGACAACATGGCAGAAACTGTCTACTATAATATGTTTATTAGTCGAGCAATGATAGAAAAGAAAGAGACCTCCCAAAATCTACTGCATGCTGATCCAGTAAATTCCATGTCGGCTTTTGGAAAAACCGACCTCTCTCTCCTTCATTTCCTAACCTTCCCATAGATTTGCCCGATAAAAAAGAAAATGTTGTGTCAAGAAGAAAATAGGTATGCAGTGTAAAGTACTCCAGTAACAACTTTGAAGCCATCTCACTAGCTTCAGCACCATTGTGACCATCAAAAACTGCAATAATACCAACCATGACTTCCTTAACCCCTGTAGGACCTGCAGCAACACAAAGTACTTGCTAGAAACAAATTACAGAATTTTTAAATTAGAAAACAGACAATGCCAAACGTCTTGAACTCTTAATTAAAAACCTTCTTAAATCACCAACTAATTTCTCTCCTTATCCTTAAAGTCATGCCAAACACCTACAGAAGACTTCATTTGTATCAAATTACCATCTAAATTTCTCGCTCATCTTTAACTTATCTTACTCATCCTCAAGTCCGTGATACAAGCAGCTGAAGAAATAGTCAAATAATGGATATTTGGCTAAACTGCAACACTGACTTGCTGTTTGACACGAATCAACAGCCTCACAGCCCAATAGATCAAAAACTTGCAAAAGTATAATCCTCTATCTAGATTCTGTTTCATGATACAGTTTGTAACGCCTCAGTAACTTCAATAAAAATGTGATTAATAATCGTATAGGTCTGTTAAAACTATGTTTAAGTTCTTACCACGTTGACAAAGCAAACATTCTTTCAAATTTCTAAGTAATTCCATTAAGTTTTCTCAATCACTTTTCACCATTCATCTTTCAAGTGAGAAGTTATTGGCAAATAATTAACTCCGCATGCGTGATTCTATGAACATTAAGATGCGAAAAATAAGGTTAGGTTACCAGGAAAAGGAATGCGTATGTCGAGGACACAGAGAGTACGATCTTCCTGAGACTTTCGGCGACCTTGATGCATTGCAGAGTGGCACCTCGCCGACGGCGAATTCTTCGGTGAACGCTGAGTGGAACGGAAGTTCGATAGGCTCCAGCGAGGGCATTTCGGTGACCGAAAGACCGCCGGAGCACCTCCTTCTTGATACACCGTCAGGCAAGTCAACGATTCTCCATTAGTAAAATCATTTAGACGTAGCAGAAACCCTAGAACAATGACAACGAGTAGCCGTTGTGCGTTCATTCTCAGGCTTCATAAATTCGTCGAATTGTTATTAGTGTATAAAGGAATTGAATCAATGAATCTATAGTCCCTCAAATATAACATTTTTTTTCCCCAAAATATCACGTTTTACAGGAAACAGCTTTGCAGAAATCTCAGGTACACAAGAGGTGCTGATACGACTTGGGATTTTGGATTTGCTTTCACAAGTGCTGCTACAATTTGGTAATAGTCTAAGCGGACATTTTAAAAACCTTCCCTATGCTTGTTTGATTTTTTCTTTTTTTTTAACACTTAAAATATATGGATTTAAAACATTTATTTTTATAAAAATTGTAATATTTTTTTTTTTAAATATTGTTTTTGTTTTCAGGAAAAAATCAAACTGAACAAATAATTTTTAAATTATAAAAAAGTAACTTTGAAAAAATTTTATATCGCATGACATTTTTTTGTAATTTACCCAAAATGTTACAAATAGCTTCAAAAGGAAAAAAACATTAAAGAAATTGAAAAGGTGAATAAAAATTAAAAAGATAATTATTTTTTTATTTATATTTTGTCACGTAATCTAATGAGTGATAACGTTTGTCACATGACACTAGATAATATCAAATAATTTTATTTGTTAAATAAATTAAAAACTATTTATACCATAAAACTCAAATTCAACAATCAAAATGTTTTTTTTTTAATTAAAAAAATAAACATGCCATTATTATAAAACGGGTCTAAACAAAATTAATAATAGTGGTAATAAAGCAAATTTGAGGAGTTGAAATAGAATAATAAAAGAGCTCAATGCCTCGCTATAATTGATAGCTATGAAGGCTAACTCAGTGGTTAGAGAATTAGCCAGTTAACGATGATATGAGATATTTTGTCCAAAATTATATGATGATATTTATGATTTTAGTTTGTAAAATAATTTTAGTAATATTTATAATTTTAGTCTCTAGTTTTAGTTAAGTTTTGAACATTAGATACATATATGACATGAAAACATTTGACAGAAAATATGGTCTCTTTAATGAGGTTGGAAATCCCAAATTTATATAAACCTCACACTCAAAGCCCATACTTTCAGATCATGACAATCCACCACGCTCCGCAACCTAGACGTCTACTATGAAATTGCTTTGCACTAGATTTTTTTCTAGTTCTGGACGAATACTGCTATACCGACGTCACCGCCAGTGGTGGATTCAGAAAGTAGGATTTGGGGGTGTGAAATTGTGTACTATTAGTAATAGAAACTAAATTTTAAATTTTAAGAGGGGAAAAGTTCTAATTTTTTAAAGGATTTAATTTAAAATTTAAAATTTTTTTATAATATAAAATACAAATTTTCAAATATTGGGGGATGCCCCTAATCATCCGTCACTAGTCACCGACTACAACCGACGTCACGTCTAGTCCAGTGCGAACACTGCAATACCGGTGTCATCAAACAGGCTGCATGATTGCAATTGAGAAGGGAGGTGACATCACCAAACGAGACATGATTGCAATTGAGAATGGTGGTTGAAAGCTTTGATACAACTTTGGTCAAATAACAATAAAAAAAAAAACTAATTAATGAGGTAGAAAATGCCAAATTCATATAAATCCCACAATGAAAGTCCATAATTTCGATGTATGACCAAGTCTCATACATTACAATTAGTTCAGATTATGACATTAGCTTTCCAACTCCTTGGTCTAGTGTTTGATTATAAGGGATACATGTGAGAGGGTGTATGAGTTTATTTAAAAAAAAAAAAAAACTTGGTGTTTTTTTCATGTGCCCATCACGAGTAGGTCACGTGTTTCCATTAAGAAACGAAAGAGAGAGAGGTGCAGAAACCTGGAGATAACTCTCAATCCTCATAATCTCAAGGATTTAATCTCAAAAAAAAAAAATGTAAATTCCGGACATCCAAACCGGGCCACGCTAGCCCGCCCTGGGCCTGCACGTCGCAAGGATTTAATCTCATTAGACTATGTGGGTCGCATGGTTACTTCCCAAGTAGAAGCAAGCAAAGAGTCACCGTTGGTTGGTGCTATATAATAACGAATCTAGTGGTTTTGCAGTGGTATTTGACGTAACGTGGTGCTATATAATAACGAATCTAGTAGTTTTCATAGATGTCACTCATATTACGTGGGGTTCACCGCATCGTCACCCAATCAGATTCCTGTACAATTTGTGTCCCAAATTGAAAACCAATGAATGAATGACACTCTCTTCCTTACACGTGAACCCACACCATACCACCTCCATTGCCCATAATACAGATACAGACCCAAGTTCCAGAAGTTTCCTAGAAACTGGTTTCTCATAGATCCTTCCCTAATCAAGAAAGCCTCGTTAACTAAAACAGAAAGGACAAATGTTATATTACAGAAATCTAGGCAGATTGAAACGTGGCTCCAACTGTTTATAAGTCTAGAACCTTCCTCAGTAAAAAATTTTTTAACTGCACAAAAGAAGCTTCCTCTATATAAATGGAAACCTTCTGGAATGCTCTTCTGCATAAAAGAAGCTTCTTCGTTTCAATAGTGTTAATTTCCAAACCAACCTTAATCTTTCAAGTTTTAACAGCACAACCACAACTGCTTTGAAAATCCATCTCAAAACAATACTACCATTTCTTTTGTTAATAATTTCCTCTTCCTTGTTTTTCATGACAACCAAACCCGTTAAAATTCCGGCACCTCTGCAGTCCCTTCACAGTTCTGTTCCTCCATTTTTTACCTTCTTCATTCACTCTTTGGTCACCTTGGCCGCACTTTATCATTCATCTGGTAAGTTTGTCACTGAAATCCAAAGAACACATTGGAAAAAATTTTGAAAGAGATCCAAGGATAATTTTTCTAAGTGGCTTGTGAAAATTTCTTCATTATGGATCCTTCGTATCCAGTTAAGGAAGAGCATCCGGAGTTTCCACAATCCCGTGAGACACAGGGGCTGCTACCACCACAGCCAATGGAAGGGCTAAACGACACAGGTCCTCCACCTTTCCTGACCAAGACCTTCGAGATGGCGGATGATTCAACTACTGATCACGTTGTTTCTTGGAGCAGAGGAGGTCACAGCTTTGTTGTATGGGATCCCCATGCCTTCGCTACTGGTGTCCTCCCAAGATATTTTAAGCACAGCAATTTTTCTAGCTTTGTCAGGCAACTAAACACTTATGTGAGTGCTCAGATCTTTTTTATTTCCTTGCCCCCTCAATCAATCTTATTCATTTCTTTTATGTTTCAAATGGAGTGGCACTAGTTAAGCACGGAGTATTTTTTGTCTGGGATGAAGATTTATTTTAGGTGGGACACCTACCAATTAATGCTGGTACTGTAATAAAATCTTACTCATTTCTTGTTTGTCTTTTGCTATATTGAAAATCCGACATTACCCCCTGTTTCTCCCCTGGACTGTAATTTTACGTAGATCTAACTTTTAACTGCATGTCTACAGAAATCTTTTCACTTCCACTTGATCCTTTGATCCATCTTAATCAATCACTATGGTTGCCTTAATTTGCAAACACATAAGAAGAAGCTCTCGTGATAATTCTATGATGACAAATTTCTCCAAACTGCGATCCTGTCCCATACCACGATACATTAACTAGTCCACAGTAAGAGTGTAAAAAAAGTTTTTAAGTTTTGTCGTGTCTAGTACTTCAAATCTGAAGACATAGGAATTGGTTCTTGCAGGGTTTTAGAAAAATTGATCCTGAAAGATGGGAATTTGCTAATGAAGCCTTTCTTAAGGGAGAGAAGCAGCTACTGAGAAACATTAGGAGAAGAAAGGCACCTTCTCAGCCTATTTCTCCACAACAGTCTCCTGGCCCTTGTGTTGAGTTAGGAAGGTTTGGAGTAGATGCAGAAGTTGACCGCTTAAGGCGTGACAAGCAGGTCCTAATGATGGAACTGGTTGGGCTTCGACATCAGCAACAAAATACAAGAGCTTATCTTCAAGAAATGGACCTGAGGTTAAAAGGGACCGAGAAGAAGCAGCAACACATGATGAGTTTCCTAGCAAAAGCTATGCAAAATCCGGAGTTCATTCGTCAATTGATCCACCAAAAGGATAAAAGGAAAGAACTTGAAGAAGCATTGACGAAAAAACGGCCTCGACCAATTGACCAGGGGCCTAGTGGCTTCGGAGAATCTAGCAGAAGCGATGAAGGATTAAACCCCATTAAAGCTGAACCTTTAGATTTTGGCGATCATTATAGTCATGACCAAGTGTCTGAACTTGAGGCACTAGCGTTAGAAATGCAGGGATTTGGTAGGGGAAGAAGGGATCAAGATGAAGAGCAGGATGACTTAGATAAGGAACTCGACGAAGGATTTTGGGAAGAATTACTAAACGAGGGGTTTGATAAAGAAGGCGGTGCAACGACTGGACCTGATGATGCTGAAGAGGAAGATGTAAATGTATTGGCCGATAGGTTCGGTTTCTTGGGTTCGAGTCCAAAATAACCAAGTACGTCGTCTGTATATATGAAGATGAAGGTGTTGATTTTATAGACTTGGCCTTCCCCATTGCTTCCTGAAATTTGGCTGAAGTAGTTAGCCGGACATGTTTTTCCTTATTAGGTCTGTAACCCCTTGTTCTGGTTTATCTTGCCGCCCCAGATTGTGAACTTGGACGCTTGTCGAACTCATAATTCTATCATATGAAACTGTTTTGATCTGAATTTCTTGATATTGACAGGAAAAAATGGACAAGCTTGGAACCTTCCTCCGAAATCTTGTTTCCAGTGTTCAAATTCCTTAATTTTCCTTGCATTTCCTGTCTTTCGTTCACACTCGATCTCCTATCCTCCCTCCTCCTAGTCCTACCTATTCTTTTTCCTGCCTCTAGTGGAAAGGACGTTACTTTCCTCTCATACTCTTTCTCTTGATTTAGGTGAAGGCAGCAAGAATCAAGAGCAATCTATTTATTGATATACAATACTACACAAATCACTTTCTAAAACGGTTATTATTAATTATTTAAAACGGGTTTTTGATTTTCCAAACCGTTTTAGATATAGGCGTTCTAGAAAGTCCTACTTTTTTAAAACGGTTAAGAAACCGTTCTTAATAGTGTTTTTTTACAACGGTTTGTATTGAACCGTTGTAAAAAAGATAACACTTTTTCCACCGATTTTATAATAAAAAAATTGTATCTTTTTTTACAACCAGATTTAGGGAATTGTTTTTGTCCAAAAAGATTTTCAAATTTCAAACCCAATTACTATTCATCATCTTCCTTACTTGAAGATGCTGTAGAATAGCCATCCACAATCATACATGAAATCCCGATTTCAAACCTTGGCGATCACAACCGAATAGTCTCAAGTCTCATATACATCCCATATTCTAGAATTCAGTAAACATGTATTGCAATAACCCATTCCATTACATAAAGAGCAACTAAGAATAAAGAGGAGCTGTTCGAATTTGCGGGCAGAGGAACTTCAAACTGTTCTGTAATGCTCATGAATTACGCTTAAGAGCAAGAAAGAGAGACTCCCATATAGCGAAAAGAACTATCTTCATGAACCATCATTAAGTTCAAATAAAGCAAACTTACTTTGCCATCCCCTCAAACCAAATTATAACCAAATAAAAGTTGGCACAAATCAAGAAACTCAGATCTCATTCTTTCATATATATTACAGAAAATCATCTGCATCACTGGACTCCTATCCTTCCCTTTTGGTAAAGCTTCGAGCTTTTTGTTATCCAGCTGCAATGCGCGCATAAACAATCATTATGCAACGAATTCTAAAACTAACCCAAAAGTCTAAAATTGACATGAATAGCATTGGCAACTGGAAAGAGATAGATACATACCAAGATTAAAGCAGCTACAGGAAAATATTTACTAATTTGATCACCAATATTCTTGGCCACATTGCTCAACTCAAAATCATCAAACCTTTCATTGGCGTGAAAATAACCCACAATGCTCAACCCTTTATTACTATAATATTCTTCTATCTGAAAAACCAATGCAAAAAGCTCAAATCTTGAATCAATAAATAATAAAAAAATTACGAAATCCCAAAGTGGAGTCTTTTTCGGTGAAACTGACCATAATAAGAGCAATTTCAAGGGGAGGTAGAAGACCGATCTGAGAATGAAAAAGGGGTACGGAGTCGATGATTTCGACAGTCTCATAGCCGGAGAGGCGGCCGAGGAGGACGCCGTTGACGGCTAAAGTCTTGTGTTTTAAGGCGTGGAGTACCAGCTTAATATAAGTGTTTTGGTGGATCTCGTACATTTTCTAAAACGGTTAGTTAGAAACCGTTCTTAAAACGGAGATGATTACAGTTTCTAAAACGGTTGTCTCCCGAACCGTTTTAGAAACTGACATCAAGAGACTTTCTAACACGGTTATAATGTAACCGTGTTAGAAAGTTTGCGTTTTTCTAATTCTTATTACAAAAATGCCACCGCCCCAATTATCTAAAACGGGTTATTAATAACCGTTTTAAATAGACCGTTTTAGATTATATATTTTGTAGTAGTGATATCATCTAAAGGTTATTGTTAAATATTCATTTCTCTATCCTTGAAACACCAATGGTCTTGCCTACTTAACAATTTACTCCGCAAACTGTTTCTGGAAAATGACTATTTGACTGCGTTCTGTAATATATGGTGGTTATGATTGTACATGGCCGTGCAGTTGCCGAATTTCTGGACTAAATCTCCTGATTATGACACCAAAAAGCTCACTCGAATGGAAGTCATTGTGACATCCACAACTTGGTTAGATTTTTTATTTGTATAGTCGAGCTTATTGATCTAGTAAGACAGGATAGAGATAAACAAAACTTGTGGACGTTCTCAGCATTACATATTTGTTGTCAATGAAAAATCTTGTTTTGCCTGTTTTTTTCATAACCTTTACTCCTTTACAAAACTTTTAAATCACCATGGATTGAAATGAATATAGTTCAAATAGAGTTGCTTGATTTTGCTTGCTCTAGATGCATGAATTGGTGAATTTAGTGTAGATATTCTTCACTCATCCATGAGTTGCATGCTACCTCAACATTAACAAACAGAAGCTACGGATCCGGACATGCTTCAACAATCTAGCAGAATTCCTGTGAAGAAAAAGTGAAATCCCAGAAGTAACTATAAATAGAAACATTGCCGCCTCATCATGCTCAGCAGTCAGCACCCACCCAGGGCTGCATTTCCAACGGTGTGATAACAAACTGCAATACAGGCAAAAAGTGTTTTGAGTATAGACCAATGTCTCGATGAGAAAATCAAAATGAACTTTAAGCAGGATTTTTTCTTGGAGGGATATCATAAGAAACTTTTACTATTTTAACTGCCTAATTATAAATACCCACAACCTCAATTGATCGATGAGAAAGCTTGAAAGATTGTTGTCAACAAAGGCCTCAGCCAATCTCAACCAAGAAAGATACACTATCATGGGCCTTCGGTATCATGCGGCCCAATCTAAGATTGGGGTCCTCGATCTGTTTCTTCTAGAGTTCTATTGAATTTTCCCAAAAAAAATAAAAAAAAATAAAGAAAGAAAAATCTTGTTGCATTTTTTACTCTTACTCTCCACTCTCCAATCTGCTAATTTCCCGGCCACTCCACTGTTGCGTTACTTGGATTTTCACCGCATTCAATTTTGGATCAATGGCAATCAATATCATAACTTGAAATCAGAATGCGACCCACTACGATAGTACAATTAGCGGCTAAAACATAAATCTGACGGTCTAAGAAGATAGAGTTGTTGTGGTTGTGTCTTTACAAATTCTTTCAATTGCTGGTTGGATTGATAAACGAATTGCTGATAACTGGGATGTGGGTGTGGAATTAATATTATTGTAGCAGGCACGGGAATGAGTACTGTATATATCTTTGGAAGTGATGAAAACATGCATATATCTCTAATCACCTTACGCCAAAAGAAAAGGAATTCATCATCGATCAGACCAAAAAGTATATATAGTGCCAATGGGTCCTTGAATAATTCTAGCTAGATCTTGCATGCATTATGCATAGTTGGTTAGTCATAAACAATCCTCTCCTTGCATGCACTTTAATATATAGCTACAAACTGGGATTGGAGCTGCGTACGTAGCTAACTTGTTTTGGAAGATAATTGTCAGACACGCATGCATGGTTCAAATTTAGCAAATTGGAAGAAGATGAGATGATGATCAAAGTTAATATGATTTCATACATATATGGCTTTTGGTCTGGGTTTCGATTCGAATAAGAAAAAGTATGGGAAAGAGAAAAGAAAAGAGCTTCCATGGTGGGGTTCTGACTCCCGACCCCGGGAGCTTTCAATTTTCATTGTGCGTTAAAATGGGAGAATAATTACAGAAAAGGAGAGCTAGAAAGAAAAAAAAATCCATGAAAATACATCTTAGAAACAAGAAATTAAAGTTCCGATGATTACATGAACCTCAGAGAATCTGATGAATCATTGAGAAGTGCAGTTTTTCAATGACTGGACAAAATGAATACATTTAGCCCGGCCTGAACGTAATAATGTGGAATTCTTTTTTCAAATCATTTTTTTGAAAACTCCATATTGAGTAACTTGTCTGTGAAAGAGATAAGGGAAAATTAGAACCCAGAACAAAAAGTTAAATGGAGAGCCTCAGCCTGCCTGATCATCTCTCTTGCACTTTGCCTTTGGGATAAGGAATTTAGCACCAGCCCTCCCCTATCTGGCCTTGGCAAGCTTTTCAAGCTTCTTTTTGTCCTAATAATAAGCTTGCTTTGTTAGCATTTAGAAATCCCTGCTTTAATAATTATTTTTTCCCTATCATTCCATTCAAATCAAGGGCCTTTTAGGATGCGGGTATTTTATAACAGGAACAACCGAAGGAATTGAAAAGACAGAAAGTGCCAATTACGTCAGTCATAAGAAAATTTTGAAAAGAAGTAAAGAGGAAATGAGAGGAATCATGAAAAATGAGAATACTGGTGACTTCGCATTGTACTGTTGGATTCTTTCCGGTCTTTGCTTATAAGTCATCTCTCTTTCACACACACACACACATGGACACATCCCTTTGCAGGAGTTAATTTGATTTTCTTTCCTTTTTTTTTCCCTATTATATCTAATTTTCCTTTTTTTCCCTATGCTAATGTAATCATCACTTTCTATTCACCATTTCTACCAACTGATCATATACCCAAACCCCGGCCCTTCCCCCCACCCCACACCCCAACACACTTGTTTGTTCGCTTTATTCGCTTATATAGATAGATATAGTGATGGGTACCAAAGGAGAGAAGGTCATTGGGTAGTGGGAACTGGGAAGGGTTAATTTGTAGAAAGAGAAAAACCCACCTCCCTCCCTTGTCTCTGTTCTTTCCACGTTGTGGATTTTGGCATGATACGTACCCTTGAATCGGTAGAGATATAGAAAGAGAAATCTGAATTTTGTTTTGCAGAGTTGCTCAGACAAAGCTAGCAAACCATGGTTAGATAGCGACTTTGAGAATCACCTATCATCACCTCTTCACGATATTTTGCTTTCGCCAAACAAAAAAAACCCCACTGAATCTGAATGATGCCTTCCTTCCTGTGGCCAAATGTCACAGCTGCCACCTGTTGCTCATCAACATATGATCAATGCTGACTTGCTTAGTTTTGTCTTTTAATTAAGAATATTGCTTCTTCCATGACCATTTCTGGGCTGTATTACTTCCACATGTTGCTTTTCCTCCAGGGGTCTTAAAAGAGTTTGTTACAATTGGATATTAATAAATACAAGTTCAAGAATTACAAAACCATCAAAACTAGTGAACTGTTTTCTTCTATTCTTTGGCGATGTTTTCTAAGGTCATGTCTAACTCAACTTCTGTGTCTGAGGAAGCTAGCGTCTCTTCCGTCACAAGGGTTCAGGATTTTGGTAGTTCAAATCCAATGGTTCAAACAGTTTCATCTCAGCAGCAGCCACAGAAGATCAAGAAGAAGAGAAATCTCCCTGGCAACCCTGGTAATTACTTTTGTTCACTGCCCAGTGCCCATAACAAAGATCCAATTTTTATCTCGTGGATTTTCTTTTTTGATGTGGCTAAAATTGTATCTGATATCACAGATCCTGATGCTGAAGTGATTGCATTATCTCCAAAGACACTTCTGGCTACCAATAGATTCGTTTGTGAGGTCTGCAACAAGGGATTTCAAAGGGATCAGAACCTTCAACTGCACAGAAGGGGCCACAACCTTCCTTGGAAACTGAAACAAAGAAGCAACAAAGAGAACAAGAAAAGGGCTTACGTTTGCCCTGAGCCAACATGCGTTCATCACCACCCCTCAAGGGCTCTTGGTGATCTTACAGGGATAAAAAAACACTACTGCAGGAAACATGGGGAGAAGAAATGGAAGTGTGACAAGTGCTCAAAGATATATGCAGTTCAATCAGATTGGAAAGCTCACACTAAAACCTGTGGAACAAGAGAATATAGATGTGATTGTGGAACCCTTTTTTCCAGGTAATTCTTTGGTTTTTATTCCATTGCGTCTCGCTTGTATACATTTTTTCAGTTTCTTTGAGGACTTTTTCATTTGCATGCAACACTTTTTCTTGGTTTATGTGATCTAAATCTTTTCTCACGGAGTCCAAAGTGACCTCTGATCTAATAAAAGCTTCTTTTTTTTTACCGTTCATCTATGTGGCTCAAGCGGAATATAGAATGTCTGTTGCTTAAAGTGGGAATTCTTGTGGTGAAGACTGAAGAATGCTCGTATTTGTTTTATATATGTTTTTAGTTTAGTATGATTTTCTTTTTCGGGTTGTGTCTTGCACCAGAATAGGAATTCCTCTTCTGGGAAAATTTCTGCTGCCTAAGAATTTGACAGGTTATGTAGAAATGGGGGTCATCAATGCAACTGACCATTGTGATGATGACGGTCAACCGTTCAAAGCATCAAGTTAATTTATGAAAATTCAAAAACTAGCCTAAAACAAGTGCAAACAGTCAGTTTTTGAAATGTGGCAGAATCGATTTTGTTGGAAAGAGTATGAATTTTGTGGAGCCATTAGAGTGAAATGCTTGAATCCTCAGCTCTCGTCTCACTTTATTAATCAACAGGAAGCTAGCTAGCATCAACATTCTATCGATCTAGAGCCAAACCAGTCTAACTTAGTCACACTAATGATTTACAGTATGATATATATAGCAAATCCTATTTACCCTTATCAAAGCTTAATTTGTTAAAGTCTGAAATCAGAGAAATTTTTGCCATGCAAAAATTACTTCTCTTTTGTGATGTTCAACTGCAACTTGTAAGCTGGTAAAGGAGTGACAAGTGCCAACAGTCTCGAACCCAATGATGAATTTGTACTGTTTTTCAACGTAAAAGTTGTTTTGGTTTTGTCCAAGTAAAAGTTCTAGAGGAGCTTTCAGGGTCGAGAATCCCTGGGTAATCTTGCACAGAGACTAACATGCATGATTCCCCGACGGTGTTCTGAAAATTCAGAGCGTCATCATCACAATATATAGTCAATATATAGATATAAAACACTCATATATAGCTCGTCATTTTTGTTTGATTCTGTCTTCTATATTCTATAAGCCCTTTGGTTTTCATACACGGAGACGTGTATAAAGAAATATATATATATATAAATATATATATTAATATATGCCTATCATATGCATGAGCTCAGATATCAAAAATCTTTTGCCGTTACTTCTAATACGGTCATATTGCATGGATAATAAACCCTAATCAACTCCCGCATGATGCATGACGTGATTCTACGTACGTAAGTAAGTAAAAAACTATATTTTACTAATTTACTTCCGACACTTAACCAAACAGTCAACATTGTGCATATGCATAAATTATTTTGTACCATCACGACGTTGAAGTTTCGTTTTCTTCATTAGTAGCTAATCCGTACCCCAAGACCTAGACCTGACACACCAACTTAATGTAAAGCCCCCCCCCCCCCCCCCCCCCCCCCCCCCCCAAAAAAAAAAAAAAAGTGACTATTGCTGGTGGATGCTCGTTCGATCTTGAAATATATTTAAATTCGTCTTTTTTTTTTTTAATTACATTTTGATAGTTTGGTTGTTTCTTGAGTTCGAAATTGATAAATTGTTTTACTTTTATGCCATGAACAGGAAGGATAGCTTCATTACTCATAGAGCATTTTGTGATGCTTTGGCTGAAGAAAGTGCAAGACTCTCTGCAAACTCAGTAATGTTGGCAGCAACATCAGCCACCACCAATCCCCAACTTTTCCATCTAAATTCACAGACCCCAGCTCCAGCATCCATCTCCCCGTTCCAAATCCAGCAACAGCAACATCAACAACAACAACGCCACTTCCCAAACCCTCCAACTCATATTTCCCTTAGCGAACTTTGGGACATCTCTCAAAGTCCTAACCCTAACCATAACCACAACCAACTGCATATTAAGCCTGAAACCGTCCACATTCCCGTTTCTTCACCCTTTTTCCAAGACCAACCACCACCACCAACCCACAAAAGGCTCATACAATCACCCTTCCAAAGCCTCAATGACAGCATTATACACCCTGCTTCAAACACAATACATCATCTCTCGGCCACAGCTCTCCTTCAGAAGGCAGCTTCCCTTGGTGCACATTCTGTTGGTCACGTTAACTCTACTATGACCCAGTTGGATATGAGCAACATTGGTCAATTGGCCACCGGAATCCCGCCTGAGTACCCCAGTTTCACGTCAGGAAACCTGGCAGCATGGCAGGGAAATGATCGCTTGACCAGAGATTTTCTTGGTTTGACTGGTGATCACCAGTCATGCGGGGGTGGAGGGGGAGGCAGCACCATCAATGGGAATGCGAATGGGAATATCGACGTCAACGTTAACGTGAATATGAGAGGGGTGCTATCATTCACGGGAAGCGTGGAGTTCCCCACATATGAGCGTGACTTTTCACTGTTCAAGCATCAAAACTTTGGTTTTGCTGAGCCTACCTCGGAGACTTGGGGAAATTGTTGAAAGAAAAAGAGGAAATATGGCAATAAGAAAAACAGAAACTAATGGAAAATGAGACAACCGCCCGACCGAATTGTTTTGCCTGGCCAAGAGAGATGCTTAATTATTATGCATAAGTAGTCTTTTTGTTGATTACTTTTCTTTTTTTTTAAAGATTTTCTGAGGATTATATTGCTGATTTAAGAACTTTGAACTTTTGATAGCTTCTTTTTGTTTTTATGTTAAACCTTTGCTGTGGTTTATTTCTATAGAGCATAGACTTTTAGATGTTAACTCCCCTCTTTTGGCGAGAAACTATATGATATTGCGCTTTGCTATGTTCTTAATTGCTTAGCCAACTGTTCTCAAGGATGGTATATGAAACCATAGGAAATTAATACTGAATTCAACGGAGTCTGAATTCCCGTTTACTAGGAAAATATATGGATCAAAAGCAGCTTGTGAAAAGAAAAAAAAAAGAGAAGATAAAAAGCAAAGCATGTTTTGCTATTCAAAATTTGAAGAATGTGAGATTGAGACATGCATACATATAGAGTACTGCCTCAAATTCAATGTGAATGTGCCATTTGAGTGGCAAGACTCAGCTACTGATATATGATTGGATAAATTATGATTTAGATGAATTACATGCATGTTGAACAAGAGATTTTTATAGTTTTGAAAAGAATCCCATATATCAATTGATTCAACGTGGCAGACAGTTTTCTTTTCTTCTCTTTTTTCTTTCTTGTGGATTCTAAAAGTGACCGTAAGTAGTAGCCCCATTAATTTCCCTTTGATAAGTTTCAGTTGAATGAAATGTAGCTCTTGCGAATAAATAGCCAATAATGGAAGATTCAGTAGGGGGTTCAAAACTAATATCATAGGTGAATGTTTTAGGCAAATCGCAGTCCTGTTTGGAACATGTATGTGCACACACAATATTCAAGAAGAAGTACAAATACAAAATTTTGCATAGAATTTCAACTATTTTCTTCATTTCTGGATGCTGCAACATCCAACGCTCCTACCACCAATTGGTCAAGTAATAAATCATTAATTTGATATTACCCTCTACTAAGACGATGAGAAATAAGCATCATTTTTTATGTTTTCAAAGAACTGATCATTACTATCATCCTTATTCCGTAAAACTTTATAGATTTTGCTGTCAGGAAAAGAAGAATTAAAAAGAAAACATATTCCTTCATGCCCAGAGTACAACTGGTAACGTTTCCAAAGCAAAGAGCAGTAAAAGGCGCTGAAATGGATTTTCACGTACGCACTCACATCTATATGGAAACAATCCAATCCCAAGAAATTCTTTTCCTTATCTCTCTTCTATTTTAAGGTACTACGTATGCAAAAAAATTGAAAAGATTTTTGATGAATTTAACAACAATCCCCAATGCAACCGCAGCCCTTTTGTAAAGAAGGATAGAGAAGCTGAAAAACCAGTTGTAAGCGTGAGTATAAATTAAAGGTAACTAAGTTGATTCTCTCTGTATATGTGTTTGTGCAATTGTTAGTGGTGGTCCGGGACAGGCATTGCATACTGCATAGCAAGCCGCACAAAACCAAAAAGAAAAAAGAAAAGAAGGGAGAAATTTAAAGAGGAAAAGATGAGAAAATAAAAGAGGGAAAAAATGTCAACGCTCGGTGAAAAAGATACTCATATTGCAACATCGAAAGGTTTGGAATTAGAATTCTTTCTTTTGCAGGGGTACAAGTCTTTCTTAAATTTCGTGCACGTCCCCATGCAACAGCCTTTGCTTGCTTGATGGCAGCCAAACCATGCCACCATTTTTAAACGATTAACGACTAGCACTATGCCACTATCACATGGTACTCTTTTCCTGTTTCTCACTCCCACAATTTTGCTAAACGAGCATTATAAAGAGGGAGAAGATAATAGGACCTCGAGTTTCAAATGCCTCGTTCCATTGGTTGATACCTTACTAATTCAACAACGATGGTTTTGCCAAAGATAGAGAGTCGATCGCCTTAATCTGTTCTAGTCCACAATGGCTTTAGAAAGAGATGAGTTTTATGGTATAAAATCTGTTGGATAGGTAAAGAGAGACGGACAGGGACAGGATCATCTATACATATTCCATTCAAAAGTAGCCAAAAATTTAAGGGTTTTCAAGCATATTCAGAATGTTAAAAAGAGAAGTGATAAAGAATGAGCATAGGAATTAAAGAAAGCAGTAACCAAGAACAAGTATGGAATATCCAATTGGCTTTTAAAAAGTATATTTGGGTAGTAGACATAAGGTACAATTTAACATATCAATTGAGGTTTGCCTACTAAAAAAGACCGCTGCTTTTTTATCTCCTTGTGACTGCACAACCAGACAAACTAGAAAAAGCTTCTCTTCTATTCCCTCCCTATTCCTCTTCCTCACTCTAAAAGACTGGCCTGTGCCATCTTTGTTCAGGGAATCTCATCTCCACTGACCGACCTTTTTTCTCTAGTTCTTCTTCCATCCATAACCAATGATGAATCCAGACTTCCTTTTTCATCCTTTTTCTTTTTCAATCCATTACAAAATCCAGCATCTATCTGAATTATTAAGATGGTTTTTATTTGAGGCACTAACTGCATAAGCTTTCCAAATTTGAGTTATTCTAATCAATGTTAACCCCCTTCCTATCCCACTTACACTTCATGTCTTGATCACCTGAGCCTTAAAATGGGATCTAAGTGATGCCTCTTGACAAACCTGCCCAACACTGTTTAGTTTATTGAATCCCTAATCTGCAATCCATAACTTTCCAACCAAGTATTGTTGTCACAGATCCTCAATCCATCAAACAAAAAAAGATAAGCAGGTAAATTGTTGTTTAGCTCTAAACAGCCTTCAACTTTACTCCCCATCGAAGTATAAGCATTGCAATCTAAGATCTGTATCTTAAATATAAAGACTACTTTTTTAGCTGGTTATAAGCCGCTTTCTGGCTCTAAACGGAATCAACATCTCTTTATAGGTAGAAAACAAGTTTTCAATTAATAACTGCAATCAGAGAACATCATGGTCAGGATATTATAATGGTACCTTATTAATCTCTATTTTGCTTCTGTTTGATCATCAAGGATCAATAACCCCTAAAATCAGGCACTTTGCCAAACCTCAAAAACAAAGGAACCACCTGGAAAAGTAATTGGCAGACCAAACTAAACTACAATTTCCTTAATTGATCAGTAGTTCTCAACAACTTGAAATCCAACAACAGGCTGAGTACTGTACAAGGCTCGTATTTCTTTTTCCAAATGAAGACACAACCATGTGCATACGAAGTCACCTCTGCAGTGGATAGAATAAATTAGGGACCAGTTTCTTTAGAAAAGCCTGCGAAGTTGGTGCCTCGTTCAACCAATGGATTTGATCCATCAATATGAACTCCCAAATACTGATCCAGCACGTTCTTGAATGCCTGAGGCAATAAACAATTTACAGAAAACACAACCGTTTACATCATGAAGTAGCACCACTATTATCCAGAAGAAAACTGATTAATTTGCTGAAATGAAATTATATAATTTTACACTATTTAGCAACATCTACCTAATGCTCCAGCGAATACCTACAATACTGAAACTGAATGCAGAGAGATAAATCTATATTAATCATGTAAAGAATTTGGCATTCTTAAAATGCCAAGAGAGACAACAGGAAAAGAGATGCCATGATCAAAATGATATCATCATAAAGGACATCTCTACCAGAAATAATCCCCGAGTGCAGATCAATATTCATTGTGGAAGATAGAGGTAACCTAGTGAAAAGATGGAGAGACTGTAGGAAGGTAGTGAATGTATCCACCTTGATGGTAAAAGGGGCAACACAGTAAAGAAAGAGACAGACAATGTGTCAGCTTTCTCCGTATTTCAACAAGGATGCATCAATACAGTTTCAATCAATGGTTCTCTATACAAGATTTAATTTGGACAAAAAAACTTTGTCACTTAAGAATCAAATACAGCCAAATGGTTCGGGATCAAATCTACAACTAACTTAATAGCCCCAGCCCCCTGCACAAATAAAAACCATGAACAAAGCAAAGAAGAAAAGGAAAAAGAGCAAAGCCGCATCATTCTGTTGGACAATAAGCAATTAAAAATTCAAATTCAGACTTCTAACTATTTTGTGAGCATAAACATGTTACAACTAAAAGCTACTGAAGCGCCCAAAATTCAGAAACAGACTTGTGATACCTGATGTGCAAATGACTCTTTTGCGTTCAGAAGTGCATCCATGGCAGCAAACTGATTGTCAAAAACACCATAGAAGATCTGGTAAAACTGGCCTCTGTAGGAACCAGAAAACAGAAGGTATGGCCAAAAGTCAAACAAAATTTCCTTGTTTGGTAAAAAACTAAACAAAAAAAAGACAACAAACGAACATTAGTCCAGACCTATCTACTTCATTAATCAGCTGATCCATCTCCTCAAACTTTCGAGTAAGGACTTCTGCTCCCACAGGTGAGAGCACATGCAATATTAAGGCCTCCAAAGTTCTGGGGAAATTTTGCTGGCAATGCAAAAATTGTTTAACAAATTCAAAGCAGGAAGAGAAGAAAAGTAGGAGGCATGAAAATGCATATCGTTTATTAAAGCTGGTGAAACTACATGCACTTCAAAGAAAAAACAAATAATGGAACAGCACACTGTAGATAATCAAAACCTCAATAAATACAGGTGACTTGTGAACAAAGAAGTGGTCTCAGGGCCAAAAGGTAGGGAGGAAGATAAAAAGCAATAACAAAAAGAAACAAAAGGACAAACTCCTCCAATTCTGACCAAATTTCAGATTATTTAGCATCTAACTGGTATTAAGCAAGACAAAATTGGCTTCATTTTCTATTGAATCAACAAGGAATCTCAGGCCAACAAATGAACTTCCAAATTGCTCGGCGATTCTAGTTTGTATAACTTCATATAGTGGAAGGCATGTCTATCAGAACATTTTTATCTTCTGAAACCACTAATCAAAGCAGGGCAAGTGCTTTTATAACAGGTTCTTGTACATTTGCCTTTTACAGTAAAACCGAGACTAACATTTGCCTACTTCTTCATATGTTCCTCTCCCTGGGAACAAGCAAGTGGTCTATACAAAACCTATCTTCCATGCGCAACCGTTTTAAGGATGATCACTTGGCTTGTCATACACTGAACCAGTTTCGTTGGACAATTATTCCTCTCTTTCAGACCAAGCTTGTTCTGCAAGCCAAGCACTGGCTATTCCCTTTAACAAATCTTAGTATTTTCAACATGCCAATAATGCCACGAAAGCACTTTGAGAGACATGTTGGAACATGTTTTTTGTTTCCAATGGGGAACCTGCAGTTATCAGTAACTAACGCTGTCATAAATCTAACAGTTATTTCTTTTAGAGTCATTCAATCCCTAAGGTTCCCACCTAAAGCTCTTAGCATGAGCAGAGGTAGGAACAGCCTCTATTCCCATTAGTTTACAGAGCGTAGAGTACTCAGCTTATTTTCAACTAGCAGAAAGTTCTAAGAACCAATTGCTGTCGCCACAGACAAAGTCCCCATCAGTCAATCATATATAATACAAAGAACTAAACTAAACACGTGCCTCTATCTGATATAAGAAAATTGTCAGTAGGAAATTCAAGTGTAAGGCAGCAAAAACAAGAATATAAACCATATATGCCATAAGAATGAGTAGGAAGAACTAATTCAAAATGTGGTACATCAGGTAAAGCACAAAGATAAGAGAACCGGCTTTGAAGTACTACAAACTTACTGCCATAGTAACAAATACACGTTGAAGGCAAAGCGGTTCAAGAGTCCACAAAACTTTAGCAACCAGATCATCTTTCACGTTGTACAAGTCCATTCTGCCATGTTCATCTTTCTCTCCAACAATCAGATTATCTGCTGTGGTGGAATCCACGGGTTGGCTTGGCTTGACACGTTCATGAACTAAAGAAATAAGTTCATGAAGTGCAGATAATGCAACCGAATCCAGTTCATGCAACATAGTCATTTGCTTTAGTTTGTTCCCAACTGAGAGTTTTTCCACCCAGTCATGATCCGAAAGATGTTCACTGCCTTCTGTGAATTGCATCAATAATCATCAAGTTTTCTTCGAAGAAGACCCAACAAAAACATCTTAACTTATAATATTTAGGAAGATGACAAACAGTGAAAGTCCTTTACCTGCATTCCTGTGATTAGGCTGGTCATTTTTACTACCTTCCATTTCATTGTCTGCAACAGAAGGGAAATGCAGCATCTCGTTCTACCCTGATCATGAAAGGAAGGTCATGACAATCCAGCATTTGTACTGTATAAATGATAGGCCAAGGAAAAGACTTACTTACCATCTCTTTGTCAATCAATCTTCAATGCACAACAAGAAGAAGTAAACAAGCATGAGGAAAAAGAGAAATAAAATTAGTTTATTACTACAGTACGTAATCAAATAACACAAACCAGAAGAAATTATTGACTACCTTTTCAGTATTCTACGCAGATAATATGAATCCATGTGCCCTGACAAACCAGACATCATGTTTGACGGCCACCAGAAGTTGATGGCAATAGTCAAACTTTCACTGTCCACTTGGTGGTACCTGGGTAAGGACAGAAGTTAAATACAGAAAAAAATACATGAAAGAGGAAACGTAGTAGTAGTTAGTTAAAGCCCCAAGTGCAACTAATTTATGATAGAGGAGATTCATCCTTTCTTCTAGGACACATATAGAATCAAACACTATATATGGTTTCAGAAGCTTATAATACCCACATCCTTTTTCAAAAATTTGAGCACCATATATCATATGTTTCCCAAAAAGTTGCATTACAATCTAAGATTTTTTCCTTTAACCAATCAAACCATAACCATAGGCCATGAAGAGCAATTTCAAGATCACTCTTTTAATGCAATGAGAGAACTATCTCATTCAGGCACAAAATGACAGCTACAAAGTATAGAATGGCATGTGTCTCCACCCTATTTTCCCTAGTCAGCTGGAGATAAGTAGCACTGCGTCATGTTTGGTATAATACTTTTCCTGGTACCTCAAATGACCAAATTCACTACAACATGCTTCATGCTAAGTATGCATAGATTGAATACGACGAAAAAATATGATATGTATAGTCGACCCCACATAGCGGGATAAAGGCTTAGTAATCGTTGTTGTTGTATGATTCATGCTAACACAACAAGGAACAACTTCTGGAAAACCAAAAAGAAGGTTATTAAACTTACCATCCTTCAGGAATGAAAAGGGCATCGCCTGCATGAAGAATAACCTTCTGGGAATGCTTATCAGCACGTTCTGCTCTTGGATATGCACGAAAGTTTGGTTTTTCTAAAGCAACAGCACTGACGAAAATGAAGAAACAAAAATTGATGAAGGCAGGAAAAACAGTTATTGACTTGCAAACAAAAATTTGGTAAAGCACGTTTGCTCTGTTTTGCAATGAGGAAAGAACCCAAAAGTTATTTATCAACTCCAGATATATAAAACGACGTACCTGTGATTTGAAGCCTCCCCATATATTGGCAGTGGATAGAGAAAGGGACACGCAGAAGGTGGCCATAAGACAACTGACAACAAATCAAGTTCAAAAATATACACAGGATTAGCCTGGAAAAGATGGCCAAAATACAAATCACAGGTTTGAAAGCTTGATCATTTTCCTAGAATACATAACACTAACATGCAATTTAGTTACTATGGCAGGCAGTTAGTCATTCTTTTCGGTACAAAAGCAAAGCATTTATTCATTAATTTTAAACCGACATCAAAAACAGTACCATGAAACTGAACAGTCCAAACTACTTGCAGTGCACCTATTGCCTTCCCAAATCCTAAAAGGACCAAAATACACGAATATATAATATCAACCTCTTTTACATCCCGAAACTGTGCATAAGAGATTGTGGTGCGGATCATAGTGAGTGCTAGATCTACTTTTAGCACTGTTCATCCACAAGTTGACCGATGAAAGGGGCTTAGTAGCCAGAAATGGAGGCTGTACAAGTTAATGAAATTTATTAGAGAACAAGGCAGCCAAAAGTAAACATAAATAGATCCCTGCTGAACCCAATCTAACAAAAAACAAAAATAGAAAATGACCAAGTCATGAACATACTGCTTCAATGTCTTCTTTCAAGCATTGTAACTGAACCTTCTCTGTACAATCAACATTCACAATTGGCACCTGGATCGTTATTTGGTATTATGGTATTAGTACAGGTTTCCATAATTGTTAGCTTTATATAACCAACAAAATCTGCAAACAATAATTGGCTAGAAATTATTGCTTAAATAGTAACACAAAATATTACAATTAGATCCTATGGTACCAATTACCCCAAAAAAAACCTATGTTATCAAGAGGATTGGAAATTATCCTTTCAAATTGTTTTCCCACAGAAGTTGAAACCTGTGCAAGATAAAGCTGCCCATGAAAATCACTTTGATCGGTATGAGGGTCTGCCAGCATATGCTCCCCTGAAGTGAGAAGACCACCTTCATCATCACATCTATCTTTCAATGCACCCTTGCAATATCCAATAAATGTAGAAAAAGGCACTAATACCTATAAAATTTTGAAGAACCAATATCAGTTGAATCAATAGACAAGTGTGAACATTCAGATATTCAAAACATGTTTAAGAAACAAACAAATTACCCTTTCATGGCTCCTAATATCCCCATAAAAAACTGGTGCTTGTTGAGAAAGCATAGCCTCAACAGTTGATAAACCTACCTTTTCCTAGTTCCATTTACAAATAATGAGTATTAGTTCCAGAAAACACACACAATACACCATTTTACACATATAGAAAGTTACCATATAAAAAAGAACCTTCGGAGAAAGTAAAAGTGTGCATACCAAATAATGAAAGTGCATTTTGAGATTGACACAATAGAAAATGAAATAGAAACTTTGACATGATTTACATCAGTCTGATATGCATGAGATCATTTACATTTCATAGCAACAAGGTGCCAAGTCTCCACAAAAGCATTGCATCCTTCCAATTGTAATGTATGATTTACAAGCATCTACGCCTAAAAGAAACTCATTTAGGGGGAGTGATTCCACATTCATATTTCATCAAAAGAGCAAAGGCAAGAGAGACAAACAATAATAACCCAACGATCATCCGTGTGTAAATGGAGTGATGATTCCTGAGGTGTGCTCCAACTTTCAAGATGCAAATACAACCAGAAAAGAGGAAAAAAAATGGAAAAGGGCCATTTAAAGAAGATGCCAACTCTCAGAATATGGATACATATATGGCAGTTACTGAATCATGTTACTTCATTTTCTTTCTGCTTAGAAGTTTTTCTTCATTTAAAGAATAAGCTGCCGCATCACACTCAATACACCTCAAGAATACATAAGCTTCTTCAGCATAGATAAAAGTGAGAAATACGGAACTTTCAAGAACTGGGTAAGAACCTGCAAATAATCAAGGCCGCCATTGGAGGGGTTCCATTCAGTAAAAGCTTTCCAATTCTTGACACACCCGCTGAACACCTGTTTCGGAATATTAAAACATGTGTGTACACATACAGTCACTGTGTGCAAGAACAAACTAATGCCTTTTCTTTCAATTATAATAAGTGCACCCAAAATTGTATAAACGGATTGTTGAGAGGAAAGTTACAGGCTTACAGCGGGGACATTCTCGAGTTCAATTTGAGAAACAAACTCTTCGGCGGAGGGTATCTTGTCCAATACAGGTATTCGCGGCGGAGACGCCGAGGACGACATTGTTGCTGCCTTAGCAATTCTCCGACTAGACGGACTGCGGAGGAGTGACGAACGCCCTTTCCCAATGATAGCCCGAGACCGCAGTTGACTCGTGAGATGCTGCTGCTTTGCCCTTCTTGGGTATAAGTTAGTAAAGGGTATTTCTGGAATCGTGCATTACCACGCTTTGGTCCCGGTTCCCACGATACTCTATTTGTCTTGTATTATTCTTTCAAACTTAATTTTATTAAAATTATGAATTAAATACATAAATATCACTAAAATTACTTTACAATTATTAAAACCATAACCAATAGATAAGTGAACCTATAACATAATTTTAATTAACACAGAGTAAGAAATAAAAAATCTTGAACAGATGATCTCGCGTCGGCTCCCATGCTCTCTTTTTTTTTTTCATGCTCTTTCATCATAAAAAAATTAAAGGGTTAATTGCATTTAGCACCCTTAGATTTGGGAAAAATTCCCGACAACTTGTAATTTCAAAAAAAATTACAATCACTTTTGATACTTAGCTGGTTAATTTTGTTAGTTAGCTGATTAATTCTGTCCAAATAGCTTCTTTTTTTTTTATCTGCCCATAAAATGATGATCACTATAAGACATGTAATTTCTAAACTGTTTCTATCGTAGGAATTTTTTATAATATAAACTTCAATCAAAATAAAATTTATTTTGCATTACCATTTTTTTTAGGTTTTTCATGGCGGTTGTGAAGTGAATCGTTTACTTTACTAAATACATTAGTCTGATGTGAGAATCTGAATTTAAAATACATTTATCTCTTGTGTTTAGATACTTATGGTTATGGAACGGTTTTGGATTTTTTTTATCATTTGGGGTATACGTGTCTTTTTTGATAAAACTAAAATTCTATAACGAAATTTAAGGGATAAATGAATGTAAATGTGTCAAAATTTTAAAGTATGATACAGAATGTAATACACAAAATTGATATAAAATATTCATTACCTTATGGAACCGCACAAAAGTGATACAAAAAATCCATTACCTTATAGAACCGTTGTATCAATTTTGTGTATCATTTGCATAATCACTTATTGTTTAAGGTTAAACAATTACTTAAGAGGGTGTTATTTTATCTAAATAGACAAAAGTTACATTTATAAAGAGTTTTATATAGATTGATATATCAAAATGATAAAAAAGATCTAAGCAACGGTAAAAGAAAATTATAACAGATAAAAAACAGAAAATAAAAGGAAAATTAGAACAGATCGGAATTAATACAATGATATTATCATGAATGATGGTCTCACATTAATTAGGCTTTTTTCTTTCTACGGGGAATTATGGTTGTCTGTTTAGTAAATAAAATTAAACTAAATGAGAATTTGTCTCCGTAATGTACGCAAGCTTCCAGGGTCAAAACGCGTGGGGCCACGTTTAAAATTTATATCTGTAGTTGTTTTCTTAACCTAATCATTAATGGACCCGCTCAATTTCCCTGTTCCGCACATTGACACGGCCATGATGATTATCTGTGTTGTTTTTTATTTTTGTCAACAGGAAGGCATGATAATATTTACGTGTACGCGGAAAACTTTTCGGGTGGATGGCTACTTAACATAATAAAAGAAACAAAAATTTTGTTTGAAAAGCCAAAATCAATGACAGTTTGGACAAAAAAAGTCGAAGGAAAATTGTATGACATTATTAATAGTAGGTATAGTTTGATTTTTAAGAGGCAAAATTCTTTTTTTTTTTTAGAATTTAATTAACATTTTTAAGTTTTCATCAAAAAAATAAATAAATTTTCATATCTTAGGCCGCCACTCCCATATGTGACCGTGACAACAATAAGCATACATGGAGATTATCTTTAAGAAAAGGTTTGTAAGTAATTTTTACTGTGTCAATAAGAAGACCAGATCATCTGTCTAATATTTATCATGTTTTATTCTGTTTAACGATCAAAACGACGTAGTTTTACTAAAACTATGGACTAAATGCATAAATATCACTAAAATTACTTTACAATTATTATATCCTAACAAAGAGATGAGTGAACCCTACTACGTATTTTTAATTAAGACAAAATAAGATAGGAAAAATCTTAAACAGAAAATTTCATGTCCCAATACGTAGTTTTGACTGCCAAATATTTTTTCACGTGGATAATAATAGTTGCATTGAATAAAATTATCCACAATATACTAACACTAAGCAAAACCGATAACCATGAAACCGTTTAACGAGTTTCCCATTGTTACTTTTGGAAGTGGTTTGAAAAATTTATATATCATGTGTCATTTTGTTGCTAGTTGAGTGATTAATTTATTTATCAAGTATATCATATTTTAGGATTAGGAGTGTTCAACAAAATTCTAAAATCGACCATATGCTCCAAATCACACCGCATTACTCCCTCTTTTTCCTGATGAATATCGATTTACCCAATATTTTTATTTTTAAATAAGTGTCATTTTTAATAAATGCTATTGCATACAAAGTATATAGTATGGTGGGCAAAATTGGGCTGTCTATTATATATCACAAGGTAGGCAACAATTAATCCTCGTTTTATATTCCAACATGATCAAATAAGTAAGAATTGACTTTTAATCAATAGTTGGTAATACATTGAACAGTATAATTATATATAAGTTTTTGTGACAATTCAATGGTGAAACTTTCAAACATTTTGTACGTTAATTACTTGTGGTGCGTATCATATGCATATTTGAATTTCAATAAAAGGATGGAAAACTTTTGACAAACATTTTTTTTAATCATCTTTACACTCATTGTTACAGAACTGGGGTGGGCTAAAACCACTATAGTCTTATGGGCAGCACTGGTGTAATATGTTGAAAAATTGATAACGTCCTTAGTACAAACTAAGGAGCATATTAATTTATACCAATTCTCTCTTAATCCCAAGTCACTCAAGTAGAAAAGCACTGACCTTTCAGCGGGTTATGTAATTTGACCTGATCAGGCGTTCGCCCACTTACACTTTTTTCTTGTTAGACTCTTCTTTGTTTTGTTTATTTATTGCATAATTGCATTGCAACTTTAAGTTATGTTTCCATTGAACGATATGGACTTTGAATTTTTACTTTTGATGCTGCAGTTTAATTGATTCTCTGCTTATTTTCGTTAATTAAATTAGATTTAGCTTCTTCTTTTTTTTTTTTTTTTGTGTGTGTGTGTGGAAATTATCTTAATTTGTTGGCTTGCATTGTTATTTGTTTATTTTTCTTTTTCGTTCATCGCGCCTTACTTAGTAAATATTTAAATCTTCTTAGAAAGAACAAATTATGAATTTATAGAAAGACAATTTTCGTATTTCTGGTTCAGACAAAATAAAAAAAAAATAACTATGGCCAAGATATACTTCATTCAACATCTCTTCATCTTATTTTTATTTTTATATTCTCGTGTGAATATCCTAACTTCCATGAGGCCATGAACGCTCCAATCCAATTGTTAATACTTGGTAAGCGTCAATTACGACAGCATAAGTCACGTGAGTATATGATCTGATGGTCAGTTGGTCACAAACAAAAACAAATAAATTATTTTTGTTGTGGGAGACAATATTGACATTTTTAATATTTTTTTTAAATAATTACTTTTCTAATTTTCATGGATTAGGTTACCCCTAGTCATCCACTGTCAGCTCGTTTAACTTATCAAAATTTAAGTTTTTTTTTTTATATAGTTATAAAGAACAAAATTCAATTCCTTCATTTTCATTGAAAATTGCTTTATATTTTTATTTGTCATAATAACATTTTCATATAAATTACACGAGACACACTAAAGTTCCTAATAAATGAAATCACAAACTTTAATTTTACAGTTGTGAACTTATAATATAGTGGGACATGAAAAAAATAAATGAAAGCAAAAGAAAAATATTGCGTGCTTTATTTATTTTGGCTTCAGCTATGTATGGTAATGTAATGTTACGACTTACGATACTACATATATATATATATACTTTCAAAATCAGTAGGACTTTGAGATTGGATGATCTATCAAATATTACTATGTCTTGTCATATTTAATTTAAAACGATGATGTTTCAGTAAAATAATGAATTAAAAAATAAATATCACTAAAATTAAATTTACAATTATTATATTCTAACCCAGCTATGAGTGAATTATATTTATGTTTATAGTTCATGATTTTAGTATAACGATCTCGTTTTGAATGTTGAACAATACAACATAGAGTAATTTTGAATAAATGATCTCATGTATATGACTTTGGCATCAATATTAGCGTTTCTTGAAGTAGGAAGGGTTTAATTTTAGTGAGATAGACGCGTGACTATTTAATAATCAAAGGACATTATGACTAACAATATTGCGAATGTCAATATTACCTCCAATTAAGGTGTACATTAGACGATTTTGCATAACATTTTTAACTGCAACATGATTTGCGATTTGTGAAGAATACATACCATAACCAACAGCTAAAAATATAAAAATTATGTTTTACGGTGTATGTTTTATCGATACAGTGTGGTGCAGTTTAACGAAAAGAAAAATGTTTATACCGTCATATAATGTAAGTATGAAAGTATGAATAAGAAAAAATTAGAATAATAAGAAAAATAAATCATGTTATCATATTCAAAATTCAATATATGTATTTATATATAATTTTTATGTAGCAATTAAATGCAATTATTAATACTTCTTATGTTGAATGATTTTACTATTACAATACATATGGTGTTTTTATTATAGTTTTACTTTTACAAAATAAAACCAAAACCGCTCCACATTGCAGTATATGATTTCAAAATATTGAAACAAAAACCAACATTTGAAAAATAATAAATCCACGGTTTACTCATAGAAACTACAATATACTCGTTCGATATGGTGTTGCTTGGTTTGGTCAGCATGGGTCGTTTTTAAATTTTGTTGAACACTCCTATCCGAAGATATACTTTATTTACAAAAATGAGAAAGAGAAGTTTTACCATTTCAATCTCTCATTTTCAAAACCAAGCTGATAAGCTTGGAAGTTGAAACATCAGCATAATTTAGGATTAGTAAAATGGTTAAGTACTACGTAATGGAGGAGGATATTACTCCATATCAGTAATAAATAAATATTAATCATACTTTCGCCCCTATTAATTAAACAACAACAACTAACTAGGAGTAATAACAATCCAATATTGGTATCCAATTAAAAAAAAAAACACGAAAATACAATAGAGCAGAGAAAGAGGGCTTCACGTCTTGGTCGTCGATGGTAAGAATCCACGTGGAGACCCGAGAGTCGTGGATCCCACGCTAACGTGGCAACATTGAGTTTTAAGAGGGGGGACTGGGGAAGGAGGAGGGTTTAACGAAATCAAGATTGAAGAAAGACCTGGTTTTAAGGAACAAGAGAAAAATCAAATCATATCAAATCAAATTTGTACTACAGTTAGTAAAAACATTTTAGAGAGAGAGAGAGAGAGAGAGAGAGAGAGAGAGAGAGAGAGAGAAAAAAGGCATAGAAAGATATATAGAGCGAGAAACAAGGCGCGGAGAGGCCGTCCGAAAAGAAAACAACACACGCTCTCTGTAGTGTATATCTGGAGAGAGAGAAAAAAAAAAAACACAAAGGCAAAAGAGACCGAAGGCGCTGCAAATCAATTCCCTTCTCTTTCAAGTTTCAATTTCTCGTCGTCGCTTTTTCTTTTGAAAACTCTTCCCATTCTCTAGGGCACGGCAACGATTAGATTACCCCTCCTCGAAAATCTCAAAAAACTAAAAAAAAGAAAAAAAAGAGAGGAAACTCTCTCAGATGCTATATACTGAACAATTTCCCGAAAATACATAAATCATCGGCGGCCAGATCAGCGGGAGATATATCCAATTTTCAACCTATTTCAAATTAAACAGTATTTTTTTCAGATCTTGCTCATTTCCTTTCTTAATTCACTCTGATTGATCAGTTCAAAACAATCTATATTTCCCGATCACATTTCTTTTTAGCTCTGTAATGTGAATGTAACTCCGTCTTTGTCAAATTAAGTGTATATGAATACCGCACACATTATTGTCGTTTTTTCCCGTATTGATAGAGCTATTAATATATATATATTATAATCTCGATTTTCTTCCTTTCGTGGAAATTTGTGTGCGTTGGTGAGCTGAGGGTGGATCATTCTAGAAGGGATTAGGGTATTGGATCGACGGCCACCGGAGGTAGCTGTCGGATGAAAGAGGAAAGAGGTGTTGGTTAAAATATAGTATATGTTTCAGAAGAAATCGACGATGAAATGGGTATCATTGCTTAAAGACTTGAGAGAAAAGGTAGGTTTATCCCAGACCCCTTCAGCAGCGTCGCCGCCTTCTCCTTCTTCTTCTGTCTCGTCGCCATTTCCTGATTACAACAATGCGTCTTCATCCAACCAAGACTTTACGTCATCACCTTCTAGGTTCGTATTTTTATTTTTTATTTTTCTTTTTCCCATATGAGCAATTGATTGACCAATTCATGTTTTAAAAATTGACTGCTTCAGCTTAAATTTATCCGTTATGGCAATGGAATTTAAATCCGCCCGCGTTCGATATGCTGACATTATAAGAGTTTCATTTGTAATTTAAGCAAATTGGATGGAAAAAAAAAATGAAAGTTGAGAAAGAACAAAAACCCCACTCCGGTGTTTGAAGTATTCAGTTTGGATTTAAATGGCCGTTACTGTATTCATGGAACGGTGGTTTTGATAGGACCAACTAGTAACAGGGTATGAAAGTAAAGTAACTTGTTTGTCCTTCCACTAGTTTAGGGTTGAGGCCATAGGATTAAGCTGGGCAGTACGCCCTGTTAGTAATAGTGTCTGCTGTCTACTGTTAGACTTAATCATGCAGCGGTCAGGTAGTTGAGAGATAATTGTGACATGGTGCTTCCTATGAAATTTGTATCTACTCTTTGGAACTGCTTTTGACAATGACTTGAGAAGAGACAAGTTGCCAGCATCAAAGGTTTAAGTGTCAAGTTTGGATTTTGGTTCTATGTAGGCTTGATGCCATGTTAGCATGACAGCTCTATTACCATTTATTCTTTGGTTGATTAGTAAAATCCCATGCATCCTGTACCTCAGTCATGTTGCACTTGGTTCTGGTAGTCATTTACTTTGTATGTTATATTGCAGTTTCATTGTAGCTTCTACAATGAGGTTGATAGTCGAATTATGATGTATTGTGTAGTTAATGAATTTGACAGCACTAGATTATGAATGTGATTGGGAAAATAGGTTGTGGGTGAAACCTGAAGTAAGTACTAGAGTGCATTTAAATTTTAATATTTTGTTCATTTGTAAAATCTTCTTATGTGGATTGGCTTTTGGTTCTGACAAAACTTATCTTTTACTGTAATAAGATATCAATTTCAAAAATTGAATGTGGCAAACAGGGTAAATGTGAGAAATTTAACTAATAATTAGGCCCAATATATCGAGTTAGAGTTTAAAGATTCAGAAATGAAGAGAGACTGATTTTACTGCCTGGTTGTGATTGCACTTGTTTCAATGCAAAAGTTCCCAACTATATATGGGGGTATCGTGTCAGTGGCTTATAAAACCTTAGCGTGGCGGGGCTTATAAGACCTTAGGCATTGCCACTAACAACTTGGCTTAAGGATTCTGAGCTAGTAATTTAGGTCCAAAAAGCTATCGTGCTACGTTCAACTGGGTGATTACCTTGTTAATGTTTATAATATTGTTGAACTGAATAAAATGAGGAAATAAGGAGAAAAAAATTATCATTTATCTAATTGGGCATTTGATTTCATATTTGAAATGCATCAGTTCTTCTAAGTTGCATCATATTAAAGCAGCATAATATTGTATCTTGTAAAGAGACTCTATCCGTTATTGGGTTGTGGTTGGTTTTATGGTTTAAGTATGCAGTTTTCTTTATTTTAGTCATACAAGTTTTGTTTTTTCTTTACATATAGGTTTCTTCTAAGAAAAAATAAATATGGATTTTATTGCTTCCATATAACATCTTTGATCACTATTAATTCAGAATGATAATTCGATGAGGACATTCATTTTCTTCACTTTGTTTTGTTATTTTCTTGTCCAAATTTCATTGCTGGTCTTGACTTTTTCTCCATCAACAGTGCCAAGAATTATCTTGGTATCTGTGGTTATGGCTGTTGGACTCATAGTTTCTGTTTTATATAAACTTAACCTTTTTTTTGGTAATTTCACATTTTTTTAGTTTTTTTTTTTTGTGGCTTCACACCTTTTCCTGTTTATCTATTATATTTGACTACTCCATAGATTCAAAAGGAAATCTGCATATAGTCTTCAGTTATGCATAGACTTTCTCGACCTTTACTTTTCTGTCTCTTTTAACAATTATTCACCTTTCAATGCAGAGACAAATATGAATTGGAGTTGGATTTTAAGAGATACTGGGAAGAATTCCGATCTTCAAATTCTGAAAAGGTTTCTGTATTTATCTAGCAACACTTATTCTCTTTTAATTGACTTATTTGCAGAGGTTACAACAGGACTGATGGTTTTTCTCTGTTAATGCAGGAGAAGGAAAAGGCCTTGAATTTGACAGTTGATGTTTTCTGTAGATTAGTGAAACAGCACGCAAATGTAGCTCAACTAATTACACTGTATGATACTGTTCCTTTCTGAAACTACTTTCTCCTGGGATTGCACTTTCCTGAGCTTTTTATCAGTTTGAAAGATTTCTGGATTACTGTAAGCTTAAAGTCACCTTTCAAAAACATACTAGCCTTTCTTATCTTTTTATCGCCTTTGTGCTTTTTTTCTCCAAAAAGGGAAAATACAAGAATGCAATTTGAGATTTTTTTTTACCATTCCAAGAAATAACTATGGAGACATTTTTGGGATTCTTGCATTGAAAAAGATTGCCGACCCCATTTAGTGGGATAAAGGCTTAGTTGTTGTTGTTGCTTGTATTCAAAATGATCACTTCCGACTTCAATTTGGTTGATTTGTGCCACTGCAGTCATTTTATGTTGATGCTTGCTAATATTTTGGTTAAGATGCTTTGTAATGCTCCCCTATTATAATGGATGTGACATTTTTTTGCTTACATTTATGTTTTTAGTTTAATTGATGGGTTTACCTCTTCTATGGCAACTTCTAAACTGTGGCTTGACAGGCTGGTAGAGACACACATATTTTCATTTGTAGTGGGAAGAGCATTTGTGACTGATATTGAAAAGTTGAAACTTAGCAGCAAAACAAGATCTTTGGAAGTTGGTAGAGTTTTAAACTTTTTTTCTGAAGTGACAAAGGTTCTTCTTTGATCTTCTCTCTCTGTTGATCCTTCTCTCTAAATGAAAGAGCTTCAACATTTTGTTGACATCAACTCTATCTATACAGGATGACATTTGTCCTGGTGCAAATTTGTTGCAAGCTGTGGAAGTCCTTATATCCGGGGTTTGTCTGTTGACCTTATTAGTTTGATGATTACTATACCTTTTGATCTGTTCTATTCGTTCTTGTAAGTGAACTATTTTTGAGAATGGGCCAAATTAGGTCCATCATGAAAGAGTCACCATTAATTTTGTGTCACCTTATACTTAAAGAAGTAATATGTGTTCAATGTCTCTGACAAAGGAAATAAATAGAAGTTGGATTACTTTACGTAGGGTATCTAGAGGCACAAGTTTCCCTGTATAGATCCAATGAAATGTATTATTTTATAGAATGAGCAATGATACATTTTTGTAAATTACTTTGTTTCTTTGTGCAGTAAGTGAGATCATATGGTCATATTATGTTCGTAAATGGTAAACAGATATCTGCATGGGCATTTCCAAGCATGTAACCCTTGATTTTTGTTTGTGTATGCAGCCTATTGATAAACAATCTCTACTGGATTCTGGGATCTTATGCTGCCTCATTAATGTTCTGAATGCTCTTCTGGGTCCTGATGGAGGCAACCACAGGCAAAAGGTTCTTAATCACCAGGAACCATTACTAGCAGAGAGATATGAAGGTGATGAGACTGGATCTGTCCGCCGGCTTGAGGTAGCTTCTTCCTGTGCTTTCTCGCTCTTTTTACTCTTATTTACTTGAATTTCCAGCGAGCTGTTGTATATCCTAGTTTTCTGCAAGGGCAACTGCTTCATTAGCAGTTAAAAAACAGCTTCATTAGCAGTTAAAAAACAATCCTTTGCTATAATAAAAAGCAATGGAATTGCTTATAGCTGTTTTAGCCAATGCAGGTAGAAGGGAGTGTTGTCCATATTATGAAAGCGTTGGCTAGCCATCCTTCAGCTGGACAAAGTCTGATTGAGGACAATTCACTTCAATTACTCTTTCAAATGGTTGCCAATGGCTCCCTAGTCGTTTTCACGCAATACAAGGAAGGTCTGGTTTCTTTGCATACCATACAGCTTCATAGACATGCAATGCAGGTATTGACTACTGACCTCTTTGAATATTTTTTTGGGATCATGGAAATCGTGGAGAATATTCATACTAGTTAATTTTCGTTGTTGGAACTTGTGCTTCTTGATCTGATAATGATTCCTCTTTCAGATACTACGGCTTCTCCTGGTTAATGATAATGGCAGCACTGCTAAGTACCTAAGGAAGCATCATCTGGTAATCTATTTTAATTCTGTTGAATGTTTCCGGAAGTTGTATATTATGCAGGATTAAGTAAGGCACTACTTGGACTATATTTTTGGTATGTTGTTTCCTTAAAGTACCTTTTTTTTTCCTTTTCAGTTTAAGCGAAGCCAATGAAATTTAGAAATTAGAGAAGTTTACAATTCTTCCGACTTGAAATATTTTTACCGTGCTTGTTTTTTATTATTTTGAATTAAATTTTCTTTATGATTGGTTCTTCTTGTCTATGTTAATAATCCCAAAAGATTACACATCATCCCAGTTGGTTCATAGTCTGGCTTCCAGCTCTTCTTCATCTTCTCTATTCAAGAAAAACTTGCACTTGCTTCTGTGATTTACCTGTTCTATCTATCTTCTATTCCTCCTATCATATCTTCTCTTTTATTTTTCTGTCTTTCCTCCTATCAGATCTTCCGTGATTTTAAGATATGTTACACTTATATATAAATGAGAAAATGAGTTTAGACCAAGCAAGCTGGCAAACTGTAAATCAGATGGCTAAATCAGATGGCTGACCCCATTTATTGGGATAAAGGCCTAGTTGTTGTTGTTTCCTCTCCTTCTGAATTTCTTTGTTTCCTGATGAGTTTCACATTTTTGCTGCTCACTTGGACGACAGTTTTCTGCATGTCTTGCTACTGATATGGATATATGTTTTTTTCTTTCTGCCAGATAAAAGCACTTCTGATGGCTGTAAAAGATTTTAACCCTGATTGTGGGGATTCTGCCTACACTATGGGCATTGTGGACTTGCTTCTTGAATGTGTTGAATTGTCATATAGACCAGGTAAATTAGATTTATTTATCCTGGAGGTAACGGGAAACTGTCTATCTCAAGAAAAGTTTCTTTTTACTATGTAATAGTCTTGAAGTTATTGAATATGGAAGTTAATTGTTATTATTTTGGCACGTAAAGTCTCACATTTTAGATAGTGTCCCTGTTATCTTTTATTCTAGGCTGATGCTAGACAATTTTGACTTGTAGAGGCTGGTGGTATCAGGCTTAGAGAGGATATCCACAATGCCCATGGTTATCAATTTCTGATCCAGTTTGCGTTAATTCTTGCAAAGGATAAAGATGGTCAGACATTGGATTCCAATTCTTTTCCTGATCAAGATCCTGCTTCAGATCATCTGTCATCAGATAATTATGTCGAGGGGAAGAACTTTACTGAAAATGGATCAGACCTCTCTTCAAAATGTCTGTCTCCTGTACTCTCTAGGTTGCTAGATGTTCTTGTCAGTCTTGCTCAGGCAGGTCAAACTGATGTTTCTGGATCATCTGGGTCCAAGGTTTCAAGAGCTTCTCATGCAAAGCCTATTGGGCATGTTAGAAGTTATACATCATCGTCTGAAAGAATTGCTGATGAACTCTGGGAGAAGGATAAAGACAAAATCAAGGATCTTGAAGCTGTTCAAATGTTTCAGGATATTTTTCTCAAAGCTGATAGTAGGGAATTGCAGGCAGAAGTATTGAATAGAATGTTCAAGATATTCTCAAGTCACCTTGAAAATTACAAGTTGTGTCAGCAGTTGCGGACAGTGCCCCTCTTGATCCTTAACATGGCTGGGTTTCCTCAATCTTTGCAAGAGATTATTTTGAAAATTCTCGAATACGCTGTGACTGTTGTGAATTGCATTCCTGAACAAGAACTGCTTTCTCTGTGCTGTTTACTCCAGCAACCAATAACTTCCGAATTAAAGCATACCATTCTTTCTTTCTTTGTAAAACTTTTGTCCTTTGATCAGCAATACAAAAAAGTCCTAAGAGAGGTTGGTGTGCTTGAAGTCTTGTTAGATGATCTGAAACAGCACAAACTACTGTTGGGACCAGATCAGCAAAAGAATGATCCTATTCAGTTGGAAAGAAAATCTAGTTCAAGCAGTTTCCAAAAACATCTGGACAGCAAGGATGCGATTCTTTCTTCACCCAAACTATTGGAATCTGGTTCTGGGAAATTCCCTCTTTTCGAAATAGAGGGCACCATTGCTGTTGCATGGGATTGCATGGTCTCCTTACTGAGGAAGGCTGAAGCTAATCAAGCATCATTTCGGACTTCTAGTGGGGTTACGTTTGTACTTCCTTTCCTTGTTTCTGATATCCACCGTCCTGGTGTTCTTCGGGTGTTGTCTTGTTTGATCATAGAAGATGCTGCACAGGTTTGCAATGTTTACTCTTCCTTTTTTTTCTTCGGGTATTGTCTTGAGTTTTTTTCCCCTTGTAATTTCCCAAAGTCATTCTTGTTTTCATTTTTACTTGAGTTTAGAGTAATTTCAGAGAACATTTGTTTTTTTTTCTTTTACTAGAACTAGTGTTATTTCCCAAGGATATCTCCTTTTGAGGTGTTGTTTTAATCAATGTTACAAAAGAGGAGTAAACGCCAAGTTAGAAGCTTGGAGGGAGGCATTAGAATTGAAAGGTTTTACAATAAGTAGATGTAAAATTGCATATATGGATTGCCACTTTGGTAACTATAGAAGTAGCAATAGGATAAATCTTAAAATTGGTGGGCATGAATTAAATGCATCTAAAAGTTTTAAATGTTTAGGATCTACCATTGAAGAAAATTGGAGAATTGATAAAAGATGTTACACAAAGGAGTCAAGTAGGTTGGAACAAATGAAGAAGTGCATTCGTTATACTTTGTGATCATAAAGTACCGCGAAATTGAAGGGAAATTTTTTATAAAATACCCATACAACCAGTGATTCTTTATGGATCAGAATGTTGGACGACTACATATGAGAATGAACAAAAAATTAGTGTAGCAGAAATGAGAATGTTGAGATGTATATGTGGATATACTAGACTAGATAGAATAAGTAATGAATGCATTAGGGATAGCTCCAATAAATGGAAAAAAATGAGAGAACCACACTTAAGATGGTTTAGATATGTGCGTAGGAGATCTTATTCCTCAGTGCAGCTTGTAGAAAATAGAGAAACATTAACTTGAATTAAAAGGAGAAAGGGGAGACCTGAAAAGAATTATTTCAAAAGATATGTTATATTTAAATATAAATGAAAACATGTGCATATATAGAATATGATGGCAAATATGATCCATATAGCCGATCCTACATAGTGGGATAAAGGCTTAGTTGTGGTCGTGTTGTATCCTTTTGAGGTGTTCTGATGGAATTCAATCTTTCTGTGTCCCCCCAAAGAAGAGGAATTTGATCTTTTTCTATGACTGATTGTATAGGGTAATGAAGAATGAGATGACTGAAACTGTTTCATTATGATAATTTGTACTTATGGAGAAAGGTCTTATGACAAATATAGAAGCTAAAGAGACGTGTAGTAGGTGGTAATTTGGTTTATGATGTGCAAATCATTTGTTTACTACTTGGAATGAGCTTTTCTACGAAAATCATGGTAAACATTACCGAATTTGCTGAATGATTGAATCCAAGCTAGCGAAGATAATCATCGATTGTCATCTTTTCATTTCCTTTCTTGAATACTTTTGGATGTTATCTTTGATATCTCGAAATATGGGTCTAGTCATATATTTTATCTGAGAGTGGATCTCTTCTTAAGGTGGCTGTTTCGTTTGGGTTTGGTGAGAGCAATGTACTTTCTTGTATATTATGAATATGGAAGTGATAGAATGAACACTGTTACTTTTTGAAACAGGCTCACCCAGAAGAGCTGGGAGCACTTGTTGAAGTTCTAAAAAGTGGGATGGTCACAAGTGCTTCAGGTTCTCAATATAGGCTACAAGATGATGCAAAATGTGACGCCTTTGGAGCCTTGTGGCGTATTCTGGGATTGAATAATTCTGCTCAGAGGGTTTTTGGTGAAGCCACTGGATTTTCTCTTCTGTTAACCACTCTTCACAGTTTTCAGAATGATGAAGGACAATCAAATGAGTTTTCTTTAACGGTGTATATTAAGGTGTTTACATATTTGTTGCGTGTAATGACTGCTGGGGTTTGTGATAATACTGTTAACCGGGTAAAGTTGCATTCCATTATCTCGTCCCAAACCTTTTACGATCTTCTCTCTGAGTCTGGGCTGATTTGTGTTGAGTGTGAAAGGCAAGTTATCCAATTGTTGCTGGAGCTTGCTCTTGAGATAGTGCTTCCTCCCTTCTTGTCATCTGCAGCTGTTGCATCATCTGCTGGTGGTGAAAATTGTTCCATTAGCTCTCTTTTATATACTCCATCAGTTTCTTCTCTTCCTGATAAGGAACGGGTGTATAATGCCGGTGCAGTTAGGGTGCTGATACGATCTTTGTTGCTCTTCACTCCAAAAGTGCAGTTAGAAGTGCTTAACATAATTGAAAAGCTTGCCCGTGCAAATTCTTTCAATCTAGAAAATCTTACGTCTGTAGGTGCGAAATCAACTTTCATCCCGTTTTAACATTGTTAATTTTGGTGATCACTCTTAGAATTTGCTATTTGAATTTTCAGGTTGTGTAGAACTTCTGCTGGAGATAATATACCCCTTCATTTCTGGCTCATCACCATTGCTATCTCATGCACTGAAGATTGTGCAGGTTCTTGGAGCATATAAGTAAGGATATTTTGACAATTTCATAACTTCTCATATCTGTAAATGTTGTAGCATCATGAATTGAATGTCCTTCTTTGATAGGTTGTCACCTTCAGAACTTCGGGTGCTTGTTAGGTACATCCTGCAAATGAGATTAGCCAGTTCTGGCCGTTTTCTTGTTGATATGATGGAAAAATTGGTTCTTACAGAGGATATAGATTCAGAAAATATTTCTTTAGCACCATTTGTGGAGATGGACATGAGTAAGCTGGGTCATGCTTCCATTCAAGTGCCACTAGGGGAAAGATCTTGGCCCCCTGCTGCTGGTTATTCTTTTGTCTGTTGGTTTCAGTTCCGAAATTTCTTGAAATCACCATTGAAGGAGGCAGAAGCTTCCAGACCTGGATCTTTCAGAAGGCAGAATGCAGCTGGTGGCCAGCACCATGGGCCAAACGTTCTCCGGATATTCTCTGTTGGGGCAGTAGATAGTGGAAACACCTTTTATGCAGAGCTTTGTCTGGATGAAGATGGTGTTTTGACGCTTGCCACAAGCAACTCTTCCTCCTTATCATTTTCTGGTTTAGAAATTGTGGAAGGTCGATGGCATCACCTTGCAGTTGTGCATAGTAAACCAAATGCTTTGGCTGGACTTTTCCAAGCTAGTTTTGCCTATGTATATCTGAATGGAAAGCTTAGGCACACGGGAAAATTAGGATATTCTCCATCTCCCACTGGGAAGTCTCTTCAGGTGACCATTGGCACACCAGCTACTTGTGCTAGAATTAGTGCTCTGTCGTCGAAACTTAGGTCTTGCTATCTTGTAGAAGAGGTGCTGTCACCAGGTTCTATTTGTTTCATGTACATACTTGGAAGGGGATATAAAGGTCTCTTTCAAGATACAGATCTTTTGCAGTTTGTTCCAAATCAAGCTTGTGGTGGAGGTAGTATGGCAATTTTAGATGCTTTAGACACTGACTTACCTCTTTCTACTAACATTCAAAAGCCCGAGAGTATAGGCAAGCACGGTAGCTCAAAGGCAGATCGTAGTGGGTTTGTTTGGGATTCGGAGAAGCTAGGAAATCTGTCTCTGCAGCTTTTGGGTAAGAAACTGATATTTGCATTTGACGGTACCAGTACAGAATTACAGCGAGTATCTGGAACTTCTTCTTTGCTCAATCTTGTGGATCCCATGTCAGCTGCCGCTTCTCCTATTGGGGGTGAGTGAAGCCGTTACCTTATTTTCCTGTGTTTGACACAGAAGCTACTTTGGGATTTTTTTTGTTTTTTAATTGCAGTTGAATATTTCTTTTGGTTTTCCGCAGGAATACCACGTTTTGGGCGGCTCCTTGGGGATGTATATGTTTGTAAGCAGTGTGTGATTGGTGACACTATTCGACCTATAGGTGGGATGGCTGTTGTTCTAGCCCTTGTTGAAGCCTCTGAAACAAGGGAAATGTTGCACATGGCCCTGATATTACTTGCCCGTACACTTCATCAGAATCCTCAGAATGTGAGAGATATGCAGAAATACAGAGGATATCACTTGCTTGCACTTTTTATGCACCGCAGAATGTCATTGTTTGACATGCAATCACTTGAGATCTTTTTCCAAATTGCTGCTTGTGAAGCATCCTTTTCTGAACCTAAGAAGGTTGATGATCCGCGGAGCAGTCTGTCACCTGCTCTATCTCCTCAGGAAACCAGCTTTGAGGAGCTTAATTTGTCCAAATTCCGTGATGAGTTTTCATCAGTTGGGTCTCATGGAGATATGGATGATTTTTCTGTGCCAAAAGATTCATTTAGTCATGTTTCAGAGCTTGAACCCTCTGACACACACAATGAAACATCCAACTGTATAGTATTGTCAAATGCTGACATGGTTGAGCATGTCTTGTTGGACTGGACTCTCTGGGTAACAGCGCCAGTTCCCATTCAAATTACACTTTTGGGCTTTCTGGAGCATCTAGTCTCCATGCACTGGTACAGAAATCATAATCTCACAATTCTTCGAAGGATTAACCTTGTTCAACATCTACTGGTAACTCTGCAAAGGGGCGATGTTGAAGTTCCCGTGTTGGAGAAGTTAGTTGTCCTATTAGGGGTCATTTTAGAAGATGGGTTTCTTCCTTCTGAATTGGAACATGTAGTCAGGTTTACTATCATGACATTTGATCCTCCAGAACTGACATCACGTCATCAAATATTACGAGAGGGAATGGGCAAGCATATTATTGTAAGAAATATGCTTCTTGAGATGCTAATTGATCTACAGGTGACCATCAAATCCGAGGAGTTGCTTGAGCAATGGCATAAAATTGTTTCATCGAAATTGATAACTTATTTTCTTGATGAATCTGTTCATCCTACAAGCATGAGATGGATCATGACGCTTCTTGGTGTATGCCTTGCTTCTTCCCCTACATTTACTCTTAAATTTCGCTCAAGTGGAGGATATCAAGGTTTGGCAAGGGTGCTTCCAAGTTTTTATGACTCCCCTGACATTTATTATATTCTGTTTTGTCTGATATTTGGCAAGCCTGTATATCCAAGATTGCCGGAAGTTCGAATGCTTGACTTTCACGCCCTAATGCCAAGTGATGGAAGCTATAGGGAGTTGAAATTTATAGAATTGTTAGATTCTGTGGTTGCAATGGCAAAGTCAACATTTGATAGGCTATCTTTGCAGTCAATGCTTGCTCACCAAACTGGCAATCTTTCACAAGTTGGCGCTGGTCTGGTGGCAGAACTTGTGGAAGGAAATACAGACAATGGTGGGGATCTTCAAGGTGAAGCACTGATGCATAAAACTTATGCCGCACGCCTTATGGGGGGAGAAGCTTCTGCGTCTGCTGCTGCTACTTCAGTTCTTAGATTTATGGTGGATCTAGCAAAGATGTGTCCTCCTTTCTCTGCTGTCTGTAGACGAGCTGAATTTCTTGAAAGCTGTATTGACCTCTACTTCTCCTGTGTGAGGTCTGTGCTCAGCCTACCTATCTGTGCAGTTTTTTGTATTTTCAATAATCTTTTGATTGTATTCTGGTTCACTGGTGTCTTAAACCTGAAACATGTTTATGTAGAACTATATAAGAATAATGTCTTCTAAACTCTGAAACTTGTTTATGTAGAATTAAATAAGAATTATGTCTATGACGAATCTTTCCTTATTAAATTTCTTCTGATTTTGTTGAAGCATAAAAAATGTTGCTATTATGTAGGGCTGCCAATGCTTTGAAGATTGCTAAAGATCTCTCTATAACTGCGGAAGAAAAGAATCTAAATGATGTTGATGATAGCTCTAGCTCCCACAACACCTTCTCAAGCTTGCCTCATGAACAGGAACAGTCCATTAAGACTTCCATTAGTGTGGGGAGTTTTCCTCAGGGGCAGGTTAGTACAAGCTCTGAAGATGTCCCTGTTATGCCAAATAATATGGTTGGTCATGCAGCAGAGACAAATATTGCTACATCCCAGGAGGAGTTGGAGAAAGCAGTGCAAGAAGATGTACAATCCGTTCCCATCTTAGATGCAGAACCAGGCGACCAGGTGTCCACAGCCACTTGTGGCAGTAATGAATTCAGTTTCTGTGATGCAAAAAGCACACAAGATCAAGTTCTCCAAGCAGAGTCTCAGTTTGAGTCCCCCGTTTTATCTGAGAGATCTAGTTCTAAAATCTCACTCACGCCTTCTTCAACTCCCATTGTGGCATTGACTTCATGGCTGGGATCTGTTAGTCAATTTGAATCAAAAGGCCATTTGGCAAACACTCCTGTGGAATCCTCTGCTTCAATGAGTGAAATTGAACCTTCCTCAGATTTAAAGCCCAATTCTCAGGGACAATCTGCTGCAAACACATTATTTGAAATAAGCCCAAAGCTACTTCTTGAAGTGGATGATTCTGGTTATGGTGGCGGTCCATGTTCTGCTGGAGCTACTGCAATTTTGGATTTTGTGGCAGAAGTTCTATCTGATTTTGTCACTGAACAAATGAAATCTACGCCACTAATAGAGGCAATTCTGGAAAGTGTCCCTTTATATGTTGATGCTGAATCGATCTTAGTTTTCCAGGGATTGTGCCTTAGTAGATTAATGAACTTTGTTGAAAGGCGTCTACTACGCGATGATGAGGAAAATGAGAAAAAGTTAGATAAGAGCCGCTGGTCCTTGAACTTAGATGCATTATGTTGGATGATAGTGGATCGTGTATATATGGGGGCTTTCCCCCGGCCTGCTGACGTATTGAAGACTCTGGAATTCCTGTTATCCATGTTACAATTGGCAAACAAAGATGGCCGAATTGAAGAGGCAGCTCCTACTGGAAAAAGCCTCCTATCAATTGGAAGAGGAAGCAGGCAGCTTGATGCCTATGTACATACAATGTTTAAGAATATGAATCGAATGATATTATACTGTTTCCTTCCCTCATTCTTGATCACTTTAGGAGAAGATGAACTTCTTTCAAGCCTTGGTTTGCAAATTGAACAGAAAATATTGTTTCTGCACAGTTCACCTGAAGATAGAGGTGTTGATATTTGCACAGTTCTACAGTTACTAGTTGCTCATAGACGGTTAATATTTTGTCCCAGCAATCTTGATACTGATCTTAATTGCTGCCTCTGTGTGAATCTGATATCTCTTCTGGGTGATGATAGACAAAATGCACAGAGCATTGCTGTTGATATTCTCAAGTACCTTTTGGTGCATCGCAGGGCTGCATTTGAGGACTTGCTCGTCTCTAAGCCCAATCAAGGCCTTCCTTTGGATGTTCTACATGGTGGATTTGACAAGATTTTAACTGGAAGCTTATCTGCATTTTATGAATGGCTCAGCATTTCCGAACAGGTTGTCAATAAAGTATTAGAACAATGCGCTGCAATTATGTGGGTGCAATACATTGCTGGTTCATCAAAGTTTCCTGGAGTGAGGATAAAGGGTATGGATGGTCGTCGTAAAAAAGAAATGGGGAGAAAATCAAGGGACAACTCAAAATTAGACCAAAGACATTGGGAGCAGGTAAATGAACGGAGAATTGCTCTTGAATTGGTTAGAGATGCAATGGCAACAGAATTGAGAGTTGTCCGCCAGGATAAGTATGGATGGGTGCTCCATGCTGAAAGCGAATGGCAGACGCATCTCCAGCAACTTGTGCATGAGCGAGGAATCTTCCCAATGTGCAAATCTGGGACAATTGGGGAGCCTGAATGGGAGCTTTGCCCTATTGAAGGTCCATACAGGATGCGCAAAAAGCTTGAAAGGAGCAAATTGAAGATTGATACCATTCAAAATGTTCTGCATGGACAATTTGAGTTAGGGGACTTGGAACTGTCAAAGGAGAGAACTGAAAATGAACTCAATGTTTATGATGAGTCAGACTCATTTTTTGATCTTTTAAATGGAAATGCAAAACAGGATTTTTCTGATGGTGAGATGTATGATGAATCAACTTTGAAAGAATCGGATGATGTAAAAGATGTGGCTTCTTGTAGAGCTGGATGGAATGATGATCGAGAAAGTAGTATAAACGAAACAAGTGTTTATTCTGCCGCTGAATATGGTGTTAAGTCCAGTGCTCCCTCCTTTCAAAGGACAGAGAGTGTTCAAGGAAAGTCAGATCTGGGGTCTCCAAGGCCATCTTCTTCAATGAGAATTGATGAAGTGAGAGTGCTGGAGGAAAAATTGGATAAGGAGTTAAATGATAATGGTGAATATTTGATTAGACCTTATCTGGAACCTCATGAAAAAATAAAGTACAAATATAACTGTGAAAGAGTTGTTGGTCTTGATAAGCATGATGGCATATTTCTGATTGGAGAATTATCATTGTACGTCATTGAGAACTTTTATATTGATGATTCTGGGTACATTTACGAGAAAGAAAGTGAAGATGATCTATCAGTAATTGATCAGGCATTGGGAGTAAAGAAAGATTTTTCCCTCAGTATGGATTCTCATTCCAAGTCAACTTCCTCCTGGAGTGCGACAGTAAAGGCACATGTAGGGGGGAGAGCATGGGCGTACAATGGGGGCGCTTGGGGAAAGGAAAAGGTGTATACTAGTGGTAATGTGCCTCATCTTTGGCATATGTGGAAGCTTAATAGTGTGCATGAGATTTTGAAGCGTGATTATCAACTCCGACCAGTTGCCGTTGAAGTATTTAGCATGGATGGTTGCAATGACCTTCTTGTCTTCCACAAACGGGAGAGGGAAGAAGTTTTTAAGAATTTGGTTGCCATGAATTTACCGAGAAACAGCATGTACGTTATTCACTGCCACCAACTATTCTATTTATCTTTCAGGGTTTTGCATATAATACTTATTTATTTGCACTCTTACTGACAGGTCAATAAGTAAATTGAACTATGAGTGTGGTGTTTTGCTTTGGATCTAATAGGCAAACCATCTAGAAGAATATCTCCATTTGAGAATTTTTTGGGCACAGTTTGAGTAATTGACCTTCATTATTATTCATTTTAAGAGTTCAAATAACCATTATATATGATAAAGTGATATCTCAAACTGGTTGTGGATTATTCATGGCTGCTTCTGAAATCATCTATAACTGGTCGCCAAAGTAATTTTTTCTTTAAACAAATGTCTTCGGCTTCCATAATTGCTCTTAGTCTTCATTTGGACAAGTGGTGTATTCGTTAATTGTGGGCCATTTAAACAGTAGGTGTCCCTGAGTGAGATCCCTTAGGTTTGTAGATGCATGGCTTCACCACTTGAGATACTGTGAGGAGAGCTGCAATTTTATTTTGTTATCAATTTTAAATTAATGCAGTATTTGAGACTTCGTAGAAAAGAGGACAAAGATGCTATGCAGATGTTGGTGGGTGTGTATTATGCCCATATTATCTCGTCTGAAGATACATATTCAGAATCCTATGTATGGTTGTCTCTGTATTTTTCATTCCATTTAAGCTACTTGTATAAGGACTCCAAGGTTCAGGAAGTATTCCTTCAGTTTAATTGTTGATAGTTTAAGATAAATGCGAGGAAGAAGATACATTATATGCGTTTTTACTTTTTTTTTTTGCATTTATGTTATTTTCATGTGTTGTTTACTATTCAAGACGTGAAGCACTTTTTAGCAGTTTGCTTGATTGCCATATAAACTTGAGGCTCTCTTTGTATGGTAGTTCTTCATTATGTTACCAAAGCTTTGGTGGTGGTTCTGTTGTTGGTTTTTCTTCCTTTTCATTTTTTTTCGAATAATTGTGTGCTTTCTCAGCCGACCCCGCATAGTGGTATAAGGGCTTAGTTCTAAACTTGCACATCAACAGGTTGGACACAACAATTTCGGGTTCAACAAAACCGGAAAGCAATGAAGGCAGTCGCCTTTTTAAGGTTATGGCGAAATCATTCTCCAAGAGGTGGCAAAATGGTGAAATTAGCAACTTCCAGTATCTAATGCATCTGAACACTTTAGCTGGCCGTGGATACAGTGACCTAACCCAATACCCAGTGTTTCCCTGGGTTCTGGCAGATTATGAAAGTGAGAATCTGGACTTTTCAGATCCCAAAACATTCCGTAGGCTAGACAAACCAATGGGGTGTCAAACACTAGAAGGAGAAGATGAGTTTAGGAAAAGGTTGGCCTTTTATTTGCTGATAAGCTACTTCTGAGGCTATTAACTATCTTCATTTCTGTTTTACATGCTTTTCTCCATTTCACTGGGATCCTATTTGATTTGTGTTTGTTCATTTTCTTTCTCTGTCAGGTATGAGAGCTGGGATGATCCAGAAGTTCCTAAATTTCATTATGGTTCTCATTATTCTAGTGCTGGGATTGTCCTTTTTTACCTAATACGCATGCCGCCATTCAGTACTGAGAACCAGAAGCTACAGGGTGGACAGTTTGATCATGCTGATCGTCTATTCAATAGTATCAGGGATACATGGTTTAGTGCTGCAGGAAAGGGTAACACGTCAGATGTTAAGGAATTGATTCCGGAATTCTTTTATCTGCCAGAATTTCTGGAAAATAGGTTCAATCTTGACTTGGGTGAGAAACAATCAGGAGAGAAGGTTTGTCTGTTCTGTTGGAAAATTGCTATTTTTTTCCTTTTGATTCACTGGATAACATTGATTCTAATTGCATGTGAATGTTTGGTAGGTTAATGACGTGTTGTTACCTCCTTGGGCAAAAGCCAGTTTTAGAGAGTTCATCAGGAAGCATAGGGAAGCATTGGAGTCTGACTATGTTTCAGAGAATCTGCATCACTGGATAGACCTTATCTTTGGGTATAAGCAGAGAGGGAAGGTAAGTAAGTTTTCATTTTTGTTTCTGTAATTCTTAATTTTCTTTAACATATGCTTTCCTCTTTTTTTGAAGTATGACATTGGGAATTTTGTGTTTGAATGTCAGGTATTTCGTAATCTATCTGATGCATAGGTCTTGATTATCCTTATTTAATGTCCATCACAATAAAACCAGATAGTGGGACATGGTTCTGAATTTGATCACAATTCCGATATTAATCATTCTTTTTCTTGCAGTTTCCTTCTTGTACTAATTTGCCTTTTCATCTGTTGCATTGCGCCAGAGATATAATATAAGAAATTGTTAGTATGGAAATCTTAGAAGTCCAATTTGATGAAGTTGTCTTCCTTTATTGTTTGATCAGTGCCATGCATTTAAGGCAATCCACTACATTACTTTTATTAGTTGCCATTCACACATTAATTGAAGACTTATTTCTACTGCTACCAAGTATTTCAGTTAATACAAAATGGAAACCTATTCAGACAAGTATATGTTCAGTATCCATGCTGCTCTCTTAATGACTTTTATCTTCTTTATTTTGAAGTACATGTCAATTGATTTTTCATATTCGTTTTGCTTTTAAATGACAGGCTGCTGAAGAAGCGGTAAATGTCTTCTATCATTATACATATGAAGGCAGTGTTGATATTGACTCTGTTACAGATCCTGCAATGAAAGCCTCTATTTTAGCACAGATTAATCACTTTGGACAAACACCGAAACAACTATTCCTCAAGCCCCATCCCAAAAGGCGGTCTGAGAGAAAACTGCCTCCTCATCCACTCAAGCACTCTTTGCATCTCATTCCTCATGAGATCCGTAAGAATTCTTCTTCTATATCTCAGATAGTCACTTTCAATGACAAGATTCTCGTGGCTGGAGCAAATAATTTGCTGAAACCCAGAACATATGCCAAATATGTTGCATGGGGTTTTCCTGATCGTAGTTTAAGGTTTATTGGCTATGATCAAGATAGGCTTCTTTCTACTCATGAGAATCTTCACGGAGGAAGCCAGATACAATGCGCCAGTGCTAGCCATGATGGTCAGATTCTGGTTACTGGGGCAGATGATGGATTGGTTTGTGTTTGGAGAATTTTCAAAGATGGACCTCGTACTCTAAGACAACTGCAGTTGGAGCAGTCACTTTGTGCCCACACAGCCAAAATAACATGCCTTCATGTTTGTCAGCCTCACATGATGATTGTGAGCGGATCAGACGATTGTAGTGTCATAATATGGGATCTTAGCTCGTTGGTTTTTGTAAGGCAGCTTCCTGAGTTCCCTTCTCCAGTTTCGGCAATATACGTGAATGATTTGACTGGGGAAATTGCAACTGCAGCTGGTGTCACACTTGGTATTTGGAGCATCAATGGTGACTGCCTTGCAGTGGTCAACACATCACAACTTCCATCTGATTTCATATTATCGCTTACTGGATGTACCTTTTCTGATTGGATGAATACTAATTGGTATGTCTCTGGTCACCAGAGTGGGGCTGTTAAGATCTGGAAAATGGTTCACTGCTCTGAGGAGTTTGGCAAAGCAAAAATGACCGGAAATCTGACTGGGGGTTTAGTGCTGGGGGATAAAATGCCTGAATACAAGTTGGTTCTGCACAAGGTACTGAAGTTTCACAAGCATCCAGTCACTGCCCTCCACCTTACAAGCGATATAAAACAGTTGCTGAGTGGTGACTCTGGGGGGACTTTGGTTTCATGGACGCTGCCGGATGAAAGCTTGAAATCTTCAACTAATCAGGGGTGATTATGACAACTGAACGAGTATTTTGTATTAAGGCTAACTGCGGCCTGCTTTTGTTTGTTTGTGTCCCTGAACAAGTTCTCCTTCCATTTGGCAAAGAAGGGGGCTTCCACTAAGGTGGCTTGTCAGCTTGAACTCAATGGGACGCAGGAGTGCTGGCGAGGCAATGTGACAGACTACTGATCTTCTGACATTGGGGGACTCCTCATGTCTTGGAATCTAGTGAAGTATAAAATCTCCTGAGTTAATATTACCTCATGTCTTGGAGATTAGCACTCAGCCGAAGGGCAGGCGAGCGAGTGCTTGATATGTTGCCTGCTTGGAGGTTTCTGGGGGGATGTGGCGTCTTGACTATTGAAAGAGAAAGGTGCCTACTGTCCGCCGAGGTGTATTGTACATAAGTAAAACGAAAGTCATAATGAGGTTGTATAGTAGGAACACTGTTGTTTAAGATTGGAATTCTGTTACCGGGAAAATGGTTGGGCTAAGTTTTGTTTCAAGGATTGATTGAACCACTGAAGAGAGTATTCTTTTGGCCGTAATTCGTTTTCCATGTGTGGACTAGGATGCAGGGGCAATGTTCCGTTTTGTTTTTAAGTTATCACGTGTACAATTCTTTCTTGTTCCGTGGTTAAAGAAAGAAAAAATGGAGTGTGGGTTTAACCCATTCTCTGGTTGCCACAGCTTGGAATGGAAATGTATGTTGGTTCCCGTTTCCTCTTCTCTAATCATTTACAATTTTCTTAAAATTGCTTCTTTAATTAACATTAGGGGCCGAATATGTTTATTTCTCCCAAGTGTAGTTTAATTATGATTTGATTTTGGTTCTAACTATTTAATTAATTATATATTTTACCATATGATCTTGTCTGCTGGGATTCCTTTGGTTCGAATTACTTGCCCTGCAGTTGGCAAATTTTTTTTTTCTTCCCAAAAAGAGCAGAAAAGAGATCCAATCATTGAAAGCTGCAGATGATATACATTAATACTTGTAATGAATCCGATAAAAATGAAGAAAGGTAAGAGTATTAAAGTGATAAAACCAAAACTTAGCGAGCCCCATCCCATCATAGTGATATGATAAAACCAAAACAAAACCCACAAAAATGTTTTTTTCCGTTGCCGGGAATCGAACCCGGGTCTCCTGGGTGAAAGCCAGATATCCTAACCGCTGGACGACAACGGAATTTGTTTCTTATTCTAACTGTAAAGAATACAAATAAGACGAAACTACAAAGACTGGTTATGCCATCTTCTTTCTCGCATTCACATGCACACAGCCAACTAAGAGCAATGGCTTCTTGGAGTTATAGCCAACAGGTTTTCTTCAGCCCCGCTTACCCCACTTCCTGGGCAACCCAGAAGAATCCACTGCCGAAAAACCCCATTAAAACCCTTTCCCTCAAAAAAATTTGTCGAAAGGGAAGCCTTAGTGAAGCTTTTGAATCACTCGTCAATAATGTAATTACCCAAAACTTTTCTCAGAAACGTCTTGTTGATGCCTATTCCTTACTTCTTGAGCTTTGTGCTACCCAAAAAGCCCTGTCACAGGGCCAGCAAATTCATGCTTTGGTTCTGAAATCAAACTTTCTTGATGCTTTATCGTTTTTGGATACCAAGCTTGTTTTATTGTATGGGAAATGCGGTTCTTTGTTGGATGCCAAGAAAGTGTTTGATGGATTACCTGAGCTAAACATTTTTGCATGGAATGCTATGATTGGTGCTTGTGTTATAAATGAGCAACCTTTGGGAGCGTTAGAATTGTTCGCGGAAATGCGGGTCTTTGACTTACCTCTTGATGCTCATACTTTTTCTTCTGTATTAAAGGCATGTGCTTCGATTAAAGATTTGCGTTGCGGGTCTGAAATGCATGGATTAGCAATTAAATTGGGGTTCTTGTATAATGTCTTTGTGGTCAATTCACTTGTGGGAATGTATGCTAAGTGTAATGATGTCCATGCAGCACACCTTCTGTTCAGTAGAATGTCCTTTAGAGAGGATGTTGTGTCATGGAATTCTATAATTTCTGCATACTCATCAAGTGGGATGAGTGCAAAAGCTTTGAAAATCTTTGAAGAAATGTTAAACGCTGGTGTCAATCCCAGCACTTACACATTTGTGCCTGTCCTTCAGTCCTGTGAGGAGCTAGCATTTGAGAAAGTGGGCATGGGAATTCATGCTATAGTTCTGAAGTCAGGTCATTATCTTGACACCTATGTTGCAAATTCTTTGATAGTTATGTACACAAAAAACATTAGAATGAATGAAGCTGCAAAAATTTTTACTGACATCAAGGAAAAGGATAATATTTCCTGGAATTCGATGATATCAGGGTACGTGCAAAATGGATTTTATCATGAAGCAATCAATTTGTTTTGTGAGATGAAAAATATGGTTCAGAAACCTGACGAGATTTCTCTAGTAAGTATGCTTGCCGCCTTTGGAAGATCGGCAAATGTAATGCATGGAATGGAAATTCATGCTTTCGCTTTGAAAAATACAATGGACTGCAATGTGCTGGTAGGAAACTCAATTATGGACATGTATGCAAAGTGTGGAAGGTTCGACTACATGCACTGTGTTTTTGATAGGATGCCTTATAAAGACTATGTTACTTGGACAACAATAGTTTCTGGTTATGCTCAGAACAATATTCCTGTGAAGGCATTGCAATTGTTTCGAAAAATAAACTTTGAAACTGTGGAGGTTGACTTATTGATGATCGGAAGCCTTCTTCTTGCTTGTGTTGATTTGAAGTGTGATTCATTTGTGAAACAAATTCATGGTTTTGTCATGAGAAGAGGTTTTAATGATCTAGTTATGGAGAATAGTCTTATTAAAGCCTATGGGGACTGTCAAAACATAAATTATGCATCAAATGTTTTCAGATTTATCAAAGTTAAAAATGTTGTGTCCTTCACAAGCATGATGTCTTGTTATGTCAATAATGGATTATCGAATGAAGCTCTCCACCTTGTCCCTAATATAATAGGAAATGAAATCGAACTAGATTTTATTGCAATACTGAGTATCCTCACTGCTGCTGCAGATTTTTCAGCATTGAAGAAAGGAAAAGAGATACATGGCTTCCTACTCAGGAAGGGGTTTATTGTTGAAGGTCCTATTGCCAGCTCTCTTGTGGATATGTATGCTTGCTGTGGGACTTTGGATGACTCTCATAAGATCTTCAATTGTACCTTAAATAAAGATTTACCTATATGGACAAGCATGATCTGCGCATATGGAATGCATGGTCTTGGTAAGGTAGCCATTGAGTTATTTAGGAGGATGGAAGGTGAGAATCTACTTCCTGATCTTATTACATTTTTGGCTGTTCTTTATGCGTGTAGCCATTCGGCTTTGGTGGAAGATGGCAAAAATATGTTCGAGTATATGCAACATAAGTATAAATTGGAGCCCTGGGCAGAACACTATACTTGTATGGTGGATATTCTTGGCCGTGCGAATTACTTGGAAGAGGCATTTCAATTTGTGAACACGATGAAGATGGAGCCTACAGCTGCTATCTGGAGTACTCTCCTTGCTTCTTGCCGAGTTCACTCAAATGAAAGAATTGGTGAAATTGCTGCTAGTAAACTTCTGGAATTGGATCCAGATAATCCAGGGAATTATGTACTTGTGTCTAATGCATATTCTGCAACAGAGAGATGGGAAGATGCGGAGCAAGTGAGATTAACAATGAAAGGAAAGGGGCTGAAGAAGGATCCTGCATGTAGTTGGATAGAGATTGGCAATAAGTGCTACGTGTTCATTGCCCATGACAGGTCACATCCAGAGTCTGTTGAAATTAACCGAAATTTGGATCAGATTACTGAGAAATTGTCTAGAGAAGGAGGGTATGTGGCTCAGACTAAACATGTTTTGCACAATTTAGAGGAGAAAGAAAAAATCAAGTCACTTCATGGACATAGTGAACGTTTGGCTATTTCATATGGTTTACTTAAGACTGCTTATGGAACCCCAATAAGAATTACCAAGAACCTTCGGATCTGTGGTGATTGCCATACTTTCACTAAGCTAATCTCAAAGTATCTTGCACGGGAAATTATAGTTCGGGATGCCAACCGATTTCATCATTTCAGGGATGGGGTTTGTTCCTGTGGAGATTTCTGGTGACTCTCAATTCTCAATTCACGTCATTAGATCATGAAGCATCTGCTATTTGTGAATAGTCGAAGCTATATTGATGTTAGAGCTCAATTGCAAAACAATCAAGGCCCCCCTCCTTGAACCTCCTATCTGTTGTATTCATTTAAAGGCTTTCCAACAATCCCTCTCTGCTCTGCATCAGAAAAACCAGAACAATGCTTAAACAGCTTTGCTTCCAAGTTGTAACTTGTAAATAGTATAGCGTTAAAGAATCACTTCTTTAATGCAAACCCAAGGGCAAGGCTCCTGGAGTATATAACCTGACTTCTGCTATAGCTTGTGTAGTTAGGTGACTTCTTTCACTGCTCAGCAAGCAAGCACATCTCATGCTGTCGAAACTACACAGAGTCCGCCAATCTTCTCCTCATTCATCCTCAAGATTCTTTCATTTCAACATTTCTTTTAAAGATTTCAAGTGGCAGAAGGCCCCCAAACTTAGGAACGAAGAATGTGTTTGCTGTTTGTGATTCTATAGACAAATTGCGAAGTGAGAATGCTGGCAGTATTTGATCATGGAGTGACCAAGTGCCTAGAAGTTTTGAAGAGGCATAAATCGCTTTGCTTCATTATCAGCTTTTTGTTTATGCTGAACTCATCTGGCCAGAAGTATATTGGGGAGAGTTCTCTAAATTGCCAGTTAGTTATGAAAAATTCTCTCATATTGTCACATAATTTTGGTCCCAAGCGGGATTTGTATGGCACTGAATTCGTGATTTATCCAAGTTATTTGGTGTTGTGGATGATATCTTCTGCTTGTTTCAACAAGGTCATATTGAGAATGTAGCTCGTTTGGATCAACAGTATGGAATGGTGATGTGCTATCTAACAATGGTTTTAAAAAACTAAGAAAATGAGAATTTTTCAAAAATAATAATTTTTTATGGGTTATAGCACACGTTTTTCCCCCAAAACTGAATATTTCAAAACTTGTTGTTGATGGCTGTTTTCGTGCCTTTTTTGCACTCATATGATATGGCAATGTGCTATCTATTGAATGGTGCAATAAAAAATCAAATTTATAAATTTTGAAAAATGACCATTTTTCGTGGATTACACCTCATTTTTTTTGCCAAAAATGGCAAATTTGAAAAACTTGCCTTCGGTGGCCACTTTCGTGCAGCTTTTGCACTCATATGAAATGGTGACGTGACATCAAATGAATGGTCTAAAAAAGTGAAAAATAAAAATTTTAAAAAATGATAATTTTTTATTCGGTTATAAAACACGTTTTTTTTTTGCCAAAAATGAAAATTTTCAAAAAGTTGCCGTTGGTGTCCCTTTTCGTGCCCTTTTTTGCAATCATATGAAATGGCTATGTTCTATCTAATGATTTGTGCAATAAAATAAAAAAATTAAATTTTCGAAAAATGACAATTTTTTGTAGGTTATAGCACACGTTTTTCTTGCCAAAAACGTCAAATTTGAAAAACTTGTCGTCGTTGGCCATTTCGTGTCCTTTTTGCACTCATATGAAATGGTGATGCGCTATCTAATGAATGGTGTAAAAAAGTGAAAAATTAAAAAATTTGAAAAATGAACATTTTTTGTGGGTTATATAGCACACGTTTTCTGCAAAAAAAAATTAAAATCTTGTCATCGGTTGCCATTTTCGTGCCTTTTTTTCACTCATATGAAATGGTGATGTGCTATCTAAGGAATTGTGTAATAAAAAGGCAAATTTATAAAATTTGAAAAATGACAATTTTTCGTGGATTATAGAACATGTTTTTTTTTCCCAAAAATGTCAAATTTGAAAACTTGCCGTCGGTGGCCATTTTCGTGTGATTTTTTGCACTCATACATGGTGATGTGCTATCTAATAAATTGTATAAAAAAGTGAAAAATTAAATTTTTTAAAAAATGACCATTTTGTGGGTATAACACAAGTTTTTTTTGCTGAAAACGGAAAATTTCAAAAACTTGCCTTCGATGGCAATTTTCATGATGTTTCTTGTACTCATATGAAATGGTGATGTGCTATCTAATAAATGGTGCAACAAAAAGTCAAATTTATAAATTTTTAAAAATGACAATTTTTCGTTGGTTATAACACACGTTTTTTTTGCCAAAACGGTAAATTCGAAAAACTTGACGTCGGTGGCTACTTTCGTACTTATTTTACACTCATATGAAATGGTGATGTGCTATCTAACAATGGTTTTAAAAAATTGAGAAAGTGAGATTTTTCAAAAATGACAATTTTTTGTGGATCATAGCACACGTTTTTCTCCTAAAATCGAATATTTCAAAACTTGTTGTTGATGGCTGTTTTCGTGCCTTTTTTTGAACTCATATGATATGGCAATGTGCTATCTATTGAATGGTACAATAAAAAGTCAAATTTATAAATTTTGAAAAATAACCATTTTTTGTGGGTTATAGCTCACGTTTTGGGGGGAAAATGCTCATTTTTAAAAAAACGTGTGTTATAACCAACGAAAAATGGTCATTTTTAAAATTTTGAAAATTTGACTTTTTATTGCACTATTTATTAGATATCACATCACCATTTCATATGAGTGCAAGAAACGGTATGAAAAAGGCCACCGACGGCAAGTTTTTGAAATTTTCCATTTTCGACAAAAAAATGTGTGTTGTAACCCACAAAAATGGCCATTTTTAAAAAATTTTAATTTTTCACTTTTTTACACCATTAATTAGATAGCACATCACCATTTCGTATGAGTGCAAAAATGACACGAAAATGGCCACCGACGACAAATTTTCAAATTTGACATTTTTGGCAAAAAAACATGTTCTATAACCCACGAAAAATGGTCATTTTTCAAATTTTATAAATTTACCTTCTTATTGCACAATTCTTTAGATAACACATCACCATTTCATATGAGTGAAAAAAATGGCACGAAAATGGCAAATGAAGACAAGTTTTTAAAATTTTCTTTTTTTGGCAAGAAAACGCGTGTTATATAACCAACAAAAAAATGTTCATTTTTCAAAAATTTTAATTTTTCACTTTTTTACACAATTAATTAGATAGCACATCACCATTTCATATGAGTGCAAAAATGGCATGAAATGGAAAACGATGACAAGTTTTTCAAATTTCACGTTTTTAGCAAGAAAAACGTGTGCTATAATCCACAAAAAATTGTCATTTTTCAAAAATTTAATTTTTCCTTTTTATTGCACAAATCATTAGTTAGAGCATTGCCATTTTATATGATTGCAAAAAATGGCACGAAAACGGCCACCAACGGCAACTTTTTGAAAATTATCAGTTTCGACAAAAAAAAACGTGTGTTATAAACCACAAAAATTGTAATTTAAAAAAAAAAATAATTTTGCACTTTTTTACACTATTCATTAGATAGCACATCACCATTCGTATTAGTGCAAAAATGACACAAAAATAACCACCGACGACAAGTTTTCAAATTTGACATTTTTGGCAAAAAAAACATGTTCTATAACCCACGAAAAATGGTCATTTTTTAAATTTTATAAATTTGCCTTTTTATTGCACAATTCCAAAGATAGCACATCAACATTTCATATGAGTAAAAAAAGGCATGAAAATGACAACCGATGGCAAGATTTTAAAATTTTCTTTTTTTGGCAAGAAAATGTGTGTTATATAACCCATAAAAAATGGTCATTTTTCAAAATTTTTAATTTTTCACTTTTTTACACCATTCATTAGATAGCACATCAACATTTCATATGAGTGTAAAAAGGGCACGAAATGGCCAACGACGACAAGTTTTTCAAATTTGACGTTTCTGGCAAGAAAAACGTGTACTATAACCAACAAAAAATGGTCATCTTTCGAAAATTTAATTTTTCCTTTTTATTGCACAAATCATTAGATAGAACATTGTCATTTCATATGATTGCAAAAAAGGCAAGAAAACGACCTTGTTGATGGCAAGTTTTTCAAATTTGATATTTTTGGCAAAAAAACGTGTGTTATAACTCACGAAAAATGGTCATTTTTTAAAAATTTTAATTTTGAACTTTTTTACACCATTCATTAGGTAGCACATCACCATTTCATATGAGTGTAAAATAGGCACGAAAATAGCCACGGACGGCAAATTTTTGAAATTTGGCGTATTTAGCAAAAAAACGTGTGCTATAACTTACGAAAAATAGTCATTTTTTAAAATTTTATAAATTTGCCTTTTTATTGCACAATTTATTAGATACCACATCACCATTTCATATGAGTGCAAAAAACGGCACGAAAATAATCAACGATGGCAAGTTTTTAAAATTTTCTGTTTTGGCAAAAAGGGTCATTTTTAAAAGGTTTTAATTTTTCACTTTTTTACACCATCCATTAGATAGCACGTCACCATTTCATATGAGTGTAAAAACTGCACGAAAATGGCTACCGACGGCAAGTTTTTCAAATTTGACGTTTTTTGCAAAAAAAAAACGTGTAACCCTCGAAAAATGATCATTTTTCAAAATTTATAAATTTGTTTTTTTTATTGCACAATTCATTTGATAGCACTTCTCTATTTTATGTGAGTGCAAAAAACGGCACGACAACGGCCACCGATGGTAAATTTTTAAATTTTTCGTTTTAGGCAAAAAAAACGTGTGTTATAACCCACAAAAAACGGTCATTTCTCAAAATTTAAAAATTTTCATTTTGTTACACCATTCATTCATGTCATTTTTTGCATTCACCAATATTGGTAATGTACTATCTAGTGAATGTTGTTAAAAAAATAAAAAGGTAAATGTTTTGAAAAATCATTATTTTTCGTGGGCTATAACCCACTTTTTTTAGCTGAAAATGGCAATACTAAAAAATTGGCTATTATGTATTATTTTTTTGAACCCACCTATATTGGTAATGTGCTATTAGTGAATTGTGTCAAAAAAAATATAAATGTAATTTTTTTGAAGAATTATCATTTTTCGTGGCTACTTAAGTTTTTTAGGCTAAAAACGACATTAATAAAAAATTGGCTATTGTGGACAGTTTTTATTTCCTTTTTTTGCACACCCCTCTATTGGTAATGTGCAATCTAGTGAACAGTGTTGAAAAAAATAGAAATGTAAACTTTTTGAAAAATTATCATTTTTTGTATGCACGTTTTTTTGCTAAAAACGGCAAGAGTCAAAAAATAGCTATTGAGAACTGTTGTCATGTCATTTTTTTCACCCACCTATATTGGTAATGTACTATCTAGTGAACTATATTAAAAATAAAAATGTAAATTTTTTAAAAAATCATCATTTCTAGAGGGCTATAACCTACACTTTTTAGCTTAAAATGGCAATATATAAAAATTGATTATATTGGACTATTTTCATGTCATTTTTTGCATCCACCTATATTGGTAATGTGGATATTTAGTAAATAGTATTTAAAATATATATATATATATAATTTTTTAAAAAAATCATCATTTTTTGTGTACTATAATTTAGAAAATCAAGCTCCAATTTTATTATAAACCAATTCCCTTGTCTCTGTACTGTGAACCAATTGTATGCCATTTTGACTAACAACATGACATTTATCCTTGTTATTTGGTTTGAACACTGGAAAGGTGTAATATCCCGCCTAGGAGTTCCAAGTCCTTAAGATTGATGAGTAGTCTAAGAAGGAATCTGGATTTCCCAGATCAGGGAGCTCGGCAAATTTGTCTCGGTATTGACAAAAAAAAAAATTTTGTGATATAAGGAGACAAGTTTTGGTTCTCTCACTATATTATATGACTACTATTCCTTACTCTTAGGGGTGTTAAACTCGTGAGCTACTTGCGAGTAGCTTGGTCAACTACTCGACTCGAACTCAATTTGACCGAGTTCGAGTCGAGCTCGAGCTCAAATTACATGTACTCGAGTAGCTCGCGAGCTACTCGAGTATATATATATATATTTTTTTTAATTTTTAATATTTATATTTATATTTAGTCCCTGTAGTTTAATAAATTATAATTTAATTTATTTATAATTATATTTTAATCCTTAATTTATAGTAAATTATAATTTGACCCATTAAATTTTAAAAAATTACAAATACATCCTATAATTTTTATAAAAAAAATTTAAAAAAATTTAAAAAAAATAAAATAATAAAATACTCGAGCTCGATCGAGCTACTCGCGAGCTCGATTGCTCTTAGTCGAGCTCGAGTTCGAGCTCGATTAATGGAGTTCGATCGAGCTCGAGTAGATTTTTTTTTTTAATGAGATACTAGATTAGGGTTGTAATGTAGCTAGACTCGGGTCGATTACACCCCTACTTACTCTACATTAATCACATGTTAAACATACATTCCCTTTCGCAGAGGGAAATGATAACACAACAACTGTCAGCCGCTGGAGCAAGCATTACTTGAAGCGTTGGAAGACATAAACATAAATCTCCAATTTCGTTTTTAGGTGTGTGTGTGTGTGTTAAAATCAAGTTTAGCTGGCAGAGTAGAGTCTGTAGACTGTAGAGATGCATGACAAAAGACTGCGGGGTGCAGTTGTGAGACCATTTAGTGCTGTTATTGGGGCTGAGAGTGTGCATACCAAGGGGGAAACCAAAAGGTTTAGCATCTATCATCTACTAGAATCCAGATTCCAGACTGATCTCACCAGAATCAAAGTAAGGACCACTCTACAAATCTACTAAATACTATCAATTTATCTTGCATTCAATTCTACATTAACTCTTCTTCTCTACTTCTGTTGTGTTCACTTTAGTAGAGTAAGAATTAACTGAGTTCAGATTTGAATAACCTACTCTTTTTTTCTTTTTTTTTTCCTAAAATGAAAGGAAAGTCTTATTATTATTATTCATCTTGTAGTAGCATCCTCTTAATACTATCATTTGTTTGCTATAATTGAAAAAATGTACTCCAACCCGGCCCCTATTTTGAGACATGGTATTCTCTGCCCAAAATTATTTTATTATATTTTGTTTTACATTGAAATTACATATTTTGCTTTACATTAAAATTACGATGGTTCACTTATCTTTTAGTTAGAATTTAATAATTATAAAGTGAATTTAATGATATTTATAATTTTAATCCCTAATTTTAGTTAAACTACATCGTTTTAATCATTAAACATAATAAGACAGAATAATATTGAACATAAGATCTGGTCAACTATCTTGACTATATATGCAATGTTAGGCTCCGTTTGGATGAGTTATTTTTGGATTATATCATGATTTTTTTTTCTTGGGATTTGTTATGACAAAATAATATTTTGATAGTGTTTGGAATGAATGATTTTATTTTGTTAGGATTTGTATTGGAGATTTTTTTATTAATAAAAGTTTGAAATTTAAATTTGAATTAGCATTTTATTAGTTTATTTTGGTGGAAATTGTGTTAGGAAGAATTGTTTATTATTAAAATTTAAAATTCAATATTTTATTTATAAACATTACTGTAGCAAAAATAATTATTGTATCATTGTTTTGTGTTTTAAAAATTTTGATGAAAAAGTTGAACAAAACAAACACCTCATTTTGCAATTGTGAAATAAATCACAAATTTTTCACCATCCAAACAGACCCTTAATACTCCAAGTCTCCAACCCCCTATTTTGATTAAAAACAAAGGAAAAGGTTAACCTCACAATTATGCAAAACAAATTAGAGAATGAATGTTGAGGGATCAAAAACAGTGATTGGAAAATTTTGGTTTAGAATTACAGGTCCAGGTCCGCATATGAAGAGAAGAGAATTCAGATAAACGTACGTTTGAACTCATGTACAAAGCAAAAATACAAAACAATAATTGCAAACACAAACATTGCTGGTACGCTACCGAACCTTTTTTTTACCAAATTAAAGCTTAGTAGCCTAGTTTAGCGAGCAGCGACCTCTCATCAGTCACCACTCACCATCCCCACCCTGTCCGGCCGCCCTAGTACTCAAGCCTTCCACCACCTGTCATATATATATATATATATATATGCATATAGTGTATAGATAGATATATAAGCCTATATATATAGTACGTGTGGTAGCTTCTTTACGGCACTTTATCCTTCATTTATCTCTCTCTCTCTCTCCCCTTCAAGTCTAACCAGGAGGCTTTAGTTCACTGTTTGCAAATGTGAAACAACAGTACTACGTACTGACCTTTAATCTTAATGTGATACTCAATGTTCTCTCCCGGCCCCTATATAAACCCGGGATCCCCTCCTCGTCATATATATTTTCATTCTTATCTCCTCTCCTCTTTTCATTTCCCATGCATATATATATATATATATATATATTTCTCTCTTCCATGGAGTTGCATGCCTCTTCTTGATTTTCTTGATTTCTTCTTCGACGCTGCATTTGTTTTGTTTTAAGAATTAATACTGTAGATAGATTAAGGATTGTTGTTTGCACAAGTTTCCTTTGCATATTCTCATTAGCCTTTATCACTTTCCTTTGCATTAATCTTTTGATACTGAGAGATTTAATTTGGAAGAGAGTTAATTTCTTCAAAATTAATAAGTAATTAATTTTCTTGTGAGCGGAGATGCTGTCGGAATAATAAGGTGCAATGCAACACAGTAAAAGTCTACAAGGGAAAAAGTGAAGCTGCCAGCATGATCTATCCAGGGTTAGAAATCTAGAAATCTGAAAATGTAAATCTAAGCAGCAGTAACAGTAGAAAGAAAGAAAGGAAGGAAGATTCAAAAGCAGAATAGTAAAATGCTAACCCTAGCTAGGTCATGCTCTGACAGCCTCACTCCTTCCTCTTTGGGGACCCAACAGAGATTCCCAGACATCCTTTCTTTTTGGGTCTACAGCTTCCGTAACAGTAACAGGTCCTCTTTGAGTTTGAGTACTCACTGTGCCTATATTCTTCTCTTTCCCGATCCGGATCTATCATCTATGGGACGGTACGTATAACATATTACAATCAATGTCTAAATAAATTACTTGATAACTTTTCCTTGTCACCCACCGCTGCTTTTTTATGTTTATTTTGTTTATATTCTGTATCTGTCTGCATAATTATTAACTCTGTGATTTTGGTGTAAAAATTAAACATGGTACAGTATTATCAACAGAAAATTTCCCTTGTTTCTTGGACTTATATGAAAGCAAGATCTGATAACTAAAAGAACAAAATGCGAACATTGGTCTCATCTTCGGGCTGTGGCTGGTTAGAAGAAACAAGTTCAGAGGAGGCAGAAGCACTCCATCTCCATGTCCTCCATGGTCAGTAGACTCTGTAGAGCTGTTTAAAACCCCCGCAGGTTTATTTCTTGCTTTTTTTTTTAATTTTTAAATAAAATATAATGGTGGGGTGGTGAAAGAAAGAGGAATTTTCAAAGCGAAAATGAGAAATTGAATCCATCATTTTGAGCAATTTAATCGCTCATCTTTTGGTTTTACTTCAACGACCACTTTGTTGTCATCTTTCAATATCCTGTAATTAATATTTCGATTTATGTAGATATTTATTTCTATTTTTAAATCGCCTTTGATGGTAAGCTTAGCACCAGATCTAAAAAATATAAGCCTTTTGAGGGTATATTGTAGGAATGAAGGCGTCATGAATCTTTGTAGGAGAATCAATACTTGCAGAATTTTATTTTTATTTTTTTAATGACTTTAACCGTATCAATAAAGAATGCCTTTATTTAAGGACTGCATTTCTACATTGATTGCAAACCTTCATTTTAAGACAAGGCATGCGTGGACGTTCTAGTTCCAGCCTTCCAGGTGAGATGTCGCTTGTTGAGTTGTTGGCCCTTTACAAACTTGGATACAGACAGACCTATCGATCTCACCTGCTAAAAGATAAAAGGAATTGCTTCAAATTAACTTTTTAAAAATTCAAATTACCAGAGCTTAATTAGAACCATCAATCAGCAGAAGAAAGATGAATTAATTTGCTCAGGTAAACAAAACAGTGCTCGGGAAAAATAATAAATTAAGATTACTTGTAGATCATCAGAAGAATACTTGTGTCTAAAAATGCCATTATTAATTATATCTTTCGATTTGAGTTCACTACTACTAGAGAGATACGTTGATAATGAGCAGCTTATAGACAGCTAGGAACTGTGAATGACAGCTTTAATTCAAACAAGTAGCAGAATTTAATTAAATGCTTTGGTACATAAATTAACCCCAATGTCAAAATGTAACATCTTGGCCGGTCGTATTCAAGTTCTGGAGGCGCTGCTCTTAAATATATAGTTCATAAATGGTTAATGCATGGAGAGACCACCAATAAACATACATAGTCAAAACTCAAAACTACTCATCGCATGGATTGTTAAAATGCATATTATCCCCTGATCTCAATTGATGCGCCTTAAACCGCTTTTGGGCTTCGTTATTTTCTCAATTCTCGTGTCTTGCACAAGAATGTGTGATTGATTAAAACAGCAGCAGTTCATGTTTAGTACGTATAATTAATATCCATGGACGTCTAAAGTGATTAATACTGGTTAGTGCAAGAGTACTTAGCATGGTATGCATGCATTGTTGATGTCCCATTCTAGCCAAATGTTTCGGGAACTTTTCTTGAGAACAAAAAAATTTCCTATTTTTTGATATTTTGACAAAAGGGTGTGACTCACCTTTGGGTTGTATATACTATAATCTGCTCAAAACTTACCAAAGCCAAAGGTATCAAACCGAGATCATGAAAACAACAAAATGTCAAAATCGTACTAGTAGTAACATTATTAAAAAGGAAATGGTGTACATCACTTTTATAATTTCCAGTATCAGATGGATCGGCTTTACAGATTAGGGTCCTATATATATCAATTACTTAAACCAGTGTAATGTCTTAGAGAATTGCTTTTTGTGTATAGCAGAAAGCAAGGGTGGGGAATCGCAGGAGGGGCACACACCCGACAAATGGCATTCCATTTTGGTAAAGAAAAAAGCTATATATCCTCATTCAACAAATTAAAAGTAAAGATACCCAAGTAGGAATGAGTACATTTCATGCAAAACCAAAATCTTTTTTATAGTTATTATTATGTTAGAGATAGTAAGTCACATGAGGTGAGGTAGCTAAGCTAGCTAAGAATATATATATATATATATATATAAAAGATGCCTTTTCTTTCTCCATTAAACATGCATCTTAGTATATAGATCAACTAGAAGAAGCCATGCAATGCAAAAATGGTCCCCTATGGCTATGGCTGTGGCCACCATGTGTTATACTCTCTCGCTCTCTCAGGCTGATGGTTGCTCTGGGATAAGGGAGATTAGAGGGAGGCGTGGGGTGGGGTGGGGGGAAATGTTAGCACAGATGGAAAGATTATAAGAGGAGGGCATCCCAAAGTTAAAGTTAAAAGTATAGGTAGAATTTAGGAAGTCTCGGTTGCTTGTCTGCATGGTGTGGTTGGCGTGGGCGTGACAATATTCAGCTTGTCTCAGTACTCCATGGACCACTGCCATCTCTGCTTCTCATATAATTATTTGCATCTTCATAGGCTTTTCAGTCCTAATAACAACAAAGATCGCTAAAGTAACCCCATATTTTATTTTTTCCAAGAAAAAGAAAAGGTGGGGATCTCCTTCTTGGCCCTCTGTGTATATGTATATATATTTATCCATTTGCTACCGTTGTAATTACTGTTAGTCTCATGAGCAGTACTCATGAATATCCATCAAGCTCCTGTGAGAAAAAAAAAAAAGACTCTATATATGTTTACAAAATCGTGGGCCACTAGTAGTTGAAGCTGCCAGCATGATCTTAACTTCCTTTTGGACAAGGAGAGATCAGATCATATGGCAGCCTCACCTGTTAATGGGATCACGAAAAACCATAATTAGCTTGAGAAATATATATATATGTGTGTGTGTGTGTTTGCCTTCTCTTCTTCTTCTTCTTCTATGCAGAAACCCTACTCTCTGAAGTCTGCACCTTGTTTAATCCCATGTATCAACACATCATGCTAATCTATATATCTTGTTCTAGGACACCTTCATGAACCAGTGTATTTTCTTTTCTTTTCTTTTTTTTCCGGGGTGATGGAAAATTTTTAATACATCTTCTTTATCCTAGGAAGCATAATTAATTTTGATATACTTGTGTATGTATATATGTATATGCACACATTAATTCTTTACCTTAAAGAAACATATGGTCAGTGTTTTGCTGTAGACCAGTAGGCGGATGTCAAACAAACTCGTGCTCGTGCTCGTGCAATTGATTTGCGAGGGAATCTTAATTAGATGCCGAAAGAATGTACATGTTAGGGTTTGAGTTCTTGGTGACAGAGTTTGGCCTGTCTAGACATGATTGGTGCTTTTGAGATCCCTTCCCTGATGGGAAATACTCATTGGTTTCGTAATATGTATATATATTTGTTTGTTGTGCTCTTTGGGGCAGACGCAGATCTTGACATACTTTTTCATTGTGAACCAAAATATGCTTGCTTCTTAGTTAACGAACTTTTAGATAGTCCACGACGCTAATAATTTAATCATATTGTCCATAATCAATGGATAAAAAACGTTTACATAACTGAGACAAAAGGTGAAAAGAAAAAGCACTTGAATCTTTTGTAAACCGCGATGCTAAATAAACTTGTCTTTTCTTTATGCTTCTACCTTGTTTGGATAACGTTGTTTACTATCATAGGAACTTGCTGGTGTCTCGTGTCTGTCTAATGGACAAAACAGTATGGAAAGGCAGCCGAGAGTTATGAGACCAGATTTTTTGTCTAATATTTGTTTTGTTGTATTCTGTTTAAAACCATGTAATTTTACTAAAACTAAAGACTAAATGTACAAATATTACTAAAATTACTTTTAACTTAACCAAGAGATGAGTAAACCCTAATAATTAGTTTTAATTAAGAATTAAAGAATAAGATATGAAAAATTTTGAACAGAAAATCTCGAGTCGAAATAAAAATCTTGAACAGAAGATCTTGTGTAGATAATACTTCCCTTGAGTCTTCATGAGATGAATCTAGTTGAAACAAAGGGTAGTATAAATAAATAAATAAATAATTAAAGTGATCCAATTTCTCGGTTAAAAATCGTAAGAGGACTGAAAAGCAAATTAAGGAAATTCTTCTTGTTTCCATTATACAATGAAAGATTTCAGTAACTTGGCTGTTTCTTGATTTCAAAATTTTACTCCAAAAATCCAGGACAGAAATGAATGTGGAATCAATTCGCAAGTTCCAGATACATGAGCGCATAATATTATACCAATTAAGGAAAAAGAAAGAAGATAAAAATCAACTGCACCAATTTTATAATAATACCAAGAAAAAAAAGGAACGAAAGTAGCATAAATTGATTTGAGGCTTGAACCCCCATCTCGGCTGACAGCCTCTTTCCTCTTTTCCTCAGTAGCATGAAAAAACATTAGTCCAAAGAAGATGCTGAATCCCTCAAGTAACGAAACTCAGATCAACCATCTCATTAGCACAGATAAATTAGTTGCTGCCATACTTCTAGATATCCTTGTAAATTTGTAATAATACTTGACGAGCAGCATATCCACCATGTACAAGCGTTGATTTACATAATGGTAAACCATAAAAGGGCAATAGTTTCAGTGGTTCTGGGTATATCATCCTTCCTCCCAAGCGGCTGGACAGCATCAAGGTTTGTTTAGTCTCTAAGTACTTTGACTATCCTCAGTTGAACAGAGTTTTGAGCTTCTTCCAGTTTATAGGACAGTGATTTCTCAATTGTTGCAGAATAATTTGATTCAGAGATGAGAATCAAGAATTCGCCAAAAAATCAAGAATGGAGGAGTTACCAAGCCTAGAAAACAAAGAAACTACAGCGCCAATATCAGCCAAGAAATACATTTGCCCTATAGATTAGCAACAACTGGAGCCACAGCGATGCTCACCCTGATACTCCTTTCTGAAGATGTCATGTACCTATGACTGGTTAAGAAATACTAGACACTGGTCAAGTGAACATCAAAGAAAGTATGCCAAGGTCACAACCAAATTATAAAAAGAACTTCCACATATCATTTATAACCTAGAAACCATGAAACTCAACATTAAAGTATGCACAAAGGTATACAGGAAAATCAAGATGGGAAACACATCTTAATGACAAAAACATGGTGGAGAATAAAAATAACGGAATAAAAAATTAATGTCTTCTTCCTGTTTACTAAAAATTAATACACTCCACAGCGATGTAAACCATTTTATCCACACTTCTAGCAAAATAACTATAATCCAAACAATTGATCATTCAAGTTATTGATCTCAACCTTTCACTTATGCTAGATCTTTTGATGACCAAACGAGCTTAGGAAAAACGAAAAAACCAATTATATCTCTTCTTAAAGAAGAACTGTACATAAGCAACCATAAGATATACGCGACACACAGAAGATGAACAACTAAAAAATTCCCACCTCCTAATGAATTTGCAATATCAAGCCATATAAACAAAAACCAATTTCATGCAAATAAAGTTCAATTAACAACCAAATTGGCTGAATTTTCCACCCAAAAATATCACCTTTAATATAAAGATCAAAACTTGATTAACAAATTCAATAATTTAAATTCATAAACCCACCATAGTTATCGAAAACAAAAACGCACAGAATCGTAGTCATATAGATTTCGTCGGCAGGATACATTGGCTACTAACTATTGAGTACACTTACCTGAACGGAGAACTCGCCGGACATTCGCTGTGTTAGGCAGGGAGAGTAATCGGAGTTTGGAGAAGCAGGGCTTTGCCTGATGAAATTTCAAATGGAGAGTTTATAACTTCATTATTAGTCTGCAAATTCCGCTTGGAACAGAAAATACTAAACAGATTAACAAGGAGAGTCGAAGACAGAACATCAGTGTGCTTCTTTTTTTCCCCAGGTTGTTTTCATGAATGCCGCCATGCAGATGCAGTCCGAGTTTGGATACTTTACCGGAGTTAGTTAATTTTAGGGAAAATTACCATTCTCATCCTTGATGTTTCGCCTATAACCCAATTTCGCCTAATAAATTTTATTAAGAATCCATTAATAATTTATATGTTCCAGATTGAACGTAAACCAAGAGTCGAGAAATGAAATCTTTAATAATAGAACACAGGGCACGTGTCCTGACGTTAATCGCACACCGTTCCGTTGTCACCACCACTTTGTCCTTTTCATAGTCTGGTTCCCAACTCAGTACAAAAAGGGCTGTGGTGGTCGTGAATTGTTTCACGAGAAAAGGTGGGTAGAGAGATGGATTCTGAAGCATAATAATTTGGGTTTGATTTCTTGAAAAGCTTGAAATCGGTATTAAAAAGGGGTTGTACATTTTGAGTATTGTGGTTTAGTTCTTTTGGTCATTTGATGGCTTGTTCAATGCTCAGAGGAGGGATATCGCCAGCTGGGTTGGGTTTTATCGGTTCCGATTTACTACCTGGGAATCAGTTTTCAAGGTCAGGTTTAGTGTCTTATGCTGGAATTTCTAAGGCCAGAGCAAAAATCAATGTTGTGAGATGCAGCCTTTCAGCATCCAGGCCAGTTTCACAACCAAGATTCATACAGCATAAGAAGGAGGCGTTTTGGTTCTATAGGTTCCTATCGATTGTTTATGACCATGTAATTAACCCTGGACATTGGACTGAAGACATGAGAGACGAAGCACTTGAACCAGCGGACCTCAGCAGTAGGAATGTGATAGTGGTAGATGTGGGTGGAGGAACGGGTTTTACTACTTTAGGAATAGTCAAGAATGTGGATGCTAAGAATGTTACCATCCTCGATCAGTCCCCTCATCAGCTTGCTAAGGCAAAGCAAAAGGAGCCCTTGAAGGAATGTAAAATAATCGAGGGTGATGCTGAGGACCTTCCCTTTCGAACTGATTATGCTGATAGATATGTCTCTGCTGGAAGGTATATTTTGATTATTTTGTTTTGCATCATCAAGTTTACCTAATCGAAGTATAAGCTGACCCTGATTCATTTCTTCATTTCTTGATCATTTCCTGATTCATTTCTTGATTACACGAACATGTTGAAAGCTAGCTGGAAATAGATTCATATTAATGTCTTCTTCCTGTTTACCAAAATATAGAGAGATTTTTCTTTTCGATATATTGAAAGCGAGCTCCTTGACTGAAAATCTCTTTTCAGCATTGAGTACTGGCCTGAACCACAGCGTGGAATCAAGGAAGCATACAGGGTTTTGAAACTTGGAGGAAAGGCCTGCATTATTGGTCCTGTGTACCCAACATTTTGGTTGTCTCGCTTTTTTGCCGATATGTGGATGCTCTTCCCAAAGGAAGAAGAGTACATTGAGTGGTTTCAAAAGGCTGGGTTTAAGGATGTTCAACTAAAAAGGATTGGCCCAAAATGGTACCGTGGGGTTCGTCGGCATGGTCTCATCATGGGATGTTCTGTTACAGGTGTGAAACCAGCCTCTGGCGACTCCCCTCTACAGGTAAAAACTCTTGTTGTCTTTAGTAAACGTCCGGAACATAGCATGCACCATTAGTAAATTAAATGGCTGCCATATTCTACCAGGGTTTGAGTATGGCACTTCATTAATGGGGCCTTAATCTAAGAGAAAACAATGCATATAAGTGGATTCAGGAGGATAACCTTTGAAATGATGTCAAAATGGAAGACATGGAAATTTTCAGCTAATATTGTTATATCAGCTGATGAAATATTCGTTCTTTCAACCAACAATTTCGAATACCGAATGTCGATCTAGTTGACAAATTTTTATATTAACTCATTGTGTTCGGACTTGCTTGTATATGCTTCGGCTTCCGTGATCTTATAAATTCTCAAATACAACGTATACCTGTTGATTGATAATGAATGTACAATTTGCTGGACTTAAGATCTCCTGCCAACTTCTGTTTCATCTTGTTACATTTACATTGGTTGTTTGCAGCTTGGTCCGAAAGCAGAGACTGTATCAAAACCTGCGAATCCATTTATCTTTCTTCTACGCTTCATTCTTGGTGCCATGGCAGCAACATACTTTGTCTTGGTTCCTATTTACATGTGGCTGAAAGATCAAATTGTTCCAAAAGGCCAGCCAATATAAGAGGGAGGAGTTTTTGTGTTTAGTGCTTTTGCTGCTAGGGATGATAATGTAAGCCTTGAATACTTCAGAAATGATTCAGGCAGCTCCTTCTTCTTCTTCTTTTTTGTTTTTTTTTTTTTTGTGGGGCAGCTTCTCATTCTTAATGTCTTGTTATATTTTCCTGGGATGCAATCTATCATAGATTTTGGGCCATTAATTTCATTTTCTCTACAGCATTACCATTGCACCTCTACTGGTTTTTTGCATTTTACTGGCAACTTTTCCATGGGCGTGTTTTTTTAGCATTTTACTGGCAGCTTTTCCATCGTCGTGTGCAATTGATCGCTCACATCTCATTGAGTCATCAGCAGCTGGTTGGAGATGTCACTCGAGAAAGAGTCGTCAATAATTCGTCGCTAGAAGGTAGAAAACTTGTAGGATACTTCAATTTTCTTGACACCCAGCGAGACTCAGAGGTTGTACTTCTTAGATTTGTCTTTAAAATAACCTCATAAAAAATTCAAAAGCTGAGAGAGCACCTCAAATCGGGTTGTAACTAATAAAAGCCCAATTAGTTGATTTTTAGCACCACAGAATAGCCATGAATTTCCAACAATTGCCTACCTCTGAAATGTAGTTTAGGCACACCACTCAAAAAAGTAAATACTTCATTAGACAACACCTGCTAAGCTGAAACCTCAACACAGATCTCAGCACTTCAAAGCGGATGGCTCCTCTAGCATCTTAATTAATCATTCAAGTAACATAAAGCAACATAAATTCTCAGAATAGAGATCAAAGGAAACCACAAAAATCAGAAAGAAAAAGCACAACTGGACTCAAATCTTATGAAATTACACTACAATGCAATGTGAAAGTACCCTGACACTTTAGTTCATTTTGAGAAAGGGAGTGTGCGTCTTCATCATCAAACCAGAATAAAAAACTATGGTGACCTTTCCACAGGACTGACGTCTTCGTATGAGACTAACCCCCTCTGTTCCCCAGGAGAGCTGGATAGTGAACTACTCGGTCGTGCCATTTTTCCCTTTCGTTGAGATGCATCAGGAGATCTAGAATTAGGAGAACTACGGCTTTTAGAGCTTGATGTTGACCTTCCCCTCCTTCGCGGGTGTAGATCATCGTTTCGAGGCCCTAGGCGCGATTTAAGCCTATCACTTACTGGGCGCCGCTCATCCTTCGGGCTAGGACTACGCATTGCATTCCTGCCATAAAGCCTGTCACGGCCACGGCGAGCACCAGGGCTGCGGGAGTCACTTCTACTTCGACTCCTACGTTGGTACCTAAAAAATACAACTGACTTGAGACCATTGTATGTTTGAAAGAAATCAAGACACTTCAATACAAGAACCATCTCAAAAGACGATGCAAAAATCAGGTTCACATTTTTTTTAATACTCAGAAGTTTGGAAGGCGAACCTAGATGGGCTTCTGGCTCTTGGGGAGCTTCTGTTACGCCGGGGTGGTGAACGTTCAGAATAGCCTCTGTAGCTTGGATACCTGGCATAAATGAAATTTATCAACTAACACTTGGCACGTTTCCAATTTAGCTATAAAACTAGGAAGCCACGGGGTTTACCTATCACGGTTCCTTGAAATATTTCTTCCACCATAACGATATGAATTCTGAGGTGATCTTTCTGGAGATGGAGTACGATAGCGCCTTACAAAAGAATAGCGATCAGTGAAGCCACGGCCTTTCCTGACGCGCTTAGTAGCTCCATCTGGTGAATGGCTTCTAGAGACATCATGCTGATTCAAAGCATAAGGTGGAGAGGTATTTTGTATAGGATTTCCCTCCTTTAGCTGAGGGGAAGTTCTAAAAGGGGCACTCTCATTATTGACACCCTTACTTGAGTCTCTTTTAGGACTCATCCTAGAACTCATCCAACTGCTGGATGCTGGCCTCAATCTTCCACTGGGTTTAGGACTGCTGTTAGGGTGTGGAAATGAGCATTTTCAGTAAAACCTTGAATACTAGTTTGACTAATGGGGATCAAATAACTAAAAGACAACAATAATTGCTAACCTCAATTTGCTTGAATCATGTGAATCGAGATCCTGCTTCATAGCTTTGTCAGTCTTTCCTCCCGTACTATCACCGTTATTCAAAAGTTCTTTACTCGTCCGAGAAAATTCACCGTCTTCATGAGTTGAACTGTCCCCTGTCACCTTAATTTTGTTGTCGTTATGCTGCTCTGTGACAGTTTCTCTTGGAAGAGTTGGCAATTTCTGATCCCTACCTGCTTAAAGCAAAAGAAAAGTTCAATAGATGTAAGCTGTATTACATACAGGCCATTTCTTGAAAACAATGAAGGTTGAAGGATAATCAGAAAATAAATAGATTAATGAGTCATATGTATACTCACGGCGATTAGCATTTTCACCGTCAGAGCTGCTGCTGCCACTACTGCTATCACTCGCCGAACTACTAGAACTTTCAGAACTGAAAACAATAAAAAGTTTCAAAAGGACAAAAGGACAAAAAGGACAAAAAGGACAAAAAAAATCGCTTCAGAAGGATGCAATGGGAGGAAATGACACATGAAACAGTAGGTTAATGCACAGAAAAACAATACCGTTTCCTCTTTGATCTTCTATCCCTTTCAACTCTTCTCTTTTCCCTACGCCCATTCCCACTTCTATGTCCCTGCTTACGCTTCTCTCTCTTTGTTGGCCTCCTCTTCCTACGCCTTACATCACTGGAAGAACTCGTAGAAAGAGAATCTGATTCAGAATCTGACTCAGTGTGCGAATAGGAATCAGACTCTGAAGAATATGAATCAGAATCTGAGTCAGAACTGTATGAATCAGATGAAGAGTATTTCCTTTTTCTATTCCTGCTGTCTTTTGATTTGCGCTTTCTTCTGGTTTGGCTATCAGAACTATCATCAGAAGACACAGATTTCGCTGATTTTTTCTTTTTCCCTGTGTGAGGAAGACAAAAAATTTAGAATAATAAAAGCCAATTGAATAAATGCTAAAGCAGCCTCAGAGCAGGTTCACTGGTCTCCAGATTTTCATGATTACCTTTCTCAGCCCCAACCAATTCACTAGCTTTACTCTCGGATGTCTCACCACAATTTGAAATTCTTACAGGACCAGATGGTCTGCCATTTGCAGTTCCTACCTGTTCAATTTTCCTAATAACTTCCATTCCCTTCACAACCTTACCAAAAACAACATGTTTCCTGCCATGGTCAGAAGAAACAACATACAAAGCATTCAAATTATGATCACGAGGTTAAAGACATCCAATATTCACTGTGAAAGGAATAGCACGTCAAAGAAGACTACAAATAATCTCTGAGTTCAAAAATTGCCATGTGGACATAAAGCACAAAATAAATACCCATCAAGATGAGGCTGCCGCTTAAAGATTATGAAGAACTGAGAACCATTTGTGTTAGAACCACTGTTTGCCATAGACAGAAGACCAGCCTCACTATGATCCAGTTTAAAGTTTTCATCTGCAGTAATGAAGTCATTAAGTACCTCTACATTAACAATCATCAATTAGCAATTGAGTTTTAACATGCACAACTTCTACCTTGAAATTTCTCACCATATATGCTTTCTCCTCCAGTGCCTGCAAACCATTAAAATGTCGTGCCTTACAAGTCTGGGCATGAAGATGGAACCTAACAGAGCATCTGGATCAATTGACAGTATGAGGTCCAAAAGATAGTCCATACCGTTTCCTTCTGAAAAATCACCACCCTGCAGTAAAAAGGAAGAAGGCCATGTAAGAAACTATTTGAAATGTTTAGAAACCATATCCAGTATAGACATGCAATTAACACACAGTGGCACAAATATATGTGCAAAGCTACTCCTTTACCTCACAAAAGCTAAATTACATGATCTCTAGCCTTTGTTAAAGCACAAGTCATTGAAGAATAAGAAACAACTGATGACGCTTATCATTGAAGAATAAGAAACAACTGATGTATTAGCTTATTAAAAAAATTCAGGATCGATATCACACCATAGTACATGACTCCAACATTTGAACTAGAACAATACTAAGCCAAAAAGTTTTTTTTCCAGATTAGAGTGTAAAACATAAAATATTTTCATTAATAGTTTCTCTAAGGTTTTGAAATGCATAAATAATTGCAAATATTTTGTTTAACAGGGTAAAGGTCAAACTAGAAAGAGCATATACAAAGTTCAACCAAAAAACTCTAACGCAAACCAAAACGTAAGGTTACATGAGGAAGCTTTAATTCACACTCATTTTTACAAAAGAGGCTCAAATCCAAAACAAAACCATGACTTTCCCCAAAATAATTTTGTAATTTTTCCTGTCATCTCTCCATTAGTTTCCAGTTTAATCTATGAGCCAATATGCTCTACAGTACCCGATCAAATAGCTTCATTCCTGACAAAATCTTAAGTGAACGAACAAAAAAATTAACATATTAAGGGCCCACACAAATCAGAACATAGACACAAACATCATTTTGCTCATATAGTGAACATTATAGACTCTGTTGCAAATAATTGCATCAACTCCTTAGCGGTAGAGGTACTATGTTTTCCAAAGATACAACTTTGGAACAGTAAATTCTTTCGTGCCGCACAGCTACGGTCTTCCTTCCCATAGAATGTTACTTCCATTCTGAAGCAAGAACTTGTATAAAGTACTTATGAACATTAAAGGTGTACTACAAGAATGAGGGACATCTACTGAACAGTGTCATCCTTTCATAAAACACTTATGGATGTTTAATAAATAAGCAGTCAGCAAACCAACTTACTGCATATTCCTTGAAAAGTATTATGTGCATACCATAAACAAGCTAATAGATCATCCTACATACAAAGATCATATTAAACAAATTGCATAAACCCGATAAACATCTACTTTTAGAGAACATACTTGTGCCATAAATCCTTTGATCACACGATGGAAAATAGATCCTTTGAAGTGAAGAGGCTTCCCAGTTGAAGCTCCAAACCCCTTTTCACCTACAGAATACAACAACATAAAGACTATAAAAAGCCATAGCACATAGTAGTTCCCCTCAACTGACCACTCTGGATTTATCCCAATCATTAGTTTGAAAAGCCAAAAGTGATCTCATCACAAAGAAATAAAGATGAAACAAAAACAAAATGTAGAACACGATTACTTGACTAGAATTATGAGGCAAATATATCCACCAAATCCCCCAAAAAAAGTTTATTTTTTTTGGAAATTACGTAATTTTATAATTTAAAATCTGATGGCATATCAGTTCTGCTGATCAAATTCAACAAGAGCTTAAGGAAAATATACCCGTGCATAGCGCCCGAAAATTCTCAGCTGTCCTGGGGACAACATCTGCAAACAACTAGACATTTTTCAAAACACAAAGTCATTAACATTCAATTGAAGAATTTCACTGAATACAATATCTCATAAATCTGTAATTGCAGATATCAAAAGAACAACGATGTATGATGGCTCAAAGTTGGGGATAACCTCGAAAATGATCCTTTCTGCAGGACTCCCATCAATTGACACATCAAAGAACACAAGGGGATTATTCTTCATAGTCAAAACTGTACTCTAATTCCCTGCAACTCAGAAAAATTACCTTCAGCGGCATATATATACAATATCTCATGCATCTTGGATTCATGCATTTGAAACCTAAAGAGGACACTAATCTACACAATCTCGTTTAAAATCTTTCTCGATATGAATTCCTCAACATATATAGAAAAGCTGTACAGCCCTTTTCAACAACTTATTGATTGAATATTCGCATGACTCTACATCTGTAGATTTTCACTTTAGTTCAACAGCAAAGCTGACACGGTTCTTTTTTCAACATAAACCAGTGATTGAATCTAGAATTCAGGACAAACATGATCAAGAATCAAGGAAAATCACAAAAGCTCCCATAGAAAGGTATGGTCTTCTGATTTGCAGTTCTGATGAGATTAGATAATAAAGATCCATCAACTTATACACTTAATGGCATCAAAGTGGTCCTTGTCCTCAAGGTGAGTTAAGGCAACTCGATCTAAGGAGAAACAATGGTGCTTTGAGACGTTGCATGATGGTATACAAGTTCCATACAAAGATGGGTCAGGCCCTCGGGCCATACAGCACCACCAACTAAGCTTTTACCCCCTTATGTGGAGTCAGGGTCATAGGCTCACAGCAACAAAAGAGCTATCAGTAATCAACTGTGCATTTAAAGTTATTTCAATACATAAAGAAAACAAGTCTTCCCTTAGAAAATTCAAGAAGTGAAAGTAGAACTACCAAGACTGAATCTTTACACTGCTAATTATCAAAACCGCCAAACCAAGAATGTTTTATCTTATAATCCTAATAATAATAATAGTCCATATAACGAGGATTAGAAAAGCTCAAATATAATGATTGAGGAGATCTGCATAACCTCAAAACCCAAAACCCTAATGGTTCATGAACGCTACATCTTATCAAAAAAAAGTTTCCTCTTTTAGGTTCAAATTTTCAGTTGTGATTTCAATCGCGTTTGCCACGCACAACATAGAGATTTTAGTGGCAAATTTACATCTATAAAGTGTTCTTGAACACAAGCTAAAATGCGGCGGTGAAGCAACATTAAATTGAACAATACCTGCGTCTGAGTTAATCCGCAGTTAGTAAAACGACTCGGAAAGAAAATTTGACGGCGGACAATCGCAGAGGGTTTGCTTCGTCTGGAGGGAGCGCAGTCAGATAAACGGAGGGATTCTGTGTTTTCTTTTTTTCCTTTTTTTTTTAAATATTCGCTCCGACGAGATATGATGACATGAGTACCCTCAACGACGTCGTCTTATTGAGCATCATTTTTAGTTATACCTACTCTTTTTATAATTTTATTGTTTTTTCATTATCCATCGTCGAGAGGGAAAATATAAAGAATAATGATAGGGGGAGTGAAAAATTAGAGTGAAAACGTAAAGTGACTGACGTGGCAGGTATAAAAAGATTTGAATATGAATGAAACAAACACACAAGTGGCACGATATGAATATGAATTAAAAAAATTAAAGCAAACCCGTGAAAGGATCAAACTTATAGAAACAACAATTTAGTTCATGGGGTCTATAATAATATCGCTTTAAAAAAAAAAAAATTAAGTATATATATTATGGTTGAAATTGTAATTCCCTTTAAATTATATTATAGTATAATGTTAATATCTTTTTCGTATTCTCAGCCATTTTATTTATACACACTCTCTTACATGCATTTTATATAACTCTAGACTTGTAGGTCTAAAAGTTAAAGTCTCTGTTTGGACAACCAAAATTCTACATCTAATTGTAAAACAAAAAGAAATGATGTTTGGATGTGCATTTATGACTGTTTTGCATTTATAATTGAGAAAGGAGTGGTAAGTAACATTTTTATATCATATTAATAAAATAATAAATAGTATTCTCGAAATATCTTTGAATAGCAAATGATGATGGAATCACGAGGGAAATGATACAAGTCACACAACTATTGGTTTGTAGGTTTTTTTTTTTGTTGACCGGTACTTTCTTTTTCTTTCTTGGGTTTAGCATTTCCATACAAAAACATTTGACACCGTGCAAGCATCACCAGCAGGGCCCACTATTTTTATAAATTTCATATATAACAATAAATCTGATAATTATTATATATATAATAATTTTTTTTATACATAATTTTCAATAAATTAACCAAATTTCTCATTTCAAATACATTTAATCATTTTATAAATATTATTTCTCATAATAAAACTCGATAAAATCATTTCGTAAAAAAAACCAAAAACACATCATCTAAACTAAGCCCAGCTCTCTTGCTACTATTTTCAGTTGAATCGATAGTGCATGACTTGACTATTATTTGTCATAGCTTTAGTGTGCCATAAAAATTAAAAAAACACTTTGGGCGTTCTTTGCAGACAATGGCCAGCAATCAATTTTCAGAATGCATGGGCTGATATGTCTTCTACAATATGAACTCGCGTAATCAAGTCTTCGATTTTGTTCCCCTGTTGGATTTTATCAACATTCTTTATACTTTCTTTGGTCAAAGAAAATGCTAACTTTTTTTTCCGAATAACTTTAAAGTTGATTCTGTTTTTTTTTTTTTAAATGAAACGAAAAAGATCGATGTTGTTTGAAGTTTGAACCATACAACTTAGTACATTGTTTGGTGGCCCATGACAAATCTCGAAAGATTTCAAATTTCAACGATGAGATATGACGGTCATATGAATAATTTGACAATAACAGTACTAGTTAATAATTTCTTCCTTGCAAGCATGTCAAATGCAAGTATGAACAAGTAGGGCTTTAGATTTTCTTTATCATTTAATGTAATAATTTATATATTTAGTTAATAATTTATTCCTTGCATGTCAAATGCCAAGTATGAACAAGTAGGATTGTAAATCTTCTTTATCATTTACTATATAAATATATGTATCGCTATACGTATACTTTTTAGATAATAGTAGTAAAAATCTTATAAATTAGTACAAAATATAATACATAAAAGTGATACAAAAGATTCATCGTTGTAATCACATAGAGTATGTCATTTGTTAAACATACGAACTTAAATTAATTGACGCATGGGTTTGAGTTTTGACCAAAAAAACAGTAGTAATTGGCACGAGTGTGTGTGGTCATGACCAAGTTGACTACACTCCTCTGGCCCAAAGAGAGCTTAGGGTTAGGGTATAGAGTATAGAGAGTAGAGACCATAAAATAAGCATATGAATGATTATTCACGACGATGCCTCCCTCTCTTTCCTTGTTAATTTTCTTTGTTCAAGCGTTGATCATAGACCCATCTTTATAAAGAAGCTTCAGCCTTGAATGTTGAATGAATAATTTTTCTTCTACACCGCGTTTGACTTTTTGAAGTTTGCTCCCTAGGAATAGAAAATCAGCAGCCGCTTGTGCTGATGTGCTCACTTCTCCCTCCTTCCCAAGTTCCTATATATTAATTTTTCTTTACAGAGTTCTTACAGTAGTACTACAATATCATCTTGGTCCCCTTTTATTTGGAGTCTTGGAGACAAGTTTATACAAACAAAAATTAAAAGCAAGATCTAGAGAGCATACACACCATGACAGAAGCATTGACAGAAGAGCAGGTTGCTGAGTTTCGCGAAGCCTTTTGTCTGATTGATAAGGATTCTGATGGTATGTAATTTGTTTTCTTATTATGCTTCATTTACAGATTCTACACTACAGAGTTTCAGTTTTTCTTCAACTTTTTTTTCCCCCCGCAAACAATCATATTATCAAGCTGACAGGCTTGTTTCTTTTAAGAGCAGCTTAATCCTTTCTTCTGCTATTTATCTTGTTTTTGAGAGTGGGAGGAAATCGATCACTATCGATTTCTGAGCACTAGTAGTCTAGAAATTTGTTGGGTTTTTTTGGTTGAGAAAATATTTAGCAGATTAAAACGAATGACTACGTACGTACAATATAACAACACGAAGCAATTAAGGATTAACAAAATGTGCTGCTCTTACATTCACAACCTTAATTTTAAGGATCAACGAGTTTCATATATATATATAATCATTCCATTGCAGTTTCTAAATTCAGAAAAAGAAAAAACATATCATTAAAAAGTAAACATTATAATCATTGGATCGCAGGTGTTATAACCATCGGAGAACTAGCATCAGTGATCCAATCACTGCATGAACGCCCGACAAAGGAAGAGATTCAAGAAATGATACATGAAGTTGATAGTGATGGGAACGGGAGCATTGACTTTGAAGATTTCTTGGCTATCATGGCAAGAAAGATGAAAGTACGTAACTTTAAATGGATGAATGTGAAAGAAGAAAATAATGTCCTACTTTGACTTTATGGTCGAAGTTGAAGTTTAATTAATTTCCAACTACGTACGTACAGGAGAACGTGGCAGAGGAGTTAAAGGAAGCTTTCAAAGTATTTGACCGAGATCAAGATGGTTTCATTTCGCCAAATGAGGTCAATATATATTTTCAATTTCTAAAATTCATTAATATTTCCACGTACATCAATGCAATTTAGCAAATGTACTAATATTTCCACGCCCATGAATTTGCAGTTAAGGAACGTAATGATAAATCTTGGGGAGAGACTAACCGATGAAGAAGCTGAACAGATGATCAGAGAGGCGGATTTAGATGGAGATGGTGTTGTGAGCTACGACGAATTTGTGAGGATGATGATGGCTTCTTCAACTTCTTTCTAATCACAAAAAAAAAAAAAAAATGCATATTAATTAATTGTACCAGCTCATACATGAACCATGATACATGATGTGCTGTGTTTTCTAATTCTTCTAGTATATATAAGTTTATGCATGCTACTCATAACCATAATCACCCTTTGTGTTTTCTTCTTCTTCTTTCGCACAGTAACTGTGCAATGATCCATCTTGACCAAACTTATCCTATCAATAAGTTTATAATTTTTTACAAAAACTAATATCATATTTTATTTCTCATACCCTCTTCAATTATGATTTGAGCTAGAAGTTGACAAAAATGAAGTGTTAGGTTTAATTATAGTCGCAATTAATAAATTAAAAACCAATGCTAGAAAAATAAGTAGAACACGCTGTTCATGGAAAAAAAAAAAATCCCATAAATGAAGTTTTTTCTTTTTTTTTTACCAACCTAATATATTATAACAAGGCCTACAATATTACAAATCTCGTTGTGGTTGCAAATCTTCCGTTTGACGCTGATTGGGATCACCTGCTCATATACTAGAGACATAATATTCGAACAAAGAATGAGCTGAAAATACTATTGCGGGTTTAAAACCCTGAAACAAATCTCTAAGACCAAAACCGATGTCTATATAGATTTGAGTCACCATTGAAAATGCCAAATAATTATTTTTACTCTTTGTCAAATAACATATAATATTATTTTTGTAATTCAACGTTAATAGTGGCTTTTCATGTAATTAATGTATAATTTTTAGAAGCAGAGAATCTTAATATTTTTTTAATAAATGAAAATATTAAATTTTAATTCTTAGGGCCTAGGGGCAACCGATCCCCCCCTGTCAGCAGCTGATATGGAAAGGCCCCCCACTCCACCACCAAAAAAAAAAAAAAAAGCCTTTGCATGCACTCAAAAGTGTTAAGTGTGATCAGTTGGCGTAAAAAGGCGCTTTTTGTTTATGATGGCTGTAAAAGGTTAGAACAGAAGGCGTCTGTAGACTGTAGTAGGAGAAAGTTTAAGAAGGTGCGCTTTCAGTATTCAATCGATTTGCGTTTCTTAAATTGATGAAGAAGTTTTGCGGCTTTGCTCCAATTTAGTGTTTTACGCCAAACTTGAAACCTTGCTCTTCCGTTATACGAATTAGCTAGCCAGGTGAGGGTAAGTCTTCGCAAGATGGCCGGAACGCCGCCGCCGCCGCCGCCGCCAAACCTGGACGACTATACAGCATCCGCTACAGTAATACCCTTCGACCGCCCAATCCCTCTCCTACGCGGGCCCTTGAAAGCTGGTCCATCAGACAACCCCGAAGCTGGCCCATACGTCCTGGCGTTCATGGACCCAAAGTCCTGGGCTTCCGCTTACCAGGCATGTGAGGCCCAAATTTCCCAGCAATGCGAAGCCGGAGCTCGAATTGGCTGCTCCCTCGCGGCATCCAACAAATGCAAACCTCCCTGGTGGAAAGCCTTAACGGGCGTAGCCAAACAAGATTATGCGGAAAGAGCGAAATGCGAAGAGCTTGAAATGGAGGCTTGCGTCGAAGCTTCCAAAGAAAAATGCCACGAATTTGCTAAAACGAAGTGTTTAACGGCGTTTAGGGAGGCTAGAGTTGCAGTGAAAAGTTTGGATTTTGTTGCAAATAGGAGGGAGGTTTCAAAGTTGCTGTCTTGGGTATGTTTGGAGAATTGCAGAAGTGATGGGTTTGTTGGGATGTTGAAATTGGACCCATCTTGGGTTGAGTTTAGGAGTAAATTCGAATTCACTAGTTGTAAAGGGAGTGATTTGTTGGGATCTAGCAATGTTAATGACATCAGTGATTATGCAAAAACGTTATAGTAACAAATATCATTAACGTTGGTGATTTCGTGGCCTAAATTTGTTATTTTTTAGGATAAAAATTGCAAACAGATCAAATTTTGTACCAGTATGGAGTGAGGATGATACTTTTGCAAAAGTGAAATTTGTGGGTTCGAATCCATTCCGAGTGGGATGGATGTCGAATGATAATGGTGACATTTATTTCTTTCCACCTGTAAGTTGTGTTTAGAGTTTCACAGTGTGCGTTGAATGAGATTCTGGATTCAATTGAGGTTTTTTAGACTGTGAACGGCAGAAGTATAATGGATCACTACATGTGAAGGAATTGATAAAACGGGAAACCTTTGTGTAGACTAAATTGATGTATTATGAATTTAACGTCTTCAAGCCTCTCTTATTTTTGCCAGACTTTCAAAATTACTACTAATCTTTTGCTGGATTGAGAATGGGTTGCTGGCTGCTGTATTATTTCATCAAATTGCTGAAATCTGTGCATTATGTTTTCACTTGCATGCGAAAGTTGGTTCGTCCATATGGAGTTGCAATGTGACATATGATGTGGCATTTGCTGTATATGTTCCATTGTGCTTGTCTTCTTTTAATACGAGCAGATAATGTTTTTCAGTACTGGAGTGTCGGACTCTTTGTGCACCTGAAAACAGAGTTGCTAAACCAGATTCCCCTTATGGTATCTGGTGGCCAATAATTGTGATGGCCATAGCCTGGACCCTGTGAGTTTTCTATGTTGTTCCCCACTCATTTAAAGCGTCCTTCTGGGGATAGGGTAGGTGGGGGATTTGCTGCCAATTGCTTCTTATTCTTGTTGGTGTTCCATTGTTTTTTGGTTGCTATTCAAATTTTATGCGGTTGTTTCCTACACCATCATTGCTTTTAGGTGGTCATTTTATACTTTTCTAACTGTTCTTGTCCATAAAACTGCAATTTATGCTGGTAGTCAGTAAGTTTGGCAATCTTTAACTACTATGTGGATATGTTTGTAAGGCTTCATATTTCTTTGCCATCCTTGTATAGATATTGATCAGATATCTTGACTTTTATGTTGAAAGATTGATGCTTTATAAGAAAATAGCATACGTAGTGGTGCTAAAAATGCCTCAATGTACTGGAAGGGAGATTTGAAGAAAACCTTTTTAGCTATTTGGTTCTTCTTTCTGTTCTTTTTTAACCAAACAGCGAAAGGTGAAACACATTGGAAAGAAGATCTATATAGAAACTGTAAAGAAGTCGACTAGTATCATGGAAATTTTAACCATACTAGAAACAACTGTTTCTGTGCCCTCTGACTTATTGTAATTCCTTTATTTGGGCTCTAGTAATGAAACAACTATCCTGTTGCCTCTATTAGCTGCTCTACGGATTCTATATCTAATGTTTATTTCCTGTGTATTCTTTAGTTTGCTCAGACAGTTCATACACTACAAGAATCTTTCATCTCGTGATCTTAGTGAAGTTGCTGTTTCCTTGACAGCATATGACTTGTAAATTTTGATTCTCTTTTGTGTGGAAGGTAGTTTTGATGGTAACTCCATGAAAGTGGTGGAGTTCTAAGCCAAAAATCGTTTTAAGGAGGCTTACGCAGTTAAGAGGTGGAATCTGAGGCAAGAAAGGAGGGCAGGTATGTGCTACTTCACATTTTGCTGCAGTTTTTGAGTTGTTGGATAGATCACTGGGAAAGGCTTTTTCCTTTGGATGGGATGCTGTTGATTCAATTCTTTTCAGAAACTTTAACATCAATTTCGCCACAAGTTTTTGATAAATGCTCAAATTTGACAGATTTGAAAATGAGAAAATTAGCTGTTTACCAAAATTTGGGTGGTATTGTTGTGCCAACCATGTTGCTGCTGCCCCTCCAGCGTTTAATGGATTGATAAGTTTGTAACGATTTGTTCATTTCCAAGTAAACTTGTGAAAGGATGACCATGCTGTAACTGGGAACAAGTCTGTCTAACCCGGGAAATTGAAAGCTGTGACACTAGTTGGCCAAAGGTAGGTGTGTACATAATCTTGTTTGTTGGAAAAAAACATGTTAACTGGTGCAGTGAACTGAAAACATGAATGGAAAATGGTTATTCAATTTGCATATTTTCCTTGTTGATGAGCTGCTCCTTGTTGGCTGTTTCAGTGTTAAAAACTTTTCATCATGGGGTGCTGGTAGTCAATCTTGCTTTAGTGTTTCCCCTTTCAGCTATAGACTAACAAGTTTAATTAATACGTGGGGCAAACTAAACATTACTTCCTCTTTAAGCAACCATCGCCTACAATGTTGCGTCAATCTCAGTAAATGTGCAAGAAATTGCATCCTAATTTCTTTGTGGACTTTGCTGTTGATATTTATGATTTCGTGGCAAAAGATTCAGATTAGTTGGACGACCTGTGCTTTTAAGAGAACTGTCGGGGGCTTGTGAAATTGCTCTGTCAATCTCTTAAATGTACGTTTAATTTGAATGATTCAACAACCTAATTTGCCTTCTCAAGTCTTTGGAAAGTATGGGCGATGACCTGTTCTTGACGCGCATCTTGCAGGCTTTGGTAGGTTACGAAAACTATGGAATTAACTCTTATTAAGATAAAGTTGAGTTTTCATTACTTTGGAAAAGAGATATCTACCATGGATGGACCTTTGGATCATCTTTAATTTTTGTCTAACGAGAGCAAATGAAGAATTTTATGTCACAGATAGAGGATACAGCCATTCCTATAGTTTTGACATATGACAGCGGTGCCAATTTAGAAATTGACAAATGGAACAAGCAAAATTGATTTTCGATCCAGACGGCAAGATTTCCATTAAAAAAAAAAAGAAGAGAAAGGCGAACACGAATCTGAATGAGACCATTCCCACGAATGAATCCGCTCTTTTCTCAAGTAAACTCAAGCTAAATTTCTTAGCAATAACAGTGTGATACAGCCGAATATTTGAACAAGTAGAGATGGTGGACCAGCATGGCAGCATTGTTTAGTTTTAGCTGGCTGGATCATGGAGTGTTGTTTTGATCGTAGAATGGAGTAAACGACGGAAATTAGCCTCTGACTCTGTAGTTGTGCGCCTTTTATTCTGTTTTTACAACGAAATAGCAATATTACCAAGTTCACTAAGGCTGTGTTTTGGCTGCTTAGAATTGGATCATCAGAATTAGAATTGAGCTTGTGTTTGGTTACAAAATAAAATTTGAATTTTGAATTCATTTACAATTCTATAGAAACTTGCCCAAGTCTTCACGGATTTCAGTTTAAGTTTCCTGGAAGTTGCTACCAAGAAACTTGGAAATGGTACGCCAATAGTAATTATTATTCAAGGGTTTCGGTGTCAACAAGTTAAGGTTTGTATGAGTCACTTGAAGGCTGCTTTATCTATTTTCAAGTTTATGACTTTAATGGAGTACACAAATGAAGTCGGTTTTCACATTTGGTTTAAGACTTAGGGATAACTGTAAGTTATTCGTTTAAGTAATAAGTATACATTGACCATCTCGTGCAAACAGTGTAGAATCTGTAGATGCATCATGCATGGTCGTTTAGCTTTTGAATATGATAAATTGGTGGGCATACCTAAATAGTTTACCACTTATTCTACAACAATCGCCATCTAGGTGTGTTTTTATTGTAGCCCACGCAGGATCAGTGTGAAGAGTCTTTAGGCGCAGCCTGCACCGTTTCCTTCGAGTTTGGTATATTACCTTACCTGCAATAAACTCTAAGCATCGACTTAGATCAATGAGCACATGAGAAAGAAATGAGCTTAGGATTCATGGAATGGTTCTAAGCATCGTGATAAATTGCGATTGGATTAGCAGAAAAAAGACATAAAAAAGCACCGACCTGTCTTACTATCTTAAAAGGATTGTTTTTAACTTTTTTGAGGCTTTGGAATGGGCAAATCCTGTAGACGTTTGAAAATTTTTTGGGAAATTTCTAGCCAATTTCCCATTCCCTTTGATTCCGTTTGTATATATGTGCTATCAAGCAATGGTTGATTGAAAGAAGTTCTTTCAACTAGAGAACTGTCAATCGTATTAAACCATTGACAATCTTTTCCTAGCCTTTTGTCCCATCACAATTCACAACTGCATGAGCTGTGAGCTTTTACAAGGAACAAATGGCAAGCAAACTAAATCCACGTTACGACTATGGAACACTGCGGTCATTCCTGTCCAACATTGGAAATGTCACTCAATCAAAAGCCCATAAGAGATGGCGAATTGCTTGTCTAATGGTATGCTTCTCGCTTTCTCTAACTAAACTTGTGCTGCTATCTAGAAAAGGCAAATATCAGCAAGTTTGGAAATTTGGCTCTTCTTCTTTCAGCACCATTCTTGATATTGAGCCAATAAAAGATTTCCGCCATGAAGCTGAACAAAGAAGATCCTTCGATGTTCACCTACAAATAACAGATGATTCAAATGGCTCTTCCCCTGTCAATATTGACCAACAGTTTCTAACAGAATTGGTGAAGAATAGAAACTTGAATGACCTTCAAAGCTTAGGCGGGGTGGAGGCCTTGGCCAAACTTCTTGAGACAAACATGGAGAGTGGAATCAAAGGAGATGAAAGGGACAGAAGCAGGAGGTGCGACAAGTTTGGTTCAAACACTTACCAAAAGCCGCCCCCAATAGGGATAATGCATTTTGTCATTGAAGCCTTCAGAGATACAACGATCCTCATCCTCCTTGGCTGCGCTACTCTTTCGCTTGCCTTTGGCATTAAAGAACATGGAGCACAAGATGGCTGGTATGAGGGCGGCAGCATCTTTGTGGCTGTCTTTTTGGTCGTGGTTGTATCTGCAGGTAGCAACTTTAGACAAGAAAGGCAGTTTGAGAAGCTGTCAAAGATAAGTGACAACATCCAAATTGATGCTGTCAGAGATGGAAGGCGGCATAAAGTTTCCATCTTTGATATTTTGGTTGGAGATATCGTCTTCCTACAGATTGGAGATCAAGTTCCAGCTGATGGACTCTTCATAGACGGGCATTCTTTGCAAGTTGATGAATCAAGCATGACAGGAGAGAGTGAACATGTGGAAATTGACTCCCTTCAAAATCCATTTCTATTTTCTGGTTCCAAGATTGCAGATGGATATGCAAGGATGCTTGTGATATCAGTAGGAACCAACACCGGTTGGGGACAAATGGTGAGCTCCATAACTCGCAATTCCAATGAACAAACACCACTTCAGTTACGCCTTAACAAACTTACCTCGTCTATTGGTAAAGTTGGTCTAGCCGTAGCATTTCTAGTCCTTACCGTCATGTTGATTCGGTATTTCACGGGAAATACAGAAGATGAGTACGGGAAAACAGAATACCAGGGAGCTAAGACAAATACAAACGATATATTCAGTTCCATTTTGCGTATTGTTGCTGCTGCTGTCACTATTGTAGTGGTTGCTATTCCAGAGGGTCTCCCTTTGGCTGTAACGCTGACACTTGCATACTCGATGAAAAGAATGATGGCTGATCAGGCAATGGTCAGAAAGCTTTCAGCTTGTGAGACCATGGGATCGGCAACAGTAATTTGTACTGATAAAACGGGCACATTGACGTTGAATCAGATGAAAGTAACAAAGTTTTGGCTGGGTCATCAAGACATTGGAGAAAATTATAATGATTTAATTGCCGATGAAGTCCTTGAATTGTTTCACCAAGGAATCGGTTTGAATACTACCGGTAGCATTTACAAACCAATATCAGGATCCCTATCTGAATTTTCCGGTAGTCCAACAGAGAAGGCAATTCTCTCTTGGGCTGTTCAAGATTTGGGAATGGATATGGACAAGCTGAAGTTAAACTACACAATTCTTCATGTTGACACCTTCAATTCAGAGAAAAAAAGGAGTGGGGTGTTAACAAGGAGGAAGGCTGATAATTCCCACCATGTACATTGGAAGGGAGCAGCTGAGATTCTACTAGCCATGTGTTCAAGTTATCGTCAGAGTAACGGAGATATGAAGTCAATCGATGAAGAAGAAAGAACACAATTCGAGAAGATAATCCAAGCAATGGCAGCAAGTAGCCTCCGATGCATTGCATTTGCTTATAAGCAGATTACGATGGAAGAAATGAAACAAAATGACGACCAAATGAACTATAAAAAGCTAAAACAAGAGGACTTGACCTTTCTTGGCATAGTTGGCATCAAGGATCCGTGCAGACCAGGGGCAAGTAGTGCCATTAAAGCTTGCAGAGCTGCTGGGGTAGACATCAAAATGATCACTGGAGACAATGTCTTCACAGCGAAAGCAATAGCCACGGAGTGTGGAATTTTGAGGCCTGGTGAACAATTAAACAGTTGGGAAGTGGTAGAAGGGATTGAATTCCGGAACTACACACATGAACAGAGAATGCTCAAGGTTGATGATATACGCGTAATGGCAAGATCTTCCCCTTTTGACAAGCTCTTGATGGTACAATGCTTAAAACAGAAAGGCCATGTGGTGGCAGTCACTGGAGATGGAACAAACGATGCACCCGCACTCAAGGAAGCTGATGTAGGACTTTCCATGGGAATTCAAGGCACTGAAGTAGCCAAGGAGAGCTCAGATATTGTCATCCTGGATGATGATTTCGCCTCTGTAGCCACAGTTTTGAGATGGGGTCGATGCGTTTATAACAATATTCAGAAATTCATTCAATTTCAGCTCACGGTAAACGTGGCAGCCCTCGTAATCAACTTCATTGCAGCAGTTTCTGCCGGTGATGTTCCCCTCACAGCAGTTCAGTTGTTGTGGGTAAACCTCATCATGGACACATTGGGTGCTCTGGCACTCGCAACAGAGCGACCAACTGATGAGCTTATGTATAAACCACCGGTGGGTCGAACCGGACCACTCATAACAAATATAATGTGGAGAAACCTTCTAGCACAATCATTATACCAGGTTGTTATCCTATTGATCTTGCAGTTCAGAGGTAGGTCAATCTTTAACGTAACTGAAAGGGTAAAGAATACTATAATCTTCAATACCTTTGTGCTTTGCCAAGTTTTCAACGAATTCAATTCGCGGAAATTGGAGAAGATAAATGTCTTTTCAGGTCTTCATAAGAATAGGCTGTTCATGGGGATCGTGGGGGTGACAATAGTCCTACAGGTTGTGATGGTGGAGTTTCTAAAGAAATTTGCAGATACAGAGAGATTAAACTGGGAACAATGGCTAATCTGTATTACAATGGCAGCTTTGACATGGCCTATTGGCCTGGTTGTAAAGTTAATACCTGTTACTGAAAAGCCATTTCTGAATTTCTTAAGATGTCCGGCCTCAAGGTAATGCTGTGCCGGCTAAAAGAACTGAATTCCAGGAGCAAGCGCACTTTCCTTCAGCGCAAAGGAGTTAGACTGATGGAGTACGCTTGCTTCAAAGGACAATTTTACTGAACCAACTAACCAACTTGTGACGGTCTTTTAAATCTTAAACCATGGATTTTAAGAACAAAAAACCGTGGCATATCTACTGCGTATCAGAGGTTTCGGGAAATTCGAAGAAGAAGATGCAGCATCAATTCAAGAATTCACGCTGACCGACTTAAAAGCATTATTAGCTGGTGGCGGTATCGGCCAACTGCCGAATGCTGGGCTTTGCTTGTCAACGGGTCCATGCGGATTCCAATATTCAAAGCTCATTATTAATCTGACTTTCTTTGGTGGGTCTTCTTTTGTATGAATATGAATTTCGGGATAAAAAATCCTTCTCGTGAGAGTTTATAAGCTTTTGACATTGAAAGAAATTGAACAAATTTGTTCCTTTGTGAGCATTGCTACTCATTAGGAGCTTTCAAAAATCTGTGTCTAAATGCATATTTGTTTGTGTGCCAATTTTTTTTCTTCTTCATTTTTTTGTTAGCATAGATAACATTTATGGGGTTACTTGGCATTTAAACATGCTCTCGTTTTTCTTACGAATAATTGATTGATTTGCGACACTTGATAGGTTGGAGGAGTTGATTTGGCATATAAATAAATATAAAATTCTTTATTCAAGATTATCATGTCTGCATGTAAGGCTTGGGAAGAGCGTGCAGTTCAATCCTGGTTGTTCTTGTTAATGGTGAATAAGTAAAACGGAAATGACTGGAAAGCTCTTTGCCTCTACTCATAAATGGCTGTCTTTGTCCATTGCTCCAATCTTTCTCAGGGAAAGAAGTTACCTAATACTACATGAATCCGAGAAAAAGGTTAAGGCAAGGGAATAGGGTAAATACTAAATAACGAATTATCGGGAAGCAAAACAAATAATTTCCTTGGAAAATATCTGTCCGGGCTGCCAAGGAATTTCACTCTAGTTTTTCTCCCACAATAACAAACCTCCATCGCATTCTCCGTCCCTGATGTATTGCAGACAAACTCAAGTTGTCCATTTCCTCCCGATTCTCGTATAACATGAGACATGAATATTCAGCTAATCTGTTAAATCACGATTGATGTCTAATTTTCACAAACAGCAGAAAATAAACTTGTAAAGCTGCTGTCATCTTGATATCAAGTGAGATTGATAAAAATGAGTTATCTACCGCCTAATCTCCGTACAGACCCTGCGAATCCTGATTGGTTGAACAAAGGTGATAATGCCTGGCAGCTTATTTCAGGAACTCTTGTGGGATTACAAAGTGTTCCAGGACTAGTCATCCTCTATGGCAGCATTGTAAAGAAGAAATGGGCAGTAAACTCATCTTTCATGGCCCTTTACGCATTTGCTGCCGTCCTGGTTTGTTGGGTGGGATGGGGCTACCAATTGTCCTTCGGTGATAAATTCATCCATTTTCTTGGAAAACCGGATGTGGCATTGGATAAAAACTTTTTACTTAAGCAAGCTTTTGCTGGCAAGTTTCCAAATGCAACCATGGTTTACTTTCAGTTCGTTTTCGCAGCAATTACATTGATTTTGATTGGGGGTGCAGTACTGGGGAGGATGAATTTCTTTGCCTGGACGTTGTTTGTTCCATTGTGGCTCACTTTTTCTTATACAATAGGCGCATATAGTATATGGTGTCCTGATGGCTGGTTGTCTAAGCTTGGACTTATTGACTATTCAGGCGGATTTGTGATTCACCTCTCTTCAGGTGTTGCTGGTTTCACTGCGGCTTATTGGGTAATTAAAATCACAAACATCGTTTCTCAAATTCTCTTGTTTAAAATGATAATTTGACAAGCGTCCATCTATGCAGGTTGGACCAAGGGCAACAAAGGACCGCGAGAGGTTTCCACCAAACAATATCCTGCTAATGCTTGCAGGGGCAGGCATACTGTGGATGGGCTGGACAGGATTCAATGGCGGAGATCCTTATGCTGCCAGCATAGATGCATCCTTGGCCGTTCTTAATACGCACATCTGTGCCGCCGCTAGCTTGCTCACTTGGCTCCTTTTGGACATTCTTTTCTTTGAAAAGCCATCTGTGATAGGTGCTACTCAGGGCATGATCACTGGCTTAGTTTGCATCACCCCTGCTGCAGGTAATTATAATATGTCCCAACCGGGCCAACCCAAAGAATAAAGGAAAAATGATCATACTTTGGCATTGCTAATTGAATATATATTTGGGCTTGGGGCTTGACAGGAGTGGTGCAAGGCTGGGCAGCTATACTAATGGGGTTAATGTCCGGATGCATTCCGTGGTTCACAATGATGGTTCTCCACAAGAAAATCTGGCTACTGAAACAGGTGGATGACACCATGGCTGTTTTCCACACTCACGCAGTGGCTGGAAGCTTAGGAGGCATCCTGGCAGGAGTTTTTGCCAACCCTAGACTCAGTAGAATCTTCTACATGGTGGATGATTGGCCACAGTACATTGGTCTCTTCTACGGCTTCCACAGTGGGAAACCCGCAGCAGGAATCAGGCAGCTGGCCGTTCAATTCTTGGGCATTGGATTTGTTATTGTGTGGAATGTTGTGGTGACAAGTGCGATTTGCTTTTTAATCGGACTAGTAATCCCACTTAGATTTTCCGAGAAAGAATTGAACGAGGGAGATGATGCTGTACATGGAGAACAAGCGTATGCATTGTGGGGAGACGGGGAAAAATGTTAAGGATGTTGTCAAGTGGATCTGAATAATTCAGTATTCAACCAAGTTTGTCAGTCCAATGTAGTATTTGATCGCAGTAGATGAAGAATGAATTTATAATAAATCGGTTCTCAATCAAGATTTGAGTTCTCTTGAATTCAGGATCAAGTTTTAAGGAGAATATGTCATTTTCCTGCAAATCAGCAAGTTGAAGTTTTCTGCTAATGCTGCTACTCATCACATACTCATAGTAACAGTTGACAGTTGCTGTAAAATACTAAAGCAAATATACAAGAAAACAACAAATGCACAGCCGGAAGATTCTAACTTCAAATTTTACTACAAATATTCCATTTCCCGAGAGAAAAATGAGGAAAAAAAGGACAAAGTAAGAAAATTACACCAGCCTTGACATGGCGCCGAAAATATTGCAAGTATGAATAGCCTGTGATGGACCGTGGACATTGGCAGAGGGCAAAAGTAAAGAAAAAAACGACACTGAATGACAATAACAAAACTAGCCTGCCGTTCTCCTGAAATTTAGCTGCACGACATAAGAACTCATATTGATAATCAATGTAAAAATGAAAAAAACGAAAACCCAGATATTCATCTGCTACCAAACCATTTGCGTTCAATTTTCAAAGCCTTCCCAGAAATCCCAGCAACGGTCCGTCCGTAGGACCATTGTTGGTGCCTGGAGGGAAATTAATTAAGCAACGGTTGCACAAAGGTAAGCGAAAGAAAGCTTCAAAAATCATCCTTTTGCCCTTCAATCGTGTAAGCCCACATGGCTCAGCTTCCAGCAAACCTCATTCCCGATCAATCCAGCCCGGAATGGATGAACAAAGGCGACAATGCATGGCAGCTGACGGCGGCAACACTAGTGGGCCTTCAATCTTTTCCAGGCCTTGTCATTCTATACGGCAGCATAGTCAAAAAGAAATGGGCTGTGAATTCAGCGTTCATGGCCCTATACGCATTTGCAGCGGTCATGGTCTGTTGGGTGACGTGGGCATTTAGAATGTCATTCGGTGAAAAATGGCTGCCATTTGTGGGCAAGCCCAATGTGTCATTGGACCAAAAGTATCTAATGGAGAAGGCATTTCTTGGGTCATTCCCAAATGCAACCATGATTTACTTTCAATTTGTATTTGCGGCAATTTCGGTTATTTTGATTGCGGGTGCATTGCTGGGAAGAATGAATTTTAGGGCATGGATGTTATTTGTTCCACTATGGCTTACCTTTTCTTACACAATCACTGCGTTTAGCGTATGGTGCCCCGACGGGTGGTTGTCAACCATGGGCATTATTGATTTTGCCGGCGGTTATGTCATTCACGTGTCTGCTGGCGTTGCTGGTTTCACAACTGCTTACTGGGTAAATTTCAAGATGATTGACCAAGACTTGGACTATAAATAATTATTTTTTAGGTTAACACTATAATTTGCTTATCACCGTGTCACAAGTTTGTTATCGTATTAAATATTAGCGTATAATAAATAAAAAATTAGCATCAAATATTAGCGTATAATAAATAAAAATTAGCATCAAATATTAGCGTAACACTATAATTTGGTTATCACGGTCTACAAGTTTGGTATCACGTCTCATATACGACACGGTCTCCAAGGAGTTTTTGCGTTATTTTTTTTTTATTTAATTCGTTTTGTTTTGCCATTTACGTAGGTTGGGCCTAGGTCTGTAAGAGACCGAGAGACGTTCCTGCCCAACAACATGCTGTCCATGCTTACCGGTGCAGGGCTCCTTTGGATGGGTTGGACTGGCTTTAATGGCGGCGGACCATTTGCTGTTAGCATGGATGCATCTGTGGCCATCCTTAACACGCACGTGTGTACGGCAGCTAGCTTGCTTACTTGGACAGCTTTGGACATGCTGGTCTTCAAGAAACCATCGGTTCTTGGAGCCACACAGGGCATTATCACTGGCTTAGTTTGCATTACTCCTGCTGCCGGTATGCGATAATTTTCTTGCTTCTCATATTAATTCCTTGTTTATGAACAAAAAACACTGATCATTTGAGCTGAGCATCGAGCTTTTTCTTTTTCCAACCATGATTTCTTTTTACACAGGAGTAGTACAAGGGTGGGCAGCCATCTTAATGGGTATACTATCTGGAAGCATTCCATGGTACACCATGATGATCCTGCAAAAGAAAATTGCCCTGTTGAATAAAGTGGATGATACATTGGGAGTGCTACACACGCATTGCGTGGCAGGATGCTTAGGCGGTATTCTTACTGGAATATTTGCTGAGCCTAAGCTAAATCGCCTTTTCTACATGGTGGATAATTGGCAGCGCTATACTGGTCTGGCCTATGCTGTTCACGACGGTAACGGCAGAGCAGGACTCAAGCAATTGGGAATTCAGTTGCTGGGAATTGTCTTCGTGGTCATCTTGAACGTCGTGGTAACAACCTTGATCTGTTTGTTGATTAAACTCGTAGTTCCGCTTAGGTTGACAGATGAGGCTCTACACATGGGGGATGATTCAATTCACGGAGAGGCGGCCTATGCCCTTTATGGTGATGGAGAAAAGAATGAAAACTACAAGCAACAAGCAATGTATGGGTTTGCATAATTTGGTAGAGGCATGAAAAACTGGGGTTCGCATTTGTAAATACTTCTATGATATGAGCAGATCACATTTGTAGATACTTGATACACATTTGTAAATACATAATGATAATTTAACTTTTATTTAGGATAACGCTGGCTAGTTAAATAGAAATCAATGAGTAAATTTAGTTACAATGTTTTCGTGTTTAAGGATTTCTCGTAACAGTTTCTAAGTGGTTCATTGCTCTGCATTTGAACCTTAATTATTCAAAACCATCAACCATAGGTTGTTAAAATCGTAATTCTAATTTTCTATCCGTTTTATTTAATTATTATAATCGAGATTGCATATATAAACTAATATTAAGTAGAAATTTAATGGTCCTGGAAGACCTGGACTACAAAAGTCGTCACTGCAAACAGAGTCTGAACCTGAAGAAAATTGAAAAAAAAAAAAAAGAAAAGAAAACGTACCGGGGAGGAATATACTAAACCCTCATCCTAACAATCTCCTGAACGCAGGCTATACAGAACTAGAAGCTTGAAGTTGGACATCTTTGTTCTTTATGGATCAGTTTTAACAAAAGAAATAAAAAAAAAAATAAAGAAAGAAGTTGAAATGCGTAACTGAAGACTGCATTGGTGTTTGTAGTCACTGAAATGAAAGAATCGACAAAAGGAATAAGAAAACCTAGGCAAGCTTAACTCAAGGATAATAGTATGAATTATTTTAATTATTTTGCTGATCATGACGAATTAACTAACATGTTTCAAGGTCTTCTTTGCTGCGCGAATAATAAAAAAAAAGGATGGCAATGATGTCATACAAACCTAAGCATTACTAGTTTCGAGCTGCCACTAAATTTGTGCAGAGGAGAAATAAAGAAATTGCAATGCATCTTCTCCGAGGAATAGAATTGATAATGCACTACTGCACTGCCACTATAAGTTCACCTTTATAGCTTGAAGCTGCAGCATCGATATTTGATCCTCTCACCTCAACTAATCTAAATTCAATTCTAAAAATGTCATGGAGAACATAAACATATACGTATTGCAATTTATAAGTTTTCAATACATCATTACACATTTAAGCAATTTACTAGTACTATTCACTGTGGGTTTTGGCTACCATTTTTGCGATCATTTCTGAGATGTTGAGAAGAGAGGATGAGTGATGAGCATGTGAAGTGAGCATGCAGGCTGCAGCAACATGAATCCCATTACTTTTACTTGTTTTTTTGGCAGCTTTGATGCGCTTCCCAAGCAAAGTGGAAAGGTAAACAACACTGAGGATGACTGAGTGGTTATGGTAAAAACTCGGAAACTGCAGCAAACCTAAAAGACCGTTAAACATGAATCATGATCATCTACTTTTAATTAGTTTTACTACCATCGAATATCGATAACTTTCATGTTGTCTTCTTTCTCAGTAGCATAAAAATATTTTCACTAATCATCATCAGTACAGTAATCACTTGTCCTAGGAGAATGTACCTGGATAATATTTCATGCTCAAGTCTGTATCACGTCTCTCTCTCTCTCCCCACTTGGATCATGCCTCCATATATACTCCATAGTACTCCACACTCCATCATTTTATTAATTAGTTCCAAATTAATTAACCAAACCAGCAAAACGCTTCACAAAAGAGACTAGTAGTATTAAATAACAGCTCCCCTTAGTTTACAGTACTATACAAATGTAGCATTCGTAGCCAGGAGAAATTGATTAAAACACATATGTATAGGATGACTACAGCTTCGTGGTAGCACAGGACAAGGGAGAAGATGATGATGATGATGATGATGAGATAGAATCAAATATAGAAGAAAAGGGATAGGGCATATGAGAAATCACGTGATAAGAACAGCAAGATCATCTGAGCATATAAAGACATCCCCCTAATGTTAATAGGACGCTATGTCATGTGCAAGTGCAACAAATAGATAGTGGATTCTGTCTACGTTGAATCTGTAGGAAAAATATTGACTGATGAAGATCGATGTCATGTGCATGTTAGCTTCTACTAATATATACTCCCTCTCATTTACTATGATTCAGTATAACTAACGTTTTGGAAATTTACAAGTAAATTGCATGTTTTGATTAAATGATATTTATATTGAAACAAAATAAAATTTCTAAAACGTCAATTAAATTGAATTATAAGGTGTATGATATATCTACTTTTAAATTTAAACGATATTTATATTGAAACAAAATAAAACTTGTAAAACGTCACTTAAAATTGAATCAGAAGGGGTATGATATATATACTTTTAAATTTATATTTGTGATGTTGGATTCTATCTCAGTACGTAGCTTGCATCATCTATGAATCGGCTAAACTTGAGATTATTAGATGTCAAAAGATTATTTCTTGATTCTTGTTTATATACGATGATTCATAAGGGTTATGAATTTTCTCTCGTGACTCCACAATCCACAATCCACATGCTGGTGTAATTATGCTTTGCTATTTAGCAATTAAACCAGCCAGTTGTTGTCTAGTTTGATCAAAATTATCAATAAACTTCATTTTTGCATGCCTATCCTATGCATATACGGACAGGACTAGAATCATTTTAAAGTTTTGTTTCGAGCACCAAGCCATCAATACAGTGATTTGTTTCTCCTTCTGCTTACGAGGAATCGCATATACATTAGTTTATAGAAAAAGAAACCGAGGAATCAAATATTCACGGCCTGGATCAGAAAGGAGCTGTAGCAGTCTTCAAAGTTGAAAGTGGTCCAAGTACTCCTAAACCCCAGAGGGAAGAGGGAAGGAATCAGAATCCCTCCATCTCTTGATGATTGATTCAGCATTCCCAAATCCAATTCAAGCCAATCAACGAGGATTAACTAAATATGATACTCTCGCTGGGTCTGGAGACTGGAGACTGGAGACTGGAGACTGGAGACTGGGGGAGGACTGAGGAGCATTCTCTCACCACATCCATATGGGAATGGGATGATGCATTGTACTAATTAAACTCGCTGGCACATTGCTTACATTGAATCTACTGTCCTCGTAAAGTGTGCTGGCTCTAGTGCTCTACTAGCTCAGCTGCTCAGCTCCATTTTTATTATATTTGTTTATTGGAGTATGTTAAAAATTCAGTCGTCAGTCGTGTCTGGAATCTGGATTTGTGTCTCTAAAAAGTCTGAAGACTAAAGTAACCGCGCCGAGTGAAACAACAATTACCTTACATTCTATAAGACGCATGCAGCGGCGATTTTAATAAGGATAACATTAATTAATTAGCTTTTCACGAATATGTGTCTCGCATATAACTTCATAGGCATGCATATTAGTTGATCAGTGCTGTGCCTGACTGACTGCCTTCATCTTTTATTTATAGGATGAGAGGCAGCCACTGCCAGGCAGAGGCAGCCAGGCAGGGGAATGTGAAATCCAGTTAGGATTTCAGGATATAATGGAAAAGGAATGTGTAGAGCAACACAAGGAGTGGGTCGCTGAGAACATGGGAAATTCAGGTTGGAAACTTGGAAAGTTGGAACTTGGAAGAAGAGCTGCATTCTCAGTACTCTGTAGTTATGGCATTCTTCCAATACGTACCAAAACATTGGAAGTCGATGACTGTGGCCCACTCTTTTTTATTTATTTTTATTTTTTTTTTTGAGATCATTTTTAATTACTTGAGCATTCATTCTTCATACCTCATCCATTGCCTCTGGATAATCATACCATTCTCCATGACTTATGCACAATACAGTATTAAACAGAGGCTAAATTGTTTTATACATATGCGATCTTTTCAGAAAATATCGAATGGTTAATAACCACCGCTAACCATCTTTTCCAAGTTGTATGATTAGGTGAGTAAAGTATCATGAACCACCTGTAAATGGATGCCTCTAATATAACCCTACATATATTGTTCACCAATTTGTTCTTTTAATAGAGACACAAACAACAATTGATCACGGATGCACCACTTCACTCCTACATTATAAATAAAACATGTAACATGGCAAAAGAATAAGTACTTCTCTGAGATATTTTCCATTGAAGAAAAGGGAGGAACAGTAGCAAATAGAGATTGGGGTTCTCTTCAAGATTATCATCTTTAATACTATTTTAAATTATAATTTTAATTCACTCATAACTTTTTTAAAGTCTAATAATAATTGTAAAGTAATTTTAGTAATATTTATGTTTTTAGACTTTAATTTTAATAAAATTAATCGTTTTGAACTTTAAACAAAATAAAGATATGGTCTCTAACAAATAAGGAGATCATATTTTTTGTCCAATATTTATCCTGTCTAACGTTCAAAATAACTTAGTTTCATTAAAAGTAGGGACTAAATGTATAAATATCATTAAAATTACTTTACAATTATTAGATTCTAATCAAAATATTAATGAATCTTACGATTAATTTTAATTAAAATAAAATAATACAAATAAAATATTAGACATAAGATCTCGTGTCTAGATAAGGTATATATGGTGACATTTTTACAAAATATACGTCTAATACCCAACATGGTGGGAAATTAATAGGGATAAATCATAAAGTAGGGGCAAGGAGTGGAAAATGGATTAAACGAACTTAAGATAAGAGGGCCACAGGAAAGTGATGTTGATTGAGAGGATATCAAACTAATAAGTAAAGAGTAGTAGTAGCATTTAAGAGGGCATTTATAGAGGCTAAATAGACCCACATGGGGACACCAGAAGCAATAGTTACTTTGTCCTCGTTATAGGCTTACGGATAAAAGACCAGCCAGCCTCAAGTTCAACCTCGTTATAGTTGTTGTGGACATACTACTCAACCTTCTGTTTTTTGGGATTTTTTTTCTCCTCCCAAATGTCAGGATTAGAGGCAACTGTTGGGCTGGATTCATTCGTAGGGCTTTACACCCAATAAATAAAAGATAAGCTACTTTGGCTTTGTCTTACCCTAAAATAGAGAAAATAAAAAAACTCAAAGTAAAAAAAGAAAAAGAAAAAGTAAACTTTACAAATATCAATAACAAGGGGGCGTTTGGTTCAAATTATTCCATAGTAATCACAATGGGTTTGATTGAGGGGTCAATGCCAATGTGAATTATGATTGCATTGTTAATGTTTGGTTCAAATCCTATAATGGATATTGTTATGATTGATGTTGTATGGTTCAAATCAACAAAGATATTCTTCCCAAATCACTAATTTAAAAGTTATAATTTGTGTGAGATATATTAATGTGATCAATTGTGTGATGATATTAATGGTGTTATCATCTGGGTTTGTATCCCATTATTTTGATATTAAAATTATTTGACTAGATTATATCTAGTGTTTTTCAAATTGGGCTTTTTTTGTTGTTAAAATTTTTTATGTCTTATGCTAATTGTTTTCTTTACAGTATTGTGTTGTGTTAATATTGTTATTATTATTTTAGGTTATAAATCTTATTTTATTCCACATGCATATAGTGTTTAGTACTATCTTTGATTTAATATAAGTGTCATTTAAGAGACTTTTATATTTATTAACTAAAAAATTCTTAGTTAATATTAATCAACATTAGTAACAAATTTTTGTTCAAATAAATTTTTTGTCTCTCATCTCATAAAGTAAGGGAACTTATGATGCTCAAATAACATTTAAACCTCATTTACAGCGAGTAAAAGCAAAAGGCTTATGAGTTAATGTCACTTTGTCACTTTGAATTTATTTAATAAACATTTTGCCACATTTGATAAATCAACAAAGTTTTGAGGTTATTTTACAAAATGCTATTTTTGTAAAATAAAATATTGACTCTAGTAATTAACATTTGTCGTTCAATTAAAAAAAAGCTCACTTAAATAATTGAAAGGAAAATATGATTCTTTATATTCCACCTGGTTGATGACATGATTCCAACTTATTGTGGAGGAAGATAATTTAAAATCAAATTACATAATATCGGACTTTATACATTATATAATACTTAATCAACTAATTAAATTATCTTAAATTATGAAGATATATCAACTATTATAATATATAACCCAAAAGTATATTCTATTTTTATAAGTAATATTAATAAATAAATAAATAAAACGAAACTGCAGAGTTAACTTTATAGAAGATATAAGTAAAAATGCTGAAATTAAAGAAAAAAAGTGATAGTAAATTAATCCAAACACTTGAAAAGTGTATAGATGGAAACAAAAAAGAATAAAAAATCCAAAATGTTGACCATTTATGATTGTGGCAAAGTGGGTGTTAAATAAAAACAGAGTGACAAAATGTCATCGACCCTTAACATTACAAGGTGAGTATTAAATTAAGATTAAACCAAAGATAAAACTGAAACTATGTTTGAGTAAATTTGTTGGAGTCACGGGTGAGTTCTACTATAGTAACACCATCGTTGTCCATCTCCATGGCGCTTGCTCTACCATCACAAAGGCATCATCTTCTCTCCAAGTCCAGGTCTCAAAATCCTCGTGATTCTATTAATTATGCATCCTCTAAGCCCAACAGGCTGTTTGAATATGATCAGCTATTCAATGTAATCAACTTTGGTTGCGAAATGTTTGTCAATCTCTCTTGTATGAACATTGTTTTTTGTCGTGTAGATGCACAAGTAAGTACACAACCCAACTCAAGAATAATGTTTGGAATCCAATGGCTTTGCCAAAAGATTGTTCAAAGTTCAAACTCCCAACACTTTCCAAAGACTTGCCTGATATATAGCGATGGTCATGGTGATGATCAGATTATTACTGCATGTTTTTTCTAATTAACGGTTCATATGTCAGAGTTTTTTTGTTTTCTTCCTTGTAAGTTGTACCATTGCATTCAGATTTCAGAGATGTCTAATTGACCAATAATTTTCTGACGAGGGGACTTCTCCATTAGTAAATGCGAATAGTGGAAATCAAGGTCGCCGTTCAAACTTTCGCAACTCAAGAATTTTGGCATTCTGACACTGATAAAAGCATTAATGTATCCACGGCCGTTAACCTGCAGCTCAAACTGCTGGGCTTTGCAACGTCTTGCCTCATTGCCTGGTTACTCCTGATAATTTACTACTATAAACAAATTATATTCATGTGCGACATTGCTCTTCTTTCTTTTCTTTTTCTTAGTTTGGTAAAAAGAAGCATAATTAACCGGTGCAATCTCAGTAACCATCACATGCATTAAGGAGTGGATACTTAATTCATAATGACACCGTTGAGTTTAATTATAATGTCAAAGAAAAGCTCACAAATAGTGATGGTTTTCTATACAAATTTACGAATTTGGATATTTGTTTTCTTAACAAAACTTTCCATACCAATAATTCGGCTTATAATTTTCGTTCCAAACTTCCATACCAAATGGCTCATATAATATGTATTACATATGTTTTTATTTATTTATCACTCTAAAGTAGGTGTGATTCTTTGTCCAATAATATCATGCTCAAAATTAAAATTACGTACCATATTCACTTGTATCTTGATTAAAGTTTAATAATTGTAAAATGATTTTATTTGATATTTATACTTTTAGTCTATAGTTTTAGTAAAACCATGTTGTTTTGAACATTGAACAAAATAATACAATATAATTTTGAATATAATATCCAATCTCACTCTAAAGGTAATAGATGAGATCCTCTATAATCATGCCAAACATTAAAACTAAATCATAGGATTTATTTATTTATTAGTTAGAATATAATAATTGTAAAATAATTTTAGTGATATTTATACTTTTTTGTCTCTAGTTTTAGTTAAACTACGTCGTTTTGAATATTAGACAAAATATGATAAGATAATTTTGAACAAAAAATTCAATCTCTAAAAGTAAAAGGTGGGCGAGTTATATTCATTAAGATAAAATAAAAGGACTAAATTACAAAGAATCGTTTAAAGCATTTCCTCAAGTTTATACACACCGTACAATCGAATCAATGTTTTATTGGAAATTTTAAAATTAGGGGTATAAAAAACTACAATAACTAAGATTTTATACCAATGTGGAAACGGCTACATAAATCATATATAGAAAATTAGAGAGATATAAAAACAAAATTATTTCATTTATTTATGAATAAATTAGACTAATGTGATACATTGACAAAGTCGCCTCTACTCTTTATTATTCAAAACATGTTAAGAAAATTTCATTTGGGTGATTATTCAAAACATGTTAAGAAAACAATAAGAGTAGGGGAGGTAATGAGAAAAAATGTATAATTGAGGTGTAATTTATAATTTACCAAAAAAAAAAAGAAACAAATAGTAAAGGATTGAAGCCAAGTGTGATTTTAGGCTAGCCCAAAAACAAACACAGCCCAACACCCGCTCTGTTCCTTTTCCCCACTCACTTACTAACCCCTTGTACCCTTTAAAAGAGCAGAAAGCGGGAGTCGCATCCATAGAAGCAAAAGTTATAGACTAAAGAAAGAGTGAGTGAGTGAGTGAGTGAGTGTGTGTGTGTGTGTGAGAGAGAGAGAGGCCAGCAGTGCCGCATTTATAGAGTGAAAGAGATGTAAAAGATGGAGACTGAAGCCAAAAATAAAAAAGCATAGAGAGCTCAATCCATAGATGGAGTGTATGAGTGTGGCTTCATAGAAGGAGCCAAAATAGAGTGTGTATGAGTGGTTTTATAAAAAGAGAAATATAACGAAAGAAAAGAAAGGAAAAATGATGACCGGATATGGAATGGTGCAAGACCAAAATCTGGAGAAACAGATTGAGAAACAGATGGGCTGTATGGCTGGTTTTCTGCAGATTTTCGATCGCAATCAGATTCTGACTGCCAAAAAAATTTATTCTCCCAAACGCCTTCCTCCTTCTAAGGTATACATTCTCAAGCTGCTTCTCAAGCTGCTCTGCTGTGCTACTGTCTTGTTAATTGGAGTATTATTATTTTTTTTCATTGTGTTTCATCATTGACATTCTGATTATCCCAAAAACAGGTTGTTGATTCAGGGCAAGTCTCCGACAAGTCGGCAGCATCCTCACCGTTAATCTCAAGAGAATTAGGGAAACCACAGGCTACGCTCAGCCCGCCTGAACACTTGATGAAACCCACCATGCCGGATCTTCTGCCTCCTAAATCCCCTCTTCCTCTTTCCATATTCGAATTAAAGGATGGTTCGAAGTCATCGTGGAAGTTCTGCAAAGAAGCCCCCAGGCTCTCACTTGACAGTAGAGCCACTTTAGATGCCAAGGGCAGTCTTCACCCCAGAGAGATCCGAACCAACTCTTCCATTCTAAACGCCGGCAGCCGGGGAGACAATGGCGACGACAACCAACGACGTTCACCTAGCGTCATTGCCAGGCTCATGGGACTTGAGCCACTACCGGATTCTAATACCCCGGAGCCTGTCAAAAATGTCGAGCTGAGAAGATCCGCATCGGAATCAAGAGTTTCTAGAGATCTATTTCATTATCGTCTCGTTGACAATAGCAACAGCAGCAGCAGCTTGCAATCCAAGCTGCCTAATTCTATTGCACAAGATGCAAATGCATTCCATGAAAATACATGTTCATTTTCGTATGCAAGGCCGGTTGATCATGTAGACTTATATGCATATAAAAGTGCGAAGAGTGCCAAGTCCGTAACGCCAAAGCAAGCATTAAACAGAGGCATTGTTTCATCGCCGTGGAAGTCACCACAGTATCGGAAAAGTTATTTTGATGCGGCGGATGTTTTTCCTGAGCCTAAGCAGGCGGTTTCTATCTATGGTGATATTGAGAAGAGGCTCAAATTGAGAGGAATTGATGAGCCTTCCAAGGATCTCGAAACACTGAAACAAATTCTCGAGGCACTGCAACTCAAAGGACTCCTTCATTCCAACTACAGGCCTTCAGAGCAACGAAACTTCGTCTATGATCGGAATCTGTGGCCACATGACGAGTCTCCTATCGTCGTCATGAGACCTTCCAAGTCGCCGGTAAATCGGGGGATGGGGAATGAATCACCACCTTCGAGATACGGTGTTCGCCGGAGTTCTAACAACCTCGTCGGAGAATATCTGCCATCTCCGAGTCAACGTCGGGAAAGGCCGGCGGTTGACCGGACTATACGAAGCCCGTCAAGGGCCGGAAATTCTTCTTCGCCTAGCCGGAGCGATACTAATGCTAAGCGTTCGAATAACTCAATAGCCAAACCAAAGCCATTAAACGTTGAAACTCAAAGGTCAATGGAGAACCGTAGAGTCTCTCAAGTAGTACAGTCACCAAAGTTCAGTTCAAGGAGAAACGGATCGTCACAGGATCCCAAGGCGATGAGACATAAAAGATCGACGGGTGAGATTTATCATAGAGAGATCACGACCGTCGTGGTTACTGAGGATGAGTCGTCATCCATTTCTGAAAGTACGATTAGCACATGTTCACATACCGATACAGAGGTAATAACACTGATTGATTAGTTAAATCTTCAAATTAGTATTTGTTGATGTTCATGATTTTGTATCCATATTTGGAGATTTATTGATGAAATGGACATGGCATTGCAGAGATCAAAAATGGAGGAGCACAGAGAAGGGAAGAGTCTGCTGGAGAGGTGTGACAAGCTGCTACACAGCATTGCAGAGATGACTGCAACCGAAATGCAACCGAGTCCGGTGTCCGTTCTTGACTCGTCATTTTACAAAGACGAATCGTCGTCGTCGTCACCGTCGCCTGTGATGAAACGGAGCATTGATTTCAAAGGTACGCACATGACGCAACTTCACACGCGGCCATATCATTTTAATTATTGTTCCCAAGATTTTCTGTTCCGATTCCATAACTCTTTTGGTACCACTACGTACAACTGGTATTGCAGTATAGGCTAAGTTGTAGGAGTACTTTCTTTGGCATGTCTGACGTCTGAGCTAAACCCTGGGTTTGACTCTATTGGTTTCCAGTATTATTTATTTAGTACGTACAAGCAGGACCTGTATTTTGTTTAATCTTTTTCTTTAGTAGAATTTTCGAAAAAGATAAACAACTAAAACTGAGATTAAAAACATTAAAAATGCATGGATGTCCCATAGATAGATTGAGCACTTTTGAAGTCTCTGGAAACAACGTTTTTAAATTCTTTACTATTTTCAGAAATTCATGATTCTTTGTCAATTTTTTGGGTCTGATTGAAACGTTGAGTGAATGATTAATTTCGGGAAAAGGGTCTTTGGAAAATTTTAGTGTGTTGCTGCCTTGGTAATTGGTGTTGGGATACAAGAATTGACGTCGCCATTGATCTACTGAAAGTTCAGTTATTAATTGAGCTGTTTGCTCTAACGATTATCAATGGCAGATTCAATTTAATTTTGAAAGCGATTATCAATGGCAGATTCAATTTAATTTTGAATGCGACTGATACGTACTATATCTAAGCTCCAGACTGATATTAATTAATAATACTCACTATACAGCAAGCAAGAAATACTAATAGTACTAGTCCTAGTACAATTGCTGCTATCAACCTACACTGCTTGTTTCGAACTTGCAATCAATCCAAGTAACGTGCAAGAGGGACAGTTGCAGAAAACAGAGTGGTGGGTTTTTCAAGTTGTTAATTTTGAAATTCATCAATGCATTCATTTTCCCAGAAAGAAACAAGCTGGAAATTGCAAGGACTGAGCCTAATAATAAGCCACGGACAAAACTGAACCAAGTTTAGTTGATGGAACTGGTGTTCAGAAAGAGCCGTTTTTTAAATACTCTGTCAAACAGTTGTATGATCTACATGCATTAAAACAATTAATGGTACTTAATTTGATTTGATTTTGTTTACATATTTTACTCATCACTTTTAAAGGATTACTGCTGCATTAGTTGCATTACATTTTGTAACATTGAATGAATTTGGAAACGGTTTCATTTCTTGATCGTGGTGCTCTTGTTTCCAGACAATGAAGAAAGTGATTTGGATGAAGAGACGTGGAGTTGCATCTTTAGACCCGTTGAATCAAAACTGGAGGATACACCCACAGACTGCGATTTGGTTTACATCTCAGAAATTCTCCTGGTTTCTCATTATCTCCCCCAGGATTGTGATGTCTTTTCAATACTGGAGAAGCAGCAGTCTCTCAAGGGAAAAGACACCTCTAAGGTCTCCACATTGCAGAGAAAACTGATATTTGATGTCATTTTGGAAATTCTTGAACGAAACAGGCATTTGCCCCCGTGGAAGGCATTTTCGTGGACAGATTCTCGGACCATCAAGTCTTCGGTAAGACTGATTTGGTCCGAGTTTCTGAGAATTCGAGAACGCGATAGTTCCGATGACTTGTTTGAGATCATTGGTGGAGTTCTGAAAAAGGATTTGGCCGGAGATGCCATGAATGGGTGGGGAGATTGTCCGGTGGAGTTGTGCGAGGCAGTATTGGATATCGAACGGCTGATATTTAAGGACTTAATTGGCGAAACAATCCGTGATCTCGCTGCATTTGCCTGTAAAAGCAAGGTCTCATACTCATTGGCGTCTCGTAGGAAGTTAATTTTCTAAAGAACGCGCGGAACCTTCCGTCTGTTTTCGCGCGCTTTCTTGTGTCCTTGATTTGTTGAAAATAATTTATTTAAGGCCACGTTTGTTTTCTTTGTTTTTTTTTTCCCTCGTTCGCTCATTTATCCTTTTCCAAACAATATTACCAAAAAAAAAAAAAGGGGGTGACGGTCACTTTCACTAGCTGTGAGTGATTAGTGTAGCAAGGATTCTTCCCATATTCTCACTGCGGAGTTGCATGTGCGGGGTGACAGACAATAACGAAAGAGAGGAGGTCATGTGAATAAAGATTTAAGTCCGTTCCTTGCAGTGGCCTTTCTTTTGTTAAAAGGCAAAAAGGGGTGGAAACGGGAGGAGAGAAGTTGATTGTTTTTACGTTTAGTCTTACTTCCTCTTGAGAGGGACTTTTTGCGAATCTAATTTTAACTTTAAAAAAAAAATACATATATTTAATTATTAGCTCTGAAAAAGAGGGTTTTAAGCTGAACGAACGTGTTGTACCCCAGTTCCAAGACACTGACCCCGGTACTGTGGCGATCATCATTGGCAATTTGGCATGCATCATCCCTCTGGTTATGGTTATGGTTATGGGTCTGGGGTAGGAATGTAGGATTACGAATGAATGGATGGCCCTTAGATTATTAGTATATTCCTTTTTTCTATGCCAATTTCATTCCACATTTCCACTCAAAATCAAAATCAACAAATAGTGAATGGCCCTGGAATAGTTCTTTTGACGATTCCATTCAAATCAAACTCAATCATTTTGTGGTATATCAATGCCATGGGATGACCATTTGAAGCTTTGACTGCTAGCTGGGATGTCTGTCTTTCTTTTATCTTATATTTGTATATTTCTTTGTACTCCTTTTTTTTTTCATCTGGAATTCTAATGTTAAGATTCATGAAAAATTTATTCCTTCTTTCATATATGGTCGCAACTATCACACAAATTTATAAAACAAGACAACTCAAATTTATTGAATTTTGATATGGTCGACCAAAACATGATGTGGTGGGGTTTTGCCGGGGAGGGGAAGGTCAAGAAACGAACCAAGCAGCAATCAGAAATTCTCCGTTCCCTCACTACTAGACTGCTCCTACATTTCTTTTTTACCATTAAAGCGTGGGCTCCGTGGCCCCTGTAATGGCCCATCCTACCCAACCCCCCAAGTCCATCTTCAATTTCTCTTTTCAACACATCCACCAGCAGCCAAGAATTCAAAGTCGAAACCTTCCCAAACCACATAACAATCTCTACATTATTACTAACATTTTAGATTTTTTCAAGACTTGCATGACTAACTTCTAGCCATAACGCTTGTTTGCTTGCTTGGCCTGTGTTGATAAATTTTACTCCCTCTGTTTCAGTGTCATTTTGAAGTTTTTCACACTTAGATATACTTTAAAATAACTAAAATATCCCTCATTAAAGTTGACCATTCTTTGATAAAGAGCAACAAAATTTTTGTTGGAATAGGTTTAGACCAATTAAAGCACTTTTCCTCGAATAAAATTGTAAGTAACTTGCATTTTAACATAAACCGACATTTATATTGAAACAAAACAAAACCTCTTAAACGTAAATTAAATTAAAACAGAAAGAGTATCTCATTAGCCCATCCTAATAAAATTTCATCCAATCCAGAAAACGGAAAGGTACACGGGGGGCCAGTCCTTGTCATCCCCATGGGGCACAAAGCTCATCGGCCCATGCAAATTATAGACGAGGATGGTGTGGTCAGGCAGGGGCACATGCATTTGCTATGTACTAAAAAGCATTAATCTCTTATTCATAATAATTAATAAAAAGAGGTGCATTTACATTATTTTCTAGCAAGTCTTTAAAATTGAAATGCATTGAAAGTTGTCCAATTTATGTCGTCGTCGTCCTCCTCGTAGTTGTCGCCCTAATTGGGACCTATGCCAGGTGGTTATTTTGACTAGGCAGATGAGAGTTCATTATTATGTATATATGCCAACAAACGAGAAAGATGAGGAACCAGAGGAAAATGGTCCTCAATGCTATCAGAAACGAGTAATCAGCATTGGATCAATAGTCACTTCGAGGGTTCTCTTTGATTTAGCATATTCCTCCTTCAGATAATGAATCCCATGCATGACTAATCTTTAACACGTGAAAATTCTCAAAGAATGCTGTCATTGATAGTCTACCCATTCTTAATAATTATATTTGTGATAAACAAACTCAACTCAACTTTAGTGTTATGGTTTGGTTGCTTGTTCTTTTGTATCAGTTTACCCAATTTTACTATGATTAAAACTTCATCCCCTCATAACATTTTTTCTTAAACTTTTTTGTAACATTCTTAGATCCCTTTTGTTTTTTCATTTTGTTTTTTATTTTATTACTGATGGTACTTTTGTGATTGATTGGCTCTCCAAATCACAACGTTGGTTTTATATATGAATGCATTTCATATAAAACGGATAATTAATAAAAATTAAAATCGTGATTCTCATTTTTTATTACTGTGCATTGAAATCGTGATTAACTCACGTATCATATATGAAATCATTTCACGTGAATTTTTTCTAATTAAATTTCGTCTTCTGCAATGGCCCAAAAATTAGCTCATTCACTAAAACCAACGTCCAATGACATTTTAGCTTTTACACTAACAAGTATTCGGTTTTTAAGGGAGCGACAAAGATTTATTTATTTGTGCCTGTAAAGTCTCTGTGGCCTGGAAGGAGGAAAGAACAGTGTGTTAAAAAGTTATAATAATTAACCAACACAAGGACCTTCTTGCGAGATTAAAATTGTGATTTTCCAAGAAATTATGTATTTTCTAACTTTCACCTTTTCCTCGCCGTTGGACTTCTCCATGGGCCAACCCTTCCAAGGTCAAGAAGATATTCTATCCGTTAAGAGGACCAAACTCAAATTTCATATGCTTTAACAACTTTAAGAGAGCCCGAGCCCAAATAAAAATTAAAATATAATTTCTATTAGTAATATTATACACTTTTGCCTTCTAAACTTACTTGGATCCGCTACTGTTTCAATATCACCAATTAGCCTCTTTGATTTTTTTAGTTTGAGATAAATCAATTGTATTCTGTCAGATTTTGATAAATAATTAAATAAATAATTGAATGCAATGATACAATTGATTTTTATTTATAAACTAGTCTTTGTGTAATTTCTTGATAAAGCAATACAAATGTATATATTTTTTTCATTTGATTATTTAACAAAAAGATAACGAAATTGTTATATGATTTATCTTAAATTAAAAGGTCATGAAAATTAAATATTATAATTAAAATTATAAGATACAACCACGATTGATTTTTGACGCTTTTTTTCCTCAATGCGAGTCCCACATTAAACCGCAATTCAATACGAGTTCTTGGCCAATTTCTGACTCGATTTTTTTTTTTTTTTTTTTTGGGGGGTCAAAATCTGATGCTGAGTTGATGCTCAAATTCATTGCTCAATGGAACACCTGTTTAAAGACTATTGAACCATGCATGTTGATTTGAATATGATATGATAATTGCTTCAAGTCAAAGGAAATAGGACACCTAGCTAGTTCAAAGATGCCTCTGATTTTCTTAAAAAAAAATGCCAAAATGGCCTAATTAAACAAGTTGGTGTGATCAAGAACGTCACCGCAGAAAATACAGCATAAGAGTATGAAATTGGCTTCTTCTAATCTCTCCCTATATATATAATGGGGAACATTTAAGGTCCACTTCTGGCTGTCCCTCTTCCCTACAACAAATCTCCAGTAATACAGCACTATACTGAGTTTACAAGATTATTGGCATAACTAACATTTTACTTAATTTGTTCAGCATGCATTGCATGTCTCATTCCACTTAATATTTTACTTTGGGCATGCATGCTATTTACCTTTGATGATGTTCCATTCCCCCAATGCTTAATTTGAATTTCTTGAAAAAATTAACATTATCTCTGAACAACCTATGAAAGAAATATATATAGCTACTCGATCAGGCTACTTTAATTTGCAGATCAGCTACGTAGTACTATATAAAGATTAAGAGCGACTCGTGTTGAATTTGGACTGGAAGTTTGAATCCTTCCCCTTTCCCTGTTCTTCTTGTTGGCTCGAGCAGTTGTTATGTAAATGTTTCCTTTTCTTTTCTTTGCCTGCACAAATCATGTGTAGAAACATAAGGTGTTATATATTTAACTCTGGTTTTCAATTTCTTTTGTTTTCTAAATCATGGATAACGCAATGAATTAATTCTAGCAAGTATGAATAGTGACCCTCAAAAAAAAATGCATGAATTTATATGAGAATCTAAAATCTTTACATAGTTTGTAGCACGGCTGCATAAATGCAGTATCATTGATTGGTAATGGAGGTTCCTGGCCAAATATCATGTCACAGCTCATATCATCAAAATCTGCAAATTCAAGAAGGGTGTGTCGTCAATAAACTCCGGTGTACATGCATTATCTAGACAACTCCAATCCAACGTACGATAATTGTATGTTAACCATTCAACAGTTGTTGCACATCATGACCCAATTGAATCTGCAGGTGCTTCTGCTAAGTAGATATCATTTCTGATTCTCGAGGAAATGAAGGGAATTGCGGGCGGGCGTAATTAACATGAAATCATGCACTGATCAGAAGACTAACGATGGGATACAAAGTCATGGCAGCTAGCCCAAAGAGCATCAGGCAACAGTATCTTTACTCTTTTTTCGATCTCCCCAGTTCTCATTCATCATGGAGAGTTGAAACTTGAATTTAAAGCCACTGCTCATACGAAACCGATCGATATGAGTAGCCAGGACAGATGTGTTTTACATTGGATTTAAAATTTTCAACTACTCTATGATGGAAACATTTTCAATATTGCACCTCAAGTGGCTGATAGGCGGGGTCCTCCATCCTTATTTAGGATTTAGTGCAACTACTGTTACTCCTTAGCCTTGGGTATCATATCTTAGTTTGTCTGTGTCCTTCAATTGATGATAAAACTTTCATTCAAAAACAAAATGGTGCTTCTTCTATCATTATTATTTGTGTGTAGCCTGTAGGTTGCATGGTGCGTGTGATTGTGCACTTCTATATTATTGTAGCCCAGGGCATGAGAAAGTTCTAACTTTTTCCATGGTAATACATTATTAATTCTTTAGGCAACATAATATATAGTGGAGAAAATGGCATTAATGATCGAGTTGGGGTGCATAAGAATTTGTGGTAATAGTTTATGTTTCGAATCTTGAAACATTTCGATCGAGTACAGCTCCAATTTTTTTTTTGTTTTTAAAGTATTAAAAGTACAGCTGCAACTAAATACTTACTGGGAACCATGTTTAGTGGCATGCCAAGTGAGTCTTTGATGAACACTTGAGATGACATTTTGCAAAGATTTGTGCACATTCCTACACAGTTGGTCCCCTCTAAGAACCTGAAAATTATTAAGAAAAGTAATACAGAATGAAAACTCTGGTGCAAATTTGGACATAATTAACTGTCAAACGTACGTGGACATTGAAATAACCATGAGAATTAATTCAAGCACAAACACAATCGCTGCAGGTGTATATATATTGTTTTAGCTTTCAGAAGAAATGATTTCCAAGTTTGGTCACTCACTGCTATATAATTGTTTATTGATATGCAAATGGAAGGAGAAGAACAAAAAGATACCTGCATTTCTTTATGTGGACGACATTCATCTCTTTTTTGCCGTCAAACTCCGACTCTCGCACCTTTTTTGACGAAAGAAATCATATATTATTTATGTTTTGCTAATTCTTGAGCATGCATATTGCAAGAGTGTGTGTGTGTGTGTGAAATGCAGTATGTACGTACCTGGCATGGACCGACTAGCCAAGCGAAGAACAAAGTTGTGAAGACTGCAAAATACTCTCTTGCAAATTTTGATTGTGGGAGAACCAATCTGATCTGCACTGTGTTGCGTCTATTTAGTAAAACCCATGTTGCATGATTCATGAAGTCTGTGTAGTTTGTAAAAGATAATGTACAACTTTTTTTTGTTTTTGAAAGATCCCTAGTGATCTGATCATACAGGGTGTGATTTGTTCTTTACTAATGTATGAATTTTTTTGGCGTACTTAATTTACAAGATCGTTAATCCAAAAAAAAACTGGGTAACAATTGGCAATGAATATGTATATTACTTTTGTGTATAATTTTATGTATAACTCTATAAGATTTTGACAATGTGTATTTAACAATAATTTCTTAGGATTCACTAACCACTCAATAATGTTTTATTATTATTTAAAAATACACGCGGCACACAGATAGAAAGTGATACACTAAATTATATATTAGAAGAATCAAATTCGCAACAAATGCATTAGTTTACACAAACAATGCAAAGAATCAACTATATAGACTAGTGGCCATATCATATAGAAAGGGAAGCAAAAAATCCATTTGTAATTTTGGACTGATCCCATTGATTTCTTCATTATCAACCCCAACTATATAATAATTTAACACAAAGGGTTACATTCAATTAAGTTGTTAGAATAAATAATTAATAAAGAAACAGAAATTGATAATCGTGAATGAAAGAAATGAAAGCATAGGAGAATATATATATATATGAACTTGCCAAGGAAAGTATAGGTCGAGGGAAGGCCTTCTCAAGTGTCTGAATAACAAGTTGTCGTTGTTGGTCGGAATTAAACTTCCGATATACAACCCCCGCTGCCTCCACCAGTCCATCATACCCACTCTTGCTGCTTCTCATCCCTGTAATTAAAATCTCTACGTATTCAACACAAAATTCGCAACAAGCCATCCTGTATATATATATATAAAAAAAAAAAAAAAAAAAACTCAGTACCAACATTTCTTAATATTAACCTGTTGTTTTTTGCAAACTCTGGGAGAGGTGGTTAATGGCAATACGGTCAAACCAGTTATCATTGTAAACAATATTCTTGGAATTACTTGAGGTTGATGATTCTGTAACCTTCATTGGTTTACTGCCCAGAGCAGCGAGAACGAAGGGAGAATGCTTTGGCCTGTTTTGTTTATGCCTCAGGCGATTCATAGTGAAGAAGCTGCAACTTTGCTGTAGAGCAACCTTTGCGTCCATAATCAAAAGGGTGAAGAAAACAGACGGTGGGATGAGTGGGAGGAAGAAGAGTGATATAAGATTTTACAATTTTGAAGCCATCCTATCTATATATCTAACATAGGGGCGATCACTAATATTATTCATGAAAGAATATAATATAATACAATACGTATAATAAAACAAATAAGGGCATTTATCGTTTGATACACAAGAACTTTTTGGAATCTATGACTAAACTCGCATTACATCATGATCATGCACATTTTCACTATTTTGCCTATTTGAACTTGGCCCCCAAGAAGCTTTAGTTCGTCAAAATGCAGACACGACAATAAAACCTTGTAGCTTAATGCATATATATATATTTAGATAATACTAAAATTATATTTAATACTTAAAAAATTTTAAAAAATAAATGTTAAATATACATATCAAAATCTTATAATGATACAGAAGTGATACAGAAAATACATCGTCCATTTCTGAATCTGCCCAAGCCCGCCCCTATTCTATAACCACAGTATTTTTTTCGCCTTTCCCCTTCCACAAACAACGTAACACTTGTTGATATTGAATTATTTATTTATTTTAATTGAAGAATAACAATTTTAACCAAATAACGCAGCACAAAAACTTGAAAAGAAAACAACAAAAAAATTGGTTAGTTCGACTAGAAAAGACCACGCAGGCATGGAGGGACTACTTCTTGCAAAATTTTGAAAGTGTCAAAATATGTTTCTAACAAGGATTTGCTTCATATATTTTATATACATAAAACAAAAACAAGAAAGAAGAGTTTCCATATGGCTTTCTTCAGGCTCCTTTCCACTCCTAGTATTTCTTTTTGTTTTTTAAGTTTTAACCAGCCGGTTAGATTCTTTATTGTTTTTTGCAATGGCAGCGTCACAACAATATGCCGCGACCCCCGGCAATCATCTCGTTAGAATAGTAAAATCAAGCTCTACTTAGAAACAAAAAGACGCAGTCCAACGAATTAAGCAAATTAACAATAATATACACGTTTCTTAATTTGAACTTCTTGTGATTTAAATGGATGACATTATGTGATAACTTCACAGTTTAAACATTTCAGATTCAACATTTTCGTCATTATAAATCTTAGGGAAAAAAATTGTAACTTTTATATTGAGAAAATTAACGAGGGAAAACTTTTATTGGGTGAAAACAAAAAAAACAAAAAAAAAGGATTAAACGAACACCAGCCTAAATCATAAATGCAGATACTGCACAACCCCCACAAACAATAGGGCACCTAACATAAACTATTTTTTTCTAAGTTTTTCAAATCTCCATTGTACCAGTGACAAGAAACAACACATGATGTAATCTGAATCCCAGTTTTATATAAAGTAATCTTGCAAAAATTTTCACACAATCCATCAGAACAAAATGAACCAAGCAGACTACAGTATGTGCAAAAACTGTCCACCAAGAAGAGTTATCAATATCTACATACTTAAAACAGCCTACACCATTTCAAGAAAGAAAAAGGATTAGCAGAAAAACATTATATTGGAAGAAATCATCAGAACACTGATAATCCAGCCAACTTAATTAGAGAGTTATCATCCCTCCATGCACAGATTAACAGAGAAAACTAGGTAAAAGTATGATGGAGGATCATCGTCAAATCCAACTAATTGCCTAAACAAGCTATGAATTCAATCACAAAACCTAAAACAAACTACTAGCCATCATACCCTAATGAAGAGATGTTCTAAAGAAGATTAGACAGCAAACAAACAAAAAGTCACCAAAATAAGCACTACTACTATGTCTAATTAGTTGACAAATATCTAAGGTGAAAGGCCTTGTTCCTCATTCTTTGGTTGTCTTGTTGATGAGGGATTTGTGAATGTGTGGAATGACACCACCACCGGCAATGGTTCCTTTGATCAGAGTGTCGAGCTCCTCATCCCCACGAATGGCAAGCTGCAAATGCCTGGGAGTAATTCTCTTCACTTTCAGATCCTTGCTAGCATTTCCAGCCAACTCAAGCACCTCTGCAGTCAGGTATTCAAGGATTGCAGCAGAGTAAACAGCAGCTGTTGCCCCAACTCTTCCATGAGCAGAGGTCCTAGACTTCAATTGTCTATGAATTCGACCCACAGGAAACTGAACTCCCCCACAGCAAAGACAAATGGATTAGAATTATGACATCGTAATTCTTAGAGAAAACAGTGCTGAGGAAAAAGGCAGCGCAAAACAGATTATAAGCATTAGAATACTTAAACGACAAATCAATAGCATTCCACACAGGATATGAAAGCAACTGGGTAACAACTTAACCACAAATACAGCGAAATCAACTTCAACTGCCCCAACCCCGAAATCCCAAACCCAATCACAACACTTTAAAGACGAACAAAAGAATTCACCAAAATAAAAATAAAAAAAATAAAAAGTGCTACACGAAGAAACACAAAACAGTCCGCTTCTGCTACCAGTAATATAAAGACAAAAATATATCAAGGAACTAAGATAAAATCTAACTGAAAGCAACAACTAATGCAGATGCATTACAGCACAGTACATACTGGAGCTAAAAGAAAATCGGGAACAGGAATAGTAAAATTGAAGGGTGGGTGCGGGTGCGTGCGTTAGAAAAATTTATTCGAAATTTCAAAACTACAAAAGCAAAACGATTCGTTTACCCCCGAATTGCTACAAACCCTAATTCTTAGAATCTATTTGACGAGAAAATGTATGTCTGCTTCAAAATTCTAAATAAAAAGTAACATATATAAAGCCAAAGCATGCGAAATTCCAGATTTAGGAGGTAAAACAGCCAGATTTACTAGATAACTACCGAGATCTAAAAAATATTGAGAGTGGAGAAAAAGAAGGTTTTGAATACCTGAAGACCAGCACGGGAAGAACGAGAAACGGGTCGTTTCTTCTCCTTTTCTTTGCTGGCAGCTGCAGCGGCGGTTGTCTTTCCAGCCAAAAGTCCCTTCCCACCTTTTCCGGCCATTCTCTTCAACTGTGAGACGACAATAGCTAAAAAAAATTAAAAATTAAAAATTAAAAAGATGAAGGAAAATAAAAAACTTAGAATCGACAAAAACAAAGCTTCGTTTTACTCTCTTAAACAGTAAACGGACGAGATCTCATAAAATTAGCGGATGAATTTACGTTTACCCGAGTCGAGTGTGTTTGGAAAGCGGAGGAGGAGAAGATTTTGGGAAAACTCTGGGATTTTTAGTGAAGAAGATAAGTCTGAGTGGGAATGGGTCTTTTAATTAATGCTTTTTGGGCTCTGTCTGGGCTTTTTGAATGTCGAGTCGAGTGTTTTGCTTTGGCGGTTAGTTTTTGGGTGGGAAAATCCACCCAATTTTCAGATTTCAAAATTTTTGTGCAAGTACAACTCCTCTTTTTTACTTTTCTAATTTTATTTTGAGGGTAATAAATAAATAACGTAAAGCCCCGTTTGTCTGCTTGTAGGCTTTTAGCATTTTATATTCATTCCCATCAAAGAGTCAAAATATGAATTAGTGTTTTGTTTAATCTTTTGCATTTCCAGTTTGTTGGTTAAAAAATGAATTCCAACCGTATGAGAGGCGGTTAAGCAAAATATAAATTAATTAAATAAGGAAGAAGAGGTGTGAGTTTGGTCAAGTTTCCCTAAAGTCGATAATTGTATTCTTTGAATTACGAATTTCACTTTCCTCATTATATTTATGAATTTCCGCTTTTATCCATGAGATGACCATGTTAAAATGTATGTATTTATATATATATATTATATATATCAAAGAATCAAAAATGGGTGCAGTACTGGTTTTAGGGCTTTTTGTGCTAGCCTAGGTCACCGAAGCCTATCACTAAGGATGCGTAGTTAAGTGGGCGAGGCTTATAATTATATTCATAGACATCAATTGCCATATTCTAAGTGGGCCTAAAATAAAAGGTTTCCAAAGCGAGCCCAGGGAAATTCAAACGATCCAATGAATTAGAATATTCTGTTCTTTCTAATATGTAACCCAGTGGTGTGACTGTATTTACTCCAAGCTAATTTGTTTTCTTTTTTCTTTTTTTTTTTAAATCTCAATACTCGAAGCTAATTTGTGATTGAATTGAACAAGTATTTGTGGGGACCAGATTGACAAACAAAACACAGGTTAATCTGCATCAAATCTCTTTATCCTTTGGTTGGTGGTAGGCCCATGAAGGGAAACCACGAAAACAACTACCTTGCCGGAGAAAAAAAAAACAAGTAGTTTGATAATTTTTTTGTTTTTATGACTTAAATCCCAACTTACACTGTAATATAGTGGATTGAAGACAATCATCTTCTAGTCACCTTGAGGATGTAAATGGCAGAATGTGCAAATTGGATATCAAGACTAGTGTTAAATCTTTGATCACCAAATCATCACTCTTTCCCAAATGGTTAGAAGATAACTTTGATTACCGGGAATCTTGCTAAGCAAAGTGAAGATGTGTTAACCAAGTTGCGCGATACAAGTCAAGGCAATCAAAGCATCATCATCCATAAGGAGAAACTACATGTAACTCTTTCATCAAACTAAAATCAATACAAAAAATACAAATACAGTGCGTAATATTTTGCACTTTGTTGCCATCAATTCAATTGGATACAACAAACGCGTATAGCCTTCTTGATTGGAAGACTTGAAAATGACATATTCAAGATATCTCCAGTAATTTTATTTATTCCAACAAAACCATATCCATGAAATTAAAAATGGGGAATTGTGTCTCGTGACTAAAGTGTTAGTAGTCATACTCTCCTACTGCCACATTTGTTTGCTTTGCTATTAAGTTATTAAGTGAGAGAGAGAGAGAGGTGATAACCAAAAGGGATGAGTTGTTATCTTATTTTATCGGTGCTCCTAACTCAAAATTGTTACTCCCTTTGTTATCCAATAAGTGTCGTTTTAGAGTTGTGCGCACTAATTAAGAAAAGTGATAAATTCTCTTATGTACCCATATTTATAACCGTAACTTTCTCTCTGTTCTTTTAAATAACATTACATAGATAAATGGGACTAAGGGTAAAATTGGAAACTTTTAGACTTTTTGCATTGAAATTTGTAGAATGACACTTATATGAGAACAAAAATGAGTGGCTAAAACGACACTTATTAAAGAACAGAGGGATTATTTATTACCCTTTATATCACAAAAGAATTTACTAATTCACAATTAATGCGTATTATTCTACTAATTCCTAAGATTAACTTCTATATCATATACAACATTCCTTTCCATTTTCTATTCTCCTTCTAAGTCAGATCAGAGAAACTAACGAGTAGCGAAAATTTGTAGATTTTCGTATGTTTTGTTTCTTTCTTTTTTTTATATATAATATATGCGAAATATACTTATTAGTTTAAACATGCAAAATTTAACTGTGGCTGTCAAAAACTTAAACCGTCTTGATTCCTCTGCTCTATTGCTACGAAATATTGGAGTAATCCTTGGCAAACTTACCCCCAGAAAGAAAATTCTGTGGGCTGAAAATTTATACACGTATGTCCGGCTTAAGATATATATTAAATGCTTCCCTCTTAAGTCTTAAGATGGCAATAATGGCATGCATGTCATTGAAGTTTCCATCAAGATTGAAGCGATGGGTAACCTGCAATTCAATTATTTAAACTACCACTTGGAAAATTAACAATAAAAAGCCATGCACATAGGTAACTGGTAAGAATGAAACACATGCATGACTGGACTGCCTATCACACAATAATAGCAAGTAAAATTATCAAAGTTTTTGAGAAAAAAAAAAACGTAAAATTATCAAAGTCTAAAATCTTGAAAAAAAGCTGTACGACCAAAAAAATTATAAAATCCAAATCAAACTGTGACTTGCGAGACTGCGAGTTATAAATGTATGTTTCAACCATACTTATCTTAATTTCTAGCATTCTACTTGTGAATTTATTGTAAAAATCGGTATTGCTTTCAAGTTTCAACAGGTCATTGTTGTTGATAAAATAGGTCAAATGCAAAATCAAAAGATGAATTTCCTGTAAATTAAGTTCAGTAACATGCAGCCTCCTCAATGAAAATAAGCACTAGAAATCTGCCCAACATCCATTGCGTAATTTAAAGGAAAGAAATCTGCCCTTTCCCAATGAGCCTAAGATTTTTTTATTTTTATTTTTTTTGGAGAAATAAGCAATAGAAATCGTGACTTAGTTTGGTCTCCCGTTAATCTCGGTTTAGCTTACGTTAAGATATCACTGTTGTGTTTACCTTATGCTAACCCTCTAATGAGTTTTGTCTCTTTCACTTTTGCTCTCCAAGTTTCAACCGCGTAAACAATAAAAAGTAAGATTAATTAATTAATAGTAAAATAGACAAGCACGTAATGAAAATCTTTTTACTGAGCTTGGGAATGACGACAAAGAGTTAGTAAAGGTCGAATTATTAATTCAGGGAAGATTTTGGAGAAAATTTTCGAGTCCAAAGACGATTAGTCAATTGTGCTTCATTTCCACTAAACTACGCAAAGAAATTAACTTCGTCATTATTGTTAGCGGGCCTAGTTGGAGATGTCTCTCCCCACATAAAAACAATATTTTATTTGAGAAAATTTATATAAAATGATTTTATATACATGGGAGTTAATCACAATCTCAACGTAATATAAAAATGATACAAAATTGAAATGACGATTTTAACCGTCTCATATATATATATGTAAGCGCCTCGTATGAGTTTTTCTCTTTTATTATATTTATTTTGCTCCATATTTAACTAACTTACTAAACAAAATTTGAAGTTTAAATAAATTATAAAACAAACTCCGAGTAAAGATAATTTAAAAAAAAAACTCATTATTGTTATTAAATTAATATTTGACCGCTTCTTAATTAAATTATTTCATAAAAGTTGAACGTATTTTGAATTATATGTAATTGGTTTCATACTTATTTTACTAATTTCGTTAATATTCATTATTTTGTAAGGGAATTGATTGTAATTTAATTAAATTACATAGTTCGTTTGGTAGATTGATTGAATTTGTGAGGGAGGTAAATGTAATTACGCTCGATAAATAAATACTAAAGAAAATAGCCCGTGACCGTGAGTTGAATTATAAACCTTACGGGGACAGATGGCCTGATTAAGCTAGAAACAATAAAACGTCCCTATCGAGATTACGACGCGTGCCGTGCAACACGACATATGTTGAACGAATGGGCCGAACGACTTTCGCCAAAGAAGCCGTTTACTGTTACTTAGTGGCTTCCGTTTTATTCTATTGAAACAAAGGATAAAAAAGAAAGAAAGAAAGAAAGAAAAATATTCTCAGTTGCTTGAAATGTCGTCGAGTGTGGATCCCCCACTTTAAAATCTCACCATCACGTAACAGTAAAAAAATGATTTTACTTTCTCCCTGCTGCAAATTTACTGAACCGCACGATGAGCTGAATAGTCACGAGTAAATAAACTACAAGGGGAAAGTTTTAATTTCGTGAAATAGTAAAAAAAAGCAGTTATTTGATTAAATAAAAATTGCATTTGGACTTTGCAGTACAAATCCTGCAGAAGAGGAGGACAATTGAGAATTGTACATTTGTACTAACTACTAACCCATTAACTATGGTGATCAGAACACGCCATGACGCCATCAATTGACAAACAAAGACCAACTAATTTGCATTTTAAAATCTTCTAATGCTAAATGACTGAAAACACCCTCGATATGACCATTTCATCTTTAGTACCTTCTATGGAACGGGGCTCCAACGTTTGACAAGCAAATACTCATCGGACAAGGTCATGTACTCATGTATAATGTATTCCTCGATGATTTTAGTTTTGGGTTTGTCGAATATCTTCTCTTTTGAGTTTTTCTTTAGTGGTCGCATATGGAAGGTTTCTATTTCAATATTTTTAAATATTCTAAATATGTTAACGAGTAATGATAGGGAGAATGAAAAAAACAGAGTAAAAAAATAAACGTAGATCCTATTAAGTAATAGGGTATATGTTTATTACTAATGTATTCATACTGTGTTTTTACTCTATTTTTTTTTTATTATGCATATTATTATTCATATCTTAACATGCACATATAATTTTATTTTTTAATATGATAATTTTTTAAAATAAATCATTGTTAGGTATTTAATGCCTTTTGCCTTTGTTGATCTTATTTTGACTCACTAATTTAGGTTTCTTGTAGATTTGTCAGCAGTCTCTTACATTTTGTAATTTTTTTTTCCCATTTTGATTAATGGATTATGGATATCTTCTTTTCATCCGTATAACACATAATAATGTTACGTTTTTTAAATTTTATTATTTTGTTTGTAATTAGTTGTTGTAGTTTTTGGTTGTTAATAAATTTTGACATATATAAACGCAGAGAGTCAGAGAGAGTTGAGAAGTTTTGCAACATTTTGAATTTCCAATAACCATGACTTTCCATAATTTCACTCTACCTCCAATTAAATTCTGAATTTTTTCGTTATGGATGTTTTTAAGAAATTGCATGCGTGACAAACTCATCTATGAATGCAGTAGTTGCTAGACTCGAGTTAAAGAATAACTCAAAAAAATTGCACGACTTTCTTTGTTTGGGCGAGATTTGGAAAAAAAAATTCAAAGAAGAAGAAGATAGACTAAGAGTCTAAGAGGTTATCCATCGTTGTTTTGAAAATTGAATCGAAATATGAGTCAGTCAATTTAAAGAGCAAAAATGTCACTGAGTCAATTTGATAATATTGAACAAAAAATTCGGATGATGTTGTCTTGACATAATTAGTAAATTTAAATTATAAATATATTATAATTTAAAAGTTTGTATATTCAATTACAAATATTTACTAAATTATAACTAAAATATATAATAATAAAACATTATTCATTTATTTAAAGATTATACATCATTTAATATAAGCATGATTCTGGATAAATATATATATATATATATATATATATATATATAATGTCTACAAATTTGTGATTTTTTTATTTATACCAACTCTCACTCTATCAACAAATAAGTCACAATGACAGCAAACTACATATATATCATTTACTTATTTGTTTGTTTTGGGTAGGTATAAAAAGATATGAAACAATAAAGTTTTAACTATAAAAAATGATAATATGATGACATATAAATATATGTGTGTTAATTTGTATTAGACTCAATATCCAAAGTCAAAAAATAATTTGTATTAGACCCAATATCCAAAATCAAAAAATAAAACTTTATAAACTGAAAAATGACAATAACCACATACATTGATATTTGACCAAAATTCAATGAAGAAGGGGTGGAATGGGTGGACCGAACTCGTGTTTTCATAGGATTCAACCGATATTTTAACAACTTTATTTTTAATGAAACAACACACTAATGGATATTCTATTATATTTTATGTTTTCATTCCTAAATATAGGCAATCCACCTGTATTTAATACTTATTATTTAAACTCACTAATTATTTGATAAGATTTTAATGAAATATATGTAACGTTTATATATAAACTTTGCTAAGAATTGAAACAAAAGATCCATCCGACTTTGAAAATATTAGTAGCCTTGTTTTAAATAAGATTTAACATCAATTTTCAATTACCAGTTATTTATAGAATTTTAACCTAAGCAATAATAAGCAAAAAAACAACAAAATAATTATCTTATACCAAATAAATCTAAACATAAATAATAATTCACCAAAAGCATTTTGTATTGGATACAAAATTATTCTACCTCAGCTTGAATTTCCAAAATGGCTCAAATTTTTCCAAAGAGAGAGTGCCAATGCACCATTTTTTATCAACAGATTGTTTTCAGTTATCAATTGGTCAATACAACACAAAGCTCGAATGTAAGTATCAAATTCATGCAACTTTTAAAGTTTACAGTATTTTAAAAAATTATTATCTGTGTGACACTCCAATCCAAGTTCTGGCATTACAAGTTTAAGAAGTTTAAGATTTAGACCTAAAAAGAAATATAGCTTAAATAAAAATTAGAGTTGGGAGTGATAGGTCTGGTTAAATTTATAAACTTGCACGTAGAAGTAAACTTACTGAATCAGTGATCCCGGGGGATGTGAATTAAGTATAATTACAAAGTTAACATTGTGAATGTGGGCTTATGAGTACAACGTTAACCATTAACCTTCGTAATTACGTTGGATATTATTTGTGCTCCAAATTTGATTAATCATGATATTTATGTTAAGGCCACTGAGATTTATTCATATAATAATAGTCATATACAAAGTAAAAAAAATACAGTGAAACCACAAAATGAATAATTTGGATTAGTCGGTGATAAATATGTATTATTTAATGGAATTAATTACTCACGTATGTTTATCAATAATTGGTCTACGTCATTTACTCTAATTTTTTTCACGTTGTTTATTATTACTCTTTATATATATATATATATATATATATATATAACTTTAACCAATATAGTGGTACTTTTAATTGAGCATCGCATGTTTAACTCAGAAAAACACTTGAAAAATAAAGCAGCAAAATTGTGCTGCCCTAACTCCTTAAAAATGAAATGTAGTCGAGTGAACACCTTGTAATAGAAAGAGCTAAATTGGGTTTTTGAAGCTAAGGCCCATGCCCCATGCCACGAACGTGAAGCGGTTTCAAAAGGGTGTCGTTGTCACGAGAGGTGACCAGTAGCCAAACATGTCCGGTGCACAAGAGGCTGAGGTTAGTTTAGGCATTTTGAACAGAAACCCCCGACGCTGTCCACCAAGGGAGACGTGGCGTCGTGTGGCTGTGATCCTGAACTGAAGACTCCTCTTTCTTCGACACGTACCATTTTGAAAAGATTAGATCATCTTTGCCACATAGGATTCCAGCGTGGCTGTTTCCTCCCTGTCAGCAAAACTCCCCTCATTCCCTTTAAATGCCCATCCTGTTTTTTGGCTTTCAAACCAGAAACCTGAACGTCACCGCAAAGGCTCCCTGTGTGTGACTCTGTGTATTGAGTGCTTTCTTTTTGCTTTTTCGTGCTTTACGACCTCCCGGAATCGATACCTCGGCCATGAAATTCAGCCGTATAGCTGGAAATGGAGATTCCGGCCGTCGATCATCCTCTGATTGCCGGAGTGCTGATGCCATTCGACTTCTTTGACCGCTTTATCGGTGTTATTTCCAAACCCTAAACAAAAGTAAACCTTTCCACTTGGCACAGTTTCGAAGTTATTTGATGCTTTGTCTCACAAATGGCAAGCAATGGTGTTATAATTAGTACAGTACTAACGCTAATCCGCATAGTAAAGGTATCGGTTCTAGCTTAAACATCTTGGATTTGGGTTAGATTAATTGATTTTTGGCCAAATCCTTGGTTTTTGTGCTGATTGAATTTGGTGATCCGACGTAGAAATACTCGATTTGTAGTTATATCTGCACTGAATTTTTGTTGATCGGTGTGTGGGAATCTGGAGCTTAATTTTCTACTCCCTAATTACTCGTAGTATTTAGAAAATCGAAAAAGTTTTGTTTTATTGTAATATTATGATTGAGTAGTATTAGTACAAGAGAGATGATCAAAGTTTTTGAAGTCATCATCGTTGACTGGGAGACATTTATGAAGTCCCTAACTACCGGAACAATTTGAAAAGTTCCGCTAAGTATAGAAAAAGTAGTATTAATATTAGTTTTTATTGATTGATCACACGAGAGGCATCATGCCTTTCCCTATGAAGATTCAACCGATTGATTTAACCTCACCGGAACAAGTCTCAGAATCAACTCGGTATGAGCCGGTAAAGCCTTTGTTCAAGTCTCGGTTTAAGAGACTTTTCGAGAGGCAATTTTTGAAAGCATCGACGCTGCCGGAGAAGCCAGCCGGCGGGGAAGAGTCGCAGCAGCAATGTCAAAAGGACTTTTGCGATGAGTTTGAACCAAGCTCTGTTTGTTTGAATAAGATGGTTGAGAATTTTATCTACGACAGCAATGATAATAAGCAGCAGAGGTGTGGGCGTAACAGTTGTAATTGCTTGAAGGGAAACTGTACGGACAGCTCGGATGATGAAGCCGATTCTGTCAATTGTTTTGGTGAATCGAATTCAAGTCGTTCCAGTTCCCTAGATGCATGTGAATCCCTCAAGGTAATTCAAAATTCGTACTTTAACATGTTTATTATTAAGGTTTTCCTATTTAATTTTGATTTTCCTGATTTTTTTTTCTTGTTTTACTTTAGCAGAGTCTGGTACTTTGTGCATGTGTCTCCGAAAGAAACCTTTTGGCTGATACTGCAAAAATAGTTGAAAAGAACAAAATCGGGAAATGCAAGGACGATTTCTGCAGAAAGGTTGTGACTGACGAACTTGTTGCCCTCGGATATGATGCTTCAATCTGCAAGTCTCGCTGGGAAAAGTCATCTTCTATCACTGCTGGTAAAACCCTGCTCTTATTTTGTCCTGTGGGTCATTTTTTTATTCATTCATTCATTTTGACATTTTTGCTCTGAAATTTTTTGTTTAAGGGGAGTATGAATACGTGGATGTAGAGGTTGAAAGCGATAGAGTGATAATTGATATTGATTTCAGATCAGAATTTGAAATTGCGAGGTCCACTAAGGCTTATAAATCGATTTTACAAGTCCTGCCAAATATATTTGTGGGCAAAGCAGACCGTCTCCAGAGGATTGTAAGCATCGTGTCTGAGGCAGCAAAGCAAAGCTTGAAGAAGAAAGGAATGCCTTTTCCCCCCTGGCGCAAAGCTGAGTATGTTAAAGCCAAATGGCTGTCTCCTTATACTCGTACTACACCAAAGCCTACTCCAGTGCCATCGCTTCTGGGCTCTTCTGGTAGCTCTGTTTCTTGTGGAAGTGAGGTGAAGGCTGAAAAGGAAGAGTCTTTGGATGTAAAGAAAGGATCATGTGGGAAGTTTGAGCTGATATTTGGAATTGGAGAGAAATGCTCTCCAGTGCTTGAGACAAATGATGTTGGTGCTGATCCAGAGAAGTCTTTGGTGGTGGGGAAACGATGGAAGACACCGGAGTCGATGAAACCAAAGATCTCACAGACTGGAGTTAAGATTCTTACTGGCTTAACTTCTGTCATTGAAGAAGATAATTGAAATTTTGATTTCTTTTTTTTTTTTTCGGTTTTGTTTTGGTTTGGTTGATTGTCTAATGCCCCTAATGTTTCCCTTCTATTTTTATTGAAAGGGTACGGGATATGGATAAACTAATATTATACTGAATAAAACACGACGAGACATAGTCAAGAACAGCTATAGCTGTAATTTATGTTTCAATTTCAATGTGTATCTTCGGTTTGCCGGTTTGGCTTTTGAATTTTGACTAGTTCACACATCATGCATCAGAATCATTCAACTGTGACGCTTGCCATTGCCATTGCCATTTGCCAAGAACTTCTAGTCTCTGAACTAGTAGCAAATTTTGGTAAACAATGTGTTTGTCCATGGCGGATACGTTTAGCTGTATGTTAACATAAAAAAATTCTCCAAAAAACACTTATCCTTAGTGGGATAAGACTAGCGAGGAAAAGTTAAGCAATCACCACACTGTTATGACCTGGTAAAACTGCGTATACTTGTTTCTTTCTAATTAATTATGGTAAAATCGTGTATAACATATAGTAGTACTCCGTATGTTCACAAAAGGAAAATGGTTGGAAGTCGGGACAAAAAGGAAAAGGTTGGAGACAACGGAAAGCAAACTCAACAAACATGTTGACGGTTTTGCCAAATTCTCTTTTGTTTTATTGCTGGGATTAACAGGATGATATCATGGAGGAGATGAAATTAGTAAATTTACGAATTTACGACCTCTCTTGTGTTTCTTCCTTGAGAATTACGAATCAGCCGGAGCTAGAAAGTTAGAAAAAAAAAAGGGCTACAAGGCTCGTTGATTGTTAGGCAAAGCCGCAGAGGAGCCATGGAAATCATTGCTTATATCTTTTGTTTTCTTTCTCTCTTTTTTTTTTCTTTTTTTTTTTCTTTCTTAGCGTCTATCTGCAGTATGAGGGTTGAATTATACATTCTTCTGCCTTTCAATTTTCACCCACTATAACCTTGTCCTTTACTTCTCAATCTTTCTATCCTAGGTAATTGCTATTCAAAATGCCATTTGCAGTTAAAAAAAGCCTTTGGGTATCGTGTGCAACTACAAGAAAAGAAAAGATGATACAGTGTGTTCTTTTTATTAGTTATGTAATTTTTAGGATTAAACTAAAATTCTAACTTAAAGGTTGATCAATATAAGGTGTATCATTAGAACGATAAAAGAAATATTTAGCGAGTATTGAATAAGAATGCAGTTTGCTTTTGGGGGTGAGTTTCTCGATTTGAAGTTTAGGCACTGGATTTTATGCCGGATGATTAAATTAACACAGGATAATCATTAAATTTGCCTAATTTGCCTTAAAAGCAGTTGTTGATTTCTTTCCTCTAAAAAAAAGCAGTTGTTGAAGGTCCACCAGAGTCGCTTTTTGGGAAATTGAATTAACGGAGCCTTTGATTATTTTAAAGTGCTTGAATTTTTGTGCCATTTTTGTCACATTAAAATCATTTCTCCTGCGAGATTATCCAGTATTAATGTAGTATTGTTTTTTCTTTTTGTTTGTTCTCTGAACAAAATAAAAGTATTGCATCTTTAATTGCAGAAAAGAGATTCTGCAATCCACCGCGCACCGCTCCTCCTAGTAGTAGCAGTAGTAGTGTATAATGCATGTGGGACCAGACTCTGTTTATTTTTATTTTCGGCTAAAAAGAATGTGGGTCATGTAAGGTTTTCAATGCCCAAAGTTCTTAGTTGAATATTAGAATTAGTTTACAGGAATACTACTAGTGTACTACTTTTAACAAGACTTTTGTGCAGAATTGTAGGTCGAATGCAATGATACAAGCATATGAATTCGATGAAATGGACACAGAATTTAGAGCAGTGTCCATCATCCTTTTTATTAGTAAAGAATCTCTCTTTTACTCTGCTGCAACGACCATTTTTACTAGCGAATCTGGACTGGAGTAGTACTATACTATATATTGTCCAAATATTTTAATCTACGGTTGGGCTAGTGGAGGACATCACTCTGGACCTTCTACTACCATACCACCGTGCCAGATTTAACTAATAAAATTCTTGGTCGTATAGTATGCTACTTTGTTTATGTACATTATGCTCATCACTCCATTCCTGCCGTCTTCAGCTGTAAATTGCTTAATTACCGTGCTCTTAAAATAAGGTTCATGGTTAGATTAGAGAAGCCAACAAATTCAGTCGAACAACCTAATGAGTATAAAGAGCTTACTATTATTAGAGTCGCGAGCTTGTTGATTAAAAAATGTATGCAATGAGAATACGGAATTAAATGTGTGTATAGTTTAAAGATAATTAATGAAGGTGTTTCTAGGGCTAGCTTTGTTACTGTAACACGCCAAGTCAAAGGCAGAACCTTCACTGAGGGGTTTGTGGAAAGTGTAACTATTGGGGACAAAATGAAAACAGTGGCTGCTTTCTTCTTCCAAGACAAAAGTCGGGCATCATCCTTTCTCTAACTCCATTGCTTTACTTCATTCTCAAGTAATGTCTATCAAAGTCTCAATTACCGGCCGTCTTTGTTTGCCCTTTTTTATCCAATTGTTTGTTTGGTCATTTCTTTTGGGTCTGAATAAATGTTATGGAGTATTGGCCTGATTTATTCAATGGAGTTGTAACGAAAGGGACCAATACCTTAAGCTGCGAAGCTGATCCTTTCCTAACTTTAAAGTTTAAACATGTCTCCCTCACGGTTTTCCAAATTTATCCAGGGAACAGCAATTGGGTTCCGTCTGTCTAATGAGGTAGCCCATGCGACTTAACAACCCAAATGAAAATTACCGGCCCACAACACAACTCCTCCATTCCTGGACTTTGTTATTTTTTTCAAACGCGATATCAATTTTTATTCAACTAATTTTTTATTTTTTTTTTAAATCAAAGCGATAATAATTTCATTTCACAAAAAACTTTATACAATCAACCCATTGGTTTGAACATCATTTCCAAGTGCAGTTTGCAACCATATAGGGAAATCACATTTCCAACATTTGAAACTTACATCATGTATAGCTTCTTTTGCTAACAATAAATGGGCTGAGTTGAATTTACTATGAATATAAGTGAATTTACAACATTCAAATAAACTGGCCAACAACAAGATATCTTCAGCTATAGTCAATGGTGCATCTTTTATGATTCTTCTTTGCTGTAATTTTTGTACTAAATTTAAAATATATAATGTATGCCAATTGGCTAAACATCAAGTTGATTAGCTTGAATCAACCATAGAGAGAATTGGTTACACTAATCCTATGAGAACTTGGACACACAAGTGTTTTTAGCACGATCATGACACTGAACCGCCAATTTTGAGACAAATGAACAAAGTCATACTCCTACAATATTATTGAGATTGTTCTCAATATCCAATTAATTAATGCACAGGAACAGTTGAACTACACGCATATACTATGATGTTTGCTTGATTACCAAATTTTATATTTTAACCGATGAGATAGGGATTCATTGGACACTTGACATGACATTTAATCCACATACATATATATTCGTACAAATTAAAGTTGAAAGTAAGGACGGACTAAAAACTTAAATATAATTGACTTCAAGTCTTTTTTAAATTTGAACTTGATAGCATCGAATTACTATAATTCGCCAAATCTCAATCCTCATCTTTAATATTAAAAACTACAGAGTAGTAAATTTCTTGTAAACATTTACGATATCTCTGTATCTTAATTTATACATGGCGTTACCTTCATCAAGGGAATTCATAGAGGCTGCACTTTCTTGCACCAGCCTCTTTGCATTATCTTATGCAGATCCCACTCAGAAATGGATCATCCGCCAGCATCTTGTATCCCTCCTTCAAGATTTCCCTTCCTTAAAACCGTCAATGGACACCTTCACTTACAACGATGGCACCACAGTCAACCTTCTAAATGCTAGTGGCCAAATCCATGTCTCTTCCCTCGCACCTCCAATTGTTCTAACAATTTGGCTACACGAAAACTATCCCTCCTTGGCCCCTTTTGTGTACGTTGCACCGTCAAATTCTTCGTTCCCGATGTATTCTGATCATCCTTTTGTGGACTCTTCTGGTGCTGCAACTTCATCTTACCTCTCAAATTGGAACCCGGATTGTAATCTCTCAGTACTTGTACGAAATCTGGTTAAACTCTTTTCTCATCACCATCCTTTCTATAATTCAGCTTCGACAGGGCTTACTACTACTCACCCCTCATTTGTTTCGAAAAGGGAGGCTGTGGACCGACTTACTTGCTCCCTTTACTATGATGCGATGGCTCTAAGGTCCAAAACGGAGGATGAGATAGAGGAATTAACGGCCATTCGATCGGAACTGGAAAAGCGAGATGATATAGTGACGAGCCTGGTGATTGGATTCTCACAAGAACATGAGAATTTGAAGGAGAGAGTGAAGAGACTGACTGATGAAGCAGATGTATTGTTGAACTGGTTGAAAGTTCATGATAGGGTGGAGTTGGTGGATGGTGATATTGATGATGCATTTGAAGCCGTGGACGACAAGTCAAGGATGGTTCTCGAGTGTTTATCTGCAGATAACGCCATGGAGGATTTAATGTATGCTTTAGACAAAGCAGTTGAGCAAGGAATTTTCAGTTTTGATTTGTATATAAAACAGGTGAGGAGTTTGGCTAGAACGCAGTTTGTGTACAGGGCTAAACAACTCAAACTGCTCCTAGAAGTGAATGCATGATTTGTTGGCATGGGTTAAACTTTTCATCATCAATTAAATAGAATTACCCAAGAGCTCTATTGATATGTGATTATGTGAATTATGCTTTGTGGGTTAATATGCTAATTTTATATATGTTATATGTTAATATTTGATATGTTCATACCTTAACTTTTTATATTTTATAATTAAAGTGAAATTCATACGCAAGTTTTCTATTTTAAAATTTCAGCTCTAATTCCTCGAATCATCGCTCATGATTCAATTCTTCAGCAAAGCTCAATCTACGACAATGTTTGAGGATCATTGGTTTCTTCAAAAGGTGATACGCTTTGAGGCTTTGTAGCCGATGTTGCTTTCATTAAACTTATTCAAATTTGTAAAAAAACATGGGAAAAAGTTCCTTAAAAGTAACCAAAAAAACACACATAAACTACACATGTAGAAGAAAATGTACACAAGTAGGCGTTTTCTTATCAAATTGATACAAAAACATTTTTAAAAAATAAAAAAATGTTCACATCTTGATTTTTTTTTAGGAAAAAAATATATGATTTTTAATTCATTCGGATGCTGGATATTTGTGGATTTTTAAACTAAATTACTTTAATCCATTCGAGAAGTTCCAGTTGTCTTGCTTTAACTTACAATAAAAGTCATTAATATTCTCATTTGATATTTTTAAGTCGGCCTTATAATTAAACCAGTTATAAACTAACACGTTGAACGTAACTTTACCCTAATACCCCTTAACAGTCCAACTGCAGTGAGTTAACTGACGCCGTCAGATTCACATTCCAATTTCCCATCTGAGCCTGGGTTAGAATCTACTGCTTCGCACCGGCGTTGTCGGTTTCCTAAAAATCTCACAAATCAAACAATTATGACTTCTCAGTACTCGTGAAATTGAAAAAAGCGGGGTCCACGATACTTAACCTGCACCCTCCGTTTTGGTTTCTTGAGATCCCTCTCCCTCGTTCTTCGTTCTCTCTTTCGTTTTGTTTCTCTCTGAAATTAAATTAGTTTCAAAAGCAGTCTCGCTAAAATTTTTCCTTATAATTCTCTTTCTTCTCCTTCTTCTTCTGTGTTTGGCTTTGGATTTTTCTTGCAAATCTTAGTGAATGGTCTCTCTGCCCATACTATTCAATACACTCACCTACAAGTCTATAACTCTGCTGCATTTTGTAGCATAGCAAGAATCTGTTGTGGACGGATCAATGCTGCAGATTTCGAGATGGGTCGCTTTTTGTTTTTTCGTTCTATGCTTTTTGGCATCTGGGTCCTTCTCAATGGATGATGTTCATCGAGCGTAAGACTTTTTCAAGTTTCCTTTTTTTTTTCGTGCATTTATTTAGAGGAAAAGGTTGTTTCTTTGAATTCTTGGATATATTGTTTGTTATCTTTGTTGATCTTAGCTTGCATTTTGGTGTTTTTGATTTCTGTTACTTACAATTTATTTAATCACGATACAAAAGAGGAAAAAGAATGGGAGTTTTGTTGGTTCGTTTGCTGTGTCATTTGGTTGCACTGGCACTGCATTTTCACTGGTAAAAGGAATAGGAATTTTTATTTTTGTTTTGAAGATAGGAACTTGAGAATTCTAAGGGCAGCGAAAATGATTTGGAAAAAGCAATTTTTCGTTTTTCTTGCTAGGGTACGGTTGAATAGACAAGATAATATTTAATGAGTTCATAATTCAAGTTTCAGCAAGTTTTGAACAGATTTGTGATTTTCATTGGCCCAGTATTTAGAACAAGACAATGTGAAGTTTTATGACAAAATGAGACAGGCTATTCATATACCAACGTTGACCTCATATACAAGTCACTTCATTGGAGGATAATATGATCCAATTGACTACGTCTAGACCTGGTTCCAGTTAGCTAATTTAGCAAAAAAACCCATGATTTTCATCATTTTAGGATAAATTTTGAGTGTACTAGTTAGTGAGTTGTCATCAAGCTGATGGTAGAAAATCAGTCAGTAATTTTGCCAAGGGTACCAAATATTGGCGCTTATTTCTTTTTGGACATCTTCAATTGATAATTTTGTTATATCTCAAAATCTTCTAGGTTATTAATAAGAATGCTGCAGCTATTTATCCAGAATCTTTTAAATTTGATTTATAATGAAGTTGATTTTTCATAAATGGTTTCCAATAAAGCTCTTCGAGTGACATTGAAAAGGAAAGCAAGAGTAAGGTTTCTTGCTGGCTGCTGTTTTAAGCTTTCCTGTGATGTATTGTTAACCTTTTCAAGAATGGCAAGATTGAGCACAAGAGTAGCTTCTTCGCCATACTCATTTTTTGTTTTAGACAATCAAGTTATCTAGAATTCGCCTTTAGTTTCATTAGTTTGAGCTTTGTATTCATATTTACTATAGGGTTTGCATCAAATTCTTCTGATATTGATCTCTACAACCTTTAACTATTTGGAAATGGTAATAGATCAGAGGATTACACCTCATTAGATAATTAATTTAATTTAATACACAGTCATCTACGTGGCACGGACTTGCTTATAGATACTTTCTCCTCACCTAGTTCGAAAATGAAAATTTCATGTAATGCTGAGTTGAGGCAGAGTAAGTATAAGATTGACTTCTTAAGTTTTAAGAAAGTTCTAACCTGTAGATAGGGACCATATGCTTTTACCAAGACTGCACTTCTGCAGTTCCTACCGTGACGTCTTCACATCACCCAACTAAATTGTTATCCTTTATTAATCTTCGTTATTTTCTTTTGATCCTGTCTGTGTAGCATTTTGTGAAGCCTGATTTCTTGTTCTCTAATTTAATCGGCTAACAATGAAATGTTTATTTTGTTAGCTACTTTGGTTTGGCTGTAGGATTATGTGAGTGATGTTATGCGGCCTGAGTATCTTTTGGAGGTCTATAGATCTCTGATATCATATTACCAAATTTAACTATATCTGTTTCCTCTCACAGGTTTCCAATTGTAGAACCGGATCCTGGTCATACAAAACTTCGTATATCAAGAGAAGGACTGGAGGCAATTGAGAGAATAACAAACCCCATTGCAGCTGTTGCTGTGAGCTTTTTTCTTTTCTTTTCTTTTTTGAAGTATTTAACTAATCCCTGCTTTTTTCTGTACGAATTTAGTTTTTGTATGTATGAATAATATATGCATGTAGAAAATGGAGAAACATTTACTCAAATTAAAAGGGGAAAGGGGAGACCTAAAAAGAATTGGAAAGAAACGATAAAAAAAGATATGATATATTTAAATATAAAGGAAAACATGTGTATAGATAGAATACAATGATGAAGTATGATCCGTATAGCCGATCCCACATAGTGGGATAAAGGCTTAGTTGTTGTTTGCATGAATAATATCTATGATATTCGTGGTGTTTGATGTTAGAGCATAATGCAATTTCCTTATTTTTATTATTTGAGACTTTGTACTCTTCTAGGATTTGTTCATCTTTTTTTGTTTCTGCTTGTCATGAGGGAGCATCTAGTGGAAGGATTTGCATTTTCCTGCCCCAGTATCCCTTTCAAGTTAACCTTCTATTATGATTTCTGACATGAAGCCGTGGTTTTATTTCCAGGTGATTGGTCCATATCGTTCTGGAAAATCTTTTTTGCTTAATCAACTTCTCTCCCTTTCTTGTAATGAAGGTGCAGCCTCTTGTAATTGTTGTTTTCTTGTATTTCCAGCTTTCTTGCTTAGTCAACTTCTCTCCCTTTCTTGTATTTATTGGTCCACCTCTCTCTCTCTCTCTCACTTATCATTTGCTTATATAACTTAGGTTTTGGGGTTGGGCACATGCGTGACACTAAAACGAAAGGTAATCACTGGATTTTGGTAGCTATGTGCCTAATGCATAAACCGTGCCATTATCTATTTGCAGAATCCCAAAAAATATTTTTTATGCCTTTTTTCACAGGAATATGGGTGTGGGGAACCCCAGTAGAATTGGAGATTAATGGAGTGAAAACATCTGTCTTCTACCTTGATACGGAAGGATTTGAAAGTGTTGGAAAGTCAAACGTATATGATGACCGGTAGTCTCCAAGTTTATATATGTTAGCTGATATCTCTTGATGAGCTCAAAGTGTCTCATTTTTTTGTTCTAATTCTTGTTTTACCAGGATTTTTGCTTTGGCAACAGTTCTGAGCTCAGTACTTATATACAACCTACCTGAGACGGTCTCTTTCTTTCTCTCTCTCTCTCTCTCTATATATATATATATATATAAATATATATGTATGTATGTATGTATATATGTATGTATATTTGTACTTATCTATCTATCTGTGTGTGTGTGCACGTGTGTTCTGCTGTTTATGTTTTTTCCAGAGTTTTTGCTGTATTGAACCCCCGAAAAAAGGATTCAGTATATCATGAGTTGATGCAGAAAGAATTGGACACCAAAATGTTCTAAAAAACTAGGGATTTCAAAAGTTATTTTCTTTCAAATGGCCAATGTTGGCAAACTTCATTTCCTTATTACATTTTTGTTTTAGAGATTTGGTGTTCTTATCACATTGTTTTCCTCTTGACCCTAATGCCAATTGTTCAATCATGTTGTTGAACAAAATGTCTTATTTTGCCATCTTTTGTTGATTTTATCATGTTTTTAGATCCGTGAAAATGTCTTATTTTGCCATCTTTTGTTGATTTTATCATGTTTTTAGATCCGTGAAGCAGACATTTCACGGCTGTCTTTCGCGGTTGAGCTTGCCGAAGAGTTTTATGGAAGGTATGCAATTCTAACCTTGTGATTAGAAATTTTTCATGTTTTAAAGACTGAATTGATATGTGTTTCTAATTTATCCTATTTTTTCTTTCTTTCTATCATACCATTGATATCTACCCGCTCGTGGCTGACAGAGTTAAGGTAATACTTGTGTCTTTTTGAAACTTGATCATGACAATTCTTGCATAATAAGTGAAAAAAGAAAAAGAAAAAAGTGAAGAGGTTCCTAATCTAATTAAGTGGATATGTGAGCAGGGGCAAGATGTTGCATTTGAACCTGCTAAGCTCCTATGGCTTATCCAGCGTGATTTTCTACGTAAGTTAATTTTAATGAATTAAAACTTTCTGCCAAACTAAGTCTTGCTGTGAGCATCTTGTCTCAAGGATCATGCATTCTATTATTCCTCCTTTTGGCTTTTTGTTGACTCCTTGTTTGACTAGGCTCTGTGTGATATCATCTTGAATCCTGTTTTGAGTTTCCAAGCACACGACCTTCATATGTAGAGACAAAAGATGACGTTCTTACTCCTTTTGTTGAAAATGAACATGGAAGAGTGATATTGAATTGTTCTGACATATAGATCCACTTATCTGGAAGTAGCTAAAAGGTTCCTTAAGAACTTCTCTAAAGCACTCCTTGAGATGATAGCTTTTCCAAGAATGCCCGATAAACTTTTACCATATCTTTGCTCAAGGTTATTTTGGAAAATTGAATCTTAGTGTGTGCGTGTGTGTGTCTCTGAGGTTAAACTTGCTATTGCTGATGGCCTTATGCAGAAGGAAAATCTGTGGAAGTGATGGTTCACGAAGCCCTCCAACATGTACCTAATACTGATGGTTAGTTTTCCTTCTACCTGTATATTCAGAAATAGGAGCAGATCTGATATTAACCAAATTAACACTTAAGGATTAAGATTCCTACTTTTTGTGTTGGCAGGGGACAAAAATATTGATCAGGTATATTTTCTAGATTTCTAAATCATCAGATGCTCGTGCCAATGTAAATCATTAAGCGTTTGTCATTATCAGGTTAATCAGATCCGTGATTCTCTAGCTGTAATGGGTGAAAACAGCACTGCTTTCAGCTTACCACAGGTATGGGGTATTTCGCTTGTTTTAAATATTCTTTTCCATCTATTCTGTTGGGGTATATAATAAATAAGATAACACATCTCAAGATACTTAAGCAAGTCAGTCTGGAGAATAATTTGTACCACCAGTGCTATTCTTCTTGTCTGGCACAGATATTTAATGAACATAAGTAATTTCTAGCTATTTGGGTGATCTTTACAGTACCTTTCTCCATGATCACCTTTTACATTTTAGACTTTTATCTACAGTAAGCATCACTCTGAAAGTACTGAAGATGATATTCCTCCAATTTCTGTGTTGATGCAGCCCCATCTACAACGGACAAAGCTCTGTGAAATGAATGATGGAGAGCTTGATCCAGTTTATGTTAAGAAGAGGGAGCAGCTGAAAGAACTTGTTGCATCTCTTATTCATCCGAAGATTGTCCAGGGTAAAACTCTAACTGGAAAGGAGTTTGTCTCTTTTCTAGAGCAGGTACTTTCTTTAACTCTAATCAAACTCGAATTTAATAATGCAACAATACCCCAATTTTTTTAAGGTATGCTTTTTTAAATACAAATGCACATACCCAAGGTTATGCTTCATGAATAAGCTAACACGGTGTAGTGAAGGTACGAAAAACTAGTCCGCAATTGATAGTTTGAGTTAGCAATCTCATTAAATGTTCCCAATCTTGACAGTCAGAAAGGTCACTTGTTGACATTGTTGAGGTCTTTCTTGAACCACAATTACTACTTTAAATTGTGATTTTCACCGTGAAAAGGGGTCACTTCCTATCATTCTTAACTACACTTCTCAGAAATGAATCTCATTGTGTAATAATTGCTAACACTTGAATTTATGTTTTTATGCTATGTGCCTTATTTAGTTGTTAAACGTTGGTTTTTTTAGATTCTTGAAGCCTTGAATAAAGGGGAGATTCCATCAACTGGCTCTCTGGTGGAAGTTTTCAACAAGGGAATTCTAGAGAGGTGTCTGAAGCTGTACAGTGACAAGATTAGTAACTTAAATCTACCAATGGCAGAGGAAGATCTGCAAATAGCTCACGAGGGTTTTAGAGAAGCTACTATGAAAGTTTTTGATGAGCAACATTTTGGTCGGCAGCATGCCAAGAGATCAGTTGAGAAATTGGATGAAGAGATCGAGAAGGTTCAAATCTAGTATCACATCTCTTTTGGATTGACAAATCACAAAGTATACATTTCTGCTTATCCCATGTTTTTGCAGGTGCATAAAAACGTCATTTTGGCAAATGAATATAGATCTTCAAGACTTTGTGAGGCACTGTATACTAGGTGCGAGGACAAAATGGATGAGCTTCAAGTGCTTAAACTTCCCTCTATGGCGAAATTCAATGCAGGCTTCCTTCATTGCAACCAAAGTTTTGAACAGGAATGTGTTGGGCCTTCTAAAAGCAGCTATGAGCAGCGCATGATGAAGGTTTGGAATTTCTTTTCTTGTTTTGCTTTCTTTATTGATTACAGATTATTTCATTTTCTGTTTTTTTAAAAAAGAAAGGGAGAGAGATCCTGTAGTTACACCAAGGTGGTATCTATTTGATTTGCTCAGCCTCATGTTATCACTGTAACTGGCTTAGAAATTGATTCTCTCTAAATTTATTAGAGAACTTAATTACTCATTGAAGAGGGTGCTGGAGATTGATTTGGATTTTTGAACTTTGCTGTTGTAAACAAAGTTAATTATCTATTCATTATTGAAATTGACAAGTATATGCTTCTGGAATTTTCACTTCAATTATACATATTTTACAGTTTATCACTGTCCAAAAAGGAGAAACTTATTTTACGAACCAATTTGTAGTGCCTTCTGCACTGAATTCTCTCTCTCTCTCTCTCTCTCATCTTTGTCTATATATTCTGATTAGTTGCAATTTGGGCCATTTGAATTGGATTTGATACATGTACCTGATCTACATTGCAGATGTTAGGCAAGTCAAAAACGCTATTCATTAAGGAATATAACCACAGGCTCTTTAACTGGTTGGTGGCTTTTGCACTTGTAATGGTGGTGGTGGGTCGGTTCGTTATAAAATTTATTTTGATCGAAATTGCGGCTTGGATACTCTTCATCTTCTTAGAGACATATACAAGGATGTTTTGGTCAGCGGAGTCTCTTTATTACAACCCAGTTTGGCATGGTATTGTTGCTACTTGGGAAACTGTCGTTTACAGCCCTATCCTTGACTTGGACAGGTAATGAATCAAAGTTTTTCTCTGATTTTCTCTTCCTCATAGGATTATCCCTTTGTCTTCAAATATTTTTGTTAATTCCATTTTCACTTCAAGAATAAAGGATTAGAGTTTGTTGGTACTCGCCAGTCGCAGAAATTTGAAAGTGCCTCAGTGAAATGATTAGTACTTACACTTGTCATTTAAGCAACCAAATAGATTGGTGAATAGTTGGAAAAGAATATGATTATCAATAATTTTGTTACGAGAAAGATGGATTCAGTCAGGAGAAGCAACGATGCAATTGATAGGACAAATAACAGAGCACAGAGAATTTGCATAAGCATTGGTGCTTTCTTGTGAAGTATATAGGGACGATACATGTTTTACATTCCTCTTTATCATGTTGCAACAGATGGGCAATCCCTATTGGTGTAGTAGCTGCTGTATTAATGGTTTACTGGCGGTGTGTCGGGAGGAGGAAACATGGGTCGCGATGGCTGTTGCCTGTGTACAACAATCATAAAGATCGACGAAGATCAGAATGAATGGAACAGCTGTTCTTCTTTTCTGTAGCATGTGTTGTTCAATTGTTTTCAGCGGCTTTTCCATTTTTGCATGCAAAGCAAGCTGAGTGGCCGTGCATTCTTCTGGCTCTCATGGGGGGGCTGAAATCGTGGAGTTGGGAGGACCCAAGGGATTTCACAGGCTCCATGATCCAATGTTGTAGCAAAATTCTAATTTATATTTCTATCCTCCATCAATTACACACCAAAATAGTATACAGGAAAGGCTTTTACTTGTAGTAGGGAAATGATCCAAGGCGTTTGGCCTTGTCAATACTAGTCAATGTAATTGTAACTATCAAAAGATCACAGAGCAAGGCGGAAAGAATATAATATCAACTTTTGTCCTTGCAGAATATTGAGCAAGGCTGCTTACTGCTTTGCGACGAGTAATTTGATCGCCTTTCCACAATTCGTTTTCCTATATTAATTGGTGCTCCATATTACATAAATCCCTTTTGCTTCAAAGTTCAAATGTCGAGTTCTGATTCAATATTCAGTCGAAATGGTCAAACTTAAGGGAATATGCCTTTTCACAATCCAACTAATTAATTTCCATTTGTGATCACGTAGTAGATTGAATCTTTTGCATTATTATAAAGGAAGTCAACAGCATGAATAAATTGTAGTATTTTAAAATCGAAAAAACTCTAGCGGAATCGTATGAGATGTGAATGATGCTTTATATGATAATACTCTCATTTTTTATATATTATAGTCTAATTTTTAATAATATTAATTTTGATATTTTATATGCTAATTTTGTATACGTTATCGTCTCATATATGAGATGTTAATGATGTTTTATATGTTAATACGTTTATTTTTTATATGTTATATGCTAATATTTAATAATATTAATTTTTAATAACATTAATTTTGATATTTTATATGCTAATTTTGTATACTTACAGTTAAAGTTAGTAATAAATTTGAAAAAAATAAGGAGTATAACTAGACAGCGCCGAGTGTGTTTTTGTCACCAGCTGGTACTTATTCCTTGCGGTAAACACGACTTCCGTGAGAATTACCGCCAAACACTCCCCGTCTCTTTTCTGGCCAAGATTTGTATATTAGGGCGAGTACAATTTTCCCGCGGAGCCCTAACTCACGAATTTTTCATTTTTTGTCGCTGATCAAAATACTTGATTTGAAACATTATAGTGCAAACCGAAAAATTTAGCGGAGATTTCGGAATATGTGCAAGTAACTGTCCGTTCGCGAAGGCCACTGTCTCTGTTGTTCTCGCCGTTTCTTGTTGGCCTCACTCAGCCAACTCATCCTGCTATATGCGCCAATTTTACCATTACCTCCTGCGAATGCGAAGACCAGTGCGTAACTGTCCTCGGCAACTGACGAATTTCAAGTAGTTAGTCGATCATGGGGAAGAAGTATTATGATGAGTTCATATTGCGCAGTTCCAGGGGCGAGGTCGGAAAAAGTTTCTGCACCTTCTGTCAGAAATATGAAGCTAAACACTCACAATTCGGAAAAGGTTGTCAAAACAAGGGCAGTAGTCTTTTGAATTGCAAGTTTTCTGGCGGCTGATACGTTGAAGAATTATGATTTTACGGGCAGCAAGCAAATTACGATGCAGCTATGGAGTTTTCCTGGCTAGCTAACATTATGAAGTTCCATTCTGTTTCCCGCCCTTGAAGGCAAACACATGGGGGTATAAATACTTGCTGGACTTTTATTTCCTGACCGGTTACCTTTTGTTCATTACCATAAAGTTTACTGCTGGCTGTTCTTTTACTTTTGCACCTCTAAAATAGTTTGTTGTATTTACGTGAAACTTTTCTTCCTTGACTAGTTTATGGTAATTGAAAAAAGTGTCTGCTTTTTGTTTCTTTTGCATGACTTAATAAACTGGATTACTTTCCCCAATTTGTTTGAGTAGTGATCACTGCTGTTATTGATTCATCAAGTGCCGTTTTCAAACTTATGAGTCTTTCATCCTTGGATAGGATGAAGTTTTTCTCATTCAAGCATATTTCGGTTGTTTATCAATTGCCCTCGATCCCCATTTTCTGAAGTTGGATACGTGGAATAGGGATAACAATTTTAAAAATTCAGCCAAAAGTTGATAATCTTTCAGCCTAGAAAATAAGATTGCAAGGGTTACTGACTCAATGATCATGGAATAAAAAGACAAGACCCGATACAATCTACCAGTAACAAGTATTACAAGATGGATTCTAACAGAAAATCTGGAAACCTCATTGCTTAAGCCAAGATATATTGTTAAAACATGCTTAATTAGATTCCTGCAACTTTCTGTCAATCTCTACATGAGCAAACAAGTTCGAGTCATTCTTGTAGTTTGAATCATTAGTTGACTGAAGAAACACAAGAGACAGAAGTGTCAATGGAGGCTATAGATTTATTCAAGCTTTGTACAGCTTTCAGTTAAAGCTATCCCATTTAGTAGAAATTAAATGTGATCACATATGAAATTTTTGTTGATAAGAAGAAAATACAAAGAGGGTGAGGGGCCCTGAGTGGCCGAAAGGCCAACTGTTATCATCACTTATAAGAGACATTCACGTTTGTAAGAAGATTAATTTGAAATGGTGATATCAAATGTTGATCTATTAGCAGAGAATAATGACGCAACTTTACGTTTTTGGGCCTTTCTGTTGGTGAGGTGTTGATAGTGTTTTAATGGTTTTATAGTACATTTTTAGATTCTTCAGTATCTTGTTGGTTTATTTCGGATTGGTTTTCTAGAATGCAATATTCTAAAGGCTAGACACCCCCATCACGCTTCGAAAGCCACTGTGAACGCTCAAGTTGCTAGAATTTTCTTTTGAGATATCTAAAACGCATGAAACCTACCACTGAATATGGTAATGACAGAAAAGGAAATAATTCAGACTATATTGCTCCATCAAATAATATGCATTACTTCCATATTCTCCTAACTGTTGATATAGATGCTTATATGTAACCATAAATGTCTGTAATGATTTCATTTTTTAAAGCAATATCTATTTTTCCCTTCGCATGACAGGTGGATAAAGTTTCTGCTTGAATCAAGACAAAAGCATGCATAATTTGCATGCTGGACGCACTGTCGGCACTACATCACGGTCTTTAATCCATGTGGCATACAATAAATGCTGTCATTTTTTATACAAAATGCGGTGATAATATAACTATTCCCCACTTACCATCTTTCTGAGAGTTCCTCTTCTCCAGAGATCTTTCTTTACTGTGATCTTGCTTGGTAGGGTTCATCAGGCTGCTCCCTGTCTTGATTTTCCTAAAACTCGTGAATTTTCTTATTTGGACACTATTGGTATTTTCTCGTTTCTGGTAAGACCATAATTTTTATGCAATTTAATGGTGTTTTATTGTTCTTTCAGTGCTTCCGGTATTCATATCACAATGTCTGGTCCAAGGACTGAAAATAAAGGTGAGTTTTTCAACAACTATATTGTTTGTTTGATGCATCCCCCCACCCCTTCTCCCCCCCTACCCCAAAGAGTCAATCAAATCATTTGTTTTATTGCTCTCTTTGCTAGGCCTGTATCTGTTTTTGAATCTGCATGGCATCTTATGTTCTTAGGCAGTTTTCTGAAGATCTTTAATCTTGTAGATGGGTTACAAGTCATTAGACTGATGTCAAATCCAGTTACAAAATAACTAGGTAATTCATGGAAAATTAATACTTTGAGCAGGGAAATGGGAATTTTTTTAAAGTAAAATCTCTATAAATTTTTGGGATGGATAATATCTTTAGATTTATCACCCAAATGAATGTGTAAGTAAGTAACTAGAATGAGATTCCATGGAAATTCTTATTTATTTGTTCAATGACAATGTCAGATTGGGAAAGATCCTCTTAATTTCTTGTTCCAAAGATATCTACAGAATTGTTCCTTCAGAAGTAAAAAGGAGAGGCATAACTACGTTGTAATGGATTGTTAGTTGTTTAGTTAGTTGTGCTTTGCTAATAAAGAAATTCTTAATTACCAAAGAGTCACAAGAGATTGTATCTCTTTTGGAAACATGGTGGTTAACTAAGTCTTTAGAGGCATCTTTTGAAGAACTGCTTGGTCTTTGATATTCTGAAGATTGTTCAGATGTCTTGATAGCCCCAACAAAGATTATAAAGAATCTCTTGAAAGGAAAAGGTGTCTGATCGTGGGAAAGGAAATTCCAAGATTTAACTATGGGTTGGTTTTAATTTCAGACGCAATATCAGCTTTTAGAATTCTTTTGAAAGCTATGAGATGTCATGTATTAGATTCAACAAATTCAGCAATTCTCTTACCCATCATGTTGCTGTAACATTCACACAGTCTTTTACAGATCAACTTGTATAGATTTGTTAAATAGTTATTTTATTGAATTTGTTACCTATAAGTGGTTAAGTTGAGAAGTCAATAAATGAAAATCATGCTGAATATTTCCCTTTCTTGTTGCCCATTTTAGGCATCCATCTGACAACAAGGAAACTGAAGAACAGAAAGACAGGAGGACCTACTTATTCAGCAAAGTTTTATTTTAGAACTGGTAGAGTACATCAAACTTTAATGTTTTAGCAAAGCAGGACTATTCTGTGATTTTGTATTATGTTAGAAATGCAATTTTAGATGGTGCTGTGATACCCAGATCTGTCAAAATGCATCTTGTATAACAAGAAAGCAGCAACTGGGTCACATCATAAATGAACTTCTTCGGTGGCTTCCTAAAAATGAAATAAACCTTCTGTCAAACTTATTTTGGTTATTCATTCATGAAAAATAGAAATGTTACCAAAAGTTATGATGCCCATTTCCATGTGGTTTTGAATCACATTGCAAATCATTAAGAAGCTCAAAGCATTATTTCTCTTGCTTCTCTCTCTCTCTCTCTCTCTGGTAATATTTCTGGGCTAGATGCATCTTGTCTTCATTTCACTGACCTTTGTGCCTTTTTAACAGCTTTTTAATCTCGCCTTTAGATTTCTGTATTCATGTTTGGTCTTGGAGCAACGTTTCCAAAGAGAATGGCTAAGGAAACAGAAAGTGTTTGTTTACTTCCCTTCTTACTATGCATGATCATTTAGTATTTTGGTTATGTGTATTCTTTTATGGTATTAGAGAAGTTGATTATTCATTTCTTTTAATGTTTCTGTATCTTGAAGGGGGTTGAGTTATTTTTTACTAAAAAAAATGGGATCAAGTTTTTCCCCTTACTAACTTGGCTGTGTTTGTTAATCAATGTTTAATGCAGTGCCTGTGGATTCATTGCTTAATCAGCACCCGAGTTTGAGTATTGAAACTGAATGTAGCCGTGTTCAGGGACAGAACTACGAGGTTAGAGAACTTCTTCATGCTTTCTCTACCATCTGGAAAATGAAGTTGGTTTTCTTCCACAAGCTAGTTCCTGTATTTTCAATACTCTACATTATGGAAGATTGTTGACCTGAGGTTTTCTTTATACATTTTTAGGACTATGCAGAAGAAAGCCGTGAACTGCAACATCAGTATTTGATTGGTCATAAGGTTCTCAAAAGATTTGGTGAAAAGATGTGTGAAGGTGCTGTGGAGAGCTACAATATTGTAAACGATAAATTTAAGGTTGAACCTCATATTCTAAATTCATTCTAGCATGTCATCAGTTTTCTTATAGAGATATGTAGAGTAGAAGACTGAAAAAGACCTTCTAATCATTCAAGAGCTCTTTTCATTTGTTACTAATACTTTGTGGCTAGGGATTTCTGTGCGGTTTCATTGACAAATAATGAAAGCACCTATTGACAATATTTAGCTCATCTAGTTTTCTTATGCAGGTTGTGTATGAGAATGGCTACTTTGTTGAAATTGGAGGGGGTAATATCAACACTTATTTAGAGCAATACAGGTAAAAGTATTTGGGTTACTTCATAATTGTCTCAACCATTGATGGTTAAACTTAAAACTTACAATGATTCAAAAAGCAAAAACCAGAGAACTGAAAGTTTTAATTTTTTGTGATTATAAAAAATGAGAGTTTATTTCGTCTGGACCTTTTCCAACTCTTATTTTGGATTAGATGTTATTGTATTTGAATGCTTCTAAGAAAAAAAAAGTACTGTTTTTTTATGTACTGGCAATCCTAGTCTAAGTTGTAATGTAATAGTATCTTATTTGCAGTGGTTACTTCTCTTCATCTCCATTCATATTCATATACATTTTTCAAGGGACAAGTTGTAGCTTGATGAAGTTATGATTACACCAAAAAAAAAAAAAAAAAAAACTACAAAGAACAAGAGGGAGTCAAAAAAGGATAATTCATGTAATAATTCTAGGCTTTCTCCTAGCGCATTAGGAATAATCTCATCTCATAATTTAAACTTCTCAGATCGACTTTATATTTGTCTGAAAGAGCTCATATTTCTAGTTCTAACTTCCCTCGCAAGTTAACTTGCATTTTCAACTTTCAGAGTTTAATTTTAGACTTGTAGCCAAAATTACCAATTTCACACTTCAGACTTAATTCACAGTCAATGTTTAATGAATTTGATCATAAGTTCCTCTCATTCGGGGCCAGCTCAGAAGATAAGGTGTATTCAATGAAATCAATATTTTCTCTGCTACTGAAGGATATGCATCTATGTTAATCTTGCTTCCAAGTGCTCATGCATTATCTATGTCAGGAACAATGGTACTAGTGCCTTTCCTAGTGCATGTGTGCAGCCATTTAAGGAATTGCCTCGCGGATATCCTACTGGCGATATGGCAAAGGCAGAAATAAACAGTGAAGGAAGGGGACGAAAAAGACCTCTGATGATGAGAGCTCAAAATGCTGGTGGCAGCAGTCGACCAAGACACACACTCAGGAATAGTGTTCATTCTTTGTGCAGTAAACGTCAAAGGCATGAAAACATCGCTCAAGGTGCACCTGTTCAACCACCCACAGATGTTGGCACTGAAGGGAGGATAAGAACCAGAGCTCCAAGAATGAGAGCACAAAATGCTCGTGAAATCAGCAGGGCAATGCAAGCACGAAAGCCCAGATTTCAGTCTTTATCTGGGAGATGTCCAAGCAAGGAAAATATCAATCAGCCTGAAACAGTGCAGCCTCCCACTGATGTAGTCAAGGGACGAACAAGAGCTCTGAGGATGAGAGCCCAAAATGCTGGTGATATCAGCAGGCCAAGGCAAGCAGGCAAGCGTAGAGTTCAGTCTTCATCTAGGAGACATCCAAGACGTGAAAATGGAATTGAAACTGCAACAACAAATCCACCTACTGATGCAGGCATTGAAAGAAGTGGTAGAACAAGAGCTCTGAGGATGCGAGCACAAAATGCTGGTGATATCAGCAGGCCAAGGCAAGCAGGCCAGGGTGGAGTTCAATCTTCATCTAGGAGACATCCAAGACGTGAAAATGTCGATCAAACTGCAACAGGGAATCCAGCTGCTGATGCAGACATTCAAAGGAGGGGAAGAACAAGAGCTCTGAGGATGCGAGCACAAAATGCTGGTGATATCTGTAGACCAAGTCAAGCAGGTAAATGCAGAGCTCCCTATTCATCTAGAATACCCCTGTTGTATCAGGAGTATAAGAGAAGTGCTTATGTCTATTACAACCCAGGTGGAAATGAGGTAGGCATACTTCTGATTTTTTGTTGCCTTAAATTTAACATGCTTTTAACTTTGGTTTACCGTTTGTAATGTATTTTCTCTTTTCCTAAAAAATAACAGAGCGATGAAGATTCCTATTGGGAGGTGTGAACGGTGGGTTTAGGGTAAAAGTTAATATCAGACTGAACTGCAGCTCGAGTTACCTTTATTAGATGGATTGCTTTGCTTTTCATATTCTTAGCGTCTGATTATAATCCTACAGGAGATTTATGATAGCTTTTGTTATTATGTAACTTGATGTTTGAATTATATTCTAGTATTAGCCTATTAGGTAATTTAGAGACCTTTAAAATCAAGTTTGTGATACTTGATGGCAGAACCTTCAGTTTGGCAAAATATTTGGCTTGAATTGTATCTTTTCAATAGATATTCGGACTTTGAATTTATCAGCTGAATGAATAGCACCGACATCAAAGTCTGGCTGGTGTAATTTTCATTGCTTACTGGTCATTTCATGATACAAAGTCTTGTTTCGGCATGACCTAGTTTTCAGAATGTGTAAATTGAAGTATGATCTGCGAAGGAGGATTACCCAGTTGTCTGCTTTACAGGAAATTGAATTGGATGGTTTCTTTCATAGTTATGTAACTTATGTTGCATGCAGTTGAAAGTTTGAAAGTTGAAACCTATCCAATGTTCACTACGTTTTTCATTTTTCAATTCGTGTTGTGGCAAATGTTCACTGCGTTTTTCTATGATAAAACCATCTAATTTACCATCTTCATTTTTCAATTCGTGTTGTGGTGGATAATAATGTTACAATTTAGATACAATATTAACACTTTCTCACTAGGAAATATTATAATTTAGACAATATGCAAAGAGCAACGGTTCTTAAGGTATACTATGGTAACGGTGGTGGTATTTTTGTTTTATTTTTTTTAAGGTATACTATGGTAACACGCTTTCCTACAAACACAAACAGCACAATCGCCAAATCACTAGTCCTAACTTTGCCGCGAAAAGCCTGAATTTTTTTCAAGAACATTACAAACCACACTCACCATTTACCAATCAAATGATTTTTTAAATTTTTTTTTCAAAATCGGTCTGAACAGTGCAAACAACATGAAACCCTAATTGTTTTTCAGTCGTGAAAAGGAAACGTATTGAAGATTATACTATTGATGAACGTAAGTGAACGCCATTCTCTTCCCCCGCGTATTTGCTCATTGTTCATTTACATCTTCGTCGGCGTCTCAGCTCCAACTATGATCTCCATTATGCGAAAGGCGAGGGACGATCATCTGGTACTATCCATGAGAAAGTATTCGGTGCAATTTGAGTCTTTCAAGGTGGCAATGGACATGGTTTGGCCCTAGGCTTCAGCAGTGTAGTGAACAGTCGGCCGTATAAGACATTGTTATGTTTGAGGCATAGAACATCCGGCTCCTACTCCTACTCCGACTCCGACTCCGGTTCTAAATATGTCAGTAATATACCGAGTGCAGTGTTGCTGAACATCGTAGCAACCCTAGTCAGAAGTACGAAGATCAATGCCGAAATTTTGGCACAACTTCCCCAAATTTGGAGACACTGGAATCTGTGACTGTTTAGCAATGCACAACTTCCCCAAATTTGGAGACGCCGGAATCTGTGATGGTTTAGCAATGCTTTTGATGCCGTCGGTTCGTTTTGCAGGAGAGTTTGAACATAGATGCTGGAATCTGTGACGGTTTAGCAATGCTTTTGATGCCGTCGGTTCGTTTTCAGGAGAGTTTGAACATAGATGTGAGGTTAGTTGAGCTATAGTCAACCGATGTTTCTTCTCTTTTCAATTTCTTTAGTTTCTTAGGCAGACTGTATCTTGTTTTCTTTTTTCGGTTCTTTTCCATTTTCGGGGGAGGGGGACTTTATAAGCTGAATCTGAGTCAGCCTATTTTTTATGGTTTAGAAGAATATTTTGTGTCTATATGTATTGGATTCATGTTTGTCCTTGCTTTTGTACTTCAATACTATTTCCTGTATTGCATACATGTTTCCAGTTCAATACCATTCCCTTTTTAGCTTTATATTGGTTCATGCATTTCCAGTTCAATACCATTCACTTTTTAACATTTTATTGGTACAAATGATGACTCCATCATAAATTTTTTCCTTCTTTGTTTTTTCATTTTGTGATTTTGGTTCATTGAAAGTGGCCATCTTCTATTGATTATCAGTTTCTGAATGACCTGCATTGTTAAAGAACTTCCTAATGTGTTCCCAAGTTGCTGAATATGTGACATTACATCAGTCAATTGGCTTTTTATATTTCGAGAGGACAATCAAACTTCTGGAATAATATCTGGAGGAGAAACATTACGAATTGGATCTTCATTTAATGAATATGGATTATGAAACAGACAACCATCACCATTTTCAACATCCAAAACAGCAGTAACAAGTTCAATTCGAAAGTAGGCTTAAAAGTAGACTTTTTTGGGGGCAGTAAAGATGTGTATATAAAGATGATACCACTAAGATAGAAACCAAAAAAAAATAAAATGGAACTTTGGTATGTAGAAATCAAATGCTAAACAGAACTCTACAGTGGGGCGTATACATTCGTTCTAATGTGTTAGTGGTTTTTAACTGTTTTGGCAATATCAAGGAGCTAGCCACTTAAGAATTTATTAGCATCAACCTGCTAGTTTATTGAGTAGTTCTGTAACTTTGTTGACAATATCAGGGAGCTGGCCACATAAGAATTTATCGGCATTCCCTTTAGTAGAATCTTGACCATTTACAATACATGCTTTAAAGGAAGCCACCAGGGAATAACGGATTATTGGTAAGTTTTTAAACAGTTCTGAAACAGAAAGGCTTATTGCATGTTGTATGTAGTTAATTCACAACTTTGCTTGGTTTCTAAGGAAGTTTTCTCTCCAGCTTTCTTGGAAAAAGTTGGAATAATCTTTCTCAAAATTGGGCGTACAATTATTGAATGAGAATGCAGAAATTGTATAATTGAACCACATTGATTCATTGGGAGGCTTTCCCAACCTTCCTCATCCCTCTTGCTTGTCAGGTTGTTTGTTGTGCTTTCCATGTTTACAATTGATAATGAAGGAATACGTTTGAAATTATCTTATTGACCAATTTGAAATTTTATACATTTTGTTAATTTTTTTGAGTAAAATGGTAATTCTAGTGGATCATGAGTCACATGGATGGACTCGTCATATAGATTCTCATGATGTCTGCCTGATTATCCTCTAAATATTCCTGCAAATTCACAGTTCTTAATCTAATGACGTAGAAATGTATCGACTGCAGCAGGACAAATATTTTTCTTAATTTTATGTCGTGCAGAAGTGTGGAAGGTAGTAATCCAATTTCATATGCACAAAGTCCTGTCAGAGTTGAAATTTGTTACCAAAACATTCTCATATGGTAAGTATTAAATCCCTGGCCTGGAATCAATATTGTCTGTTTGAGTAATAAATGCAATAATGGTAGTATAAATCTCTCATTTCTGCACCTACATCCCCCATCAGATCTTCCTCATTTCATTAGATCTCTGCTTATCAAACATCAAAGTTAGGTAAGATTCTTAAGGTTGGCTACCTTAAATTTTAAATATTATATAATTTTGTTTTCCCTGAGTTTCAATGTCGTCCACATTCTTTCTGTTTGTTTCCCATGGTAGAATGAGAATTTCTTATGTGATGTGATGATGTTTATTTTTTGTTAGGTTTCCAGTTTTCATTTGGAAGATGAATCGTGTCAGGCCAGGAAGCTGTATTCATGGTGAATTGTTTCATGATTCATTGTGCCCTGGAATTTCTTTTCTTTTTCTTTTTTTTTTTTCTTTTGTGTGAGTCGGAATTTGATGATGCTGTCTATTTTTGTCCTTTTTTTAATACTTTTAGCCTGTTTTGTGAAGATCAGGTATGCCTAACACATTTCGAAACTTTCAAGGAAAAAAAATGATTTTTGATCTGAAGAAAGGAGAAAAAAAAGAGTTTGAAAGAGTATGGCTGACTAACCTGATTTGGAAATTTGGGATGTCTTTGGTGGATTACTGTTTATAATGATAGGACTTTGATTTAAAGTTCTGTGATTACTTGGCCGATAGATAACTGCATACCTGAAATTGGAAATTTTTTGACGTATAACCACAAGAGACGCAGTCTTGTATTTTTCAGTACCACTTCCAAAATAAGTGATTTAGTCTGATTAGGTTAACCAACCTTTAAGAAAAGGAAAACAAATAATAGGTTTTGAGGGTAAATTTTGCCCAACTGAATTAATGAAGGGAAAGTAATGTGAGGAACCTATTAACTTTTGTCGTCTTTTCAAAATCATTAAGATGAAATGCAACCCTCTTCAATCAGAAGAAAATGATCTTGATCAATGGTTCCTGAGAAAGGACCTTTTACCACGAGTTGAAATCATATTTCTTGTTTTGTCTGGTGATTATAATGCTGCATAGCCTTGAATGAATCGAAAGTTATGATAAGTCTTATTTCCATTTTTGTGTTAATTTTGTGAGATATAACATCTATGGTTACAAATCTTGGATTCTTTCTACTAGGGACCGGTTTACAGAACTATGAAATATGCATGCATCATGTAACTGAATTTTGACTTGAATTATTTTGCTAAAGCCATTTGTATTTTTGCAGATCTCATTGTTGTGGCTACAATGACTGATTATTAATCGGTTTGTTGACTATTAGATATGTTTGGTTGAGGTTTTTGCACATGAACACAATAAATATCATGACACAAAATTACCTTGAATGACACTATTGCGCACCTAGACTAAATTGCAAATGCCTTTCAGGTTCACAAAGTTTGATTTCTATTTCTGGAGCATTTTCTTTTTTTGTCTTTTAATCATCTTCTGCTGGTGATATTTTGGCCTCAACCTTCATTGCAATTAATTTGTGTAACTTTGCGTTTAGAAATTTTCCATTTCTCCTCCAACTTGTAACCATTTTTACAATGTTTTCTGAAGGATCGAGTTACAAGGGGAATAAGTTGTATTTGCTTAGTTTCTTTTCTTGTTTGCATTGATATGGAGTCTGCAATGTGGGGAATAAGTTGTATTTGTTTTTTAGTTATCATGCATTTGTTTTGTTTGATTCAGACGTTGTAGAGTTCACTAATTGGTGAGAGTCACAACATTTCTCTTTGATGAACAAAAAGTTTTAGGTCTCCTTGAATTTCTCTTGTTTGCATTATAAATTTATAACTGGCAGATTGACTTTTTGCATGTGAACTTAACTTCTACCTCTTGATTGATAGTGCCTATCCGCGTAGATTCTAGCGACTCCAGTGATCACTCACTTGAAGATGAGCTGTCTACTGTGACCTTCCAAACTGCAGCCAGTGCTGTTCATGGAATTATCAACCAAGTAAGAGAACTTGGTCATGCATTATTGATAGTCTGGCATCAAGTACATTACCCTAATATCAATGTTTACTGTAATGCACTCCTGATACTTTACTGGATGTAAATGTCCTAAGTCATTTGTCATGTTTTAGGAAGCCGTGGAAGTCGTGGAAGCCATGGAAAATGTTGTCAATAGCTACACTAATGCTAATGCGTATAGGCCATTCGTGGTTAGTATTCCTTGTCTGACATGGAGATTGTATATCACACATTTTCCTTTACATGTCTGAGATGATATAATTTTACATTATACTGGATGAGAAAGAGCTGATTGTTTTATAAATTCTTTAGCTAAACAAGATACTCTTGTCTGCAGCCTCCAGCTAACACTGTTTACTATGGAGAAATGGACCCAATTCAGGCAATTCAAGTTCCCTTTGCAATGATGGACTTTTCAGGGTAAAAGATAATTGCATTTATTTTGGTATCTGGAACTTGAAACTGAAAAGAGAGATAATCTGAAAGCTTCTTTTATTTGAATATGTGTTCTGCTCGCTTGTTGCATGTGATGGACTTGAACTTGGAAGTTGTCCACAAAGTCTTTGAAGAGGCCCCTAACGTGAATGTAAACTTACTGGTGTTTTCTTGTTAAGTGGAAGATCAGCACAAATTGATTTGGAAAAGCACTTGACAAGCACATATTTCTTTTAAGCATCAGAGTACGGTTGGGTCTGTGTTTGTGTTTCTGTTCAGAAGCAATGTTTAACTTTGTTACCTAAATATCGAGCTTGCATGTTGTGTTTTGTTATTTATAGTTTTTTGTTTCGAAATCCAATTTGCTATGAAAGTATAAGCATAATGTGGAATCTACATTCTCATAAGGTTTACTTGTGCGGCAAATATATTTTATCTTTTAATACTTGTACTAGTTTCCATGTATGATCATGCATTATTTATATCAGGAACAATGAAGGTTTAGCTCAGAGAGCATCACCACAGCCACCAACTGGCGGACATGGACATAACAACAATATGCCAAATGAAGCTCTGGGGTTCCAAGTACATAACAACAATATGCCAAATGATGCCCTGGGGATCCAAGTACATAACAACAATATGCCAAATGAAGCTCTGGGGATTCAAGTGCAAGGTGCTGAAGCCAGTTTGCCAAAGCAGGTAAACGGAGTTCGGCGTTCGTCAAGGAAACGTAATGAGGTATGAACTTTGGATCAGATGTTGCGTCTTTCATTTCCTCCAAGAAGTTCAGTATAGCTAAAAAGTATAAGCTTTTGTTAACTACATAAAAGTTTTGTTACCACATGAGCAGGGTGTAAACTACAAACTATGGTAGGTTTCATATCAACCCCTTCAGATCTTTGACAATGCCTGCTAAGTTGGAGATGTACATATGGACTATTTAAGTTCTGATATTGCTGGCCATATTATGGGCAGTTCATTGCTGCAAATCTATTTTTAAAACTTATTATATCAGTTTATAACTCATACCATGGAAAGTGGATAGGCTATAAAGGGAGAGGTTGGTTCTTTGCTAAGTGATTCTTTATGGTTTTTTATGACGTCTAGTAACTTTACCTGAACTTGTCCGCATGGTCACAGAATAAAGAACTTAAAAGCACCTTTGCATGGGATTTGTCTGTTCATTTGCCCAACTTAGCAATAATTCTCACTTGTGCAGGCTATCTACAACGAATATTTACTTGCCAATACGGTGCCAAGGTAAAAGTGGACGCACTGTTATTTATCTCAATTTTCATAGGATCTGACCTTGAAGCTTAACTTATCATGGCGGCCGCCAATTCTTTATTACATCCGTTTGCAGTTGCTACATATATTTATGTCACTCAGTTGTTTGTTTTCAGACTTGCACGCCGCAAAGGTGAGAACTGTAAGAAAAAGCCGACTACTTCTCTGAGGATCAGAGCCTGTAATCATTATCTAATTGATACTGACGAGGTTGGTGCTTTCTTCATTTTGAGTGCACCGTCTAAAATTATATGATTAAGCTTGTTCTCCTGTTGACTTGCGAAAATTTTCATCTTCCTGACAATAACAGGAGTACGAATCTGAGTAATGGAGATCTGAAACTGAGAACGAGGGACAAGAAATGGCGGGCTGATTTACTTTTGTGCTAGTTTCCTCTTCTCTATGATCTCTCAATTTACACCTATTTCCGGACTGTAATGAATCCATGATACTGGAGCATTTGGGGAACCTTTTATCTTAAATTTGGTACTTGAACTTCCTTTGGTTTTGGAAACCCGTAAAACTATTGGTGCATTAATCTGAACTTTCGTTTTGGAGGGACATATTTGCGTTTGGTTATTATTATTATTATTATTATTATTTGTTGGGAATTGTGGAGGAATCATAATCTTTGTTCTTCCTTTGGGACCATCCATAGATGATAGATGTTTGTACAGGAGTACAAAATCTACAAGTATTGCGTGTACTGGAGACAGTAAAGTTCGGTCCTCTACCGCCGGGCAAGTGGGCAGGCAGCTTCTTCAATTCCTTTCTATAATTTTCCTTCCTGAGCCGGAGCTTATATACTTTTGATTGATTTCTTTCTGAATTTGTTATTAATTTGATAGCTAGTGGCTACATGGCACTTCACGCCTTCACGGTTCGGCCGGCTGAAAAGTTTTGGTTCCTGAAACAGTGAAATTGGAATCGGAACTTGACAAAAAAAAATTAAATTTTTTATTTTTATAATTTTATAAATATTTTCATATTTCATTATTTTTATTATATAATTCTTTTTCTAATATTAATATTTACTTTTCTAATCTTTATATTTTAGATTTTAAAGTATTTAATTTAGAGTTCAGGGTATTAAATTTTATAAATAATTATTTTAATTTTATTATTATATTATACTAATAATCTATTTAAATTACAATTAATAGTTCAATTATTCTTTTAATACTCTTATCATTTGTATATTTTTCTTTTTCATTTATCTAATCATTCGTAATTCTATTTTTCTACAACTTCTATATATTAGTTCAATTTTAACTATTAATTCAATTATATTATGTATTAATTTTTTTAATTTATATTATTCTAATTTTATTATTATATTATGCTAATATATTATTTGAATTTTAATTAATAGTTGGATCATTCTCTCTCTATATATACTCTTATCCTTTCTATATTTTACTTTTTTACTCACTTAATCTTCATAATTCTATTATTCTAAAATATCTATATATTAGTTCAATTTTATCTACTATCCTAATTATATTATTGTATTATACTAGTTGAATTCTAATTAATAATTCAAATGTTCAATTATTATTTCAATATTGTTATTGTTTTTATATCTTTCAGTCTTACTTATCTAATTCTTTCTAGTTTTATTATTCTAATAACTCAATATATTAAATTCATTTCTAACTATTATTATTCTAATTATATTATTATGTTGTATTATTTGAATTTTATTTAATAATTTAATTATTATTTCAATAGAAATCAAGTTTAAAAGTGAGATTAAAATTGAAATTGAAATTGAAACTAAAAATCAAAATAAAAATCGGAATTTGAATAAAACTGTAATAAAAATTAGAACAAAATCAAAACCAAAACAAAATTGAAACAATGACAGCCCCACAACAGTTTCAATTCCGGTTCGTATAACCACGGAACCGTGGTCATGCCTACGTGGCACTAGCATTCAAATTTAAAAACGCTGCCGTTCCACCTTTCCTCCTCAAAAAGCGTGATCTATTGCTTTCAAAGTCGTGACAATTTATTTACAAATTACAATCGCGTATGTAACGACGTCGTATCTCTTGTGGCCGTTTGTTGCTGTAAAATCTGTTATACGCTGCCGTTTGCTGGTCTGAATCCACCCTCTGAACTAAGAAGTCAGGTGTTGATTAGGTTTTAGATACAATAGCATTCCTGTAGAACCCTAATTTACCTTCAAAATCAATAATCTCCGAATTCAGCAATTCGTTTTTTTGGCACCTTAACTAAATAATAATAATCAATGGATAGCCATTTAACGGCACCGGTCCGTTCTCGGAGCTCACAGTCTGCGTCTCCTTCACACTCTGCGTCGGCCTCAGCGACGTCATCCATTCACAAGCGCAAGCTCCCGCCTGACGATCACGCACCGCCTTTCCCTTCCTCGTTCTCAGATACGCGCGACGGCCTCACTTCGAATGACGACCTCGAGAGCATCAGCGCACGCGGCGCAGACTCCGACTCCGACGACGAGTCTGAGGACGTTGTGGACGATGACGAGGAGGAGTACGCTAACTCTTCAATGAGGAACTTCACCGCCTCGAGGTTAGAGAATAATGTGGCCCCATCGGTGAGGAGTACAAAACTCAAGAGCGAGAACTCTGTGAAAGTTGAACCTTCGGAGGTGGGGAAAGATGGTGGGACTGGTGGCGTTACTGGCAATGCTACGAATTCTGCAGCTTCCGGTTCGGCCCCAGGTATCGTTGTGAAGGATGAGACAGCGAAGAATGTTCTTGTGGATAACATGCAAACTAGTGGGGCTTATAGTGCAAGGGAGGAGAGTTTGAAGAGGGAGGTAGTCATTACTAAATTGTTCCCGAATTCTGTTTTTTTTTCCCAGTTTTATGTTAGTATGATGTAAATGTTAATAAAGTTGATATGTAGATTGGTGATTTCAATTATACAGGAGGAATCAGGAAGGCTAAAGTTTGTATGCTGTTCAAATGATGGTACTGATGAGCATATGGTTTGGTATCTATTTCTCTTCACCCGAGCCATGCTTAATCCACTTTTCTCCTATTAGTTCTTCTGCATCTCTTGAGATGAATGAATTAGTCTATCACGTGGCTAGTATGATTGTAATTTGGTAAATTCATTGGTTTTTTTTGGCAGGTTGATAGGGTTGAAGAACATATTTGCCAGGCAACTACCTAACATGCCTAAGGAATATATAGTTCGCCTTGTGATGGACAGGTCTTTTCTCTGTTTGTACATATGAACCTTTATCTATGTTCTCAGTTCTAGCTTGGTTCAGTAGGTTTTAGCTTATATATCTGTATGTGGGGATTTACATAGAATGCTGATGCAGTCTATAAAGGGTTAAAGAAAATAAATCTAAAGATGATTTCTGAATTTGCTGCAACTAATATGCACGCCTTTGAAGAAACTTTTGTGATAGAGACTCTGTAAGTTAAGACTGATTTTATTAGAGTTGATGGCACCTGTGTTGTTTACTAGCGCTATTTGCTATTCACTGCAACCTTACCTTATTCCTTAAGAAACGTTGGTGGAATTCCAATTCCCCCCCTCCCCCCCCTGATTACTGTTAATTGTTATTAGTTACAATCTCCTCTAGCATGCCAATTTTCATTGTCTGTGCATCTTGTGGTCCCAACAGCGCTGCATGAAAGTTTTAAATATTAGGTTCCCAAAGCACCTATCCTGTTAGTCTACTTCATTTGTTAATGATGAACAAAATACCCTTTTTTCTTTCTGGGTCCTGTTTGACAAATAAAATGTCCTGTTTTTCCAATTGAGTTGTTAACATTACTTGCCAGCTTAAGGGGTTCCTTTATATGCCTAATCTTTAGCGAATTAGTATTTAACATCACTGTGGAGCATTCTATCCAATATCTGAACTTGAAATTTGCACGTCTTTGAATTTTCTCCTAGTCTTTAAACAGTAACAACAACTAAGCATTTATCCCACTAAGTGGGGTCGGCTATATGAATCATATTTTTCACCATGCTCGGTTTAAGTTCATTTTCTCATTTATATTTAAATATAGCATATATTTTCTTATAGTTTCTTTCCAATTAATACAGTGTAAATTTCTGTACTCTTGTGGTGCTTAGATTGTGTGAAGTATTCATTTCTCTGTAAATAATCGTTGCAGAAACCACAAATCTGTCATGGTCATCAGACGAAATCTGGTTGTTGGTGGCATAACATACCGCCCTTATGTGAGGTTAGATGTCATGTTAATGCTTACACTTTCAATTTGACTGGAAATTTTGGTGTGAAGATTTGCACTAATTTGTCATCAAATGAATGGGTTGGCTATTTGTCCTGTACAGGCTTTGTCAATTCATCTCTTCTAGGTCCTTATTCTTAGAGAACACAGATGTGTATCATATTCCTCACTGTAGAAAATATTTTCATGTTTATCTGTTTATTCGTTTAAGCTTTTACCTTTTTGCTTACTGTCTGGTTTGAAGGGTGCTTCTACCTTGCAGCTGGAAGTTAGCTTGCTTTTGCATGTGGACTAGTTAAGGATCCATTCTATTGATATAGCATGAGATAATTCAAAAAATTACACGCTTTCATTATCTATCTAATATGCATTTTCAGGACGTGACATTTAGTGTGTAACATGGTTCTTTCTGAACTGGAAATGAAAACTAACATAATACAACGGCATTTTTATGATTATTTAGTTCATTAATATTGTCTCATTTTTGGTTTTTTTCCTTCATCTATTATTCAAATGTATTTTCTTACCTCTCCCTGCACACTTGTGGGTGTTGTAGAGGATGGCCTCTTACTTGCACTATGATTGAAATTTTGTAGCCAGAAGTTTGGGGAGATAGCGTTTTGTGCAATCACGGCAGATGAGCAAGTCAAAGGCTATGGGACCAGACTGATGAACCACTTAAAGCAGCATGCACGTGATTTGGATGGGCTAACTCATTTTTTAACATATGCTGACAATAATGCCGTCGGTTACTTTGTCAAACAGGTAGGCCATTTTTTTTGTTTTCTTTTTCAGGCACTCATTATGGGCAAGTTGTGGTTTTATGTTTTATAATTATGGTAATGCTTGGATGTTGAAATCGACTGTCCCAAGAATTTTTCTTGGACCATAGTTCACCCACGAACTTTTATCAAACGTGTCTGCAGAAGCCTTTGTATAGAAATGTTATGGATGTTTTTTTATTATTTTTGTCATTCATGTTGCTTGCGTGGGCAGAAAGACAGATTGATCTGATTGGTTGTGAAACTCAACAGTTCTACACAAACTTTGATAGAGCCAAAAACAAGGCCCTTGGATATTGAGGTTATCAAATTGGGGATTTATGCCATGCCCAAATTAAAATTTTCTATCCGTTAAATATAATGACAACTTAATTTTCAGAAGTCATCATCCATGGACCATGAGCCATTTGTTTTATATGTAGGATATGGATCTAGTCTGACTGATATCTTTGGGCTTTTTAGTAGATAGACTCCCATGGGGAATATATACTTAAGATTCTGTCCTTTTGATTCTCTTCCCCAAGCCTGTAGCTTTAGGTTTTGTGTTCCATTATATATTATTAAAAGTGCTATTCTAACTTCTGTCATCCTCTAAAGTTATTTGTTTGGTGCATTATCCCATAGAGTTAATTTTATCATTTCTTGGAAAATTTTGTTTTGTTGTGTGGGCTAACTATTTTTAGTTTTGGATCTTTTTCATTTTAATAAATGAATCTGGTAAATCTATAGGGCTTTACAAAGGAGATTTACTTGGAGAAAGAGCGGTGGCATGGGTATGTTCATACTTATTGTTCACAGAATATACAGTGCAAAGGTTTCTCAACTGGAGTGACGTTTTGAACCATAGATGACTCCATTCTTTTAGCTTTCTTGACATTTTTCATCATTTTCTTTGTACTTCCTTTGTTAAGAAGTTCTGGTTTCTGTACTTGAAACATATCACAAAATTTTCTCCCCTTTCCAGGTATATTAAGGACTACGATGGAGGGATCCTTATGGAATGCAAAATTCATCCAAAGCTTCCTTATACTGATTTATCAACTATGATACGCCGCCAGAGACAGGTAAGTTGAGTTAGACTACTTTATAATGCTTTAGGTGGGATTAGTAGTGAGTGAAACAGGAATACGTGGATCAAAGATAATTCATGAAGTGTGTACTTACAGAATTATGTTTGTCTACTGAATATAAGTCATCATATTGTCCCCTCCCTCCAACTTGGGAAAAAAGGAGCAAGAAAAGGAAAGAGAGAGAAAATGAAAACAAACATTCACAGAACACGTTGTGATGATAGCACTCATACAAGAAGTTATTCACAACTGCTCTTTTGGTGTTGCTAGGCAATTGATGAAAAGATAAGAGAGCTCTCAAATTGCCATATTGTCTATCCAGCAATTGATTTTCAGAAGGTATATGCTGTCATGTTGACTTGAGATCTGTTTTCTGCTAATTATGTGATTTTATCTAGATAATTGGTTGTTGGTCATTTTATGTAACTTTTAATTGATTTTGCTGATGAAGCAGGTAATCATGGTTTGAGTAGATAACGTCAATCGGTTAGCCTTATAACCTACCTTTTTCGTGCATGACAAACTCTCTCTTGTATATGAAAAGCTCTATGGTATTTTGGCCCTACCTTATGCTAGATAGCTATAATCTAGGTGAACCTGTACCATGAGATACTATATTGATTCATAAGATGGCCTAAACATTTTAACATGACGTGTCAAAAGAAAGGGAAGAATATTGCTAGCTGATTAAAGTTGAGCAAATAAGACTTCCAATTGCAGGTGCTATTTCATATATAACTCTGAAAGAGTAAATAATAAAGGCTAAGGCATGCATAAGGTGTGTATCATCACATTCTTGAGATTGCAGTTTCAAGACCTCATATATGTGCTTGGCATTTTACTTCAAACCCTGTGACATTTGCAGCAAAGAAAACAATTAGCAACAAAAAGTTGACATTTCTCATTGTGGTTGTCTGTATGAAACATTATGTTGTTTATTTTTTGAACCCGTGGAACAAGTTATATATGTTTTAAATGAATGCAGAAGGAAGCTGGTATTCCCAAAAAGGCTATCAAAGTTGAGGATATACCTGGCTTGAGTATGTTCTCCCTTCCCTTGCTTCCCTGCCCTTCAGCATCATTTCTGCAGGGAATAGGAAACCTTATTCTTTCACTATTATATATCTTCTCTCAGAGTTGTATTTCTTCAGGGAGTTAGAAATGTAATTCAGCTATTATATATTTTCTCTCAAAATTAAGTGTTACGTTTGCAAACTGTAATTTTTTTTTCTTAGCATCATTGTCAAATTTGTTAATTGACAAGTAAACAAGGTTAGGTATCAAAATTGAAGATATGCATGGCTTGATTAAGTTTTTCTTCTCCTTCCCTTGCTTTCTCCTTGTTGGAAGTTGGAAACTCAATTTTTGAGCTATTTTCCAATTCCAATGCCTTTTTGTATGAAATTGCCGATCGGCTGATAGTCTGACTAGCTTGCTAATTCAACTTTCTGTTTATTCTTATTTTAATGGATATAATTGTTTTCTCAACAACATCACTGCATGGTTTGCATGCAGCCCTTTTTTCAGCATGCTTTGACCTTTTTTTAACATGACAACAGGAGAGGCAGGTTGGACTCCTGATCAATATGCGCATTCTCAATATAAGATGGTTAATTCCTCAGCTGATGGCATCTCAAGTCAGAAGTTGATGACTGCATTTATGCGATCACTTATCAAGGTAAATGACAAAAATGATGTGGATGCGTGGATGCATATTTGGGTGACTGCATCAACTTCCAATTCTCTCAGTATCCTTGTAAAATAACACTACGGTTGTTGAGAACTAATGGGAGGAGTGTTGTTTCCAATATCAGTCAATAGTACCAGACTTTAGATTAAAAAAAGGCCTTGCCATCTTAACCTTCCAGAACTGGGGAAGGGATTGGAATGTTTCCTCTCCTCCCCCTATCAATTATAGTAGAGACAACTGAGAGTGCCTTTTTTCCATTAATGTATGTGCCTATTAATCTTTCTATTTAGCAGATAATGAATGACCATCCGGATGCTTGGCCCTTCAAGGAACCTGTTGATGCACGAGATGTGCCAGACTATTATGACATCATTAAGGATCCGATGGGTAAATGTGTTTTTTTTTGTGGATAGTATCTTTAGCTTTATTTCAGGTTCAACTTGCTGAATTTATAGGAACTTTGAATCATTTTTGTTGTCCTGAGTATCGGCACACGAAATTTGATATTCCTTATCGTCTTGAAGTTGAAGTTAAGCATTTGTTGTTGTGTTGCAGATTTAAAGACAATGTCGAAACGAGTAGAGTCAGAGGTGTATTATGTGACTCTTGATATGTTTATTGCGGACGCGAAGAGGATGTTTTCGAATGCGCGGACATATAATTCTCCTGAGACAATCTATTATAAATGTGCAACCAGGCATGGCAATGATTCCGCATTAATTTACCTGCACTTCCTGAGTAGCCTAGGTAACGTCTCTTCTCTAATATTTTATGTGCAGGTTGGAAGCTCATGTGATGAACAAGTTCCAAAGTGGTGTCCAATCTGGTACTAAGATGCAGCAATGACATATTTATAGACTCACCGCACCATTGAATTGTTCTTGTAAAATGTACGCCTTGTAAATTATTATTATTATTATTATTTTTTTTTAATAGCATTTCTCCATTTGTTGTGGGAGAGAAAACATTTAATTTAATTGGCCCAAATAATAAACGAGGCCGCTCTACTCTCTAAACTTTAATTTTATTTTGTGTAATTTATTTGTTAATGTTACAATTATAAAAAAAATAAAATATGATATTCGCTTCTAGGTATTTTTGTTGAAATTTTTTAAAAAATTTAGGTAAGAGTTGAAAATGCGGAATTTGTAAAATCTCGTTGATAAAGTTAGGTTTAGTGATTGAAGTTTATTAATGCCCCTACTAACATTAATTGTTTTTTTTTTTTTTTAAAAAAGAAGCAAATTACGATCATTTTTTTTTTCCCCCTTAAATCTAATTAGAGAAGACCAAATTGGTTTAACAAAACAGTACTGAGTCTCCTAAGAGAGAAGAGTCCGAATCCGTTACTTCCAGTTTGGAACCTCCAAATCCAATCCTGAAGACCCGAGTTTTGGACGACAGGCAGAGGCAGAGCAGATTCGATTCATTAAAATTTCACATCAGCTCTCCTACCGATTCACCCGGAGATCTCTTCTGCTGAGGCCTCAAATTCGCTTTGAAACTTTTCCAGGTGAGATCTGAGATCTGAAACTTATTTCGTGTTTTTTCATAGCCACTTCGTGCGTTCCTGTTTTTGTGTCCAATTGATCATCAACTTATATGATTCTGAAGGTAAATAATTCTTCAAACTTTACGTCCTTATTGAACGAAAAGATTGCTTCAACCCTTACCTGCGATGTTTTATGTTCAAAATTTATAAAATTAGTATTACTGCTTGGCGGAGATCGTATTTGAAGGAATATTATTTTAGTGCTTGATTGATTTATTTATTTTCGTGTTAAAATAATTCTACTGCTCGATATGTTTAAAGTAGGTTTTCTGTTTCGAATGTTTGGGTACTCATTTAATTTTCGTTTTTGCTTTGTAGTTGGATAAATAGTTGGTGTTAAGATGGCTGGTCGAACTCCAATAAGGACGATTAACTCAGCTCTAATTGCTATGATTGCTGATGAGGTAAAACATTTTAAATCATCACTTATCAGCCAACAAACTTTAGTTTGTAAGCTGATCTGCATGAATGTGCATTTCTTAATTTACTTGCTCGGGTGGAGTACTGTTTTTCCATTCCAATATCCTGTTGTTATCTTTTTGTTCCTGCAGAAAATGGAAAAATTTTTCCCCTGCAAATGTTCGTGATCAGACAATATGTCCATTCAGGCTTTTGCTTTATGTGTCATCTGAATATAGTCCCGGTTCACATATTTACTGTTTGACAGTCTCAAGCAGCCAGTGGTAGTTGTTCTTTCACGTCTCGTCACATCTTGCTCATCAGTTTTCTGACTGCTGCTTTTGAAATCATGGAATAAGCTACCATAACTAGTCTAGACAATCAAATGATGATTCAGCTGATATGAATTGAATCACCAACATTTCGTCCTTCTAATTAATACACACGCTAAGTTTACTTGCAGAACAAAATATATTTTCGGTAAAATACCTGGCAAAGCAAAAGGATAGGGCGCATCTGTGGCTTCGTTGAATGTCTTTTTGTTTTACTTTTACTATTTACTTTTCATGGTGGATATTGTGCAATATCCAAGTTTCAATGATTTGCTTTAGCAAATTATTAACAGCAGACTTCTTATGCAGTCAGTTCCCTGGGCTTATTCTGATTAACTACTGTCTATGTAGGACACAGTCACTGGTTTTTTACTGGCCGGAGTTGGCAATGTTGACTTGAGGAGGAAAACGAATTACCTCATTGTGGACTCAAGTATGCATTTGAACCCAAATTTTCCTCTTTTGTTTGTTTTGTTTTGACTCAAAGTGGATTAGGCCAATTTGTATACTCCAATTTTCATCTGTCTTTGTCCATGTGATAAGCTGTCACCTATCTTGCTGATTATCTTTGGTTTTGGTTTTAGAAACTACTGTGAAACAAATCGAAGATGCATTCAAAGACTTTACTGCACGAGAGGATATTGCTGTAGTGTTAATCAGCCAATATGTAAGTTTTCGTTCTAGTGATACAAGTTATAGAAGTTGCTATTTGACATTTTATTTTTTCTTTATACTAAAAATTAAGGAAAATGTCATATCTCTTGTTATCTAGGCATCCTCTTTCATTTTCTATGTGCTGAAGGAAGTTAGTTTTTAGTTAAATATGGGCACTGTTTTACAGAGTCATGCACATGTGCATATGATCTGTAACTGCTATGTTCATCTGAAGATAGTTATGTGCTGTTGTCTATGGATTGAATATGAAGAGCCTAAAGCTGAAGTAACAGATAATGGCAGCAGGCTTCTGGGCTCATGGTTTTCGTACCAATGCACATGATGAATGAGGGTAAGGTTTGGTGATGGAGGAGTTCAAGAGCAAGATGTTGTGGGGGAAAAGATTAGATTTTTCAGAAACAAAACATGCTTTCAAGAGCAAGATGTAGTTTTGGAGTAAATCTATGTTGGTTGGTTTATTTAGTTACCCCAGCTAATGTCCACAATGAACCTAAATTGCTTGCTTACCTAGTTTTCTTTTCATGTTGATTGTGGCTTATCAGTTTCTGTTGGCTTATGATTGGCAGATTGCAAACATGATAAGGTTTTTAGTTGATAGCTATAATAAGCCGGTTCCAGCAATTTTGGAGATCCCTTCCAAGGACCATCCATATGATCCTGCACATGACTCTGTTCTCTCACGAGTGAAGTACCTCTTCTCTAGTGAATCTGTGGCATCAGGAAGGCGTTAATCACTTGGATATACCTACTATCTTGTTACAAATTAATATTGTGTGACTTCCTGCATTCCAAATCATTTACTTCCTTTTGAATATTAAGCTTCGTCATTCTATAAATGAAATAATATTTGGTGAATTCATCCAGCATTGAGATTTGCTCGAGTTTGATCCCGATGCATGCAGGAAAGAGAAGGAATGATTATAACACACGTAAAAAAATGGGTTGACTTTAGTTTTTTTTTAAAAATTTGTTTTACACACTTCAATTGTAAACGAGTATTCTAATGAATGGTGTAAAATAAAAGTAAAATTTAAAATTTTTACAAAATTTATTTTTTATGAGTTTTAACATACGCATTTTGATAAAAAATGACAATTTTAAAAATATGTCGATTTTAATATTTGCACTCACCCCGATTGTGAACATGCACTTTAGTGAATATTGTTAAAAAAGTGAATTCCATTTTTTAGGGGTTATATAGCATGCATTTTGATAAAAAATGACAGTTAAAAAATGTGTTGATTTTAACTTTTCTTCTACTCTTTTTTTACACACACCTCAATTCTGAACATGCATTAAATAGAAGAGAAAAAAAAAGAAAAAAAAACATGAAGAAAAAAGAACAAAAAACATGCATAGAATAGAAGAGGAAGAAAAAATTAAAAAAAAACTCTCTCATACGTAGGCTCCTTATTCAACAAAAGCCCTAAGGGTACGTATGCTCCTAAGTCCTAATTCAACAAAAGCCCTAAGGGAGCCTGTGGTACCAAAATGGTAGCCACCTCCCTGCCAAGCCATGCATCCTCTCTAAATCCAAGTTTTTTTCTCGATTTTTTCTTTGTCTCTTCTAGTAGTAATGAATGGTGAAACAAAATGAAAAATTAAAATTTTTTAAAAATGATCATTTTGTAAGTTATAACACGGGTTTTTCACCCAAAACAGAAAATTTCAAAAACTTGCCGTCGATGACCATTTTCTTGCTGGTTTTTGCGCTCGTATGAAATGGTGACCTGCTATCTAATGAATGGTGCAATAAAAAGGCAAATTTATAAATTTTTAAAAATGACCATACTTTGTGGGTTACAGCACACGTTTTTTTGCCAAAAACGACAAATTTGAAAAACTTGCCGTCGGTGGCCATTTTAGTACCCTTTTTGCACTCAAATGAAATGGTGATGTGCTATCTAATAAATTGTGCAATAAAAAGGCAAATTTAGAAATTTTGAAAAATGACAATTTTTGTGGGTTATAGCACACCGTTTTTGCCAAAAACAGCAAATTGAAAAACTTCTCGTCGGTGGACATTTTCGTACCTTTTTTAACCTCAAATGAAATGTTTATGTGCTATCTAATGAATGGTATAAAGAGGTTAAAAATTAAAATTTTTGAAAAATGACAATTTTTTATGGGTTATAACACACGTTTTTTGCCCAAAGAGGAAACTTTCAAAAAGTTTCTATCAGCAGCAGTTTTCGTGCCGTTTTTTGCAGTCATATGAAATGTTGATGTGCTATCTAAGGAATGGGACAATAAAAAGGCAAATTAATTTTTTAAAAATGACCATTGTTCGTGGGTTATAGCACACGTTTCTTGACCAAAAATGGAATATTTGAAAAGTTGTCGTCGTTGACCATTTTTGTCCCATTTTTTGCCCTCATATGAAATGGTGATCTTCTATCTAATGAATGGTGTAATAAAAGGCAAATTTATAAATTTTGAAAAATGACCATTTTTTTGTGGGTTATATAGCACACGTTTTTTAGCCAAAACCGGTAATTTAAAAGACTTGTCGTCGGTGCCCATTTTGGTGCCGTTTTTTGCACTCATATGAAATGGCAATCTGCTATCTAAGTAATTGTGCAATAAAAAGGCAAATTTATAAATTTTTAAAAATGACAATTTTTCTTAGGTTAGAGCACACGTTTTCCCCCGAAAACGGCAAATTTGAAAAAGTTGCTGTCGGTGACTATTTTTCGTGCCTTTTTTCACTGTCATGAAATTGTGGTATGCTATCTAATAAATGGTGCAATAAAAAGGCAAATTTATAAATTCTGAAAAATGACGATTTTTCATAGGTTATATAACACACGTTTTTCTCCAAAAATGGCAAATTTGAAAAAGTTGCTGTCGGTGGGTGTTTTCGTGTCGTTTTTGCACTCATATGAAATTGTGATATGCTATCTAATGAATAGTGAAACAAAATGAAAAATAAAAAATTTTTAAAAATTACCATTTGGTGGGTTATAACACAGTTTTTTCGCCCAAAACGGAAAATTTCAAAAACTTGTCGTCAATGGCTGTTTTCTTGCCATTTTTGCACTCGTATGAAATGCTGACCTACTATATAATGAATGGTGCAATAAAAAGGCAAATTTATAAATTTTTAAAAATGACCATTCTTCGTGGGTTATAGCACACATTTTTTTGCCAAAAACGACAAATTTGAAAAACTTGTCGTCGGTGCCCATTTTAGTGCCCTTTTTGCACTCAAATGAAATAGTGATGTGCTATCTAATAAATTGGGCAATAAAAAGGCAAATTTAGAAATTTTGAAAAATGACCATTTTTGTGGGTTATAGCACACAGTTTTTACCAAAAACGGCAAATTGGAAAACTTCTCGTCGGTCGACATTTTCGTACCGTTTTTAACCTCAAATGAAATGTATGTGCTATCTAATGAATGGTGTAAAAAGGTTAAAAATTAAAATTTTTGAAAAATGACAATTTTTTGTGAGTTATAACACACGTTTTTTGCCCAAAGAGGAAACTTTCAAAAAGTTGCTATCGACAGCCATTTTTGTGCGCTTTTTTGCAGTCATATGAAATGTTGATGTGCTATCTAATGAATGGTGCAATAAAAGGCAAATTTAAAATTTTTTAGAAAAGGACAATTTTTCGTGGGTTATAGCATGTTTTTTATGCCCAAAACGGAAAATTTTAAAAACTTACCGTCGGTGGCCATTTTTGTACTATTTTTTGCCCTCATATGAAATGGTGATCTGCAAACTAATGATTAGTGCAATAAAAAGGCAAATTTATAAATTTTGAAAAATGACCATTTTTGATGGGTTATAGCACACGTTTTTTAGCCAAAAACAGTAATTTAAAAACTTGCTGTCGGTGCCTATTTTGGTGCGCCATTTTTTGCACTCATATTAAATGGTGATCTGCTATCTAAGTAATTGTGCAATAAAAAGGCAAATTTATAAATTTTGAAAAATGACCATTTTTCTTAGGTTATAGCACACGTTTTTCGCCGAAAACGGCAAATTTGAAAAAGTTGCTGTCAGCAGTTATTTTCGTGCCATTTTTGCACTCACATGAAATTGTGATATGCTATCTAATAAATGGTGCAATAAAAAGGCAAATTTATAAATTTTGAAAAATGACAATTTTTCGTAGGCTATAGCACACGTTTTTCTCAAAAAACGGCAAATTTGAAAAAGTTGCTGTCAGTGGGTACTTTCGTGCCGTTTTTGAACTCATATGAAATTGTGATATGCTATCTAATGAATGGTGAAACAAATGAAAAATTAAAAATTTTTAAAAATGACAATTTTGTGGGTTATAACACGGTTTTTCGCCCAAAAAGGAAAATTTCAAAAACTTGCCGTTGATGGCCGTTTTCTTGCCCTTTTTTGCACTCGTATGAAATGGTGACCTGCTATCTAATGAATGGTGCAATAAAAAGGCAAATTTATAAATTTTTAAAAAAGACCATTCTTCGTGGGTTATAGCAAACGTTTTTTTGTCAAAAATGACAAATTTGAAAAATTTACCGTCGGTGGCCATTTTAGTACCGTTTTTGCACTCAAATGAAATGGTGATATACTATCTAATAAATTATGCAATAAAAAGGCAAATTTAGAAATTTTGAAAAATGACAATTTTTGTGGGTTATAGCACACCGTTTTTGCCAAAAACGGCAAATTGAAAAACTTCTCGTCGGTGGACATTTTCGTACCGTTTTTAACCTCAAATGTAATGTTTGGTATAAAAAGGTTAAAAATTAAAAATTTTAAAAAGTGTCCATTTTTTGTGGGGGGTTATAACAGATGTTTTTTGCCCAAAGAGGAAACTTTCAAAAAGTTGCTATCAGCACCCGTTTTTTGCAGTCATATGAAATGTTGATGTGCTATCTAAAGAATGGGGTAATAAAAAGGATATTTTAATTTTTTTTTAAAAATGACCATTTTTCGTGGGTTATAACACACGTTTCTTGGCCAAAAATGGAATATTTGAAAAGTTGTCATCGTTGACCATTTTTGTGCCGTTTTTTGCAATCATATGAAATGGTGATCTGCTATCTAATGAATGGTGCAATAAAAAGGCAAATTTATAAATTTTGAAAAATGACAATTTTTTGTGGGTTATAGCACACTTTTTTAGCCAAAAATGGTAATTTAAAAAACTTACCGTCGGTGCCCATTTTGGTGCCATTTTTTGCACTCATATGAAATGGTGATCTGCTATCTAAGTAATTGTGCAATAAAAAGGCAAATTTAGAAAATTTGAAAAATGTCCATTTTTCGCAGGCAGCACACCGTTTTTGCCAAAAACGGCAAATTGGAAAACATCTCGTCGGTGGACATTTTCGTACCGTTTTTAACCTCAAATGAAATGTTTAAGTGCTATCTAATGAATGGTATAAAAAAAGTTAAAAATAAAAGTTTTTAAAAAATGACCAATTTTTGTAGGTTATAACACACGTTTTTTGCCCAAAGAGGAAAATTTCAAAAACTTGATATCGGCGGCCGTTTTCGTGCCGTTTTTTGCGGTCATATGAAATGTTGATGTGCTATCTAATGAATGAGGCGATAAAAAGGAAAATTTAAATTTTTTAAAAAATGACCATTTTTCGTGGGTTATAGCACACGTTTCTTGGCCAAAAACGGAATATTTGAAAAATTGTCGTTGTTGGCCATTTTTGTGCCGTTTTTTGCCCTAATATGAAATGGCGATCTGATATCTAATGAATGGCGCAATAAAAAGGCAATTTTTTAAATTTTGATAATTGACCATTTTTGGTGGGTTATAGCACGTTTTTTTAGCCAAAAACGGTAATTTAAAAAAGTTGATGCCGGTGCCCATTTTGGTGCCTTTTTTGCACTCATATGAAATGGTGACATGCTATCTAAGTAATTGTGCAATAAAAAGGCAAATTTATAAATTTTGAAAAATGATCATTTTTCGTAGGTTATAACACGTTTTTCTCCAGAAACGTCAAATTTGAAAAGTTGATGTCGGTGGGTATTTTTGTGCCGTTTTTTAGTTCACTTGAAATTGTGATATGCTATCTAATAAATGGTGCAATAAAAAGGCAAGCACACATTTTTCTCCAAAAACGGCAAATTTGAAAAAGTTGTTGTTGGTGGATATTTTCCTGCCGTTTTTGGATTCATACGAAATTGTGATATGCTATCTAATGAATGGCGAAACAAAATGACAAATTAAAATTTTTTAAAAATGACCATTTTGTGGGTTATAACACACGGTTTTTTTATTTTTTTATTTATTTTTTGAAAACCGAACTTATATACATGATGGGCAAAATAAGATGTTGGATATACCCAAGCGCATCGTTACAAAATGGAAAGCAAGAATTATGGAGTACTACTCCATTACATGATTTTATGATTAAATGTAAAAAGATGGAAAGAAGAAAATGTCTACTCTAGAACCTCTAGAGTATAACTTTCTATTTCCCATTCTAAAGCCTATGCATTATAACATCAAGTGATTGCAGTTTGTGAAGCCTATGCATTATGACATGAATTCTTGAGGTCGGAAGCCACGGAGGGTTCGACCTCACCAATTACATGATATTGATCAATTTAACAATCTACAAAAACGAAAAATTTGAAAAACTTGCCGTCGATTGTGGTTTTCTTGCCGTTTTTTGCACTCGTATGAAATGGTGACCTGCTATCTAATGAATGGTGCAACAAAAAGGCCAATTTAAAATTTTTTAAAAATGACCATTTTTCGTGGATTATAGCACACATTTTTTTGCCAAAAACGACAAATTTGAAACAAGATTTCAAGTCAAAAAACTCTCTCTCTAGAAAAATTCTCCTCCTTCTCTCAAACCTCAGCAGCCTTCCATGACCAGAGCCGGTCAACCGGTCAACTTTTCTCACTCTCACTCTTATTCCATTTTTCATCCTACAGCCCCTCATCCTACAGCCCCTCATCCACAGCTCTCTCATTTCAGCTCTTTAATTTTCTTTCCTCCGCTTCCTCAGCCTAAACTCTCCCAGCCGGCTTCTATAACACGGGTCGGCCCACATCATCCAAAGGGAGCGAAGGAACAGACTTTCCACATAATCGAGCCCGGACTGCATTTGGAACTGAAGAAAAGATCCTGGTGTGACGATCCGGGAGCTTTAAACCACAAGATTGGGCTCGCCAGATCGGAGAAATCCTCTTCTCGCAGAAAAGGGAACAGCTGGAGCTTCAATTAGATCTGGCAAACAAAGCCATCTGAAGAGAGTTTCGTGCTGGGCTCACCGCTTTGCTCACAGATCGGGATCCCGGTCTTCTATACCATTCTCTCTCGGCCGTTATTGCTGGCGCCCAAGCTCGGAATCCATAACCGAATGGAGCAATCTTTAAGAAATGACGCCACCTTCACGGGAGCATCCCATTGGCTGAAGGGAGCAAGACGGATGCCACCAGCCTATCCTCAAACAGGTCAACACTTTGGGCTGCCAGCAAATCCCGATCTACCTACCCTGCCCATTTCAACCCCCAAAGCTGCAAAAGATGGATAAACCTCGATCCACGCAATCTGCTCACTCAAATGCTTGGTGCTCAAAGACAGATTTATAACTCAAACGGGCAGTTTCCTAGGCGAATTGGAGGTCTTCATCTCTGTGGCTTTGGAGTCAGAAATCGGATAAAGGTGGATGGAATCGGAGAGCTTGGTAGTTCAGACAATTTGATCTGCAGAGGTATATGTGGCGATTTAAGATTCTAGAGGACTCTAATCAGTGATTTTACTGAATGGTAGCTTTGATTTTATTGATTTTCCAACTCTGAGTTTGATTGCTTTGGAAGTGGATTTTACTGGAGGTTTTCATAGCTTAGGAACCTTGTTATTTTATTTGCTTGTTTTGACTCAATCGGTGGAAGCTAGTCCTGTTTAAGTGAAAAAGAATCAGCTCTAAGAAATTACAATGCTATAATGCTGAGCTCAGTGACTTGGTTAATGTGTCTTTTATTTGGTTCAAGAGCATACTGATGAATGAAAATGAAATCCTAAACTAGGTAGACTAGACTCTGTTAAGTCATTCTGCTTTTATTGCAATTTGGGGGACTTTGTTCGATTAGGTTCCTCCCCTCACATACTTGGTCTGGTTGATTTACTGACTGATCAAGAATCCTTGTGTTAAATCTGTGCTTATACTTGATCTATTTTGAGGTCGAATTTTTAGTGATCTAGAAGGTTGTTGTGGAATAAAGAATGCTGTAATAAGAGTTTTTGGACATTGATTTCTGACAACCTATTTCCTACAATCTGGTGGATGCATTTGTTCTTTTTCTTGAGAGCTGCCAACTACTTCTCACAGCTGGTGCGGTTCACTCTGGCCAGTTTGTGCATTGTGAGCTTGAATTGATGAATGTGGACTCTCTTATGATAGAAGTGATAAATATTCAAGGAAAGGTCCCGGCTGAAACTGGATTCAATTGCATATGTTATGGACCTGTCCAAACTGTTGCTCAACATTCATGTACTTGCTATCCTTCATGTGATTCCTCCCAGCTGCACTGTGCTTATGGAATTTGGAGATGGACAGCGTTGGATTCAATATTGTCATGTAATTGGCAAATCATTCATATGCTTGGTATTTTGTTGGAGCTTAGCTAATAGTGTAAAGATATATTAGCTCGTCATTACTGATTAACTACATAAATTAGGGCCTAAAGTTTAGAGGGAAATAGAGCTTATCTACTTAGAATAGCTCAAGTAGATTACCTCTATTTCCCTTACACATATTGAGCTAGATAACTCATGTAACGGAGTAGTACTCCATGTTTACTGCATTTGCTTTGTAACAGTGTGGACGGATATAGCCGGCACTGTATTTTGCTTTGCTTTAGCTATGTATTTGCTTTGTAACAGTATGGACGGATATAGCCGGCACTGTCTTTTGCTTTGCTTTAGCTATGTATATACTTTTTTCGGAAAAAAAAAATGACAAATTTGAAAAACTTGCCGTCCTTGGCCATTTTAGTGCCGTTTTTGCACTCAAATGAAATGGTGATGTGCTATCTAATAAATTGTGCAATAAAAAGGCAAATTTAGAAATTTTGAAAAATGACATTTTTTCGTGGGTTATAGCACACAGTTTTTGCCAAAAACGGCAAATTGGAAAACTTCTCGTCAGTTGACATTTTTGTACCCTTTTTAACCTCAAATGAAATGTTTATGTGCTATCTAATGAATGGTATAAAAAGATTAAAAGTTAAAATTTTAAAAAATGACCATTTTTCGTGTGTTATAACGCACGTTTTTTGCCCAAAGGAAAATTTAAAAAAGTTGCTATAGGCCGCCGTTTTTTTTTTAAAAACCTAATATATATATCATCCTGAAAAAAACACGGTGCTGGATATACCAGTCACACAGCTATAGGCCACCTTTTTTTAAAAAAAAACCTTATATATATATGATCCTGAAAAAAACACGGTGCCAGATATACTTGTCACATCGTTACAACACCAAACCGTTTTTGTGACGTTTTTTGCAGTCATTTGAAATGTTGATGTGCTATCTAATGAATGGGGCGATAAAAAGGCAAATTTAAATTTTTTTAAAAATGACCATTTTTCGTGTGTTATAGCACACGTTTCTCTGCCAAAAACGGAACATTTGTAAAGTTGTCGTCGTTGACCATTTTTTTGCCGTTTTTGCCCTCATATGAAATGGTTATCTGCTATAAAATGAATGGTGCAATAAAAAGGCAAATTTATAAATTTTGAAAAATGATCATTTTTGAAATGGTGACTTGCTATCTAATGAATGGTGCAATGAAAGGCAAATTTATAAATTTTTAAAAATGACCATTCTACCTGGGCACACGTTTTTTTGCCGAAAATGACAAATTTGAAAAACTTACCGTCGGTGGCCATTTTTGTGCCGTTTTTGCACTCAAATGAATTGGTGATGTGCTATCTAATAAATTGTGAAATAAAAAGGCAAATTTAGAAATTTTAAAAAATGACCATTTTTCGTGGGTTATAGCACACCGTTTTTGCAAAAAACGGCAAATTGGAAAACATCTCGTCGGTAGACATTTTCGTACCGTTTTTAACCTCAAATGAAATGTTTAAGTGCAATCTAATGAATGGTTTAAAAAAGTTAAAAATAAAATTTTTTGAAAAATGACCATTTTTTGTTGATTATAACACACGGTTTTTTGCCCAAAGAGGAAAATTTCTATAACTTGCTATCGGCGGCCGTTTTCGTGCCGTTTTTTGTAGTCATAAGAAATGTTGATGTGCTATCTTATGAATGGGGATATAAAAAGGCAAATTTAAATTTTTTAAAAATGACCATTTTTCGTGGGTTATAGCACACGTTTCTTGGCAAAAAACAGAATATTTGAAAAGTTGTCGTAGTTGGCCATTTTTGTGCCGTTTTTTTCCCTCATATGAAATGGCGATCTGCTATCTATTGAATGGTGTAATAAAAAGGCAAATTTATAAAATTTGAAAATTGACCATTTCTGGTGGGTTATAGCACACGTTTTTTAGCAAAAAACGGTAATTTAAAAAAGTTGCTGCCGGTGCCTATTTTGTTGCTGTTTTTTGCATTCATATGAAATGGTGATCTGATATCTAATTAATTGTGCAATAAAAAGGAAAATTTATAAAAATTTTAAAAATGACCATTTTTCGTAGGTTATAGCACACGTTTTTCTCCAAAAACGGTAAATTTGAAAAAGTTGATGTCGGTGGGTATTTTCGTGCCGTTTTTACACTCATATGAAATTGTGATATGCTATTTAATGAATGGTGAAACAAAATGAAAAATTAAATTTTAATAAAAATGACCATTTTTGTGGGTTATAACACAAGGTTTTATCGCCCAAAACGGAAAATTTCAAAAACTTGCCGTCGATGACCGTTTTCTTGCCCTTTTTTGCACTCGTATGAAATGGTGACCTGCTATCTAATGAATGGTGCAAAAAAAAAGGCCAATTTAAAATTTTTTAAAAATGACCATTCTTCGTGGATTATAGCACACATTTTTTTGCCAAAAACGACAAATTTGAAAAACTTGCCGTCCTTGGCCATTTTAGTGTCATTTTTGCACTCAAATGAAATGGTGATGTGCTATCTAATAAATTTTGCAACAAAAAGGCAAATTTATAAATTTCGAAAAATGACTATTTTCGTGGGTTATAGCACACCGTTTTTGCCAAAAACGGCAAATTAGAAAACTTCTCGTCGGTTGACATTTTCGTACCGTTTTTAACCTCAAATGAAATGTTCAAGTGCTATCTAATGAATGGTTTAAAAAAGTTAGAAATTAAAATTTTGAAAAATGACAATTTTTTATGGGTTATAACACACGTTTTTTGCCCAAAGAGGAAACTTTCAAAAAGTTGCTATCAGCAGCAGTTTTCGTGCCTTTTTTGCAGTCATATGACATGTTGATGTGCTATCTAAGGAATGGGACAATAAAAAGGCAAATTTAAAAGTTTTTAAAAATGACCATTGTTCGTGGGTTATAGCACACGTTTCTTGGCCAAAAATGGAATATTTGAAAAGTTGTCGTCGTTGGCCATTTTTGTCCCATTTTTTGCCCTCATATGAAATGGTGATCTTCTATCTAATGAATGGTGCAATAAAAGGCAAATTTATAAATTTTGAAAAATGACCATTTTTTTGTGGGTTATAGCACACGTTTTTAGCCAAAACCGATAATTTAAAAGACTTGTTGTCGGTGCCCATTTTGGTGCCGTTTTTTGCACTCATATGAAATGACAATCTGCTATCTAAGTAATTGTGCAATAAAAAGGCAAATTTATAAATTTTTAAAAATGACAATTTTTCTTAGGTTAGAGCACACGTTTTTCCCCGAAAACGGCAAATTTGAAAAAGTTGCTGTCGGTGGCTATTTTTCGTGCCTTTTTTCACTCTCATGAAATTGTGGTATGCTATCTAATAAATGGTGCAATAAAAAGGCAAATTTATAAATTCTGAAAAATGACGATTTTTCATAGGTTATATAACACACGTTTTTCTCCAAAAACGGCAAATTTGAAAAAGTTGCTGTCGGTGGGTGTTTTCGTGTCATTTTTGCACTCATATAAAATTGTGATATGCTATCTAATGAATAGTGAAACAAAATGAAAAATAAAAAATTTTAAAAATTACCATTTGGTGGGTTATAACACGGTTTTTTCGCCCAAAAAGGAAAATTTCAAAAACTTGGAAATTTTACAGGCAATGGAAACCTTGGTTTGGGATGAAGGGACTTTCTCGAGCATTCAGAATGTAAGTTCCCCGTCGGGCTTGGCTGTCCTCAAAGCTTTAAACTGCAATATTGAAATCGAGGAGGATCATGAGGACTACTGGACGGAAACCAGCTTCGAGGAGGAGGAACAAGATAAGTTGGAGGAGATCATTGACAAGATGGAAAAAAGATCTAAGCCCCCCAAACAATCACAGACTATTGAGGCTTTACTGAGTCCCAAAGCAGGTGCTTATTCGGGAAGAAAACTGAGGGATCGAAATCCCTTTGTTTCTTATTCAGAAAGGAAAAGGTCGAGCCTCAGGTGAGACTCCCATATCTACATATTATTCCTTGGATGATATATTCCTGATTGCTTGGATTGCTGGTTTGGTCACACTATGGTAGTTGCATGACTATGCTGGTTTCACACCTTGGCATGGGAATGAATCAACTGTTTTGGACTGTTTTGCTTTGTATGCTTTTGCTGACTCTGAATGGAGTGGAAATGGAATGTGGTTCCGATTTGCTGCCTTTTTCATACTTGGTATTGTGCAACTGTGCTGTTGTTTTGCTGCTTGGTTTTGGGTGGACTTGATAGAAGTGAATACATTTAAAAGAAATGCTGCCCAATTTTCGACAGATTTCAGATAGCCATTTGGTGATCATGCCTCTCGATTTTGCTATGGCTGGGAGATAGCTTGGATGCCTAGTTTGTAAACTGCTTGGTAGATTAGAAACTAACTTTGCTAGCTGATTAGGACACAATTTGGGGGAATGTGAGTCTAGGGAATTTGTCAAGGGTGATTAAATTTTATGGACTCATAATTCCCACAAATAGTGGTAGTTACATCTAGTCCTAACACTTTGTTAAGAAGCTTTGAGCCTGATATGTAAGGGAGTAGTACTCCCCTTTTATAGCTCTCACTTTTGTACTGAGGGTTCGGGTATAGCCGGCCTTGCATCTTTTAGCTCTGCTCTAATACAATGTGGATCGTTTAAAAAAAAAATGGCTGTTTTCTTGCCATTTTTTCACTCGTATGAAATGCTGACCTACTATATAATGAATGGTGCTATAAAAAGGCAAATTTATAAATTTTTAAAAATGACCATTCTTCGTGGGTTATAGCACACATTTTTTTGCCAAAAACGACAAATTTGAAAAACTTGTCGTCGGTGCCCATTTTAGTGCCCTTTTGCACTCAAATGAAATAGTGATGTGCTATCTAATAAATTGTGCAATAAAAAGGCAAATTTTGAAATTTTGAAAAATGACCATTTTTGTGGGTTATAGCACACAGTTTTTACCAAAAACGGCAAATTGGAAAACTTCTCGTCGGTCGACATTTTCGTACCGTTTTTAACCTCAAATGAAATGTATGTGCTATCTAATGAATGGTGTAAAAAGGTTAAAAATTAAAATTTTTGAAAAATGACAATTTTTTGTGAGTTATAACACACGTTTTTTGCCCAAAGAGGAAACTTTCAAAAAGTTGCTATCGACTGCCATTTTTGTGCCCTTTTTTGCAGTCATATGAAATGTTGATGTTCTATCTAATGAATGGGGCAATAAAAGGCAAATTTAAAATTTTTAGAAAAGAACAATTTTTCGTGGGTTATAGCACGTTTTTTATGCCCAAAACGGAAAATTTTAAAAACTTGCCGTCGGTGGCCATTTTTGTACTATTTTTTGCCCTCATATGAAATGGTGATCTGCTAACTAATAATTAGTGCAATAAAAAGGCAAATTTATAAATTTTGAAAAATGACCATTTTTGATGGGTTATAGCACACATTTTTTAGCCAAAAACGGTAATTTAAAAACTTGCCGTCGGTGCCATTTTTTGCACTCATATGAAATGGTGATCTGTTATCTAAGTAATTGTGCAATAAAAAGGCAAATTTAGAAAATTTGAAAAATGACCATTTTTCATAGGTAGCACATCGTTTTTGCCAAAAACGGCAAATTGGAAAACATCTCGTCGGTGGACATTTTCGTACCGTTTTTAACCTCAAATGAAATTTTTAAGTGCTATCTATTGAATGGTATAAAAAAAGTTAAAAATAAAAGTTTTTAAAAAATGACCAATTTTTGTGGGTTATAACACACGTTTTTTGCCCAAAGAGGAAAATTTCGAAAACTTGATATCGGCGGCCGTTTTCGTGCCTTTTTTGCAGTCATATTAAATGTTGATGTGCTATCTAATGAATGAGGCGATAAAAAGGCAAATTTAAATTTTTTTAAAAAATGACCATTTTTCGTTGGCACACGTTTCTTGGCCAAAAACGGAATATTTGAAAAATTGTCGTTGTTGGCCATTTTTGTGCCGTTTTTTCCCCTAATATGAAATGACGATCTGATATCTAATGAATGGCGCAATAAAAAGGCAAATTTTTAAATTTTGATAATTGACCACTTTCTGTGGGTTATAGCACGTTTTTTAGCCAAAAACGGTAATTTAAAAAAGTTGCTGCCGGTGCCCATTTTGGTGCCTTTTTTACACTCATATGAAATGGTGACATGCTATCTAAGTAATTGTGCAATAAAAAGGCAAATTTATAAATTTTGAAAAATGAACATTTTTCGTATGTTATAACACGTTTTTCTCCAGAAACGTCAAATTTGAAAAGTTGATGTAGGTGGGTATTTTTGTACCGTTTTTGCTTTCACTTGAAATTGTGATATGCTATCTAATAAATTGTGCAATAAAAAGGCAAATTTATAAATTTTGAAAAATGACCATTTTTCGTAGGTTATAGCACACATTTTTCTCCAAAAACGGCAAATTTGAAAAAGTTGTTGTCGGTAGATATTTTCGTGCCGTTTTTGGATTCATATGAAATTGTGATATACTATCTAATGAATGGTGAAACAAAATGACAAATTAAAATTTTTTAAAAATGACCATTTTGTGGGTTATAACACACGGTTTTTTATTTTTTTATTTATTTTTTGAAAACCGAACTTATATACATGATGGGCAAAATACGATGTTGGATATACCCAAGTGCATCATTACAAAATGGAAAGCAAGAATTATGGAGTATTACTCCATTACATGATTTTATGATTAAATGTAAAAAGATGGAAAGAAGAAAATGTCTACTCTAGAACCTCTAGAGTATAACTTTCTATTTCCCATTCTAAAGCCTATGCATTATGACATCAAGTGATTGCAGTTTGTGAAGCCTATGCATTATGACATGAATTCTTGAGGTCGGAAGCCACGGAGGGTTCGACCTCACCAATTAAATGATATTGATCAATTTAACAATCTACAAAAACGAAAAATTTGAAAAACTTGCCGTCGATTGTGGTTTTCTTGCCGTTTTTTGCACTCGTATGAAATGGTGACCTGCTATCTAATGAATGGTGCAACAAAAAGGCCAATTTAAAATTTTTTAAAAATGACCATTTTTCGTGGATTATAGCACACATTTTTTTGCCAAAAACGACAAATTTGAAACAAGATTTCAAGTCAAAAAACTCTCTCTCTAGAAAACTTCTCCTCCTTCTCTCAAACCTCAGCAGCCTTCCATGACTAGAGCCGGTCAACCGGTCAACTTTTGCCAGAGCCGGTCAACTTTTCTCACTCTTACTCTTATTCAATTTTTCATTCTACAGCCCCTCATCCACAGCTCTCTCATTTCAGCTCTTTAATTTTCTTTCCTCAGCTTTCTCAGCCTAAACTCTCCCAGCCGGCTTCCATAACACGGGTCGGCCCACATCATCCAAAGGGAGCGAAGGAACAGACTTTCCACATAATCGAGCCCGGACTGCATTTGGAACTGAAGAAAAGATCTCGATGTGACGATCCGGGAGCTTTAAACCACAAGCTTGGGCTCGCCAGATCGGAGAAATCCTCTTCTCACAGAAGAGGGAACAGCTGGAGCTTCAATTAGATCTGGCAAACAAAGCCATCTGAAGAGAGTTCCGTGCTGGGCTCACCGCTTTGCTCACAGATCGGGATCCCGGTCTTCTATACCATTCTCTCTCGGCCATTATTACTGGCGCCCAGGAATGTGTTATCGAGTTGACTCAAAAGAAAGCGTGGAGCGAGGCATTTCACGGTTAGCTTTCAACTAAATTATGTTTCAGCGGCACTAGGAGTTAGTTGCTTGCAGAGATAACAAAAAATCTATGGCATTCAATATCCCAGAAGGGAACCCACCTTTGAAGTGAAATTCCCAGTTGTTTTTGGTCATATTCCATCGGTAGCTGCGAGACCAATGAGGAATTCTGTAAATGCATGACCCCTCTTTATCGATGATTAGAGGTACTCCAACTAGATCTACAGCTCCAGCAATAGCTACTCGAGCAATATAACCTTCTTCTTTCTGGCAAGGAATCCCCTCCTTCTGTGTAAGTATCTATATCGGCATCTGAAACGGAAGGTGAAATAGTTGGAGTCTCGGAATCGGCATCTGATAACCGAATGGAGCAATCTTTAAGAAATGACGCCACCTTCACGGGAGCATCCCATTGGCTGAAGGGAGCAAGACGGATGCCACCAGCCTATCCTCAAACAGGTCAACACTTTGGGCTGCCAGCAAATCCCGATCTACCTACCCTGCCCATTTCAACCCCCAAAGCTGCAAAAGATGGATAAACCTCGATCCACGCAATCTGCTCACTCAAATGCTTGGTGCTCAAAGACAGATTTATAACTCAAACGGGCAGTTTCCTAGGCGAATTGGAGGTCTTCATCTCTGTGGCTTTAGAGTCAGAAATCGGATAAAGGTGGATGGAATCGGAGAGCTTGGTAGTTCAGACAATTTGATCTGCAGAGGTATATGTGGCGATTTAAGATTCTAGAGGACTCTAATCAGTGATTTTACTGAATGGTAGCTTTGATTTTATTGATTTTCCAACTCTGAGTTTGATTGCTTTGGAAGTGGATTTTACTGGAGGTTTTCATAGCTTGGGAACCTTGTTATTTTATTTGCTTGTTTTGACTCAATCGGTGGAAGCTAGTCCTGTTTAAGTGAAAAAGAATCAGCTCTAAGAAATTACAATGCTATAATGCTGAGCTCAGTGACTTGGTTAATGTGTCTTTTATTTGGTTCAAGAGCATACTGATGAATGAAAATGAAATCCTAAACTAGGTAGACTAGACTCTGTTAAGTCATTCTGCTTTTATTGCAATTTGGGGGACTTTGTTCGATTAGGTTTCTCCCCTCACATACTTGGATTGGTTGATTTACTGACTGATCAAGAATCCTGGTGTTAAATCTGTGCTTATACTTGATCTATTTTGAGGTCGAATTTTTAGTGATCTAGAAGGTTGTTGTGGAATATAGAATGCTGTGATAAGAGTTTTTGGACATTGATTTCTGACAACCTATTTCCTACAATCTGGTGGATGCATTTGTTCTTTTTCTTGAGAGCTGCCAACTACTTCTCACAGCTGGTGCGGTTCACTCTGGCCAGTTTGTGCATTGTGAGCTTGAATTGATGAATGTGGACTCTCTTATGATAGAAGTGATAAATATTCAAGGAAAGGTCCCGGCTGAAACTGGATTCAATTGCATATGTTATGGACCTGTCCAAACTGTTGCTCAACATTCATGTACTTGCTATCCTTCATGTGATTCCTCCCAGCTGCACTGTGCTTATGGAATTTGGAGATGGACAGCGTTGGATTCAATATTGTCATGTAATTGGCAAATCATTCATATGCTTGGTATTTTGTTGGAGCTTAGCTAATAGTGTAAAGATATATTAGCTCCTCATTACTGATTAACTACATAAATTAGGGCCTAAAGTTTAGAGGGAAATAGAGCCTATCTACTTAGAATAGCTCAAGTAGATTACCTCTATTTCCCTTACACATATTGAGCTAGATAACTCATGTAAGGGAGTAGTACTCCATGTTTACTGCATTTGCTTTGTAACAGTGTGGACGGATATAGCCGGCACTGTCTTTTGCTTTACTTTAGCTATGTATTTGCTTTGTAACAGTATGGACGGATATAGCCGGCACTGTCTTTTGCTTTGCTTTAGCTATGTATATACTTTTTTCGGAAAAAAAAATGACAAATTTGAAAAACTTGCCGTCCTTGGCCATTTTAGTGCCGTTTTTGCACTCAAATGAAATGGTGATGTGCTATCTAATAAATTGTGCAATAAAAAGGAAAATTTTGAAATTTTGAAAAATGACATTTTTTCGTGGGTTATAGCACATCGTTTTTGCCAAAAACGGCAAATTGGAAAACTTCTCGTCAGTTGACATTTTCGTACCCTTTTTAACCTCAAATGAAATGTTTATGTGCTATCTAATGAATGGTATAAAAATGTTAAAAGTTAAAATTTTAAAAAATGACCATTTTTTGTATGTTATAACGCACGTTTTTTGCCCAAAAGAAAATTTAAAAAAGTTGCTATAGGCCGCCGTTTTTTTTTTGAAAACCTAATATATATATCATCCTGAAAAAAACATGGTGCTGGATATACCCGTCACACCGCTATAGACCACCTTTTTTTAAAAAAAACCTTATATATATCATCCTGAAAAAACATGGTGCCAGATATACTTGTCACATCGTTACAACACCAAACCGTTTTTGTGACGTTTTTTGCAGTCATTTGAAATGTTGATGTGCTATCTAATGAATGGGGCGATAAAAAGGCAAATTTAAATTTTTTTAAAAATGACCATTTTCGTGTGTTATAGCACACGTTTCTCTTCCAAAAATGGAATATTTGAAAAGTTGTCGCCGTTGACCATTTTTTTGCCGTTTTTTGCCCTCATATGAAATGGTTATCTGCTATAAAATGAATGGTGCAATAAAAAGGCAAATTTATAAATTTTGAAAAATGATCATTTTTGAAATGGTGACTTGCTATCTAATGAATGGTGCAATGAAAGGCAAATTTATAAATTTTTAAAAATGACCATTCTTCCTGGGCACACGTTTTTTTGTCAAAAATGACAAATTTGAAAAACTTGCCGTCGGTGGCCATTTTTGTGCCATTTTTGCACTCAAATGAATTGGTGATGTGCTATCTAATAAATTGTGAAATAAAAAGGCAAATTTAGAAATTTTAAAAAATGACTATTTTTCGTGGGTAATAGCACTCCGTTTTTGCAAAAAACGGCAAATTGGAAAACATCTCGTCGGTAGACATTTTCGTACCGTTTTTAACCTCAAATGAAATGTTTAAGTGCTATCTAATGAATGGTTTAAAAAAGTTAAAAATAAATTATTTTGAAAAATGACCATTTTTGTTTGTTATAACACACGTTTTTTACCCAAAAAGAAAAATTTCAAAAACTTGCTATCAGCGGCCGTTTTCGTGCCCTTTTTTGCAGTCATAAGAAATGTTGATGTGTTATCTTATGAATGGGGCGATAAAAAGGAAAATTTAAATTTTTTTAAAAATGACCATTTTTCGTGGGTTATAGCACACGTTTCTTGGCCAAAAACAGAATATTTGAAAAGTTGTCGTAGTTGGCCATTTTTGTGCCGTTTTTTGCCCTCATATGAAATGGAGATCTGCTATCATTGAATGGTGTAATAAAAAGGCAAATTTATAAAATTTTAAAATTGACCATTTCTGGTGGTTATAGCACACGTTTTTTAGCCAAAAACGGTAATTTAAAAAAGTTGTTGCCGGTGCCTATTTTGTTTCCGTTTTTTGCATTCATATGAAATGGTGATCTGATATCTAAGTAACTGTGCAATAAAAAGGAAAATTCATAAATTTTTAAAAATGACCATTTTTCGTAGGTTATAGCACACGTTTTTCTCCAAAAACGGCAAATTTGAAAAAGTTGATGTCGGTGGGTATTTTCGTGCCGCTTTTATACTCATAAGAAATTGTGATATGCTATCTAATGAATGGTGAAACAAAATAAAAAATTAAATTTTAGTAAAAATGACCATTTTGTGGGTTATAACACACGGTTTTATCGCCCAAACGGAAAATTTCAAAAACTTGCCGTCGATTACCGTTTTCTTGCCGTTTTTTGCACTCGTATGAAATGGTGACCTGCTATCTAATGAATGGTGCAACAAAAAGGCCAATTTAAAATTTTTTAAAAATGACCATTCTTCGTGGATTATAGCACACATTTTTTTTCCAAAAACGACAAATTTGAAAAACTTGCCGTCCTTGGCCATTTTAGTGCCGTTTTTGCACTCAAATGAAATGGTGAAGTGTTATCTAATAAATTGTGCAACAAAAAGGCGAATTTATAAATTTCGAAAAATGACCATTTTTCGTGGGTTATAGCACGCCGTTTTTGCCAAAAACGGCAAATTAGAAAACTTCTCGTCGGTTGACATTTTCGTACCGTTTTTAACCTCAAATGAAATGTTTAAGTGCTATCTAATGAATGGTTTAAAAAAGTTAAAAATAAATATTTTTGAAAAATGACCATTTTTTGTTGGTTATAACACACGTTTTTTGCCCAAAGAGGAAAATTTCAAAAACTTGCTATCGGCGGCCGTTTTCGTGCCCTTTTTTGCAGTCATAAGAAATGTTGATGTGTTACCTTTTGAATGGGGCGATAAGAAGGAAAATTTAAATTTTTTTTAAAATTGACCATTTTTCGTGGGTTATAGCACACGTTTCTTGGCCAAAAACAGAATATTTGAAAAGTTGTCGTAGTTGGCCATTTTTGTGCCTTTTTTGCCCTCATATGAAATGGCGATCTGCTATCTATTGAATGGTGTAATAAAAAGGCAAATTTATAAAATTTTAAAATTGACCATTTCTGGTGAGTTATAGCACACGTTTTTTAGCCAAAAACGGTAATTTAAAAAAGTTGCTGTCGGTGCCTATTTTGTTTCCGTTTTTTGTATTCATATGAAATGGTGATCAGATATCTAAGTAATTGTGCAATAAAAAGGAAAATTTATAAATTTTTAAAAATGACCATTTTTCGTAGGTTATAGCACACGTTTTTCTCCAAAAACGGTAAATTTGAAAAAGTTGATGTCGGTGGGTATTTTCGTGCCGTTTTTGCACTCATATGAAATTGTGATATGCTATCTAATGAATGGTAAAACAAAATGAAAAATTAAATTTTTTTAAAAATGACCATTTTGTGGGTTATAACACACGATTTTTCAGCCCAAAACGAAAAATTTCAAAAACTTGCCGTCGATTGCCGTTTGTTGCCGTTTTTTGCATACGTATGAAATGGTGACCTGCTATCTAATGAATGGTGCAACAAAAAGGCCAATTTAAAAATTTTTAAAAATGACCATTCTTTGTAGATTATAGCACACATTTTTTTGCCAAAAACGATAAATTTGAAAAACTTGCCCTCCTTGTCCATTTTAGCACCGTTTTTTGCGCTCAAATGAAATGGTGATGTGCTATCTAATAAACTGTGCAATAAAAAGGCAAATTCAGAAATTTTGAAAAATGACCATTTTTCGTGGGTTATAGCACACCGTTTTTGCCAAAAACGGCAAATTGAAAAACTTCTCGTCGGTTGACATTTTCGTACCGTTTTTAACCTCAAATGAAATGTTTGTGTGCTATCTAATGAATGGTATAAAAAGGTTAAAAGTTAAAATTTCGAAAAACGACAATTTTTTGTGTGTTATGTGAACATGCATTGTAGTGAATATTGTCAAAAACAGTGAAAACTAAAATTTTCACCAAACTTCCATTTTTCATGGGTAATAACAAACGATTTTTTGAAAATAATAACAAATTCAAAAAACACATTGATTTTGACCTTTTTTGCACCATTTTTTTGCACCCAACACGATTGTGAACATGCATTCTAGTGAATATTGTCAAAAAAAAGTAAAAATTAAAATTTTCCCCAAACCTCCATTTTTCTAGGTTATACACACGCATTTTGGCAAAAAAATAAAAAACTTCTTAAAATGCGTTGATTTCGACTTTTTTTGCACCCACCACAGTTGTGAACATGCATTCTAGTAAATATTGTCAAAAAAAGTAAAAATTATAATTTTCACCAAACCTCCATTTTTCATGGGTTTATAACATATGCATTTTGGTAATTAATGCCAAATTCTAAAAAAGCATTGCTTTTGACTTTTTTTACACCATTTTTTGAACCAACCTCAATAGTGAACCATTCTAGTGAATATTTTCAAAAAAGTGAAAATTAAAATTTTCACCAAATCTCCATTTTTCATGGGTTATAACACACTCATTTTGGTCAAAAATGGCAAATTCTAAAAACGTATTAATTTTGACTTATTTTGCACCGTTTTTTGCTCCCTCTCCGATTGTGAATATTCATTCTATTGAATATTTTTAAAAATAGTTAAAATTAAAATTTTTACAAAATCTCCATTTTTCATTGGTTGTAACACACGATTATTGGCAAATAATGACAAAATTCCAAAAACTCTTTGATTTTAACATTTTTTGCGCCTTTTTTTTCACCCACCAAGATTATGAACATGCATTCTAGTAAATATTGTCAATAAAAGTGAAAAATAAAATTTTCACCAAACCTCCATTTTTCTTGCGTTATAACACACTCTTTAAGGTAAAAAAATGGCAAATTCTAAATACGCATTGATTTTGACTTACTTTACACCATTTGTTTCAACGTTTATTGCACCTACCTCGATTGTGAACATGCATTCTAGTGAATATTGTCAAAAAAGGTGAAAATTAAAATGTTCACCAAACCTCCTTTTTTCATAGGTTATTACACACGTATTTTTGTAAAAAAAAGGCAAATTCTAAATACACATTGATTTTGACTTATTTTGCACCATTTTTTGAACTTACTTCGATTATGAACACACATTCTAGTAAATATTATCAAAAAAGGGAAATTAAAAATTTTGACCAAACCTTCATTTTCATGGGTTATAACACACGATTTTTTTTAAATAATGATAAAATTCAAAAAAATGTTGATTTTGACTTTTTTTCATCATTTTTTGCATCCATCCCGCATTCTACTAAATATTGTCAGAAAATGAAAATTATAGTTTCACTAAACTTCCATTTTTCATGCGTTAAAACACACGCATTTTGGTCAAAAAATTGCAAATTTTAAAAACGTATTAATTTTTACTTATTTTGCACCATTTTTGCATCCACTCCGATTATGAACATGTATTCTAGTGAACATTGTCAAAAAAATGAAAATTGCCTCCATTTTTCATGGGTTATAACACACAATTTTTGGTAAATAATGGCAAATTCTAAAAATAAATTTATTTTGACATTTTTTGCATCATTTTTTGCACCTACCTCGATTGGGAACATGCATTGTAGTGAATATATCAAAAAAAAGTGAAAAATAAAATTTTCACCAAACTTCCATTTTTCATGAGTAATAACAAACGATTTTTTAAAAATAATGTCAAATTCAAAAAACACATTGATTTTGACATTTTTTGCACTGTTTTTTTCACCCAACATGATTGTGAACTTGAATTCTAATGAATATTGTCAAAAAAAGAAAAAAATAAAATTTTCTACAAATCTCCATTTTTCATGGGTTGTAACACACGTATTTTGATAAATAAAAATAAAAATTTCCAAAAATGCAGTTATTTCAAATTTTTTTGCACCGTTTTTTGCACCCACCACAGTTGTGAACATGCATTCTAGTGGATATTGTCAAAAAAAGTGAAAATTCTAATTTTCACCAAAACTCCATTTTTCATGGGTTATAACACAAGTATTTTGGTAAATAATGGCAAATTCTAAAAACGCATTGCTTTTGACTTTTTTACACCATTTTTTTCACTATTTTTTGCACCTACCTTGATAGTTGACATGCATTCTAGTAAATATTGTCCAAAAAAAAGTGAAAATTAAAATTTTCACCAAACCTCCATTTTTAATGGGTTATAGCACACTCATTTAGGTCAAAAATGGAAAATTCTAAAAACGAATTGATTTTGACTTATTTTGCACCGTTTTTTGCTCCCTTTCCAATTTTGAACATTCATTCTAGTGAATATTTTCGAAAAAAGTTAAAATTAAAATTTTTACCAAACCTCCATTTTTCATGCGTTGTAACAAACAATTATTGGTAAATAATGAGAAATTCCAAAGACTTGTTCATTTTAACTTTTTTTCACCTTTTTTTGCACCCACCCCGATTGTGAACATGCATTCTACTAAATATTGTCAATAAAAGTGAAAATTAAAATTTTCACTAAACCTCCATTTTTCATGGGTTATAACACATACATTTCGGTAAAAAATGGCAAATTCTAAATACGCATTGATTTTGACTTATTTTACACCATTTGTTTCACCGTTTTTTGCATCCACATTGATTGTGAACATGCATTCTAGTTAATTTTGTCAAAAAAAGTGAAAATTATGCATTCTAGTGAATATTGTCAAAAAACGTGAAAATTAAAATTTTCACCAAACCTCATTTTTTTCATTGGTTATATTGATTTTTTGGTAAATAAAGGCAAATTCTTAAAATAGATTGATTTTGACTTTTTTGCACTATTTTTTATACCCACCTGGATTGTGAACATGCATTGTAGTGAATTTTTTTTTTTTTAGTTGGTTAATCTCCTTTTGAGGTGGAGCGCCACTCCCAATATATTATATAGCTTTTTTGAGCGATGGATATACCCTAATATCTCTCTTACAAAATTACGAAGATCCTTAAGATCAATTTTCCATTTACATGCCAAAGGCCTAATGGAAGATTGTTCTTAAGGAGAAAATAGAGTGGAGTACTACTCCATTTACAAATGTACTATGTAATGCAGGAAATTATAAACGTGGAGTACTACTCAATGTACATTTGTAGCAAAATTCATAGTCTATTCTAGTACAAAATGGTGAGGAGTATCTCCATACATGTAGTAAGATTAAGCAAGGCATATCCGTACATGTATGTCCAAAATCATCAGGGGTGAGACCTATATAATAGTACCTAACTAATCAACTGATTCATCTTCACCTATTCATATGATCCCAGCGGAGCTGGGAGTTTTCAATCCATATACCCCAGTTAAGCATAACATAGTATAGTGTTTGTCATTTTCGAGTTCAAAAGACCAAGTCTCAGTAGCAGCTGTTCAATTCTGATTCAGATTCAGGTTCAAAAGAACATGCATTGTAGTGAATATTGTCAAAAAAAGTGAAAATTAAAATTTTCACCAAACTTCCATTTTTCATGGGTAATAACATACGATTTTTGGTAAAAAATGACAAATTCAAAAAACACATTAATTTTGACTTTTTTTGCACCATTGTTTTGCAGCCAACATGATTGAAAACATTCATTTTAGTGAATATTGTCAAAAAAAATTAAAATTAAAATTTTCTCCAAACCTTCATTTTTCATGGGTTTTGGTAAAAAAAATTTCAAAAATGTGTTGATTTTCAACTTTTTGCACCAACCACATTTGTGAATATTTATTCTAGTGAATATTGTCAAAAAAAGTAAAAATTATAATTTTCACCAAACCTCCATTTTAATGGGTTATGATACACGCATTTTTGTAAATAATGGCAAATTCTAAAAACGCATTGATTTTGACTTTTTTTACACCATTTTTTACACCCACCTTGATTGTAAACATGCATTCTAGTGAATATTGTCAAAAAAAGTGAAAATTAAAATTGTCACTAAACATCCATTTTTCATGGGTTATAACACACTCATTTTGGTAAAAAATGGCTAATTCTAAAAACGAATTGATTTTGACTTATTGTGCACCATTTTTTGCTCCCTCTCCGATTGTGAACATTCATTCAAATGAATATTGTCAAAAAAAATGTGAAAATTAAAATTTTTACCAAAGCTCCATTTTTCATACGTTGTAATATACGATTATTGGTAAATAATGAGAAATTCCAAAAACTCGTTGAATTTAACTTTTTTTGGCACCCACCCTGATTGTGAATATGCATTCAAGTAAATATTGTCTTTTTTTTTAAATAAACCGACCTTCTAGTAAATATTTTCAATAAAAGTGAAAATTGAAATTTTTCACCAAACTTCCATTTTTCATTGGTTATAACACACGCATTTTGGTAAAAAAATGGCAAATTCTAAATACGCATTGATGTTGACTTATTTTGCACCATTTTTTGAACTTGCTTCGATTGTGAACACACATTCTGAGCGGAGGTCGGTCGCTCGACCTCGTCAAATACCCAAACTTACTCAACTAATGTAGAGGTGGCAAGTGGGATCGTGTATCCACAGGGAATGTTTGGATGTCAAGAGATCACTTGTTCAAGAAACCAAAGCAAATGGGACAAATGCAAGACAATATGAATGCAAAAATGAGAAATGCAAGGTTAGTATGCAAGCACTGCCTTGAGAATGAACCAATTGGTATGGATCTCAGCCTATTATCATTGACTTGTGTAAAAGCATGAATGAGGGGGTCGACCTTCTAGTGAGCTTAGGGTTGATCTCCTTATAAGACTCACAATCCTAATTCACCATGCTCCTCTCATCTTCCCTTGGTAGGGCAAGACCTAGGCTCGGCTTCCTAATTCCCGATCCCTATCCGACACTAGAACCCCAACTCCCTTGGACAAGACAGTCAACCAAAGTCCGAGTTCTAATGTTCAAACAATCCTAAGTCTTTCCATTATATTAACTTCAATTGTCAGTGGTACTGCACAATTGACGTTGCATCCTTACACAGATCATAGGACTCATCCAAGTTGTTCCCTATTCTAGTGATGTTATTTCAATTTCCATTGATAGCACTAGATTGACCTCAGTGGTACTGCAAGTCATATGAAGGGCCTAGGCGTGAGTGAGTAATCATTGGAATAAAGCATCAACAAGATATATGAAACAATATCAAACACATGATGTGCAATACGAATGTCTCAAATAAGATAAAGATCCACACAATTGATCCTCAAGACAGTATGATCTAAAGAAGGAAAAGGAGAGAGAAAATCCTAAGCTAAACTATGAACCCTAATCTAAAGAATGCTATGTTCTGTTGTGTGCGGCCGCCTCCCTCCCTTCCGGCTCTCCGGGCTGTCCCCTTCTTTTATAGTTTTTTCTCCATATCCTAGCAAAGTGAGCTTCCTGGAAGTTTCCTTTCTATTGCAAAATTGGAATATTACAGGATCAATTAGAGTTGAACTAACTTGGTTGACCGTTTCACTTCCATTACTTAATTCATACATACCACCATTCAAGAATGCAGTACCAAAATAATGAGAGTTCACAGATAAAGTGACTCTACCACTAGAGGAAAATTAATTCATGCCAGCATGTTCTAAGCGACTAATAGAAATTAAATTCTTTTGGATTGCAGGAACTACTTTAACATCTTTTAAAGTTAAAAGTTTACTTGAAGAGAGGTTGATATTTGCAGTACCAGTGTGAGTCACGATCTCCGTGGCCCCACTAGCCACAGCAATAGTTTCGTTGGCCTCAGCAACATCATCAAGTAACTTTTTAGTTTGGCAAATATGGCATGTTGCCCCAAAATCTAACCACCATACTGAATAAGTACTGGCCTTTCCATGATTGCCTACCATAGCAACAAAATTTTGAGGCTCAGTCTTTTGCAGCAATATATGTGCTTCTAATGGTGTGTCAGATTTGTCCTTTTTTGGTAGCCTACAATCTGCTATAAAGTGGCCCCATTTCTCACAATTATGGCACTTACCCTTCTTTTTCTTAAAGATAAGCTTTTTGGCCTCTAATTGTTGAGACTCACTTTTGGGAGACTTGAATTTCTTAGAAAATAAATTGGGATATATTACCGCGTTAGCAACTGACTGTTGCTGTCTAACCATCTCCAATGTATTCCTAACTCGATTCTCATCTTCGATTCTAATGAACCGTTTAAGATTATACAATCCCACCTGAACTTTCTTCCTGTATATCTCAGTTTGGAAAGAATGTCATGCAGATAGTAATTTATAGATTATGGCACCAACGAGGAAAGGATTAGAAACATTGATATTTTTAGTAATCAATTTAGATCTCAAGTTTTCTAGATCAGTGACTTGAGGAGTGATTTCCATATCTCCTTGAATTTGAAATCCATGAATTTGTCAACAAGATTTGTTTATAACAATTCCTCCTCTTTCTTAAACTGAGTATCTAAATTATCCCAAATTTCTTTAGCAGTCATATTCATCAACATTCTCAGTGGTATCAACAAAAGTACTCTAAAAGTATAAAAAAATATTTTCATATTTTAAACCAAACTGAGTCTTTCGTTTCCAAGAATTAAAATCAGACTCACTGAAAGATTGAAGTTTAACCATATCAATTGGGACATATGGTTTAACCATATCAATTTGCACATAAAGTTTAACCATATCAATTGGCACATATAGTTTAACCATATCAATTGGCACATATTTTTCCATTTTTCTAAATAAAAATTGGAAGGAGTGCACCTGATGAATAGTGCTGGAACAGTGCCGGAACAGTGACGCTACAGTGCCGGAACATTGACGCTACAGTACTGCTACAGTGCCGGAACAGTGACGCCGTCGCTACAGTACTCTAACTTTCTAATGCTTCAAGATTGTTAGAGTTTTAGGTCAAGCAATTCAATATGCAATTGCTTGAAGCATTATACCCTAGGTATCTAGTTTGGAATACCTAGCATGCTGCCTCCAGCTAGCATATATATAGAGGTACACTATGGTTAAAACCAGTTAATGGGCTCTTGCCCATTCAGGCCCATTACAAAGGTTCGTTATCTATTGGGCTTATATTAGAACATATTATTGGATTATATTAAATATCCAACACTTGGCAGTTACATTCCATGAAATTCCAAGGTGATCAAAAAAATTCCTTATGAAGGCAAAACATTCCTCAATGCTTCTCTAACACCTTTAATACAAAGAAAAAAGAAAAACAGTAAATAGAGAGGCCTCCTCTCTTACATTCTAGAGTTTATTTCTAAAATATTTGTAGAATTAAAATTAAGAGTACTTCATCATTTACATATGTAGTGGATTCTAAAGTTTGGAAAGAATATAAAGGCCGTCACATGACTAATAGCCTTTATATAGGTTCCAAACTTTAGGTTCCACATCTGAAAAATGTAAATTAGTAGGACTCCTCCTTTACATATCCGAATTGTTATACAAAACCTCCTTCTAACTTGAGAGATTTCACCAGGAGTAGGAAAGTAACTCCCTGTCATTTGATTAGAGGATATACAAAAAGCAAGTAATATAGAACTTGCCTGAAACCATTAGGTCCTTGATGCATACTAGCAGTTTCAGTATGTAAGGATGATATGTGCAAAAACAAGTGTGGAAATTACCCAAGATAGTGTTCTAGTGCCACAAGTGCATCACTACATGCATAATTTGAGAAAACATTGGTATTGAAGTTGGCAAAATAGCCTAACACCGGTAGCTATTGGCTTGTTTTGGAAAGCTATCAGAAGGTGTGTGTAGAATTGTTTTCATTTTGCAATTCAACGGTAGCTCTGATCGTTGTTGTTAGGTTTAGTGAATATTGTCAAAAAAATTTGAAAATTAAAATTTTCATTAAATCTCCATTTTTCATGGGTTGTAACACACGATTTTTTGCAAATAATGACAAATTCAAAAAAAACTCATTGATTTTGACTTTTTTGCACCGTTTTTTGTATCCACCCCGATTGTAAACATGCATTCTAGTAAATATTGTCAAAAAAAGTGAAAATTAAAGTTTTCACTAAATCTCCATTTTTCATCGATTATATATAAACACAAGCATTTTGGTAAAAAAATGGCAAATTTTAAAAACGCGATAATTTTTACGTATTTTGCGCCGTTTTTGCACCCACCCCGATTGTGAACATGTATTCTAGTGAATATTGTCAATAAAGTGAAAATTAAAATTTTCACCAAACCTTTATTTTTTGTAGGTTATAACACACGATTTTTGGTAAATAATGGCAAATTCTATATTGATTTTGACTTTTTTTTTGCACCATTTTGCACCCACTTAGATTGTGAACATGCATTATACTGAATATTGTCAAAAAAATTGAAAATTAAAATTTTCACCAAACTTCCATTTTTCATGAGTAATAATACACGATTTTTGGTAAATAATGACAAATTCAAAAAACACATTGATTTTTACTTTTTGTTGCACCCAACACATTGTGAACATACATTCTAGTGAATATATTCAAAAAAAGTTAAAATTAAAATTTTCTCTAAACCTCTATTTTTCATGGGTTTATAACTTATTTTGGTAAAAATGGCGCAAAATAAGTGAACATGCACCCACCCACACGGATTTTGGTAAAAAATAAAAAATTCAAAAAATGCTTTGATTTTGACTTTTTTTATTATCTTTTACGCCCACAATATTTGTTAACATGCATTCTAGCGAATATTATCAAAAATAAAAATAAAAATTATAATTTCAACCTAATCTCCATTTTTCATAATATATAACACAATCATTTTGGTAAATAATGTCAGGATTAGTCTGACTCAACAACAATGAAGTGGTGGGAAGACACGGAGTTGTAGTGTTAGGAACATGAGATATCAAAAAAAAATAATAATAATAATAATAATAATAATAATAATAATGCCAAATTCTAAAAACACACGCGCATGACACATCTTCTCTTTCTTTCACGCTCTCAGTGATGAGTAATCTGTAGAGTAGTAGTGTATATATATAAATGTATAGTTATATATTTGTGCATATGTTCCCAAAACTTGTAAGCAGTCCATGAAATTGGACAACTCCAACTCACTCACTCCTTCTCACTGCACGGTCTGCACCTTGCTGACTCATTACAGTCGCCTCCACTTTCAATGGCTAATAATCCCACCGAGGGCCCATCCGACGACTTCTTTGAGCAAATTCTAGGGTTTCCTGCCTACGCCGGAGGTGGCACTGGAGCTGACCCTAACTTAGCTCCGGGAAATGAAACCTCTGGCTTGGCTGGAGCGCCGCCTCCCATGATGCTCCAGCTCAGCTCCGGCGACGGCTCTGCTCACCTTCGAAACGTTGGTGTTGGGGTTGGGGTTGGAGTTGGTGTTGGCCTTGCCAACGCTGGTGCCTTTCATGGTGGTAATTTTCCGTTAGGGTTGAGCTTGGAGCAAGGGACGGGAGGGTTTGTGAAGACTGACGAAGCTTCCGGGAGTGGAAAGAGGTTCCGGGACGACGTTGACGGCAGAGCCGTTGCTTCTTCTGTTAGACCTGTAAGTGTACTTTTTGAGGTTTTATCTTTTCTTTGTAACTTTTAGTCTCTGTTTGGTTGCTTGATAATTTGAAACTCCGAAAAGTGAAAAAAAAAAAAAAAAAGGAAACGACGAACCGTAGAATAAATTAATCAGTGACGCCAAAAGCAATAATACTACTGCCCTGTTTTGCTATTTCCGTGCTCCAACAAGTGGCGCACCAGTGATGTTCATCATGAACTTTTGTTGTTTCAGGCTTTCAGCATGTGGTTAGTTTTTGCGCATGATATGGAGTATTATGTACGTTGCTAGGTGACGATGTTTCTGCATGGTAAACTGATAATGTGAACTTAAAGTGTTATCTTGATGTGAGAATGTGTGCATAAGAAGTTTTAATCATCTCTTATTGTATCATGATTCTTCTATTGTCATCCTTTTATGTAGACTTTGAACTTTTCAGTGATCAAAGATTTTAAAAAAGGAAATACCCGCAATTGATTGCTTCATAGGATTTTAACCATTTGCTATTGGTGCCTATTTCAGCTGCTAAGCATCAAAGTATCTGATTTTATTACAATTGTAATAGAAAAGGCAGAATCTTGTTTTTTTCTGGGAAGTTTGACAAAGTATCTAGTTGCCAAAGGCCTCTGCTTTCTGGTTTTATGTATTTTGTGTGATATGCAAGTTAGGAATTATATGCATCCTGCTCCTTCTGAAGTGATTCTGTCTGACACCATCATCATCAATGCCAGTTGTAATATTCCTTTTTCCAGGGTTTCCATGGACAGCCATTGCCGAGTACAGTTCCTGTGGTTCCACATCCACCAGCAGTTCGACCAAGAGTGCGAGCAAGGCGAGGTCAGGCTACGGATCCTCACAGTATAGCTGAGCGGGTATGCCTCTTGAATATCATTTCGAGAATTCTAGGCTATATCTTTGTCATTACTTTGATCTCATAGCAGTTGAAGCTACCTGGAATTAACAGAAGCCTGGTCAATTTTGATGCACCCACTGTCGGAGGGAACCATATTCACGTTTATTTTCAGTTTAAAGATTAAAACTCTAATTTTGAATACTCATGGGAGTATTCTTCAACAAAAATTATCTGATAAATAAAGTAATGAGTTGACTATAAATCTTTGCGATCAGTGGAATCTAAGCCAAAAAGAAACCGGATTGCTGTAGGAGATATTTGTTTTGTTACTGTCATCTTCGAGTCATTACTTGAAAGTCATCTATGTGAGGGAGATTCAATGATTTTACTGTGTTTCCACCACTTTTCCTTACAGTTGACAAATATCAGCAATTTTTTTATCATAGATTAGCTGTGCAATTGTTTAAGGTCTTTGCAAAGTATTTGGTTCCTTCCCAACCTTCCCGCCTTCCCTTTGACCTTGAAAGGTTGAAGGGAAAAGTAAGAAATGTAATTTTGTTTGTTCATTACCCTTGACACCAGTGACTTTTGTTCTGATATGATTGACTAGTTCCATGTTATTCCATCCATATACTGGTATCTTTTTATGGGTGCTTAGAGGGATAAAGGCTTAGTTGTTGCTGTTGTTGTTGTTTTTCCTAAACAGTTTTTGGGCATAAAATCTAGGCCTGTTCTTGTTTATTTAATTTTTATAAAGTCATGCCATATTCTTTCTTTTCTCTTGGTACAGTTACGCAGAGAAAGAATAGCAGAAAGGATTAGAGCATTGCAAGAATTGGTTCCGAGTGTCAATAAGGTCAGTATGCTTTGTTGCTGGGCAATTAGAGCAATGAAAGTGGTAGAGAAACAACTAGATACTTAGCTATCCAATGATCTATAGATGGTATAGCTTAGTGAAATATTAGATTTCCCATTGGCAAAATTCCATCTTAGATGTATGGATAACAATTCTGGGACTCTTTTTTTTACTGAAAACTTGGTTGTATGACTTTTTATTTTGTTTTCTCTATGACTATTGTCATTTCTGAACGCATCTCATGTGAAAGGTATGCTACACTAATGGTGGTCGCTGGTCCTTCCTAAATAGTTTTGAGATATTTATTGGTTTTCTGTGACACTAGAATTTTTTTGAAAATCCTTGCTCTAGCACTTTCATTAAGTTTCTTTTCTTTGTCTGTTGGTTGTAGTCTGACAGGGCTGCAATGCTTGATGAAATTGTAGATTATGTGAAGTTCCTCAGACTTCAAGTGAAGGTAATTCTTTTGATTTATGCTCTGTTGTTTGTTCCAGCATGAATTTGAACTGTTGTTGGAGCTTCAAACCTTGAAGGCCTTGTCAGATATGTAAATGATTGCCTAACAATTTCTCCTGCAGTTCTATAATTTATTCCATTGTTTTATGAGTTGTGGGAGCATTCTAAAAATTTCTTGGTGATACCCAAAATTTGAATACCTCTTTGTGCACTTTATGCCAATATTCAGTCTTTTTTTTTGGGGTTGATTAATGGGGAAGTGGTGGATCTCAATCTTGATTATAGCCTGGATATTTGTACTCTAATGGTAGGTAGAGTGCAATACTTTTTTTTGGTCATACAATATTGATATGCAAATATGTAAATATTTTTGTGATGAAACACTGCTATATTCTGAAAATCATTGTCTCTTGTTAGCCAACTGTGATCTGTGAATGGCTGATTTACTACTTGATTTGAGGGTTTGCGCTTTGTGGCTACCATTGGTTGGCAAGATACAATTTGTAGATATTTAACACACTTCTATTGAAACACACTTTTTTCCCAAAAAAAAAAACTTGTACTCAAAACTAAAAGACGGTCAATTGTATAAAGAATCCATGTGGATATCCATGGAAATCTAAATCAGTTGAGCCTCCGCAGTTTCTGCATAGCTGCATTGGTAATGGTTTGTCCTGTTTAATATTGTCCTCATTACAGGTGTTGAGCATGAGTAGATTGGGTGGAGCTGGCGCAGTGGCACCACTTGTGACAGATATGCCAATATCGTCAGTTGAGGTAATTAACAACTGGCTTTTTTTGCTGTGCACTCTCATTTTATCCTATATATTCATGTTTTTATGTTCTGTGCGAAGGAAGAAGGCGGTGAAGGTGGAAGAGCCCAACCAGCCTGGGACAAATGGTCAAATGATGGCACTGAACGTCAAGTAGCAAAACTCATGGAAGAAAATGTTGGGGCAGCAATGCAGTTTCTTCAATCTAAGGCACTTTGCATAATGCCTATATCTCTTGCCTCTGCTATTTATCACACACAACCACCAGATACCTCCACCCTTGTCAAGCCTGAAACAAATCCTCCTTAGATCTCAAAAATCTTGCACATTCCCGGCCCCAGCAAAATTTGTTGAAGCAAATTGGTCGTTTGGTAAGTATCTTCACTTATTTGACCCTCAAGAAGTCTGATTCAGCGCCACTTTAATTGACATCTAAGTCAGATGCCATGATTCCACCTTTTTGCCTTTTATCTTTAGCTTTTATTCCGGTCGGGGTCTGGTGTTATGTCTAAAATAATAGGAACGGACCGCCTGTGTTTAACTAGGTTCAAGTAGCAGAAGAAATTGTCAAAGTTCTCTTGATACTCTTGATATGCTGTGCTTTTTGTATCAATGATGTGATATTAGAATAGTGGTAGATGAAGCACCTTCATAGTGGGGCTCCCATTTTGATAGTGGATGTTGGGACCCTTTTAAAAAGGGTTGTATGCACATATATTTATGCAATTCTAATGAATATCACCATGAATGGAATTCAGAGTTAGAATGGATAATGCTCAGAGGTCCCGGAAAGTTGGATTTGTTGTCCAACAAAATTTATTAGTGCCCAAGTGGGATAAGTTGGTTTCTGAAAGTAAAAATTTCTTGCTCAATTCCCTGAAATAATTATTATTGGGCGGGTATCATTTGGTGGTTATAAAGAGGTGGCCGTGCCAAAGTGTAAAAGCGGTGCCTTCCCATGCACAGGTCATTTAGATACCGGTACAAATTCCGGCCAAATGTTTTCACAATGACGGGGTAAGCAGTAGCACTTAAATAATATGTCTCGTTTTGCTCTTATCAAAGTCAAACGCTTGCATAATAATATTTGAAATGCCGCGGCCATTTTTACAATTAAAGATTTCTTCAAGTGGAACGAAACTGAAAACGTTCAACCACGGCCTACTTAGCTGGCCGAAACTAAATACACTAAGTTGACGTTATACTCTTGAACCAGTTAAACGAATTCACGATTCAACCCACACAATCCAATCCACTTTTCTAGCCATCCTGATGCCTATCCCTCGCCTTTTTCCACACATCTACTCACTTTTTTAGCCGTTAAGATAAACCATCCTCCCACAGGCCGCAGCACTACAGGAAATTCTCCCCCGCCCCGCCTCTCCACCCCCCCCCCCCCCCCCCCCCCCCCCCCCCCCCCCCCCCCCCTTGAGTTTAGCAGACTCTTGCTGTTGCCCAGATCTGAATCTAAACAAAACTTGGATTGGATTTTCATTTCGAAAGAAGTTGTCTTAACCATTTTCTTCATGTCTTTCCTTGTGTTGGAGCAAAAAAATGAGCAATTTAAATCAGCTCTTATTTTCTGGCCACAATTTTTTTCCCTATTTCTAGAAAACACTTTTATGTAACTTATTTTGTCCCTTTCTCGAGTTCCCAATTCTTTGTTGAGCAAATAATGCGCGCAAAACACTTGAACTCGAAAAGAACCTATACTAGGAAGTCAATCTAAATTCCAAAATTGACTTGAAATTCCTTGCGAGAGGGATCTTATGTTTACTAAACTTTACATGGCACTGTGAGCTCATGGGCTTCGTTATTAAGCATCTGATACAAAATAAAACCAACTTCTTAGAAAGTGTGTGCAATCATAAAATGATCATATCCACCAGATAACAAGTGAAACAGTTGAAATAAATAAGGGTAACAGACAGCTTACAACTGAAGTATGCTGCTCTATCCAAAACTTTTCTGTTATTAGTAAAACGTTGAAATACTTTAGCAAGCATCAAGATCACGGCATGGTGGAGCTTTTGGCTCACTCACCAATGTAGTATTCCCTCCTTCTGGCCCCGAATTGGTTCGTTTTGGATTTTGTGTACCACGCTGAAAGCACGAGAAGCATTATCACTACATACAGTTTAATATAATTAAGGAAATATTATGTTAGGTGATTGAAGTCCTTACTGGTGGCTTTTCTCCCCTTCTAAATGCCTCAACAATCTCCACAACACGTTCTGGAGTGAGATCTTCCTGCATTTACACCACGTGCACACAAACTAATGAAATAAACAAGAGTTCAAACACAATCCGCATTTCAGACAAAAAGATCATGCAAAAAGGAAATACTGTGTACTTACATAATAATTATAGGTGTATCCTTCAGATCCATTAGAATAGTCCGCTACAGTAATCATTGGAGCATTTACACAGCATCCCTGTGGAAATAATAAAACCCATAATTGCATCATGCTCCTTATCAAACAGAATTTCAGCAAGACCACTTCCTATGTCATCACAATGTTTGATTGTGCATGAAATTGCTTTGGACTGTTCGAGATATCAGTACTAAAACTACTGAAACTTTGTGCACCATTTTTATTGTGGCACTTCTCATATTTTTATCGAAAGTTTTACTGCATTACTTTGTAAATCAAACTACCTGCCACGTGCACTCATAAAGACGTTCATTTTCGTTCACTTTCGAATATAGAGAGCAACCGTAAAGACGTTCACTTTCTTTGTTTCACTGTTCCTGAGCTCTTCTTACATATAGACAAAGCAAAAAAATTTTACTAGCTCAAATGCTTCTCTGTGCACTCATCCTAGCATGCATATTTTACTTGGATCAATCAAAATGTAGCTGATTCCTCAACACATCATCTTAAGAAAGTAAGATATCACCAATCAGAAACACCACATTCATACATCTTCCTCTCCAGCACTCCAGACAATTTTCAAGGGCAAATCAAAAAATAAAGCTCCTGATCAGTAGGAAGAAAAAATATACCATGCATTCCATTTCACCAACAGAGAACAGTCCATCTTTTGTCACCTCTGCAAATAGTACATGGTAACTTTAAATGAATATCAGAACACGCTTTAGAAAACTTCAGCCTGCCACAAAAAAAAAATGAACAATCGAAACAAGTTACCATTGCGCTTTACTCCAAGGTGCTTGAGTAATGCATCCTCGATTTCTCTTGAACCACGTATCATACAGGGTGTCGTACCACATACCAAAAGGTGGTATTTACCAACCTGATACGCCGCACATCAGTTCACTGGAGAAGCTGAAACATAAAAATCAATGGCTCATATGAACTTTGTCAAAGTAAATTCATCTCTCACCTTCGCACGATTGAACATTGAGTAGAAGGTTGCAACTTCATAAACACGAATAGGAGCAACTTCAACAACTCTTGCCACCTTTGTCATCCAAAATATAGTCAGAAATACGAGCAACTTGGTAAGTACTGATTTGCTACGTGATCACATTCATGAATAGACATAAATAATCAAAGGAAACAATTGTTGTAGTATGAGTACCTCAATAGATCATTGGAGAAACAAAATACAGGTAAAAGATTGTAGTAAAATAGCTCAACTAACATAGGGAAAACAACCAGATTCAACATGACAAACCATTATTACATTGAATGTTATCTAATATGCAACAGTACAGTTTTCAATAAAGTCACCTCAAATCGGTTTCTGTTTTCTAATTTTATAGGATGTCCTAATTTTGACTGAGAGCAATCAACAACAACACAAAATCAACATTGTTTTGAATACAGAAGCAGCATTTGACATGTGAACCTATTTAACGGAAATTAAATGTAGCTTCATTTTTATTCACGACATATACATCTATAATTTTACACTTTCTCCACAGAAAAAACAGGTTTTGTCAATCAAAACTAGTGCAAGATGTTATCCCACAGCTCATGGCTACATACTTCGTTCATGGCTGAAACAGGCAGCCATCCTCCATGTTGTTGTTGTGCAAGATCCAGCAAGGGAATGACCGCAGATTGCTTGTAGTTTGATGGATAATGAGATAATATTTCCTTCACCTATGCATAAAGCAAACGAATCTTAAGATGATATGTTGTCACTTAAAGACCCACAAAAGATAGACTGCAGGCTAAGTCTATCTTTTGAAAAACTGTTTTTCAAACTAGATTTCGCCAGTCCATCAGAACTCAAACCGAAACTCTAGGCCGCATGGGACTACAAACAGTTAATAAGACGAACCTTTATAAATCACACTTAAAAGGGTGCAGGGATCAAAATTTAATTTTAGTTCTTAACTAACAAAATTGATTAAATTCTTTGTCCTCTAAAATGAAAATCAAACATACTACCCTAATCCTCCTCAAGTTGTCACATCATTTGTTGTCCAGTAATTTGGACACATTCTCAGACCAGCTTACAAATGCAAATAGGCATATTAAGTGATAATAGTATAATACACTTTTAATCACCCAACTAACATAATTAATTTCATAAACAGAGTAGGCAGGCAGTTCAAAAAGAATACATTTAAAAGATAAATAAAGGGAAAATGAAGAGTAATCATTCAATATTTTTTTAAAAAAACAAATGTAGCTAACCTTTGTTTTGTTAGGTTCAGAGAATTGCCATGGAAGGTCTGGATTATTATCAGGCGCGTCCAGGTGCTTCACAAGTAGATTAGCAAATTAGAAAGCCAATGAAATGCAATTAATTTATTCTATCATAAACGAAATAAAATCGTTAAGAGAAACGAATTTCACAAAATCTCAACTTACATAATTTAGGGCAGTGGAAAATGATCGAGAGGTCTGGAGAAGAAACCGATAGAATTGAAATTAAAATTAAAAGGATAGAAAACAGGAGAGAATAAATCGGAGATTGAGAGTGAGAATGAACCTGAGGGATTTGACCAAAAACTTGACGGATCTCTCGGAGGCGTAGAGAGGCGAGCCGTCCCAGCATTTTCCTTCCTTGTGAATTTCAATCGAATTTCAATTTTTCCGAAGCTAAACCGGTTGTGATTTATTCAACGGTGAACAACACTGACTCTCACTCTCAGGTGAGGCTTCTACTTTCTACCTTCTTTAGAGGAGTGCACAGGTGCCTTGTTCGCGTGTCGTCCACAAGGCCCATCAATGATGTTGGGCTACTCTCAAATGTACCTCAAACGCTTCTCAAAATCTTTCGTGAACTAAAAGTCTGTTTGCCTAATCTGATCGGTCCAGAAACAAAGCCCAATTAAATTAAATATTGGGCCAATCGTGTGGGTCAAGATTGACTCAGAATACGAAGCAGATCAAGGCCATTCCAACTGGAACTCCACAAAATGTTCGTGGGTGTAATCACTTGCCCACCAAAAAAATATCTTCTAAAAAATCAAAATTAAAAAAATAGGTGAAAATACAAGGTGAATTAAATGTAATAAACATGTGTGGGGTAATTCGTAAACATCATTCAGTTTCCCTATAATTTTTTCACTGCGCATTTAATTACTCAAACTGAAAAGAGAGATAAATCATACAAGTAGTTAAAATTTTGTGATACTCTTAAAACTAAATTCTGAAACCAAAACCAAAAAAAAACAAATTGATAAACTCCAGCTAATTGTTTAAACTTTAAGCCGATATTTTGGCAGCGATCTTAAACAAGCTTCTGAGGTCAGACATCTCTGCTCTTTCTCCATCGCATTAATTCTAAATAGTGATGGTTTAGGAAGCCATTTTAAAGTTTGCTACATTCCAGCAACGATGGTCGGCGAAAATCATAGGCCAGTGTCAAGCATTGAATTTCTTAACATTGTTCAATCTCCATTTCGGCTTCAATTGTAGTAAAACTGTAAAAAAAAGGAAAGGATAAACTGATTTTCATCATTCTAAATTTGTTAAAAGAAGAAAGATGCACATAATGATTGCCCATTCAGTCTAACATTCAAGATTCAGTGAGTTGAGGAAGAAAAGTGGTAAATAAACACAAATATTGTTAGCACTTCATGAAAATGATTAATTTATAGTTCCTATGACTCATTGTCATGATATTACTATAAATTAATTGTAGAAAATTTATCTACACATCTCTCTGATTCTTCTCCTTAATTGGTGCTGACTACTGTTGAATCATATTGAGAAGCCTTGCATTTCCAAGAAATTAAGATGTCACTACTCACAAATGTCATGCTATTAAAATCCAATCATTATTCTTTTTATAAGTATGTGGGAGTTGTAAGAAACTTTGAGTTAATCACAATTTCAAAGGGACTAATCCCTATCAGCCTGCACTTTTTTTTTTTTTTCCTTTCCTTTAATTTCTGTGTAATAAGAGGCGAATCAAACTTTTTCAGCTGTTTGATAGGAATGGCAGTTAAACATGGTTGTCATCCTTTGATGCAGAAGGACTATTCGTTCCAATTAATCCTAAGTTCCCAACTGACTCTTGTTTATCAAAGTTGAAACCAAGTTCATTTATTTACGGTCTGGACACCGACTGTTCGTGGCCATATACTACTAACAAATGAGAATTTTACACTTAAAACTAGATCAAGTGATCTGTTGCAATCAACCAATTCATTTTTTTTCCCAGCTATTGCATGATGGCGACGGTCAAAACACGGTATAGATTTGTCATTGATCATAGTAAATGGAAACTGGGAAAGCAAACAAAGATAAATTAACAATTTTAGGATTGAAGAAATTAAAAATATACTTATACTGTACTACAAAACGATATATATTCTTGCTTAGAGAGTCTGTACATTTCACACATGTATATTCTTCAAATTACAAGTTCTCCAAAAGATTAATTTGTAAGGAAAAAAAGAGAGTAGCTAATACATCTCTTCATTAATTTGTACAGATAAAATTGGAGCTTCAAATTGGTCATATTTCATGCACCATGGACTAGAAAAGGCTCAGAATCAGCAGCCATAAATCTCGATGCCTGATCTGATGAACGGATCTGCATGTGTTAGATATTATCGTCTCTTATAGCTTGAATGGAAGCAAGAACAGGAGTAGTATATCTCGGCTAACCCAAGCTTTGGTTGGTTCATGGTTGGAGTAGTGTTGGAGGAGATGATGGAGATTGAAGGAGGGGCCGTTTAATTTACCGATTCCATGCATGAGAGATGAGAGAAAACTTAAACAAGTCTTTTCTTCTTGGATTAAAAACTTTGAAAGTAATTGCACCATCATAGTAGTATTACAAACATCCTAAGCCTTTAGCTTCAGATCCTTTCATGATTCTGAGCCTTCTGCAAGAAGTGATAAACATATCCCATGGAACATCTCCAACTAGCATCCAATCACCGTCCTTGTCTTCGTATGTTGGTGAATACTCAGATCCATTGTATCCTTCCCTTTCTGAATACATTCCTGATAATACACGCACGCACCAATTAATATATGTATAAGAGCCATGCATTCAATTTCAATTTTCAACCAATAAACTAAACCCCAAACAAGTTTTGGAATATTAAAGAAGGGATCATCTTAGTAGTTCTCTTACCTATGGTGCACTTGAACATGGACTCCAGGGCCTTGAGCAGCTCAGGATAACTCTTGTACGTTCTGAGATCTATCTTCCTAAGGTAAGGAGCTCCATCCATGCTCACTTTTACGTACATCCCTGAAATGTCACCACTACTCTCGGCTTTCTTTTGCTGGAAAACATTCTTCCTGTAGGATCTGACTGGTGGCCATCCCACTACTTGCGCCCTGAATTACACATTACAATGTTCAGATAAATACAGGGCACAACAATTTTCATTTTCTTTCTTAGGTAAAATATAACATGCATATGAATAATGATATAGTACTCACTTGGGAGCCGGCAGGGCAGAGTCTTGGTCGCCCTTTTCAGAGGAATTATCCATCTCTGATAAAGATCTCTTGTTATTACTGATTTTGACGAGGGCAGAATCAGACGATTCACGTTTCTCCTGTTCCTGATCTGTTCCGGGCAATCCTAATCTCAGCTCAGTTGCCTTGAGATTAAGCTCATTCTTGTAAGCAGCTGCCTTTCCAATGATGTCCATTTTTTTTAGTTTAAGCTTGTTTCGTTGCACAAAATTGAAGAAAAAAAGGATTTGTGTACCTTTAAAAACTAAAGGGTTGCGAAAATTCAGAGGAAGTTGGGTCTGAGTTCCGGCTAAGAATGAGCGGTGGAAATATTAATAATTATGGGAAAGCTGCAAGTTGCGTTGTGAGAAATGGAGAAGAAGGAGAGGAAGTTTTATACAGAGAAGATGATTAAGGTGAGACAATATCTAGGTGAGTTATTCTGTGTGTGCATGAATTACATGACACGATCACTGACCATCCCACACGCTTTCCTAACTACGCCTTCATAAATGACCAATCACGTGCTTGTGTGTGTCATGGAACGCGTTTATTGATCCTCTTTCCATTTTTTGTGGGACAATCAATTTTTAATACGACTCAACAGCTCCGCGTGTCGGTCACATGAGCAGCACGTTTGGGTCTTCTGTACTAAAACCGGGGAACAATGAAGGGACAACCCCAACCGCCAGACTTGAAGGCTGTGGTCCAACGATCGACCGACGGCCAAGATTCTTTCATTGATTTTAATTTACTTAGTGAAATCAGGGGCGTTGGATCGAGGAGGACAGCAACAGCCCATGTGAAGTGGGTCTAACAGTGTCGGTTGCTGAGTTTGGCACATTGGTTTTGATTAGTGGGGTCTATTTCTTCAAATTGATTGCGTTTTCTCATTTCTGTGTGAATTGACGCTCACTTTGAGATAAGAGAGTCATTCATAGATATGTGGAAGATGATGGTTTGATGGCCAGCTCATCACTCATGCATTATAATCCTCTAACCAACTTCTCTTCACTACAGATTTTTCTTTTTTCTTCTTGTCAATGTTATTTTAAAAGAGTTGAGATTTGAGAAGAAATCGTTCAAAAGGAAAAGGCCATATTATATTTTCAATATGGTCAATTTTTGCATCTTACCAATGTAGTTTACATATGCTTAGGTCGTTAGGAGTTAGGAGTCGGATACGGGTGAATTTGTTGAGTACGAGACTTCACTTCAATTACCCTCCAAACAGAACACATCTTTATTGTCAGTGACTGACTCTCAGTGGAATGGAACTGCGGTCAACCATCTCTCTATTTCTATCATGGAGCCGCAGAATTATAAAACACAAGTGCCAGTGGGAGTGGGGTTTCTATTCTTCCAAATTAACTCATTAATGGAGCATTAAAAACCTTTTTTTTTATTATTATTAAATTAGAAGAAGTTTTAACCAAAACCCTACATCTAACCGTTTTTTGAATTAGACATATGGTCAACAATGTAGAGATATATTTTCCTATGAGAAAAACTCCGATAAAATAGTTTTATATATAAGACTGAGTTAATAACATTTCATATGTAAACCTAATTTGCATGAATTTTTCCTCTTTTTCTGTAAATAAATCAAAATATATTGCACCGCTCATTCTGGTCCACGAATGTATAGTACAGCATATAACATGCAAATGAATGTGAATATGAAATTTGGATGAGGAACAAATTAAGACCATCCAAATTTATTTGAAATTGACTGCCATATATCACTCAAACATAATAATGATAAATACGGTCCAGCAATAGATTTTATATATAAAACCCAAACATTTTAAAAAGAGTGGGTTAAATGTTCTGCCTCCGACTATTTTTGCATGATTATTATATAACTCACTCGCGCATAAGTGCATAACTATTCCATTTATTGATCAAGGGGAGTATCAAAGGTTTTTTCATGCATTTTTCACATTATCTTACGTCACCATTGACATAATAAGCAATTGACTAAAAACTAATTGTCATACCTTCCCTGAGGTTTATAACAATTGCAGAATTTACCCTCGTTTATTTTGATGTTTCTATAATAATTTTACTCCACGCCAAGCTAATGTGACACTAATTAAAAAGGGATATTTTAAGACAATTCCAGGAGCCTCCCATCAGATTTCAAAAATTATGCTTACGTTCCTTAACTTGATGTTTCTATAACAATTTTAGTCCACAAAAACTTGATATGACATTAACATGCAGTTTTGTTTCCCAACTTTCCCTTATAATAGTTCACATAAAATTGTTTAATTGGAATAACGAGTTCTGAATACAACAAAATTTCGAAGATACAAAATCTGATTTTGGTATTTTTTTTAATATCTTTTATTTGATTTTGTTTTTATTTTCACAATGAGAGAAATTACAAGTTATCTTTATTTATATTTACACTTTGAGTGTGGAACAAATAAACAATCACAATATCCTTTTTTTAATTTTAGAATTGTGTTGGCACTACTTTGAATGATATCACTTGAGATCGTTTGTTTCATTCTATGTTTCAATTTATAAATACACGCCACTTATCTTTAACTAAAATTTTGTCAAATGATTAGTGAATCTTAAGGAATAAGCGTTAAATAAGTGACGTGTGTTTATGGATTGAAACAAAAAAAAAAATTATAACAGAAGGTTTATTAGGGAAATATACACGCCTAACTTTTGTGAGTGAGAGACAACAAAAAATATTAAATGTAAACTTTTTTCGATATTAAATGTATATTTTCCAATTTTACATGATCTATAGTAGTTTGTTTATGTAATGATATGGAAGGAAGGCCCCTTAACTTTTATGAATGACAAGCAAAAAGTTAAAATTTTGTTTTAATATTATATATATTTTTATGTTATAAATAAATTTAATAACGCTCACTTAAATGGGACATGAGATCCAATCTAAGTAGAAATAATGATAAAAATCAACTTTTATGTCAAAATTTAATTATACCTAAAGCTATAAAATAAGCACATATGGGTCATGTATGAGTAAATTGGGAACAAATTATGTATGACTTAAAATAAAATTTTATATCAAGTCAAGTAAACTGGCCAGACTGAATTTGATAATTAAACTTCTAAAGAAGGGAGATAAGTGTATGAATTTTCAAACCTGATGGTAGGTCCCTGCAACTGTCATAAACTGTTGGCAAATCTTGCCTTCTTTTAGTGATTGATTTATTGCACTAAAAAGCTTGAAGTTTTATTAAGGCAATGTAATAAAAATTATAAAGTGATTAGAGAATAACCTCAAATATAGAAATTGATGGAGGAATTGAATTTATTACGCACGATCTTTAAATGCTCCAAAAATTAGGTTGCACCACCATTAACTATCATGCACGTATTTTCTTTCCATTATACTTTATATGAATTGAAATTGAAATGGGAATGGATGATAAAAATATTTTAGTTAGACTTTAATTTGAGGTTCTCTTTGTTATTTGTCGATTATGTTACACCATGCAATCCATTCATGCATGACCATTTTGTTATTTGTGGTCACAAAATTAATTGTAGACATTGATGAAGACCCAAACCGAATTAGATTAGGACTGCAAAGAGGATTAGAATTTTTAGAATCTTAAATGCATCATTATACACCACTAATTACACTAATGTGGAGACTGGAGTGCCAAGCAGCAATGCATTGGAGTATTTTATAGTATATGCATCGATTTCTATAAAATCGACTTCTGGAAAACTGGAATTTTCTCGTTTGCTCCGTGAACGCGATGTGCAATAAAGATTTGCAAAACCAAGGGATTTTCGTGACTTGCAACTTGTCATGGATTTCCTACAAAATCGACTTCTCTCTGCAGAATTAAGTTTGTGACACAAGTGACCGGTGATGGTCAAAATCTTGTTTCTGCTGCCCTCACTTGAATAAGCAATACCACACAGACACAGGCTAAATGTACGGATATATACAAAAATCTCAGCATACATGAATCTGTTAATTGGTCAAACCGCCAACGTTGAAGTTAAGCATCCCGCAGGCAGAAATGAACATAATAACGGCAGATTCTGTATCCATCTGTTGTCAATATTTATTTGGTTATAGCGATTAATATGTTTGTATACGATGTATATATAGTAGTCTGCCCTGTACAATCGTGAATAAATATTAAAGCCAAAGTGCATTGCATGCAAAACATTGATTTTTCATCGTCTGCAACGTACACATTAATGTATTAAATGAAGGGAAATTAACCTTGCTAATTCTCTCGTCAGTCCTGCATCAGTGATCAATGGTGCCAATATCAATTGATATTGTTAGGTAGACATTGCTCAGCTTTACTATTATTTATTTGGTGATGATGATGATGATGAAACCGCCCTGTTAATCTGGAGATACTGCCACATTAATTACATTTACATAGCGAACAATCTGCACTGGTTTGCCATGTTCATATCTGGCAACCAAAAAATAAGCAACAAAAATTAGGATTTTAGAAAGCAAAACAGAGTATACTAACATTGGACTTGGACAAGATAAGGTGATCAATTTCAATTTCGCTGCCCGGCATTGCCTTGTGATCCCAACTGGATTCATCGTGATCTAGGGGTTGAATTCTTTGCAAAAACTTGCTAGCAGAGCAAGGACCACGGCAACAGGCAAAAGGGTCCACAACTTAAATTGTATTTCATCGATCTAGAGAGCTTGAAAAATTTTCGGGGTTTGTTTGTACATCCATCCTTGGTTGTATCATCATCATGGCAGTTCCAGATCCAGAGTACCAGTACCAGTACTTCTCTTCTGTCATGCATCCGTGCCACCTATACACACCTCATCCGTAATGAGGATCTGTACGAATGCATGTCCTACTCCCAAAAAGTGATTCAGAAGTTAGCTCCACCTCATTTATTTTTGTATATACCAGTATCATTTTCAACTTAAACGCTTTTGTATCAATTTTGTGTATCATTTAAATGTATCATTTTATAAGATTTTTCAACGGTATCGTATCTTCTGTATTAATTTTGTGTATCACTTCTGTGTATCAATTTATAAGATTTTAACACGTGTATTTAACACTTATTTTTTACCGTTCACCAATCACTGGATAAGACTAAAAGTACGTAATGTCATATTTATAGATACCGATACATTAAATGATACATAATATAGAACGTCATTTTCAACATGCAATATCTGAGAATTACTTCTTACGATTCCAATGATAAAAGCATCCATCTCTTAGTATTTTACTGAAATATACAACTGAGCTACTATAAACCTATAATAAATGGAGAAAAGCATTTAAGCAAACCATCAAATATACTTTACTTTTTATCGGATCTCCCTGTAATAAAAATGGTGTTTGGCATCGATCGGGGGCACGGCCAAAAGGCAAACAGGCCATGAGGGTTTCTACTTTTTTGTCTGCACAAGTTTGTACTTGGATTATATTCGTGTCTTCCATAGTCATCGCACGTCAAAATCAGGGAAAGAAGTACACACGTGTGCCATAATAAACCTTGATAAATTAAGGTGGGCCTAACCACACGTGGAATTGGGTTATAACTTGGACTATAGCTGTGCAACTATGGCCCATTGCGGCTGAAGATGTCTTTAATAGCTTTGGATGAACATGAGAAACTATGGAATTATGGAAGATTGGAACTTTGGAAGTCGTCTCCGGGGTCTCTTGCCCTTGTTTTCTTCTCTTTCCGCATTAATTTCTTGTTGGCCTAAGGTCGCGCCATCGCCATCTTTAATGCCGTTTGGGTTGTCTATTTCTTTCAATTTTAAAACCTCGTGCAACTTTTGTACAAATCTTTAATTATCATTTTTATGAGTAAATTTTGGTTATCACATTGTCTCAAGTAGGAAATTAATAAGGGAAACACCAAAATTCCAATGTAGGGAATCTCAAGTGTTTAGTTTACTTCATAAAAACTTATAATCCACATATTACGGTAAAATAAAAGTTTAAAATTTTTTAAGTGTCATGATTTCTTTTTAAAAAAAATTATAGGTATACTCTATTTATTTGGTTCCCAACTTAATGAGAAATAAATAAACTATTAAATTATGACAAAAAAATAAATATAATCATTTATAACTTTGAATTTTTAATAAAAAAAATTGTGATTTTTGAAAACTATGCATGGTGTTCTTAATTGTATGTTCTTTATTCCAAACTCAATAAAAAAAAAAACCAATATATTGTGACAAAAAATAAAAAAGTAAAAATTTTGAAAAATTTTAGTTATGAGTCGATTTTCTAAAAAAAACTACATTATACATTTTAATAGTATTTTATTTCCTACTCAATAAGAAACATGTAAATTAGTGAATGATATAAACAAAAAATATATCAATTACAGCAAAAAAGTAAAAAAGTAAAAAAATAAGAAGAAAAATCATGTCAATTGCTTTGAACTTTAAACTATTCTAGTATATAGAAAAGGCAATACACAAGTCATTTAAATTAAGAACAACATTGTCTGGTTACGAAAACGAACGGAGGGTCCCCTGCCGCGACTTTGAGGGAAAACTTTTGTATTTTATTAGCAAATAAAAATTATTTTACCACTATCCTCTCTAGCCCAATCCTATTGTAACTTTCTATCTAAACGGCCAAAGAAATCTCTGTATTTTTTTTTCCCAAAGCGATCTTAATTTCATTTTTTTGAGAAAAAAAGACAATTACTCAATTAATTAATTGATAATCATGTTGAATCATGTTCAGTAGCCAACAAGGAAAGTTCCAACCTTTTACAAGCAAATTGAGCTAATACATGATAAGACGAGTTATATTTCTCATCAATGTAAGAGAAATCACACCCCTCAAACAATTCACTAAGCAAAATTGTTTTAATTTTTATTAATTTTCACTTTCTAAGTAGTTGAAGTCGATTCTTTTAAGATACATGTGACCATGTGTGTACAAAAAATTTGAAACAGCGACAACAAGGAAAAATTTGATAACATGTACTATTTGCTGCAGCTTCAAAGCTAGTACTACAAATGCATGCATTTCTTCATTGAACGAATACAAAGATCATGAATTTTTTAAATGGTTACTGTTTTTTTTTTTTTGGGTCAAATGTAGACCAATTCATTGGATTACTATTTGTTAAAGATAGTTAGTGCGCTTGTTAACAGACATTTTGACATAATAACAATTTAAACCACGGTCCATCAAAGGATTAATCGAAAATAGGCTATCCATCCATGAATGCATGCATGATTAATGTGAGGAATGTTGATTGGATTTTACTAAGATCCTATGATTCTAGACAGCCCCATTGAATTAATGGAATATTAGCACACTAGCTGCTGAGACTTCTATATATATATATAGTTGAATTGTAAATGTGTAACAGTGTAAGTCATCCACATGTCCACCGCAACAGTTGCATTTGCATGCACACAAATCTTAGTGAGGTTCCATCGACAAATATAGACAATACATTGTGTGTTTAGTAATTAATAATTAGGCTTTATTTTAATGTTGCATGTTGTTTAATTTGTTTAACGTACCATATATATATGGAAATATATATATATATATATTTTTTGCTCAAACTAATTTATATATATGGAAATATATACTATTTATTGGTTAAAAGAATCTGTTTCTGTTTCTTGACCTTTAAATAATATATATATATATATATATGGTGGTGTCTTGTCTAAGATGGATCCTGAGTCCTGACGCACAGATCAGGGTCTAAACAATTAATTTTACTGACAATAGGTTAAAACTTAAATGCACCATCATGCATGCATGTATTTTTATATTCAGAAGCAGCACCCCAAAACAACCCTGTACATCCAATACTTTAATTTCCTTTTCTTTTTTTTTTTCTATGCTTTTTGTTTTGTACATAATATGGTAATATTATGGTTAGTAGTAGCCCTCATTGCATGGATACAAAAGTCCTACATTAATTAATTGATTCCTAGTATGCTTTGTATTATTTAGTCTAAAACTGCAATTCCGTATGGTTAATATTAAGAATAACCATATTATTTCCCCTAATTAGGGAGGATTTCCTAAAACCCCAAGAACTGGTTTGGTTGAGTTGAGTTTTCATTCCGTGATTTTGGAGATTGAAGTGTATAGTTCATATTACCATTATGATCATTATGTTCAGGGGCACTACTTGCATGCATGGTTGGTTGCATAATTTCTCAAATCCATCTGGAAGTTGGGAACTTATCGTCAACGCAATTTCGCAAGTAGCATATATAGTCATGAATGTGTCAGTCGTATATGTCTGCAATTCAGATTCTGAAGCAAATGCATAAGAGCATGAAAAACATACACAATGAGTTTTAAACATTACAAAACAGACAATGGTGTCTTTTATTTCAAATTTCCGGTTGATCCAAGCAAATAAGAAAGGAATCTAGAGATGATCATAGAGCTTTTAGGAAGATTTTTCTTTGGATGAGTCTATATTGGATACGACAAATCCTCAACAATCCATCGGATCCGTTCCTAATTTAACTATCTGCATATGTATGTTTGAGAGAATTATCAACAATAACCAATTATATATATATATATAGACATATACATAGGTTGTAGAATGATTTCGAAATTGTGCGTGGACTTACGTTTGCTCTCAAAACATTATGGCCTCTCTCGATCAATATAATTATCTCACTGAAAACAAAATTCAGTAGCTGCATGGAAATTCAAAAAATCTTATTTGCTTAATCACTATCAAGACCCATTCTGATTTCTAACTAAAATGGAGATTTCTTCATGTCATCATCTAAGATAGAGCATATAGTCAAAACATATTTATCACGTTTAGGACTGCAGAAATATCATAAACAAATACAAAATCAACCGTGAAGCAAATCAAATTACTAAAATGCAATCCAGCTGGTTAATTTGGTTAGGATTGAAGAAATATCATAACTAATAAATACAAAAAAATGAACTCGAGCAAATTAAATTAAATTAAATGCTTCTTTAAATCATAGGGTCAGAGAACTTTTAACCTCAAGAATCCAAAAATCCAACTACTCCTTTATAGTACTGTAAGTCGTTCTCTCTCTGGATGGATTCTTACACATATACATTATCACCATAATTATAATGAGAGGCATGAGCATCCCTTTTAGCAACATTAATGGAGATCCTTATACATAATGAAAACTTAGAAAGATAGTACTATTTGTATTAATTATTTAAGACATACAAATACAACCCAAACACGCTCCTTAATCCTCAATCCTTTCTGCGTCTATCACTCCCTTTATATATATATATATATATATATATATTGCTACTATTACCTTCTCTCCACACACACGTCCTTTTAGTGACATTATTACCTCTTTCATTTCTTTCTTACATTAGATCAAAAAGAAGTAAAAAGCAGTATGATCCCAGAATAAGGAAGTGAACGTAGTAGGTGTGACGTGAGGGAGGCTTTAAGAAATTGATCATGGAAGACTGGAATTCCAAAATGGAGTTTGAGGAGACTGAGTTGCGGCTATGCTTGCCTGGTGGTGGTGGAGGTCGTCCTGGAGATGGAGGAGAAGTAGAGGAAGAGAATAATAATAAAGAAACTAATGCTAATGGAAAAAGGAGCTGTCCACATACTAGTATGGTTGATTTAAAGCTCAAGTTAGCATCCAACGAGGCCACTACTACTAACGTTAATATTCCCAAACAGAAAGAGCTTCTTTTCGCTTCCAATCAGCCAGCAGTACTCAAATTATCTCCAGCCAAGTGAGTCATTCATTACTTTTACCAATCTTTTTTTTCTTTTAAATCTTCTCATATATATAATTAGGTTGACGATCAAGGTAGATTCATTGAATGATCTGTTGAATGCTTTGATTTTATATCCTCATATTCTCTGTTTTGATTTGGGTTTGATGATTTCCGGGGTTTGTTGTGGTGACGAGGAAGGTGGAATGTGGAATATTGATCCTGTAAGAGGAGTCGAATTCTGGTTAACAGAAAAGAACTCTTGACGGCCATAATTTTAATGCATGCATCATTATTTTCTTCATATTGGTCTTGCATGGAAGTTAGATAAAAGCACAAATTAACTGATCAAGACGGAAAATTCTTAATGACAAAATTGATAGGGCACAAGTGGTGGGTTGGCCGCCAGTGCAGTCATTCCGAAAGAACAAGCTAGCAGTAGCAGTCGAAAAAAGCAGCCTTGAGGGAAGTGATAAGGTCAGTGCAGCACTAGTGAAGGTTAGCATGGAAGGTGCACCTTACCTTCGCAAGGTGGACTTGAAAATGTACAAGAATTACCGAGAGCTCTCTGATGCGTTAGCCAACAAGTTTCATTCCTTCGCTGCTGCTGGTAATACTATTCGATCGAGTATTCCTAAATAATACAACTATTATTACTGTGTGCATGTGAGAATATTTCTGTATATATATACTATTGATCTAGGTCAATGCGAATCCCAAGGAATGATGAATTTCATTAACGAGAGCAAGCTTAACAATCTTTCGAATAGTTCTGATTATGTTCCAACCTACGAAGACAAGGATGGCGATTGGATGGTCGTGGGCGACGTCCCATGGGAGTAAGTGCCTATCTCTCAGTCCTCTATATTAATCTCTGCATGCTGCTGTGCTGAATCTTTTATTTCTTTCATTTGAATCCTTTAATATATATACCATATCCATATGGTGTTTATATACTTGTACTGAGAATGTTGATTCAATTATATATAATGCATGTTCATCAACCAGGATGTTCGTTGCATCATGCAAACGTCTGCGCATTATGAAAGGAGCAGAGGCAATAGGACTCGGTTAGTACTCGGAATAAATTTTGAGATCTGTGGATTAATTAAGTTTAATGAATTTGGCAAAAGAAATCATAGGCAGCTTCCTTGTTGTTTATACTGCTTTTAATTGATAAGCGCAGCTCCAAGAGCCCTGCAGGCAGAATGCAAGAACTCACAGAAGAAGCTGAACATGTAGTTATTAATTCCACAGCTAGCCCTGCTCTTTTGATCTTTTTAGTTATGCATCGCCGTCGTTGCAGATCGAAGAAGACCGACGGCATAAGTAATGGGTTGTGTCTGTATCATCATAATTCATGGGTTTGTAATGCAGTCATAATACATACTGTTAAGTACGTACGTATCTTAATGCGAGTTGTAATGAACAGATGCATGTTCTATGGATGCTTTATTTGGGTTGCTTTTTTAATACTTTCCTAGTAATATTAGGACTTGTCTATACATTGATTGAATGTAGACCATACATAGTGTCTTTACTCTCCAATATCAATTATTGGATTCTGTATGCCTGCAGTCTGCATGTCAATATGTCATACCATCCATTTACCATTAATTTCCTTAATACTGCTGTTATTTATTCCATATAGGATTTCATATTTTACGTGGTCAACGTAAATGGCAGAATAATGAATGTTTTTATTGAAGCAGAGGCATAAGAAGGGAAAGGGCAGCATCATGTGCACTTGAATATGCCATTTATTCCCTGCCCATTTGGCCTGATTCAACTTTTACCAAAAGCAACCAAGTCTATTACTAGTGTACTCGATACTAGATTTCATGCATGCTTTTTCATGGAAAGTTTTTTTTTGCGTTTTACTTTCTACTTAATGCTGTGTTTCTTGTTCCTACCCCCACCAAGAAAAAATAAAAAAATTTCGTCGATATCTCCCAACAGCAAATTAAAGATCGTTTTTCAACCATGCACTTATTTGATTACTGACCACATATCTCTTTCTACATGGCGACAAACCTTGTGGAGGAAAAATTCCAGGTTCCACCTCAAACGTTATGATATTGTTTTCATATCATCTGTCGATGTTGATTGTAATGCTCATCCATATATCCACCTGTCCCTTGACGCAAAGAGAGCTCATTTCAGATTTTAAGAATAAATCGTAACAACAAATATTTACCTTAAGGAGAGAAATCTAGAAACCAACATCATCCCCAGAAATTCTATACCCAAGATGAAAACAAGAGAGCTAGTGACACAAGTTTAATCCACAAGAAAAACTCGCAGCATCTTTCTTGGCATTTTGAGAAGAAAACTCAGATTTATGAGCTTATCCAGCTCAAATTAATGGCACAGCCACACGGGAACAGCATCTTGGTGAAGTGCTCACTCATTTTTATTAATTTATTTAAGCCTTAAATAGACTTGACAAACCAGTAATTCTTTATCACGTTTGTCTTCCTGCAATCTTCAGAACTATTCACCGCCCTTCAAATGCACCGCACTAAGCAACATTGAAAGATTTTGCCCCGTAAAAAGTTTTACAAGTCCGCCAAGGGATATTATTAACTTCATTTACTCCTGTTTGAGGCATGGATCACCTTGAAAGGTCAACTGACTTCACTATCAAATCAGCATTCTTCTTTGATTTCATAATCAACTCAGCATTAGGCCGATCATTGTAATCTATCTACACCAAAATTTAGTATAGCAGCACAGTTCAGTACGAAGAATTGAACAAAAGTTCAAACATATTGAATTACTTACCCGCCATTTAGCAACATCAGGCAGCTTTCCTACACAGAGCAAAATGTTAAAATTAGTAAATAGGTCCATATTCAGAGTAATCATTTTCAGCTAAAGGCTTCGTTGACATATTTCAGCCAAAAGAGATGGGCTTAACCAAGATTTAACTTCTCAAAAAGAAAGGGAAAAGTAGAGAACCTGTTGATATATGTCTCTTTAAGACCCGCTGCATTGCTATCTCGATGTCTACATCAACGAACCTTTGGAATGCATAGGAAAGTGAAGTTATTTCGTATAATTCCAGAAAGTTAAATGTGTGACAGAAAACATTGAATATGATGCGGCGATGAAATATGAAAAGATCTAACATTTTCTGACAGTGTTATGAGATTATAGAGAGATCTGGGATTTTCCAATAGTAGTTCCTTAATTACCCGCACAAGCTAAATTTCAGAGATTATTAAGCCGTGGGTGTTGGGTTGGGGAACTTAGGTGTGAAAACCGAATCCATTAGGGGAGAATATAGACACAATCTTTCTTCAAAAATCTAGGTAACAGAAAATATGGCTCTAGCACAGTACCACTTCTCATCAAATATGGTTGATACATCCTTCCATACCCCCTCTTCTAATAGCAAATAGTTACCTTCAACTATGACGATTTTGTGCCTGCAGAAAGAGACAAGGAGTGGCATGTCATTGACAATGTGTAGTAGTAAAACCCTTCTAGTGTTTGATGACACATATTGCAGCAACTAGCTAGCCTCATGCTAGAATTGCATTGCATGTTCATACAGGCTTAGTGAAGATGAAAGCAAATAAGTAGATCTGAAAGTAAATTATATCTAGTGCAGACTTGCACATCACTTGAAAAAATGTTGAAATTATGTCACTAGAGAAATGTTAAACAAGTATATATAACAGAGGAGGGCAAGTAAATACTGCTCCATTCTGGCTTGCGAGTCATGTACTTGAAAATGATATGTATGCAAAGTACAACAGAATTCCTATACAAAAATAATAAATTCACCTAACATCAATAAAGATGTCATCTTCAACAGGATCACCAACTCCATGGTCAAAAGATGGAGCATAGACAGATCCCTGAGGAAACAGCAAAAACAAGTAAACAAAATGCACACTAAAGTCAAACATAAACACAAGGCAGTAACAAAGAGTTATGTCCCTATATTTTGACGAGGTAAAAAATACTGCATGTATGCTTGATATTGAATTTCTATTTACCTGATCTCTCAAAGTCTTGAGACATCTTAGAAGCTGTTCTGGATCAAAGGTCCATGGAGCTGAATAACCAATAAACAGATAGATGATTTCATGAACCAAAATTTATAAGTACTGTAGGTCATTTTACTAATGTTAAAGACAAAATCTAAAACAGGAAAAGAGAATCCTTCTTCCACTCAGAAATTGTCATCCTCTTTCAATCGTCAAAGTCAAAATTGCATACACTGTGACCAAAATCATTTCATTTCAGAAAGATGTTCAAGAATATTTCAATTTTAACTCCATCTCTGTAACATAGAAAGGCTTTTTATTTTTTTCAGACTTTAGCTAGTCTATGTAGTTTTCTGCATGACATCACTTTTGTAGGTAGATTATTTTTCTTATAAAAACCGAAGTTCATATGACAATATTTCCTGAAATTATTTTAATAATTTAAAATTTTCAACATGAACCCAAAATTTGGCCCACCTAACGAGCTGCAGTGACAGATCAAAAACAATATTATGATAAGAGTACAACATTAAATGAAACACGAAGCATGGAGACGGCTTTAGTATCCACATCAATTCCAAAAACTTCCGTTTGTAACAAAGTTTACATCCTTTCCACATAAACTTCAGCTTCATGTGAGAGAATGAACCTTACCGCCCCTTCTGGCATGAGCTTCCTCTGAATCCTACCAAGTTAGATGATTAAACAGAATCAGAATTCACTAAGTTGTTGCCAACAATTATTATCTACTTGCTATACATAATAAATAAGGACAGATGCCCTGAAGAATATAACTGATGTAAAAGTTTCATTTTTACAAAATTATAGCTCCTTATATAGGAATCCAAAGGAAAGGGTAGAATTCTTGTTTGTCTTGTTTACATAACATTCATTTCATCGGAACAGAGGGTATGGAGGAAGAAGTAGCAAAACTTTTAATGAGAAAGCCAATATGCATAACTATGCCGAACAAAAATGATACTAATCATGCATAAAGAATTATTGAATTTCGACCTCCATTGCATCAAGCTGGTGGCGGTAAAGGTGGAATCCATCCATGGGAAGAACAATAGAAACCTCTGATGGCTCAACTTGAGAATCAAAGCCAATGGATTTTTGAACCCATAACTTGTTGATACGCTGAGCCACCTCATGCGCAATAGTACTTTTCCCAGCACCAGGTGGACCAGCCAAACCAACAATATGCCTGCAAATGCAAATTGATTAATCTATAAAGAGAGAACATTATAAGGTGAGTTAATTGTGGGAGAAAAGAACAAAATTAATGACCATTTACAGTCATATTATAACACCCCTACATTTACTAAATAAAATTCATGCCTAATATCTAGTTAGTCAATTGGAGATTCTAACCCTGAAAATCAAGGGATCAACTAATTGGAGATAGCCTCTTTGCAAGGAAGCCAATCTTGCTTACGGGAAGAACTCCCAAACCATGCAACGGCACAGACCTTGTGCAGTAGTTTTTCCCTGATGTCCTCAATTACTTACATGCAAATTAGGAACATTCAAATATCAAAGGCTGCAAAAACAGCAGTTTCAGATACAAAAAGTTTTTTTTTAGAGTAAAATAGTAAAAATCTTATTTATCATGTGTAATTGAAAGTGTATACACCGTTGCAGAAGAAATTGTAATCAACAAAAGAACTACCTAATGCTAATCTAAAGCTATACAAATATGTTATGAACCAGTCCCCTACCAATGCCATATCCCAGTTTGCTTTTGACCTCTCCAAGTTGAGATTATGGCTCTAATATCATCAGCTATAGCCTGAGTCACTTGAACTACAGAAATGTGCTCCTCAATAAACATCACTCTACACCTTGTATACCATATATGACAAACAGTGGCAACAAAAAAGTTGGGACTTACTTGTAATACGAATCCGATGTTGCTGCTGCAGCAGCTGTGGGAACAAGACATTCAGCCAAAGTATTATATATGTCTTCCATGCACCTAAATGAGATTATAAAAATGCGTGATAAAGTACACAACAAACTCATGTAAATAACCAAATTTATTCATAAATTTATAACAGATAGTTGATGAATCAATTGACCACAAGCACAAAGAATTCCATAGTTAAGCAGAAACAAAGTGCAGTCTCAACCATACCCAGCCTCTATGACAGAAGCCTCTCTTCCTTTGCTACAGAAAACCTGAAAAAGAAAAAATAATGGTTTCAGTGTGAAAGTAACAAGAATATCAGTAATGCAGACCTGCTAGCAACTAAGTTTTACCTGAAAAAGATTTTCTTTCTGAACCTGAAATCCCGTTTGACGAAGTAAGAGACAATAGTTTCTTCTAACCGGCAAAAGAGATACATAACCAGGTTCCAGTCCATTGAACTTTGTCCTATTTAGAAAGACTTTCTCTGCAAAATGACAAAAAGTCCTTTCTATATTTCACAATTCTTATAGAAACTTCTGAAACTAAGTGATTCAAGAAATTCATAAGCCAATGAAAAATTTTCATCAAAACAAATCTGAAATGTACTTACCATTATTATTCAAATTCATCATAATGAATACTAAAGATAACTAAACTAGTGTGCATTATTATTAGAAAACAAGAAGGAAATTGCCCTCAATATCTATGTCGCACTCAGTTACAGAAATACGATTTCGAATCAAAGAGTAAGAGTAATGTTATAAATGAATATATAAAGTTGAGAATTTATTTTCAATAGAACTGAAAAAAGAATTCTGAGAAGAATCTAATTTGGAAATATATAATCGAGAAACTCAACTGAATTGAATACGTAGAATATGATCGTCCTCAAGAATTCATTATACTACGCGAGAGAGCATGAAAAGTTTTTCACAGGAACCTAGGTCATGACCTGATCATGTATAATTTGCTCAATATGCTAAGACACATCTACACGAGTAACAGAATGTAGTAAATTTGTGTGTGTAAGCGGCGGCGCGTGTATATATAAATCACTAAAATAACCGTGATCGTGGTGGACAGGACCTGAGGATGAAGGAAGTGGATAGGAAAGTTGCGTAGCAGTCGTCGCCGAGAAACACGAAAACTCCATTCTGCCACTTCCAATTCAACACTCTACCACTACCAGTGGACTAGTGGAGTGAAGCAGTTGAAGTCATTTAAATAAACAAGTTTTTTTTTTTGTTTTCTTAAATGGTCGCCCCAACCCAAATATATCAACCCACTGTACAACAGCAGGGGACAAAGGCCCAAAAGGCCAAAAGGCTTCTTTTCGAAAACCGCCACTAGGGAAGCGCTGGCGTATTTTATGCTACCAATCGAAGGCGCTGTTTTCTGTGGCAGAGAGATTCGCGACTTTTGGAGGTGAAAAGATCGAGCAGTACATCAAATGACTTGGTGGCTGATATCATTACTAATTTTGTATACAGTAATAAAAAATTAGAGTTTTTATTAAAATGGGGAGGAAAAGCATGAAAAGTTCTTCCCAACTTTACCTTTCCCCATTTATGTCATCAAGAGTTGTAATGGTTTGATGGAGAAAAAAAAAATTACATGATGAAGCATTAGCGCTGTAGTGCCTGTATAAGCAGTTACAGATCATTTTGGCACACTTAATTTGACAACCAAGAAGATAAGAAATACACGGTGTTGGGTCAAGGAAAGGCCTATATTCATCGGTTCAGAAATAAAGCACAATGACGCTTTGTGGCCCTCTTCCATTCCTTATCACCAGATGGCTGCAAAACAAAAGATTAAACATGTCAATGGAGAAACTTCAGGGACAAGAATGAATGGAAAATGAGACAGGGCTAGAAGGGAAGAAGACAGCAAGATGGAAGCTTAAAAGGAACAGGAGATTAAGCTAGAGAACTATCTTGTTCCTAAAATTTTAGCACTTCCAATCCAGAACAAAATCCTGCAGCACAAAATACCTTTGGGCTGAGGTGCGGTGCTTGAACCCTTTTGGAACCATCAGGTAAGCGTTTGCAGGGAAAAAGATGTTCTTCAGCTCCATCATCACAGCTGATCTACAAAGTAGGAAAGTCAACACAAACTTCAATTGGTAAGAAAAACTGTTGTGGCCATGCAGCAACTACATTATGTGTTTAGTGACAAAAAAACTGTTGTGGCCAATAGCACGGTAGAAATTGTCCTTCAGGTCAATTGTATTATTGGTGAAATATCCCAACGTTTTTTTCTTACCTGATTCTGAATGGAATCAACCAGCATATCTTGGCAACCTGTTGCGTGCACACTCTCCAAACTCGGGCACTGAAGTAGCAATCTCTCTGTATGCAAGAAAATCATAATTGATGAGCTACAGATAAAAGAAAACATGATTGTTGACAGGGAGATGACAAATCACATACCTGGATGCAAATTGATACAAGAATTGAGGTTCAAATCATTAAGTTCTGGGCAATTTAAATACAATGCCTGCATTATACTTTCAGATTTCAGAGCCTTATTGTGAAATTATGTTAAGAAAACACTTAAATTTGCAGCTTAGAGAATCTCACATCCAAACCAGAACAACCCCATAAGCTTAGTTTCTTCAGTAGACTGTGTTTGATAATCAACTTCTGATAAATAACGTGCACCATGCTGTTAGGTGTTCTCTGTAACTCACATTCACTTTCCATAGTAGATGGGTTTTTGGAATTAGGATCACATATTGTCATTCCACAGTCCATGAGTTCCAAAAGAGGCAACTGAGCTGTTGCAAACTGAATTCCACCTTTCAGTTGAAAAGAAATTGAGAAACCGTTAGCAAAAGAGTAGACAAGCACAGGGAAACTCAAAACTGGAATCACACGAGAGATATATTACTCGAAGTGATATTTGGACAAATAGCAAGAAGAAGTCGAGACAGTGTGTCCGGAAACACATTGCATATCATTCCGATGCCACTGTCACTGATGCTAGACCTGAAATCAGGCAAAAGGACAAGATCATAATTGGAAAAGAAAACAAATTCTGGACTACAAATTGATCTCAACAACTGTATTTCAGCTATTATTAGTAATTTTCATGGTCCTCGAGAAAATGTGCATATGAGATTGCAATTCAGCAGAATCAAACCAAAGTTTATGGGAACTAACCCGCTCAGATCAAGAAGTTCCAAATTTGAGTAACTTGAAGCAATTGCTGCAACAGATGCATCAGTTATTTCTGATCCAAGTACAAGAGAAAGCATTCGCAATCCCCTGAAGGTTGAAATTCCAAATTTATTAACTTGTATTAGATAGAATTCCTTTAACACGTGAATAAAGAAAGCATAATTGTTACTCAACCAATTTCACTCAAGAGAGATATATATAATTTGTTTTTCAGACAAAATCCTTTAAATTAAATCAATAGGTAAAGCAAGCAAGAAACCTCAAGTTTGCATCAGTAAGAGACAGCACAACATCATGGGAAAGTCGAAGTGATGCTATGTGAATATTTTGTAGCCTTGGGCAGGTTCTTCCCAGACCATCCACCATGGCAGTGAGATCTGTGCTATCAGTTTCTTGTCTTGAAAAGTCCAGGGAAATCTCTTTTAGATTAGGACAGCTGAAAACCTATGCAAAACAAGGCACAGAAGACATATTTAGAACACATCAAACGATATGTAAAAATCAAGGAGGCAATCAAACAGGTATTTACAATCTTAGAGAGGCAGTGAAGATCTGAAAGCCACAATGTTGACAGACTGGTTGAACAAAGAACAAGACCCCCAAAATTGGAGCAACCTTCCATCTTTAGACTGCTAAGGCATCTTTTATCAGCAACAAACCGCCCCAACTCATCCCTGCACCAGGCATCAAGTTGTTGGACTTCAACAATTCCCCAAAACACCATTTACTATGATCAATGCAGCAGTCATAATTATATCTATACCATCATTTGATATGATAATATAACATGAGACTTTAACATGAAACAGCAACTCCCGAAAACGTATTTATACATTAGATCCTAGCTTTAAATTCTTGAGAAAAAATCATTTGAGCTAAACAGGAAGAAACGATGAGCATCAATGGAAGGGCATCATTGGCAGCTAAGGCAGGGGCAAGCTAGAAAAGTTAAGAGGGATCTTTTGGAATAGTGCATAACACCAACAAGAATAACCTTGTTGAATCCAAGGATCAGGGCATCAGCGCACATCCACCAACTCAACGTCAACAACATTAGGCACACGTAACTTAAAAAATTGCAAAATTTCCTGAAGTAGCTCAAAGATAAAGGAAAAAGAACATGAGGAACAGGTTGAGATTAATTACCCAGTAATCCTATTTATTGAAGCATCCGATGTAAAGATCTCCAGGGATTCCAAATTGGGGCACGAAAATGCGACGCAGGCAAGAATTGTGGCATCGATATCACTGTGACACCACGACCAAAAACCAACCCAAATATCAATATCCAAACTTTTATTCTTTTATCCATAAATACAATGACAAATTAGTAGCTGTAATATTAGATCCAATAGCTTTACGTTGAAATAGTAGCACTTTGCACATCGAATCGCGAAGTTGAAGTCCTCTTGAATTATAGTTACCCAATTCTCTAAAGACCATTTTATTTTATTTTATCGAACAGTGAGTTTAAGTTTTTCAGCCGATATCCATCGTTATTTACTTTAAATCCTAACCTTTCCATTCTAAGTGAGAGCCTAACAAGTCCAGGGCACTTCTTCAACACCGATCCGACGAACCCAATTTGGGCCTTAGCCGGAACCCTGAGCCTTAGCTCCTCCGCCGCCCGCCAAAGCCGCTTTGTCGTGTCCCTCCATCCTTTACAAACCCTAGCCGCCGCCAGCAAAGATGGAGGTGGTAGCCTCCTCAGCACCTCCCAAAGGCAACTCATCGGCAGCTTCCCGGACACAACGAGATCCGGTTCCGCCTCGAGCTCCTCATCCTCATCCTCGTCTGGCGAGTCCCTGACATCAATGTCGTCAAATGAGAGCGCTCGACGGAGGTTGGAGCATGGCTGGCGATGAGGAGGCGGAGGAGGAGGACGGACGGTGGAGAGAGGAGAAGGAATAGCGGCGGAGGAGGTGGAGTCAGTTGAGGGCGTCGCGATGGGAGTAGCTGTGGAGGAGATGCTGGTGGTCTTGGGCAAATTACAAGAATGACCTTTCTTAGGGAGTCCACAGCGACCACAGTTATAGTTTCCACGTTTTGGGCCTCCACGCTTGATTTGGAAATTGTCGGAGACAGGGGTGGTGGCTCCGCCGGGAGTGACGGGATGGGGCTGGGGGCCGGGCATTTTGGAGTGATGACTAAAACATCGAACAAAATGCGGATATTAACTTATATACATATAAATTAGTGTATAAATATGATCCTATTAGTAATGCATTGGATCAGAGGAGGAAGGAATAGAGTTGGAGGGAGCGGCGAAGAAATAAAGGGCGGGGTTGCTGTCGGAAAGGCGCGGGAGTTTTGGGCTGTTTTGGCGCCTTTGTTTTTAAGTTATTTTAATTTTGAGGAGCGTTTTGAACGATTTTTCGCAGTTGACCAATCGGTCGAACCATGTTAACAGAATCAAAAGTGCCGCCCTGCTTTCCAAATTAATTTTTTTCAAACTCAACTCAACATGGAAACCTAATTATAAGTTTTAAGCTTTTGTAAGTTATTGTTTTGAATTTATTCAAAATATTTTAAAAATAACACAGCAAGAATCACTACAAACAGTTTTTTATTTGAAAGAAACATATATGTAAATTTGTAATTAAGTAGGGCAATAGAGATTCAAATAGTTGATGAACTCAACTTAAATTTAAATTATTATTTACTTGTTATGTACAATTATTATTCACTATTCAATGCCATACCGTGTTTTCTAAATAAATAACCCATAGTTAATTAATATAAAGCATTGGTCAATTTTTTCTATAAATTGTTTTGTATATCCCAGAGGCCAGAGTCCTCAACAATAGAGATGGATTTTCTATAAAATATTATCCTATCTTAATATATTCAAAATTAAAATTACGTTGTAAGGATTTTAGAGATATTTATAATTTTAGGTTATCCAATATTATCTTATCTTATTATGTCCAAAATTAAAATTACCTAGTAGAGATTTTAGATATATTTACTTTTAATCCCTAATTTTAATTAAATTACGTTGTTTTGAATATTGAAAACAATAAAATAGAATAATCTTGACCAAAGGGAGGTGAGATCCTCTGTCCAATATTTTTACTATTTTATCTTGTTTTAAATTAAAACTACGTCGTATGGTTCATTGATTTCTTAGTTAGGATCCAATAATTGTAAAATAATTTTAGTAATATTTATGATTTTAGTCCCTAATTTTAGTAAAACTACGTAAATTTAAATCTTAGACACAATAAAATAAGATAATATTAGATAGATGATTTGGTATTAACTAAAGTATCCGATCTTCCGCTACTAAGAAAGGGAGATGGAATCCTCTATGTAGTCAATATTAAAATTACGTGATAGGGTCCACTCATATATTGATTTTGGGCTAATAATTGTAAATTTGATTTATAATTTTAGTCGGTGATTTTAGTTTTGAACATTTGACATAATAGGATAATATTGGATAGAGTATCTAATTTGGTAGGGAGAAATCTCTTCAAATAGTTGTATCATGAAATTTATTAATATAAAACAAATTTGAGAATTCATGGTGTAGGAAAAAAATGAAAGGAGAATGAATAAAAGCAAAACAATTTAGAAGACACAAGGTTTAAAAGAAATTGTGAAGATTGTATGAATCAATGATTGAAAGCATGGTTTTACTTCAAAATAATAAACAAATAAAAACTAAACGATAACTTGTGGAAGGCAGTACAAAGTAAAATACTGTTTTGAACAATGTTTTCGTAAAAATATACAAATATAGAAGGTGTAATGGGAAAGTATTTATGATTTATGCATTAGAAGAGGATACTGGATATTCTATCCAAAATTTTGTTTGTCTTATTCTGTCATAATTAAAATTACGTTGTAGGATTCACTAATCTCTTGGTTAGTGTATAATAATTTTAAAGTAATTTTAATGATATTTATGCATTTGGTCTTTACTTTTAATGAAACTACGTAATTTTAAACTAATCTATTGGTTAGGGTCTAATAATTTTAAAGTAATTTTAATGATATTTACGTATTTTATCCTTACTTTTAATGAAAGTACGTAATTTTAAACGCACAGAATAAAACTGATAAATATTGTAGAGGATCTGGAATCTCAGAAGAGCGCCACGGACTCCATAACTTCAGCGGTTCTGCCAAACAAATTAATTGTTGGCTGATAGAAATGGCTATGCAATTTTTGGTGGCGGGGAAAACCGGAACAGCCCCACCATAAACGTGATTAAATTTGCTTGGTTGCATTAAGTAAATATCCAGAAAGGATACGTTTTAATTCCGAAAAAATTAAATATATGCCGAACTTTTTTTTTTTTTTTTTTTGTAATGTCATGCCGAACTAAAATAAACCCACCGAGAGCAAATTACTCCATTATAGGAGGAAGCCAGCTCATACTAATAAATTGATGCAGAAAATGGAAACGAATAACTTGTGGAAATTTTAAAAAATAAAGTTTTAGGCTTTTAGCGATTTCATCTTTAATGCAACATCTATCGTGTTGTATCATGAATACTAGTATTAAATATTTAATATTTAAATATGTAAATATTTGGTGGGAGTGATATGGTGAATTTCTCACGGGTTCCTATGATTCTAACAACTCATATTTCACGTGTGAGTGACAGCGGCAAAGGCAATGTAAGATTTTGAGTAACGGAAGTGCTCTTATTTCATATGAGTTTATCTGTATTATTTTATTTTAAATTAAAATTATATTGTATAATTCGCTTATATATATTAATTATAATAATATTTATATTTTTAATTTTTAATTTTAATAAAATTATATTATTTTAAACATTGCATATAATATAAAAAAATAATATTGACTATTTCATTCACACTCGTGATCGATTAAGATTATGATACAATCGGTCTGATTCGATGGCTGCTGCTGATTTGGCAGTGGTTTCGATGTAATAGTAACATGCATGGAGGACAAGATAAAACACCGTCATTAAGCAGTCAACAACACCATTCACTCGTACTACTAACACAGTAACACTAACCCCCAAAAAATAAAAAAAAAATAAAAAAAATATGAACAATTAATACTTACAATAATAGGATATGATAACCGGTTGAGCTTGGCTCACTGGTATCACAGGTGGGATTCGAACCCTGGCCCATTAGCTTGGGCTGCTATCGTAAGATTAGTACCCCATTGCGTGCACATCCCGCGCTTTAATGAAGTGGTGGGAAGACAAGGATTTGTACTGTTAGGAACATGAGATATAAAAAAAAAAAATAGTATATGATATGGGTAATATAATTAATAGTGGGATATATGGTAGTTGTATAATTTCATCCAGCGAGCGATCCAGCAGGCGTACATGTTGAAGTATTATAATTATATAATAATTATGCCATGCTCAACTGCACTCAACCATCCAATCCATTCATCCAACTATTACGAGTATATATAAATTATTACCTGTACCTCATTCATCATCGTCATTTGTGATTGTTACAGGCTCTGATTGAATCCGATGAGTCTTTGCAAGACGGCGCTCACCTTCAAAGCAATCCACCATCATCATCATAATGAGCTCTTTTCTCCGTTTTCTTCCAGAAACAAGTTTCAATCTTTCAATGGCAGGCATGGCTTGGATAGAAATCTTGATCAGCTCCCACCTGCAGCTAATTCAAGACTCGTACTTATAGGACGGGCCACCTCTAATGCTAACCAGTTCTCCCAACTATCGTCTATCACTGCAGAGTTTCAAAATGAATTAAGTTTGGTGGCTGACGAAGAAGTCGAAGTTGCAGTCGCAGCAGAAGGTGATGAAAAGAATCTAGCAGATCGCTGGCGCGAAATACACGGCGAGGATGATTGGGTTGGCATGCTTGATCCCATGGATTCACTTTTACGCGATGAGTTAATTCGTTATGGAGAGATGGCTCAAGCTTGTTACGACGCATTCGATTTTGATCCCTCTTCTATACACTGCGGAAGCTGTAAATTCACTCACCGAAAGTTCTTTGAGCAACTGGGAATGCTTCAGTATGGCTACGACGTTACGCGTTATCTCTACGCTACATCCAACATAAATCTTCCGAATTTTTTCAAGCAATCTCGATGGCCCAGAGTATGGAGCAAGAATGCCAATTGGATTGGCTATATAGCCGTATCAAACGACGAAATGTCCAAACGTTTAGGCAGGAGGGACATCAGCATAGCCTGGAGGGGTACCGTTACGAGGTTGGAGTGGATTGCTGACTTGATGGACTTCCTCAGGCCAATTTCGTCTGATAAGATTCCTTGTCCTGATCAGAGGGTCAAGGTTGAATCTGGATTTCTTGATCTCTACACCGACAAGGATGAGAGCTGCCGATTCTGCAAGTTTTCGGCAAGGGAGCAAATATTGACGGAGGTGAAAAGGTTGCTGGAAATGTATAATGGCGAGGAATTGAGCATTACGATTACGGGGCATAGTTTGGGAAGCGCTCTGGCAATATTGAGTGGATACGACATCGTTGAAACCGGGATTAACGTAAGACCTGATACTCGGGCGGTGCCGGTTTGCGTGTACTCATTTTCTGGTCCGAGAGTTGGGAATGTTAGATTCAGGGAAAGACTCGAAATGCTTGGACTAAAAGTGCTTAGAGTGGTTAATGTTCATGACGTTGTCCCCAAGTCTCCCGGTTTGTTTTTCAACGAAAAAGTGCACACAGCGGTGATGAAGTTGGCCGAGGCGTTGCCGTGGACTTACTCGCACGTTGGAGTAGAGCTCGCCCTGGATCATAAGAACTCCCCATTTTTGAAGCCAACCACGGATCCCACTTGTGCCCATAACTTGGAGGCTCACCTACACTTGCTTGACGGGTCAGTTTCTTCTATGATCAACATTTCTTTCATGTGCTTTAAACATTCAACACGAAGAGAGTATATTTGCAAGACTTTGATCTCTGCGTTTTGCAAGCTACTATTATTAATTTCTAACTGTTTTCATTTTAATTACCAAAGAGAAAAGTTGAGTAGTGACTTCAATCGAGTAAGAAAAGAACAATTGATTGTCTGATGGTTCCCGTGGTAACTAAACCGCAATCAAAAGCACAACTGCACAAGGACACGGTGATGTATATACATAAAAATTTGAAGTGGCGGTGGCAATGTCATTGACGGCGCCACCAAACAGTATGTAGTATGGCTTTTTCCACATTAATTAGGAATAACTGAAAGTGAAAGATTGCAAGAGCAATAGCCATCCACTTTTGAAAGCATCTTTGAAGTCTATAATGGCTTTGAATGGACCCGTAGGGCCGTAGCTTTGTTTTTCTTTTAGAATCTTGGCAACTCCTAATCTACAGATAATGACAGGTGTAATTAAAAGGTAGATTAACCATTCTGTCAGTAAAGATTTCCACGAACCACGATCCTTTTTTTTTTTGTTTTCGGTTCTCTTGCCAAAGTTTTATTCAGGTTGACTCCTCTTTTGGCATTGTCTTAGTATGCATTTCTGGGTAAATACATCTAAACATGTGTTTTAGTATATGATACTATGCAGATACCATGGGAAAGGACAGAGGTTTGTGCTTGCGAGTGGAAGGGACATTGCTCTTGTAAACAAGGCGTGCGATTTCTTAAAAGATCACCACTGTATTCCACCGAATTGGAGGCAAGATGAGAACAAAGGGATGGTGAGAAACAAGGAGGGACGATGGGGCCAAGCTGAAAGGCCCAAGCTCGATGATCATCCTACAGACATCCACATTCATCTTAACCAACTTGGTCTTGATTCCTCATCTAAATCACAATGAAAATACTACTGTACACATTACCAGTTGGATATATTGTAAGCATCATAATGGCTTGTACGATTGTATTCATCTTAAGCTCAAATGGCTTGTAGGTTTGCCATGATATAGTTTAATTAGTCCTCGGAGGTCAAGCAGGGTAAAAAAAAAGGAAGAGAAGTTGAGTGAGCGGTTGCGTTAGAATGATGTTTCTTTATACTTAAAATAAAGAATTAAATTCTTGATGATGAACAACTCGTCAAGTCGAATCCATGATTTGAAATTTATACCATACAGATCTCTTGTGGAATAAATTGAAATTGTGGAGTTTCGTGCTACTTCAATTAATATTTTGATGTAACATGCGAATAGCACTCTAACAGAAGCCAATGTAACATCTGGCGCTCTATTTTATCATATTCTGCAACCTTATTGGCTTACTCTCGAGCAGTAGTGGGGCATGACATCATGGCATGGGTAGGTTCTATTACAGATTTTTATAAAGGAAGGATTGCGATACAGTCAGTATTCATTAAAATATATATGCACACTGTTAATTTTTGTTTTGGCCGGATTTTGGTGATATTGAAGACCACCGTGATGGCCCAGAAATCCACCATTTCGTTTCTGTTCAGGGACTTTCCGAGTTATCTAAAAATGATTCTGAAGAATCAAGTAGTTTGCCAAAAAACCAATTTCCCCAAAAAGAAGCACTTTGTCAAAAACCAAACAAGTTTTTATTACCTCACGTGTTAGAGAATTGTAAATTCTCTTCTATCTCATGTAAAGTTAATTCCGTAAGTCATATGTTGGCTAAGATAACCTATAGAGGCTTTAATTTTCAAATCTTAAATCCTAAAAACAGGTTTTCCAATATAGTTGCCTTAGACTATTGATCAGGACTTCGCAGTTGTGGACTGTGTTTGTAATATTACTTTATACTAAAAAATCTATAGCTTTGGTAGGGAAACAAAAAAGGACAGGCCTTTTCGCTCTTTGGCGTTTAGCCCCTTGATAATGCTCGGAGTTATGAAAGGGAATAATTCCGTGTTTGTACGAAGAGAGAAGAAACAAAGAGGAGCAGAAACTGTGCCCAAGAGAGGCTGAAGAAAGTACTGAAGGGACATGATTTCTGGCTCATACAAAGCCAAGCAACAGAAGTTGCTATGCCACCTGAGGTTCCGAGTTTTTTTCTAACTTCACAAATCCAAACCAGAAGGAAAAAAGAAAATGAAGGAGGTGTACCTACAGCCAAATGCGAAAAAACTGAAAGCAGAGTAATTACGCCTTGTAAAGCGACTAATATCACATTTAACACATGCAAACATACAACAACATCATATTTGGATTAAAAAAAGCGAGGGCGAAATTATAACATTATAGAATGTTGTGCATACTTCCAATCCAACTACCATCATGTTTAGCAGAAAAACAAAAATGAGACAGCTTTATTGCAATATTTAAAGCCAACCAATGCCTCGAACTAGGAAGTTAAAAATCAAGTATACGGACAAGTTAAGCAGAAATGTCTAAAAGCACAAAATATGGTATCTCAACTCGAAAAGTACTCTAAGAATATTACTCCCTAACTCAATTACAAAAGGGAAAATAAATATACACCCGTCCCTTTACCCTAGGCAATAGTGCTCATTCAACACAAGAAGTTAAACAGATACCAGTCAACTTCAGCAACTTGTTACTCAGCAAATATCACGTACCGAATCTTATAGCTGTGAAATGCATAAAACTCCCCGGTCAACTGTTCACTGAGGATGCTATGCAGTATGCATTCTCTGTAGATCCACGAAAAACGATTAAATCTCACACTGGCCAGATGTGAACTTTTGGAAAGCTCGCCAATCTCAAGACATATTAGCTGCAGAATAACAAGATAATGGACATGAAACTGCTGCAGTTAAATCCAGCAGAAAAATAGAACACCAACCATTACTTGAAGAATTGTTCTTTCACACCAGGAATTAACCTATACACTGCCAGAACTGGTTTGTTATTTTAAGAACTTGTTATATGTTCCTGAAAAGGCTAATGGCCCTATAACCCTGCTGTTTTGTGTGAGCTTCCTCATTACCTTTGTAAACCACAACCACCTAGAAATGATCATGAATACAGTGATTTCTAAAGAAACCAGAAGATAAACACCTTTTCTTCCTAAAGCAATTAATAGCTAATGGCTGCAATTGGAAAGTGGCCTCTGCATGTGACAGTAAATTAAGCAAAGACAACGAAGAATCACATAAATTTTCATAAAATTTTTAGAATCACATAATCAAGTCCCATTTCAGAAGGCAGGATCATAATTTGCAATCTCCAAACTAATCCGAATTGCTTAAATTTATATGGGCCCATTCTACACCATTTTAAAGATGTGGAGGATCAGTACTAGAATATATAAGATTTCAAACTTGTTTAAATGAATAAAACACCATTGTACCAGATGCCCTAAACAGTTGACAGGGGTAGTTGTGAAATAAATCCAGTGCAGAATCTAAATGCATTACAATTTGAGAGTAACTGCTCTTACCCCAATAGACTTTGAATTGGTATTCGCAGGAAAATTACTTCACCATTCTTACAGTTCAAACTCCAGCAGGAGATTTAATCCCGGAGTCTGTCTTTCCCTGAGCAATGACAAGATAAAGTGCTTATGAAAACTTCAGACACGGGACAACAACAACAACTATGCCTTTATCCCACTATGTGGGGTTGGCTACATGAATCATACTTCACCATTGTATTATGTCTACTTCAGACATAGAACAACCAATAAAATATTTGATAGAACTGGGAACATGCATAGGATGTCTATAGATGCATTGCGGAGGCTGATTAATTTCTAGAAAACACTCACATTTATAATTTCCATGAAGAGAAAGCATCAGGGGATTTCTTTGCTTAAAGGGTGATTCTATGCCCTACGCTCGGAAGGGTATATTAATTTGACTGGACATTCCCAAATCATATACAAACCTCAGGCACACTGCTCCTAATCTTCCGTGTCGGAGTCCTCATCGTGACAAGCTCCTCTGCTGCTGTTGGGTGGATGCCTACTGTGGCATCAAAATCTGCTTTAGTTAAGCCAGCTTTCACTGCTACTGCAAACCCCTGGAATTTCATGAAAGAGTAAAATTATATTTCCAATGAATTCTTTTATCACAAGTATTTTAAAAGGATCACAAGAACTGAGGAAGATGGTAACCTGCACTATTTCAGGTGCATCGTCTCCACACATGTGTAAACCCAGGATTTTGTCTGTCTTTGCACAAACTATAAGCTTCATGAAAACCCGATCTGGAAGTCCAGAAAGTGTTGCCTTCAATGGCCTGAAGTTTGCTGTGAAAATATCAACATCACCATGTTCTTTTATTGCCTGCAGAATCCTTCAATGTTAAACATAACATAAAATGAGGTGTTTGCAGGTAACTCCACAAGTTGCCAACCTGTTCTTCAGTGAGACCAACTTGGCCAATTGGCGGTTGAGAAAAGACTGCAGATGGTATAGCTCTGCTCATGGAAAGAGAAAACCCAGGTTACAGAAACAAGTAGGAACTTGACCATAACATGAACTACAAGAAAACTTCGTATGCTTTCCTGAGGTCATTTAAGTTTGTTGTCCATCAAAGAAACAGAAAAAGATATGGCGAGCACCTATAATCTGGTTTTGTCGGCTCATTCGCAAAAAGAGTTTTTGCCAGTGCTGCGCCTTCCATTAAAGCAACTGGAGTCAAATTTACCCTATCAGTAACATCTCCAACAGCCCAAATTGATGGAACTGATGAACGGGAATATTCATCCACCTATTGAGAACACAAAAATTAACTAGATACATTCAGGAAACAGGTAGATTATCATATGGAGAACCAAACTGTGAAAACATGAAAAACATACCTCAATTGCTCCATTTTTTGTCATTTTTACTCCCACATCCTCCAGTCCTAAATTCTGCCAGGCAATTTAATATCTTATTAATTTAAACTAGATGCAATATACAGCTTGCATATGCTGCTTCTACTATATTTCTTTGACGAAAGTAAAGGTTCAATCCCACCACATGCAACCATTTAAGTTTATCAAGAGAATAAGAACAAAACACTAAGAAAAACAAAAATGAGAAAACACCCAGACAATATCTAACAAAATGAAATCTAATCAATTTAAGCTTGCCCATCTTTCAAGGGCCCGAGACCGAGAAACACGAGTTTATAACAAAGAAAAAAGCACAAACCTTTGTATTCGATTTACGTCCGGTGGCAAACATGATATGAGAGAAACCTTCAACTGTTCCTTTATTCGTCTTCAAAGAGAGTGATCCATCTGACGATTTTGTAATAGACTGGGGTGACTCTTCCGTATGGAACTCAATTTCTCTCAATGACATCTGTTCTCCAAGAAAATCTCTAATCTGCAAAAGTAAAAAATGAAAAGCTCTACCATGTCAATGATATCTGTTGGCGGGACAATACACTGATTAAGGGCCACAAAGTATTTGGCAAGTTCTCACCTCTTCATCAAAGCCCCTCAAAAGTTTTTTCTGTCTTATAAATACATGAACTTCACTTGTCAAGCCATTGAAAATGCCAGCAAACTCAACAGCAATATAACCTCCGCCAATTATTGCAATTTTCTTTGGTTTTGACTGCAAATCCAGGGCTGCATCAGAATCGATTGCATATTCACTTCCAGGAATATCGGGAATAAATGGGCGTCCTCCAACCGAGATCAGTATGTTCTTTGCTGAGTAGAGTTTTCCGTCCACGTCAACTGTATGAGGGTCCACAACCTGCACTCATAAGGGAGGAAACCATCCAAAAAAGTTTAAAATCCATGTACATCAATTATAGTTTATTATCACAGAAAAAACTGTCTGAAAATCATTTGGCAATGGAGTAAAATCAAACCTTTCCCCGCCCTTCAATTAATTGAACACCGGCATTCTTCAAAATGTTCTTGTAGATGCCAGTTAGGCGCTGTAACTCTGCATTTTTGTTGGCGATCAGAGTGCTCCAATCATGTTTGGGCTCGGTCTCATAAAATCCATCCGAAACCACAACTATCTTCAAAGTCATGAGAATATTTTGACGCATAAACTAATAATTTTTTGGGCACACATCCACGAAGCACGCACCTTTAGTCAGAACCAAATAGAACTTTTTAGAAAACAAGCAAAGAGTTCATGCTCAAACAGTCAACACAACTTCACATTAGTATCTTCTACAAAATGAAATTCACATTTAGATGATCCTTTCCCTTACATAAATCCTCATTTTTCAAGAAAAAAACAACAACTTAACGAAGAAGGGAAGAAATGCCTGACAATTAAAAGTATTAATAAATATGAATAAATTGTGGTGATTACAGCATCAATAAATAAACGACGAACCGCTAAAAATCCAGCATAGGATAAAATTAGCATTTAGAAAAAAAAAAAAAAAAAAGCCTAGAAACTTTACGTTCCGCCGACGCCACCAGTGGTATCAGAGGAGATAGTAGAGAAAGGAAGCTCGCAAATGGCAAACGGAAGCACCGAAATTGGCAGCGAAGCGAGAAGCTCTTACGCCGCCGCTGCCGGCGCCAATAGTGAAGAGGTCGAAGTCATAGTGACGAGAAGGTTCGGAACCAACACCGTTGGTGGATTCTGCTCTGGTAATGAAGCTGTGGTGGCAGCGAGAAAACGAGTGGCTACGGAGGTCGACGAGGTCTAGGGTTCGGAATTGAAAGGATGGAAGAATTGGAAAATTTTTGCAGAGATTGAGGGTTTTGAAAGTGAAGGCGCTACTTAACTTGGGAGTGCTAAGCGATGTTGCCATTGCCACCTTCCCTTTCTCGTCTTCTTCAGGATCAAAAAACAACTCCAATTTATACTTACCACTCTTTAATTTCTAATTTTCTTTTTCTTTTTCTTTTTTTTTTCCAACCATAGATAAATGCCACTTATGTGCTTACGTTTTGTTTTTATTGAATATTAATTTGGTTTTTCTTTGATGAGTCATGAGTTTACATTTTGAGTCTAATCTTTCCGGCCAAATTATTACATAGTCCTTGTATTTATTTTTCTTTTATTATATTGCCCGTTCAATATTTTATCTGTTTTATTATGTCTTAATTAAAACTACGTTATAGATTCACTAATCTCTTGGTTATGGTCTAATAATTATAAATTAATTTTAATGATATTTATACATTTAGTCTATACTTTTAATGAAACTATATCGTTTTGAATGTTAGACAAAATAAGATAGTAAAAATATTGGACAGTGAATCTGGTCTCGACACTTTAACTACAATTGAAAAATATTAAGGAAAAAGTACAATTTTAATACTCAAAGTGTTAAGTTGTCACACTTCATATCTTTAATGATTTCGATCAAAACTTACCTCCAAGATTTAATTTGTAATCAATATAAATTAATGAACGGATTTTCATTGTTGATTGTGAGAAATTGTTGTTGGTTAATATATGTCCATCAATGATTAACTCTTACTATTTTTTTAATAGAAAAAAAACAAGTCTTACTTTTATACAATTAAAAAAAAAATTATAATGGTGGATTAATCCACGCTGCTAAAAATTAGTCTTATAATGATGATTTTGTTTTATGGAATAAAAAAAAGACTTTAGTTTTTTATTAAAGAAAATGATAGGAGATTTGGCTCTAAAGAGATATGTACGTGACAAATTTTGTCCATCAACAAAACAAATTCATCAATTACCTTTTATATATATATATATGTTACAAATTGAAATTTGATGGTGCATAAAATTTTAGAGACCAATTTTTAGCAAAGAATAAAAACGTGTTATTTAACAACAGATCAAGCTTATTTTTCCTCATTTGCAAACCAAAATTCCTATTGGGCTTGGGACTTACAAACAGACGAGACATGCCCAAAAAACTAGAATAATTTCCTTCCATTACATGTAAAGACTAACGTTTGGGCGTGTCAGCATCCCAACTTTCCTTATTCCCTTTCCTCCAAGGAAACGCATAAAATCCAATTCAGATTCGGATTGAAAATCATTTATAGTCTCCATATTGGGCTCAACATACTTCTATGTCGGTTCTGCAGAGCATAAATATACACCCGGGCGGTTTGTTTTTGCCAAAATACAAATTAAAGCTAAAAATTTTCCTGGCTTTTAACTCAAGACAATATGAGCATCAACAATAATAATGGTGATCAAGAGTTAGTTTCTGATGGGAAAAAAAGAAGTGGCATCAACAATGACGAGGGATTAAGATTATTTGATGATGGTTTGGTCAGAGTTGATGAAGAAGATAAACTTCATCAATTTATCAAGCGAAAATTTCTTTCAAGCTTGGACGCTTTAGGACTGCATACTCAAGTTGAGGCGATTCATAAGAATGTTTATTGTAGCTTGGCAACTCAAGCAAAGCTCCATTCTTTTTGTTTTTTTGCTCGAGTTATAGAGAAGAAGAACAAAGGTTATGCTAATGTAAGGCACGGATGGTTTGGTGGTTCCAAAAACGAGATTAAAAACATATTTAAACATGGTTTTGATCATACTCTACTGGATAATGGAATTTATGGCCATGGAATCTCTCTCTCCCCAGCTGATGCTCCTCTTGCAAGTCTGCAAACATCTGTTGTCGACAAGGATGGGTTAAAGCATTTAGCGCTTTGCCGTGTAATATTAGGGAAGATGGAACTTATCCAGCCTAATTCTATACAATCTTGTCCAAGTTCGGCAGAGTTTGATTCCGGGGTTGATAATTTATTTTCTCCTACTAAATACATAATCTGGAGTATTAATATGAACAGTCACATACTACCAGAATATGTGATTAGTTTCAGATCTCCATCCAACTTGAATAAATCTCATCAGATTTCAGCTCCCATTAGGAAGCCTAGCCCAATGCTTTTTCCAACATTGGTTTCTGAACTTGCAAAGATCTTACCTCATAATACCATCAGATTGATCCAAAAGCATCATTGGGATCACAAAGAAGAGAAGATCACAACACAAGAATTCATACAGCAAGTCAGACGAATTGTAGGAGACAATTTATTGGTTAGAGTCGTAAAATCTTACAAAGACAAGCTGGACAAATTAAGGAGATTAACACCAAACAACAAACCAAACAAGTGCAAGAAGCCGCATGGAGCGTGCGTTTGCTCGAAGAAAAAGTTTATCCCTATTAGAAGATTCAGTTCAAGTGAAGGCAAAAGAATGAAGCCAATTTTGCAGAAGATGGAAAGAGTAGAAGACTAGCGCGGTTTGATGCAGCTTTAGTAACCAAATAGATTAGTTTCATAACTACATTGCATCCCCCTTTTGTTTTTTGCCCCCTTTCTTTCTGTTGCATTATATAATTACTAAGTTGTAATAGCTAAAATCAATTTCATACCAAGATTTGATGATAAGCAATGAAAGTTGATTCTCTGTGTTCAAATAGATTAGGTTCGTAACCACATTGCATTCCTTTTTTGTTTTTTGCCTCCTGTTCTTTTTGTTGCAATATCTAATTAAAAAGTTGCAATAGCTAAAATCAAGTTCATATCAAGATTTGATCATAAGCAATTACAGTTTGATTTATACCACTAGTAATATTTAGCTAGAGAAAACTTAAAATATCAGTACACATAAAATCAATAAAGCTCAAGGACTCTATACAAACCAACTTGGAACATGAGATTCAATTGATTAAACTCACTCTTGTCTAGAGTCCTCAAGTATATAAGGAAAGATTAACTAATGCAAGAATATGAGACAGGTCATAATTGCTTCATCCACATTGTTGCCGAGTAATCAATCATGAGGACATACTACTTTGTTAACTTCTAACCAGTGCAAGTCAAAGTCAAACCTGCCATCTCATGGCCATACTGCTTTGTTAACTACTAACCAGTGCATGTCAAAGTCAAACCCACCATGAAATGGGACCCAGACCATCGGCATCAATTGATCCCTGAATATATGAATAAAAATAAAATGCACGTTCACCATTCCTGATTCATTTCAGTAACAAAAGAAGCATTACTAATGCTTAAAAGTCTAATTATAGGCGGAGAATAAAAAGACACAAAGTAGTTTGACCGGATGAGGACTAAACACAGAAGAAGAAAATCATGAAATTCAAAGTTTTGGGACAAATAAAAAAATCCGAGTCCAATGGTATACTTACAGTGACCACCATGGGGGCAAATGGTTTTGAATCTTTTTCTTGCTCAAGGGGTACTGGTGGATATTTAATGCTGTGAACCTGGAACCTAATCTGCATTCAAGCACCAAAAATGAACTATCATGCAACATGAACGCCATTTGATATGCAGCAAGTGACAAACATGAAATACAAAAGCAACCTCATCTATGCCATCTATTGGATAATTTTCCTCCCCATACTTCCATATCCACCTGATTTGGTTCCTGTGATGGGGCATTGACATAGATGTAAAAGAAGTTAATGTGTTTCATGAAAAAATTGCATGGTACTCAATCCTGAGTTATTAATTTAACACTATCTCATGTAGGAAGTAAGTAGATCTTAGATACTCACTTGTTTTCAGGATCAGGTTCAGAATATGAGCAATGTGGCAACAAAGATACGGGTACAAATATGTCATCAAAAAATCCAAGTGATACTGCAAGCATGAAAGGTAGATTCTCAGGATAGTTACCCTTCCCGTAGCAAGCATCTAGCATCCAAGTATTTAAAGAATTTAAGAAGCCCCAAGAATGCAAAACAAGCTTTGTTTTCGGATGAAAAATTAAAAAATACACCCTAGCTATCAAAATGTATATATAGTACTTCTAATACATACAGTGTAAACCCATTGAAGAAGACTCTTTTAGTTTTGCACCAATGACCTCTCCAACGAAGGGGCGAAACATTATCAATCTGAACTTGACCTGCCGCAAAAACGTGATCTGGCATAATCAGCTCACCAAACCATGGGAGTTCTAAAGAAATAATTTGACTAGTAAACCATGGGAGTTCGGTGTTGCTCTCCTAATAAGGCAGAATATGTTATTCATTCTATTTTTATTTCCTTTGCTGCGAAAACTTACAGATAATCATCCAGTTCTACAAAGCTGAAAATAATTTTTCATTCCAAATTCCCATATTGAAAATGAAAAAATTGGTTTGACATTAAAACTTTAGTGAACAGGCCGATTTAAGAAGCTAATGAAATTATACATAATTCTCCTAAAGCATGTATAAAGACTACGAAAAAGCAATTTTGATCTGTTCCACATTCCATCATTAAATATTAAGTTTATTGAAAAATATGTACAAGGATGGACAAAAGGAGCGAGTGAGAGAGAGAGTAAATGAACTTGTATTTTACTGAAGGTAACATAATCAGACAGAGAACGCAATATGTAATACAATAGAAATACCGTATAAGTTGAAGCACCATCTCCAGGAAAGACAAAGCCACCATCAATAGAGCGAATATCATACACAGATATGCAAAGCCCCAGTTTCGCAATTACCTTGCAGAACAAACACAACAAAAAACAACAGTCACTTAAGGTGATTGTGAGAAATTTCAGATGCCTCTCTTAGTGGTAATGCAAGAAAGAAACAGCAAAAAAAAAAAAAAAAAAAAAAAAAAAAACAGACAAAAGACAAAACCTTGTCCAAAAAGAGACACTCAAGTTCTCCCTTAATTGCTTCCGCAAGAGGAAGATTAAGGAGATGAGGTGGCAATCTCAATGTATGCTCAATTTCGCTCAAGCAGAACATTTCCCCTTGAAATTGAGTGGAAAAATTGAATACCCTTACCGCAGTTTCACACCTGAAGAAAATGCAGTAGGTCATCAAAGCAAAGCAGATTGAATATTTCGCAACAAAAAGAATGCAATACGGTTACTCATTCAAACATTATACTGAAAAATTAACCTTTTCAAATACAAACAGCACAAAATAACAAAATCATAATAATCTGAACCAAAAGAGATTTTAGTTTGAAGGACTTATCGCAAGTCCTATTTCAATTTCAAATTAAAGATCGATGACTGGAATTTGGAATTTGGCATTTGGATGACAACTTTAATGACAATTTTCGGCAAATAATCACACACGTTCTAGGTCAGAATCTGTAACTAAACAGTTCTGCAAAAGTCCACTGTACACCACCACCAAAAAAAATACGACTTAACATGGCCAAGGAGAAAAGCAACAAGATCATCATGACAGCAATTTGAAAAACAACTTACCACGAATGCTATTACTATAAATGCCAGAGAGTTGTTTTCAGTGAGGATTAAACGGCCGTGTTCACGATGATGGCCGGTAAGATTAAAGGGCGATCAGAACTAAAAGAGCGCGGCAGGCGGTTGATTTCCGCCTCCTCGATTGTGTGTCCAAAGGCATCGGAGATATTTTAACTTTGATTACGACTTCGGATTTCTTAACTTTGATTTTAATGATTTTACTGGGCTTTTCATCATAAAATTTCGCTATTGGGCCAGTTTGGGATATTTTCCGCCTTGATCAAGGTCAGCGAAGCCCTTTTAAATTACTCGGTGGAAGTTGGCTTTTTATTTTGGAGTTCCAAGCCAAGTACCGTGTAATTGAGTCCAGTCAAACACGATCGTGTACTTATTTTTTGAACTCGATTATTATATATATTTTAATAAAAAATTATATGCTCTATTTGTAATTTTTGTAAATTTAATATAGTAAAATAATAATTTACTATAAAATTAAGGATTAAAACATAGATATAAGTTATTTAAAATATAACCTATTAAATATTATGGACTAAAATATAAATATAATTGAGTTGAACGTTTGTAAACACGATTACGAATTCGAGCTACTCGAACTCGACTTGAGTTCAGTTAAATCGAGTTCAAGTCTGAGTAGTTGGCTGAGCTGCTCAGCTCGCTAATTTAACACCCTAAAGCAAAGTTAAGCTAAGCTTCTACGTTTTCAATGTTGGTATAATCATGAATTTGTGGCCAACTTCTAATTAGGAGCAGTTTGTTAACACTTTCTTTAGCCAGTAAAATAAGCCCACGCCCAGTTAAATTACCCAAGAAGACTAAAATTTTGGGCCACTAAAGCTCTTACGAGTGGGTAATGTTTGCAAAAAAAAAAAAAAAAAAAAAACTTTGTAATTTTATATTTTTTCCATTATTGAGTTTTGTTTTACTTTAAGAATCTAGTTCAGATACAAATTTGATAGAAAGAATTATTGGCAACCAAGAAAAGAAAGAAATGAATAATGGTAGGAAAAAGATAGCAGACATGGAAACCAAAAAAGTATAATAAAGGTAAAGATTTTCAGAAATACAGAATGGAGATAGTAGTATTACACAAAGTTACATAAAATTACAGTTGGGAATATTTATAGGGACAATCCAGACTCCTCATCCTCCTCGAGGCTGCTCGTATACACAACGTAGAGTGCCCAAACCAAAGCAAAGACACCCAAAAGGATCCAGACAAGTAGGTTGTTGCTCAAACCAAAAGGGAGACCAGTTCCTTCTGTGCTCATTCTGTCGTCCACTAGAGCAATGGCCGGGCTTGACATGGTTGCAGCACAAGCTGCAGCCATCAATGACGCACTCATCCCCAACTTGGACTCATTCGATTCCATTCCAGATTTTCCTTCCGAGGAACACCTCACCTTTCCCATCTTTGACATCACTGGCAATCCTGATTCAATGACATTTACACCACAGAAAGGCGTTATGGTATATTTATAGTAAATTTTTTGACCCGGGTGAATTTCAACAAGAATTAAAACGTGGATACAGAATGCCATCGGGAATAATTCACCTACACAGACTAGAAATCCCACCTAAAGATAACACTGAAAACTTGAAATTGACCTCAACATGAACTTGAGAGTCCTTAAAATTTCTAGTCTTGCACCAAGACTAAGAAGAAAAAGATTTTTTGTTTTTTTTTTATCCCTTATGAAGTATCTATAACAGTAATCAACCATGATTATTATAGCAGCTAAATTCATAGGTTTCATAGTTAAGCTGAGGATTGAGAAGGAAAAGAAGCATACCAAGAGCGGATGGAGTACGAATGATAGATGCCTTGGGCATAAGAGCGGCACAGGTCACCGAGGAGGTTGTAGTGTAAGCAGTGATTGAGGCCATTATTTTGTTTGAATGGAGAAATGAGACAATCAGACCTCAGGCACAGAGAGACACCGAGACTCAGGTTGAAGTTTGTAAGCGGGTTGTATTAATCAGTTTTGTTTCATACAGTTTCATGGGGTAAATATCTTTTCAGTTCCATCTGTATCATTACTGAACCACACAGCTTGGATACGCAGATTGCTCCTCATCTTTAAGAACCCAACCCAATTTTGCCACGCGTTACTTTATCCGTTAATGACCGCTACTTGTGATGAAGTTAATTCACCAAAGTAGGCCTTAAATGACAAAATGAATTCCCACAAATTCACAAAATTAATATGAAAAAGTAAACATATAGTTACTTACAAGTTACAATTGAGGAATGAGAGGCAATTGAGACGCTCGCGAAGCCTGGAGGCCCTGGACTTTCTTGACACCTGCGCTTCGGCCCAGAAAAATTCAGAGCATAGGCCCATTTCATTATGGATTTTTACCACCCAAAAAAATAAAAAGGAGAAAATAAAATTTGCACAATCTGGCCGTTTTCTCGCTTCCTGCTCAAAAGAAAGCTATTGGTCAAAGAATAGCTTTTTACATTTTACCATTCTCGACTTGAACCACAACCACTGAAAAGAAGTGGATTTTAGTAGCACAAGTTAGTTTGTATACAATTTGTAAGCCTCGAATTGACAAGCAATGAATTTGACATCAATAGTATCAAGAATCAGCTATATACACAAGAAGCCCTGGAACTATAACCATCTCCAAGAAATGCCCAAGAAAATTTGGATCCTATTATTGCTAAACTAGTGTCAATTCCTAAGTATTATGCCCCAAATGAAGTTGAGGATAAAAAATAAAGTTCAAATCTACGCTGTAAAATATAATGGAGAAAGAATTAAGGGGATATAGGGTAATCCTGCAGTAAAGAGAAAAACGTGTTGGTGAAGAGGAGAGGTTTGAGAACTTAAAGGTGTGGGATCTAATTATAATTGGATATTGCATTGTTGGAGGAGGGGATGATCGTCCATGAGATGGCGCTTCCAATACTGCTTGTACTTTTCAAGCCCAATATCCAACCATGGCTTCATGATTCCATCAAAATGAATTACTGCTCCTTGTTCAATGTCATTCAACGTGACACCAGACTCATAACCCAACCCAAGAACTTGCCATCTCTTCTCTAAAGCAACTGTATGTCTGTAGAAGGTGATCCAACCAATGGGTAAACTACCAGCTTTAAAAATTGGCTTCTTTTGTCCCTGCATCACCCACAAGCAGAAATGTCTTAGAGATGCATGAGTTTTGACATTATCTTCAATGTACCCACAGCACAATCAAAAGGTATTCAAATACAAGCAAATTGCAGAAACCACCACAAATAATCCTTCCACATCTACAGCCTGCAGTCATCAAATTTCAATTTTGCATTCCTTTTGGGGGCCCAAAATTCAAAGGATGTATTCAACTAACTATTTAAGAAATTATCTATGAGGAAAAAAGGATGAATAATCAATATAGTCTGGCTATAGCAATAGCAATCAATTCCACAAGCTATAAGCAAGCAACGAGATAAGAAACAGAATATATTTCCGTACCAAATGCAGGTATTTGTGATAGACCCCAGTTAAATTTCGTCTCCTCCACATTTGCAGATCAAATACGTTCATACCAAATGCCCATGTGCACGCATTTGCATCAAACTTCTGGGCCACCGTAGGATCTGTGAAATTAATATACATATCCATCCTACGGAAAGAAGGCTCACCATCCCGACAAGTCTCCACAGCACCATTTACTTTACCTCTCATGTCCACACTCCAAAGACCAGTTAGATCCCTTCGCACAACCACATCATGATCAAGAAGCACAATTTTGTTCAGAAGAGGAAAAATATCTGGAAGATAAAAACGAAGGTGGTTTAGTGCAGAGGTATATCTTGAGTCAAGTGAGTCTTGCATCTCCAGTGTAGCATCATATTTGGCTGATAACCATTCAAAATTGTCCATGCTTTGAACCTGGATTGTTGCTTTTCCAGGAGGATTCAACAAGAACCACATTACCATAGCTGGAAGGTTAAGAGAATCCGTCACTACGTGAATAACAACTTTCTCTGGCTCCTGTAAAGTAACCAAAATTCATTTTCCTTAATATACAAATGAAGTAGACATAAGTTCCTGTACAAAACGCAGCATTACCTCCCTAGTCAAGAATTGAAAAGAATGGCAGCTTACCCTAGAAGATGAAACAGTTGAGTTGACAACCACAGCACAAGCCAATATATTGTCTGAGAAAACAGCAAAGTGAAAGAGACCCAGATCATGCACGTTATGTTGGTTAGGAAGGTCCCTCTCCTCAGAAGGCAGTGTGAAATATTCAGCAGTCAACCGCAGGGAGAGACAGTGTAGACCCTTTGGGGTAGTCCTCCCAGCAAGCTGAACAAGAAATGTAGTTTGATTCTTCTGGGCAAGAACTTGGTTTTCAGCATTGTGAGTCATAGCACGAAGCTTTTTCACCATTTCTGAGCAATCAGGGTAAAGGCGGCTTGCTTTTAGCAGGGAAACCTCCATGGCTTTCATCTTCTGCAATACCCTGAGACATCAAATGCAGAACAAATGATAAATGTTTTCATTTGGTTCCGCAAAGGTAATACTTGACTCCTCCAGCACAATACTTATTTTAACAAATCAATCAATTTTTACTAACTTGCTCATTTCTAGGACCCATTGACATAGCTCTACAATTCCTCTAGTTCCCATGCATAGAAAGAAAAAACAACTATTGTGTAAAGATTCTCAATTTCATGCAAGGTTTTTGTCAAATCATAAATAAAGGAAAAGCAATTGTTCCCTCCAAGTCCAATATGATTTCTTCATTTTCAAAGTCTTCCATAGTAAGAAGAACTTCTTGAAAAACATTTTCAATCTAAAGCTAAAAGATTTGACTCCTTTGGTTTTGAATCATTAGTATATAACCATATCGTCCACCCTTGCAACCTGGACTGCTACTCCAAGTTAAATTACTATGTCAAGATAGTTACTTGATGTTCCATAAACATGAAATCAAAAGGTTTAATACAACTTTCTTATTACTTCTCCAAGTGCTATATAAAATAAACAAAATGCCAATATGGTGAAAAAAAAGTAGGAAATATATATATACCTCTTAGACAAATCAGAATCCTTGGTGGATTCACCAATGGCTCGTTCCAACTCCTTAATTCGTAGTTTCAATTCGTTTATAAAATGAGAGTTGCTATTTGGCGGAGCAAAGGTTGTGTATGCCTTAGCCCTAATCACCTGGTCTTTCATCTCTTTCACCTTCTCATCACGTAACCTTCGGGACCGACCTTTTATACTCTGATCTTGTTGGATCCTTGTTGGTCTGGATTGTTCCTACCGCAAAAACAAGCATAACAATAAGTGGAATGCAAAAAAAATATTACAAATTGCTGCTCACTTCTTTTTCTCCATCTAAACCCAGAGGTAGGTCATAGAAAGGAAAAAGGATAGGCTAACAAAGATAAGATTACAATTCTAGCCCCTATCCCTCCTATTAAAGGCTCATAATCTCAATGCATATCAAACTTCTATTGAAGATATTATCGGGAGAAATACATCTAGTGTCCCCGTGATGCATTGTCATGCAACCACTTTCCACCAGCTTAAAAGTCCATGTATATAGAGATTATACTTTTTATACATTGCTAGTCAAGTAAGGCCAACAAAATATAAGTCGCCGGGACGGCACCTTATCAAATTATTGTAAGAGTACCAAAAGGTTCTAATAATTCACTAGAATTAGACAACTCAATGTCAATTAAAACAAGAGAAGAGGTCATCTCAAGCTGATTTTATTACCAAAGATCCAAAACTATACTGTTTTCCAACTATTTGAAAATCAAGAGCAGGACAACCAATTATCCTTTCAACTACTGCAATGGTCAAGAACAGCAGTAGAACAAAGTCCTTTCGAGCATACATTTGGGTTTTAGCCAAATGGATACATGAGCAGTTAGAAATTCATTTCAGCTAAACTATTGAAATTTACAAACAGTATCAGGGAACAAGCATGCTCCAGATAACAGCTTCAAAAGTTGCAGCAGTAGTAGTACTGCATAAATATCCTACCTTTCCTCCAGACATGGCCAATTTCTCTGTCTGACTCTGCTGATTGTCTTTATTTTTTTCTAGGTTTGTTCCTGAACTTGAAATGCAACCAAAAATAAGTAAAAGATGCACAACAAGCACATAACCGCCAGAAAATAAGATTTAAAATAAACACGAAAAACACCAACCATTTATTTTCACTACATCGTGTACATCATCTGCCACATGCCCTGTATCACTAAAACTATTGTTCTCAATAGAAGAACTCAAATTAACAGCAGCAACAGATTCCTGATCCTTGTAAACCTCGAGTGGTGGCTCTTTCACACCCTCACTTTCATCCTAAGCCACAAAAGCAAATAGAGTCCATTAAAACATTCAAGGTGAAAGGAAAGGATAGAGTAGATCAAGTAAGGAATACATCCTACTAGCAACACTCATCTAAGATTATTTTTGTTACCTCTTCAATTGCGTTAAGTATTTGGGCCTCTGTCCTGTGGTTCTGAACAAGTTCAAATGAACATATTGAAGTTAAGAAAAATTAATCCCGATTTGAAGAAAGAGAAAGAACTGCAATAGGTTTCAATAGTTTTAGAGGAGAATTGTGGAAAACTATTGCAAAAACAAAATAAAAAGTAAACAATCAAAATTTGTTTTTTCCCTTTTATTTCCTTTTAAACAAGCCTGTGACCTTAGTAATTGATCTCCACCTCTATAACAAAAACTTAAGAACAAGAAAAATCAGCTCAACGTAGCTAATGAATAAAGAAAATCAAATCCACTCAACTTCAAAAACTCATTGTTTTTCACCTCAAATTTAAATAAATAAATAAAAATAAAACTCATGAGAAAAATAAGAAAATAAATTCCACTTATCAAAGCTCTTTTACTACCTCGCTCATGGAAAGAGACACTCCAATCGATAAATAAAAAGAAAGCAATCAACTTCGCTTTATCAAACATGCTTCTAAAAATCTCTTCTTTTTTTTTTCTGTCTCGGAAAATACCATTAACAAAGGAAATAGCAGGGAAAAATAAATTAAAGACGAAGGAATATACATACAATTATCGACAAATCTTCAACAAATCCTCCGGAGACTGCACCAACAGGATTATGAATGTTACACAAAAAATGACTGAAAAAGATTACGCATCAATCTTTCAAAATTAGAAAACCAAAAATTACCGTCGAACTTGAGGTGCTTGAGTCGCTGAGAGAGTAGACCGATTGGAACGAACGCGGAAACAAGGAGCAGACAGAGGATGAGAATCGTCGTGCATCGACGGAAATGCTTCATCATTCACCAAAATCTGCTTATGTAAATGTACCTAGCACTACATGAATCGATGCTAGGGTTTCCAATCATTTGTAGATAAATTTCTAATTAATGCTAGATCGTCGACTTCAAAATTGATCACAGTCAAAAGAAAACGTGAAAAGGAGAAGAGAGCTAGGGTTTTTCTCGTGAATTCGCTGTTTGTCGCTGTCAATGAGAGATGATCGCTGATGTAACGTACTGTTTTGAATGGTTTCTGAGTTTGGAGAGAGAGATTAGATGAAACGCGTCGAAAGCGGAGAGAGAGGTTGTGCCATGTTCGTGCGAGCAAGGAAGGAATGAGGAATCAGTTGGGATGTTTTTTTTTTTATTTATTTCTTTCAAATTAATTGTTCGGAGATTTATAATACTACCAGTACTACTGGTACTAGTAGATGGATTTGCCTTATATACCTTTTGTTTTTTGGTTTTGCAGAATTGCAATTGCGCTAAAACCGATGCCATAAATATGAAAATGAAAATTGAAAATGATGGGCATGGATGGTGGTGGGAAATGCACATCATAATACGACGTCGTATTCTTTATTTTCGAATTCATAAGTCTAATCAAGGGTTTTAATATTTAATGGCTTTTATTTGTTTTTGGTAATTAAGGTAGCCATTAATTTTTTTTTTCCTTTTAATTGCACATTCTTCTGTTGTTGTGCCCTCAATAATTACCCAATTCGTTACTCTTCATTTATGGAATACACGATGTATAGTCCTTTTCATTTTATTTATAATTTGTTTAATTTGAAGCAAAAATATTATTTTGCATTTGACCAATTATAAATGCAATGGAATTATTGAAATATTATTGTATGTTGAAGCATTGCGAAATTGGCATAGAAAGAAAAAAGATGTTGACTTGACATTTTACTCATTCGAAATTAGTCCATATATCATATAAATAAATATTTGGAGACACTGTTCTATTACTATGGGATCATCTTCATGGAAATTTGACCTTGTCCACATTATTTTATCTTTTAATTATAAAAAAATGACTTGGTTTTCTAATACATCAAAACAGGAACAAGTATTCAAGATGATCTTATAGTTGCAAGATTCATGCAACAAATTTTAATATGGAGAAGTGATAGTATAGTAATAATAGGGAGAGTGAAAAATTAGAGTGAAAGCGTAAAGTGACTGATGTGGCAGTTATAAAAAGACAAACTAATATCCTAATCAAATGATGAGTGAACCCTAATGAATAATGGATAATTTTGTCTTTTTATAATTGCCACGTCTATCACTTTACGTTTTCACACTTTATATCATTATCCTTAATGAAAATAGATATGTCAACAACTAACTAAACAACATAATATCTCACAATTATTTATAAAACATTTTTGTTCCTCACAATTCTCTCTTGGTTTGGTTTTTCTTTCTGGTTTTTTAATTCGTATACTATTATATATCAACTCATACTATTACAATAATCCAATATATGTTGCAATTTAGAAACTTTGGAGAGTTTGAGTGAAACTATTGCAAGTGAGTAATAATACTAAAGGCATAGTATCGAGTAATAATAATAGTAAAGGCACGTATGATTGTGCAATATTAGAAAAAGGAATTTTAAAAAATAAATAGTAAATAAAAGAAAAAGGTATTTATAAGATTAAGAATATTATTGAAATGTTTTTTTTTAATAATAAAAAAAGTCTTACACTATAAGCTTTATTAAAATAAAATACTAAACTAGTGAGGAAATGGAAAATTGTTGTCTAAGCAAGTAATCAAAGCATTGCAAGACATAGAACAATAAAATAACATGAAGGAGGCATTTACTTGTTGAGGGAGAGCAATGCATGGACCCATACTTTGTTGCACTCATCTCGCACTATTTGTAGGGAATGATTACTATCCAGGTGTCTCTCTACTAATAATTTATCAAAGGTTGACTGCCTCCACCTCGATTACCATAATATGTTCATCGATTGGCTCTCAAGCTCACGTGACATTGATGGATTTGTACAACTAATGAGTAGTAATTCCACAATTACAGTGATACTACTACACCAAAAGTATACTAATAAATTATTATGATTAGGAAGCTTTTGATTGGCAACGAACAAACACATGGCACACCTTCCATCTTATATGCTCCACTAATTTAAAAGAAATGATTGGCAGTATGTGCCAAAACGAGTGAATCAGTAAACAAAATGGAAACGATATTGTTTATTTAAGCAAGTTAATTGAGTTGACATCTCCCAATATTTTACTTAAATACTCCATTCCTCCTCCCATTCGTTCCTGAATCTAGTATACAATATCGTTTGCATAAGTTACCATAAGCGTCAAACGGTAACAAATGATTGTTCCTATCTCTAATATACAAATTCAATTGCAGTAGTTACAATTAGCACTAACAAAGAATTCGAACGAGATTTACGACAGATAAAATTCTAATTGTAACTCATAAATTTAAATTCTAATTGTAACTCATAAATTTAATATAATAAAGTAAAATTCATGTAATAGTTAATCCGAATGAAAAAAAAAAATCACGCACCACCACACTTTTGGAGGTTTGTGAATTAATTTTGGTTTCTCCGTCTCGAAACCAATACCTCAATTACTCTGCTTGATATAAGGATGGTGACAGTAGCCCAGCCCAATTAACGAATTCTGAGCTAAACATAGATTAGATGCCCAGATGAATGAATGAAAAGGCTCAATTCTGGTTATCCTGCCGTCCAAATCCAATGAATTGAATCGAGTAGGGCCGACCCACCTAAAGGGTCCTTTCTTTCTTACCAATAAATCACCAATATCCATAGTTAAAACTAAAACCAAAAAGACTGGCAACTAACAATGGGGCCCGACCGTTTTGAATCATTCCCCACTCATTCGCGAAGAGATACAATTTCACCCCGCTGGTCTCTTTTCAAAGCTTTTTCCCCCACTCTTAAAACTTATCAATTTATGACCACGACACGATTTACGCCACTATCTGCCACCTCCAGCCAGGCCATGCAACATACGCTGCAACTACCGCCAGTAAATTTTTTCTGGGGGTCTTGGGGGGCCTTCCTTTAGTACTACGCACGGCTGCACATTACCATCAGTGGCCCCTTTTCACCCCCAATCCCCACACCCGTCTTATCAACGTTTTCACTTTCCGATTATTTTACACAGCCTGTTTCCACTCCCGTAAAATAGTCTTTTTTGTTTTTTTATTCTTAATCAGTTTCTTTTTACTCCACTTATTTCTGCTCAAAATAAAGTTTATTGGTTGCAGTTTCATTGGGTTCAGATGTGAATATATAGAGAGGAAGTGGAGCTATGGCTCAAGACAGTTTTGTTGCACCGATGGCTGATAGTATAACGAAGAAAACTGCTGTTTCTAGAACTTGGATGCTGTTGGACAGCAGTGGAGAGGGAACTATACTGGATTTGGATAGGCATGCTATCATGAGAAGAGTTCCAATCAATGCTAGAGATCTTAGGATTCTTGATCCTATGTTGTCTTATCCTTCTACTATTCTAGGCAGAGAAAAGGCGATTGTTCTCAATTTGGAGGTGAAAATTCTCCCTTCTTTTTTCCCCTTCTTTCGTCCGTGTTTGCAGAGGTGATATATGTTTGGATTCCTGCTACTAATACCGATGGCCGTTAACTTCTGTTTGCCCCACTTTTTAACTTCCTCTTGCAGCACATCAAAGCAATTATTACAACCGAAGAGGTGATGACTTCTTTTTAAGTATTCTTTATATCTGATTAAAGTTGTTCACTTCCGATTATTACTTTATAGACCATAATACGCATCTTTTGAGTCAATTTATCACCAAGATTAATAATGAATTTCTTTCCTTATTGAAAATTGACTTGTAATGTGATTTCTTGGGGTACGTAGGTATTGCTTCGTGACCCGTTGGATGATATTGTGGTACCTATAGTTGAAAAACTTCAAAGAAGGTTACCTCTGGCTCTTGGCCAGGGGGAAGGAGAAGATGATGACGGACCTGAGATGCGCAATGAAGTTGAAACAGATGCTGAAACGGGTATATCACATTCTTTTTCTTCTGTGCTAGAAATGAACTGTTCTCTTATCTACATTGCAAATTTATTTTGTGATTCTCAATATTTCAATTCGGAATTAAGATAGTAGGACTACCCATTTTCGTTTGTTGGTGCAATAATTGATGCTTCGTGATAATCTGTAGAGTTCCCATTTGAATTTCGTGCTTTAGAAGTTGCTCTGGAAGGTATATGTAGTTTTCTTGATGCACGGACAAGAGAATTGGAGACTGCTGCTTACCCAGCTTTGGATGAGCTGACATCAAAGGTAAGGATTTGTTTAGTTAAATTATTTTGGCTTAAAATGTTTCTATGTATTGATCATTGGTGAACTGCAAAGAGCAAAATTTTATTTTCTTGGTTGTCCTTTTGGAATTTCTACAGTTAAATATATGAGGTTACGTGCATTCAGTAGTCCATTACTCCTATTCAGCTTGATATATCAATGTATCTTCGCAAGCCTGGGAAATATTAGAGAAATTACATATTGTTTGCAGATAAGCAGCCGTAACTTGGATCGTGTACGCAAAATAAAGAGTGCCATGACAAGGTTGACTAATCGAGTTCAAAAAGTATGTTTACCTTCCTCATTCTTCCAGTCTCAATTTCCAAAACAAAAAAAGAGTTTTCAAGGGAATGGTGTTAATTTTCCAGGGAAATGGTTGTGAATTTGATTGCAGCTGCATGTTATTAGTAACTCTTATGATGCGTAGAGTAGCATTTTGAAGCACAATTACGCTTTGCATTCTCTAATAAATATAAGCAAATTCTCTAATTTCATGCTAATATGAACTTCATTAGCTTGGATAAAACACAATTCTAGATATGATGAGCATTGAGCAGTATTTTGGCTGTTTCCAAGTCTTAGTCTTATACGAATCTTTTAATTAATATGTCCCAGGTTAGGGATGAACTTGAGCAACTTCTAGACGACGATGACGATATGGCAGACCTTTACTTGTCCAGGAAATTTGCTGGGGCAGCTTCACCTGGGAGCGGGCAAGAAATCCCAAACTGGTTCCCTGCCTCTCCAACACTATGCTCAAAGATATCCAAAGCTAGCAGGACAAGCGGTCTGACTACTCAGACTGAAGATGATATTGATGAACTTGAAATGTTACTCGAGGTTAATTTCATTGGCTTCTAAAAGCTAGCTAATTGCGATTCATCTTTTGGAATCCGGTTTTATTAATAAACCAAGTGCATTTTTGTAGGCTTACTTTATGCAGATCGAAAGCACGATGAATAAGTTGACCACGGTATGTTCAGTCCTCAATACATGTTTATTCCTTTACATAAAAGAAAGCAATGCGAATGACCCAGAAATATTGTTACCCGTTTTGTTTTCAGTTAAGGGAATACATTGACGACACTGAGGATTATATCAACATTCAGGTACTGATGAGTTTCTCAACTATATATATATATTATCCCAGGATAATGTTATTGATAAATAATTGAAATGAGTGTAGATTTTGATGATAATATTTAGGAATACAATAAGTTCCATCTTATTAAATAAGGTTTTGTCTGACAATGGTAACTATTGTTGTTGCAGCTAGACAACCATCGAAATCAGCTGATCCAGGTTCTCTTAATATCTGATATGCATACAACACTTTTGATTTGATGTACTCTATTGATTTGGTAATTAATTTTCCAGTATCAGAGGTACTCTATTGACCACCATTATGAAATACTCAAGTTTTACTTTTACCCCTCTTTTAACTGTTGTATGAAATATCTTTATCTTTTTGGTAAATGCAGCTGGAGCTGTTCCTGAGTTCTGGTACTGTTTGTTTGTCAGTATACTCTTTGATTGCTGCCATTTTTGGGATGAATATACCTTATACATGGAAAGAAGGCCACGGGTATTTGTTCAAATGGGTAAGTTTCCAATTAATATCGTTTTTCACAAATTAACCTTTTCTTTATTTGATCCTTTTCGTGGGTGTTATAACCACTATCCATTCCAGGTGGTCATCCTCACTGGAATTGCTTGTGCTTCCCTTTTCCTATCAATAATGTCCTACGCCAGGCACAAAGGTCTTGTTGGGTCATAAGACAAATTATCAAATCAAATATAAGGACATCCTCATTGCTCTTCGTTGCTTGCATAAAGAGGAAGAAAGAACAATTGGGTTGATACTTGATAGGACATTAAAACTAGAGCGGCAAATGGAGAAAAATTAAAAGCCCGCAACACTGATACATGTGACAAGTACCGTGGATAATGGGATCCATCAATTGAATTGAACATGTCGTCGTATGCTGAGGCAACAAATCGGCAAGGGTGCATTGGTTCCTTAGTTGACTGAGATTGTATTGAGTCAGGAATCTTATAGTATAAGTTTAAATATTATAATGTCTCGTGTTACATATATTTAACTCTGGCTTTCTTAATCATACCAAACTCGGGAAACCCTTTAGAAGGAAACAAATGAATCTAGAGAATACAAAAATCATAACTGCCCACGATTTTTCATTACTCAACTTATTCTCAAAATTGTTAACATGATCATCCAACCAAAATGTTACAAAAGAAAAAAAAAAAGGGTCGTGACAGATGAAAATAAATTCATGCAAAATTTATTTGTTCTTGTTTCTCCAATCCAGTATGCTCTACTTGTAAGAGTGTACTAAAGTAAATGTTACTAGTACAAGTTTATTCAGCATTACTTAAAGAGCCTACGCAAACTAAACGGTAGTGGCGACTGGCGATACTTCCTCTAACAATTAGGGGTAACAATCCAGGGGTGTTCATTGATTCCGTTTTCGGGTTTTTCTTTCTTCAGGGATCGCATGCATTTTTAGAGATCTGTGGCTATAACAAAAAAAAAAAAAAAATGCAAAACGGCAAACAACAAAGATGAACAAGTTCTTGTTTGCAATAATATATAAAATAAACAGAGGGGGAGGAATGGTTCCAAAATGGGAGTAGCACGCGTGTATCATAAAGGCTAACGACTTCAAAAGCATATATTGTAGTTGTAGGAAATCATTGCCCAGACCAAACTCATTTCAGAGGTAAGTAAAGGTCAATGGTAACCAGGGTTCGAATCCCACCTGGACCAATCTTCACCCATTGATGGGTGAAGAAAGAGTATTTGTGAAATGCTCTAAGTTCCCCCGGGGCACATACGCTATGGAGGAAAAAATTATGGTGGCTTGTGCGCAGGAGTGAGGCCGTGTGGGGTCGGAATTCCTCGGAGGAGCATCGTCAACACTTCGGGTGGGGAGGTGTATGACTTGGTGACCAATGACTGAAGACTGGCCCTGGTACCCAGCTTGGGCTGCTACCGTAAGATTAGTACCCCATTGCGTGCACATCCCGCGCTTTAGAACAACATGAAACATAACAAAGAAAGCCATGCATTAAAACACACTACTTTGCGTCGACGGACTACTTATTTAAATATTCTAGAAAGAGTCGACGGACTCTTCTCTTCTAGTTCCCCCCATTGTTTCCATTTACCCTGCGGTTGCTTATAGCCCCCTCCACAAGGAGAGATTGCCTTTCTTGAAGGAGGGCCTCTTTCCGGTCTTCAAGAGCTCGAATGCGGTCCTCAACAACAATGAAGTGGTGGGAATACACGGAGTTGTATTGTTAGGAACTTGAGATATCAAAAAAAAAAAAAAAGTAAAGGTCAATGGGCTCCGCCAATATTCCACTTATCAAATTCTTGTAATTTTATGTGCTACATTGCTTGCTTTGGTTTCCATATTTCATATTCCTCCAGTAAATTCTTCTTCTTTTATTGGGTTTTACGTGAAGAAAAAAAATTAACATTGAAGTTAAAAAGCGTAGAGGAACAGTACAGAATCGTAAACAATTTACAAGTCCTGTAGTCCAAATTTCTAAGCCTAAGTATATATAAACTGCTTTTTTTAACCTGGTTACGGATCCAGTGGCAAAGTAAGAATCCAATGTGTGTGTAAATATATATATATATATATATATATATGTATGTATTCGATGTTTTTGTGCATTTGATTTGTAGGCTGCTCAGATCTCCAAGAATTATTGACAAATGAATGACATATAATATAATTTGAAAGAATTTAAGAAACACAAGACACAGCATAATTGCAAACTTGCTAGCTGTTGAATTTTATGTAACAATATTGTTTTACAACTAGTTTAATGCTATCAAGAAAAGCGAAAATAATAATAATAATAAATGTCAGAAACATGCATGCATTGATCGATATGCTCCTTTATAGATGTCCAATTTTTTTTTTCCATGCAAATGCTAAATAGGGATTAGTACTGAGTGGATGGAATAGGAGAATAGGTCGATCGATTACATTTATATTGAGAGTGATCAGGAAATTAATATTATTAATGCTCAAATCAAAATAATCGTTTTAGTTGCGTCCTCTAAAAAATATTTAGATATAGGTAGTTGGGGAATAAAGAGATTTGTTGTATGTTGACATTCAGTCATTATTCAGTCATTATTAACACCTTTATCCTCTTTGTATCTAATTCCACCCTTAGTTAGCCTGTATATGTATTTGTCAATGGTAAAAAAAGAAAAAGAGATTGATGAATCATTTGTTGTATGATGCATGTATATGCATTTTTTTCTTTCTTTCTTTGTATGTACACTGTGTTTATTTTATTACACAAAAACTTCTTTGCGATCCTCGCATGACGCGCTCTCATGCGCACGTATAATGCAATTCACGTATAAAATATCATGATTGGTGTATAATATGTGAAATATGAAGACATTATGATTAACGTATGAAGTATAAAGAAGTATGAAGGTATTATGATCGGCGTATAACATCTGAAATATGGAGAAATCTGAAAAAATGTAAAGACATTATAATTAGCGTAAAACGTATGAAGTATGAAAAAATATAAAGGAATATGAATACATTATGATTGACATATAACATATAAGATAAAAAAGTATTAAAACATTATAATTGACATATAACGAATAACATATGAAATAAAAAGTACGAAAATATTATAATTAATAAAATATGAAGACATTATCATTGGTAAATAACCTAAAACATATTATTGTGAAATGAAAATTAATACGCTAAAAAAAATACGAGCGCTCCACCGTATATGTGCGACGATTTCACGGGAGGCCTCCTTATTATTCCATATATAGAGTCCTTGTTTTTGCATACAAATAGAAACAGCAAAATCGCACCTCATGCAGTCAAGTGTCAAGCGATACCAACAACACTGCAATAGTCCCAACTCCCAAACTAACACACACTAGTAAAGCCCAAACATACCGAAGCCAGCTCATTCATCACCGTAGCCTTTGTCTTCGTTGGTTAGGGAAACAATGGGCAGCTAAGCAAGCCAAGTACATAAGCCCGCACCTCTTCACACTTCAGAACCTTCTTTTTTTTTTTTTATAAATTATTTTTATTTAATTTTCGTAGAATGGATAAAGCTTCTTTCATTTTCTAAACAGTAGGCACATTCAATGAAAAAAAATAATTAAAAAAAAAGTGAATTTCACCGCTGCTGTAATTTGTATTGTCGTAGCTGCGAAGACATTGTTAGCGATTTCATCGCATTCTTTTACCAGTCAAACCGCTATATGTAAAAAAGTTAAACTGGGCTAACATGCGCCGGTCTACTCACGCAATTATTTTCTCCGGAAGCCAAAATAAGCCGTCTCAGTATGACAATGTCACACGCGAAACGCAAGCACTTCTTTGTCACCTCGCCCTCTAAACTAAACTAATAATACTAATAATATATCTCATATCTAATTTAATAACTATTTCTTATCTCTAAGCCCCATTTACTAAAAACACTTCCTTCATGTGGGTAAATTCTATAATTTATGTTATTTTCATAAATTATCCTTTCACCATTTTACATATTTAAAGTATCAATTTATTGACAAATATCCTAATGTTTAGCTATCAATAAAATCAAACTTTTTAGGTAAAATCATTCTTGATCTCTATAATGTACTTCTTTATATACTCTAAATACTTGTATTCTCGAACATATTTCAACAACTACAACATAAAAAATGTAAGAATAAGTTCCATCATATAGAAAAAAAATACAAATACTCTTGTCAAGCTATCTCATATTTGAGATGTGATAATTGAATTATACTTTATATACTAATTTTTTCATATACTATACATTAATATTTAATACTTTATATATTAATATACTAATTTTTTATATTTTATACGCTAATATTTGATTTGTTATACGCTAAAGTAAAATTCATTATGCTCCACAAGAAAATGACCCAAAAAGAAAATTATTAACTATTTTATAACAAATCTATATTTTAAAGACTGTAAAAAATTTTGAAATGGAAAGTTGAAGGGGTGAAGGGTGTATTTTACTGCTCCAACATAGTTCACCGTAATTTTTTTTCAGATGTTTACTGATATTAAATTTTATAATATATACCCAAAAGAAATAAAATAATTTTCAATTTGTTTTGGGTTAATTCATGCTATAGTCTGGAGCGAGCCCCAATTTTCTCTATTCTCTTTCTCTCTCTATATATATTTTGTATTTCTGTATCTCTCTCGATTTCGACTCCAAAGAAGCTAGAGAGAGAGACCCAGATAGATAGATCATCTCAGCACCATCTTGTTTAATTTAACGCCAATCCCCCGATTTACAAAATCGCACTTCCAACGTACCCTTCTCTCCGTCTCCCTTTATTGACAGATTCACAGGTCGGTTTCTTTCTTTCTTTCTTTCTTTTGTTTTTACATCTATATCTATTCTATTTCACCCTCACCCGCACGCAGACGGCAGATGCATCGTTCATGTATGTGTAGATATGGTTTTGTTGTGTGAATTACCAGTGTGCGTGGATGGTGTGGTGGGTATATCTTTTAATTGCGGGAATGGGTTTAATGCAGGCAGGCAGTGAAAGAGGAATGAACGTAAATTTTGGAGGAGGAGGGGGGCGGCTAACATGCACCGCTTGAGTTAGAGTACGTGCAGGTTACTGCTGCTGTTGGAGCTGAAGGAGAAAGAAAGAGCTCCCGACTCACTGCATCTATTATTACTAATTACTACCACGGCGGGGAAACGATGTCGAATCAGGTGGTGAAGGTGAAGAGAGAGACGATTGCGGCATGCATGACATGCCCTCTTTGTAATAAGCTCTTCAGAGACGCCACTACAATTTCCGAATGCCTTCATACGTGTGAGTCATTCAACGCACACGCAGACACACACTCAAAACCATTGTTTTAGTACTGTTGGGTCAATGTATAACTGCTCAATTTATTTTAGGTGTTTGAATTTCGAATTGGGTTGTCTTAATTTGGGTTGTCTATCTTTGATCTATCTGGGTTTGGCTTAAATTGTCTTCTTCACGATCTGGGTCTTGGTAGATTTTCATGTTACGTGGGGGATTTTATTATGTTGTATATTTTTTGGCCTTGTAGAGTTGAATGCTCAAAATGGATTATGGGTTTGACTTCAATTCGCTACTCTTTCTTCTATGCAAGCGTCTCTATCTTGCGGGGTTAACTTCTCAGGAACGTATATGATTGAGCAATTGATGATCCCTGTAGCAACAGGAGATATTGTGCTGCTCTTATTTCGTGATTGAATCCTCTAAGCAGAGCTATTTCTCTTAATTTTTATTCGCTCATGCCACCCAAAGTTTTCCAACGGCATAGAAATTGCAAACTGCTGATCAACGTGGAGGTTTCTGTGTTTGATGTGTCGAATTAAGTTCATGCTCTATTTATCTTTTTGTGGAACAGCTGAGATTTAGCTCTGTATGCATGTCAGATTCGTTAATTTAATCACTCTCTAGTACTGCTAGCTATAATATTACAGTCAGTTCTCAGCATGTCTTCTCGCTCTGATTTTTATTGGTGCCTGTGGGTTAGATTTACATTTCCATTTCCATTTTTAGGTGAACTTACGCATGAGAAATCTGCTCGGAAGTTTATTGTTTTTGGAATCTGTTCAGTTTGCAGGAAGTGTATTTACAAGAAGCTATCTGATGAGGAATTAGAATGCTGCCCAATTTGCAATATTGACTTAGGCTGTGTCCCCTTGGAGAAACTGAGGTGAGTCACTGAGTGTGGATGTGGGTGTGTATTTAACTTATTGCTATCTCTCTCTCCCTATATGTGCATATATACAAAGATTTGAATATGTATAGATTGGTACATTTAAATTTATAATTCTGTGCGTGCATGCATGCATGCATGCTCGCTCATATGTTTCTGTATTTGTAAGTTCTGGGTGTTTTTGGTATGTGTTTTGGTTCTTCAAGTAATTGTTTGCTGCCAGCTGCCATGTGAGATTTTTAATAAAAATGAAGAATGGAAAAATAAACAGAACAAGAAAGGAAAGAATGAAAGGCAGATTACATGTGAAGCTGCAGCCTAGTAGAATTTATTTCTTTCTCAGTTTATTGAAACTAAAAAACTATGCCTACCTAGACATAATTTTGTTCTATTAATGCCTTATTGACACTTGGAGTTTGCTATTGAGTACAGGTTTTAAAGTCAGAGGCTCAAAACTTATAATTTTGTAATTAGTCTTTTTACTGTTGACTTCTTGTATGTAATTTGAATCTTGATTGAAGAGTTGGTATTCTAGTTGTTGATGGGATAAAGTCTTTCGTTTGGTTTAATACCTTTCTGAAGCATGTATGCGCACAAATCTACCCATTGCAAATTCATCATTACAATGTGCTTAATACCTTCCCGAGTAACTACTGAGCATGTAGAACTTTGTTGTTATGGATACAAGTTAGATAGATTTCTGGTTAAGTATAATGCATCATTCTGCTTGTCAGGCCCGATCACAATTTGCAAGATGTGAGGGCAAAGATCTTCCCTTATAAAAGGAGAAAGGTGAAGGCACCTGAAATCCCACCAATAACATTACCAGTGAGAAGAAAGGAGAGATCACTCTCATCTTTGGTGGTCAGCACTCCCCGGGTATCAACACAAAGTGGCATGACTGGAAGAAGATCAAAGTCTATTGCCAGAAAATCATTGAGAGGTTCCAGTTTTTCAATTGAGAAACCTGTGAAGAAAGAGGAAGTTTCAGTGGAAGATCATCCTGAGAGCTCTAGTTCACCTGAAACACTGAATAAATTCACCCAGAATATTAGGCAGGTAATGATACATTATCTGAACTCAACACTGTTTCCTTAGTTTTTGTGTTTCTATATACCATTCTTTACTGAAAGCCTAGTATTTTTACAAGAAATTGTATCATTCGTTCTGATTGAAATCATGTTGTGCAGAATTCTTCCAATGGCGATCCATCTAGCCATTCATTAGCTGATAAAGATGTGAAGAATGGTGCTGAATCATGGGAAGGGAAGGTTGATCTCTGGAAACCTTTAAATTGCCTCGTGGAAGTTGCGAACAGGAGTAAGTCTTCTAAGTTCACTTCACAAGGATCTGCTGCCAAAGCAGAACCTCTCCATTCTGGTGACCCTGAAGGACATGCCCGGAAAATTAAAGGCAAAGAACAAGTGCAGAAATCAAAAGTCCAAGATGAAAAGAATGGTACTGAATCTATACTGCCAGAATCAGAAAGACCCAAGAAGTTGCGAAGAATTCGCCAAAAAAAGGCTCCTTCTTTTGGGGAATTCAATGTTTCACCTCAGGCTGTGCTGGATGGTGTTAGTGCTAGATGTGAGAAGAGAATTAATCCTATATGGTTTTCGCTGGTGGCCACCAAGGATCTGTGAGAATCTAAATTATTACTCTATTAGACTTATTACTTCAACTTTTAAACATTCTGGACTTCATATCCGTAACTCGTTTAGACACTGTTGCAGGGAAGGAGATGCTTCCTTGCCTCAGATTCCTGCAAGTTACTTGAGAATAAAGTAGGTCCTTTTCATTTGATTCTATTCTGTTGGTTTAATGTTTTGATTGCAGTTAATATTATTTTTCGTTCTGCACCTCATGAGGTCAATTTTTTATTTATAAAGACAGCCGACTGGCTTATGCAAGTTTAAGACCACATATTCTGAAGCACCCGCTCTTGCCTTGCAGTGTCCGGAGCTCTCTTTCCTTTTGAATGTTTTTATCATGTGGATTTCAAGGGACATGTTGACTGCTTTAGATAGTCACAACAAAGCTTGCATTTATGCTGGTCGGGCATTATGTCATAGAGTTGAATTTCTAAGTCGCAGTTTGCATCTTAGGAGTGTATGGAAATTAAAAGCAGAGCTTGCTATGCATGAGTTATGATTGCAATGCATATTATCCTTGCAATCTTAGTGTTTTCCTTGAATGATACCTGAAGTTTGATCTTTTGAGTTTGTCTCTGAAGAGATATAATGGTGCCTATCAATATCTCCATCTTTTTTTTCTGAGACATCCATTCTATAGTATCTTTGTCCTGTGTTATTGTTCATGGCACTGGTTGCTTGTGAATTTCCTTTTGCTTACAATCTCTTCTCATCTGATTGGGTAAAACCCAAGTCAAACTGGACCTTAGTAGAATTATGGGATGTAAGTAGTATGAGTCAAACCAATATGACGAACATCTGAATCATTTTGTGCTACTGTTAGTTTTTCAGTGTTGAATGATAGATGTTATTTCTGAGCAAATATACCGAAGTTCCTATGCTTGTTTTCTTATACACTTTGTTCTGTTGCAGGGATGGGAACATAACAGTTTCTTTTATCCAGAAGTATTTAATGAGGAAATTAGATCTTCCAAGTGAAGATGAGGTATGGTCCTAATGGAAATGCTTCTTGGTTTTGAAACAATCGAATATATATATGTCTCAAGTAACGGTAGAAGAACCTTTTCAGTTTTTTATATGATAGTATTTTTGTTAACTATTTGTAGGTTGAGATTAGGTGCATGGGTCAGTCATTGATCCCAACATTGCCTTTGAATGAGCTAGTTGATTCGTGGCTTCGAACCACAACACCAGAGAGAGTACCAGCCATAATTGGTTCCTCAGCCAAGGATTTTGTGATGGTGTTGGCATACGGTCGCAAGATGGCAGCCTCTTGATGCTACTACTCGATATTTATACATTTTCAAAAAACTATACATCTTTCGATTTTGAAAGTAGAGAGTCAGACTTGCTTGCATGTTAGTAGAAGTTGGGTGCAGAACCATGTTGAAATGGGGATGTTGCAGTTATTTTAGTACCAATCACAGCACACTATGAGAAGTAGCAAATGAGCGAGCAGATAAATTCCATTCCTTTCTCACACAAATTTCGAGTTGTATTAAAGACATATATGAGCGGGTAAAGTCCATATTTGTCATCCAAATTTAAATTGTATTGAGCATGGGATTCCTTTGGGACACTGATTTGCAGCTGCTGTTGAGATGTCTTGCTGTTATACCTGCATCTGGGTTTTACTATTTTATCATTTTAACGATTGATTGCACGTTACCCTATCTTCACATTTCAATTTTGACAAATGCTCTTTTATTTCTCCTTGCAATCTTTGTGTTACCATTCAGTACCACCAACGGCCATCTTACTCTGTCGATGGAATCATATGGTGAGTAAAGAACCTAACCTAATGCTTCTGAAATTGGAAGATTAATCAACCTGTAAAACCGGCCAGTATTTGGATTTGGAATCTTTGGAATCTTTGGAATCTTTTCCCCCAAAAAAGTAGGGGAGTCAGTCCGCGTGTGAATCTTTTTATGCTCGAACTAACCTAAATCAGTAAAGATTCATCATTCATTTGGGAATTCATGCAAAAAGTATGTATGCCTTTCAACCTCCTTCAAACAGCCCAAACTGTGTGTCTGTGTGTGCCAGGAAAAGAGTCACACAAGTGAAATGAAAACCAAAAACACACAAAAGTTAACAAAAATTTTAGCCGAGTGAAATTTGAAATATCCACCCTATTCAAACGTCCAAACCACAAAATATATATATTATATAAATAGAAAAATTAAAAAAAAACCTAAACTTAAAAACAATTTCCTGTATTCATTGCACTGCATCAAAATGTTAAGTTAAAAAATAAACATATCTATGATTCTAATAAATCATAATACGACTACTTAGATGATTAGATCTCAGCATTCTTCAAAACGGATTGGTATACCCGTCACGCGTTGTATTATCAACAACAGAAACCAATCCCCCCGCCGCAGCTTCATCTTCATCCATAAACAGATCCTCCGTAACCCTAAACGCCGCGTGCAACGCAACTAATCCAACTCCAATCAAAATGGACACCAACACATTCAACCACACCTTCGTCAACAACAAACACGCTATAGTAACTGTTCCAAGCGTCGCTAATATCAACCTATCGTTCACCATTCGATTGAATACCACAATAGGCTCGTCGCGCCCCAAGTAAAGAAACCACCACGCCACGAACACGATCAAATACACTATCAGCGAAATCGGATGCCACAGCAGGCTCAAAAACAGTATAAATAGGATTATGATGGAATAGTTCACGCGGAAGTAGTTCAGGTTGCGCCTCAGCCGTAATTTGAGCTCGCTCATGGGGTATGGGGGAGAGTAAGAGGATGGATGAGACAGCAGCTCCTGCCATGGACGGCGCGTGGCGAACAATGATAGACCGCTTGATTTGGCACTAGTGAACATATTGCGGCCGGAGGAGGTCGACGCCAAGGACTCGTAGCCGGCTGGCATTTCTAAGACCAGTTGCCAAATAACGCAAACTCTAATTAAATTTGATTATATTATATAACTCCAAAAGAAAAAAAAAAAAAAAGAGTGTCGGGAAATGGATTATGGGTTGCAGAACAAGTCGTATAGGAGTAATTTCGGATCCTGCGGGTGTGCGAAAATGACAAAATGTTGAAAGTCCGGATTTTCATCAACTACAGTCTACAAATCAATGCCCCGCCCCCACAATGGTCCATTCTTTTTAAAGGCAACATCAATCTTTCAAATGATCTTATTAATGTATAGCAAAGGCCATCCAGAAGTAAATTGAAAAAATATTTGGTCTTGGAATAATTTTTTATTTAGATGTGTATAGAAAAATAGAAAGGCTTACCGACAAATAAGATGAAGAGAAGAATAATGGGTTTTTCAAACAATTCTTGGATGGGAAAATTGCTTGTAGTTTTCAATTGGTAGCTTGCTGAGACATATCCAAAAATAAAACTTTTAATATTTTGTTCCATTCTCTATTGCAATCCGTGTTGTAGTTTATAAATATTAAAAATACATAAATTTATAAGAGTGAAATAGGTATTGCAACTATGGGTGATAAACAAGTAGCTCGGTCAACTACTCGACTCGAATTCGGTTTGACCGAGTTCGAGTCGAGTTCGAGCTCGGAATACATATACTCGAGTAGCTCGCGAGCTACTCGAGTATATGTATATATATATATATATTTTAATATTTATGTTTTAGTCCCTGCGAGCTACTCGAGTATATGTATATTTTTTTTTATTTTTAATATTTATGTTTTAGTCCCTGTAGTTTAATAAATTATAATTTAATCTATTTATAATTATGTTTTAGTTCTTAATTTATAGTAAATTATAATTTGACCTCATTAAATTTTAAAAAATTACAAATACATCCTATAATTTTTATAAAAAAAATAAATAAAAAATAAAAAAATAAAATATTCGAACTCGATTGGGATCGTTTGGAGCTCGAGCACGATCACTCTTAGTCAAGCTCGAGTTCGAACTCGATTAATGAAGCTCGATCGAGCTCGAGTATACTGTTTTTTAAAATCGAGCTACTCGATTAGGTGTGTACTCAAGATCGACTTGACTCGATTACACTCCTAATTGCAACTAACAAAAAGATCGTTTGGGCGTGAATAATTGTGATGGTTGAAACATAATTTTGACCCTAGTCCCTCCTTTATTGATCACTATTGTCCAAGTTAAGATATGATACTAATTCCACTCTCAGTTCCTTTACATCCAAATATCCAAAAACCGATTACATATCATGAAAGAAGCTGTAAGTCTTAATATCTTCCACAATAAATCTAATTGCACCTATGCAACCCAATATTGCAACAATTGAAAACAAAGTAGCTATAACGATGTTGAACAATAGCACTAAGAATCGACACTTGTTGGGTTTTCTTCCTGCTTTGAGGTGTGCTAGAATGGGGAACACAAAATCCAACGGAGTGAACCCAATTGCTCCACATATTGCAACAAAATCACCAAAGAATGGCATAGCAGAAGCAACCAATGTTATGAGTCCCATGTAAACTAAGGTAAACACAACACGAACTAGACGATTTTTGATACCCAACTTCTTTTCAGTTTTGATGGATAACAATCTTTCTTCGAAATATGCATATGTTGGCCTGCAATATATCTGAACAAAAAACACATATAAAATGTTACAAGAGCAAAATTCTAATCAACTTTATGACTTATGCCGATTAGAACTTTATAAATTGTACTCAGACCTGAAAGCATCCTGATATTTGAATTACTGCAAAAATATTAGCCATCACAGTTGTCCAACCTGGAGTAGTAAGATTAGCTACGATATAAGGCTGAACTTGAGAGCCAAATGCCCAATAGCCACTAAAAGCTAATTGCCAATAGGTCAACACAATGATGCCATAAGCAGAAGATACTCCTTTATACATATTCTTCTTTGCCGGTTCTCTTATTGTACTCTGCCAAGATAATAGCCATTAAAACTTAGTTGTTGTCCAAGTCTCAACAAAACAATCAATCTTATTAAGTTAAAAACAATTTGTAACCATCATAGATCGAATTCTTCTTACTTCTACAAGCAAACCATATTTTACCTGTATTTCCGGAAGCATTGCATCTCCAAATGAAAAGGCTATAGCCCCAAGAGCATTGAAGGCTCTAAATACTTTGGAAGACTTGCTTCCTTCCAAACTATAACTAATAGTGCTTCGATCAATCTTCTTCCCTGCAATAATGCAATTTTTTTTCTTTTTATGTCAAAGTATTGCTGCACCGTCCAAGACAGGAAAACATATCTCTTTGACTTACTATCAACTGAAATCAGATAGAAATGATTAGTTGGATTACCATTATAAATTGTAACCCCAATAGTTGTACCAGCAAAACCAATTGTGCTAAATGTACAAAGAGCATTAACCCATCTCAAAGAATGGATATCAGGGAGCTGAGATAAAAGAAGCTCCAAGGCTCCAAAGAAAATAATGAAATGCTGCAACGTCAAGTCGCCATCAGTGTGGTAGTATTTGTACACAGCCTGCACATATTGACACCGTGGTGATGTTAATGCATGTTGTTGTTGGCTACAAAACATACAACCAAACTCAATGAGTTAAATAACCTTCAGACTGCTTCCAGCAGCAATATGAATGGCAATGTTATTGCCCAAGGAAGCAACCTGCTGAAAAAACGCAATAGACCAGTAACCCCATGATCCTTCAAGTCAGTGAAGGGTGATGAAATTAAAATGTGAAAGAATGAGAAAAACCGATAGAAGCACATTTGCGTAGCATTCATTCTTCATAACTCTCACTGAGCATACTATTCATTATAATCAGCCCAGGAGAAGAAATCATTTTAGCCTATAGTTGAAGAAAAGAAAACAAACCATAAATACTCTGAGCAAGATGCCTATAAGTGGTTTGCTTATTCCCATTCCATCTCCACAGAGAAGCAATCAATAGACTGGAATACCAAGTGGCTAGCGTCCCACTCACCAAGCTTGTCACTCCTGCATAGTGTTTCCCAACACAACAGTACTAATTCTTAGCTGCTGTTGATTAAGTAAATAAATAAAACAGAAAACTAGCAGTGCTACTGGTCGATAACTGAAATTGGGATTACCGAGAGGCCAGCCTAGAGAAGCAACGGCAAAAGGAAGAGGTGCATAAGCAGCGGGAGTGGCAATAGTGGTGGCAACGTGGAAAGCCGCATGTTTCCAAGTACCTCTGCCAATTTGAGCTTGTGGGGCAGCTGAATCTTCTTGGATTATTGCTGCCATAACCTGTTCTTTCTCTTTATCACCGTTATTCCCATCAATATTGAAACTTTGGTTTTCGTTTGAGGCTGGAGATTCTGAAGCATATTGTGAAGCCATTTTCTTGGAGTTGCTAAGTGAGAATGGAAAGAATCGTAGAGCTTAAGTTGATGCTTGAACTGTAAAACGAAGGCCAGCAAAGTCCATTAAGGCGACTGTTGATGATGACGGATGGATTGTTCAAGAAAATGAGCTTTTCTTCTCTACTGTAATATTTTTCTTTCAGAAATTCTGAAGCGATGATTCGTCCAAGTAATACCAGTATATTTTTGAGTTTGCAAAACTAATTAGGCGATAAAGCATTTTTGTGTTAAAATGGCCCGATAAAGCCAAGGAAGAGTCCAAAATGGGACAATGATGAGTCCATGACCGTAAAAATACTTTAAACATCACTACAGTAAAAACTCTTATTATAGTATTTCTTATGAGCTGTGATACATTGAATTATTATTATATATTAATTTTTTATTTATTATTTGTTAATATTTGATATTTTAAAAATTAATATACTAATTGTTAATATTTATTAATTTTTATAATTTATATACTAATTTTTAATATTTTATATAATAAAATAAAATTTTTACACAAATATCGTATATAATAGTAAAAGAAAATTATCCATCTCCGTCGGATTTAGTGAGCGAGGTTCCACTAAATCATTTGCAACGCGGGTCCCACAAATTACATCCTACGTGGCATTACCCACTGGATCTCCGTGAGCCTATATATTTAAAAACACATTAAAACCCCGAATCGTAAAAAAAGGCTGAAATTTGTAAAACCCCACTCTTCTCCGACGACGACATCTTTTCTGGAAAATTAAATTTGAATTTGCGATCGTTCCTACATATATTTTTCTGAATTCGACTCGCAAATCGAAGCCTTATCAGAAGGAATGGGGTATACATCGTCTTGGGATGATTTCCAGGAGAAGTCCGTCCAATTGTTTCGAGACGATCCTGAAAAGGTAAATTCGAATTATTTTGTGAGTCTCTCCTAGATCTTTTTTTTCTTTTCTATTGCATATTCATATTTGGAGTTTGTAATGGTTAATTAGCTCTTCTCTATGTTAAATGGGGATGCAGACGCGGTACGTGATGAAATACAGACATTGTGATGGCAAATTGGTACTCAAGGTCACAAATGATAAGAAGGTAAAGCTATAACACATTTACAATTTAGTATAATTTTTTCTTTCAAATTGAACAATTTTGATTGGAGGTGTGATATTCGTTATTAGAATTGGATCGGCTGTAAAGGTTATATGTTGGACTAGGATCGTAATTCAAACCTTGTTTTCTGTTCCACATTGAAATTTATATGTACAGAGAGCGTATTGAAATATATAACTCGACAGAGGCTTAATTTGTTGCTTGTTGGACTCTTGAGGAATGTTGAGCTATTTTAGATAAGTTTATTAGGCCGAATTTGAAGCTTTTATGGTAGAATATTGATTTATTATTGTGGGAAAAAGATCTCAGTTTGATAATTCTTCCTGAGCTGCTGAAAATACTAGTGAATTTAACTAAAGCCATTAGGAAAAGTTTTTGTTTAATGAACTAATGAATAAAAGAGAGAACGTTTTAGTTACCAGATGTTACCTGCATTAGAGGCAATAAAATACAATTTGCTTTTACAGTTGGTAAAATTTCAGATTTCATTATTATTATTATTATTTTGCAAGAGATACAGTTAAATGTGTGAAAACGTTGTTGTATACTGTATATGGTTAACTAGATTTTGTTGACTTTACTGTGATCTAGACCTGAGTTGATGTTTTGCCCCATTTTATTATTTTAAATGTTTCTTGATGATGCTTACTTCTCTCTAGGATATGGTTTTGTTCATTGTATATGTCCCTTTTTCAATAACGTGGATTACAAAACAGGAGTTGTTGTGTGGTATTTCCCGTATGGCTCTAAGATATAACAGAAAGGCGATACTACTTTATCAAGCCTAATTATGCGTCTGTTGGTGCTTCTGTTTTGGTATAAAAGATGAAGATTTTTCTTGGGTTTGTATCTTGTTTCCCCAACTAAGTAGACCTTTGCTATCCAATCCAAAACATTTGATAGATTTTCTTTAAAGCGCATGTTTTAAAAGCTTTCAAAGATGAAATAGCTTACAAAGTGGGGCATCTGTCGGTAGATCTGCTATTTGCCACATTTCTTATGGCTCTTGAAATTTTTTGCCTTTTTGTGCAGCATTTTGGCCTGGAATCCCTTAACTTTTTGTTTAAATCAAGAGCTGCAATACCTCACAACAGTTATTGGAATACTGCTTGGTTTGATGGCTATATAATATGCTGCCTCATTGCTTTTAGTTTTTGTGAAGTGGTTGCTTAGGTGCATGAAGCTGATTACCTCATTTTTCAATCATCATTTCCATTTGGCTTACTAATGTAGTTGTGTATTACCAAGTAAGTTCCAATTTATTCTATTGAATGCTTGGAAAAATGGATAAGGAATCAATATCTGCAATGCTAGGCATCTGAGACTATTTTTAAAGAGAAGCACGAAAAAGGATTAATGAAAGCAAAGTATTGAATCATACGGTTCTTTGTGATGTAGGACTTGTTTGGGGGGAAACTTTCTTTAGTTAATAGGCAGTGGAAGGTTGAAGATTTATTTTGCAGTTGGATGTGGATTTCATGACTGAACTATTGGCTGGTGTAAGAAGAAAGTTTGTGATGGAAAACTTAAGAAGAACTAAGAGGAAAAGAGTTGGTTGAGTCGAGGAAATTTGCACACTCTCCAGTTAGCATTGTTCAGTGCCACTCGATTGAAAGGTCACACGTTTGGAAATTTATAGACTACAGGGATTTGAAGCCTAATTATTCCACTATTAGGATTAGTATTTTACATAGGAAGCATTTTACTTAATGATTTGCGACTTTTCTGGATTCTTTAGGGCTAAAATTAAACTTGAAATTGCATCATGTTTGCGTTATTGGCTGATGAAAGCACAAATTTAAGCAAAACTATAGAGTTTCTTTACTACCTCTTCACTACTAAACTACGGAAGTCCTTAAACAAGCTTTTTCAACAGGATATGATGTCACAATGAAGTTAGAAATTCAGTTACAAAATTCCTTGAATTAGTTTACCTTCTCTGATAATGTTCATTTTTCTCTTTTCTACTTCCTAATAGTGTATCAAGTTTAAGACAGACCAAGCACAGGATGCTAAGAAGATGGAGAGACTCAACAACATATTCTTTACTTTGATGGCTAATGGACCTGAAGGTATAGGAATTAGATTTTTTTTCTCCTGTAATAGCTTCGCTGTGGCTTTGACTTCTTTTGTTGGGCCTGATGGCCGCTTTTCTTGGACAGTATCTGCTCAAGAATTCAGAGGATCCAATATTTAAAAGTGCACCACTTTTGACAATAGTAAGAAAATTGAAATATCATGAGTTTTTGTCAAAGTGATTGCAATATTAGTCATCCCTCAAGTGTAACGCACTGAAAACTGTATGACAAGTATCAACTCATCACTTAATCGTAAAACCACTTGGTATCAACATTTTCTTCACTCAAATATTGCAAGCTTTCTCCAGGTTGAGATTGCCATTTTTCTTCACATTAATGCTACTCCTGATCTTTTGTCCCACCTGTCAGAACTGTTGATTGGGGGTTGATTCTGGTTATAATATTTTGATGACATTTCACTTTTCTTTGGCGTCAAGTTTGATGCCCTCTTATTCTTTCAAGGAGTCATGGTTTCTGGATTTTCCCTTTTCTGCAGCTGATTTGGCAGAAGTCAGTGGGAAAGAACAAATGGAGGCACAGCCAGCCAAGAAAGGAAGGGGAAGGAAACAGTGATGTCTTTGTAGCTGCAGAGATAGATGTTTGGACAAATCAGTTGACGTGTTAGACAAATTTGGGAGAGGCCTAGTTTTGGAAGATCTATTATTGCTCTAACGAATGATATCTTTCAATGAATTATTCCCAAATTATTTCTATTCGAAATGGAAATACGACGATGTTCATGCTTTTTACACTCTTGCAACAATATTGCTTCTTCGTGCAAATGTTATGGTAATCATCAATTTCATTATGGTAATACTGATAGTGGTCTTGGTGCTGCTACTCTATTTGTTTGTCTTATTCATCTTTTTCTTGCTGCCTCGCACTTTGCAAGGACTTCTCGGCTGGTCCTTTTTTCCCAGAGCTGGAGAGGTAAGAGACCTTTTGGAGGCAAGTGGAGTAGAAATTCGAAGCTTTGTTGTCATCATTTTAAGACGACGGTTTTAAAGCCGAATGTAGAAGCATTACTTGTCCTCTGTCTTTTCTCTCTCTCTCCCCCTTTAATCTGAATTTTGCGTTATTTGTCCGGAGTTGACGAGTGCCAAGGGGCAAGTGGCCCAAGCTTGTTAACTTATCACTTCATTTGTCAAACAACCTTGCGTAAGACCGTCTTCTATTCCATACGCCATACGTTATCAATTCCTTTCAACAAAAATAAAGGAGAAAAAGTTTTGCTTTCAATGATATGGTATGGTATACGTTGGGAAATTTTGGCACTGTGTAATTCATGTTCGCTATCCTTAGGACTGGTCATTGCCCTATTCTAATAGTATATTCCTTCAATTCAGTTGGTAATATTTTGTCAAATGATTTGGGAATCCATAATGACATTTGAAACGTTTCCCCAACCTCAACAGCAATGAAGTAGAAGATGCCGGAAGTTGCCAATTGCCATGCTCTTTACCATTTTTATTTTTTGTGCTTAAAGAATCCAATTTCAAATGGCTAAATTGTAACTGTCTTATTTCGTGAATTCGTGGTGGTAGTACTAACATTTTTGGGCTGGTAGCATTATTGGTTTAATGGATCCCGAGGCTGCAACTTTACTTTGTTATTTTTTTTTCCTTTGCTTTTAGCCTTTATGTCAAGAGAACAGGAAAAGAAAAGAAAAAGCGTTTATTTGCGCGTACCCCAAAAGTTTGTGAATTCTTTCTTTTCTCAATTACTCAACTAGATTTTATGTGATTTAAAAAAAAAAGAAAAAGAAAAAGAAAAAGAAAAAGAAAAAGAGAAGTGAAGTATTTAGGTTCTTTTTTTTTTGGACTGATTAGAGTTGATAATCTGTCAAAATATTTAAAATAGGTTTTAAAATCTAATGTAATATTTGAAATAGAATTTAAAACAGGTCAAGGAAGATTAAAAAGAATTTATCCATTCAATAAACATATTTGGTTTGGAACCAATTCCGTAAAGTGTAAAGTGTGCATCCAGATCCAATAGGAAGTTGCTAAATTTGATAGAAAATTTAATATGTTTATACAATGGAACAAAACAAAACAAAACAAAATTTTTGTGAAGCTGCCAAAATATGATTAGTCTGTGTATTCAAAATTTAAGACTCGTAGTCCAACAGGGACTGAGGCGTGACACGTTAAGTCAACGGTTTTTTCCAAATTACGGGACCCCACGAATCGTGTGCTCGGCAACTATATTCCTGCTTCCCACGACGTGCCAAGATCTTGGCCATAGAAGCAAAGTCCATTCCACGTGTCGAGTTTATCTAAGGGGAGGTCCTTAAGGCTAAAAGTTTAACGCAACGGCTCTATAGGATTCTCTTCGGTTCTGGTGACGACCTTTTGTTGTACATTTTCATTTTGAAAGCGGCCAAAACCCAAAATGAAAATACCAGCAGCATATTGAATGGGTAAAACCTCGATATTCTAACACCATTTTATTATTTTATATATTTTATTGGCATAAATATTACTAATAAATGACTAATTAAAAAAATAAAACAACTAAAACACAAAAAAAAAAAAAAAGTGGGGTGGGCATTAAAATTGCGATGAGCTTTTCGTACCACTATCGTCTATCCCTTCACATGTTACTTTATAAAAAATTGACATTCTGTATAATCACTCATCTTTTAAAATTTACTAATTATTTAGTTAAAGCTTTAGTTGGCAATGATATCATGTACTATTTTTTACATTACTTTATAAAAAATTAACATATGTATTACTACTTATCTCTTAAAATTGATTAATTATTTGATTAAAATTTTAATTTATTTGTTAAAAATTAAATAATTAATTAAAAGAACATAGGTAAACTATTTATAATGTGATATATAAAAATAATAAACGATGATGGACCTTTAAGTCATTAGAACCCCGTGAGCGACACCCTATAAAGTCCCTTGTCAATTGTCATGACATCGTATTATTCCAGATGATGGTGATAACAATATGCTCTATGAATGGAACCCTTGTTAAAAAATAGTAATATAGGGAGGGAGAGGGAGAGGGAGAGGGAGAGGGAGAAGGAGAGGGAGAGCAATGCAGCAGTGGGGGTGTTCAAAAGTCATAGATGCTTTTCTTATGGAAAATGACAAGACAAAAGTCCAATTGGAAGGAACTTGGAATTAGTAAAAGTGGTGCAAGGGTTTAGATTATTTAATTTATTAAACTTTAACTTAGTGGATTAGTGGGTTATTTCCAAAATTGCAGCAGTATTAAACTGTGTGGGTGTGTGTGATTGTGTGTGCGTCTTTCTAACAAGTTCCAACTATGGGACCCTGTTTTGAAACATGTGAGAGAGACGCTTGTTTCGTTTCTCTCTCTCTCACTCTCTCACTCTCTCAATCCACTTGATGATTGATTACATATTTATACATGAGTAGAAAATAGTTTTGGTCTTCTCTCCTCGAAAAGGTCTAAATTCCGTACACTCAAATCGGACCACGCTAGCCCTATCTTGGGACTGCGCGTGACAGTTAAATCGCAGGATGTGCTCTAACTGGCAGCCTGCAAGGATATCCAACAGGATTCGTAGTCCAGGTGCCCCTAGGAATATTTCACCCAGACAACGCACCCACACGGAGTCGAATCCGCATGGAAGATAATTTATCCTCACCTTACATGATTGACACTCACCGGCTAGGCTATGACTCGGCCCAGTTTTGGTCTTCTCTCTTCCTTCCTTATGTTGGCTTTTATAAGGGAGGACTAAGACTCTTTTATTTATTTTATTTATAAACTCAGTTGTTTTTTTTATTTATACAGTGAAAAATCAAACTACTCTTTCTCTCACATCAAAAGTAGCAGTAGCAGCCTACTAGGAGGAGGAGTCAGTAATCAGTAGTCAGTAGTCAGCAGACAGTAGTAGGAGACTATCTCTCCCTCCAATTTGTACTTTCTCTCTCTAATCTAAATAATATTCACTGCTTTCTGTACACCCATTAATCATTACTATATTAATATTCCCCTACTACTAGTACTACTTACTAATTAATGTTAAAAGATTGCATCTTTGTATTCTTTCGACTTGTATGAATTCTCTGCCCCAGGAAAGTCTTCTCTTTCACACCTTCCAACCCCCTCACCCCCCCTCTCTCTCTCTCAAATCTCTCCCAACCCCTTTTTGTTTTTAACCAAAAATTTGTTGATAGATTCGGTTTCACCAAGCTCTCACTACTTCCAATTCAAGGTCATCTCTTCTTTCCTTTTCTTTGACATTTCTGGTCCTTGTTTTCCATTTACTTCAAATGTTAATTACACTGTTGTATTCTTCCAATTTAGTCGATAATTTTTAGATGCCCAACTGAATCAGATCTTCTGTTTTTTTTCTTTTTGTTTCTGATGACCTTTTTTCTTGGGTCTAGTCACTCAGTAATTTTAGTTAAGGATTCATTTCTTAATTTTTGGATCATTCATTTGCTTGCAACTATGCGAGGCATGATTGAAAGATTCAATCTTGGGTAGCTTAATTTTATGGTTTAGTGTAGTTTCGGCCTTGGAAATTAGGGTAAGTTTGGGGGTGGTGGGGGTGAGAATAGTGTGATTATGGAGGAGGTTGAGGAAGCTAACAAGGCAGCTATAGAGAGCTGTTACAGAGTTCTTGGTTTAGTATCTCAGCCCCAAAATCAGAATCAGTTTAGGAGTTTAGTTGTGGAAACTGGAGAAGCTGTCTACAAGTTCAAGAAGGTTGTTTCTCTTCTTAATTCTACTCTGGGTCATGCCAGAGTCAGAAAGGTTAAGAAGATTCAGACTCCTTTTCCACAAAATATCCTTCTTGAAAACCCAATTTACAGAAATGATGAGCAACCCAAAGCCCTGCAGCTTCTTCATATTAATCCTCTGGAGAACCCTGTACAAGATTCGGGTTCTAATGTAAAAAGTGGCCTTGCATTGGGAAACCCTCCATTAGAGCTTATCTCACATGGTAAAAACACTCTGCAGCTAGCCCAACAAACACCACTACCTAACTATCACTTCCTCCATCAACAGCAGCAGCAACAACTGCAGCAACAGCAGAGGTATCAACTTCAGCAGCAACAATTGAAACAGCAGGCAGAAATGATGTATCGACGCACCAATAGCGGCATTAGTCTAAATTTCGATAGTTCAACCTGCACGCCTACCATGTCCTCAACGAGGTCTTTTATGTCTTCATTGAGTATCGACGGGAGTGTTGCCAATTTGGATGGGAATGCATTCCATTTAATCGGGGCATCCGGCTCTGCTGATCAGAGTTCGTTTCAGCACAAAAGAAGGTGTTCTGGCAGGGGAGAGGATGGGAGTGTCAAATGTGGAAGTAGTGGAAGGTGTCATTGCTCAAAGAAGAGGTTATTTCTTCCCCTCCCTTCTTTTCAAGGAGAGGAGTCTGGTTCTTGGTATTTATGGCTTTCTATCGTGTCTGCTTGTCTTTGTATACAGGAAACATAGGGTGAAGAGGTCTATCAAAGTACCTGCGATCAGTAACAAGCTTGCAGATATCCCTCCTGATGAGTACTCTTGGAGAAAGTATGGCCAGAAACCAATCAAAGGTTCACCTCATCCAAGGTACATGCTAGTCTCTGTTTATCTGAGATGGAGCTTGGTTGTGAGTTAGAATTACTTGCATAAATATTTAACAATTTTAATTGCGCCTATGTTTTGTGGAATGATATACTCCCAGACACACACAAACAAATATTATTAGTTAATCCTTACTTGCAAACGATTCAGATAGCTATTCCTGTCATTCGAAAGAATCAATAATTCAACATTTAAGTTTGACTGTAATTTTTTTTTGAATTGGTACCTTTAATTTCGTTCTGCTTGTGTTTTTTTCTCAAGCTCCTAATTTTTAGTGTGATTGAGAAGCTTTTGGAAGAAAATAAAATATCTCTCAATGAAGTTCCTATTGCATTTGTTGTTTTAACCCTTGGTGTGGGAGAGGGCTGGAGGAGTTAGATTTACAGCCCTGTCACAACTTCAGTTTTTTTTACAACATTTGCAACAATTCGCCTTTCTCTGGTCTTTTTGCAGGGGATACTACAAATGCAGCAGCATGAGAGGCTGTCCTGCCAGAAAACATGTAGAGAGATGTTTGGAGGAGCCTTCAATGCTGATTGTCACTTACGAAGGGGAACATAACCATCCAAGATTGCCATCACAGTCGGCAAATACATAAAGGTTGAAGGGAAAGTTCAGCTAGATAGTTCAAGCATTTTATGCTTTTTGCCCTGATATTAAATTTGGTACTGTCCTGTATTGTTCCTGTATATATTTTACTAATTTAAGCTCGAGGAACTGCAGAGTTGAGTATCTGATGAAAAAAATTGGCTTTTGAATCCGTTAAGATCTTGGAAGAATACAATGAAGGCAGGATGGACCTACCTGGTGCTTGCTAGAATAGGCCATTTATATGATGTGATTTCTATGTTGAAGGAAACAGGGGTGTGAGAAATTTACTCTTAAATGTCAAAAATTTAACTTTTGAATGGTAGAGTTTGGGTGGGTTTGCATCTGTTTTATAGCATAGTTTCTTTAGTTGTGAAAGTCTAACCCTCCAACCCCCTCCTCCCCTCCCCCTAAATCCCACCGAGTGGGTAGGTCTGGAGAAGTTCTTCCAATGGATGAGTCTTGTGAACAATAGAAGAGGGTCTGAAGACGACGTAATTCCAATACAAAATTAATACTTGGTCTTCATTTTCAAAGAGGAGGAAGTGTTTCAACTTTAGACTAATCTTGTTTGTTAGTGGTGATGGTTAGTCAGTTTTGAAGACAGAATTAGATACGTGACAGTGAGTTGGGTTGTGCATATTATTGTTGGGAATGAGTTTGGTTTTGCAGAAAGTTAAGTGAGATGTATAATGTGTGTGAGGGGCTCACTTTTCCTTTCCGGGTGGAATTAGGAGATCGTTTGAAAGCATTTCTTGTTCGTGCCGTCGGATTAGGTGAAGACTTGGTAGAGAGAACTTGGAGATGATTTCAGGAAACGCGGCCTACTCAAAATGAAGTTCTATCCCATTTTCAGGATTTTCAGTTTTCTTCTCTCAATTCCTCCTTTCCCAAAAATAATAATAATAATAATAATTTCGAAATAATAGTTGATTTCTTCTTGTTAATCTTTGTGGAGTTCTATTGGCATATTCTCACTTGGGGATTGAACGCATTGTTTTGGTAAAACTGCAAATTTTGTTACCGAGAGGAGGAAAGGGATGGGGCCGGAATTGAATGGTGTTTTGGTTCAAAGTGCAAACACCTCATTTTTAGTAGGGAAAAGGGACAAGGGTGAAATTCGAACCTTGCAAACGCAATACTCCTACTTTTAATCATTTATCTGATTCTTGTTTTTTTTTTTCCAACCATTGCAGTAATATCATAATTTTCGATCCTCCAAAGTTCTTTATAGTTTTGATTCGGAAGGTTAAGGAAAAACATGAGGATTGAAAATCTAAAGAAGGTTTTCTATATAAAATATTAGAGAAATTAGAGGATTGAAAATCATATTTTTTTCAACGTTAATTGTGAAATCAAACATAAACAAGCAAAATAACAGTACCTATTAATTCCAAAATCAACTAAATTTTTCTTCTGAACTTCAGATCAAGACAGATTTTAAATTCACTACAAAAAAATTTCTCCATCCAATTGGAGAGCAAGGCCTGAGTCTCATCCATTTTCACCTCCTTCTATAACAGTTACAACGGAAACTTTTGTCTTTTCTAGTTTGGAGCTTGGCAAAGGTTTGTATATCAGCCTATCGTTGAAATTTCCCCATTTAACTAAACATAAATTTAATGTTTTTGTGTGGAGCATACAAACAATCTGGCGTTCAAAGAAAAGTATCTTTTAGCAGGATAAACGGGATATGAAGGAATGTTGCAAAATAATTTACGATCTAAAAGACAGAAGCAGAAAGGCCCAATCACAGTATTGGAGAGCTCAGAAACCACATAAATCAGCTGTACATCAAGTGATTAAAGTGAGGTGACATAACTAAAGACAAAAACGGGGTTTAAGATTAAAAACCTATACCAATGCTAACACTTAAAATATGCAGTGTTTTACTCTTCTTTTTTTTTCCCCTACATCACTGTCTCGATGCCGTCAACGGTGATTCAGAAGAGCGGCGCCGGCAGGTTCAGATCGAACAGAAAAGGCTTCTTATCACTCTTCATCTCCATTTCTCTCTCATTCATTACCATTCCTATCGTTTCTAGCTTATATCCAGTATACTCCGACCTCGCCGCTGTAGCCTCGATGCTCCGATCGCCGGCATCAGTAGCCAGAAACGCCGGCGAGCACCAATGCTGAAACTTTTCCTCAAAAAGTTTGGGATTTATGTTAGGCAAGGATATCGTAACCGGCGGTGAGAGCGACAAAGTCGCAAGACCTCCGTCACCGAAGTTAGTTTTAGCCTTTGGACCACGGAGGCTTCTCGCAGCCTCATCGTAGGCCATGGCAGCTTCCTCAGCCGTGTCGAAGGTTCCTAGCCAGCGCCGAGTCTTCTTCCACGGATCACGAATCTCCGCCGCGTAACGCCCCCACGGACGCTTCCTAACACCGCGGAAATGAGACTCCTTCACTGCACGAAGAGGCGGTGGTGTTACCTGCACTCCGCCGCGAACTGCGGCGGAGTTGTTCGGCAGCCGGAGAGGCTCGACAACCATCGGAAAGTACGCGTAGTATGCAATATATAGTAGTATTTAAGAACAAGGAAATGAGTTGAGTGAAAGGAGGATAGGGTTTGGATGTATTTATAGCTGCCTTGTTGAACGCCGACAGCTTTGAGGTTAGGAGTTGCCCTTTATTTATTAGTATTTTATTTTTATGTTAATTTGTGTCGATTAAATTTCGTAGTACGATTGGTTTTGGTGGATTTTACTGCTGAACAGAGTGCATTAATTGCATGCGTGCAGCGTAAGATTTAGGATGCGCTCTCTCTTTCTACTCAGTTCTCACGGGGCAAATGCCAAGATTCTACTGTTACCCCCTACGTTTACGTCATTATTACCGCACTGTCATCATTAGCAGTTTGAGGGGCCATATGTCTCCATCCACCACGTAATTCTTTGCCTTCTACTACTGGTATTTACTGCCTGCCTGTTGATATTCAATTCTTATTTTTGTCTTTTTTTTTTTACCTATCTTTTACCAATGGATAAGCCTGCGGCTTAAATTAATTATAGTAAAACACAATATCATCTGAGATTGGGTGAGTGAATTATATTTATATTTTAATATATTAAATTTTTATATGTTAATATACGAATATTGACCCAAAACTTAAAATAACCAGCTTCAGCTATGGATTAAAATAATTTGCTGATTTACTTAGGAGGAAGATATGCAACAAGATCAGTTATATGGGATTGAAAAATTAGAGTGAAAACTAAAAGTGACTGATGTGCCAATTATAAAAATACAAACTAATAACCTAATTAAATGATGAGTGAACCCTAATAAGTAATGGATTAGTTTGTCTTTTTATACATGCCACGTCAGTCAATTTGCATTTTCAGTCTAATTTTTCGCTCCCCCAATCATTACTCATGCAACAAATATTGATGAATTTAAACACAATATCTTCTAACCCTGACTTCCCACGTGATCATTCTTTTATTAACATTTTGTGAACGAGACTTAATTTGTGCTCTTTAATCTCTTATTATTATTCCAATTATTATCAATTCAAGTGGGAAAATCTCCTAACGCGCCCTTGACTCAGCATCCCAGTAACCTTTTTAATCCGCTGTTCTTGAGAACTCAAATACTCCTAAGTAAGCAACACAAATACATACAATCACAGAATCTGCCTTATAATTGAAACATGCAGGCAGGGGAGAAGAATCCAACGTTTTTCAAAGTTTCAATTCCCAGCCGCTTCAGTTTACACCTTTAAACAGTCAATGTCAACATGAGATCACGCGGCCGAATTCTCATTTGTCAATAAACGTGATGTTAATTGAACTTGAATGTAACATACAGTATTTTCTTAGCGTTTCACGTACCTTTCTAATCAAATTTCTAGTTTGGTGCCTATATCCATTTTAAGCACGTTGTAAACAAATGTTAACATTAAAATATATAATAATTCAACATAAAATACTAGAACCATAAATACTTCCCATCCTATGATCTGTTAACAGACTTTGAATATTTTGTAGGACGCCATCATATAAATCTCCATTAAATTAATACAACCAGGAAAAAAGATTTAATGTCCAATAAATTAAAAAATAAACTTTTCTCATAATTTTATTTATGATTTATGCTAAATATTATTATATTATTATTTGTTCGCCATCAGACATTATTAATTTTTATTTGGAGATATCGGGTCAAACACTTGAAATTCAAACTTAGAATCTGAGAATTTTATCATCATGATCATCGTCATCATCTGGAAATGCATGCATGACAGTGAACAGAAGAGAGGGCATTGTGAAGGGTTAAAAGAGACAAAGAAATTGGTCCCCCATTAGTAGCTAGGCCAGCAGTAGTAGTACTACTGTTTTTGTGTTAAGACTGCTAGCGACCAATGAATCAATCAAAACCAGTCCGATGGTTAAGGTGAAATTGGGTTTGAATATAAATGATGCGGTAAACGCTTGTGCGCTGACTCTTGATTAGCCCCACGGCGCACGCATAATTAATTTTACTGCATGGTTATTATTTTTAATTTTAAACCAACTGCAACACAGCCTTTTGCGTGCTAGCTGCTGAGTGAGTGGGTAGGACGACTGGTAGCTTCTGTGGGCTGCTGCTATGGTTGGTGGAGCAGCCGTGGATGGAAAGGCTTAGGTCAGCTGAAAATCATTACAGCCTCTGTAGAATAGCGAGACAAAACCCACAGAGAGCTATGAGGTCTTGTAAGTTGCAAAACCCATATCTATCGTTGCCGAAAAAATTTGGTCAAAGAAAGAAAGACCAGGAGGATGGTTGTGGGTTTAACTTTGTCAGATTCTGATGAGAGGAGAGCGGCAATTGCATGTACGTAGGGTCCAGGAAAAGAGGCGTTTAGGCGTTTACACTTAACTGCCGGCGCACAGATCCACGTGCTCCTTCCGTACTGCTTCGTTTATTTTTTTCCTGCAAAAGGGGCCACAACCAATGTCCAAACAATTCCCGGCCATTTCTTTCTCTCTTTCTCTCTCTTTCGATGTTTCATGACTTTTGGCTACCATGCGCCGCCGCTTCATTCATTCATTATTATTATTTTCCACACCGCGGGGAATTTTGTCAACACTCCTCTCATTCCTCTATTTTCCGGCCCCATAAAATAAAATTAAGCAACCAGTAGTACTTGTTGTAAAAATTTACATTTAGCCTCAACACGTGTCTATTCTTTTTCTCTTTATCTACATATTATAGTAAAGCGGGAAGGGATGTTTTCTTTCGTCGTCCAAATTTCTAACTTCTCCCTTCTATTATTAAGTTTTCTACCCGTTAGTTTTCTTTTCGTTTCCACTTCCAATTTTCATCTTCCTCTTCCTCTTACTCACTAACATTTAATTGCTTTAATTCCTGAAACTCTTAATTTTTTTTTTCCACCCGTTACTATCTTCTTTTCGTTTCCACTTACACTCCTCTTCCTCTCCCTTTTCCTCACTCAATCCATAATTTACGATTATGATATAGTAGGATTGCTTCTCTGTTTTCCCTCACTATCCGCAACCTCAGCCCTCCATAAATTTTCATCTTTCAATCCCTTTGACAATAGATTAATAGAACCATATATGCTTTTGATGTCTCCTCTTTATTAGCTAATCAAATAATCACGTGAACCCTATCAAGATCAATTTTTGTCAGCTTCACCTTTGGCATTGACTCAGTCTCTAAAACCTTCGCAACCATTTGGCTCTCTATCACCACAAGATCCACCAAATGATCCCCCATCGGGTTCAATCAAATAACTCTTGATAATCACAGTAGCCCCTTTGGAAGAACAAGGTAAAGAACCCCTCTTTTATAATAAATCTTCTGTCGGACGGAGGTCGATGGGTTCTTGTTTGGGCACCACCAGCCCTACCTCGCCGGCGGTGGAGTCGGCGGCCACTCTCGGCCACCTCCCTGAAAGTTGACTATCTATTGTCAAATTCACACAATACTAACGAAATCTCAAGCATTTTTTTGAAGGTTGTTGGAATAACTATTAAATATAACTAATGGAATGGGCAAAAGAGAAAAAGGGGACTGGTAGTGTGCCAGTTCTTCCATGGATGAGAAACCCAATTGACATCATCACCTTTGATGAATGAAAGCTACTTTTGACATGCTATAGTTTCTAATTTTCGGCTAAAAAACGTTTGATTATCCAAAAGATGGACGAAAATGTCATTCTTTGATGCCATTTTGCGACTTTATTTTTTTGGCCCTAATATTATGGTTTTATTTCAAAAAAAGTGTTTTTATGAAAATTGTACTAAAACCGCACTTACTGGCACGTTTTTATGAAAATTGTACTAAAACCGCACTTACTGGCACGTTTTTATGAAAATTGTACTAAAACCGCACTTACTGGCACGTTTTTATGAAAATGTCACATTCGACCAAAAAGCGCCATTTTGGGCCGAAAGGCGATCCAAAACACGAACGAAAGCGCCCTTCGACAGTGCCATTTTGTGACGTGAGTTTTTTGGCCAAACTATTTGGTTTTAAATATAAAACGGGGTTTTTATTATTAAAGTACTAAAATCACAACTATTGTAACGTTTTTTTTTTCATTCACCAATTTTGAGTCAAAAACAGCAATTTCAGATTAAAAACATTGTTTTGGAGGAAAAACTTGATTTTTACGCATATAACACCATATTTGCTTAACATTTGGGTAAAAAAGTCGCATTTGGCTAAAAATGCAATTTTCGGCTAAAAAACGTTTGATTATCCAAAAGATGGATGAAATTGCCATTTTGCGACTTTAATTTTTTGGCCCTAATATTATGATTTTAAGTAAAAAATAGTGTTTTTATGAAAATTTGGACTAAAACCGCACTTATTGGCACGTTTTTATGAAAATTTCACATTCGGCCGAAAAGAGCCATTTTGGGCCAAAAGGCGATCCAAAACAGGGACGCAAACACTCTTCCACAGTGCCATTTTGCGACGTGAGTTTTTTGGCCCAACTATTTGGTTTTAAGTGTAAACAGGGTTTTTATTAATAAAGTACTAAAATCACAGCTATTATAACATTTTTATTTATTCTCGAGTTTTGAGTCAAAAAAGGGTTTTCAGATAAAAAACGTTGTTTTGGATGGAAAACTTGATTTTTACCCATATAATACCATATTTTTTTAACATTAGGGTAAAAATGTCACATTTGGCCAAAAAATGCCATTTTTTCCTAAAAAACGTTTGATTATCCAAAATATGGACGAAAATGCCATTCGTTGATGCCATTTTGCGACTTTAATTTTTTGGCCCTAACGTTATGGTTTTAAGTAAAAAATAGTGTTTTCAAGAAAATTTGGACTAAAACCGCACTTATTGGCACGTTTATATGAAAATGTCACATTCGACCGAAAAGCGCCATTTTGGACCGAAAGGCGATCCTGAACAAGGACTAAAACGCCCTTCGACAGTGCCATTTTGCAACGTGAGTTTTTTGGCCCAACTATTTAGTTTTAAGTATAAAACAGGATTTTTATTAATAAAGTACTAAAATCATAGCTATTGTAACGTTTTTTTTCATTCTCCAGTTTTGAATCTAAGAAAGGGTTTTCAGATTAAAAACGTTGTTTTGGAGGAAAAATTTGATTTTTACCCATATAACACCATATTTGTTTAACTTTAGGGTAAAAATGTCACATTTGACCAAAAAATGTCATTTTCTCCTAAAAAACGTTTGATTATCCAAAAGATGGACGAAAATGCCATTCGTTGATGCCATTTTGCGACTTTAGTTTTTTGGCCCTAACGTTATGGTTTTAAGTCAAAAATAGTGGTTTTATGAAAAATTGGAATAAAACTGCACTTCTTGGCACGTTTTTATGAAAATGTCACATTCGGTCGAAAAGCACCATTTTGGGCCAAAAGGCAATCCAAAACAAGGACGAAAACTCCCTTCAACAGTGCCATTTTGCGCCGTGAGTTTTTGGCCCAACTATTTGGTTTTAAGTGTAAAACAGAGTTTTTATTAATAAAGTACTAAAATCACAGCTATTGTAACATTTTTTTTCATTCTCCAATTTTGAGTCAAAAAAGGGTTTTCTGATTAAAAACGTTGTTTTGGAGGGAAAACTTGATTTTTACCCATATAATACCATATTTGGTTAACATTAGGGTAAAAAAGTCACATTTGGCCAAAAAATGCCATTTTCGGCTAAAAAATGTTTGATTATCCAAAAGATGGACGAAAATAAAAATACCATTCGTGGATGCCATTTTGCGACTTTAGTTTTTTTGCCCTAATATTATGGTTTTAAGTCAAAAATAGTGTGTTTATGAAAAATTGTACTAAAATTGCACTTACTGGCATGTTTTTATGAAAATGTCACATTCGGTCAAAAAGCGCCATTTTGGGCCGAAAGGTGATCCAAAACACGGACGAAAACGCCCTTCGACAGTGCCATTTTGCGACGTGAATTTTTTGGCCAAACTATTTGGTTTTAAGTGTAAAACGGGGTTTCTATTAATAAAGTACTAAAATCACAGCTATTGTAACGTTTTTTTATTCATTCTTCAGTTTTGAGTCAAAAACAGGATTTTCATATTAAAAACGTTGTTTTGGAGGAAAAACTTGATTTTTACCTATATAACTCCATATTTGTTTAACATTAGGGTAAAAAAGTCACATTTGGCGTAAAAATGCCATTTTCGGCTAAAAAACGTTGATTATCCAATGGATGGACGAAAATGCCATTCGTTGATGCCATTTTGCGACTTTAGTTTTTTGGCCCTAACGTTATGGTTTTAAGTCAAAAATAGTGTTTTCATGAAAATTTGGACTGAAACCGCACTTATTGGCACGTTTTTATGAAAATGTCACATTCGGCCGAAAAGGCGCCATTTTGGGCCAAAAGGCGTTCCAAAACAGGGACGAAAACGCCATTCGACCGTGCCATTTTGCGACGTGAGTTTTTTGGTTCAACTATTTGGTTTTAAGTGTAAAACAGTATTTTTATTAATAAATTACTAAAATCACAGCTATTGTAACGTTTTTTTTTTCATTCTCCAGTTTTGAGTCTCAAAAAGGGTTTTCAGATTAAAAACGTTGTTTTGGAGGAGAAACTTGATTTTTACCCATATAACACCATATTTGTTTAACTTTAGGGTAAAAATGTCACATTTGGCCAAAAAATGCCATTTTCTCTTAAAAACGTTTGATTATCCAAAAGATTGATGAAAATGCCATTCGTTGATGCCACTTTGCGACTTTAATTTTTTTGCCCTAATATTATGGTTTTAAGTAAAAAATAGTGTTTTTATAAAAATTTGGACTAAAACCGCACTTATTGGCACGTTTTTATGAAAATGTCACATTCGGCAGAAAAGCGCCATTTTGGGCCAAAAAGCGATCCAAAACAAGGACGAAAACGCGCTTCGACAGTGCGATTTTGCAACGTGAGTTTTTTGGCCCAACTATTTGGTTTTAAGTGTAAAACAGGATTTTTATTAATAAAGTACTAAAATCACAGCTATTGTAACGTTTCTTTTTTCATTCTCCAGTTTTGAGTCTAAGAAAGGGTTTTGAGATTAAAAACGTTGTTTTGGAGGAAAAACTTGATTTTTACCCATATAACACCATATCTGTTGGACATTAGGGTAAAAAACTCACATTTGGCCAAAAAATGCCATTTTCTCCTAAAAAACGTTTGATTATCCAAAAGATGGACGAAAATGCCATTCGTTGATGCCATTTTGCGACTTTAGGTTTTTGGCCCTAATATTATGGTTTTAAGTTAAAAATAGTGTTTTATGAAAATTTGGACTAAAACTGCACTTATTGGCACGTTTTTATGAAAATTTCACATTCGGCCGAAAAGAGCCATTTTGGGCCAAAAGGCGATCTTAAACAGGGACGAAAACACTCTTCCACAGTGCCATTTTGCGACGTGAGTTTTTTGGCCCAATTATTTGGTTTTAAGTGTAAACAGGGTTTTTATTAATATAGTACTAAAATCACAGCTATTATAACATTTTTATTCGTTCTCGAGTTTTGAGTCAAAAAAGGGTTTTTAGATTAAAAACGTTGTTTTGGAGGGAAAACTTGATTTTTACCCATATAATACCATATTTTTTTAACATTAGGGTAAAAATGTCACATTTGGCCAAAAAATGCCATTTTTTCCTAAAAAGCGTTTGATTATCCAAAAGATGGACGAAAATGCCAGTCGTTGATGCCATTTTGCGACTTTAAGTTTTTGGCCCTAACGTTATGGTTTTAAGTAAAAAATAGTGTTTTCATGAAAATTTAGACTAAAACCGCAATTATTGGCACGTTTTTATGAAAATGTCACATTCAGCCGAAAATCGCCATTTTGGACCGAAAGGCGATCCTGAACAAGGACGAAAACGCCCTTCGACAGTGCCATTTTGCAACGTGAGTTTTTTGGCCCAACTATTTGGTTTTAAGTGTAAAACAGGATTTTTATTAATAAAGTACTAAAATCACAGCTATTGTAACGTTTTTTTTTTCATTCTCCAGTTTTGAGTCTAAGAAAGGGTTTTCAGATTAAAAACGTTGTTTTGGAGGAAAAATTTGATTTTTACCCATATAACACCATATTTGTTTAACTTTAGGGTAAAAATATCACATTTGACCAAAAAATGTCATTTTCTCCTAAAAAAACGTTTGATTATCCAAAAGATGGACGAAAATGCCATTCGTTGATGCCATTTTGGGACTTTAGTTTTTTGGCCCTAACGTTATGGTTTTAAGTCAAAAATAGGAGTTTTTAAAAAAATTGGAATAAAACTGCACTTATTGGCACGTTTTTATGAAAATGTCACATTCGGTCGAAAATCGCCATTTTGGGCCAAAAGGCAATCCAAAACAAGGACTAAAACTCTCTTCGACAGTGCCATTTTGCGCCGTGAGTTTTCTGGCCCAACTATTTGGTTTTAAATGTAAAACAGGGTTTTATTAATAAAGTACTAAAATCACAGCTATTGTAACGTTTATGAGGTAAGGCAATTGGGCTTTTGCACCCCCGTGAGTCCCTTAACCTGACTAAATTATTATGAGGTAAGGCAATTGGGCATTTGCATCCCCGTGACTGTTCCCAGGACCAGATTTACATGGAGGGTTCATCTAAATTTGGTTGAGAGGTAAGGCAATTCCTATCACAGTTTTGCTTCCTTGCAACATTTGGTTTGGTAACATCTTATTTACTGGCTGTTTAATGCTCCTTGGAAGATAACTCCACAATTTCAATTTAAAAGACCACAACAAACTTATCAATATAGTTGCTGTTTTCAACTAAAAGTCTTGGTGTTAGAATTTCTAGTTTTGTCATAAAAAAACAGTTAGGAGGCAATTCCGTTTTGACAAAAAATGATTCTTTCAACTGGCTCAGGAACATCTTTGCAAATGTTTGCAACAAGCAAAAGCAAACTCTCGTTTATAGGAACTAATGGTAACAACCATATTAACAGACAGATTTTGATCAATAATGAAATTAATGAATAAAACTAAAATTACTCACTCTTAAGGTACATGCTTTAGTCCAGCGTTGATCCTAAACACTTCAACACTACTTATAGAAGTTCTTGTTAAAAGGCAAGGTAATCTTATATCTAAAGTCTCAAGCACAAACGAATATACTATCCCTTTTTCTGAAATGAAAATTGACACCAAAGTTCAAAGATGTAAAAATAAAACTAGTAGACATTAGAACTAGAAGAAACTATTTCACGCTGCCTGAATTTCATCCCCAACAAGTTAAAATATTGGGTTCATCAAGCTATAAGTAAAACACGAAAAAACTTCTGTCTCATTGTAAAAAAAGCTTAATATGCGAAGAAGCAAATACAGGGAACATCTTTCATCAATGAACAACAGATTTTGATTCCCTTCACAAAATCTCCGCCCCTCTCCCAGGCCCCATATCTCCCTTCAGCATTTCAATTTCCAAACCAGAGGTTGCCTCTACACTAAACAAGTTGACTAATGAATCTATAATTTACATTCTACCACCATCTCCTGTGTAGTAAAACTAGAATTCTACTATTCCAGAGCTACATTCTAATTGCCAGTTCTAAGGACGAGTGGCAGTAACCATTTCCTAGAATAACTCTCACAATAAACATAGCAGAGTGCAAATGAGAGTTCAGCAGGACAGTGACCTATGTCCTATGATTACAATCTCCCATCATTCTACCATTCATTTCATGAAGGACCCATAATCATGTTTTCATAGGCGAGTTTTTCAGATAAACATCCAAAAAAGTAGATAACATAGTCAGCCTAGAGCGCAGTACAATCAACAAATAATAAGAGCAATGATGAAGGAAAGTGGCAACAGAGCCAAAATTATAGAGATGACAACAAAAAACGAAAGCAACATTTGCAAATGGTGAGGCATCGTCTGAATTCATTACAGATCTGCCTCGTATAACCAAATATACCACCCTAGATGCCTGTAGAGCTCTCTTTTAAGTTATGATAATAGTCGTAGTTATAGACGAATAATGCCTCAAACCAGCCAGTAAAGGTGCCTGAATTACGTTGACGTAACAGACCATTTTAGCTCACAAATTTTTGCAATCTTTTGCTCTATTATTCTGTTGAATAACATGTCTAGTTTAACGCACAGTTGGAATTGCGAACAAATTCTCTATGAAAACACACGAACAAATTCTGGAGGAAGAGATTAGATAGTACATACCTCGTCGGGAAATCTATTGAAAAGATGTCCATTGTTTCCAACTCAGATTTCTGTGAAATCTAATTCTATCAATCTGAATAACGAACAGGCAGACAAATCATATACTTGAAATAAAAGTTAAAATTACAACTGTATTCGAAGAGTGCGTGAAGATTACCTTAGATGAGAACGAGCATCGCATAATTGTTGAGAAATTCATCCATATCGGGCGATTGAAATCAAATTTCGCAAAGAAATCACGCTCCAATTTTGCGATGGTGCAGACATTTTTATGAATGTTCGGACGATGTAATAATGGAAATACAGAAAAGTTAGAGAAGAAGAATTTTGGAGTAAGAAGGCGTTCATGATGAAGTTTAAAAAGTCAATTAAATGAAACTTCCAACGTTTCAATTGCAACGAAAGACTGTGAAATTGGAATGAAGAAGATATATGCAAAATTATGCTTGTTCAGGCTATATCGATAATTTTGGCGGCAATTCTTGCGTTTCAGCAATCGTTCGATTCGATCTTTTCTTTTTCCCGCGTGTATTTGAAGTTACACATTAGTGCTTTAGAGAAAGCAAAATTACAAGTGAGGGGCCTTATAGTAATAATAATGATCTTACGTGCTGATCCTTGGGGCCTGTTCTTTCATAGCCCACCACTCTGTGTGCTACGATGTTTGGGCCTATGAGCTGAATTATAATCGGACTATTTCCAGCTCAGAGGTTTCCAAAATTCCGATTTTTTTTTTGTGTTAAGAAAATCCATGAATTAAAATTGAACAATAATTAATTTAGACTTTAAATTTTGATTCCTGTGTAATTGAGGTCAAATCAAAATAAAAAAGGCAATAAAACTCAAAAAAATCTTTAAATTTTTAAAAAGTCTATTACTCCTTCCTTGTAATTGTACTTGTTGAGATTGAATGGACATTAAAATTTAATTTGCAGCGGTTAACAAATTCCAATTTTCATTGAGACGCACTATTTAGTATGAACGCGTCATAAACTTAATCTCATACATGGAAATTTGTTCCTCCTTAACACTTTCAACATGTTGTCACAAATTTACAAAACGCAAAACTAATATAAGAATTAGTGTTATCTTCAATTTACCCTCATGAAATAAGATCTTTAATCACTTTGCCCCCATCAAATATTTTTATTAGTATTTTGCACCGATAAGGATATTCTGTTACTATATTTAAATGAAAATTTTAAATTTTGCCTTAAAAAAATTACTTTTTTTATATTTTAGACTATTTTACCCTTAAATTTAATTCTGAAAATCTTATCTTACTTTATTATCATTTTATTTTCTTTTTTCTTTATATATACTTTAACAAATTAAATTTCTTATTATTATTTTAAATAATAGAATAATATATATAATCTTACTAAAAAAATTAGATTTTGGATACGGTTTACTATTTTTTATAATTTGTTAACTATTTTTAATGTACTTGGTCAATAAAAACCTCATATGAATTATTTAATTTTTTGGAATGTAATAAAATAATACATACTTTGTCCAATTTTTTTAATTCTTTAATAAAAAATTAATGAAACATTTTATTTCACCACTCTGATGTCTATGGATTTTTAATTTAGAGTGAATGAATTTTTAATTAAATTTATTAAGTATAAAATATATCTCTATTAGAAAAATATATATTTATAATAAATATACACCTTACAACTAATAAGTAAATAATTATTTTATTTATTTATTTTGTCATTATATAATTTTATTATGCTGATTAGATTACTTTAATATATATAATAATAAAATAAAAAAATTTAAGATATTAAATCAATGTTTTAAATTGTCAATAATACAAATAAGATAAACAATCATATTATAAAGACACAACAAACTAAAATGAGTAAAAAAATCATAAATTACAAGAAACTTGACATATTTATTTATATAAAAGAAGATGAAATAAAATAAAAAGAAAAAAAATGAATAAAATAAACAAGTATCTTATTTTGTTAAAAAAATTGATCAAGTATTTTATGCCTCAAACTAATAATATTTAATTATTAATACAAAATTATGGAGTAGATAAATTAAAATTAATATTTAAATATAAAAGGGACAAATATAATTTAATTTATTTCTTATTGATGGATAAAATTGTCATTTAAAATTAATAATTAATGATGTTATCCGTTAGCATCTTTAATTGAAAGTCAACGGTGCAAATTGTTAATAAAAATCTTTTATGGAGGCAAAGTGATTAAAGTCCGTCTTTCATTGGAGTAAATTGAAGATAACCCTAAGAATTATAGATGCTTAGACAATAGAATGTTAAATTTCTATGATTTGTTACACTTTACACACCTAAACTTTGCGAGATCAATTCATCTATCAATGATTATCTCTGTCTTATGTTGTTCAATGTTCAAAATGACGTAGTTTAACTAAAACTAATGACTAAAAGCGTAAATATCACTAAAATCACTTTACAATTATTATACCCTAACCAAAGAATAAGTGAACCCTACTACGTAGTCTAATTTTGAACACAATAAGATAGAGATAATCTTTGACAGAATATAGAATATCTTATCTCAAACTCTGCGGTTAATTTTCATTTAGCTATTATATGTTTTGAAAATATGGACTTTATTCCCCTCTCCCATACAAATTACAAAAACCTTGATGTCACTTTTTTTTTTTTTTTTTAACCTTGATGTCACTTGGCTCCGTTTGAACAAGCTATTTTTGGATTATATCTTGAAATTTTTTTTCTTGGGATTGGTTACGAAAAAGGAATATTTTGAGAGTGTTTGGAATGAATGATTTTATTTTGTTGGGATTTGTATTGAAGATTTTTTTATTAATAAAAGTTTGAAATTTAAATTTGAATTAGTATTTTATTAGTTTATTTTGATGGGAAGTGTGTTAGGAATAATTGTTTATTATTAAAATTTAAAATTCAAATTCAAATTCAATATTTTATTTATAAAAATTACTGTAGCAAAAATAATTACTGTAGCATTGTTTTGTGTTTTAAAAATTTTGATGAAAAAGTTGAACAAAACAAACACCTCATTTTGCAATTGTGAAACAAATCACAAATTTTGATGAAACCAAACAGACCCTTAGAACTTTGGATAAAAACACTCCCTTTTATAAGGTTGAGATTGGAAAACATTACTTTTGGTTTTTTATTATTCCTAAAACCAATGTCTGGACTATAATTTTTAAGGAGTAAAATGTGAGTGAAGAAAGTTCCATTTGTTTTTAAGACAAGTTGTAATTGTTAGACGAATTATAATTGGCTGACTGAATAATAGTTCGATCAAACTTTTTTTTTAATAAGAAAAAATAAAAGGATCAAACTTTTTTCTTTCTCACATTTATAGCAAAGTGTCGAACTCTAAACATGAAAGTGGAGAGATAAATGATATAATCTTCCTAACCAAGTCATAAAACTTTAAAATGAAAAGGTCAAACGAGTAAAATTGAAATTCAAAGTTGTTAAAAAAAATGATTATTTGCAAAACCATTGTTGTTTCTTAACATTTTTCAAAAAATAAACTAAACCACATAAAGATAATTTGTAGGCTTTTAAGGTTTAAACCATAAAGAAGTAACTTTTAAAACCACAAGAAGTTTCTTGCAATTTACCCTAAAATATGCCTCTCAAGACTCATCAAGATTTTTCACATGGAAACCGCATGTTGTTGAATAGATTCATTGCAAACTTATACAATGTTATACAAAAGAATGCAAAGACATTAAGCACGACTTATTGCAAATACGTACTTAGGGAGCATAATAATATCTTAGATTCACTTAATTAGATACGCAATGTGCATGTTTTTATCTACTAAAATGTATTGTGTAGTAAATCTTTGTCAATTTAGTTGGCGTTTGAAGATAGAAGTAAGTCTACATAGTTAAACAGTCCATCAATATGTCATGTTAGTGAGACATTACTAATAACAACGTTTCATTTATGATTAGAATTCAAATTTATCACATGAGAAAAAGTGTATAAACAAACAGTTTAAGATATACTTAATTACTTTGTTAACTTCTTAAAAACACAATCCTAATGTGGTATACTTAATTAGTTTTTATCAAAATTGTTAATATCTCCTACTTATTTAGATATGGCTAGCTAGGTTGTGCTTGTTAATTTCAACTAGCTAGGTCGCCAACTTGCCATAGTTTTGTTGTCTTCATGGCATAAACTTAGACTTGTGTTTAAAGATGGTATATCCACTTTGTTGATGATCAGAATACTGCGATCCTAAAATGACAATCAAGCGTGTTACATTTATTGTAATTTGAATTAATTGCATTGAATGATGTTGCAAATGTTGCAATATTTTGCACGAGGAATTGCGATTTTTGTCATGCATCAAACTCTGCATGCTCGATGGTATCATTTTTGTGTAAAAAATGATGGTGATAGGATCACGTTAAAATTAATGCTAGGTTTGATTTGTAAATTCAATTATTGAAACAAAAATATGTTCATTTTGCTATTGTATACATTATACTTAACTCTAATTTTTCATCATATCATAGTATTCTTCTAATGCTGCCCACATAAAACAACTTAAACAGTTATACTGTATAAGAATGTCATGCTGTTCAATTTAACACTGTTTTTTTTTTTTTTTTTTATGAAAATCAAAATGGTTTTGCAGTATAACGAGTTCAAAATGTACACTACTTCTAAAGTATCAATACATTAAACCTACACATATGTTAGCACTTTGTGTTGTTTGATCCCCAAAACAACAAACTAGTTATTTTAGTTGCCACTAGTCATGTTTTAATGTTTTATGTATAAATATTGTGATCATTATCGTCTTGTATGCTTTCTAACTAAATATTAAGGGTACGATTTATATGCTGTATAGCTAAAAATTGGTTATCACTTGAATGGAGCAGTGAAAATCCCAGGTATACATTGATTTCCTTTGGTATGTGTATGTGTAATGTCATGCTGTTCAATTTAACACTGGTTTTTTTTTTTTTGATGAAAATCAAAATGGTTTTGCAGTGTAACGAGTTCAAAATGTACACTAATACTTCTAAAGTATCAATTCATTAGACCTACACATATGTTAGCACTTTGTGTTGGTTGATCTTGATCCCCAAAACAACAAACTATTCATGTTTTATATACATATATTGTGATCATTATCATCTTGTATAACTAAAAATTGGTTACCACTTGAATCGAGCAGTGAAAATCCCAGGTCTATATTGATTTCTTTTGGTAATCAAGTGTGTAGGCAAGAGAGTGTATACGCTATAGCCTATAGTGGTTCATTAACTGATGGATTGATAGAGAACATACACACATATGGGGTAGTACCGTAGTAGTAGTAGTAATGCTTTGTGACTATGATGATGAGTTATACATCATATTTTCTTCGAGCAAGTTGCATATTTGGAGTTTTCCAGATCTATGTGCTGATTCAACTTGTTCAAGTCATCTTTTCTTTCTTTTTTTCTACGATTGAATTATTGTATCAATGATACTAAACACAATTAAAATGCATATATTTTGAATCACTGTATATTTGTTCTGATCTTCATCACCTCAATCCATATCATCAACTGGATTTATAAGTGTTTTTGCATGTTTATTATATTCCAATACTCGAATGAAATATATACGATTAACAGGTTATTTGGTTTGTTGTTTACTTTTCTTCTGTCAAAGTATTGAACTTTTATGGTAAGACGATGAAATTGTTGCATGAGATACCTTAAAAGTTGTCATGTTACAAAATAGCAGTGAGAAAGAATTAAAGTAGTTGGGTAACATCAATATATATTATACACATCTTATTTCAATTAAAACCATAAATCCCAATACACGAATTATTGTAATTGAATTACGAAGATATCGTTTTTGCCTTTTTGGTATGATTTTAGTACTATACATAAGTAGAATTTTCAAATTCAAATTAGGTGTTGACGATTCATACATGGGATATTGCTGAGTAACAAACAATTATTCATTTAATAATAGAGTTGAAAATAGATACATTTGTAATATAAACACTTACCATGTAAATGGAAATAACATAAAAGCATCCCGAGGAGTAATCTAATGCAAGATTTTGGTGTTTAATGTGCACATTGGATTGTAGATTTAGCAAATGGCAACAAGTATTTGGTACTATAAACTTGTTCTGTTTTTGTAAGCTACCATATCACACAATTAAGGCATACTCATTTTGTATCATAAATCTTCATATTTATTTCCAACTTGTGAATTTGCAAAATGTAGATTCATAAACTCGTTATCAACCAGTGTATTTCGTGTGTGAAATCAAATTTGAGAAAATACTTAATTTGACAAGAAAAATGCAGAGGAAATGCTTAATTAGTACAACACAATGGATAAACACTTGTGAGATGTGTTCATCTTCTATGACATTCAAACCAATAATTTTCAATCGAAATGTTATCGGATTTTAACAAATTTGCATTCCACGGACTCCTCTGTTAGAGGGCTATCAAATGCAGCCTTAAAATTGGAATTTGGCTTCGTGCATTTTAAGAAAATGCTCCAAAATCACAATACACTCCAACTAAACCCTATTCATGACCACTTTGGCTTCCGAGCAAAATATCTCCGGGAAGAATTACTTTCACAGGACACATGAATACTCTCCGGAAAGCTTATGAAATTATCTACAAAACTAAAAAAATTTCACAAAAATCCATGGAGTTTATCTCAAGTTATGTCCAAAACAATGGAGCACAAAAACACAACTCAAAGTAACCAAAAGAAGCAGCAAAGCTATGAATCCCAAATCCAAGTGTTAATACACCTCGCGTCTAAAGCCGTTGATAAGATATAATCCAAGGGCCTAAATTCAAAATTTGAGAATGGTTCTGATCCGCGTCAAAGGCCTTTCAACCAATAAGCTTTCACCTATCAGATATGAGCACTTGGACGCTTAGTATTTAAATCCTCCCATTTTACCTCATTAGACACACACCATCACAAACATTATTCTCTCTTTTCTCATCTTATTATACATTTTGGATTTCGATTTAGATCGAATTTTCCCCTCTTTTTTGGCTTTCCCTTCACTCCCGCTCCACAGGAATCACCAAACCCTAACCCTACCCCTAGTAATTCATCAATTTTCCCGATTTCTGAAATGGCGGCCACTGAGGAACCAGTCCCTACTGTTGATACCACCGCCGCAGAGGTGGAGGCCGAAGCGGAGCCCGTTCAGGAGGAGAACCCCACTCCCAAGTCTGCCAAGTCGAAGAAAACCAAGGAGCCCAAGGTTAAGAAGGTCCCTGCTCCGAGGAAGCGCGGCCCTCCGACCCACCCACCTTACTTTGAGGTACCATCGATTGGTATTTGATTGATTATTTCTAGGTTTTATTGGGATTTTCAGATCTGACTTTTTATTTTTCTCTTTTGGCAGATGATTCAAGACGCGATCCTGACTTTGAAAGAGAAGTCTGGCTCGAGTCAGTATGCAATCACTAAATTCATTGAGGATAAGCAGAAGAACCTCCCACCAAACTTCAAGAGGCTTTTACTGGTTCAATTGAAGAAGCTTGTGGCTTCTGGAAAGCTCGTCAAAGTTAAGGCCTCTTTCAAGGTTCCATCCACGCGTTCCAAGCCTGCAACTGCCGCCTCCGCACCGGTGAAGAAGAAGACTGCAGCCACTAAGGCCAAGGCTACCAAGGCCCCTGCAGCAAAGGAGAAGAAAACTCCTACAAAGCCTAAGCCTAAGCCTAAGGCTAAGACCGCTGCCCCTGCTGCTGCAAAATCTAAGGCCGTTGCTGCCAAACCTAAGCCAAAGCCGAAGGCGAAGGCCAAGCCTGCCGCTAAGCCCAAGCCCTCGGCCAAGTCAAAGGCTGCTCCAGCCGCCGCTAAGCCCAAGGTTGCCGCTACCAAATCAAAGGCTACTCCGGCCAAGAGGAAGGAGGCACCGAAGTCGAAGCCCAAGGACAAGCCGGCGAAGGCATCCCGCACATCAACCAGGACTACTCCGGGGAGAAAGCCCGCTCCTCCTAAGCCGGCAGCGAAGAAGGCTCCAGCCAAGAAAGCCCCAGCAAAGAGCGCAAAGCCGAAGACAGTGAAGTCGTCTGCGAAGAAAGCATCGACGAGGGGGAGGAAGTGAGGGGAGAGATGAAATGGTTTCTTTCTAGAGGGTAGTCTTGTAAATCGCTTGGTCCTTTGTGGTTATTAATGGGTTTTTGCCCTATTAGGAAAAAAAAAATTACAGAGCCAGTTTTTTTGTTTGACTATTTGAATATTTCTTCTGATGGTAGGTTCTTTTATTATGGTTTTGTCATAAATCGTAGGAATTTGAAATAGTGCTCAGCTGTAGTGAATATGTTCAAATCTTTAATTAGATGAATGAATTAGCAGAATTTTATGCTCTGTTTCTGTTTCTGTTTCATTTCCGAATTGCTCATCCGCCTTAATTCTTGCCAAATCGATGATACGCAATTCTGTAAACTGGGGATTAGGGTTTGGTGAGAAATTCTCGTAATTGGCGGCGTACGTTAAAAGTTTGTTAAATGGAAGTGATGGTTCGCTGAAATTGAAAAGTTCCGGGGTTAAGATAAGGCCAATTATGAAGAAGAATCATCCGTTTAACGCCGTCGTGAAGGGTTGCCTAATCTGAAGTCGGTTGTGGATGACGAAGATGAGTAAACTCCGGTGACCTCCATACTTTGCGGTAAACACCTAAAGCTTTTCTTTCTTGTAGTTTAGTATAATATCTTTTCTCCCACATGATAATTAAAGCGACCCTGTTCTCTATGGTAATGCTTTAAACGCATAGTAAACCGTTCGGAGTTGCACTATTAATTTTAAAAATGGGAAACATATAAGTTGCTATCGCCAAGTTATACTTTAATTGTGCAATGATTGTGCTGTGAAGCTACATCTGCATTTGTTTTTCTGTTGCTTAAGAATGAATGACTGGCATGCTACATGTCCATTGATAGGAATGGCTATTTGTCTATCTGAAATTTCTGACTTATTAATAGGAAACCTTCACCAAAGGAGTAATTAAATCTTGGATATCAAAATCAAAATTGGATATCAAATGGTTCATGCACTCAACGTTTGCATTAGAAACCTCATAAAAGACTGAGGTTGTTTAAATTATATTTCATGCTTCTGTTTGTTAATTAATTGCGAATCATCTCAGGAAGTGGGCATTCATACAAGAAAGAATTTCTATTTGGGGATGCTGCTGCTTGGTAGTAGCTGTTATTGATCCCCAGAACAATAAGCTATAATATCTACGTGCTTTAAATTTTAGGAACAATTTAATGCACAAGTGAAAAGGATGTTTTACTAACTATCTGCTTCTTGCTTGTATCTCATAATAACAAGAACTTGTGATGACTGAGACTCTTTAAGAGAAAATCTAGTTTTATTTGGCAAACAATATTAGTTTGTTCAGGTTTCTTGATCGTAGTTACCTATAATTAATGATTGCTGTTTCTCATCTTGAAGCAGTTGATTTATCATACGAAAAAAGATGATAAAAGGATATGATGAGGGACTAATTTGATATGACCTTATGACCTCATGAAAGATTTTGAGGTCAGTATGTGAATGCAGTTGGACTTGGTTGAATATCTGTCTATACTTGTTCTTGAGACATGGACTTGAAAGGCATGGAACTCATCTCATTCTTTTAAAGCAATTTGGTTCAAGTACTCACTAGATGCAAACTGAAGTTTCACTATGTTATTGTTCTCTTGAAATTCTCTTTACCTTGCACTTAAATCGAAAAAGAAAACTATGTGGTATGAGGCATTCCACAGTCTCCAGCGGAATTCATTTGAGTTGTGGAACATGTTTCATCCACCTGGCTTTTATGATGGACAGATCCAGCTTATGAGGTTTTAGAATAATGTCTGTTGAGGTGTTTGAGGCTTCACTCCAGAAATTCTTGGGGATCCTTACATGCCATGCAGAAGACTCTGATATTTTGTGAGGCTATGTCAACTTTCAGTTCTCCTCTTTACAAGTTCTTGAAGCATTTACAGATGTTAAGAAAATACATGAATATCCAATGCTGCTTGCTAGCTTTCACAGTTTCTAAGAAATCTCCATAGCACTAACTTATGCATTTCACTAGGCTCCTATTACTCTATTAATATCCCTTCGTTTTATTTTACATGCTTTAGTTCTGGTTCTGGTGTCACTTCTAAGTTCCACATACTAGATTATCCCGGCAATTGTTATCCTGCAAATTCATTAGAAGCACTTCAGTGGTGGTCTGATATGGTTGGTAGACCTTCTCATCTCCTGCATTATTGCCTTCTGATTCAAAAAGATCAGGTCATGTCTAACTACATAACTTGTTATCCAGGCAGACACAGATGAGTACTGGTGGGATATGCTTGTAGTTTGCAGTTTTATCATGTTGGAAGGGTTTCTATCCTACCTTGTTGCCTAAAATGCAAAATTTTTGTGAACGATAAGATCTCTTCTTAAAGATGTTGTGTTTTTTCCATTCTTTTTGTTGTTTCCTTTTGTCTCTTTGCCTTCCACATTCTTTTATTATTTTACGTCCTTCAGAAGCTGTGGTGTTTCCTTCTCCACTTTCTTCGTCTTTTAGCATTTATATCGGATTTAAGGATGGGAATATTGAAGTGCCAAATTTCTCATGCTTATTATTAGCACATTCTGGCAGTTGTGGAGCTGTTGATTGTTGAAACAACTGGTAGGATTTTTCCTTGTCAACATTTTGATGAATCCTAAATTAATCAGTCTTCAGTTATCTTAGTTGAGCTTATTCTCCCTATTGCTATAGATTAAATTTTTTAGGATGTTGTATAGCGTTGCTGGAACAAGTATTCTTGGGCTCAGATTCGAGCTTAAGTATTACCATTTGAAGTGGAACTCAGGCGATGAAACTGTTGAAAGGAACACAATCTTATTATGGAAGATGGAGCATTTTCGTTAGGACACGTACTCTGCCCATTGGAGTTAGTGTAAGATGCTGTATGGAAAGGTAAAACTTCATCAATTTTCTTCTCTCTTTGCTTGGACAAATGCGTCTTGATGTATTTATGTTTATTTTCATGGTAGATTGATTTTTATGTTAGCTTCTCTCGTAAGTCGATTACCATACATATTAATTTTCTTTTTTTGACATTAGCTGTATTCATTCAGTTCTTAATAATTGAGGATTCATTTCTTTCAACAGAAAAAGAATTTTATGCTTTACATAGAGGTTTGGTGGTGATTCTTGTGAGTTATTATTTGTTTTACAGAATTGGCTCCATATTATATGGAATGTACATTCTGGGTTCGATATCTGAGTTGAATTTGTATATGCTCATCACATGTGCAAACTATTTTCTATATGGTTTTTTATTTTTGATAAAATTATATAACTAGGCTTGGAGGAACAAAGAGTGGGAAAGAAGGTGGAGAAGTCTTGCCATGTTAAATGAGTTTACTAATAGTTTGACATTGCCAGAAGATTTGCCTTTCTTTCTTGCAACTGCTAATTCAAGGGATGCGTAGATCTACTCTCTCTCTCTTGCACACACACGCACACGTACATGCTCAGGAATATTTATTTTTTTATTTACTTTTTCAGCTTTCTTGCTATTGTTGTTTGTTTCTCCTCATAGTTAATTAGATGCCTGGAAGTTGCATAAAGTGCCTTATTTCTTTCAGTCTTGCCGGTTGTATCACATATCATCCGTAGTTATTTGACTTGGTTGGAGATGACGTAAATGATGTTAATCGGTGCTTGATACAGCCAAATGTAAACTGCTGTTATCAGGTCTGGTGTGATTATGGGAAGCAGTTTCTAGATTGTTAACATTTGATGGAGTTTGTCTGTTATAAAGATCAGCTTACTTCCTTGAAACATGCATATTGATGAACAGTTTCTAGATTGTTAACATTTGATGAACTTATGCGAAAGATCTGGATATTTATTTTGGTGAACCAAGCTGATTGTTGCAACTCATTTTTTTCCCTGTTTCATTCATAGGAAGTTAAGCAGGGACATCCTATGAATAGGGCAATCACAATACATAGATTAGGCATCAGGAAATGATAATAGAATGTATAGGCTGTTAGAAGGAGTTTGAAAATACATATAAATATAGTATACAAATGAATGGACCTAGGGAAACATCTGTACGTATTTAAGGAGAATAGTCATGGAAAGATTGTGCACCCATCTTCATTCTTTTGAATTATTGGTTCAAGCTGCAAAATACTTGAGCTTCTCGCGAAACTACGAGTTCTTTTATGTTCTGGGATAAATAAAAAATTGATTTACTACACCAACTTAAAGTGTATTTCCTTTTCTGGTAGATGCTTGCCTCTATAGAGCAAACACCAGGTACATGCAAGGGTTTTCTCAAAAGTGGGAGTACTTTAGCATTTTTGCTGAAAACTTATAGTTTGTGCTTGAAACTTTGATTACTCTCAGAAATATCTCGTGTCCATTTTTGGCAGCTCTCTAGGGTTCATTGCATGTTCTAACTGTTATAAACACATTAGTAATTATCTTTTGAGAAAATGAGTGGGACAGCGCTAGAAGAAGTAAAATTTTATCAAACTCTGTCCTTTCCTTAGATGACATTCAGAAATGTGCCTTGATCATTACTTTGATTGTGATTCCAATATTGTTTCACTCATTGCTCACGAACTGTAGGTGGTATCAGGCTTCACAAATCAGTAGTAATCCCATGATGTGATGCATTTCCCCTGATACTGTTTTTTCATTGTGGAATAGCTCCACCAGGGAAAGTTGTTGCCTAAGTCTGCAACAAGAAAGATTCTTGTATGAGTAGCCTTTTTCATATGACAATTCCTCATTCTTGTATATCTTCTTATTTTAATTGGCCATTGATTGGTAATTTATATGGGAAAGGTAGAGGTTAAGCCATACTGCAGCTCTTTGGTGTTAGGTGGAGTTGTCATGCTGAAAAAAATTTTGTTCTATCATGTACTCAAGTGGTGCAAATGTGTTTTTAAGATCCTTACCACAGCTAAAGTTAATCCTAGTGTGGATTCTCTTTCTAGTTGGTTCATAACGTGAGTTAAAAGAGTTATGACTATACTCATTTCCATGAGAGGATTGATTAATGGTGTAGAAAGATTGGAGGAAATACAAGATTTGATCAAATTATACCATTTTAATGTAGGATTAGATCAAATTAAGTCAGGAATCACTGTAGTCACCTTTTCTGTTTCAATGTTACTATTTGTTGGTTTTCCTTTCTGTCAGGTACTTTGCCTTTTGTGTTTTTATGTCAATAAATAGGTGTTCAATTTGGTAAATTCTTCGTACTCTGGTTTTGTATTTGTACTAGTGGTTTTTATCTGGTATCAAGCTGCTTCTTTTGCTTGTGTTTTTTAACCTTCTATCAAGATGATCATGGACAAAGAATTTACTGGATTCCAAGATATATAATAACATTGTAAGACATATATCGACTGATAAACAATATTGGCGTTTTCTCACTGCAGATGCTTTAAAGTACTGATGGAAGTTCAAGAGGAAACCATGGACTAGGAGTGATTGGAGGGCTGATCACAAATGATGCAGGAGGATGGATAATGGGATATTGGAGGAAGTTGCAATAGTGCACAAGTTTGGAAACTGAGATTAGAAGCATTCATGTAGGATTGTCCTCAATCAAGGAAAAGAGAATTGAAAGAGCAGAATGGAGTCAGCCCACTCCGTTGTCTCACCTTTTCAACTCGGACAAATGATAGAACTTACAGAGGATTGTCATGTTTGATTCTCACAGATTGCAAATGTGATATGGTAGTTTCTTCTTTTCATTGACAATCTTCAAATGATAAATGATTGCTTTATAATGCTGTGGCCCATCTATTCACAACAGTGAAATCAAGAACAAAGATGAAAACTGGAAATTTCTAGTTGTGCTTTGACTTATTCTCATAATATTCAACTGCCGCAGAAAATTTTCTGTCTTTCATGTTTGAATTCCCCCCCGAAAAAAAAAGAAAAGAATTTGCATGTAAATAGAAGAGGAGAATTACATGTAAGATCCAGTCATGATATACCCGAGATAAATGTTGCTTTGATTGTGGATGCAGCCAATTGTAAATTCCTCTTGACCCAATGTCTAGATTCATGAACTTTAAGAAACTGGTTCTAGATTAATCTCTCAATCGCTCAACTTTCTGGATTGAATACTTCAGCTCTTTTTGTATGTTCAACCTTGATGGTGACAAAACTATGTCTTTCCAAATTGATCCTCTTTCATAAGCTGGATGTGGACGTTTGTAGAGGTCGTATATGGTGTCGGCTCCCTCATTTAACCTGCCTGTAAGTTTTAAACAACCGATCTCCTCTGGGTCTACCAATAGGGTCTTGTCTTTGTCTTTCCATCCTATCAACTTTAGCAAAAATGTCTTGTTAGAATAACAAACATTTGGGTTGAACAGAGCTCATAAACATGGAAAATAGAGAAAATTATACCTTTGGTGGCCCTTCCAAAGCATTTGTGCTATATAATCTGGCATTATCCACAAGTTGGCAGTATGTTGTGAATGCATTTGCAAATCTTTTGTGTGATCTTAACTGTGAATGCACCCGGACTGCTCTTCTACACATTATAGCTCTCCTATAAATTTAAAGAGAGAAGTTCAGATAAGAGTTCTAGTTTTACTGAGATGGTTAAGTTATTGCATAGGAGTTTGGTTATGGAAATTTGTTTTAGGATCTTGTGGGACAAAGAATGTAAACTTTTAAAGTAACTTATTAAATTGATTGAACTTGTTTAGAACACTTTATTTCTTTCTCTTATTTGTTTACGAATGGATTCACATACCTTATACCTCTGATGACAGCCAAATAAGCATCGCAAACGACTCCGACCAACTCTATCCTGTATGGTCTTCTCTTTTTGGTTCCATTATTCTCTTGTTCTTCATCAATCTGTTCCCAATAGTTTTCAGTTACAACTCCATCTTTACCAACCTTGTAACCGGCTCCCATGCGGTAACGCCGCCTATGAACATTTCTGGCCATGGTTATTGTCTGTACAACAAATGGCACCCAGGAGAGTGTGCCATCCATTATCACATCTCGGCCTTCATTGAGTGCCGTTACCAGGAGGGATGATGCTGCATCTGTAGATGATTGGTGCACCTGCAGAATCAAAATGGACAGATTCTGAACTACTTGTAGAATTGATGAGCTCAAGTAATGCAGTCACCGTGCTGGAATTACTTTTTATTGGTGGAAACAATTCAAAGGTAATTGAAAGAACCTGAGTAGACGCCATGAATAATGCATTGCAGCAGAGTTTTCTGGAGTTGGAATCTACACGGGTTATTCTTCTGAATGTTTTTCCTTTACTTTTTTCTGAATATTAACATGAGTTTCGGAATGCTAATTAAGTCATTATAACTCGATGAACTGTGATGGCAAGATTTAACTATGTGCAAAAGTTTTGAGATGCAATGATTTTCTTCAAATTGCACCAAAGGAGAGAGTTTCTTTCTAAATAAGCTTTCAAAGGACAAAACAAGATTGTTATTTAAGTTGAAGTGCACTCCCTACTTTTTACCATCATGGAGCATGATGAGCATTGGTCAGTCTCGTGAGTTTGAAATGCTTATTTGTTTTTCATGAGTCTCTAACTGTTTTATTAATTTCTCAATAAAAAATTATGAAGGAACTGAGTTGTTTCCAGAGAGGGACTGCAGATTGGTTACAGAATCTCACAAAGTGGAGACATATGCACAGTGATCATATTTGTCTGAGTATTGATTCAGCATTTTGATCTAAGAAATCTGACAAGTTAGAATTTAACAAAAGATGGTGTGAATCTATATAATAGGAAACATACCAATTCAGCAGTTTGAAGCATGTCGTGATGCCCACTAGAGCTTAGGGCCTTGTAGATGACATCTGACTCCTTGAAGGCATCTGCTTCTATTACAACAGCATTTCCTGTTGCTCCTACCCAGAATGGTCTGCATGCAAGTTTACAACGATCAAAATCAGGAACACATCTTTGGGTTGTGTTAATTGTAGACAATTCTTGTTAAATTGATATTGAAGTATAATTTGAGGGTTGTCTACTGCATATCTTGTCGTTTCTCTTTCCTTTCAATGAGATAGGGATTATGATCATATGAATGCTCTTACTCTTTCAGAATGTCTTTAAGCACTGTACTCTTGCCGGCACCCATCCCACCACCCATAAACAGAAGGACCGGACTTCTGTCTTTGTGAGCCATAGGAACCATCACGTCTGTACATTGTGAATCATCGGTAGATACAAGTCCAATGGCTTTCATCTCCTCGACCAATGTTGTAAAAACTCTTGCCACTTTCAAATTCTTGGTTACCCTTTCAAATCTCTGTTCCCTTCATTAGCATAGCCATAGAAAAAGATTGGTGAATTTCTTGATTGAACTTGTAAATCATGCCATATGTAACTAGAAGAGTACATGTTTGAACTTAATTATGTGATTCTTCACCATTATCTTCTTCTTTTCCTGCTCTTTCATGCATGCATTAAACTGATTTCTTATGAATCATCTTCCTTTTCAAATGTTACAACCTTTTTTATGTTTTTCTTTTTGTGACTTGCTGATAAATTGAACAAACATTTTATTATTGCCAGGGTGCTCAAATGTTGTCATCAAGATCAAGGGATCATTATCATACCCCCACCCTTAGATACTGATGGCATATTTAATGATAAAGATGTAAACGATGGAGCTAAATAAATCTACCTCGTGGCTGCCATGACAATGTGCTTGAGCTTCTTCTTTGGCTCGGATTCAACGCTGAGCACCTGAAACATGTCAGTACAAACCGTCAACTAACAAGTTACTCTTTTCGTCAAATTTTTAACAGGGCAGACATTATATAGATCGATCTTGGCATGAATACCTGACTGATCATATAAGGAGCTTGGCACCAATGAAAAGCAAAGTAACTGAGAATGCAACGCTCAAACTCTTCCACAAGCTTTATGAAGAGCGAATCAGCTTCTTGTTCATTGACAAAGAAGTTATATATGTCCTCCTCGCATCCTTCTGATTTACTAATGTATTCAGAAGCTAATTTGCACAGTGTTGGACAAGCTTTTCTATCTGCAAATCCCATTTGTCTAGCTGCATGCATGCACGTACATCATCATCATCATCATACAATTAATTAAAAAAAGGGATCAATTGAAATTGTATTAATCCATGATTACCTACCTACGTAATGAGAGAATTTCTCGAGCTTAACAACTTGTCCAGATTCTGAAACTTTTATGCGCGGTATAATCCTATTTTCTTTAATTTTCTTAAGGCGATAATGCATTGCAGCCGCGAACACCAGTCCAACAGAAGAAGCTATAAGGATCTGAGCATAAGTGGGTCTGGTGCTTGCGTTATAATCTGAAGAGATTTCAGAAGGGAAGTTCATCGATCCATCAACACCACAACAACAATGGGAACAAGAATTAATAGTAATAAAATAATAAAGACATGCATATTTTAATTTATACCTTTCTGCATTTCTAATTTGTCATCCAAAGCGAAGCCCAGAGAAGAGATTTTCTTAAGATTCCAGATCTGCATGTATTATGAATGTATGATTTTTGGAGAATTTTCAAAGCTCTTGCATTAGTCGCTGCAGTTTAATCGTTATGATCGATCGTAACACGTGTTTCTCTTTTCTCACTCTCACAGGTAAGAGAGCAAAACGGACTCATTCATCTATCTATCTGTCGACTTGAACTTTTTTTTTTTCCAACTTCTAACTTAAAATTTTATGAGTAAATTACGTCAATCGTCCCTTAATTTAGAGGTTGGTTTCGAAATTGTCCTTCAATTTTAAAATATTACATTTTAATCCCTTATCTTGCATGTTGAGGTTTAAATAGTCATCGGTCTATTTTTCATCAATTTGTAAACAGATTAAATCTCTCATGTGCTTGATATATGACAAATCGAAGGGCAATATGAACCGATTTTACTTATCATTTATTTATTTTATGGTGTATTTTATTTATTTCATGGTTATTGTTCCTTAAATTCATTCTTTTTTGTCATGTGTCACGCGCGTGAGAGACGTAATCTGTTTACACATTGACGAAAAATAGATTGAGGACGATTTAAAACTTAAAATGCAAGATGAGGGACTAAAATTGAACGTTTTGAAGTTGAAGGACAAATTCGGAATCAACCCCTAAGTTAAGGGACGATTGACGTAATTTACCCAAATTTTATTTTTTAATTATCTTTTCTTCTAATACCCGATGCCAAGTGCGAACCTCAAAGATTGTTGGGCTCTGAACTGGTTGAATACTTACATACAATATTTGGGCCACAACAATTCTGTGGTATAATAAGGCCTGCCGTTAAGTTATTGTTTATTTCAATGGATTATAATTTTATTGTTGTTCTAGTGATTTTGGCTTTGATCGGGATCCATTTTTTATGCGACCCAATATTGAACTTAATAAACAAGTTCCCCCTCCATTACCGAACCTCGTACTAGCAGAGATGCAGAAATGGCACGGAAAACATCAGCTTGCTTCACTTCAATCTGCGGCCAATTCAATTTCAAGAACCGTTCAAACAGGTGAGCTTTCAGCTTTTTACAATAAACCATCTAAGCAATCCCCCATGAGTACAACTTCAGACTCAACACCCCACTTGAAAAGAATCCTCAAAACCAACTATAAAAGTGGCGAAATTAACATCACTGATGCATTGAACCACTTTGATCACATGCTTCAAATGCAACCTCCTCCTGTTAGGCACCGTTGCTAAAAGTAAGCATTCTAGTGATGTAATTTCCATGTATCGTGGAATGTTAAAGGTTAATTTAGAGCCTGATTTTATTACGCTCAACATTTTGCTTAATAGTTGCTGCAATGTGAAAAGAGTTAGCCTTGGTTTTGCTGTTTTGGGGTTGTTATATAAGAAGGGGTACAGTCCAAATATTGTTACGTTCACATCATTGATCAAGGGTATGGGTTTGGAGGGTAAGATTCGTGAGGCAGTTCAGCTCTTCAAGAAAATTATCAAATTAGGTTGCCCACCTCGTATTAAAACTTGGGGAACTCTGATTAATGCGTTATGTAAGAGTGGGTATTCGAGGAGAGCGCTTGAGTTGCATAGAGAAATGGGGAGTGGCACTGTTGTTTCTGGTGTGAAGTTTGAGACTAATTTAGTTTGTTATAGCAATATTATTGATGGTCTTTGCAAAGAGGGACTGGTGGATGAGGCTAAAGAACTCTTTTTGGAGATGGAGGGGAAAAGGATTTGTCCAGACGTGGTTGTGTATAACTCCTTGATTCATGGTTTGTGTGATGCGGGTGAGTGGGAGCAAGGGAAAGGTCTATTTATTAAGATGGTGGATAGTGGAATTTCTCCCAATTTAGTAACATTTAACGTCTTGATAAATGCACTTTGCAAGGAGGGAAAGGTGGAAGACGCTAATGGGTTGGTGGATTTGATGATTCAGAGGGGTGAAAAACCTGATTCTGTTACATTTAACACATTGATGGATGGACTTTGCTTGGAGGGTAGGATTGATGATGCGAGGGAGTTGTTTGTTGCCGTGGCTGCTAAGGGCCATGAACATGACGTCATAAGCTACAATGTGTTGATCAATGGGTATTCCAAGTGCAGAAGAACAGATGAAGCTACGAGGCTCTACAGAGAGATGATAAGAGAAGGTTATAAACCTACAATTGTCACATTTAATTCATTGCTAACTGGACTTTTTCAAGTTGGTAAAGTTGATGATGCACGGAGCTATTTTGCCAATATGCAAGTTCATGACGTTACACCAAATTCTACTACCTATAACATATTATTGGATGGATTTTGCAAGAATAATTGCCACGCAGAGGCCATGGAGTTATTCCACAATCTGGAAAAAAGTGGATATGAGCTCAACATTGAGAACTACAACTGCGTCCTGGATGGATTGTGCAAAGTAGGAAAGCTTGAAACTGCTGTCGAACTATTTGACACGTTGTCTCAGAAAGGTTTGGTGCCAACTGTTGTTACATATTCGATCATGATACAAGGGTTTTGCGAAGGTGATCTTTTGGAAATGGCAAATGATATGTTTTTGGGAATGGAGAAGAAGGGCTGTGCTCCTAACTTGGTCACTTTTAATACTCTGATGCGAGGCTTCTGTAAAAGTAACGAGGCATCAAAAGTGATTGAACTTCTCCACAAAATGGCTGAGAGAAAGTTTTCACCAGATGCATCTACTGTATCTGTAGTGATGGATTTGCTATCCAAGGATGAAAGACATAAAGAATATCTAAATTTGATCCCCACCTTTCCTATTCTGAACTGGCCAAACATGGAAAACTAGGAGCAGCCCGTATCATAGTAGCGGGAACGACACTAAATGAGAGAACTTGCTTCTGCTCACATGACAGAGGGGAGGAGGTACTGAAGCATATAAGTTTTTGTTATATGCAGCATGGGTACAGGCAATTGGTTCATGAAATAGTTTGATGATGCTCTGTGCTGGTAAAGCTTCAAGATTTAATCAGTGATAGGGGATTCAGGGACTGATGGACATGCATTCAAACAGGTTTAATATGTCTTTCTGTTTCTTGGAATATGCCAAGGTGAAGAAAACTCGTGCGTTCAACCTGGTTAAAAGTATTTTGCCCTTTCTATTGTTGAGAATTTTGATGGTGTTGAGTGGTTTTAGACTTTATGGGAGCCATTCAGATTGTAATCTCAGGTATGAGATGCCTATGCAATGACCTTAATATATTTTGTTTCATTTTCTTCTTGAGTTGCTATAAAGTTTTATAAATGCAGGTTTGGATGGAACTCAAGATGTTTTTTCTTTCCAATTCGAGACACGCTAGAGAGCAAGGCATGGATCCCACTTCCGTAATTTGATTTCCAGCTCGCTGGCAGAGAGACATGGAGAATCCCTTTTCTCGACCTGCAAGATTTTATTGAGCGGGTAAGTTCTCCTCTTAGTTATGCTGACTTTTAGATACGACGATATCTGTGCCATCACCTAAATCTTCATATATGAAAATTATATGTCAGAAGTTGGATAAGTTTTAGTTTATTGTGATTATTCATGCTTTTATGCCTTTTCTTTTTTACCCATGCTTCTATCAAACAAGTAAGAACATGCAACTGATAACAAAGAGTGGCAGTTCTAGACATTTGAGTGGGAAGAGTACTATTAACAAGTGATGATGTGGAAAATTAGTCTCTTGAAGTTAAAGTTTGTGCGTGATTAAAGTGAGTTCTGGCTTTTAGATTGAATGCCTTGTGATAGCGATGCCTAGCAAGACATGTCTTTTGAATGGATTTTTTGTGCTAGTGGTCCGATGCTTTTTTTGGCATTTGGACTATAGTTTCCCTTAAGTCAAAGAACCAAGGAAATATACTAATGTTATTATTTTGAGAAGGTCCCATTGATAGACTTCATCATCTTGTTTTCACATTGTGAATCTTGTCTTTCTCCTGCAGGGCATCGTGTCTATCCACTTTGTTGAGGAACTCATTTCCACTTCACGATGAGCAATTGCCGGAGGCGCAATTTGAGTGATGATTGAGGTCTTGAGTGCGCAAGTCGCCACTTCAAGCCTTGTGTGGCTGCAAATAATATTTTGGAAGGCGATCTTCTATAACTGAATAGATGGCCCCTTTTCCCCATTAGAAATATGGGATAACCAATTCATCAAATTGACTAGCTTTTCTTGGGTTTTCAAAAACAGTGTCGATCAAAACATTATTCTGTTTCCTGCAAATGGTTATGTTCAAGAAGGTCATCTAATTTGTATATATTGATGATGACCCTCGGAAATGTATTTTTTTATGTCATAGAGGGAAATGCACAATTATTTATAATTCTTATAATACATGCAGAAGTCCATCTTTAGGTCGATCACTGTAATTGAAGAATTTCAATGCTGGAACAAGTATAAGAGTCACAAACAATTTTTTTTTTTGTCTACCCTTACCCTTATTAATGCTTAAATTACATGGAGAAATAAGCAATCATAAGCTTTATATGTTGGATTAATTGACCTTATAAATCTATAATTCTTGCTCCCGGCAAGGAGGATGATTACTCTTTGCTGATAACCTCGTAGTTTTCAACCGAATTTTCAAGGAGACTGAAGATAACATAAACACGACAGCTGGGAAAGCCCAGCATTCCCCCCAGTTAGTGCCCAGTGCAAGAAAACACAAATGGTTTAGATTAGTTTTTCAGGAATGATATTGGCTTTCTTACATTTTTAGGCGCACGTTAAGCCAATAAAGAACTTCAAAATCTCAGTTGGAGTTACATATTATCAAGTGTATTCACCAGGACACCATGACACAACCATACGCTGTAATTGATACTTGTATGAGCACCAAACATTAAACTGTTATCAGTCATGCTCTACATGCAAAACCTGGGTGGTGTAATTAACAACTAACAATTTGTATGCAGTACCGCACAAACTCAATATGCCGCATCAGCAAAAATTTGTAAATCTATAAATAACAATACTTGCAGATGATCATAATAACTAAGCTTACGAGGGTGTGGGTTGATTTGCTTTCTTCTTCAAGGATCATCAAGATTCCCGATTGGAAAGAAATCTGGGGGAATCAATGTGCAATACTTGACAAGCGCATTAGACAGCTTCCAAATGAGTACATATATATTCAACGACTTCAAAGCATGATAAATGCGATAGTAGAAGATCATAGCCATGACTGATCATGACTGGCGGCTTTGATTCCCTCCAAGTTGAGGGGAATGAAGCCTGGTCCGAAATCATCCGTTCCATATGTATACATTTGAGCTTCTCACGAAGGATTTCGAACCAGACGACATTCCCCTCAACGATCAGGAAGGGGTAGAACATAGAACTATTGAACATATGTAGGAGGAGAAGATGGGCGATGAATTGAATCGTCACAGGGTCTTTCTTTGATTTGTCCATGCATTATTTTTCATGGGGTCCTTATATACGTAAGGCGAGGAGAATCTTTGTCTGGTCGCATGACATGGAGTCCACTTTCTACACCACCCTTCACGCAGTTTTCACACGTAGGGTTATGATTTTTCCAACAAGTTTTCTTAAATACTGCATATAGTTGTTTTTTAATTCTGAAATAAAACAGATTTCTTTTACGCCTTTTTCTCGTTGATAAGACAGGATTTTGCTTCACAGAATGGCTTCATTTCGTCCACTACTAATTATATTCAGGTCAACCCAAAAGGGCTCAACTAATATATAAATGCATGATTCGAAGTTCCTAATCCGTTCAATAGCCCTCCAAGATTCGCATTCTGATCATTTGATTTTCCAATAGCAACCTCGATCCCTAGCTCCTTCATCACATATATGTTTCTATAATTGCTTAACAATCACATAGTCAACGCTTATAAAGAAACAATCATAAATTTGCGCGACTTTAGGGATTGCATGATTCGATATTCTTCCAAGAGTGTTACAAGGAGGATTTAATGTCATGACCAATAGATCAGATTGGCCCTTGTGTAAGTTCAAATGATTATATATATGAATGGTTTTTGGCATGTTTGGTTCATACTTCAACTAAACTTTATTCTCAGTTTATTGTCAGTACTCTTTGAATTTGTTAAATCAGAATGCAGTTTCCTGAATTTGTTTGATATGTTTAATTACTTGACTAATTAGAATATGGATGCATGGTAATTTTATGCTTTCTTCGATCGTGGGTATTTTATTCAAAGAACCTTAGCTAAATAAAGCTGACTAAAATCTGCTTTAATTCAAGGTTGACTTGATTTAAAAGATATTGACATTAGTAGTAGTGTTAATATATATTCTCAAGCAAAGGATATGTCTTTTGCTTCCCACTAGAGTAAAGGGAAGGTGGGAGTTACGTTAGAGAGAACCTTAATTGATGATGATGATGAGCATATATATATATGCAGCTACCGCTGATGCCAAGCTTAAATAACAAGCTTGGCACACAGGTTGGCCTGTTTGGCTGGCCTTTTATAAACCTGAAAATGGATTGTGTGCATGTGTGCATGTGTGCATGAATGATCAATCACTGAGAATTTGAACAAGCGATTGAGGAGGCAGAAAAGAAACCCAATAAAATGACATCCAACCATTAGGCAATATATATATGATCAGTAATTAGCTAAAGCAGTTTTACAGTGCGTGGATTTGATGGGATTCCTCTCTTACAAGTAAACACAGCTACCTTTCATAAAGCAAGAAAAGCCCCAAGACATCAGACATTTGACGCAACAACTAATGTTCTTCTTCTTCAAGAATAATTTTCATTCCACGTCAAATTAATTCTGCTGCTTAATTTATATATCAATAGAGCAAAAAAAAAATCTTTACAATTTGTAGGTTGTAATTTTTTTCCCTCTTTATCTTGTTAGTTCCACTTTCCTGTACTCCTTGTTCCTCTTTCAAAAAGAAAAACAGAAGGGTAAATTTTTTATTTCTTCTTGCACTGGAGGTGGTGGATTTCCTTTCATGTTAAATGCGTCAATGTTCACAAATCACAGACATGTGATTACAAGGCTCTTTTACATTCCTCGTAATATATCCCCCTCCAATACTATTTAGGGGGCTTTTGGTTCAAATTATTCAATGGCAATCACAATGGGTTTGATTGAGGGGTCAATGTCAATGGGAATATGATTGCATTGTTAATGTTTGGTTCAAATACTATAATGGTTATTATTGTGATTGCTGTTGTTTTGTTCAAATCAACAATAGTAATAGGAATCATTCAAAATTTCTATTTTACCCTTATCAAGTTCGCACTTTTTATTTTATTATTATTATTATTATTATTATTATTATTACTATTATTAATTAATAATAATAATATTATTATTTATTAATATTATTATCATTATTAATATTATTATTATCATTATTAATTATTAATTATTGTTATCATTATTTATTATAAATATTATTATTAATGATTAATATTATTAATTATTATCATTATTAATATTATTAATTATTAATATTATTATCATTATTATTATTAATATTAATCATTAATAATATTATTATCAATATTATAATTTAATAATAATTATTATTAATAATTAATATGAATTATATTAATAATATTATTATTTAATAATTATTATTATTTAATAATAGTAATTATTAATAATTAATATGAATTACATTAATAATATTATATTTAATAATAATAATAATTATTATTAATTATTTATTAATAATAATAATTAATAATAATTATTATTATTTAATAATAATAATAATTATTATTATTAATTAATATGAATTATATTAATAATATTATTATTTAATAATAATTATTATTAATTATTCATTACTAATATTAATTATATTATTATTAATGAATTATTATTAATATTATTATTAATTATTAATATAATAATAATAATAATATTATTATTATTACTATTATTATTTTAATTAATAATAATAATATTTATTATTATTATTATTAAAGTACATATTATATTAGAGTAGGGAGTTATTTGGTAGAGTTGAGTAAAATCGATTACCCAATACAGGGTAATGGATGATTCCCTAGTCTCCCCCATTAATCATCCATTACCTTGTATTGGGTAATCATTGATGAACAGTCATTCCCATTACCCCTTCCTAAACATTAACAATGGCTATCAATTTTGTTGATTACCATTGACCCCTTCTATTCCCACTTACCAAACGCCCCCTTATATTACAGACCCAAAAAATGAACTGGCCTGTAAACAAAGTCCATTGATGTCCAGGAATTCAATCCATAACGATGGCGGACAACTTGCATTGTCCTAAAACGATTATCTCCAGCCCATGAAATTAACACCCAAATAGTTACCGACTAATTATGACTAATATAACCAAAGAGGAAACCACTCTACATTTTCTGTATTATTTGGTATCACATTATATAACAATCTCTATAGATGTGACACGTATATTATAAAAAAAATTAAAATTTTATCAAATGTTTTTTAATACACGTATTAAAATTTTATAAAATATTATAAGAAGTGATATGCAAAAATAATACAAAAGATCCATTGGCGAGGAACCTTGCGCTGTGATTTCAAAATAGAGAAGAGGTCAAAATTCTTCGTTCTTGCAAACTATCCAGCACTAACAAATATTGTAACAAATTATTCAATTCTAAACAATTTTAATAAAGAAAACTTCTTACTTATAATAACAATAAAAAAAAAATGTTTGTAATCCCTTTTGTAAAACACAAAACTTGAAATGCCAAAAGATAAACAAAAAGCAACAACATTTCTCAATCAAAGATTTGTATTAATTAAGAGATTGAACAAAAAATATAAAATAAAATAAAGTGAATATCAATTTAGAAGGATTTTGTTTACTTTAGTAATTTATAAGGTTGATAGTTTTTGCAAGATTATAGAATCAATAGCTTCAAGCAAATATTTTTTTAGTAAGAAATAAGTTAGGTTACTCAATTACTTGGTAAATTAGGTATTAAAAAAAAAGGTATTGGTTGATTTCAACGCATGAAAAATATATGAACTAGTAAATTATATAAAATAAAATAAACAATTATGGTGAATATAAATAAAGTGTAATGATACTCATAGTGAAATTATAGAGTAAAATCCTATAGTGAATGACATTATATGTGTAAAAAAAAAATCATTCTTTATGTATAAAAAAAATAAAATCATGTAACACCTTATAAAAAATGGACACGTGTATAATTACTTTTCCCCTTAGAGTTTAATTATCATTTGGTTAGGGTACTAATTTAATTGTAAAAAATGAAATAACTATCTAAAATGACACGTGTCAAATTTTTACAAAGTGCTACATGAAAATAAAAATGATATAATAGACCAAATTTTATTTTTTCACACACGTTACTTCAATCAGTATGGGATTTCATTGTAGAATTTCATCCCGTCTATTTTTGCCCATAAATAAATGGAGGGAAGGGACCAAAGAACAATTATCCAAACGTAGATTAAGACCTACTCGATTTCCTCTTCCCAGCAAGCCCAAACCCTTTCCGGCCCTCATTGTCTTACTCCCTCCCTCGCTCGCTCGCTCGCTCGCCGTCTCCCACACTTGGAACTGCCGACTTACTTCTTCACAAGCTCTGTCTGTAAGTAATTTTCACGAGCTAAATTCACATTTATTTGCACTCATTGCTTAATTTGTTTGTTTTCGTGTTGCATTCCTTTTATGTCCGACGTTTTCATCCTCTACAGCCGTATCTAGGGTTTTTTTGCTTTTCTATTCTATGAAAGTTCGTGTCGTGTCTTTGTTGAGGGTTTTAGCTCTTACCTACCTCGTATTTGATTTCAGTATGTGAATTTGTGTATTCTCCTCCATTTGTGCTAATTGGGTTTTTTTTTTTGTTGGGCGAGTATTGTACGATGGCTGAGTTATTTATTTATAATTTTAACATATTTCTCTGTATTTATTTCTATGTTTCAATAGCTGGTCACGTTTAGTTTGACGTCGGTAATTCTTGCTTTTAGTTTTGCTGTTTGTCTTCATAGAATTAGATATTTTTGGAGGGGGAAAAACAGTATACAGTATATATTATCCCCATGTTGGGCTGCAAATGGACATGCAAGCATTCTATCGAAGTGGAGTCATTGTAGATAGTTTTGTCAAACTTTTACCTTGATAATTGACTTACTTTGTTTTAGATTAAGGTCCATTCATTCATATCTGTCTTTGCTTCAATATATATAGATGCAAATTTTGCATTTGAAAGATTATAATTGATACTTCTTTCTTCATCATAAAATTAGAGTAGTTTTGTTTTTATTGTCAACTGTATCATATGTTTTAATCTTATTTTAAATGGAATTTGTGGAGCTTTTGTTTTGATCTTTTGAGCTGTTAGATCTAATTTTTTTTCCTTTTATCCTGTTTGTCTTTTTAAGCAAATGGCTGATGAAAATTTTGAGGAACATGATTTGGCAAACGTGCAAGAAGCAGAAGAAGCAGATGAAGCAGATGAAGCAGAAGAAGCAGAAGAAGCTGAAGAAGCAGTAGAAGCAGAAGAAGCAGTAGAAGCAGAAGAAACAGATAACGTGCCTGAGGACTCACATCAGTCAGAAGAAGTACCTGTGACTGAAACTGATTCAGAGGTAGCTGAAGATAGGAGATGGCCTGGATGGCCTGGAGAAAATGTGTTCAGGATGTTAGTTCCTGTCCAAAAGGTTGGTGGTATCATTGGTCGCAAAGGAGAGTACATAAAAAAAATCTGTGAAGAAACAAAGGCTCGTATTAAAATTCTTGATGGTCCTCCTGGGACTACCGAAAGAACCGTGAGTATCTTATGAATGCATCATTCTTTTGCATTTTTGACTGGAAATTGGACATGATAGTATTTGGTGTTTGATTGCCTATTTATGGTTGTGTGATCTGATGAGATCGTCTAGTAATACTAATTAAGGAGACATGCCAATAGATACTAAAATTATTTTGACGCACTACCGTAATATAATGGTTACCTGCAATGACACTTTTTTTGATAAGCAATTTACCTGCAATCTCTTTGGTTGGATCTTTAGATAAGTTTGTCACTTTATCTGGAGTATAATAACGTTGATTTGCATCCTTCATATCACCTCAGAACCTATTAGTGCCAGGAAAAAATATAGGTATTTGCTCATTCCTGAGAAAGTCTGCTCCTCATAACTTGTCTTATCTTGGGTAATTGTCCAGGAATTAGTTGTGGAGCTTGGAGCTTTCTGGGTCCTTTTGTACTCCTAGCGCTCTTAGTTTTGGGCTGAAGTTAAATCATGCTGTTAATACATGGGCAACAGAGCTAAGTTTGTATTTGAGAAGTTACATTGACAAACTAATTAAAAGATGTCCCATGAATTTGAATAATCACATAGCTATAATAATAAATCTAATATTAGTGCAGTAAGAATTAAAAAGGATGTTATGTAGTGGAACAGGCAGATTATCTGATGAGTGGGTTGCTTCATCTCCTTGCCTGAATAGAAAAAGATTGGTGAGATGGCAGTTGCCATGGAGAGGTTAAAGATCAAATAGATCCACCAGAAAACAAAAATGGGAGAGGAAAGTTTATTCGTATAATAACCAAAATGAATGTTTGCAGGTTTTTGCAAATTAGGCAACATTTCACTCACCAAAGTGGCTTCAATCTAGAAGAACCAAAGATCCAGATTGCAGCAATCAGCATTGAGCATAAGAAGTGCTGAAAAAGTTCTTTTGAGTACTTGTCAGAACTATCTTGTGCGGATACTCTGTACCAAGAAGCATTGCACTCAGTCTGGTAAACTCAGAACTTGGTCGATTGGTGTGTCGGAGAAAACATTTAGACTAAACGCAAGAATAGATCATCTTCTGAAGTTGATATAATGGAAGTGTTACTGAGCATGTGAAAGTTAACACAATTTAAGAATAAAAAGAAACCAATCATTTGAAGCTCATAAGATGAAAGTTCTGAAGAGTATGGGAAATTATTCACATAATCTAATATTGACAATACCCTAATCAGGAAGGCCAATTTACAGTTTGCATTTCTGAGTGGATCTTATAGTTACTTGGATGTTCAATTTGATGCATCTACTTTCAGCCAAGGCTTCCTTTTTATCACTTTGTGCCTGAGAAATTGAGGCTGCGGCACCATGCCTTTGCAATTTAAAATTTGCTTTTGTTGGCCACAAACCTGTGTATCTTTTGACATTCTATAATGTGCTTGTCATTTCCCTCATATATCTTTGATAATCTGAATCTACTCAGCCAAAAGTGAATAGATATCTGAAATAATGGCTCTCCTTAATGCAAGAGTAATTGATGCTAACCTGGTTAGGGTGAATGTCATTGAATTATGCTCTACCTGCCTCAACAAACATGCCTGCCTGAGAAGAGAGTTTTGCGGAGCTTCCCGTTGCTGAAATATTATCATTCTTGAGAAGATATATTGTGAGAGCTGGATGAAGAAGTTTATTTTTCATCTTCTGGTTTGGAAGTTTTAATTAATGGACAATTATATTGTTTTCCCTTTTGAAAACTGTGGCGGGGACTTGGAAAGTTCTATTTCAGTTTGATATTTCACTCATGCTTCAAGTACCATTGCCTTCTATGACAGCACTGGTTGGTATAGTATGAGATTATGATGAATCAAGTACATTAGAAAAGTTCAATTAGGACAAATATTTAATTCTCCTAACTAATGTTGCAATAATATTTTCATCAATGTTATTTGTCGAAGCAATTAGTATTTGAAGCCACAGTATGATGGGTCTACATATTGGCTAATGACTTCTAGTTGCTTCAATAAATTAATTGGTAGTATACTGGATAAGGTGCAAAGCATCTTTTTACATCAGGTGGAGATGGTACCTCAGTATTTTATGATTATTGTTAATTAAAAATATATGCATGCATTTTATGGTAGTGATTTTCAAGTGATACCTTCTTTTGCATTCTAGGTCCTATTGTTATACTTTTTTATGGATATCTTTTTAATGTTTCCAGTCATAGCTGTGCGTTGAACTTTTCTTGAATGCCTAGTTATGCGTTTTAGAAAATTTCTTGAGAATGCGGTGTTTGCCGCTGATCATTAGATGCTTGCACCTCCTTCTGATGATGGACCTTGTGTAGTAAAGTATGATTGTTCTATCCCAGCAACATCTTGTTACCTGGCAGCGTATAGAGTAGCTGTCAGGCGATCTGCTAACTGTTGAAGCTTATGTAATTGATGCTTAATGCTTTTGAGTTTAATTGCTGGTTTAAGTTGCAGAATACAAACTTGCATAAGACATTATTCTTTACTCTCGTCTCATGTTATTCATGATCCTGTTTTTTCACTTTAACCAGGTAATGGTTTCTGCAAAGGAAGAACCTGACCTTGATATTCCTCCTGCAATGGATGGCCTACTCAGAATCCATAATCGAATTGTTGATGTAGACTCAGATCCAGCTAATGCTCAACCAGGCAATAATAAATCAGTTTCCACAAGGTTACTCGTGGCTGCAACACAAGCAGGGAGCTTGATTGGGAAGCAGGGTGCCACTATAAAATCTATTCAAGATGCTTCTCATTGTACGATTCGCGTTTTGAGTGGAGGTGAACTCATTTGAGCTTTAACCGTTTATCTTATTATTTTGCTGTATGCTGTCTTCAGTTCTACATTTGAGGATAGTTTATGCACTTGCCAACTGAACTCATGTGTATGAATTGAGAGGACTGGGGCTAGTTCATCTAGGTTCAATTTTTTTCTGTCTGTCTTTTCTCTTTTAGGAGTTTAAACACTCAATTTTGAAGATCCTTGGCTTGCTCAATTTGGCTCCATAGGGCACATAATACTGCAAACATTTGACCGCTTCATGTTTGAGGGCTAAATGTGCAAATCAAATTCATCTTCAGCTCTGAACCTTCTATTAAAAAATATCCTATTTTACTTGTTCCTCCTTTCTATTTGGGATTTCCCTCTACTGTTGGCAGCTATCCAGAAATTAATGTGTCATTTCACTATGTTGTGTATAATATAATATATGTTAAAATAACTATGAAACAATGTTTTCGGTTTACAAGCATTTGATTAGTTTTGTAACCATGATTAGCTCCTGTTTAACATTTTGTGGAAATGGATTCCTGCAGAGCACCTGCCAGTTTTTGCTCTGCCTGATGATAGTGTTGTTGAGATACAAGGGGAGCCCACAGGATTGCACAAAGCAGTTGAATTGATTGCGACACACCTCAGGAAATTTTTAGTTGATCGAAGTGTTGTTGGAGTATTTGAAATGCAAGTGAGTAAAGGATTTGTAATGCTCATAATTAGGTTGCAATTTTGCCTTTCTTGTGTATATTTATGTCGATCAATTGCTTATTTTGTGTTCAGATGCAAATGCCAAATGCTCGAGCAAACCAAAATATGCCTCCACAGCAATCTTGGGGACCCCCTCCTCAAGGTTTTCCTATGAATGCTGGTGTTGGAGGTGGTTATGGGGGGCCTCCTCAATACATGCCACCTCCACGACAGTATGACAATTACTATCCGCCAGCTGATGTGCCTCTGGACAAGCAACCTCGTCCTGGCCTACCTGCTTATAGTAGAGATGCATCAGCTGGAGCGCATGCAGCAAGCCTGCAGCCACAACAATCAATAGTTTCCAAGGTTTTAGTTCGTTCTTCTTGTCTGCACCCTATCCACTATGTTTGCCTTGCACATTGGTAGTTTACTTGTAATTGTATGAGTGGAAGACCGCACCTTGGCAATTAAGATTTTGACTAGTGCAAGATGAGTTGGGGTAGTTCATCGAACTGCACTGGCCTTGATTTACTATGTATTGTTTGCTTCAACTGTACTCAATATGTTTATACTGGTTTTTGTATGTTGTGTTACAGGTTACGCAGAATATGCAAATTCCTCTGTCATATGCAGATGCAGTCATTGGCACTTCTGGTGCAAATATTAGCTACATTCGCCGTGCCAGTGGTGCAACTATTGCAATACAAGTAACTAGGGGTGCTCCTGGTGAGATGACTGTTGAAATCAATGGATCTGCATCGCAGGTTCAGGCTGCACAACAGCTGATACAGGTACAATTCAGTTCTCTGTAACTGTCCAAATGCTTAGATTTTATTTTTTATTTTTTGAGTTTTTGTAGATTTTTAGATGCAGTTGCTTGTATCAATGTCGTGGCTGTGAAGTTTACATCTTGACACATGCCATATTACCTTGAGTTTTGAGATCTATGGTTTTGAAGTCATTCCCTTCTTCCAGAATGGATTGCCCTTCTCGTAAGGCTTTTTTTTAGGAAGGTGGAATAACTAGCTGAACGTAGCTAAATTATACTAAATTATGCGTTTGCGATTCGTGACTGCCATTTTCGGTCAGGTTTTTCCACAAGAAGATGATATTATTCCTTTTCTGTCAGTAGGTTCTAGTCTGTTCTTTTGAAGGCTTCATATGTATTCTTTACTTTAGTTTTATTTTGTATTATTCACTCTATTTCATTTTGTATCATTCACATTCTTTTTATGAGTTTCATGAGTATATTGATAATTGGTACATTTCTCCTCAAGCTTTGGGAGGTCACAAATTTCATACTTGTGTTTTAGCCTTCTTGCATTCACTGTAAATTTGTGCAGACAAAGCCCTCAAGCATAACTGCTGAAGGTTTATTGTGTGTCTGTTCTCGATATATTTCTCTAAGATCCTGTATGTGACATATATTTTACTGGTTTTTTGTTTGTTGTGCTCAAATTTTTGTACTCCTTGCACTTTTTGGATTGGTAACCATTTATGCTATTACTTCTAGAGGCATCCTTGTTCTTTAAATGGATTGATCGGGATGACATGATCTCTACAAGAACTAAATCATATTTCGCCATTTTAATCTATCTATACACATGTTTTCATCTATTTTTAAGCATGTCATATCATATCTCTTTGATCAATATAATGCTTGTATGCGGCCAATACTTCTTATATACAACAGGAAATACAATTTTGTGGGAGTAAAATTACCTTACAAAGATCAAAAGTAAAGAGAGGGGGAGAATGCAATGTTTGCTAGAAGGCAAATGTGGCAGTATTACGGGATTCTTTTTGTTCTGCTGTGACCCATGATAGAGTTGTAAATACTAGAATTTGCTTCGTCTGTGCTATTCTATTTGTGATGGAAATCTTGATTGTCTGCATTGCAGAATGTTATTGCTGATGCTGCAGCAGCAGCTGCACAGAACTCAGACAGTGGACCACCTGGTCAAGGTTATAATCCTTACTCCCATGGTCCTGTGTATGCTTCTCCACCATCTAACACTAGTGGACATACTGGACATGCAACAGCTGGAGACTACAATTCTGTCTATGGAGCCAATTATGGTTATTAGAGAAGTCAGGATTGAACTTGATTTGAGGTAGCAAAACGTCTTACTGTTACTATTAGTTGTTTTGACAGTTGGTGGGAAGGAGTTTAGTTAAGTGCTGTATTAAAATGTTGTTACTTGGAAGAGTCCTAAAACTAGGTTAAGGTTTGGTATTATATGGAGTCTGATGATTGTTCGATTGTCGTTGCAGTGATATTTCTTTTGGACTTTGTCAATTTATTTGTCTAGTAGAATCTGTTTGCTTTTCGGAGGTTGGAACTTGGAAGTGCATGTAGACATCTTATTGATAAAGGCTATTTTAATTCCTTTGTCATGGACCTTAACAATCTAACTGGTCCAGACTTTCTGCAACTTTTCCGTTGGGTGGATATGCGTCAACTTAGGCCGCGGTAAAATACTTCTCGATAGGGCTTTTTAGCTTATTTATCATCTCTTTCTAAAACATGATTTTTTATATTCAATTCCATATATAAAAAAAATTAAATTACTCTAACCACTAAGTGAGGGTATTTTAGTCATTTCAACATCTTTTAATTCCTATTGATTGGTGGCGGTTAAAGGTTGATAGTCGTTCGGGTGCTGACCATTTAGCCAGAATTCGATTGAAATTTAGCTAATTTGTATTTTTAACACAGCTCACTAGATAGCACATTACCTATATAAGTGGGTGTAAAAATTGCATCAAACAATCTATAATACCATGTTTTTAAATCTTGTCGTTTTCAATTGAAAAAACGTGGGTTATAGACTATGAAAAAAAAATGATTTTTCAAAAAAAAATTATATTTTTCTTTTTTTAACACTGTTCACTAGACATCACATTACTTATCTAGGTGGATGCAAAAAATGACATTAAAAAGTCCACAACAGTCAGTTTTTAAATATTGACGTTTTTAGCCAAAAAAATTAGGGTTATACCCCACGAAAAATGATGATTTTTGAAAAAAATTACAATTTCATTTTTACAACCGTTCACTAAATATAACATTGCCCATATAAGTGCAAAAAATGTAATGAAGACAATCAACAATAGCATGTTTTTGAATTTTGTTGTTTTCAACCGAAAAAACGTAGGTTAAAGACTACGAAAAATTATAATTTTTCAAAAAATTATTTTTTTTAAACATTGCTCACTAGATATCATATTACCCAACTAGGCGGGTGCAAAAAATAACATGAAAAAGCCAAATAGCCAGGTTTTGAATCTTGCCATTTTCAGCCAAAAAACGTGGGTTATAACCCACGAAAATGATTGTTTTTGAAAAAAATTTACAATTCCCATTTATCTAACAGCGTTCACTAGATAGAACATTACCCTTATAAGTGCAAAAAATGACATGAAAACAGTCCACAATAGCATGTTTTTGTATCTTGTCGTTTTCAACCGAAAAAACATAGGTTATAGTCCACAAAAAATTACGATTGTTCAAAAAAATTATATTTCTATTTTTTAACACTATTCACTAGATCGCACATTACCCATATAGGTTGGTGCAAAAAATGACCTGAAAATATTCCACAATAGCATGTTTTTAAATATTCCTGTTTTCAACCGAAAAAACGTGGGTTATAGCCCAAGAAAAATTATGATTTTTGAAAAATTTTACATTTCTATTTTTTTAACACCGTTCACTAGATATCATACTACCCATCTAGGTGGATGCAAAAAATGACATGAAAAACTTCCACAACAGCCAGTTTTTGAGTCTTGCCATTTTCAGTAAATAAACATGGGTTATAGCCCACGAAAAATTATGATTTTTGAAAAAATTTACAAATTTATTTTTTTTAATACTGTTCACTAGATAGGACATTATCCATATAAGAAGGTGCAAAAAATGACATGAAAACTGTCCAGAATAGCATTTTTTTGAATCTTGCCGTTTTCAACCGAAAAAATGTGGGTTATAACTCATGAAAAATTATGATTTTTCAAAAAAATTACATTTATATTTTTTAACACCGTTCACTAGATATCATATTACCCTTCTAGGTGGGTGCAAAAAATGTCACGAAAAAAGACCACAACAGACAATTTTTGAGTCATGTTGTTTTCAGCCAAAAAACGAGGGTTTGGATTGGGGGAATTTTTCTCCTCATTTATTTTGTTCCATGAACTTATGTAAAGGAGTAGTACTCCTAATTATAGATGCTTAGACTCGTGTAATAGTGGTTTTGGGTATGTCCGCCACCTTCTTTTGCTTCTACTAAATAAAATTGGGTATTTTACAAAAAAAAAAACAAAAAAAAACGAGGGTTATAGCCATGAAAGATTTTGATTTTTCAAAAAAAATTACAATTCAATTTTTTAACACCATTTACTAGATAAACCATTGCCCATATAAGTAGGTGCAAAAAATGACATTAAAACAATCTATAATAGCATGTTTTTGAATCTTGCCGTTTTCAATCGACATAACATGGGTTATAGCCCACGAAAAATTTAAATATGTCAAAAAATTTACATTTTTATTTTTTAACACCATTCAGTAGATATTATATTATCTATCTAGGTGGGTGCAAATAATGTCATGAAAAAAATCCATAACAGTCAGTTTTTGAATATTGCCGTTTTCAGCCAAAAAACGTGGGTTATAACCCACAAAAAATTATAACTTTTGAAAAAATTTACAATTCAATTTTTAACACTGTTCACAAGATAACACATTACCCATATAAGTAGGTGCAAAAAATGACATTAAAATAGTCTATAATAGCATGTTTTTGAATCTTGCTTTGTGCAAATGAAATAACGTGGGTTAACACCCACGAAAAATTAAGATTTTTTTAAAAATTTAAATTTCTATTTTTATAAAACTATTCACTAGATAGCGCATTACCCATGTAGGCAGGTGCAAAAAATGACATGAAAAAAGTCCATAACAGCCAATTTTTGAGTCTTGCCGTTGCCCACGAAGATGATGATTTTTGAAAAAAATTTACATTCCATTTTTTTACACCATTCACTAGATAGAACTTTAGCCATATAAGTAGGTGCAAAAAATGATAATGAAAACAGTCCACAATAACATGTTTTTGAATCTTGTTATTTTCAACCGAAACAATGTGGGTTATAGCCCACGAAAAATTTTGATTTTTCAAAAAAATTACATTTCTATTCTTTTAAAATCATGCACTACATATCATATTACCCATCTAAGTGGGTGCAAAAAATATCATGAAAAAAGTCCACAATAACTAGTTTTTGAGTCTTTCTATTTTTCAACCGAAATAACGTATGCTATAGCCCACGAAAAATTATGTTTTTTTTAAACAAATTACATTTTTATTTTTTTAACACTGTTCACTAGATAGCACATTACCTATATTGGTGGGTGAAAAAAATGACATTAAAATATTCTAGAATAGCATGTTTTTCAATCTTATCGTTTTCAACCGAAAAAACGTGGATTGCCCACAAAAAATTATGATTTTTCAAAAAATAAATTTTTAATTTTTTAACATCGTTCACTAGATATCTTATTACCCATCTTGGTGGGTGTAAAAAATGGCAGGAAAAAAGTCTACAACAACCAATTTTTGAGTCTTGTTGTTTTCAGTCAAACAAGTGGGTTATAACCCACGAAAAATGATGATTTTTTTACAAAATTTACAATTTTATTTTTAACTCTGTTCACTAGATAACACATTACCCATATAGGAAGGTGCAAAAAATGACATGAAAATAGTCCAGAATAGTATTTTTTTGAATCTTGCCATTTTCAACCGAAATAACGTGGGTTATAGCCCATGAAAAATTATGATTTTTCAAAAAAATTACATTTCTATTTTTTTAACACTGTTCATTACATATTATATTACCCATATAGGTGGGTGCAAAAATGACATAATAAAAGTCCACAATATCCAGTTTTTGTGTCTTGTTATTTTCAACCAAAATAACGTATGTTAGCCACGAAAAATTATGTTTTAAAAAAAAATATATTTTTATTTTTTAACACCGTTCACTAGATAGCACATTACTCATATAGGTGAGTGAAACAAATGACATGAAAACATTCCAGAATAGCATGTTTTTGAATCTTACCGTTTTAAACTAAAAAACATGGGTTTTAGCCCACAAAAATTATGATTTAAAAAAAAAATTATGTTTTTATTATTTTAACACCGTTCACAAGATTTCATATTACCCATCTTGATGGGTGCAAAAATGATACAATAAAATTCCACAACATCCAAATTTTGTGTTTTGCCATTTTCAGCTAAAAAACGTGGGGGTTATAAACCCACGAAAAATGATGATTTTTGAAAAAATTTACGATTTTATCTTTTTAACACTGTTAACTAGATAGCATATTACCTATATAGGAAGGTGCAAAAAAGGACATGAAAACAGTCCAAAATAGCATTTTTTGAATCTTGTCATTTTCAACCGAAATAACGTGGGTTATAGCCCATGAAAAATTATGATTTTAAAAAAAAATTACATTTCTATTTTTTTAACACTGTTCATTACATATTATATTACCCATCTAGGTGGGTGCAAAAATGAAATAATAAAAGTCTACAACAACCAGTTTTCAACTGAAATAACGTATGTTATGACCCACGAAAAATTATGTTTAAAAAAATTGCATTTATATTTTTTTAACACCATTCACTATATAGAACATTACTTGGAAAAAATGACATGAACACATTCCAGAATAGCATGTTTTTCAATCTTACCATTTTAAAACAAAAAATGTGGGTTTTAGCCCACAAAAATTATGATTTAAAAAAATTATATTTATATTATTTTAACACCATTCACAAGATTTCATATTAACTATCTTGATGGGTGAAAAAAATGACATGAAAAAAATCCATAACATCCAAATTTTGAGTCTTGCGGTTTTCAGACAAAAAACGTGGGTTATAACCCACGAAAAATGATGATTTTTGAAAAGAATTACAATTTTTTTAACACCATTCACTAGATAAAACATTACCCAAATAGAAAAGAGCAAAAAATGACATGAAAAGAGTCCATAAAAACATTTTTTTAATTCTTGCCATTTTCAATTGAAAAAACGTGGGTTATAGCTGGACTTGCTAAATCCTTCATGTACTTGCTAAATCCTTGCTAAATAAGCATGAAAAGAGTCCAAAAAGCATTCATGTACTTGCTAAATCCTTCATGTGCTTGCTTCCAGTTACACTGCGTTTATGGAATTTGGAGAAGGGCAACGCTGGACTCAATATTTAATTGGTAAATCATTCATGTGCTTGGTAGTTTGCGGGAGCTTTGCTAACAGTGTAAAGTTATATTGGCTCCTCATTACTAAATAACTACATAGATTAGGGACTAAAGCTTAGAGGGAAATAGAGCCTATCTACTAGATTTGTTCAAGTAGATTAGCTATATTTCCCTTACACATGTTGAGCTAGATATTTCATGTAATTGAGTAGTACTCCAAATTTATCGCATTTGCTTTGTAACAGTGTGGACGGGTATAGTCGGCACTGTATTTTGTTTTGTTCTAGCTATGTATATATATCCACTTTAAAAATAAAAAACGCGGGTTATAACACACGAAAAATTATGAATTTTAAAAAAATTTACATTTATATTTTTTTAACGTTATTCATTGCATATTCTATTACCTAATTAATGGTTTGAAAAAAATGGAAAGTTAGAAATTTTTAAAAATGAGCAATTTTTGTGAGTTATAGCACACGTTTTTTCGGCCGAAAAGACAAGTTTTAAAAATTTGTTGTCGTTGGCCATTTTCTTCAAATTTTGCACTCAAATTAAATGACGAGGTGCTATCTAGTGAATTGTTTTAAAAAAATGGATAGTTAAAAATTTAAAAAATGACCAATTTTTGTGAGTTATAGCACACGTTTTTTTTGACAAAATGGCAGTTTCAAAAATTAGTCGTTATCGGCTGTTTTTGTGCAAGTTTTGCACTCAAATAAAAAAACAACGTGCTATCTAATTATTGGTGTGAAAAAATGTAAAGTTAGAAATATTAAAAAATGACCAATTTTTGTGAGTTATAGCACACGTTTTTTCTGCCGAAACGTAAAGTTTCAAAAATTAGTCTTCATTGGCCGTTTTTGTGCCAGTTTTGCATTAATATGAAATGACGACGTGCTATCTGGTGTGAAAAAGTGAAAAAGTTAAAAATTTTAAATATGGCCAATTTTTGTGAGTTATAGCACACGTTTTTTTGCCAAAACGGCAAGTTTCAAAAACTAGTCGTCATCGGCCGTTTTTGTGCAAGTTTTGCAGTAATATCAAAAGACGACGTGCTCTCTAAATAATGGTGTGAAAAAAATGGATAGTTAAAATATTTTAAAAATGTCCAATTTTTGTGAGTTATAGCACACGACCGAAATGACAAGTTTTAAAAATTGGTTGTCGTTTGCCGTTTTCTGCCAATTTTACATTAATATAAAATGATGAGGTGCTATCTAATGAATGGTTTTAAAAAAATGGATAGTAATAAATTTTTAAAAATGACCAATTTTTTGAGTTATAACACACGTTTTTTTTGTCAAAATGGAAAGTTCAAAAAATTAGCCGTCATTGGCCATTTTTGTGCCAGTTTTGCACTCATATCAAATGACGACGTGGTATCAAATTAATGGTGTATAAAAAAAAGTTAGAAATTTTAAAAAATGACCAATTTTTGTTTGTTATAGCACACAGTTTTTGGCCAAAACGACAAGTTTTAAAAATTGGTTGTCGTTGGCTATTTTCCTTCCAAGTTTGCAACCATATCAAATGACGAAGTTCTATCTAATGAATGGTTTGAAAAAAATGGATAGTTAGAAATTTTGAAAAATGGCCAATTTTCGTGAGTTATAGCACACGTTTTTTTTCCCAAAATGACAGGTTTAAAAAATGGTTGTCATTGGCTATTTTCATGCCAAATTTGCACCCATATCAAAAGACGAAGTGCTATCTAATGAATGGTTTGAAAAAAATGAATAGTTAGAAATTTAAAAAAATGGCCAATTTTTGTGAGTTATAGCACACGATTTTTTTTGCCACAACGGAAAGTTTCCAAAATTAGTCATCATCGGCCGTTTTTGGGCAAGTTTTGCACACATATAAAAAAACGATGTGCTATCTAATGAATGGTGTGAAAAAATAGATAGTTAGAAATATTAAAAAATGGCCAATTTTTGTGTGTTATAACACATTTTTTTTTGCCAAAACGGCAAGTTTTAAAAATTAGTCGTCATTGGCCGTTTTCGAGCAGGTTTTGCACACATATCAAATGACAACGTTTTCGTGCAGGTTTTGCACACATATCAAATGACAACATGCTAACTAATAAATGGTGTGAAAATGTTAAAATTTTTTAAAAATGACAAATTTTTGTGAGTTATAGCACACGTTTTTTTGGCAGAAACGACAAGTTTTAAAAATATGTTTTTGTTGGCCGTTTTCAACAAATTTTGCACTTATATTAAATGACGAGGTGCTATCTAATGAATGGTTTTAAACAATGGATAGTTAGAAATTTTGAAAAATGACCAATTTTTGTGAGTTATTGCACATGTTTTTTTTGCCAAAATGGCAAGTTTCAAAAATTAGTCGTCATTGGCCATTTTTGTGCATGTTTTGCACTAATATCCAAAGACGATGTGCTATCTAATTAATGGTGTGAAAATAATGGAAAGTTAGAAATTTTTAAAAATGACCAATTTTTGTGAGTTATAGCACATGTTTTTTCGGCCGAATAGACAAGTTTTAAAAATTTGTTGTCGTTGGCCATTTTCTTTCGATTTTGCACTTATATAAAATGACGAGGTGCTATCTAGTGAAAGGTTTTCAAAAAATAGATAGATAAAAATTTAAAAAAATGACCAATTTTTGTGAGTTATAGCACACGTTTTTTTTTGCTTAAACGGCAGTTTCAAAAATTAGTCGTTATCGGCTGTTTTTGTGCAAGTTTTGCACTCAAATCAAAAAACGACGTACTATCTAATTATTGGTGTGAAAAAATGTAAAGTTAGAAATATTAAAAAATGACCAATTTTTGTGAGTTATAGCACATGTTTTTTCAGCCGAAATGTAAAGTTTCAAAAATTAGTCTTCATTGGCCGTTTTTGTGCCAATTTTACATTAATATGAAATGATGACGTGCTATCTAATGAATGGTGTGAAAAAGTGGAAAAGTTAAAAATTTTAAATATGACCAATTTTTGTGAGTTATAGCACACGTTGTTTTGGCCGAAACGACAAGTTTTAAAACTATGATGTCTTTGACCGTTTTCAACCAATTTTGCACTTATATTAAATGACGAGGTGCTATCTAGTGAATGGTTTTTAAAAAATGGATAGATAAAAATTTTAAGCAGTGACCAATTTTTGTAAGTTATAGCACACATTTTTTCGGCCGAAATGACAAATTTGAAAAATATGTTGCCGTTGGCCATTTTCTGCCAATTATGCACTCATATAAAATGACGAGGCGCTATCTAGTGAACGGTTTTAAAAAATTAGAAAAGTTAAAATTTTTTAAAAATGGCCAATTTTTGTAAGTTATAGCACACGTTTTTTCGTCCGAAACGACAAGTTTGAAAAATATGTTGCCGTTGGCCGTTTTCAGCCAAGTTTGCACTTGTATAAAATGACGAGGTGCTATCTAATTAATGGTTTTAAAAAATGGACAGTTAGAAATTTTGAAAAATGACCAATTTTTGTGAGTTATAGCCCACGTTTTTTTGACCAAAACGGCAAGTTTTAAAAATTGGTTGTTGTTTGCCGTTTTCTGCCAATTTTGCAATAATATAAAATGATGAGGTTCTATCTAATGAATGGTTTTAAAAAAATGAATAGTAAGAAATTTTTAAAAATGACCAATTTTTTGAGTTATAACACATGTTTTTTTTGTCAAAATGGAAAGTTTAAAAAATTAGCCATCATTGGCCATTTTTGTGCCAGTTTTGCTCTAATATCAAATGACGATGTGGTATCAAATTAATGGTGTGTAAAAAACGAAAAGTTAGGAATTTTGAAAAAATGACCAATTTTTGTTTGTTATAGCACACATTTTTTTAGCCAAAACGGCAAGTTTTAAAAATTGGTTGTCGTTGGCTATTTTCCTTCCAAGTTTGCAACCATATCAAATAAAGAAGTTCTATCTAATGAATGGTTTGAAAAAAATGGATAGTTAGAAATTTTAAAAAATGGCTAATTTTCGTGAGTTATAGTACACGTTTTTTTGGCCGAAATGACAAGTTTTAAAAAATGGTTGTCGTTGGCAATTTTCATGCCAAATTTGCACCCATATCAAAAATCGAAGTGCTATCTAATGAATGGTTTGAAAAAAATCAATAGTTAGAAATTTAAAAAAATGGCCAATTTTTGTGAGTTATAGCACACGTTTTTTTTGCCACAACGGAAAGTTTCCAAAATTAGTCATCACCGGCCATTTTTGGAAAATTTTTGCACTCATATCAAAAGACAACGTGCTATCTAATGAATGGTGTAAAAAAATGGATAGTCAGAAATATTAAAAAATGGCCAATTTTTGTGTGTTATAGCACACGTTTTTTTGCCAAAACGGCAAGTTTAAAAAATTAGTCGTCATCGGCCGTTTTTGCGCATGTTTTGCACTCATATCAAAAGGCGATGTATTATCTAATTAATAGTGTGAAAAAAATTGAAAGTTAGAAAGATTGAAAAATGACCAATTTTTGTGAGTTATAGCACACGTTTTTTTGGTCGAAACGTAAAGTATCAAAAATTAGACTTCATTGGCCGTTTTTTGCCAGTTTTGCACTCATTTGAAAGGACAACGTGCTATCTAATGAATGGTGTGAAAAAAGTGAAAAAGTTAAAAATTTTAAATATGGCCAATTTTTGTGAGTTATAGCACACGTTTTTTTTTGCAAAAATGGCAAGTTTAAAAAACAAGTCGTCATCGGCTGTTTTTGTGCAAGTTTTGCACTCATATCAAAAGATGACGTGCTATCTAACTAATGGTGTGAAAAAAAATGGGAAGTTAGAAATTTTTAAAAATGTCCAATTTTTGTGAGTTGTAGAAAACATTTTTTTGGCTGAAACGACAAGTTTTAAATATTGGTTGTCGTTTGCCGTTTTCTGCCAATTTTGCAATAATATAAAATGACGAGGTGCTATCTTATAAATGGTTTTAAAAAAATGGATAGTAAGAAATTTTTAAAAATGACCAATATTTTTGAGTTATAACACACGTTTTTTATTCAAAACGGAAAGTTTAACCAATTAGTCGCCATTGGCCATTTTTGTGCCAGTTTTGCACTCATATCAATTGACGATGTGGTATCAAATTAATGGTGTGTAAAAAAAGAAAAGTTAGAAATTTTAAAAAATGACCAATTTTTGTGAGTTATAGCACACGTTTTTTTTGCAAAAATGGGAAGTTTCAAAAATTAGTCGTCATCGGCCGTTTTTGTGTATGTTTTGCACTCATATTGAAAGACGACGTGCTATTTAATTAATGGTGTGAAAAAAAGATAAAGTTAATATTTTTTATAAATGACCAAGTTTTGGAAGTTGTCGCACACGTCTTTTTTGGCTAAAATGGCAAGTTTCAAAAATTAGTCGTCGTTGGACGTTTTTGTGCCAGTTTTGTACTCATATCAAATGACGACGTGCTATCTAATGAAATGCGTGAAAAAAATAGAAAGTTATAAATTTTGAAAAATGATCAATTTTTGTGTGTTATAGCACATGTTTTTTTGGCCAAAACGACAAGTTTTAAAAATTGGTTGTCGTTGGCTATTTTCCTGCCAATTTTGCAACCATATCAAATGACGAAGTGCTATCTAATGAATGGTTTGAAAAAAATGGATAGTTAGATATTTTGAAAAATGTTCAATTTTCGTGAGTTATAGCACACGTTTTTTTGGTTGAAATGACATGATTTAAAAAATGGTTGTCGTTGGCTATTTTCATGCCAAATTATCACTCATATCAAATGACGAAGTGCTATATAATGAATGGTCTAAAAAAAATGAAAAGTTAGAAATTTTGAAAAATGGCCAATTTTTGTGAATTATAGCACACGTTTTTTTTGCCAAAACGGAAAGTTTCCAAAATTAGTCATCATCGGCCTTTTTTCGGCAAGTTTTGCACTCATATGAAATGACAATGTTCTATCTAATTAATGGTGTGAAAAAGTGAAAAAGTTAAAATTTTTAAATATGGCCAATTTTTTAGAGTTATAGCACACGTTTTTTTTGCAAAAATGGCAAGTTTAAAAAACAAGTCGTCATCGGCTGTTTTTGTGCAAGTTTTGCACTCAAATCAAAAGATGACGTGCTATCTAATTAATGGTGTGAAAAAAAATGGGAAGTTAGAAATTTTTAAAAATGTCCAATTTTTGTGAGTTGTAGCACACATTTTTTTGGCCGAAACGACAAGTTTTAAATATTGGTTGTCGTTTGCCGTTTTCTGCCAATTTTGCAATAATATAAAATGACGAGGTGCTATCTTATAAATGGTTTTAAAAAAATGGATAGTAAGAAATTTTTAAAAATGACCAATTTTTTTGAGTTATAACACACGTTTTTTATTCAAAACGGAAAGTTTAACCAATTAGTCGCCATTGGCCATTTTTGTGCCAGTATTGCACTCATATCAAATGACGATGTGGTATCAAATTAATGGTGTGTAAAAAAAGAAAAGTTAGAAATTTTAAAAAATGACCAATTTTTGTGAGTTATAGCACACGTTTTTTTGCAAAAATAGGAAGTTTCAAACATTAGTCGTCATCGGCCGTTTTTGTGCAAAGTTTGCACTCATATCAAAAGAAGACGTGCTATCAAATTAATGGTGTGTAAAAAAAGAAAAGTTAGGAATTTTGAAAAATGAACAATTTTTGTGAGTTATACCACACGTTATTTTGCCAAAACACGAAGTTTCAAATATTAGTCGTTATCGACCGTTTTTGTGTAAGTTTTGCACTTATATCGAAAGATGACGTGCTATCAAATTAATGGTGTTTAAAAAAAAGTTGGGAATTTTGAAAAAATGACCATTTTTTGTGTGATATAGCACACGTTTTTTTTGCCAAAACGCGAAGTTTCAAAAATTAGTCGTCATCGACCGTTTTTGTGTAAGTTTTGCGCTCATATTGAAAGACGACGTGCTATTTGACTAATGGTGTGAAAAAAAGAAAAAGTTAATATTTTTTATAAATGACCAAGTTTTGGGAGTTGTAGCACACGTCTTTTTTGGCTAAAATGGCAAGTTTCAAAAATTAGTCGTCGTTGGACGTTTTTTTGCCAGTTTTGAACTCATATCAAATAATGACGTGCTATCTAATGAAATGCGTGAAAAAAATAGAAAGTTAGAAATTTTGAAAAATGATCAATTTTTGTGTGTTATAGCACACGTTTTTTTGGCAAAAACGACAAGTTTTAAAAATTGGTTGTCGTTGGCTATTTTCTTGCCAATTTTGTAACCATATCAAATGACGAAGTGCTAACTAATGAATGGTTTGAAAAAAATGGATAGTTAGATATTTTGAAAAATGTTCAATTTTCGTGAGTTATTGCACACGTTTTTTTGGTTGAAATGACATGATTTAATAAATGGTTGTCGTTGTCTATTTTCATGCCAAATTATCACTCATATCAAATGACGAAGTGCTATATAATGAATGGTTTAAAAAAAATGAAAAGTTAGAAATTTTGAAAAATGGCCAATTTTTGTGAGTTATAGCACACGTTTTTTTTGCCAAAACGGAAAGTTTCCAAAATTAGTCATCATCGGCCTTTTTTCGGCAAGTTTTGCACTCATATGAAATGACAACGTGCTATCTAATTAATGGTGTGAAAAAGTGAAAAAGTTAAAATTTTTAAATATGGCCAAATTTTGAGAGTTATAGCACACGTTTTTTTTGCAAAAATGGCAAGTTTAAAAAACAAGTCGTCATCGGCTGTTTTTGTGCAAGTTTTGCACTCATATCAAAAGATGACGTGCTATCTAATTAATGGTGTGAAAAAAAAATGGGAAGTTAGAAATTTTTAAAAATGTCCAATTTTTGTGAGTTGTAGCACACATTTTTTTGGCCGAAACGACAAGTTTTAAATATTGGTTGTCGTTTGCGGTTTTCTGCCAATTTTGCAATAATATAAAATGACGAGGTGCTATCTTATAAATGGTTTTAAAAAAATGGATAGTAAGAAATTTTTAAAAATGATCAATTTTTTTGAGTTATAACGCACGTTTTTTATTCAAAACGGAAAGTTTAACCAATTAGTTGCCATTGGCCGTTTTTGTGCCAGTTTTGTACTCATATCAAATGACGATGTGGTATCAAATTAATGGTGTGTAAAAAATGAAAAGTTAGGAATTTTGAAAAAATGACCAATTTTTGTTTGTCATAGCACACATTTTTTGGCCAAAACGACAAGTTTGAAAAATTGGTTGTCGTTGGCTATTTTCCTTCCAAGTTTGCACCCATATCAAATGACGAAGTTCTATCTAATGAATGGTTTGAAAAATAGTTAGAAATTTTAAAAAATGGCTAATTCTCGTGAGTTATAGTACACGTTTTTTTGGCCGAAATGACAAATTTTAAAAAATGGTTGTCGTTGGCTATTTTCATGCCAAATTTGCACCCATATCAAAAATCGAAGTGCTATCTAATGAATGGTTTGAAAAAAATCAATAGTTAGAAATTTAAAAAAATGGCCAATTTTTGTGAGTTATAGCACACGTTTTTTTTGCCACAACGGAAAGTTTCCCAAATTAGTCATCATCGGCCATTTTTGGAAAAGTTTTGCTCTCATATAAAAAGACGACGTGCTATCTAATGAATGGTGTGAAAAAATAGATAGTCAGAAATATTAAAAAATGGCCAATTTTTGTGTGTTATAGCACACGTTTTTTTGCCAAAACGGCAAGTTTAAAAAATTAGTCGTCATCGGCCGTTTTTGCACATGTTTTGCACTCATATCAAAAGGCGATGTATTATCTAATTAATGGTGTGAAAAAAATTGAAAGTTAGAAAGATTGAAAAATGACCAATTTTTGTGAGTTATAGCACACATTTTTTTGGTCGAAACGTAAAGTTTCAAAAATTAGACTTCATTGGCCGTTTTTTGCCAGTTTTGCACTCATTTGAAAGGACAACGTGCTATCTAATGAATTGTGTGAAAAAAGTGAAAAAGTTAAAATTTTTAAATATGGCCAATTTTTGTGAGTTATAGCACACGTTTTTTTTGCAAAAATGGCAAGTTTAAAAAACAAGTCGTCATCGGCTGTTTTTGTGCAAGTTTTGCACTCATATCAAAAGATGACGTGCTATCTAATAATGATGTTAAAAAAAAATGGGAAATTAGAAATTTTTAAAAATGTCCAATTTTTGTGAGTTGTAGCACACATTTTTTTGGCCGAAACAACAAGTTTTAAATATTGGTTGTCGTTTGCGGTTTTCTGCCAATTTTGCAATAATATAAAATGACGAGGTGCTATCTTATAAATGGTTTTAAAAAAATGGATAGTAAGAAATTTTTAAAAATGATCAATTTTTTTGAGTTATAAAGCACGTTTTTTATTCAAAACGGAAAGTTTAACCAATTAGTCGCCATTGGCCATTTTTGTGCCAGTTTTGCACTCATATCAAATGACGATGTGGTATCAAATTAATGGTGTGTAAAAAACGAAAAGTTAGGAATTTTGAAAAAATGACCAATTTTTGTTTGTCATAGCACACATTTTTTGGCCAAAACGACAAGTTTGAAAAATTGGTTGTCGTTGGCTATTTTCCTTCCAAGTTTGCAACCATATCTAATGACGAAGTTCTATCTAATGAATGGTTTGAAAAAAATGGATAGTTAGAAATTTTAAAAAATGGCTAATTTTCGTGAGTTATAGTACACGTTTTTTTGGCCGAAATGACAAGTTTTAAAAAATGGTTGACGTTGGCTATTTTCATGCCAAATTTGCACCCATATCAAAAATCGAAGTGCTATCTAATGAATGGTTTGAAAAAAATCAATAGTTTGAAATTTAAAAAAATGGCCAATTTTTGTGAGTTATAGCACACGGTTTTTTTGCCACAACGGAAAGTTTCCAAAATTAGTCATCATCGGCCATTTTTGGAAAAGTTTTGCACTCATATAAAAAGACGACGTGCTATCTAATGAATGGTGTGAAAAAATGGATAGTCAGAAATATTAAAAAATGGCCAATTTTTGTGTGTTATAGCACACGTTTTTTTGCCAAAACGGCAAGTTTAAAAAATTAGTCGTCATCGGCCGTTTTTGCACATGTTTTGCACTCATATCAAAAGGCGATGTATTATCTAATTAATGGTGTGAAAAAAATTGAAAGTTAGAAAGATTGAAAAATGACCAATTTTTGTGAGTTTTAGCACACGTTTTTTTGGTCGAAACGTAAAGTTTCAAAAATTAGACTTCATTGGCCGTTTTTTGCCAGTTTTGCACTCATTTGAAAGGATAACGTGCTATCTAATGAATGGTGTGAAAAAAGTGAAAAAGTTAAAAATTTTAAATATGGCCAATTTTTGTGAGTTATAAAACACGTTTTTTTTTCAAAAATGGCAAGTTTAAAAAACAAGTCGTCATCGGCTGTTTTTGTGCAAGTTTTGCACTCATATCAAAAGATGACGTGCTATCTAATTAATGGTGTGAAAAGAAATGGGAAGTTATAAATTTTTAAAAATGTCCAATTTTTGTGAGTTGTAGCACACATTTTTTTGGCCGAAACGACAAGTTTTAAATATTGGTTGTCGTTTGCCGTTTTATGCCAATTTTGCAATAATATAAAATGACGAGGTGCTATCTCATAAATGGTTTTAAAAAAATGGATAGTAAGAAACTTTTAAAAATGACCAATTTTTTTGAGTTATAACACACGTTTTTTATTCAAAACGGAAAGTTTAACCAATTAGTCGCCATTGGCCATTTTTGTGCCAGTTTTGCACTCATATAAAATGACGATGTAGTATCAAATTAATGGTGTGTAAAAAAAGAAAAGTTAGAAATTTTAAAAAATGACCAATTTTTGTGAGTTATAGCACGCGTTTTTTTTGCAAAAATGGGAAGTTTCAAAAATTAGTCGTCATCGGCCGTTTTTGTGCAAATTTTGCACTCATATCAAAAGATGACGTGCTATCAAATTAATGGTGTGTAAAAAAAGAAAAGTTAGGAATTTTGAAAAATGAACAATTTTTGTGAGTTATACCACACGTTATTTTGCCAAAATGCGAAGTTTCAAAAATTAGTCGTTATCGACCGTTTTTGTGTAAGTTGTGCACTCATATCGAAAGATGACGTGCTATCAAATTAATGGTGTTTAAAAAAAGTTGGGAATTTTGAAAAAATGACCATTTTTTGTGTGTTATAGCACACATTTTTTTTGCCAAAACGCGAAGTTTAAAAAATTAGTCATCATCGACCTTTTTTGTGTATTTTTTGCACTCATATTGAAAGACGACGTGCTATTTAATTAATGGTGTGAAAAAAAGAAAAAGTTAATATTTTTTATAAATGACCAAGTTTTGGGAGTTGTAGCACACGTCTTTTTTTGGCTAAAATGGCAAGTTTCAAAAATTAGTCGTCGTTGGACGTTTTTGTGCCAGTTTTGCACTCATACCAAATGACGACGTTGTATCTAATGAAATGCGTGAAAAAAATAGAAAGTTAGAAATTTTGAAAAATGATCAATTTTTGTGTGTTATAGCACACGTTTTTTTGGCCAAAACGACAAGTTTTAAAAATTGGTTGTCGTTGGCTATTTTCCTGCCAATTTTGCAACCATATCAAATGACGAAGTGCTATCTAATGAATGGTTTGAAAAAAATGGATAGTTAGATATTTTGAAAAATGTTCAATTTTCGTGAGTTATAGCACATGTTTTTTTGATTGAAATGACATGATTTAAAAAATGGTTGTCGTTGGCTATTTTCATGCCAAATTATCACTCATATCAAATTACGAAGTGCTATATAATGAATGGTTTAAAAAAAATTAAAAGTTAAAAATTTTGAAAAATGGCCAATTTTTGTTAGTTGTAGCACACGTTTTTTTTGCCAAAACTGAAAGTTTCCAAAATTAGTCATCATCGACCTTTTTTCGGCAAGTTTTGCACTCATATGAAATGACAACGTTCTATCTAATTAATGGTGTGAAAAAAGTGAAAAAGTTAAAATTTTTAAATATGGCCAATTTTTGAGAGTTATAGCACACGTTTTTTTGCCAAAATGGCAAGTTTCAAAAACTAGTCGTAATCGGCCGTTTTTGTGCAAGTTTTGCACTAATATCAAAAGACAACGTGCTATCTACTTAATGGTGTGAAAAAAATGGAAAGTTAGAAGTTTTTAAAAATGTCCAATTTTTGTGAGTTATAGCACACATTTTTTTGGCCGAAATGACAAGTTTTAAAAAAATGGTGTCGTTGGCTATTTTCATGCCAAATTTGCACCCATATCAATGACGAGGTGCTATCTAGTGATTGGTTTTAAAAAAATGGATAGATAAAATTTTTAAAAAATGGCCAATTTTTGTGAGTTATAGCACGCGTTTTTTTTGGCTGGCAGTTTCAAAAATTAGTCGTCATTGGCTGTTTTTGTGCAAGTTTTGCACTTAAATATAAGACGACGTGCTATCTAAGTATTGGTGTGAAAAAATGGAAAGTTAGAAATATTAAAAAATGACCAATTTTTGTGAGTTATAGCACACGTTTCTTCGACCGAAACGTAAAGTTTCAAAAATTAGTCTTCATTAGCCGTTTTTGTTCCAGTTTTGCACTAATATGAAATGACAACGTGCTATCTAATGAATGGTGTGAAAATGTGTAAAAGTTAAAAATTTTAAATATGGCCAATTTTTGTGAGTTATAGCACACGTTTTTTTTGTCAAAATGGCAAGTTTCATAAACAAGCCGTCATCGGCTGTTTTTGTGCAAGTTTTGCACTCATATCAAAAGATGACGTGCTATCTAATTAATGGTGTGAAAAAAATGGAATGTTAGAAACTTTTAAAAATGTCAAATTTTTGCGAATTATAGCAAACGTTTTTTTTTTTGCCAAAACGCGAAGTTTCAAAAATTAGTCTTCATCGATCGTTTTTGTGTAAGTTTTGCACTCATATCGAAAGAGGACGTGCTATCAAATAAATGGTTTTCAAAAAAAGAAAAGTTAGAAATTTTGAAAAAAATGACCAATTTTTGTGAGTTATAGCACACGTTTTTTTTGCCAAAAAGCGAAGTTTCAAAATTTAGTCGTCATCGACCGTTTTTGTGTAAGTTTTGCATTCATATCGAAAGACAACTTGCTATCTAATTAATTGTGTGAAAAAAGAAAAAGTTAATATTTTTTATAAATGACCAAGTTTTGTGAGTTATAGCACACGTTTTTTTGTCTAAAACGGCAAGTTTCAGAAATTAGTCGTCATTGGACGTTTTTGTGCCAGTTTTGCACTCATATCAAATGACGACGTGCTATCTAATAAATTGCGTGAAAAAAATAGAAAGTTAGAAATTTTGAAAAATGACCATTTTTTGTGTGTTATAGAACACGTTTTTTTGGCCAAAACAACAAGTTTTAAAAATTGGTTGTCGTTGGGTTTTTTCCTACCAATTTTGCAACCATATCAAATGAAGAGGTGCTATCTAATGAATGGTTTGAAAAAAATGGACAGTTAGAAATTTTGAAAAATGGCCAATTTTTGTGAGTTTATAACACACGTTTTTTTGGCCGAAATGAAAAGTTTTAAAAAAATGTTGTCGTTGGCTATTTTCATGCCAAATTTGCACCCATATCAATGACGATGTGCTATCTAGTGAATGATTTTAAAAAAATGGATAGATAAAAATTTTAAAAAATGGCCAATTTTTGCGAGTTATAGCACGTATTTTTTTTGGCAGGCAGTTTCAAAAATTAGTCGTCATCGGCTGTTTTTGTGCAAGTTTTACACTTAAATCATAAGACGACGTGCTATCTAATTATTGGTGTGAAAAAAATGAAAAGTTAGAAATATTAAAAAATGACCAATATTTGTGAGTTATAGCACACGTTTCTTCGATCGAAACGTAAAGTTTCAAAAATTAGTCTTCATTAGCCGTTTTTGTTCCAGTTTTGCACTAATATGAAAAGACGTTGTCCTATCTAATTAATAGTGTGAAAAAAAAATAAAAAGTTCATAATTTTTAAAAATGACCAAATTTTTTTGGCTAAAACAGCAAGTTTAAAAAATTAGTCACCATTGGCCATTTTTGTGCCAGTTTTGCACTCATATGAAATGACGACTTGCTATCTAATGAATGGTGTGAAAATGTGGAAAAGTTAAAAATTTTAAAAATGGTCAATTTTTGTGAGTTTAGCACACGTTTTTTTTGCCAAAACGGAAAGTGAAAAAATTAGTCGCCATTGACCATTTTTGTGCCAATTTTGCACTCATATCAAATGACGATGTGGTATCAAATTAATGGTGTGTAAAAAAATAAAAGTTAGAAAGTTTGAAAATGACCAATTTTTGTGAGTTATAGCACACGTTTTTTGGGCTGAAACTTTGTTTCAAAAATTAGTCTTCATTGGCCGTTTTTGTGCCAGTTTTGCATTCATATGAAATGACAACGGGCTATCTAATGAAGGTGTGAAAAAAAGTAAAAAATTTTAAATATGGCCAATTTTTGTGAGTTATAGTACACATTTTTTTTACAAAAATGGCAAGGTTTAAAAACAAGTCGTCATCGGCTATTTTTGTGCAAGTTTTGCACTCATATCAAAAGTTGACGTGCTATCTAATTAATGGTGTGAAAAAAATGGAAAGTTAGAAATTTTTAAAAATGTCCAATTTTTGTGAGTTATAGCACACGTTTTTTTGACCGAAACGGCAAGTTTTAAAAATTGGTTGTTGTTTGCCGTTTTCTGCCAATTTTGCAATAATATAAAATGATGAGGTTCTATCTAATGAATGGTTTTAAAAAAATGAATAGTAAGAAATTTTTAAAAATGACCAATTTTTTGAGTTATAACACACGTTTTTTTTGTCAAAATGGAAAGTTTAAAAAATTAGCCGTCATTGGCCATTTTTGTGCCAGTTTTGCACTAATATCAAATGACGATGTGGTATCAAATTAATGGTGTGTAAAAAATGAAAAGTTAGGAAATTTGAAAAAATGACCAATTTTTGTTTGTTATAGCACACATTTTTTTAGCCAAAACGGTAAGTTTTAAAAATTGGTTGTCGTTGGCTATATTCCTTCCAAGTTTGCAACCATATCAAATGACGAAATTCTATCTAATGAATGGTTTGAAAAAAATGGATAGTTAGAAATTTTAAAAATGGCTAATTTTCGTGAGTTATAGTACACGTTTTTTTGGCCCAAATGACAAGTTTTAAAAAATGGTTGTCGTTGGCTATTTTCATGCCAAATTTGCACCCATATCAAAAATCGAAGTGCTATCTAATGAATGGTTTGAAAAAAATCAATAGTTAGAAATTAAAAAAAATGGCCAATTTTTGTGAGTTATAGCACACGTTTTTTTTGCCACAACGGAAAGTTTCCAAAATTAGTCATCACCGGCCATTTTTGGAAAAGTTTTGCACTCATATCAAAAGACAACGTGCTCTCTAATGAATGGTGTAAAAAATGGATAGTCAGAAATATTAAAAAATGGCCAATTTTTGTGTGTTATAGCACACGTTTTTTTGTGTAATCATCGACCGTTTTTGTGTAAGTTTTGCACTCATATTGAAAGACGACGTGCTATTTAACTAATGGTGTGAAAAAAAGAAAAAGTTAATATTTTTTTATAAATGACCAAGTTTTGGGAGTTGTAGCACACGTCTTTTTTGGCTAAAATGGCAAGTTTCAAAAATTAGTCGTCGTTGGACGTTTTTGTGCCAGTTTTGCACTCATATCAAATGACGACGTGCTATCTAATGAAATGCGTGAAAAAAATAGAAAGTTAGAAATTTTGAAAAATGATCAATTTTTGTGTGTTATAGCACACGTTTTTTTGGCCAAAACGACAAGTTTTAAAAATTGGTTGTCGTTGGCTATTTTCCTGCCAATTTTGTAACCATATCAAATGACGAAGTGCTATCTAATGAATGGTTTGAAAAAAATGGATGGTTAGATATTTTGAAAAATGTTCAATTTTCGTGAGTTATTGCACACGTTTTTTTGGTTGAAATGACACGATTTAATAAATGGTTGTCGTTGGCTATTTTCATGCCAAATTATCACTCATATCAAATGACGAAGTGCTATATAATGAATGGTTTAAAAAAAATGAAAAGTTAGAAATTTTGAAAAATGGCCAATTTTTGTGAGTTATAGCACACGTTTTTTTTGCCAAAATGGAAAGTTTCCAAAATTATTCATCATCGGCCTTTTTTCGGCAAGTTTTGCACTCATATGAAATGACAACGTGCTATCTAATTAATGGTGTGAAAAAGTGAAAAAGTTAAAATTTTTAAATATGGCCAATTTTTGAGAGTTATAGCACACGTTTTTTTTGCAAAAATGGCAAGTTTAAAAAACAAGTCGTCATCGGCTGTTTTTGTGCAAGTTTTGCACTCATATCAAAAGATGACGTGCTATCTAATTAATGGTGTGAAAAAAAAATGGGAAGTTAGAAATTTTTAAAAATGTCCAATTTTTGTGAGTTGTAGCACACATTTTTTTGGCCGAAACGACAAGTTTTAAATATTGGTTGTCGTTTTCCGTTTTCTGCCAATTTTGCAATAATATAAAATGACGAGGTGCTATCTTATAAATGGTTTTAAAAAAATTGATAGTAAGAAATTTTTAAAAATGATCAATTTTTTTGAGTTATAACGCACGTTTTTTATTCAAAACGGAAAGTTTAACCAATAAGTCGCCATTGGCCATTTTTGTGCCAGTTTTGCACTCATATCAAATGACGATGTGGTATCAAATTAATGGTGTGTAAAAAACGAAAAGTTAGGAATTTTGAAAAAATGACCAATTTTTGTTTGTCATAGCACACATTTTTTGGCCAAAACGACAAGTTTTAAAAATTGGTTGTCGTTGGCTATTTTCCTTCCAAGTTTGCAACCATATCAAATGACGAAGTGCTATATAATGAATGGTTTAAAAAAAATGAAAAGTTAGAAATTTTGAAAAATGGCCAATTTTTGTGAGTTATAGCACACGTTTTTTTTGCCAAAACGGAAAGTTTCCAAAATTAGTCATCATCGGCCTTTTTTCGGCAAGTTTTGCACTCATATGAAATGACAACGTGCTATCTAATTAATGGTGTAAAAAAAGTGAAAAAGTTAAAATTTTTAAATATGGCCAATTTTTGAGAGTTATAGCACACGTTTTTTTGCCAAAATGGCAAGTTTCAAAAACTAGTCGTAATCGGCCGTTTTTGTGCAAGTTTTGCACTAATATCAAAAGACAACGTGCTATCTACTTAATGGTGTGAAAAAAATGGAAAGTTAGAAGTTTTTAAAAATGTCCAATTTTTGTGAGTTATAGCACACATTTTTTTGGCCGAAATGACAAGTTTTAAAAAAATGGTGTCGTTGGCTATTTTCATGCCAAATTTGCACCCATATCAATGACGAGGTGCTATCTAGTGATTGGTTTTAAAAAAATGGATAGATAAAATTTTTAAAAAATGGCCAATTTTTGTGAGTTGTAGCACGCGTTTTTTTTGGCTGGCAGTTTCAAAAATTAGTCGTCAATTTTCTGTTTTTGTGCAAGTTTTGCACTTAAATCATAAGACGACGTGCTATCTAAGTATTGGTGTGAAAAAATGGAAAGTTAGAAATATTAAAAAATGACCAATTTTTGTGAGTTATAGCACACGTTTCTTCGACCGAAACGTAAAGTTTCAAAAATTAGTCTTCATTAGCCGTTTTTGTTCCAGTTTTGCACTAATTTGAAATGACAACGTGCTATCTAATGAATGGTGTGAAAATGTGTAAAAGTTAAAAATTTTAAATATGGCCAATTTTTGTGAGTTATAGCACACGTTTTTTTGTCAAAATGGCAAGTTTCATAAACAAGCCGTCATCGGCTGTTTTTGTGCAAGTTTTGCACTCATATCAAAAGATGACGTGCTATCTAATTAATGGTGTGAAAAAAATGGAATGTTAGAAACTTTTAAAAATGTCAAATTTTTGCGAATTATAGCACACGTTTTTTTTTTGCCAAAACGCGAAGTTTCAAAAATTAGTCTTCATCGATCGTTTTTGTGTAAGTTTTGCACTCATATCGAAAGAGGACGTGCTATCAAATAAATGGTTTTCAAAAAAAGAAAAGTTAGAAATTTTGACAAAAATGACCAATTTTTGTGAGTTATAAGACACGTTTTTTTTGCCAAAAAGCGAAGTTTCAAAATTTAGTCGTCATCGACCGTTTTTGTGTAAGTTTTGCATTCATAATGAAAGACAACTTGCTATCTAATTAATTGTGTGAAAAAAGAAAAAGTTAATATTTTTTCTAAATGACCAAGTTTTGTGAGTTATAGCACACGTTTTTTTATCTAAAACGGCAAGTTTCAGAAATTAGTCGTCATTGGGCGTTTTTGTGCCAGTTTTGCACTCATATCAAATGAAGACGTGCTATCTAATAAATTGCGTGAAAAAAAATAGAAAGTTAGAAATTTTGAAAAATGACCATTTTTTGTGTGTTATAGAACACGTTTTTTTGGCCAAAACAACAAGTTTTAAAAATTGGTTGTCGTTGGCTTTTTTCCTACCAATTTTGCAACCATATCAAATGAAGAGGTGCTATCTAATGAATGGTTTGAAAAAAATGGATAGCTAGAAATTTTGAAAAATGGCCAATTTTTGTGAGTTATAACACACGTTTTTTTGGCCGAAATGACAAGTTTTAAAAAAATGTTGTCGTTGGCTATTTTCATGCCAAATTTGCACCCATATCAATGACGATGTGCTATCTAGTGAATGGTTTTAAAAAAATGGATAGATAAAATTTTTAAAAAATGGCCAATTTTTGCGAGTTATAGCACGCATTTTTTTGGCAGGCAGTTTCAAAAATTAGTCGTCATCGGCTGTTTTTGTGCAAGTTTTGCACTTAAATCATAAGACGACGTGCTATCTAATTATTGGTGTGAAAAAAATGGAAAGTTAGAAATATTAAAAAATGACCAATATTTGTGAGTTATAGCACACGTTTCTTCGACCGAAACGTAAAGTTTCAAAAATTAGTCTTCATTAGCCGTTTTTGTTCCAGTTTTGCACTAATATGAAATGACAACGTGCTATCTAATGAATAGTGTGAAAATGTGTAAAAGTTAAAAATTTTAAATATGGCCAATTTTTGTGAGTTATAGCACAAGTTTTTTTTGTCAAAATGGCAAGTTTCATAAACAAGCCGTCATCGGCTGTTTTTGTGCAAGTTTTGCGCTCATATCAAAAAATGACGTGCTATCTAATTAATGGTGTGAAAAAAATTGAATGTTAGAAACTTTTAAAAATGTCAAATTTTTGCGAATTATAGCACACGTTTTTTTTTGCCAAAACGCGAAGTTTCAAAAATTAGTCTTCATCGATCGTTTTTGTGTAAGTTTTTCACTCATATCGAAAGATGACGTGCTATCAAATAAATGGTTTTCAAAAAAAGAAAAGTTAGAAATTTTGAAAAAAATGACCAATTTTTGTGAGTTATAGCACACGTTTTTTTTGCCAAAAAGCGAAGTTTCAAAATTTAGTCGTCATCGACCGTTTTTGTGCAAGTTTTGCATTCATATCGAAAGACAACTTGCTATCTAATTAATTATGTGAAAAAAGAAAAAGTTAATATTTTTTATAAATGACCAAGTTTTGTGAGTTATAGCACACGTTTTTTTGTCTAAAACGGCAAGTTTCAGAAATTAGTCATCATTGGACGTTTTTGTGCCAGTTTTGCACTCATATCAAATGACGACGTGCTATCTAATAAATTGCGTGAAAAAAAATAGAAAGTTAGAAATTTTGAAAAATGACCATTTTTTGTGTGTTATAGAACACGTTTTTTTGGCCAAAACAACAAGTTTTAAAAATTGGTTGTCGTTGGCTTTTTTCCTACCAATTTTGCTACCATATCAAATGAAGAAGTGCTATCTAATGAATGGTTTGAAAAAAATGGATAGTTAGAAATTTTGAAAAATAGCCAATTTTCTTGAGTTATAGCACACGTTTTTTTGGCCGAAATGACAAGTTTTAAAAAATGGTTGTCGTTGGCTATTTTCATGCCAAATTTGCACCCATATCAAAAGACGAAGTGCTATATAATGAATGGTTTGAAAAAAATGAATAGTTAGAAATTTTGAAAAATGGCTAATTTTTGTGAGTTATAGAATACGTTTTTTTTTGCCAAAACTTAAAGTTCCCAAAATTAGTCATCATCGGCCGTTTTTTGGCAAATTTTGCATTCATATCAAAAGTCAACGTGCTATCTAATTAATGCTGTGAAAAAATGGAAAGTTAGAAATATTGAAAAATGACCAATTTTTATGAGTTATAGCCCACGTTTTTTTACCAAAACGGCAAGTTTCAAAAATTAGTCGTCATCGGCCGTTTTTGTGCAAGTTTTGCACTAATATGAAAAGACGTCGTCCTATCTAATTAATGGTGTGAAAAAAATAAAAAGTTCATAATTTTTAAAAATGACCAATTTTTGTGAGTTATAGCCACGTTTTTTGGCTAAAACGACAAGTTTCAAAAATTAGTCGCCACTAGCCGTTTTTGTGCTAGTTTTGCACTCATATGAAATGACGACTTGCTATCTAATGAATGGTTTGAAAAAGTGGAAAAGTTAAAAATTTTTAAAAATGGCCAATTTTTGTGAGTTTAGCACACGTTTTTTTTGCCAAAACGGAGAGCTAAAAATTTTGTTGCCATAGACCGTTTTTGTGCCAGTTTTGCACTTATATCAAATGACAATGTGATATCTAATTAATGGTTTGAAAATTTTTTTTAGAAATTTTCAAAAATTACCAATTTTGTGAGTTATAACACACATTTTTATGCAAAAATGGGAAGCTTCAAAAATTAGTCGTCATCAACCGTTTTTGCGCAAGTTTTGCTTTCATATCAAATGATGATATGCTATCTAATTAATAGTGTGAAAAAAAAAGTTATAATTTTTTAAAATTGACCAATTTTTTGTGAGTTATAGTACACGTTTTTTTTGGTTGAAACAACATGTTTTAAAAATTTGTTGTCATTGGCTATTTTCATACCAATTTTGCACCCATATCGAATGACGAAGTGCTATGTAATGAATGGTTTGAAAAAAAAATAGATAGTTAGAAATTTTTAAAAATGGCCAATTTTTGTTTGTTATAGCACACGTTTTTTTGCCAAAACGGCACGTCATCGGCCGTTTTTGTGCAAATTTTACACTCATGTCAAAAGACGACGTTCTATCTAATTAATGGTGTGAAAAAATGGAAAGTTAGAAATTTTGAAAATTGGCCAATTTTTGTGAGTTATTACTCACGTTTTTTTTGCCAAAACGACAAGTTTTAAAAATTGGTTGTCATTGGCCATTTTTGTGCAAGTTTTGCACTCATATCAAAAGACGAGGTGCTATCTAATGAATTGTTTTAAAAAAACTGAAAAAGTTACAAATTTTTGTGAGTTATAGCACAGGTTTTTCCAACCGAAACGACATGTTTTAAAAATTGGTTGTCGTTGGTCATTGTCTTCCAATTTTCCACTCATATAAAATGACGACGTGCTATTTAATGAATGGTTTTAAAAAAATTGATAGTTAGAAAGTTTGAAAAATGGCCAATTTTTGTGAGTTATAGCACTGAAAGAAACGGAAAGTTAGAAATTTTGAAAAATGACCAATTTTTTGTGTTAAGCACACGTTTTTTTTAGAAACCTTCCTTATATACATGGTGGACAGAAACGATGCTGGACATTCCCCAATGCATCGATACAATATATAAAGCCTTAAACATGGAGTACTACTCCATTACATATTTGTGAAGTAAATGTAAAAGGAATTAAGAAAACTTCTACTCTAGATCAATTAGAATATAACTTTCTAATTTCCATTCAACATGTTCTATATGGAATACATGTCTAACCTAAATTTAGGTAAGTATTTACTATAATCAGATTACGGTCAGTATATGCCACAAAATGCCATTTTCAAAGTCCATAACCATTGGTGTCATTATTTTCCTTGATTATACGTTTTGGACAGCACCTGGTCGCTCTTAGACTCCTACTACCATAACCAAGTTAACGAAGGTTCATCAATACAGCCTATTTCAATAAGGTGCCAACTTCAATTCACGTGTTACCATGCCTAACCATTCCTCCATCAATGTTCCCTAAAGTCCTGATTCTAATCACCACAATCAAAACCGACTTTCCATGTTGCATTCTTTGCTCTATCGGGCTACCTCTCTGAATTGCATCACTCAAGTTGGTAACATACAACCAATCACCACAAAACAAAATCCCAATGCTTGAGCATGAAGATATTCCATCCCTCAACATCCCACTTAGTAATGTACCCACCCTAACTAACTAGTCATGGATCAAAAAAGTATAAACATAAGCATAAGCACACGTTTTTTTGGCCGAAACAACAAGTTTTAAAAATTGGTTGTCGTTGGCTATTTTCATGCAAATTTTGCACCCATATCAAATGACGAAGTGCTATCTAATGAATGGTTTGAAAAAAATTGATAGTTAGAAATTTTGAAAATTGGCCAATTTTTGTGAGTTATAGCGCACGTTTGTTTTGCCAAAATGGCAAGTTTTAAAAATAAGTCATCATCGGCCGTTTTTGTCCAAGTTTTGCACTCATATCAAATGATGATCTGCTCTCTAATGAATGGTGTGAAAAAGTTAAAAAGTTTAAAAAATTTAAAAATGACAAATTTTTGTGAGTTATAGCACACGTTTTTTTGGCTAAATGGCAAGTTTCAAAAATTATTTGTCGCCGGCCATTTTTTTCCAAGTTTAGCACCATATCAAATGACAATATGCTATCTAATGAATGGTGTAAAAAAATGAAAAGTTAAAAATTTTAAAAAATGACCATTTTTGTGAGTTATAACACACATTTTTTTGGCTAAAATGACAAGTTTCAAAAATTAGTCATCGTTGGTCGTTTTTGTGCCAAATTTGCACTCATATGAAATGACGACGTGCTATCCAATGAATGGTGTGAAAAAAATGAAAAGTTAGAAATTTTTAAAAATGACCAATTTTTGTGAGTTATAGCACACGTTTTATTTGTCAAAATGGCAAGTTTCAAAAATTAGTCGTCGTCGGTCGTTTTTGTGCAAGTTTTACACTCATATCAAATGACAATATGCTATCTAATGAATGATGTGAAAAAAACTAAAAGTTTGAAATTTTGAAAAATGACCAATTTTTGTGAGTTATAGCACATGTTTTTTTGGCTAAAATGACAAGTTTCAAAAACTAGTCATAGTTGGCCTTTTTTGTGCCAGTTTTGCACTCATATTAAATGACGACGTGCTATCCAATGAATGGTGTAAAAAAATAGAAATTTACAAATTTTTAAAAATGACCAGTTTTTGTGAGTTAACCACGCGTTTTATTTGTCAAAATGTAAAGTTTAAAAAATTAGTCGCCATTGACCGTTTTTGTGCAAGTTTTTAACTCATATCAAAAAACGACGTGCTATCTAATTAATGGTGTGAAAAAAAGAAAAAGTTAATAATTTTTGTGAGTTATAGCACACGTTTTTTTTGGTTAAAACGGCAAGTTTTAAAATTAGTTGTCATTGGCTATTTTTGTTCCAGTTTTGCACTCTTGTTAAATGATGACGTGCTATCCAATGAATTGTTTGAAAAAATGGAAAGTTAAAAATTTTGAAAAATGACCAATTTTTTTGTGTTATAGCACACGTTTTTTTGGCCGAAACGACAAGTTTTAAAAATTAGTTGTTGCTGGCTATTTTCATGCCAATTTTGCACCCATATCAAATGACGAAGTGCTATCTAATAAATGGTTTGAAAAAATGTACAGTTAGAAATTTTGAAAAATGGCCAATTTTTGTAAGTTATAGCACACGTTATTTTTGCCAAAACGGCAAGTTTCAAAAATTAGTCGTCATCGGTCGTTTTTGTGCAAGTTTTGCACTCATATCAAAAGACGACGTGCTATCTAATTAATGGTGTGAAAAAAGTTAAAAAGTTAATAGTTTTTAAAAATGACAAATTTTTGTGAGTTATAGCACACTTTTTTTTGGTTAAAATGGCAAGTTTGAAAAATTAGTCGTCATTGGCTGTTTTTGTGCAGGTTTTGCACACATATCAAATAACAATATGCTATCTATTGAATGGTGCAAAAAAGTTAAAAATTTAAATAAATTTAAAATGACCAATTTTTTTAAGTTATAGCGCACGTTTTTTTTTGTTTTTTTTGGAGTTATAGCACACGTTTTTTGGTTAAAACAGCAAGTTTAAAAAATTAGTCGTCATTGGTCGTTTTTGTGTAAGTTTTGCATTTATATCAAATGACGATGTGCTATCCAATGAATGGTGTGAAAAAAAATGAAAAGTTATAAATTTTGAAAAATGACAAATTTTTGTGAGTTATAGCACATGTTTTTTTGGCCGTAACAACAAGTTTTAAAAATTGGTTGTCGTTGGCTATTTTCATGCCAATTTTGCACCCATATCAAATGATGAAGTGCAATCTAATGAATGGTTTAAAAAAATGGATCGTTAGAAATTTTGAAAAACAGCCAATTTTTGTGAGTTATAGCACACGTTTGTTTTGCAAAAACGGCAAGTTTCAAAAATTAGTCGTCATCGGCCGTTTTTGTTCAAGTTTTGCACTCATATCAAATGATAATGTGCTATCTAATGAATAGTGTGAAAAAGGTTAAAAAGTTAAAAAAAATTACCAATTTCTGTGAGTTATAACACACGTTTTATTGGGTAAAACGGCAAGTTTAAAAAATTAGTCATCGTTGGCCGTTTTTGTGCCAGTTTATTGGGTAAAACGGCAAGTTTAAAAGTCTTTTATGAACAATGTCCCATTTACAAGTACTAAGCTTAATGGAGCGTTGTTCATATGGATTGAAAGAAATTAAACTTGGAGTACTTCCTCCATTTACATAGGATTTAGCTATTACAACACAATGAGGGGTATACTCCCTTTTCTGAATTATACGAATGACATGAACTTTTTCTTTTGCTGTCAAATGTCTATATAGCTTCATTACATGACAAGCAAAGTAAAAAATCAGCAGATGTGATGCCACAATAGTAGCCAAAAATATTTGCCCTATTTCTGAAACTTCAGCTAAATCACTATACTTGTTACACCAAAACACACAGCCTAACATCAACAGTTGTTGTGCAGAAATGAATCCAGCACAATATGCAAGAATGTATCTTAGGAAACAGCCAAACATCAGCAGTTGACCCTCTAACTTAGCTAATTTACCTTGATCCTTCTGAAATTGGGTAACACGTTCTTTTTGCCAAAACGGCAAGTTTCAAAAATTATTCGTCACCAACCATTTTTGTGCAAGTTTTGACCTCATATCAAATGACGATATGCTATCTAATGAATGGTGTGAAAAAAGTTAAAAAGTTTAAAAAAAATTAAAAATGACCAATTTTTGTGAGTTATAGCACGCGTTTTTTTTGGCTAAAACAACAAGTTTCAAAAATTGGTCATCGTCGGCCGTTTTTCTGCCAGTTTTGCACTCATATCAAATGACGATATGCTATCTAATGAATGGTGTGAAAAAAACTAAAAGTTAGAAATTTTGAAAAATGACCAATTTTTGTGAGTTATAGCACACGTTTTTTTGGCTAAAATGGCAAGTTTCAAAAATTAGTCGTCGTTGGCCATTTTTGTGCCAGTTTTGCACTCATATCAAATGACAACGTGCTATCCAATGAATGGTGTAAAAAATGGAAATTTAGAAATTTTTAAAAATGACCAGTTTTTATGAGTTATAGCACACGTTTTATTTGTCAAAATGGAAAGTTTAAAAAATTAGTCGCCATTGGCAGTTTTTGTGCAAGTTTTTCACTCATATCAAAAGACGATGTGCTATCTAATTAATGGTGTGAAAAAAAGAAAAAGTTAATAATTTTTAAAAATGACCAATTTTTGTGAGTTATAGCACACGTTTTTTTGGTTAAAATGGCAAGTTTTAAAAATTAGTTGTCATTGGCTATTTTTGTGCCAGTTTTGCACTCGTATCAAATGACGACGTGCTATCCAATGAATTGTGTTAAAAAAATGGAAAGTTAGAAATTTTGAAAAATGACCAATTTTTGTGTGTTATAGCACACGTTTTTTTGGCCGAAACAACAAGTTTTAAAAATTGGTCGTCGTTGGCTCTTTTCATGCCAATTTTGCACCCATATCAAATGACAAAGTGCTATCTAATAAATGGTTTGAAAAAAATGGATAGCTAGAAATTTTGAAAAATGGCCAATTTTTGTAAGTTATAACACACGTTATTTTTGCGAAAAAGACAAGTTTAAAAAATTTGGCGTCATCGGCCGTTTTTGTGCAAGTTTTGCACTTATATCAAAAGACGATGTGCTATCTAATTAATGGTGTGAAAAAAGTTAAAAATTTAATAGTTTTTAAAAATGACAAATTTTTGTGAGTTATAGCACACTTTTTTTTGGTTAAAACGGCAAGTTTGAAAAATTAGTCGTCATTGGCTATTTTTGTGCAAGTTTTGCACATATATCAAATGACGATATGCTATCTATTGAATGGTGTGAAAAAAGGTAAAATTTTAAATAAATTTAAAAATGACCAATTTTAGTGAGTTATAGCACATGTTTTTTTTGGAGTTATAGCACACGTTTTTTTGGCTAAAACAGCAAGTTTCAAAAATTATTCGTTATTGGCCATTTTTGTGCAAGTTTTGCACTTATATCAAATAACGACTTGCTATCCAATGAATGGTGTGGAAAAAAAATGAAAAGTTAGGCATTTTGAAAAATAACCAATTTTTGTGAGTTATAGCATATGTTCTTTTTTGCCGTAACAACAAGTTTTAAAAATTGGTTGTTGTTGGCTATTTTCATGCCAATTTTACCCATATAAAATGACAAAGTGCTATCTAATGAATGGTTTGAAAAAAATCGATAATTAGAAATTTTGAAAAATAGTCAATTTTTGTGAGTTATAGCACACGTTTTTGTGTTTTGCCATTTGCCGTTTGCTGTTTTCAACCTAAATAGCGTATGTTAAAACCCACCAAAAATTATGTTTTCAAAAAAAATTATATTTCATTTTTTTTACTCCGTTCATTAGATAGCACATTACCCATATAGGAATGTGCAAAAAATGACATTAAAACATAAAGAATAGCTTTTTTTGAATCTTGCCATTTTCAATCGAAAAAACGTTGGTTATAACTCACGAAAAATCATGAATTTAAAAAATAATTACATCTCTATTTTTTTAACACCGTTCACAAGATATAATAATACCCATCGGGGTGGGTGCAAAAAATATCATGAAAAAAGTCCACAACAGTCAGTTTTTAATTCTTGCCATTTTCAGCAAAAACAAACATAGGTTATATAGCCCACAAAAAATTATGATTTTTGTAAAAAATTTACAATTCATTTTTTTAACACCGTTCACTAGATAACACATTACCCAGATAGGTCATTGCAAAAAATGACATTAAAACAGTCTACAATAGCATGTATTTGAATCTAACCGTTTTCAACCGAAATAATATGGGTTATAGCACACGAAAAATTATAACAAAAATTTCAAAAATTTTAATTTTTATAACAAAAGTAGAGCTACTCCTGACCTCCTGTGGCTTCGTCTGTAAATCACCCAGTCAATGTGGTAATACATATTGAAGATGAGGATCCTCAATCTGCCAAAAATCGGGATAAGTCTCCCCTTCAAATAACGAGGGCTGGAGAGAACACAAAGAAGGGAGACTTTGAGTCCAAGCTGCTAGCTGAAAATGATGATGGTGACATAATGCAGGTGCAGAATCCTGAACCTCCTGACAAGAATAGGGATCAATTGCCTCGACGTTTCAACCTGCGGCCAATCAGGTATCGATCCAAAATGGAGGTTGAGCAGAACAATGTAAAATAGACCATCAGGAAAAAAAAGAGAAAAAAAGAAAAAGGATGCTTTGTTTGATTGAAAATCAGATTGAGTGTTGATCTGGTTTGTTTGGTGTAGTGTGTAAAGTACATTAAATGTATGACTGTTTTGTGACTGAACATAATTGCTTTAAGTTGATTTGGGGTGACAGAAGGGAGAATGAAGCACAAATTGATATGTTCTGAGTTCTTTTGATCGAGTGTTGCTTGGGATTTTGGCCGAATTAGTGGAATTTGGTGATGACTCGGGTGTGATGGTTTATTTGATTGTTGAGTGGGCTAATGATGAGATATGGTAATCGACATTGGACTGGCATTAAAATAGTTTATAATAGCATGTTTTTGAATCTGGCTATTTTCCACCGAAATAACGTGGGTTATAGCTCACGAAAAATTATAATTTTTCAAAAATTTAAATTTTTATTTTTTAACACCATTCACTAGATATCACATTACCTATATAGGCGGACTAAAAAACTTACATAAAACAGTCAACAATAGAATGTTTTTGAATTTTACCGTTTCCAACCGAAAAAATGTAGTTTATAGCTCACAAAAAATTATGATTTTTCAAAAATTTACATTTCTAATTTTAATACCGTTCACTAGATAACACATTACCCGTATTGGAAGGTGCAAAAATGACATGAAAACACTCCATAATAGCATTTTTTTTAAATCTTATCATTTTCAATAAAAAAACGTGTGTTATAGCTCATAAAAAATATGAATTTTAAAAAAATTTACATTTTTATTTTTTAACACCGTTCACTAGATATAATATTACCCATAAGGTGGGTGCAAAAATATCATGAAAAAGTCCACATCAGTCAAATTTTAAGTCTTGCCATTTTCAGCAAAAAAAAACGTGGGTTATAGCTCACTAAAAATTATGATTTTTGAAAAAAAATTTACTATTAATTTTTTTAACACCGTTCACTAGATAACACATTACCCATATAAGTCGGTGCAAAAACTAACATTAAAACAGTTTATAATAGCATGTTTTTGAATCTGACCATTTTCCACCGAAACAACGTGGGTTATAGCTCACGAAAAATTATAAATTTTCAAAAATTTAATTTATATTTTTTAAGACCGTTTACTAGATATCGCATTACCCATATAGGCGGGCTAAAAAATTTACATAAAACAGTCAACAATAATATATTTTTGAATTTTGTCGTTTCCAACCGAAAAAATGTGGGTTATAGCTCATGAAAAAATTATGATTTTTCAAAAATTTACATTTCTATTTTTTAATACCGTTCACTAGATAGCACATTACCCATATAGGAAGGTGCAAAAAATGCATGAAAACACTCCATATTAGCATATTTTTCTAATCTTGCTCTTTTCAATAAAAAATGTGGGTTATAGCTCACGAAAAATTATGAATTTTAAAAAATTTACATTTTTATTTTTTTAATACCGTTCACTAGATATACCATCTATGTGGGTGCAAAAAATATCATGAAAAAAGTCCACAACAATCAATTTTTGATTCTTGCTATTTTCCGCAAAAAAAATGGGTTATAGCCCACGAAAAATTATGATTTTGAAAAAAAAATTACAATTCAATTTTTTAGTACCGTTTACTAGATAACACATTACCTATATAGGTAGGTACAAAAAACGACATAAAAACAGTCCAAAAGAGCATTTTTTTTAATCTTGCCGTTTTAAACCGAAATAACGTGGGTTATAACCCAAGAAAAATTATGATTTTTTAAAAAAAAATACATTTCTATTTAATATTGTTCATTACATATTATATTACCCATCTAGGTGGGTGCAAAAATGACACAATAAAAGTCCACAACAGCTAGTTTTTACTTCTTGCCGTTTTCAATCGAAATAACGTATATTATATCCCACGAAAAATTATGTTTTTTAAAAAAATTACATTCCTATTTTTTTTAATACCGTTCACTAGATAACACATTATCCATATAGATTGGTGAAAAAAATGACATGAAAACATTCCAGAATAGTATGTTTTTCAGTCTTATCATTTTCAACCGAAAAAATGTGGATTATAGCCCATGAAAAATTATGCTTTTTCAAAAATTTATTTTTCTAATTTTTAATATCGTTCACTATATAAAAATTTTCATTTTCACTTTTTTTGAAAATATTCACTAGAATAACCCATAAACAGATTTCTCTCACTAGATTCTCTCACTAGATTTTTTCTCTCAGATTCCAGGCGTCTGTTTTTCACCGGCTCTGGCAGGTCAACCGGACTCCACCAACTCCAATCGGATCACCTAAGCCCTCTATCTTTCTTTCTACAGATTTCTCATTACTTAAAGCTCAGTCTCTTTTTCCTTTAGCTCTCTCAATTCTCAGCCGTCCGCTCCTCTATCTCAATTCTCCTTTTTCTTTAGCTCGACTATAAGCGGACAAAGCTATCTTCAGCTCCAATCTCAGCTATCCAAAGCTGTTACCTTCCGATCAAAGTTCATATCAGCTTTCGGTCAAAGCTGTCCAAATTCAGCTCCACTCTCAGCTGCATCGGTTGTAGATCGATCAATCAGACCACCCTCCAGCTAAAAGGCCCAATCTGGAAGCTGCGATCTTTCAGATTTCAGTCCCAAAGAAGCTCCACTTTTTCAAGCTCTGAAGAAGCTGCCAGATTTCAGTCCTTCCATCGGTCAAAGCTCCAGCTGATCTCCATCGGTCAAAGCTCCAGATGATCTCCATTGGTCAAAGCTCTAGCTGATCTTCAGCCAAGCTGCTCTCCAAACTCACTAGCTACAGAAGGGAGCTCCAGATCTAAACCGATTCAAATCTCGAACTCAAATATGAGCTCACATCGGCTGATGGGAGAGCACTCCGATGGAAACCCGAGGCAGATTTGACCTGCGAGCTCCGCCATGGATATACGGGCCTGGTCCCTTCCGTCGGAGCTCAGCAGCTTCGTTCTCTCGACCACGATGGCTTACACTTAAGCTCCTCACTCATTGGTTTGCAGGCAGCTAGGAAAACCCTACTCAGAGCTTAGAATTTTCGTTTGCTGCACAGATTGATAATCCGGAGGTAATGTATACTTGGAACATTGATTGGGTGATTGTGAGGCTAGTGAAGAACTGAGAGATTTGCTGTTGATTTTGCCCATCGATTTGAACTGGATTATTTAAGTCTTGACGATGGTTCTGTATTCACTTTCATTTGCTCAAATTGTTGTGGATAAATATGGTTGATCTGGTTGTTACTTTTAATCGTTTCAATATGAGGGCTGACTTGGATACATTGACTTGGGTTCAGTGTTTTGATTTGCTGAATTGAAACTGGCCCAATACTTGCTTGGTGTTTCTTGGATGAATGCCGAACCTTTGGTGAATCGAATAAATGTGGAAAAGCAGAGCTCCCATTCTATTTGATGTCCCACTTGATGATGATAACCCTCTCATGTACTTGGTAATTTTTTGTTGAATTGCTCATCTGCTAAGTGATTAATTTCCACTCTGATCCTGAACCTAAATGTGCACTTCGTGAGCTTAGATCCATATGTGGTCAGATTGGTGAATTTCTGGATTTGAACCGCGCTTATGCTCTAATTTCGTACTGTAAGTATAGATTCATACGTGGTTAGATATGGGAATCCGGGAACTGAATCTTGCTCATGGAATCATGTGATTTGTGGTTTTATGATGTGTATTGGTGCAATGGCTCAGTCAAGAACATTGTTCTTGATGCGCATATTCGAAACAATTGGCGAGCTACATCATCTGCTTTGTACGTTAATGGTCAAAACAAAGGTAAGCAATCACGTACTTGGATGGTTTCAAACACAGATATTCCATAGAGCTCTTGATTGGGACCTAGAAAATCATACTAGAAAGCTCTAGAGTAGAAGTTTTCTTAGTCCATCTCATCATTTACTTTGACTCATGTAATGGAGTAGTACTCCATGTTTATCGCTTTCTTTTATAACAATGCGTTTGGGTATACCCAGCATTGTATTTTGCTCAGTATATAAGAATGGCTCTAAGTTCATTTAAAAAAAAAAAGAACATCGTTCACTAGATATCTTATTACCTATCTTGTTGGGTGTAAAAAATAATATGAAAAAAGTCTACAATAGCTAATTTTTGAGTCTTGCTATTTTCAGACAAAAAAATAGGTTAAAGCCCACGAAAAATGATGAATTTTGACAAAATTTATAATTTCATTTTTTTAACTCCGTTCACTAGATATAAAATTGGTTATAACCCACGAAAAATGATGAATTTTGACAAAATTTATAATTTTATTTTTTAACTCCGTTCACTAGATATCACATTACCCATATAAAAAGGTGCAAAAATGACATGAAAACACTCCATAATAGCATTTTTTGAATCTTACTATTTTCAATCGAAAAAACGTGGGTTATAGGTCATGAAAAATTATGAATTTTAAAAAAAAATTACATTTTTGTTTTTTATTATCAGTCACTAGATATAATATTACCCATCAGTAAAAAAATATCATGAAAAAAGTACACATCAGTCAAATTTTAAGTCTTGCCGTTTTCACGTAAAAAACGTTGGTTATAGCCCACGAAAAATTATGATTTTTGAAAAAATTAACAATTCAATTTTTATACACTGTTCACTAGATAACACATTACCCATTTAGGTCGATGCAAAAAATGACATTAAAACAGTCTATAATAGCATGTTTTTGAATCTGGCCATTTTTCACCGAAATAACGTGGGTTATAGCTCACGAAAAATTAAAAATTTAAATTTCTATTTTTTAACACCGTTCACTAGATATCACATTACCCATATAGACGGGCTAAAAAATTTACATAAAACAGTTAACAATAGAATGTTTTTGAATTTTGCCGTTTCCAACCGAAAAAATATTGGTTATAGCTTACGAAAAATTATGATTTTTCAAAAGTTTACATTTCTAATTTTTAATACCATTCACTAGATAGCATATTACCCGTATAGGAAGGTGCAGAAAATGACATGAAAACACTCAAGAATAGCACTTTTTCGAATCTTACCGTTTTTCAATCGAAAAAATATGAGTTATAACTCATGAAAAATTATGAATTTTAAAAAAATTTGCATTTCTATTTTTTATTACCGTTCACTAGACATAATATTACCTATATAGATGGGTGCAAAAAATATCATGAAAAAAATCCACATCATTCAAATTTTAAGTCTTGCCATTTTCACCAAAAAAAGTGAGTTGTAGCCTTTGAAAAATTATGATTTTTGAAAAATAATTACAATTCAATTTTTTAACACTGTTTACTAGATAACACATTATCGATATCGGTCAGTGCAAAAAATGACATTAAAACAGTCTATAATAGCATGTTTTCAAATCTGGCCATTTTCCACCGAAATAACGTGGGTAGCACACGAAAAATTGTAGTTTTTCAAAAATTTAAATTTCTTTTCGTAACACCGTTCACTAGATATCACATTACCCATATTGGGGGGCTAAAAAATTTACAAAAATAGTGCACAATAGAATGTTTTTGAAAATGCTGTAAAATATGATTCGGGGTACACTAACAATGTTTTCAAAGTTTTCATAAAGGGACGATTCTCCCGTTGGTTGAGTAGAGTTGCATCTGCCTTGGAATGGGGAACATACATGGAAGTGTCTACTTCATTTGTTCTGTTTTGTATAGATTAGCTCCATAAATTGCACACTTTGACTAAATCCAAACTCTGGAAGCCGACATGACACGAATTCATGCTGTGCTTACATGTAATTAATTTCAGGCATACACTTGTGATCTAGCTTATCTGTGAATGAAGTTGATTGAACATTTGCTTTGACTGGTAAAGTGTTGTGCTGCAATAAGATGACTACATGGATAGGTGATGCACTCATGTCTAGACATTTGCTTTGTCTGGTAAGGGGTTCTTCTGCGCTGCCTGGGTGAAAATGAACTATTCATTACAGTTGGTAGTATTTTCCATATACTTCTCAGAGGGATTGAAAGCAATGAGACTTTGGTAATCACTAAAGTTTCTTTTCTATAATTCCCTGAATTAGATCATAGGATGTTTCATATAATGGAGTAGTACTCCAACTCTATGGTTCATATGTTTGTAATGGTGTGGTCAGGTATATCCGGAACCATTTTTTGCTCACGATGGTATAAATTTTTCTTTCTTTAAAAAAATGTGGGTTATAGCCCACGAAAAATTATGATTTTTGAAAAAAAAATTACAATTCAATTTTTTAACACCGTTCACTAAATAGCACATTACCCGTATAGGAAGGTACAAAAAATGACATGAAAACACTCCATAATAGCATTTTTTTTCTAATATTGCCCTTTTCAATAAAAAACGTGGGTATACCTTACGAAAAATTATGAATTTTAAAAAAATTTACATTTCTATTTTTTTAACACCGTTAACTAGATATAATATACCCATCTAGGTGGGTGCAAGAAATATCATGAAAAAAGTCTACAACAATCAGTTTTTGAGTCTTTCCATTTTCAGCCAAAAAATATGGGTTATAGCCCACAAAAAATTATGATTTTTCAATAAAACTTACAATTCAATTTTTTAACACAGTTCACTAGATAACACATTACCTATAAATGTAGGTTGAAAAAATGACATAAAAACATTCCAAAATAGCATTTTTTAAAATCTTGTCGTTTTCAACCGAAATAACAGGGTTATAGCCCATGAAAAATTATTATTTTTAAAAAAAATTATATTTCTATTTTTTTAACACTATTCATTACGTATTATATTACCCATCTAGGTGGGTTCAAAAATGACATAATAAAAGTCCTTAACAACCAATTTTTGTTTCTTGCCGTTTTCAACCGAAATAAATGTTATAACCCACGAAAAATTATGTTTTTAAAAAAAATTACATTTCGATTTTTTTAACACCGTTCACTAGATATCACATTACCCATACAGGTGAGTGAAAATATGACATGAAAACATTCCAGAATAGCATGTTTTTCAATTATCGTTTTCAACTGAAAAAATGTGGATTATAGCCCCACGAAAAATTATGATTTTTAAAAATATTTATATTTATATTTTTTAACATCGTTCACTAAAAATATTATTATCCATCTTGGTGGGGATAAAACATGACATAAAAAAATCTAGAACAACCAATTTTTTAGTTATGCTATTTCAGAAAAAAAAAGTAGGTTATAGCCCACGAAAAATGATGAATTTTGGCAAAATTTACAATTTCATTTTTTAACTCCGTTTACTAGATAACACTCTACCCATATAGGAAGGTGCAAAAAATGTCATCAAAACACTCCAGAATAGCATTTTTTTTAATCTTGCCGTTTTCAATCGAAAAAACCTGGGTTATAGCTCCCAAAAAATTATGAATTTTAAAAAAATTTATATTTCTATTTTTTTTATCACCATTCACTATATATAATATTACCATCTGGGTGCAAAAAATATCAAGAAAAAATTTCGCAACAGACAAATTTTAAGTCTTGCCATTTACAACCAAAAAACGTGGGTTATAGCCCACGAAAAATTTTGATTTTTGAAAAAAATTTACAATTCAATTTTTTAACACCGTTCACAGGATAACACATAATCCATATAGGTCGGTGCAAAAAATGACATTGAAACAGTCTATAATAGCACGTTATTGAATCTGGCCGTTTTCAACCGAAATAACATGGGTTATAGCTCACAAAAAATTATAATTTTTCAAAAATCTAAATATCTATTGTTTAACACCGTTCACTAGATATCATATTACCCATATAGGCGGGCTAAAAATTTTACATAAAATAGTCAACAATAGAATGTTTTTGAATTTTGCCATTTCCAACTGAAAAAATGTAGGTTATTGCCCACGAAAAATTATGAATTTTTAAAAATTTACAATTCTATTTTTTTAATACTGTTCACTAGATAGCACATTACCCATATAAGAAGGTGCAAAAAATAACATAAAAACACTCCATAATAGCATTTTTTAATCTTGCCCTTTTCAAAAAAAAACGTGGATTATAGCTCACGAAAAATTATGAATTTTAAAAAAAAATTACATTTCAATTTTTTTTTAACACCGTTTACTAGATATAATATTACCCATCTAAGTGGGTGCAAAAAATATCATGAAAAAAGTTCACAACAGTCAAATTTTAAATCTTGACATTTTCAGCCAAAAAACGTGGGATATAGTCCACGAAAATTTATGATTTTTGAAAAAAAAATTACAATTTAATTTTTTAACACCGTTCACTAGATAACACATTTCCAATCTAGGTCGGTGCAAAAAATGACATTGAAACAGTCTATAATAGCATGTTTTTAAATCTGGCCATTTTCAACCAAAAAAGGTAGGTTATAGCCCACGAAAAATTATAATTTTTTAAAATTTTAAATTTAAATTTTTTAACACTGTTCACTAGATATCACATTACCCATATAGGTGGGTTAAAACATTTACATAAAACTGTCCACAATAAAATGTTTTTGAATTTTTTCATTTTCAACCGAAAAAATATAGGTTATAGCTCACGAAAAATTATGAGTTTTCAAAAATTTACATTTCTATTTTTTAATACTGTTTACTAGATAACACATTAACCATATAGGTAGGTTCAAAAAATGACATGAAAATAGTCCACAATAGCCATTGTTTGAATCTTGCCATTTTTAGCCGAAATAACGTGGGTTATAGCAAACGAAAAATTTTGATTTTTTAAAAAAAAAATTATTTTTATTTTTTGAAAACCGTTCACTATATATCTTATTACCCATCTTGGTGGGTGTAAAATATGAAATGAAAAATGTCTACAGCAGCCAATATTTGAGTCTTGCTTTTTTAAGGCAAAAAAGTGTGTTATATCCCACGAAAAATAATGATTTTTGACAAAATTTACAATGTCATCCTTTAACTCCGTTCACTAGATAGCACATTACCCATATAGAAAGGTGCAAAAAATGACATGAAAACAGTCCAGAATAGCATTTTTTTAATCTTGTCATTTTCAATCGAAATAACGTGGGCTATAGCTCACGAAAAATTATGAATTTTTAAAAAATTTACATTTCTATTTTTTATTACCTTTCACTAGATATAATATTATCCATCTAGGTGGGTGTAAAAAATATAATGAAAAAAGTCTATAACAGCCAATTTTTGAGTCTTGCTATTTTTAGCTAAAAAAAGTGGGTTGTAGCCTACGAAAAATGATAATTTTTGACAAAATTTACAATTTTATTTTTTAACTCCGTTCACTAGATATCACATTACCCATATAGAAACGTGCAAAAAATGGCATGAAAACACTCCAGAATAGCATTTTTTGGAATCTTGTCTTTTTCAATCGAAAAACGTGAGTTATTGCTAACGAAAAATTATGAATTTTAAAAAAAAATTACATTTCTATTTTTTTAACACCGTTCATTAGATATAATATTACCCATATAGGTGGGTGCAAAAAATATCATAAAAAAGTCCACAATAGTCAGTTTTTAAGTCTTGCCATTTTCAGCCAAAAAACATGGGTTATAGCCTATGAAAAAAAATATAATTTTTGAAAAAAAATTACAATTCAATATTTTAACACCGTTCACAAGATAACACATTACCCTTGTAGGTAGGTGCAAAAAATGACATTAAAATAATCTATAATAGCATGTTTTTGAATCTAGCCGTTTTCAACTGAAATAACGTGGGTTATAGAACATGAAAAATTATAATTTTAAAAAAATTTAAATTTCTATTCCACTAGATATCACATTACCCATATAGGTGGGTTAAAAAATTTACATAAACAGTCCACAATAGAATGTTTTTGAATTTTGCCGTGTTCAATCGAAAAAATGTAGTTTATAGCTCACAAAAAATTATGATTTTTCAAAAAATTTGCATTTCTATTTTTTTAAAACCGTTCGCTAGATAACACATTACTCATTTAGGTAGGTTCAAAAAATGACATGAAAACAGTCAACAATAGCCATTTTTTGAATCTTGCCATTTTTAATCAAAAAACGTGGGTTATAGCCCACAAAAAATTATGATTTTTGAATCAATTTACAATTCAATTTTTTAACACCGTTCACTAAATAAAATATTACCCATATAGGTCAGTGCAAAAAATGACATAAAAAAAGTCCAAAATAGCTTCTTTTTTTTAATCTTGTTGTTTTACCGAAAAAACGTAGGTTATATCTCACGAAAAATTATGAATTTAAAAAAAATTACATTTCTATTTTTTTAACACTGTTCACTAGATATCATATTACCCATCTAGGTGGGTGTAAAAAATGTCATGAAAAAAGTCCACAACAGTCAGTTTTTGAGCCTTTCCGTTTTTTTTTAGAAACGAAAAAATATATATATATGTGTGTGTGTGTTGGGCAAAATACGGTGCCGGATATACCCGTCCATACCGTTACAGAATAGGAAGCCATAAATTTGGAGTACTACTCCATTACATAAAACTTACCTATGATTTAAAGGGAGGAAATTAGAGAAAAGCTACTTAAAAACAACTTCTAAAGTAGACTTGTTCTCTTTTCCAAACATTAGTATATGCCTTATCTATCTAAATGTTATATAGGGAGTATGAGATTCGCATAACTAACTTAGACTTGCCAAGCTCTAAATTACCTAATCAAATGGTCTAGCCTCATGCCAACATTTTCCACCTACCACCGAGGCTTGACCACAAAAGAACTACTCATTCCTATTGATTCATTCTTCTTCTGCTCTCCTTAATTGGATTGTTTCCTTTAATCTCCAGCAGCTAAAGTAAGGCCTTTGAATCGCCAAATGCAATAATATCATGCCAAGAGCCATCCATAGCAAAGATCAATAAAATACCAAGGTTAGGGCATTGAAAATCTGCCTTTACAGCCAATGCATTCTAGCACATAGTTGCACATAGGACACCAACAATTCTCCACATTACCATGATACTGCCAATCAGCTCAAGTACACCACGTCGCCTAGCAGGATCAGCATTAGATCATCTGAAATCCCATCAGTCCAAGCTCATCACAACATCTAACACATGCTAGCATCAATTCAGTTCAAAATGTCAAAAGCTTCTGTTTCCATTTCTATGCTTAGCGACCAGCACCTCCCATCAGTCCATATTTCCATGGAAGCATCCCAAACTCAAAATGAGTCTTTCCGTTTATAGCCAAAAAAACGTAGGTTATAACCCACGAAAAATTATGATTTGTGAAAAAATTTACAATTCAATCTTTTAACACCATTCATTGGATAGCACATTACCCATATAGGTAGGTGCAAAAAATGACATTAAAACAGTCTATAATAGCATGTTTTTAAATCTTGTCGTTTTCAACTGAAATAACGTGAGCAATAAACCACGAAAAATTATGATTTAAAAAAAACTATTTTCCTAACACCGTTAACTAGATAGCGCATTTCCCATCTAGACGGGTGCAACAAATTACATGAAAAAAGTTCACAACAGTCAATTTTTGAATCTTGCCGTTTCCAGCCAAAAAACGTGGGTTATAAATCATAAGTTGCCGTTTCCCTCGAAAACTTATGATTTTTAAAAATTTTATAATTTCATTTTTTTTAACACCGTTCACTAAATAGCACAGTACCCATATAGAAATGTGCAAAAAATAACATGAAAATGGTCCTTAATAACATGTGGATTAAAGCTCACGAAAAATTATGATTTTTCAACCGAAAAACTGTGGGTGATAACTCACGAAAAATTATGATTTTTTAAAAATTTACATTTCTATTTTTTAATACCGTTCACTAGATAGCACATTACCCGTATAGGAAGGTGCAAAAAATGACATTAAAACACTCCATAATAGCATTTTTTTTGTAATCTTGCTATTTTCAATAAAAAAAACGTAGGTTATAACTCACAAAAATTTATGATTTTTCAAAAAAATTATATTTCTATTTTTTTAACACCATTCACTAGATATCATATAACTCATTTAGGTGGGTGCAAAAACTGACATAATAAAAGTCCACAATATCCAATTTTTGAGTTTTGTTGTTTTCAATCGAAATAACGTATGTTATAACCGAAAAATTATGTTTTTTCAAAAAATTTACATTTCTATTTTTTTTAACACCGTTCACTAGATAGCGTTGTACTCATATAGGTGGGTGCAAAAAATGACATGAAAACAGTCCAGAATAGCATGTTTTTGAATCTTTTCGTTTTCAACCAAAAAAACGTGGGTTATAGCTCACGAAAAAATATGATTTTTCAAAAAAAATTAGATTTCTATTTTTTTTTTAATATCATTCACTAGCTAACATATTACCCATCTTGGTGGGTGCAAAAAATGACATAAAAAAATCCACAATAGCCAATTTTTGAATCTTGCCGTTTTCAGCCAAAAATCGTGGCTTATAGCCCCCGAAAAATGATCATTTTTGAAACAATCTATAGTAAGGTGCACATTACCAATATAGGAAGGTGCAAAAATGACACGAAACAGTCTAGAATAGTTTTTTTTAATCTTGCCGTTTCAACCAAAAAACGTGGGTCACGAAAAATTATGATTTTTTAAAAAAATTATATTTCTATTTTTTTAACACCGTTCACTAGATATCATATTACCCATCTAGGTGGGTGCAAAAAAAGTCATGACAAAAATTCATAATAATCAGTTTTTGAGTCTTGCCGTTTTCAGCCAAAAAACGTAGGTTATATCCCACGAAAAATTATGATTTTTGAAAAAATTTACAATTCAATTTTTTAACACTATTCACTAGATAACACATTACCCTTATAGGTAGGTGCAAAAAATGACATTAAAACAGTATATAATAGCATGTTTCTGAATCACACGAAAATTTATGATTTTTCAAAATTTTAAATTTGTATTTTTTAACACCACTAGATAGCACATTACCCATATAGGTGGGTGAAAAAAATTACATAAAACAGTCATAATAGAATGTTTTTTAATCTTGTCATTTTCAACCAAAAAAACGTAGGTAATAGCTCACGAAAAATTATGATTTTTCAAAAAAAAAATAAATTTCTATTTTTTTTAATACCGTTCACTAGATAGCACATTAACCATATAGGTAAGTGTAAAAAATGACATGAAAATAGTCCACAACAGCTAGTTTCACACCCCCTCCCCCCTAAAATGCGAGGTTATGCTAAATAAAAAAAACATGTTTACTAGAATGCATATTCACAATCGAGGTGGGTGCAAAAAATACTAAAAAAAATTCAAAATCAACACGTTTTTAGATTTTGCAATTTTTGTCTAAAATATGTGTGTTATAACCAATGAAAAATGGAGGTTTGGTAAAAATTTTAACTTTCACTTTTTTTACATTATTCACTAGAATGCATATTCATAATCGGTGTAGGTGCAAAAAACAATACAAAAAAGTCAAAATTAATGCAATTTTAGATTTTGCCATTTTTTTGCTAAAATACGTGTTATAACCAAAGAAAAATGGAGGTTTAGTGAAAATTTTAATTTTCACTTTTTTCGACAATATTCGCTAGAATAAATGTTCACATTCGGGGTGAGTGCAAAAAACGATACAAAAAAGTAAAAAATTGACGCATTTTTTGATATTTTAACTTTTGGCTATTACGTGTGTTATTAAAAAAAACCAATGAAAAATTGTGGTTTTTGACAATTTTAATTGGCACTTTTTTTGAAAGCATTCACTAGAATGCTTAATCAGAATTGGGGTGGGTGCAAAAAATAATACGAAAAAATCAAAATCAATACATTTTTTAATTTTGTCTTTTTACTAAAATACGTGCATTATAATCCATGAAAAATAAAGATTTGGTGAAAATTTTAATTTTTTTTGACATAATTCACTAGAATGCATGTTCACAATTGGGGTGGGTGCAAAAAGTGATACAAAAAAAGTCAAAATCAACGTCTTTTTTTATTTTGCCATTTTTGGCTAAAATATGTGTGCTATAACCCATGAAAAAATTTAGATTTAGAGAAAATTTTAATATTCACTTTTTTTGACATTATTCACAAGAATCTATGTTTACAATCGTGGTGAGTGCAAACAAAAATACAAAAAAAAATCAAAATCAACGCATTTATTATTTTGCCATTTTTGGCTCAAATACTTGTGTTATAACCCATAAAAATGGAGGTTTGAGAAAAATTTTAATTTCCCCATTTTTCGACAATAATCACTATAATGCATATTCACAATCAGGGTGGGTGCAAAAAATAATACAAAAAAAGTCAATATTATCGAAACCCATTCAAATGTTTATTGGGCGGCAATGGGCTTCATTTGGGCCAGACTAATATAATAAGCCCAATTCAAGGGTCATTGGGCCTGAATTGCCCTCTTTCTTGGGCCAAACTAATATTGTTGAAGCCCAACTTAATGCTTATTGGGCCATACTAGTATTGACAAAGCCTAGTGCAATGCTTATTGGATTAAAGTTAGACTTACACTTTCCAAAATTTTTAAACCCATTTGTTTATTTGGGCCTAATCAGGCCATTTTTCTATGCTGGGCAAAATCATAAAAGCCCATTGGAAATTTGTTTGGAGAAACTCAAATTTTTAGGTCATCTTCCATTTTGGGGCAAACAATTGGACATTTATTTTGGGCAGAGCCCAAGTTTATGAAAGCCTATATTGCTGTTATTAGGCTGAGCTCAAGTATATCGGCCCAATTTTGTGTTAAAGGCGAAATATGGGTATCTAAGCTCAGAGAAAGTTTGTCAAAGCCCAGTTTCAAATAGGAAACGGTGCTCCCATTCTGTTGAGTGTTGACCCCTGAAAAGTGAAACAGCATGATAATAATATCCATAAACTGCTATTTGTAGCTTGTCATTTGGCAAGGTAAGACCACGTTTGAGAACTTTACAAAGGATAGAGGAAGCAATAAAACCGAAATTAAAAAGATGCACACTGGTCTAAAACAATTATTATCATATGCATCATTCGATTAACTAAATGAAGAAAGTTAGACCAATCTAACATACTTTGTCATATGATGAGTGTCTCTAGAGGAAAATACATTGAGATATAAAGGCCTACCTAAGACTAAGAGAGTGATCGGATTGCCAAAATTGATTGACACCCGCCTAAGATTTCACTAATTTCTGCAGAGCATGAGCAAGAATATCCAGATCACTCAAACCGAACCTAGCTATAACAACTCCTTAAAACCAACAACCAGCAAGGCAGCAATTTATACGGGTGCAGCACAAGTGGTTCTAAAATGTCCAGTCTGGTTACATCGACTGCAATGCACCACACGCTTCACAGGACCCCGATCTTCTGCACGAGCTCGCCTTTTTCTGGGTTGTGCAGGTGGCCGGAAAGACTTTGGAGGGTTTACTACCACATCCAAAATATTACCTACAGTTTGAGTACCACGTTCCATCTCCTGCCACAAGGTCCTATCAGGGATAGGGTGTATGGTTTCAGAGTAGGTCTTCCTATATGTTGCAATGGTGAAACTACTCTCAGTAAATCGATGAACATTCTGCCTACAAGATAGAAGAGCTGCCACGGCATGAGCACAGGGAAGACCATGTAGCTGCCATCCTCGACAAAGACAACGACGGTTTCTGATATCCACAACGTTTGTACCCTCATGTGATATTACTTCGAATTCAGCCTCATTGGCTCGGAGAACCTGGTAAGTCCGTGCCCTTTCAATGGCCTCCGATATGTGCCTTTCAGCTGAGGGAACAAGTACAGATGTCCATTCCATACTAGCTTCACGCCTTTCATTGAACCAAGTCATCAACTGCCTACGAATGTACTCCATCACCTGAATTAGAGGAAGCGCAGAGGCTTCAAGTATCCAGGAATTTAGTGATTCAGCTATGTTAGCTGTGAGCTGGCCGAACCGTGTTCCCTCAAAATATGCAATGGCCCACAATCGAGCTGGAACTCGCCGTATCCAATAACCGGCTTCCTGTGATATATCTTCTATATCTTTAATTCTGTTCTCAAACTCAAGTAAAGTGAGAGCATTAGCAGCTTCCAAGAGAATGTTGACAAGCATAGGATTGTTAAACTCCTTCAGGAAACTCTCAGTGAGATGCCGCAAATAGAATCCATGAAAAGCAGTGGGGAAATTTGCTTCTACAGCCTCAGTAATGCTCTTCTGTCTATCAGATAATATTGTCAACATTGGCATGTTCTCTGTGTTAGTTTCAAGAAGATTATGCAGCTCGGAGAGAAACCACATCCAGTTGTCATCATTTTCCTCATCAACAACACCAAATGCTAAAGGAAATAGTGCACCATCTCCATCAAAACTTGTTGCAAACAGCATGGTACCTAAGTATTTACTCTTTAAAGCAGTCTGATCAAGTCCTATCAATGGCCGACATGCATTCAAAAACCCATGAATAGATGCACGAAAGGAAATAAACAGGCGCTGGAAAGAATTATCTACTGGATTGGTATAAACCACCGCGATACTCCCTGGATTTGCCCATTTAATTTGCTCACAATAGTGAGGAAGAAGGCGAAAGTCTTCTTCGAACGAACCACGAAGGGTAGCCATAACCCTCTCCTTACCTCTCCATGCTTGCTTGTATGACAAGGTTATCCCATGACGACGATGGATCTCTTCCAATATCTCTTTTGGTTTCCATTGAGGATTTTCCCTAAGGTGCTGCTCAACAGAGTTTGCAACCCACTGTACTGAGGCTTGTTGATGACCAAGATGAGCAATACCACCACATGTATGTTCTTTGTGGATAGTCCGAATGGTGAATGTAGGAACACCCGGGATCTTGGCAGCATGAATACGCCATGTGCATCCATCACTTGCGCATTTGGCAGTAAAACGGGTCTTGTCAGATTTAACTGTCTGTATCTCAAAGTGAAGAGCAATTGCCATGTCCCTCAAAGCCCGACGACAACTTTGGACATCTGGAAACTCTTGCCCAACCGTCAATTCATGTGTTGGAGCAACAATTAGTGTTCGAGATTGAAGGATAGGGGAAGTGATGACTAGCTGAGAGTGCTGGACAGGCAGGTTTGGGAGGGATAAAATCCCCATATCATGATTGTGTTCAAGAATGAAGTGCAGGTTTTCATCAATATCATGGCTCTCTACAACAGTCAATTCATGGCTCTTTGGCGACCCAATTTCATTATCACCTGGAGTAACAGGCAGCTGTTGATCATGGTCGTCAATGCCAGTATCATCTTCCTTTTGATCTGCATCAGGGCCACCATATTGACTTGAATTTGATTCACCCTCTTCACTCTGGCTGAATTTATTTTCGTGCTCACTATTTACCTCATATATACTAGGATGATGCTCAACAGAATGACCTACATTAAGCTGATTAGCCATTTTAGAGTCATGAGCCTCGGCCAGCAAAAGATCCTGGTTAGCTGCATCTGACTTATTACTTGCGGTTGATCTAAAATCTCTAGCATGCTCCAGGCCCAGGGTCTGTCCTGATTCTAAAGCTTGATCCTGTGCCAAAATCGAATCTTGACCAGGCAGCAATCCATAATGTGGGCCCTGAAACAAGTAATGGATACCGTAAGTTCTTGATGAATACCAGGCAATAATCCATAAGTTGGAAAATCATTAGATTTTTACAAATACTGCAACTTGTTGGATACCGCAGCTTAAATTGAACACTTATTATAACCAGAACCAGTCATACAAGTAATGGATAAAGGAATTTTGCAGCGGACGAAATCATCACTTCCGACAACCAAAATGCATATCGAAATATAAATTCCCACGATCCATCATTAAAGAATTAACACAGAAAACTATCCAGCTCAAAAAAGTGTAAGCAGCTTTGCAATTAACATATAAAATCAATGAAACCGCACCGCTGAACACATCTGATGATGGCAGAAACCCTAATCTCGAACTTGCGCCAAAAATGAACCAACTCCTGAACCGAAATTTAACCTACAAAAAAAAAAAAAAAGATTAACGGAGGAAGAAAGTGATGAAAAATAAATAAACAAAAATATCATTGACATGTTGTAATTGAAGCGTATGAGAGAATAAATGAATCAGAATTTAAACAAGACTACAAGAGGGAGGGGAACTGGGATTTGGGAAGGGTGGAGAGCTGAGAAGCAGATTTTTTTAATTTTTTGGCGGGGATGAGAATTGAGAATATAAAATAATAACGTACGAATATTAGGATTATGAATTTTGATAAACTGATGATCAGTGGTAATATGGATGGAGAGGAGAGAAAAATGAAAATAGGTGGAGAAGTAAGGGCAAGGAAGGGGAAGAGCTTTCAATATTTTATTATTTTTTTAAGTTTGGAAGAAGGGCACGACCGCACGAGACGTGATATACCCGACTTCGCCTCTCTCTCGGATTTTCCAAGCTCAGACAACTTGCCCTGCTCTTTAGGGGTATTTATGTTAATCCACAACTTATTTTCCTATTTGTGCTTACTTGCCCTCTATTGCCCCTCCTACCTTAAGTCCTTCAAAACGCAGTCGTCAAATTTATCCAAGTCATTTTGTTTTTGCTCTTTTCTGATTTCTCCACCGGTATATATGATCATTAGATTGCAATTTTTCATACTGAGTTGTTCGAATCGTTTGGAGCTTTGGATATATAGAAGGCTATAGTTGTTGGATATGCGCAACAGAAAACATAAGAAGAAGAAGAAGAAGACAGAGATACTAATTATTCAAGGCATTAATTCTGTGTATGCTTTAGAATGAATAGGAGGCGAGTGATGCTGATTTCAACCCAGAATGAATAGGAGCAGTGGGTTCTCTCTGTTTCTCCAAGTGAATGATTTCAGTTTCAATAAACCTACCTGCACTATCATCTGTTCAGCAAGCAAAGATCGCACACATTCTGCCATCCTAAACAGAGCTATCCCTGCCTCGACAAAACACGCTTTTTCATTCCCTCATTCTGCCACGGGATTTCTCGGAAGAGTTTACAAACAAATGGAAGCCTCGGAATCTTTGCATGCATTGTTCTCTTCTCATCAAGATGGAACAACCCTTTCTAACCGTGTACATTCCAGCTTTGGTAGCAGTTCAGATACCACTCTTTGCAGGGATAAGCGACACAACCGACCATTGCTTCCGTTGACCACTTCTTTTGAGAGCAATGTCATTTGCTCTACATCCAGGTCTTCATTCAGTAATTCCATCCAAAAACTATCTTCCTCATTCAGCTCTGATTTCCTTACTAGTTCTATTACTTGCTCCAAGGTTGCCACATTCCTACCAGCACCACAGCCCATTGCAGTTGCGGCACCCACTGCATTTGCTATGGCCAGCGTATGGACCAATGGCATTTTATGTATATATCCAAATGCTATAGCTGCCACAAAACTATCTCCACACCCCACTGTGTCAATAACATTTACCTGTTCAAAGTAAGATATTAATTTAGCAGTAAGGTCAAGGTAATAGGTACCTAAAACTTTAGGAAGAAACAGTTTCTTCTGAAATCTAACTGCAAATCATGATAATGAAAACGCGAGATTTTCCTCTATTATTGCTTAAAGAAAGTATGATTACCATTTCTTGGGGGCAATGTCTATCCCTGCTATCTCATTTTTGCTATGCAATCAATTATTCGCACAACAATAGGTGAATTGATCTTCTTAAATAAAGAAAGTATCCTAATGTCGAGTCAGTTTAAAGGAAGTTCCACAGATAATTATACGAGGGACTGTATGACCTGGCTCGCAGGAGTATTCAAAATCAAAGACTGGTGGCAGGGACTATAGATTGATACCTTAAATGTGGGTGAACAAGATACTTGTGACATGGAAACCAAAAGGGAACCCTTCGAACCCATCTTAACAATAACCCACTTTACGCGAATCCCTTTCCGGAGTAACTCCTGTCCTGCCAATATTGGGTTTCCTATGCCCGTCAATGACTCAGCCTGCTACAGCATTGACTTGATTAATATGCATAATGAAAACGCGGAAGAAATTATTGCAGTTGGCAACACACAAAGAGGACAGGAAAAGAAGGAAACTATTGAAACATGTCCACGGTGAGCAACAAGTACTGAGAAATGTCAGCACAAGGTATTACCAATGAAGTTATGGAGAAAAACAAAATAAACATGAAGGGGAGAAGATTTATCAACTGGAATAAAAATAAATGAACAAGTGATTTAAAAAATTTTCCAGTGAAAATCAACTACAAAGCGTGCTTCTCCCCAGAATTTCCTAAGAACTAAGAACCCACGTCAACAACAGAAGAGCCTCCAGCCCAAAGAAAAAATTTATCTGAGGCCCCACGAGCTGGAAAATTAAATAGTAAACACAAATATCAAATAAAGGAGAAGCAACAGATTTCAAGGAAAAGATGTTGCAGGACATTTTGAGAGGTTACAACAACAACTAAGCCTTTATCCCCCTATGTAGGGTGGGCTCTATGGGTCATATTTCGCCATCATGTTTTATTTACATCCATGTTTTCATTTATATATAAGTAAAACGTATCTTTTGTCATCCTTCCTTTCCAATTCTATTTAACTCCTTCCCTTCCCCTTTTACATTGTGAGAGGTTAAAGGAAGGGGGGGGAGGAAAGAGTTCTACAAGCTATGAAAAATTTAACATGGATCTAAACATAAAAACAGGAAGCCAAAAATAAATAAATATAAAATAACCATTCTGCTCTGTACAGCTGGAAAAGAACACACAAAATTATAGGTGTCTATTAAGTAGACATACAGTTTAAAGAATAAATACTAGACAAACCTCCTCGGAAGTTAACAGAAGAACATCACTCATTCTTGAGAACTTGTCAAGTGCTCTTTGTTCATCAGGGGATCCTGAAAGAAGAGTTTTCCCCCTTGGTCCAGGGTCAAAAAAGACTGAGGTTCCAACTTCAACAGCATAATCCAAAGCAGATAAAAGCAGGCTGGGGCTAAACTCATCAAAGCCATAGCCATTGCAAAACAGGATCTTTGATTGCTTAATAGCCTTCTTCACTTCGGCTGATAGTTTTCTCATCCAACTAAAAGCAGGTTCCTTAGTGAAATCTGCTCGACTGAAAACAAATAAATTTGGACATAAATCATTCTTACCTTCACAACCACTAACAACAATATCTAGAAACGGAAAAAATAAAATGAATACAACATTTTTTTGCAACATCATAACCAAGAAAATGTTACACTACGCAATTTTACCTGCAAAAACCATGTCTTTGCAAAGGGTCCACTAACACCCAGCATAGAAGTGTTTCATAGGCAGTGCTTGAACTGCTAACTGCATCATTGTCTTCATTCATCCGAACTCTATCTATTCCTTCATCTCGAAGCACATCTAAGAGGAATTGCCCATAGATTTCATCACCAACGTGACCAATTGTAGCACAGCTAAGACCAAGTCTTGCTGCTGCTATTGCCATATTACAGTTGCCACCGGCTTCCCAATATCTCTATGAGAAGAGAGCACGAATATATATATAAAAACAAGAAAAGAAAATTCTTCACGGATATGAGTAAAACAAATACAAGTAGAAAGTCCACATGCATTGCAACAGATACGAAGAAGAGAAAAAGTGTCTTGCACCCAATTTTCCCATTCCTCGAAATACTATGTTTCCCAGCAGAAGTAATAAGTCACCGGAGTGTTCACTTTTCGCTTTTCCCTTATCCTCATTCTCATTCCGTCTCTTCTCTTTGTTTTAGAACAATTGACAAAGATTAATGATCACAGTCTCGTAGAGATAATAGCAAAAATATTGCATTTTGAACTACTAAAACGTCACAGCCAAACTATCGAATTCGATAAAGATTACATCTTGAACCGCTAAAACAACACAATCCTCAATCAAGATTCTGATCCCATTTGTTAAGGGAGTAAATTCACGATAATTTTTTTTTTTTTTCAAATTCCTAAAAGGAATCCTTAGGAAGAGTAATAAGATACGTTTTCCAGAGAGAGGGAAAGAAAAAGCACCTGATTAGGAGGAGACTTTGATAGCTCATCCAAGTAAGCTTTACGCTGATCAACCGGCTTTGGGGGCAATTTAGGAACATTGAGTACGATGTCAACGCAGAGGTTTCCCAGTGTTGCGACGTCAATGTCCTTAACCAGTCCGGCGTTTCTCAGTTTCTCATCGTGGTCGACGGAGGAGGCATTGCAAAAGCTGAGGGAGTAAAGGGCCCGCTTGGGAATAGGGATTTCAATACCCTTGCAATTAAGAATCGAACAATATTGATGATGGGTCTTTCTTGCGGTGCGGGGGAAAGTAAAAACCGAGCGAATGAAATGTCTGAAGCTAGGATTATGGAGGGTCGTGTGTGGATAAGCATATGAATATGAGAACACGCCATTTTGAGGAGTTGGGGTTGGAGAGGATTTCAAAGATGTGGCGGCGTAGTGATGAAGAAGATGCATTCAGAATTAAATTCTCTACCAGTACTGTTATTGAAATAGAGACAGAGAGAATGGAATGGAAGTATGAAAGTATGAAAGTATGAAAGAGTGGGAAGTTAGGGTGGAAAGAGGGAACACTCTTCTGATCTTCTCCTGTGTTTACTGGTACAGTTCCCTGTTGTCACTAAGCCATTGTGATTTTCCTTTTCTTTTCCTTTTTCATTGGATTTGGAGAGAACAAGAAATTGGACGGAAGGCTTGGCTTGGCTTGGCTAAAACGCCCTCAACAAGATTTTGTCAGTTTTATTATGTGTTATACGTTGTTTTTTTACAATATTTTGTCTGTCTTATTATGTATTAATTTAAATTACTTTTTAGGTTCACTAATCTCTTGGTTATGTGCAAGATTGTAGGTTCACTAATCTATTCATTATGATCTTGTAAAGTAATTTTAATAATATTTATGCATTTAGTGCCTATTTTTAATAAAACTACATAATTTTGAACGTTAAATACAATAAAACATGATAAATATTGGATATAGGATTTCTTCGGTCAAGTTGACAATTTGATCAACTATTTTAGATTATACTATTCCTCACCTCACCTGATTAGTCTTGTTAGGATTCATTAGAATCTTCCACAATCCACCAATTGTTAGGATTCTTTATCAATGGTAGAACTATGATTTTTATGGTGCGTCTTTTTACCAAAAGTTTCTGACTTGATCAAAAGTATTTTTAATTATTTTGGGTTTAAACCTTTAGATTGTATTTGTTTATTTATATATATTTTTTGGATGGATCAAATGATGTTCAACTCTTTCCCAAGAATGCTTTAGAGTTTCAAGTTGCACCGAATTTTCTCACAAAAGTGGACAAATGATAACCACAGAGCATGGCCTATTGGCCTCCCTTTCTACTAAATGGGGTATGTGAATAGTGAATATATACTTGGAATAGTTATCCAACCAACCGGCACTTTAGGACTTTAGTCTCCATCTTTCGTTGTTTTATCATTAAAAGAAAGAACAATTGGGAGTGCTAAAATGACTGATCGGCTCAAATGGTGTAACCCCATGGATCCAAAGCTAGTTCATGCAAAAAGATTCCCAATATAAAATTGTATTCTTTTGTCTAACTGCAAACTCATAATACATTCTACATTTCGCTGGACATTTAACTACATTCTCTACAGTGTTATCTCTGGTCTGAAGTTCTGCTCCTTGGCCAACTCATCAAGTCTGTTTACAACCTTCTCGGCAACATTACCATACGCCTTAGAGACTTGAGAATCAGGCTGCGATATTACAATGGGAACCCCTTCATCGGAACCGCTTCTGATGCCAACTTCCAATGGTATCTAAAACCGCGAAATGCAAGCAATAAGAAAAGGTAATACTGCAAAATATTTCTAACAGCTTACTGAAGAAATTCTCGTGATAAATCTGCAGCTATCCATATAAGGAGAAAAGAAAAACCCACCGGGTACTCTAAATAATCAAGGAGGGCTTGCTCTTGCAGTTCCGTCTAAAATTTTAAATTTTCTTTAACGTATTGACATTAGGAAGTTCTTTATTTCTGCACTAGCATTCAGGATAGGGAAAATTAACCATAATGAAAATATTCAGAAATACATATCAATACAACCTACACTTTCCAATCCACCTAATGTGGATACTATACCAAAGTTATCTTTTAGTTCAAACATTGAATGGAAAAGAAAATTGCTGCTAAGCAGTGTAATCTGAAAAATTTTGTCAAATGCTCTAACTAGTAATTCACAAAGATCAAATCAAACATACCTCACCCAGGAACTGCATACCCATTTCCTCCGCTGTCTTTTTGGCCCCTCCTTTACCAAAAATATACCAGGACTCTGTGCAGTTAGGACATTTAAAGTAGCTCATATTCTCCAAGACTCCAAGAATCTGTGAGATAGCAACAATTTGGTAAGGAGGTAGAAGCTTTTCACTGCAAATATTAACACTCTATCTATCTTATATCTCTCATCAGGCCGTGCTTTAAGGTGAAAACCAAAACTCTACAACAACTAAGGGCAACTTGGCCATGAAATTAACATGCATACATTTGCAGGTAAAAAGAAGGAAAGCAAACTTATGTTAGAGTATGATCAAGATAGATCATACAGGGACATTGACTTGAGAGAACATCTTAACACCTCTTCTTGCATCCATTAGTGCAACATCTTGAGGGGTTGAAACAATCACTGCTCCTGCAAACAGAATGAAGCACTCATACTATGTCCAACAATGATAGAGACTAACATTTCATGAAAACAAAAAGGCAAACAAAATCCAGTGCAGATTTAGCATAAAATTAACTTGTAAAAACACTACAACTGCCTAGAATCCATACTCTGAAGAACAGACTACGATCTATGATGACATACAATCCATGAGGAAAAGCTAACCTAAAAGAGGGATGCTGAAATAGCATGATTATGGTTTTCAGTACTATAATTCCCAGGATATTCATCAAGTGTCTCTGTTCAATTTAACAGGGAAGGGAAAAGTAATGCAGAAAAGCTAACTTCCAACAAGTACAATACAATTTTAGAATAATAAGTATTCGCAAGTTGAATTTGCTTCATTGATACAATGCAGTACGAATTCTATGGTGAAATAATATGTAGACAAAGGTTCATTTGTAGTTATTTTACAATCAAGAATTTGAAGCATCAGCTCTATTCAAGCACAATCTGCAACAGGTTTCATTACCCATTGGATATACTAGAATCTCTAAATGTTCCCAAATAGCACGCATATCTAAACAGCTTCTGACGAAATTTTTACATACCAGATAGTTGAAGCCTCTGGGAAATAGATATCTGAGCATCACCAGTGCCAGGGGGCATATCAACTACCAGAACATCCAAGGTTCCCCAATTTACTCCCCTTGTCATCTGTTCAAGAGCTTTCATGACCTGAAAGAAAGAAAAGAAATTATGAAACTGATGATTATAACAAGATTCTCGAAGCCTATTTATTACCACCCTCATATCCACATCAACAAAGAACCAATTGCTAATCGACCTCTGCCAAATATTGCAATTTGGAGGAAGAAAAGTAAACAGGCTACAAAGGCTACAAGTAATTTAATAAGAAAAACAGAACATAACAAGTAAATAAGTAAAGCACGCGAGGAAGCAGAAAAAGTGCAAGCAACAATTCAGAAATCAACTACAAAAAGGAAAAGAAAGATAACAGAAACAAATCAGAAAGACCAAGAATAATGCCCTGCAAGGACATACCATAGGACCCCTCCAAACAATTGCTGCACCTTCTTCTACCAGAGATCCCATTGACATACATCTCACTCCATAATTCTCAATCGGAATCATTTTCTTTTCTGTTAAAAAAGCAAACAAAAACAAAACTTCTAAACATTACTAGAAAGTGGTGGAACAAAATAAAAAAGCAGCCCAAAGGAACTTATCTACAAAGTATCTAAACCTGTGAGATAATTGAACTCATGGAAACTGACTGTAATACAGTATTTCCAGCACTTAAAGAGTTACAGACATTTTTTCCATATTTCAGTGAGTTCGAAGCAACACCTGTACTAACTTGCGGCTTTCCCTCTAGTTTCATCATAAGTGGAATTGACGGTCCATATACATCAGCATCGAGCAACCCAACTTTAAGTTGACATTTCTTGACAAGTGAAACAGCCAAATTGACTGCAAGCACAGCAATTATAAGCATCTTAAAGGAGATCACATTGATAGGAAATGACAGACGCCAAGAATCATCCCTTTTATTAAAATCTTTCCATGGCTTAACTAGTCAGGGTTAGATTGAAATAGCCACATGGTGAAGTCCTAAAAAATGCATCCATATCACTACTACCAATTACGCTAAACTTGTATTTTCAATATAGAAGGCATCCCAATTTGCATTTCATGTAACACTCTTTCTGGAAGATAGTGGGATTAGAAAAAAAGACATTCTTTTACAAAGTTCCCGCATTTCTTGAAATACCATTAATAGCAACCAACAACGTTTGTAAAACTCAGTTGAGTCAGTTCATTTTCTATACTCCTGGAAAAAAAGCTAAGATACAATATCATAAATTTTGTCGAAGAAAACTACACTTAAAATTAAAAAAATAAAAAAAAAATCATTTAACAATACCAGCAGTAGTAGACTTGCCAACACCACCTTTGCCAGAAGCAACGGCTATGATATCTTTAACTCCGCTAATCTTGAGGTCTTTGGAATGGGCGACAGAGAAATCCCTCACGCCTCTTTGCTTCAACTATAGTGAATTCATTGACACAGAAACAGTCAAAATGAATTACTCAAAAAAGGGATCAACATTCAACACCCAAGGACGAAAGATTTACTTACAATTAAACATCTCCTTAAACCCTTCATCAAGAAACGTTTTCATCCAAAGAGGAAATCAATCCAAAGGAATGACAAGTCTCAGAGTTGACAGTGCGTTGGCTACTGCTGCGATGGCAGAGTGCAGTAATGTAGCTTTTGAGTACTCCACGACAGGATTGGGCTGCTGCTAAACGAGTACAAGAAGAAGTAGGAGGCCCTTTTGTTTAGTCCACTCTACTTGTGGCCCTATTTGGTTCATTTTAAGTTGTTTTCTTTTGGGAATAAATGCCACTTAATTTGCCTGTTTTTTTCTCAAAAAATGTGTAAATTTCGTACACCCAAACCGGGGCACGCTAGCCCTGCCTTGGGGCTGCACGTGACAAATTTGCCTGTTTTTTCGGTTTTATGAATAGTGTGATCCAACAATGTTTAAGGAGAACATTATTGTAGTTATATCATCATGGTCTCTAGAGTCTAGTAGGTGGCCCTGCCCTTCTTTGAATACGTTTAATATGGAGTGGTTTTCCTGGTGGAAATGGGGAACTTTAATGGTCTTTCTTTGGGTATTAACATTTAATAAAAAGGATGTGTTCAATTTTCTTTGGGTATATGGACCTTTTCCTTAGCCTCCTTTTGACCTCAAAAATATATAGTAATTATAATTTTTAAAATGAAAAATAATAGTTTACTAATTTTGTGGGTTCTTCCCTCCACATCCTACGTTCAATCCAATGTTATGATCTTATCTTACATGGGACTTGGATCCGATGAAAGTATGGAATTTCATTGTAGGATTTTATAAGATTTTGTATTTTTCTTCCTTGTTAGTTCAAGATGATATTTTTGACAAAGGTTCGTATAAATTGATATTAAAATCTTTCACTATTTTTCTTGAACTGCAATTCTAACTTGCGCTCGCTCAAAATTAGAGGTGACACTCTAATTCAATGTTCACCTAAAATTAGAAAGTCAGCTTATGTTAGTAAGAGATTCTGAACTTGGTGGATGGCAATTGGATCATACATTGAAAGGATGAATTTTAATATAGGGTTTATATAATTTTGAATTTAGGACTTGAATTCCACATTCAAAGTATGAAATTTTGTTTATATGATTTTGAGCTTTTCAAATCATATATTCGACCGGAAAAAATTGAAAATGTGAGAAAGTAAAACGTAATAAAAAAAAAATGAAAATGTCACATACGATAGAGGATGAGCATGATTAGTATCAGAAAGAAGCATTACCAACCTATGGAGTGTGCATTATTTGATAAGGAATTTTATTTATATCATCAAACATTAAATTAATTGACATTAAAAACACTGAAATAGTTTCTTTTTTATCCAACTAAAAGCAAAAATTATTTCATCAACTTTATAACAAATGCATTCAAATCTTTTAACATTGTTTATTTATTTTCACCTACCACTTGGTAGAAGCATACTTTTATAACAATTCATCAATAAACAATATATGTAGTGTTGAATATGGTTGAAGGCCTAGTGTACATATAAATGCAACATAAATCCCTCTATTCAAATTCTAGTGAGTAGGACATACCAATCTTCATGCATATATCTTCCACATTTTGTTTGTCCTTTTCTTTTTCATTTGCCATTTTGGTATATCTTATCCAAAAAAATAATAATAATAAATTTAATTAAATAGGAAAAGAAAAAGTCAAGCATATTATACTATTAATTAATTACATCATTAGAAAGAGAAACAATGGTCGTGGTTTGGATAAAAATCATTATTATCATTATTATTCTTTACCAAGCGGGAGACCAAATCTACTCTGTCTTATTTTGTCTCATATTTAAACGATATAATTTTTATAAATATTATTAAAAATATTTTAAAATTATTAAATTCTAACAAGATATTATTGAATCATATAATTTAATTTTAATTTAAATCATGATAAAATAGATGACATTGAATAGAGAATCTCATTTAACGGCAGAATATTAAGGTGTTACCGTCAACCTCAAAATAGTATTAATATAAAAAGAAAAAAAACAAAGGTGCACCTGCACGTACAGAATTGTATAGTATGGTTTTAGAAGACAAAGTAGGAATCTGAAAAATTCAGTTGGTTTCAACGGTCCAGAGTCCAGTCATTTTCCTTCCCTGGAATAGGGACCTCTGTGTAATTGTTGACGGTTCGCTCATTTCACCTTTTTTATTTTTTTAATTTAATTTTCCTTCATCATCATCATGATGACTGATTATGATCATAATCTCATCACCATCGTATCCTCTTCTTCTCTTCCTCATTCATCAAAGTCGCTGCAGCTGCATTCCCAGGTTTACAAATTTCCCTTCTTTTATTTTTCACTTTATTTGATCTTACCTCAATTCATTGCTTGTCACATTGCAAAATCTTTCTTTATTCGTTCTTTTTTTTTTCTTTGCAAATGGAAATTCGACCAAAATCATCTCCGTCTTCATCCCTTTAAAGCATTTTGATTGAATGGACCAATGTACGTTTGTTTGGTTTCAAACATTTGCAATTTTATTTTCATATTTGATTCCTCAGCGTACTTCCAATCATCAAATTTAGGGTTTGGCTTTTCAATTTTTGTCATTTACTTTATTAAATCCCATGTGTTTGTCTGCACATGTCTGTGTTTTTTCGTTTTCTTTTGTCTTTTTTTGTAAGTATCTGTATATGTATCTTAATGTAATACATTGGTGAAATTGACTATTGGGTTCATAATGTTTTCTCCAGATACTGATCTTGAGTTTACGCTTCTCTAGTCTATGAAAATTTAGACAGAATGGAGCCCTGAGTGTGATATTGTTGGACCATTATTATTGCTTTTATTTTCTCCAGTGTGTCATCTCTCGAGGGATTGATCGCTGTTGTATGGAAAGATATGATCTTCTCGATTTCTTTAGCAATTTTGAGCTGTACTTGATGATTTGATCAAGTTGGGAGCTTCATGTAACATCGGGATTTGATCTCGTGGGAATGGCTGCTAAAAGGATTTCATCTGTCAAACTGAGAAATCCATGGGCATTTATGACTGTCTTGTCTTCGGCAGCTTGTGAATGGTTCCTGATATTTATGCTGTTCGTTGATGCTGTTTTGTCATATTTACTCACGAAATTTGCCCATTTTTGTGATCTGCAAACTCCGTGCCCATTGTGCTCGAGGATTGAGCATGTGTTTGGAAAAAATAGACATGGTTACTATTGGAGTTTACTATGTTACAATCACAGAGAAGAGATTTCATCTTCAGTATATTGTCATATACATAGTAAACTTGCTGATGTCCATGCTATGTGTCAAGACTGTCTCTTGTCATTTGCTAGGAGGAGTAAGTCCAAATCAGAGTCATGCCGGTTGTTGCTTGCCAAAATGGGGATGGATATTGACGAATCTGGTTTGAAAACCTTAATGAATAAGCGTTTTATAGCAGATTCTTCGGGTCCGAGAAACTGCTCTTGTTGCAACAGGCTATTAAAAGCCAAATCAAAAGCTCAAAGGTTGCTGCAAGGGACACCAATAGGGTATGGGGCTTCTAAAGCCAATGTCAAACCTCCATTACCTCGTCTGCCCGGCCGTAGTCGTTTTAGCCATCGTGATAGCCTGAAGAGAATAAGGGATAAGCTTTCGCGGCCAACGGCCCCTCCTCTTGGTGGGAATACTGGTGTTGATCCTTTGTCTCATGTGGGTTACACGGAACTGAAGATATCTTCTGATACAGAGTCTGAGTTCCCATTTTCTGATGACGATGATGGGCCATCTTCTGTTCATGGAAATGATATTAGGACAGAGCCTGAGATCCAACGGGATTTACAAAATCTGCCTAAAGTATCACTGGCTGATAATTCAAGTCCAGGAAACCAAAATCATCAAACTTTTGAACCCTTGCCTTCATTTCTTGATCAACATGTGCAGCCTGAATTAACTGAGGCCAACAATGTCAGTTATTTGGAATCAGGTGCTTTTGAAAAGCATGGTTTTCAAGAACTTAACTGGCCACAATACAATCAAAAGTCTAGTACTTCCGGGTTGCCAGAGCTTGTTTCATTGGATGAGTTACACTTAGCAGAACATCCAAAACTCAGTGCTTCTTTCCCACAACCATCCGACCTCGCTGTGAAAATTTCAAAGAAATGTAAGTGGATGCTTTCTCTCTCTCTCTCTCTCTCACTGTACACCTGCATGTTGATCTGTGAACTCATTAGGTTTAGAAATCACTCTACTCAGTTCAGAGTTCGTCGCATTAGACTTATCTCTAATCTGGTTAATGACCTTACACAACAGCAGATGTAACTGGAACCAATGAGAATGGAAGCATATCAGTTGCCGATGCCTCTAATCCTTCAATGTCCAACAACATGAGCTCAACTGTCACATTCACTTCCACTAATGAAGAAAGAAGGGAATCTGGTATGCTTGCAGAGCCACTTAGAACCAATGATTCCTGGAGAACTGAAGAAGCTATGGAGTCACCTCCACAAATATCTTCATCTGATATGAATCTCTCACCAAAAGGCACAAGCCCCAGAGTTCCTGGCAATGATGATGAACTCCAAACGAGTGGCGCTTCAGGCGCTGATGCAGTAGATATGATTCAAATGGCGGCCGCACTGGAAAGACATGATTCTGGTCATGAATCTGTGGATGGAATTACTGTGAAAGAAATTGAGGGTGAAACAATTCTTGATCGGCTTAGACGGCAAGTTGAGTATGACAAGAGATGCATGAAAGCTTTATTTAAAGAATTAGAGGAAGAAAGAGGTGCTGCTGCAATTGCTGCAAATCAGGCAATGGCTATGATTACAAGATTGCAAGAGGAGAAGGCAGCACTTCATATGGAAGCCTTGCAGTACTTGAGAATGATGGAGGAGCAGGCAGAGTATGATATGGAGGCACTAGAAAAAGCTAATGATCTTCTTTCTGACAGAGAAAAAGAGGTGCAAGATTTGGAAGCTGAGTTGGAGATCTATAGGAATAACATCTTAGATAAACCATTGGTAGATGATCCGCATAATGGAACCTGCAGCGAAAAAGTAGAAAGCAAGATGGCCAACAACTGTCTTACAGCTCATTTTCAAAATGATCCCACTGCCACTGATGATTCAAAATCTACCGACATACTGAAAGACAGCCATTTACTTGAAAGATTAAGTAGCCCAGAGCTAGATTTTGAGGGTGAAAAACTTTATATTTCACGATGTTTGGAAAAGCTGGAGAAGAAGTTTCATAAAATTTCGAGGAATGAGTTAGTTTTGAACTTGGCAATTGGTGAATATGCAGAAAAGGTAGTCAAGGAAGTTGATGATGGGGAGGAGTTAGGTGATGATATTCAGACTCAAATAACCCATCATAATAGAGGAAATGGTTTGTCATTGCAAAAAGATTTTTGTGCATCAAATGGAAACCCCAGTAAAGAAATGTCTGCTGATTTAGTTGATGAAAATCATCTTGTTTATGATGAAAGTGAACATCTAGATGTTGTCCAGGATAGATTATTTGCTGATGGTGGTGAAATTAAGTTAGATAGCTTTAAAGGTGATATAACTGACCTTAAACTCAGGCTGGAAGCACTTGAGACTGACCGTGATATCCTCAAGCATGCTTTGAACTCACTTCACAGTGGGAATGATGGATTGCAGTTCATTCAGGAGATAGCTCATCAACTACAAGAACTACGGAAAATTGAATTCAAGGACAGTTGTCTATCCACACCTTGAGGTTGCTGTTCAACAATTTCAAAGTAAGTATTTCATGAGAGTTACAATGGTATGGATATTTTCAGTTGTACGTTATTTTAAAGTTGTAGAAAGTATTTTTTATTAATTAAGGCATTTGTTTGGCTAATTGTTGATTTTCCTGCATCTACGTAAGTGCTAATATGCTCCTTTTATAAGAAATGTCAGTGAAAACCTTTTGATTTCATACGCACCATTACACTAATCAACACTTGCCTGCCATAAATTCTCTTTTAACTCCCAATTCCACATGCAGTTGCCCTACATGCCCAGCTGAAGAATATGTCTTGTGGACATATAATGAGTTTCTCTACATCCATGATTTAGGCTAGTTTCTATGTTTCATAGAATGTTTTAAGTGGATCGCGGACATATTTGCTCTTCCCAGATAGCACATGCTCGTTTACTCTAAGAATTGAGATAACCATAACAATAATCATATATCATTTACTCTAGGCATATATTAAATTTCCTACAGTTTCTTCTTGTTTCCAAAATTGATTCTTCAACAATCTAATTCTTCCATACACTTGTAGAATAGCAGGAGGCTGAACAGAGAAACATCACACGCATTATATAGCTCAATTGTGCAATCGGTTAGATCCTGGTTGTTAAGCCAACAAGATCACAAGATTTGTTCAAACATGTCAGCTAAATTTTCACAGTGAACAAGGGTTTAGTCAGTATCAAAGAATGAAGTATTGGTAGGTTGAGGTACATTTTACCCTTTTGCAAATTATATTTTGTTTCTGTTTTTACCGAGTTTGGGTGAAGTTAAGTTTTGATTTTCCTCATCAAGGTGATTTGGAGTTGTAGGTTGGCAAAGGTTTAACCAAACTTGGTTGATTTTAAATTTTTCAGACAATTTTGTTGAAAGACCCTATAAAAAGAATTTGGAAAAGTGATCTTTATGTTATATTAGCTATATGTGACACTGGTTCTAAAAGGGTTGCCACTGTAATCTGTAAATGCGAACAATCCATAGAGAAGCTTCCAGTTATTGTATAGAAGTGTTGGTGCTGGCTGAATGCTGAAATGCAAAAGGTTGAAGAAGTTTCTGAGTTCTTGGCAACTCAAAATTGCTCCTTTACTTTACATATCTATGTGCTGTGATGTATCTCGTGTTAACAATCATTTTCTTAGGCATGACATTGCGACGTGTATCCCTCCTCTCAAGTCTCAAGTGTTTTGTTTTCAGCGTCTTGTTTTAACGACAAATTACGACTAGTTTTAGTAGTGGTAGTAATCTTTGGCCAATATTTAACTATTAAATATTAATCTGCAAAACACTAAAAATGCAAGGGCGCAATTGATGACGATTGGAGCAAAGTTTAATTGGCCACCAGTCAATGTCTGTTTGTTCGCAGTGTGCGCAAGTTTGGTTGACCATTCACAACTTTCCTTTAATTTCAATTGGACTCAATGACTCATGGATGGAGGTGTGAAATCGATTAACTTTTTTATTTTTTGGCCATCAAAATTAAAATGTTGCTGACGACCACACTTGCGTAAAAAGAGAAGATCAAATTTAAATGTTGTTGGATTGTTGAGTCATCTTCACTTTACTTGTTCTGTAAGGCTTCCATATTCATGAATCATGATTATGAGAAAAAAAATTACAAACAACATAAATAAGCAAAGTTTTTAACCTACAAATAATGCTCAGTGGATTATCATTGGACCGTAAATTATTAATTTGTTTTTTTTTTTTAAATTGTTATAAGAACTAGTAAAAAGATTATTTTTAAGCGTATATATATATATATATATATATTTTATTTGGCTAACCTCTTTTTGAGGTGGGGCGCCACTCCCAATATATTAATTAACTCTTTGAGTGATGGGCATACCCTAAAATCACTCTTACAAAATATGAGATCCTTAAGAACAAAATCCCATTTACATGCCCAAGGCCTAATGGGAGATTGTGCTTAAGGCCAACAAAATATTAAATGTGGAGTACTACTCCATTTACAATTAGAGCACATAATAATAAACTTGGAGTACTACTCCATTTACAATTGTAGCACATAATAATAAACTTGGAGTACTACTCCATTTACACTTATAATCTAAGCAACTTAAAGTAATGTGGATATAACCCATTTTTATTGACACACTTATTACGTATTAGTTACAGCATGCAGCAAAATGATGCCTATGTGCTCATGCATGCTTAGGCAAAAAATCACCAGAGGTGAGGTAAATAATGGGGGATTAATTTGGTAGGGGCAAGACAATCAATTAGTGCTCGCGAATTCATCCTTTATAGCTATTAAAGCCCTGCCCTAACTTCAGCAGGCAGGGTAGAGAATTCGAAATTGGATAGGCAAAATCGTCCTAACATCAGCAGACGATGGCCTTGTACTACCTTATTTGAAATCTCTGGAAGTGTGGGAGCTCCAATTTATCCTCTGAATCTGTTCCTTTAGCTGGAGCGTATAGTTAGTTACCCTATGTAAGAATTTTTCAAAAAAAAATAATTAGCTTATATAGTTTAAGAAAATAACACACAAAAGAAAATGTCAAAAAAAAAAACTAGCCTTTCTATTGGTAATGTATCATTTTTGTATATTACTTTATAAAATTTTGACAATTATGACAACATGTATAATTATTTAATAGGGTTTTAATTTTATTTAAAAGAACACGTGTCATATTTATAAAGATTGATATACGAATGATCCACAACCACAAGTCATTTCTTCTTTCTTAAGGCCGAACGCGGAATCAGTTTTTCTTAAAATCCAACGAGATGGATCGGTTTCGGGTGTAACATCATACAGTTGCGTGGTATCCTAGTTTTACTACAGGCGTCAAATTTGTCTGCAAAAGTTAACGTGCGGATACATTATCTAGATATTTTGAATAGGAAAATCCCAAAATTACTTTCTGGGCTGCATATAAATGATTAACATTTTTAATTTAAAGGGTATACCGTATTTGAGCAATATTAGTTCTAAAAAAATAATTTTCTGAATTTGTTATTGCATAATAAATTATTAACATTTTCAATGCAAAGTTTATACGACCAATAGTTTGGATTACATAATAAGAATACGATTGTTCACGTCTTCGATATAATATTTTGTTTTGGTCAAAAGTAGATTATCGCGGTCTTTGGATATAATATACTTAAATTTATTTTATTAATTAATAAATGAAATGCATAAATAATAATAATAATAATAAAACTTCACTGTTTATAAAATTATCGAATCTTTGAAAAAAACACGTAATCCTCGTTTCCATTTCTCCTTATAAATATAGAAGTGCAGTGATCCCAAGTTCAATCCCACTTATCACGTTGATTTTCCACCAAATCAAACACTTTCAACTCAAACCTCAGAATATTCAATCATCATAACTCAGCAGCGATCAATACTCAATAGCAATGTTAAACTTTGATCTTTCGATGTCGCTTCTCTTCTGCCTAATTCCTCTGCTCTTCTTATTCTTCAAAACCACTCTGAAGATCTTCTTTATTAATATTGCCTCAAAATCCAGTAAAAACTTCCCAAGATCGTACCCGTTGATCGGTTCATACCTTTCAATCTTGGCAAACAAGGACCGACGCATTCAGTGGACTTCTGACATCGTCACAAGTTCCCCCAATTTAACTTTCACTCTTAACCGCCCTCTCGGCCACCGCGTAGTCTTTACTGCAAATCCCACCACAGTACAGCACATTCTTAAATCTCATTTCCATATCTACGAAAAGGGCGACTTTTCCCGAACATCTCTCTCAGACTTTCTTGGGCACGGCATTTTCAATGCGGACGGTAGTAACTGGAAGTTTCAACGACAAGTCTCTAGTCACGAATTCAACACAAAGTCGCTCAGAAAATTCGTAGAGACCGTGGTTGACACTGAACTATCTGAACGTCTCGTTCCAATTCTATCCTCTGCTGCAGCTAATAACACGATTCTTGATTTCCAAGACATACTTCAAAGGTTCGCTTTTGACAACATTTGCAAAATTGCATTTGGGTATGATCCTGAATATCTGTTGCCGTCTCTCCCAGAGGCCAAATTTGCGGTTGCGTTTGAAGACGCCACACGGTTTAGTAGTGAAAGATTCAATGCCCCTGTTGCTCTCGTTTGGAAAATCAAACGGGCACTCAACATTGGATCGGAGAGGAAATTGAAGGAAGCAGTGGATCAAGTTCGTGAATTTGCTAAAGAAATCATCACAGAAAAGAAGCGAGAGCTCAGTGAAAAATCATCAATTGAATCGGTTGATCTTTTGTCAAGATTCTTGAGCTCTGGTCACTCTGACGAAAATTTTGTTACCGATATTGTCATAAGCTTTATCTTAGCGGGTCGTGACACGACTTCTGCAGCATTAACGTGGTTTTTCTGGTTGATCTCTGGCAACCCGGAGGTTGTAAAGAAAATTCTTAGAGAAATTGAAGAGAAATCTGAATCTCCCGTGTATGATGAAGTGAAGAACATGATTTACACTCATGCTTCCCTTTGCGAAAGCATGAGATTGTATCCACCAGTCCCTACGGATGGAAAAGAAGCTGTCAGTGATGATGTATTGCCAGATGGGACGGTGGTGAGGAAGGGTACAAGGGTGAGTTATCATCCCTACGCAATGGGGAGAGTGGAGAGCTTGTGGGGATCGGATTGGGCGGAGTTCCATCCCGAGAGGTGGTTAGAGAAGGATACATTGTCAGGGAATTGGAACTTTGTGGCTAAGGATTCATACACGTACCCAGTTTTTCAGGCAGGGCCAAGAATTTGTCTGGGGAAGGAGATGGCTTTCTTGCAAATGAAGAGGGTTGTTGCAGGTGTCTTGCGGCGGTTCAAGGTGGTGCCTGCAATGGAGGAAGGAGCTGAACCTGTTTTCATGGCTTACTTGACGTCCAAGATGAAGGGAGGTTTCCCAGTGAGAATTATAGAGAGGGTCGATGACTGTTAAATTTGCATGCAGAAATACTGTGCTTATCTGAAGAATTATATTGGTCTTTTTTAATGAATTTGGTTTTAGGGCCTCCCTCATGTGAATGAATGCGTACGTTTTCTTTTTGAATTCATTTTCGTTTTTGCACTTTTTCTTCTCTGCGGTGATTGATTTGTGTAATTTTTTTGATTGCCAGCATTTAGACTCATTTGGGATGTAAAGAAAATGAAAACAGATAAAATATTTGGAGAAAAAAATTTAAAAGTTTCTTCTTGAGTCAGCGAGAAAACACAATGGATATTCTTTATCACTTTTGCCTATTATTTTATAAAATTTTTACACAGTGTATTTAACACTTGTCTTTTAGGAATTACTAACCTCTCAATATGATTTTAATATTATCTAAAAATATACATGTAGCACAAAATAATACACTAAATAATATAAAATATCAAAAGCCCCAAATAAAAGAATTAAATTTAGCAAAAAATGTTCCCCCTCAATCGGAGTCAATTCTTAAAGTAAGATTCTTTTCAAAAAGAGTTCTAAGAATGGGATTGTTTTTATTCATGTTTCTAAACATATGAAGTTGCATTTTGTAATATTTATAAATTAACCCCAGAACTTTGATAAGTTCATAAAAAGACTATATAGTTCTAATAAATATAATTTCGCACCGATCTTCTCAAGCCTAAGTATAACCTTAGTTTAAACCCGTCAACACTTGGTATCAGAGCCATTTGCTCATAAAAAATATATAATTTCCTAAATGGAAAAGGAATATAAACTAATTTTCTTCTACGAAGAAGATAATAAGCATAACTTTATGTTTAAAAAACAAAACACAGAGTTATATGTAACCATAAATACTCCAATTATTACTGGAATATTAAGAGAATTAATGAACATGAACATAATAGAAGATCTTAGAAAGATCATTTATGAAAAATTATTAAAAAATTTTGATAATAAAAATTCTGAAATAAATACATTAGAATTAGAAGAGAAGAATAATTCTGAAAAAGAATATGAACGGAATTCTGAAGATTGGCCCTGGCCAGATACTGATTAATAACATAAAATGTATAGAAGAACTGCTTCAAAAGTTTTTGAATCTACTAAAAAATGCTATGTTTGCATAGATCTTATAGAAAGAATACAAGACTGTAATAAAGAATTAAAAATAAAAAAAGAAAGATTTCAAGAAAATTTTATAGCAGGAGTAAAACCAGAAGCCTTAGAAAGACAAGGAATTGTTATAAAAGAATTAGAATCTGAAATTCTATATATGAAAGAAAAAGTAGACTTTCATGGAACTCATGGATAAAATGAGTAAAATCGAATCCATAGAATTAATGCTTCTTAAACAAGAAGAAAATATAGAAACATTAATCCAGTTAGTCAAAGGACTAGAAGTCAGGATTAATACAATAGAAATTATGGTTAAATCCGTAGAAGACCAAATACCTAATAAAGTAAAAGATAGTAAAAAATTCCAAGAAAACCAACGAAAGGTCTTTGAAGAATTTTGGATGAAAAAGGCTCCTACAGGATATAGACCATATGAAAAATGAAGTCTAGATGAAAGATTTCATTTAAAAGAAATAAAAAGAATTAAACAAGAAAAAATGAAACAAAAGGTTTCTAATGAAGATATCAATCTAAGTTCAGAAGAAGAAATAGAATCAAAAGAGTAAATGGATAAAGAAATAGAAGAATTAATATATTCTTTAGAAGATTTAGTAATAGAAGAACCTGTAAAGGTAAAAATGAATAAAGATACATCTGTAAAATTAGAAACAGATAAAGCAAGTACTTCTTCAGTACCGATAAATCAAGGAAGAACCCGTAGAGCTCAACCTGAAAAGGCAGCTATAGAATATACTTATTCACCTAGTGGAAAGTATATACCTAATAGACATTTGCCAGCAATAACAAGTTCTGGATTTAGATTTTTAAACCTTAACTGCAAGGTAGATGCGTCAAAAGCTTTACAACAATGGGGACAAGATATAGGTCTCTATTTTTTGACAGATAAAACATCCAACTTTTCGTCAGAAGAAAAATATCAAATATGCCTAGCAGCCTTAGATGGAAATGTTAAAAATTGGTATCAAGGAATAACAGATTCAACAAGAAATACAATAAGAGTCAATGTAGTCAGAAATATGGAAAAATCTTTAACTGATAGAATTAGCACATTTGCTAACTATATAGCAGATGAATTTATGGGATATGATTGGAATACAAGAACAGATTCTTCCAGAATAGCTGAAAAACAAGAAGCTTTAAAGAAGCTTAGTCAATTACAAATTTGTAATATGTGTGATATTAATTCGTATATGTGCGAATTTGAAGAATATTATTATCAATACTTTGATAGTAATGAAGATATGTCAAAAATAGCTGATATGCTATATCAAAAACTACCAGGTATATGGAGTTCATATTTTTTGACTCAATTTTCAAAAAATCATGAAATAGAAGGATATTCAAATACTCTAGGAGCAAGAATAGTTTTCTTAAAAGAAAAATTATCTGATTTTTGTGCACAACAAAGAATACTTTCAAAAGTAAAAAGAGTTAATGAAACTATATGTTGCAAAGAAATAGAAGAAGTAGGCAATTGGGGATGTCATAAATCTACCAATAAGTTTAAAAAAAGTAAATCAAAAAATAAGATTTACAAAAAATATAAAACATTCTTTAAAAAGAATAAAAAACAGAATAGAAAATATTACAAAAGAAGTAAACCAGATAAAGATAAAAGGAAAAAACCAACCAGTTGTAAATGCTATAACTGTGGTGAAGAAGGACATAAGTCTTATGAATGCAATAAAAAGAAAGTTAGAATTTCAATAATTGATATAAAAGACATAGAATCTGATTTAGAAACTGTGTCATCATTTAATTCTGAAATGTCAGAAATATTTGAAGTATTTACTGAATCTGATTCAGAATGAGTGAAATAGAAATCAGTAAAAAAGAAGAGGAAGATATCCTCATACAAGAAGAAGAAGAAACTATAGAAGGATACGCATTAAGAGCATCCTTTGATCCTTCTAGATATGAAAAGATTAGGAATCTAGAGTTAAATCTAAGAGGACCAAATCAAAACATATTAAGCCAAATAGGAAATGCTTTCAAAAGAAAGAAACATGTTTATCATGAATATATGGAAATTGAAAAGGTAATACCTATTCAAGAAACATCTGGAAACAGAAAATTGAATTTATTAACAAAAAAGACGGTAATAGATTTGTTAAATAAAATGCCTAAAGAAAAGAGAGATAAAATGCAATATGTTTATCTTGCAGGCATACAAATCCTTTGTAAATCAACTTTTCAAGAAGGAATTGACTGTCCTTTGGTCATCAATTTATCTGATGAAAGATTTACAAAAGCTTCAGATGGAAATCTTGGAATAGTAGAAGGCAATTTAGCCTACAAAAAACTACTTTTCACGTATTATCCAAAATATTGCATATCTTTAAAAGATAAAGATTTCAATGATGCCTTGAGTTTACATTTTCAAATCTTAAGAAAAGGATTTTTCAAACCAGGCAATCATATAATGAGCATATATTATTGTGCATTGTATAGTATTACTAATTCAAATTATGGTAGTATTTTTGATAAAAAACCATCAGTTGAATTAGATAAAGAATGCCTAGAAATAGGAAAGATTCTAGAACCAACTAGAAATAATTTAACTATCCCAGATAGTTATTCAATAGAATATGGAACTTCTAAGAATTTAGAAGAGGGAACCTTAAGAGATATAGTCTCATATAATAAAAATAATATTGTAATAGAAAGAGGAAGAAAAAGTTATTCTTCTCTCAATATATCAAGAAAAGAAGACACACCAAATGACTTAAAAGTTTTTAGTAAATATTTTAATGGTAAAAATTGTGTCGAAGGATATAACATTCTTATAAATCCAAAAAGTGCACAAAATCATTTTAACAGTTATTTTGATGCAGGATTAATAAAGAAATATAAAGACACACACAGACATATATCCAATGATGAAAATGAAATCAATGAAATCGTTAAAGTTCCAATAACTTTTCAAGAAACCAAATTTAACATCAATTGTTATTTGGATACTTTAGATGGAAAACAAAACCATCATATAATCTTAGGAAGATCATTTCTAGAAAGTCTAGATGATTTTTCTATTGATAAATATGGTATTGAGATTTCTTTTGCAGGAAAAACTATTTTCTTAGAAAAGGAAAATGCCTAACGAACAAAAATTTTCTGTAAGTATTTTCGTAAAAGTCACATGTTACGAAAAGAAAGTTCTCACGTGTGCTCAGATTTATACAGGTGCAGAAATAAGTTTAGGAAAAGAATTCCTATTCAAAAATTGGATAACCAATCCAATAAAAGTCTCAATGCAATGAGTAACAGGAGATAAGCACTCCTTAGAAAAGGTATGTTTTAAACCTGAAATTATATTAGGAAGCAAAATAGTAGCTATAAAACAGCTATATGCTTATGAAGGATTAGATGTCGATTTACTGTTAGGAAATGACTTTGTCCAACAGTTTCAGACATACAATCAAACAATATATATGATTAGTTTAAAAACCCCTTGTGGACATTGGATACGCACTTCGCGAATTCATAATCCATATAGAGTTCAGCCAGCACCGTGTGGTGATGGATATGAAAAAATTTGGTTACATAAAAACCAGATAAGAAAGTTTAATGTTAAAATGCTAGATATAGACAAAGTAAAAGATCTAATAGCCAGCAATTATGGAGAAAATCCTATAGCAAAATGGGATATAAAAAGAGAATTAGCAGTAATAGAGCTAAAAGATCCAAATGTTATCATTAGGGTTAAACCAATGATATATTCTGAGGAAGATAAAATGGAGTTTAAAACTCAAATAAAAGAATTGCTTAATCTAACATTAATTAGAGGTAGTAATAGCCCTCATAGTTCACCAGCTTTTATGGTTAGAAACCATGCTGAAGAAAAACGTGGAAAAGCACGTATGGTTGTTAACTATAAAGAGTTAAATAAACATACTATTTTTGACGGATATTTTCTTCCAAACAAAAATAATTTAATCAATTTAGCTAAAAGAAAGAAATACTTTTCTAAATTTGATTGTAAATCAGGATTTTGGCAAATAAAACTTGCTGAAAAATCTATACCTTTAACTGCCTTTAGTACACCTAATGGACAGTATGAATAGTTAGTGATGCCTTTTGGATTAAAAAATGCACCACAAATATATCAGAGAAAAATGGATAAGATATTTTCTATTTTCTCATATATGCTTGTTTATGTTGATGATATTCTTATTTGCTCTAATGAATATCAGGAACATATAGTACATTTAAAAGAATTTGCAAAAATTTGCATGCAAAATGGAATAATATTAAGTCAGAAAAAGGCTGAAATTAGTAAAACTGAGATAGAATTTCTTGGTATGATAATAACCACTAATGGTATTAAATTACAGAGTCATATATCTCAAAAAATATGTAATTTTCCGGATAAATTAAACACTAAAAAGGAAATAGAACAATTTCTTGGATGTTTAAATTACGCAGGAGAATTCATACCACAACTTGCTAAGAAAAGATCTTTGTTGCAAAAATTATTAAGAAAAAACAATACTAGTGGATGGTCCGATGATCACACTGAAGTAATAAAATCTTTAAAGGAAGAATGTAAAGAACTTCCTAAACTCAGAATGCCTGAACCAGAAGATAATCTTATTTTACAGACTGATGCTTCTGATTTCTATTGGGCAGCTATTTTAAAAACTAACATCAATGAGATATGCAGGTACACAAGCGGTACATTTAATACAGCAGAAGTTAATTATTCCACAAATGAAAAGGAATTATTAGCTATAATAAAAGGAATAAGAAAATTCTCCTTTTTCCTATTACCAAAACCCTTTGTGGTAAAAACAGATAATACCCAAGTGGGTAGTTTAATTTTTAATAAATTACCTTCTGAACCACAATTTAGAAGATTATTAAGATGGCAATCTTTGTTGTCTTATTATACTTTTAAAATTGATTATATAAAAGGAACTGACAATTTTTATGCAGATTTCCTATCCAGGAACCCCGAACATGGAGAAGGGTAAAAGGCAACAAATGTTACAGCTTTGTAGCTCTTTAGCTACAAAAATATCTCAACTAGATGAAAGTATTGTGGAAAAATCTAATATGTTATTCTCTATTAGAGAACAAACAATGAATCTGTTGGATCAGCAAAAGCAACTACAGCAAGAGATGAATAGTCTTGTTGAACAACAGGGAGAGATACTGACAGAATTTGCAGATCTCTATGAACTGGTAGAGAAGTTTTCGGACTCTCATGGAACGTTGGGTGATAAACCAACTTATAGTGGTGAATCCACTAAAAATAAAAATGTTGAATTCAAATCAGCATATGATGATTCTACCATTCACCTGGAGAATCTTGAGAATATAAATCTCAAAATCAGCAACGAACAACCCAGTTCTTCTGATACTGGAAAAAATAAAGTTGTTCGGATAAAAGGATCTTTGGAATCAAAAAACTTAAACGAAAAAGAATATTATGAATTTGCCTTGCAGGTATACAATTTGAAAAATGGAGAAATCTTCTTTAGACTTGAAGGATCCAGTATATATCCAAGGATAACAACAATTGAAGGAGTTCCACCAAGATTCCTATATCAATTATTCAGGTTCGGTTTCTGTGATCGAATTTATCCAAGCATGGAGTTAAAAGAATTCCAATTCTTTGATCCAATATTTGTTCAGAGCCTTGAAAATTATGCACAAGGCAAAAAGCTTTTCATTCGTGTGTACAGCATTGCACCGGAATATGATGAAGATGAAGAATACCCTTGCTTTAACCTAGTCCATATCGCCAAGTTTAAAGGAGATGTGAGCCTAAGAGTTAATGAGCAAAACTTAAAAATTCCATTCTTCAATAAAAAATGGGAACAATATCGACGAGCTATGGGAATAAAAGCTATAGCAGGAATAATGGAGACTTTCTCTGTAAAAAATTTTCAAGTTCTTGACAGTTCAGATAACTGGATGATAATAACAGGAGGAAATAAAAGATCACCAATTCTGCAAGAAAAGGTGAAAAAATTCAAAAATGACCAGTTTTATGGCAGATCCACTACTCTGCTAATGGCATGTAAGATGAGTCAACATCAACACTCACGAGATTCTTCTCCGAAAAAATACAGCAATATGTGAAAAGGTGGTCCATACCACTACGCTCATAAAGCAGCATGTGAAGAGCGGTTCCTACTACTATTGGAAGCAATTGCTGGAAAATGACAGCAATGGTCCACACCCATATGATAGTGGAAGACAACCTTATCCCACTTATCCGATGGCAATGGAATCTTATCAAGAATGAACCAATGAAAGAAAAGGCTTATCTCTTTACGCGGATTATCAAACGCGTTTGAAGTCTATATAAAGAAGTCATCTCAAGAGAAGAAGGCATCGAAAAAATTCTATCAGAAAACCCTCAACCAAAGAGTGTTAGAAAAAGAATGAGTTTCTAAAAGTTTTCTTCTTTCCCATAGGGAAAATATAAGCATAAGGATGAGCTGAATAAAGCTCTTTTCTATTGTAAATTAGTGTGTTCAAATTCAATAAAAGTACGTTTCCTTTTCAAGAATTGAGCCATATATTTTATTGTTTAAATTCTTAAAACCCAAATCAGAATTAAAATTCTGTACCCAAGGGAGGAGATTTGGCAGTCATAAGAATCCAGCAAGGACGAGAAGGCGTTGAGGCAGAAGGCCGTTAGCCGTTAAGAAGTCCGAAGGTGGAAGATTCTGACGTCTTTGAGTAGAAATGCCAATAATCATAGCCCGAACGGTGAAGCCAAGCGGCTGATGAGGTTTTAAGGAGGAAAACAAACAATTTAAAGGAAGCGAGGTATGACCCGAAAAATTTTGAACTGCTAAGTTACAGTAGATAGTGTTTTATCATGCTTTAATTATGCTTATATGAGTACCTAGGGAATATAAAATAATCAAACTAATAATATTTTGAAATATTCATGCTATTATAAGATATTTATAGAATTGAAGGACCAAAGTCTAAATAGATAAATAATTTTGAGAAAGGGTTTTCAAAAGCACCCTATTTTGAGAAAATGTTTTCAAAACTATCCTAGTTTGGGTAATGACTCCCCTCAATCGTAGCTTCAGTGTTAGCAAAGCTTGCGGTGTGGACATCAATTGTTTTTTTGTTGTTATGCCCATTAACTGATTTTTAAGTCTCTCAACTATCGGTTTTAATTAAAATACATTCTGGGCTGGGATCATAGATGTTCAACTTAACAAATAAAATATACCCCAAATGCTACTACTAACAAGATGGTTAACCAAGGGAAATGTGAATTTAAGTCTTTGTCTTCTTAAATGCATGCTACTAATTGTACAACAAAGTTTGTTTTCCAATACCCTCCCTAGCACATATGAAACTAAATACACAGCAAATTAATTTACAACATTAAGTTAAATTAAACTCAAATTGAAAACTCAGAAAATACTTAAAAACTCAAATTGAAATCAGAACACCCACAAAACTCATGAATAGAGTCTAAAGGCTACAATACTCATGAATCTATGTGCGTTTGGCCGTAATAAGTCTGAGTTTTAAAATAAAAATATAACTAAAATAAGAACACGTCTTCATTCACAGCAACCATTTTAGATGCAAAGAAAATGCAAAAATTACAAAAGCATATGCATAGTTGATAGTTCTGTCTTTCATTAACTTTCAGGTGTACATTATGCATAGTTGATAGTTCTCGATTTAATGAAAGAGTAATGATAGGGAGAGTGAAAAATTAGAGTGAAAACGTAAAGTGACTGACGTGACAGTTATAAAATGACAAACTTATCCCTTATCCATTAGGGTTCACTTATCATTTAGTTAGGGTATTAGTTTGCCTTTTTTTCACTGCCATGTCAGTCACTTTACGTTTCACTCTAATTTTTCACTCCCCCTATCATTGCTCTTAATGAAAACATATACAATACTATAAGACAACGATGATTTTCCTGAATCTTGGTTTGATATTCCAATTTCCAAGAAAGAAAGTATTCTCAAATTGGGATGTCACTAATTCCCAGAGTCACTTGGCAAAATATGATGCTGCAATTAATTTTCAGAATGAAGAAACGAACTCAGTTCACGGTTTAGAACGTGAAATTTGTTCTTTCCCGACATTTTCAGACCGCAGGTTCCGGTTCCGGAACCATGGGTCTCCCTCAACCGGAACCGTAACCGAACCGCCCATACGGTTCCTATTTTTTATGTTTGGAACCGGAACCGCCGGTTCCGGTTCCGGTTCCGGTTCCAAACCGTGAATAAAAAATATATATATAATGCCATGTAAACATTGCGCTGCACGCGCCTAAAAAAAAAAATACAGGCGCGTACAAAAAAAAATTGCTGAAGAATTGAGGAACGGTCACTCTTTTTTTTTAACGACTTTTAACCTATAAATACCCCTTAATTTTTTCATTTTTCCCACACAATTTCTAATTCTCTTCATCTTAATTTTCTCAAGTATCAAAATTCTATAAAATTCAATTCTATTTATTGTTTCTATTATAATTATTAGTTAAATTATTTATTATTGTTTTTAATATATTATTATTTCAATTTCTCATTCTTTTTTAATCCTTTTGAATTTTTTATAAAATGGATAGTTTTGGTTCTTCATCCCAACCAATTAATATTGGTGATACGACCACCACCTATACATTTGGTAACTTCTCCTACAAAGAAACTAATGACACCAACGCCATTCGTAATTCCATCAATTACCCGTCGATCAAAAAAATGAATTAATTCAGCTGATTTTCTTATTCCTCCAGTTAAAGACATTGTATAAAAAGAATCTATGTAAGCACGATTATATGAACAATTATATAGGTAATTTAGAATTTTGTCCCAAAGAATTCTTTGAGAACATCTTTTAATGTTAAGAACTGAATTAATTAAATCCAAATTAAATAAAGAGGAATAGGCGGGTTTATATAAAAAGTACGCTATAAATATTCCTAAAGAAGCTATACTGACTGAAAAAACTGCACCTTTCAAAAATTCGTACCAATCCATTGAATCATTAAACTTTTGATGCAAAAGATTTATAGATGGAGTTAACCATTTAGATAATATATCTAAATCCACCCCTTCTTGATTGACTTGATTTAAAGGAATTCTTATAAACCCATCACAATCAAGTCGTTGTCCACCAACGAATCCAAAATTCGAAATGTTTGTAAAATATTTCACAAAAAATTTTGATGCTGATGGAGTTCTTATTAGAGCACAATGCAATTTTTGCGAGAAATCATACGCCTTCAAAATTGGGAGTGGATACGGTACACTAAACAAGCATTTGGAGAAAACGCATCCTCAAGAAATCGGCCTTCAAAAGTCACAAGCGCAATCAACCGGTTTTGCTCAACAAGGTTCTTCTTCTTCTAGTAATTTAAATTTATTTAAATTTAGTAATTCAAAATGAAGAGATGGTGTAGTTAGATTTGTTTGTGTACAACATTTACCATTTTCATTTGGTGAAAAACCACATTTTGTGAGATTAGTACAAGAAAATGCAAATCCACAAGTTAAACGTGTTCCTAGAACAACTTTAACACGTGATATTAAAAAAATACATAAAAAAAGAAAAAAATAGCTTATCGGAATATTTTTTAAAATTAGATTCTCGTGTTTCAACATGTTCCGATATTTGGAGTGATCATTGGCAAATGAATAGTTATATGGGTATAACTTGTCATTGGGTAGATTCAAATTGGTTTTTACAAAAAAGAATAATTGCATTTAGAGTTTTTAATGATTCTCATACGGCCATAAATATATCTAGATTAATTAGTATTATTTTAGAAGAATATAATTTGAATGATAAAATTTTTTCAATTGGTTTTGATAATGCATCGACTAATAATGCATCTATTGTAGAATTAAAAAATATGTGTGCACCAATTTTATGTGGGAAATTTTTTTATATTAGATGTGTATGCCATATTTTAAATTTATCCGTTCAAAATGGTTTAAGTGCATTAGAAATTCATATTAAACCAATTAAAGATGCAATTAAATATTTGACTGGACATCCAAGTTTAATGAAAACATGGACAAAAGCCTAAAAGATTTAAAAAGGATGTTCCAAATCGTTGGAATTCAACTTATGAGTTACTTTGTGTAAGCTCTAAGGCAACCTAAGAGGGGGGGGGGGTGAATTAGGTTTCTAAAAAATTATTTAAACTCAATCAATTCAAATTTAATTCAACAATAATGAGTGAGTAGTGTGACTTGCATCAAGTGTAATATCAAATGATGTTTAATGTAATATTCCAACAACACAATGAATATATATATATACTTCAATCCAAGTGCAGTAAATTAAATCATGAACAAGATGAAATAATGGTAAAAACTGAAAGCAATAAAGAGAGATGACACAATAGATTTATAGCGGTTCAAGTCTCCCCCTTGGAGCACTCTACATCCACTACCCAAGTTTTCCAACTTAGGATTTCAAACTCTTCACTATGAAGTGATCTCTTTTCTAGTGGTGAGATCAAAAGAACCACTTTTACAACCCAAGTATTTCAACTTAGGATTTCACCCAATTTATAGTGGTTCAATCCTCCTCCTTGGAGCACTCTACTTCCACTACCCAAGTTACCCAACTTAGGATTTCAATCTCTTACAATAGATGTTTAAGAGCAAAGTAACACCCTCAATTAGGGTGGATATGATACAATGAAGGTCACAATATGATTCCTATAATGAAATTTACAACTTAAACTATATAGCTCAAGAATGATATGAAAAACTCAAAGAAGGCTCAAGAATTTTGATCTTTTGTTTCTTGATGAATCAAAGTGAAGTGCAAGAGTTGTAGAGAGTGTTTTTCAAGATTAGAAGCTCAAGGAATCAAGAGAGAAGTCTTGTAAATGTTTGTGCATTTGGTGGTATTTAAACCCTTAAGAAAATGACAAGAAAACATGTTTGACATTAAAAAAACTAGCCGTTATGAGTTTCGGACGGGGGTTTCAGAAGTATAGGTCGTCCGAAACTTTTTGAGCCATTTTTCGATATGATTCCGACAGAATTTGGAAAAGAGTAAAACATGAAAGTTGTAGCCCTTTCTCTTAGCTTTCCAATGGAACCGGAATCACTCCATTCGGATTTAAAATGAGAGAGACATGATCGAAATACTGAAACCTGGCAAGTATGTCAAAACCTGTCAAGATAGTTTCGGACGGCCGAAACTTTCAAGTAGGCGTCCTCCGAACCTAAGTTTCGGACGTCCGAAACTCCCCTGAGGCGTCCGAACCTAAACTACTGAGAGCTTCATTTTCTCTGGACAGTTTCGGACGACAGTTTCGGAAGGTCGTCCGAACTGTTGTGAGCCATTTTTCGATATGATATCGACAGAATTTTGAAAAACGTAAAACATGAAAGTTGTAGCCCTTTCTCTTAACTATCCAATGGACCGGAATCACTTCATTTGGACTTAAAATGAGAGAGATATGATTGAAATACTGAACCCTAGCAGATTTCTTCAGCATTTGTTCATATCCGCTTTGAAATCATTTTTCAACTTGTTTTCCAAATCATTTGTGCAACTATGTGTGACTTTGTGCAAGTATATTTCTCACTTTTTGAAAACATTTTTAGACTACTAATCATATTGAAATCATTTTTACTTGAGCCTTGAAAGAGTAAATCAACTTCTTGAGCTATTTACACAAATGAACTAATTTACCATATTTTCATATCTTTTGCACTTCCACTTCTTTCTTCATGCAATCCAACTTCATGCTTGACTTCTTTTGAATCTCTAATTTACCAACTTTTGTATATTTTGTACTTCCATTTCTTTCTTCATATGATAGAGTTCCATGCTTAGCTTCTTTGTATATCTATCACATTGAAACACTTGTTCAACTATTAGCATAAACATAATTGTTTGTTAAACATCAAAATAAGTAAGATTAAGACCCTAGGTCTCACAATCTCCCCCTTTTTGATGATGACAAACCAATTATGTAGGAGAATAAATAACAAGGGCAATAACATACATTTTGGTGAAGTAAACCTATTTTGATAAATGCTCCCCCTACATGTGTACTTCCACTTCTTTTTATTTTTCTCCCCTTGCTATCTTCTAATTTCTAACTTTTAAAATCTCCCCCTATCATCTTTCAAGTAATGACTTTCATCACTTAATTACATATTTTTCTCCCCCTTTTGTCATCAACAAAATAAGTGATCCTAAAGCCAACATGATACAATTTTTCTCTACTTCATTCTATTTTGTTTCTTTTTCTTTTCCTTGTTCTTTAATATATTTCTCCCCCTTTTGGCATCATCAAACTAAGAAAGTTAAAATGACTTTTCAATATCTTTCTCCCCTTTAAATACACATCTTATAATTGATCACTTAAATATAACTCTCTCCTTTTTCAATATCTTGCTCCCTCTTTTTTTTATATAAACAAAATAGCGGAGCTAAAATGACATGATACCATAAAATAACATATCTTTCTCCCTCTTTGGCATCAATAAAATAAGTGAGCTAAAAATAATATGATTCCATAACACATTTATCTCCCCCTTTCATTCTTTTGTTTTTCTTTTTTCTCAAACAACATATCTTTCTCACTCTTTCATTCTATTTTTCTCTCCCTTTCATGTTCATTTTTATAACTTATACCTATGTATATTTTTCTCCCCCTTAGAATATCTCTCCTCTCTTGACATCAATCAAAATAAGAACAGTAAAACAAATAAAACCAATGGTCAATTTTTTTGTGATATTTTTCTCTCCATTTTTGAACAACATATAATGTGAGGGAAATATCAACTAATCATAGGACTACCCTTCCACTCCTTGCAACCTAATGGGTGGCTAGGCAACATATAAAATGGTTAAGTATAGGAAATTTTGTAACAAACTAATAATTCCAGCCGTATATTTTTAATTGTTTTTAATTTTAACCCTTTTAATTAAATATAATTTTAATTGTTATATTTAGCCCTTTTAAAATAAAGATAATTAATTAAAGGTTTGATTGCTTGGACTCATTTTGAATTTGGGTTTTGTTAGGTGGTTTAGAGAAACCTGTCTTATGCTACCCAAAGCCCAAGTCCAGCGGAAACGGAAGCAAAGGGGTTGGGTTGGGAGATTGATTTTGTTGGTCACTTTTTCGCAAAGTGTACAATTCAATAAAAATGTGAATAATAATTGTAGTCTGAGCTGAAAGAATTATCTCTTCTGACTTCATCAACTTCAATACCACTTTGGGCACATCATTCCCATTCATTGGGTCATTCGATTACATCAGGCCTCCGCCTATGGACCCATCAGAATTCTCTCTCTTTTAAATTTTATTCTTGGCCAAATTATGGGCCTGAAGCCTAGTGTTGACTGCAAACGGCAAACCTTTCATCAGTGATCAGTCCATAGTCTTGGTGTTTTAAGATCAATATTAAGTGCTTAAATTATTTCTTTTGTTTTTTCGCTTTGAGATTTTACTTTTTGTTTTGGTTGTTAATTTATCATCAGGACACGATACCTTTGAGAACAATAATATGTTTAAAACCTTTTTTAAATTGAGCTTGCGTTGAATTTCTTCCATGTTCTTGATGATTTCAAAAGATTTGTGATGCTTTAGTCTTGACTCTTAAAGTTTTTCTTTTTTTTAATGATTGGTTTTTTGATTAATTTATTTGACTTTAACTTATAAAAAACTACAAAGAATTTGATATCATTTTTAGCAACAAAATCGGAACCAAGGCTTCGAATTAAGAACCACCGATTAAACTTTGAAATTTTTTCTTTGCATTATTTATAATTTCAAGTTTGTTTTTTTTTTTTTCTGGCTGAAGTATCATCTACTAGTCTAGTGACTAGTACGAGTTTTATAAAACAATGTATCTTCTGTATCACTTTTGTGTATCATTTTTTGTATCACTATATAAGATTTTGACATATGTATAGTCACTTATTTTTAGGGTTCACTAATCAGTGGATATGGTTTAAAATTATCTAATAAGACACGTATCATATTTATAGAGAGTATTACAAAGAATAATACACCAAATGATACTGAAGATATAAAACCGTTTTGTAAGTCCACTTATTTGTCAAGGGACTGATTGTTATTTTGTCAAACTTAAAGGGGTCTAGCGGAAGTATGATCAAAATAAGACGCAGGTGGATGTAATTAACCATAAATGAAAGTATGAAACAGTCAATTGCGGTGAAACGGCCCAAACTGTGACGACTTGGCTTACGTCCTGGAAGCAGAAATTTTTTTAAAATGATCGTATCCCCCGTCTCAACTCTCAAGCAGTCATTTGCTTTTAGTTTTTATTGTAATTTTTATTCGCTATTAATTCTGTGACCTAACAAAATGGTTGCTTGTAGTAACTGCCACGGTCCCATGCATGCAGCCAAAGAAACCTGCGCAGAAATTGAACATTCGCATTTATTAAACGTGTCTTCTATAATTCTATTCGATCGACATACTCAAATTAAAAGTCGAAATATTGTTATTATTCAAATACAGTTAGCAGAAACGATACGTGCACGGTCCGCTGTGAAATATTTACACTTTTATTATTCTCTCAAACCTTCCATTTAAGATAATAAAGTACTGTGTAACTTCACAAATATTTTAGAAAGTAAATTAAGTTAGGTTTTATCTTCTTAAGTTCATATTGTACTTTGAAACGTTGGATTATAGTGAATTAATATACTATATCTTAGATTGTTTCATTGTTTGTGTTCACAAGTCCTAAGCAATCGCTGTACATATTTATTAAATAAATAAAAAAACTTTTACATTATTGATATATGAGAAAATATTAGGTGGTTAATAATCAACAACTCATTAACGATAAAGTATTAGGTGGTTAACAACCACTAACTCATTAGTGGCGGGCAATACTCAATACTTTCTCCATATGTGTATAAAATGATCCACTATTATTATTAAACACCCTATATTTTCACCCCATCAGGTGAGTTAACGAGCAATTATCAATATTTTCTCTTCACGACCCACTATTACGTGGACTCATGCATTAAATAAGGAGTCAACTCCACATAATAATAGGTTATAGCTGAAATGTGAAAAAAATATTAGTAATTGGCTACCACTTAACTGATGAGTTAATGATTATTAACCACCCAATATCTTCTTATCTTGTGATTGATATATAAGCCTAGTAAAGGACGTTAACCACTACATGGTTTCAAATTAATATCCCTGCTCCCATTTATATTAATAAATAAATAAATAAAAGAAACAAAAACAAAAAATGCTTTGGGTTGAACAAGCTCTTAACTTCGTTAATAGTGTCAGAACAACCAATCAGCTTAGAATATATATAAAAAAAAAAAACAGATGTATTTTCCGTTTAGGAGTGGAACAAAATATTTTTCAAGAAAATGGACCAATTTAAGAAAGTAACGTATTCAATTTAAATATCCGTAATTAATTACCAACTAAAAAAACAAATTATTTTTCTTTTGTTCTCTTCAATTTTGTACATTAATTAATTGACAATGGAAGATGACGCTGTTGTTATTTCCCACATATATAATATTTATATAATGAAATTAAAAGGATTCTGATTCCCTCTCTCAACTCTCATAATCATTGGTTGGAATGTGAAAGATCCTAGTTTTAAACCTTTTATGAATGTCGTGCACATTATGAGTTGTACCTGAAACAAAATTGTCGTATCATCTTAGCTTTCTGGTAAACAAAACAAAGAGTTGATCGTAGGAAATCCATTACTACCTACTGGGATACCTCCACTTATTACATTTTCAGATTTTATTACTGCAAATATTGAACTGATTTTTATCATACTATGATTGCTATAAAATGGTATGAATGTGAGTGGCTGTTGTTGACCATTATTATATTTGCATGTGTCCAGAAAAGACGTAACAGCAAAAGAAAAAAGAAAAACAAACACAGCCATATTAATTTTACCAGAAACAGAAGCAAACACACCAAATTATTGATATAAATTGAGAACACCCGCTCGGATAATTGGCACCAAATTTCCAGACCTCCATCCAATCTTTCCCCATTACAGTGAGCTCATTCATTGGTTCATCCAGTACTACAGGACTCATTCATTGAGAAACAAATTAAAAATGTTGCACCTTGACCTTGAGTATTCCATTTCACTTCTTTGCCTGCTTCCACTATTCTGTTTCTTCTTGCTAAGCTTCAAAACAGCTTTGGCAAGATTCTTTTCACCCAAGAAGCCTTCCAGTTCCAGTAGTAGTAAGCTCCCAAAAGCTTATCCCTTGATCGGTTCATATTTTGCTATCAAGGCAAACAAGCACCGACGAGCTCAATGGACTTATGAAATCGTGATAAACCTTCCCAATTTAACTTTCACTCTTCGCCGCCCACTGGGACACAGTCAAATCTACACTGCTAACCCGGCCAATGTCCAACACATCCTCAAGAATCATTTCGACAACTATCGAAAGGGAGAATTCGCTCACAATGCCAACAAAGACTTTCTTGGTGATGGCATATTCAATATAGACGGCGAAAAATGGAAGTTCCAAAGGCAGGTCTCCAGCCATGAATTCAACACCAGGTCCCTCCGGAGATTTGTTGAGACAGTAGTTGACACCGAGCTCTCCGAACGCCTGATTCCGATCCTGTCTTCAGCTGCCGCTAGTAAAACAGTTCTCGATTTTCAAGACATATTTCAAAGGTTTGCTTTCGATAATATTTGCAAAATAGCTTTTGGTTACGACCCCGCCTACTTATTGCCATCCCTTCCCGAGGCCAAATTTCCCGTAGCTTTTGAAGATGCCACGAGACTCATAAGCGAAAGAATTAATTCGCCGTTGCCCCTGTTTTGGAAAATCAAACGGTTTTTCAATATTGGGTCGGAAAAGCAACTCAAGGAAGCCGTGGCGATAGTTCGTGAATTTGCTAAAGAAATTGTGAGGGAAAAGAAGCAAGAACTTGAAGAAACATCATCAATTAGTTCAGTTGATATATTGTCGCGATTCTTGACCTCTGGCTACTATGATGAAGATTTTGTCACTGATGTAGTCATAAGTTTTATTTTGGCAGGTCGCGACACAACCTCTGCAGCACTAACATGGTTTTTTTGGTTATTGTTCGGCCACCCTGAGGTGGAAAAGGAAATTCTTGGAGAAATTATAGAGAAGTCTAAATCTCCATTGTACGATGAGGTGAAAGAAATGACTTATACTCATGCTGCACTTTGTGAAACCATGAGATTATACCCACCGGTGCCTTTGGACACGAAAGCAGCCACGAATGATGATGTTTTACCAGATGGGACTCAAGTGAAGAAGGGTACGAGAATAATTTACCATCCCTATGCGATGGGAAGAGTGGAGGGGGTGTGGGGATCGGACTGGGCAGATTTTCGACCGGAGAGATGGCTGGAGAAGGATGAGACTGGAAGTGGGAAGTGGAACTTTGTGAGCAGGGATCCGTACACGTATCCTGTTTTTCAGGCTGGGCCCAGGGTCTGTTTGGGAAAAGAGATGGCTTTGTTGCAAATGAAGAGGGTGGTTGCCGGTGTCTTGCGGCGGTTCAGGGTGGTGCCGGCAGTAGAAGAAGGGGTTGAGCCGGTATTCATATCGTACTTGACATCCAAGATGAAAGGTGGATTCCCGGTGAGAATTGAAGAGAGGGTGGAGGACTGTTGATTACTACTACGTACGTCAATTAATTACGTACTTTTGTTTTGTCCCGTGGTTTTGTTGTGACATTGTAGTAAGTAATTTGTTTGATAATGATTCATCCAGCGGTATTAATCCATGTTTTCACTGAAATATGATTGTGTTCGAAATTGGTATTACGTTTAAAATTGATTGTAATGCGATCAAGGTTCGTGCGAGTTTACTATTTTTGGAAGTTCTGGAACGTAACTTTTGGCTAAAGCATACAGGTAAGTATAGTTATGACTCATGAATCGTTTTCAATCAGATATTTTGACATTCATTTGTAGACAGCGAATTCTGGGACGTAGTAGTAGTTATGAATCGTTTTCAATCAATACTATGATGTTAATGCTGAATTCCTACCCTCCCGTCGGCAATATGAATACGTAGTACCCTAGCACTTAGCAGTGCTCTTCTGAATCTTGGTTTCACATGCCCGCGCAATGATTTTTTTTTAGTCAAAACCGGTAAAAATTTTCATTACAAAAAACAAATCAAAATGCATTGCTTGTACAAGCTACATTGGAAAATAGTTTTTCGATTTCAATTGGCTCAATCGATAACATACCAGCGCCATGAATATACAGTCGTTAAAACGTCAAATTTGAGAACTCTTGCCTACCTTGTCACTTTGTTAAGTTCTTAGTGGCTTCATTATTAATCTATGAAATTGGCAAGTACAATTTTAAAGAATAGATTTGAAGTTTTCAAAATTGAGAGTGTGAATATGGTTAGTGGTTAAACAGAATTACATACGAATTAATCTCAACTATTTAGTTGAAGGGGAGTTAGATAATTTGATGATTAAATCTTGTCCTAGGATGATTTGAAATAATGTCCACTTGTTTTCCTTTTTTTTTTTTATCCAAATTCCCGGTGTCAATCTATCTCTATCTCTTTCTCTTAGTTTTTGAGACCTTAATAATTAAGGATAGATGGTACATTCAATGATGTTTTGACAGCTGCCTCACCTGTCCGTATTAATGGCTTATCATTTTCATACCTTAATAAGCTAGGGCTAATATTCATTTGCATCAACTACCATATATCAAATGACTTGCATTTTTACACTTAAAATAATAGTTTAGGACTTTGAGTTGGTAGGTGAAATTTCACTGTTTATCATTTATAAAAAAAAATACAAATTACAAGTTCGAGTCCTTAAGAAATAAATGAGAGTTCCACTTTGAATCATTTTCGAAAAATAAACAAAAAAGTAAAACTCCATAGATTGAGCAGTTACGAATGAGTGAATTGATGTTCCATGTCCGCTTCTGGGGTGTCGTAACCTCTGGCAGATAGTTAAGTCTTTATAGAATTCTCTTCCCGATAACGCAAAAGAAAACAAATAGCAGCAGTACTGCAGTAGAAAATCTTGCTCTTTTAAAGTCAAACAATTGATCTTATGCAAGACAGAAAAAAAAAAGGATAAGGGAAGGGATGCATAGTTTGAGGGTTAAAAGTCAAGCAGAAACCTTCCTCAGCAACTAACAATCTCGTCCACGTATGTTACCGACAGAGCTGAGAACTCGTTTGCATCGCATTTCAATGGGATGTTAATGAAAAACTTACCCTAGTATCCTTATGGGTTTATAGTATTAACTCATCATATTTGGTTGGAAAATGGAATATTTTTTATTTTTATTACAATTGTCTAATTTATTTTCCTTTGTTAGTGGGTTTTAAATTTTTATTTTTAAAATATTTAGAATTAAAAATTAATATTTATGATATACAAAAAGTAATAATGTTTTCACACACTAGACACATTTTACACCCACTATAAATATTTTCACACATTCAAATTCCAGAAAGATGTGTAGTGAATGTAAAATATGTGTAATATATGACAATGTGTATAGTGTGTAAAAATATGTGTAGTATCTGTAAATGTGTAATATGTAAAAATATGTATAGTGTATGTAAATATGTACTATAAGAAATATGTGTAGTATCTGTAAATGTGTAATATGTAAAAATATGTATAGTGTATGTAAATATGTACTATAAGAAATATGTATAGTGATAATTGATTAATTAAGGGATTAATTAAAATTAATGATAGACAAATTAATGATTAATAATAAATAAATAATTTAAAATTAATTAAATAACATTTAAAGAAATAATTAAATAATAGTAATTATCCCTTTCCATACCTCATGAGTATGGTCATTGCTTGTCATTCTTCAACCGCCTCATAGTCAATAACAAATGTATATATTCACAAGAAAATCCAAAAATACCGACAATATCACATGAGCAAAGCAGTTCATGGAAGACCAAAAAAACAAAAAAATGCTCCCAAATCTTCAAACATATCGGCTGTGAATTGTGATAATTTGTTTAAAAATTCATTAGTTAGAAAACCATTCACACGAGTACGTACTAATGCTATCTATATATACACCTCAACAATAATTCAATAGACTGCTCAAGATCAAACAACAAAGAGTATATACAAGGAACAAGAGAAAGAGACTAGTATGGCAGATTCGCGTTGTCCAGGTAATCCAGTCAATATCTCCATTACTGAAAACAAGCTCTAATTACTTAAAATTATCTATTCAGTATTTGTATATATTTTAAGTATGTTTCAGCAGAAGAAAATTAATCAAACATCACGTAAATTGATGTAGATATATGTATTTGTTTATATATATATGGGGCAGGTAAGAATTCGTGGCCGGAGCTGAAGGGTGGGCGTGCATGGGTTGCCAAGACAACGATAGAGGAGGAGAATCCCAATGTTGGGGCAATTATTATACAAGAAGGAACGCCGGTGACTAAAGACTTCAGGTGTGACCGAGTCTGGGTTTGGATCAACGACTCCAGGATCGTTGTACGTACACCCAAAATTGGGTAAAAACTTCTGTTATGTAATATGTATGTATGTCTTCTCAGACATCCTAATGTTCTTTTTCATTTATGAGTTAGTAAAGTTTAATGTTTTTGTTTGTTTGATCTTTGTAATAATGCTGCACTCCTGCAGCGCTTCTGTTTTCTGGCAAATGAAAAAAAAAAGATGTACCATGAAATAAATTCCTATAAATAAAATCTCAATTAAATAAATGCAATTGTTTATTGGGACTCCAATTATACTCTTACATCTCAATTAAATCAAGTTGAATATGAAATACTTATATATCAGTTATCATGACAAAACAAAATCTAAAAAAAAAAAGTTGTTTTTAATTTTAATTTTGAACTTTATATAATAAAATAAATTTTCAACACAAAAATATTCTTTTTCTAAAATGCAACTCAAAAAATTATTTTTTTTTCAAATTTTAAAATAAAGTGTTGTTAGTTTTATGTTTTGGGGTAAAAAAATGTTTTTTTTTTTTGGCAGGAATTGGGGTTTCTTTTGAGATGGCCCAAATCGATCACCATAGGATAACCTAATTTGTATCATTTTTCGCATCATCGTCAGCCTATATCTCGGATAGCACGAGAGTAAATCTCAATTTTTTTTGTGGGTTATAGTAATAAGATTGAAAAATGTTACAAAGTTTAATTTACTTTAAATCATAAATATAAAACTTTAAATATGTTTTTAAAACTTTTTATTTTTCTACCGTTTCACAAGATGCATGTTTATAATTTCCCACCTTTGAAAACGGACTCTAAAATTTGGTGTAAAGGGTTGCATCCAATAAATTCAGATTAGGGCTATGAACTACTCAGCGAGTAGGTCGGTCAATTACTCAACTCGAGCTCGATTTGAACGAGCTCCAGTTGAGCTCGAACTCAGATTACGAACTACTCGAGAAGATATATATATTTTTATTCTTATATTTATATTTTAGTCCATAATATTTAATAAATTAGAATTTAAGCAACTTATATTCATAATTTGGTCCTTAATTTTATAGTAAATTTTATTTTACCATACTAATTTTAAAAAATTACAAATACATTCTTTAATTTTTTATAAAATATTTCAAAAATTTAAAAAATAAAAAAAAATCAAGCTTAATACTCGACTCGATCGAAGTTAAGCTCAAACTTGATTAGAGATGTACTCGAGTTCGACCTGCCTCGATTACACACCTAATTTAGATGGCAAAGATATTTAGTATATGGGGGACAATTCTTGTGGTTCCTATATTTATGATGAAATGAACATATTCAGCAAAACGAATCCAAACAAATCTGCGCAACACAAGTGCCCGTACAATGAATCTATTATCTATCCTGTCCGTAATTGTCGGATTAATATATTGAAACTGAAATTATAAAATTACGTCCTGTCCAAAAACTATAGCGTATGAACAATGCAAATCCATCCCAGTTCATGCATTGGGCTTGTTAGATGGCCCACTTAGACTAGATCCAACATCTATAGAGGCGTGATCCAGTGCTTTCATTTTTTTCACTTAAGAGCAAAAATTGTTTTAAAATTCAAACAATTGGGCACAATATAAAAATACACTAAAGGAAAGAGAGTTCAGATCTAACGCGGACCATCGAGACTTTGTCCGAGTCCAAGTCAGAGTTCGTCCCATGAAACACGAGCTTCCAACATTTCTTCTCATCCATAACATCTGAGACTCACGTGTGTAAGTTCTCGTACTTGTTGGTCTTTGTGTTCTTGGACGTACTTTGCTCGATGAATTAAATTTCTTTTGGATAAGCAAACATTTGGCTGTTCTTTTTGTGTGAAGAACAAGTTCTCCAAGCTTATGAAACTCATGATTTTCAGTTTGGGGGTTTTTAGTTTCTTTGTCTGAATACTTGAGCTGTCCCATGTGGCAATAGTTTAAGTTTCTTGAAGGGCTTGTCATGGAAGTTTATCAGAACTAGAGCCGAGTACGTATACTTAATCCCAAGTTTTTTAAGCACTGTAGGATTATTGGATGTTTGTTTTTTGTTTTTTTTTTTCATATTCATCTGGTAAATTAGTCATTGTTGAAGCTGAGCCCAAGGAGTTTCTTTTTTGGTTTTCTGCAGTAGAAAACACTCTTTGACGCAGACAGCATAATCTATAGGTTGTAAAAAGTTGTGTGTTTATATGATTTGTATAAGGAACTAGTAAATTAGTAAAACCTAAGACTTGAAGCTGTTGAAGGGATATTGAGATTTTGTGCCAGAAATTTTCTTTGGATTTAGGACTCTGGTGAAGGGTTAATCTGGAATTAGGCAATTGTATTGTGGGATCGTAGGAAAGATGGGAGAGAAATTTTGGTTGGTTGAAAAGGACAAGGTTCTTGTTGAGAGCGTACTGGGCCCTGAAGCCGTTGAGTTTTTTGTTTGGTTAGCTTCCAACAATATATTGTCGGAATTTTCTGCAATTGGTGGGGATCTAGGAGTTCAAGATGGGCTAACCAAGATTGTTGAGGGGTCTGATTGGACTTATGCCATCTATTGGCAAGTTACAACATCAAAATCTGGGAAATCAGCTCTGATCTGGGGTGATGGCCATTGCAGAGAACCCAAGGCAAGCGAGAAGAAGGATGAAAAGAATCAGACGGATCAAGTGTTAGACGACGAAGCAGAAAGGAGGAAACTGGCTCTCCAAAAAATCCATGCTTGTTTTGGGGCTGCGGAGGATGAAAATGTTGCTGCTAAGTTGGATTCTGTTTCGGAAGTGGAAATGTTTTATCTCACATCCATGTACTATGCATTTCCTTTTGACAAGCCTTCTATTCCTTCTCAGGCATTTAATACCAGCAGAACTATTTGGGCTTGTGATCCAAGGAGTTGTTCAGAAAATTATCAATCAAGAGCAAATCTGGCAAAATCTGCCCATTTTCGTACAGTGGTTTTTATTCCATTCAAGTCAGGGGTAGTGGAGATTGGTTCTGGAAAGTCGCTTTCTGAAGATCAAAGTGTAATTCAAATGGTCAAAACCACTATTGGACCTAATATTGTGCATCCCAAAGTGGTTCCGAAGATATTCGGCCAAGATCTTAGTCTTGCAGGTGGGGGGAAATCGGGTCCAATCAGTATTAGTTTTTCCCCAAAAGTTGAAGATGATCCGATTTTTGCTTCCGACTCATATGAGTTGCAAGTCTTGGGGGCTAGTCAAGTTGGATACCGGAGCGATGATGGCGAAGTGAAGCTTTTTCCACAAGTTTCTAGTTTGGAGCAAGCTAAGGATGATTTGTCAGTGCTCTCCGATGAGCATAGACCTAGAAAGAGAGGTAGAAAACCAGCCAACGGCAGGGACGAACCATTGAATCACGTAGAAGCTGAGAGGCAGAGGCGTGAGAAGCTAAACCAACGGTTTTATGCTCTAAGAGCTGTTGTACCGAATATCTCAAAGATGGACAAGGCCTCCTTGCTTGGTGATGCCATTGCATATATCACTGATCTCCAGAAAAAGATTAGGACCTTGGAAGCTGAGAAAGATATGGGAGATGGTATACATAAAAAGCCTGCTATCACTGATATTGATCTTCATGAAAGGCAGGAAGATGCAGTTGTACAGGTGAGCTGTCCATTGGATTCTCACCCAGTTTCTAGAGTTATAAAAGCGATGAGAGAACATCAAATTATGGCACAAGAATCCGATGTTTCCTTGACTGAGAATGGTGAAGTTGTTCACACCTTCTCCATCCAAACTCACGGTGGCGATGCTGATCATATCAAAGATAAGCTGATTGCTGCTCTTTTAAATTGATCTGTAAACAGAATGGTCTTGTTTATGATTATGTATCTCTTGTATTTGTACTCTGTTGTGGTGTATCGTCACTCTAATGTTCTCAAACAGTTCAATCGCATGGTATTGCTGTTATGAATCTCATCCAAATGGAAGTGTTTCCAAGGGTGTAAGAGATGACTGCAGATATAGTCTTGGGTAAAAATATATATCCGAGTTTCCTCGTTACAAAATACAAACCTCTTCATCGCAAATTGCCGGGGCCAAATTCTGCATGTCCTTCCTACAACAAAAACAAGAACAACAAATTACGCTGAAAAGGATAATGGGTTTGTTGGAATTTGTTGGGGTGGTAAAATGTGCAAAACTTTCACATCATAAAAGTTGAAGATAATTAAAATAATTAATAAATAGTTAAGAATCTAAAATTCATTGACTTAATTAAGCTTTTTGCGAAAAAAAGAAGAAGAGTTTTTTCGTTGTAAATTTGTAATTAGCCAGGTTAATTGTTCGATGCTGTCCCATAAACCAATGCAAGTCGACAATCCATTAGTGGTGATAAGAATAATCAAAGAAGGAGAAGAGGATGTTAAATCTGGAAAAAAAAAAAAACACAAAATATTTTTAAGTTAAAGTTTCTGAAAGCTTGGACCGTGTCCAATGCATGTTCCATTCTCTCCGTTTAGAGTTTAGTTTGAACTTTGACATCCCACGTAGAGTTTAGTTTGAACTTTGACATCCACGTGCTAAAATTGGAAGAGGGAGATACGACTGCATTCATTTAGTACTAAAAGAAATTTAAAGTTACTGACGAACAAGTCGACATTAACGAGGAAGATGAAGAGCCCCAAATGAAAAAATAATCACTAGTAGTATATATTGAAGGGAGTGCTTTGTTGTGGGATCTATAGTTTCATGTAATATGAATGGTATTAGTCACAAACTATGGAAACCACAAACTTTTGTAAAGCTGAAAGTATTCTTTATTTAATTCTGAAACGTTAAAAATAGGACTGTCAATATTTCTCCTCATTTCTAACTTTTCTTTTGTACTAATGATTTAGTTATATCTACAATTTCTTGATTTTTTTAATTAATAAAATTGGATGTGGCATCCCCTTAATCGAGTTTATGCCAAGCAAAAAGAAAAGTATATATATTGATCAGGGTGTTAATTTGACCTTCATTAACTAAGTTACATGAAGTATGTATATATGTATGTATGTATATATAAAAGTCATGGTATATATACTTATATGCCATTATTAAGCCATGATCGATCTAATGAATCTTTCTTGTTAACATGCATGCAAAGTTGCTAAAGGAGAGAGAGAGAGAGGAGATTAATAGTAAGTATTGTATAAATTTCTTGAATGCTTTTCACAGCAGCATACATATATACAATATTGATACAATTGATCATGAGGCATGAGCAGCCACTTTTATTGTTTTTCTTGTTTATGTTACAAGTGCTTTTCAAGCTACATAAAATAGAATAAAAAAAATCAAAGGAAATAGGAAATAATAAATATATATTATTTCTTCTTTGTGGGGTTACCGTATATATGTATATAGTTAACTTAATTGGTTACTTGCGTCTTCTTAATTAGCTTAGACAATGCCAATTGCCAGCATGGTGCGCAAATCCCATTATGGCGACCTCTCCCTGTAATTAAAGCTCTACCGGCCACCATCTCGATCATTCCCTTTCTTTATAATAATTTGCGGTTAGTAGCTACTACTCCAAATTCAACCGTATGCTCTGGGTACACGTTAACAGGAGGAGGAGGAGGCATAGTAGTAGTGATGGTTCGACCTGCAAAGTTCTTCTGACCAATGGTGGTGGTGCTGGCCGTGCATGGACCACCAGGAATGTTTGTGGAGCAATTTGGTGATGGAGGGATAACAGGACGGCGGGAAGCCGCCTGTAGAGATTGCAAGACAAGATTTTGTAGTTGCTGTATCTCGTGTGAGACAAGTCTAACAGCTTCGACATGAGGTTTAATGCAGCTGATTGAAAGAATTATTAATACCATACAGAATGCAACGTTTAGGTTATAATTAGCCATGATATTTCGATCCTTTTTTTGGAGAAAATTAAGCAATTAAACACAAAGATAGAGATAGAGATAAGAGTAGATGAGAGGATTGATAAAATTGTTGGATGTTTGGTGAAAAAAAAACAAGACAAGGGCGCTTCTTATATAGCCACCAATTTGTAGATGATTCATGAAATACTAGTGTTTGTGTTTGCATGACTTGGAATTTTTCTTTAAGTTTGATAACATGGATTTGACTTTTGATTTTTGACTGCATGATTTTGCATAGAATTCTTAAAATTGAATGGGTCTTAACTCTGAAACTCGGCTCGCTAAGGAAATTAAACTTTGTATATATTGCTACCAAGGTTTTTACGTACTCAAATTTTGTAACATTCAGGAGACTTGGATTATATATTACTGAACGCAAATGACTCGAATTTACAGTAAAAATGTTAACAAGAGTTTTGAAGGAATGTTGTAAAGTTTCCTCCTGTTCAGTTTCTCCAAATTGAGAAATTAATAGGAATAGGGGAGTGGGGAATATAATGTAATTTTCAGTCTATCGGTCAAAGTAAAATAGTAGTATTAGTCATTGTTTTTCAGTATTTCCCTCAGATACGCCGAGTAAAATGCAAAAAACTTTAATTTGACCGTCACCGCAGGCGCAGCTGAGTACTTACTGCTCCGATCCCAGTTGACGTTTCTTGAATGTAAACTCTTATTTGAATGATCAAATAGTTTAGTCCGGGCTACGACTATACACTATGCCTTTGAAGTTTGAACTATTATTGAATGCGTTTTATTTAAGCCTTTGAACAATTGAATGAGGACTTAGTATTTGTCACACACACACACACAATGTTTGAAATAAAGCAACGGTGTTTTCACTTGTTTTCCTTTCCGCGGACACGACTCACTGCACTGAGTCCGAAGAGAACTATAACTGCAACTGCATTTTCCAGGATGACTCCACCTACAGACGGCACTCAAAAAAATAAAAATATCATATTTGCATAATAGTAGTATATGCAGAAGACTCGAAAGAAATGGAAATTTGGATGGTGGAAATGGAATTAATCTGTTGGATCCGTAAAGAGACTGCAGGAAAGTAGTCAGTCGTATCTGGGGTCATATTATTCTTTTTTTTTTTTTTTTTTTTTATAACACACACACCCTCACATGCTTACTACAGGAATCGAATTCTAAACCTGTAGGTCGGGAAGCTAACTCCCTAACCACTAGAATTCTAAACCTGTAGGTCGGGAAGCTAACTCCCTAACCACTAGACTAACGCCAATGGCTTGGGGTCATATTATTCTCTTCTTAATTATCTAGCATTATTTGACATCAAACAGCAAGAAGCCACATACATATCTGATAAGTATTATCCAAATTGAATGGAAAAATAAAAATAGCCACAAAACGCCGGTGTTATTCTTCCGTCAAAACTTATCCGACACCTCAATATACGCCCATTTTCCATTCTTCTTCCTTCCTTCACACTTTTATGTTAATCCAAAAAATCTATGCATTTATCACCATTCTTATGTTAATCCAAAAAATCTACGCATTTATGACTTAAGGATACAAGACGTGTTCCATGATTCCATTCCTTATCATTCACCAACAGTCTCCATGTCAATATATCATCTTACCTTTCTTTCATTCAAACATCTTACCTTTCTTTCATTCAAACATGCAATTTCTCATCTGTTGAATGTCTTCCTTTCTCTTAAAAAATGGTCCGTCGTTTGCTCCCCTTTTTCATCTGCCATTTACTTGAGATTTTCTCATCATGCAATCTAGTTTTTCTAAAAAACAAAAAAAAGGTATAAACATGCCGGAGTAAAAGGGGTACCATTACGGGTTAGGGTAGGAATTTAATCAAAGAAAAAGATTGATTGTGAAAGTTTGAATTCAAAAGAAAGAAAATTTGGTTGATTCGTTCGCCTTCTACAACAGAATGATATGACCACCAAGCAGAAATCATGAAACATCAACGAGGGAGAAATAAAGAACCCAAAAAGTGTAATGCGATGGGAATAAACTGGATTAGTTACAGAATCGTTCAATTCTAGTACACAGAACCGTTGTTTTCCTGTCAATAAGTAGCTGCTACCGGTTTTGTTTCAGGCAGCTATGTCATTGCACTTTCAGACCTCATATTCCTTTCCTATAATTTTGATGTTACCATTTTTTGGTTACTTCCACATATATGAACGCTTGACCTAGAAACCTAGGCAGAATTCATTATCAAACATTTAGACAACAAGCATTATGAATGATCCAAAATTAGCAAGTTTAAGTAGGCTGGTACACACAAAACATCGGAACCTGTTTGACATAAAAATAATTTAACTCCTGAAACAACAATGAGAATTTTTATTTTAATGAGAACATGAAAACAATGCCACCAAGCAAGATAATAAGAGAGAATAAAGACATTATTTAAACATTTTTCTTTTTATTTGCACAGTCTACATCTCCATGATAACAATACAACAATTCGACAATGATGACCAGCATACAAATCGAGCTATAAACTTGGCATTTACAGTACTAGGACATCAAGGGAATACAACAAAAACGAAAACAAAAACTATTCGGGCAATACATGTATAAAAGAAGCTATCAATCCTACAGTCCAATAGTGCACATAACTGCAGTTTTGATATTTAAAGGATGAATGAATGGTGGCTTTGCAATGATGGACCTCCATCTCTCCTTCCCAGGATGATAAATCTGTAATAAAATGGTTGCTGACCTCTTCTGCTGCCTTGACTTCAAGCCCTCAGTCACATGTGCTCCATTTAGAAGAGACACTACATGCAGCTCGCCATTCAGTGCAACAAAGCCAACTGATGACTCATCTGATACTTTTCTTGGAACACTCGTCTCCTTCGACCACCGATTAGAAGTCATGTGATATCTGCAATATTTAAAACACTTTAACAGATGTTGTTTCACACTAGAGAGCATATCTTCATCAAAAGAACGGCGAGCAAGTCTGATGTAGTCATATTAAACACACTGTAATAGGATGATGATCATTGTGATGATCATCTTATGAGACAAAGGAATCATAAAGGCTCCTGTCTGTATGATTAATTGCATTGCAGCATTATTTTCTCAAAGCAATGATCCTATTGGGAAGGATACAGAACTATCTGCATACTGTCATAATATCCTTCAATTATCATACAGAGTCTTGAAGAGTTGATCTACATCAGAAGCATCAGGCATTGTGGCACAAAAAAAAACCAATACCGAATTGTAAGTAGAGCCAAGTAAATTAAAAAGACAATTATAACACAGTGGAAAAAATTGTGAAGTGCTAACTAGAGTAAACTAAAAAGCATTCTGCATGTGGTAGTAATGCTACATTCAAATACAATTAAAAAATCTGCAACAGCAGCTAACATCTGCATCGCACGTAGTAGTAGTAGAAACAAAATCAAGAGAAAATTATGAAGCAAGCAAAACTGAGATTTACAGGAGGTCAAGCCTACTCTAGCTTCAGCTGCCAATAAAACAAAACCATTCATAAGATATTTAAGCTACAAAATTAACCTCCCTTTCTTCAATTATTTTACATAATTATGTATATTGTCGACAACTGATTCATGAACAAAAGATGACCGCAACCCGAAACTAAAAGTCCTAAAAATTTCAACAGCTCACGAACTCAAAATTCCTCTGGATAAAGAAGTTGTTACTCTAGTAAAAGCAGCCTAGAGGGCTTCTATTTTAACTTCCACCCTATGTAGGATTATTATTACGAAAGTTCATTTGAAGTACCTAATGTGCTAGTAGAATATCACCAGTACATCATTAAAATTCAATCTTTTGCACTGAAATGGGTTGTTACAGTAATCCAAAGCCGGCCAAAAAGGATTCTCTGTTCTTCACATTGTATGCAACATTTCCCCAAATCCACAAGGAAACATCAACAATCAAAGAGAGGAAAACTAACTCCTAAACACACCATTCTCTCCCAATGCAATCAATGAATAAGTAAATGGTACGATAAGCTGAAATGACATGCTTGTATGGATCAACTAAGAGCTCGTGCAGTGGCCAGCGTACCTGAAGATATCATTCCTGTCAAGCATGAAAATAGCAGGAAAATCCCAACCATCACTCTCAAGGACAACAATCTTCCCCAGCCTTCTCCTCTCCCCTTCTTCCCACATATCCCCAAGCTCCTTCCACTTGCCACTGTTATTCAGCTCCATCACCACAGCATCCCTGTAATACTCATCCACGGGAAACACTCCTGAGACAGTTCGTGACTCACCATACCCTCCCATCACCCAAAACTCCCTTTCCTCTCCATGTCCAACAAAAAACCCAACACACCCAGCCCGAAACCTGGGCAAACCATCCAAAGCCACCCACTCATCCTTACCAATATCATACATCTCCACTGAACTCATCCTACTGCCAGCTGCCTCATACATCCGGTGCCTGGACCCGCCCCCGGCCACCACAATCTTATTGGAATTCGGAATGACGGCACAGGCAAAACTGCCCCTGGGGGTAAGCATAGGGGAGAGAGACTCCCAACTAAAATCGAGAAAATTAAAGCGGAAGACGGAAGATGAAGCGCAGGGGCGGTCCATGGGAAAGGAACGAGTGTCGAAAAAGGACCCACCGATGACGTAGAGATCGGACCCAATTGAAATGGAACTAAAGTTGCAGAGACCGTATGCATGGGGGTTGCAGGGCGTTGGAGGTAGTGGACACCAAGCGAGGTTTTCGGGGTCAAAAAGGTAAGGAGATGAAATAGAAGGGTCCTCAGGGAATATACAGAGGAGCTGGGAGCGGGCGGAAAGCGGAACAAGCATACGGCGGAGAGGAATTAGGGTTTTGGAAGAGAAAAATAATTTCCATGATTTAGAAATGGATTTGAGACGCGAGTGATGAGAGTAAGGGATAAATGCTAAGATTAAAGAAGCTAAGTCGTTCGGGAGGCCTGGAATCAGTGTTAGAGTCACGTTTTGCATCTCAACTACTTCACTCGAAATCCACGAACACGGCGGCGCCATTTTTCTTTCCGCTTTCACGATCAAACATGAAGGAAACAGCTATTCGATTACAGTATCAGTATTCAAAAAATCTCCAATAATTTGCTGTTAGAAAGGAAAAATTCTTCGAAATCGGAATCAATTGAACAAACAAATGTCTATAAATCTATACAGAAAATGACACGATTGGGTTATGGGTATATACAGATTGGAAACTCGTAACCAATTAGATTAATTACAATCTGTGCATCTCCGATCTGATGATAAGGAATTGCGAGCGTATCAATACAAGTGAGAAATTGTGGGTTATTATTACGAATCAATTTGGTCTCGGGCTCGGGCTCGTGCTTATGGCGGTTTCTTCTTTGGCAAGAATTTGGGAATGTTCTGCGAAAATTTGAGAGGAATTTGATGTTCGGATTCGAGGACTTTATATATTTTATGGGTTAATTATATCTACTGCCCCTAACGTTTGACCGAATTATTAATTGATATTTATAGTTTTCAATAATTACAGTCAATTCTCCAACTGATAAAGCATTTAACAAATAACCCTCTCTAATGCCCGGGGAAAAAAAAATCTCGAAAAAATGCCCATGTGTAATGATATTCACTTCTCTGATTTAGCCAAATTAATGAACTATTCGAATGTTTAGTTTTTTTTTTTTCCCTTCTGTTGTGAGTCTAAATTTTATTGTCGGCTATATTGCAATAGCAATATTTATCAAGCCACAATCTTTTTAGCCATAAAACCTAATAATTTAGCACTTATTTCTCATATAGAACTCATTTTTAGGTCAAAATTTCCAAAATCATCAACCATAACAATTCTCTTAACCTCATTGAAAAATTATAATAAAATTTTCAATTGCAATAGATCTTCTGTTACATTTTGTGTTTTATTATTTATTATATTTTATGAAAACATTCCACGTGTATTTAATATTTATCCTCTGTGTTTTACTGATCACTTAATGATTTTAATTAAATACACATGGGGTACGTACATCTATAAAAAAAAATGAAACACAATATCCGAAGCGATTTTTCAATAGCCAAATAAATTTAAAATATAATTTTTTTTAAACCCATAAAACAAACATGAAATCTAGACTTTCAATAAATTTAGGGGGGAAATGACATAATATTGTATTCTACATATTGTATAAAATTTTGAAAATTTAGTAAGACATAAAATTCTATTGATGTTGGTTGTTAATAAAGGATTAGTTTGAGCTATGATAGAAATTAATTGATTTTGAAAGTGGGATGAGAGGGCAGTGTTAATTAAAAATTAAAACATTGGAGGATTAGAGAATTAGTCGATGTAAGTTTTTAGATGGATTAAATTTGGTGTTAACGATGGAAATGATACTAACAACAGTGAACAAAATAGATGAGTTGAACTTCTATGTTAAATCATTTACGGACTAACTTTAAATATGTGTTGTTTAACCCTTTACCAGTTTTATTAGTTTGCTTTGATATAAAGTACATTTTAAATTTCTTACGAGGAAGATGCATCCTGGATTGATGTTACTTTTAAGAAGTGAATGCAATTTTTTTAAAAATAATCAACAAAATTTAATTTGTATTTTGATAACATCGCAAATATAAACATCATTAATTAAAGTCATATAAATGTCCAACTTGCATTGTCTATAGTGTTTTCATATGCTCCCTATTCCCAAATAGATGATTTTTACACTTCCAAGTGGACAGAGCTTGCCAAATATATATACGTTTTTTAAGTCATTTTGTCACTCAAATATGTTATATATATATATATATTTTCTAAACATCGTTAAATTGAATAGTATTTATGTCATTTTAAATAAGTTAAGTAGTTGTTATCATCGTTTTGTTTCGTTCTTGTTTGGGCAAATATTTCTTTGGAATATGCATCTTAGATATGATTCCCCTTAGGGCTCGTTTGGTTGGCAGGGAATCTGGGTTGGGAAAGTAATCTTTTTCATAATTTCCAGATTCCTGTGTTTGTTTCAAATTGGGAAAGTAATCATTTTCCTAATTATTAAATTCCTGCGTTTGTTTCATCCAGGGAAAGTAAAAAGAATCCTGAACTAAGGAAAATAACTGCAAGATTCCAGGATTATGAATCCTCTTTAAAAGTTGGTATTCTGATTCCCCTCTTGAGGATTTTGACTATGTACTGCTTTGTTTATGTTTATTATTTATATTTTGAGTTTCATATGCTTTTTATGTTAAAGTCTAATTTATTTGGTCAAATAATTTTATTTTATTTTTAGTTTAATATTTTTTTATTGACTTTACTACTTAACTGAAATTAAAATTTTAGTAGTTTTAAATGTCTTTATATTGACTTTAAAAAGTAATTCAATGTAAAAAGAGTTAAATAAATGGATGGTATGTTATTTTTTTATTATTAAAATTATTAACATTATGGGGGTTTTATATATTTTTTTCCTAAAAACTCAAAATTGTATTTATGTTGCTTTAGACTTTTTCTATCATATTTTTACTTAATTAATTTTCAATACTTATTGTTTAATAAATTTGAGCTATTTTTATTAATATTAATTTGTAAATTTATTTTTCATTTATTTAATCAACTATTCTTTTTTTTAATAATATTAACAAAGAAAATTTTTATTTTAACACTTTTTTATAAGTTGTAGTTAATAGCTTAATTATTTAATTAAATTAAAAATGATAATTTTTACAATGATGAAAATATAAAACATAATATTAAAACATTTATTATAAGGTAAAAATATATAATTAAGTTTCATCATATGATTTAAAATAAAACTATATAAATGGTTATGTATAAGTATAACATACAAATGGAATTCAAATAATATTATTTGGTTCAATAATTTAAATCAAATAATGACATAAGAATCATACTAACTTTTTTAAAAATCTATCCAAACACAGGATAAATATTCAGATTCCTCAGAATTAAATTCCTAGGAATCAGATGACCAGGAAAAATATTCATTTTCCTCAAAATTAAAATCCCAAGAATCACATTCCCATTAAACATTACTTTCCTGCCAACCAAACGAGCCCTTAAAGTTTAATTATTTGAGAAGATCAATATCTACATATATTATTCTTTTTAGTGAGAAAGTAAGAGTTATATAGTTAAGATCCAATAGAAGACAATAATCCTTCAAATCTGCTGGAAAATCACAAAAGCATGAAAATCATATCTCTATCCTGCCCAAGAATGCTGTTTCTTTTCATATGTGATTTGTTTTGTGTTCCCTTAATTTAATTTGATAAAGAAGCAACAATTCCATATGGGAAAGGACTGCTACTAGATTAACAATAACAGCAACAAGAAGAGGAGGGACATGTTTTGCTTGATTGTGAATCTCATCTCATTTTGTTGTTTTGCTGCAGGAACCATGTATAGAGTCTATAATGCCTAAAGCATTTTGTACAAAATGTTGCACATCCTCTAACCCTTTTTGTTGTTGTAACATATTTATGGATAGTTTCTTCTTGGCTTTAGTTGTAAACAGACAATTGGGTTCACAGATTTCATATTCGTTCGTAGTGGGGCGAGAGTTTTGATAATTGAAGATGAGATTTGTTTTCAAGGGATTTATTTTCAATTGTGGATGGTTGAAATTCAGAGTTTATCGCCATGTCTTATGAATCCGCTTCTCAAATCTTCATATTATAATTGGTACATTGATGGGAAACCCACGACCCACGTGATTATGTTTTAACTTCTGCAAGTATAAAAGCGCAGATTGAATGAACGGCCCAAGTCAAGATTCAAAGCGAGTTGTTATTCCTCCGTCCACCACCACCGTGGCCGCCGCCGTCTTTCTATTATGCCATCATCACTTCCTTCTCTGATTTTCCAGCGGGTCAATTTAGTTGGTTCGGGGCACTCATCAACCCAGAAGTAGCAGCAACATATTTGATTTAATAATTACAGTTTGAAATCATTAAGCTCATAAAATTGTGAAATTGTGGTGATTGAAAGAAAGTGGAAGACAAAGAGGAAGAGAATTTTGAAAATACATAAACAACCTTCAATTTAACGGTTTTAAAAAGAGTAATAGATTTGAATGACGGAATGACCAAAAGATATAGTTAAAAAGTTTGGTGATGATTTCAACCAATTTAACTATTGAGTGATCAAAATTTAGATTTGAAAAAAATTGAATGACATTTTTTTTCCTTTTGCCCTAATAATAATAACTTTACCTTACCAAATTTGATCAAACTATCAAACGAACCTTATTATTGATGTTTAATCAAAATTAAGCTCATAGAAATAGTGCGAGTTACATTTTAAGCATTAATCTTATATAAGTATTTTTAAACTATTTGAATTTAATTGACTAAAAGAGAGCTATTTCTTACAATTATCTAAACTTCAACATACGTTTCGTAATTACATTGAATAATTTAGTCAAACTTCAAGGATTGGAAATTCAATTATACCCCGCCAAACAAAAAACCACGCATAAATTTACTTTAAACCTAAATTTGTTTTCTTCCAATGAAAATTAACACGCTGTTGAAAAAAAAAATCAACACAATGTTATGAAAATATTAAATGTGGATGTTCATTATCCATTAAATGGGTTCATGTGTATTCCCTCTGGATTCATCCCCTTTGTAAATATCTGGACTAATGGATAACTATCAGTTATCATCTTGAAATACTAAATCAATAAACAATTCAGCTACCTGGTTCAGCTACCTAGTTCAGCTACCTGATTCAGCTACCTGGTTTCATCTATAAATAGAAGCTATTGTAATTCATTTTAATAAGAGAAATCCTGTAGGAACTCTGTCAACTTGTAATCACAGAGAATCTCTGTAACTATCAATAAAGAGCCATAATTTTCACCTACTTCTTTTGTGTATTTCTCTTTATTGTAATTTCTCTTTTACACTGTTATTTAGTTGTATTGCATAGAAGTAGTAGTTTTACAACACGTTATCAGCATGAGACTCTACCACCAGAGCATATCATATTCAAATCTGGACGTTGAAGCTTTGCTGGTTACATATCTTTGCACGAGACTCTACCACTGGAGCATATCATATTCAAAGACTCTGCCACTGGAGCAAATCAGGTTCAAGTCTAGAATTTTATTATGAAGTCTATTTATGTTTCTTTACAAAGATTGATATATTTCTTCCTGAAGAAGAAACTGGTATATTTCTTTTTGAAGAAGAAAATTTGATACCTTTCTTCCCAACGAAGAAAGTTGATATCTTTCTTCCTGATGAAGAAAACTTATACCTTTCTTCCTGAAGAAGAAATTGATATTTTATTCTTGAAGTTTATTTATGTTTATTGATTAATGTTTATTTATTAAAGTTTATTTATATTTTGTCATATTCTTCCTGACGAAGAAATTTGATACCTTTCTTCTTGACGAAGAAATTTGATACATTTCTTCCTGACGAAGAAATTTGATACCTTTCTTCCTGACGAAGGAATTTGATACCTTTCTTCCTGACGAAGAAATAGATGTTTATCTTCCTGAAGAAGAGATAAATACCAAACACATGGGATTAAATAATGGTGATGATATTTGCCTTATTGATAATGCTACTACTCACACTATCCTTAAAGATGAAAAAGTATTTTTCCTACCTGAAGATGAGAAAAACTAATATTAATACAATTAGCGGTAGTGCTAAACTGATTGAAGGCTCCGGAAGAGCTAGTATATTTCTCCCTGAAGGAACCAAAATTGTTATAAACAATGCACTACTATCTACAAAGTCTCGAAGAAATTTGCTGAGTTTTAAAGATATTCGCCGAAATGGATATCATATCGAGGCTACATGAAACGAATGGTGAATTTTTATTAATTACAAATACCATTTCTAGAAGAAAATGTGTATTAGAAAAATCACCATCTTATTCATCTGGTTTATATTATACAAAAATAAGTGCAATTGAAAGTCATCACCTAATAGACCAGAAGTCTACAAATCCCAAGGATTTTATGATATGGCATGACCGTCTGGGACATCCTGGTTCTATAATGATGAGACGGATAATTGAAAATTCGCATGGCCATTTATTGAACAATCAAAGAGTTTTAAACTCTAATGAATTATCTTGTGTTGCTTGTTCCCAAGGAAAGTTGATAATTAGACCGTCACCAATGAAAGTGGGGACTGAATCCCCTGCATTTCTAGAACGAATTCATGGTGATATATGTGGGCCAGTAGATCCACCATGTGGACCATTTAGATATTTTATGGTGTTGATCGACGCATCAACGAGATGGTCACATGTAAGTTTAATATCTTCTCGCAACTTGGCGTTTGCGAAATTACTTGCTCAGATAATTAAACTACGAGCACAATTTCCAGATCACCAAATTAAGAAAATTCGTCTAGATAATGCTGGTGAATATTCATCGCATGCTTTTGATGATTATTGCATGTCAATTGGAATAAGTGTTGAACATCCTGTAGCTTATGTTCATACACAAAATGGTCTAGCTGAATAATTTATTAAACGGTTGCAATTAATTGCTAGACTGTTACTTATGAGGTCTAAACTTCCTTTGTCTGCTTGGGGGCATACTATATTACATGCAGCAACACTTGTGAGAATTAGGCCGACAAGTTATCATAATTACTCCCCCATACAATTAGCTTTTGGCTATGAGCCCAATATTTCTCATTTGAGAATTTATGGTTGTGCAGTTTATGTCCCAATTGCACCACCACAACGTACTAAATTGGGCCCCCAACGAAGATTGGGGATATATGTCGGGTATGAATCACCTTCTATTATTAAATATGTTGAACCATTAACAGGTGATTTATTTACTGCGAGATTTGCTGATTGTCATTTTGACGAATCGCATTTCCCGACATTAGGGGGAGATAAAGTTCAACCGAAAAAGGAAATTAAATGGAAAATATCACTTGATTTCCTTGATCCTCGTACAAAAGAATGTGAACTGGAAGTTCAAAAAATTATACATTTGCAAAGAATTGCAAATCAATTACCGGATACATTTACTGACTCCAGAAGAGTTACTAAATCATATATTATTGCGAAAAATACTCCGGTTAAAATTGATATCCCCGAAGGACAGATTACAAGTGCTAATAAGTCTCAAGCACGCCTGAAGCGTGGTAGACCTCTCGGTTCCAAAGATAAAAATCTTCGAAAGAAAAGAGGATTAAACATGATCCAAAATACTGTTAGTGATAAAATTCCACCTTCTGAAGAGGTTGCTCCTGAAGAGCCTACTCCTGAAGAGGTAACTCCTGAAGAGAATGATATTATAGAAACTTCAATAAATTTTGTCACTACAGGAAAATGTTGGAATCGAAAAGAAACAATTGTTGATAATGCTTTTGCATATAATGTTGCACTTGATATTATGGAAGAAGACGAGGATCATGAACCTAGATCGGTTGATGAATGTCGAAAAAGGAATGATTGGCCAAAATGGAAAGATGCAATCCAATCTGAATTGGATTCACTGGCAAAACGAAAAGTATTTGGACCCGTAGTCCAAACACCAGAAGGTGTAAAGCCAGTTAGATTTAAATGGGTATTCGTGCGAAAAAGAAATGAAAACAATGAAATTGTGAGATATAAAGCACGACTTGTAGCCCAAGGATTTTCACAAAGACCTGGATTTGATTATGATGAAACATATTCACCTGTAATGGATGGAATTACATTTAAATATCTTGTCAGTTTAGCAGTGCATGAAAAACTTGATATGCGCCTGATGGACGTAGTCACTGCTTATTTGTATGGCACATTAGAAAATGATACCTTTATGAAAATCCCTGAAGGATTTAGTATGCCTGAAGCATATAAATCAAATCCCAGAGAAAATTATTCTATTAAATTACAAAGGTCTTTGTATGGATTAAAGCAATCTGGACGTATGTGGTATAACCGTCTTACTGAATGTTTAACTAAAGAAGGTTATACAAATGACCCGATATGTCCATGTGTTTTCATAAAGAAAAATGGGTCAAAGTTTGTCATCATTGCCATATATGTTGATGATCTCAATTTAATTGGAATTCCTGAAGAGATCCAAATGGCAGTTGAATATTTAAAGAAAGAATTTGAGATCAAAGATTTTGGAAAGACGAGATTTTGCCTTGGTTTGCAAATTGAACATTTGCAAAATGGGATTTCGTTCATCAAACTGCGTATACCCAGAAGGTATTAAAGCGGTTTTATATGGACAAGGCACATCCATTGAGTACCCCAATGGTCGTTCGGTCACTCGATCCTATTAAGGACCCTTTTAGACCGAGAGAGGATAATGAAGAAATTCTTGGTCGTGAAGTACCATATCTTAGTGCAATTGGTGCACTAATGTATCTTGCTAATTGTACAAGGCCAGATATATCATTTGCAGTAAACTTATTAGCAATATTTAGTTCTTCTCCTACAAAACGACATTGGAATGGTATTAAACATATTCTTCGTTATCTCCAAGGAACAATTGATCTTGGATTATTTTATCCATATGATTCTCGACATGAATTACTTGGTTATGCTGATGCTGGGTATTTATTCGACCCGCATAAAGCAAGGTCTCAAACTGGATATTTATTTACATATGGTAACACAGCTATTTCGTGGCGATCCACGAAACAATCAATAGCTGCCACATCTTCGAATCATGCTGAAATTATAGCAATTCACGAGACCAGTCGAGAATGTGTTTGGTTAAGATCAATGACCCATTATATCCAGAAGAATTGTGGGTTATCTGTTGAAAATTCTCCAACTATATTATATGAAGATAATGCTGATTGTATAGCGCAATTAAAGGGAGGATATATTAAAGGAGATAGAACGAAGCATATTTCACCAAAATTCTTTTTTACTCATGATTTACAAAGGAATGGTGAAATTGATGTGCAACAAATCCGGTCAAATAATAATTTGGCGGATTTATTTACCAAGGCATTACCGACTGCAACTTTTGAGAAATTGATTAGTAATATTGGAATGCGTCGGTTAAAAGATCTCAAATGATCTTTGAATCAGGGGGAGAAATAAATACACGAGAATGATGTACTCTTTTTCCTTCACTAGATTTTTTTTCCCAACTGGGTTTTTTCCTAGTAAGGTTTTAACGAGGCACATTCTTTGTGTAAATGAACATCCAAGGGGGAGCATTATGAAAATATTAAATGTGGATGTTCATTATCCATTAAATGGGTTCATGTGTATCCCCTCTGGATTCATCCCCTTTGTAAATATCTGGACTAATGGATAACTATTAGTTATCATCTTGAAATACTAAATCAATAAACAATTCAGTTACCTGGTTCAGCTACCTGGTTCAGCTACCTGGTTCAACTACCTGATTCAGCTACCTGATTCAGCTACCTGGTTTCAGCTACCTGGTTCCATCTATAAATAGAAGCTATTGTAATTCATTTTAATAAGAGAAATCCTGTAGGAACTCTGTCAACTTGTAATCACAGAGAATCTCTGTAACTATCAATAAAGAGCCATAATTTCACCTACTTCTTTTGTGTATTTCTCTTTATTGTAATTTCTATTTTACACTGTTATTTAGTTGTATTGCATAAAAGTAGTAGTTTTACAACACACAAGACATATTAGCAAGTGATTTTTTTTCGTAGGAAATATTTTAATCCAATCTCTTTTTAAGTTAAAAAGTAGTAGTAATTGTTTTATCCTCCATATCTTGATTTACATTTTGTTGGAAACATATTTTGATTTTGTATGATCTAACATAAATACACAATTTATGCATAAGTTAGTCAAAATGTGTTACTTGCAAATAATAACGGCATCCACATGTGTGGTGTGAGTGTAATTATATATATATATACTCATAAGAGCATGATACATAAATTATACTTTATACATTAATATATTAATTTTTTATACGTTATACACTAATATTTAATATTTTATAAGCTAATATGTTAATTTTTTATACTTTATGCACTAATATTTGGTACTTTTGATAAAGTGAAATTTATATGCAAGTTTCATATAAGAGACGACCTAAAATGATCTATATGAATAATGATGAAAAAACTGAGAATAAAAAAGGAAAAAAATACAAAATTAGTTCCCAGCATTTACTTTGGTGGCAAAATTGATCCTTAATATTTCATTCATAATGTTTTTAGTTTTTAATATTTGTAATTTGAAGTAAAAATGGACACAAGACAAATTGTTTTACAACTTAACAGTTTAATTGAATATTTTTCTTTATAAAAAATAAAATTTTATTTTTATTTAACAAAGAAACATTGGTTCAATTTACCATTTAACTCCACTGGCGATATATGGATGCAGCACAATACAAACGCGCTCTCCCGAGAAAACCTCGGCGGAGGACACATGCAAAAGACAGAACATCATACTGAATGCACAAAAACACACAGTGAAAGAGAGCCACAAGAGCTTCAGCATTCGGCGAAGAATTCAACAAACACTACCGATCGCGTAGGGTTCTCAAACAACGCCAGCGTCATGCAGCATATCACTCTTCGATCCACTCCTAACGGAGAGCAGAAAACAAAGATCATCAATCAACGGTCACTTCACCACCTTCGTTCACACATCCCCAACTTTACACCTTGCTACAATCAAATACACCGATCTTCAATCTCCGGCGATATCGTTTTTTCAGACTCCGACCTAACCGTCTTATTGTGCAGAACATTTTTACTGCGAAATTGTGACATTGTTGTGTCCAAAATAGAGAGTTGTAGCGGTTCGATTCAAAATATGTTTAGACGGAGAAGAACTTCAGCATAGTATTTTTTGGGATTTTGTTGAAAATTTGTAAATGGTAACGAGCTTTTCCAATCGAATAGTATATTATTGTTTTTCTTCTTGAGAAGCATTGGAGTGATGACTTGCGTTCTCTCTATCCCTTATTTCCGTTTAAATTTGAGTATAATTGTTTTTGATTTTGTATGCATGTATTTTCAACTATCAATGACACTGTGTTTGGGCTGTCACTGGATTCTCCGACTGTTTGATTAATAACTAACTCACGGGAGTGTGTGAACTCCTGCTAGTCATTTTAGAGCAACCCCTGGAAATTAAGGTTTTGACTCGCTAGGTTGTGGACTACCGTCACCGAGGTAAACTAGGGTTTCAACTGTCTAGGTTGTGGGTGACGGTGGAGTTGTTTGACGGATGCCCTGAATAGGTAAATAATTCATTAGGAGGCCTGAATTACAATTACTGAATTTACAGCATCACATTAGACTGCTACTAATCTAACTGAGGCGGGAGGGTATGTTGCTCTGTTATCTTATTATTCTTCAAATGATTTAAATAAACATCACTGATTCAGGGGGTCTTAGTTTAGTCATAAACTGAACTACTGTCAATGTCTGATTACCAAATTAACGTCAGTATTTTTAGTTACAATTACACTAGTTTGATTGATCCAAGACTTTCTGGATATTGCTGAGTGGAGAATTAGGACGTTTACATTTTCTGTTATCCTAATTAAGTCTAAAAAATATTGTTAGTGGAAACTCTTACTTTGTTTGCTTTCAATTATTGTTGCTATTATTATTCCTGAAATTGCACAATAGCTACAATCTCATAGCTAACTCTACTGTTGCAAAGACTCTAAATTCCAGAACTTCTTATGTATGCACTGATGACTACGGACTTTATTGTAAACATGTGGTGCTATACACAAAAAAAAGATGCATGCTAATCCGAGCTTTTAAATTCTGAGAAAGAAAGTGACTTTCAATTGCAGGGAACTCCAGTAAATATCATTGTTGGAACTCATGTTTGGGTAGAAGACCCATCCGTTGCTTGGATAGATGGAGAAGTAACAAAGATAAATGGAAATGAAGTTGATATCCAGTTATCCGATGGGAGGAAGGTAGGTCAAGCTCTTATGCAACAATGAATTTTACACTCAACTAAGTCTCTCTCTCTAATTTGGTCTTTTTAAGTTTAGCTGCTTTTACACATGTAAGATGCATTGCTTTATTCTTAAAAAACAAGACAAGCTATTCAGCTGAAGAGTTGGTATCAAAAAGGCTAGTTAAAAATTGTCCGAATAGACAATGAAGAAACTTCTGGAAAGATTGAACTTAAAAAATGGGGTATTCTGAAGAACAGGTCCCATTGTGCTATGCATTCATGATAGGGTTTGAAGTGTTAAAGACATGATTATCCTCTGACAATTATTTGGCATAATCTGCTCGGTTTGGAGGGAAATTACTTTCTGTCTGTTTGACATGCTAGAAGTTTTTTGTTCTTAATGTATTTCCTACTTCTGTTTGACTTTCTTCTTTTCCCAATCATAGTGTCATCTCTGTACATAAAGAGGAAAGGAACATATAGAAAGCATGTAGTTTTGAACCCCATCCTCCCCCTCCCAGTAAGAGTGTGAGGTGTAAACTAAAGAAAGATTTCCCGCTTACAAGGTTTTTCATGCTTGTACTGAATTTAGTCCAATTTAAAGCTGTCAATTTAAGATCAGGTAACAACACATATACTATTCTTGCTTTTGGCAAATTTTGAATTTGGGATTTAGTAGTCACTCGTGCATATCCTTTTGTCTAATTCAACAAGGTTGTTGAGAACTTATCAAAGATTTATCCCAAAGACGAGGAAGCTCCTTCAGGTGGAGTGGATGATATGACAAAGCTATCATATTTGCACGAGCCCGGAGTCCTGCAGAACTTGGCTTCGAGATATCAACTCAACGAAATCTATGTAAGATGACTCTATTTTTTATTCCCTTTTATTTGGCATTCATGGTCGCCATGGTGAAAGAAAGCAATGAATTACTGCAGCTCTGGGGGGCTCTGTCATAATATTATATCCTACTCTAACGTTATGGCAGACTTATACGGGAAGTATTCTTATCGCCATTAATCCATTCCAAAGACTGCCGCACATATATGATTCTCACATGATGGAACAATACAAGGGAGCGCCATTTGGTGAACTGAGTCCTCATGTTTTTGCGATTGCAGATGTTGCTTACCGGTGATTTTTCTTCTGTTCTTGTCGTATATAATCCTCCTATCGGCAACATAAATTCTGTACTGAACTTCCTGAAATGAAATAGGGCAATGATCAATGAAGGAAAGAGTAACTCTATTTTGGTCAGTGGTGAAAGTGGCGCTGGTAAGACTGAAACAACGAAAATGCTTATGCGGTACCTTGCCTATTTGGGTGGCCGTAAAGGAACTGAAGGAAGGACTGTGGAACAACAAGTCTTAGAGGTAAGATGAACGACATAACTTATTTCTATGTTTATAAGATGAATGATTTTCTGTTTAATGTGGGTCTACTTCCCTTTGGTACATAGTGTGATTGTGTTTTTTATCTCAAATGGTGTGGAGCTTATGCTTCAATAGAAGGCCAGTCCAATGTGTTAATACTTCATCTTGAGGCTTAAGACGTGAAAGACTTAAAAATGGTATGTCCAGGAGAACTTTAAGACTGCATGTCATTAAGATTACAATAAGAGATTGAAAAAGAGTCGACTCATTTTTGTGGTTCCTCAATATAATGGAATCTACCATAAGGAAAGACCTTGAACTTTCAACGCTTTTGGCTTCAAATTTCTGATTCTAAGCTCTCATTACAAGTAATTGTTTTGCTTGGTAGTTGGCAAATATTGTGATAGCACTATCCAATCCCGCTCCTCACGAAAGTAGATGTGTACCCACAGAATTCTGACCCAAAGGACCCTTTTGAATTGGTGATGAATAGATTGAGCGATCTATCTCAGAAGATCGGCATTGTTGCACAATTGAACAGTTGCTCCTCACAAAAGTTTAACACGATAGTCAAAGTAAGTGAAATCCCTCATCAGGAAGACAACTCACATAAAAGAAAACAACTCAGTGTTTTTCAATTCTCAAAATATCAAAATCTGCATTACTCAATGTTGAAAGGCCTATAAATAGGGTTACAATGAAACCCTAACGTACTTAACATTAAAGGAAACCTTAAACAACTTTAAAACCCTAAAAATATGAAAATAGCAACTAAAAACGTAATTTATTCCCGCACGTCGCGACGTGGGGACTGCTCGATGTCGTGATGTCGGGCAAAACAACAGAAAAATAAAAACCTAAAATCCTGGACGTCGCGACGTGCGACGTTTGATGTCGCAACGTGCGTCAGGCCCGATGTCGCGACTTGGCTCGCTGTCCGCGTCTTTTCAACTTCTTTCTTCTTCTGTGGTCTCCAAACACGAACCATTCGTCTTAGGCATCCCTTAGCTCTCTCCAATGCACCTAGAAGCTTCATTCGGGAAAAACGGGTCACCATATTGCCATCATATTGTATGATGAAGATAGAACTTGTGTATGAGGAGTAGATTGTAAAATGGTTGTGATGCCAGGATAGCATTGAAACTCGAAAGAATATATTAACGGGGTGTATAAAAGGTTTGAGCTGAAATGTAATAGATTCATAGGTAAACAGAGCTCTCAATTTTACAAGTTTTTTTTTTTTTTTTTTTCATTTTTCATTTTTTTGCAATTTAGCCGACCCCACAGTGGGATAAATGACTTAGTTGTTGTTTTTTCTTTTTTTGAAATTGTCGATTACAAGTATTACTTGAACTTAGAAATGGAAAGCTTGTAGATTAGATTGCTGCAATACCGAAACTTCTGTAATCCCATGAAGAAATTTCTCCATAATGTTGTGGACAAATAGATTCTATGCTGCTTAGTTGTGCAAAGATGCATTATTTAGGTAGAATAGGAGATCCAAGCTGTTCTGTACATTATAGCCGAGAGAGCTTCTGTAGACTTGTGAAGATAGCATTATCAGATACCTAAGCCATCACCTTTCATTATATGGGTTATTTACCATAGCTTTAAATTTGTTTTTCGCATATGCTCATAACCCTCACCTACTGTAAACTAACTTGTTCATGAAAATGCAGTCGAACCCAGTACTTGAAGCTTTTGGCAATGCAAAAACTGTTAGGAACAACAATTCCAGGTGAGATAGAATCATTCTTTAAAATAATCATGGCTAATGATTGCATTTTAAACTTATTCTCAGCTGTAAGTTCTTACACAATGATGTTTGTGCAGCCGTTTTGGTAAATTTGTTGAGATTCAGTTTGACAAGAATGGAAGAATATCGGGAGCAGCTATTAGAACGTATCTTCTTGAGAGATCTCGTGTTTGCCAAGTTTCAGATCCAGAACGCAACTATCATTGTTTCTACCTTCTTTGTGCAGCACCACAGGAGGTAGTTTACTTTCAATTGTTATCTCTATTTTTTTTTTAAATTCAAAGTCATATGTTGATGAAAAAAAAGTGATTTGTAGCAATAAGGTTTAAGTTGACAGTTCTGAATCTTACAGGAAGCCGAGAAATATAAGTTGGGAAACCCTAAAACTTTCCGCTATCTTAATCAATCAAATTGCTATGAGCTAGTTGGCATTAATGATGCTCATGAGTATCTTGCGACAAGGAGAGCCATGGATATTGTTGGAATAAGTCAAAAAGAACAGGTTTGTTCTTAATATCAGTATGCTTCCGATATGGTTTCTGATTCTGTGTGCAAAACCAGTCAGTAACTCCTTTCTTTTTTTCTTTTTTAGGATGCTATTTTCAGGGTTGTGGCTGCTATCCTCCATCTTGGAAATATTGAATTTTCCAAGGGGCAAGAAATTGATTCGTCAATTCTTAAAGATGACAAATCCAAATTCCATCTTCAAACAACAGCAGAGCTACTTATGTAGGATCATCCGGTGATATTTTCATTTGGTTTAAGTTTTTTTATTTGTCTAGACTAGAACATTTTAATATGTGACAGGTGTGATCCTGTTGCATTGGAAGATGCATTACTGAAGCGTGTAATGGTTACCCCTGAAGAAGTTATCAAGAGAAGTCTTGATCCTGATGGTGCAGCAGTTAGTAGGGATGGTTTAGCTAAGACCACATATTCCCGTTTGTTTGATTGGTATTTATGATGATTGATTTCACCTATCACTTACATTTTTGATTGAATTGCATGATCAATTTCAGATGCATATATTCATGTCTACTATCTTTTACAGGTTGGTGGACAAGATTAATGTCTCTATTGGCCAAGATCCAAATTCAAAATCCCTAATTGGTGTTCTCGACATTTATGGTTTTGAAAGTTTCAAACTTAATAGGTAGGCAGTGTTTTATAACTGAAAGAATTATGACACAATCAGTCTAGTAACATTTTTTGGTTATATGTGCAGTTTTGAACAGTTTTGCATCAATTTTACAAATGAGAAGCTGCAACAACATTTTAACCAGGTATCATAGGTGAAATTCTTGACAGCAGCATATATCTCCAGTTTCTTACTTGTAATGCGAATGTTGTGTTTTCCAACCAACAGCACGTATTCAAGATGGAGCAAGAGGAATACACGAAAGAACAAATTGATTGGAGTTACATAGAGTTTGTTGATAATCAAGATGTGTTGGATCTTCTTGAAAAGGTTGCACAGCTCCATTCCATGCTTTCTGTTCTAAGTATTTGATTTGGGGAATATTCTGTTGTTTGAGAACTTGCTTCAGAACTAGTTGACATGCAATGAGCTTTTGTAGACAGTATCAGAACTTATAAATTTGAGATATTGTAGTTTGAGTTCTTCTGGATTCTGTACCTATGTAAGAGAACAAAAGCTAGGTGAACTTAGTTGGTCATGAAGACTAAAGTCCCTTGATCTGGAGTACAAAAGAAGTACTGTTTTCTATTTTTATTGTTTTGTCTGATAAATTTCCTCCTTTTAGTTTAGTTCTCTGTTTAGGTCTGTTATATTTCTCTTAATTATCTGCTCATATTCTCAATGATATTGAAGTTGATTTTCATTATTAGCTTTGAGCCGCATCCTCATTGTAAAGCTGATAAAATGTGTAGACAGGAATATTATTTTAACAACTTGAACTTTTGTATGCTCTATAAATAGTTCTCTTCAGTTTGCGGTGGTCACAGATGTTAACGCATTGGTAAAGGAACTTGGAAATGTTTGAATTGCCCAATGTTTACTGGTTGTTGATATGCAATCAGTTATTCATTTATATTTAAAGTTTCAGTCTGTTAGTTTTCTGCTGCTATTTTATTATCATGAAATGTTTCCAGAGTGATTTTTGTTTTTAATTTCCTTTTTTCTTCTACTTATTCCATTTTGCAGAAACCTGGAGGAATTATTGCTCTTCTTGATGAAGCCTGGTATGTAGTTTATGTATAGTCTGCATGCATTCATATTTGTGTTACGTAGAACTTTGAGGTTGTACAGAACATTTTTTGTATATTCCTTTTTGCAATTTTGGAAATGATATCTGTTCTCTTTCCAGTATGTTTCCCAAGTCAACTCATGAAACATTCTCACAAAAGCTCTATCAGACGTTCAAATCGCACAAACGCTTTATCAAACCAAAGTTATCTCGTACTGATTTCACTATTGCTCATTATGCTGGCGAGGTGATTGGAATTACGTGATTTCTAAGGACTTCAGTGGAGTTCTACTGCTCGAGTATATAGTTTAATTTCACATTTCTTGGTCTTGTTTTTCTTTTACTCCAGGTGCAATATCAATCGGAACAATTTTTGGATAAGAACAAAGACTATGTTGTTCCTGAGCATCAAGATCTGTTAGCTTCTTCTAATTGTTCTTTTGTAGCTGGGCTTTTCCCTCCTCTTACTGAAGAAACTACCAAGTCTTCGACTAAATCTTCTAAATTTTCATCTATTGGTTCACGTTTCAAGGTATAGTTTTTAACTTGCATACAATGCTCTCCAGTTTTGTTAGCTGGGCGCTTAAGAATCAGTTGTTTGGAATTCTCTTTACAAGATAGCAGAAACTAATCTTGCAGTAAAATGGATGCAGTTACAACTTCAACAGTTGATGGAAACATTGAACTCTACAGAACCTCATTACATTAGATGTGTAAAGCCTAATAATCTTCTGAAACCTGCTATTTTTGAGAATGTCAACATCATGCAGCAACTGCGTTGTGGTGTGAGTACAGTTTAAATGTCTTTTTCTTTTTCCCATTTGATAAGTACAGTTTAACTATTGAGAGAAAACACAGTTCATGTATTTGAATTGAGTGATAAAATTGCTTACTCTAGGGTGTTCTAGAGGCAATTAGAATCAGTTGTGCTGGATACCCTACTCGTAAGACATTCATTGAATTTCTGCTTCGGTTTAGTCTTCTTGCACCAGAGGTCTTGGAGAAAAAGTAAGTAATTCTTTTTTTTTTGGTTATTGGAGCATAAGCTTTTTGTAGTTATTCGACACTGTTTATTTTCTTGGGCAGGTTTAGTTCCTGCCAGTTTTCTGACCTAATTTTCTGGTTTAACCCACTTAAACAGTAGTGATGAAAAAATTGCATGCAAAAAGATTTTGGAGAAATTGGGGCTGGCAGGAGCTCAGGTACTGAAAACTTTTCTGCCTTTTCAGAGCATTGGTTCAGATATTTTGTGCTTTAAGCATAGCAAGCACAGGTCAATTTCCATGACCTATGCGAGAAAATATTTGACTGACTTTGTGATGTAGCATGTTGTTAATCCTGATTTAAAATCAAACCCAATTCGGTAAATAACTCTTTTTAACTTTTAGGGAGCATGCTTCATGATCAGAAATTTGTTTTTTTCTTTTGCCTCTTTGTGCTTGTTGACATAATGCTTGCCTTTTATCAAATAATCTTTAGTTTTACTTGAAACTTTTCACTAATAGCCAAGGTTGAGCTCATTTTCTTCATTCGATTAATCTGTGTTCATCGTCCCTCTTCCTGTGTTTATCATCCCTCTTTCTATTAAAACTATGCCATTAAACTATTCAGCAGGTCTGTGTTTGTTGTAAATTGAGCTCTATTTACCATCTTCTTGATATTGACGTCTATTTATTGTGAAATCTTGCATATAATGCCATCTCTGTGTTGCGTGCAGTGGTTGTTCCTTGCTCCCTTTACCTCAATGTGTAGTGCTGGGTTTCAATATTTTGTACACCTTTAAAAGAAAAGGATCTCACCAGTTTTGTCAAGGGATATCATGAATGATATTGATGGATGGTTTTTGCAGATAGGGAAGACAAAGGTTTTCTTAAGAGCTGGTCAAATGGCAGAGCTAGATGCACAAAGAGCACAAAAATTAAACAATGCTGCCAAAACAATCCAAAGGAAGACAAGAACTCATATTGCTCGGAAGCATTTCCTTGCTTTGCAGGAGGCTGCAGTTTGTATACAATCCATGTGTCGAGGTTTTTACATTGGAAACATATTTCCTCTTGAAGTCCTTCCCTTTTGCTAGATACACAGTCTCATCTGGGAATTCTTTTCATATCTCAAGCTGTTGAATATCTTACTTCATATCCAGTTTATTAATGTCACTGTTTAAGAGCTTGTATCTACTTTCCATTACTTTTCTGTAATATATTATTTTCTTTTTTTGGTTTAATGCTGGCAGGAAGGCTTGCTTGCAAGTTGTATGATGGTATCAAAAAGGAGGCAGCTTCTCTGAAAATACAGACAAATTTGCGTGGACATCTTGCAAGGAGGAAATACACAAGGTTAAAGTTGACAGGAGTTGTGCTACAGACAGGAATGCGGTCAATGGCTGCACATAAGGAGTTTAGATATAGAAGGCAAACCAAAGCAGCGACTATTGTACAGGTTATAGACTAGCTTCTAATGTTGGTTGTAGTGTCTAGCATGTACATTTCTGCTCTTAACAGGAGAGGATATTTGCAGGCCAATTGGCGAGGTCATAGAGCTTTCTCATACTATAAGAAACTTATAAGAGCATCAATTATAACGCAATGTAGATGGAGGGGAAGGGTGGCTAGAAAAGAGCTTCGAAAATTGAAGATGGTAGGTATCATGTTGTTTTGCTATAAATGTTTTAGCATGTGGTTTAAATTTGCCACGAAAGTTTTTGGACTTACTGATGACTGATACTCATAGTTTGCTGATGCACACTTCACATTGATACTTTCGAATATTTCTTGTTTGTTTATGTGAAGCATAGAACTGAAACTGTCCTTATAGCATGTGACAACATCTTCAATTGCTTTGTCACAATATATAGTGCAAACTTGGATTATCTATTATGAAGCGTTTCTATTTGTTTTACATAGACGAATTTGAAGTATTTTTCTCGTTGTTTCTGCATGATTTTTTCCCTAGAATTTCTTGCGTGATACAGTTCTGGTTTGGTAGAATTGAATTGAGGCATTTCAGTCTTCCTGGAATGGATTGGTGAAAGCTGTGTTGGCATACTGAGTTTGAATTTGTGGTTTGTCTGCATAGCTGTAAAAGGCACCAAATAGCTTGTTAGCCTTTACAAACTGAAACTAGTATTAAGCTAATTCTTCCTCCAAATACCTTGTGATTTCCATGTTTAACAGTAATAATCTTTTATATCTTTAGGCTGCCAGAGAAACAGGGGCATTGCAACAAGCAAAGGATAAACTTGAAAAACAGGTGGAAGAACTTACCTGGCGTTTGCAGTTGGAGAAACGTATGAGGGTAATATACTCATGCAGAGATTTAATTTTCATTTCAGGAGATGAATTTTGCACTCCCATTGGGAAAAAAGTTTAATAAAAACTCTTCTCCCTCACTTTGATTGAACCCCACTTCCTTAAGTGCACAAAAATTATGATTTTGCTTTCTTCTCTGGTAGTATTTTTAATCAAAGAGCCTTTATGATATCCAATCGTAACCAAATTCTATTGCTAGTTGGCTTCAGTGCACTGTATTAAGGCATTGCTAGCTAAGTTGTGTGGCTAATTCTCAGTTTTTACTTGTTGATGGTGGCTTTTATATTAGGCTATCATTATCAGTTGTTAAAATATGTAGTATTAAGTATGCAACTTTTCTGCAGCTATATATCAATTGACCTACATGTTTGCAGACGGACTTGGAAGAAGCAAAGGGACAGGAAATAGCAAAATTACAGCACTCCTTAGAAGACATGCAAAACAAAGTAGATGAATCTAATGCACTGCTCATCAAGGAACGTGAGGTTGCTCAGAAGGCGATTGAAGAAGTCTCTTTAGTTGTTAAAGAAACACCTGTTCCTGTTGAAGATACAGCAAAAATTGAGGCTCTAACAGCCGAAGTTGAAAACCTGAAGGTAATGCTGGTGTGCTAGGATGCTATAGAATCTCTCCTCATCTTCATGATTTTGTCTCTATCTATGATTCTCTGATTGCATTTCATCTTTTCTGTCTTATTTTAAGTAGGATTTACTACAATCTGAAAGACAAAGAGCTGATGATGCTGAAAGGAAATATGCAGAAGCTTCAAATTCAAGTGAAGAAAAGCAGCAGAAATTAGAAGAAACCGAAAAAAGAGTTCATCAACTTCAGGAATCTTTGAACAGGTAGCATAAACTTATAAACAGTTGTATACTCGATATCTTAGTCGTTGAAAGTGCAGATATACCTTCATTTGAGGTACATTCAAATGGTAATTTATTTTAAGTGGGCAACTAAGTTGCTAGTCAGCAAAGGGGTCATCTAAATTCAGGTTGGGTATATCTACGTTTCTTTCATATTCTTGGTCTTAATTTGCTTATAAAGTGAAATGAAGAAATGAATAGAAAATTGCGTAATGATTGAGCAGTTTCCGATGAACTTTTGGTCTCGTTGTTTAGAGTAAAGATGATACTCCAAACTAGAATACCTGCTTATGCTAAACTGCTTCTTTTTTTTTTTTTTCTGTGGTAACATCTAGGATCTAGAATTATATGGTGCACTGGATTTAGATTTATGAAATATGCATCTCTAAGTAGCTTGGCCATGATTTTAGCAATTTCTATTAATGTGTCGTTCTGGTTATATTCGTGCAAGTAGTATGCAGTTTCACAGTCCTCAGTGAAGATTAATCACGTGACTATTTTTTTTGTATAAGATCTGTGTGATTTTGTATTTCTCTAGGTTACCAAAAATCTAAGTTTAAGGTGGATGCTGTGTATTCTACTATTGAAATGACAGTAGTCCTGTACTTTTGCGAGTTTCTTGTCTTGTGGTTTGCCTCTATATATGTGCATTATCATTTGATCCTTGATGTTTAGTGATGTTGGAAAAATTGGATATGCTGAAACTAAGATACTGCATTAAATGCATGTGAAAAACTATGATACAAATGGGTTTACCCCTTGAAAGGTTTTATTTGAGGAAAATACACCATGAAATCATAGAGTGCATGGTGATAAATGAGTACTTAAATTTGCAAGTAGCTTTGATTGTCAATGATTACAATATTTTCAAAGATTGCGCTAATTTAAAGTTTTTTTGATGAAGTAAGTGAAAGCAAAGATATGCCAGGGTGAATATCAGCAGTGTTGATGAATTAATGATCTTGGAGTAGTTCTTTTAGAAGAGGATCTTCATGGAGAAAGAACTGAAATGTGATACCAATTTACAGAATTGGTGTCTGTCAAGATATTTTGAGAGAATCAAATGTCCTTCATTTTGGCCTATTCTTTAAAATGGATTTTGTATTCCAGTAAACACTTCTATGGCCTCTTTTAGGTTGAAGATTTTTCCAATTGGATGCAGGAGATACATCATACTAACTTAAGAGTAGAATAAAGATCCCCTTGTGGCATTTGACTAATACTAGATATGATCTAGTGTGCCTCAGGATGATATACAGCATGTCGGACCAATTTTTGGAGCTGAAAATGATTTTATCTACATCCAACTTCAGTTCATCTTCACGATTCTTTGCTAGAGACAGTCAGGGTGATGCTACGTCTACTTCCTCCGACACTACATCTACTGATTCTGATTTCACATTTCCAGCTCCTGCTTCAACTCCAGCAAACTTTTCTTCATTCAGTCCTGGTGCTATTCAGGTCGTAGTTCAGGACCTTTCAACGGCTGAATTATCAGGTCAGTCTAGATTTCTTAGAGTCTTCCGTGCCTGCACTTGAACTCTTTTGATAGCTGGTGTCAGTATGTGATCCACCAGTCTTTTTCTATTAGACATCTTTCTAGTGTATCCAATCACTCAACTTTTGGTCTTGCTCCTTTACTCCTTAGATACTGATCATTTTGTTCCCAAAACCCTCTGGAAGAGACAGTATTATATACAACTTTTTCTCTTCATGGTTGCATTGTGCAGGATTTGAAAACTGGGAAAATGAGCGGGAGGGGGCATTCGATGACTTCTTCTGAGGAAATTTGCCCTTTCAAATTGTTGTACCTATATTCGTGCTAGCTAGATGTTAGTCTGACACTCTGACTTGATGTGGGCATTTTGGCATTTAAGTAGGTACTTCCACCCAAAATAGATTAATGCCTTTGTATTATACGAGCCAAAATTGATAAATATGATACTCTTGGTAACTTTTGATTACATCGTGTATAGAGTGTTTTCCTTTTCATATAAATTTATCCATTTTCAAGTCTAGCTTTTCTTTCAGATTGCTGCAGAATTTCATATGCTTTGTTTGGGGTGGCACTGTAATATGTACTACATGCTTTAGATGATTTTATGATGAATCGAGCTCCTTTATGTGAGTTAAGGACTATATTTAAGTTATTACTATCTGATAAGACACAAATTTGTAGGAAATCCTGTAAAAGTAGCAAAACTGGAGGTAATATTTAACTAGAAAATCTTCTTAATGCTTTATTGAGTTCAAATGATTTTCTCCAAGGGAAGGGTACCTCTTGTTGCAAGTGGAACCTTCAGGATTGATCATTGCTACTGTATAGCCTGCAATATCCTCCCTTTCCCTGTCAGTGCCTATTACATGTACAATAGAGGGGCATTTGTCAGCTGGATCCTTGGAATAGAAATATTTAGGCTGGATCGTATGTCTTTCTCTTAATAAAAGGAGAAATTTCCTTATAATAATTGGCATGCTTTATAAAGTATTCTCCAAGGAAGAAAGATGTTATTCCCCCTCCCACATCAGTACCAGTGGAAGGCCCGCATAAGCAACATCAGCTGATTCCCTTATTTCAGGTTTCCATCTTCGTCCTCTTCAAGTTCTGTAAGAATCCGTATTCATCTTCTTTCACCTTTTATTAGTTCTCACATTTGATCTTCTCGATTCTCTTTGCCTTTCTTTCAGTTCAGCAAATATGTTGCTCATCTTTCGACTAGATCTATATATGTCTGTGCTGGGAGAGATCCGAAAAGGAAAAAAATCTTAGTATCATAGTACTATTACACGTATTCGAGAAGTGGGCAAATATATTCTTGAAAACTTATATTTGCCTGTATGTCATTGCATACTCTTCCCTAGCATAATATGGCCATGGAATATGTACTCCTGCCAACACTTTTATGTGGAGTAACTGCAGCTCATGCAGAAACGTTTAGAAACTGTGAAAACTTTATGCACGTCTTGAGTTTTGTTAACTGTGTTGTCTGCCAAGACGCTGAATTTCTGCAGTGTTGACTGAGTATAGGATACAGATGAAGATGAGAGTTGCTTGTTTGAGTTGTTTTATTTGCATTACTCCAGCAAGGGAGCTTGATCAAGAGTAATTTGGATAATGTTTTTTTAGAAATTTTGATGTAGGACAAGTAGAGAACAAAGTCTCCTACTGTTGTTTGGGAAGATTGTGATGATTTGGTTGGTTGGCATTGTGAATAGTATCATGAACTGTATAGCTTGGGTAAAAGAGTACAAGTCAATGAAACTGAAATTCTCCATTAGTCAAATCTGTCTAAAAATATAAGGTAACTACATGCATAAGCATTTATAAGTTGTATATTGTGGTTAGTATTTTATCAGAACTAAAACATATCTAGAAATCTATGCACACTCCAAATAATAGTCTAATACTATTAACTATTAGGACTCAATAAATATAGCTAATGGAATTCCCCTCAACGAGGAAAAGATCAAAGTACCATGATTTTTAAAATTCAAATAAACAACTCCTAAGCTGTAAATGAATAACTTAATCATATACTAAGACCTTTGAAACGCCAAAATGGCTTCTTATTTGCATGTGATCCAATTATTTGTTACTCTTTTCTTCAGTAGATTAACATTTTTTGTTTAGGCTTCCAAGGACAATAATTTCTATCCGTCCATCCTATAGCTTTGTCAATCTACATTAGTTGCCAATAATGTTTTTCACACACTTCTTTTTGAAAGGAACACGCACAAGCACTGGTTACTCCTGGTATATTTGTGCTTTCTCAAGTATGTTTGATCTTCATAGTGTTTTTTACTTGACTAACACACACTTAGCTACTGTCGATTAGTGATATCAGCATTTTGATTTGTTTGCAGAACTTCTTTATGCTAGATGTCCTGTTTTGCATATCGATTTGTGTTTGTATCAATTCTTCTGGAGAAGTTATGTAATTCAACTAGTCAAGATGCTGTTCCATTTTGAAACAAGAGACTTCTCTCTATCTCATTCTCTTTTATATATTCGAATATGCATGTATCTATAGATTGTGCCTGAACTTTTTAGGTGTTTAACAACTCATTGGTGCCATGACATTTGCCCTTCCATACTATTTCTCCTTTTGGCGAAGTGTGATTTATATAGCCGACCACACTTAGTGAGATAAGGGCTCAGTAGTAGTTGTATACTAATTTTCCTTTTCTTTATTTGAATAAATCATCAGCTCATCAGAGATGAAAACCATGTTCAGGGTTCTTCCCATGCATAAGTATTATGAGCCTTGACGCTAATATACTGGAGTCCAAGTTCGTAGATGAGTATGCATAATTATGAGAGGCAGAAGGGAGATACATTCTTATGAACATCGATTAGAATTATACTTAATTCTCATAAACAAATTGATAAACTCAGGGTTGAAGGAAGGCCAAAAAAACTTCTAGGCTTTTGTATTTTCTGTGACAGTAAAAGAGATTTTATTCTCTAATACTGCTTCAGCTGGATGCATAATGGAGGAACTTCTTATCGATATTAAATAGTAATTTGCATCCTTATCCTTCTAAATGCAAGCAAACAAAATGATGGCCTGGCTTTTGTGTTTTACTCCGAATCTCTATGTTGCTGGAGTACTTATTGATTCTCTGTTGATTTTAATATTTGAATTTTGCATTTGTGAGATTTTGACATTCTGAACTTTCTCCTTACCTGTGCATGCACAACCTTTTGGTGTTCATGATATCCTTGTATAAAAGATGAGCAACAATCCTGAATCACTGTGATAGTTTTCTTGATTTTCCTTCTCTATAGGAGAGATGTCCTTGTACTGGAAAACAGACATCATACTCTGTGTGTGTATTAGAATACAGTTAATGGAGATATTGTCCTTGTGAAAATAGGCTTGATGAGAAACTTTCCAACTTAGAATCGGAAAATAAAGTTCTTCGCCAGCAGGCACTAGCAATGGCTCAAAGTAACAAATTGCTATCCGGTCGCTCAAGGTCAACTGTGCAGGTAAATTTGGAAAGCAGAATAGTTCATATGGAATTATAATATATTATCAATTGCTTACACCTATTTCTTTGGCACTCTGTTAAATTGCAGAGGACTGAAAGCGCAAAAGCTAATAATGTAGTAAGTTCAAATCCCAATCTATAGTGTAGATTAAAATTTTTCTGTTTAATATATAAATTTGATTTTAGATTCACACATGATTGCAATATTTATAGGACCTACATAGTTCCTCAATGAGCTCAAGAGATTCTTCAGAGGTAGAGGGAAGACCACAAAAATCACTTAATGAGAAGCAACAGGAGTATCAAGACTTGCTCATCCGGTGTGTTGCCCAGCACCTAGGCTTCTCTAAAGGTAGACCAGTTGCTGCTTGTATTATCTACAAATGCCTTAGACAATGGCATTCATTTGAAGCTGAGAGGACAAGTATTTTTGACAAAATAATACAGACCATAGGCCAGGCTATTGAGGTAATGAGAAGAAAATAAAATGTTTAAATGCTATTGCTAGGGTATGTATATCTAATCAGAATTCATTTTTGAACAGAAGACTCAGGACAATAATGATGTTTTAGCCTATTGGCTATCCAATGCTTCAACTTTGTTGCTGCTGCTGCAACGCACACTGAAAGCTGGTGGCACTGCTGGGACGACTACCCAACACCGGCGATCTCCCTCAGCAACTCTATTTGGGAGAATGACACAGGTAAATCCAATCTTGGTGACTGGGTATTGATTTCGCTTCATCAAATTTATGATATGTTTGTTAATATTTCTTCTGCAGAGTTTTCGTGGAACTCCTCAAGGTGTCAACCTGTCTCTCATTGATGGTGATTTGGCTGGCAGAGTGGATATTTTACGCCAAGTTGAAGCTAAATACCCTGCATTGCTGTTTAAACAGCAGCTTACAGCTTATGTGGAAAAGATTTATGGAATGATCCGTGATAATTTGAAGAAAGAGATATCTCCGCAGCTGGGTTTGTGCATTCAGGTGCGTGCTAAATTGATACTCATGGATCAACATGTCTATGCAATTTAGTATCTGATTTTGATTAGAAAGTTTGTGACGAATGGCACAAATTTAATTATAGGCACCAAGAATATCCAGAGCAAACTTGGTCAAGGGGACAGCGCGTGTGCTTGCAAATGCAGCTGCTCAGGAGATATTAATTGCTCATTGGCAAGGAATTGTGAAGAGTCTAGGAAACTTTCTGAACATCTTGAAAGCTAATCATGTGGGAATTTCATTTAATTACGTTTTTGGTTTTCTTGTGTGCTTCCTCTGTTTTTCTTATTTTAGTTACAATATCTTTTTTGATATATTCAGTCGGATCGTATTTTCTTGGTCTTGTTCTGATTCGAGTAAAAAAATCTAGCCCCTAATTATTCCATGAATCTATTTTTATGTGGATTTTCTTTCGTGGATAGAACACAATGGCAAAATATGATCCATATAGTCAACCCTGCATAGTGGAATAAAGGCTGAGTTGTTGTAGTTGCTTCAGTTATATTCGTTTTTGTTCTATTGTTATACTCTACATTCCATTATTGTACTCTTTCTTTTTTATGATACAGAGCTATGTTCAATTTTAGGTTCCTCCCTTCTTGGTGCGCAAGGTGTACACACAAATATTTTCTTTCATCAATGTACAACTCTTCAACAGGTGTGCTGCATTGAGTCATTTGCTTGTGTGCCAATTTGTTTGTATAATATTTCAAATACTTCGTGGGTTTAATTCAGTTGTTTATGTGCTATTTTCATCATTATAGCCTATTGCTCAGACGAGAATGCTGCTCATTTAGTAATGGTGAATACGTGAAGGCTGGGTTGGCTGAACTGGAACACTGGTGTTATAATGCAACTGATGAGGTAGTACTGTTTTCTGGATGTAAGTTCTTTCCGCAGGGCTTTTCCGACTGAAATAAAATATTTTGCAGTATTCTGGTTCATCCTGGGACGAGCTGAAGCATATAAGACAAGCAATTGGGTTCCTGGTACCTTATCATCTTCTTCTGGAAACTGCTTGTTGTTTATTAGTTTAGCTAAACAAAGGGCAGTGCATGTCGTCTGTAGTCATTTAATTCTGCAGCTCCATTTGGTATCTTTTCAAAAGTATTCGTCATTCCAAAAGTAAATGATTTAAGTCTTATAAAAAATAGCGAGAGAAAATTTTCTTTAAAAACAACTTTGGGTGTCAAGGAGAGGAGGCAGTAGCAAGGGAAGATAACAGAGTGAAATGCACAAGAACAATGAACCACTTTTCAACATTTGAAGTTTTCGGTTGTAGTCCCTGAGCATGATTATTCCCTTTGACTTTTGATTAGGTTATACACCAAAAGCCCAAGAAAACACTGGATGAAATAAGTCATGATCTATGTCCTGTAAGTATTGCACTTAAATTTGTATGTTAGATTTATTTATTGAGAGCTACTGATATTGTTATTCACAAATTGGTGATAATTTACAGGTACTTAGCATTCAACAACTTTACAGAATCAGCACAATGTACTGGGATGACAAATATGGCACACATAGCCTTTCGCCAGATGTAAGTCCTGACTGATCTCTCAAGGCAAGGTCTAGAATCTACTTATATTTTACTCTGGGTTTGTTTGATAAAATTGAAATATGAAATTCGAAACCTGAGATTTGAAGCAATTAAGTTTTTGAATTTGAAGCATCTTAACATTGAATTAATTAATATTGCTAGAAACAAGAGAACATAATAATATCTATGTATGGCGTACACCTCAGTCATAGCATGTGTGCAGACCCTAAACCCAAAGATGAAAAAGAAACAAAATTTCAACTTTTATCATCACAAGATTCAGTAAAAATCCCATTCTAATCCCCTCCACCCATTTGCTAATTTGTTTCTTGGTATCAATCTTATCTTCCACTATACCAAAAGGTGAACTGACAAAATCATGTTAAGTCTAGAGGCGTTTGAATTGATTTTTTGATTAAAAGAAAAAAAGAAATTAGGGTTTGACAAGAATTCGCAGAGCGAAGCAAAACTGATTTGTGAGTTTAGACTTGAGTGTTATTCAGTGATCTAAAAGAGAATGAGAGAAGGACGACAGAAATCATGGAGAATAGAAGAGAAAAAAAAGTGATGATAGTGTCGATAGTAATGTCATATTAAAATATTTTAAAACTTGACTCCTGAAATGAAGTGATAGGCTAAAGATTGAATCGCTTAAATTTATAGAATGAGTTTGCTTTTGTTTCAGAGTCCCTTTACCTCAATAAGTTTTTCCATTTTTAGTTATAAAACAATTTTGAGTGGCTTAAGTCTGAATCAGTTAATTTTTATATTTGAATTGTTATCAAACAGCCTATGTCTCGTTCATTGTAACTGTGAAGTGAGATGAGAGGCGAAGTAGTTATTGATACTAAGAGGTATCCCGTAAACTTCACCAGTAGATTAGACTCATATATAAGCTAATTATGATTGTTCGTGTCTTTATACAACTTTGTAATTAACTATCATCAGCTATTTTACTTTTTGACTTTTCTCTCGTGCATTTACATATCTCCGTCTACTTTTAACCGCTATTATTCTTCATAAGAGACTCATTCCCATGAAGTAAGATAACTTGGCACGGAACACTTTTAAATGGCTGGAAAAATGAAGACTACTTTTTTGTTCAATTTATCATTCATTTCTGGCTCCTTCTGTGATATAAGAGATCAATAAGAACTGATATCAGCTTAAAAACTGCTAGATTCTTGTAGTTGACCTGGTTCCCCTGATTTTGTTACTTGCATTTGCCCTGATATAAAAAATTTATCTCGATTTGGATAGATATGGATCTAAAAAAAAAAGTGCATTTGAGAGGAAAATATGAGCAAACTATTCATTACTTGATTAGAGTGATTGCAGTAGGTTTATCACTGGCAAAGTCATAGATCTTGGAACCAGGTTCAATTTCTGCTATCTAACAGTTTGATTCGATAGGTTATATCCAATATGAGGGTGTTAATGACGGAAGACTCCAATAATGCTGTCAGCAGTTCTTTCCTGCTTGATGATGATTCGAGGTTTATTATGAGATTCGCCCCTCTGTTTCTCTTTGATTGATAGTAATATTACATAGGGTGTTATACTTTTTCGGGGCTGGTTTTTTATTCTTTTTACTTTTCATTTATCTATTTTTTTTTTGTTGCTCTTGCTTCTGCAGCATTCCATTCTCTGTTGATGATCTCTCCAAATCAATGGATCAAATTGACGTTTTGGACATCGAACCACCACCACTTATTCGCGAGAATTCAGGCTTCAGCTTCTTGCTGCCTCCCCCTTGCTGACTAAAGATGGATAAATAAAATCAAGTCAAGTTACTCTCTGCTTCTTTGCTAACACTTGGAAAGGGTATAAATTAATAACTCGATGAGCTGCTGCTTAAATTCGAAATATTCATTTTTTTCAAGGATGAAACGAATCAATATACATCATCCTTTCTTTCTTCGTGCCTTTCTAAACAGCCTCCTGTATTTACTTGCTAAACTAAGATGGTGTTGAATGCATATTATGGGAATCACGATCTGCACTTGCCATTCTTTTTATCAGAAAAACATTTCTTTTTTCTTTTATTTAGTTGTTTGACCTCAGTGTACTGGAACAATATGGAGACCTGGGTGGGTACATTTATGTTCCAAATTAATCTTTGACGAATAGTACTGCCAATCTTCTCCCAGTATTCAAGTCTAACCTTTACAGTTGAAGAAGGACAAAGGCTGAATATATGAAGCTTTCTGGAATTCCCCAATAAATCCTTACCATGAGCGATGTAACCATGGCCAAGAAGTAGCTAGATTGAAGCATTAGTCTAAAATGCTGGTGAAGTTTGATCATGAGTGGCCTGCTGGCTGCTTCTATATATATGGTGACCGTCTCATCGTTAACCAATACTAGCTGCGTCTATTGCTCTGTACGCTTGAAATTAAATCACTGCATGTTTATATTTCTGTACATCAAGAATGTTCCCAGATACATGCAAATATGCAATTCTTTAGTTTTGTTAGTATTTTCAAAGCCAAATTGTAACATTGAAACCGCGTCGCATCACCCACCTCATTAACTATATAAAGAACAATGCTAAACGAAATAAATGTGGGATGAGGAAGTGACAGTAATTGAAACTGAATTGGATTTAATTATTCTTTTATGTACGCTTTTCTTTTTGCTTTCTCGGTCTAGCTAGTGTCCATATTTTACACAGCAAAATGCATTTCGTCAAATAAATTATAACTGAAACGAAGCATTCCTGTCTGTCCTGGTCGAAATCCATAAAATTAAATCGAACAACCGAAGAAAATATATACAAACGTAGCACTAAAGAATAAATGGGGTTGTAATGTAAATCACTCACAAGCAAAAGGCTACTCATGAACATGGATCCACTAGATCCAGCAATAAAGTGAGTGCGTAAGCATAATTGGAAGGCGAACAAGCCTTCTCTACTGCTTGGCTAAATGGCTAAGTAATATCCATATCTGGCAGCAGACATATGCAGGTGGGTTATTTACACACACTCACTCACTCACTCACTATGACTACTTCACTACTCATCTACACCTTTACTATAAAGCAACTCCTAACAACATTAAACTTTTCTCGCTCCTCAACCTCAACCCTTTTACTACTCTTCAACATTATGGTTTTCATAATTGAACTCTTTCTCCCTCCACAACCTTAAGTTCTATGCAGGGCTTCCATTTTCATTCAACCCTAAATTAATTAAGCCATGGAGAAAGTGAACTTAACAAGTGATAAGTTTAGTGACTCAACGTACTGGGACTCTGGCAAGTTCAGCTTTGAGAAAGATCGTACTTGTGGAATTTCATGGCCCCAGAGAAACTACAGATGTAGTTTTTGCAAGAAAGAGTTCAAGTCTGCTCAAGCTCTTGGTGGACACATGAATGTTCACAGGAGAGATAGGGCTAAGATGAGGGACAGTCTGAACATATACCCTAACCCTAATTTCAGCTCATCTTCCTCTCCTCCTTCTGTACCCAAGTTCTTACCTTTTATGACTCGCCGTTCCTCCCTCACGGGCATTTCTTCGTCATCCTCAGCCTCAACAGATGAGGAAAAGGTCAACCTAGTCTCTCACTCTCAACGTGATCATCTCGTAATAAAAAGAAACAATGTAGGAAAGAATATGAACAAAAGGGCTCTTCTTGAACTTAGAGAGCCACCCGTTGTCACAAAAAAGAAATGATTATTCGAGGGTTTGGGACTTAAACACGGGTTCGTTGGGAAAGGCGGAGGATGATTTGGATTTGGAACTTCGGCTTGGGCTCTCTTAGGTGAGATCTGCATAGATAATTGGGATTTGGGCGCCATTGATGTTTTCTTTGAGACTAGCTAACTGTTAATTTTAACTCTAATGTTTAGCACGTTTTTTCTTTTACCTTAGTGAAATCATCATAGTTTCTTTTGTTATCAAGTTAATTTCATGATCAACTCGGATTTGTACAGAAGAAAATGCCGGGCCTTTGGGATTTCAAAACTTTGTTAATTATGTTCTTATTACTTCGTCTTTACTCACAAAGCCGGATAGCGCGTTATAATATGCGTTTTAAGTGTTCAACTACGTACTGAAAAGTGAACGTATCAGACTCTATCTCCACATATATATAGATATATAATTATCGACTTTCTTCGTTTATTCTTTTCCATATGTTTAGCACTAGAGATCCCTTTGATTGATTGGCAGTAAGCCATAATTGTTGCTCCTCTACTGACTAGTGAGTGATCTTTGGCATGCCAAGTTTAAACTTGCGTGGAAAGAAATGATAGGCCTAAAATGCTGTAATTGAGAAAGTAAATATGCACAGAAGGGTGCAAATTAATTAAGGAGAACTTGAATTCAAGAAGAGGCTTTAATTTGTTGAATTCTATTCATGTATAAAAGGTTGGAGAATCTATTATTTCTCAACATATTTAACTTTTCCATTAAAGCAAAAATGTGAAGTACTCGAAAAATTAAAGAACATCAATCGATATATGGGGTTTATATCTTGCGATTCATTTCATTTCATTTTTGCTTTACTAGTTGGGAATCTCATATCGGTCCATATTTCCCCCTCTTAATTTTTTGACAATATTCTTTAGAATCCCTTATTTTGTGTTTCATCCCTTATGTCTTTAACAATTTAATTATCTCTTATTATAGTTACATGTTCACAATCAAAATGGGAGCAAAAACGGTACAAAAAAAGTCAAAATGATAGAGTTTTTGGACTTCTGTCATTTTTGGTAAAAAAACGTGTGTTATAACCCATGAAAAGCTGAGATTTTTTGAAAATTTTATATTTCACTTTTTTTGATAGTATTCGCTAAAATGCATGGTCACAATCGGAATGGGTGCAAAAAAAGTGAAAATCAACTCATTTTTGAATTTTTTGCAATTTCGGTCGAAATACGTGTGTTTTTAACCCATGAAAATTGGAGATTTTGTGAAAATTTTATATTTCACTTTTTTGATAATATTCCCCAAAATACATGTTCACAATCAAAATGGGTGCAAAAAACAGTACAGAAAAAAGTCAAAATCATAGCGTTTTTGGACTTTGTCATTTTTGGTAAAAAAAACTTGTGTTATAGCCCATGAAAAGCTGAGATTTTTCAAAAATTTTATCTTTCACATTTTTTGTTAGTATTCGCTAAAATGCATGTTCACAATCGGAATGGGTGCAAAAAACGGTGCAAAAAAAGTGAAAATCAACTCGTTTTGGATTTTTGCCAATTTCTGTCGAAATACGTGTTTTATAACCCATGAAAATTGAAGATTTTGTGAAAATTTTATATTTTGCTTTTTTAATAATATTCACCAAGATGCATGTTCACAATCAAAATGGGAGCAAAAAACGGCACAAAAAAAGTTAAAATCATAGCGTTTTTAGACTTTTGTTATTTTTGGTAAAACAACGTATGTTACAACCCATGAAAAACTGAGATTTTTTGAAAATTTTATCTTTCACATTTTTTGATAGTATTCGCTAAAATGCATGTTCACAATCGGAATGGGTGCAAAAAACGATGCAAAAAAGGTCAAAATCAAATCGTTTTTGAACTTTTGCCATTTTTTTGTCGAAATACATGTGTTATAACCCATGGAAAATTGGAGAATTTTTGAAATTTTTATACTTCACTTTTTTTGATAATATTCCCCAAAATACATGTTCACAATCGGGATGCGCGAAAAATATGATACAAAAAAGTCAAAATCAACGCATTTTTGGGCTTTTGTCATTTTTTGTAAAAAAACGTGTGTTATATAACCCATGAAAATGAAGATTTTGAGAAAATTTTATATTTCACATTGTTTTATATCATTCAATAAAATGCATATTCACAATCGGGATGGGTGCAAATAACGGTGCAAAAAAAGTCAAAAGCAACTCGTTTTTAGATTTTTGCAATTTTTGGTCGAAATACGTGTAACCCATGAAAATTGGCGATTTTGTGAAATTTTTATATTACAAAATTTTTGATAGTATTCACTAAAATGCAAGTTCACAATCGAAATGGGTGTTAAGAATGATACAAAATGGTTAAAATAAACGCGTTTTTGGACTTTTGTCATTTTGAAAGAAAATCTTTAGTTATAACTCATGAAAATTTAGATTTTTTTGAAAATTTTGTGTTTCAATTTTTTTTAATAATATTCACTAAAATGCATGTTCACAATCGAGTTGGAAGAAAAGAACGGTACAAAAAAGTCAAAATCATTGCGTTTTTGACTTTTTGTATTTTTGGTAAAAAAAACGTGTGTTATAACCCATGAAAAATGGAGATTTTGTGAAACATTTATAATTCTCATTTTTTGATAGTATTCACTGAAATGCATGTTCACAATCGGAATGGGTGGAAAAAACGGTGCAAAAAAAGTCAAACCAAACGCGTTTTTGGACTTTTGTCATTTTTGGTAAAAAAACGTGTGTGATAACCCATGAAAAGATAAGATTTTTTGAAAATTTTATATTCCACATTTATTGATAGTATTTGCTAAAATGCATGTTCACAATCGGAATGGGTGCAAAAAACTGTGCACAAAAAGTCAAAATAAATGCATTTTTGGACTTTTGTCATTTTTTGTAAAAAAACGTGTGTAATAACCCATGAATAGCCGAGATTTTCTGAAAATTTTATATTTCACATTTTTTGATAGTATTCGCTAAAATGCATGTTCACAATCGGAATGGGTGCAAAAAACGGTGCAAAAAAAAGTGAAAATCAACTCGTTTTTGAATTTTTGCCAATTTCAGTCGAAATACGTGTGTTATAACCCAAGAAAATTGAAGATTTTGTGAAAATTTTATATTTCACTTTTTTGATAATATTCACCAAGATGCATATTGACAATCAAAATGGTGCAAAAAAGGTACAAAAAAAGTCAAAATCATAGCGTTTTTAGACTTTTGTCATTTTTGGTAAAAAAACGTGCGTTATAACCCATGAAAAATTGAGATTTTTTGAAAATTTTATATTTCACATATTTTGATAGTATTTGCTAAAATACATGTTCACAAACGGAATGGGTGCAAAAAACGGTGCAAAAAAGGTCAAAATCAACTCGTTTGTTGATTTTTGCCATTTTTTTTTGTTGAAATACATTTGTTATAACCAATTGAAAATTGGATTGTTAAATTTTTATACTTCACTTTTTTGATAATATTCCCCAAAATACATGTTCACAATCGGGATGGGTGCAAAATATGGTACAAAAAAGTCAAAATCAACGCCTTTTTGGGCTTTTGTCATTTTTGGTAAAAAAAAACGTGTGTTATAACCCATGAAAAATGGAGATTTTGAGAAAATTTTATATTTCACATTTTTTATATCATTCAATAAAATGCTCACAATCGGGATGGGTGCAAAAAACGGTGCAAAAAAGTCAAAGCAACTCGTTTTTAGATTTTACAGTTTTTGGTCGAAATACGAGTGTTATAACCCATGAAAATTGGCGATTTTGTGAAATTTTTATATTTCAAAATATTTGATAGTATTCACTAAAATGAAAGTTCACAATCGAAATGGGTGTTAAAAATGATACAAAATGGTTAAATTAAAAGCGTTTTTGGACTTTTGTCATTTTGGAAGAAAAACTTGTGTTATAACTCATGAAAATTTTAGATTTTTTCAAAATTTTATATTTCAATTTTTTTAAATAATATTCACTAAAATGCATGTTCACAGACGAGATGGGCGAAAAGAACGGTACAAAAAAGTCAAAATCAATGCTTTTTTTAACTTTTTATATTTTTGGTAAAAAAACGTGTGTTATAACCCATGAAAAATGGAGATTTTGTGAAAAATTTATAATTCGCATTTTTTGATAGTATTCACTGAAATGCATGTTCACAATTGGAATGGGTGAAAAAAATAGTGCAAAAAAAGTGAAAATAAACACGTTTTTGGACTTTTGTCATTTTTGGTAAAAAAACGTGTGTTATAACCCATGAAAAGATGAGATTTTTTGAAAATTTTATATTTCACATTTTTGATAGTGTTCGTTAAAATGCATAATCACAATCGGAATAGGTGTAAAAAACGGTGCAAAAAAGTGAAAATTAACTCGTTTTTGGATTTTTTGCAATTTCGTTCGAAATACGTGTGTTTATAACCCATGAAAATTGGAAACTTTGTGAAAATTTTATATTTCACATTTTTGATAATATTTACCAAGATACATGTTGACAATCAAAATGGGTGCAAAAAACGGTACAAAAAAAGTCAAAATCATAGCGTTTTGGATTTTTGTCATTTTTGGTAAAAAAACGTATCATAACCCATGAAAAGCTGAGATTTTTTGAAAATTTTATATTTCACATTTTTTGATAGTATTCGCTAAAATGCATGTTCAATATCGGAATGGGTGCAAAAAACGGTGGAAAAAAGGTCAAAATCAACTCGTTTTTGAATATTTGCCATTTTTTGTCGAAATAAATGTGTTATAACCCATGGAAAATTGGAGAATTTGTGAAAATTTTATACTTCACTTTTTTTGATAATATTCCACAATATACATGTTCACAGTCAAAATAGGTGCAAAAAACGGTACAAAAAAAGTCAAAATCATAGCGTTTTTGGACTTTTGTCATTTTTGGTAAAAAAACGTGTGTTATAACCCATGAAAAGCTGAGATTTTTTAAAAATTTTGTATTTCACTTTTTTTTATAGTATTCACTAAAATGCATGTTCACAATTAGACTGGGTGCAAAAAAAGTGAAAATCAACTCGTTTTTGAATTTTTGGCAATTTCGGTCAAAATACGTGTGTTTATAACCCATGAAAATTGGAGATTTTGTGAAAATTTTATATTTCACTTTTTTGATAATATTTACCAAGATGCATGTTCACAATCAAGTCGGGTGCAAAAAACGGTACAAAAAAAGTCAAAACCGTAGAGTTTTTGGACTTTTGTCATTTTTGGTAAAAAAACGTGTGTTATAAAATACAGAGCTCATGGCAAACTGCCCAATTTGGATGATGTTCAAGGGGACAATATATTGGTGCCAGTCCACTTCGAGGAGCAAACGATGGGCCTGGAACTCCAAAACGAAACTCCAATTAAAACTAGCAGGTATAACCTTCGATCCCTATCAAAAGAGGAGATTTATAAAATACAGAGCTCGAGGAAAAATAAAAAGAAAGAGGCTAGGAGGAATGCTTTGGAATTTTCGTATTCTGATTCCGATACCCATTTTGATATCGATATCGATTAATACCGGCCTGTTTTGAGATGTGCCTTTGGCTCGATGTGCTTTAATTGGCAAGGTCCACTCTTGACAGGATTTTATCATATTGAGTGTGATTTGCTGAATATTGTGAATAATGAGAGTATACAATGTGCTGCTTGGTGGTTCATATAAGCTTGTGTTTATTGAAGTCGACACATTATGGTGTCTTAAGGTGGCAAGCTAGTTGCTGCACTGAATTGAATTGATTTGGATAGAGGGTGTATGCAGGGGTTATGCTGCCCAATTTTCTGGCTTTACACTCGTGCTTCAGCCACCTTTGGATTTTGTAAGGGCGGTGTGGTTATAGGAACTTAAACCTGGACTGATTTTGTGTTGAATTTTTGTTTTATGAGGATAGTGGAATGAGGGAGCATGCAAGGGAAATGCTGCCCAAATTTTTTTTAGAACCTACACTCATACATTTAATCGATCTTACAAAAATGGAAGGTCACTTTGTTTATGCTTTCACTTTAGCCTAGGCTTTAATTTGTAGCTGCTATATTTTGGATGTCATACTTGCTGCTGCTGACCAGGATAAGGGCAGTTAATAGTTTATCTACACTTGCTTAGGTTGTACCTACAACAGGGTTGAGATTTGATATAATTTGGTTGGCCATGTGGTGATCAAATTAGTTAGAATCTTTAGCCCACATATATTCTTAGTTTTGGTTTTATACATTTCATGTAAAGTAGTTGTTCTTTCTTGGCATTTATGGAGTAGTACTCCAAATTTATGGCTTTCTCGTTTTGTAAAGGGGTGACGGGTATATCCGACCCCTGTATTTTGTTTATGGAGGTATAAATGATGGGTTTTTATTAAAAAAAAAAGTGTGTTATAACCCATGAAAAATTGAGATTTTAAGAAAATTTTATATTTCAAATTTTTTATATCATTCAATAAAATGCATGTTTACAATCGGGATGGGTGCAAAAAACGGTGCAAAAAAAGTCAAAGCAACTCGTTTTTAGATTTTTACAATTTTTGGTCGAAATACGTGTGTTATACCCCATGAAAATTGGCGATTTTGTGAAATTTTTATATTTCAAAATTTTTGATAGTATTCTTTTTTTTTTGTCTGGCTAACCTCTATTGCGAGGTGGGTCGTCACTCCCAATTATATTAATTACCTTTTTAGGCGATGGACTTACCCTAAAACCGCCTTTACATTTGATTCCTTTTGATCCCCTATCCATTTACAAGCCACCGGCCTAATGGAAAGAAGATCAAGAGGGTTTTGCAAAGCTGTAAATATGGAGGACTTCCTCCAACTACAAAAGGCCCTACTGTTATAATGAAAGTTCACAAAATGGAAGTTCACAATCGAAATGGGTGTTCAAAATGATACAAAATGGTTAAAATAAACGTGTTTTTGGACTTTTGTCATTTTGGAAGAAAAACTTGTGTTATAACTCATGAAAAATTTAGATTTTTTCAAAATTTTATATTTCAATTTTTTTAATAATATTCACTAAAATGCATGTTCACAGACGAGATGGGCGAAAAGAACGGTAAAAAAAAGTCAAAATCAATGCGTTTTTAGATTTTTTATATTTTTGGTAAAAAAACGTGTGTTATAACCCATGAAAAATGGAGATATTGTGAAAAATTTATAATTCGCATATTTTGATAGTATTCACTGAAATGCATGTTCACAATCGGAATGGGTGCAAAAAACAGTGCAAAAAAAGTGAAAATAAACACGTTTTTGGACTTTTGTCATTTTTGGTAAAAAAACGTGTGTTATAATCCATGAAAAGATGAGATTTTTTGAAAATTTTATATTTCACATTTTTTGATAGTATTCGCTAAAATGCATAATCACAATCGGAATGGGTGCAAAAAACGGTGCAAAAAAGTGAAAATTAACTCGTTTTTGGATTTCTTGCAATTTCGGTTGAAATACGTGTGTTTATAGCCCCATGAAAATTGAAAATTTTGTGAAAATTTTATATTTTACATTTTTGATAATATTTACCAAGATACATGTTGACAATCAAAATGGGTGCAAAAAACGGTACAAAAAAAGTCAAAATCATAGCGTTTTTGGACTTTTGTCATTTTTGGTAAAAAAAACGTGTGTTATAACCTATGAAAAGCTGATATTTTTTGAAAATTTTATATTTCACATTTTTTGATAGTATTCGCTAAAATGCATGTTTACAATCAGAATAGGTGCAAAAAACGGTGCAAAAAATGTCAAAATCAACTCGTTTTTGAATTTTTGCAATTTTTTTGTCGAAATACACGTGTTATAACCCATGGAAAATTGGAGAATTTATGAAAATTTTATACTTCACTTTTTTTGATAATATTCCCTAATATAAATGTTCACAGTCAAAATAGGTGCAAAAAACGGTACAAAAAAAGTCAAAATCATAGCGTTTTTCGACTTTTGTCATTTTTGGTAAAAAAACGTGTGTTATAACCCATGAAAAGCTGAGATTTTTTGAAAATTTTATATTTCACTTTTTTTGATAGTATTCATTAAAATGCATGTTCATAATCGGAATTGGGTGCAAAAAAAGTGAAAATCAACTCGTTTTTTAATTTTTGGCAATTTCGGTCAAAATACGTGTGTTTATAACACATGAAAATTGGAGATTTTTTGAAAATTTTATATTTCACTTTTTTGATAATATTCACCAACGGATCTCCAGTAGATTTTTTCAAATCTTCTCGAGGCTTAAGACAAGGTGATCCATTATCTCCTTCCTTATTCATTGTAGGAGCAGAATTCATTTCAAGAGCTTTAAACAATCAATGTGCCCCAAACATTGGCTTCAATTTTCCAAAAAACTGCCTAAACATTTCTCATCTTGCATATGCGGATGATTTAATGATTTTTACTTCCTCTCATCAGAATACACTAAAAAACATTATGAAAATCCTTAAGCACTACGAAGATGTTTCTGGGCAAAAAATCAATGTGCAAAAGAGTTCTTTCTTAGTTCATCATTTATGTGACAGGACTAAGAAACATGTGATTTCAAGAATCACCAAATTCCACTCTGAAAAAATTCCTGTCAAATACTTAGGCCTACCTTTGTACTACGGTAAGAACAAATTCAAGCACTATGAGCCTTTAATTCAAAAAACTCTCTTGAAAACGAACTCATGGAGCTCCAAACTGCTATCCAAAGGAGGCAGAATCTCTCTCATAAAATCTGTTCTTTCTACTATGCTGATCCACTCTCTTCTTGGGGCCAATCCCCCAAAGAAAGTCCTCCAAAAACTAGAATCTGTTTTTGCGAACTTTCTATGGGTACATCAAATCTAAAACCAAAACATCATTGGATTTCTTGGAGCAAACTCTGCAGACCTTATCAAGAAGGAGGAATCAACACTAGAGCACTTTTAGACATTCAAACAGCCTGCTCATACAAACTTTGGTGGAGATACAAGGAACAAAAATCCCTTTAGGCAATCTACTTAAAAAATAAATATCACTCTCAGTCTCCACCAAAGAATTCGTCTAGAACCTGGAATAGAATGAAAGTAGTAGCACCTATAATTGATCCCTTTATCTTACCCTAGGGCCCTACTGTTAATAATTCCTACATTTGGACCTTAACCAATTCAGGTTCCTTTTCTTTCAAATCAGCTTTTCAATTAGCTTCACATATTCCTCAAAGACAATGGTGTTTTGGTACATTTTTATGGAACCCATGCATCCCGATCAAACAGTCCTTCTTTATGCTCCTACTCCTCAAATCTCAACTTCCCATTGGAGAAATTTTGTTCAGATTTAACATACACGGCCCCTTTAAATGCATTTGTTGCCAATCTGGTTTAGACACAATAGATCATATTTTTCTTACATGTGTCAATGCAGCAAAATTATGGAAATCATATGGAAGTGAGCTTAAAATCTATATTTCACCAAATGATCAAAGGTTAAATACTTTTCTACATCATTGGTGGAACAATTCAAGAAAAGGCAAATTATTTAACCTTATCATTCGTGTAATCCCATTCGTCATTTGTTGGAAGTTATTGGAAAGCTAGAAATAAATGGTTATTTGAAGAAGAAGAATGGAATTTAGAACACATGTTAGATTCTTCCTTCAAAGAATTAAAGTTCATGATTTCCAACTACTACCAAGATCCAAAGTGGACAAACATGTCATGGAATGAATTTTAGGACTCGATCATAAATACTAGAGACAAAATTCACATCACGTATATTAAATGGCATCCACCCAATGATAATCATTTCAAACTAAACATTCATGGTTTAGTCAATTCAAGAAAACAAGGGCTTGGTGGTGGAATAGTAAGAGATGATCAATGCAAATTGGTTTTTGCTTTGCACTTTAAATCAGATGCTACCAATTTTTCTTTTGATGAATAGGTCATGATTGAGGCAGCCCTGTTCGGATTTCAAGAATGCCACAAGAAAGGAATTTCCACTAATCTATTTGCAGAATCAAGCTCCAAAAATCTGTTTGCATGGATACAAAACACGGCTAAAGCTCCATGGAGGATAAGAGGCCATCTCCAAAGTTTAACCGAGTTACTCCCCTAATCTAGATGGTCACTATGTCCTAATCAGTCGAATTCTGCAGCTATTCTATTGACAAAATTAGCAGAAATCCATCCCCAAATGGCAGTCAATGAGGAGAATCTACTTCATAAAAAAATCCAAAACATAATAAGAGCAGAAAGACTTGGTCTTCCTTACATCAGCTCATCTAAGGTAAAGCTGAAAAATTCCTCAAATTCGTTAGCAACTGAACGATATTCATTTGATAGATCATGTCACTATAAATGCCGTTTTCCCTCTTCATGAATTGCTCCACATTTGCACTCAGAAAGAACAATGGCGGCTGAAGTTAAGCCATTTAGTCTATCCAAGTTTGAAAATTTTTTGGCTGTTGAAGTTAGGCCTACTTTTCCAATACTGTGCACATTATCTTGGATATTGGATGCTTTTGGCTGCTGAAGTTAGGCCACTGTATTCAATCTTTATAATCCTCTGCAACCAATCATTTGTGATTGCATATATTTTGATGATCATAGATGCATTATGGAACTGTAATTTCAGATTAGCTTTGTGTAAAGGAGGAAGTACTCCTATTTTATATTCTAAAAATCAAGACATTTGCTTACTATGTAAGGGAGGAGTCCTCCCTATTTATCGCTTTCCAAATGTACTAATGGTGTGGATATTTCCGCCATTATCGTCTTTGTACCTTTTCAATATCAATAAAACAGGGAGTGGCGCACCCCCGCAAATGGGATGATTAGCCAACCAAAAAAAAAGATAATATTCACCAATATGCATGTTCACAATCAAACTGGGTGCAAAAAAGGTACAAAAAAAGTCAAAACCATAGCATATTTGGAAGCAAGGGGTCGAATTCCACGAAGAGGGGGGTCTTGTTAAGAGTTCGTGTCTAGTATGTAGAGTAATGAAAAATGCAACTAAGGAAAGAAAACAAGAAAAAATGCAACAAGACTAAACCTACACTAAAGTCAACCTAATTGATCTAGGACACAATTAGCAATAGCTCATAAGAACACACCTTTTAGTGTGTGTTATTGGTGTTTCATTTCTTGGGATAGAATTCTATGAACTTTTGGCTAATTGGAGTGGAAATCAAAAGGAAGCTTGGACCTTTAGCTTGGAATCAACATTTGGGAAGACCACATATATTGGGTTGTCTCTTTCCTTGCACTTTCTTGCTAATTCATTGCTTAATCTACCATTTGGGTTTGCTCTAATTAGCCATGATGGGCTAAATTGTGTGGTGTCTTTGGAATTAGGCTATGGGCTTTTGATAATTTGTTTGTATGGTGATGAAATGTTATGGGCTTGATTATATGTTTCATATGCTTGATTTTAAGGTCACATTTCTTGTGCAATATCCTTAACTTGAAAGTGAGAATTGGGTCATGTTGTGAGTAGAATATTAATCCATTGCATGTTGTGATGAAGAGACCTCTTTGTCCATGATAATGTTGATTGAATCTATTCCATGAATTAGCCCTAAGCATATGGAAACCAAGTCAACACTAGCATGACAACCTAGTTGGGGACTTGGCTTGGAAGTTGTGGGTTTGAAATGACATAGAATCAATTTGCTTTGATTGATCTATTAATTGTGGTTGAGTTTGGTCCGGTTATAGTCTTAACTACCAAATTTCCACTAGACAACATTAAACCACATTCTTCAAGCTATCACATGAATCACCAATGCTACAAATGATTGAGAAACCTAGTCCTAAATTCCAATGATACACCACAATAACAAATTTTTGAACATTTCCAGTTTTAGCCTAAATTCGTGAGTATAGCCCACAAAAAATATTAATTTTTCAAAAAATATAAATTTCTACTTTTATCAATTGGTTCCCTAGAAAACACATTTACCAATATAGATGGATGTAAAAAAGGACATGAAAATAGTCCGAAACAGTCAATTTTTTAAATATGCCGTTTTTGACTAAAACTCGTGAGTTATAGCCCACGAAAAATAGTGATTTTTAAAAAATTTCACGTTTCTATTTTTTTCAATCCATTCATTATATACCACATGACCAATATATGTGGGTGTAAAAAAAGGCATTAAATTGTCCCTAGTAGCAAATTTTTGAAAGTTTCCAGTTTTGGCTAAAACTCGTGAGTTATAGCCCATGAAAAATATTGATTTTTTCAAAAATTTTATATTTCTATTTTGATCAATCCCTTCACTAGACAATGCATTGCCAATATAGGTGAGTGTAAAATTTGACATGAAAATAGCCCGAAACAGTCAGTTTTTTAAACATGCCGTTTTTGACTAAAACTCGTGAGTTATAGCCCACGAGAAATAGTGATTTTTCAAAAATTTAACGTTTCTATTTTTTTCACTCAATTCATTGTATAACACATTACCAATATAGGTGAGTGTAATAAATGGCTTTAATTTGTCCACAATAGAAAAGTTTTGAACATTTTCATTTTTGGCCAAAACTCGTGAGTTATAGCTCACCAAAAATAGTGATTTTTCAAAAAATTTACGTTTCTATTTTTATCAATCCATTCACTAGATAACACATTACCAATATATGTGGGTGTAAAAAATGGCATTAAATTGTCCACAATAGTAAATTTTTTAATATTTCCGTTGTTGGCTAAAACTCGTGAGTTATAGCCCACGAAAAATATTGATTTTTTCAAAAATTTATATTTCTATTTTTTCAAATCTGTTCACTAGATAACATATTACCTATATTGGTGGGTGTAAAAAATGACATGAAAATACTCCGAAAGAGTCAACTTTTTCAACATGCCATTTTTGACTAAAACTCGTGAGTTATAGCCCACGAAAAATATTGATTTTTCAAAAATTTCACATATTTATTTTTTTCACTCCATTCATTATATAAAACATTACAAATATAGGTAGGTATAAAAAATGACATTAAATTGTCCACAATAACAAATTTTTGAACATTTCCAGTTTTAGCCTAAATTCGTGAGTTATAGCCCACAAAAAATATTAATTTTTCAAAAAATGTAAATTTTAACTTTTATCAACTGGTTCCCTAGAAAACACATTCACCAATATAGATGGATGTAAAAAATGACATGAAAATAGTCCGAAACAGTCAATTTTTTAAATATGCCGTTTTTGACTAAAACTCGTGAATTATAGCCCACGAAAAATTGTGATTTTTCAAAAATTTCACGTTTCTATTTTTTTCAATCCATTCATTATATACCACATGACCAATATAGGTGGGTGTAAAAAAAGGAATTAAATTGTCCCTAATAGCAAATTTTTGAACGTTTCCGATTTTGGCTAAAACTCGTGGTGTAATAAAAGGCTTTAATTTGTCCACAATAGAAAAGTTTTGAACATTTTCATTTTTGGCCAAAACTCGTGAGTTATAGCTCACCAAAAATAGTGATTTTTCAAAAAATATAAATTTCTACTTTTATCAATCGGTTCCCTAGAAAACACATTTACCAATATAGATGGATGTAAAAAATGACATGAAAATAGTCCGAAACAGTCAATTTTTTAAATACGCCATTTTTTACTAAAAGTCGTGAGTTATAGCCCACGAAAAATTGTGATTTTTCAAAAATTTCACGTTTCTATTTTTTTCAATCCATTCATTATATACCACATGACCAATATAGGTGGGTGTAAAAAATGGCATTAAATTATCCCTAATAGTAAATTTTTGAACGTTTCCGTTTTTGGCTAAAACTCGTGAGTTGTAGCCCACGAAAAATATTGATTTTTTCAAAAATTTTACATTTCTATTTTGATCAATCCTTTCACTAGATAATGCATTGCCAATATAGGTGAGTGTAAAAACTGACATGAAAATAGCCCGAAACAGTCAGTTTTTTAAACATGCCGTTTTTGACTAAAACTCGTGAGTTATACCCCACGAGAAATAGTGATTTTTCAAAAATTTAACGTTTTTATTTTTTTCACTCTATTCATTGTATAACACATTACCAATATAGGTGGGTATAAAGAATGGCTTTAATTTGTCCACAATAGAAAAGATATGAACATTTTCATTTTTGGCCAAAACTCGTGAGTACTCACCAAAAATAGTGATTTTTCAAAAAATTTACATTTCTATTTTTATCAATCCATTCACTAGAAAACACATTACCAATATATGTGGGTGTAAAAATGGCATTAAATTGTCCTCAATAGATAAATATTTAATATTTCCATTGTTGGCTAAAACTCGTGAGTTATAGCTCACAAAAAATATTGATTTTTCCAAAAATTTATATTTCTATTTTTTTAAATCTCTTCACTAGATAACATATTACCTATATTGGTGGGTGTAAAAAATGACATGAAAATACTCCGAAAGAGTTAGTTTTTTAAACATGCCATTTTTGACTAAAACTCGTGAGTTATAGCCCACGAGAAATAGTGATTTTTAAAAAATTTAACGTTTCTATTTTTTTCACTCTATTCATTGTATAACACATTACCAATATAGGTGGGTGTAAAAAATGGCTTTAATTTGTCCACAATAGAAAAGATTTGAACATTTTCATTTTTGGCCAAAACTCGTGAGTTATACCTCACCAAAAATAGTGATTTTTCAAAAAATTTACGTTTTTATTTTTATCAAACCATTCACTAGAAAACACATTACCAATATATGTGGGTGTAAAAATGGCATTAAATTGTCCTCAATAGATAAATTTTTAATATTTCCATTGTTGGCTAAAACTCGTGAGTTATAGCCCACAAAAAATATTGATTTTTCCAAAAATTTATATTTCTATTTTTTTAAATCTCTTCACTAGATAACATATTACCTATATTTGTGGGTGTAAAAAATGACATGAAAATACTCCGAAAGAGTTAGTTTTTTAAACATGCCATTTTTGAATAAAACTCGTGAGTTATAGCCCATGAAAAATAGTGATTTTTCAAAAATTTCACGTTTTTATTTTTTTCACTCCATTCATTATATAAAACATTAAAAATATAGGTAGGTATAAAAAAGGGCATTAAATTTTCCACAATAACAAATTTTTTAACATCTCCAGTTTTAGCCTAAATTCGTGAGTTATAGCCCACAAAAAATATTAATTTTTTAAAAAATGTAAATTTCATCTTTTATCAATTGGTTCCCTAGAAAACACATTCACCAATATAGATGGGTGTAAAAAATGACATGAAAATAGTCCGAAACAGTCAATTTTTTAAATATGCCGTTTTTGACTAAACTCGTGAGTTATAACCCACGAAAAATAGTGATTTTTCAAAAATTTCACGTTTCGATTTTTTTCAATCCATTCATTATATACCACATGACCAACATAGGTGGGTGTAAAAAAAGGCATTAAATTGTCCCTAATAGCAAATTTTTGAACGTTTCCGATTTTGGCTAAAACTCGAGAGTTATAGCCCATGAAAAATATTGATTTTTTCAAAAATTTTATATTTCTATTTTGATCAATCCTTTCACTAGACAATGCATTACCAATATAGGTGAGTGTAAAAACTGACATGAAAATAGCCCGAAACAGTCAGTTTTTTAAACATGCCGTTTTTTACTAAAACTCGTGAGTTATAGCCCACGAGAAATAGTGATTTTTCAAAAATTTAACGTTTCTATTCTTTTCACTCTATTCATTGTATAACACATTACCAATATAGGTGGGTGTAAAAAATGGCTTTAATTTGTCCACAATAGAAAAGATTTGAACATTTTCTTTTTTGGCCAAAACTCGTGAGTTATAGCTCACCAAAAATAGTGATTTTTCAAAAAATTTACGTTTCTATTTTTATCAATCCTTTCACTAGATAACACATTAACAATATATGTGGGTCTAAAAAATGGAATTAAATTGTCCACAATAGCAAATTTTTTAATATTTCCGTTGTTGGCTAAAACTCGTGAGTTATAGCCCACGAAAAATATTGATTTTTTCAAAAATTTATATTTCTATTTTTTCAAATCTGTTTACTAGATAACATATTACCTATATTGGTGGGTGTAAAAAATGACATGAAAATACTCCGAAAGAGTCAACTTTTTAAACATGCCATTTTTGACTAAAACTCGTGAGTTATAGCCCACGAAAATTATTGATTTTTCAAAAATTTCACATATTTATTTTTTTCACTCCATTCATTATATAAAACGTTACAAATATTGGTAGGTATAAAAAATGACATTAAATTGTCCACAACAAGAAATTTTTGAACATTTCCAGTTTTAGCCTAAATTCGTGAGTTATAGCCCACAAAAAATATTAATTTTTCAAAAAATGTAAATTTTAACTTTTATCAACTGGTTCCCTAGAAAACACATTTACCAATATAGATGGATGTAAAAAATGACATGAAAATAGTCTGAAACAGTAAATTTTTTAAATATTCCGTTTTTGACTAAAACTCGTGAGTTATATAGCCCACGAAAAATTGTGATTTTTCAAAAATTTCACGTTTCTATTTTTTTCAATCCATTCATTATATACCACATGACCAATATAGGTGGGTGTAAAAAAAGGAATTAAATTTTCCCTAATAGCAAATTTTTGAACGTTTCCAGTTTTGGCTAAAACTTGTGGTGTAATAAAAGGCTTTAATTTGTCCACAATAGAAAAGTTTTGAACATTTTCATTTTTGGCCAAAACTCGTGAGTTATAGCTCACCAAAAATAGTGATTTTTCAAAAAATATAAATTTCTACTTTTATCAATCGGTTCCCTAGAAAACACATTTACCAATATAGATGGATGTAAAAAATGACATGAAAATAGTCAGAAACAGTCAATTTTTTAAACAGGCCGTTTTTGACTAAAACTCGTGAGTTATAGCATACGAAAAATAGTGATTTATCAAAAATTTCACGTTTCTATTTTTTTCAATCCATTCATTATATACCACATGACCAATATAGGTGGGTGTAAAAAATGGCATTAAATTGTCCCCAATAGCTAATTTTTGAACGTTTCCGTTTTTGGCTAAAACTCGTGAGTTATTGCCCATGAAAATTATTGATTTTTTCAAAAATTTTACATGTCTATTTTGATTAATCCTTTTACTAGATAATTCATTGCCAATATAGGTGAGTGTAAAAAAAGACATGAAAATAGTCCGAAACAGTCAGTTTTTTAAACATTCCGTTTTTAACTAAAACTCGTGAGTTATAGCCAACGAAAAATAGTGATTTTTCAAAAATTTCACTTTTTTATTTTTTTTCAATCTATTCATTAAATAATACATTACAAATATAAGTGGGTGTAAAAATGACGTTAAATTGTCCACAATAGCAAAGTTTTGAACATTTTCGTTTTTGGCCAAAACTCGTGAGTTATAGTCTACCAAAAATAGTGATTTTTCCAAAAATTTACAATTCTATTTTCATCAATCCAATCAATAGATAACACATTACAAATATAGGTGGGTGTAAAAAATGGCATTAAATTTTTCACAATTGCAATTTTTTTAATATTTCCATTGTTAGCTAAAACTCTTGAGTTATAACCTTCGAAAAACAGTGATTTTACAAAACTTTCGCGTTTATATTTTTTTCACTCCATTCATTATATAACACATTATCAATATAGGTGGGTGCAAAATATGACATAAAAATAGTTCAAAACAACCAATTTTTTAAACTTGCCGTTTTTGAATAAAACTCGTGAGTTATAGGCAACGAAAAATAGTGATTTTTCAAAAATTTAACATTTCAATTTTTTTCACTCCATTCATTATATAACACATTACAAATATAAGTGGGTATAAAAAATGGAATTAAATTGTCCACAATAGTAAATTTTTTAACATGTCCTTTTTTCACCAAAACTCGTAAGTTATTGCCCACGAAAAATAGTGATTTTTTAAAAATTTAACGTTTCTATTTTTTTCACTCCATTCGTTGTATAACAAATTACCAATATAGGTGGCTGTAAAAAATGGCTTTAATTTTTCCACAATAGAAAAGTTTTGAACATTTTCATTTTTGGCCAAAACTCATGAGTTATAGCTCACAAAAAATAGTGATTTTTCAAAAATTTACGTTTCTATTTTTATCAATCCATTCACTAGAAAACACATTACTAATATATGTGGGTGTAAAAATGGCATTAAATTGTCCTCAATAGATAAATTTTTAATATTTCCATTGTTGGCTAAAACTCGTGAGTTATAGCCCACGAAAAATATTGATTTTTCCAAAAATTTATATTTCTATTTTTTAAATCTCTTCACTAGATAACATATTACCTATATTGGTGGGTGTAAAAAATGACATGAAAATACTCCAAAAGAGTTAGTTTTTTAAACATGCCATTTTTTACTAAAACTCGTGAGTTATAGCCCACGAAAAATAGTGATTTTTCAAAAATTTCACGTTTTTATTTTTTTTCACTCCATTAATTATATAAAACATTAAAAATATAGGTAGGTATAAAAAAGGGCATTAAATTGTCCACAATAAAAAAGTTTTTAACATCTCCAGTTTTAGCTTAAACTCGGGAGTTATAGCCCACAAAAAATATTAATTTTTCAAGAAATTTAAATTTCTATTTTTATCAATCGATTCCCTAGAAAACACATTTAGCAATATAGATGGATGTAAAAAAGGACATGAAAATCGTCCGAAACAGTCAATTTTTTAAACATGCCATTTTTGACTAAAACTCGTGAGTTATAGCCTATGAAAAATAGTGATTTTTCAAAAATTTTACGTTTCTACTTTTTTCAATCCATTCATTATATACCACATGACCAATATAGGTGGGTGCAAAAAATGGCATTAAATTGTCGCGAATAGCAAATTTTTGAACGTTTTTGTTTTTGGCTAAAACTCGTGAGTTATAGCCCATGAAAATTATTGATTTTTTCAAAAATTTTACATTTCTATTTTGATCAATCCTTTCAATAGATAATGCATTGCCAATATAGGTGAGTCTAAAAAATGACATGAAAATAGTCTGAAACAGTCAGTTTTTAAACATTCCGTTTTTTACTAAAACTCGTGAGTTATAGCCCACGAAAAATAGTGATTTTTTAAAAATTTAACGTTTCTATTTTTTTCCCTCCATTCATTGTATAACACATTACCAATATCGGTGGGTGTAAAAAATGGCTTTAATTTGTCCACAATAGAAAAGTTTTGAACATTTTCATTTTTGGCCAAAACTCGTGAGTTATAAAAATAGTGATTTTTCAAAAAAATTATGTTTCCATTTTTATAAATCCATTCACTAGATAACACATTACCAATATATGTGAGTGTAAAAATGTCATTAAATTGTCCACAATAGATAAATTTTTAATATTTCCGTTGTTGGCTAAAACTCGTGTGTTATAACCCACAAAAATATTGATTTTTCCAAAAATTTATATTTCTATTTTTTTAAATCTCTTCACTAGATAACATATTACCTATATTGATGGGAGTAAAAAATGACATGAAAATAGTCCGAAAGAGTCAGTTTTTTAAACATGCCATTTTTGACTAAAACTCGTAAGTTATAGCCCACGAGAAATAGTGATTTTTCAAAAATTTAACGTTTCTATTTTTTTCACTTTATTCATTGTATAACACATTACCAATATAGGTGGGTGTAAAAAATAACTTTAATTTGTCCACAATAGAAAAGTTTTGAACATTTTCATTTTTGGCCAAAACTCGTGAGTTATAGCTCTCCAAAAATAGTGCTTTTTCAAAAAATTTACGTTTCTATTTTTATCAATCCATTCACCAGATAACACATTACCAATATATGTGGGTGTAATAAATGGCATTAAATTGTCCACAATAACAAATTTTTTAATATTTCCAGTGTTGGCTAAAACTTGTGAGTTATAGCCCACGAAAAATATTGATTTTTTCAAAAATTTATATTTTTATTTTTTTAAATCTCTTCACTAGATAACATATTACCTATATTGGTGGGTGTAAGAAATGACATGAAAACACTCCGAAAGAGTCAATTTTTTAAACATGCCATTTTTGACTAAAACTCGTGAGTAATAGCCCACGAAAAATAGTGATTTTTCAAAAATTTCACATATTTATTTTTTTCACTCCATTCATTATATAAAACATTACAAATATAGGTAGTTATAAAAATGACATTAAATTGTCCACAATAACAAATTTTTGAACCTTTCCAGTTTTAGCCTAAATTCGTGAGTATAGCCCACAAAAAATATTAATTTTTCAAAAAATATAAATTTCTACTTTTATCAACTGGTTCCCTAGAAAACACATTTACCAATATAAATGGATGTAAAAAAGGACATGAAAATAGCCCGAAACAGTCAGTTTTTTAAACATGCCGTTTTTGACTAAAGCTCGTGAGTTATAGCTCACGAGAAATAGTGATTTTTCAAAAATTTAACGTTTCTATTTTTTTCACTCTATTCATTGTATAACACATTACCAATATAGGTGGGTGTAATAAATGGCTTTAATTTGTCCACAATAGAAAAGTTTTGAACATTTTCATTTTTGGCCAAAACTCGTGAGTTATAGCTCACCAAAAATAGTGATTTTTCAAAAAATTTACGTTTCTATTTTTATCAATCCATTCACTAGATAACACATTACCAATATACGTTGGTGTAATAAATGGCATTAAATTGTCCACAATAGCAAAATTTTTAATATTTCCGTTGTTGGCTAAAACTCGTGAGTTATAGCCCACGAAAAATATTAATTTTTTCAAAAATTTATATTTCTATTTTTTAAATCTATTCACAAGATAACATATTACCTATATTGGTGGGTGTAAAAAATGAAATGAAATTACTCCGAAAGAGTCAATTTTTTAAACATGCCATTTTTGACTAAAACTCGCGAGTTATAGCCCACGAAAAATAGTGATTTTTCAAAAATTTCACATATTTATTTTTTTCACTCCATTCATTATATAAAACATTACAAATATAGGTAGGTATAAAAAATGACATTAAATTGTCCACAATAACAAATTTTTGAACATTTCCAGTTTTAGCCTAAACTCGTGAGTTATAACCCACAAAAAATATTAATTTTTCAAAAAATATAAATTTCTACTTTTATCAACTGGTTCCCTCGAAAACACATTTACCAATATATATGGATGTAAAAAAGGACATGAAAATAGTCCGAAACAGTCAATTTTTTAAATATGCCGTTTTTGACTAAAACTCGTGAGTTATAGCCCACGAAAAATAGTGATTTTTCAAAAATTTCATGTTTCTATTTTTTTCAATCCATTCATTATATACCACATGACCAATATAGGTGGGTGTAAAAAATGGCATTAAATTGTCCCCAATAGCAAATTTTTGAAAGTTCCCGTTTTTGGCTAAAACTCGTGAGTTATAGCCCATGAAAATTATTGATTTTTTCAAAAATTTTACATGTCTATTTTGATCAATCCTTTTACTAGATAATTCATTGACAATATAGGTGAGTGTAAAAAAGACATGAAAATAGTCCGAAACAGTCAGTTTTTTAAACATTCTGTTTTTAACTAAAACTCGTGAGTTATAGCCAACGAAAAATAGTGATTTTTCAAAAATTTCACTTTTTTATTTTTTTTCAATCTATTCATTAAATAACACATTGCAAATATAGGTGGGTGTAAAAATGGCGTTAAATTGTCCACAATAGCAAAGTTTTGAACATTTTCGTTTTTGGCCAAAACTCGTGAGTTATAGTCTACCAAAAATAGTGATTTTTCCAAAAATTTACAATTCTATTTTCATCAATCCAATCAATAGATAACACATTACCAATATAGGTGGGTGTGAAAAATGGCATTAAATTTTCCACAATTGCAATTTTTTTAATATTTCCATTGTTAGCTAAAACTCGTGAGTTATAGCCTTCGAAAAACAGTGATTTTACAAAACTTTCGCGTTTATATTTTTTTCACTCCATTCATTATATAACACATTAACAATATAGGTGGGTGCAAAATATGAAATAAAAATAGTCCAAAACAACCCGTTTTTTAAACTTGCTGTTTTTGAATAAAACTCGTGAGTTATAGCAAACGAAAAATAGTGATTTTTCAAAAATTTAACATTTCAATTTTTTTCACTCCATTCATTATATAACACATTACAAATATAAGTGGGTATAAAAAATGGAATTAAATTGTCCACAATAGCAAATTTTTTAACATGTCCATTTTTCACCAAAACTCGTAAGTTATAGCCCACGAAAAATAGTGATTTTTTAAAAATTTAACGTTTCTATTTTTTTCCCTCCATTCATTGTATAACAAATTACCAACATAGGTGGGTGTAAAAAATGGCTTTAATTTTTCCACAATAGAAAAGTTTTGAACATTTTCATTTTGGGCCAAAACTCATTAATTATACCTCACCAAAAATAGTTATTTTTCAAAAAATTTACGTTTCTGTTTTTATCAATCCATTCACTAGAAAACACATTACCAATATATGTGGGTGTAAAAATGGCATTAAATTGTCCTCAATAGATAAATTTTTAATATTTCCATTGTTGGCTAAAACTCGTGAGTTATAGCCCACAAAAAATATTGATTTTTCCAAAAATGTATATTTCTATTTTTTTAAATCTCTTCACTAGATAACATATTACCTATATTGGTGGGTGTAAAAAATGACATGAAAATACTCCGAAAGAGTCAATTTTTTAAACATGCCATTTTTTGACTAAAACTCGTGAGTTATAGCCAACGAAAAATAGTTATTTTTCAAAAATTTCACATATTTATTTTTTTCACTCCATTCATTATATAAAACATTACAAATATAGGTAGGTATAAAAAATGACATTAAATTGTCAACAATAACAAATTTTTGAACATTTCCAGTTTTAGCCTAAACTCGTGAGTTATTGCCCACAAAAAATATTAATTTTTCAAAAAATATAAATTTCTACTTTTATCAACTGGTTCCCTAGAAAACACATTTACCAATATATATGGATGTAAAAAAGGACATGAAAATAGTCCGAAATAGTCAATTTTTTAAATATGCCGTTTTTGACTAAAACTCGTGAGTTATAGCCCACGAAAAATAGTGATTTTTCAAAAATTTCACGTTTCTACTTTTTTCAATCCATTCATTATATACCACATGACCAATATAGGTGGGTGCGAAAAATGGCATTAAATTGTCGCGAATAGCAAATTTTTGAACGTTTTCGTTTTTGGCTAAAACTCGTGAGTTATAGCCCATGAAAATTATTGATTTTTTTAAAAATTTTACATTTCTATTTTGATCAATCCTTTCAATTGATAATGCATTGCCAATATAGGTGAGTCTAAAAAATGACATGAAAATAGTCCGAAACAGTCAGTTTTTAAACAATCCGTTTTTTACTAAAACTCGTGAGTTATAGCCCACGAAAAATAGTGATTTTTTAAAAATTTAACGTTTCTATTTTTTTCCCTCCATTCATTGTATAACACATTACCAATATCGGTGGGTGTAAAAAATGGCTTTAATTTGTCCACAATAGAAAAGTTTTGAACATTTTCATTTTGGGCCAAAACTCATGAGTTATACCTCACCAAAAATAGTGATTTTTCAAAAAATTTACGTTTCTATTTTTATCAATCCATTCACTAGAAAACACATTACCAATATATGTGGGTGTAAAAATGGCATTAAATTGTCCTGAATAGATAAATTTTTAATATTTCCATTGTTGGCTAAAACTCGTGAGTTATAGCCCACAAAAAATATTGATTTTTCCAAAAATTTATATTTCTATTTTTTTAAATCTCTTCACTAGATAACATATTACCTATATTGGTGGGTGTAAAAAATGACATGAAAACACTCCGAAAGAGTCAAGTTTTTAAACATGCCATTTTTGACTAAAACTCGTGAGTAATAGCCCACGAAAAATAGTGATTTTTCAAAAATTTCACATATTTATTTTTTTCACTCCATTCATTATATAAAACATTACAAATATAGGTAGGTATAAAAATGACATTAAATTGTCCACAATAACAAATTTTTGAACATTTCCAGTTTTAGCCTAAATTCGTGAGTATAGCCCACAAAAAATATTAATTTTTCAAAAAATATAAATTTCTACTTTTATCAACTGGTTCCCTAGAAAACGCATTTACCATTATAAATGGATGTAAAAGAGGACATGAAAATAGCCCGAAACAGTCAGTTTTTTAAACATGCCGTTTTTGACTAAAGCTCGTGAGTTATAGCCCACGAGAAATAGTGATTTTTCAAAAATTTAACGTTTCTATTTTTTTCAATCTATTCATTGTATAACACATTACCAATATAGGTGGGTGTAATAAATGGCTTTAATTTGTCCACAATAGAAAAGTTTTGAACATTTTCAATTTTGTCCAAAACTTGTGAGTTATAACTCACCAAAAATAGTGATTTTTCAAAAAATTTACGTTTCTATTTCTATCAATCCATTCACTAGATAACACATTACCAATATATGTGGGTGTGAAAAATGGCATTAAATTGTCCACAATAGCAAATTTTTTAATATTTCCGTTGTTGGCTAAAACTCGTGAGTTATAACCCACGAAAATATTGATTTTTTCAAAAATTTATATTTCTATTTTTTAAAATTTGTTCACTAGATAACATATTACCTATATTGGTGGGTGTAAAAAATGACATGAAAATACTCCGAAAGAGGCAATTTTTTAAACATGCCATTTTTTGACTAAAACTCGTGAGTTATAGCCCACGAAAAATAGTTATTTTTCAAAAATTTCACATATTTATTTTTTTCACTCCATTCATTATATAAAACATTACAAATATAGGTAGGTATAAAAAATGACATTAAATTGTCAACAATAACAAATTTTTGAACATTTCCAGTTTTAGCCTAAACTCGTGAGTTATAGCCCACAAAAAATATTAATTTTTCAAAAAATATAAATTTCTACTTTTATCAACTGGTTCCCTAGAAAACACATTTACCAATATATATGGATGTAAAAAAGGACATGAAAATAGTCCGAAATAGTCAATTTTTTAAATATGCCGTTTTTGACTAAAACTCGTGAGTTATAGCCCACGAAAAATAGTGATTTTTCAAAAATTTCACGTTTCTATTTTTTTCAATCCATTCATTATATACCACATGACCAATATAGGTGGGTGTAAAAAAAGGCATTAAATTGTCCCCAATAGCAAATTTTTGAACGTTCCCGTTTTTGGCTAAAACTCGTGAGTTATAGCCCATGAAAATTATTGATTTTTTCAAAAATTTTACATGTCTATTTTGATCAATCCTTTTACTAGATAATTCATTGCCAATATAGGTGAGTGTAAAAAAAGACATGAAAATAGTCCGAAACAGTCAGTTTTTTAAACATTCTGTTTTTAACTAAAACTCGTGAGTTATAGCCAACGAAAAATAGTGATTTTTCAAAAATTTCACTTTTTTATTTTTTTTTCATTCTATTCATTAAATAACACATTACAAATATAGGTGGGTGTAAAAATGGCGTTAAATTGTCCACAATAGCAAAGTTTTGAACATTTTCGTTTTTGGCCAAAACTCGTGAGTTATAGTCTACCAAAAATAGTGATTTTTCCAAAAATTTACAATTCTATTTTCATCAATCCAAACAATAGATAACACATTACCAATATAGGTGGGTGTGAAAAATGGCATTAAATTTTCCACAATTGCAATTTTTTTAATATTTCCATTGTTAGCTAAAACTCGTGAGTTATAGCCTTCGAAAAACAGTGATTTTACAAAACTTTCGCGTTTATATTTTTTTCACTCCATTCATTATATAACACATTAACAATATAGGTGGGTGCAAAATATGAAATAAAAATAGTCCAAAACAACCAGTTTTTTAAACTTGCCGTTTTTGAATAAAACTCGTGAGTTATAGCAAACGAAAAATAGTGATTTTTCAAAAATTTAACATTTCAATTTTTTTCACTCCATTCATTATATAACACATTACAAATATAAGTGGGTATAAAAAATGGAATTAAATTGTCCACAATAGCAAATTTTTTAACATGTCCATTTTTCACCAAAACTCGTAAGTTATAGCCCACGAAAAATAGTGATTTTTTAAAAATTTAACGTTTCTATTTTTTTCACTCCATTCATTGTATAACAAATTACCAACATAGGTGGGTGTAAAAAATGGCTTTAATTTTTCCACAATAGAAAAGTTTTGAACATTTTCATTTTGGGCCAAAACTCATGAGTTATACCTCACCAAAAATAGTGATTTAACAAAAAATTTACGTTTCTATTTTTATCAATCCATTCACTAGAAAACACATTACCAATATATGTGGGTTTAAAAATGGCATTAAATTGTCCTCAATAGATAAATTTTTAATATTTCCATTGTTGGCTAAAACTCGTGAGTTATAGCCCACAAAAAATATTGATTTTTCCAAAAATTTATATTTCTATTTTTTTAAATCTCTTCACTAGATAACATATTACCTATATTGGTGGGTGTAAAAAATGACATAAAAATACTCCGAAAGAGTTAGTTTTTTAAACATGCCATTTTTTACTAAAACTCGTGAGTTATAGCCCACGAAAAATAGTGATTTTTCAAAAATTTCACGTTTTTATTTTTTTCACTCCATTCATTATATAAAACATTAAAAATATAGATAGGTATAAAAAAGGGCATTAAATTGTCCACAATAACAAATTTTTTAACATCTCCAGTTTTAGCCTAAACTCGTGAGTTTAGCCCACAAAAAATATTAATTTTTCAAAAAATTTAAATTTCTATTTTTATCAATCGGTTCCCTAAAAAACACATTTAGCAATATAGATGGATGTAAAAAAGGACATGAAAATCGTCCGAAACAGTCAATTTTTTAAACATGCCGTTTTTGACTAAAACTCGTGAGTTATAGCCCACGAAAAATAGTGATTTTTCAAAAATTTCACGTTTCTACTTTTTTCAATCCATTAATTATATACCACATGACCAATATAGGTGGGTGCGAAAAATGGCATTAAATTGTCGCGAATAGCAAATTTTTGAACGTTTTCGTTTTTGGCTAAAACTCGTGAGTTATAGCCCATGAAAATTATTGATTTTTTTAAAAATTTTACATTTCTATTTAGATCAATCCTTTCAATAGATAATGCATTGCCAATATAGGTGAGTCTAAAAAATGACATGAAAATAGTCCGAAACAGTCAGTTTTTAAACATTCCGTTTTTTACTAAAACTCGTGAGTTATAGCCCACGAAAAATAGTGATTTTTTAAAAATTTAACGTTTCTATTTTTTTCCCTCCATTCATTGTATAACACATTACCAATATCGGTGGGTGTAAAAAATGGCTTTAATTTGTCCACAATAGAAAAGTTTTGAACATTTTCATTTTTGGCCAAAACTCGTGAGTTCTAAAAATAGTGATTTTTCAAAAAAATTATGTTTCCATTTTTATCAATCCATTCACTAGATAACACATTACCAATATATGTGAGTGTAAAAATGTCATTAAATTGTCCACAATAGATAAATTTTTAATATTTCCATTGTTGGCTAAAACTCGTGAGTTATAGCCCACAAAAATATTGATTTTTCCAAAAATTTATATTTCTGTTTTTTTAAATCTCTTCACTAGATAACATATTACCTATATTGGTGGGTGTAAAAAATGACATGAAAATAGTCCGAAAGAGTCAGTTTTTTAAACATGCCATTTTTGACTAAAACTCGTAAGTTATAGCCCACGAGAAATAGTGATTTTTCAAAAATTTAACGTTTCTATTTTTTTCACTTTATTCATTGTATAACACATTACCAATAAAGGTGGGTGTAAAAAATAACTTTAATTTGTCCACAATAGAAAAGTTTTGAACATTTTCATTTTTGGCCAAAACTCATGAGTTATAGCTCACCAAAAATAGTGCTTTTTCAAAAAATTTACGTTTCTATTTTTATCAATCCATTCACTAGATAACACATTACCAATATATGTGGGTGTAATAAATGGCATTAAATTGTCCACAATAGCAAATTTTTTAATATTTCCAGTGTTGGCTAAAACTCGTGAGTTATAGCCCACGAAAAATATTGATTTTTTCAAAAATTTATATTTCTATTTTTTCAAATCTGTTCACTAGATAACATATTACCTATATTGGTGGGTGTAAAAAATGACATGAAAACACTCCGAAAGAGTCAATTTTTTAAACATGCCATTTTTGACTAAAACTCGTGAGTAATAGCCCACGAAAAATAGTGATTTTTCCAAAATTTCACATATTTATTTTTTTCACTCCATTCATTATATAAAACATTACAAATAAAGGTTGGTATAAAAATGACATTAAATTGTCCACAATAACAAATTTTTGAACATTTCCAGTTTTAGCCTAAATTCGTGAGCATAGCCCACAAAAAATATTAATTTTTCAAAAAATATAAATTTCTACTTTTATCAACTGGTTCCCTAGAAAACACATTTACCATTATAAATGGATGTAAAAGAGGACATGAAAATAGCCCGAAACAGTCAGTTTTTTAAACATGCCGTTTTTTACTAAAGCTCGTGAGTTATAGCATACGAAAAATAGTGATTTATCAAAAATTTCACGTTTCTATTTTTTTCAATCCATTCATTATATACCACATGACCAATATAGGTGCGTATAAAAAATGGCATTAAATTGTCGCGAATAGCAAATTTTTTAACGTTTCCGTTTTTGGCTAAAACTCGAGAGTTATAGCCCATGAAAAATATTAATTTTTTCAAAAATTTTACATTTTTATTTTGATCAATCCTTTCACTATATAATGCATTGCCAATATAGGTGAGTTTAAAAAATGACATGAAAATAGTCCCAAACAGTCAGTTTTTTAAACATTCCGTTTTTGACTAAAACTCGGGTGTTATAGCCCACGAGAAATAGTGATTTTTCAAAAATTTAACGTTTCTATTTTTTTCACTCTATTCATTGTATAACACATTTCCAATATAGGTGGGTGTAATAAATGGCTTTAATTTGTCCACAATAGAAAAGTTTTGAACATTTTCATTTTTGGCCAAAACTCGTGAGTTATAGCTCACCAAAAATAGTGATTTTTCAAAAGATTTACGTTTCTATTTTTATCAATCCATTTACTAGATAACACATTACCAATATCTGTGGGTGTAAAAAATGGCATTAAATTGTCCACAATAGCAAATTTTTTAATATTTCCGTTGTTGGCTAAAACTCGTGAGTTATAGCCCACAAAAAATATTGATTTTTTCAAAAATTTATATTTCTATTTTTTCAATTCTGTTCACTAGATAACATATTATCTATATTGGTGGGTGTAAAAAATGACATGAAAATACTCCGAAAGAGTTAATTTTTTAAACATGCCATTTTTGACTAAAACTCGTGAGTATAAGCCCACGAAAAATAGTGATTTTTCAAAAATTTCACATATTTATTTTTTTCACTTCATTCATTATATAAAACATTAAAAATATAGGTAGGTATAAAAAATGAAATTAAATTGTCCACAATAACAAATTTTTGAACATTTCCAGTTTTAGCCTAAATTCGTGAGTTATAGCCCACAAAAAATATTAATTTTTCAAAAAATATAAATTTCTACTTTTATCAACTGGTTCCCAAGAAAACACATTTACCAATATAGATGGATGTAAAAAAGGACATGAAAATAGTCCGAAACAGTCAATTTTTTAAATATGTCGTTTTTGACTAAAACTCGTGAGTTATAGCCCACGAAAAATAGTGACCTATATAGGTGAGTGTAAAAATTGACATGAAACTAGCCCGAAAGAGTCAGATTTTTAAACATTCCGTTTTTGACTAAAACTCGTGAGTTATAGCCCACTGAAAATAGTGATTTTTCAAAAATTTCACATATTTATTTTTTTCACTCCATTCATTATATAAAACATTACAAATATAGGTAGGTATAAAAAATGACATTAAATTGTCCACAATAACAAATTTTTGAACATTTCCAGTTTTAGCCTTAATTCGTGAGTTATAGCCCACAAAAAATATTAATTTTTCAAAAAATGTAAATTTTAACTTTTATCAACTGGTTCCCTATAAAACACATTTACCAATATAGATGGATGTAAAAAATGACATGAAAATAGTCCGAAACAGTCAATTTTTTAAATATGCCGTTTTTGACTAAAACTCGTGAGTTATAGCCCACGAAAAATAGTGATTTTTCAAAAATTTCACGTTTCTATTTTTTTCAATCCATTCATTATATACCACAAGACAAATATAGGTGGGTGTAAAAAAAGGAATTAAATTGTCCCTAATAGCAAATTTTTGAACGTTTCCGGTTTTGGCTAAAACTCGTGAGTTATTGCCCAAGAAAAATATTGATTTTTCAAAAATTTTATATTTCTATTTTGATCAATCCTTTCACTAGAAAATGCATTGCCAATATAGGTGAGTGTAAAAACTGAAATGAAAATAGCCCGAAACAGTCAGTTTTTTAAACATGCCGTTTTTGACTAAAACTCGTGAGTTATAGCCCACGAGAAATAGTGATTTTTCAAAAATTTAACGTTTCTGTTTTTTTCACTCTATTTATTGTATAACACATTTCCAATATAGGTGGGTGTAAAAAAATGGCTTTAATTTGTCCACAATAGAAAAGTTTTGAACATTTTCATTTTTGACCAAAACTCGTGAGTTATAGCTCACCAAAAATAGTGATTTTTCAAAAAATTTACGTTTCTATTTTTATCAATCCATTCACTAGATAACACATTACCAATATATGTGGGTGTAAAAAATGGCATTAAATTTTCCACAATAGCAAATGTTTTAATATTTCTGTTGTGTGCTAAAACTCGTGAATTATAGCCCACGAAAAATATTGATTTTTTCAAAAATTTATATTTCTATTTTTTCAAATCTGTTCACTAGATAACATATTACCTATATTGGTGGGTGTAAAAAATGATATGAAAATACTCTGAAAGAGTTAATTTTTTAAACATGCCATTTTTGACTAAAACTCGTGAGTTATAGACCACGAAAAATAGTGATTTTTCAAAAATTTCACATATTTATTTTTTTCACTCCGTTCATTATATAAAACATTAGAAATATAGGTAGGTATAAAAAATGACATTAAATTGTCCACAATAACAAATTTTTGAACATTTCTAGTTTTAGCCTAAATTCGTGAGTTATAGCCCAGAAAAAATATTAGTTTTTCAAAAAATGTAAATTTCAACTTTTATCAACTGGTTCCCTAGAAAACACATTTACCAATATAAATGGATGTAAAAAATGACATGAAAATAGTCCGAAACAGTCAATTTTTTAAATATGCCGTTTTTGACTAAAACTCGTGAGTTATAGCCCACGAAAAATAGTGATTTTTAAAAAATATCACGTTTCTATTTTTTTCAATCCATTCATTATATACCACATGACCAATATAGGTGGGTGTAAAAAAATGCATTAAATTGTCCCTAATAGCAAATTTTTGAACGTTTCCGGTTTTGGCTAAAACTCGTGAGTTATAGCCCATGAAAAATATTGATTTTTTCAAAAATTTATATTTCTATTTTGATCAATCCTTTCACTAGACAAAGCATTGCCAATATAGGTGAGTGTAAAAATTGACATGAAACTAGCCCGAAAGAGTCAAGTTTTTAAACATTCCGTTTTTGACTAAAACTCGTGAGTTATAGCCCACTGAAAATAGTGATTTTTCAAAAATTTCACATATTTATTTTTTTCACTCCATTCATTATATAAAACATTACAAATATAGGTACGTATAAAAAATGACATTAAATTGTCCACAATAACAAATTTTTGAACATTTCCAGTTTTAGCCTAAATTCGTGAGTTATAGCCCACAAAAAATATTAATTTTTCTAAAAATGTAAATTTTAACTTTTATCAACTGGTTCCCTATAAAACACATTTACCAATATAGATGGATGTAAAAAATGACATGAAAATAGTCCGAAACAGTCAATTTTTTAAATATGCCGTTTTTGACTAAAACTCGTGAGTTATAGCCCACGAAAAATAGTGATTTTTAAAAAATATCACGTTTCTATTTTTTTCAATCCATTCATTATATACCACATGACCAATATTGGTGGGTGTAAAAAAAGGCATTAAATTGTCCCTAATAGCAAATTTTTGAACGTTTCCGATTTTGGCTAAAATTCGTGAGTTATAGCCCATGAAAAATATTGATTTTTTCAAAAATTTATATTTCTATTTTTTTAAATCTGTTCACTAGATAACATATTACCTATATTGGTGGGTGTAAAAAATGACATGAAAATACTCTGAAATAGTTAATTTTTTAAACATGCCATTTTAGACTAAAACTCGTGAGTTATAGCCCACGAAAAATAGTGATTTTTCAAAAATTTCACATATTTATTTTTTTCACTCGATTCATTATATAAAACATTAGAAATATAGGTAGGTATAAAAAATGACATTAAATTGTCCACAATAACAAATTTTTGAACATTTCCAGTTTTAGCCTAAATTCGTGAGTTATAGCCCACAAAAAATATTAATTTTTCTAAAAATGTAAATTTTAACTTTTATCAACTGGTTCCCTATAAAACACATTTACCAATATAGATGGATGTAAAAAATGACATGAAAATAGTCCGAAACAGTCAATTTTTTAAATATGCCGTTTTTGACTAAAACTCGTGAGTTATAGCCCACGAAAAATAGTGATTTTTAAAAAATATCACGTTTCTATTTTTTTCAATCCATTCGTTATATACCACATGACCAATATTGGTGGGTGTAAAAAAAGGCATTAAATTGTCCCTAATAGCAAATTTTTGAACGTTTCCGATTTTGGCTAAAATTCGTGAGTTATAGCCCATGAAAAATATTGATTTTTTCAAAAATTTATATTTCTATTTTTTTAAATCTGTTCACTAGATAACATATTACCTATATTGGTGGGTGTAAAAAATGACATGAAAATACTCTGAAATAGTTAATTTTTTAAACATGCCATTTTAGACTAAAACTCGTGAGTTATAGCCCACGAAAAATAGTGATTTTTCAAAAATTTCACATATTTATTTTTTTCACTCGATTCATTATATAAAACATTAGAAATATAGGTAGGTATAAAAAATGACATTAAATTGTCCACAATAACAAATTTTTGAACATTTCCAGTTTTAGCCTAAATTCGTGAGTTATAGCCCACAAAAAATATTAATTTTTCTAAAAATGTAAATTTTAACTTTTATCAACTGGTTCCCTATAAAACACATTTACCAATATAGATGGATGTAAAAAATGACATGAAAATAGTCCGAAACAGTCAATTTTTTAAATATGCCGTTTTTGACTAAAACTCGTGAGTTATAGCCCACGAAAAATAGTGATTTTTAAAAAATATCACGTTTCTATTTTTTTCAATCCATTCGTTATATACCACATGACCAATATTGGTGGGTGTAAAAAAAGGCATTAAATTGTCCCTAATAGCAAATTTTTGAACGTTTCCGATTTTGGCTAAAATTCGTGAGTTATAGCCCATGAAAAATATTGATTTTTTCAAAAATTTATATTTCTATTTTTTTAAATCTGTTCACTAGATAACATATTACCTATATTGGTGGGTGTAAAAAATGACATGAAAATACTCTGAAATAGTTAATTTTTTAAACATGCCATTTTAGACTAAAACTCGTGAGTTATAGCCCACGAAAAATAGTGATTTTTCAAAAATTTCACATATTTATTTTTTTCACTCGATTCATTATATAAAACATTAGAAATATAGGTAGGTATAAAAAATGACATTAAATTGTCCACAATAACAAATTTTTGAACATTTCCAGTTTTAGCCTAAATTCGTGAGTTATAGCCCACAAAAAATATTAATTTTTCTAAAAATGTAAATTTTAACTTTTATCAACTGGTTCCCTATAAAACACATTTACCAATATAGATGGATGTAAAAAATGACATGAAAATAGTCCGAAACAGTCAATTTTTTAAATATGCCGTTTTTGACTAAAACTCGTGAGTTATAGCCCACGAAAAATAGTGATTTTTAAAAAATATCACGTTTCTATTTTTTTCAATCCATTCGTTATATACCACATGACCAATATTGGTGGGTGTAAAAAAAGGCATTAAATTGTCCCTAATAGCAAATTTTTGAACGTTTCCGATTTTGGCTAAAATTCGTGAGTTATAGCCCATGAAAAATATTGATTTTTTCAAAAATTTATATTTCTATTTTTTTAAATCTGTTCACTAGATAACATATTACCTATATTGGTGGGTGTAAAAAATGACATGAAAATACTCTGAAATAGTTAATTTTTTAAACATGCCATTTTAGACTAAAACTCGTGAGTTATAGCCCACGAAAAATAGTGATTTTTCAAAAATTTCACATATTTATTTTTTTCACTCGATTCATTATATAAAACATTAGAAATATAGGTAGGTATAAAAAATGACATTAAATTGTCCACAATAACAAATTTTTGAACATTTCCAGTTTTAGCCTAAATTCGTGAGTTATAGCCCACAAAAAATATTAATTTTTCAAAAAATGTAAATTTCAACTTTTATCAACTGGTTCCCTAGAAAACACATTTACCATTATAAATGGATGTAAAAAATGACATAAAAATAGTCCGAAACAGTCAATTTTTTAAATATGCCGTTTTTGACTAAAACTCGTGAATTATAGCCTACGAAAAATAGTGATTTTTAAAAAATAGAAACTAAAAATATCACGTTTCTATTTTTTTCAATCCATTCATTATATACCACATGACCAATATAGGTGGGTGTAAAAAAAGGCATTAAATTGTCCCTAATAGCAAATTTTTGAACGTTTCCGGTTTTGGCTAAAACTCGTGAGTTATAGCCCATGAAAAATATTGAGTTTTTCAAAAATTTATATTTCTATTTTGATCAATCCTTTCACTAGACAATGCATTGCCAATATAGGTGAGTGTAAAAACTGACATGAAAATAGCCTGAAACAGTCAGTTTTTTAAACATGCCGTTTTTGACTAAAACTAGTGAGTTATAGCCCACGAGAAATAGTGATTTTTCAAAAATTTAACGTTTCTGTTTTTTTCACTCTATTCATTGTATAACACATTTCCAATATAGGTGGGTGTAATAAATGGATTTAATTTGTCCACAATAGAAAAGTTTTGAACATTTTCATTTTTGGCCAAAACTCGTGCGTTATAGCTCACCAAAAATAGTGATTTTTCGAAAAATTTACGTTTCTATTTTTATCAATCCATTCACTAGATAACACATTACCAATATATGTGGGTGTAAAAAATGGCATTAAATTGTCCACAATAGCAAATTTATTAATATTTCCGTTGTGTGCTAAAACTCGTGAGTTATAGCCCACGAAAAATATTGATTTTTTCAAAAATTTATATTTCTATTTTTTCAAATCTGTTCACTAGATAACATATTACCTATATTGGTGGGTGTAAAAAATGACATGAAAATACTCTGAAAGCGTTAATTTTTTAAACATGCCATTTTTGACTAAAACTCGTGAGTTATAGACCACGAAAAATAGTGATTTTTCAAAAATTTCATATATTTATTTTTTTCACTCCATTCATTATATAAAACATTAGAAATATAGGTAGGTATAAAAAATGACATTAAATTGTCCACAATAACAAATTTTTGAACATTTCCAGTTTTAGCCTAAATTCGTGAGTTATAGCCCAGAAAAAATATTAATTTTTCAAAAAATGTAAATTTCAACTTTTATCAACTCGTTCCCTAGAAAACACATTTACCAATATAAATGGATGTAAAAAATGACATGAAAATAGTCCGAAACAGTCAATTTTTTAAATATGCCGTTTTTGACTAAAACTCGTGATTTCACGAAAAATAGTGATTTTTAAAAAATATCACGTTTCTATTTTTTTCAATCCATTCATTATACACCACATGACCAATATAGGTGGGTGTAAAAAAAGGCATTAAATTGTCCCTAATAGCAAATTTTTGAACGTTTCCGGTTTTGGCTAAAACTCGTGAGTTATAGCACATGAAAAATATTGATTTTTTCAAAAATTTATATTTCTATTTTATTCAATCCTTTCACTAGACAATGCATTGCCAATATAGGTGAGTGTAAAAACTGACATGAAACTAGCCCGAAACAGTCAGTTTTTTAAACATGCCGTTTTTGACTAAAACTCGTGAGTATAGCCCACGGAAAATAGTGATTTTTCAAAAATTTCACATATTTATTTTTTTCACTCCATTCATTATCTAAAACATTACAAATATAGGTAGGTATAAAAAATGACATTAAATTGTCCACAATAACAAATTTTTGAACATTTCCAGTTTTAGCCTAAATTCGTGAGTTATAGCCCAGAAAAAATATTAATTTTTCAAAAAATGTAAATTACAACTTTTATCAACTGGTTCCCTAGAAAACACATTTACCAATATAGATGGATGTAAAAAATGACATGAAAATAGTCCGAAACAGTCAATTTTTTAAATATGCCGTTTTTTACTAATACTCGTGAGTTATAGCCCACGAAAAATAGTGATTTTTCAAAAATTTCACGTTTCTATTTTTTTCAATCCATTCATTATATACCACATGACCAATATAGGTGGGTGTAAAAAAAGGCATTAAATTGTCCCTAATAGCAAATTTTAGAACGTTTCCGGTTTTGGCTAAAACTCGTGAGTTATTGCCCATGAAAAATATTGATTTTTTCAAAAATTTTATATTTCTATTTTGATCAATCCTTTCACTAGACAATGCATTGCCAATATAGGTGAGTGTAAAAACTGACATGAAAATAGCCGGAAACAGTCAGTTTTTTAAACATGCCGTTTTTGACTAAAACTCGTGAGTTAGCCCACGAGAAATAGTGATTTTTCAAAAATTTCACATATTTATTTTTTTCACTCCATTCATTATATAAAACATTACAAATATAGGTAGGTATAAAAAATGACATTAAATTGTCCACAATAACAAATTTTTGAACATTTCCAGTTTTAGACTAAATTCCTGAGTTATAGCCCACAAAAAATATTAATTTTTCAAAAAATTTAAATTTCTACTTTTATCAACTGGTTCCCTAGAAAACACATTTACCAATATAGATGGATGTAAAAATGGACATGAAAATAGTCCGAAACAGTCAATTTTTTAAATATGTCGTTTTTGACTAAAACTCGTGAGTTATAGCCCACGAAAAATAGTGATTTTTAAAAGATTTCACGTTTCTATTTTTTTCAATCCATTCATTATATACCACATGACCAATATATGTGGGTGTAAAAAATGGCATTAAATTGTCCCTAATAGGAAATTTTTGAACGTTTCCGGTTTTGGCTAAAACTCGTGAGTTATAGCCCATGAAAAATTTTGATTTTTTAAAAAATTTTACATTTCTAATTTGATCAATCCTTTCACTAGATAATGCATTGCCAATATAGGTGAGTGTAAAAACTGACATTAAAATAGCCCGAAACAGTCAGTTTTTTAAACATGCCGTTTTTGACTAAAACTCGTGAGTTATAGCCCACGAGAAATAGTGATTTTTCAAAAATTTAACATTTCTATTTTTTTCACTCACTTCATTGTATAACACATTACCAATATAGGTGGGTGTAAAAAGATGGCTTTAATTTGTCCATAATAGAAAAGTTTTGAACATTTTCATTTTTGGCCAAAACTCGTGAGTTATAGCTCACCAAAAATAGTAATTTTTCAAAAAATTTACGTTTCTATTTTTATCAATCCATTCACTAGATAACACATTACCAATATATGTGGGTGTAAAAAATGGCATTAAATTTTCCACAATAGCAAATTTTTTAATATTTCCGTTGTTGGCTAAAACTCGTGAGTTATAGCTCACGAAAAATATTGATTTTTTCAAAAATTTATATTTCTATTTTTTCAAATCTGCTCACTAGATAACATATTACCTATATTGGTGGGTGTAAAAAATGACATGAAAATACTCCGAAAGAGTCAACTTTTTAAACATGCCATTTTTGACTAAAACTCGTGAGTTATAGCCCACGGAAAATAGTGATTTTTCAAAAATTTCACATATTTATTTTTTTCACTCCATTCATTATATAAAACATTACAAATATAGGAAGGTATAAAAAATAACATTAAATTGTCCATAATAACAAATTTTTGAACATTTCCAGTTTTAGCCTAAATTCGTGAGTTATAGCCCACAAAAAATATTAATTTTTCAAAAAATGTAAATTTTAACTTTGATCAACTGGTTCCCTAGAAAACACATTTACCAATATATATATGGATGTAAAAAATGACATGAAAATAGCCCGAAACAGTCAATTTTTTAAATATGCCGTATTTGACTAAAACTCGTGAGTTATAGCCACGAAAAATAGTGATTTTTCAAAAATTTCACGTTTCTATTTATTTCAATCCATTCATTATATACCACACGACCAATATAGGTGGGTGTAAAAAGATGGCTTTAATTTGTCCACAATAGAAAAGTTTTGAACATTTTCATTTTTGGCCAAAACTCGTGAGTTATAGCTCACCAAAAATAGTGATTTTTCAAAAAATTTACGTTTCTATTTTTATCAATCCATTCACTAGATAACACATTACCACTATATGTGGGTGTAAAAAATGGCATTAAATTTTCCACAATAGCAAATTTTTTAATATTTCCGTTGTTGGCTAAAACTCGTGAGTTATAGCTCACGAAAAATATTGATTTTTTCAAAAATTTATATTTCTATTTTTTCAAATCTGCTCACTAGATAACATATTACCTATATTGGTGGGTGTAAAAAATGACATGAAAATACTCCGAAAGAGTCAACTTTTTAAACATGCCATTTTTGACTAAAACTCGTGAGTTATAGCCCACGGAAAATAGTGATTTTTCAAAAATTTCACATATTTATTTTTTTCACTCCATTCATTATATAAAACATTAAAAATATAGGAAGGTATAAAAAATAACATTAAATTGTCCATAATAACAAATTTTTGAACATTTCCAGTTTTAGCCTAAATTCGTGAGTTATAGCCCACAAAAAATATTAATTTTTCAAAAAATGTAAATTTTAACTTTGATCAACTGGTTCCCTAGAAAACACATTTACCAATATATATATGGATGTAAAAAATGACATGAAAATAGTTCGAAACAGTCAATTTTTTAAATATGCCGTATTTGACTAAAACTCGTGAGTTATAGCCACGAAAAATAGTGATTTTTCAAAAATTTCACGTTTCTATTTTTTTCAATCCATTCATTATATACCACATGACCAATATAGGTGGGTGTAAAAAAAGGAATTAAATTGTCCCTAATAGAAAATTTTTGAACGTTTCCGGTTTTGGCTAAAACTCGTGAGTTATTGCCCATGAAAAATATTGATTTTTTCAAAAATTTTATATTTCTTTTTTGATCAATCCTTTCACTAGACAATGCATTGCCAATATAGGTGAGTGTAAAAACTAACATGCCCGAAACAGTCAGTTTTTTAAACATGCCGTTTTTGACTAAAACTCGTGAGTTATAGCCCACGAGAAATAGTGATTTTTCAAAAATTTAACGTTTCTATTTTTTTCACTCTATTCATTGTATAACACATTACCAATATAGGTGGGTGTAAAAAATGGCATTAAATTGTCCACAATAGCAATTTTTTTAATATTTCCGTTGTTGGCTAAAATTCGTGAGATATAGCCCACGAAAAATATTGATTTTTTCAAAAATTTATATTTTTATTTTTTCAAATCTGTTCACTAGATAACATATTACCTATATTGGTGGGTGTAAAAAATGGCATGAAAATACTCCGAAAGAGTCAATTTTTTAAACATGCCATTTTTGACAAAAACTCGTGAGTTGTAGCCCACGAAAAATAGTGATTTTTCAAAAATTTCACGTTTTTTTTTTCACTCCATTCATTCTATAAAACATTAAAAATATAGGTAGGTATAAAAAAGGGCATGAAATTGTCCACAATAACAAATTTTTTAACATCTCCAGTTTTAGCCTAAATTCGTGAGTTATAGCCCACAAAAAATATTAATTTTTCAAAAAATGTAAATTTCAACTTTTATCAACTGGTTCCCTAGAAAACACATTTACCAATATAAATGGATGTAAAAAATGACATGAAAATAGTTCGAAACAGTCAATTTTTTAAATATGTCGTTTTTGACTAAAACTCGTGAGTTATAGCCTGCGAAAAATAGTGATTTTTAAAAAATATCACGTTTCTATTTTTTTCAATCCATTCATTATATACCACATGACCAATATAGGTGGGTGTAAAAAAAGGCATTAAATTGTCCCTAATAGCAAATTTTTGAACGTTTCCGGTTTTGGCTAAAACTCGTGAGCCCATGAAAAATATTGATTTTTTCAAAAATTTATATTTCTATTTTGATCAATCCTTTCACTAGACAATGCATTGCCAATATAGGTGAGTGTAAAAACTGACATGAAACTAGCCCGAAACAGTCAGTTTCTTAAACATGCCGTTTTTGACTAAAACTCGTGAGTTATAAGCCCACGAGAAATAGTGATTTTTTTAAAATTTAACGTTTCTATTTTTTTCACTCCATTCATTGTATAACACATTACCAATATAGGTGGGTGTAAAAAATGACATTAAATTGTCTACAATAACAAATTTTTGAACATTTCCAGTTTTAGCCTAAATTCGTGAGTTATAGCCCACAAAAAATATTAATTTTTCAAAAAATGTAAATTTTAACTTTTATCAACTGGTTCCCTATAAAACACATTTACCAATATAGATGGATGTAAAAAATGACATGAAAATAGTCCGAAACAGTCAATTTTTTAAATATGCCGTTTTTTACTAAAACTCGTGAGTTATAGCCCACGAAAATTAGTGATTTTTCAAAAATTTCACGTTTCTATTTTTTTCAATCCATTCATTATATACCACATGACCAATATAGGTGGGTGTAAAAAAAGGAATTAAATTGTCCCTAATAGAAAATTTTTGAACGTTTCCGGTTTTGGCTAAAACTCGTGAGTTATTGCCCATGAAAAATATTGATTTTTTCAAAAATTTTATATTTCTTTTTTTATCAATCCTTTCACTAGACAATGCATTGCCAATATAGGTGAGTGTAAAAACTAACATGCCCGAAACAGTCAGTTTTTTAAACATGCCGTTTTTGACTAAAACTCGTGAGTTATAGCCCACGAGAAATAGTGATTTTTCAAAAATTTAACGTTTCTATTTTTTTCACTCTATTCATTGTATAACACATTACCAATATAGGTGGGTGTAAAAAATGGCATTAAATTGTCCACAATAGCAATTTTTTTAATATTTCCGTTGTTGGCTAAAACTCGTGAGATATAGCCCACGAAAAATATTAATTTTTTCAAAAATTTATATTTTTATTTTTTCAAATCTGTTCACTAGATAACATATTACCTATATTGGTGGGTGTAAAAAATGGCATGAAAATACTCCGAAAGTGTCAATTTTTTAAACATGCCATTTTTGACAAAAACTCGTGAGTTGTAGCCCACGAAAAATAGTGATTTTTCAAAAATTTCACGTTTTTTTTTCACTCCATTCATTATATAAAACATTAAAAATATAGGTAGGTATAAAAAAGGGCATGAAATTGTCCACAATAACAAATTTTTTAACAACTCCAGTTTTAGCCTAAATTCGTGAGTTATAGCCCACAAAAAATATTAATTTTTCAAAAAATGTAAATTTCAACTTTTATCAACTGGTTCCCTAGAAAACACATTTACCAATATAAATGGATGTAAAAAATGACATGAAAATAGTTCGAAACAGTCAATTTTTTAAATATGCCGTTTTTGACTAAAACTCGTGAGTTATAGCCCGCGAAAAATAGTGATTTTTAAAAAATATCACGTTTCTATTTTTTTCAATCCATTCATTATATACCACATGACCAATATAGGTGGGTGTAAAAAAAGGCATTAAATTGTCCCTAATAGCAAATTTTTGAACGTTTCCGGTTTTGGCTAAAACTCGTGAGTTATAGCCCATGAAAAATATTGATTTTTTCAAAAATTTATATTTCTATTTTGATCAATCCTTTCACTAGACAATGCATTGCCAATATAGGTGAGTGTAAAAACTAACATGCCCGAAACAGTCAGTTTTTTAAACATGCCGTTTTTGACTAAAACTCGTGAGTTATAGCCCACGAGAAATAGTGATTTTTCAAAAATTTAACGTTTCTATTTTTTTCACTCTATTCATTGTATAACACATTACCAATATAGGTGGGTGTAAAAAATGGCATTAAATTGTCCACAATAGCAAATTTTTTAATATTTCCGTTGTTGGCTAAAACTCGTGAGATATAGCCCACGAAAAATATTGATTTTTTCAAAAATTTATATTTTTATTTTTTCAAATCTGTTCACTAGATAACATATTACCTATATTGGTGGGTGTAAAAAATGGCATGAAAATACTCCGAAAGAGTCAATTTTTTAAACATGCCATTTTTGACAAAAACTCGTGAGTTGTAGCCCACGAAAAATAGTGATTTTTCAAAAATTTCACGTTTTTTTTTCACTCCATTCATTATATAAGACATTAAAAATATAGGTAGGTATAAAAAAGGGCATGAAATTGTCCACAATAACAAATTTTTTAACATCTCCAGTTTTAGCCTAAATTCGTGAGTTATAGCCCACAAAAAATATTAATTTTTCAAAAAATGTAAATTTCAACTTTTATCAACTGGTTCCCTAGAAAACACATTTACCAATATAAATGGATGTAAAAAATGACATGAAAATAGTTCGAAACAGTCAATTTTTTAAATAAGCCGTTTTTGACTAAAACTCGTGAGTTATAGCCCGCGAAAAATAGTGATTTTTAAAAAATATCACGTTTCTATTTTTTTCAATCCATTCATTATATACCACATGACCAATATAGGTGGGTGTAAAAAAAGGCATTAAATTGTCCCTAATAGCAAATTTTTGAACGTTTCCGGTTTTGGCTAAAACTCGTGAGTTATAGCCCATGAAAAATATTGATTTTTTCAAAAATTTATATTTCTATTTTGATCAATCCTTTCACTAGACAATGCATTGCCAATATAGGTGAGTGTAAAAACTGACATGAAACTAGCCCGAAACAGTCAGTTTTTTAAACATGCCGTTTTTGACTAAAACTCGTGAGTTATAGCCCACGAGAAATAGTGATTTTTCTAAAATTTAACGTTTCTATTTTTTTCACTCCATTCATTGTATAACACATTACCAATATAGGTGGGTGTAAAAAATGACATTAAATTGTCTACAATAACAAATTTTTGAACATTTCCAGTTTTAGCCTAAATTCGTGAGTTATAGCCCACAAAAAATATTAATTTTTCAAAAAATGTAAATTTTAACTTTTATCAACTGGTTCCCTATAAAACACATTTACCAATATAGATGGATGTAAAAAATGACATGAAAATAGTCCGAAACAGTCAATTTTTTACATATGCCGTTTTTTACTAAAACTCGTGAGTTATAGCCCACGAAAAATAGTGATTTTTCAAAAATTTCACGTTTCTATTTTTTTCAATCCATTCATTATATACCACATGACCAATATAGGTGGGTGTAAAAAAAGGAATTAAATTGTCTCTAATAGAAAATTTTTGAACGTTTCCGGTTTTGGCTAAAACTCGTGAGTTATTGCCCATGAAAAATATTGATTTTTTCAAAAATTTTATATTTCTTTTTTTATCAATCCTTTCACTAGACAATGCATTGCCAATATAGGTGAGTGTAAAAACTAACATGCCCGAAACAGTCAGTTTTTTAAACATGCCGTTTTTGACTAAAACTCGTGAGTTATAGCCCATGAGAAATAGTGATTTTTCAAAAATTTAACGTTTCTATTTTTTTCACTCTATTCATTGTATAACACATTACCAATATAGGTGGGTGTAAAAAATGGCATTAAATTGTCCACAATAGCAAATTTTTTAATATTTCCGTTGTTGGCTAAAACTCGTGAGATATAGCCCACGAAAAATATTGATTTTTTCAAAAATTTATATTTTTATTTTTTCAAATCTGTTCACTAGATAACATATTACCTATATTGGTGGGTGTAAAAAATGGCATGAAAATACTCCGAAAGAGTCAATTTTTTAAACATGCCATTTTTGACAAAAACTCGTGAGTTGTAGCCCACGAAAAATAGTGATTTTTCAAAAATTTCACGTTTTTTTTTCACTCCATTCATTATATAAAACATTAAAAATATAGGTAGGTATAAAAAAGGGCATGAAATTGTCCACAATAACAAATTTTTTAACATCTCCAGTTTTAGCCTAAATTCGTGAGTTATAGCCCACAAAAAATATTAATTTTTCAAAAAATGTAAATTTCAACTTTTATCAACTGGTTCCCTAGAAAACACATTTACCAATATAAATGGATGTAAAAAATGACATGAAAATAGTTCGAAACAGTCAATTTTTTAAATATGCCGTTTTTGACTAAAACTCGTGAGTTATAGCCCGCGAAAAATAGTGATTTTTAAAAAATATCACGTTTCTATTTTTTTCAATCCATTCATTATATACCACATGACCAATATAGGTGGGTGTAAAAAAAGGCATTAAATTGTCCCTAATAGCAAATTTTTGAACGTTTCCGATTTTGGCTAAAACTCGTGAGTTATAGCCCATGAAAAATATTGATTTTTTCAAAAATTTATATTTCTATTTTGATCAATCCTTTCACTAGACAATGCATTGCCAATATAGGTGAGTGTAAAAACTGACATGAAACTAGCCCGAAACAGTCAGTTTTTTAAACATGCCGTTTTTGACTAAAACTCGTGAGTTATAGCCCACGAGAAATAGTGATTTTTCTAAAATTTAACGTTTCTATTTTTTTCACTCCATTCATTGTATAACACATTACCAATATAGGTGGGTGTAAAAAATGACATTAAATTGTCTACAATAACAAATTTTTGAACATTTCCAGTTTTAGCCTAAATTCGTGAGTTATAGCCCACAAAAAATATTAATTTTTCAAAAAATGTAAATTTTAACTTTTATCAACTGGTTCCCTATAAAACACATTTACCAATATAGATGGATGTAAAAAATGACATGAAAATAGTCCGAAACAGTCAATTTTTTACATATGCCGTTTTTTACTAAAACTCGTGAGTTATAGCCCACGAAAAATAGTGATTTTTCAAAAATTTCACGTTTCTATTTTTTTCAATCCATTCATTATATACCACATGACCAATATAGGTGGGTGTAAAAAAAGGAATTAAATTGTCCCTAATAGAAAATTTTTGAACATTTCCGGTTTTGGCTAAAACTCGTGAGTTATTGCCCATGAAAAATATTGATTTTTTCAAAAATTTTATATTTCTTTTTTTATCAATCCTTTCACTAGACAATGCATTGCCAATATAGGTGAGTGTAAAAACTAACATGCCCGAAACAGTCAGTTTTTTAAACATGCCGTTTTTGACTAAAACTCGTGAGTTATAGCCCACGAGAAATAGTGATTTTTCAAAAATTTAACGTTTCTATTTTTTTCACTCTATTCATTGTATAACACATTACCAATATAGGTGGGTGTAAAAAATGGCATTAAATTGTCCACAATAGCAAATTTTTTAATATTTCCGTTGTTGGCTAAAACTCGTGAGATATAGCCCACGAAAAATATTGATTTTTTCAAAAATTTATATTTTTATTTTTTCAAATCTGTTCACTAGATAACATATTACCTATATTGGTGGGTGTAAAAAATGGCATGAAAATACTCCGAAAGAGTCAATTTTTTAAACATGCCATTTTTGACAAAAACTCGTGAGTTGTAGCCCACGAAAAATAGTTATTTTTCAAAAATTTCACGTTTTTTTTTCACTCCATTCATTATATAAAACATTAAAAATATAGGTAGGTATAAAAAAGGGCATGAAATTGTCCACAATAACAAATTTTTTAACATCTCCAGTTTTAGCCTAAATTCGTGAGTTATAGCCCACAAAAAATATTAATTTTTCAAAAAATGTAAATTTCAACTTTTATCAACTGGTTCCCTAGAAAACACATTTACCAATATAAATGGATGTAAAAAATGACATGAAAATAGTTCGAAACAGTCAATTTTTTAAATATGCCGTTTTTGACTAAAACTCGTGAGTTATAGCCCGCGAAAAATAGTGATTTTTAAAAAATATCACGTTTCTATTTTTTTTCAATCCATTCATTATATACCACATGACCAATATAGGTGGGTGTAAAAAAAGGCATTAAATTGTCCCTAATAGCAAATTTTTGAACGTTTCCAGTTTTGGCTGAAACTCGTGAGTTATAGCCCATGAAAAATATTGATTTTTTCAAAAATTTATATTTCTATTTTGATCAATCCTTTCACTAGACAATGCATTGCCAATATAGGTGAGTGTAAAAACTGACATGAAACTAGCCCGAAACAGTCAGTTTTTTAAACATGCCGTTTTTGACTAAAACTCGTGAGTTATAGCCCACGAGAAATAGTGATTTTTCTAAAATTTAACGTTTCTATTTTTTTCACTCCATTCATTGTATAACACATTACCAATATAGGTGGGTGTAAAAAATGACATTAAATTGTCTACAATAACAAATTTTTGAACATTTCCAGTTTTAGCCTAAATTCGTGAGTTATAGCCCACAAAAAATATTAATTTTTCAAAAAATGTAAATTTTAACTTTTATCAACTGGTTCCCTATAAAACACATTTACCAATATAGATGGATGTAAAAAATGACATGAAAATAGTCCGAAACAGTCAATTTTTTACATATGACGTTTTTTACTAAAACTCGTGAGTTATAGCCTACGAAAAATAGTGATTTTTCAAAAATTTCACGTTTCTATTTTTTTCAATCCATTCATTATATACCACATGACCAATATAGGTGGGTGTAAAAAAAGGAATTAAATTGTCCCTAATAGCAAATTTTAGAACGTTTCCGGTTTTGGCTAAAACTCGTGAGTTATTGCCCATGAAAAATATTGATTTTTTCAAAAAATTTATATTTCTATTTTGATCAATCCTTTCACTAGACAATGCATTGCCAATATAGGTGAGTGTAAAAACTGACATGAAAATAGCCCGAAACAGTCAGTTTTTTAAACATGCCGTTTTTTACTAAAACTCGTGAGTAGCCCACGAGAAATAGTGATTTTTCAAAAATTTAACGTTTCTATTTTTTTCACTCTATTCATTGTATAACACATTTCCAATATAGGTGGGTGTAATAAATGGCTTTAATTTGTCCACAATATAAAAGTTTTGAACATTTTCATTTTTGGCCAAAACTCGTGAGTTATAGCTCACCAAAAATAGTGATTTTTCGAAAAATTTACGTTTCTATTTTTATCAATACATTCACTAGATAACACATTACCAATATATGTGGGTGTAAAAAATGGCATTAAATTGTCCACAATAGCAAATTTTTTAATATTTCCGTTGTGTGCTAAAACTCGTGAGTTATAGCCCACGAAAAATATTGATTTTTTCAAAAATTTATATTTCTATTTTTTCAAATCTGTTCACTAGATAACATATTACCTATATTGGTGGGTGTAAAAAATGACATGAAAATACTCTGAAAGAGTTAATTTTTTAAACATTCCATTTTTGACTAAAACTCGTGAGTTATAGACCACGAAAAATAGTGATTTTTCAAAAATTTCACATATTTATTTTTTTCACTCCATTCATTATATAAAACATTAGAAATATAGGTAGGTATAAAAAATGACATTAAATTGTCCACAATAACAAATTTTTGAACATTTCCAGTTTTAACCTAAATTCGTGAGTTATAGCCCAGAAAAAATATTAATTTTTCAAAAAATGTAAATTTCAACTTTTATCAACTGGTTCCCTAGAAAACACATTTACCAATATAAATGGATGTAAAAAATGACATGAAAATAGTCCGAAACAGTCAATTTTTTAAATAAGCCGTTTTTGACTAAAACTCGTGAGTTCACGAAAAATAGTGATTTTTAAAAAATATCACGTTTATATTTTTTTCAATCCATTCATTATATACCACATGACCAATATAGGTGGGTGTAGAAAAAGGCATTAAATTGTCCCTAATAGCAAATTTTTGAACGTTTCCGGTTTTGGCTAAAACTCGTGAGTTATAGCCCATGAAAAATAATGATTTTTTCAAAAATTTATATTTCTATTTTGATCAATCCTTTCACTAGACAATGCATTGCCAATATAGGTGAGTGTAAAAACTGACATGAAACTAGCCCGAAACAGTCAGTTTTTTAAACATGCCGTTTTTGACTAAAACTCGTGAGTTATAGCCCACGGAAAATAGTGATTTTTCAAAAATTTCACATATTTATTTTTTTCACTCCATTCATTATATAAAACATTACAAATATAGGTAGGTATAAAAAATGACATTAAATTGTCCACAATAACAAATTTTTGAACATTTCCAGTTTTAGCATAAATTCGTGAGTTATAGCCCACAAAAAATATTAATTTTTCAAAAAATGTAAATTTTAACTTTTATCAACTGGTTCCCTATAAAACACATTTACCAATATAGGTGGATGTAAAAAATGACATGAAAATAGTCCGAAACAGTCAATTTTTTAAATATGCCGTTTTTTACTAAAACTCGTGAGTTATAGCCCACGAAAAATAGTGATTTTTCAAAAATTTCACGTTTCTATTTTTTCAATCCATTCATTATATACCACATGACCAATATAGGTGGGTGTAAAAAAAGGAATTAAATTGTCTCTAATAGCAAATTTTTGAACGTTTCCGGTTTTGGCTAAAACTCGTGAGTTATTGCCCATGAAAAATATTGATTTTTTCAAAAATTTTATATTTCTATTTTGATCAATCCTTTCACTAGACAATGCATTGCCAATATAGGTGAGTGTAAAAACTGACATGAAACTAGCCCGAAACAGTCAGTTTTTTAAACATGCCATTTTTGACTAAAACTCGTGAGTTATAGCCCACGGAAAATAGTGATTTTTCAAAAATTTCACATATTTATTTTTTTCACTCCATTCATTATATAAAACATTACAAATATAGGTAGGTATAAAAAATGACATTAAATTGTCCACAATAACAAATTTTTGAACATTTCCAGTTTTAGCCTAAATTCGTGAGTTATAGCCCACAAAAAATATTAATTTTTCAAAAAATGTAAATTTTAACTTTTATCAACTGGTTCCCTATAAAACACATTTACCAATATAGGTGGATGTAAAAAATGACATGAAAATAGTCCGAAACAGTCAATTTTTTAAATATGCCGTTTTTTACTAAAACTCGTGAGTTATAGCCCACGAAAAATAGTGATTTTTCAAAAATTTCACGTTTCTATTTTTTTCAATCCATTCATTATATACCACATGACCAATATAGGTGGGTGTAAAAAAAGGAATTAAATTGTCCCTAATAGCAAATTTTTGAACGTTTCCGGTTTTGGCTAAAACTCGTGAGTTATTGCCCATGAAAACTATTGATTTTTTCAAAAATTTTATATTTCTATTTTGATCAATCCTTTCACTAGACAATGCATTGCCAATATAGGTGAGTGTAAAAACTGACATGAAAATAGCCCGAAACAGTCAGTTTTTTAAACATGCCGTTTTTGACTAAAACTCGTGAGTTAGCCCACGAGAAATAGTGATTTTTCAAAAATTTCTCATATTTATTTTTTCACTCCATTCATTATATAAAACATTACAAATATAGGTAGGTATAAAAAATGACATTAAATTGTCCACAATAGCAAATTTTTGAACATTTCCAGTTTTAGACTAAATTCGTGAGTTATAGCCCACAAAAAATATAAATTTCAACTTTTATCAACTGGTTCCCTAGAAAACACATTTACCAATATAGATGGATGTAAAAATGGACATGAAAATAGTCAATTTTTTAAATATGTCGTTTTTGACTAAAACTCGTGAGTTATAGCCCACGAAAAATAGTAATTTTTAAAAGATTTCACGTTTCTATTTTTTTCAATCCATTCATTATATACCACATGACCAATATATGTGGGTGTAAAAAATAGCATTAAATTGTCCCTAATAGGAAATTTTTGAACGTTTCCGGTTTTGGCTAAAACTCGTGAGTTATAGCCCATGAAAAATTTTGATTTTTTCAAAAATTTTACATTTCTAATTTGATCAATCCTTTCACTAGATAATGCATTGCCAATATAGGTGAGTGTAAAAACTGACATGAAAATAGACCGAAACAGTCAGTTTTTTGAACATGCCGTTTTTGACTAAAACTCGTGAGTTATAGCCCACGAGAAATAGTGATTTTTCAAAAATTTAGCATTTCTATTTTTTTCACTCTCTTCATTGTATAACACATTACCAATATAGGTGGGTGTAAAAAAATGGCTTTAATTTGTCCACAATAGAAAAGTTTTGAACATTTTCATTTTTGGCCAAAACTCGTGAAGCTCACCAAAAATAGTGATTTTTCAAAAAATTTACGTTTCTATTTTTATCAATCCATTCACTAGATAACACATTACCAATATATGTGGGTGTAAAAAATGGCATTAAATTGTCCACAATAGCAAATTTTTTAATATTTCCGTTGTGGGCTAAAACTCGTGAGTTATAGCCCACGAAAAAATTGATTTTTTCAAAAATTTATATTTCTATTTTTTCAAATCTGTTCACTAGATAACATATTACCTATATTGGTGGGTGTAAAAAATGACATGAAAATACTCTGAAAGAGTTAATTTTTTATACATGCCATTTTTGACTAAAATTCGTGAGTTATAGCCCACGAAAAATAGTGATTTTTCAAAAATTTCACATATTTATTTTTTTCACTCCATTCATTATATAAAACATTAGAAATATAGGTAGGTATAAAAAATGACATTAAATTGTCCACAATAACAAATTTTTGAACATTTCCAGTTTTAGCCTAAATTCGTGAGTTATAGCAACACCAAAGGGCCCCTAACTTTGGAAACGTGCAACCCCTCCTCCTGGATTCTCTTGATTTTCCAACCAACCTCCGCCTCTTGGAACATAAACTTGGTAGTCTCTTTCCTTTCCACAATGGGGACCATTGCATGTTTTAAGTGTGGGGGGGAGAGTTTGGGCTATGAGGCTGTTGGTAGATGATTGTGTGAAATTGCTCTGTTCAATCTAGTGTGCTTGGACCTTTGTTCTGCTTTGATGGTCAATGCTTGGACCTTTGCTGTTATGCTTTGTGTGCTTATGCGTTGCAGGGATTGGAGGTGGTGTGATATTATATTAGTAGTAGGGGGTGTATTATTTTTTTTATTATTATTTTTTATTTTCTTTTCATTTTCCTTTTCCTTGTGTTGTTGTGTGGGAATGAAAAACAAGGTAGTGACTAGCACTGACCTTGTAGTGTGCTTTCCATTCAAAGTTGTGATGCAGTGTGCTTTGACTTCCAGTTGTTATGAATATGAGAGTTTGATGTTGTGTTGTGCAAAGATTGCCACTGTCCATATAACACACTTGCACATCCATTACATTCGCACTTCCAAGTTCATCATCGAATCCACAAACTGTTCAATGTATGCGAAAATTTTTATAAGTTTTACGGTATTCATTCGATGCATACGATGTTGCTGGGTAAAGTGCGAGGTTAAAGTAAGATAGAAACGCCAGCAACAAATTTAACATAGGAGAGAGCTTATGTTCCTTTACGTGTATGTGCTTTCTACTCGTAAACACTTATTCTTGCATTTTGAGTATATAGTCTATTGAAGACACACACGAACATGGAATTCTTGAGGGAAGATGGGAACAAAAAGAAAAGCCAGTGGCAAATAAAAGGAAAAAAATAGCCATAAAACCCAGGCAGCCAAGCACCAAAGTGCGGCATAAGTTTCAAAAGAAAATAATAAGCACCAATGTGCATTGAATAAGGGGAAAACCCCAGTAAGCTTAGTGAAAAATTCTATCTTTTATCTTTAGTATGAAGTGTTTGTGTGTGTGGACAAAAGGATTGTAGTGCAAGAATTTTTGATTAAGTGTCTACTTGAGTACTCTGCATAGACAATGTGAGGAAACATAAGGAACTCTCAGCACACACTACACGCTGACGGTTTGGTCTTTATTCATGGTACCTTGCTTGAAAACTTGTATAGATTGGATGGACTGTGGACTTACCAATTCAAATGTCTCTTGCATGCGAAAAGTTTATAATGGATAGTTGATGATGTTGAGAGTGTTGAATGTGGGGTGGACAGTTGGCTTTACTTTGCTCGGGACTAGCAAAGATTTAATTGTGGGGGGATGATAAGTTGGTATTTCACCGACTTATTCGCTTGACTTTCTTTATCTTTTGCTATGGATTTTGTGTGAAAATGATGCTTGGTGTGTTGACAGTATGCTAAAACGTGCATGTTTGGAGATTGTTGTGAAAATGCCTAAGGGTTGGTAAAACAATGTGGAATTGCTGTGATCTTCGAACATGCAGGACGCTAACACAAGCACACCACTGACCTCCACAACACAAGCACACCACTGATCTCCTAACTTCATGGAAGCACACACTTTAGAGGTCCACAATCACTATTCACAAGTCCACCACTTCACTTACGCAGCACTCACACTTACTCTTGAGTTCACATCACTGACCTCCTCATGAAGGTCCACAACTATTCACACAACACAAGCACACAACATTTACACAATTCTCGCACAACACACACGGCGGGCGCACAATGCGCCCGCCACACACACAGCGGGCGCACAATGCACCCGCCACACACACAGCGGGACACGCACACACACAACACGGCAGGCGCCCAAGGCGCCCGCCACACACACGGCGGTCGCGCTGTGCGACCGCCACACACACGGCGGGTGCACCACGCGCCCGCCACACTCACCTCACATACCTGCACAATTTCATTTCATTTCATTTCATGCATTTTTCCTTTGTTATATTTTTAGTTAGATTTTTCTCATGCATTTTGTAGGCACTACACACTACACTCGATTCCTCTTTACACTTAACACACACAAGTGAACAACCAAAGCATATGTCTTCCACGAGCACCAAATGTTTGATATTTTGCATTGAGAATTCTTGGTCATTAAGTTTAGTGCTAGACACGTGTCTTCACCTCAGCTTTGATTAAATATTTGCAGGCACGTGTTGGCATCTCCATAAAGGAAGGAAAGTTCCAGGAACCTCACTAGGCCGAGCCATCTGGGCAAAAGTATAAAAGGAGCCCAGGAGGGAGGCGGCCGCACACAACACAACATAGCATCCTTAGATTAGGGTTCTCACGCTAGATTAGGACTTTCTCCCTCTTTTCCCTTTCTTTCATCTTGTTGCTTTGAGGGATTAAGTGTGATGACTTTACACCCGATTTGAGACATTCGTATTGCCTATTATGTGTTTGATATTGTTTCATATATCTTTTTGATGTCATTTTAATGCTTACTCACTCACGCTTAGGCCTTCATGTGATTTGCAGTACCCACTGAATTCAATGTAGTGCTATTAATGGAAATTGGAATAACATCACTAGAATAGAGAACAACTTGGATGAGTCCTAAGATCTGTGTATGGTTGCGACTTCAGTTGTGCAGTACCCACTGATAATTGAAAGTCAACATAATGGAAAAGACTTAGGATTGTTTGAACATTAGAACTTGAACTTCGGGTGACTGTCTTGTCCAGGGGAGTTAGGGTTCTAGTGTCAGATAGGAATCGGGAATTAGGAAGTCGAGCCTAGGTCTTGCCCTACCAAGGGAAGACGGAGGAGTATGGTGAATTAGGACTGTGAGACCCAGAAGGAGATCAGCCCTAAGCTCACTAGAAGGTCGATCCCCTCATTCATGCTTATACACAAGTCAAGGATAATCGGAATAGGTCATCATCACTGACCCCCCTCAAGGCAACACCTTGCATACTAACCCATTCATTCTCATTTTTGCATTCATATTGTTTTGCATTTGTCCCATTTGCTTTGGTTTCTTGAACAAGTGATCTCTTGACAACCAAACCTTCCCTGTGGATACGATCCCACTTGCCACCTCTACATTAGTTGAGTAAGTTTGGGTATTTGACGAGGTCGAGCGACGGACCTCCGTCACTCGTGAGTTATAGCCCACGAAAACTATTGATTTTTTCAAAAATTAATATTTCTATTTTTTCAAATCTGTTCACTAGATAACATATTACCTATATTGGTGGGTGTAAAAAATGACATGAAAATACTCTGAAAGAGTCAACTTTTTAAACATGCCATTTTTGACTAAAACTCGTGAGTTATAGCCCACGGAAAATAGTGATTTTTCAAAAAATTTACATATTTATTTTTTTCACTCCATTCATTATATAAAATATTACAAATATAGGTAGGTATAAAAAATGACATTAAATTGTCCACAATAACAAATTTTTGAACATTTCCAGTTTTAGCCTAAATTCGTGAGTTATAGCCCACAAAAACTATTAATTTTTCAAAAAATGTAAATTTTAACTTTTATCAATTGGTTCCCTATAAAACACATTTACCAATATAGATGGATGTAAAACATGACATGAAAATAGTCCGAAACAGTCAATTTTTTAAATATGCCGTTTTTTACTAAAACTCGTGAGTTATAGCCCACGAAAAATAGTGATTTTTCAAAAATTTCACGTTTCTATTTTTTTCAATCCATTCATTATATACCACATGACCAATATAGGTGGGTGTAAAAAAAGGAATTAAATTGTCCCTAATAGCAAATTTTTGAACGTTTTCGGTTTTGGCTAAAACTCGTGAGTTATTGCCCATGAAAAATATTGATTTTTTCAAAAATTTTATATTTCTATTTTGATCAATCCTTTCACTAGACAATGCATTGCCAATATAGGTGAGTGTAAAAACTGACATGAAAATAGCCCGAAACAGTCAGTTTTTTAAACATGCCGTTTTTTACTAAAACTCGTGAGTTATAGCCCACGAAAAATAGTGATTTTTCAAAAATTTCACGTTTCTATTTTTTTCAATCCATTCATTATATACCACATAACCAATATAGGTGGGTGTAAAAAAAGGAATTAAATTGTCCCTAATAGCAAATTTTTGAACGTTTCCGATTTTGGCTAAAACTCGTGAGTTATTGCCCATGAAAAATATTGATTTTTTCAAAAATTTTATATTTCTATTTTGATCAATCCTTTCACTAGACAATGCATTGCCAATATAGGTGAGTGTAAAAACTGACATGAAAATAGCCAGAAATAGTCAGTTTTTTAAACATGCCGTTTTTTACTAAAACTCGTGAGTTATAGCCCACGAGAAATAGTGATTTTTCAAAAATTTAACGTTTCTGTTTTTTTCACTCTATTCATTATATAACACATTTCCAATATAGGTTGGTGTAATAAATGGCTTTAATTTTTCCACAATACAAAAGTTTTGAACATTTTCATTTTTGGCCAAAACTCGTGAGTTATAGCTCACCAAAAATAGTGATTTTTCAAAAAATTTACGTTTCTATTTTTATCAATCCATTCACTAAATAACACATTACCAATATATGTGGGTGTAAAAAATGGCATTAAATTGTCCACAATAGCAAATTTTTTAATATTTCCGTTGTGGGCTAAAACTCGTGAGTTATAGCCCACGAAAAATATTGATTTTTTCAAAAATTTATATTTCTATTTTTTCAAATCTGTTCACTAGATAACATATTACCTATATTGGTGGGTGTAAAAAATGACATGAAAATACTCTGAAAGAGTTAATTTTTTAAACATGCCATTTTTTACTAAAACTCGTGAGTTATAGCCCACGAAAAATAGTGATTTTTCAAAAATTTCACATATTTATTTTTTTCACTCCATTCATTATATAAAACATTAGAAATATAGGTAGGTATAAAAAATTACATTAAATTGTCCACAATAGAAAAGTTTTGAACATTTTCATTTTTAGCCAAAACTCGTGAGTTATAGCTCACCAAAAATAGTGATTTTTCAAAAAATTTACGTTTCTATTTTTATCATTCGAAATGCCATGCTATTATTACTTAATATTCATATTTCAAAAATTCGTTTATTTGCGTCAAGCTTTCGGGGGGCCTTCTGTGTTGTAGTGTTAAAACCAAAAAATTTTTGTTGGTAATGGCGGATCAACTAATATCGATTCAAATTGGACATAGAGGCCTGTAAGGATAAACATAAAGATGACTGAGCCAACTGAATTCCTGTCTTGTTTTCCACATCGTCATTTCGTCCTACAAGCCTGTTACATGAAATGCACCAAAACCAAAGCACCCTGATTGGCCCATAAACTCGACTAGATAACTTCTGCGTCTATTGTAACACAAGATTCCCCTTTTCTTTCCATTCACTAGATAACACATTACCAATATATGTAGGTGTAAAAAATGGCATTAAATTGTCCACAATAGCAAATTTTTTAATATTTCCGTTGTTGGTTAAAACTCGTGAGTTATAGCCCACGAAAAATATTGATTTTTTCAAAAATTTATATTTCTATTTTTTTCAAATCTGTTCACTAGATAACATATTACCTATATTGGTGGGTGTAAAAAATGACATGAAAATACTCCGAAAGAGTCAACTTTTTAAACATGCCATTTTTTACTAAAACTCGTGAGTTATAGCCCACGGTAAATAGTGATTTTTCAAAAATTTCACATATTTATTTTTTTCACTCCATTCATTATATAAAACATTACAAATATAGGCAGGTATAAAAAATGACATTAAATTGTCCACAATAACAAATTTTTGAACATTTCCAGTTTTAGCCTAAATTCGTGAGTTATAGCCCACAAAAAATATTAATTTTTCAAAAAATGTAAATTTTAACTTTTATCAACTGGTTCCCTAGAAAACACATTTACCAATATAGATGGATGTAAAAAATGTCATGAAAATAGTCCGAAACAGTCAATTTTTTAAATATGCCGTTTTTGACTAAAACTCGTGAGTTATAGCCCACGAAAAATAGTGATTTTTCAAAAATTTCACGTTTCTATTTTTTTCAATCCATTCATTATATACCACATGACCAATATAGGTGGGTGTAAAAAAAGGAATTAAATTGTCCCTAATAGCAAATTTTTGAACGTTTCCGGTTTTGGCTAAAACTCGTGAGTGTATAGCCCATGAAAAATATTGATTTTTTCAAAAAATTTATATTTCTATTTTGATCAATCCTTTCACTAGACAATGCATTGCCAATATAGGTGAGTGTAAAAACTGACATGAAAATAGCCCGAAACAGTCAGTTTTTTAAACATGCCGTTTTTGACTAAAACTCGTGAGTTATAGCCCACGAGAAATAGTGATTTTTCAAAAATTTAACGTTTCTATTTTTTTCACTCTATTCATTGTATAACACATTACCAATATAGGTGGGTGTAAAAAATGGCTTTAATTTGTCCACAATAGAAAAGATTTGAACATTTTCATTTTTGGCCAAAACTCGTGAGTTATAGCTCACCAAAAATAGTGATTTTTCAAAAAATTTACGTTTCTATTTTTATAAATCCATTCACTAGATAACACATTAACAATATATGTGGGTGTAAAAAATGGCATTAAATTGTCCACAATAGCAAATTTTTTAATATTTCCGTTGTTTGCTAAAACTCGTGAGTTATAGCCCACTAAAAATATTGATTTTTTCAAAAAATTTTATTTTTATTTTTTCAAATCTGTTCACTAGATAACATATTACCTATATTGGTGGGTGTAAAAAATGGCATGAAAATACTCCGAAAGAGTCAATTTTTTAAACATGCCATTTTTGACTAAAACTCGTGAGTTATAGCCCACGAAAAATAGTGATTTTTCAAAAATTTCACATATTTATTTTTTCACTCCATTCATTATATAAAACATTAAAAATATATGTAGGTATAAAAAATGACATTAAATTGTCCACAATAACAAATTTTTGAACATTTCCAGTTTTAGCCTAAATTCGTGAGTTATAGCCCACAAAAAATATTAATTTTTCAAAAAATATAAATTTCAACTTTTATCAATTGGTTCCCTAGAAAACACATTTACCAATATAGATGGATGTAAAAATGACATGAAAATAGTCCGAAACAGTCAATTTTTTAAATACGCCGTTTTTTACTAAAACTCGTGAGTTATAGCCCACGAAAAATAGTGATTTTTCAAAAATTTAACGTTTCTATTTTTTTCAATCCATTCATTATATACCACATGACCAATATAGGTGGGTGTAAAAAATGGCATTAAATTTTCCCTAATAGCAAATTTTTGAACGTTTCCGTTTTTGGCTAAAACTCGTGAGTTATAGCCCATGAAAAATATTGATTTTTTCAAAAATTTTACATTTCTATTTTGATCAATCCTTTCACTAGATAATGCATTGCCAATATAGGTGAGTGTAAAAACTGACATGAAAATAGCCCGAAACAGTCAGTTTTTTGCACATGCCGTTTTTGACTAAAACTCGTGAGTTATAGCCCACGAGAAATAGTGATTTTTCAAAAATTTAACATTTCTATTTTTTTCACTCTATTCATTGTATAACACATTACCAATATAGGTGGGTGTAAAAAATGGCTTTAATTTGTCCACAATAGAAAAGTTTTGAACATTTTCAATTTTGGCCAATTCTTGAACCATCAACGAATGATAAGGTTAAATAATTTGCCTTTTCTTGAATTGTTCCACCAATGATGTAGAAAAGTATTTAACCTTTGATCATTTGGTGAAATATAGATTTTAAGATCACTTCCATATGATTTCCATAATTTTGCTGCATTGACACATGTAAGAAAAATATGATCTATTGTGTCTAAACCTGATTGGTAACAAATGCATTTAAAGGGGCCATGTATGTTAAATCTGAACAAAATTTCTCCAATGGGAAGTTGAGATTTGAGGAGTAGGAGCATAAAGAAGGACTGTTTGATCGGAGGGATGCATGGGTTCCATAAAAATGAACCAAAACACCATTGTCTTTGAGGAATATGTGAAGCTAATTGAAAATCTGATTTGAAAGAAAAGGAACCTGAATTGGTTAAGGTCCAAATGTAGGAATTATTAACAGTAGGGCCCTAGGGTAAGATAAAAGGATCAATTATAGGTGCTACTACTTTCATTCTATTCCAGGTTCTAGACGAATTCTTTGGTGGAGACTGAGAGTGACATTTATTTTTTAAGTAGATTGCCCAAAGGGATTTTTGTTCCTTTTATCTCCACCAAAGTTTGTATGAGCAGGCTGTTTGAATGTCTAAAAGTGCTCTAGTGTTGATTCCTCCTTCTTGATAAAGTCTGCAGAGTTTGCTCCAAGAAATCCAATGATGTTTTGGTTTTAGATTTGATGTACCCCATAGAAAGTTCGCAAAAACAGATTCTAGTTTTTGGAGAACTTTCTTTGGGGGATTGGCCCCAAGAAGAGAGTGGATTGGCATAGTAGAAAGAACAGATTTTATGAGAGAGATTCTGCCTCCTTTGGATAGCAGTTTGGAGCTCCATGAGTTCATTTTCAAGAGAGTTTTTTTAATTAAAGGCTCCTAGTGCTTGAATTTGTTCTTACCGTAGTACAAAGGTAGGCCTAAGTATTTGACAGGAATTTTTTCAGAGTGGAATTTGGTGATTCTTGAAATCACATGTTTCTTAGTCCTGTCACATAAATGATGAACTAAGAAAGAACTCTTTTGCACATTGATTTTTTGCCCAGAAACAAAATTACATTTATATTTTTTAAACACCATTCACAAGATTGAACATTAAAAATAAAGGTGGGTGCAAAATATGAAATGAAAACAGTTCAAAATTGTCAATTCAAGTATTGTCATTTTTTGCCAAAAATACGTTGGTCCATAGAAGTGGGATAGAGGTGGTATACTAATACTATATTAATTAGGGAGTCAAGATTTCAGGGATATAGAAGTGTTATACTTTGCAGTCTTGGTTTCAAAGTAAACTGGTTCTTAATTCCGACAGATACTTAGGATTTGCATATAATGGAGAAGTACTCCAAGTTTATAACTTTTACTTTTGTACTATTGAGTTGGGTATATCCAACACTTGCTTTTGCGTAATAATATTATAAGACAATATTTCCTGAAATTAAAAAATAAAATTAAAAAAAAATAAAAAAAAATGTTGGTCCATGAAAAATTATGATTTTTTTTAAAAAATTACATTTATATTTTTTTAACACCGTATGCTAGATTGCACATTTCCAATAAAGGTGCGTGCAGAAAATGAAATGACAATAGTCCAAAATCGCCAGTTTTAAGTCTTGTCGGTTTCAACCAAAAAAAATGGTCATACCCACGAAAAATTATGGTTTTTTCAAAAACTTTACATTTATATTTTGGTAACACTGTCACTAGATAGAACTTTATCAATAAAGGTGGGTGCAAAAAAATGAAATGAAAATAGTTCAAAATTGCGAATTGTTTAGTATTAGTAAAGTCATTTTTCAGCAAAAAAACGTGGGTTATAGCCCACGAAAAATGATGGTTTTTTCAAAAAATTTACATTATTATTTTTTTAACACCGTTCGCTAGATAGAACATTACAAATAAAGGTGGGTGCAAAAACTAAAATAAAAATTGTCAAAAATCGCAAATTTTTTAATAATGTCATTTTCATCCAAAAATCGTGTGTTATTGCCCATAAAAAATAAAGGTTTCTGAAAAAAAATTTATATTTATATTTTTTTCAAACACCATTCGCTTGATTGAACATTAACAATAAAGGTGGGTGCAAAATATGAAATGAAAACAGACCAAAATTGCCAATTTATGAGTCTTGTCGTTTTCATCCAAAAAATGTGGGTTATATAACCCACGAAAAATGATGATTTTTGAAAAAAAATTACATTTATATTTTTATAACATTATTCACTAGATAGAACATTATCAATAAAGGTGAGTGGAAAAATGAAACGAAAACAGTCCAAAATCACCAATTTTTTAGTCTTGATGTTTTCAGCCAAAAAATGTGGGCTATAGCCAACGAAAATGATGATTTTTAAAAAACTTTACATTTTTTTTAACACCGTTCACTAGAAAGCATATTGCCCATAAAGTTGGGCACAAAAAATGAAATGAAAATAGTCCAAATCGCCAGTTTTTTAGTCTAGTCATTTTCAGCAAAAAAAAATGTGTGTTCTAACCGAAGAAAAATGTTTTCTTTTTCAAAAAGATTACATTTATATTTTTATAATACCGTTCACTAGATAGAACAATACAAATAAAGGTGAGTGCAAAAAATAAAATGAAAATAGTCCAAAATTGCCAATTTTTTATTATTGTCGTTTTCAACCAATAACAAATCACCAATTTTTGAGTTTTGCCGTTTTCAGCCAAAAAACGTGAGTTATAGCCCACAAAAAATTATGGCTTTTTTAACTTGAATGAATGTTCACAATTTAGGTTAGTGTAAAAAATGATACAAAAAAATCAAAATCAACACATTTTTTTATTTTGTCATTTTTAGCTCAAATACGTGTGTGACCCATTAAAAATGAAGGTTTGTAAAAAAATTTAATTTTCAATTTTTTTTGACAATATTTATTAGAATGTGTGTTCACAATCGGGGTGTGTGCAAAAGACATAAGAAAAAAGTCAAAATCAACGCATTTTTAAAATTTGTAAATTTTGGCTAAAATACGTGTGTTATAGCCAATGAAAAATAGAGGTTTGTTGAAAATTTTAATTTTTAACTTTTTCCGACATTTTTCACTAGAATGAATGTTCACAATCGGGATGGGTGCAAAAAATGATACAAAAAAGTTAAAATTAACGTATTTTAAGATTTTGGCATTTTTGTTAAAATACTTGTGTAAATAACCCATGAAAATGGAGATTGGTGAAAATTTAAATTTCTAACTTCATTTTCACATTATTCACTATAATGAATATTCACAATCGGGGTGGGGGCATAAAACGGTACAAAAAGTGAAAATCAACGAATTTTTGAATTTTTGTCGTTTTTTTCCTCAAATACGTGTGTTATTTATTACCCATGAAAAGTGGAGATTTAGTGAAAATTTTAATTTTTAACTTTTTTCTACATGTTCATTAGAATGAATGTTCACAACCGAGGTGGGTGAAAAAAAAGGATAAAAAGTTCAAAATCAACGCATTTTTAGATTTTGCCATTTTTGGCTCAAATACTTGTGTTATAACCCATGAAAAATAAAAGTTTGGTAATATTTTATTAGAATACATGTTCACAATCAGTGTGGGTGCAAAAAACGATAGAAAAAGTCAAAATCAACGCATTTTTAGATTTTGTAAATTTTGGATTAAATGCGTGTTGTAACACATGAAAAATAGATGTTTATTGAAAATTTTATTTTTCACTTTTTTGTCAAATCATTCACTAGAATGCATGTTCACAATAGAGTGATTGCAAAAAACAACAGAAAAAAGTCAAAATCAACACATTTTTAGATTTTGCCATTTTTGTGAATTACTTGTGCTATAACCCATTCAAAATGAAGAATTGATGAAAATTTTAATTTTTAGCTTTTTTTCGACACTTTTCACTAGAATGAATATTCACAATCGGGGTGGGTGTAAAAGGTACAAAAAGTTACAATCAACGAAATTTTGAATTTTGTCATTTTTGCCTCAAATACGTGTGTTATAACCCATGAAAAATAAAGATTTTGTGAAAAAATTAATTTCTAACTTTTTCGACATTTTTCACTAGAATAAATGTTCGCAATCGAGGTGGGTACAAAAAAGTCAAAATCAATGCATTTTTAGTTTTTACCATTTTTGGATCAAATTCATGTGTTATAACCCATGAAAAATGAAGGTTTTTTGAAAATTTCATTTTGCACTTTTTGTCACATCTTTCACTAAAATGATTGCTCACAAGCGACGTGAATGCAAAAAACAATAGAAAAAAGTCAAAATCAATGCATTTTTAGATTTTTAAAATTTTAACTAAAATGCGTGTGTTATTATAACCCATGAAAAATAGAGGTTTGTTGAAAGTTTTATTTTTCACTTTTTGTCACTTCATTCACTAGAATGCATGTTCCCATTCTGGGTAGATGCAAAAAACGATAGAAAAAAAAAGATAAAATCAACGCATTTTTAGAATTTGTAAATTTTGGCTAAAATGCATGTGTTATAACACATGAAAAATAGAGGTTTGTTGAAATTTTTAATTTTTAATTTTTTTTTACATTTTTCACTAGAATAAATGTTCACAATTAGGGTGGGTGCAAAAAACGGTACAAAAAAGTCAAAATCAATGTATTTTTAAACTTTGTCATTTTTTTGGCTAAAATTCGTCGTGTTATAACCCATGAAAATGAAGGTTTGTTGAAAATTTTATTTTTTTACTTTTTCTCACATCTTTCACTAGAATGCATGTTCACAATTGGGATAGGTACAAAAAAAGTACAAAAAGTTAAAATCAAACTATTATTAGATTTTGCAATTTTCAGCTCAAATTCACCCACGAAAAATGAAGGTTTGTTGAAAAAGAAATTCACGTTTTGTCACATTACTCACTAGAATGCATGTTCACAATCAGGGTGGAAAATAGCCAAAATTATCATATTTTTAGATTTTTGTTATTTTTTGCTAAAATACGTGTGTTATAACCCATGAAAAATGTAGGTTTGGTAAAAATTTAATTTTCAATTTTTTTGACAATATTCACTAGAATGCATGTTCACAATCGGGGTGGGTGTAAAAAACGATATAAAAAAGTCAAAATCGAAAAATGGAGATTTGGTGAAAAATTTTTAGTTTTTTTCTATATTTTTCACTAGAATGAATGTTCACAATTGGGGTGGGTGCAAAAAACAATACAAAAAAGTCAAAATTAACACATTTTTAGATTTTGTCATTTTTTGGTCAAATACGTGTGTTAACCCATGAAAAATGAAGGTTCAGTAAAAGTTTTAATTTTCAACTTTTTTAACAATTTTCATTCGAATGCATGTTCACAATCGGGGTGGGTGAAAAAAATGATAGAAAAAAGTTAAAATAAACGCATTTTAGATTTTGTAAATTTTGGCTAAAATGCGTGTTATAACTCATGAAAAATAGAGGTTTCTCGAAAATTTTATTTTTCACTTTTTGTCACGTCATTCGCTAGAATGCTTCTTCACAATCGTGGTGGGTGCAGAAAACGGTAGAAAAATGCCAAAATAATCGCATTTTTAGATTTTATCATTTTTGGCTCAAATACGTTTATTATAACCTATGAAAATTGTAGGTTTGGTAAAAAAAATTAATTTTTTTGACAATATTCACTTGAATGCATGTTCACAATCGGGGTGGGTGCAAAAAATGTTACAAAAAAGTCAAAATTAATGCATTTTTAAATTTTAATGAAAAATGGAGATTTGGTAAAAAAATTAATTTTTAACTTTTTTTATATTATTCACTAGAATGAATGTTCACAATTGGAAAAATGGTACAAAAAGTGAAAAGCAACGAATTTTTGAATTCTGTCATGTTTGCCTCAAATACGTGTGTTATAATCCATGAAAAATTGGGATTTGGTGAAAATTTTAATTTTTAACTTTTTTGAAATTTTCCACTAGAATGAATACTCACAATCGGGGTGGGTGCAAAAAATGGTACAAAAAGTGAAAATCAACTCATTTTTAAATTTTGTTATTTTTGCCTCAAATACGTGTGTTATAACCTATGAAAAATGAAGATTTGGCAAAAATTTTAATTTTTAACTTTTTTTTACATTTTTCACTATAATTGATGTTCATAATCGGTGTGGGTGCAAGAAATAGTACAGAAAGTGAAAATCAACGATTTTTTTTTCTTTTTTGCCTTAAATAAGTGTAAACCCATGAAAATAGAGATTTGATGAAAATTTTATTTTTTAACTTTTTTTTGACATTTTTCACTGAAATGAATGTTCACAATCAAAGTGGGTGCCAAAAAAATGTACAAAAAAGTCAAAATCAATGTATTTTTAGAGTTTGCCATTTTTGGCTCAAATACGTGTATTATAACCCATGAAAAATAAAGGTTTTGTACAATTTTTAATATTCAGTTTTTTTGATAATATTCACTAGAATGCATGTTCAAAATCGGGGTGGGTGCAAAAAAATAATACAAAAAGTCAAAATTTTAGATTTTGTCATTTTTGTTAAAATGCGTGTGTTATAAATCATGAAAAATTGAGATTTGGCGAAAATTTTAATTTTTAACTTTTTTTTATATTATTCACTAGAATGGATGTTCACAATTGGGGTGGGTGCAAAAAATAGTACAGAAAGTGAAAATCAACAAATTTTTGAATTTTGCCATTTTTTGCTCAAAAACGTGTGTTATAACCCATGAAAAATGAAAATTTTGTAAAAATTTTAATTTTTAATTTTTTTTTTACATTATTCACTAGAATGAATATTCACAATTGGGGTGGGTGCAAAAAATGATACAAAAAGTGAAAATCAACTAATTTTTGAATTGTGCCATTTTTGCCTCAAATACATGTGTTATAGATTTAATGAAATTTTTAATTTTTAACTTTTTCAACATTTTTCACTGAAATGAATATTTACAATCGGTGTGGATGCAAAAAATGGTACAAAAAAAGTCAAAATCATCGCATTTTTAGATTTTGCCATTTTTTGCTCAAATACGTGAGTTATAACCCATGAAAAATGAAGTTTTGATAAAAAATTTAATTTTTAAATTTTCTTTTGATAATATTCATTAGATTGCATGTTCATAATTGGAATGGGTGCAAAAATCGATAGAAAAAGTCAAATCCACGCATTTTTAGATTTTGTAAATTTTGGTTAAAATGCATGTATTATAACTCATGAAAAATAGATGTTTGTTGAATAATATATTTTTTCACTTTTTTTTTCACATGATTCGCTATAATGCATGTTCATAGTCGGGTTTGGTGCAAAAAAACGGTAGAAAAAAAGTCAAAATTATCGCATTTTTAGATTTTGTTATTTTTTGCTCAAATACGTGTGTTATAACCCATGAAAAATATAAGTTTGGTAAAAATTTTAATTTTGCTTTTTTTGACAATATTTACTAGAATACATATTCACAATTGGGGTGGGTGCAAAAAATTATATAAAAAGTCAAATTTAATATATTTTTAGATTTTTGTCATTTTGTTAAAATAAGTGTGTTATAACCCATGAAAAATGGATATTCGGTAAAAAATTTAATTTTAGTTTTTTTATCATATTCACTAGATAGTCCTCACTGCTAAAAAAATTCTTATGCATTAATATATATCACCATTTTGAACAAACAAAGTCACAAAAATGACGGAATTCATGAGGGGCTGCTGCACCGCTGCACGGTGGCAGAATACTTACTGCTGCTACTTTTTCACTAAGCATTTGCATGCAGTCGTAGAAAACTGTAAAGATAATGATGAAAGCATTAATGATGATGAGTACGCAGCTGGCTATGTTGTTCAACTACAGTACTCATCCTAAACGCAAACAAACAACACAGTCCTCGCTCCTGCTACAATATGTTCATTCTTTCACGAAAACGAAGAAGACATACTGAATGATAAAGCTACAGAAGAAATCTTGGAGAGGGGATATAATATATATATCTCATAAATAAAGTCAATCATTTAGATACATATATATATATATAAGGATGTCCAATTGAGTTAGGACAGCAATGCAGAAAGTGCGAATTAACTTGGCGAAGACTTCTCCTAGGAGTACAGTAGTACTCTCTTTCACACTATGCTGCATGCATATAAGTAACATACCGAGTAGTACAAAAGCTAGCTTTGCCTGCTAGTTGAATGATTCGATGTAGTATATTGGTCTGTTGCATATGGGATGTTTGTATTTTCCAAGGTCTCTGCTTCTGCTGCTATACTTCGCATGTTCCCAACAAATGCCTGGGATTGTCAGTGGCATGATGATGGCCTTTCCCTTTCTAGTAACACATTTTTGGTCAGTCCAAAACCCAAATGAGTTCAACTTCATTTACTCTCCTCTTTCTCTCAACCCTTGATCATACTTCACATTTGACACTACTCAATTCCACTAGCCCTCGGTGTACTCACTGTACTGGAGATATATAGTGCGTATATAGTTTGTACTGTTCTCTCTAGCCCCCGGAGTAATTACTTAGACACAGTTATTTACATATCTCTTTGTTTTTGTTTACAAATATGCAAGTATATGTGCATGATATAAAGGGTAATAAGTTTTATTTACACTAATAATTTATTTGGGTAAGGCAAACATTAATATAGAGCGCCTGCAGAGATTATTGAAAACAAATGTAAAGATTGGACCCAAATTAAGGAGACGTCCCCTGAATTAATTGTGTGGAGACTAGGAGAGGTCCCCCCCGGCAGGTGAAATTTGGTATACAAAACAAGAAACAGATTTGGGGGATATGAGAGGCTGCCAAAGTGCATGTTTTAGTGAAAGAGAGAAGAGGAGGCCTGCATGGAATGCAGAGATTCATGATGTTGAATTGTTGATGAGGGGGCAAAATCAAACGTCATTACTCACTACTACTCAACATTATGCAATACACTCTATTATGCATTCCAGCTTTGTAGTAGTATTCATTTCAGTCCCTTTCTATTCACTCAATTTCATTTCTTCATTGCTTTCAGCTACAAACTTCAATGCTCTTGGAAAACTCTGAGTAAATGAAATTTGGTTGATCATTCTTGAGATTTTTCACAGGGTAAACAAACCTAGCTAGCTGTTGTTATTTCGGGCTGTGTAATTAATAATTTGGAGCATGCATGAGTATTCAATGACCCGGGAAAGCTTCTATGCACTTTGTGGACCGTCTTTACTTTGAGATAGGATACTCTATCTAAGATTATCATGTTTTATTATATTTAATGTTGTAGTTTACCTAAAACTATGCTGATAGGAATCCATACGCACTTAATGGTGAACAGCACTCCGTTGACCCGTTACGTGCAATTGGTGGACCAATGACTCGAGCTAAAATCAAACAGTTCAAAATGGCTCTTAATGGTTTGATCATGGAAGTGATGGACGATGCATATAAGTTGTTGGAACAAGGCTTTGATGAAGAGAAGACTGATTTTAGGCCTTGGAACTTCGTGATTTTGACATTACATGAAGGCACTTCGATGGAGAGCAAGATTGGACAAGTATTGGAAGCTCAGAAATCCACGTCGCGACATCCACAGCTTCACGTCGCGAAGTGCACCAACGTCGCGAGGTCCACCGACCTCCATGTCGCGACGTGCTTCTCTGAAAATTGAGATTCACGCCAAAGTTTTTCCGCACGTCGCGACGCGAGACCTTCTACGTCGCGACGTACACCGACGTCGCGACGTCCAGACTCCTACGTCGCGACGTTGGGAGTTTCTACAGTTTTTTTTAGGTTTTGGTTTTTAATCGTTTTTGTTTGTTCTTTTCAATAAGGAACGTGAACTGATGTTCTTGCATGAACATTGATATGTTCTATATGACGTTTTCACATGGCTAAAGATCTTGCATGATTAAAGCATGTGTTAATTACATTTTAAGGAAGTTTATTCCAATTAGGAAACTATCTTTTAGGAAAGTAGGGTTTACTTTGTTGGCAAGTCTTTGTGCCTATTTAAAGGCTTGTAAACCCACGAATTTTAAGGAGTTGAATTTTGAATTAAGAAGTCAGAATTTTGCAGAGCAAAATTTGATCCCAAAACCCTTAGAGACCTTAATCTAAGTTTGAGCTTTTGTTCTTCTAAACCCAAAGTGAGATTAAGCCAATAGTCTTGCTTTTGTTCTAAGTTTGAGAACAACCAAATCTGGTTTGATTTAGGTGCCGCCTGAATCAAGTTGGTTTTGTAATAGCGTTGGGGCTTTGGACAAGTTTCCATTGAATCGCGCTCAATATCTTCTTTATTTTCTTTGTTCTTTCGTCGTCTTTGTTCTAACCCGTTCTTTGTTTCTTGATTCTTTCTTGGTGTTTCTTTTCTTTGTGTTGATCTTGTTTTTGGTGGAATTTTCCAAGCTAGACCTGTCCTGTGGTTAACATAAGGTTGTCAATCCGCTTAAAGGTGGATCAAATCAACGGGAACCTTATCATATGCACTAAAAACATAAATAGCACTAAAATCACTTTACAATTATTTGACTTTAATCAAGAAATGAGTGAACTCTACAACATAATTTTAATTTTGAACATGATAAAACAGGATAATCTTATACAGTTGATCTCATTATACTAAAATTGAGAAAACGAAAAAGAAAGAACCATCAAAGATTTCAAAAACTATGGGAAACCATTGCCGAGGTATTCAATACTTTCTTGCGCAAGTAAAGAGTTCATTTCAGTTACTGGGCTTTCACCCAAACAATATGCAACTTATTATTCAGACAAGGCCGGAAAATCAGAAAAAGGATTGTTCATCTGGATTAGAACACTGTTTCCGATTAGTTTCATTTTGACCCAGAAATGAAAGGTTTGGACTTTGGAGGCGTGTGCTGGACCAATAATGCTTTGCTTTTATATTGCATATCGTTTCCAAGGGACCTTTAGAGTGGGGTGGACGGCCTGAAGAGATCACTTTCTTGTTTGTAGACCTAAAAATAAATCGTAGCCCACTTTCTTGATGGGCTGTGACAACAGTTGAAATCAATGCTTAGAGTCGATAATTGAGATCGATCCCCAATAGATTTCTAAAATTTTATTATACATACCCCTATGGAAAATTAAACTTTTATATTAGATCCTTAATTAGAATTTCACCCTAACAAAAGTTAAAAGAGTACTTTTTACTTGTAATATAATTCAACTTTATCACCCGTAAATACCATATCATGGATCTGCCATTAGATAGAAAATCATACTATTCAACAATAATGATGGCAATTATGGTCTTTTCCATGATTTTTTTTTAATATAAATCACAAGTTCATGTTTTCTACACTTTGTAACTAGTTAGAACTACTCATCCTCCTTACTTGTTTAATATTAAAGGTTTTTCCAATCTCTGATTTTTCCACTCTGATTGTCACATTTTTAATACAATAATCTTGTTTAAGCAACCTATTGAGTTTCTTTGTGTTTAAATATTGAACGGTGAGACCAAGACTCAAGTTGGAGGAGTGCTTCTATTGACTTAATTTATGACATAAAAAAAAAAAATTACACCAGTTTTCTTTTCTAAATTGACTTGTTGAGGTGGACAGGCAACGACCGGGAATTCAGCTATCTTTGCTGTGGACCAAAATCATGCTTTGGAATGATTTAACTTTTTCAATTTGCTTGAAAGATCTCCTAATGAAACGTACATGATGTTAAAGGGACGGCCTATTTGTCCATCTTATTCATTTTAACCGCCATGCACGGCACGGGTACATAATTAGTAGGAATTAAGGATGATCAAATTAGCATCGAGATTAAAAAAAAAAAAAAATTCCAGATAAGGATTTATGGATTTAGACTTGAATTCCTCTTTGTGTGATCATAACACCCAAGAGAGAACTCTTCCAATTTCGTTAAGCTGATAAATCTTTGTTTTCTGCTATATTATATCTACGTTGAATGGAAGTAGCTAGCTTTTCAAACTCTGACAAATATGAAACCAAGTACTAAACTTTTTCTGCAAATGGTTATCTAGAAAAGTGTTTCATGATGATCATAATCCATAATCTAATATGCTCAACAGTCAAAACTCAGATTCTTAGTTATGCTTGGTAATTTTATGAAGAGGATTGGCAATCCCGTAAAAATTTTATCAAATCCTCTATGAGTAGTGGGATAAATGGTTAGATATTGTTGTTGCTATTTTCAGGGAATAAATTTTCTTATCAATACAACAAAACTTGGAAAACAAAACAGAAATAAAAGGAGGATAATGTGCGAAAAATGCAAGGAATATTTGAATTGTAGTTGGGAATGGAAACAAGAAAAGCTGATTTGGTTAGGGTGAAGAAGTAGTTAAAAAGAGAGTAGAGTTACGTAGTTATCGTCCATGTCAAATCTCTGGGATTGTCCTGATCAACTAAAAGAGCTAATTAATCCCAGATAGGACTTTGTCAAATCAACAGATATGCATTGCATGCTTAGTTTGAAAGACTATTTCTTGCATAATTAGCAATCATTTTAACATGCAGTTCATCATCATCTCTGGACAAAGCCATAGAATACAAATTACAATACTTGAACCAGAAAATAAGCTGGCTAGCAATATTAATTGAACTTTGAACGTATTTTTGTCTTGTAATTCTTTTGAACTAACTAACTACTTCAGACCTTTAAGTCTGGCTGGCCCTCATCATTCTCATCATGTCAATTCATCCTTCATTAATTCCTCAATGGTTTTATATATATATATATACTTTATAATATTCATTCATGAGAGATTTTATGTGATGCATTTACCAACCCTTCCCACCTCAATCAATGATATCCTCTCCCTCTCCGCATGCCATAAACCTAATCCTAAAATATAAAATCAGGCCTGCAAAATATATATAGCTGGAAAGAATTAAAGAGCTAGATCATGAAAGATCTTCTCACTTTGTTGTTGACACAAAAAAACTTCATCATCTCCTGTTAAAAGGCATACAAGATTCTTTTCTTTCGTGGCAATCTTTAAAGCCAGGAGGTCTTAGTTATACCGCAATGACGAGGAATATATATACAGGCATTAACAATTCACTGGGTACAAAAAAACAAAGAAGAAAAGACTCAGATTAATTCTTCTCCTTTTGGCGAATATTGTTAACGAGTAAGGGCCAAGAGAAGGTGAAAATGCGTTTTTTTTTTTTTTTGTTTAATAAACCTTTTTAGATACTCAACATATATAGCACAATTAACTAATATCTGAAATATGTTGTATGATCCTCATCCATCCTATTTATTAATTAATTAACGAAGAAGGATTGATTTTGATGCGTCTGAGATCATATATAGCTCCGTTCATCATAATCAGAATTGTTGTTTTTCCCAAAATTTCCTCTCCAAAAGCGTCAGCACCCGACAAAGCATATAAATTACAAATGTCACAAAATCTAGATTTAAATTTCTTGACACATAGGTTTGATAAGGATCGATATTTTATATGATGGTGACTGTGATGACAATAATTAAAGCTAAGGCGGTGTACGTGCAATTTACTCTGATGTATGTATGAACCATTTCTGATCGAGTTTGTAAGTGGACAAACATAAGCAACAAATATAATTTCGATCATTAATTTCTGCTCATTTTAAATATATGATCATCATCCATCCATGAAGCCTGAAGCTACCTAGCTCTTTCTTTCCAGAGAAATAAACTAAAATGGGATATATATGCATGATTAATGAAAGACAAAAATTAATTAACAGTCATTTTTACATCAAACTCCAACCTTGTTTTTTTTTTTCTTAATTTACTTTAATAATCTCTACAAGTCAATTTCATTACCAGCCATTCACATCAAGACTTTAAGAGTTCGAATTACCAGCAGATTCATCCTTTTTTTTTTTGATTTGGTCCAATATATTCAAGTTGTTTTCTTAAAAAAACAAAAGAACAACCCCTGTGACGGGTCATATATTTATTTGAGATCCTCGAATCCACAGTTCTTACGTCTGAGATTTGAAGAATATCAGTTGGTAGTAATTAATGTGAAAAATACGTTGTAAAAGCTAAACATGTACATCACTGTATACTTGGGATTGCATGCTCAATCCTTTCGGCTGACTCATCATCAATTGACACTTCTCTTACTATAAAATTTTGTTGAAGTCCTAATGATATCGATATATACCGTTAAAGGCCAAAAATCTGAATAACTTTTGTTGCTTGGATGATTCATTTGGATCTTGGCGCAATGTCTTTTTATGTCATGGACAAGAAAAATGGAAGGAAGAAAAACCTTGCGAGTTGCGACACACCGTAATTATCGGTCAGCGGCGAAGCCAGGAATTGACTGAGTGCCGACTGAATTATATAATTTCATTTCAAAACTCATGAAGACCCCCAAAACCATACTAGAAAATTACACAAGATAAGATTAATTACCATGGAAGAATGCCCAGAAAATTTAAGGGAAAAAAATAATAATAATAATATATAACAGGTATAAGGCTTAAAGCAGCCGATTACAAGAACAAATATATATATATATATATATATATATATATATATATATTCAATTATCTCCACAGCACCACTGAAAATGATAGAAATGGTAAAAAGTGTTCCAAGTATATATTTTTCCATTAAAAAAACAAGAAATTTTTTTTATCTGATTAGTTATGAAAGACTAATCAAAGTACGAGAAACTTGAATATAATAAATCCAGTAGTCCATGATGATTAAATAATTGCAAAAAGGTAGATCCGCAGAGCAATAGCCGGCATGTAGCAGAATGAGTCTACTCACGAACTTCTAAAGCCTCCTTAATGTAATATGTAATATTGTGATGTATGAGTTGATCAAGTACTCCAAGCTACATAATCAGCCAAAAACTCATGAAAATGCCCATCTCCACTTTAATTAAATTGTCTAAAATCCTCCTCTTTATAAGGCCCTTGTCCCCTCTCCTTCAATCTGCACTCCTACACATATATCACATCCAGAAAATTTTCTATAGCTTGGATACATATATAGTTTGATTAGCAAGTTATATATAGCATTTGCTATGGAATCCAACGATCAAGAAGACTTTGTAAGCCAAGAAGTTGACCTGCCGGTGCCGGAGCATGATAACAGCTTAGGAGTAGGGCGATCATATGAATGTGTATTTTGCAAGCGAGGGTTCAACACAGCCCAAGCTTTAGGGGGGCATATGAATATCCATAGGAAGGATAGGGCAAGAAATAAGCCATCTTCAGTCGTAGTGATGAATTCCAATAAGCATATCGAGGAGAATTACAGCGTTATTAATCCCAGATTCTACCACCAAACCAATATTAGTACAAGCTATCAACCTCACTATGTTGCATCTCATCATCATTATGATCAGCCACAATTCAATCACAGATCATCCTATTTTCCAGCATCAGCGGCATCGCCGGCACAACCCTTTTTCCCAAACCATCAACGCTTCAATCCATTTGGGTTTGATCAGTGGAGCATGAGCTTCAGCATGCCGTGTGGCTCATCAGCACATGTAGAAGATATCGAAAAGAGCAGAAGAGGTGTTAGTCAAGAAGAGGAGCTGGATTTGGAGCTTCGACTTGGTGGGCCTTAATGATCAGTCAAGATTTCCAATTTAGTACCACGGATAAATCATATTATTATATAGACTAGCAGCTAGTTTATGTATTGTTTTGGGAAGTTTGAAGATGTTCTTGTACAGCTAGCCACACAGCTACGAGTTCTTTTGGAAGCCGTCAACTTTTTTATGCAAAAGGGCTCCATTTTCTTCATTATTAATTGACAAAATGGTCTTCTTGCATAAAAGTGAACTAATTAGTACCGTTTCTGGAGTACTCCCATTGAGAAGGCATAGAGAGAGGAAACATTTGTACAATTGGAAAGCTCAAAGATGACCGGCCGGAAGATCCATGTTGGCTGATTCATCACTTTCCGGTAAGAGATGATCTATTGGCCGGCTTTTCTTTCTCAACCTTAATATAACCCTAGTTCATGAATTCAGGGTAATAAAACTGTACGTACGTTCTTCCAGAATAACGTTTCCTTCTAATTAATTTCTATGTTTTCCCTGTTGATTGAGTGCTATGAAATCTGTGAGTATAAGAAAAGCATTATTGAAGCTTTTCAATTGTAAAAATAATTCTCGTGTGCCAATAAAATCCATTAGAGTGCTAGCTAACAATTGATTTCAATGGCTTCCTCCTGTGATTTACAGTTTTTTACTTTCCCTAATTACGGTATGTTTGCTCAAAAAAAAAATCTTGAATTAAGGTATACTATTATTTTTTTCATTTTGCTATATTATCAACAAATTTCCTTAAAACATCTCAGGCATATGTGTACGTTCTAAATTAAGAAGATTGCTCTTCTGTTTGAGTGTTCTAATTACTATGATTCAATCACTCAATATTGCAACGACTTCCCATCTACATATAGCAAATGACCTTCACTGTGAAACACTACATGAATTAGCAATTATTTTATAAATGTTGATCCACTTCAATTGAGAGTAAGTTATATTCATATTTCTTTGGTTCTATCTTTGATGTTTTCTTGTTACCAAAATACTGTTCAAAGTTATTGTAGTACGAGAAAGACTTGGAAGAGTACATGACTGCATATAAATTAGGCTTATCATGCATATATCCTCAATAATAATGAGATCTAGGATGAATAAGGCTTTTCCTATTTCAAGACAAAATGTATATATAAGCTTGATATTATTTCACCAGCGGATGCGTAAATGATAAATGGAATCGAGATGACAACAAATGAATCTGGTTATAAATAAAACGTACACAAGGATATATATATATATATATAGTCATGCATGGAGAAATTGAGTTCATATATAACATCAGAAACATGGATTTACATATGTTTCCGTAAGTTCTTAAATTTCATATTTAAATTTCATATTTGACGTACATATCTTATGCCAAAGAGGCATAGCATTGTTGATTTTGTTGCTTACTTGGTTACTTCCCGTATGTATTCTCTTCAGGTAATTTGAGTAAACAGTGCAACGGCAAACATTTATCGCCTGTAGAGACTGCTGAATGTTTTCTATAGATCGATACACTGACCAAATCAAACAAGGCACTTCTAATCGTCGTCAAGTGTGTGTATCGTTATTTTTTTATTATTATTATTCTGTTTTTAATGCGCATAAAGTGGAGGCTTGGAATTTGGCTTAATATACTTTCCATGCATTTTATCTATAGATAGCAGTCCATAGCTACAAATTATTAAACAAGTATTAATAAACAGGGTTAATTTCTGAAATTGAAGATGCGAGGGTGATCAAAATGATTATTGACTTGGTATTATATATATTAATTTACACTTGTGCTAAAGAGGTTTAAGTGGAACATTCGGGCATACCGATGGTTGCGTATGTGTTGGCCTGCAAGAAGATGGAAGATTTCGTTTATGCTCCTTAACTAAAATTAAGTACTAAATTAAGCATGGTCACAGACCTAAAAGTGGCAAAAGACTATCAACTATATATTATGCAGTATTAATTACTAATTATTGTATATAGAACATATTTGGCTTTGATCATGTCCATATCCATATAATTAGTTTATCTTGGATGTTCAAAAAGTGAAGTACGTAGCAACTTCATGCTGATGTATGTGCGTGCAATGTTGATTTAGGAGATGAAGAAATTAAATATGGTATACTTGCGAAGAAGGCAGCTCTCATGTCAATTTGAAATGTTTTTTATTATAAAGATGCGGTAGTAACAGGGTTTTATTCAAAATCTGCTTTAGTTTAAGTATTTAAGTAGGATAAACTCATAAAATTAGACACAAAATCTAATGTCCAAAATTTTGTCTGTTTTATTTTGTGTTAATTAAAATTACGTTGTAAATTCACTAATCTTAGTTAGAATCTAATAATTGTAAAATAATTTAAATAATATATATATATATATATTTAGTTATTATTTTTAATGAAACTACATCGTTTTAATATATAATAAGACAATATAAATATTAAATTGAAGATCTGGTCTCATAAATGAATGTTTGATTTTCTTTAAATTTATGACTCTGAAAGAATGGTGTAGCCTTTTATGGTGCCTAGAATTAGCAGACTGCTTGAGTAGTAATGAACTAAAATTTCTAGGATGAACTAAAATTTCTGTTGAAAAGAATTTGCGAAAGATAAAATCGCACGCTAATATGAGAGCTGGAAAAGACAAAATGGCGGAACAGAAGCCGAGGATAGCAAGAACTGATGCTCATTTGCAATTTGACTTATTTCTAAAGCTTTGCTTTTCTTACATCTTACTTTTCCCATAATCCACAAGAAAATCCTTTCAGCGTGTATGTACAGTGCCTTTTCCAAAGGGGGAAAAAAAAAGATCAGTCTGCAAAAATTAACACGCACCAACCAGCAACTTCTCTACATTTCTCCACTTTCACTACGGATTCCAGAAAAATATTCAACTGGTTCCCAGAATTCAGAGCGGCCACAAAAGGAGAAACACACACTAAAGGAACCAGCTCAGTAAAGACAAACTTAAGTGAAGCCATGGATTCTGATGGCTTTAGCAAAACAGCCCGAGTAGCATCAACTTCAGAAATCAAGTCAACTGCATTGGGGTGAAGGAAATTAAGTAAAAATATGTGCATATTTCATCATAGATATATCGCATGATAATAATTGCAATTAATCCACAGTCCACACATTCAAAATCAGTTGCACCAAAAGATCTTTACATAGGTTGTATATGGATGTTGTGACCAGTGACATCTTACATTGAGCGTGCTGTTCATTATGTAGCCAAAGTGAAGAAAACACCACTTTGGTTCTATAGGACAGCAAACTTTTCACAAAAGATGCCGGAGTTCTATCCATAAAACTAGCAGATGTAATAGTTCTCACCCACGATCACTTAGTGAGATAGTATATGACCAGGAAAATGACCAGAAAAGAAGCCACAAGCATAAACATTCTTCTGCTTGATTTGGTCTCAAATACCTACCAAAAGAGGGAAAAGTAAAATCATACTCAGCAAAGCTAGCATCAATATAAAAGCAAAACTAGGGCAAACTTAATAAAAGACATCCTCTCTGAAATACCGTCTTAAATTTGTCCATCGTTCCTGCTAGAACTCCCCTTGAAGAATCCATATCGTTACCCTGAATGGTAAAATAATTAAATCAAGTATAAAATAAATATAAGGACAAGAGTATTCAGCACTAGTTCACTCTTGTCTACACACCATTCTGTCCAGCACACGGTTATGATTGTCCACTTCCTCGTGTATATCACCTGACAACTAATAATACAAGGCATATATCAGATGTGAACAGGAAATTAAAAATCAACCAAAGGACATGTTCACATGGTTATACCAAACTCAATTAACTCTTGAGCAACATGTGATGCTAATTGCTAATATCAATTACAATGCACACACTATTAAGAATTACACTTAAGACTTGTAAATATCTATAAATATAGTCACTCAACATGCTCCTTCCTTCCTCTGAAAGGTCCTTGCAAATTTCATTGCTCCTAATTTGGATGGTCCAAAATGTCTGCCATAGTTAACAAGTCAAAAGAATGTGTGTCCTTTTTCCCCATTAACATCACCCATAAATACAAGTTCAACATTGTAATATCAAGATGATTAATTACCACAAGAAGTACAATGAGGAAGTGAAACCAGAAGTTATGAAAAATTTTGAGAACATTAAATGGGAAAGTAGAACAAACTTCTCCAGCCTCTAATAAATTTCTGTCAACTTTAACGAATTTCTGCACCAAAAAGTCAAGAAAAAGAGGAAAAAGAGCAGCCAAGTGATCAAATAATAGGATCCGAGGGCCTTTCATTCCTTAGAAATTAGAGGATAAACTGAAATCTACCCCTAAAATAAGGCACATATTATCCAATTTTACTTCCAATATTGTCACCAATACTTGAACAGTCAAGCACTGATAATTTAGTTGGACCAGAAAATTTAAAGCCCCGAAGCAACCATTTATCACAAAATATAACCTTTTGGACCTTTTTGGGCATCCGAAAAGGTTTTTCAAGTTATCCTCAGGTGATACACAAATTTCAACTTTACAATTCTAGGATAATAACTGTAGATGGAGAAATTTTGTCACTCTCCTCCTCGTCCAACTTCCAATTTCACTCCATAAAAATTCTCGGAACAAAAATGGGAAACAAGTATTTTCAATAATGGATGACAAAACAAAAAAATTATGCCTCTTACACACTTTAAGAAGGAAAGGTGAAAAAGCAGGATGAGTAGGAAGGAGAAAAAACAAATAAAAAAAAAATGTAAACTTTGTTCAAAAGTCAAAGCCCACAGTTTTCTCAAGTTTTCTTCTCAAGTTGTTCTTGAAAAAGGAGTATCCAAACAAGCTAACACCAACAATCTATCTCTCCTAAAAATGGAAGAAGTTTTCTCAAGTTGTTATCGAAAAAAGGAGTGTCTGAAGAAGTGAACAACAACAATCTAACTATATCTCTCCTGACCATGGAAATCCTTCTCAAATGAAAATGGCACTAAAAAGGTAAACTATATTATAGCAATCAAATGTTGGGCATAAAAATAACAAAAGATACACAGATCCTGAGAAGAATAATGCTTACTCTTTTCAGCAGATTAACTCGATCCTGCAACCCATCTATTGCTCTCTCATTCTCTTGCTCGTCAATTTCATGAGAGGCGTAAGAGGATGAAGCCCTGATGCCACCCTCTTCAATACCATCGAAGAGTGCAGCTCTAGCATTACGCTCCCTATAATTTAATAAGAAATTGTCAGGAAAATAAAATCACACCAAGAAAAGTGCATGCAAGCTATCAAACACACACGCTAGATTTACATCATAAAACGTACACATATCTAAAAATGTTTTAACATTAAATTATTAATCAAATCAATTGTGATAAGACTAATACTAAACGTGTTTGCATCTCTACAACATAATCAATTACCTATAAGCATCAAGCATAAAGAATTAATATAAGATGACAATGGAGGAAAGAAAAAACCTTCGAGAATTCATGGACGATGAGATGTGCGTTTCTGAAAATCCAGAAAACCAAAACGTTCAGCCGCTTACAGTTTCTGCAACTGTTTAAAGTTGATGATTCATTCCAAAATAAATTTAAAAAAAAAAAACTAAATCAATCAAATTGAGATACAACAGTAATCATTCGACTAATCTAATGATTCTATACTAGGGTTTTAGCAATAAATAAATAAATAAATAAATACGGACAGTAACATTCCTGATGCTTG